>JAZHRO010000024.1:168352500-170852500 GCA_037157565.1 Thalassia testudinum
AATACTGCAGTCTTGGAAAATGGAAAGAGATATAAAGCTGCCTGTAATTTGAATTAACAGCTGCCTGTTGTGAATAGATAACGTGGTTGAGAACATGGATTGTAAGAATGTGAAACTGGAAAGTGAAACCTGGATGTTTGAGTAAAAAGGATGGAACCCTACGGGGAAGTAGGAGTAGAACTCCTGGAAAGTGAATGGAATAGTTTTGGGGAAGTGAGCTGGCCCTTGAGTACGGAGTACCAAGGAGAGCGACTGTGCCCCCTGTTTAGTGCAGAGCGGAGCCAGCCACCCCAGGGACCCGGGGTTAGGACTGGCCACTCTGTACCGACTTGCTGGCCCTCGCGTACATAGTACCGAGGAGAGCTACTAGTGTAGGGAGGTACTAGCTACCCCACGGGCCTCGGGGTTCTGTTAGCCTCCCACACCGACTTGTTAGGCCCGCTGGGGCAAACCAGGGTAGTCAGGCGAGGGTGCGCGGACTGTGGAGGGGCAAGGCCCCGGTTTTGTTACTGTGGAGGGGTTGGACCCCTGTTACTGAGAGGGCTCTGCCCTGGACTGGTTCCATACTGTGCTTTGGGCACACCCGTTAACGGAAACGACTGACCGCGTGCCAGTACGGGTTAGCTACCTGTGTGTTTATCGCGCGTGCCGTAGTCACCGTTACGTCTGTCAGTGACCTTGGTGTGGTTGATTGAGGGTATGATCACCACGGGGGACTCTCCCGGCCAGGAGAGCACCACGTGCTACTTCTACTTTTTGGAAAAAAACTGCAATCAAGATCGTTCCCACGAGGAACATGCGAGATCAAGAAAAAGATCTGGGGAATAAATGAAATAGTGAGACAATTGAAAGATGTGAATAAAGAAAGTAATCGAACATAACAGCTACTGTACACTCTACTGTTGTCTTTAGTTTTAGTTGCCACTCTACTCAGCATTTTGCTGACGTGTTACACTCGTCACCTTTTTCAGGACCAGGTGTTGAGCAGCCAGGGTCAGCGGCTGCAGAGGACGCTGGGCCGAGTAGGGTCCAGTAGAGTTTACCACAGTCTTTTGTACCTCTTTTGTTTCTGTTATAGTGAGTAGTTCTTGTTTCCGCTGTACTTTCTATACCTGCAGTTCATGTTATATGATAAATGTTGTTCTACTGTTGTGGTGGTATCTACTGTAGTAGTTTCTTTCCTTACTGCTGTACTTTCTTACTGTTAGTTATATTCATGTTGAATGTGGTTTATTTTACTGCTCTTTTAGTTACTTCCTCGTTGGACGACTAGGTCTTGGGATTAGTCGAGTTGGTCCGGTTCTCGTGTCTCGTAGGGACTCGGGAGTCGGGTCGTTACAATATATATATATATAGATACAGATATATATATATATAGGTATATATATATATATCTGTGTGTATATATATATATATATATGTGTGTATATATATATGTGTGTATATATATATATATGTGTATATATATATATATGTATGTATATATATGTATATATATATGCAACACCCTATGTAACGACCCGGTTCCCGAGTCCCTACGAGAGATGAGAACCGAACCGACTGGACTAATCCCAAGACCTAGTCGTCCAACGAGGAAGTAACCAAAAGAGCAGTAAAATAAACCACATTCAGCATGAATATAACTAATAGTAAGAAAGTACAGCAGTAAGGAAAGAAACTACTACAGTATATACCACCACAACAGTAGAACAACAATCATAATATAATTTGAACTGTAGGTAAAGAAAGTACAGCGGAAACAAGAACTACTCACTACAACGTAAAAAAAAGAGGTACAAGAGACAGTGGTAACTCTACTGGACCCTACTCGGCCCAGCGTCCTCTGCAGCCGCTGACCCTGGCTGCTCAACACCTGGTCTTAAAAAAGGTAACGAGTGTAACACGTCAGCAAAACGCTGAGTAGAGTGGCAACTAAAACTAAAAGCAACAGTAGAGTGTACAGTAGCTGTTATGTTCGATTACTTTCTTTATTCACATCTTTCAAATGTCTCACTATTTCATTTATTCCTCAGATCTTTTTCTTGATCTCGAATGTTCCTCGTGGGAACGATCTTGATTGCAGTCTTTTCCAAAAAGTAAAAGTAGCACGTGGTGCTCTCCTGGCCGGGAGAGTCCCCCGTGGTGATCCTACCCTCAGTCAACCACCCCAAGGTCACTGACAGACGTAACGGTGACTACGGCACGCGCGATAAACGCACAGGTAGCTAACCCGTACTGGCACGCGGTCAGTCGTTTCCGTTAACGGGTGCGCCCAAAGCACAGCACGGAACCAGTCCAGGGTAGAGCCCTCTCAGTAACAGGGGCCTAACCCCTCCACAGTAACCAAACCGGGGCCTTGCCCCTCCACAGTCCGCGCACCCTCACCTGACTACCCTGGTTTGCCCCAGCGGGCCTAACAAGTCGGTGTGGGAGGCTAGCAGAACCCCGGGGCCCGTGGGGTAGCTAGTACCTCCCTACACTAGTAGCTCTCCACGGTACTACGTACGCGAGGGCCAGCAAGTCGGTACAGAGTGGCCAGTCCTAACCCCGGGTCCCTGGGGCGGCTGGCTCCGCTCTGCACTAAACAGGGGGGACAGTCGCTCTCCTTGGTACTCCGTACTCAAGGGCCAGCTCACATCCCCAATACTATTTCATTCACTTTCCAGGAGTTCTACTCCTACTTCCCCGTAGGGTTCCATCCTTTTTACTCAAACGTCCAGGTTTCACTCTCCAGTTTCACATTCTTACAATCCATGTTCTCAACCACGTTATTTATTCACAACAGGCAGCTGTTAATTCAAATTACAGGCAGCTTTATATCTCTTTCCATTTTCCAAGACTGCAGTATTATACATTCCACTAGTTTTTCCCATCCTAGGATTCATGCCATATCCTAGGATCTATCATACAACCTAGTTTTCCAGCCCTAGGATTCATGCAACACCTAGGAGCTATCATATATTTCTCATTCCTAGGATTCATGCAACGTCCTAGGTTCTACTTATGGTTCCATACTTTAACAGATTTTATTAATAACTTAAAGCCACTCTACCAGGTACAACGGGAGAAATGGGGGCGTGATCGGGAATCCCGCGTGCCTCCGCGATCCCCGAGACTGCAACAGAACGGGGTCCTATCACAAGGATCAAACACAAGGAGTGTCTCAAAACAGTGTATAGCTACTGTAGACGGGTAGAGGAATTAATTCCGAAAAGAAAGCAACTCGAATCGCGGAAAATGGAACCCGAACGGGTCAAAAACGACGACACTGTGCAAAATCAGACGTCTGGAACTTCTTCCAGACGTCTTAAAAAGTGGATCAGAGAATTACCTATTCAGCGTGGTTTCCCAGACGTCCAGAAGTCTGCAGGGACGTCTGGCCTAGCTCCCAGACGTCCGATGGTCACCCTGGACGTCTGGAGGTCGCTCCCGCCGTCTGGTACAACAACCAGACGTCTGATTCGCGTTGGATGGCGAATCACCGAGCCTGCGCACACCCATCTCCCTCCCTCAGTACAGTCAGTCGACAGGAAGGAAGAAGAAGACGGAAAACTCACCTTTCAGACATCTGGAAGGTCTTCCAGACGTCGCACTCGCCGTCCGGCTATCAACCCAGACGTCTGATTCTGGCAATTTTTCCAGAATCAGGGCGCCACCCGGCCTCCGCTCGCGACGCCGCCCGCGTCGCACCTCGCGCGCCTGCTGCTCAGACCGCAACACTCCTTCCTGCGCCATTCCGCATCCCCTGCGCCCTCCGCCGGCCAGCCCTAGCAGCCCCGGTGAGCTTGCCCTCACGGCAGAGCTCCGCTCTCGCACGCAGCACCCCCTCCGCGCTCACTGCGGCCGTCGCCGCCGCAGCAACCTCGCGCTCGCTCTCGCGCACAGGAAGGAGAAGAGGAAGGGGTGGAGACGACGGGAGGGAGCGCGTGGCCTTTTAAGGCCGCGCGAGGAGGAGAGAGAGGACGCGGCAGGCGTCTGCAGCCGCAGGGAATAACGAATAAGCGAATATCCGATCTGCGCGCTCGGACGCGTAAACGACCCACGCGTGTCGAAATTAACGGATTTCCTGACGTCTGGAAACGATCCCAGACATCTGGTCAGACGTCTGGATGTGATCCCAGACGTCTGGTCCGACGTCTGGGCCACCTCCCAGACGTCTTAAAAGACGTCTGGGGTACGCGTTCGTTACACCCTAGGAATCTACCATTCAATCTATTTCTCATTCCTAGGATTCATGCAATGTCCTAGGTTCTATTTATGGTTTCATAATTTAACAGATTATACTTAAAGCCACTCTACCGGTTACAACAGGCGAACTGGGGGCGTGGTCGGGAATCCCGCGTGCCTCCGCAACCCCCGAGACTGCAACGGAACGGGGTCCTATCACAAGGATCAAACACAAGGAACTTCTCAAATCAGTATACAGCTACTGTAGAAAGGTAGAGGATGTAATTCCGAAAAGAACGCAACTCGAAAGGCGGAAAACGGAGCCCGAACGGGCTCGAAACGGGTCGAAAACAACGAAACAGTGCAAAATCAGACGTCTAGAACTTCTTCCAGACGTCTTAAAAAGTGGATCAGGGAATTACCTCGCTCTACGTGGGCTCTCAGACGTCCAGAAGCCTGCAGGGGCGTCAGGCCTAGTTCCCAGACATCCGATGGTCACCCAGGACGTCTGGAAGTCATTCCCGCCGTCTGGCACTGCAGCCAGACGTCTAATTCACGTTGGATGCGAATCTCCGACCCTGCGCGTACTGATGCACCTTGCGTTGTGACTAGGTTTGTTGTAGAAATAACGTTGTAGTACACCTAGTCATTGCCATCATTACAGATATATATTTTTTTTTTTACTCGGAAAATAAAAGAGTTCCCGAGGTCGAACTCAGGGAGCAAGTCGTATTCTAGAAGTACAAAAGTTCTTATTACAAAAATAAAGAGAGAGAGAGAGATGAAAATTTGGCTTCTTCTTATCTTCTTTCTTCCTCTTTGTCTTCTCTTCTCTTTGGCTCTTGAATCTTCTTCCTTTTGTTCTTCCCGTGTTCTTCTTCAGATCTTCTTCTCGTGCTCTTCTTCTTCCCTTCTTTCTTCTTCTTCTTGGTTGGACGATCCTGTCCTTCTCTTCTTCTAATTTTTGCTTCTCCACTTGGCCTTCAGGACGTCGTCTGATTTTCCAATCGAACGACTTAAACCGCTGCTGCTACAGTGCTGCTTGGTGCTCGTCCTTCTTCTTCCTTCAGTCTTTCTTCGTCGGTCTTCTTCTCTGCCTCGGCCTGTTCCTGCACACACCACAGCCAACGCAAAACCTACCCCTTTCCCTCTACCCGCACGTCTCTCTCTTTCTCAGACTTCGCTCGTAGGATAGCTCTCCCAGAGCCGCCGGATAATCAGGTCGGGCTTCGTACCCGTGACCAGGTGTACCGGTGTGAGTGGTACATGAGGAGTGCGTAGGTAGGGTGTCGAGTCGAGTCCGCCGGATCTGCATGGTGAGCTCGCGTATCGGGTGGGTGAGTGGGCGCGGGACCTCACCCCGGTGCGTTCGGAGGCGATGAGGCTTATTCACAAAAACAATTTAAACGGTGAAAGCGTTGCGAGGCTTACCAATGTGGGACTAAACTGACGCCTCTCCTCGCGTGCGCCTGCTGGAAGACCGCGGCCTTGCTTCTGCAGCTGCAGCTTCGATTTTCGTCGGTTGTTGGCTGACTGCCTTCGCAGGAGTCTCCTTAATCCGCAGCAGCTGGAAACCTGGAGTCCTCAAGCCTGGAGCACGGGAGAAGCTGCTTCAATGTGGCGTCAATGGCGGTCGAACCTCAGAACCTGTCAGACACGAATGTGGCCTCTCGGCCTAATCAAACTACTGGGGAACCTTCGCCGTGGCACGGCGAAGGTGTTGAGCTGTGCGGCAGGCCGCGAGGCGGTGTCTGGCGGCATCCCTAGGTCAGACTGCAACCGGAGAAATGGGTTTGTTTGGGGGAGCGTTATGGAGGTGTGGAGCGGCAGTGGAGGGGTGGGGGGTGTTCAGTGTGATGAGGCGGAGGTTCGGTGAGGGTCGGCGAGGCGTGTGAGGCTATGGAGCGATGGGGGCGTCTCGCCGGAGGGTAGCCGGAGACGAAGAGGGTGACGGTGGTCAGGGTCGGTCGAGGGCTTAATTGAACAAATTGAAATAGGGAAAAGAAAGAGGAGAGGAAGGGAAGTAGTTCTAACTTACTTGCAGGGACGAAGGGGGAGGAGCAGGGCGACAGTCGTATCGACTGTCGCCAGAGAAGAAGATACCCAGTGGGGGAGGACGGCGGCGACGACGGGGCTGAAGCAGCGCGCGCGAGTATTTGCACGACGTGGAGGAGGATCAGGAAGAAGTCTCTACCACTGGTTTTGTGGCAGAGCGAAGAGGAAAGGAAAGGGAGCTCGCCGGAGCTCGCTGGGTGCCTGCCGAAGTGGGAAGAGAAGATAGTTGTGGGTGATTCTCCGTCAGGATCGAGCTGGGAAGAACGGCGGAGCGACGGGGGTATTTATAGGTGCAGAACCAGAGAGGAGGGCGGAGGGAGACGACGTGTCTCCCTCGCCGGAGGACGCCAGAGGAAGGATACCCATACCGTCCGTGCATTCGCACGGCCGGTATGGGTGGTTGCAGCCATCAGGGGGGTGTTCCTGCGACGGCTGACGACGCAGGGCACCCCCATTTGACTTGGCAGGCTCCCTCCCTCACCCTGCGCGGCGCCATGCTCCGCGCAAGGTCGCAGGAGCATGGTGCTAGTCAGGTTTTCCAGGAGGGACCTGAACGCAAAAAATGAAGGAGAGTTAGGGGCCAAAATGTGAGGGTTCAAAAGTTGAGGGCCAAAAAGTAAATATATGAGGACCAAAGTGTAAAGTTGGTCAAGAAGGTTTCTTCTTAGGCCCAAGTTTTTATACATGACTAATTAGGACATAAGGAATCTGATGGTGAATTTTATTTCTAGATTAAACCTTGTTTGACCGGTCAATTTATGCAAAAACCCAAATTAAGTTGTTAATTGGGCATGGTTCTCAATGTAGGTCAAAATGGGTTCCTAAGGCTAAATTGAAGGTTCTAAACCCTAGAGATTATTTTTCTATGAATTTTAGAGGGTTTATTCTATTTTTACTTTGCCTCGAACCTCATGAATTGAAGTGGATTTGTTTTAGGGTTACAGATTATCATTTAGTTCCTTGGAATTGCTGTAGCCCTTATTGGATCAGATCATTCCACTTTCCTTCTTATTTGGTTTGTTTGACCTATGTTGGGACCCTGAATTACCCTGTTTGCAGATTGTGCTGGTAAAATTGCATTTTTACCCCTTATGACTTGTTTTCTCCTTAAACTCAGAATTCTCTGAGTTAAGCCATTCTTTGAGTTATGTAGGAGCTTTTTCTTCTCTGTATTAGGTCAAAATGAGCTAGTTATGGCTCATGATGAGGTTCTCATCACGTACCCATTTCCTCTCTCTCTTAGTACGGTCAATCAAAGGGAAGGAAGAAGAGGGAAAAACTCACCTTTCAGACGTTTGGAAAGTCTTCCAGACGTCGTTCCCCTCGTCTGTCTAGAAGCACAGATGTCTGATTCTGGAAAATTTTCCACAACCAGGGTGCCTCTCGCCCTCCGCTCGCGACGCCCGGCCGCGCTGCGAGTGCTCCGCCTGCTGCTCGAGCCGCAGCAGTCCTCCCGCGTCGCTCCGCACCAGCTGCGCCCCCTGCCGGCCAGCCCTAGCAGCCCCGGCGAGCACGCCCGCACGGCCGAGCGCCTCTCCCACGCGCAGCACCTCCTCCCACGCTCACCGCGGCTGTTGCTGCCGCTACACCCTCGCGCTCGCTCTCGCGCACTGGCTGAAGGAGAAGAGGAAGGAGGCGGAGGTGACGGGAGTAAGGGAGAGGCGTGGCCCTTTTAAGGCCGAATGAGGAGGAGAGAGAGAACGCGGCAGAGGCGTCTGCGGCCGCAGGAGAGAGGGAAAAAGAGGGAGAGAGAGAAAATGCAGGTCTGCGCGCTCAGATGCGCAGACGAACGGCAGCGTGCCAAAATAACCGATTTCCAGACGTCTGTAAATGATCCCAGACGTCTGGTCAGACGTCTGGAGCGCCCGTTCGTAACAGACATGCTCACTTATTCATAACAGGCAGCTGTTAAACCAATTTACAGGTAGCTATTATTTCCTTTCCATATTTTCCAAGACTGCAGTATTCATATATTCCACTAGTTCTTCCCATCCTAGGATTCATGCCATACCCTAGGATCTATCATACAATCTAGTTTTCCAGCCCTAGGATTCATGCAACACCCTAGGATCTACCATTCATTCTAGTTTCTCATTCCTAGGATTCATGCAATGTCCTAGGTTCTATTTATGGTTCCATAATTTAACAGATTATACTAATAAACTTAAAAGCCACTCTACCGGTTACAACAGGCGTACTGGGGGCGTGGTCGGGAATCCCGCGTACCTCCGCAACCCCCGAGACTACAACGGAACGGGGTCCTATCACAAGGATCAAACACATGGAGTTTCTCAAAACAGTATACAACTACTGTAGACAGGTAGAGGATTTAATTCCGAAAAGCATGCAACTCGAAATGCGGAAAACGGACTCCGAACGGGCCCTAAACGGGTCGAAAACGACGAAACAGTGCAAAATCAGACGTCTGGAACTTCTTCCAGACGTCTTAAAAATGGGGATCAGATGGTACCTTGTCCTGCGTGGTCTCTCAGACGTCCAGAAGCCTGCGGGGGCGTCTGGCCTAGTTCCCAGACGTCCGATGGTCACCCCGGAGGTCTGGAAGTCATTCTCGTCGTCTGGCACCACTGCCAGACGTCTGATTCGCGTTGGATGCGAATCTCAGAACCTGCGCGTACACATCCTCGTGCTCAGTACAGACGGTCGAAGGAAAGGAAAAAGGTATGAAAAATAACTTACTTACCAGACGTCTGGACAGTCCTCCAGATGACTTCCCCGTCGTCTGGTTGGAATCCCAGACGTTTGATTCTGGAAAAACTTTCAGAATCAGAGCGCGACTCGCCCTCCGCCCTCGACGCACGGCCGCGCCATGTCCGCCTGCTGCTCGAGCTGCAGTAGGCCTCCCGCGTCACTCCGCGCCCGCTGCGCCCCCACCGGCCGGCTCTCGCTGCCCTGGCAGGCTCGAGCCCTCACGGCCGACGCCTCCTCCCTCGCCCAGCACCTCCTCCCGCACCCACCGCGGCTGTCACTGCCGTCGCTCGCTCACGCTCGCACTCGCGCACCGGCTGGAAGGAAAAGAGGAAGGGAGCGGAGGTGATGAGAGTGAGGGAGAGGGCGTGGCTTTTTAAAGCCGCGCAGGGGGAGAGAGAGAGAGCGAGACAGAGGGGGCAGCGCCTGCGGAGGAGAGGGAAAAAGGAGCGCATCTGCAGGTCTGCGCGCGCAGGCACGCAGACGCAACCGCGCGTGCCGCCAAAACCGAATCCCAGACATCTGGAAGGGGTTCCAGACGTCTGGTTCGATGTCTGGGCCACCTCCCAAACGTCTTAAAAGATGTCTGAAGCCGCACGTTCGTAACACTTTTAGACATCCAGGGTGACAATCGGACATCTGGAAACTGACTTCAGACGATCCAGCAGGCTTTTGGACGTCTGAAGGAATGCGCAGACTGAGGTACGACCTGATCCACCTTTTAAGACGTTTGGAAGAGGTTCCAGACGTCTGATTTTGGTCAGATTCGCCATTTTTGACCCGTTTAGGGCCCGTTCGGAGTCCGTTTTTCGCGTTTCGAGTTGCGTTCTTTCCAGAATTAATTCCTCTATCCATTTATAGTAATTGTGTACTATTCTGAGAAACACCATGTGATTGATTCTTGTGTTAGGACCCTGTTCTGTTGCAGTCTTAGGGGTTGCGGAGGCACGCGGGATTGCCGACCACGCCTCCAGTACTCCTGGTTTCGCTGGTAGAGTGACTTTTTAATTTATTTAACAAAACTTGTTACAATTATGAAACAATTAATAGAGTCTAGGGCATTGCATGAACCCTAGGACTGTGAAATTAGATTGAATGATAGATCTTAGGGTATTTTATGAATCCTAGGATTGGAAAACTAGATTTGAATGATAGATCCTAGGGTACGGCATGACTCCTAGGACTGGGAAACTAGTGGAATATATAAAGATTGCAGTCTTGGAAAAGTAGAAAGGAAATGATAACTGCCTGTAAATTGATTAACAGCTGCCTGTTATGAATGAATAAATACGATTAAGAACATGGGCTATATAAATATAAAGCTGGAACGGTGAAACCCAAAATGGCCAAAACAAAAAGAACATGAACCCCACGGGGAATTAGGAGTAGAACTCCTGGAAAGAGAATGGAATGGAACTGAGAAAGTAAAACGTGGAAGTGTGTTGTCTCTTGGGCATGTGAAACCAAAGAGAGCACGTATTACCTCTTAGTGTAGAGGGGAGCTTGCCACCCTCAAGTTGAGACCGGGATGGGTTTAGCCACTTTACACCGACTTGCTGGCCCTCTCGTACGCAGTACCGAGGAGAGATACTAGTGTAGGGAGAGCACTAGCTGCCCCACGGGCCCCGGGGTTCTGCTAGCTCTCCTGCACCGACTTGTTAGGCCCACTGGCAAACCAGGGTAGTCAGGCGAGGGTGCGTGGACTGTGGAGGGGTTGGACCCCTGTTACTGAGAGGGCTCTGCCCTATACTGGTTCCGTGCTGTGCTTTGGGTGCACTCGCTAATGGAAATGACTGATCGCATGCCAGTGCGGGGTAGCTACCCGTGCGCTTATCGCACGTGCCGTAGTCACCGTTACGTCTGTCAGCGACCTTGGGGTGGTTGACTGAGGGTAGGACCACCACGGGGGACTCTCCCGGCCAGAAGAGCACCACGTGTTACTTCTACTTTTCGGAAAAGACTGCAATCAAGATCGTTCCCACGAGGAACATTCAAGATCAAGAGAAGGATCTGAGAAATAAATCAATAGTGAATAAATAGAAAGACATAAATAAAGAAAGTAAAATATAACAACTACTGTACACTCTACTGCTTCTTTAGCTTTTAAGTTGCCACTCTACTCAGCGTTTCGCTGACGTGTCACCCTCGTTACTTTTTCAGGACCAGGTGTTGAGCAGCCAGAGTCAGCGGCTGCAGAGGACGCTGGGACTAGTAGGGTCCAGTAGGGTTACCTGTAGTACTTCTGTACTTTTCTTCCACTGTAGTGAGTAGTTTTTGTTACTCCCTGTACTTTCTTTATTGAAAACATTATGTTATGTATATTTCCCTTCTGCTGTGGTGGTGCATACTGTAGTATTTCCTTTCTTTACTGTTGTATTTTGCTACTGCTAGTTATATACATGGTGAATGTGGTTTATTTTACTGTTCTTTTGGTTACTTCTCGTTGGACAACTGGGTCTTAGGATTAGTCGAGTCGGTCAGATTCTCGTGTCTCGTAGGGATCGTTACAGGTACTAATATGTATATATATATATATATATATATATGTATATATATACAAATATATATATAAGTATGTATATAGGCGTGTACAAGTGAGTGTGTGTGTACGAGAGTGTGTGTGTGTATGTGTCTGCGGGAGGGAGTGAGAGAGTGGCTGTGAGAGAGGGCGCTGCTAGTTAAGTCGTCCGGAGGCTTCAGCCGACGTCTGGTGGTGCGTGCAGGAGCGTGCACGCGTAGGCGCAGGCGCGCACTGGAGGGAGTGGGTGTGTGGGCGCAGCGCACTGCGCTGCGCTGAGGTGAACGCAGGCGAAGAAGAGGGCGCTGGAGCAGACGCGAGCGCAGGCGCTGGAGCGGACACGAGTGCGGGCTGGAGGCGATTGCGGCGTAGAGAGAGAGCGCGCGGTGACCGGATAAGTGAGAAACTTTTCAGTCACTGCACTGTAGCTACAGTGTCGCGCTCTCTAGCATGAACAGTAGCTACAGTGCGTGCTCGGCTCGCACGATCGGTTGTGGGCGGTTCTGCTTGTGCGGGCGCTGCGGAGCAAGCCTGCATGCGTGGATGGAGCTGCAGGGGCGCGCGGTGGGTTGTGCGTTGCGTGGGGCGGCCGGTGCCTTGCTGCTGCTGTGGTTGAGCTTCAAAGCTCAACTCTATGGCAATGGCGGAAAGGGCTGGAACGACGAAAATAGAGAGGTGAACCACCACGCCCACCGGCTCTTTGATGAGCTGGGCGGTGGTAGAACTCACAGTGGTGGTTGCCGACCACTGTGAGCTGCTTCTGCTCGTAGCGTGTCTCTTCAGTAGGAAGAGGGGCTGCGTATGGAGGGGAGAGGGGAGGAGATGGCCTGGAGGAAGGAAGGGTGCTGTGTGTGTTGTGTGGACCAAGCTCCTGTGCAAGGAAGCGAGGAGGGCTTTTTAAAGAGGATGGAGTTAAGCACATCCATGCCCTGGGCTGTGCATGGCTGTGCATGCGGCTGGCAGGGCATGCTATGGTAGAGAGTGGTGCGAAGAAGAAGCAGCCATGCCCTGTAGCCATGCGGAGAAGAAATTCAAAGCCAAATAAAAATGAAGATGGTGATTTTGCGAAGCAGCACTTGAAGAATACGTTAATTACAAGGCCAATTTATTCACTCTCCTCCTCTCTCAAATAAATGCATGCGTTTATTTTTACAAATGCAACTATGGCTACCTAATATGCAATGGCAATGCTAGGAAATAACACAAGATGGCACTTTTATTGGTGTATTTTTGCTGTGCAATCACCCCCAAATCAAAAAGAACATTTGTTGGTACGGTATAGATGAAAACCATACCTCGAACCATAGAGGTTTAAAGTTGGGTGTCTTTTAGAGTCATTGTGTTCCCCTTTACATGGTTCACCCCAAGTTGCCCAACTGATGTTGATAGGGCTAACTGTTCATCGGGCAATCCTTTAGGTGCCCTAGCTGATGGCATATAGCAAAGTTGTGGAAGCCTACATTGCCCTTGGTGGTTCTACCCACAATTTTAGCACCCTGATGATTTCTTCCACTGACCGCTCTGCTTCTTTCTCTGCCCTTCACTATCTTGAGTGGTTATCTCATAAACTAACATTATCTACACCTGGCTGGAGGAGAAAGGTTCTAACACTCAAGAATTGCTACTTGTATAATTGTACCTTCTCCCCTAGAAGTTGCGTTGGTTTGGCCAACCAGATTTTCTCTATAGTTTTTCCCATTGGTGCATCGCATCAAGCACACTTTCCATGGCCATATACCTCTCTACTATTCATACTAAATTGTCCATCGATGTCTCTGCCAACTTTATCTGCAGATTGTTCCTTAATCTATTGACAAATTGCCACACTTGAACTTCTTCTCCAGTGAATGCTTCTCCCGTGAAGTGAAGCAACTCCATGAAGTTCACTCTGTATTCAGTGATTGTCATATGACCCTGCTCGAGATTTATGAACTCGTTCCTTTTCTTATCTCTCCATTCCACAGGGTAGAACTGGTTGTTGAAAAGCTTTAGGAATCTATCCCATGATATCGGGGCCGATTCAACTACATCGACGGTGGCCTACCATTATTTTGTAATGCCTTCAAATCAAAATGTGGCCACACTTTATGCTCCTCCTTTCTCTAAAGGGCCTTAAAGATCTTTTTAATTCTTAACATCCAACCTTCTATCACTAATGGATCACCAGACCTCAAGAAGGTTGGTAGCTTCATTCTTTAGACTTAGCACTTCCGGTGGAGGCTATAGGGGGTCGTTGCTCAAATCCCTCCTCATGTGGAGGCTCATTTTGATCATCTCCTGCATGCGATGGGTTATTCTGACCTCCACCACTCCCGTAGGCTCTATGGTGGTTATTCCCGTTATTCCCTAATCTAGTGCCTGCTTGGCTCATAACGTCAACCAATTGTGTGGGATCACGTGCATTTGGTTAATAGTCACTATGGCATCAAGCGAATCCTGGCTGCCACCTCGATTGCAACTCATAGGGTTTTAGGTCTCACGTTTCTCGCTACCACCCCTTTGGCCTTGAGTCATTGGAGGTATCTTGAAATAGTCACAACCTCCATTAGTTCGCAACATAGGGTTTACAACAATAACAATATGCTATACAGGGAGACTACTAGCTTTGTTCCTAACTACAAGCCAACACCAGCCCTAATGGACACACTTCCAATTAAGTGTAGTGCTCTAATACCACCTAAAGGGTTGTCACGCCCTACTAACCTTCCGACGAGTTAGACAAGGCTAATGGGTGTGAAGGCTCATAGGTCCCAGTTTTCCCCCAGAGTGTTTGGGTTGCACATAGTTTGTTCATTAGTTATTAAGCCTATTCACCAAATAAACATAACATTTCCAAATGGCATATACATTTAGATGAGCAGCAAGAAAAGTAATGTAAAAACGAGGTACATGGTGGAAAGTAGGAGTAACCCATACATCTTCAAAACATGCTCCCTCACTGAAGTTCCCGCCTTCATGAAAGAAACTCCCTGAGTACATTGTAGCACTGAGTTCGATTCACATCCCCAAACATCTCTTTCAAGCTTGTCAGGATTTCTGAGGTAGTTTTCATCTCCCCATGTTGCTTCTAAAGCATATTGGAGAATGAACCATGGACATAACACCGAGCAAGAGTGTTATTCTTATCCCAGTTCACATTAAACTCCCTCTCCTGAGAGTTCCTAGGATTCTCATTATTTTTCTCCTTGACCACATACTCTCTACGATCCACAACAAGAACAAGATTGAGGTTATGGATATAATCCATATAAGTATCTTGGTTCTTTTCAAGTGGGTAACTAAGTGGGGTGAGGTTCATCATCTAAAAAGAATTAAACACTTTTTATTAAAATCCAGCATATAAAAACTTGTTTCAAGCTTTCGAAAACAAAGGTTCCTAAAGTCTAATTTGATTGTTATTCCTTCTCTAATACTCAAACCAAGAGGCACATCGACCCTAATGCCTCAAGTAGGACCAAACTCTCCTCTCCAATGAGATGTTGCATCTGTTTCAGTAGTCGAATCACCTGAGTCACTTCTCGTAAAAGATGGAGTTTGAATCGTTGTAGCACAATTTAAGTGTTCAACTTTTAAAATTTATAAACCGCAACTAAAGAGTATATGGGTCATCCTAGGAGGCTCGATGTCTCAAATCAACCTTGAAATGCCTTTTATTTCTTTTTGTATTTTTCGCTTTTGATTTTTCTTTTGGTCTTTTTGAGATAAGAGTATGAAATGAAAATGTAGTCACGAATCAATGTCATAAGAGATGATGTCACTGTTAAGACCCGTTCTGTTCTGAGCCTTTTAAGACGTCTGGACTGTCGGTCAGACGTCTGGTAAGACGTCTTGACACCTTCCCAGACGTCTGGAAATCAAAATTTTTCGGTACGAGCTCGCATATGCACGCGGGCTGTGCACAGAAAGTACCCTCTCATTTTCCTTCCCTTCTCCCTCTCCCCTCCTCCAGCATACCCTAACCCACCCTCCTTATAAAACCCACTTCCTCCTCTCTCGTTCCCCTCACTTCACAACCTCCAGCCACTTCTTCCCTTCCTCACCACCCCAGCGCAAGCGAGAGAGTGCGAGAGTGGCGATGAGGAGCTACGTGAGGAGAAGAGGAGGACAGTGAGCTCATGAGCTCATGTGGGAGCTCACCGGAGAGCGCACAGTCAAAGTGGCGCGTGCGCGAAGAGGAGTGTGTCGAGGGCATCCTCCCTGACACTGCAGCCAGAGCTGCAGGTGAGGGGGCAAGGTGCGGCTACGTGCAACTAGAGAGAGCAGGAGCAGGTTCTGGTTCTAGGTTTTTCCTAGAATTAGACGACTAGAGTGACGTCCAGATGACGGAACAGACATTTGGAGGCGGTTCCATACGTCTGAGGAGAGAGCTTCGCGAAGGTACGTCCTCTTTGCGGATACGGACATGCAGGCCGCTCCGCAGGTACCCTTTTGTGTGCCTATTTTGAGAAGTTTTGGTCGTCACTTGCAGGATTTGCTTCGGGAAGGTGCGGGACATGCCCTCCCACACATTTCAAACGTCTGGGCAACTTACTTAATGACTGGAAGCACTTCCAGACGTCCGGAGAGGTGGTCGGACGACTGGAGCTAGGTCCAGACGGTCCAGAAGAGTTCCTGGACGTCTGGGGTGGATGCAGAAGTTGAGGTGCGTTTCTGAACACTTTTAAGACGTCTGGAAGTTGTTCCAGACGTCTGATTTTGAGTCAGTAACCCTATTTTGACCCGTTTAGGGTCCGTTTGAGGTCCATTTTACGCAAATAAGATACCGGTGTTTTCCTTGCGAGTTCCTCTACTTGTTAAAAGGCTTTCTATACTATTCTAAAAGTTTCCTTGTGATTGCTCCTTGTTATAGGACTTCGTTCCGTTGCGGGTTCGGGGCTTGCTGAGGCACGTGAGCCTACCGTTAGAACCCCTAATACTCCTGGGTTTACTGGTAGAGTGGCTTCCCTTAATTTAAATACAAACCTGAATGTATGTGTGGAATGAATGACTAGAAACTAGGATATGGCATGAATCCTAGGACGAGAAGCACTTGAAATGTATGTATGTTTGAATTGCAGTCTTAAATGAGTAGATAGAAACAACTGCCTATTAACGAACAAGAGCTGCCTGTGAAATATGGATTAACTGTGTTAGTAAAACAGTTGCATGTAACCTTACTTGTTGTATAAGTTAAAAGGTATAACACGAGCTGCAAGTGTATAATCTGAGAATGGTAATACGAATGTTAGAAATACGAGCTGCATGTGTATAACCTGAGAATGGAAATGTGAATGGTAGAAATACGAGCTGCATGTGTAGAACCTGAGAATGAAAATGTAAATGATGAAACCCAGTACGGAATGGCATGAGAAACATGTGCATGAACCCTACGGGGGAATAGGAGTAGAGCTCCTGGGAATAAATGGAATGGATCTGGAAATGTGTTGGGAAGTGTGCTATCCCTTGAGTATGTGCTACCAAGGGGAGCGAATGTTACCTCTTAGTGTAGAGGGGAGCTTGCCGCCCTTCGGGTTGAGGCACGGGGTGGGTTTCGCCACTTTGCACTGACTCTGTGTCCCTCGTGTACACTGTACCGAGGAGAGCTACTAGTGTAGGGAGAGCTAGCCACCCCACAGGACCCGGGGTTTAGCTAACCACCCTACACCAACTCGTTAGGCCCACTGGGTAAACTAGGATAGTCAGGTGAGGGTGCGCGAACTGTGGAGGGGCGAGACCCCTGTTTGGTTCTTAGGGGCTAGACCCCTGTTATTGAGAGGGCTGGGCCCTATACTGTTCCATGCTATACTTGGGCGAACCTGTTAACGGAAATGACTGGCCGCGTGGCAGCGCAGGATAGCTACCTGTGCATTTATCGCCCATGCCGTAGTCACCGTTACGTCTGTTCTTGACCTTGGAGTGGTTGACTGGGTGTAGGACCACCACGGGGGACTCTCCCCTCCAGGAGAGCACCACATACGACTTCTACTCTTCGGGAAAGACTGAAATCAAGATCGTTCCCACGAGGAACATTCGAGATCAAGAAAGAGATCTGATAAATAAACCAAGTGGTGAAAAAGAATAATTAGTTAAAGAAAGTAATTGAAAAACAACAGCTACCTGTCCACTTTTACTGCTTTAGTTAGTTCGTTGCCACTCTACTCAGCTTTCACTGACTTTGTGTACTTATAACCCCTTTTCAGGTCCAGGTGTTGAGCAGCCAGAGTCTACGACTGCAGAGGGTGCTGGGCCTAGTAGAGCCCAGTAGCAGTAGCTTCTTTTTGTAGTACCTTTTGTAGTAGTGAGTTCAGACTCCTGTACTTTACGTTCTGTACCTTTACTTTTCTGCACCTTTATGTTCCTGAAACTTGTTACTGTTCTACTGTTGTGGTGGTGGCATGTACTATAGTAGCCTTTACTTTTTTTACTACTGTACTCTTTTACTGTTAGTTGCATAGCATAGTAAATGTGGTTTACTTTCCTACGTTTTGGTTATTTCTCGTTGGACGACTGGGTCTTGGAATCAGTCAAGTCGGTTCAGTCTCGTGTCCTGTAGGGATTTGGGAATCGGGTCGTAACAAGATGGTATTAGAGCAAGGTCGTCCCGAGAAATGAACCAACTAGCTTGAGAATAATCAATTCACGTGCATGTAACTAGAGTAACCACCACAACATATATTTTAACATTTGTTCTGAGGCTCTTTTGACGAATGTCCGTTAGTTGACATCTTTTTGTTCAGTTGTTTGCATCTCCTTACAGGAGATGCCTCGACATGGAGTCCTTGAGGTGGGCCGCGGACGTCGCCGTGGACGATGTCAAAGGGGTAGACGTGCTGAGCCTGACGTTTCAATGGACCAGCCACTTCTTCCGAGCGTTCAGGCCTAGGACCTCGCCCAGCTGATACGCGAGATAGTACGAGAGGAGCTCCACCTGCCTCCACGGGCACCTCTCCCTGGGGACGTGGAGGGGGAGTCCTTTGTGGGACCACAAGACCGGTGCAGCGTTGGACGTGGGGAATGGGGTGGTCCTCCACTGCCCCCACCACACTCTAACACTTCCGAGCACGAGCCCTCCCTGCCAAGAGGCATGCCCGTCTCCCCACTACAGCGACATTATGAGCTTTTCGGATAGTTCTGGAAGCTAAAGCCCCCCTCCTTCAAGGGGGATGAGGACCTGACTGAGGCAGAGGACTGGCTTGAGCAGATTGAGAAAGTGTTCGACACCCTTTACCCCCTGCGGAGTGCCGCGTGGCCTTTGCCACGTACAAGCTGGAGAGCGCGGCACACAGGTGGTGGAGGGCGGTCAGAGGTCAGGAGAGGGCAGAGCTGACGTGGGACCAGTTTGTCACCCTCTTCTACGAGTAGTACTTCCCGCAGACGTGGCCGGATCAGAGGAGGCGGGAGTTTCACACTCTCCGCCAGGGGATGATGACTGTTAGCGCATTTTATATGCATTTTCTGGAGCTGTCTCATTTCACTGCAACAGCTGTGGCTACTGAGGAGGAGCGCCTATGGAGGTTCACTGAGGGGCTCTGGCCTACCATTCGGGGATATGTCAAACCCCTGAAGCTACCCACATTCTCGAGAGTGGTGGAGACAGCTATGACCTATGAGGAGACCAACCTGGCCGCACATGACACTGACAGCGGACGGAAGAGGCCCTACCAGCCAGAGTACTCAAAGGGCCGGCGAGAGAGGAGGAACGAGGCACCTGTGGGAGACCCGTCATGTCTTGCAGGGCTGTCAGTGGCCTTTGGGGGCCCCCAACAGGGGCCAGCTGCTAGCACTAGACCCCTGCCCAGCCGTCAGCAAGGACCTACCAAGGGTGGGAGTCGAGTTCCCCTTTGCTACCAGTGTGGCTAGCCAGGCCACATCAGGAGGGACTGCCTGTCTAGGGCCAGAGCGCAGCAGATGCTCCCCGCACCGAGCGCTGGCGGCTGAGCAGGTGGTCGTGGTTTCCAGGCGCATGGGGAAGGATAGCAGTCGCGGGGACGGTACCGGCCAGTGGCTACTTCTTCTGCACCGAGAGTTGAGAGGCTTATCAAAGCCCTGACACACAGAGACGCCAGAGCTTCAGGTTCAATGGTGGAAGGTATGGTTACAGTTTCCGGAGGATTAGTTTACGTACTTTTTGATTCCGGCGCCACGCACTCGTTTGTTGCTGCGAGTTTTCCTGTCAGTTTGGGACAGGACTGTGTGTTCTTAGAGGATCCGTTTGTGATCAGAGGTCTGGGTGGTCAGCTGTTTGTAGTTGAGGAGGTCTACACAGACTGTGGGGTCAGCATTGGGGGACACAGCCTCCCCGCTGACCTGTTTGTGATACCGATAGAGGACTTTGGCGTGATTCTGGGGATGGATTGGCTGTCCACTTACCACACTTTGGTGGACTGTTTTGAGATGGAAGATCATCTTCTCCATACCAGAGTTGCCTTCTTTTGAGTTTCACGGACAGTTGGTAGACGGAGGTTTTAGGTGCATTTCTACACTTCGGGTGGTGAGACTTTTGGTCCAGGGGTGTAAGGGCTTTCTGGCTTGTGTAGTGGCAGAGCCCAACCCTGTGGCAGACTTTCAGAGCATCCCGGTGATCAGAGAGTACCCCGACGTGTTTCCAGAGGAGCTGCCAGGACTACCGCTCGAGCGTGAGATCGAGTTTGAGATCTCACTAGTACCGGGGACCAGCCCCATTTCTACAGCACCTTACAGGATGGTGCCACTTTAGCTGCAAGAGCTCAAGTCCCAGTTGCAGGACCTATTGGAGAAGGGCTTTGTGAGGCCCAGTGCATCTCCGTGGGGAGCCCTGGTGTTATTTGTGAAGAAGAAGGATGGTACCCTACGCCTTTGTGTGGACTACAGACAGCTGAATAGGGTCATCATCAAGAACAGGTATCCGCTGCCGAGGATCGATGATTTGTTTGACCAGTTGCGAGGTGCTACGTTGTTCTCCAAGATAGATTTGAGATCTGGCTACCACCAGTTGAGGATCAGGGAGACCAACGTCTCCAAGACAGCTTTCCACACCCAGTACGGGCACTACGAGTTTTTGGTCATGTTGTTTGGGCTGACCAATGCCCCTGCTGCTTTCATGGATTTGATGAACCGGGTGTTCAGACCGTATCTAGATCAGTTTGTGGTGGTGTTTATTGATGATATTCTCATTCACTCGCGGGATCAGGCGCAACACGGACAACACTTGCAAATGGTTTTGGACACGTTGAGACGACGTAGGTTGTATGCCAAATACAGCAAGTGCGAGTTTTGGTTGAGACATGTGACCTTCTTAGGTCATGTGATTTCAGGGGATGGCTTGGCTGTGGACCCAGCCAAGGTAAAGGCAGTGCTTAGGTGGGAGAGACCATGTATAGTGACAGAGACCTACAGTTTCTTGGGACTGGCAGGTTACTATCAGGGGTTTCTCACAGATTGCACGTCCTATGACTCAGTTGACTCGGAAGGATGTGTGAAACGTGTGGTTTTTTCACCGGGTTTGTTATAACGTTGTAGTAAAGCCGGTTATTACCAACATTTCAAATATAAATTTTTTTACTCGGAAAAATAAAAGAGTTCCCGAGGTCGAACTCAGGGAGCAAGTTGTATTCTAGAGATATACATGTTTCTTTTACAAAAATAAAGAGAGAGAGAGAATTTGTTGTTCTCTTTGTTCTGCAGAGGGGAGTGCTCTTCTTTCTCTCTTTCTTTAGATCTCCTTCTTTCTCTCTGTTCAGGTGATATTCTTCTCTTGCAATGGTGGTGCTCTTCTTCTTCTTCCTGCTGTTCTTCCGTTGGTGATGTTCTTCTTTCTTCAGAGCTCCTTGTTCTTCTTCTTCTTTGGTTTTCTGCCTTGACCTCTCTTCTTCTTCTTTTGCGTTGGCCGTTGCTCTTCCTTCTTCTTCAGCCTGTCTTCTTTCCTGCTCTGGCTGCTGACCTTCCGTCGTCTGCCCCGGTGCTGAGACGACTTAACGATGCCTTTGCTACAGTGCAGCTCCTTCTTCTTCAGCGGGTCTGCTTCTTCTTCTTTGGCCTGCACACTTCAGAGTTTTTCGTCAAGAGGCAAAACCTACTCTACCCTCCCTCCCCCGCGTCTCTCTTTCTCTCTGAAACCACTCTTGGGAAAGCTCTCCCAGAGCTACCGGGTAATCGGGTTCGGGTCACGCCCGGGTCCAGGCCCACCGGCGTGCGGTGGTGGGCGAGGAGTGCAGGTCGGTCTAATCGGGTCGGGCCAGGTCCGCGGAGCGTGGTCACGGACGAGGCCGGGTCGGGTGAGAGGGACCTCACCCCGTGGTCAGGAGGCAGACAGCATAAGGCACTTTTTGCCTTTATGCGTCCGCGCGCCTCCGAGAAGTTCCGAGGTGGGACTAAATGTCCCACCCCAATTGAGCGCGCGTCGCGGATGGAGCAGTGGGCGATCGTGGCTTCCCGCGCGGCCTTCGCTCCATCTGTGAACCAGGGACGTTTCGCGGAGAGTCCCTGCGCAACCTGGGAGTCAAACCTGGGCGAAGGCGTGCCTGCACCTGCAGGTGAAGCAGCGCTGCCTGCGCAGTAATGGCGACGGCGGGCGAGTCACCTGGTCACAGAAGAACGGCCTCTCGGCCAAATCAGACAGGCGGGGGACCTTCGCCGTGGCACGGCGAAGGTGGTCAGGGGGTCTGCAGGGGGCGTGATGGGGCCAACAGGTCGTCCTAGGTCAAACTGTGAGCGAAGAAGTGGGTGTGTTCGGTGGATCTGCAGAGGGTGTTTGGTGGGAAGTGGAGGGGCGGAAGAGGATCAGGGTGAGGAGGCGGAGGTTCTGCGGTGGTCGGCGAGCCGTGTGGGTCGCTGAGGTGATGGGAGCGGCTCGCCGGAGGGTGGTCGGAGGCGGAGAGGGTGAGGGTGAACAGGAGTGGTCGAGGGTTTAATCAACTAAGAGACAGTGAGGAAAAGAAAGAGGGGGAGGTGGGGAGGAGTTCTGACCTAGCTATGGAGACGAAAGGGGCCGAGACAGGGCGACAGTCGTATCGACTGTCGCCGGAGAAGAAGATGCCCAGGGGGAGGGGCGGCGGCGAGCAGAGGGCTGGAGAGGCGCCAGCTGGGTACGGCGTGGCGCAGGAAGAGCAGGGGAGGAGATCTCTGCTGCTGGTATTACGGCAGAGCGAAGAGGAGGAGGGGGAGGAAACCGCCGGAGCTGGTGAGCGTCTGCCGGAGAAAGAAGAGAAGACAGTTGGGGATTTTCTCCGTCAGATCCAGGCTGCCCTCGTCGGTGGAGCGGCGGGGGGTATTTATAGGGATGAAGCAGGGAGGAAGGCGGAGGGAGACGACGTGTCTCCCTCGCCGGAGAATGGTCGGAACATGAACCCATACCGTCCGTGCGTTCGCACGGCCGGTATGGTGGCCTACAATGACCAGGGGGGTGCTCCTGCGACGGCTGACGACGCAGGGCACCCCCGGTTTACTTGCCAGGTCCCTCACCTCACCCTGCGCGGCGCCATGCTCCGCGCAAGGTCGCCGGAGCATGGTGCTGGCAGGGTTTTGCAGGAGGGACCTGATTGCAAAGAACGAAGGAGAGTTAGGGGCCAAAATGCGAGGGTTCAAAAGTTGAGGGCCAAAGAGTAAATATATGAGGACCAAAGTGTGAAGTCGGTCAAGGAGGTTTCTTCTTAGGCTCAAGTTTTTATACATGAATAATTAGGACCTAAGGAATCTGATGGTGAATTTTATTTTCATATTAAACCTTGTTTGACCGGTCAATTTGCGCAAAAACCCAAATTAAGTTATTAATTGGGCATGGTTCTCAATGTAGGTCAAAATGGGTTCTAAAGGCCAAATTGAAGGTTCTAAACCCTAGAGATTATTTTTCTATGAATTTTAGAGGGTTTATTCTATTTTTACTTTGCCTCGAACCTTGTGAATTGAAGTGGGTTGTTTTAGGGTTACAGATTATCATTTGGTTCCTTGGAAGTGCTGTAGCCCTTGCTAGATCATCTCATCCCACTTTTATTCTTATTAAGCTGTTTTGACCTGTGTTTGGTCCCTGAATTACCCTGTATGCAGTTTATACTGGTAAAATTGCACTTTTACCCCTTATGACTGGTTTTCTTCTCAAACTCAGAATTCTCTGAGTTAAGCTTTTCCTTGAGATATGTAGGAGCTTTTATCCTTTGTATTGGGTCAAAATGAGCTAGTTATGGCTCATGATGAGGTTCTCATCATACCCCCATGCCTAGCTTTTGCTAGTCCCTTAGCAAAAACTTAAGGTTTCAACCCTTGTTCTAGACCATGAAGTTTTCAATAGTTTTAGATAAGTGCCTTCATAGATTAGGTTAGAATGCTGATCATAGGCCTAAAAGGTACTCCAGTACCAGTCAAGATCCAAATCTGTCTAGCCTTAGCCTCAGTCTTTTAGCAAAGGTTTTTAAGGCCCACAAGAACTAACCTAAGGTTTATTGGACTTCGTGGTTAAAGCACCCGTGCTTGAAATGATTTTAGCCCTGGCTCAGTTCGCAGTGCGTTTTGTAAGAGAGAGATAGAAAGTTTTTCTGTTTGGAGAGTTTTCTCTCTCTTTTTCTTTTTAGTTCTAGCCTAGGATTGGCTTTTCAACACGGTCTGTATCAGATTCCTTGCTCCCATCATCAATCCTCAAGGGTTCCTGGCGATCGATGCTTCGAGATAGCACCGCCCATGGCAACCCCCGGAACCCTGGCTATTGAGATTTCGAGATAATCCCATCCATGGTATTCCGTGGCCGAATCCAGACCCTGGCAATTGACATTTCGAGATAATGCCATCCATGGAATCTGAACCAGCAGAGTGCTTACATGCCCCCCGTAGGATATGTAAATATCCTAAGAGACAAGCACCGAGGAGATGATATTTTGTTACGCATCTTCGAGGGGATTTCCCGCCTCTCCGCGCTGGGAACTCGTCCAAATCAACTTGTGTTGATCGGCCGCTCCTATTCTAGATGTTCTTTTCAGATTTTTGCGACGCTTCTGCGTGATTCTGATTTTTACGCTTACTGAACCAGGCTGTGTGTGAGATTAGGGTGCTTAGGTTACTGAGTCCCGTAAACCAAAAATTAGTTAACGAGGCCGAATACTCCCTAAGCCTTAGACCTAATACTTCAGCTTTTCATTTTCCTCAACCTCTTGAGGAGTGTCCAGATCTTAATGGGTACTAAGAGTCTATTCAAGAATGCCTAAGGTTTGCATTCTTACTAATCTCATTGTGCACTTTTCAGTTATTTTCTCGAATGAGGTCTAGAACTTAGGTTAATTCCTTAGTTCCTTACTAATGACTATCACTTTTTCTCATAATTTTGTGCTCCTTTTTCATTTTGTTTCTTTTCTCCTTCACAAAATTTTCCTTCTCCTCTTTTCCTCTTATTCTTTTTCGAAAAATTTTTTAATTTTTATGGTATTTTTGGCATATGTGAATTTTTTGTTTGAAACCTTTTCTTACAAGTTTTTGCACTTTCCTACCCCCCCATGCCTAAGATTTGCAATGTCCTCATTGTAACCTAGGGGGTCTTAGTTCATTCCTTAAGACAGAAATTTGGGTGAGTGGATGGGTCGGGTTGAATTTTTGCGGACGATTTCAAATCTCAGATGCGAACATCTGAGTTGGGGTCGGCTGTCTATAAGGGTGAACTTCGAGTGCTGAAAGGTGTCAGAACAAGTTTCAAGTTTTCAAAGAGAATGACGGGCTGCCTCCCGTTAAGCGCTGAGTTTTACGCCATCGGCTGGGCGCAATAAGCTCAAGGGGAACGGAGGATATAAGATGCCTCAGCCAAATCAGTAGAAGTTACATCAATGAACGGCTTGAGTCTTTGACCATTCACGATGAAAGGTTCAGAATCGTGGCTGAGTGGACTGATTTCGATTGCTCCATTTCCAAAAACCTGTCGGACCAAATATGGTCCGACCCACTTAGATCTCAGTTTTCCTGGGAAGAGTTTGAGTCGGGCATCAAAGAGTAGGACCTTTTGACCAGGATGAAAGATCTTTCTCGAGATGTGTTTGTCGTGGAAGGCTTTAACCCGCTCCTTGTAGATTTGCGAGTTCTCGTACGCGTCTATGCGTAATTCATCGATCTCGCTGATTTGGAGTTTTCTGTGGGTCCCAGCCTTGGAAAGATCTAGATTACAGTTCCGTACTGCCCAATAGGCTTTATGCTCCAGTTCGACGGGAAGGTGGCATGCCTTTCCGTACACCAATCTAAAGGGAGACATGCCCAATTGGGTCTTGTGGGCGGTCCTATAGGCCCACAATGCTTCCGGAAGTCGGGACGACCAGTCCTTCCTGTCAGGTCGAACAGTGACTTGCAGGATTTTCTTGATCTCCCGATTAGACAGCTCAGCTAGACCATTAGTTTGGGGGTGGTAAGGAGTAGAGATTCGGTGAGACACCCCGTATTTGGTCATCAGTGACCTAAACTGAGCGTTTGTGAAATGGGTCCCCCCATCAGAGATTATTGCACGAGGAATCCCGAACCTTGAGAAAATGTGTTGATGAATGAATTTGAGAACGATTTTGTGATCACAGGTTCGGGTCGGTATGGCTTCGATCCATTTGGACACGTAGTCCACAGCCAACAGAATGTATTCGAAACCATCCGAAATAGGAAAGGGGCCCATAAAATCAATCCCCCAAACATCAAAGATTTCGCATACTAGAATCGGTTGCATAGGCATCATGTCACGACGGCTCATGTTGCCCAAAGTCTGGCAACGACTGCATGCCTTGCAATGACTGTGTGCGTCTTTGAACAGTGTGGGCCAGTAAAAGCCGCACTGGAGGACTTTTGATGCGGTTTTATGCCCGGCAAAATGGCCACCGCATGCCTGGTCATGGCAGAAAGAGAGGATATTGTTGACTTCCCCTTCCGGGACACATCTCCGGATGATCTGATCGGCACCTATGCGGAAGAGGTACGGGTCTTCCCAAATGTAATACTTGGCATCGGAGCGTAATTTGTCTTTCTTGGCCTTCGGCCAATCGGACGGGGTCTGATGAGATGCCAAGTAATTTACAATATTAGCAAACCATGGAAGGCTAGTACCAATAGTCAGCAGGTGCTCATCGGGAAAATGCTCAGTGATGGGTCCGGAAGGGTCTATCATTTCAGAAGGAAGACGGGACAAGTGATCAGCTACCACGTTTTGTTTTCCCGCTTTATCGCGAATCTCGAGGTCAAATTCTTGCAACAGCAAGATCCATCGGATCAATCGAGGTTTCGCGTCCTTCTTTGCAAGGAGATGCCTCACAGCCGTGTGATCCGAGTATATGATGACATGGGAACCCAGAAGGTATGATCTGAACTTCTCTAGGGCAAATACTACAGCTAGCAGCTCTTTCTCAGTAACTGTATAGTTACGCTGAGCCTCATCGAGTGTTTTGCTGGCGTAGTAAATGACCACAGGTTTCTTGTCATTTTTCTGCCCCAAAACCGCTCCTACAGCGAAGTCGGATGCATCACACATGATCTCAAAGGGTTGAGACCAATCAGGGGACTGTAGGATCGGGGCTTGGGTGACTCGGTCACGCAGGATTTCAAATGCTTGAGTGCATTCCTTGGAGATTTCGAAGGGAACATCCTTGGAGAGAAGAGTGGTCAGGGGGCGTGCGATTTTTGAAAAATCAGGGATAAATCGTCGATAAAAACCGACATGCCCTAAAAAGGATCGGATGTCCCTGATCGAGCTAGGCATAGGAAGGTGAGAAATCAGATTAACCTTAGCTCGATCCACTTGGATACCTTTCTCCGAAATTGAGTGTCCCAGGACAATTCCCTCAGGCACCATGAAATGGCTCTTTTCCCAGGAAAGAACCAAATTCACGTCGATGCACCGCCTGAGTATCTGGACCAAGTGTTGGAGGCAATCGTCGAATGATGCTCCGAAAACTGAAAAGTCATCCATGAAGACTTCCAGATAATCACCTACCATATCTGAGAATATGGCAAGCATGCATCGCTGAAAAGTAGCGGGTGCATTGCAAAGACCGAAAGGCATCCTTCGGAAAGCGTATGTTCCGAAGGGGCAGGTGAACGTGGTCTTTTCTTGGTCCTCAGGATGGATTGCCACCTGGTTGTAACCGGAGTACCCGTCAAGGAAGCAGAAGAACCTATTTCCCGCTAATTTTTCGAGAATTTGATCAATGAAGGGTAGTGGGAAATGATCCTTCTTCGTGGAGGAATTGAGTCGACGGTAATCTATAAAGACTCTCCACGAGTTGGCTAATCGGGTAGGAATGATTTCTCCGGTCTCAGTCGTTATAGTGGTGAGTCCTGCCTTCTTAGGCACGACCTGAATTGGGCTCACCCAACGACTATCGGAGATCGGGTAGATGATCCCGGCATCTAACCACTTGATGATCTCCTTTTTCACGACCTCCTGCAGATTGGGGTTTAAGCGTCTCTGCATCTCACGAGAAGGTCGTGTGCCCTCTTCTGAATAGATATGATGAGTACAATAAGAGGGACTTATTCCAGTTAAATCATCGAGAGTCCATCCGATGGCTCTGCGATGTTGCTGGAGGACAACAATCAGACGGGATTCCTGTTCAGGACTGAGGTTGGAATTGATGATCACAGGAAGGGTCTGATTAGAACCCAAAAAGATGTATTTCAAATGAGCAGGAAGGGTTTTCAGTTCAAGGATGGGGTTTTCAGCAGCAGCGGGTGGTTCAGTATAGATGTGAGGTTCAAGGGTGGGAGTTACTGGGTTGTTTACATCTGGATTTGACTCCTCTATTTGCGGGTCAAGATCCTTCTGTGGTTGATGAGGCATACTCAAGTCATTTTGGAGGTGTGATTCATCAACCAAAGTCTTGATGTCACAAATTTGCTCGATGACGCCGCAATTAATTCCTTGTTGGGCCTTAAATATATCAATTTTCAGTGTTTGATCTCCAAACTTAAGCTCTATTTGGCCCTCCTCACAGCTGATGTTGGCTCTAGCAGTAGCCAAGAAAGGTCTCCCTAGAATGATTGGTGTATCCCTAGGGTTCTCAGGTGCATCCATGTCTAAGACTATAAAGTCCACTGGAAAATAGAAATCCCGCACTCTCACGATAACATCCTCGAGAATCCCTTTTGGTGACTTTATAGATCGATCTGCTAATTGTAATGTCACCTCGGTTGGTTTCAGCTCAGATTCTTCCAGATGGTCAAGTAAGGATGTGGGTATCAGATTTATAGATGCACCTAAGTCTAACAATGCTCTATCAAATTGGGTACCACCTATCTTACAGGAGATCAGGGGAGTTCCAGGATCTTTTGCCTTGGGTGGGAGTCTACTAAGGATTACAGAGCTGGCTTGCTCTGACAGAACAATTGGGCTCCCTCCCTTGGTTCGCGGCTTACGCTGGGGTGTACATATATTCTTTAGAAATCGTGCGTAAGCTGGTACGTGGCGGATTGCATCCATCAAGGGGATGTTTATGTGGACCTGCTCAAAGAGCTTGACCAGGTCCTCCTCGGGGGCCACGGGTTTGGTGGTCTTCTTTCCCTTGGTCAGGGCCTCGGGAAACGGGATCTTGGTTGGTTCCTCTAGGATAGGTCCAGGTTGTGGGTCTGGAACAGCGGTACCTTGGATAACTATCCTAGGGTCATGGTTATCAGGCTGGGAGTGGTTTGGATAATGCGGGTCCTGAGTTGTCTTACCACTACGTGTTGTTACAGAATTTAATCCGGCCTGATTTTGGTTTGGATTTGGTAGGAGGGGTGGCTGCTGCTGAAATCCCGCACTAGAAGTTGAGGCATCCATCTCGTCTGGAGATGGAGCAGTGGGGGCCTGATAAATCCATTGAGCGTGGCCTAAATTTGGATTCATAACGCGCTTCTGGGTTGGCACGTTATTTGGGTTAGGAAGAGGTTGGGAAGGGAGTGTGCCTGGCTGGCGAGAATTTGCCAACTGGGCCAGCTGAGTTTTAACTTCAGTAAGCTCGTCCTTGTGCTGTTTTTGAATGGCCGCATTCGATTTTTGAATGTCAGCCAGAGTCTGAAGGATTAAGGACATTTGATCTTGATTTGGCCCTGATGGATAAGTAGGGTTGGGCCGAGGCTGAGGCGGCTGGTAGTGATGAGAGGGCTGTGGGCGGGACTGAAAAGGTGGTCTTTGGGTTTGGGAATTTCCCGCCCACTGAAAATTGGGATGGTTTCGCCATCCAGGGTTGTAAGTGTTGGAGAATGGGTCGTTCTGGATGGCGTTGAGGTCCTCGCAGGTCTGAGGAACCTCCTGAGAATCAGGGAAAGGAGGAATGGAGTTCCCCCGGCTGGTGTAGAAAGGATCGGATGATCTTCCAGTCCAAGAATCAGATGGGGATGGATACGGATCCATCCCAGGGGAGGATCGGTGGAGGATATTTTGCACAGTCTCCTGTGTGGAAGGAGGTTGTGCAAAGGAGTTACGCGCAGAGGTGGCTCGCTGCAAGTGCTGAGTCAGCTCATCCACCTTCTTTTCAATGATTGAGACCTTGTCCAATCGACTGGCCATTAATTCCAGGTCGACTGATGCGGACAGGCCCTGCGTCTCATGTGCTCCCTTAAGATTCGTCGCTGCGCGGGTATTCTTCCTGTCGAATAATCCCATGGAGTCATTGTTGATGGAGTTCTCGCACATGTTTTCGAGAATCTCCCATACGGTGTCTTCATGTTGACCCATGATGTTTCCTCCGCAAGTTGCATTGACGAAAAGGCGGATGTCCTCACGGAGTCCCTGGTAAAAAGATTGGACTTGTTCCCATTTAGGAACTCCGTGATGGGGGCACTTCCTCATGAGATCCTGAAAACGATCCCATGCCTCATGGAGAGGTTCTCCTGATTGTTGGGTGAAGTGTGTAATCTGATGGCGCAAGGCGTTGGTCCGACCAACGGGAAAGAACTTTTTCAAAAACTCGGATTGAAGTTCTTCCCAAGTGTTGATCGGCCGGGTCTGAGTTTGATACCAATGGGCGGCCTTGTCCATAAGAGAAAAGGAGAACATCTTCATGAGAAGAATATCCCGATTTTGCGCATCTGATCCAAAAGTGTGGGCCAGATGCTTTAGCTGTTTGATGTGCTGGAAGGGATCTTCAGAATTAAGCCCATGGAATTTAGGTATAGCATGAATCATGTTGGGCTTTAGTTCGGAATCAGGTCCTCCAATCGGGATTCTGACTCGAGGCTCAATGGCCACCGCAGCAGGATTGTAGTGGTCCCGCATCATAGGACGCTGCGGTGGGTGCACGAAGTTTTGGAAAAGGTCATTGAGTCGCTGGAGCTGGTGTTCCAGATTATTTTCTTCCTCAACTGGCTGAGCCATGATGGGGGAGGAAGAAGAACTTGGTTCTGAATCAGAAGAGAGAATAATGTGAGGGTGTTGCTGCACAAATACGGGCGTCGAGGCTTGGCCTTGACGAGAGCGAATTTCTAATGGAGGTCTTAAGGGTGGTCTTAGAGACCTCCTTCCGTACATGCACAGTTGGGAGAGGTAAGTTTAGAAGGTGCTGGACCCAATCAAGACACCCAAAAATGTGTTGGGTGACTATAGAGGTGCGGGGCAGATGGACCCCTTGATCAGAAAGATCGTCCACCTGAGAATTACCTGGGCAGCCAGAGAGGGAGAGTCCCGCGAAGACCCCTACACGGTAGAGCGTCCCCACGGGTTACAGGGTTTCCCCCACCCGACCTCTCTTGTCACTGCGGTTCCAGGTAGACCAGAATGGGGATCTTGACCTCTTAAGTCTACCAATTTTAAGATCAGGATGCTTAAGGTTTCACTTGAACTTTAGTCTTTTTAAGTGCAAAGAGTGACCTAATTTAAGGTTGGTTGACCCAAGGGGTCAACTTTACCTATTGTTTTCTTTAAGAGCTTTTAGGTCCTGTCTTTTAGGGTTCAAGTGTTTAGAGAGAGCCAATTGTTTTAGGATTTTTCTTGTTAATTATTTTCAATCAATGGCTTGGGCACACCTCTTTTGGATTTCCTTAATTCTTGATTAAGGGGTGTGTCTCTACTGAAATCCTAATGTTTGACCTTATGTTGGCTCTACTTGGTCCATTTAACTCTTTGTTGGGCAATTAGGGCTCAAGCAAGAATGTGTTAGCCCTTAAATACCCTTAATAGTGTGCAGGAGTGATGAGTTGAAAACATGCAACTTTTTATGGTTACTAAGTATGGAAGACAGGTTAGCCCTATATTGCTTGTTCTTTTCTTTTCTTCCTCTTTAGAGTTTAGGGGTTAATAGTGAGAGGAAAAATTTACCTGTCTTCGGAGTGGTTGTCGTGTGGTTGCTTGTCTTCTTGAGTTCCTGTAGCTGCACAAAAGAGAGGAGATTATCAGAAATCAAAAGATACAGGAATGTTTACCTCTAGAATAGCCGTTGCTCCCCGGCAGCGGCGCCAAAGTGAAACGTGGCGTTTTTTCACCGGGTTTGTTATAACGTTGTAGTAAAGCCGGTTATTACCAACATTTCAAATATAAATTTTTTTACTCGGAAAAATAAAAGAGTTCCCGAGGTCGAACTCAGGGAGCAAGTTGTATTCTAGAGATATACATGTTTCTTTTACAAAAATAAAGAGAGAGAGAGAATTTGTTGTTCTCTTTGTTCTGCAGAGGGGAGTGCTCTTCTTTCTCTCTTTCTTTAGATCTCCTTCTTTCTCTCTGTTCAGGTGATATTCTTCTCTTGCAATGGTGGTGCTCTTCTTCTTCTTCCTGCTGTTCTTCCGTTGGTGATGTTCTTCTTTCTTCAGAGCTCCTTGTTCTTCTTCTTCTTTGGTTTTCTGCCTTGACCTCTCTTCTTCTTCTTTTGCGTTGGCCGTTGCTCTTCCTTCTTCTTCAGCCTGTCTTCTTTCCTGCTCTGGCTGCTGACCTTCCGTCGTCTGCCCCGGTGCTGAGACGACTTAACGATGCCTTTGCTACAGTGCAGCTCCTTCTTCTTCAGCGGGTCTGCTTCTTCTTCTTTGGCCTGCACACTTCAGAGTTTTTCGTCAAGAGGCAAAACCTACTCTACCCTCCCTCCCCCGCGTCTCTCTTTCTCTCTGAAACCACTCTTGGGAAAGCTCTCCCAGAGCTACCGGGTAATCGGGTTCGGGTCACGCCCGGGTCCAGGCCCACCGGCGTGCGGTGGTGGGCGAGGAGTGCAGGTCGGTCTAATCGGGTCGGGCCAGGTCCGCGGAGCGTGGTCACGGACGAGGCCGGGTCGGGTGAGAGGGACCTCACCCCGTGGTCAGGAGGCAGACAGCATAAGGCACTTTTTGCCTTTATGCGTCCGCGCGCCTCCGAGAAGTTCCGAGGTGGGACTAAATGTCCCACCCCAATTGAGCGCGCGTCGCGGATGGAGCAGTGGGCGATCGTGGCTTCCCGCGCGGCCTTCGCTCCATCTGTGAACCAGGGACGTTTCGCGGAGAGTCCCTGCGCAACCTGGGAGTCAAACCTGGGCGAAGGCGTGCCTGCACCTGCAGGTGAAGCAGCGCTGCCTGCGCAGTAATGGCGACGGCGGGCGAGTCACCTGGTCACAGAAGAACGGCCTCTCGGCCAAATCAGACAGGCGGGGGACCTTCGCCGTGGCACGGCGAAGGTGGTCAGGGGGTCTGCAGGGGGCGTGATGGGGCCAACAGGTCGTCCTAGGTCAAACTGTGAGCGAAGAAGTGGGTGTGTTCGGTGGATCTGCAGAGGGTGTTTGGTGGGAAGTGGAGGGGCGGAAGAGGATCAGGGTGAGGAGGCGGAGGTTCTGCGGTGGTCGGCGAGCCGTGTGGGTCGCTGAGGTGATGGGAGCGGCTCGCCGGAGGGTGGTCGGAGGCGGAGAGGGTGAGGGTGAACAGGAGTGGTCGAGGGTTTAATCAACTAAGAGACAGTGAGGAAAAGAAAGAGGGGGAGGTGGGGAGGAGTTCTGACCTAGCTATGGAGACGAAAGGGGCCGAGACAGGGCGACAGTCGTATCGACTGTCGCCGGAGAAGAAGATGCCCAGGGGGAGGGGCGGCGGCGAGCAGAGGGCTGGAGAGGCGCCAGCTGGGTACGGCGTGGCGCAGGAAGAGCAGGGGAGGAGATCTCTGCTGCTGGTATTACGGCAGAGCGAAGAGGAGGAGGGGGAGGAAACCGCCGGAGCTGGTGAGCGTCTGCCGGAGAAAGAAGAGAAGACAGTTGGGGATTTTCTCCGTCAGATCCAGGCTGCCCTCGTCGGTGGAGCGGCGGGGGGTATTTATAGGGATGAAGCAGGGAGGAAGGCGGAGGGAGACGACGTGTCTCCCTCGCCGGAGAATGGTCGGAACATGAACCCATACCGTCCGTGCGTTCGCACGGCCGGTATGGTGGCCTACAATGACCAGGGGGGTGCTCCTGCGACGGCTGACGACGCAGGGCACCCCCGGTTTACTTGCCAGGTCCCTCACCTCACCCTGCGCGGCGCCATGCTCCGCGCAAGGTCGCCGGAGCATGGTGCTGGCAGGGTTTTGCAGGAGGGACCTGATTGCAAAGAACGAAGGAGAGTTAGGGGCCAAAATGCGAGGGTTCAAAAGTTGAGGGCCAAAGAGTAAATATATGAGGACCAAAGTGTGAAGTCGGTCAAGGAGGTTTCTTCTTAGGCTCAAGTTTTTATACATGAATAATTAGGACCTAAGGAATCTGATGGTGAATTTTATTTTCATATTAAACCTTGTTTGACCGGTCAATTTGCGCAAAAACCCAAATTAAGTTATTAATTGGGCATGGTTCTCAATGTAGGTCAAAATGGGTTCTAAAGGCCAAATTGAAGGTTCTAAACCCTAGAGATTATTTTTCTATGAATTTTAGAGGGTTTATTCTATTTTTACTTTGCCTCGAACCTTGTGAATTGAAGTGGGTTGTTTTAGGGTTACAGATTATCATTTGGTTCCTTGGAAGTGCTGTAGCCCTTGCTAGATCATCTCATCCCACTTTTATTCTTATTAAGCTGTTTTGACCTGTGTTTGGTCCCTGAATTACCCTGTATGCAGTTTATACTGGTAAAATTGCACTTTTACCCCTTATGACTGGTTTTCTTCTCAAACTCAGAATTCTCTGAGTTAAGCTTTTCCTTGAGATATGTAGGAGCTTTTATCCTTTGTATTGGGTCAAAATGAGCTAGTTATGACTCATGATGAGGTTCTCATCAATGTGCCCTTTTCTTGGACAAACACTTGTGAGGCATGTTTCCAGGAGTTGAAGGAGAGGCTGACTTCGGCTTCCGTGCTTACCATTCCAGACAGCAGTGGAAGTTTTTTTGTTTACACGGATGCTTCGTTGCAGGGGTTAGGGGGTGTGCTCATGCAGCGGGGTCACGTTGTGTCTTACGCTTCGCGGCAACCGAAGTCCCATGAGCATAGATACCCTACCCATGACTTAGAGCTGGCAGCTGTTGTCTTCGCTCTGAAGACAAGGAGGCACTACCTATATGGTGAGACTTTTGAGATATTCATAGATCATAAGAGCCTTAGGTACCTGTTTGATTAGAAGAAACTTAACATGAGACAGAGACGTTGGTTAGGGCTCCTGAAGGACTATGACTGCAGCATCTCCTACCATCCGGGGAAGGCCAACGTAGTGGTTGACGCCTTGAGCCGGAAGGCGCCCGCCCACTTAGCCAGCTTACAGAGACAGAGTTGGAGGCTTATGGAGGAGTTGGGCAGTTGGCGACCCCTAGAGTTACAGGGGCACTGTGGGGCAATGACAGTGACACGGTAGATGAGACCAGAGCTGATAGACCGCATCATCACAGGATAGATGGCAGACACGTACCTGCAGTCATTGCGAGACAGAGTACTGTCAGGGGACCCAGGATACTTCTCCTTTACAGATGAGCTGCTGCGCATGAGGGGACGTTTGTATGTTCCCAGAGACAAGGAGTTGTTGAGAGAGCTTCTAGTTGAGGCACACGGGTCCGGGTTCACCATACATCTTGGGAATACGAAGATGTACCATGATCTGAGACGTGACTTTTGGTGGAGAGGGGTGAAGCAGGATGTAGGTGAGTTCGTGAAACAGTGTTTGGTGTGCCAGTAGGTGAAGGCTGAGCATCAGAGGCCTGTAGGGCCATTGCAACCACTTTCTGTGCCAGAGTGGAAGTGGGAGAGCATCACCATGGACTTGGTGTGGGCTTGCTCGTTACCCAGCGAGGACACGACGCAGTCTGGGTGATTGTAGACAGATGATGAAGCGACACGTTTCTTGCCGATCCGAGTCACCTTGGGACTAGCGTAGTTGGCGGAGAGGTATATTCGTGACGTGGTACGTCTGCACGGTGTTCCGCGTGAGATTGTATCCGACTGGGATACTCGCTTTACGTCCCAGTTTTGGGCTGAGTTTCAGCAGGCTTTGGGGACACGGTTGAGGTTCAGTATGGCGTACCACCCACAGACGGACGAACAGTCAAAGTGCGCGATACAGACACTTGAGGACCTTTTACGTGCCTGTGTACTAGACTAGAGGAGCTCTTGGGAGGAGACTTGCCCCTGGCAGAGTTTGCATATAATAACCGTTATCACTCGAGCATTGACATGGCACCCTACGAGGCTCTGTACGGACGGAGGTGTACTTCACTCTTGAGTTGGGTTGAGGTGGGGACCAAGTGGAAGGTTGGCCCCAGGCTGATCCGGCAGAGTCAGGAGGTGGTTGAGCAGATTCATAGATGACTTCGTACTGGCAGGAGTAGACAGAAGAGTTATGCCGATTGGAAACGTAGAGAGGTACAGTTTGAGGTTGGGGATCACGTCTTTCTTCGCGTTTCGCCCATGAAGGGCTTGCAGCGGTTTGGGGTGAAAGGGAAGCTCGCACCGAGGTTTGTGGGGCCCTTTGAGGTCCTGGAGCGAGTAGGACCCGTTGCTTACAGGCTTGCCCTTCCTCCCCAGCTTTCTGGTGTGCACAATGTGTTCCACATGTCCAACCTCAGGAAGTACATTGCCGATCCCAGTCACGCTCTGAGCCACGAGAGTGTCGAGGTGGGTGACGATCTGACCTACCCCGAGCGACCAGTGTAGATACTAGACAGAGCCGTCCGGAGTTTGAGACGGAAGCAAGTACCCTTGGTGAAGGTGTCACAAGCAGGGCATCAGACGTAGTTAAGACGTCTAGGAAGTGTCCCAGACGTCTGGTATTAAATTTTTTCGGAGTATGGGTTCGCGTCTGCGTGCCTGCGTGCGCAGACTGAACCCGTCGCCTTCGTTTTTCTCTTTCTCTCCCTACAGGCGTCATTTTTCCTCCTTCTCTCTCCCCGCGGCTGCCCTATAAAAATGCTCCCCTTCTCCCTCACCCTCATTCCACCGCCTTCTTCTTCTCCTCCCTACCAGCGAGAGCGGTAGCAGCAGCTGCTGCGAGCGTGCGGGAAAGAGGGGTTGTTGCGAGAGGAAGTAGAAGCTCGACCGTGAGGGTATGAGCTTGCCGGGGTAGCTAGAGCCAGCCGGCGGGAGAGCAGCGGGCGTGGGGTGTCGCAGAGGAGCTGTTGCAGCTCGGCCAGCAGGCGGACACGGCGCGGCATGGCCGTGCGCTGCGGGCGGAGAGCGAGAAGGGTTCTGATTCTGGGAAAATTTCCTAGAATCAGACGTCTGGACTTACGTCCAGACGAAGAGTAAGACGTCTGGAGGAAGGTCCAGACGTCTGACAGGTACAATATTTTCTTACCTCCTTTTTATGCGAGTACGGCCATGCAGCCGTTCGTCGCGTTCTTCTGCACCCCTTCGTGATGAGAGCGAGTGTGTGTGTGTGTAGGAATCACGGGAGGGTAGCAGGGCTCGCCATCCCACACCGATCAGACGTTTGGGCACAGTACCAGACGACGGAGAGGACCTCCAGACGTCCGGGGTGACAATCGGATATCTGGAAACTGAGTTCAGACAATGCAGCGGGCTTCTGGACATCTAAAGGACTGCGCAGAATAAGGTATGGCATGATCGACCTTTTAAGACGTCTGGAAGGAGTTCCAAATGTCTGATTTTGGGTAGACTCGTCGTTTTTGACCCGTTTAGGATCCGTTCGAAGTCCGTTTTCCGCGTTTCAAGTTTCATTCTTCCCAGATTTATTTCCTCTACCTTTTTACAGTAATTGTATACTGTTATGAGTAGCTCCTTATCTTTGATCCTTGTATTAGGACCCTGTTCCGTTGCGGCTCTAGGGGTTGCGGTGGCACGCGGGATTGCCGACCATGCCCCCAGTACTTCCGATTTTGCGGGTAGAGTGGCCATTTAATTTAATTATCCAAAAATTATACATTTATGAAACAATTAATGAAGTCTAGGGCATTGCATGAACCCTAGGGTTGAAGAATTAGATTGAATGATAGATCCTAGGGTATTGCATAAATCCTAGGACTAGAAAACTAGATTGAATGATAGATCCTAGGGTATGGCATGAATCCTAGGACTGGAAAACTAGTTGAATATATACATTGCAGTCTTGGAAAAGTGGAAAGGAAACGATAACTACCTGTAAATTGGTTAACAACTGCCTGTTATGAATGGATAAATAGATTGAGAACATGAATTGTATGGATATAAAGCTGGAACGGTGAAACCTAAATTGGCTGAGCTAAAAGAGCATGAACCCTATGGGGAATTAGGAGTAGAACTCCTGGAAAGTGAATGAAATAGAATTGGGGAAGTGAGCTGGCCCTTGAGTACGGAGTACCAAGGAGAGCAACTATCCCCCTGTTTAGTGAAGAGTGGAGCTAGCCGCCCCAGGGACCCGGGGTTAGGTCTGGCCACTTTGTACCGACTTTTGGCCCTCGTGTACACAGTACCGAGGAGAGCTACTAGTGTAGGGAGAGCACTAGCTACCCCACGGGCCCCGGGGTTCTGCTAGCCCTCCTACACTGACTTGTTAGGCCCACTGGGCAAACCAGGGTAGTCAGGCGAGGGTGCGTGGACTGTGGAGGGGCAAGACCCCTGTTTGGTTATTGTGGAGGGGTTGGACCCCTGTTACTGAGAGGGCTCTGCCGTATACTGGTTCCATGCTGTGCTTTGGGCTCACCCATTAACGAAAACGACTGACCGTGTGCCAGTGCGGGGTAGCTACCTATTTGCACCTCAAAATACACCTGCAATAAAGCCTTCTTATGCTATTTCCTAGCATTAACGTTGCATATTAGGATTCTATAGTTGCATTTCTAAAAACACTTGCATTCATGCATTTAATTAAGAGGAGAGAAGATTGAAAATAATGGCTTACATATTTACATTTTTCCTCAAGTGCCTCATTGCAAAATCCACATCTTTTTTATTTTCTCCTCTTGATTTACTTTTTTCTCTTCCCGCGGTTGCAACTCTCTTCCCGCAGCAGCTGCATGCATTTACTCCACGTCATCTCTCCCTGCCAACGCCGCTCCCTACAGCTGCCAATCCCGCACCCTCTCCCTACTGCAGCCGGCACGCCACTCTCTCCTCCTCTATAAGAAGCTGCAGCTTCTTCCTCACGAGACACACCCGGCTACAGCAAGAAAACCCGTAGACCACCTTCCTCTCCACCATTCTCCCCTCCCATACGTCGGCCCTCCTTCGAGGAGGCACCTGGCGAGCAGGAGAACCCACTGTGGTGCACACCACCATAGTGGGAACACCACCGCCCAGCTCTTCAACGAGCCGGTGGGCGTGGTGTTTTCTTTTCTTTTTGTTTTCGTCTCCACGCCATTGCTGCCGCTTCAAGGTCCGAAGCTTGAAGCAGCAGCAGCAGCCAAACCGCGGCTGCAGCAGCAACAGCAGCTCCCCCCGCCTCTTCCGCGACCTTCCCCGCAGGCGCTCAGCCCTCTGCGCGCGCCTACAGGGCCCTTCGCCGCCTCCGTCTTCCGCTCTGTCGCCTCCGCCCTTGCACCCGCGACCGGCCGCTGCGCGCACTGCAGCGGCCGGCCAGGCCCTCTCGCCGTCCCCTGCAATCCTCCGCGACCTTCCGCGACGGCCGTAGACCCTCCTCCACGCTCGCTCCTCCGCGCCATCGCCCGCTCGTCGTCTTCGCGTGGGCCTGCAGAACCCTACGCGAAGGCGCGCGCCCGCACCCGCCATTTTCAGATGTCCGCCTCAGCCTTCAGACGACGCGGCGCCAGATGTCCGCTGCCTCCGGCAGACGTCTTAACTCGTGCATTCGCCAACTCTCCCACCCGCTCTCTCTCTCTGGCGTGAGTATTCCCGCGCGCGTCCGCCCTCTCTCCCGCCTGCTCTCTCTCTCTCCCGCTCTCTCTCTCTCTCTCTCTCTTTTTCACTCACTCTCAGTACACTACACCAACGCACACACACATCTTCACCGACACTTCCACACACCCACACCCACATAAACACTAGTATAAACATATATATAGTAACATATATATATGTATATATATATATATATAGTATATCTATATAGTTATGTATACATACATATATATATAATATATATATATATAAATATATATATACGTATATATATATATATCTATATACTTACACATACTTATATACATATATATATATATACATATCTATATACTTATATATATACATATATATCTACATACATATACTTATATACTATATATATATATACATTTATATAGTATTATATATATATATATATATAGATAGATATATATATATATAGATATATATATATATACATATATTTATACATATATATATATATATATATATATACTTATATACATAGTATATCTATATAGTTATGTATACATACATATATATATAATATATATATATATATATATAAATATATATATACGTATATATATATCTATATGCTTACACATATACACCTATATATATATATACACATACTTATATACATATACTTATATACATATATATATACATCTATATAGTATTATATATATATATATATATATATATATATACATATATTTATATACATATATACATATATAGCTTATATATACATATATACATATACACCTATATATATATACACACACATATATATCTATATATATCTATACATATATACCTATACATTTATATATATATATATAGATATATTTACCTATATACATACACATATATATATTTTCACGTTATTTGCCATACGCTGTATTACGGGAATATCTGCACTAGTTGCTGATATTCCCCGATACACGCGTACAAAAAGCGTGGACCCATACATCATCCATCATCCATCCACACTCCACGTGGCACCCAGTCGAGTTGGTTGCGTCTCTCTAGACGACGACTGACTCGACATCGTGCTACACTCCATCGTCACCTCCACCCCCACCCCTTTGTATATATATTATATATATATACATACTATATTTACTTTCTGTCTGTTTGCTTCTCTCTTGGTAAAAAGATAAAAAAAAAAGTATATAAAAGAGAAAAGATAATCTTTGACTTGTAGGTACCCCGTCTTGCGAGTAGCAAGACTTGATTTGGAACTCTGTTTTGGCTAAAAGCTAAGGACACAATTTTGAGGGTGTGCCGCAAGGACAAGGATTACCAGAAAAAAATCTAAATAAGAAAAACACCAAAAACATAATAAACGAACGGAAGAGACGCGTTTTAAGGAAAACGTAGAAACTCGACTTGAACCCCACTTCCCTGAGTTTGACCCTGGGCCTAAAAGTGACAAGATAAAATCAAGTAGGCCAGGTTAAAAATTTTGTAAAGAGATGGTTAGGTCCGAATTAGGTTAACCACTATACATATTTCAACGATAAAAATATCATATTAACAACCTATCCAGGCTGACCCATCACTACCCGTGCGTTTATCGCATGTGCCGTAGTCACTGTTACGTCTGTCAGCAACCTTGGGGTGGTTGACTGAGGGTAGGACCACCACGGGGGACTCTCCCAGTCAGGAGAGCACCACGTGTTACTTCTACTTTTCGGAAAAGACTGCAATCAAGATCGTTCCCACAAGGAACATTCAAGATCAAGAGAAGGATCTGAGGAATAAATCAATAGTGAATAAATGGAAAAATATAAAGAAAGAAAGTAAAAATATAACAGCTACTGACCACTCTACTGCCTCTTCTAGCTTTTAGTTGCCACTCTACTCAGCGTTTTGCTTATGTGTCACCCTTGTTACTTTTCAGGACTAGGTGTTGAGCAGCCAAAGTCGGCGGCTGTAGAAGGTGCTAGGCCTAGTAGAGCCTAGTAGTGTCACTTGTACTACCCACTGTACTTTTTTTTTGCTGTTGTTGTGAGTAGTTTCTATTACCCCCTGTACTTTCTTTATTGTAAGCTTCATGTTTATGTATATGTTTATTTCTCTACTGTTGTGGTGGTGTATACTGTAGTATTTCTTTTCTCTACTGCTGTATTTTGTTACTGTTAGTTATATACATGTTGAATGTGATTTATTTTACTGCTCGGATCGGTTTCGGTCCTCTTTAAGTTTGTTATGCGTATTTATTTCTTTCCGCACCCTAGTTAGCTCAAGTTTTGAGGATGAAACTTCGATTAAGTTTGTTATGATGTTAAGACCCGTTCTATTCTGAGCCTTTGAAGATGTCTGGACTGTCGGTCAAACGTCTGGTAAGACGTCTTGACACCTTCCCAGACATCTGGAAATCAAAATTTTTGGGTACGAGCTCGCGTCTGCGCACGACCTGCGCACAGACAGTACCCTCTCATTTTCCTTCAATTCTTCTCTCTCTCCTCGCCTCCAGCAAACCCTAACCCACCCTCCTTATAAAACCCCCCTTCCTCCTCTCTCGTTCCCCTCACTTCACAGCCTCCAGCCACTTCCCTTCCTTACCACCCCAGCGCGAGCGAGAGAGCGTGAGAGCAGCGACGAGGAGGAGCGGCGTGAGGAGAGGAGGAGAGTGAGCTTGCGAGCTCATGTGGGAGCTCACCGGAGAGTGCACAACCGGAGCGGCGCATGCGCGAAGAGGAGTGCATCAGGGAGTCCTCCCCGACACTGCTACAATCAGAGCTGCAGGCGAGGGGGCGAGGCGCGGCCACACATTGTTAGAGCGAGTGGGAGCAGGTTCTAATTCTGGGTTTTTCCCAGAATCAGACGTCTGGAGTGACATCTAGACGACGAAATGGACGTTTGGAGGCATGTCCAGACGTCTAAGGAGAGAGCTCCACGAAGGTACGTCCTCTTTGCAGATACGGCCATGCAAGCCGCTTCGCAAGTACCCTTTTGCGTGCCTATTTTGAGAAGTTTTGGTCGTCACGTGCAGGATTTGCTTCGGGAAAGTGCGGGACACGCCCTCCCACGCATTCCAGACGTCTGGGTGACTTATCAGACGGCTGGAAGCACTTCCAGACGTCCAGAGAGGTGGTCAGATGACTGGAGCTGGGTCTAGATGGTTCAGAAGAGTTCCTGGACGTCTGGGGTGGACGCAGAGCGTGAGGTATGTTTCTGGACACTTTTAAGACGTCTGGAAGTTGTTCCAGACGTCTAATTTTGAGTCAGTAACCCTGTTTTGACCCATTTAGGGTTCGTTTGAGGTCTGTTTTACGCAAATAAGATATCGGTGTTTTCCTTGCGAGTTCCTCTAGTTGTTAGAAGGCTTTCTATCTTGTTCTGAAAGTTTCCTTGTGATTGCTCCTTGTTATAGGACTTTGTTTTGTTGCGGGTTCGGGGCTTGCTGAGGCACGTGAGCCTGCCGTTTGAGCCCCCAATACTTCTGGGTTTACTAGTAGAGTGGATTCCCCTAATTTAAATACAAACCTGAATGTATGTGTGGAATGAATGACTAGAAACTAGGATATGGCATGAATCCTAGGACGAGAAGCACTTGAAATGTATGTATGTTTGAATTGCAGTCTTAAATGAGTAGATAGAAACAACTACCTGTTAACGAACAAGAGTTGCCTGTGAAATATGGATTAACTGTGTTAGTAAAATAGTTGCATGTAACCTTACTTGTTGTATAAGTTAAAAGGTATAACACGAGCTGCAAGTGTATAATCTGAGAATGGTAATGCGAATGTTAGAAATACGAGCTACATGTGTATAACCTGAGAATGGAAACGTGAATGGTAGAAATATGAGCTGCATGTGTAAAACCTGAGAATGAAAATGTGAATGATGAAACCTGGAACGGAATGACATGAGAAACATGAGCATGAACCCTACGGGAGAATAGGAGTAGAGCTCCTGAGAATAAATGGAATGGATCTAGAAATGCGTTGGGAAGTGTGCTGGCCCTTGAGTACGTGGTACCCAGGGGGAGCGTATGTTACCTCTTAGTGTAGAGGGGAGCTTGCCGCCCTTCGAGTTGAGGCCCGAGGTGGGTTTGGCCACTTTGCACCGACTCCGTGGCCCTCGTGTACACTGTACCGGGGAGAGCTACTAGTGTAGGGAGAGCTAGCCACCCCATGGGGCCCGAGGTTTAGCTAGCCACCCTACACAGACTTGTTAGGCCCATTGGGCAAACCGGGGTAATCAGGCGAGGGTGCGCGGACTATGGAGGGGCGAGACCCCTGTTTGGTTCTTAGGGGCTAGACCCCTGTTACTAAGAGGGCTAGGCCCTATACTGTTCCGTGCTGTACTTGGGCGCACCTAGTAATGGAAACGACTGACTGCATGCCAGTGCGGGGTGGCTACCCGTGCATTTATCGCGTGTGCCGTAGTCATCGTTACGTCTGTCCGTGACCTTGGGGTGGTTGACTAGGTGTAGGACCACCACGGGGGACTCTCCCAGCCAGGAGAGCACCACGTGCGACTTCTACTCTTCGAAAAAGATTGAAATCAAGATCGTTCCCACGATGAACATTCGAGATCAAGAAAAAGATCTGATAAATAAATCAATTGGTGAAAAAGAAGAATTAGTTAAAGAAAGTAATTGAAAAACAACAGCTACCTGTCCACTTTTACTGCTTTAGTTATTTGGTTACCACTCTACTCAGTGTTCGCTAACTTTGTGTACTCATAACCCCTTTTCAGGTCCAGGTGTTGAGCAGCCAGAATCTATGACTGCAGAGGATGCTGGGCCGAGTAGAGCCCAGTAGCGGTAGCTTCTTTTTGTAGTAGTGAGTTCAGACTCCTATACTTTACGTTATGTACCTTTACTTTTCTGCACCTTTATGTTCCTGAAACTTGTTACTGTTCTACTGTTGTGGTGGTGGCATGTACTATAGTAGCCTTTACTTTTTTTACTACTGTACTCTTTTACTGTTAGTTGCATAGCATAGTGAATGTGGTTTACTTTCCTACTTTTTGATTATTTTTCGTTGGATGACTGGGTCTTGGGATCAGTCGAGTTGGTCCGGTCTCGTGTCCTGTAGGAATTCGGGAACCGGGTCGTAACAGTTACCTACTCAAATCAATTTATGAAATTAGACACTATAGAGAGGGAATCAAACACCAACTAAGCTCACATGTCTAAGGGAATCAAAATAAAGTACAATTAGGAAACATGTTTTTCATTGCCTTCTAAATTAAGTGCTTACAACACAAGGAGATGAGAATAACAACAAGAAAGCTCATGAGATAAGCCAAGCTCACTACCAAACTAGAATGAGCCTCAACATAACATAGTAGTAGAAAAATAAAATAAGATCAAAGGAAGCTTATGAGAATGAAGATGGAGCTCAGGTAATGAAGATGACCCTTCAGTGGTACACGTCCTTCTCCCATGGCCTCCTTCCTCCTTGGCGTGCTCCCAAGAATCTCCTCCAATGGTGGCGTGGGATGATGGTGGTGAAATAAAATAATGGTGGATTAGCAATTGAAGGGTGGTGGAGTGACTCCCTCCCAATGCCTAAAATTTGGACATAGGTGGTCCTTAGACCCTCCCTTTCTTTCTTATAGTGCTCAAGTGATAGGATAGCCAAAAATGGTTTGGAAGGATGGAATGAATGGCCTTATATAGAGGTAGAGAGGGGTACAAAAAGGAGGGAGGGGTGTTCCAACAATTATGGTTATGGGTAGATGTGTTGAGATTTAATAATGTCTTGGAATTGGGTTGGTGGCTATTAATTGGTGAAGGGATCTAGGTGTGGTGAAATGTGCATCCATAAGGAGGGCTGTTGGAATTGGGGAGAGGGACTTAAATGTGCCATGGAGGATGTGCAAAGGCAGCTCTAGGTAGAGGAGCTTAATAAATGTAAAGGAGCTCATTGATTATTGGTGTAGAATAATTTTTGTTTGCTTTTTTGAGTTGGAACTTGGTGTTTACAAGTCTCCTTATTTCAAATCTTCAGCTCAAATTCTTCAATACCTTTTTCTTCTCTTTTATCCTCGACCTTCAATCATGTGATCATCAAATATCATCAATCAGTGCAAGAACATAGAATTATGCAAATTATGATGCAAGCCTATGTAAAATGCAATTTATGCTAATGCATGCAATATGCTCATGAAATCAAACTAAGTTGAATTTGGAGTTAGCAAATTATAAACATGGACAATAAAAATGTGGTTAGATCACCACCCCATGCTTATCTTTTGTTAATCCCTAGCAAACTCATTATTTGAAAGTCACAACTCCTTTTTGGTTGAGAGGAATGTCCATGGGATTTTTGGTTGAATTTTAAGTCAAAGGGTGCAGGATTTTCTTTTGAAGCATATGAGGAGAGATCTTAATTTATAGCCACAATCTAGATAGTCGATGTTTGAGTGCTTCCCAAGATAAGACCACCTCACTCCGTTGAATCTTAACTAACCCTCCAGACTCTTACATCTAAACCTCATTGGCTTTGCACATTTGCCTAGTTTTGGAAAATCAAGTGTCAGTGTGCATATTTTATCATTATTCAACTTACGAATGGATAATTGTTGGTATGTTGGCCAACATAAAAAGAGAAGAATATTTTTCTGATTTTTCTTTTTATTTGTTTTTATTTTTGAGATTTCTCTAAACCTAACCTTGGATTTACTTGTAACACGATCTATAGCAGATTCTACACTTCCCGTTACTGTTCCTTGAGGGACCCTTTGTAAAGCCTCGAACTCACTTTGTAGTCATTTTTGGATCAAGCACGTCAAAACGAATTTGTTGATACTTGTCAGGTACAAATTAGATCTACATGCACCAAAAATGGAAAGAAAAAATTTATGTATTTGGTCAAATTCGATCAAGCCTCAAGAAACATGCTTGAAATTCGTTAAAATTGGTATAGTTGAATCACCCTCATCGTAAGTTTTCCAATGACATCTATTTCATAAAATTTCAGGTCTTGTAGCAAAAGCCACATATAAAATATGAATTTTCGTAAGGGAGTTTAATTAGTTAAAACTAAGAGGATAACGAGATTGTTATTATCTTTACCTCTAATCCTAAACCAAACTGCCACTGCAACAAAAGAGGTCAACAGTGATGGATATTTTATAAAAATGACGACGAATAAATCGTCATACTATAACTTAGAGATAAATAATTTATTCGTCGCCACAATCATTGATATATGAACCATTGTTAAACTTGCAACAAATAACATATTCGTTGTCAAATCTAAGACAATGAATAAATTCGTTGTCAAAATCATCACTTATTTTAAGTTCAACAACGATTATTTTTGTTGTGTTTTGGAAGCATATGGCGACGATTAATCCATTGTAGTATACAATACATATCAAAGGTAATCAACCATCTTTTATATCTATAACGAAATGTAATTTATCAAATAAGCAAACTTTTGATAACATTCATAAAAAGATTTCTATCAAACTAAAATCTCATCAGGAAATTTTATAAAAATACACCTTAAAATTATGAGTAACTTTCCAATACAACGTACACCTAAATCAACTTTACATGATCACACCTAAGAGAAAATATTAAACTTCTAATAAAATTGAAAGGGACAAAGATAAAGGTTTCCAATGAAAAATCCATCACAGATAACCTAAGTAGTACAAACATTTTCGAACTACATGAATTCCCTTGGAGTCACCCATGCATCACTGAAATTTGACAAACACAGCCATTGCATCCGCAGTAATTGTCCTCGGGTTCCTGCTTAGTATAATACATGCATACCGATTGTTAGGTCAATGAATTCGATCAGAATAATGCCATGAAAGTAGAAAGACGTCTTCAGATAACCCACTGCTTTACACACATCAGTGTTTTTTCCCCATGAAAAAGATACATTATAGTCCTTTCATTTTTTCAAGGAAAGTTTAGAATAAAGACTTAAAATTCAGCGAGAGAAAGCTTATTTCATTGTTTCTTATGGATAGAAATCACTGATAATGATTCACACGAAGCAAGGATAGAAGCACATGAATAAATGTGTAAGGTAAGTCTTAGATCATAAGACAATCCTATACAACTGTTACCTGTTGCACATTCCACCCACAGTTAGTTTGAAGATACCCTCCCCACTAATCTCAAGTGTGCATTGCAGGTCACATCAGCAAAGTTCCAAGGAGACGATGCTTGTCGTCAACAAGAAGCAAACAACCACAGCCTCTACTCGTCAACTGTACAAGCCGGTCCACTATTAAGTCATCCTCTCTGCAAAATGAAATGTTCTCTTGCTTCTTCATGGCATCTTTAACCTGTGCATGAATGACAGATAATTTAATTTGAGAGACCAGCAAAAATTACTCTCAATAATTTGGAAGATGCATTGTTGAATATTAAAAATAACAGATTATTCATTAGTAGTCACCCTTTTTGTGCCATTAGTTCAAATGATGTACAAATCTGCATATATTTAAAGTGCTAATCTTATTTTAACAAACTCTAGAGAATATTCTGGAAGCAACCTGAAAATTAAAAGAATATCACTAGAAGAGTTCTCTATATGACATTATACCAATTTCAAGTCATGATTGACCAAGAAAGCACAAAAAAAAATGGAAAGAGATAAAAAGGAAAAAAAAAAAAACCAATAACATATGATTGAGACGATCACAGAAGGAAATCCAACTTTAGAATGAGAACCAAAATTACTTCCACAAGGAATTAAGTAGTGAAGTGCGGAACACATATATCACCGCTACATTGACAGAGGTTTCATGCTTTCCTTGTTTGCCAAATGACTTGGTGGTGATGGATTTTTTGGACCTTGTCAAAAATTGAATGAAAACCAACTAATCTTGAAAATTTCGGGAAACATAAAAACAACAAGTGCAACTCAACCACTAACTATTAGAAAATGAAACAAGAATGTGTAATAGAATTTTGTTCATCCTTTATGAGAGGCCAGGAATTTCCATCTTTGTAGCTTGGAATTTTGATCAGAATTCAAAACTAAGTTTGCTTTGGAAAAGTATTGTTCAGGTATAATGATATCAAAACAAAGTCACACAGGATAAGTACATAGATTTCTCCTGCTTTCTTATAAGCAGTTAGATATGACCATAATCAACAAAGAATAGGTATAAGTAACTTTACATTTGTGGAAGGGATGACCTCAAAGATGACATGGGAAAGGGAGATATGCACCCTAGCACAACAGAATTTAGTCCAGTTCTAATTTGTAATTTGAAGTAGCTGAAGTAGTAGCACAACAGAATTTGTAATTTGAAGTAGTTTGTCAATGACTAATGCCATGAACTAGGTGCAAGTTTTCCTATAAGTAATTGGAGTGAGCATGGACTACTCAATCTACTTAAATGAAATGGCTTACATGTATGGTATACATCTGCATTCCGAAAGAAATATACATATATGTAATTTGAAGTAGCACAACAGAATTTGTAATTTGAAGTAGTTTGTCAATGACTAATGCCATGAACTAGGTGCAAGTTTTCCTATATGTAATTGGAGTGAGCATGGACTACTCAATCTACTTAAATGAAATGGCTTACATGTATGGTATACATCTGCATTCCGAAAGAAATATACATATCCAGAGTAGATGCAGCCATAATAGTAAAACTCACTTTTTTTTCTCTTGAATGCTAGAAATATAGAACTCCGCTATTACAAATTTTACAATGTGGAAGAATGCCCATAGAGAGGACATCATACACTTTTCAGGTTGAAGACCATAGAAAAAAACTATTGCATCAGAAGGAAGCCTCGGCTATGAGGTAATTCAGTATTCCATTTAAGCATTTTTCAAATTAAGAAACCCAAGTTCAACCACCAAATAATCCCTGAGAATATGGGTTCCACTTGTTCAACAGTACATCTCAATGAGGTATATGACTGAGGTCAACATTCTAGTTTCTAACTTTTTTGCCAAGAAAATCATATAGAGAGAGAGAGAAAAAAGAAAAGCAGGTTTTTGCCTATGCCAAGCTTGTTTGAGATTCTAAATGACACGATGCAAGTGTCAATAAATCGTAGCACAATTTCCAATTTATCATTAAAAGTCTCAATATTGTCCACATCTGAGTAGGAGAAATTTTTGATAATGGAAAAATATAAGAAATCTACTGCAATTGTCACTAAGTGCCAAAGTAAATTAGAACTTACCAGGGTATAGGATGGTCAATAAACTAAAGCGACTGACAACAATTGACAAAACGCATGAGATGTAATCACCTGTACACAAAAGGAACTTGAGTCGAATCTAAAATCCGACAGGATAACTTGAAACAGCAAGAACTATCAAAAAAAGATACTTATTTTCATTTAGGTGGTGTCTTATCCTAAAAACATTAATTAGTAGTTGTATATATGACTCGGGGTTAAGTTACCAGAAGAAACTTCTTCATGTCCTAAGCCAACAGAGTAAGGTGCGGTAACACCCTGATTGAATCCATAACTTATTTCCTCAGCAATTTCCAGAAACCATTCTTCAGGCAATCTAAGCTTTGATAACTTAAGATATGATCTAGTAGAAGACATCAATGAAAAAGAAGCTAATTAGCACTTATAACCGAAGGTAAAAGTATACATCATTTAACATCATGACATGAATACTCCCTTTATTAATACGCATTTATTCATGATAAAATGCTAACTTATGTTAGTTCCTAAGCTTAACATTGTACATAGCATTGTGAATAATGCAAAACATTCATTACATTATATTTACGATGATTTGTGTAGTTTGTATATAAATCTCTACATTTAATATGGTAAGGGGACAATGCGACATCTTTATAAGCTTCGAATGAAAAATAGGACCGTACAAATGGATCCAGAATGACGATCGCAATCCATCAACGCAAAGACCACTTTGATCAGAGCTCCATAGCACCCTCTACAAGGAGAAGAAGTTGGACGGCAACGATGGCGCCACGTGGCGACATCGCTACCCTCCATCCTGACTATGGCCGCTCCTTCAAGCCACCACCGCGAGATCTCAGTCATTTGATTTGAATCCAACGATCGTCGAGAGGCTACGTCACCCATCTCAAGCCAAGCAAGGAAGAGCCTCATGCAATCTCGACCGTTGGATCATGATCCAATGGTCGTGGGCACGCTAGCTTCAATTCCAAAACAAGATGCAAACTCAGCCATAGCGCAGCAATTAGTGCCTCCACCCGCGATGCACGAACGAGCGATCGAAGCCCTACATGCGGATTTAATTCGCTGAGCACACGCAGGTGAAAATTAAGTCATTGATGAGCAATTGAGCAGCGAAGGAAGTGGCTACGTGATACTGTCCGATGTGCGCGATTCACACATGTGAGATCTGACGAGCAGGCAGACGTGAGACCGTACGAGCAATGCAGGAGTGATCCGGAGCGTCCTCCCCTTTGCAATCTGAGCCCCTCATCTTTAATCCGATGCTCAAACGTTGTTCCCGTGTGATCAAGCACGCGATGGCGGCCACCCACGCAATCAGAATTGATCATCCTCAATCCAACGGCTGTGCGACGACCTTGCAGATTCTAGCCGGGCTCTATCGAGCACCAACTAATGGATGCACGCAATGGCAGCTACAGACATGAGATGGACGACCAACATTGCACAAGCGCAATCAATGTGTACAATCGGAGGGTCCAGCGTGGTCCAACGTAGCACAGCGAGGCACAACTTACTTCAGCGAACACGTGAGCGAGCATGAGCTAGCTATAGCGACGCATGAGCAGGATCTACAGCGACATCTTAGATGTTGCTAATTGTCCCATTCCCATTTTAGCCCCCTCTCATCCACTATATAAGGACCTACATGCACCCCTTGCCTACCCATCTCTACCTAGCTATTCCTCACCTACCAAGAGCTCCAAAAAGCCTTCCAAGCTCCCAAGAGCTCATTCCTAAGTTCTAAGGCTTCCTATTAGTGTAATACTCCCCTACTCTACCCGATATTCAACCTTACCCTCACCTCCCTCATAGGAGACCATAGAACCATCTCCTCACCTCCATTCAGGTAGAGATGATCACCTCCACCTCCTCATCACCATTCCTACAGTTTGGTCAAGCGGCCCTCTACCTAGATTCCCTCCCGCACCTCATCCCTGACGTCCAGCACCTCACCTCCTCCATCCAAGCCGCCGCCAAACGCTGTCATCTCGCTAGACATCTGTTTTAGGAGATTTCCACGCTCCATTTCCTTTATCTTTTTTACTATGCTTCTGCTTAGTGTAATTGTAATAAGCTTCATTCTACCTCAATATATCAGTTTTCCTTCATTCCTCTACTCGCTCTCTATTTATTTTTAGACTAGCTTAGTTAGCTCTTTGTTCTGGTATTCTATTCTCATTTATAAAATACCAAAAGAATAACAAAATCCTAACAATACCAAAAAGAAACAAACCGAAACACGGATTTCAAAGAAACAAACATCACCTCCCTGTGTTCGACCTGAGACTCCCTTTGAGTTTCGGTAAATTTTATTTGGTAGCGATATTTTGTGACTACGACAACGGATTTTCCAAAACCCTAATTTTCCTCGCGAAAATACCGCTCACCATTTCTTTTTCCATGTTTCTTTGCATTTACCTATAGTCTAACCCCTCTTGTCTCTGAATTGTTGTCTTGTAGGTATCATAGTAGGGAGATCCAAGTATGATAGACCAAAGTACGGGTAAAGCGGTTTGTAAGTGCCCCCCTTACATCCCCCCCGAACTAGTTTTACTTTTCACCACATAACTAACCAAGACTTAATCTACTTAGGTGTTTGCATAAACCTTATGATAGAAATTGTTTGTCTTACTTGCCACCTCCACTCATCTCACTCCCGCATATATATATATATATATATATATATATATATATATATATATATATATATATATATATATATATATATATATATATAGTTCTTCTGATTATGGGACAAAATTACCTCACACCCACATTTGAGGCACATAACCTCATTTGATTTTATTTACTCAACCGGGATTTCAACCTGCTGAACCAATACATGCACCAACACACATAAAAGAATAAAAATCAGATTAAGTTAATTATCTCTATGTGCTTTAATTGGTGGTGCATCAGGGCCAATTTGTTGAGTTGTTTGGACTGCACCACATAACTTAAAATTGATTCATCTTGTAGCTGTCCCATAGGATTCAAATATTTAGGTTAAAACCAGACACTCCATATTCTATTGATTTTTAAAAGAAAATGCTTCAACACGTGCTTTCAAACTTGGTTTGCCTCACAAAACTTGGTTGAATACACCTAATATCTGAATCCTAAAAGCTACTAAGCAAGATTCAAACCTTAAAATTCACCTCATACAAAAATTTGATCTTGCTTGGAAACCATTGGTCATGCACATACACACTCACGAATTGATCATTAAGGCCATAACCTAATTAAAAACTCATCACATTCCCAAAGCACTATTATCTCAGGCCTTAATTAAAATTGAGTAGGCGTTGGACCTAGGATTCATTGAGTCCATTTCAAGGTATTCTCCTAAACTCATTTTGAACCAGTGACATCTGCTTGCTTCAAAATGTGCTAAGTTAGGGGACCTGATTGTCAAATGACTTAAGCAGGGGCTTAGAATAATTAGTAGCCCACTACCCAAATTCCTCCTGCATCTCTTTCTATCTCTCCCTTACCACCTCCAAGGCTCTAGAGAGAGCCTATCCCAAGCCCGATGTTAAGACCCGTGCTGTTTGAGCCTTTTAAGATGTCTGGACTGTGAGTCAGACGTCTGGAAATCAAAAATTTTAAGTACGAGCTCGCGTCTGTGCACGTGCTGCGTGCAGATAGTACACCCCCCTCGTTTTCCTTCTCTCCTTCCGCCCCAGCGAAACCCTAAGCCCTCATCCTTATAAAGCCCCCTCCTCTCCCTCATTCCACCCCACTTCCCAGCCATCTTCCTCCTTCCCTCCAGCAAGAGCAGCAGAGTGAGTGAGAGTGTGGGAGTGGCGTGAGGAGAGGAGCAGCGTGAGAGGAAGAGTTGCGCTTGCGAGCTCGCGTGGGAACTCACCGGTGAGCTCACGATCGGAGCGGTGCGTGCGTAAGGCAGAGGAGTGCGTCGGGGAGGTCCTCCTCGACACTGCTGCAACCGGAGCTGCAAGCGAGAGGGCGCAGCACAGCCACGCACAGCGCGAGAGGGTGGAAACAGGTTCTGGTTCTAGATTTTTCCCAGAATCAGACGTCTGGAGCGACATCCAAATGACTTAACCGACGTCTGGAGGAGGTTCCAGACGTCTGAGTAGACTTCACGAAGGTATGTCTTCTTTGCGAATACGGCGATGCAGGCCACTCCGCCGAGACACTGTTGCATGCCTTTTTTAGGAGATTTGGTGGATTTCATGTAGGCTTCGCTTCGGAAAGGCGCGAGATACACCCTCCCATGCATTTCGGATGTCTAGGCGACATACCAGACGACGGGAAGCACTTCCAAACGTCCGGAGAGGTGGTCGGAAGTCTGGAGCTGGGTCCAGACGGTCCAACGGAGTTCCTAGATGTTTGAGGATTGGCACGGGACTTGAGATATGGCATTGGACACTTTTAAGATGTCTGGAAGTTATTCCAGATGTCTGATTTGAGTCAGGAATACTATTTTTGACCTGTTTAGGATCCGTTTGAGGTCCATTTTCCGTAATTAAGATACCGATGTTTTCCGTATGAATTCCTCTACTTGTTAGAAGACTTTCTATACTGTTCTGAGTATTCTCTTGTGATTGATTCTTATGATAGGACTTCATTTCGTTACGGGTTCGAGGCTTGCTGAGGCACGTAAGTCTGCCGTTCAAGTCTCCACTACTCCTAGATTTACTGGTAGAGTGACTTCCCTTAATTTAAATACAAACCTGAATGCATGTGTGGAATGAATAATTAGAACCTAAGATATAGCATGAATCCTAGAACTAGAAATACTGGAATATCTGTATTGAATGAATGGATTGCAGTCTTGAATGAGTAGGTAAAATGATAATTGCCTGTAAATGAATAACAGTTGCCTGCGAAATATGTAGTAATTGTGCTAGTTAATTATTAAATGTAACTTTCCTATCACACACGTGAAATGATATAATATGAGCTGCATGTATATAATTTGGAAATGGAATGATGAATATTGAAAACACTAGCTACCTGTGAATAACCTGAATATGAAAATGTGAACGATAGATTTACAAATTGCATGTGAATAATCTGAGAATGGAAATAGAAATGATAAAATCTGGTATGGAATGACCTAAGAAATATGAGCATGAACCCTACGGGGAATTAGGAGTAGAGCTCCTATAAATAAATGGAATGAAACTGAAAATGTAAGTGGGGAAGTGAGCTGACCCTTGAATATAGAGTACCAAGAAGAGCGACTATACTCCTGTTTAGTGCAGAGCGGAGCTAATTGCCCTTGGGTTAAGACCCGAAGTTAGAATTGACCACTCTGTATCGACTTCTTGACCCTTGCGTATACAGTACTGGGGAGAGCTACTAGTGTAGGGAGAGAGCTAGCCATCCGACGGGGTCCGGAGTTCAACTAGCCACCTTACACCGACTTGTTAGGCTACTGAGCAAACCAGGGTAGTCAGACGATGGTACGCGGACTGTGGAGGGACAAGACTCTTTTTTGGTTCTTAAGGGCTAGACTCCAGTTACTGAGAAGGTTAGGCCCTATACTGGTTCTGTACTGTGCTTTGGGTGCACCCGCTAACGAAAACGACTGACCGCATGCCAGTGCGGGATAATTACCGTGCGCTTACCGCGCGTGCCGTAGTCACCGTTACGCCTGTCTGTAGCTTTAAGATGGTTGACTGGGTGTAAGATCACCACGGAGAACTCTCCCGACCAGGAGAGCACCACGTGCGACTTTTACTCTTCGGAAAAGACCGCAATCAAAATCGTTCGAGATCAAGAAAGAGACCTGATAAATAAACCAAGTTGTGAAAGAAAAAATAATTAGTTAAAGAAAAAATTGAAAAACAACAGCTATCTGTCCACCTTTACTGCTTTAATTAGTTAGTTGCCACTCTACTCAACGTTCGCTGACGTTTTGTACTCATAACTCCTTTTCATGTCCAAGTGTTGAGCAGCCAGAGCCTACGGCTGTAGAGGGTGCTGGACTCAGTAGAGCCCAGTAGTTATACCTTCTTGTTGTACTCCTTTTCTGTTGTAGTGAGTAATTTCTTGCACTTCTATACTATTACATTTTGTACTTTATATTCATATACCCGTTTACTTTTCTACTATTGTGACGGTGTATACTGTAGTAGTTTTACTTCTTTACTACTGTACTTTGTTACTGTGAGTTGCTTAGTATAGTGAATGTGGTTTACTTTCCTGCTTTTTGGTTACTTTCTCGTTGGACGACTGGTCTTGGGATCAGTCGGTCCGGTCTCATGTCCTATAGAGATTCAACAACTGGGTCATAACACCCGGGATGTTCCTTTAGAGTAAAAAGGAAATATTTTTTTCCGCTTCTTACCCCCTTCATGGAGCATTCTGTGTTCATCCTTCATCACCTTCTGGAAGAACAATCTCGTCGTGACGCCGTCCTGCCCTGTTCTTCCTCAAGCGTCGTTCTCCTTCCTCTAACTCCTCACCACCTTCATCTGGATATCGTCAGAGCGAGACATCCTCCAAGCAACCGTCGAGGGAGATTCTTCTCAACTCATTCTATCTTTTATCATTTTCTAGTGTAGTTTTAATTATTTGTAATAGACATTGCTCCATTCTATGAAATATTCTCTCTCTAATTAGTTATAGAGTAAATTAGTTAGATAAATCCTTTCCTACTATTCTAGTTATCTTAAAATATCAAAAAAATTACAAAGCCCTAAAACATAAAAAATAAATAAGATCGAAATGTGAATTTCTCTAAACTAAGCGTTTGCCTTCCTGTATTCGACCTGGGGCTCACCTCGAGCTTCAATTATAAATGTTATTTGGCAGCAGATTTCTACACACTACGATGACAAGTTTTCTAATTCAAAACTTTTCACGTACAAAACCTCATTCACCATCCCTTGATGCAATATACTTTTTTTATTTTTTGGCTAAAAGCAACCGTTCATTGAAGATAGCAAATGGTTGAATTTAAAAGAACAACGAAGCTTCCATTTAAGGATGGGTTTTCAGACTAATAACTCGGAAAACCTTCCATTTAAGGATATCAGGCACAAATCTGAAAATCTTAAGAAGAGGTACATGAATAAAGTATACCTTAAATTAATAACGTATTGACATTAACCAATAAATTAATTAGCAAAGAAGAAGTCTAAACAAGTAAAAATTCAATTCTTCGTAAACAACTCTACAATCCTCACCAAACAAGCAGTTGGAGAGAACCATCAAAGTTAAAAGCAAGTAGGTTTTAGGAGAACCACCTCAGCTCTTTGTTCTCCTCCCCAACGCTCCTCGTCTAGGGCCTGCACACAACACAATAAATCACATTAAAAAATAAGCTAAATGCCTACTCCTAACCCTAAATCAATCACCTGCAAAAAAAAAAAAAGGTTAATCGTGTAACCCTAACCCTTAATCAAGATCGTGAGCAACCAAGAGATCTCAACAAGATCGAAAGAGAGTCGGAGTGAAATATCTCAAGCATAGATTTGAGCTTAGATTTAATCTGCACATGTGATTGGAGAAACAATCGAGGAGGAGAGATCGAGGGAGACAGACCTTACTGAGTATGTGATTGTCAAATTGAGTAACAAGATCAAGTGAGAAAGATATGATATCAAGTGAGAGAAATCAATCAAGTGATTGAGTACGTGCATCTAATCAGGTAATCGATATATATCAACTGAGATATACAATAATGAGTGTCCTCCAACAAGAGAGAGGGAAAGAAGCATGAGAGGTCTGACCTGATCAACAAAAAGGGCATTTGAGAGTTCGATGGTGGAGCAATTAGCCTGAGAGATCAGCATTATATATTGAGATCCGATCGACAACCTACATTGCCCTCAACTCCAGCTTCGCCGCGTGCCACCTCACTGCCTTGGGCTCCATGTCCTTCTCCCCTAACCACCGCTGCACGAGCCGCAGCACCGCTACGATAGCCTCTCGAAGCTGCCTCCCCCCTGCTCCTCCAGCATCGCTCGCAGACCCTCAAAGTGTAGGCAGACCAGTGCATCTTCGTCCCCTACATCGCGGAGGGGCGCCAAGGCCTCGGCCAGCTCGATCATGGCGCGGAGGCTCGTGGCCATCGCCTCTCTACTCCTCACCACGTGGAGCCAGATCTACGATCCTCGTGGAGACCTGCGCCTCCCTCGACTCTAGCTTCACCGCGCGCGTCCTTGTCGCCCAAAGCTTCGCATCGTTTTCCCCTAGCCGCCGCTACGAGGGTCGCAAGGCCATCGAGATGGTCTCCTGGAGCTTCCACCTCCCCTGCTCCTCCAGCGTCGCCCACAGGCCCTCGAGATGGAGGTGAACCAACGCATCGACCTCAACATTGATCTCCACTGGGTAATGACGAAGTAGGAGAGATGGGAAGAGGTCGCGATGGACGTCAATCGAGGGATCTGTAATGGTTGCACTAGTGATGGCGTGAGACTTGATCGTGAGAGGGTTTGGGAGAGAGCGGCAAGGGTTTGGTTTGAGAGAACTTCTCTCCATCCTCCTTGGCATTGACCCTTGATCCGCTGCGCAGGGGGGTCTTGCGGGCAGAGCCTGTCGGGGAAGGAGGCGAAGGAGGAGGAGGAGGGGAAGGGTGTGTCCGCTTTGACCTGTTTTGTTGTAGTGGGAGGGGCAAGAGGGGGAGAGGGAGCGTTGGAGTGGGGAAAGGGAAGGGAGAGGAGGGCTCGCGAGAAGGGGAGAGGGAGCGCTGGAGTGGGGAAAGGGAAGGGAGAGAAAAGGTGATTAGGCGAGTGATCTATATAAAGTTTTCGGATAAATTGTAAACAACATCGTTAAAAGATGAGAGATTAGGATGACGTTTATTCGTCATTATCCAAAAATGTTAACAACGATTTATTTTCATTGTTTCGTTAGATAACGACGAATCTACTGATCGCCATTACTTCTGAATGAGATGGTAACAAATATTTAAAATTATTTTTAAATTTAAACATAACAAATATTATATTGTTGATATTTATTCATCATTGCTGTTCTTTTTTGTTGCGGTGTACGTTGCAGGGGTTTTATAAAAGGAAGGCAGATATTTCTTTTTTCCTCCACTTTTATTTGCATAGGTAGAGGGGAGAGATCAAGAAAGATGAGAGGAAAAGATAGATCAAGAGAGAAGGGAGGGAGAGAACCCTCGATGCAAGGCCACATTGATGAGACTACTGAAGGATGTCAACGAGATTGCTTAAGGATGTCGACGAGACTATCGAAAGTTGTCGACGTTAGCGACGAATTGGTGAGTTTGTTTTCGTTTGTTTTTATTTTTCTCTCGCGATATGTGCACACATATGAAGGAGGAGAAGGTGAGGGATGCCGTGTGTCTGTTGCCTGAGGATTGGCGACGGCCGGTGGGGTGGGTGGAGGCCGACCGTGATTGGAGTTGGCAATTGGAGGGGTGCTCACTCGAGCCCGTGCAAGCACGTGAACAGTGCCATGCATCGGGAGGGGGCAATGTTGCATGGAAGAGCATACACATCGGATCTTTGGGAGGTTGTTGGCCGCACTCATTGGAGGTCATAGGCAACCGATGCGATGCCAATGTGGCTGTGAACATTGGCATTGCATGGCAGATGCAAGTGCACCCATTAGTAGAGGAAGGAGAAGGAAGAGATGGGGAGAGGAGAGAGACGTTCGGTGAGGTGGTGGATAGATATTTCTATGATGAATCTACTTTTAAATATGACAGAATTGATATGTAAATTTGAATAACTGAACAAGATAGTTGGATTGGTTGGTGGATCAAGGAATAAGCTAGCCTCCTTATGACTCTGTAATAGGCCTATTGGCCAACCAGGTAGTGAGGTAGGGGTACGCGGGTATATATATGTGATATTTGGCCGGATACGTATCCAGATCATGGAAAGGGCTATCTACGAGCTAGAGTAGGTCACGTCTACACATATAGCTCAAGGTATGCAGCCACCACACTACCTATGCTAGGATCCCCAGGTGATGGAATGAGATGAGGGGTGAGTGCAGAGTTTCCTCTCGGCCAAGAGGACACTACGTACTTGTCATACCTCTCAGGAAATGATAACAAGATCTCTTCGTGCCTTCTGAGGAATTTATATGGAATAAATATGACTTTAATATTGAAGGTCACACAATGTTATGATGTAAGAGAAATAATTGAGAACTAATTGATAATGAATAATGGAAATAACAAATTATTACCTCCTGCACTTCTTAGCTCTGTTATTCTTCTTACTTGTGCTACTCTACTTAGGGTTTGCTGACGACTACTTTGGGCTCCGTACTTAGGTACCATTGAGTTGTCGGGAGCAGTTGTGCACGGAGCGATTGGTGCAGGACCCAATTCAGTTTTCGTAGATGGTCTGTGACATCGGGAGTTCTTTGTTGTCTAGTCTTTTCCGTACTTTTCTTTTCGCTATTAGATTTATGGTTATGATTTCTGTGGATAGCATTTTTGCTTTATTTTGATTTCACCATGTAATATGATTTGTTTGTTTGGCTATGTTTATATTTTCTGTTTATGTAATGGGTGACTATGATCCTATTTTGATGTGACTCTTTTACTTGATGGTGGGGTTCGGGTTGTCCAACTCTTGGCAATCGATGCTTCGGGATAGCACCACTCATGGCAACCCCATAGAACCCTAGCATTCGACACTTTGTGATAGTGCCTCCCATGACATTCTGTAGCAAATCCGAGCCCCTGGCAATCAATGCTTTGGGATAGCACCGACCATGGCACTCGAATCACTCAAGCACTTACATTCCCCCGATAGGATACTTAAATATCTTAAGAGACAAGTGCAAGGTGGTGACGCCGCGTCCTCAAGGGAAGCATAAGCTTCTCTCTACGGTGGGAACTCCTCCAATCAACTTATGTTTCAAGCCTTTCCTAATTCAAAACTCAGAGGGAATCCTTTTTTTTTTTTTTAAGAGGACATTTTTGTGATTGTTCTTTTACTAGTGCTTACTGAAGGACCTATGTGTGAAATGATTTGACACTCAATTTCCTTAACTACTCAACTAAGAGGGTAAGTACGATGCCAACTAATGTCTGGATCAGTCATCACCCACCAAAATAATTGGTCAACTCAGGAGATCGAAAATCGAACCTTAAGTCACACTGAATTTATTAAGGCCATTGGCCCAAAGAAATCTAGACTTAGGCTCCTAAAACATAATCTCACAAAAGTGATTCTTATCCCAAAGCATCGAAATTTCGTCATCCTCTTCGACCTTCGATCCTATTACTTATACCTCCAATTTTTCTTTTCTTTTTTTGATATACGTTTTTTTTTTAAGTATGCACATTAGATGATGTATGCATGAATGAATGATGCACATGGTTCCCCCACATGAAATATCAAAAAAAATTAATCACGTAGCTACTATCCCCACCCCATGCCTAAGATTTACAACATCCTCATTGCATGAAGTTGGATAGGGAAAATAGCACCTGATCATAATGTTCAACCTTGAGGTGAATCGGGGAAACCTGGAATGTGATGGAATGTAAAAGAAGAGAAAAAATACATTGCCTCCCAACAAGCACTACAATCAATGCCTACAGCTGGATGAAAACCTTAAGTAGGGAAGAGATAATCACATTGGTAGGCTGGGTTAAAATTAGGAAAAAGATATGGTCATGAGAGCTCAAAATCAACGATCTACAAATGTGGACTAGATTGTGGTCCAAGCCCATCCCTAAGGGATGGGAACTTTGTAAGTGGTGAGTTATGCATGCCTGCATTCTTTTGTCCCTCAATTCTTGGGCATGCAATTCGGTTGTTGGCTTTGTCAAGTCCAACTTGAGCCTATAATGCTGTACACAAGATAAATGTTTATCATAATAGGTGTGTGTCCACTGGTCATTCAGCTCAAAAAGGTGGTTCCTGGATCGAGTATACTCAGGTTCTATATATGCCCTTAAGTTTAAGTAAAAAATGTCATAAGGGTCCTTGAATAAGGTTGGTGGCTTTAAAAACATTGAGACCCTAAGCTGCATAGTCGTCTCTCCCTTGGATTTTTATCCCAAAATGTTACATCCATTTTCAATCCTCCACAATTATCAATTCTACATTTGAGACTTCCAATATGTCATTGATCGCTTCTAAAATGTCCAAGTACATAGAATTAGGATTAGTCATAGTGGACTTCAGTTGATCAAATACAAGCCCAATCAATTTTTTATTTAATGTCAGGGGGTCTAACTAGGGGGTGGGGCTAGGAGTCAAGTTCTCAAAGATAATTAACTCATTCGCTTCTGTCCCATTAAAAGGGCCATCAATTAATTGTTCATTGAATTCCTCATACCTGTGATCCTCAGATGGTCTCTCGTTAATGTTTTCATTAGATTCTCCCAGTGAGACACCATCAATGACATATCCCTCATCATCAAAATCAAAAAATCCATGATCCCCACATACATATATATCTCTCGATCAAGAATCATGCCTACATCCTCAGAGACATTTTTCCTTTTTCCTTAGTTCCAAGATCATAGGTGAAGGACTTGATTCATCCTTAAATTTTTTGGTGTGCTCTATGCCTTAAGATTAATTATGCCATTCAATGATCAACGACCTAGAGAGCTAGTTAAGTATGGTTAATTATCGCGTTATAGTATAGTCACAATCTAAATGGATGTCAGTTTATTTATATATAATTTTTACTGACTTTATTCCAAGTCATTCACTAGAAGGTAGTTATTGATATACATCACTCTCTATTATCTAAAACTCATCTTTTATTCCAAAAATGTTAAATTCATTTACAAATGAATAAAAGAATTAAAGAATGAACTAATCTAAGTCAATTATGTACAAGAATGAATTAGTTAATGTTAATGACAATACCTCCAACATATAAACAGATAAAAAGGCATTAAAAATTAATATAAACTAATCTAGGTTAGTTATATACACTAATAACTAAATAATGCCTTAATAAAGGCACAAAAAGACTATCTATGCTAACATATACTATATATTACACTAACTTATATAACTAACCATACTAACATATATAACTATGTACACTGACATCTCTAAATGTCGCTAAAATGCCTTACAAACATATATTTACAAAATAAGGCAAAGACAGTATTTAACTCACTTTATACTATACTATATTTATACTAAAATACATACATACACGTATATACTTATAACATACACTACACATTCACACATAGCATACTCAACACACATAGACACAGCACTCACAATACATAGCTAACACTAACACTTATATAGATCGAACACTTAACCAATTTTTCAACACTCAAAACTTAACCTAAGTTAAACTTAACTCAACCAAAAATGTGCTTATTGGCAGACCCAACCCTTCGCAGAATCTACAACCCACTAAGGGTTGGATCAACCACTACTAACCTTGGGCCCTAGCTTTTATTAGTGCATTTTTGCATAGTGTTGGGTCAATACTGGCTCACATTTAAATCGCTCACGGCCCATCAAGGTCCACAGGCTCCCAAAGCCCACCAAATGCACACACACACCGACACACATATGCTCAGTTTGAGTGCCTAGCGATGACCACCAAGAGGGTCTTAGGCGCGATTAGTTATAAGGGGTGCAGAAGCTTTGCCACTTTCAACGTGGTGCTTTCATCAACATCCAAACTGGCGTACTGCTACGTGGATTTTGGTTGATTTTAGAGGTTAATTTAGGGGGTAAATAATTACTTATTTTGAAAATAAATTATATAGTTATGTAGCCAATACATAGGGCTTTCTATTGGTATAGTTTATTTACATTAATTAAATATATAATTATATTTAAAATTATTAAAGTTAGTGAAAAATACATATTAGTTTATTGTTTAATTCGTTAATTAATGTACAAATTCATAAATTAATGGTACAATTGACTTATAAATTCGTTATTTTATGTTATTAACTTATTATTACATATTTTTTATTTTTTTATTAATTTATTTCGATTTATATACATTTAAATACATGATTTACATATATATATATATATATATACAATATAAATACTATTCTACAATATAAATAAGTTATAAATATACTAAAGTTATTTTAAATTACAATATAGAACTATACAACATAATTTATTTCAATAATTTATTAGATTACCAATTTAAATTATTTTAACTTACTAATATAGCTAATTAACTTATGAATATAATTATGTACAATAAATAAGTAAACAAATAAATGTAGGGATACATTACTATACATTATAATTACTTTTAAGTTATATATACAGTTATAATTATGATTATAAATATATACATACCTTTTCAAAAAAATAAATATATACATAGCTATTTACAAATATACATGGATTATATACATATAATATAAATAAATAAATATATGATTATATCATTATACTACATATTGTTCACTTTAATATAAATACCTACCTAAGTAATTAAAATAAATTTATAAGTTATTTACAAATGTTATATGCATATAAGTTATTATTTACAATTAATTTAAGCTTATATACTAGTATAAATACTATATACATAGGTATTTTTATGAATTTTGGAATTTTTCAAATTTTTATTTTCTTTTTCTGTTTAATAGAGATAGGGGAAGAGGAAGGAAAGATAATAAGAAAAGGAAGAAGACACTTTTTGATGTTTTGTATGTTTTGCTTTATTTCTAAACCAGAGATGACCAGGACTCCTACTAGAATGTTCTACTAATTACAGAACTCAAAACCTGTCCTAACTTAACACACACCTAAAATTAAACCTAAAATAACTCAAGATACATTGCTTTTATCTTTTTACAATTTTATTTGTATTTTTCTTATATTTACAATTTCGACTGAGATAGGCTTAAAGGGGATTGAAACATGGAACCTGAAGGCTTAAAACTCAAATTCAAAAGTTGAAATGAAAGATAAGATTATGAATAACTTCCAGACATCCATTTAGATCAGATTTAAGCATAAAGCATGATTTCAACACTAGATTCCATCAAATCACATATTTGGACAGTTATAAAGCATGAGTTGCTAATAGTAGATTAAAATTTGAATTCAAAGGCATAAAATTCATTCAAAATTTCTGGAAATAAGCTATATAACATCATAAACATCCAGACTTCATTAGGGACCTAATTCATATTCAAAAACATGGTTTGTTCATTAAATTGCATCAAATCAGACATTTGGATAGATAAAATGCTCATCAATGTTGACAAATGATTCTCAGTTGGTTTTCATGCTACTCAATTTAGTTTAAAACACATCAAGATACATGAATGCTTGTAATGAACAGACCTAACACATTTTCAACTTTTAAACACTTCTGAATTCTCAGCAGCAACAAGGATGCTTCAGGTTCTTCATTTAGGTTATCAGCAGACAGATCTGACAGTATCTACTATCTAAACAAGAATCAAACCAACTCATTCTAATTTAAAGCTCTCAACCTCAATTCAAAATACATATTCAAACTCTGAAATCATGGAGAACCACCTTTAAAACCTTAATCAAAATCTGTAGTCCTTAATTGAATGTTTGAACCCAAAACTTGACTCAAACCTAGGTAATAGACTGAAAACATCCCAGATTTGATTCAAAGCATAGAACTTCATACTGCATTGTCGCAAACACTTGTTGAAAGATCAGAAATCCCATTAAAACCAAATCAAGGGTCAAAGAACACTAAAAACCCTAATTGACTCTCCTACATCACCATAGATAGCTCATATGGAAGAGTACAAATCAGGCATCAAAACCACTTTTAAACCAGTTCCAAATCTTCATTTAAACCTCTCATGCATCATTCAACTCCTCGTTTATAAATTAAAACCTCTTTGAATTAAAATAAGATGTCGCCCACTTGGGCATTTAATCTTAGATCACCACAGTGACTTGGTCACTCTAGATTCCTGCACACCATTGATTGGTGTTCAGGGATCTATAGCGATCCTAAATGAATGCTTAGGTCATTGCAAAGGCCTTGAATTAGTGCATCTGATTCTCATTGGGTTTTGCTACCGGTGATGAGCAAAACCAGTACTGATGCAAAAATTAGGTGCAAAGGAGCTGATTGATAAAAATTCAATTAAATCAGCTAAATCCAATCAAAATTAGTCTAATTAGAATTCTAAAAGCTCACTTCACTCAATTCAAACCGGTGAAAACCATATTGGATCTCTGATTATCAAATCAAGCATGAAAACCAAATCAGGATAAATCCAGTGAATTACAATCAATTAAACCATGGGGTGGGCATTGGTGATTGTCTGGGTTAAATGGGATGCCTCAGATTGATTTTTGAGCACCACTTGGATCTAGAAGCTAGAAAGCTTCAGATCCAAGTTTGCTCCGATGGAGGGGATGATCAATGGATCAAAACTTCTAGCAAAAGTAATAGAAGTGATCATGAGTTGGTGGGGGAGCTCAATGAACATAATGGGTGAGTGGATTCACCCCCTCTGATCTGAATTGATCAGAGGGGTTGGTTTGTCGAGATTCTAAAACTACTCTAATCTACTCCTAACTCTAAGCAATTCTTCAATGAATTCTAATCTAAACTATCCAATTAAGCTAGGAAAGCATTAAATCTAACTAATAAAGCTGTAAATCTATTTATCAAAGTGGTAATTCTAATCTAATAGAGGAAGGGGACTCTCTGGGATCAACAGCCGGTGGCTAAGGAGGATGAAAGGGAAGGAAACCTCCTAGCAGATGAAGGGAACTCTCTAGGGCCAACGATCGGCAGTTGAAGGGGAAGAACTGAGAGAGGAAGTGCCTACTATCACCAGCCACCGAGGAAAAAGAAAATGGAGCTGAAGGGTTGGATGAAGGGATCGGCTCAAGGGGAGGGAGTTGATGGCGCACGCAGGCCACTATGGAGGTCCTTAAATAAGCTAAGGGGCTTAGGGTGACTGGCAATCGAAGGTTTAAGCCGTTAACAAGGAACGACAGAGATGGAGTAATGAAGGTGCACTAGGGTTTGGGTTAAACTCTGACCATTAGATTAGATCTAGAAATAGGCATGAAGCTTGTGAAACCGGGAATTAGAGGTTGGTGGAGTGTCCACCATTGGATCAAATGGGGAGGAGATGGACGATAGTTGTAGCCTGTGTTCGTCGTGGATGAACAGTGCCCAAGAAGAGCTATATTGGGTGTATTGGTGCAATTGCACCAATGCCCTTATAGTGAAACGGTGTAGAAATTTCTCAGAGATCCATAAGTGATGAAAATGGTAACCAAAAGGTCCTTGTGAGCTTACAAATGAATCCCTAGCATGTTTTATGTGAATCAAATGTAAAGGCATGAGGACCTAAGTGTGCATGTAATCCAAGGTCCAAATGAGGTCAAAATGCTATGAAGATTTTATGGTATGTTATTTGAACATATTAGAAAATAATCCCACAATTGATTTGTATTTTTAAGCTCACATTATGTTCAATTTACATTCAAAACATCCAAGTGAATTTTATGTATAGAATATCTCAAATATGACCTAATTATGTATTTTTAACACATTTTTTATGTTTTAGGTCTTTTCCTTAATCCCCACACTTAACCCATTTATCATGTTAATATGATAGTGTTTAACCTAATTTCTAGCTTAACTTGAGCATTTTAGCTATGATGAGCTATACTTCATCAGCCATGCAAGGTCTTATTTGGCTCAGTTAAGTTCTCCTCCACAGGTATGTGTAAAGCTTCGTTAACTACTTCAACATGTGGGGGGCTATTAGTGAGACCTTTATTTTTAGACTCATCCTAAGATTAGGTAAGAGCAACAATAAATTTCTTCCTCAATCTTGACATCTTTGAAATTAACACCTTATCTCGACCCTTATTAGTTTCATCTTCAACCCCTTGGAGCAATTATGTTGTCATTTTCTTGAAATCATTGGCTCCAGTTTATCACTATTGGGTATTGGTTGGGAGTCTAAGGTTCGAAGACTTTGTGTTATCCTCACCAACACATTCTTTTGGCTAAGGCTAATTAGGTCCTAAAGTCTTGCTCTAGGCTGGGTGGGCTTAAGTGTAGACAACAAGAGTCAAGATATGAGGGTTCCAGGTATCCTCCCTATGTATAGGTCCTACGAGATTGTTTCTGGAGGGATGGGAACCTATGTTGAGTGTAATATTGAGAGGGATAGGAGTTAAGTTGTTGATATCCAGGGTTGAACCCTGGTCTTGAATCATTTCCCTATCTAGGTTCAAGGTTATCCTAACTAGAAGATGAGTAGTTATAGGTTGAGTTGGGATAGCAATCATGTTGGGGATAGGTAGGATAAGAGGGATAAGCATCAAAACCCATGATTTGGATGAATTAGAGGGAAGAGAAGATAATAAGAGAGAGAAACACCCACCACTACAAACAAGCAAACAAAGAACTAGACCTAAAGTGTGACCCTAAGGACCTAAGACTTAGAATATATAGGAAGATCAAAATACCCTAGAGTCGATCATCGTCTCTTTGGTGAATCGAGGTAGGCTGTCGTAAGTGAGAGAGGTAGGCCCAAGTGCTTCCCAGCTTAGTACTAAGTGCCTGTGTAAACCCCCTCTGGCCATTTAGCACAACCCACTCAACCTGATACCCGATTTTACCAAGAGAAAATGACCTATCCAAGATAATTCAACCTACTCAATGATATTCTTATATATATTTACATTAATTATGCCTAATTAATTTCCTCAAAAAAAAAAAAGCCTAATTAATGCTAATCTAAGGGTTGAATATGGTAGAGTGCATTTAGTTAGGTTAGTTTAGTCATATAGGTACATTTTGTAAATATTGCATAAGTTTGGAGTTTTTCTGTAATTTTACACAAATCTGGTACCTTGATGTCATTTGTGTGATATGTGCAGGTATCAGGTTTGGAGCAATTTGGAGCCCTATAGATAGGAGATTCTAGATTGAGCTCACTTGGAAGAAGATTGAGTCAATTAGACTTAAACCCAATTAACCCTAGGCCTAGCTCAATTTAGGAACCTAATTAACCTTAGCCTAGAGCCTAATTACCTAAACTAATTAACCAACCTAGAGGCCGGCCATGAGCCTTTATTTTAGACCCAATATGACCAGCCAAAATTAAGTCCTATCCCTTAGAAAAACAAAACTAAATCAAACCCTATTCTTAATCTCAAAATTTATAACAACCTGACACATGTATAGTATTTTGGCCATAACTTTTACATTTTAAGTCTAAATTGAGTGATTCAAATTGCATTGGAAAGATGATTTTGAGAGATACAACTTTATTTTATATGAAATTTGAAATAGAACAAGGCTGAAAATTCAAGACAAGTGAGGGCAATCTTATAAGGTTGTTGTAACAACCTCCATCCAATCCCAACAAAAACCAAACCTTATCTCCTCCCTCCATGTTAGATCTAGAGGTCCTTATCTTACCTATCCTAACCATCCCCTTAGATCTAATCTAGACCATCTAAATCCTTGATCCTAGGCAACCTAAACCAACCAATTGGAAGCCTCTACCTTTCCTATAAAAACACTAAGCATGCCCCCCCTTGGATCCATCTCTTCGTTAATTAGAAATTCCTCCACCTTCTTCCACCACCTCCTAAGTAGTACATCTAGAAGTCCACCATGGCCGTCCACCATTAGGTCCACCCTCTTCTGAGCATTCCTCTACTGGATGTCCTCCTTTGCTTCCTCTCCAACTCTGTCGATGGATCTCTCCACCACCATGACTGCGCTCTGGATCTTCTCTCTTTCTCTTTGTTCTAGTTGTTCTAGTAGAATAGCATTTACTTTATTTCTCAAAACTCTAGTAATCATTTTCTAGCTTCAATAAAAGTATATTTTTATGACCTCTATCCTTTACTCTCTCTCTATTATTTAGTTAGTATTAGCGCATATTTGCTTTCGTTTGCATACACGATTTCCAATTCTTGTCTCCCCGTGTTCGACCTGGACTCCCAATTCGACTACTATTAAAATTGATAGCGAACTTCCATGCTACAATAAATGCATTTTACATTACGCGTAGTTCTGCCATCACTCAACCAAGCCTCACTGTTTGCGAGGCGAAATCGAGGTTTTAAAAATTGTGTTATAGTATAGTCGAAATCACTTTGAAGACAAATATATTATTTACTCGAATTTTAAGTCCGAGGTTAAACACAGGGAGTAATATGGAATTTAAAACTCAAGATAGCAATTTGAATCAGAAAATATAAGAGAATGTAACAAGAATAATGTCATATGTCAATGTGCAAAAAGAATAGAGTAAAATGGTGATTTAAATCAAAGTCTCAAATAGATGTGATCAAATATATCAAATGGCTTAAATAGCCTGTGCTACAGTGTTGTTTAGAGACTCCAGGGTCTCTCCCTTCTTTCTTTCTCTGTGCTTCTCCTCTTCTTCTTCTTCTCTCTCTTCCTGTGCGGCTTCCTTCTCCTTTTCTTCTTCTGGCTCTGGTCTTCTTTTCTTCTTCTACTCAGGCCTTCTCCTCTTCTTTCTTTCTTCTCAGTTCTCCTTCACGCAGAGGGGGAAGATTCCTCAAATGGCTAAGTGTCAGCCGTTTCTCCCTGTAGCAAAACCCCCTGCCCCACGCACTATCTCTCTTGCTCTCTCTGGGTTATGCTCTCCCATAGCCTTTCATAGTACTAAGTAATCAGGTTTCGAACCTAGGGCGCACCTAGGTCCAGGGCTGCGGGCGTGATCACAGCCGAGGAGTGGAACGGGTTAGGCAGGTCGGGTCTATTCCAGGCCCGCAGGAGATGGGGTCACGGGCAAGGCACAGGTGAGCAGGTAAGCGGGGGCCTCACCCCCAGTGTCTGAGCCAAACAACCTTAGACACAAATTCAATTTATGCGTGGTCAGCCGCTTGTGAGTTTCCGATGTGGGACTATCTGTGTCCCTCTTCTTCACGCATCTGCAGCAGCATGTCTCTCTTCAATTGCTGCAACTAGCAAGGTCAATGCGTCCAATTGACCACCTGGGCGTGTGCACAAGATGTTTTCGCACGACTTGGGGCTTCCACCTGAGACTGTCAAGCCTGGAGCGAGCTTCAAGCAAGCTCGAAGGTTGGCTGTAATGGCGATGATGGCTGGAACTTGAAATCCACGAATACGGGTGCTAAGCCCCAGTTAAAACGTTTTGGAGAGTCGTTGGTGAATGAGGAGCACGATGGTGGTGGTTTTGTAGTGTGGGAGTAGGTGTAGTGGCCGGACGAGGTCAGGGATGACGACGGAAATGTGGGTTGTTCAGGGGTACTGAGGAGAGGCCAATGCCTCAATTACTAGTGGGCTTTGCTCTCTGGGACACGACGGAGGTGTAGGGATGAACGGCAGCCAAGTTGGTGGAGTGTAGTGGTCGTGAGAACTCGCCAGAGGTACGCCGACGAGGTGGAAGACGGAGGGTGTTAGGGTGAGTCGGCGGTCGAAACGGAGTTGCGAATGTTTGGGAATGATAAGTGGAAGATGAGGCATCGATAGGGATAGCTAGTGGACGAAGTAGGGTAGAGGCAGCGCCGGTTATGGTGTGGTCGACGCCAGGGACGAAGGTGCTCCGGTGAGGGAAGGTCGGCGATGATGGAGATAGATGCGCCCGCTGGTATGGCGCGACGCAGAAGAAGGTGAGGAAGGAGGATCTACCGCTGGTATTGCGGTCAGACGACGAGGAGAGGCAAGGAGGGTCGCCGGAGCTCAAGGAGCCTTTCAGCTGGGTTAGGAGAGAAGAATTTAGGGGAGATCCCGGTCGAAATTGAGCTTGGGGAGTTCGGCCTGATCTAGGCTTTCTTTTATAGGGCTCAGAAGGGGATCCTCAGCTTAAAAGCCAAGCTTCTAAGCTAGGAATTGTCACCGGAATAGGAAACCCAAATCTCTCATGCGTTCACATGAGAGATTGGGAAGGTTATGGGGTGTGGGATTTGGCTCAAAAGGAAGGGAATTCCCTGACGAACTTCTCTTTCAAATTTGAAAGGGATTCGTCAAGGAATCAAGGAGTTCTTGCCATTTCAAGGTCGCTGGTGCTTGTTGGAATAGGATTAATGGCAGCAGGAACCTATTTGTGAAGATGATGACAAAGTTAGGAGTCTATTTGTAAATATTTTGAAAGTTAAGGGCATAAATATAATCATACATGACCAATTTGCAAACTAGGTCAAGACAATTTCAACTTAGGTCCAAATTTTGGTACAAACCTAATTTGGACCTAAGGAATCCAATGGTGAAGTTGGACTGCGTTTGGTTGGGTAATTTACGTAAAAATCTAGATTAAGGTAAATGTCTATCTGAGTCTCTATTTTGGACCAAAACGGGTTCTAATGGTCAAATTGAAGGTTCCAAACCCTAGAGAATATTTTTTTTATAAATTTTAAAGGTTTTAGGTGAATTTTATCCTGACCAGAATCTCAGTTAATTAAGCGGGTCTGTTTTTAGGGTTTCAAAAGTCATTTAATTCTCAAAACATGTGCAAATCCTTTTCTGTCTGTTATCACCCACTTACTATCCTTTTAAGATCATTTGACCCTCAATTAACCCTTGAGAAAATCCATGGTTGTACTGTATTCAAGTTATGATGGTAAAATTACAGTTTTAACCCTAGTTTCTTGTCTTTCCCTCAGAATGGTTATGCAGTGACTTATGGCTCTCTGGTAGTTAAGTAGGAGCATTTACTGGCTTAATTGGATCAAAATGAGCTAATTATGACTCATGATGGTGTTCCCATCACTTACTCAATCCAATCCTTAGATTAGTCAAGTTACTACCAATTTTAGTTAGGGGCTTGGGAACGTGAGTGCACTCTGGTTGTAATGGGCATTACGGGGGTCGATGCCCTTAAAATTCCGTTTCAATCTACATGTGTGCAATTGGGTGTAAAGACCCAAGCCAATCCAAGTAGGTTTTCAAGCAATTTTTGGGTTGCCCTGTCTTAAGATTCAAGTTCACATTAGATGGCTTTTAGTATTGCACTTGTTACCAATTCAATCAGTCCAAAAATAAGGCACACAATGGGTTAATTTCCTTTGATGTATGAGTGTGCCCAAATGAATGCCTAGGTTTCAGCCCTACAATAGATAGCTCTATATGATGTGAATTCCTTTTATGAGTGCCTCACAAAGAAGGGTCCAAACAGAACAAACATTAACCTTATCCTGATTGAAATCGAGAAAGGATTACAATGGTGCAAAAATCATAATTTTAAGAGGATGTTTGACCCCTCAAAAGCATGGATTTCAGAGAGGGAGTCAAAAATCCAAATTCGTACAAAACACACGCAGTTTGAAAGATCATTCTAGAATCAGTCTTACCTTTCTCAAATTAATTTTTGTTCTTCAGATGAATGAAAGTACCTTTGATGACATTGCTATAACTTCAAGAATAATGCAATTTGGAGCTACATGGAGCTCAAAGAATGTGAAATGATGAGAACCTCATCATGAGCCATAACTAGCTCATTTTGACCCAATACAAAGGATAAAAGCTCCTACATATCTCAAGGAAAGGCTTAACTCAGAGAATTCTGAGTTTGAGAGGAAAACCAGTCATAAGGGGTAAAAGTGCAATTTTACCAGTATAAACTGCATGCAGGGTAATTCAGGGACCAAACACAGGTCAAAACAGCTTAATAAGAATAAAAGTGGGATGAGATGATCTAGCAAGGGCTACAGCAATTCCAAGAGACTAAATCTGTAACCCTAAAACAACCCACTTCAATTCACAAGGTTCGAGGCAAAGTAAAAATAGAATAAACCCTCTAAAATTCATAGAAAAATAATCTCTAGGGTTTAGAACCTTCAATTTGGCCTTTAGAACCCATTTTGACCTACATTGAGAACCATGCCCAATTAATAACTTAATTTGGGTTTTTGCGCAAATTGACCGGTCGAACAAGGTTTAAGATGAAAATAAAATTCACCATCAGATTCCTTAGGTCCTAATTAGTCATGTATAAAAACTTGAGCCTAAGAAGAAACCCCCTTGACCGACTTTACACTTTGGTCCTCATATATTTACTCTTTGGCCCTCAACTTTTGAACCCTCGCATTTTGGCCCCTAACTCTCCTTCGTTCTTTGCAATCAGGTCCCTCCTGCAAAACCCTGCCAGCACCATGCTCCGGCGACCTTGCGCGGAGCATGGCGCCGCGCAGGGTGAGGTAGGGGACCTGGCAAGTAAACCGGGGGTGCCCTGCGTCGTCAACCGTCGCAGGGGCACCCCCTTGGTCATTGTAGCCCACCATACCGGCCGTGCGAACGCACGGACGGTATGGGTTCGTCTCCGACCATTCTCCGGTGAGGGAGACACGTCGTCTCCCTCCGCCTTCCTCCCTGTTTCATCCCTATAAATACCCCCCGCTGCTCCACCGACCAGGGCAGCTTGGATCTGACGGAGAAATCCCCAACTTCCTTCTCTTCTTTCTCCGGCAGACGCTCACCAGCTCCGGCGGCTTCCTCCCCCTCCACCTCTTCGCTCTGCCGCAATACCAGCAGCAGAGACTTCCTCCCCTGCTCTTCCCGCGCCACGCCGCACCCAGCTGGCGCCTCTCCGGCTTTCTGCTCGCCGCCGCCCCTCTCCCTGAGCATCGTCTTCTCCGGCGACAGTCGATACGACTGTCGCCCTGTTCCTCCCCCTTCGTCCCTGCAAGTAAGCTAGAGTTACTCCCCTTCTCCTCCTCTTTCTTTCCCCGCTTTCAATTTAGTCAATTAAGCCCTCTACCGACCCTGTTCACCCTCACCCTCTTCGCCTCCGACCACCCTCCGGCGAGCCGCTCCCATCACCTCAGCGACCCACACGGCTCGCCGACCACCGCAGAACCTCTGCCTCCTCACCCTGATCCTCTTCCGCCCCTCCACTTCCCACCAAACACCCTCTGCAGATCCACCGAACACACCCACTTCTTCGCTCACAGTTTGACCTAGGACGACCTGTTGGCTCCATCACGCCCCCTGCAGACCCCCTGACCACCTTCGCCGTGCCACGGCGAAGGTCCCCCGCCTGTCTGATTTGGCCGAGAGGCCGTTCTTCTGTGACCAGGTGACTCGCCCGCCGTCGCCATTACTGCGCAGGCAGAGCTGCTTCACCTGCAGGTGCAGGCACGCCTTCGCCCAGGTTTGACTCCCAGGTTGCGCAGGGACTCTCCGCGAAACGTCCCAGGTTCACAGATGGGGCGAAGGCCGCGCGGGAAGCCACGATCGCCCACTGCTCCATCCGCGACGCGCGCTCAATTGGGGTGGGACATTTAGTCCCACCTCGGAACTTTTCGGAGGCGCGCGGACGCATAAAGGCAAAAAGTGCCTTATGCTGTCTGCCTCCTGACCACGGGGTGAGGTCCCTCTCACCCGACCCGGCCTCGTCCGTGACCACGCTCCGCGGACCTGGCCCGACCCGATTAGACCGACCTGCACTCCTCGCCCACCACCGCACGCCGGTGGGCCTGGACCCGGGCCTGATCCGAACCCGATTACCCGGTAGCTCTGGGAGAGCTGTCCCAAGAGTGGTTTCAGAGAGAAAGAGAGACGCGGGGGGGGGGGGGGGGGTAGAGTAGGTTTTGCCTCTTGACGAAAAACTCTGAAGTGTGCAGGCCAAAGAAGAAGAAGACCCGCGGAAGAAGTGCAGGCGAAGAAGAAGGAGTTGCACTGTAGCAAATGCTCAGTTAAGTCGTCGAAGCACCGGGCCAGACGACGGGAAGTCAGCAGCCAGAGCAACACAGAAGGCAGGCTGAAGAAGAAGGAAGGGAGACTTAGTAGCCGAAGGCAGAAGCACCACGATTGCAGAAGAAGAAGAAGAGAGGTCAAGGCAGAAAACCAAAGAAGAAGAACAAGGAGCTCTGAAGAAAGAAAAACATCACCAACGCAGGAACAGCAGGAAGAAGAAGAGCATCACCATTGCAGAAGAAGATTATCACCATAGCAGAAACCAAGGAAGAAGAAGAAGGAGATCTGAAGAAAGAGAAAGAAAGAAGAACATCACAACAAATTCTTTCCCTCTCTCTTTATTTTGTAAAAGAAACATGTATATCTCTAGAATACGACTTGCTCCCTGAGTTCGACCTCGGGAACTCTTTCATTTTCCGAGTAAAAAATTTATATTTGAAATGTTGGTAATAACCGGCTTTACTACAACGTTATAACAAAACCCTCAAACCCGGTGAAACCAGACGTTTTCTCATTTTGGCGCCGTTGCCGGGGAGCAACGGCCATTCTAGAGGTAAACATTCCTGTATCTTTTAATTTCTGATAATCTCCTTTCTTTTGTGCAGCTACAGGAACTCAAGAAGACAAGCAACCACACAACCACTCCGAAGACAGGTAAATCTTTTCTCTCACTATTAACCCCTACACTCTAAGAGGAAGAAAAGAAAAGAACAAAGCAATATAGGGCTAACCTGTCTTCCATACTTAGTAACCATAAAAAGTTGCATGTTTTCAACTCATCACTCCTGCACACTATTAAGGGTATTTAAGGGCTAACACGTTCTTGCTTGAGCCCTAATTGCCCAACAAAGAGTTAAATGGACCAAGTAGAGCCAACATAAGGTCAAACATTAGGATTTCAGTAGAGACACACCCCTTAATCAAGAATTGAGGAAATCCAAAAGAGGTGTGCCCAAGCCATTGATTGAAAATAATTAAACAAGAAAAATCCTAAACAATTGGCTCTCTCTAAACACTTGAACCCTAAAAGACAGGACCTAAAAGCTCTTAAAGAAAACAATAGGTAAAGTTGACCCCTTTGGGTTAACCAACCTTAAATTAGGTCACTCTTTGCACTTAAAAAGACTAAAGTTCAAGTGAAACCTTAAGCACCCTGATCTTAAAATTGGTAGACTTAAGAGGTCAAGATCCCCATTCTGGTCTACCTGGAACCGCAGTGACAAGAGAGGTCGGGTGGGGGAAACCCTGTAACCCGTGGGGACGCTCTACCGTGTAGGGGTCTTCGCGGGACTCTCCCTCTCTGGCTGCCCAGGTAATTCTCAGGTGGACGATCTTTCTGATCAAGGGGTCCATCTGCCCCGCACCTCTATAGTCACCCAACACATTTTTGGGTGTCTTGATTGGGTCCAGCACCTTCTAAACTTACCTCTCCCAACTGTGCATGTACGGAAGGAGGTCTCTAAGACCACCCTTAAGACCTCCATTAGAAATTCGCTCTCGTCAAGGCCACGCCTCGACGCCCGTATTCGTGCAGCAACACCCTCACATTATTCTCTCTTCTGATTCAGAACCAAGTTCTTCTTCTTCCCCCATCATGGCTCAGCCAGTTGAGGAAGAAAATAATCTGGAACACCAGCTCCAGCGACTCAATGACCTCTTCCAAAACTTCGTGCACCCACCGCAGCGTCCTATGATGCGGGACCACTACAATCCTGCTGCGGTGGCCATTGAGCCTCGAGTCAGAATCCCGATTGGAGGACCTGATTCCGAACTAAAGCCCAACATGATTCATGCTATACCTAAATTCCATGGGCTTAATTCTGAAGATCCCTTCCAGCACATCAAACAGCTTAAGCATCTGGCCCACACTTTTGGATCAGATGCGCAAAATCGGGATATTCTTCTCATGAAGATGTTCTCCTTTTCTCTTATGGACAAGGCCGCCCATTGGTATCAAACTCAGACCCGGCCGATCAACACTTGGGAAGAACTTCAATCCGAGTTTTTGAAAAAGTTCTTTCCCGTTGGTCGAACCAACGCCTTGCGCCATCAGATTACACACTTCACTCAACAATCAGGAGAACCTCTCCATGAGGCATGGGATCGTTTTCAGGATCTCATGAGGAAGTGCCCCCATCACGGAGTTCCTAAATGGGAACAAGTCCAATCTTTTTACCAGGGACTCCGTGAGGACATCCGCCTTTTCGTCAATGCAACCTGCGGAGGAAACATCATGGGTCAACATGAAGACACCGTATGGGAGATTCTCGAAAACATGTGCGAGAACTCCATCAACAATGACTCCATGGGATTATTCGACAGGACGAATACCCGCGCAGCGACGAATCTTAAGGGAGCACATGAGACGCAGGGCCTGTCCGCATCAGTCGACCTGGAATTAATGGCCAGTCGATTGGACAAGGTCTCAATCATTGAAAAGAAGGTGGATGAGCTGACTCAGCACTTGCAGCGAGCCACCTCTGCGCGTAACTCCTTTGCACAACCTCCTTCCACACAGGAGACTGTGCAAAACATCCTACACCGATCCTCCCCTGGGATGGATCCATATCCATCCCCATCTGATTCTTGGACTGGAAGATCATCCGATCCTTTCTTCACCAGCCGGGGGAACTCCATTCCTCCTTTCCCTGATTCTCAGGAGGTTCCTCAGACCTGCGAGGACCTCAACGCCATCCAGAACGACCCATTCTCCAACACTTACAACCCTGGATGGCGAAACCATCCCAATTTTCAGTGGGCGGGAAATTCCCAAACCCAAAGACCACCTTTTCAGTCCCGCCCACAGCCCTCTCATCACTACCAGCCGCCTCAGCCTCGGCCCAACCCTACTTATCCATCAGGGCCAAATCAAGATCAAATGTCCTTAATCCTTCAGACTCTGGCTGACATTCAAAAATCGAATGCGGCCATTCAAAAACAGCACAAGGACGAGCTTACTGAAGTTAAAACTCAGCTGGCCCAGTTGGCAAATTCTCGCCAGCCAGGCACACTCCCTTCCCAACCTCTTCCTAACCCAAATAACGTGCCAACCCAGAAGCGCGTTATGAATCCAAATTTAGGCCACGCTCAATGGATTTATCAGGCCCCTACTGCTCCATCTCCAGACGAGATAGAAGCCTCTACTTCTCGTGCGGGATTTCAGCAGCAGCCACCCCTCCTACCTAACCCAAGCCAAAATCAGGCCGGATTAAATTCTGTAACAACACGTAGTGGTAAGACAACTCAGGACCCGCATTATCCAAACCACTCCCAGCCTGATAACCATGACCCTAGGATAGTTAGCCAAGGTACCGCTGTTCCAGACCCACAACCTGGACCTATCCTAGAGGAACCAACCAAGATCCCGTTTCCCGAGGCCCTGACCAAGGGAAAGAAGACCACCAAACCCGTGGCCCCTGAGGAGGACCTGGTCAAGCTCTTTGAGCAGGTCCACATAAACATCCCCTTGATGGATGCAATCCGCCACGTACCAGCTTACGCACGATTTCTAAAGAATATATGTACACCCCAGCGTAAGCCGCGAACCAAGGGGGGGAGCCCAATTGTTCTGTCAGAGCAAGCCAGCTCTATAATCCTTAGTAGACTCCCACCCAAGGCAAAAGATCCTGGAACTCCCCTGATCTCCTGTAAGATAGGTGGTACCCAATTTGATAGAGCATTGTTAGACTTAGGTGCATCTATAAATCTGATACCCACATCCTTACTTGACCATCTGGAAGAATCTGAGCTGAAACCAACCGAGGTGACATTACAATTAGCAGATCGATCTATAAAATCACCAAAAGGGATTCTCGAGGATGTTATCGTGAGAGTGCGGGATTTCTATTTTCCAGTGGACTTTATAGTCCTAGACATGGATGCACCTGAGAACCCTAGGGATACACCAATCATCCTAGGGAGACCTTTCTTGGCTACTGCTAGAGCCAACATCAGCTGTGAGGAGGGCCAAATAGAGCTTAAGTTTGGAGATCAAACACTGAAGATTGATATATTTAAGGCCCAACAAGGAATTAATTGCGGCGTCATCGAGCAAATTTGTGACATCAAGACTTTGGTTGATGAATCACACCTCCAGAATGACTTGAGTATGCCTCATCAACCACAAAAGGATCTTGACCCGCAAACAGAGGAGTCAAATCCAGATGTGAACAACCCAGTAACTCCCACCCTTGAACCTCACATCTATACTGAACCACCCGCTGCTGCTGAAAACCCCATCCTTGAACTGAAACCCCTTCCTGCTCATTTGAAATACATCTTTTTGGGTTCTAATCAGACCCTTCCTGTGATCATCAATTCCAACCTCAGTCCTGAACAGGAATCCCGTCTGATTGTTGTCCTCCAGCAACATCGCAGAGCCATCGGATGGACTCTCGATGATTTGACTGGAATAAGTCCCTCTTATTGTACTCATCATATCTATTCAGAAGAGGGCACACGACCTTCTCGTGAAATGCAGAGACGCTTAAACCCCAATCTGCAGGAGGTCGTGAAAAAGGAGATCATCAAGTGGTTAGATGCCGGGATCATCTACCCGATCTCCGATAGTCGTTGGGTGAGCCCAATTCAGGTCGTGCCTAAGAAGGCAGGACTCACCACTATAACGACTGAGACCGGAGAAATCATTCCTACCCGATTAGCCAACTCGTGGAGAGTCTGTATAGACTACCGTCGACTCAATTCCTCCACGAAGAAGGATCATTTCCCACTACCCTTCATTGATCAAATTCTCGAAAAACTTGCGGGAAATAGGTTCTTTTGCTTTCTTGACGGGTACTCCGGTTATAACCAGGTGGCAATCCATCCTGAGGACCAAGAAAAGACCACGTTCACCTGTCCCTTCGGAACATACGCTTTCCGAAGGATGCCTTTCGGTCTTTGCAATGCACCCGCTACTTTTCAGCGATGCATGCTTGCCATATTCTCAGATATGGTAGGTGATTATCTGGAAGTCTTCATGGATGACTTTTCAGTTTTCGGAGCATCATTCGACGATTGCCTCCAACACTTGGTCCAGATACTCAGGCGGTGCATCGACGTGAATTTGGTTCTTTCCTGGGAAAAGAGCCATTTCATGGTGCCTGAGGGAATTGTCCTGGGACACTCAATTTCGGAGAAAGGTATCCAAGTGGATCGAGCTAAGGTTAATCTGATTTCTCACCTTCCTATGCCTAGCTCGATCAGGGACATCCGATCCTTTTTAGGGCATGTCGGTTTTTATCGACGATTTATCCCTGATTTTTCAAAAATCGCACGCCCCCTGACCACTCTTCTCTCCAAGGATGTTCCCTTCGAAATCTCCAAGGAATGCACTCAAGCATTTGAAATCCTGCGTGACCGAGTCACCCAAGCCCCGATCCTACAGTCCCCTGATTGGTCTCAACCTTTTGAGATCATGTGTGATGCATCCGACTTCGCTGTAGGAGCGGTTTTGGGGCAGAAAAATGACAAGAAACCTGTGGTCATTTACTACGCCAGCAAAACACTCGATAAGGCTCAGCGTAACTATACAGTTACTGAGAAAGAGCTGCTAGCTGTAGTATTTGCCCTAGAGAAGTTCAGATCGTACCTTCTGGGTTCCCATGTCATCATATACTCGGATCACACGGCTGTGAGGCATCTCCTTGCAAAGAAGGACGCGAAGCCTCGATTGATCCGATGGATCTTGCTGTTGCAAGAATTTGACCTCGAGATTCGCGATAAAGCGGGAAAACAAAACGTGGTAGCTGATCACTTGTCCCGTCTTCCTTCTGAAATGATAGACCCTTCCGGACCCATCACTGAGCATTTTCCCGATGAGCACCTGCTGACTATTGGTACTAGCCTTCCATGGTTTGCTAATATTGTAAATTACTTGGCATCTCATCAGACCCCGTCCGATTGGCCGAAGGCCAAGAAAGACAAATTACGCTCCGATGCCAAGTATTACATTTGGGAAGACCCGTACCTCTTCCGCATAGGTGCCGATCAGATCATCCGGAGATGTGTCCCGGAAGGGGAAGTCAACAATATCCTCTCTTTCTGCCATGACCAGGCATGCGGTGGCCATTTTGCCGGGCATAAAACCGCATCAAAAGTCCTCCAGTGCGGCTTTTACTGGCCCACACTGTTCAAAGACGCATACAGTCATTGCAAGGCATGCAGTCGTTGCCAGACTTTGGGCAACATGAGCCATCGCGACATGATGCCTATGCAACCGATTCTAGTATGCGAAATCTTTGATGTTTGGGGGATTGATTTTATGGGCCCCTTTCCTGTTTCGGATGGTTTCGAATACATTCTGTTGGCTGTGGACTACGTGTCCAAATGGATCGAAGCCATACCGACCCGAACCTGTGATCACAAAATCGTTCTCAAATTTATTCATCAACACATTTTCTCAAGGTTCGGGATTCCTCGTGCAATAATCTCTGATGGGGGGACCCATTTCACAAATGCTCAGTTTAGGTCACTGATGACCAAATACGGGGTGTCTCACCGAATCTCTACTCCTTACCACCCCCAAACTAATGGTCTAGCTGAGCTGTCTAATCGGGAGATCAAGAAAATCCTGCAAGTCACTGTTCGACCTGACAGGAAGGACTGGTCGTCCCGACTTCCGGAAGCATTGTGGGCCCATAGGACCGCCCACAAGACCCAATTAGGCATGTCTCCCTTTAGACTGGTGTACGGAAAGGCATGCCACCTTCCCGTCGAACTGGAGCATAAGGCCTATTGGGCAGTACGGAACTGTAATCTGGATCTTTCTAAGGCTGGTACCCACAGAAAACTCCAAATCAGCGAGATCGATGAATTACGCATAGACGCGTACGAGAACTCGCACATCTACAAGGAGCGGGTTAAAGCCTTCCACGACAAACACATCTCGAGAAAGATCTTTCATCCTGGTCAAAAGGTCCTACTCTTTGATGCCCGACTCAAACTCTTCCCAGGAAAACTGAGATCTAAGTGGGTCGGACCATATTTGGTCCGACAGGTTTTTGGAAATGGAGCAATCGAAATCAGTCCACTCAGCCACGATTCTGAACCTTTCATCGTGAACGGTCAGAGACTCAAGCCGTTCATTGATGTAACTTCTACTGATTTGGCTGAGGCATCTTATATCCTCCTTTCCCCTTGAGCTTATTGCGCCCAGCCGATGGCGTAAAACTCAGCGCTTAACGGGAGGCAGCCCGTCATTCTCTTTGAAAACCTGAAACTTGTTCTGACACCTTTCAGCACTTGAAGTTCACCCTTGTAGACAGCCGACCCCAACTCAGATGTTCGCATCTGAGATTTGAAATCGTCCGCAAAAATTCAACCCGACCCATCCACTCACCCAAATTTCTGTCTTAAGGAATGAACTAAGACCCCCTAGGTTACAATGAGGACATTGCAAATCTTAGGCATGGGGGGGTAGGAAAGTGCAAAAACTTGTAAGAAAATGTTTCAAACAAAAAATTCACATATGCCAAAAATACCATAAAAATTAAAAATTTTTTTCGAAAAAGAATAAGAGGAAAAGAGGAGAAGGAAAATTTTGAAGGAGAAAAGAAACAAAATGAAAAAGGAGCACAAAATTATGAGAAAAAGTGATAGTCATTAGTAAGGAACTAAGGAATTAACCTAAGTTCTAGACCTCATTCAAAAAAATAACTGAAAAGTGCACAATGAGATTAGTAAGAATGCAAACCTTAGGCATTCTTGAATAGACTCTTAGTACCCATTAAGATCTGGACACTCCTCAAGAGGTTGAGGAAAATGAAAAGCTGAAGTATTAGGTCCAAGGCTTAGGAAGTATTCGGCCTCGTTAACTAATTTTTGGTTTACGGGACTCAGTAACCTAAGCACCCTAATCTCACACACAGCCTGGTTCAGTAAGCGTAAAAATCAGAATCACGCAGAAGCGTCGCAAAAATCTGAAAAGAACACCTAGAATAGGAGCGGCCGATCAACACAAGTTGATTTGGACGAGTTCCCAGCGCAGAGAGGCGGGAAATCCCCTCGAAGACGCGTAACAAAATATCATCTCCTCGGTGCTTGTCTCTTAGGATATTTACATATCCTACGGGGGGCATGTAAGCACTCTGCTGGTTCGGAATACCATGGATGGGATTATCTCGAAATCTCAATAGCCAGGGTTCCGGGGGTTGCCATGGGCGGTGCTATCTCGAAGCATCGATCGCCAGGAACCCTTGAGGATTGATGATGGGAGCAAGGAATCTGATACAGACCGTGTTGAAAAGCCAATCCTAGGCTAGAACTAAAAAGAAAAAGAGAGAGAAAACTCTCCAAACAGAAAAACTTTCTATCTCTCTCTTACAAAACGCACTGCGAACTGAGCCAGGGCTAAAATCATTTCAAGCACGGGTGCTTTAACCACGAAGTCCAATAAACCTTAGGTTAGTTCTTGTGGGCCTTAAAAACCTTTGCTAAAAGACTGAGGCTAAGGCTAGACAGATTTGGATCTTGACTAGTACTAGAGTACCTTTTAGGCCTATGATCAGCATTCTAACCTAATCTATGAAGGCACTTATCTAAAACTATTGAAAACTTCATGGTCTAGAACAAGGGTTGAAACCTTAAGTTTTTGCTAAGGGACTAGCAAAAGCTAGGCATGGGGGTATGATGAGAACCTCATCATGAGCCATAACTAGCTCATTTTGACCCAATACAAAGGATAAAAGCTCCTACATATCTCAAGGAAAGGCTTAACTCAGAGAATTCTGAGTTTGAGAGGAAAACCAGTCATAAGGGGTAAAAGTGCAATTTTACCAGTATAAACTGCATGCAGGGTAATTCAGGGACCAAACACAGGTCAAAACAGCTTAATAAGAATAAAAGTGGGATGAGATGATCTAGCAAGGGCTACAGCAATTCCAAGAGACTAAATCTGTAACCCTAAAACAACCCACTTCAATTCACAAGGTTCGAGGCAAAGTAAAAATAGAATAAACCCTCTAAAATTCATAGAAAAATAATCTCTAGGGTTTAGAACCTTCAATTTGGCCTTTAGAACCCATTTTGACCTACATTGAGAACCATGCCCAATTAATAACTTAATTTGGGTTTTTGCGCAAATTGACCGGTCGAACAAGGTTTAAGATGAAAATAAAATTCACCATCAGATTCCTTAGGTCCTAATTAGTCATGTATAAAAACTTGAGCCTAAGAAGAAACCCCCTTGACCGACTTTACACTTTGGTCCTCATATATTTACTCTTTGGCCCTCAACTTTTGAACCCTCGCATTTTGGCCCCTAACTCTCCTTCGTTCTTTGCAATCAGGTCCCTCCTGCAAAACCCTGCCAGCACCATGCTCCGGCGACCTTGCGCGGAGCATGGCGCCGCGCAGGGTGAGGTAGGGGACCTGGCAAGTAAACCGGGGGTGCCCTGCGTCGTCAGCTGTCGCAGGGGCACCCCCTTGGTCATTGTAGCCCACCATACCGGCCGTGCGAACGCACGGACGGTATGGGTTCGTCTCCGACCATTCTCCGGTGAGGGAGACACGTCGTCTCCCTCCGCCTTCCTCCCTGTTTCATCCCTATAAATACCCCCCGCTGCTCCACCGACCAGGGCAGCTTGGATCTGACGGAGAAATCCCCAACTTCCTTCTCTTCTTTCTCCGGCAGACGCTCACCAGCTCCGGCGGCTTCCTCCCCCTCCACCTCTTCGCTCTGCCGCAATACCAGCAGCAGAGACTTCCTCCCCTGCTCTTCCCGCGCCACGCCGCACCCAGCTGGCGCCTCTCCGGCTTTCTGCTCGCCGCCGCCCCTCTCCCTGAGCATCGTCTTCTCCGGCGACAGTCGATACGACTGTCGCCCTGTTCCTCCCCCTTCGTCCCTGCAAGTAAGCTAGAGTTACTCCCCTTCTCCTCCTCTTTCTTTCCCCGCTTTCAATTTAGTCAATTAAGCCCTCTACCGACCCTGTTCACCCTCACCCTCTTCGCCTCCGACCACCCTCCGGCGAGCCGCTCCCATCACCTCAGCGACCCACACGGCTAGCCGACCACCGCAGAACCTCCGCCTCCTCACCCTGATCCTCTTCCGCCCCTCCACTTCCCACCAAACACCCTCTGCAGATCCACCGAACACACCCACTTCTTCACTTACAGTTTGACCTAGGACGACCTGTTGGCTCCATCACGCCCCCTGCAGACCCCCTGACCACCTTCGCCGTGCCACGGCGAAGGTCCCCCGCCTGTCTGATTTGGCCGAGAGGCCGTTCTTCTGTGACCAGGTGACTCGCCCGCCGTCGCCATTACTGCGCAGGCAGAGCTGCTTCACCTGCAGGTGCAGGCACGCCTTCGCCCAGGTTTGACTCCCAGGTTGCGCAGGGACTCTCCGCGAAACGTCCCAGGTTCACAGATGGGGCGAAGGCCGCGCGGGAAGCCACGATCGCCCACTGCTCCATCCGCGACGCGCACTCAATTGGGGTGGGACATTTAGTCCCACCTCGGAACTTTTCGGAGGCGCGCGGACGCATAAAGGCAAAAAGTGCCTTATGCTGTCTGCCTCCTGACCACGGGGTGAGGTCCCTCTCACCCGACCCGGCCTCGTCCGTGACCACGCTCCGCGGACCTGGCCCGACCCGATTAGACCGACCTGCACTCCTCGCCCACCACCGCACGCCGGTGGGCCTGGACCCGGGCCTGATCCGAACCCGATTACCCGGTAGCTCTGGGAGAGCTGTCCCAAGAGTGGTTTCAGAGAGAAAGAGAGACGCGGGGGGGGGGGGGTAGAGTAGGTTTTGCCTCTTGACGAAAAACTCTGAAGTGTGCAGGCCAAAGAAGAAGAAGACCCGCGGAAGAAGTGCAGGCGAAGAAGAAGGAGCTGCACTGTAGCAAATGCTCAGTTAAGTCGTCGAAGCACCGGGCCAGACGACGGGAAGTCAGCAGCCAGAGCAACACAGAAGGCAGGCTGAAGAAGAAGGAAGGGAGACTTAGTAGCCGAAGGCAGAAGCACCACGATTGCAGAAGAAGAAGAAGAGAGGTCAAGGCAGAAAACCAAAGAAGAAGAACAAGGAGCTCTGAAGAAAGAAAAACATCACCAACGCAGGAACAGCAGGAAGAAGAAGAGCATCACCATTGCAGAAGAAGATTATCACCATAGCAGAAACCAAGGAAGAAGAAGAAGGAGATCTGAAGAAAGAGAAAGAAAGAAGAACATCACAACAAATTCTTTCCCTCTCTCTTTATTTTGTAAAAGAAACATGTATATCTCTAGAATACGACTTGCTCCCTGAGTTCGACCTCGGGAACTCTTTCATTTTCCGAGTAAAAAATTTATATTTGAAATGTTGGTAATAACCGGCTTTACTACAACGTTATAACAAAACCCTCAAACCCGGTGAAACCAGACGTTTTCTCATGAAACAAGATCAGCTTTCTCCAAATTCGAGTGGACCTTGCACATCTTTAGTGTGTGAATTTTCACAACCAGACTAAAAAGATTTTGGTCATGAAATTTTAAGTGAAGTTCAGGCACTGAAATGGGCACCTTCAAGAATTTTTTTAGGAATTTTCAAGTTCATTGGGTTTATGAAAGAGGGTTCTCAAATTGGGTCTAGAAAATAGAATGCGATCTTTGACTTGAGCCCTTGAGTGGTGGTGGTTTTCTCCGTAATACAACCTATTCTATGAGCTAAATTTTATCCACCACCAGTGTTTTTTTCTTTTTTTGGATTTTTGAGATTTGAAATTTTTGTGGTGTTTTTCAAGTGGATTCTTGGTCCAAAGGGTAGGATACCAACCTTTCTCGATAGAACATGAAATGTCTTGATGCTTCCATTCCAATCTCCTTTCCCTTTTCCTTTGTTTTTGGTACCTACACACAATAAAACAAAATACAATGCAAGTATATTAGGACCAAGATAAGGCAAATCAAGATATGAGATGAAAATAAACCATGCCTCCCACGCTCATAAAAGATGGAGTTTGAATCGTTGTAGAATAACTCAAGTGTTCAACTTCTAAAATTTATAAACCGCAACTAAAGAGTATACAAGATGTCCTAGAAGGCTCGATGTCTCAAATCAACCTTGAACTGCCTTTTATTTCTTTTTGTATTTTTCGCTTTTGAATTTTTTAAACTTTTTGCGATAAAAGTATGAAATGAAAATGCAGTCAAGGATTAATGTTATGAGAGATGATGCTACCTACTCAAATCAATCTATGAAATTAAACAATATAAAAAGGTGTTGGTGAGTGAGCTCACAAACACCATGATAGGTGACTTGTAATCAAACACCAACCAAGCTCACACGTCTAAAGGAATCAAAACAAAATACAAGTAGGAAACATACTTTTCATTTCCTTCCAAATTAAGTGCTTACAACACAAGGAGATGAGAATAACAACAAGAAAGCTCATGAGATAAGGCAACCTCACTACCAAACTAGAATGAGGGCTCAACATAACATTCTATTAGAAAAATAAAATAAGATCAAAGGAAGCTTATGAGAATAAAGATGGAGCTCAAGTCAAGATGATCCTCCAATGGTACACGTCCTCCTCCCATAGCCTCCTTCCTCCTTGGCATGCTCCCAAGAATCTCCTCCAATGGTAGCATAGGATGATGGTGGTGAAATAAAATGATGGTGAATTGGCAATTGAAGGATAGTGGAGTGACTCCCTCTCAATGCCTAATATTGGACTTAGGTAGTCCTTAGGCCCTCCCTTTCTCTCTTAGAGTGCTTAAGAGATGGGATCGCCAAAGATGGTTTGGAAGGATGGAATGGATGGCTTTATATAGAGGTTGAAAGGGGTAAAAAGGGAAGGAGGGAGGGATGTTCTAACAATTATGGTTATGGGTAGATGTGTTGAGATTTAATGATGATGTCTTAGAATTGGGTTGGTGGCTATTAATTGGTGGAGGGATCTAGGTGCGGTGAAATGTGCATCTATAATGAGGGTGGCTTTGTTGGAATTGGGGAGAGGAACTTAAATGTGCAAAGATGGCTCTAGATGGAGGAGCTTAATAAATGAAGTAGAGGAGCTCATTGATTATTGAAGTAGGACATTTTTTGTTGCTTTGTTGAGTTGGAGCTTGGGGTTTACTAGTCTCTTGAGTTCAATTTTTTAGCTTAAATTCTTCAATTCCTTCTTCTTCTCTCTTCTCATCGGCCTTCAATCCTGTGATCATCAAATATCATCAATCGATGCAAGAACATAGAATTATGCAAATTGTGATGCAAACCTATCTAAAATGCAATTTATGTTAATGCATGCAATATGCTCATGCAATCAAACTAAGATGAATGGGGAGTTAGCAAATTATAAACAAGGACAATACAAAATGTGGTTAGATCAGTAGTCTACATAATCTCAATGAGAAAAGTAAGAACTCTTTCCAGCTCACAAGTCCAACTTGCGTTTTTGTATGATTCGATCCTTGGTGTAGCATCCGCCATGCACATTGACCATCGTTGAGCATGTGCATGACTATGTACAAAATCCACATAGATGCACCTAACCTTTGGGCTAGGAACTATATCTATGAGAGAAAATGTACAATCCATCCCTTTGAAGAAACGAGCAGACCCACTCTACATGCATGCTATACTAATGCCCTCCCTATGGGGAGCATACTCACTAGTATAACCTCGTGGTTACGGTTCCCTTGCCTTGCTGGGTACTGCTAAGGGGAATTCTTTGCTTTTGCAATATCTAATAATAATGATAATGACAGGAATAATAATAGTAATAATAGTAGTAGTGCATTGTAATATCAGGCGTAGTGGAAAAATCCCAGATCAACAAATATGCTCAAATAAGAACACAACAAATATGTAATCAATTTAGACATGCATCTCATTCATCCACATAAAACTCTAAACAAAATGAACCACAAAAATAAATGTCATCTTAGTTAGTTGCAAAATGCATAAAAAGATTTTTATATTGTAGTTGTGAATCACGTTGAAACAAATAAATTTATAAATCAGAAACAGTGAGTCCTGAGTCGTTCGCAAGAGGCAAAATGAGATTCTTAAAGCCTTTCGTACTAACTAATCTAACCTAATGAAAGCATATAAAGAGAGATAAGATATTCATTGAATCAACTTTTTATTGCTACTTGCAAAAAGTTTTAAATTATGAATCAAAGCAAATATACTAAAGAGTAGAGAGAGACCTAGAGAGATAGAGATAGATGAAAAGCGGAGCCGCTTGAGGAATGCTTGTGTGAAGTGTGGCAGTACTTCATATCCAGAGCGCCGGGAAGAAGACCAGAAAGAGATGCTATAGAGAGAGAGGAGCCAGAGATGTCTAGTTGGAATTCCTCTTAAATGGGGGATCAGTGGCTCTTTTTATAGCTAAAATGAGGGGCAAAGCAGGTATTTTGGCCCCCAAAATCAGGCAACATCGTTGGCTTAATCAGATCAGTCGATCAGGAGATCAACGAATCAGATCGCACCTCAAAGGGGCCTTCATCGCGCGGATGCACTAGAATGCATCACATAGCGCCTCCATGGCTACTCGATCTGCCGCCTCGCCCTTCCTCGCGTGCATGTTCGATTTCAGCCGTCTGATCTTACGATCAGACGACTCAAGATGCACCCGCACTGCCTCTCTGAACCGTCTGATCTATGTATATCGGCGCGTCCACCCGTGCATTATCACGCGCATTCATCCACACTACCTCATTTGACATTCCTCCGTGCACCACGCTGCCCATCGCGTGCCGCTCGATCATCATTTGGCGATGCTATTTTATTTGAGCACACTGCCTCTTTGATCTTTTGCTCCTCATGATTCGAGCTCGCGCCTGTGCTACGTTTGAAGGCGGAGACCAATGGACTACGCGCTCGCTTTGTCACGTTTTTGGTTTTGTGCACGGCCACCCTCAGCCATTAGATGAAGATCCAACAGCTGAGGTGAACTCCTCTTTGATGAAGGGTGCGAGGAAGGTGACGTCGCTTCATCGTGGTCGTTGGATGAAGATCCAACGACCTACGATTTGTGCTTCAACGGTTAGGCCTAGAGGTGGGCCATTGGGATGGCACCACGTGGTGCCATCCTGACCATCCATCTTCCCACCATTGTAGTTGGTGCTACAGGGCTCCAATTGAGTTAATTTTTATGTCGTTGGACTACAATCATTGATCCGGATCCATCCATGCGGTTAGATTTGGCATCTGAGATTTGAATTTGTGCTATCTTACCCCTTGGCCTTTGATCTTCCGCAAACTGAATGTGATGCTACAGTAGTTCAGTCAAGATGATTCTTGAAGCATTGGACTCCAATTGTCATCCTAATTAGATCCGTACAGTTGAATTTATCATATGTGGCCCCGAATCATCTGCAATTAATATCGTCTCTCACTTAGAGCATAAAATAGCATTATTATTTATAAAACTAACAAATCAACTATGATACAAAATATGCTGCTCATGCATAAAATATTCCTAAGTTAAGCTAAAATATAACTTAATTTAGGTAGATTAGGTCATACGATTGCTACGCAATCACATCTTCACAGGGAGGCAAGTATGCACATAGGTTTAATAATCAAATATATAGATGATAAACAATAATTCCAATAGCAAGAGAAAAAATAAATGAACTACGAAAATCAAAGAGAACATAGAGAAGTCAAAACCAAATGTAGTCGCAGTGAGCATGCAGTTGTAGATGCATTGCAGCGATGGGAACATCGAGTAGGAATCACGATCATGGAGAGATGAGCCATGTGCTGTCACCACGTGGATTAGCGGAAGTAGAAGTGCGTGTCACGGATGTGGTCCTGCCCCTATTACTAGCAAGGGAAAAATGAAAGGAGAGGATGTTCACAGTAAAGGTCGAGGAAGAAGCACAGGAGTTCGCAATTACAAGGTTGTAGTCGAAGGACGTCATAGTAGAGTGAGCCGATGGTGGTCGGAGCGATCGTCGCGGTCGAGGGCGGGTGAGGTGGTGGGCAACTTGCTGCTGCGTAGGTGGGCACAGTAATGGTGCTTCACATGGTCAGAGAGAGACGTGTGAGACTAACAGAGGGAGACCGAGAGTGGGTGTTGGTGTTGTCCTGCATGAAGGAGAGATCAATGAGGGGGCATCGTGCGCATGCAGATCGGGAGAGATGGACGAAGATGAGGATAAGCACGAGTGTGTCTATTGTGGGTGCTTCGTGTGCGCAAGGGGAAGAGAGGGAGAGGAACGAAGGGGTTGAGAGGGGGGAGGGGGGGGTTGGAAGTCAGTGTTAGTGAGAGGGAGAGAGAGATGAAGGGGGCAGTGCCCTGCAGGGACGTACATGGGGGGTGTTTGTTTACGCAGAAGAGAGGGTGTGGGTGGAAATTAGAAAAGGAAATAAGACGAAGGGAGATCGGTGATTGATAAACACCAGTTTATCATCACTCTTATGCCTAAAAACACATCTAGTTCTTAGGTTTTTCACATTGCAATCCAGTTTGGGGTTGCATTTAGGCATTTCATAATCTAGGCATGCATTGCATCACTTTCCCTTTATTTTTGATTTTCATACATTTTGTGTCATTGTCTAGGATGATCACATAGGGAAAATCATCTAAACCCTAGAAATGTGAAAGGCAGAAGATAACGATTGAGCTCATTCTAGTTGGATCTCAACTCAATCCACCTCACCTCAACTAGATTCCACATCAACCCAGCTCAATGCAGATGGATCCAACTCATTCCAGCGCTACATAGCTCATGGCAACTCTCCAAACTCGACAGAAGAACAAATCGATTTATCAAAAGTCAAATCGATTTACAATATAGAATCAGTGGAGTTGGAAGAGTTGAGATTTGATTGGATCTACCTTAGATACCCTGAACTCGAGCATATGCCTAATAAAGACATCCCTCTGAACTTGGAATTCAAGACTAGGTTAGACCAATGTCAGGTTGATAACTCCATGCATCTTGATTTATTTTGTAGTGGAAATCTTGATCTTGAGTTAGGTTCAGAAGATGATTTTCGCAAAGTCTCCAATAATTTTGAATCATACTCTAATTTAGGAGAATCACTGCCTCCAGATGATTACGAGCCGATTTATGACCTTGATATCCATGATCCATTCTTTGATTCTGATTTTAAGGCCAATGATTTGGAACTCGAAGTAGCCCTGCCTTCTACTCTTGAACCAGAGCCTTTTAGAAATCGATCTCTACCCTAACCCGCCACCGGAAGTAATTTCTATTCTGACTCACCACTTTCTTATTTGGTTGTAAATGATTCACCACCATGTTTCAATAATGAATGGGACACTGATTAGATCGACAGCCATATATTATCCCCCTCTGATCCCACCAGTAGGGTTTCTACTTCCTTTACCGATTCATTATCTTTTGAGGGCCCCTACCTTGATCTACCTGACCCGATACCGCTAAACCCTCGATCGCATTTCCATACTTATTTGAGCCACAAAGCATCTGGTGGGCTCCACACCTATTGATTCACATTCCTCAATCCACCAGACTGATTGGGTTTGATCTGCATCATCAGCCAATTAATCTGAACAAACACCTGGTTTGACCAACTAAGCTAACCATCAAGGTGTTTATTCTACAAAATTCTTCCAATCTGACCACCCCTTCTCCTTGACCACCTTTTACTTAGCTAAGGGCATTGAATTTAGTGCTTAACGAGAGACAACCTGTCATTTCAAAAACCCGAGACCCTTCTGATTTGTCGTGAGCTACATTCCAATTGCACTTTAGGGCTCAAAAATTATAACAGCCGACTACACCTTCGATACTTGTATCAAAGCTTGAAATAGTTCGCAACAGTCATCCCGACCCGTTCACCTATCCTTTGACCTATTCTAAACTTTGAACTAAGCTGAATTCGAACCCACATGGTCTATAATGAGGACATTGCAAAACTTAAGCATGGGGGGTATTAAAGTGGAAAACAAATGGAAAATTCAATTCTTTGAGGGGCTCTCATATATATATATATATATATAATGGAGAAAATGCAAGGAAAATTTTGTGAACTGAATGAAAAATCTTTCTTGAGGAAAAAGAGGAGAAAATACAAAAGAATGACAAAGGAGAAAAATAAGAAAAAATTGATAATCCTAGCAATTAATTATGGATCCTACTTAAGTTCTAGACAAATCAAAACAAGGATTAAATCATGAAGTGCTAAGAGATAATGAGATAAGTAATGAGTACCGACCTTAGGCCTGATTGCACCACAAAAATACACCTGCAATTGTACCATCTTATGCTATTTTCTAGCATTACCGATGCATATTAGGTCTCCATAGTCGCATTGTAAAAATACACGCATGCATGCATTTAATTGAGAGGGGAGGAGAATAAAATATGTGGCCTTACAAATAATATTTTTCCTCAAGTGCATTTTTGCAAAATTCCCATCTCTATTTTTATTTCCATTTGATTTTGAAATCTTTCTTCCCGCGGCTGCTATGCATGGCCTCACCTTCTCATGCCATGCTCTGCAGCAGGCCTCTCCCTGCAGCCGCATGTAGCCATTCCCTGCCATGCCATGCATTAGCCATGCCTTCTACCTTTATAAAAGACCACAGCTCCTTTGCAAAACCAGCCTGGTCCAACAGAGAAAAAACCATAGCAGCTCCACTTCTCCTTCCAGGCCACCATCCTCTCCTCCCTCTCCCTCCATACGCTGGCCCTCCTCGGAGACACCCGGTGGACAAGAGTCTTCACTGTGGTGAGCACCCACCACCGTGAAACCACCACCGCCCAGCTCTTCAAAGAGCCGGTGGGTGTGGTGGCCTTCTTCACTGTTTTCACCTTCTACGCCATTCCAGCCATTGGAGCGGTAGCTTCAAGCTTGAAGCTCAAAGCTTCGCACGACCTGTAGCAGCGACAAGAAGGCAGCAGCAGCACGCAGCAGCAGCCCCAACCCCTTCCGTGCACGCTTGCAGGCTGCCCTCGCCCTCTGCGCGTGCCTGCAGGCCACTCCGCCTTCACTTCTTCGCTCTGTCGCACTCTCTCTTCCGCCCGCAACCGGCCACCGTGCGTCACTGCAGCAGCCGGCCAAGCACCCCAGCGCACCCCAGAAGTGCCCGCGTCGCCCACGCCTTCCCCCGCGCACGCCAACTCCCTCTCCGTGTGCTTTGTCGCGAGCTTCTCAGCGCCTACAACCGGCCGGCGCAAACCTTCTTCCTCGCGGCAAGCCCACGCGCGCCAGCCGCAAGCTGGCTGCACTCACACCACCTGCAGCTCCCGGTTGCGCGGTGCGGCCTTACACTGTAGCCACTGTTAACGCCAGTCTGCGCGACACTATGGCTACAGTGGGGTGACTGGTGAGTTTCTCACTTTACCGGTCACCCGGCGTGCCGCAACCGGTTGCAGCCCGCGCGCGCGTCTTGCCCCGCGTCACCCGCACCCACCCACGCGTCTGCCAGCCCGCGTACACCTGCCTTCGCCCGCACCTGCGAGCGCCCGTTCCAGCCACTCCGTGCAGCGCTGGGCGCTGCGGTCCTCTCCGCGCCAACTCTCTTGCGTACGCGCTCCTCTCTGCGCGAATATGCACCTGCGCGCGCGTGTAGCCTCCAAACGTCACTTGGAAGCTGCAGACGACCTAACTTAACCCTCCAGCAGTGCTCTCTCTCCCGCTCTCTCTCTCACAACACTCTCTTTACCAACGCTCACACACACATACACTCACACTTCCACACACACACACCTATACACTATTATATATATATATATATATACGTATACATACATACATACATACATACATACATATATATATATATATATATATATATATATATATATATATATATATATATATATATATAGGAGTACCTGTATACTTATGTATTAGTATACATACATATATATATATATATATATATATATATATATATATATATATATATAACTATATATACATATATATACATATATATATACATATCTAGCTACATATATCTATATATACATATATTACTATATATATATACATACACATATATACATCTATATAGTATCATATACATACATATACATATAAATGTATACATATATATATATATATATAGATCTATACATATACTTATATATATATATTTACATACCTATATACACATATATATACATATATAGCTACATACATATATACATATACTTATAAATATATATATATACATCTATATATATACCTAGATATTTATAACCATATATATACATATATATATCTTTTCACATTATTTACTATACATGGTATCGCGGGAATATCTGCACCAGTTGCTGATATTCCCCGATACACGCATACAAAAAGCGTGTTCGCATTCATCTTCCACCATCCATCCTACACCTTACACGCGGCACTTCGTCCTGTTGGTTGCGTCTTTCTAGACGACCACTGACTCGACACAGTGCTACACTCCATCTCTGCCTCCACCCCCACCCCTTTATACATATATAGTATATACATATATATCTATACTATATTTACTTTATTTCTATTTCTCTTGTATGCCCATAAAAAGATAAAAAAAAATATATAAAAGAGAAAAGATAATCCTTTACTTGCAGGTACCCCGTCTTGTGAATAGCAAGACCCGTTTTGGAACCCTGATTTGGCTCAAAGTCAAGAACCCAATTTTGAGGGTGTGCCTCAAGGACAAAGATTACCAGAAAAAGAAATCTAAATAGAAAAAAAATACCAAAAACATAATAAACGAACGGAAGAGATTCATTGTAGGAAAGGTGTAGAAACTTGACTTGTACCCCACTTCCCTAAGTTCGACCTTGAGCCTAAAAGTGACCAAGATAAAATCAAGTAGGCCAGGTTAAAAAAAAAAAAATTGTAAAGAGATGGTTAGGTCCGATTAGGTTAACCACTATACACACTTCAACGATAAAATCATCATATTAACAACCTATTCGGGTCCGACACCACACCGTTTCTGGCACCGTTACCGGGGAAGTGCGCCTTCAAGTTTCTATTCAATTCCTTTCAATTTTTCTCTTCTCTCTTCACGGGTCTCTGTTTTTGGTGTGCAGGTGAACCTGTTGCAAGGAAAATGCAGGCAAACGAAGTCGAAGACGTAAGCAGATCCAAGGCAGAAACGAGAGCGTGAAGACGCCGACACCACATTGGAGCTTCGCACACGTTGCCGAACAAGTAGGTCTTCTCTTCTTAGCAACCTAAGTTAACTTGTAACCTTAATAAAAAAAAAAACTAAAAACTAGAAAAACTTCTTGGGATCTCTTGGGGCAAGTGGATTAAAATTAACTTGTTTGATTGATTGCCCTTACTCCCACCGCGCTGGGATTTCCCGCCCTACTTTGCATAGCAAAAATCCAAGAATCTTGATTTTTGAATTTTTAGCCGTGTGAAGTATTCTTTAAGGCAAATAAAAAGATTGATTGCCACCCCTCTTTGCCTCATTTACCTGCAATTCGGGATCACCTTTTTGGTGGGGAGACTTGGAATTGAGTTGATTCCAACCCCACCATGACTTTTTCAACTTGCCTAAGATTCGATCCTGAATGTTTCAACATCAACAATTTTAGTTTCTTTATCTGTTGATTGAGCCTTGTGTGTGGAAATCTTTTTGGTGATTGGGAGCACCTGAATTGAAGTGCTTTGGCTCCCTTTCACACTAATATAAAACTGATCCGTGCATCCACACATAGAAATCTCCAATTAGGGAAGCCCATTGCATTTTAGCATGCATTAACCAATTGAAATTGAAGAAGGGTTTGTTGGACTTAGAAAGAAAACTTGTATTCTCACAAAACCCGGAGATTGGTTGAATTGGTATTTCAGCGAAATCCTAAAATCCATACTACTTAAGGCTGAACTCTAAAAATCATTCACCAATAAAAACTTCAATTCAGGGAGATTTCCCCATTGCATGCTTGTTTTACACGCTCTGAAAAATCAATCACTTGGGCATTACCCGTAAACAACGCCCTTCACATTCCAAATGCACTTGACCCTAAGCCTCTAACTAAAATTGGTAGTAACTTGACCCTTACTAAGGATTGGAGGTCTAACTACCTGCGTGTAGCGCCTACGTGCTGGTGAGGGTTCCCGTGTGCTATCGGGTGTCAAAGACTGGGGCAAACAGCCTTTCAATCTGGCCCGGTGGTTCCACGGTGCTCGCATTCGATTCCGTAGTTCGTGATAGTAGGTAAATTAGATCTTTAGATCTAAGGGCACACTGTAGAGGTTAGGAATTTGATTGAATTGATTTGTCATCAAGTGTACCTTTGCGATGTCATTTCTCTCATCTCTTTTCCCTTCTCATCTCCCTAATTCTTCCTGCAGTAGTGCATGTTTGGGAGGAGGTCACAAAACCCTGAACTGTTTGAATTGCCTGATAAATTTAGAAAAGAAATCGAATCGTCCTCCTCCTCCACAAACATGGCTACACGCCCACCCCCAAATCCCGAGGGAGGAAACCGCCCTCAGAACCCACCTGGTGGTGGAGCCTTAGATCCCATAACCCGCCTCCTAGCCCAAATGGAAATGTATAATGAACAAATTGAAGCCATTCGGGAAACAATGGAGGAAATGCATAACCCTCTCGAACGGGAGGGCCTAGGTCTCTTACCTCATATCAGAATCCCGCTGCTACAGAGACCATAGAACAAATTTGGGTCCCCATGCGCGGGGACGACTTTGAATTGAAACCAAACATAATTGGCCTAATAAACTTTCACTTTCATGGTCTTGCAAGTGAAGATCCATTTCTCCACTTGGAAAACCTAACCCGAGTGCCTAAAACGGTTAAACCAAGAAATGTCGGGTTACCTATAGTCCTCATGAAAATGTTCCCGTTTTCATTGCGGGATAAAGCCTCGCAGTGGTCACGCACCCTTGGGAGAACCATCCACTCTTGGGAAGAGATGCGAACAGCGTTTCTCAAGAAGTTCTTCCCAATCGGGCGAACCAATGTCCTTCGCCGTGCTATCACTTCATTTACGAAACAAAATGGTGAACAATTTCATGAGACATGGGAGAGGTATAATGACCTCCTCAGGAAGTGTCCACACCACGGTCTGCCTAAGTGGCATATAGCCCAAATTTTCTACTATGGTCTAAATGAGACTTTGAAGCAGATTGCAGACGCTTCCTGCGGAGGGAACTTTATGAATAAAGATGAGAATGGAGCATTTGAATTGTTTGAAAATATGAGTGAAAACTCAATGAACAATGCTTCCATTGTCACCTTTAATCGTACCAGCCAACCCCGAAATGTCCACGAAGTTGACACGGGACCCTCCCATTCATCCACTGATCTAAGCCTTATTGCACAAAAACTGGATGAAGTCTCCGTCGTGCACAAGAAGTTGGATGAGCTTCTGGCCAACCCCGCCCGTTCTATGACAAACACCCCCACTTCACCACTTCATCACAATCCAAATTCTTCCAACACCAGGTTTATCCCGAGAAACCCCGTAAGACCTTCCTTACCGAGTGTTGCGCTGAGCGACTCGGTAAGTTATGTGGAACTGGCTTCCGTGAGCCAGTATTTCGACACGGAGGACCAAGCCTCCGTGTGCTCGGACGCATACTTACATGCGGATGCGTCTTCTGGCATAGAAGACGCTTGCGCCTTGGGGAACCCGTTTTCTGCCACGTATAACCCAGGGTGGCGAAATCATCCAAACTTCGCATGGTCCAACAACCTGCAATGCCAAAACCCCGCGGGTGGACCAATGCGACCGTCCGCACCCGTCACCCCAAGGGCCCAGTCTAATCCTATGGCGAATCCCCCATCAGGCCTTTGCATACCGCAAACAGAACACGCATCAAGTTCTCTTGACAAATAGATGCGAATGATGATGGAAACGTCAAAGGACCATGAAGAGAACATGACCTCTCTTCAGCACCAATTGGCGCAGCAGAATGCTGAGATCAGTCAACTACGCATGGCAACTCGATCTCAGGGCATTCTTCTCGCCCAACCTGTTCCAAACCTGCGAAATTTCGTACCCTGTGGTCCTCAACCACAGGTACGACCTTCTCAGGGGCAGGTTCATCAAATTCTGCAGGCTCGGAGCACTCCACCGGGATTTCAGGCTAATCCCGCTGCAGCACCGCACTCTTATGTCCCTATTGCGAACCCTCCTCCACCGTATGATCCCACTGGACCCGCATCGTCCAATGCTATCACTACGAGGAGCGGCAAGCAGACTGTCAATCCGCCTCGACCTGATCCTGGCCTGTCTTCTTCATCGCCCTCTCATTCAGGATGCGCACCGCATTCGCGAGAGGATGATACACCCAAATTATTGCCAGAATCAGTCCCATTCCTTGAGGCTCTACTGAGGGAGCCAAAAGGCAAAAAGAAAGATACGCAGGCCTTTGATAACCTGCGTAATTTGTTCAGGGATGTAGAAACCAAGGTTCCCCTACTCGAGGCTATCGACCGCATACCTACTGTCGCCTGATTTTTCAAAGACTACATAATACCCAGGCGACAGTCAAAGAAAACTAAGAATCCGGTGATTCTCTCGCCTCATGCGAGTTGTGCTATACTGTCAAACCTACCACCAAAGAAGAAAGATCCGGGCACACCACTTATTTCCTGTAGCATCCAAAGCTGCAGTTTTAACCTTGCCCTGCTTGATCTAGGATCTTCCATAAATCTCATATCGACCATCATGTTGGAAAAATTTTCCTTGGGAAATCTGAAACCCACCCCTGTCACGTTACAGCTAGCAGATCATTCTGTCAAAATCCCAAAGGGTGTGATCGAAGATGTGGTGGTTAGGGTCAATAGTCTTTTTTTTCCTGTTGACTTTCTTGTTTTAGATATGAAAGTTCCTACCTCACTTTCTGATTGTCCGATCATCCTTGGTCGACCTTTCTTGGCCACAGCTCGTGCCCTTATCGACTATGAGGCGGGCTGTATTGAGATTGCCATTAGATCTGAAAAGCTCAAGCTTAACATCTTCAAGGCAGCCAAGAACTTTGATTGCGATTGTATCGAGGATGACACGTCTGACGAGGACATGACCGTCAGTGCGTGTATCGAACTAATTGGGACCTATTCAGACTGATGCGGATTACCTGTAAACACTGACGACTGCCTGATCAGCACATATTGTGACGTTCCCCCATCCCTCCCTTGTCCCGTACCTTCTCCTGGCCAGACTTCTGACGAGGTTTTCTCCGCTTCCCATACCTCGTGGTCTGAGTCATATCCGAACTGCTCACTGCCGGTCCACACTCTTAAAGATCGGATTGCCCTTTCTTTCTCGCCAAATCAGGCGGATTTACAACTCCACACTGGGACCTTGAGCCCATATCCTACTCACTGGGGCTTTTCCCTTTTGGATCCATCTATCCAAAGAGCCCCTCTTCTTGGCCAATCTAAGGGCCAACTTCTTCCTGATCTGTTTTCTGATCCACCTGGGACACTCTCGTCCCAAGAAATGCCAAATCTCTCACCATCCACCATCACTTTTCACGCCGCTATCACGATCTCTTCACTTTTCACTTCACCACCCACCATCCACCCATCCTACCACCCTACTGTATACCCTGCACCTCAGTTCTCATTACCCGATCTTTCGTCCTTTCTCTTCCTTTCCCTGCATGCATATGAGGACATAGCATTGTTTGGCATGGGGGGTGGATAGGCATCCATAGGATCTGGGTATTTTATGGTATTATACAGTTTTTATCTATTTATAAATATGCAAGAAAAAAAAAAAATATATAATAATAATAATAAATGGTGTTTAGTAATGATCTGAAAGTTGAAACAAAAATACAATAAGTGTTTATGGATATTCAACCTCTGTTTTGAAGACTTTCTAGGCCACAGAAACTTGATTCGTTCAGGCTCGGCTTAATTCACTTGAACATTGACAAAATAGATCAGAATCTCTCCTAACTAAGGATGTATTCTTATACCTGAGATACCAGTACAAGATCCATTGGTTTGCCTTTACTTGAGAGCTTAAGTAAACTTGGTTCACACTACACATATCAGGAAAGACCAGGTGAACATAAGATTCAACCCTACTGTTCATTAGGGAAGGTGGAGTTCTTACCTGTGCGCGCAGGTAGATTTTTTATCCCAAGATTTAGTCTTGTGTTTAGGAGTGACTCTTTCCACCAAGAAAAGACTCTCCCACCAAAAAGAAAAGTGTGCTCCTCCAAATAAAGTTGTAAGAGATATTAACATGTGTTTCAAAAAAAAAAAAAAGATGCAAATAAGTCAGTATATCTCATAAATGTCTGTAAAATCCTCCTATGAAAAGTTCTATTTTCCTTGAGCCACAAATGTCAGAAAATGGGAGTTGAGTTTTCCGTCATCTTCTTAAGAGTCAATCTGAAAACACAAGCTGAAACTGAGACCAACCTTTACTTAAAAATTCGTGAAACCCTGGGCTTGAGTCTTAATGTTCATCTAGTCAGTCTTAATCCTTCACTATGCACAAGCCATAATCTCTTGAGCTCTCGAATACGGCAAAAACCTCCTGGGTCCTGGAAATCGTACTTAAGGTTTAAATATCAAGAGTCCTAGTTAGTCAAGAGATGATCTTTGTCATGTGAGACTTAAAGTACTGGTAGTCTTCTTTACAATTGATTCGCACAATATCTAACAATAAACACACCTATGTTGCCTCAGGAGAAAATCTTCAGCTTAAAGATCATTTCTAAATACAATACAAAAAAATGTTTTGCAAGGGACTAGTAAAAGATAGGCATGGGGGTATGATTGCATTGCAAAAATACACCTGCAATTGTACCATCTTGTGCTATTTCCTAGCATTACCAATGCATATTAGGTCTCCATAGTCGCATTGTAAAAATACACGCATGCATGCATTTAATTGAGAGGGGAGGAAAATAAAATATGTGGCCCTGCAAATAACATTTTTCCTCATGTGCATCTTTGCAAACTTCCCATCTCTATTTTTATTTCCATTTGATTTTGAAATCTTTCTTCCCGCAATTGCTATGCATGGCCTCACCTTCTCACGTCATGCTCTGCAGCAGGCCTCTCCCTGCAGCCGCATGCAGCCATTCCCTGTCATGCCATGCATTAGCCATGCCTTCTTCCTTTATAAAAGACCACGGCTCCTTTGCAAAGCCAACTTGGTCCAACAAAGAAAAAAAACCACAGCAGCTCCACTTCTCCTTCCAGGCCACCGTCCTCTCCTCCCTCTCCCTCCACACGCCGGCCCTCCTCGGAGACACCCGGTGGACAAGAGTCTTCACTGTGGTGAGCACCCACCACCGTGAAACCACCACCGCCCAGCTCTTCAAAGAACCAGTGGGCGTGGTGGCCTTCTTCACTGTTTTCACCTTCCACATCATTCCAGCCATTGGAGCGGTAGCTTCAAGCTTGAAGCTCAAGGCTTCGCAAGCCTTGCAGCAGCGGCAAGAAGGCAGCAGCAGCACGTAGCAGCAGCCCCAGCCCCTTCCGCGCACGCCTGCAGGCCGCCCTCGCCCTCTGCGCGCACCTGCAGGCCTCTTCGCCTTCACTTCTTCGCTCTGTCGCACCCTCTCTTCCACCCGCAACTGGCCACCACGCGTCACTACAGCGGCCGGCCAAGCACCCCAGCAGCGCCCGCGTCGCCCTCGCCTTCCCCCGCGCAAGCCAACTCCCTCTCCGCGCGCTCTGTCGCGAGCTTCTCTGCGCCTGCAACCGGCCGGCGCAGACCTTCCGCGCGCGCCAGCTGCGAGCCGGCCGCACTCACACCACCTGCAGCTCCCGGTTGCGCGGTGTGGCCTTACACTGTAGCCATTGTTCACGCCACTCTGCGCGACACTGTGGCTACAGTGGGGTGACCGGTGAGTTTCTCACTTTACCGGTCACCCGACGCGTCGCAACCGACCGCAGCCCGCGCGCACGTCTCGCCCCGCGTCGCCCGCACCCACCCGCACGTCTGCCAACCCGCGTACACCTGCCTTCGCCCGCGCCTGCGAGCGCCGGTTCCAGCCACTCCGCGCAGCGCAAGGCGCTGCGATCCTCTCCGCGCCAACTCTCCTGCGTGCACTCTCCTCTCTGCGAGAATACGCGCCTACGCACGTGCGTAGCCTCCAGACGTCGCTTGGAAGCTGCAGACGACCTAACTTAACCCTCCAACAGTGCTCTCTCTCCCTCTCTCTCTCTCTCTCTCTCTCACAACGCTCTCTTTACCGACGCTCACACACACATACACTCACACTTCCACACACACACACACACACCTATACACTATTATATACATATATATATATATACATACATATATATATATGCATATACTTCTATACATATATATATATACACATATATACATATACTTATAAATATATATATATACCTAGATATTTATAACCATATATATACATATATATATTTTCACATTATTTAACATACGTGATATCGCGGGAATATCTGCACCAGTTGTTGATATTCCCCGATACACGCATACAAAAAGCGTGTTCGCATTCATCTTCCACCATCCATCCTACACCTTACACGCGGCACTTCGTCCTGTTGGTTGCGTCTTTCTAGACGACGACCGATTCGACACAGTGCTACACTCCATCTCCGCCTCCACCCCCACCCCTTTATACATATATAGTATATACATATATATCTATACTATACTTTATTTCGATTTCTCTTGCATGCCCATAAAAAGATAAAAAAATATATATAAAAGAGAAAAGATAATCCTTGACTTGCAGGTACCCCGTCCTGCGAATAGCTAGATCCATTTTGGAACCATGATTTGGCTCAAAGCCAAGAACTCAATTTTGAGGGTGTGCCTCAAGGACAAAGATTACCAGAAAAATAAATCTAAATAGAAAAAAAACACCAAAAACACAAAAAACGAACGAAAGAGATTCGTTGTAGGAAAGGCGTAGAAACTTGACTTGTACCCCACTTCCCTGAGTTCGACCTAGGGCCTAAAAGTGACCAAGATAAAATCAAGTAGGCTAGGTTAAAAAAAAAATTGTAAAGAGATGGTTAGGTCCGATTTAGGTTAACCACTATACGCACTTCAACGATAAAATCATCATATTAACAACTTATTCGGATCCGACACCAAGGCCTCTTGGGGCTATTCTAGGGCTTAAACACTCACGTAATCATTAAGATATGGACTATTCCTCAAAAGGTTGACGAAGTTGCGAGGCTGATGTATTAAGTTTAAGGCTTAGGGATTATTCGACTTCATTGGCTACCCTTTGGTTTGCGGGACCTGGTAACCTAAGTACCCAAAAATCACACACCAGTCTAGTTCAGTACACTTAATGAAGTATAATGCAAAAGGTGTTCTATTCTAAAAATGTTTTCCCAAAGATCCAGCTTAGTAGCGGCTCGAAGACACAAGTTAATTAGACGAGTTCCCGATGAGGAGAAGAGAAATGAAAAATACTCCCCTTGAAGATGCGTTATAACATATTATCTCCTCGGTGCTTGTCTCCTAAGATATCTAAATATCCTACCGGGGGTACGTAAGTAATTTGTGCTGGTTCAGGTGCCATGGGCAGAATTATCCTGAAATGTCGATTGCTAGGGCTTGAATTTAGGTACAAAACACCATAGGCGACACTATCACGAAGTGTCGAAAGCTAGAAGTTTTGGGGGTTGTCATGGTCGGTTCTATCTCAAAGCATCAAAAGCTAGGGACCCTTAGAGGATTGATGATGGGGACAAGGAATCCGATACAGACCGTGTTTAGGGCCAATCCGACGTTGGATTTAGGGGAATATAAAAGAAAAGAGAGAAAACACTCAAAATAAATCTGTCTCTCTATCTCTCTTATAAAAAATGCTCTGGCAAACTGAACTTGGACTTGCCACGAATATGCACGAGTGCTTTAACCGCTGGGGTCAACGAACCTTTAGGTAGTTTTTGTAGGCCTTTGAAACCTTCTCGGCTGACCTAAGACTGAGGTTGGTCAGGTTTGGATCTTGGCTAGTACTTGAGTACCTCTAAGCCTACTATTGGTATTCTAATCTAATTTCTATAGAAGTGGCACCAACAAGCATCTGAACATCAGAAGTATGGTCTTGAGATCTAGTTCTTTCTACAGGATTTTATTAAGGACTAGCAAAAGTTAGGCAAGGAGGTATAATGGTAACACCATCATTCATCATAACTAACTTGAATTAGTTAAAATCCAATGATAAATGCTTCTAAATGATCGTCAGAGGATCATAAATCCGTATTGAACCGATCTGAGAAGAAAATAGGAATATGGGGTTAATTCTATTGTTTAACCATTCAATCATTAATGCAGATTAATCAAGGGGTTAATAAGGAGTTAATTCAAGGTTAAATGAATTGAAAAGATCAAGAAGTAGGCTCATACTGACTGAATCAGGGTTTCACGCATTCCGAGGAAGAAAATAATATTAAAAATCCTAATTATAAGCCTCACTCAAATTGAAGGGGTTCTGATTGAGATAAATTCAATATAAACCTCTTAAAACTCAATGAAAAATATTATAAGAGTTTTGATACCTCCACTTTGGTCATCTGAACCCATTTTGACCAAAAATAGAGATTCGGATGGGAATTTACCCTAATTTGGGCTCCTATGCAATTTACCTAGTCAAACGTGGTCAAAAATCAAATCTAAGTTCATCATTAGATTCCTTAGGTCTAAATTAGGTTAACACTAGAATTTGGACCTAATCAGAGTCCATCTTGACCTAATTTGCAATTCAATCCCTAGATCTCTATTTATTTTAGTTAAACCCTCACATTTCACACTTTCCTTACCAAAAGAACCCTAATTTCCTGTCATCTTCACGAAAAGGTCCCTGCCGCCATTGTCTTCCTCGCGACAAAGAAAGAAACACAGAAGGAAAGGAACCCAACTTGTTGTCATTTAAATTAGACTAAATACAAGTACCTTTCAAACAAAAAATCCTTATCTCTGAAATAAATGTTCAATAGAAGCATTCTCAACCTTCAAAATCATGGAGGGAATCATGAGAAAGATTAGCATTAGGGGAATGAGGGACTTAAGGTTGGACTTATATATCTCGAATAAATAGGGATTTTATTCGGGTATTCGGGTAAGGTAATCGGGTATAGATTCATACCCATACCCATAACCAAGCCTGTCGAGTTTTTTTGGATAAAACCCATACTCAAACCTAATCAGGTTTGAGTTGAGTTTTACTCATTCTTTTCGGGTCAGGTTGGGTCGGGTTTGGAGTGGGTTTATCGAAACTTGCATCCCTATTCACCGTCGGCCTACCTATGCCCTCAAACACCCAATTGACCACAGCAAAAGCTTTGCCTCACCTCCACGACACTTTCACCCAACACAATTCACCCTCATTGCACCTTCGTCACCCTCGACTCTGTTTGCTGGAGTTCTGCTCACCTTCACGCTCTGGCCACCACACTGCACTAACCACCAAATCGCCACCACCATTAGCTCCGCCTAATCATGGCAGAGCTCCCTAGCTATCTAATTGGAACCCTAGGCTCATTTTCTCCTTGCAGGTTGACCGACGTCATCATCGTCTTCTCCATCTCCAACCACTGTCATCCGACGATCAACAACCACGTTGCTGCCATCAATTGCTGTGAAACACAGCTAGAAAGATAATCAGGCCTCCAATTGGCTGAAGGAATAGCATGCACAACAATTGGAGTAGAGTCATAGCTACCGCACACGTGAAGAAACGAGCTCCAATAGTCCTACATCGTGGGATTCCAATTCTGAAACACGTATTTATTAAATCACGTGTATTACCCGGCTACCCTAGACATGGGGGGTCAGGTCCCCTATATGCATGCCTCTACATACTCGATCGGCTCACCCACGCCCATGCAAGCCAGATCGGCCCCCCACTCTGCACTAGGCTGGTCTAAATTGATCTGATTTGGATTTGAACAGTGATCTGGATCTAGGATTGAGGAGACAGAGAATTTTCTGAGAGAAGGTGGGGGGCTTTGCTCTCGAGATCCGTGCCTAAGGAATTAAGCAACTTTTGAGGAGGTTTGTGCTGAGACACTTAAGCTATCTAAGACTTGTCTCTGACGTCTAATCGAGGCTACTATTGGATTTGAAATCTGATCTTGAGCTAGGAATTGAGCCTAAGTGTAAATGATTCATTAGTTGTCTCAACCACCACTTTTTTAGGCTTTCATTATATTTTTTATTATTGATCTTGAGATACTATTTGGATCTTTATTGAATATATTTTGTGATTGATTATTCATTGCATAATATTCTTGTGATTATTGATTGTTGTGTTCATATTTATATTATTTGATTAGTGGGCTGAATTCCAATTTTACTTCCAGCGAACAACCTTGGAACTCATGATTTTTCGAGTACTATAAATTTAAGTGTTGTTACGCTTTATTGCCTATACTATGACGCATCTCTTTTCTAAATCACGGTAGAAGTGCATCAATAGCCTGTCTCAAAATCCACACTTGGAGGGACCATTTGATTCCGCCCCCCACACAAAAAGACCATCTTATTTGCATTAGTCTAAAAAAATGGAAAACCACAAAATAGGTCCAATTCTGCTTCTGCCTCACTCACAACCCACCCTTAACCCTCCCGTTCAAAATCCACCAGCTAACCCACATTCCAACATCCCCATTCCGAACCTCACCAGACTGGAACATAATCAAAATCCTAGCCCCTAGCCAAATCCTTTACTTATGATGGTTGAGTGTTACGAACGCGGCTTCAAGACGTCTTTTAAGACGTCTGGGAGGTGGCCCAAACGTTTGACCAGACGTCTGGAACCCCTTCCAGATGTCTGGGATTCGTTTTCTGCGGCACGCGCGATTTCGTCTGCGCGCCCGCAGACCTGCGACCCCTTTTTCCCTCTCTCCTCTGCAGGCGCAGCGCTGCCCCTCTCTCTCTCTCTCTCTCTCTCTCTCCCCACGCAGCTTTAAAAGGGCCCTCGCCCTCTCGCTCGCTCTCATCACCTCCGCTCCTCCTTCTTGCAGCGAGTGCGAGCACGAGCGAGCGGCGGCAGCGACAGCCGCGGTGAGTGCGGGAGGAGGTGCTGCGCGAGGGAGGAGGCGCTCGGCCGTGAGGGCTCGAGCTTGTCGGGGCAGCGAGGGTCGGCCGGCGGGGGCGTAGCGGGCACGGAGTGACGCGGGAGGTCTGCTGCAGCTCAAGCAGCAGGCGGACGAGGTGCGGCGCGGCCGTGCGTCGCTGGCGGTGGGCGAGTAGCGCTCTAATTCTGGAAGTTTTTCCAGAATCAGACGTCTGGGTTTCCAACCAGACGACGTGGAAGACGTCTGGAGGACTGTCCAGACGTCTGAAAGGTAAATTATTTCGTACTTCCTCCTTTCCTTCGACCGTCCGTACTGAGAGCGAGGAATGGGTACGCGCAGGTTCTGAGATTCACCATCCAAAGCGAATCAGACGTCTGGCTGCAGTGCCAGACGATGGGAAAGACTTCCAGACGTCCGGGGTGACCATCGGACGTCTGGGAACTAGGCCAGACGCCCCCGCAGGCTTCTGGACGTCTGAGAGACTATGCAGAGCGAAGGTACCATCTGATCCTCATTTTAAGACGTCTGGAAGAGGTTCCAGACGTCTGATTTTGCACTGTTTCATCATTTTTGACCCGTTTAGGGCCCGTTCGGAGTCCGTTTTCCTCGTTTCGAGTTGCGTTCTTTTTGGAATTAAATCCTCTACCCGTCTACAGAAGTTACATACTATTTTGAGAAACTCATTGTGTTGATCCTTGTGATAGGACCCTGTTCCATTGCAGTCTTGGGGATTGCGGAGGCGCGCGGGATTTCCGACCATGCCCCCAGTACTTCCGTTGTAGCTGGTAGAGTGGCTTTTAAGTTTATTAGCATAATCTGTTAAACTATGGAACCATAAATCGAACCTAGGACATTGCATGAATCCTAGGAATGAGAAACTAGATTGAATGATAGATCCTAGGGTGTTGCATGAATCCTAGGGCTGGAAAACTAGATTGTATGATAGATCCTAGGGTATGGCATGAATCCTAGGATAGGAAAACTAGTGCAATATATGAATACTGCAGTCTTGGAAAAGTGGAAAGGAATAAATAGCTGCCTGTAATTTGATTTAACAGCTGCCTGTTATGAATAAATAAACGTGATTGAGAACATGGATTGTAAGAACGTGAAACTGGAAGGTGAAACTTAGATGTTCTGAGTTAAAAGAGCTGGAACCCTATGGGGAATTAGGAGTAGAACTCCTGGAAAGAGAAAGGAATGGAACTGAGAAAGAAAGACGTGGTAGTGTGCTGTCTCTTGGGTACGTAGTGCCAGGGGAAGCACCTGTTACCTGTTTAGTACAGAGCGGAGCCAGCCGCCCCAGGGACACAAGGTTAGGTCTGGCCACTTTGTACCGACTTGCTGGCCCTCGTGTACGTAGTACTGAGGAGAGCTACTAGTGTAGGGAGAGCACTAGCTACCCCACGGGCTCCGGGGTTCTGCTAGCCTCCTACACCGACTTGCTAGGCCCACTGGGTAAACCAGGGTAGTCAGGCGAGGGTGCGCGGACTGTGGAGGGGCAAGGCCCCTGTTTGGTTACTGTGGAGGGGTTGGACCCCTGAGAGGGCTCTACCCTATACTGGTTCCGTGCTGTGCTTTGGGCGCACCCGTTAACGGAAACGACTGACCGCGTGCCAGTGCGGGTTAGCTACCCGTGCGTTTACCGCGCGTGCCGTAGTCACCGTTACGTCAGTCAGTGACCTTGGGGTGGTTGACTGAGAGTAGGATCACCACGGGAGACTCTCCCGGCCAGGAGAGCACCACGTGTTACTTCTACTGTTCGGAAAAGACTGCAATCAAGATCGTTCCCACGAGGAACATTCGAGATCAAGTGAAGGATCTGAGAAATAGATAAATTGTGAAATAATAGAAAGACGTAAATAAAGGAAGAAAGAAAATAAAACAGCTACTGTACACTTTACTGCTTCTTTAGTTTTAGCTGTCACTCTACTCAGCGTTTCGCTGACGTGTTACACTCGTTACTTTTCAGGACCAGGTGTTGAGCAGCCTGGGCCAGCAGCTGCAGAGGACGCTGGGCCGAGTAGGGTCCAGTAGAGTTACCACTGTTCTTTTGTGCCCTTTTGTTCCACTGTAGTGCGTAGTTTTTGTTACTCTCTGTACTTTTCTTTCCTCGTAGTTCTTGTTATGTTATAAATGTTGTTCTACTATTGTGGTGGTACATGCTGTAGTAGTTCTTTTTCTTACTACTGTATTTTGTTACTGCTAGTTATATTTCATGTTGAATGTGATTTATTTTACTGCTCTTTTGGTTACTTCCTCGTTGGACGACTAGGTTTTGGGATTAGTCGAGTCGGTCCAGTTCTCGTGTCTCGAAGGGACTCGGGAATCAGGTCGTTACATTGAGTAACTGGCTCAACTACACACCCATCAACAATAGTTGGCTAGGACTATCACGGACCGAGCCAATCAAAGGGGGAATTTACCACCACATGAGCCTGTCGTCCATCTTAAGGATTTTTATGATTCTTCTAATTATGAATAGAGACCTGGAGTGGTGATTCCCAAGGGGGATTTTGAAATCAAACCAGTTGTTTTAAACCTTATTAAGCATTTTCATCGCCTTCCAAGAGACGATCCTTTTAGCCACCTCAAGGAATTAACCGTCTTCGCCCAAACTACCTGCTCCCGTAATGTACGGGAAGATTTATGGCTCATGAGACTTTTTCCCCTCTCCCTCAAGGACAAGGCAGCTTATTGGTTCCAGACAATTGGTTGAGCTATCACCACCTGACCTCAGCTAAAGAGTGCTTTCCTTAAGAAATTTTTCCCGATTGACAATACAGATGCTTTAAGAAGATCTATTACGACCTTCCAACAAAAATCTAGTGAGACTTTACATGATTCTTGAGAAAGATTTCGAGAACTATTAAGAAGTTGTCCGCACCACAGGATTTCATTATGGCAACTCATATAGATCTTCTATCATGGATTAAAAGATCAACTTAGATGTTTCATCGATGCCTCGTGTGGCAGCAACTTCCTAAACAAGGATGTTGAGAATGCCTATGAACTTGGATTTGGGTTTTGACCACGTTTGACTAGGTAAATTACACAAAAGTACAAATAAGAGTAAATTCCCGTCTGAATCTCTATTTTTTGTCAAAATAGGTTCACATGGTCAAAGTGAAGTTATTAAACCTCTTAGAATATTATTCAATGCTTTTAAGAGGTTTAGATTGAATTTATCTCTACCAGAACTCTTTCAATTTGAGTGAGACTGATAATTAGGTTTTCTGTAATATTTTAATCTTCAAATTGCATAAAACCCTGATTTGATCAGTATAGGCCCACTTCTTGGACATTTAAGTTTATTTGACCTTAAATTAACCCCTGATCAACCCCTTAGTTAATCTGCATTAATGATGAGATGTTAAAACAGCAGAATTAACCCTTTTTCTTGTCTTAGATTCTCTTCAGAATAGAGTTATGATCTTATGATGAATATTTAGGAGCATTTATTACAATAGTTAGGCTAATTTAAGCTCATTAACACTAATGATGGTGCAACCATCATACCTTGATGCCTAACTTTTGCTAGTCCCTAGCAAAATCCTATGGACCAAACCATATCTCTAAGCCAGATTTTAATCATCAGGATGCCTTACTGAGTCGCATCTCTAAAAATTATATTAAAATACTAACAATAGGCCTAAAGGTACTCAAGTATCAGCCAAGATCTAGACCTAACCAGTCTCATCCTTAGGTCTGCTGTGAAGGTTCCTAAGGCCCGCAAAAACTGCTAGAGGTTCGTTGACCCTAGCGGTTAAAGCACTCATGTGTTTGTGTAGCAAGTCTAAGTTCAATTTGTCAGTGTATTTTTTATAAGAGAGATAGAAGGATATTTATTTTGAGATTTTTCTCTCTTTTCTTTTTACATTCCCTTAAATCCAACATCGGATTAGCCCTAAACATGGTCTATATTGAATTCCTTCTCTCCACCATTAATCCTCGCAAGGTCCCTAGCGATCGATGCTTCAGGATAGAACCACCCATGGAAACCCCCAAAACCCTTCTTTTCGGCACTTTAGGATAGTGCCGCCCATGGTGTTCTGTAGCTAAATTCAGGTTCTAGAAATCGACATCGTAGGATAATGCCACCCATGGCATTTGAACCAGCACAAGGTGCTTACGTACCCCCAGTAGGATATGTGGATATCCTAGGAGACAAGCACCGAGGAGATGATATCTTATAACGCATCTTCGAAAGGAGTATTTTTCATTCCTCCTCTTCACGTTGAGAACTCGTCCAATCAACTTGTGCCTTCGAGCTGCTCCTAAGTAAAATCTTTAGGAAAACATTTTCAAAACAAAGCACTTTTTGGCATTATTCTTCATTAAGCGCATTGAACCAAATTGGTGTGTGATTTTTGGGTGCCTAGGTTACTAAGTCGCACAAACCAAAGGGCAGGCAATGGGGCCAAATAATCCATTGGCCTTAGACTTAATACATCAGCCTTGCAACTTCCTCATCCTCTTGAGCAATAGTCCAGATCATAACAAATACGTGAGTATTTAAGCCCTAGAATAGGCCCAAGAGGCTTAAGGCCGATATCCTTCACTTATCTCCTAAGATTCAATCCTTCAGGTCTTAATTCATCATTCGATCCAGCTTAGAACTTAGTTAAGTTCCATACTCAATTACAAGGACTAACATAATTTTTCTTTTTGCTCTTTTTTCTCTATTTTTCTTTTCTTCTCTTTTTTCTCCTCAACTCAAATTTTTCAATTCAGCTCTCCTCTTCTCAACTTCTCCATTTTTTTAATTTTTTTTTAACGAAACCCTTCAAAGAATTGAATTTCACAGCATTTTCCACTTTAATACCCCCCCATGCTTAAGATTTGTAATGTCCTCATTGTAAATTAGGTAGGTTCGAGTTCAGCTTAGATCATACATTTGAACAGGTTCAGATGGGTGGGTGAACAAATCAGGATGACTGTTACGGATGATTTCAAGCTCTCATACAAATATCGAAGGTGGAGTCAGCTATTTTAAGGGACGAACCCTAAAGTGCAATATAAATTCAGCTCAAAGATGGGTAAGAAGGGTCTCAAGTTTTTCAAATGATGGGTTGCCTCCCATTAAGCGCTAAGTTTAACTCCATCAGCTGGGCGCAATGCAGCTCAGGGAGAATGGAGATCAAAAGATTCAGTAGCCAGATTCGAATCGGTGAGCTTAAGGAATGGTTTCAACCTTTGTCCATTGACAACAAATGAGTCTGAGTCATTGCTAAGTCCATTGATTTCAACAGCTCCATTTTCAAAGATCCTCTGGACTAGAAAAGGTCCATTTCAATCTCAGTTTTACTAGGATGAACTTAAGCATAGCATCAAAGAGGGGCACTTTTTGACTAGGTTGGAAAGATTTTCACAATATGTGCTTGTTATGGAAGGCTTTGATCCACTCTTTATAGATACATGAATTCTCGTACACATCATTACGTAACTCCTTGATCTCGCTCATTTGCAACTGGTGGTGGATTCTAACCTTCATGAGATCTATATTGCATTTCTGTACTGCCTAGTTGGCTTTATACTCCATCTCTATAGGAAGGTGACATACCTTCCCGTAAACGAGTCTGAATGGAGACATTCCTAGCTGGGTCTTATGGGTGGTCCTGTAGGCTCATAAGGCTTTTGGAAGTTGGGTGGACCAATCCTTCCTATTAGGGTGAATAGTGACCTGAAGGATTTTCTTGATCTCTCGATTGGAGAGCTCAGCCAATCCATTAGTCTGAGGGCGATAAGGAGTCGAAATACAATGCGACACCCCATACTTTTTCATCAGGGACTGGAAGTGTACATTCACAAAGTGTGGCCCACCGGCATTGATGATGGCTTTAGGAACCCCAAATATGAAAAAGATGTTCTCTTGAATGAATCGAAGAACAACTTTATGATCATTTGTTTTTGTGGGCAAGGCTTCAATCCATTTCGAGACATAATCAACAGCAAGTAAGATGTACTCGAAGCCATTAGAGCCAGGAAATGGTCCCATAAAATCAGTCCCCCATATGTCAAAGATCTCGCACATGATAATCGAATTTAAAGCCATCCTATCACGCATGCCCATGTTGCCGAGGATCTAGCAACAGGCACGTCCTACAGTATGATTATGTGTCTTTGAACATAGTGGACCAAAATAACCCACATTGGAGGATCTTCGCTGCGGTTTTATGCCCATGGAAATGGCCACCGCAGGCCTGATCATGATAGTAAGAGTTGACATCATTGACCTCATTGTCGAGAATGCATCTTCGAATTACTTGGTCATTACTGATGTGAAACAGATAAGGATCTTCGCAGACAATACTTGGCATCGAAACTCAACTTGTCTCACCAGGTGTTTGCCCAATCAGCGAAACTTTCCCAGTGACCAAGTAATTCACAATATCCTAGCAAGATCCATCAAATTAATCTCGATTTCACATCTTTCTTCATGAGTAAGTGCCTTACTATAGTGTGATCTGAGTAAATAATGACGTAGGATCCTAGGAGATATGATTTGAATTTCTCCAGACAAAATACTACTGCCAGCAGCTCTTTTTCCATAATTGTGCAATTACACTTAGCCTCGTTCAATTTCTTGCTGGCATAATATATTACCACCAGTTTCTCTTCTATTTTCTACCCCAATACCACTCCTACTGCGTAGTCAAGCACATCACACATGATCTCAAAGGGTTAAGACCAATCAGAGAACTGTAAGATTGGAGCATGGGTAGCTCAGTCACGTAGAATTTCGAATGCATGCATGCACTCACTAGAAATCTTGAAAGAGTGTCCTTTGAGAGAAGATTCATTAAGGGGCGTGTGATTTTTAAGAAATCAGATATAAATCGTCGATAGAAACTGACGTGCCCTAGAAACGATCGGATATTTTTGACTGAGAAAGGCATAAGTAATTTGGAGATCAAATTCACCTTAGTTTGGTCCACTTGGATACCTTCTTTAGATACAAGGTGTCCAAGCACAATACCTTTTGGAACCATGAAATGGCTCTTTTCCCAGGAGAGAACCAAGTTCACATCGATGCATTTTTGGAGGATTTGAACCAAGTACAGAAGACAATCATCAAAAGATCAACCAAATATCGTGAAGTCATCCATGAAGACTTCAATGTATTTACCTACCATATCAAAGAATATAGCTAGCATGTACCGCTGAAAGGTGACAAGTGCATTGCATAGCCCGAATGGCATCCTGCGGAATGTGTACATGTTGTAGGGGCAGGTAAAGGTGATCTTTTCTTGATCTTCGGAATGAATTGCCTCTTGGTTATATCCGGGGCACTCATCCCATCAGTTTCTCAAGAATTTGATCAATGAACGGGAGAGGGAAAATATCTTTCTTCATGGAGGCATTCAATTTTTGATAGTCTATACAGATTCTCCACAAGTTCACAATTTGAGTCGGGATGGTTTCCCTAGATTCGGTAGTAATCACGGTGAGCCCTAACTTTTTAGACACTTGGATGGGACTTACCCAGCGGCTATCAGAGATAGGGTAGATAATTCCTGTAATGAGCCATTTGATAATTTCCTTTCTCACAACCTCCTAGAGATTTAGGTTTGTTCTTTTCTACATTTTGTGAGATGGTTGTGAGCCCTCTTCGGTATAGAAACGATGAGTGCAATAAGAGGGACTTATTCTAGTCAGGTCATTAAGAATTCATCCAATGGCTCTTCGATGTTATTGGAGGACAGAAATTAGCTTTGTTTCCTAATTAGGAGTGAGTCGGGAGTTCATAATCATAGGAAACATTTGATTCGAACCCAAGAATGCATATTTCAGATGATCTAGGAGGGGCTTTAATTCAATCACCAGGTTGTTAGTAGTAGGTGGGGGTTCGAGGTTGGCCTTAGAAGACAAGGTGGAAGCTAGGGATAAATCTAGATCAGCCTCAGGCTCCTCAATCTGTGGGTCAATATCTTCTTCTAGTTGAGGTTCCTAGATAATTGGGTTCACTTCGGGAATCGAGTCTTCAACCAAGGAACTTATGTTACAGACTTCTTCGATTGCCCCACAGTTTATTCCTTTTTAGGACTCAAAGATATCGATCCTTAATGTCTTATTCCTGAATTTTAACTTGATTTGACCCTCTTCGCAATTGATATTTTCCCTAGTTGTGGCAAGGAATGGTCTCCCTAAGATGATCGATATATCTCTTAGATTTTCAGGAGTATCCATGACTAACACAATGAAATCCACCGAGAAATAGAAATCTCGTATCCTATCTAGAACATCCTCGAGAACTCCTCTTGGTGACTTTATTAATCTGTCAACTAGTTGTAGAGTCACCCCAGTCGATTTGAACTCAATTTTCTTAAAATGATCTAGTAGGGAGATGGGGATCAGATTTATGGAGGATCCTAAATCCAATAAAGCTCGATCAAACTCTAGGTTGCCTATGTTATAGGAGAGCAAAAAGGTGCCAGGATCCTTCACTTTCTGAGGGAGTTTACTCAAAATTATAGAGTTGGCTTGCTCAGGCAACTCAATTGGACTCCCGTCTTTGTTTTACGGCTTACGCTTCGGTGTACATATGTCCAAAAATTACGCATGGTCTGGTATGTGGGGGATTGCATCCATCAAGGGAATCCTTATTTAGACTTGTTCAAAGAGCTTGACTAAGTCTTCTTCAAGTGCCATGGGTTTGGGTTTCTTTTTTCCTTTGGTTAAGGCCTCAGGAAATGAAATCTCTATTGGTTTCTCTAGGATTGGTTCAGGCACTAGATCTAGAATAGGTGTCTTGGATAACCATCTTAGATGTGGGTTCTGAACTACCAGGACTGGAGTAGCTAGGATAAGGTGGGTCCCGAGTAGTTTTACCACTATGCGTAGTGAAGGCATTTAGGCTTGCCTGATTTGGATTCGGAGTTGGCAAGAGTGGTGGTTGCTGCTGATATCCTGAGTATGATGTGGAAGCCTCCATCCCGTCAGGTGAAGGTGCAGAAGGGGCCTGATAGACATAATGAGCTTGGCCCTAATTTGGGTTCATAGCACGCCTCTAGTTTGGCACTTTATTCGACTTTGGCAAAGGCTGGGAAGGAAGTGCACCAGCCTGGCGAGTCCTAGCCATTTGTGTGAGTTAGTTGTGAACCTCTGTGATTTCTATCTTATGCTATTTCTGTATAGCCGCGTTGGTCTTCTGTATATCAGCCAAGGTCAGCAAAATCAAGCTCATTTGATCTTCCCTGGTAGACCTGATTTGGAAATTTAGGTTGGGCCTAGGCTGAGCGGGCTGATATGGTTGCGGAGCTTGTGGTCGGGGTTCGAATTGAGGTCTCGAGTGCTAATTATTTCCCTACCATAGGAAATTCAGATGATTACGCCATCCAGGGTTATATGTGTTGGAGAAAAGATCATTCTGGATGGCATACGGAGTAGTCAGAGTATGAGAGTTCAGAGATCCCCCAACAAGAGTAAGATGGTTCGGAGTTTCCTCTGAAACCAAGATCAGACGGGGTTGGATATGCGTCCATCCTCTGATATGCATGGTGGTGAATGTTATGCACGGCCTCCCTACCTGAGGGTAGATGTACATACGTGTTTTGCTGTGAAGAGGTGACTCTCTGTAAATGGTGAGTCAATTCGTTCACCTTCTTTTCGATAATAGAAACCTTATCCAGGCGACTGGCAACCAACTCTAGGTTGACAGATGCGGATACGTCTCATGTTTCATGTGCCTCTAGCGTGTTTGCCAATGCATGGGTAGTCGTCTAGCTGAACACACCGATAGACTCATTGTTTATGGAGTTCTTGCATATGTTCTTGAGAATCTCCCAAAAGGTGTCTCCATGCTAACCCATGATGTTGCTACCATAGGTTGCATTGAAAAATAATCTAATGTCCTCATGGATTCCCTGGTTACAAGATTTCCTCCACCTGACCTTCCTTGTCATTACAATTCCAAGTAGACCGGAATGTGTGAGTTGAGCCTTAAATCTACCAGTTTTATTCGTGCTTGTGCCATGAATTTCACTTGAATTTAGGTTGATTTGATTTGTGACCTAATTTGGAGGTTGATTGATTTACAAAGTGAACCAACTTCACCTAACCTGCCCTAAAGTTGAGGATGAGGTTTGGGCAAAAAATGCCCAAATCACCTTGAATTGTTCCTCAAACAAGTTATTAGGTCTCAAATTTTAATGATCCAAGTGATTATAAAGCCTAGATTTTAGGGTCTACTTAATTAGATCAATTCAAATAAGGGCTTGGGTAGCACACTATGCGGGAATATATTTTCTTTTTAAGTAGGAAAATGTGTATTAGTCCTTGCACCCTAATGTGGAAACCCTAGTTTGGCTCTATTTCCAGATCCAATTTCTTCCAAAGATGGTACCTTGGGCTCAATCAAGAAGGTGAATGGCCCAAGGAACCTTAAGTCCCTAATAGGTGCAAGTATTGGGATGGGGATCTCTAATCAACAAGTCAAATCAAATCAGGAAACTTGAACGATGATAACTAAGTAAGGCAAGTTGATCCTAATTGATTTCCCTTTCAATCTCTCCAAGAGAGGAGGGGATTATGGAAGAGGGAAGAGTAGTTACCTATCCCTGGTGTGGTTGCTTGAGTGGTCGATCTTCAATCTCTTGTTCACCTTGCAACAACACAACAAAACAGATATAGCAAGTTAAAATCAATTCAAAATAAGCATGATTAATGATAGAAGTGCACGTTGTTCCCCGACAACAGCACCAAAATGTTGAACGGTAATCGTCGTAGTTTAGGAAAATGCATATTGCAGTATAGCAACGAAAATTGAATCAACAGTTAAAATTTGTAAAGCTCGAAAAGTGTGAGTTTCTGAGATCGTTTGTAGAGAGCAAATATAATCGCAAATCAAGTACCAATCCAATATTCAGACAAAACTCAATATATATGAAAAATATACTCAATGAATTGCAAATTGTATGTCAAGAGTCAGAGAACAAAAATAATAGAGAAATAGCAAAAATAATGGTGGTTGAAACCACCAATGTAACACTTAGGATATCCTCTTAACTCAAGTCTCAAGTATCTGACATCTCCAGTAAGCACCAGATGTCTCAAACACTTAACCAAATTCTCGCACTTAATTCCTTAGCACTTATCTTTCAAATTAGACTCTTCTGCAACACTTAACTCAAATTCCAACTTAGACTCTTCAGATCAGTCACAGACGTCTCAACTTCAACTATAGCTTCTCAGTGCAAAACCCTCCCCTCTCTCTCTCATAGAGATTTTCTCTCTCTCTTCTCTTAAACCCAGACTAGATCAGTCCAGACCCAAATATGGTTCAATGTAGACGGGAGTCCAGCTCAAAAGGCGTGGGGAGTGTATACCATGCATTGGTTCGTGCGAAGGGGACCTAACCCCCATGTCGAAGGCAAATAACCAATGGACACAAAACGTTAAGTATCAAAAGTATGTTTAGCTACCCACGATGTGGAACTAAGTCAGCTCAGTTCTCCTCTAGCTACTGTTGTGTGAAGTCGTTCTTCCTAATTAGAGCTGCTGCTGTTGCTGTTCTACTCAATTGAAGGTCAGAAGCCTTCTTGGTGTTAAGCTGCATCTGCTAAGGGTGGAAATAAGACTGGAGAGCGATGGACGACAATGGATGACAGCGGTGTATTCGTCGATGGCAACGAACCCCTGAACATCAAAATACAGGCTTTAAGCCTCAATCAGATAGCTCATGATGATCGTTGTGGTGCAAGGAGTGTGATGGTGGTGGTATTGAGGTGTTTGGAAGCGCAGTGTGGTTGGTTGGAGTCGGAGATGAAGGTGGTTGATGGGTTTGTTTGGTAGCGTGAATAACTGATCAAAACTCCCAATAAGGTTAGGGCTTTTTCTTTATGAAGGGAGAGGAAGGTAGTTGTGGTGGTGTTGTGTTTAGTGGCATGCAACGATGGCGCGAACTCGCTGGAGTCACAGCCGGAGGCGGAGAAGAACTGGGAGTGGGTGAGATAGCGGTCGAATCTAAGTCCTAAAGGCCTATACCTAAGCTAGAGAGGGAGAGGGAGAGGGAGAGGGAGATGAAGACCTAGTCTACAGGACAAAGGAGGGAGGAATTCGCACCAACGTGTCGCGAAGGAGATGAAACTTTCGGTGAAGGGGAATGGTGTCGACAATCGATGAAGGCGCCCTAGTTTTGGCACACTAGGTGCTGACAAAGGTGGGTGTTACGACCTGATCCCAGATCCCTATAGGACCCAAGATCGACCCGCCTCAACTAATCCCAAGACCTAGTCCTCCAACGAGAAATAACCAAAAGCAGGAAATAATTCACAACTACACATGCAATGTAACTAAGCAGAAAGAAATCAAGAAACAGTAAAAAAAATAGAGCGAATAGTGTATCAATATTACAGGCCATCACAACTATGACAGAGGAAAGTACAGTGAAAAAGTAACCGAAGCAGTATTACATAGAACAAAAATACTTACTACTACAATAGAAGTTAGGGAAAATAGTAAGAAATGCAGCTAAGGCTGGGCTCGACTGGGCCCAGCTCCCTCTATAGCCGATGGTGCTGGCTGCTCAACTCCCTGACCTGAACAAGGTTATAAACATTTTCAAAGTCAGCGAACGCTAAGTAGAGTGGTAATTTAGCCATTTACATGTAATTAAGACAAGCTATTAATTAATGCAATTAAGTAACTATCCATTTTCAGTTAGTTCAATCAAGTACTTCTAATTTGTTGTTCCTTTATTCATTTAAATCATTTCTTGATTTAGCATATTCCTCACGGGAACGATCTTGATTGCAGCCTTTTCCATGATGTAGGAAGTACACGTGGTGCTCTCCTGGATAGGAGAGTCCCCCGTGGTAGTCCTACACAGTCAACCACCCCGAGGTCACAGTCGCGACGTAGCGGTGACTATGGCACGCGTGATAAGCGCGCAGGTAGCTATCCCGCACTGGCATGCGGTCAGTCGTTTCCGATAACGGGTACGCCTAAAGGTACAACACAGAACAGTACAGGGCCTTGTCCTCTCAGAACAAGGGTCTCGCCCCTCAGAACAAAATAAGGGTCTCACCCCTCCACAGTCCGCGTACCCTCGTCCGCCTATCCTAGTTTGCCCAGTGGGCCTAACAAGAGTCGGTATAGGGCGGCTGATGAGAACCTCATCATGAGCCATAACTAGCTCATTTTGACGTAATACAAAGGATAAAAGCTCCTACATAACTCAAGGAAAGGCTTAACTCAGAGAATTCTGAGTTTAAGGAGAAAACAAGTCATAAGGGGTAAAAATACAATTTTACCAGTATAATCTGCATACAGGGTAATTCAGGGTCCAAACATAGGTCAAAGCAACTTAATAAGAATAAAAGTGGGATGAGATGATCTAGCAAGGGCTACAGCAATTCCAAGGAACTAAATGATAATCTGTAACCCTAAAACAACCCACTTCAATTCATGAGGTTCGAGGCAAAGTAAAAATAGAATAAACCCTCTAAAAATCATAGAAAATAATCTCTAGGGTTTAGAACCTTCAATTTGGCCTTCAGAACCCATTTTGACCTACATTGAGAACCATGCCCAATTAATAACTTAATTTGGGTTTTCGCATAAATTGACCGGTCAAACAAGGTTTAATATAGAAATAAAATTCACCATCAGATTCCTTAGGTCCTAATTAGTCATGTATAAAAACTTGAGCCTAAGAAGAAACCTCCTTGACCAACTTTACACTTTGGTCCTCATATATTTACTTTTTGGCCCTCAACTTTTGAACCCTCGCATTTTGGCCCCTAATTCTCCTTCGTTCCTTGCGTTCAGGTCCCCCCTGCAAAACCTGCCAGCACCATGCTCCGGCGACCTTGCGCGGAGCATGGCGCCGCGCAGGGTGAGGGGGAGAGCCTGGCAAGTAAACCGGGGGTGCCCTGCGTCGTCAGCCGTCGCAGGGACACCCCCTGGTCGCTGTAACCCGCCATACCGGCCGTGCGAACGCACGGACGGTATGGGTTTCCATCTCCGGCGTCCTCCGGCGAGGGAGACACGTCGTCTCCCTCCGCCTTCCTCCCTGATTCGGTCCCTATAAATACCCCCGTCGCTCCACCGTTCTTCCCAGCTCGGATCTGACGGAGAAAACCCCCAACTTTCCTCTCCTCTCACTCCGGCAGACGCCCACCAGCTCCGGCGGTTCCTCCTCCTCCTCCTCTTCGCTCTGCCGCAATACCAGCAGCAGGGACTTCTTCCCCTGCTCTTCCCGCGCCACGCCGCACCCAGCTGGCGCCTCTCCGGCTCTCTGCTCGCCGCCGCCCCTTCCCCTGGGCATCTTCTTCTCTGGCGACAGTCGATACGACTGTCGCCCTGCCCCGGCCCCTTTCGTCTCCATAGCTAGGTCAGAACTCCTCCCCATCTCCCCCTCTGTCTTTTCCTCACTGTCTTTTATTTGATTAAACCCTCGACCGCTCCTGTCCACCGTCACCCCCCTCGTCTCCGGCCAAACTCCGGCGAGAGCTCCCATCACCCCAGCAACCCACACGGCTCGCCGACCACCGCAGAACCTCCGCCTCCTCACCCTGATCAATCCCCGCCCTTCCACTTCCCCCACATCACCCTCTGCAACCCCACCGAACAAACCCATCCTCCGACCCACAGTCCGACCTAGGGCAGCCCTTGCACGCCGCCCCACGCCTCGCCACCACCCACACGAGCTTCGCCGCACTCTGGCGAAGCTCTCGGCACCTTCTGATTAGGCCGAGAGGCCGTTTTGCTGTGAACAGGCCACCCGACCTCCGCCGCCATTGCCGTGCAGAAGGAGCTGCTTCCGCCTGCAGCTGCAGGCGCGTCACGCCCAGCGCCACGCCCAGATTCGACTCCCAGGCCTTGCGAGGCATTTCGACAAAGCATCAGGCTCGCAGCTGGGGAGAAGGCTTCGCGTGAAGCCGCGATCGCCCGCTGCTTTCTTCGCTGCGGGCGCTCGATTGAGGTGGGACTTTTAGTCCCACCTCGGAAAAGTATGAAGAGGCGTAGCGGTTTAAAGCGAAAAAGTGCTGGAGGCTTACTGCCTCAGCACACGGGGTGAGGTCCCCTTCACCCGCCCGGTTACCCGGTCTCGTCCGCGCTCACGCCCCGCGGATCTGACCCGACCCGACTTAGACTGACCTGTACTCCTCGCCCACCACGCACGCCGGTGGGCCTGGACCCGGGCGCGACCCGTACCCGGCTACCCGGCAGCTCTGGGAGAGCTATCCTATGAGCGGATTCTGTGAGAGAGAGACGGAGGGGCGGGGGGTAGAGTAGGTTTTGCCCCCTGACGTAAACTCTGAAGTGTGCAGGCACAGGTGAAGAAGAAGGACCGCGGAAGAAGAAGGAAGCTGAGGGAGACACTGTAGCAACAAGCGGTTTAAGTCGTCTGATTGGAAAATCAGACGACGTCCTGAAGGGAAAAGAAGAAAGAAGGAGAGACGACGTCCTGACAGGAAAAAGAAAAGAAGAAAGAAGGAGATCTGAAGAACAACAGAAGAAGGCGAGGCAGAGGAGAACACAGGGAAGAACTCAAAGAAGAAGAGCAGGAATAGCTGAAGGAAGAAGAAGAACATCACCACTGCAGAAGAAGAACATTACCACTGCAGATAAAGAAGAAGAGGATAACAGAAGATCTGAGACGAGGAGAAGCAAAGAGAAAAGAAGAAAAGACAACAAATTCTTTCTCTCACTTTCTTTATTTTTTGTAAAAGAAACATGTATATCTCTAGAATACAACTTGCTCCCTGAGTTCGACCTCGGGAACTCTTTTATTTTCCGAGTAAAAAATTTATATATTTGAAATGATGGCAATAACTGGCTATACTACAACGCTATAACAATAAAACCCGGTTGCCGCCAGCGTTTCAGCGGCTAATCCTAACCCCAGGCACCCTGGGGCGACTAGCTCCCTCCTTATACTATGTAGCTCACCTCGGTCCACATACACGAGGGCCAAACAAAGTCGGTGTAAAGTGTCTAGGCCTGACCATAGGACTCAACTCAACAGGCAGCTAGTACCCCTCTACACAAAAAGGATAGTGGCTCTCCTTGGTACCGCATACACAAGGGTTAGCTCACTTCCCGTCTACAGGAGCTCTCCTCCTAATTCTCCGTAGGGTTCATGCTTATATTTCTTTCGTTTCACATTCCAGTCTTTCAGATTTCTCTATTTACATTACCAATTCCATTTTTAAAATAGGCAGCTCGTGATTTTCCAACTGACAAGACATCACATTAAAATAACCAATACATTTGCTAGCATTTAAAGTTATACACGCATCTAAAGTAAACAGTATAGCTCAATCATACTCACTTGTTCCTGCCCTAGGGTTCCTTCTCATCCTAGGGTTCTACATGTATCTCAAGCGTATAGTATAGCTCAAACCACACTCATCTGTTTCTGCCCTAGGATTCATTCGCATATTAGGGTTCAATCAAGTTATTCTAAATATGCAGTTCATTTATTCAAATCTTAATATTAATGTAAACCACTCTACCGTCAAACACAAGAGGAATGGGGGCTCAGATCGTAGATCCCGTCACCTCCGCAGCTCCCACGTACTCAACTGGCTGGAGACCTATACAATTAATCAACCGCATCAAACGAGTTCAAAACCTTATACAAGTAACACTAACTCATAGAGAAACTCAAGCAAAAAACAACAGCAGTTCGTCTACGGAAACTTAATTCTGTTTGGGCCCTAAATGGGCAAAAAACACTCATACTGTCCAAAATTAGACGTCTAGGTCTAGTCCCAGATGTCTAAAAAGACGTCAAAACTCATCCTGGGTTTCCTGCGGCTTCCTCGGATGTTCGAACCCTTTTGCGATAGTTTGAGGTGAGTTCCAGATATCGGACTCTCCTTCCGGTCATCTTGAGGTACAGTCAAATGTCTGGTGACGTGTCCAGACGTCCAAAAGCACCTCGAAGGGCACACCCCGCGCCTTTCCAACGCTCTGCCCCATGTGTACGTACGTGCAGACCTAAAAACGGCTGGACAAATCTCCTGCGATAAGGCCTGCATGGTCGGAAACCGCGCAGAAGCACATACCTTGGCACTGCGCGTGCTTTCAGACGTCCGACTTTAGCTCCGAACGTCCTCCTGCTACTCCAAATGTCTGTGATGTGTTCCAGACGATTAATACTAGAAAATATCCAGTACGTAGAACTCTCGCAAGCCTTCTCCTCCTTGCGGACCCCTCCGCACCGCCCGCAGCTGCTATGCCAGCAGCTTCAGGAGGTCGCGAAGATCACCTTCGCAAGCTCCTCCTCCCCGCACGAGCTCCTCCGGCTCCCTCACAAGCTCCTCCCCTCGAGCTCCTCCCACGCTCTCTCTCCCCTTTCCTCCTCTGCGTCTCGTCTCTCTCTCTTCTTCCTCTCCTCTAGCCGTGCTGGAAGGGAGGAAGGTGGCGGCCGGCTAGAGGGAAGGATGAAGTTGGTGGTCGGTGGGGATGGAAGGAGTGGCGTAGGGGTGGGGGTTTAAATATGTAAAGGGTTAGGATTTCGGGTGAGGAGAGAGAGGGATACGCGTGCAGCACATGCACGGAAAAGGAAGAAGGTACGGTTCTTTTGACTTTCAGATGTTCAACCCTCCATCCAGACGTCTGGACAGATGTCTGACGGCTAATCCAAACGTCTTAAACAACCCAAAAGGGTAGTAGGTCATTTCAGTGGGGAAGAAGCTGGGCCACCCAATTTGATGGCTGGGTGGCTCGAGGAAGAAGAAGAATGTCGTCGGAGCCGAGGTTGGAGGCAGCCGAGGAAGAAGAGAAAATGGGAATTCTGGCTAAACTTGACTCCAGATGATATGGGAAGGTAGAGAGGTTTATATAGAGCATGATTGTACCCTCGAATTGAAAAATTCTAGAATTGGAGTCATAAATTTAGCAACTCAAAATCCCAAAAATCTTGAGTTCACCTAGGCATTCCTCTTCATCAAAGGATCTGGACCTATACTAGATGGAAGATCACTTGGTAATCAATCCCTCCAAATTTCGAGGGATTTGATTAAGAAATCAAGGAGATATCATCTATCAAAGATGGTACTTTTGGGTTTGACCACTGCGATAAGGAAACAAGGTGTTTCAGGTAGTAGGGACCTATTTGTGAAGAAGATGAGAAAGTTAGGGGTGTCATTGTAAGGAAAATGTAAAAGTTATGAGTCTAGGTGTAGACAATAGAGATCTAGGGACTTCAATGCAAACTAGGTCAAAATGAGACTCTAATTGGACCCAAATTTTGGTGTTAACCTAATTTAGACTTAAGGAATCTAATGATGAACTTGGATTACACAGAAGCCTAAATCAAGGTAAATTCCCGTTTGAATATCTATTTTTGGTCAAAATGGATTCAGATGGTCAAAGTGAAGGTACCAAAGCTCTTAGAATACTTTTCAATGATTTTTAGAAAGTTTAAATTGAATTTATCTCTATTAGAACTCTTTCAAATTGAGTGAGGTCGATAATTAGGGTTTTATGTAATATTTTAATCTCCAAAATGCATAAAACCCTGATTTGATCAATATGAGCCCACTTGTTGGACATTTAAGTTCATTTGACTTTCAATTAACCCTTGATCAACCCCTTAGTTAATCTGCATTAATGATGAGATGTTAAAACAACAAAATTAACCATTTTTCTTATCTTCTCAGATTCTCTTTAAAATAGGGTTATGATCTTTTGATGAATATCTAGGAGCATTTATTACAGTAGTTAGGCTAATTTAAGCTTTTAACACTAATTATGGTGCTACCATTACAAACCCTATTCCTTTTCCCCAGGTACTTCACTCTGCTACCCCCAAGACAAAGAAATCTGAGCCCCTTCACTAAGAACTCATGGACTTATTTAAGCAAGTTAAGATCAATGTTCCCCTCCTAGTTGCCATTAAGTACATCCCTACCTACACCAAATTCTTGAAAGACATGTATTCCAAAAAGGCAGGCTAAAAATCTAGAACGGGTGGTCTTCTTAGAGACAGTTAGCTTCGTTGAGCAAAGCAACTGCCTTTAAAGAAAAAAGACTCAGGTACACCTCTCATTTCAGTTGCCATAATTGACACCACTTTTGATCGCTCCCATCTTGATTTAGGTCCCTCTATCAATCTCATCCCCACTATTTTATTTGAAGAATTCAAGTTCAGTAAATTAAAACCTATTGAGGTCACGTTACAGTTAGCCAACCGATCTACCATCAAACCAAAGGGGATTGTCAAGGATGTTATCATCAAGGTCCAGAATTGTCTATTTTCGGTTGATTTTCTGATCCTTGACATTGACGTACCTGAAGGACTAAAAAATGTCCCAATCATCCTTGGAAGACTTTTCCTTACCACTGTAAAAGCAAATATAGATTGTCATTCTGGAAAAATGAACATTACTTGCAATGGCCAAACTATTACTCTAGACATTTTCAAAGCTTCTAGGAGGTTTAGTGATCACGAATTTTTTGAGGACTCAGATGATGAAATGGAAGCACTAGTGGAGGAATCTATGTTGATCCAGTCCTACTCTTCTTTGACCACCATTGAAAAAGATTTTATTAATTCAGATTCAGAATTTGATGATATGGTTGAAGACACTTCAGATCAAATAGGGATTGGCTTTGATTGTCCTGACCTTCCTGAGTTATCACCACACCCTCCCACCCTAATTGCCATCCTCACTTCACCCACCTTTGACACCACTAACTATTTTTCCCCCTACCCCTCCTATGGACCTAATTAATAATCCTGGTGAGCCTGGCCAGCATTGATCATATTCTCCTCCAAACAATTCCATTTATTTTGAACCCAATTTTCCCCTGTTTATAAATTCTTAGCATTCAGGGGATCATGAAGAAGAGCTACTTTATCAAGGCTTGACAATGTCTAATTTTCTCCATGATTTTACCCTACCCTACCTGGACTTCACGCCCAGTTGAATGCCATTAAAGGTAGCCCTTGGTGGGAGTAACCTACCATTTTCCTACTTTTCTTTTTCCTTTCTTTTCTCAAGTTTTGACTATCCTAATTCCAACCTCTCTTCATTCAGGTGATATTCTTTCCCTTATGCATGAGAACATTGCATACCTTTAGCATGGGGGGATGTTTTAAATTTTGTTGGTCATTTCAAGATTTCAAAACCCAAAAAAAATGTACAAAAATTCTTTTTCTTTTACGTGTATTTTTCGTAAAAAAAATCAAAAAAATCACAAAACACTTTTTGAGGAATTTTTGAAAACACAGGACTAAGGTTATGACTTTATTTCAAGGTACACATGGGATTTAATTTTTAATAAAACTTAAGGACGAATCCAAGGATCTTTTGGTTAGACCTTTCAGGTTTAAAATTTTTAGATTCGATCAGTGTATCTCCTAAAGAATTCCTCCTTGACCCCTGAAGAAACCAATTGGCCCTAATTCTGTCTAGTAGTTTAAATAGTACTTGACTTAATCCTCGATCCAGAAATTTGAATTTCTTTTGAAACTCAAGTGTAAAACTTATTCACACACAAAGCCAACAAAACCCAAGCCCAAAAACATCTAATAAATAATTCCCCCTGGCTCAGTCATGGTGAAAGTCCAAAACTGTTGATTGGTGTGAGTTCCCATCACTGAGGAGAAAAATGTCTCCTTTGAGGATGTGATAAAATGTCACAGCCTCGGTGCTGCTCTATATCTATATTCATATCTTTATACGAAGCATTAAAGTGCATTTTGTAGCTTAGGTGTCTTAGATGATAGTATCTCGAAGTGTCTGAGCGAGGGCTGAGCTCGCTTGGAGTGCCCCTTTACATCGCTTTATGTTTTGGGGCTGTGAGCTCTTAGGGGGTATCATGGACGATGTTATCTCCAAGCATTGGTGCCAAAGCTCCTTTGAGGATTTGGTGATGGAAATGATGATCTTGACACAATCTATAGGACTGATCTAAGGATAGGCATGGGGGTGCAAACATTTTCAAAAAGAAAAAGAAAAAGTTGGTCATTTACAAAGCATTGACATTTAAGTTTTCATCGACAAACAAATTTTGGATTGATTTCCTAAGTCAAGGAGGTTTTTACTGCGAAACTGATTGACGAGATAATTGGAGTCTGATGGGGTAAATTTGTCAAATTCTAAGGAAGATACACTGATCCTATTTTAGGCTAACCCTTGAATCCATGGATAAATCCTGGCATTTATCTTAAATAAATCCCGTAACTTACTTCTCAAAGTCCCATAAATTTGTTATCCACAAAAATAAAAAAATTAGTTTACCCCAAAGGCATTTTGCAAAATACAATTTTGCTAAGAAACTAGCAAAAGGATAAGTATGGGGGTGTGTCACCAGTTTATTATCACTCTTATGCCAAAAAACACATCTAGCTCTTATGTTTTACACATTGCAATCAGGTTTGGGATTGCATTTAGGCATTTCATAGTCTAGGCATGCATTGCATCATTTTGCCTTTATTTTTTGTTTTCATACATTTCCTGTCATTGTCAAGGATGATCACACAGTGAAAATCATCTAACCATGGCAATGTGAAAGGTAGAAGATGAAGATTGAGCTCATTCCAGCTGGATCTTAGCTTAATCAAGCTTACCTCAGTTGGATTCCACATCAACCCAGCTCAATGCAGCTGGATCCAGGTCATTCCCACTCCACATAGCTCATGGTAGCCTTACTTGATCAAGCTTAGCTACTACTCATCAACTAGCTAAGCTTGGTTAGCTGAAGAGTCCTCAACCAGCTCAAGTCAGCTGAATTCCAACTCCCAAAGACTTAACCTAGCTCAACTTAGTTGAGCTCAGCAACTAGAGCTAAGTTAACTAGCTTAGTGATGAGAACCTCATCATGAGCCATAACTAGCTCATTTTGACCCAATACAAAGGATAAAAGCTCCTACATATCTCAAGGAAAGGCTTAACTCAGAGAATTCTGAGTTTGAGAAGAAAATAAGTCATAAGGGGTAAAAGTGCAATTTTACCAGTATAATCTGCATACAGGGTAATTCAGGGCCCAAACATAGGTCAAAACAGCTTAATAAGAATAAAAGTGGGATGAGATGATCTAGCAAGGGCTACAGCACTTCCAAGAAACCAAATGATAATCTGTAACCCTAAAACAACCCACTTCAATTCACAAGGTTCGAGGCAAAGTAAAAATAGAATAAACCCTCTAAAATTCATATAAAAATAATCTCTAGGGTTTAGAACCTTCAATTTGGCCTTTAGAACCCATTTTGACCTACATTGAGAACCATGCCCAATTAATAACTTAATTTGGGTTTTTACGCAAATTGACCGGTCAAACAAGGTTTAATATGAAAATGAAATTCACCATCAGATTCCTTAGGTCCTAATTAGTCATGTATAAAAACTTGAGCCTAAGAAGAAACCTCCTTGACCGACTTTACACTTTGGTCCTCATATATTTACTCTTTGGCCCTCAACTTTTGAACCCTCGCATTTTGGCCCCTAACTCTCCTTCGTTCTTTGCAATCAGGTCCCTCCTGCAAAACCTGCCAGCACCATGCTCCGGCGACCTTGCGCGGAGCATGGCGCCGCGCAGGGTGAGGTGGGGGACCTGGCAAGTAAACTGGGGGTGCCCTGCGTCGTCAGCCGTCGCAGGGGCACCCCCCTGGTCATTGTAGCCCACCATACCGGCCGTGCGAACGCACGGACGGTATGGGTTCGTGTTTCCGACCATTCTCCGGCGAGGGAGACACGTCGTCTCCCTCCGCCTTCCTCCCTGTTTCATCCCTATAAATACCCCCCGCTGCTCCACCGACCAGGGCAGCCTGGATCTGACGGAGAAAACCCCCAACTTTCCTCTCTTCTCACTCCGGTAGACGCCCACCGGCTCCGGCGGTTCTTCCTCCTCCTCCTCTTCGCTCGGCCGCAATACCAGCAGCAGAGACTTCTTCCCCTGCTCTTTCCGCGTCGCGCAATACCGGCGCGCGCTGCCTCTGCCCCGTCGTCACCGCCGTCCTCCCCCCACTGGGCATCGTCTTCTCCGGCGACAGTCGATACGACTGTCGCCCTGTTCCTCCCCTTTCGTCCCTGCAAGTAAGCTAGAGCTACTCCCCTTCTTCTCCTCTTTCTTTCCCCGCTTTCAATTTAGTCAATTAAGCCCTCGACCGACCCTGACCACCTTCACCCCCTTCGTCTCCGACCACCCTCCGGCGAGCCGCTCCCATCACCTCAGCGACCCACACGGCTCGCCAACCACCGCAGGACCTCCGCCTCCTCACCCTGATCAATCTCCGCCCTACCACTTCCCCCACATCACCCTCTGCAACTCCACCGAACAGACCCATCCTCCGACCCACAGTCCGACCTAGGGCAGCCCTCGCACGCCGCCCCGCGCCTCGCCACCACCCACACGAGCTTCGCCGCACCCTGGCGAAGCTCCTGGCACTCTCTGATTAGGCCGAGAGGCCGTTTTCTTGTGGACAGGCCACCCGACCTCCGCCGCCATTGACGCGCAGGAGGACCTGCTTCCACCTGCAGCTACAGGCGCGCCACGCTCAGCGCCAAGCCCAGATTCACTCCCAGGCCTTGCGAGGAGTTTTGGCAAAACACCAGGTTCGCAGCCGAGGAAGAAAACTCCGCGTGACGCTGCCATCTCCTGCTGAATTCCCCGCTGCGGGCGCGCAATTGAGGTGGGCCGTTTAGTCCCACCTCGGAAACGCTTGAAGAGCCGCAGCGACATAAGATGCAAAAGTGCAGTAGCCTTACTGCCTCAGTACACGGGGTGAGGTCCCCTTCACCCGCCCGGTTACCCGGTCTCGTCCGCGCTCACGCCCCGCGGACCTGACCCGAACCGACCCGACCCGACTCGACTGACCTGCACTCCTCGCCCAACACGCACGCCGGTGGGCCTGGACCCGGGCCTGATCCGAACCCGGTTACCCGGTAGCTCTGGGAGAGCTTTCCCAAGAGTGGTTTCAGAGAGAAAGAGAGACGCGGGGGGGGAGGGTAGAGTAGGTTTTGCTTCTGACGAGAAACTCTGAAGTGTGCAGGCGAAGAAGAAGACCCGCGGAAGAAGAAGTGCAGGCGAAGAAGAAGGAGCTGCACTGTAGCAAATGCATGGTTAAGTCGTCGAAGCACCGGGTCAGACGACGGAAGGTCAGCAGCCAGAGCAGGAAAGAAGGCAGGCTGAAGAAAGAAAGAAAAGAAGAGCAACGGCCAAGGCTGAAGAAAGAAAGAAAAGAAGAGCAACGGCCAAAGCAGAAGAAGAAGAAAGGAAGACTTAGTAGCTGAAGGCAGAAGCTCTGCAGCCATAAAGAAGAAAAGGGAAAAGAGAAAGGGTCACCACAATTGCAGAAAAAGAAGAAGAGAGGCCAAGACAGAAACCAAGGAAGAAGAAGAAAGAGATCTGAAGAGGAGCATCACCTCTGCAGAACGAAGAAGAAGAAGGAGATCTGAAAGAAAGAAGAACATCACAACAAATTCTTTCCCTCTCTCTTTATTTTGTAAAAGAAACATGTATATCTCTAGAATACGACTTGCTCCCTGAGTTCGACCTCGGGAACTCTTTCATTTTCCGAGTAAAAAAATTTATATTTGAAATGTTGGTAATAACCGGCTTTACTACAACGTTATAACAAACTAAAACCCGGTTGAAACTAGCGACTTCACTTAGCTAGCTAGGAAGTCTTCAAGAAGACCTGCTCCAGCTCAACTCAACTCCAAACCAGAAGAAGCCATCTCCATTTAGCTTAGCTTAGCTAGTAGCAAAGAACTAGCTAGCTATTGAGTTCACTGGCATTTCCCTTCGGCATCAGTTCAACTCCAAGAAGACACATTACAACAAAACCCGAGCTCCTCCCTTACTACTCTACTACCTAAGCTAGCTTAGCTAAGCTTCCACCTCATGGTCGACTACCCTACTACCCAACCCCACCAAAACAACCTCATCTTCATCTCCCTTTTTGGCGCCAAAAACACCCAAACCACCACCACCTTGACATCATGAGCACCTCTTAACCCCTTAACTACCACCATAACCACCTCATGGTTGGCACCAAAAATGCTCCCTACATCCCTTCATTTTGGCGCCAAAACAAGGCCCCATCTCTACCCTACACCCATGCACTAACTTCATCTCCACCACACATCTTTGGTGCAAAAAACAAGTCCCTTAACCACACCACAATTGGTGCCAACTCAACCTAAACCCTACCACCCTGCACCCTTTCATACGGCGCCATTCAACCTCCACCCTTCATCATAAACCAACATCACGAAACCTAATCCTAGCCCTCCATAACACTCCATGCCACCTAACCCTAGGAACCACCTAAAGTTGGTGCCAGTTCTACCTTAACCACACCTTTCTATGCCTATATAACACCCATGAGACCACCACAAAATCTCATCATTGGCTACATTAATTTCCACCTATACCATTACATAGTCGTCCAAAGGAGGAGTGGAGAGAAGATTAAGGAAGCTACCCCATGCTTCCTTGGTGCCTTCTTCTTCTGCCTTCTTCCTTGGAGCATGCCAAGGAATAATCACCAATTGGGGGATGGCCAGGCAGAGGAGAAAAGCTAAGGTGGATGTCCACCCTTGGAGGAGCTTAGGAAGAAGCTTTCGAGAAGGAGGAAGGACCCTTCTTCAAGTTCAGGAGCTGCTGCACTTAGAGCAAAGGCTACTTCATCCCTTCTGGAGATTCTTCTACCTTTCTTAGTTTCTTTTCATAATCATTAGTATAGAAGAAGAATTCCTCTACTTAGGGATTATTTGTGTGGTTCCCATCCACATAAGTGAGCTCCTCAAGTAGTTAAATATTTTAACATTTTCATCATCAATCAAGTGCCTTTTGTAACTTTGTGTTGTGTTATTTTATGTGCCTCCTTATTTAGTCAATTTTAGAAATTCTTGTGTACCCACCCTATCTATCCAATTACCCTAGGCTTGCTTGCCTAGGGTGAGCTCTGAAGGGTAGGCCTACCTTAAATGCAACACTTAGGCGTAGTTTCATCTCATTGCCCTGATTATTCCAAAACCCTCAAAACAACAAAAAAAATACAAATAAAAAAGATTCGAGTTTTGCAAGAGAAAAACATCATTTAAATACCAATTGTCTCCTTGGACGCCCATGATACCCCATTCTCTAGGTTTACAAATTTTAAAAGTTGATTGATTTATACATGTCTCAATCTGCTTTTATAAATTGTGTGTTTCTCGCATCAGTGATTGAGGGGAGAATCTTAAGGAAAACGAGGGGGTGGCGGTATCGCTAGGATTAAAATGGTAGGGTGTGGCCTATGATTGAGGAGAGCTTTAGAAAGGAAATAATCGTGAGATTGGAGGGGAGGAAATGAGCATGGTGACAATTTGCATTTTTATTGGAGAGAAAATCCCAATGCCAAGATAACACTCCCACTTTTGATCTCCAATTAATTCATGTGGAAAACATGTACACATATTCAGTAGACAATTATACATAAAGAACACACATATAGAGTGCGTTATTTAAATAAAAGTATTGAAACAATGAATCACGAGCTTATATGTAATGCATGCTCAACATTTACTTTAATCTCCAAGTTAAATGTTCTTAGGGGTAATTATAGCCCACTAGAGTGGACCTATCAAATATCCCTATGCCTAAGTTTTGCTTGTCCCAAGTAAAATCATATGGAGAAGAACCAAATCTTTAGACCAGAATTTGTTGTTAAGATGCCTTATCGTGCCTCGCCTCTAGAGAATGGTTTGAAATACTATCCCTAGGCCTTAAGGTACTTAAGTACCAGTCAAGATACAGACCTAATCGACTTCAATTTTGGATCATCAACAAAGGCTTCTTGAGCTCCCAATGCCTGCGCAAGGGTTTGTTGACCCCAGAGATTAAAGCACCCGTGCATTCATACAAATGATCTAGGTTCAACTTGCCAGCACATTTTTTTTTTAATTGGAGACAAAGGAGATATTTTTTAGATTTTTTTATTCTTTTTGTAATATTTTTGTGAATCCTCTAAATCTAGCCTCAGATTAGTTCTCAACACGGTCTGTGTCAGATTCCTTATTCCCATCATCAATCCTCAAAGGATCCATAGCATTCGATGCTTCAAGATAGCATTGCCTATGGCAACCTCAAGAACCTTAGCAATCGACACTTCATGATAGTGTTGTCCATGACATTCTTTAGCTAATCTAGGCCCAGTCAATCAACATTTCGGGATAGTGCTACCCATGGCACCTGAACAGCATGATGCGTTTACAGGCCCCCAATAGGATATTTAAGTATCCTAAGAGATATGCACCGAGGAGATGGCATGTTATAACACGACCTCAAAGGGAGTATTTACTCCTCTCTTACAGCGGGAACTCTTCTAATCAACTTGTGTTTTCGAGTCTTTCCTAAGTCGGATCCTCGAGAAAACTATTTTTCATATGGAGAAAATTTTGAAATTATTTTTCATTAAGCATGATAAACTAGACCAGTTTGTGCAATGTGGATGCTTAAGTTACTAAGACCCTCAAACCAAAGGGCAGACAAAAAGGTCAGATACTCCCTAAGCTTTTGACTTAATACATCAGTTTCTCAACTTCCTCAATTACTTGAAAAATAATCGATATCTTAATAAATACTCGAATTTTTGAGCCAGACAGGCCCTAGAGGCCTAAAGTTGGTATATCTCACTTATCTCCTAAGGTTTGCACTTCAAGTCATAATTCATCAATCGTTCCAGCCTAAAACTTAAGTAAACTCTCCCATAATCAAATGCTGGGACTAACACATTGTTGCTCCTTTCTCTCTCTCTCTCTCTCTTTTGAAATATACATAATTATCAATGCACTAACCACATGCAAGCAAAATATGCATAAATGCTATGCTCAACCTCAGGTTATAACCCCCCCATGCCTAAATCTAATAATGTCATCATTGTAAAGTAAAAAGCAAGGAAAGATATTACCTGAGGTAGAGAGTGATTGGAGCTAAGGCTCCTCCAACCTATAGTTGTTCAAAATCTGGCCATCAGAAAGAGTAACATACGATTTTAAACAATGGCCATTTACTTTGAAAGTCTCACCAGAGGGATTTTGAATCTCAAGAGCACCGTGAGGGAACACTTGTGTGACAGTGTACGACCCATCCCAATGAGACTTAAGTTTCCCAAGGAATAACTTGAGTCTGGAATTGAACAGCCAGACCAATTGGTTGGGCTCAAAGGTTTTTGTAAGGATGTGCTTATGATGAAAAATTTTGATGCGCACGTTGTAGGCTTGAGCAGTCTCATAGGCCTCATTCCTCAACTACTCAAGCTCAGTGAGTTCTAATAACTGTGCTTTGCCTGCTCTCTCCAGATCCATATTGACATTCTTGACAGCCCAATAAGCCTTATGCTCAATCTCAACAGGCAAATGGCAAGCTTTGCCATACAATATACGGAAGGGAGACATACCTAAGGGGGTCTTATACGCAGTTCTGTAATCCCATAGTGCATTATTCAGTTTCTTCAACCAAGTTTTTCTATTGGGTCATACAGTTTTCTCAAGGATTCTTTTGATATCCCTATTGGACACCTCGACCTATCCACTCGTCTGCAGATGATACGAGGTTGCCACTTTGTGGGTGACACTAAGGCTTTTGAGTAGACAGGTGAAGTTAACATTCCAGAAATGAGGTCCCTCATCACTAATGATCATCCTCAAGCAACCAAATCGAGAAACATATTGGCCCTGACAAAATCCATGACCATAGAGTGATCGTTGGTCCTAATCAGAATGGTCTCTATCCATTTTGACACATAATCAGCTGCCACGAGGATAAATTCATAGTCGTAAGACGATGGGAAGGGGCCCATGAAATCTATGCCCCAGATATCAAATATCTCGATATGAAGAATAGGCTGTTGGGGCATCTCATCCTGCTTCACGATCGTTCCAATCTGTTGACAACAAAGATATGCCCCGACATAAGTATGAGCATCTTTGAATAGTGAGGGCCACCAGAAACCAGACTGGAGAACCTTATAGGTAGTCTTCTTAGCACTAAAGTGTCTTCTACAATGCAATGTGTGACGGAAATTCAAGACACTCAATTGCTCCTCCTCTAGAACACACCTACGGAAGACTTAGTCATAGCCTATTCTAGAGAGTTCGAGGTTCTCCCAGTGATAATGCTTAGTGTTAGTGAGAAACATATCTCTCTTCCACTTATCCTATGTACTGAGGATCTTGCCAATGACTAAGTAGTTGACAACATCAACATACGAAGGGGTTATCGGGTGTACCACCATAAAAGTTTCATCAGGAAAAGTTTCATGAATGTCTCCTGACAGGGTTGAAGCTTCAATTGGGATCCTAGATAAATGATATACTACTACATTCTCGACCCCTTTCATATCATGGATATCAAGGTCGAACTCCTGTAGTAATAGAATCCATCTAATAAGCCTAGGTTGGTGTCTTTCTTAGCAAGTAAATGCTTCTAGGCAAAATGATTAATATGCACCACAACCTTAGATCCTAGAAGATAAGACCTAAACTTCTTCAAAGCAAAAACTACCACAAGAAGTTCTTTTTCTGTCACAGTGTAATTTTGCTATGGACTAGTAAAGGTCTTGCTAGCATAATAAAGTGCATGAGGCTTTTTATCAATCCTTTGACTAAGGACTGCTCCCAGGGAAAAATCCGAGGCATCGCACATCAACTCAAATGAGAAGGTCCAATCAGGTGCTCTCAGAATAGGCGTAATCGTGATGGCCTCCTTTAAGACATGAAAGGCCTCAGCACACTTATAAAAAATGAAGGCAGTGTCCTCCAGTAAATCACAAAGTGGCTTAGAAATCTTGCTAAAATCCTTAATGAAGTTCCTACAAAAGCCTACATGGCCCAGAAGTGATCGGATCTGTTTGACATTACTGGGAGATGGGAACTTGGAAATGAACTCAACCTTGGCTTTGTCCACTTCTAAACCCTTCTCAAACACTACATGCCTAAGAACAATGCCTGCTGGACCATGAAATGGCTTTTCTCCCAGCTGAGCATCAAGCCTGTCTCTTCGCAGCGGGTTAGAATCTTTTCTAAATGCATGAGACAATAGTCAAAAGACATGCTATAAATGGAAAAGTCATCCATGAAAACCTCTATGAACTCATCAATCATGTCCGAAAAGATGAACATCATACACTGTTGGAATGTTCCTGAAGCATTACATACCCCAAATGGCATCCGACGGAAAGCAAATGTGCCACATGGACTCGTAAAAGTAGTACCCTCTTGGTCGTCTGGAAAGATGGCAATTTGATTGTACCCAAAATATCAATCGAGAAAATAGAAGTATTTATTTCCTACCAATTTCTCTAGCATCCGATCAATAAATGGCAAAGGAAAATGATCATTTGGGGTTACGGTGTTTAGGAAGGGGTAATCTATGCAAACCCCCTAGCAAGTTGAGGGTCTAGTAACAACCTTTTCCCTTTTATCATTCGTTTTAACAGTGTATCCTGCCTTCTTATGCATTACGTGTATAGAACTGACCCATTTACTACCAGATATGGGATAAATTATCCCTGCATCTAACCACTTTGAAATCTCCTTCTTCACCACTTCCTACATGTTGGGGTTTAACCATCTCTGCATATCTTGGAAGGATTTCACAGAGTCATCCATGTAAATGTGATGCATGTAGAGAGTCGAGTCGACACCTTTGATATCAACTATGGTCCAAGCAATGGCTTCCTTGTGTCATTTTAGACATTCAATCAATCCTCCCTCCTTCGTCTCAGATAAAGCAGTCGAGATGGTGATGGGAAGTGTATCATTAGCCCTAAGGAAAACATACTTAAGGGATTCTAGGAGTAGTTTAAACTCTAAGTTGGGAGTTTTCTGAATCGAGGGAAATGGGTTCGATGTCCCCACCTTTGGTAGTGGATCTACCTTGATTGTCCATGGCAAGGAGAGGGACTTGGCTTTGACACCTAGCAACTCTTCTAATTCCAGCAAATCTTCCTCACATTCTTCAAGAGTCTAGGTATGGCCTTTAGAAATTACCATTTGGAGGCATCATAACACAAAAGAGTTGGTATCGTCTCCTCTACAATCTCAACAATCACCTCGATTTGGGAACAATCTTCCAATCCGACCTGTTTATAGGCATCAAACACATTCAATCGTATTTTCCAATTCCCAAAGCTCATCTTTAGCGCCCCCGACTTACAATTGATAGAGGCATTGGCCGTGGCAAAAAGGGACACCCTAAAATAATACAAGGTTTGGTGGGCTTGTTGGATGGGTTAGTGTCCAATATCAGAAAATCAATAGGAAAGAAGTCCTCCACTCTCACAAGGACATCTTCTAAAAGCCTACATGGTGTCTTGAGTGATCTATTAGCTACTTGGAGGTTAACAGGACTAGGCTTCAACTCGCCTCCTCCTAATAGCTCATATACCGAGCTCGGTAATATATTAACCCCTGCACCCAGATCTACGAGAGCCTCATCAATGCGTTGGTCTCCAATGACCATAGAAATATACAAAGCTCCTGGGTCCTTCATTTTGTGGGGTGTACCATCTTGTAGGATCAAGTTGACTAGGTCGGGGATGATGACCTTAGCCTAGGCCTGTTTTCATGATTTTCACTTCTACATGCACAAGTCCTTCAGGAATCTAGCATAAGATGGAATCTGCTTGATAGCATCCAACAGGGGCAAGTTGATGTGAACCTGCTTGAATGTCACCATAATCTCTTCCATCCTGTCTTTGGCTCTAGATGAGCCAACAGAAGATGCCCTAGGGGTGGATAAGCACTCAAGAAAGGGCACCATCGTTCTCTAGGTAGAGGGGTTGTCATGGAGGGACAGAGGTGGAACAGTGACAACATCCACTAGATCAGTGATTTCAAGTGAGGAGGGGCTAAGTGGCTCTTCCTCAGACATTTAAGTCAGTGTTGGGTTGGTAGGAGGGGTGATCGTAGGAGTGACTTCAGGCTTGAAAATTTCTTTGTTGCTCCTCAAAACTGTCACAACCTTAGCATCCTCCCTTATAAATGGTCTTTCACCCTTAGGGTTCTCCTCATATGAGCTAGGTAATTTTCCAAGATCACGTTGCCTAACAACCTCAACAAGATGGCCAATTTAAGATTGTATTTATTGGATTACCTCATTATAAGATTGAATGATCATACTCTGGTTTTCTTGCATGGCATTCATCATTGCTTTAAGGTCATCCAACTCAAAATTGTTGGGCTAAGGAGGAAGTTGGAATTGTTGTGAATAGAAGGATTGGGTGGGTTGGGCTCTCCAGTACCTCTAGTTGGAAGCATCATCTTACTTCCACAAGAAATTGGGATGGGTTCCTCCATCCAGGATTGTAGGTGTAAGTAAAAGGATTATTCTTGGGAGGTGCATGGAACCCTTGAGTAGCATTCAAGTCTGCCTAAACTAACTCGAGGAATTGATTAGCCAAGTGACGCTCAATAGTGGCATGAAGAGTGCTTTGGCAAATGGAGCATTTAGAAATATCCTGGACTTGGGAAGCTGATTGTGGGAATGTGCCAAGGTTCGGCATGAGCCTTTCAAAATTCTGGTTTAACAATTGGATTTGGATGGCCAAATTCTGAGTAGCCCCAACTTCACTAGCTACCGCTTTCTTTTGGAGGATGGATGATTTTCTATCCTAATAAGCTCAGGTTAAGTAGATAGAATTATCACTAAGTATCTTAATTAGTGTCCAGGCCTCATCCTCCATTTTGGTGAGAAAGGTTTCAGCACAAGTAGCATCAACCGTTTGCCTATGCCTATCAAAACGTCCAGTATAGAACCTTTCTACCAACTGCCATTTTGGCACTTGATGATGGGGGCATAATCATATCAAGTCATTGAAGTGCTCTCAAGTCTCATAGAATTGCTCCCTATCTAAGTAAAGCCCATGATTTCCCTTCTGAAGTGGTTAGTTTTGCTTTTTGGGAAATATTTCTTCAAGAATTCTCACTTAAGGGTGTTCTAATCATTTACCCTAGCATCTATGGTGTGGTACCAGTGTTTTGCCTTATACTTAAGGAAGAAGGGAAAGAGGGTTCTCATCAAAGCTTCATCAGTAAAGTTTTGAAGTTTCATTGGGGAACAAACCTTGGTGAACTCCTCTAAATGACAGTAGGGGTCCTCCCTAGTAGTACAATAAAAGGTGGGCAACAAGGATATAGCATTGCTCTTGATCTCATATGTATTGTCCCCTATTGGTCTCCTCAATGCTTGAGCAGGTTGGTTGGTCGAGATAAAATAGTCTTTAAAAGTTCTCTGCTGATTTGCTCCTTGATTAGTCATCTTTTCTCTCTTTTCTCTTTGGTGGGCTCTCCTAAGGATTCTCTCAGGTTCAAGATCAAATACTAAACTACCTTCAAGAGAGCATCTATCAAGTATGAAACGACCACCAAACACAATTTAAGTTCTTACAATTTGAGTAAGTACAGCCCCAAACCACCTTCACAAATTAGTCAAATAGAGTCAAGGCGGTGTTCCGATAAACGCCAGTTTATTATCATTTTTATACCCTAAAACAAACCTATCCCTTAGGATTTTGAATTCGCAAACGGATCTTTGGGTTGCATTCAGGCATCAATTAGGTTAAGCATGCATTACATATTTTATTGTATTTTTAATATGTTTATTTGAGTGTTAGAGGCAAACAGATAAACAAATTCCTAAAATCCTAGCACTCATAAAGGTAATTGGTGAAGAGGAAGCTCATTCCAGTTGGGACTCAGCCAAATCCAGCTCATCATAGCTGGATACCAACTCACTTGAGTTAGGGTTAGCTCCATTCAGCTCCATTCAGCTCATCTTAGCTGAATGTTAGCTCAAGGCAGCTCACGTTAGCTCAAGTTAGCTCAGACCCTACTCAACTTAGTTGAGTCTTGCTCACCTTAGCTCCATTCAGTTCACTGGGAGCTCTAGTTAGCTCAGCTAAGTTGACTAAAGTCCACCTCAGCTCAGGTCCAGCTACTTCCAGCTCCACTCAACTTAAGTCAGTTGAAGATGACTTCACACAACTCAGGCCAGCTCAAATCTAGCTCCCGAAGACTCCACTTAGGTCAACCTAGTTGAGTTAAGCTACCTTAGCTACTCCAGCTAGCTAGGTCCTCCCCAAGAAAATCAGACTCAGCTCACATCAACATATTTCAGCAGAAGCCAGCTTACTTTAGCTTGGCTTAGTAGCTAGTAAAAAACTAGCAAGCTAAGCCAGCTAAAGTAGCTCCCTGCAACTCCCTTCAGCAGCTGCTACCAGCTCCAACTTAGCTCCAGACATTCCTTCCAGCTCCTCTTCCCTGAACCCTAGCTCCATCCCACCTCCTCTACTCAACTACTAGCTAAGCTAGCTTAGCTAGCTTAGCTTTGCTACACCTTAGCTCCCAATGGTCGTCCACCACCTATAACTAACCCTAGAACCCATCTACCAAAGCTCCACTAAGTTGACCTAAGCCTAGTCCACCCTAGCTCCTACTTTTGGCGCCAACTTTAAACACCTCTTGGTCCCTCAACCAATGATAACTCTACATCCAATGATGATAATTCTATTAACCAGAGTTAGTTTTAAGGATATATGTGTTAATGACATACCATAATGGGCTTGAGAACATTGCATGCATGACGAATTAAGATTGCTTATAATCAATGTTTAATGGCTACGTGTATAAGTGCATGTTGAAACAGACCTCAGATGAGTAATTGGACTGCACGGATGGATTTAGATCGATGAATGGAGTCCAATGGACTCGAAATCACTTAAATCCGGCATCTGGAGCTTCCCCAACAAGTCTAAGAAGTTCTGGCTGCTGATCTGATGATCACCGACCCACAATCGGCCATGTGGCGCCATCCACCGTGCACACGCACCCTGCTCTTCTTCTTCATCACGCATGCAAGGAGCATTCTCGATCGTCTGATCTCCCATCAAAAGGCTGAGCACCTACGCAAAGCCTTGACAAAGCCCGGAGGCATCGTAGCGGTCAACGCCTCTCCTCGCAATCCTTCAACGCACAATCGAACCTCACCAGCTGCGTCTGCGTGCACAATCAAAATTCAACCGTTGATGTATGCACGGATGACAAAGATGGAAGCTACGTGGCATGATCCAGCGTGCCCAAGCATAGACACGCACGATCATGTGCGCCCAATGCACACAGGGCACGAAGCATCCGGTCATGCACAATCTCGACCGTTGAGGCGCGATCGAGCGGTCTACACTTTCCCATCGAGTGAAGGGCACAAAGGCAGCACCCGCGGGCACGGGGGGGGACGACGTGGCACGCCCTCAGCTATTCGATGGCGATTTGCGCCTCAAATCCAACGACTGAGGACGCCCGAGAGAGGATTGAAGGAAGAAGCACGTGCGCACTTGGATCGGCGGGCGAGGGGCTTCATCGACACTTTTGGAATGGGTTTAGCGACGTCCTAGAGGTCATTAGAACCCTTACCTAGTTTGTAAACCCCTTCTCTATATAAACCTCCTCAACCACCCCATTTAGGGGCATTTAATTCTCATTCACTCTTCATGCAATACTAACCCTCTCCTAGCTCCACCAAACACTCCATATCCGCCCCCAGAGTTGTCGAGCCGCCGACGGAGCCTCCCTCCACCGTTGTGGCCGCCTCACCTCCTCCACGCACTCTCTTTTACTCTAGTTTTATGTTGCACCATTTTAAGCTTTCATCTATTGTTGTATTTGTAAACGATCTCTAATTGCATGTTATATGTTGATGTTGCTTCTTATATCATAGTTCACATCTCCTTAAGTAATTGTCATGTTTTAAATGCAAGCTCTAACCCTACTCTCTCTCTCTCTCTCTCTCTCTCTCGTTTTCGCAAGCAAACCATGCTACCATTTTGTGACACCTAAAGCAACTAAGACAAATATGATTTCACGCCTCCCTGAGACCAACACTTGGACTCACAAATCTATATCTTAATTTAAAACCAACAATATGAGCGCATGCTACAATGACATAATTAAACCAACGCGTTCTACGCGTGTTAGTTTTGACACCGTTGCTAGAGAGGCAACAAATTTCTTTTGTCGCTTTCATCCCGCATTAGTATTCACATCTTCTGACTCATTTTTTCTCCCTCTACTTGATTGGTTTCAAGAACTCGACGCCTTGGCAACGAAGGAGCATGATCCAAGATAGTAGACAAGGAATAAAGTGCTATGAAGACTGTTGTATCACTCCACCCATGAAGTGTTTGCTTGCTTAAAAAAAAATAAAAAAAAATATAAATCTAAAATTGGCGTGATGAATGGCTACTTGACCCACATTCCAAACTCATCATCCAACAAAAAGAAAGTACACTCTAACGTTCTTGAAATCTTTCTGGAGTGTTCCTTCTTTTGAGTGGTGTTATGAAGCCACCATGGTTTGACTTGGGCCACACCACTCACCATAATTAAAATCAACTCACTTGGTAGAACTGCATGAACACTAGGGTGAATACACTAGGGTTGTTTTTCTAGGACCACATCATTTTAAAGGAAATCGACTTTCGCCAGTTGTGTGCAAAACCTTGTGTGCCCACCTGAATATTATTTGAAAACATTAAGGAACTCCAACCCTAAAAAGCATTAAAACAAGAATAAATCATTAAAAGACATCCTAAAATCCTTGCTTGAGAACCATGTTTTGTTAAGCACACACACACACTCAAATCGGCTAACTAAGAGGCACAACCTCAAACAATGACTCATCATATATCCTGAGCACAAGCACTAACCTAGCCCCTCATTAAAATGGAGTAGACGTGCCCTAGGCAGGACTAGTCTAAGTCTTGGAGGTGTGATTAGGTTTGCTAGGCACTTGGCCTCATTCCCTTTGTAAAATCTAGTGTCTAGGCTGCGGGAAAGTATCAAACGACCGCGGTTGTGGCATCTACAGAATTGGCGACGCAAGCCCAAGGAAGAACCTTTCCATCAATACCCTCATAATCAACCTAGCCAAATTAACATCGAGAAGGGAGGTTAAGTGCTTGCAGATTTGATCATTCCCTTTGAGGCTTCTAGGTCACTTAGGTAAACATTATAAGGACTAGACTTGCTTACTTGTTTGTTAACACACTTCTTGCACCTGTCTCGCTTCTCATCCCTCCCCATTCTTCTCTAGTGTATGCATGAGAGACGATCACTTCATCCTAAGTTGTTTATTTTAGAGAGGGGAATCAGGAGGAGACTTGATTTTTCAAAAGAAATGGCTGACCCAAGAATTGATGAGACTGAGGACCAACCTCAACCTGATGCTATGGCCATCATTTAGGCTCAAATCTCTACCAACCACCAACTTCAACAAAAATAGATCCAAACCATCATGCAAGCCATACACTGATTGCAAAACCCTGAAGGGCAACCCCTACCTAACCCACCACAACCTCTCGAGAGCCAACCAAGGCCTCTTTATGATTTTTACGATCAGTATGCTATCCAGAACGAGCCACATCTTAGGGTCCCCGAAGGGGGAGATGATTTTGAACTAAAACCTAATGTCCTGAGCTTAATTCAAAGCCACTTTCATGGGAGCTCGAATGAGGACCCCTTCCAACACCTAGAGGACCTAGACAGGATCGCCTGAATTGTGAAACCAAGGAACATCAGCTTGGATATTATTTTAATTAAGATGTTCCCTTTCTCCCTAAAATACAAAGCATCTCACTGGCTTAGAACATTAGGGAGACCCATCTCCACTTGAGAGGAACTGAGGTATGCATTCTTGAAGAAATTTTTCCTCATAAGTAAAACCAATGCCCTCAGAAGAGCCATTACGACATTCACACTACAAGGTGGGGAACGATTCCATGAGGCGTGGGAAAGATTTAATGAATCATTGAGAAAATGCCCACACCATGAGGTTCCAAGGTGCCAATTGTCCCAGATCTTCTACCACAGTCTTGACAGCAACCTTAGGAATTTTGTTGACGCCTCATGTGGAGACAACTTTTTGAACAAAGATGAGGAGAGCGCGTTCGAACTCTTTGAGTCCATGAGTGAGAATTCGCTCAACAATGCATTCATGACCCTGTGATGAGATCTATGAGGTGCAAGCCAATTCTAGAATGGTTGACATGGACATTATAGCTAAAAGCTGGATCGAGTTGAGTTGGTGGACAAAAAGATTGATGAGCTGTTGAACTAAACCCGAAACCCACTACATACCCTCTCCCTAGCAAAGGGAGTTCACAATGTAGATTTGGTGCAACCAATGAATCAAATACACCTGGAACAACCCCTGACTATGTTCTAGGGAGGGACCTTTGCTCCCTCAAACCCTGATTACTCTCTTCCCTCCCTCTCGGAACCTTCTATCTTTGAAGATGTCTAGGCCATCCAAGGTTACTCCAAACCTGACTCCTTCTCCAACAACTACAACGCCGGATGGCATAATCACCCAAATTTTGCCTGGGCGAACCAAAAATCGAACTAATTCCAGAACCAACCCAAGCAAAACCCTCCCTCCTATCAGCAAGGTCCACCAGTTAGACCACCCTATAATAATCATAATTAGGCAGCCCCTCCCCCACAAAACCAAATGGACACGTTGATAAAATGATGGCTGATATGAATCAGAAACATCAGGAGGAAATGGCATTAGTGAAGGGATAATTGAGCCAGCTGTTAGATAGCAAACAACAGGGGTCCCTTCCTTCTCAGCCACAACCAAACCCAAGAAGTGTGATCAACAGAGGCCCCAATCTTCAAGGGTTCCAAGCCAATCCGGGACATGCCCACATAATCCAGCAAGCCCCACAGACACCCTTGGGTTTGGTGCTTCCTCTTCTTCTCAAGGATCTACCCATGGTCCCAATGCCTCAGCCAACGTAGTTACCTTAAGAAGCGGCACTAAAACCCATGACCGCAAATGAATGACCCCTCCCGTGACCTCACTTCCTGAGATACCTGATTCTGAGGATAAGCGGGAGGAACCTAAGGACCAGGATACTGAACCAATTCAAACCCAAACACCATACCCCGAGGCCTTGGAGAAAATGAAGAAAAAGAAAAATGTAATTGAGAATGAGGACTTGTTAGAGATTTTCAAATAAGTTCAGATTAATATTCCTCTTCTCGAAGCAATCAAGCATATCCCGGCTTACGCTAAGTTCTTGAAGGATGTCTGTACGTCGAAGCGTAAGCCGAGAACCCAAGCACCTAGGAAGGTAGTGCTCTCAGAACAAGCTAGTTCAGTGATATTGAGTAGCCTACCTCCCAAACGAACAAACCCAGGAGAGCCCTGATATCTTGTAATATTGGGGACATGACATTTGATAGAATGCTCTTGGACTTAGGTGCTTCAATCAACCTAATCTCGACTACCCTTTATCACTAGTTTGGATTTAGGGAGTTGAAACCCACCTGTGACTATCCAATTAGCTGATAGATTCGTGAAAACCCTGATGGGGGTAGTTGAGGACGTAATTATTCGAATCAAGGACTTCTACTTCCCGGTCGACTTTTTGGTCCTCGACATGGAAGTCCCCAAACAGCTACAAAACATACCCATCATCCTGGGCATACCCTTCTTAGCTACAGCTAAGATGAACATTGATTGTGACACGAGATGCATGGAAATCGCCTTTGGAGACAAGAAGATGCAATTGGATATCTTTAGGGAGACTAAGTCTTTTAATTGTGGCTAGGTTGAGGAGAACGATCTCGTGGAACCTCTAGTGGAAGAATGCCTCACTCTTAACACTTTAGCAGACCATCTGACTCAACCAGTTGCTAACTACCTTAACCCACCCCAACCTGTGGAGGTTGACCTTTGTAGAGTGATTACCTTCAGCAACCTCCATTTAAGGAGATTAATGTTGATCAACTCCCACCTTTCCCATACCCGTCAAATGTTGTCCCACCTACACTCGAACTAAAGCCTTTGCCCAATAATCTCTAGTATGTCTTCCTAAGATCTGACCAGATCTTCCCTGTGATTATCAATGCCCATTTAACTAGGGATCAAGAACTTAGGTTGATTGCAACCCTCTCTGAACATCGGGCAGCCATTGGGTGGACAATTTCTGACTTAAGGGGAATTAGCCCTACCTATTGCGCTTACAAGATCTATTTGGAAGACGGGGCTCGACCTTCTTGCCAGATGCAAAGGAGATTGAACCCGAATATGCGAGAGGTCGTTAAAAAATAAATAAAGTGGCTTGACGTAGACATCATTTACCCAATTTCCTATAGTCCCTGGGTGAGCCCCACTCAAGTGGTACCCAAGAAAGCCGGGCTCATCGTGGTGACCAATGACCAGGGCAAATCCATCCCCACCCACACCGCTACTGCATAGCGGGTGTGCATCAACTATAGGAAGCTTAATAAGGCCACCAAGAAAGATCATTTCCCTCTGCCATCTATTGACCAGATTCTTGAGCAATTGGCAGGGCAAAAATATTTTTGCTTCCTGGATGGATATTCAAGATACAACCAAGTTGCTATTGTACCAGAGGATCAAGAGAAGGCCACATTCACTTGCCTGTATGACACGTTCGCATTCCGTCGTATGCCATTTGGGTTATGCAATGCACCTGCTACCTTTCAGCGTTGCATGCTAGCCATCTTTTCAGAGATGGTGGGTGAATACCTGGAGATCTTTATGGATGATTTTTCCATGTTCGAGAACTCATTCGACCATTGTCTTAGCAACTTTGAGACGATCCTAAAGCAATGTATCGAGGTCAACCTAGTTTTAAGCTAGGAAAAGAGCCATTTCATGGTTCAGGAAGGGATTGTCCTCGGTCACATCGTCTTGCATAGGGGCATCGAAGTTGATCACGCTAAGGTTGATTTAATTTCCAAACTTCCACAGCAAATCCGATCTTTCCTAGGACATGTTGGCTTCTATAGAAGGTTCATTAAGGATTTTTCAAACTTTCCAAGCTCTTGACTGACCTTCTAGCTAACGACGCACTTTTTCACATGACACCTGATTGCATCAAGGCTTACAACACCCTTAGGGAAACAATCTCCACTGCACCTGTTTTACAACCCCCAGATTGGTCCCAGGACTTTGAGATAATGTGCGATGCAATAGATTTTGCTGTCGGTGCATTCCTAAGACAAAGAAGAAAGAAGAAACCCATAATGATCTACTACGCGAGCAAAACATTAGATGAGGCTAAACGGAATTACACTGTCACCAAAAAAGAACTGCTCGTTGTAATCTTTAGGTTAGAAAAGTTCACAACATACCTTCTAGGATCCCACGTGACGATTTACACCGACCACTCAACTATCCAACATTTGTTGGCCAAAAAGGACGCTAAACCCAGGCTCATCAGATGGATCCTGCTCTTGCAGGTATTTAACCTGGAAATACATGACAAAGCCAGGTCTAAAAATGTCGTAGGCGACCACTTGTCCAGACTTCACCCGAACCACATTGGACTCTCATTACCCTTAACTGACACCTTCCCTAATGAACAACTTTTAGCCATGCAAGGAAGGAGGCTACCATGGTATGCAGACTTAGTCAACTATCTAGTAGTAGGTAAGACTCCGCATGGCTGGTCCAGATAGCAATAGGATAAGTTCTTGGCTGAGGCCAAGCACTATTTCTGGGATGATCCTATGCTGTTTAGACTCTATGCTGACCAGATCATTAGGAGGTGTATTCTTGAAGAGGAAGTCCAAAGTGTACTATCCTTCTGTCACGACCAAGCCTGTGGTAGCCATTTCTCTAGGAAGCAGACGGCTGCAAAAGTTTTGTAGTCCAATTTTTACTGGCCATCCTTATTCGAGGTCACACACAGTTTTGCAAAGACTTGCTCTCGATGCCAGACATTAGGGACTATAACCAGAAATGATATGATGCCCCTACAGCACATTCTGATCATCGAAATTTTTGATGTCTGGGGCATCAATTTTATAAGTCCCTTCCCACTATTCAACGGCTTCGAGTACATACTAGTCTCAGTGGACTATGTCTCAAAATGGATCGAAGCTGTAGCCACCAAAAGATGTGACCATAAGGCTGTCATGGACTTTGTTAAGTAAAACATCTTCTCTCGGTTTGGGATACCGAAAGCCATGATCAGTGATGGTGGGAGTCACTTTATTCATGCCCAATTCCGTGCCTTAGAAAATACGAGGTTACTCACCGCATTGCCACCCCATATCACTTGCAAACAAATGGGCAAGTTGAGGTCTCTAATGGGCAGATCAAGAATATTCTGCAAAAGACTGTGAAACCTGATTGGAAGGATTGGTCCATATGATTGGATGATGCCTTTTGGGCATACAGGACCGCTTTTAAGACCCCGATAGGCATGTCACCTTATCGATTGGTCTTTGGCAAGGCTTACCACCTTCCGATCGAGTTAGAACACCAGGCATACTAGGCTGTTAAGCAATGCAATATGGATTCCCAGTTGGTCGGAGCACAAAGGACACTCCAACTCTCCGAGCTAGAGGAAATCCGTCAGGATGCTTATGAGCACAGTCACATTCATAGGAAAACCTTCGAGCCCAATCAGCAAGTCTGACTTTTTGATGAAAGACTTAAACTTATCCACGAGAAGCTGAGTTCAAAGTGGATAGGACCATATCAGGTGGTCAAACCTTATCCCAACGAGATGGTTGAAATTGCAGATCCTAACACTAGGCAAACCTTCACAGTAAATGGCAAAAGATTAAAATATTTTCTTGCCTAGGTTCCCCCAAAGGAAGTAGCCACCCCCATTGAGGGTTGACACGAAGCTTCGCCTAGCTGGAGGCAATAAACTTAGCACTTCCTGGGAGGCAATCCAGAAGATTCAGACTAATTAGGTACCCGGCGGCACTCAACTGATTTCTTTCTGTACCCCCTTGCATACATTTATTTGCCAATGATGACATTATCCAACTTAAGCATGGGGGGGTGGTAATTCGCATTCTCTGAGTTTATATTATCAGCCTGAATTACATATATATATATATAAGAGAAAATTAGGAAGGATAACTTAGGCATGAAAAGCTTGTCAACTATAGGAAATAATACGAGAAGAACCTGAACACTTAGACTTTTCAAGCCTTCAGGCTTAATCAGCCCAAGTGTCCACTAAAATGTGGATTTAGCCTCAAATCCTCGCAACCTTAATTTACATTAATCTGATAAAGAAAGGTGATAAGTATATGACTTATCAACTCGCCCTTTGACTCGGAGGGAATTTTAGTCTAAGCATTTGCACACATTTTTGCACTAACTCACTCCTCAGAGATTCTAACAGAAATTGGGTAGCTAATGAACCTTTTAGGGTTGTATGGCTGGCAAGTTGTTGTGCGTAACAACTTATTGGCCGGTTGTCCAGAGCCCAACCACAGGACCATTCTCTTTTATTATTACCTTTACGTAAATCTTAGATCAAAGAAATCACCTACTAAAACAACAATAGAAAAAGAAAAGAAAAAATGAGAAATAGAAAAAGAAGAAAATGAAAAAAAAAAAAATAAGCCACACTTCACCGCACGAGTATGGCTGACAAGTGGTCGGTGGTAACAACTTATTGATCGGTTGTCTAGAGCCCAACTCACTAAATGCACGAAAAAGCCCAAAACACTTAAGGAAGAAGCGGGGAAGCAGAGCGATCCAGGGAGATATACACTGAAAGCACCATTGTGTTAACCCCACACAAAATAAAAGTAGGAAGCAAGCTACCGATCGGACATATACACCTTTAGGCAAGTATTTTCTTTTTCAGTCACCTAGGGGCGTAGAAATTTGATGTCTATTTTAATTACCATTGAGTCTATCACAATCTTCACACCACGATGCTTAGCACTTAAAGTCCTTTTCGAGTTTTGGGTGGGTTAGGTAGCCGTAAAAAGTTACCTACACACTCTCAACTCCAAAAATCTAAAAAAATTAAAAAAGATGAAAAAGGAAAAAATATATGTGCTTAAATTTAAAGCGAGGACTTGAGCGGTTTGCATTTTGGCAGACACACGGGCGTTGTTTAGTTTCTGTAGATTAGGCTCTTAGTATATATTTCCTCCCGTTGACAAGCAGCATATGTCTAAGTAATCAATTCCTAATTCCGACTGAAAATAATGGCTAGGATAAACCTTACTAGGGAAGGGACTAGCAATGAATGAGCATGGGGGTATGATAACTCTACATCCAATGATGATAATTCCATCAACTAGACTTAGTTTTGAAGATATATGCGTGCTAATGACATACCATAATGGGCATGGGAGCATTGCATGCATGACGAATTAAAATTGCTTATAATCAATGTTTAATAGCTATATGTACAAGTGCATGTTGAAACAGGTCTCAGATGAGCAATCAGACTACACTAATGAATTTAGATCGACGAATGGAGTCCAACGGACTCGAAATCACTTAAATCTGACGATTAAAGGCCCGCAAACGGCCACATGGCGCCATCCATCACGCACACACACCTTGCTCTTCTTCATCATGGACGTAAGGAGCATTCTTGGCCATCTGATCTCCCATCGGACGGCTGAGCACCCACGCAAAGCCTTGACCAAGCGTGGAGGCATCGCAGCGGTTAGCGCCTCTCCTCGCACGCCTTCGACGCGCGATTGAACCTCACCAACGCACGCAATCAAAATTCAGCCGTTGATGCACGCATAGACAACAAAGATGAAAGCTACGTGGCGTGATCCAGCGTGCCCAAGCACAAACGTGCACAATCATGCATGCCCAATGCGCGCAGGGCACGATCCAAGCATCCGGTCATGCGCAATCTTGGTCGTTGAGCGATCGAACGGTCGACGCTTATCGCGTGAAGGGCACAAAGGCAGCACCCACGGGGGCAGGGGGGTGGGGCGACATGGCATGCCCTCAGCAATCCAACGGTGATCCGCGCCTTAAATCTGACGGCTGAAGATGCGCGAGTGCAGATTAAAGGAAGAAGCACACGCGCGCTCGGACTGGCGAGCGAGGGGCTTCACCGACACTTTTGGAATGGGTTTAGCGACGTCCTGGACATCGCTAGAACCCTTACCTAGTTTGGAAACCCCTTCTCTATATAAACCTCCTCAACCACCCCATTCAAGGGCATTCGATTCTCATTCACTCTCCATGTAATACTAGCCCTCTCCTAGCTCCACCAAACACTTCATATTCACCCCTGGAGTTGTCGAGCCGTCGACAGAGCCTCTCTCCACCGCCGTGGCAGCCTCGCTCCCTCCTCGCACTATCTTTTACTCTAGTTTTATGTTGCATCATTTTAAGCTTTCATCTATTGCTGTATTTGTAAACGATCTATAATTGCATGCTATATGTTGATGTTGCTTCTTATATCATAGTTCACATCTCCTTAAGTGATTGTCATGTTTTAAACGCAAGCTCTAACCCTACTCTCTCTCTCTCTCTCGTTTTCGCAAGTAAACAGTGCTACCATTTTGTGACACCTAAAGCGACTAAAACTAATCCAATTTTATGCCTTCCTGAGATCAACACTTGGACTCACAAATCCATATCTTAATTTAAAATTGACGACGCAGGTGAATGCTACAATGACATAATTAAACCAACGTATTCCGCATGTGTCAACCACCACCAAGAGCTACCTTGTTTTGGCGCCATTGTTTTGGCACCAAAACATACCCACATCATGGCCCTACACTTCATCACCCAAATCATCTCCACCCTCCATCAAATGGCGCCAACACACACCCTTCTAGAACCCCCCTTTTGGCGCCAACTCAAGAGGCACCAAGGGTGGTACTCACCACCGTTGAGTTGGCGCCAACCTATAGTAGCCCTAGGATCAACTAACTACCCCAAAAACCCATCCTAACCATCCATCCCAAAAGCCACCTACAACCCCCGTCCTACTCTATAACAAGACCCATAACCATCACCATTTCGACCATCCTTTGGCTTCATAATTTCCACCTTCATCCCGCCATTTCCACGGCCAAGAGAAAGAGAAGAAGATTGAGGGGACACTCTGTACCCTTGGTTCCTTCCCCTCTTCCCTTCTCTCCTGTGCCACCACCAGCAAGAGGAGCAGCCATGCAAGGAAGACCATAAGAGGAGGTCTTGAGGGTGGCACACGCCACCCTAGGAGGAGATTGTGGGTGGAGATCATCCACCTTTGGAGGAGTAAAGGCATGCCTCCCCCTTAGAGCTTGCCAAGGAAGACATCACCTTGGAGGAGCTTTTCAAGGAAGGAGTTGGAGAGACCCTTTTCATGCCCTAGAGCAGCTGAGCTTGGAGCAATGACTCTCTCCTCTCCACCACCATCACTAGGAGGATCTTTGTTTTACTATTTTCTTTTATCTTTCATTTTGTAGTAGAAGAATTCCTCTACAAGCATTCCTGTAAAATAAATTTTCTCCATTTATAAAGTTGCCTTCTTTCCATTTTTGTTTCATCTTTACTAATTGTTGTTTCTAACACTCTTCACTCCCTCTCTAATTACCCTAGTTCTCCACATACCTAAGGTGAGCTTAAAGATAGGCCATTTTTGTCACTTAGATACTAGTATTAGCAATTAGGTGTGTTCGTTTTCCCACTTCATTTGCATAATCGCTCGTTATTCAAAAAAACCCAAAAAAATCATATATCTAAAAATCTAAAAAAAAGATTGATTTCCTCTTGGTGAAGCAAGATTGTTAAAAGTACATTCCCGCTTCCTTGGATGACCCTAGATACCCCACTATCCAGCTTTTACAAAGTTTAAAAGCGATTCTGAAATTGCATGTTGCAATGGCTTAAACCCTAGTTTTAACAAATCACGCATTCTTCGCATCATGTTCCTCCGTTCCCACTTAAGTGGTATAAGAGAAATGAGGCTACTTGAGATCCTAACCAATTCTGTTTTGAAGAAGGTTGAGGTCAAATTAGTTAATATAGGTGACCAAACAAGTTATACAATTCAGTTACGCTACCTAAGCTAACCTTCGAGTGCCCTAAGACCTACACCATGCTTAAATGATATTCTCAAGTGATCTAGTGAAAAGGTACTCTAAGGATAGAACTAAGGGATGCAAGTTGGGCTAACGCTTCCTTTGAGGCGATGCGTTTGCGATGTCTCTTAACTACTCTTTTATTCCTTTGAGGGGTATCTCCCTCCTTAAAGTATCAAATCACTTGGTCACAGGATAATACCACAATCACAAAGTGAAGTACGAGGGTTTGCACTGATAAAGAGATCGGTGCCTATAGCCTTAAGAAATCGAGACCTAGTGCAGTGCCTAAAGTGCGTGTTTAGTGCGGGAAGTGTGCATCACATTGCAAAAATCAATTTGTTTTGTAAAGAATCGCATGCAAGTCCTTTTGTCAAGGCAAGTGTGAATTTGCTTTTAAGGTTCAAATTTGATTAGCAGTCCCAATTTCAAGAAGGCGACCACTTAATTAGTTAAATTCAAGAAAAAATCAAGTGGTCTTTGAATTTAGCTCAGAATGCAATTCGTGATCAAGAGTTGGATAAAATGATAGAGAAAACATACTTGACTCCAACAATCTTTGTGCAAGATGCTAAGCAGTGCAATAAAATAGATCTAAATGCTGCTCATTCACCCTTAGCATGCATGCTCTTATGGATATGCAACTCTTAAAAAGGCAACTCGAGAGTTTTTTTTTTAAATAAATGTGGCAAGAAAGAAAACTACACTAGATAATCCTAAGTCTAGCACACAATAATCCACACCACAGATGAATAATCCTAATAGCTAAAGAAAGTGGGGATAGACCTACGAAAACCAGCCTCAAGGCTATAAAAAGAAAACTGATACGTAAAACTAGTAGGCTAAATTCTTAAATCTCCCAACCAAATAAGTGATGAACGAGAATCCCCTTTGGCCGAAGGATCCAGGTCTCCCAACCAAATCCAGGTGTCGCTCAAGGTCAACGACGTAGCTCAACTGCACTGGTCGTCTCAAACACGTCGATTTCCTCACACAAAAAAATATAGAATAGTCAAGTCAAGGTGCACCCCAAAATATATCAGAAATATAATCAAATAAACCTATTACGCTCATTGCCTCCCCGGCAACGGTGCCATTCGATAAGGGAAATTTTTCGCTTTTACAATATCTAATAATGATGATAATGATAGGAATAATAATAGTAATCCTGTGTTGTAATATTAGGCATGGTGAAAATATCCCAGATCAACAAATATGCTCAAATAAGAAAGCATCAAATATGTAATCAATTTAGACATGCATCTCATTCATCCACATAAAACTCTAAACAAAATGAACCATAAATATAAATGTCATCTCCACAAGGAGACAGGTACATGCATAAGTTCAATAATTGAATATAAAGATGAAAAATAGTAATTCCAATAGCATGAGAAAAAATAAATGAACTACGAAAATCAAAGCGAATGTGGAGAAGTCAAAACCAAACGTAGTCGTTGTGAGCACGTGGTGATGTGTATACATCTAAGTAGCCTAAAATGTCTATTATGTTCTTAACATTATAGAAGCATTATACATTATAAATATTGCATAATATGCATCATCATACATTTAGGTTAACTTGTATAAAATTGTATAGTAATTCGCCTCTTTTTGTGGCTAGGGATAGTGCACTATTTATCGGGACCTCGAACTGAACATCCAACCGTACGGATCTAATCAGGGCGACGATAGGAGTTCAACGACCCCGAGATCACCTTGATCGGATCTTCGTAGTATCAGATGCAGTCTGAGAAAGATCAAAAGTCAAGGGCCAAGGTGATGTAAATTCATACCTCAGATGACAAATCCAACTACACGGATGGGTTTGGATCGACGATCGCAGCCCAACGGTGCGAAAATCGGTCCAATCTGACATCCATAGCACCATCTACAAGTGAGAGAAGATGGACGGCCAGGATGGCACCACGTGGCGTCATCCCAACTGCCCAACGCCAGCCAAGCCTCCCGCTCCACCTCTGACGGCACAACCAAGATGCGATCTCAGTCTTTGGATTGAGATCCAATGGCTGAGGGCGCGCGACTATTAAATAAAAAAACGAGACCAAAGGACCCCCGCAGCATATAGTGGTCAAGAACAACGCATGCCAGCCAGTCACGCATTTGAGCCACGCATCCGCATTCCTTTCCTCACATGCATGAGGTCAATTCAGTCGTCCGATCAAACACTAACGGCCTAGATCATCACATCGGATGAACGCGCAATTCAACACTCGATCGCACACTCGATTAGACATGTCAAGTGCACAATCTGAAGTGCATGCGGGCATGCGATCTTGACCCTTCGATCCTGATCCAGTGGCTCGGAAGGTGGTCGTGTCGCGCCATAACACGTGAACATGAAGCAATAGCGGCGTGATCATGGCTGTTTGATCTTGATTGGATGGTCGAGGTTGCACCAAACCACTCAATGCTTGAAGAAGAGGCGGGGACAAAGCACGTTGTGAGGCGTTAGATCAGGAGCAGGTGGTGGGGATGAGGCGTGTGGCTACAGCGACGTACGTCTACAATGATGCACGTATCCTTCACTAAGGGAAATAGAGTTAAATGTTAAAAGATGAAATGCCACTTTTGCCCCATGTAAACTATATAAAAGCCCTACGCCCTCCTCATTTTCTTTATCTTTTCCATCATCTCTCTCCCTCTCTAAGAGCTAAGAACTCAAGTTCTAAAGCTCACTTTAGTGCTCCCAAGCTACGGGAAGCTCTGCTAGAGTTAAAAACAAAATTTTCCACCTCTCATCCCCTTCGTGAAGCTCTCGCCAGCCGTCTTCTCACCCTCATTCTGTAAATGGATTCTGCGATGCCGACACCCTGCTTCACCCCTGGTTCTTCCTAATTCATCCTCCGTCCTCCGTCTTCATTGTCCTTCCAGGCGACATTCGTCCAGCTCATCCTCCAAGCAGCCGTCAAGGAGGATAACTTCTCACCCCCTTCTCTTTATCGCTTTGTAGATTAGATTTCCGGCTTTCTAGTTATAGTTGTAATGACATTATTTTTAGTATAAAAGTTCTCTCTCTCTCTCTCTCTCTAATTTTAGTGTTTATATTGCAAGTAGAATAGTGATCATTATGAATGTCTCATTTATAAATAAAAATTACAAAAAATATATATATAATTACGGATTTCAAATCGACGTAACCTCCCCGTGTTCGACAAGGGGCTCATTTTGAGTTTCGGTAAAAAATTATCTGATTGACGAATTTTCTCGCGAATTGCACTGCAATGACAAGGTTTTCTAAACTCAAATCTTTTCGCTACGATTTTCCGCTACATCATTTTGGCGCCGTTGCTGGGAAGGCAACGGATCTCAATTATTTTTTCACATTCCTCGCACTTATTTGCTATCTCTCTTTTATTTCTTCTCTATTGTCTTGCAGGTACCCTGACAAGGAATCTTCGAGTAATAGAAAGGAGTAAAGTACAATTGAAGACAACTGTAAGTGTTCCCCCGTTCTTTCCCCCTCCATAGATTTCATTCCATCACCCTAATTCAAATCCTAATTAGCCTAGGTGCTCTCAGAAATCCTAGGATTAGTTTGATTGTTTTGATTGCCACCTCCACTCACCTCACCAACGCTTAAAAAAATAAGAATAAAAAAAAATCTCACAAAGGTATATAACCTCTTCTGACTCTTCATACTCAACTGATAATTCAATCTTTGGAACCGGTACACACAACCAAACACATAATTGAGTAGAAATCAAACTAGGTAACCACTTGTGTGCCTAACTCAGTGGTGATTTAAGGCCAATTACTTGAGTTATTTGGGCTACACCACTTCATATAAAAATAACTCATCAAGTAGCTTGCTCATTAGGGTTAATAATTAAGGTCAATACCACGCACTCCACTTTATCTTAATTTTAAAGGAAAATATCTTCACTCATGTTTGCAAATCTTGGTGTGCCTCCTTAATTTTATTAAAATCACTCTAATTCAAACCCTAAAAGCTACTTAAGCAAGATTTGAACTCTAAAAGTCACTCATCTAAATAATCTTGCTTGGAAATCCTGGTTGTGCACTCACTCGCACTTATTCAATTAATCATTAATATCACAACCCATTTTAAAAGCTACTATCCTAGGCCTAATCTAAAATCAAGTAGACGTTGGCCCTAGGACTTATCAGTCCGCTTCAGGATATTTCTCATACTGTGGTGCAAATTTATGACGCCTGCTTTCTCCAGAAGGTGCTAAGTTGGGTGGCCTGATTGTTAAACAACTTAAGCAGGCAGGGGTTTGCAATAATTAGCGACCTTTGGGATACGCTCCCCCTATCTCACCATCCCAACTTAACCAACTTCTGGATTAAGGACAACACAAAATTCGTGTTGAGGTTTGAGTCTATTTTGAAGCATAGGTCCTTAGGCTACCCAACTTATGGACATGCTTGTATTATTGAGCTGCAGGGTTCTTATCCCTAGTCCTTCCAACCCCTTCCTAATTTATGCTTGGAAGGAGGTCATTGAATCCTCGCTTGGAAGGACCATTAGACCATTCTAGGAGTCGTAGGTTGAATTTTAGTCAAATTGATCCCATGGCTGATCAACGACCTCCTTTGCCTCATAATCCATAAGAGATGCTGCAAAGGCAGTTGGAACAAATGTAGCAAATGTAAGAATGGTTCTAGAGAATGCATGGTCAGAATGCTCAACCCTTGAAAGATTTTTATGATCCTTCAAACTACGGGGAACGTCCCGGTGTCCAGATTCTAGCCGGTGGAGTAGAAATCAAGCCCCAGGTGTTAAGCTTGATCAAACATTTTCACGGACTTGATCCTGAAAACCCATTTCAACATTTGGAGGACTTGACCACTTTGGTTCAGACCACCAAAGCGTGAAATGTGGACGAAGAGCAGATGATCATGAGGCCTTTCCCCCACTCTCTTAGGGATAAGGCCACACATTGGTATTAGACTATTGGAGGGCCGATAGCAACTTGAAATGATCATAAATCAACTTTCCTAAAGAAATTGTTCCCAGTCAGGTGTACCAATGCCTTGCGATGGGCGATTACTACTTTCGTCCAGCGACTAGGGAAACCGCTTCATGGTGCCTAGGAGCGATTCTAGGATCTATTGCGGAAGTATCCACACCACGAGGTGCAGAAATGGCAACTTATTGAGATCTTTTATCACAGCTTAACTGAGCAACTCCGTAACCATGTGGATACTTCTTGCAAAAGTAATTTCCTCAATAAGGATACAGATATTGCAAATGAATTATTTAAGGAAATGAGTGAAAATTCTATCAATCATGCCTCCATAGATACTTTTAACCGTTCCCAGCAACCCAGAGCGAATGTTAATGAGGTCCATGACTCTCATTCATTTGATATGGAACTGATTTACAATAAACTTGATAAAGTGGACCTGGTTACAAAAAGAATAGAAGAGTGGATGGCTGGAAATTCTGCAAACAATTCTCGATCCACTCAATCCCAGAATTCGAGATTCCATTTTTCATGAGCTCCTACTAGACGGGAGTTCATAAATCAACTAGAAGCGGCTCAACCTGCGAGCCAGCATTATTCGAAACCCCTCGGGTTCCAAACTAGGGCCTTTGATCCCAATTTCTCTGATCCCTCTCCTTTCCCACCATCCTCACCCTATGAGGATGTGTATGCTGTATAGGAGAATGTTAGGTCCAACTCATATTCTAACTCTTATAATCTAACTTCCCTTGGAAAAATCTAGGGCAGGAGACCCAAATCCAACCCAGCAACTATGCACCGCAAAGACCAATGGATCAGGGTCATGTTTACACTTAGTTGCTCCCTAACTAGATTAATGAGCCAACTTGAAATGCCCGTCAACCTGTAGGGTAGGATGATTTGAACTGTTAGATGGCAGAAATGCAAGGATACATGCTCAAGCTCATGCAACAAATGAAAACCTGCTGGATAACTTGCAATCCGGGCTTATTGCTAACACTCGTCAGCTTGGATCTCTGTCATCTCAATCCGTACCCAACCAACGCAACATACAGAATCAAGGCAATCAAGCCAAAAGGTATGGAAATCAGAGGGACCCACACGCACATGCTCAGGTGGCTGAGCAGGGTCCTGCTTCTTCATCCAATCTAGGATATTTGGCGAATCAAGCCCCTCTGATCTTTCCCAACCCTCCCCAAGACCCAAACCCATACGCTTCTGCAAACTATGTTACCTTGAGGAGTGGAAGGCAAACCCAGGACCCAAAATTACCATCTTCCAGTCAATCAAACCCTGGTGAGCCTAAGGAAGGAAAGAACACTGCAGAAGAAATCAAGGCTCAAGAATCTAAATCCAAAGATCTTACTCATGTTCCATTTCCTAAAGCCTTGCTTAAACCCAGGAATAAGAAGTCTGTTGATAGCGACGAGGAGCTCTTGAATATATTCAAGAATGTTGAAATCAATATCCCGCTCCTCGATGTCATTAAACACATTCTGGCTTATGTTAAATTCTTAAAGGATTTATGCACTGAAAAGCGTAAGCCGAGAGAATCTGCCCCAAGGAAGGTGATACCTCTGAGCAGGCTAGTTCTGTCATTCTGCATCACCTTCCTCAGAAAAAGAGAGATCCAGGTGCCCTCTTGATTTCATGTGTTATCAGGGATTACACCTTTGACTGGGCACTTTTGGATCTAGGTGCATCTATCAACCGAATTCCGACTTCTCTTTAGGAAAGGTTCGGATTAGGTGAACTTAGGCCAACCTCTGTAACACTACAGTTAGCGGACTATTCGGTTAGAAACCCGAAGGCATTATTGAGGATGTTATCATCAAGGTTAAGGACTTCTACTTTGTTGTAGATTTCCTTGTCCTTGACATGGATGTACCTGAGGACTTAAGGAACACACCCATCATTCTGGGGCATTCATTCCTAGCTACTGCTAAGGCCATCAATTATGAAAGCGGTAGTATGGAGATTGCCTTTGGGGATAGAAAAATGAAACTCGATATTTTCAAGGTGATTAACAAATTTGAGGATTGTGGATATATTAAGGAGCTCGAGGATGATGATCCGAATCTTGAGACTTGTATGGCTTTTACTGTCCTTGAGAATTCCTCCTACACAAACGAACCTAACCCACAACCCTCCGTGGTAGACCTGCCACACTCTGAAGAGGATGGTGATTTCCTTCATTCCCAACCTCTTCCTTTAGATCGTCCTAATGAATCTTCATCAGCATCATCCTTACCCTCCATCCTAAACCTGCCCCAGCTTGAACTGAAACCATTGCCCGAGAGTCTGAAATATGAATTTTTAAGACCTAAGAAAACACTCCCTGTGATTATAAGTGCAAAACTGACTAAGGAGCAGGAGTTGAAACCAATTAAGGTCCTAAAAACACATAAGGAGGTAATTAATTGGACCATCCATGACCTTAGGGGGATTGAGACATCTTATTGCAATCATCGGAGTTTTATAGAAGATGGATCCCACCCTTCTCGCCAGATGCAGAGGCGATTGAACCCTAATATGCGAGAAGTGGTCAAGAAAGAAATTATCGAGTGGCTTGATGCAGGAATTATTTATCCAATCTCAGATAGTCCCTGGGTTAGTCCCGTGCAAATTATTCCCAAGAAAGTCGATATTACCATTGTGATTAACGAGAAAGGTAAATTTGTCACAACCCGTTCAGCTTCCTCCTGAAGAGTCTGTATCGATTACAGGAAGCTGAACACAGCCACGAAAAAGGATCATTTCCCTTTTCCCTTCAATGACCAAATCCTTGAAAGGTTAGCTAGGCAAAAGTATTTCTGTTTCCTGGACGATTACTTGGGAAACAACTAAGTCCTTATCCATCTCAAGGATTAGGAAAAGACGACTTTCACTTATCCCTACGGAACCTTTACATTTCATAGAATGGCATTCGAGCTTTGCAATGCACCCGCAACTTTTCAAAGATATATGCTAACCATCTTCTCAGACATAGTGGAGAGTTTATGGAAGTTTTCATGGACGATTTCTCCATTTTCGGAGATTCATTTGATTCTTGCTTGGCTAATCTAAAATTGATCCTTAAGAGATACATCAAAACATGATTGGTCCTTAGCTGGGAAAAGAGTCACTTCATGACGCAAGAAGTCATCGTCTTGGGTCATGTAGTCTCTAAGTAGGGAATTAAAGTTGATAAAGCTAAGGTAGATGTTATCTCCAAACTTCCTCCTCCCACATCTGTTAAATAAATCCGATCATTTCTTGGTCATGTGGGATTTTATAGGAGGCTCATCAAGGACTTCTCTAAGGTTGCTCGACCTTTGAGCAACCTTCTGGCCAAAGACATGCCATTTGATATTGATGAATCATGCTACAAGGCATTTGATTTTCTTAAAACGACAGGCACTTGTGCTCTGGTGCAACAACCACCGGTCTGGACAGCCCCATTTGAGATCATGATCAACGCTTCTAATTATGCGGTCGGGGCTGTTTTGGGTTAAAAAATAGACAGGAAGCTCTCTGTCATCTACTACGCTAGCAAAACTCTAGACGAGGCCTAGAGAAACTACACTGTTACAAAAAAGGAATTGCTAGCTGTAGTATTTGCATTGGAAAAATTCAGGACTTATCTCTTAGGATCTCATGTTATAATCCATACCGACCACTCGACCTTGAGACATCTCTTGGCTAAAAAGGATGCCAAACCCCGACTCATCCGATGGATTCTCTTACTTCAAGACTTCGATCTTGAAATTAAAGACAAATCCAAGGCACAAAATGTGGTGGTGGATCATCTTTCTAGACTCCTAATTGATTCTTCTCGTCTGGATATTCCAATTACTGATACTTTTCCAGATGAGACTATTCTTACAGTTTGAAGTGTCCGAACCCCATGGTTTGTAGACATGGTAAATTATTTGGCTATTGGTCAAATCCCCTAGGAATGGACTAAGCAACAATGAGATAGACTTATATTTGAGGCCAAATATTACTTTTGGGAAGACCCTGAACTGTATCGCATCAGCTCTGATCAGATTATTCACCGATGTGTTTCAGAGACTGAGTTTCAAAGCATACTTGAGTTCTGACATGCATCTGCATGTGGTAGACATTTATGTGGAAAAAAGACTGCTGCAAAAATTTTGCAATCTGGATTTTATTAGCCGTCTTTATTCAAGGATGCCCAGAAATTCTCGAGGTTGCGTTCCCGATGCCAGGCACTCGGGAGCATAGCCAAGAGAGACATGATGCCTCTAAACCCGATTCTTCCTGTCGAAATCTTCGATGTTTAGGGCATTGATTTCATGGGACCTTTCCTTCCTTCATTTGGACATCAGTACATTCTCGTAGCTGTTGACTACATGTCCAAGTGGATTGAGGCTATTCCCACCCGAACCAATGACCACAAGGTGGTCATCGATTTTGTCAAGAAAAATATCTTTAGTCGATTCTGGAATCCAAGGGCCATCATCAGCGATGGTGGTACTCACTTCACCAATGCCCAGTTTTGCACTTTACTGGCAAAATATGGGGTGAATCGCAAAATTTCCACACCTTACCACCCTAGACGAATGGACAGGCTGAGATCTCCAATCGAAAGATCAAGAACATCTTGCAGAAGACAATTAGGCCTGATAGAAAAGACTGGAATCAAAAGCTTGATGATGGTCTTTGGGCCTACCGTATAGCATGCAAAACGCTTATCGGCATGTCACCATTTCGTCTGGTTTATGGAAAGGCGTGCCATTTACCCGTAGAGATTGAACATCAAGCATTCTGGGCAATCAAGAAATGCAACTTTGATTTAAGTTTAGTCGGAAAGACCAGGAAACTCCAACCATCTGAGTTGGAGGAGCGTAGAAATGACGCACACGAGAATGCCAAGATCTATAAGGCTAGGACCAAAGCTCTTCATAATCAGCTGATTTCTTGCAAGAGCTTTGAGCCGAACCAAAAAGTCTAGCTCTTTGATTCTCGACTTAAGCTCTTTCCCAGCAAACTTTGGTTGAAGTGGAACGACCCGTTCATCAGCGATCGGATATTCCCAAATGGGGCCATTGAGATTTCTGACCCAAAGACGAGTAATTCTTTTAAGGTCAATGGACAGCATCTAAAACCTTATGTTGACGACGTTATTCTAGAACTCATCTCAGACATGGTTGCTTCAACCTTGATCTGACTTCTTTGGCTGAACCCTGCCTAGCTAATGGCATTAAATTCAACACTTGTACAGTCTGACTCAGAGCTAACCAGAGCATCATTGAATACAGGTGATATTTCTCCTTTCTGCCCTTTTCCCATACCTTTTATTTTCAATGAGTGATGTAGACACATCTATTTACGTTAAAATGCCTATTAATGCATATTCCTAGGCTTAGATTTACATTTTATATTATAAATATTGCATATCATGCATCATTCTGCATTTAGAGTAGTTGTGTATATTTTAGGTTAATTGAATCCTTTTTATGGCCAGGGGAGGAGATTTATTTCAGGGCCTCAGATTGAACGATCCGACCGTACGGATCTGATCAGGATGACAATCGGAGTCCAACGCCTCTAGGATCGTCATGATCGGAATCCCGTATCACCTTATTGGTCAAAGGAAGATCAATGGCCAAGGGGCAATGCGACATCCTTACGAATTTCGGATGAAAAATCCGACCACATGGATGGATCCGGAGCGACGATCACAGTCCGACAACAAGGAAATCATCTCAATCCGAGCACGTGGCACCCTTCGCAACAGAAAGAAGACGGACAGCCCAGATGGCACCACATGGTGCCATCTCGGCCGCCCAACTCTGGCCAGCAGCACCCGCCCACACCATTCATCATCCACTCCCTCCATTCCTAGCCGTTGGATCTTGATCCAACGGCTGAGAAGACATCCACGCTACTCTTCAGAGCTCCTCGTGACACAAAGATAGGCATGACCTCTTGGTGGATGCGTGAACTCTCAAGGGAGGGGCGCGGGTTCGAATCCCCATGGATCCCCCAAATCAGCAATTGGACACACGCAGACAAGAGTGCACCGGCTAGCGCACGCACACCAACCCACGCACCTGCACCGCAGTGCCAGCGTGAGTAGCATGCAGCGGTGCAGCGCCAGCGCACGCACATGCAACACAACGCGTGATGGGCACACAAGCACAGCAGCAGCAGGCGTGAGTTGGCATAGATCTTCACGACAGTTAGGCGAATCTTTAGTGACGATTGCAGCCGTCACTAATGCCCTATGCACGAATTCCTCCTCTTCCTTCCAGTATAAAAGGACCTACCCCCCTCCATTCTTCACCATCTCCTTTCTTATCCTCACCACCTCCAAGGCTCTAGAGAGAGCTTGTCCTAAGCCCGGTATGCTCCTCTAGAGTAGAATCAAATATTCTCTTGTCTCTCATCCCTGTTCGTGGAACTTCCCGTGGCCATCCTCTCACCTCCTTCGGGAAGAAGATCCTCACTGCGATGACGTCCTGCCCCGTCCTCCTTCCTCTGCCATCATTCTCCCTCGTCCCGCTCCTCACCACCTTCGGGGCGCCGTCAGAGTGAGCCATCCTCCAAGCAACTGTCGAGGGAGATTCTTCTCACCTATCTCTATCTTTTCATTTTTGTAGTGTAACTTTCCCGCTTTCATAGTTGTAGAAACATTTGTTCATAAATATATGATTGTTCCCCTCTCTCTCTCTCTGCATTATTTTTGCAAGTCGATAAAGTTTTCATCGACCTATCTCTTACTTGATAAAAATACCAAAAAATAAGAAAAGATAAAAATGACAAAAATAAATAAAAGTGAAACATAGATTTCACAAAACCAAACGTTCGCCTCCCCGAGTTTGACACGGGACTCCTTTCGAGTTTCGGTTATAAATATTATCTGATCGACGGATTTTCTTGTGAATCAAACTACGACGACAATGTCTAAACTCAAAGCTTTGTCGCGACGAATCTCCACCTCATCATTTTGGCACCATTGTCAGGGAGACAATACTCTTTGATTTTTCTCTTGTTTTTCCGCCTTACCTACCTTTTATCTCACCCTTTCTTTAATCTTACTATGATTGCAGGTACTCTTCCGAGGTAGGCCAGAGCGGTTAGAGCAAAGAAAAGTGCGAACGAAGGTTTTATACGTGTACCATTTCGTCACCTTAATAATCAAGACCTACTTTACTTAGGAGTTTTCACGAACACTAGGATAGAAATTGTTTGTCTTGTTTGCCACCTCCACTCATCTCACCCCCGCATATATAAAAAAACAAAAAAAGAAAACAAAAAAATACTCTTTTCTTGCGGGATTTACTGAAAGAAACACACATTAACACCCACAAGTCTCGACTTAAGGTGCACCACTTTACATTGATTATACCACTTAACCAGAATCTGACCTGTGGATCCTATACACCTTAACTCAATACACAAATAAGTGAGTAGAAAATTTGAATAGGTTAAACAATTATGTGTCTTAATGAAGTGATGCAATAAGCCAATTGTTTGAACTGTTTAGGCCGCCCCTTTAAGACAAAAGCGATCCATCAAGTAGCTTGCCCATTAGGGTTGATCTTTAGGGCTGAACCAGGCACTCCACATTATTTTTTGATTTCTAAAGGAATACATCATCACCAATGCTTTCAATTCTTATAGTGTTCTACTAAACCTGATTGAATGAACCTAAAGTTAAACGATAAAAGCTACTAAACAAGGTTAAACCCTAAAAGACACATCATCAAATAACTTTGTTTGCAAACCCTGGTTGTACATGCACACACATTTTAATTGATCATTAAGGGCACAACCCATCTAAAAGGCCCATCACATTCAAAGAGCACAATCATCCCAAGCCTAATTAAAACTGAGTAGGTGTTGGCCTTAAGGATTGATTTGCTCTTTAGGGCTCAGATTGAGATTTTTTTCAATTAATCTACTTCTACTGGTCCATCTAATGTCTAGCTAAGGGAGTAGCATCAAATGACCATGGTTGGGAGGTATCAAAGGAACCGGAGGCACAAGCTAAAGGAAGAACCTTCTCCCCAGCCCCTCCTTCTAACTGGTTGGATTGACCGAATAGAAGTAGACCAAATCATTTCTGTCATCTCAAGGTGAGTCCTGGGAGTCTGTAGCTCTTTAGGCTACCCATATAAGGACAGGTTTGATTGATTGTACTGTAGGACACCTTTCTCTCTTCTGTTTTTGCTCCCACTCCACAATATATCCTTCCACATCTTTCACACATCTCCAATCCTACCCTCCTACCAACACATATCCTTAAGATGATTACTATCCCGACTCGACTTATGATTACCCATCTCCTAGTCGGTGTAACTTTAATTGGGGATATGAATCCGGACCTCAGTGTCTAGGGTCTAACCCTGGACAACAAGACTATGATTATTATCCTTCTCATGCCTACAATGATTATAGATCTCCACCGTTTGATGACTAAACCAACCCGATCTACAATCAGGAAAGATATGATGATTATAACACCTATCCTCCCCAGTATTCCATTAAATATAGATCACCACCATTTTTTGAACAACCCGAAATGACCTATTATCAGGGAGGACCTTGAGAACCCCAATATCTTGACTCCCCTAGATCTAACCCGAACCCACCCAACCCTAAACCGAACTATTCGGTTCAGGTGAACTAGGTCCAAAATAGGGTATTAGCTAACTTGAGGAACACCATACAATCTTTAAAAGTTCAACCAACACCACACACTAAAGCATTGGAGCCTATGATCAATATGATTGATAAGCTTAATAGTTATTTATTGGATTTGCTCCAAGATGTTAGGGATAGGGGCCCAGGTGAGTTTGTACTTGGGAAATTATTGAGATTAAGGATGAAATTCGTTGCTGCCCTAGTCCAATCTTGGGATGATTCTCAAGATGAACTCCCTTAAGGAGAGCCAATGTCTGAACCCGCTCAGGCGCCTGTTAGGGGGATACATTTTCTGAGACTCAAGATGACCAAGTCAGTCTAGAGCAACCCATTGAGGATGAATTGATTGCTTCACCCGAGATCCCCGAGCCAGGGAGTGCGGAAAAATGTCTCTATGGACCAGGAAATGACATACGAGTTTGAGACATATGTAAATGAGGATCAAGAATTCTTTGACTCTAAGGGTGAAGGATCTTTATGTGAAGTCTCACTTGAGCTCAAGGAATATGATTTTAGTGAGACGAACGGGCTCGAGGAGCGTGACGAACCTTTTGATAGCCCGATTATTGAATATTACGATCATGTTGGGGCTAACTTGGATGATCTGAATCCTGATGATTCAATCAATAGCCACATTGCTCAACCACACCCTGAAGTGCTGAATTATGATATTCTTGAGATCACCAGACCCAAGTCAATCCTGACTGAGCCACAATTGTTGGACTTGGGTACTTTAAATGGGGTGTACAATGATTTGGAGGTCCCGGAAACATTGATTTTAGAGGATAGGAATATGGCAATGAAAATCTGGAAGGCTAACTCAGAGGGAAACACAATTCTAGATTTAAGGGTTCCTTTTGACCTAAAATCACCTACTTTTTACCAGGACCATTATGATATCTTTCAGGTACAACCCAAGTTCAGAATCATTGATTATCTTTTTGCGTTGAAATCTAAAAGGAATCTAAATCTAGTGAATCAAATCTACCTTTTGTCCGACACCTTAGTCTTGGGTTGCATACTATAAAACCGTAGGCCGGACATCGCAAGCATAATAATCATGAATTTTGATTGATTTTCATCCAAAACCTTAGAACCACTCGACCTTAAGGCATGGGTATACACTACAACTTAGTCTACATCTATGGACATCTTCTGCTGACGAGTTTAAGGATCAATCTTTTAATTCTGATTCTGATCCATACCTGTGAATTCTTAACCTCTTCTTTGTTTGCATTTTATGCCTAGCTAAAGGCATTAAACTTAGCACGTGTGTATATTCTCTTCTCTCTACGGAGCTGACCGAATTGTCATGAAACTCAGGTGATATTTTGTTATTCTGCCTGTTTTATGTCTTTATTTCTACAATGAAAACATTGCATCATTTAGGCATTGGGTGTGGATACCTAATTATGAAATTATTTCGTTAGCTCTGTAAAATTTATTTTCTTTAAAAAAAAATAATTTAAAATTCAAAAAGACAAAAAAAAGAGAAAAAAATAGAATTAGGAGAAGAGAATTTAGGCATTTAGAAGTTATTCACTTTAGGAAACGATACTTTAGAACCTGAACACTTAGACTCTTTAGATCATCAAGCTTAATCAACCCGGATGTCCACTCGAAGGTGGACTTAGTCTCGAATCCTCGTCAAGTAATTTTATTTTAATTTGATAAATAAATTACGGTGATAAGTACACGACTTACCACCTCGCCCTCTGATTTGAGGGGACTGTAAGTATATGCATTTACACACTATTTGCACTAACTCACTTTTCGACAATTTTTACGAAAATTGGGTAGCTAATGAACTGTCTAGGGTGGTATAGCTGGTAAGTTGTCGGTGGTAACAGCTCATTGGCTTGTTGTCTAGAGCCCAGTCACACAACCATTCTTAAGATAAACTAAGGTCAACCTTTCCAACTTACCAGCAGAAATTCTTAAGGTCAACTAAGGTCGTAGAAACCTGAAGTCCATTTTAATGGTCGCTCAGTGAGTCTATCACATTTACAAAGATGCTTAGAACTTAAAGTTCTTTTCGAGTCTTAGTTGGGTCGGGTAGCCGTAGAAAGCTGCCCTGAAATTCTAAACTAAAAAATCCAAAAAAATTAGAAAAGAAGAAAAAAAAATAAATGTATCTTCCCTTTCCAACTAAGGTGAGGACTTAGGCGGCTTGCATTCTGACAGATGGGTACTGTTGAGTTTTCATAGTTAGGACCTTAATTAAAATTTTCTATTATTAATAAAAAACTTAGGTTTAAGTGATCGAGTCATAATTCTATTTTTATACATAGCTTGTTTAATTTTACTAGGGACTAGCAAAAGATAGGCATAGGGGTATGATGTAGACACATCTATTTAGGTTAAAATGTCTATTCATGTATGTTTCTAGGCTTAGATTTACATTTCATATTATAAATATTGTATAGCATGCATCATTCTGCATTTAAAGTAGTGTATATTTTAGGTTAATTGCATCCTTTTTATGGTCAGGGGAGAAGAAGATTTATTTTGAGGCTTCGGATTGACGATCCACCCATACGAATATGATCTAGACGATGATTGGGGTCCAACACCTTCAAGATCGTTCGGATCAGAATCCTATATCACCTTATGAGGTCCGAGGAAGATCAATGGCCATGGGGCAATGTGACATTCTTACGAACTTCGGATGAAAAATCCAACCATATGGATAGCTCTAGAGCGACAATCGTAGTCCGACAACGTGAAAACCATCTCAATCCGAGCACCGTGACATCCTCTACAATAGAAAGAAGACAGACAGCCTAGATGGCACCACGCGGTGCCATCTAGGCCACCCAACTCCAGCTAGCAGCACCTGCCCACACCATTAGTCATCCACGCCCTCCATTCCCAACCGTTGGATCTTGATCCAACGACTGAGAAGCCATCCACGCCGCTCTTTAGAGCTCCTCCTCGCGACACAAAGATGGGCGTGGCCTGTTGGTGGAGGTGTGAACTCTCAAGGGAGGGGTGTGGGTTTGAATCCCCACAGACCCCCCAAATCAGCAATTGGACGCACGCAAACATGGGCGCACAAGCCAGCGTACGCGTACAAACGTGCGCGCACCAGCCCTCACACTGCAGCGCTAGCGCAGCATGAGCAACGCGCGTGCGCGACACGACGCATGATGGGTGCGCAAGCACAGCAGTAGCAGGCGTGTGTTGGCGCGAATCTTCAGCGACAATTGGGCGGATCTTTAGTGACAATTGCAGCTGTCACTGATGCCCTATGCATGAATTCCTCCTCTTCCTTCCACTATAAAAGGATCTACTCCCCTCCATTCTTCACCATCTCTTCCTTTCTTCTCCTCACCACCTTAAAGGCTCTAGAGAAAGCTTGTCCCAAGCTTGGGATGCTCATCTAGAGTAGAATCAAATATTTTCCCGCTTCTCATCCCCATTCGTGGAGCATCCCGCGGCCATCCTCTCACCTCCTTCGGGAAGAAGATCCTCGCCGCGACAATGTCTTGCCCAGTCCTTTCGCCGTCGTTCTCCCTTATCCCGCTCCTCACCACCTTCTTCGAGGCACCGCCAGAGTGAGTCGTCCTCGAACAATTGTCGAGGGAGATTCTTCTCACCTATCTCTATCTTTTCACTTTTTTAGTGTAGTTTTCCCACTTTCATAGTTGTAGAAACATTTGTTCATAAATATATGATTGTTCCTCTCTCTCCTTCTCACTCTCTTTGCATTATTTTTGCAAGTAGATAAAGTTTTCATCGACCTAATCTCTTGCTTGATAAAAATACCAAAAAATAAGAAAAGATAAAAATGAAAAAAATAAATAAAAGCAAAACGTGGATTTCACAAAACCAAATGTTCGCCTCCCCGTGTTCGACCTGAGACTCCTTTCAAGTTTTGGTTATAAATGTTATCTGATCGACGAATTTTCTTGCGAATCCAACTACGACGACGGTTTCTGAACTCAAAGCTTTGTCACGAGGAATCTCCGCCTCATCAATGAGGACATTGCATAAACTAGGCATGGGGGGTGGATTCATTTTTGAATCATATTGTCATTCCTTGTAAATTTTCCTTATTTTTCCTTTTTATTTTTAAAAGAAAGGAAAAAAATTGAATTAGGAAAAGAAAACTTGGGCTTTAGAAATTTTCAACCTTAGGAAATAATATAGTAAGACCTGAACACTTAGACCCTTCAGGTTTTTGGGCTTAATCAGCCCAGGTGTCCACTAAAATGTGGACCTGTTTCTCGAGTCCTCCCCATTTGAAAATTCATTTCTAATTGGTTAATAAGTTGGGGTGATAAGTACATGACTTATTAACCCACCCTCTGATTTGAGGGAACTTCGCACTGACTCACTGTTTAACGATCTTAATGGAAATTGGGTAGATAATGAACCTTCTACGGTGGTATGGCTGACAAGTTGTCGGTGTTAACAGATTATTGATCGGTTGTCCAAAGCCAAGCCATATGACCATTCTCTTCTTGCTGCCTTTAGGTAATCTTAGATGAAGGAAGCCACCTACTTTAAAAAAAATAGAAAAATATCTAGAAAGAAAAGAAAAAGAAATAGAAAAGAAGAAAAGAAGAAAGAAATAAGCCACACATCACCGCACGAGTATGGCTGGCAAGTTATCGATGATAATAGCTCATCGGTCGATTGTCCAGAACGCAGCTCATGAAATGCACGTATAATTCCTAAAGACTTAGGAAGAAGCGGTCAAGTAGAATAATCCAGGAAGATATATACCGAATTCGCCCTTGTGTTGATCCCATAAAATAAAAGTAGAAAAGAAGTTACCAGTTGTATAGATACACCTTTAGGTAGAATTCCATTTCAAGGTCACCTAAGGGCATAGAAACCCGAAGTCCATTCTAATCGCCGATCAGTATCACATTCACATAAAAAGATGCTTAGTACTTAGAGTTCTCTTCGAGTCTTGGGTGGGTTGGATAGCCGTAAAACGCTACCTCAAAATCCTAAACTTAAAAATCCAAAAAAATTAGAAAAGAAGAAAAAGAAAAAGATGCTTTTGCTTTTGAATAAGGCGAAGGATTGGGCGATCTGTATTTTGGCAGACACTCGAGTACTGTTGTGTCTCTATAGTTGAGGTCCTTAGTAGAAATTTCTTAGTGTTGAAAAATAACTATTACCCAAGTAATTTGATCCAAATTCTGTTTATAAATAGCATATAGTTTTTGCTAGGGACTAGCAAAAGATAGGCATGAGAGTATGATGTGTATACATCTAAGTAGCTAAAAATGTCTATTTATGCATGTTCTTAGTATCATAGAAGTATCATGTATTATAAATATTAGATAACATGCATCATTATGCATTTAGATTAATTTGTAGAAAATTGTATAGTAATTCACCTCTTTTTGTGGCCAGGGACAGGGCAATATTTATTGGGGCCTCATATTGAAATCCAACCATACGGATCTGATCAGGGCAACAATCAGAGTTCAATGACTCTAAGATCGCCCCGATCGAATCTCTGTAGTATCAGATGCAGTCCAAGAAAGATCAGAGGTCAAGGGCCAAGGTGTTAAGACCCCGGCATCAAACGTCTTTTAAGACGTCTGAGAGTTGTCCAGACGTTTGGAAGCCTTCCCAGACGTCTGGAAATTAATTTTTGCAGTGTATGATTTCGCGTCTGCGTACATGCGCGCGCAGGCTGACCCGCCGCCCTCTTTTCTTCTCTCTCTTTCCTCCCCGTCCTGCAGGCGCATCTTTTCTTCCTCTCTCTCTCCCCACGGCGCCTTCAAATACCCCCCCCTCTCCTCTCCCTCACCATCACTCCATCGTCTCCTTCTTCCTGTTAGCGTAAGAGTGAGAGGGCGAGGGCAGCAGCTGCTGCCGTGTGTGCGCGAGGAGGAGTTGCAGCGAGAGGAAGAAGAGTTAAAGCGCGAGAGTGCGAGCTCCCCGGAGCAGCCAGGGTCGGCCGACAGGAGCGTGGCACTAGGGAGGTGCTGCTGCAGCTCAGGCAGCAGGAGAGCGCGGCACGGCCGTGCGCAGCAGGCAGAGGGCGAGGAGGTCCTGATTCTGGGAAAATTTCCCAGAATCAAACGACTGGACCTACATCTAGATGATGCGGGAGATGTCTGGAGGAAGATCCAAACGTCTGAAAAGTACGATATTCCATTTCTTCTTCCTTTCATGTGTACGACCATGCAGGCCGTTCTGCCGAAGGGTTCTGCCTCATTTTCGTGTTGAGCTTGGTTGCATACGCATGCAGGTTTCGTTCGGGAAGGCGCAAGGGCACGCCCTCCCACACAGATCGGACGTCTGGGCACAGCACCAGACGGCGAAGAGGGTCTCCAGACGTCCGGAGTGACAGTCGGACATCTAGAACTAAGTCCAGACGGTTTAGCGGGATTCTGGACGTCTAAAGAACCGCGCAGAAACAAGGTATGACCTGAACCGTTGTTTAAGACGTCTGGAAGATGTTCCAGACGTCTGATTTGGGGCAGACTTGTCGTTTTTTACCCGTTTAGGGTCCGTTCGAAGTCCGTTTTCAGCGTTTCAAGTTTCGTTCTTCTCAGAATTAGTTCCTCTACTTGTTTACAGTATTTGTATCCTGTTCTGAGTAGTTCCTTGTATTTGATCCTTTTGTTAGGACCCCGTTCCATTGCGGCTCTTGGGGTTGCGGAGGCACGCGGACCTGCCGATCACGCCCCCAGTACTCCCGATTTTGCAGGTAGAGTGGCTCCCTTTAATTGTTTACCAACAATTATGCACTTGTGAGATAACTAATAGATCCTAGCGTATGGCATGAATCCTTGGACTGGAAAACTAGATTGAATGATAGATCCTAGGGTATGGCATGAATCTTAGGACTAGAAAACTAGATTGAATGATAGATCCTAGGGTGTGGCATAAATCCTAGGAACAGAAACACCAAAATGAATGTCGTGAATATATAAATTGCAGTCTTAGAAAAGTAGAAAGAAAAATGAAAATTTCCTGTAATTGGGTAACAGTTGCTTGTTTATGAATGAATATTAGCTGTTGAGAACATATGCTATATGGAAATAAAGCTGAAATGATGAAACCTAAATTGGCTTAGTTAAAGAAATATGAGCATGAACCCTACGGGGAATTAGGAGTAGAGCTCCTGAGAGGTGAATGGAATAGAATTGGTGAAGTGAGCTGGCTCTTGAGTACAAAATACCAAGGAGAGCGACTGTCCCCCTGTTTAGTGCAGATCAGAGCTAGCTGCCCCAGGGACCCGGGGTTAGGTCTAGCCACTTTGTACCGACTTTTGACCCTCGCATACACAGTACCGAGGAGAGCTACTAGTGTAGGGGGAGCACTAGCCACCCCACGAGAACCGGGGATCTGCTAGCATTCCTGCACCGACTTGTTAGGCCCACTGGGCAAACCAGGGTAGTCAGGCGAGGGTGCGCGGACTGTGAAAGGGCAAGACCCCTGTTTAGTTACTGTGGAGGGGCTGGACCCCTGTTACTGAGAGGGCTCTGCCCTATACTGGTTCCGTGCTGTGCTTTGGGGCGCACCCGTTAACGAAAACGACTGACCGCGTGCCAGTGCGGGGTAGCTATCCGTGCGTTTATCGCACGTGCCGTAGTCACCGTTACGTCTGTCAGTGACCTTGGGGCGGTTGACTGAGGGTAGGACCACCACGGGGGACTCTCCCGGCCACGAGAGCACCACGTGCTACTTCTACTTTTCGGAAAAGACTGCAATCAAGATCGTTCCCACGAGGAACATTCGAGATCAAGAGAAAGATCTGAGGAACAATTCAAGAATGAGTAGATGGAAAAATAAAGAAAGAGATTAAAAATAACAGCTACTTATCCACCTTACTATTTTTCTTAGCTTTTGGTTGCCACTCTACTCAACGTTTCGCAGACGTGTCACCTTTCTCACCTTTTCAGGACCAGGTGTTGAGCAGCCAGAGCCGGCGGCTGCAAAGGGTGCTGGACCTAGTAGAGCCCAGTAGTTTTACTTGTGTAGTACCTACTGTACCGTTTCTTCTGTTGTAGTGAGTATTTTCTGTTACCACTGTATTCTTTTAATGTAAGCATCATGTTTATGTACCTATTTAATTCTCTACTGTTGTGGTGGTGTGTACTGTAGTAGTTCTTTTATTTACTGCTGTACTTTTATTACTGCTAGTTATATACATGGTGAATTGATTTATTTTACTGCTCTTTTGGTTACTTTCTCGTTGGACGACTGGGTTTTGGGATAGTCGAGTCGGTCCGATTCTCGTGTCTCGTAGGGATTCGGGAATCGGGTCGTAACAAGATGGTATCAGAACAAGGTCGTCCCGAGAAGTGAACCAACTAGATGAAAAATAACCAATTCACATGTCTGTAACTAGAGTAGCCACCACAACGTATCTTTTGACATCTGTTCTTAGATTTCTCTGTTAGATATCTATTTGTATTGACGTTTTTCTGTTCTGTATTCGCGTCTCCTTGCAGGAGATGCCTCGATGCGGGACTAGCGAGGCGGGCCGCTCGCGCGGTCGAGGACGAGGTCGGAGGGGCAGGCACGTTAAGGTCGACGCCTCAATGGACCAGCCACTGCTCCCGGGCATTCAAGCTCAGGACCTCGCCCAGCTAATACGGGACATCGTGCGAGAGGAGCTCCACCTGCCGCCACGAGCGCCTCTCCCTGGGGCTGCGAAAGGGGAGTCCTCTGTGGGACCACGCGACGGACATGGCGCTGGACGCGGGGGAGGGGATGGGCCTCCACCGCCCCCACTTTCCTCCGGCACTTCCGAGCACGAGGCTTCTCTAGCTGGAGGTGCACCAGCATCTCCACTTCAGCACCACTTTAAGCTTTTCGGACAGTTCCGGAAGCTGAAGCCCCCCTCCTTCAAGGGGGATGAGGACCCGACTGAGGTGGAGGACTGGCTCGAGCAGATCGAGAAGGTTTTTGACACCCTTCGCCCCCCGGTGGAGTGCTGCATGGCCTTTGCCACGTACCAGCTGGAGAGCGCGGCACACAGGTGGTGGAGGGCGGTCAGGGGACAGGAGAGGGACGAGCCGACCTGAGACCGGTTCGTCACCCTCTTCTGCGAGCAGTACTTTCCCTAGACGTGGCAGGACCAGAGGAGGCAAGAGTTCCACACTCTCCGCCAGGGGACGATGACCGTGAGCACGTACCGCACGCGTTTCCTGGAGCTGTCTCGCTTCACCATGACAGCAGTGGCCACTGAGGAGGAGCGCCTTTGGAGGTTCATCGAGGGGCTTCAACCTGCGATTCGGGAGTATGTCAAACCCCTGAAGCTGCCTACGTTCTCGAGGGTGGTGGAGGCAGCTATGACATACGAAGAGACCAACCCGTCCGCACGAGATACTGACAGCGGGCGGAAGAGGCCCTATCAGCCAGACTTCTCACAGGGCCGACGAGAGAGGAGACATGTGGCGCCTGCAGGAGAGCCGTTACGTTTTGCAGGGCCATCAATGGCCTTTGGGGGCCCCCAACAGGAGCCAACTACTAGCACCGGACCCCCGCCCAGCCGACAGCAGGGACCTACTGAGGGGGGGAGTCGAGTCCCCCTTTGCTACCAGTGTGGCCAGTCAGGCCACATCAGGAGGGACTGCCCGTCTAGGGCAGGAGGTCAGCAGATGCTTCCCGCGCCGACCATTGGAGGGCGAGCAAGAGGCCACGGTTTCCAGGCGCGAGGAGGAGGACAGCAATCACGGGGAGGGTATCGGCCAGCAGCTACCCGTCCAACGCAGAGTGTGGCTGCTTCGTCCGCACCTATGGCTGAGGGGCGTGTCAACGGCCTAACACACAGGGATGCCAGAGCTTCGGGATCAGTGGTGATAGGTATGGTTTCAATTTCCGGCAGACTCGTTTACACGCTTTTCGATTCCGACGCTACGCACTCGTTTGTTGCTGCCAGTTTCACGGTTAGTTTGGGGCAGGACTGTATGCTGTTAGAGGATCTGTTCGTGATCAAAGGTCCGAGTGGTCAGCTGTTTGTAGCTAAGGACGTATACACGGGTTGCAAGGAAAGTGTTGGGGGACACAGCCTTCCCGCTGACCTGATTATGATACAGATGGAGGACTTTGACGTAATTCTAGGGATGGACTAGCTGTCCGCTTACCACGCCTTGGTGGACTGCTTTGAGAGAAAGATCGTCTTCTCCATACCGGAGTTGCCTTCTTTCGAGTTCCACGAGCAACCAGTGGACGGAGGCTTCAGGTGCATTTCTGCACTTCGGGCAGCGAGACTTTTGAGCTAGGGGTGTGAGGGCTTCCTAGCTTGTGTGGTGGCAAAGCCCCGCCCTGCGGCAGACTTCTAAAGTATCCCGGTGGTCAGAGAGTACCCCGACGTGTTCCCAGACGAGTTGCCAGGACTACCGCCCGACCGTGAGATAGAGTTTGAGATCTCACTGGTACCGAGAACCAGCCCCATCTCCACAGCACCGTACAGGATGGCACCACTTGAGCAGCGAGAGCTCAAGTCTCAGTTGCAGGAACTTTTGGAGAAGGGTTTTGTGAGGCCGAGTGTGTCTCCCTGGAGAGCCCCGGTACTGTTTGTAAAGAAAAAGGATGGTACCCTACGCCTTTGTGTGGACTACCGACAGCTGAATAGGGTCACCATCAAGAACAGGTATCCGCTACCGAGAATTGATGACTTATTTGATCAGCTGCGATGTGCCACGGTATTCTCCAAGATCGACTTGAGATCTGGATACCACCAGTTGAGGATCAAGGAGGCAGACGTCTCCAAGACAACTTTCCGCACTCGATACGGACACTACGAGTTTCTGGTCATGTCGTTTGGGCTGACCAATGCCCCCGCTGCCTTCATGGATTTGATGAACCGGGTGTTTAGACCGTACTTGGACCAGTTCGTGGTGGTATTCATTGATGATGTGCTCATCTATTCTCGAGATCAGACGCAGCACGAGCAGCACTTGCGGATGGTTTTGGACACACTGAGATGGAAGCAAGTACCTCTGGTGAAGGTTTTGTGGAGGAACCAATGGTAGGAGGAGGCTACCTGGGAGCCTGAGGTGACAATGCGGAAGCGGTACCCGGAGCTTTTTGAGGGTACGTCTTTTCGAACCGGCTTCAATCCTCTTTGAGTTTGTTATGCATATATCGTTCTTTTCCGCACCCTAGTTAGCGCAAGTTTCAGGAACGAAACTTCCATTGAGTTTGTTATGTTGTTAAGACTCCGGCAACAAACATCTTTTAAGACGTCTGGGAGTTGGTCCAGACGTCTGGTCAGACGTCTGGAAATTAATTTTTGCGGCATACGATTTCGTGTCTGTGCACATGCACATGCAAACTGACCCGCCGCCCTCTTTTCTTCTCTCTCTTTCCTCCCCGTCCTGCAGGCGCATCTTTTCTTCCTCTCTCTCTCCCCACGACGCCTTCAAATACCTCCCCCTCTCCTCTCCCTCACCATCACTCCACCGTCTCCTTCTTCCTATTAGCGTGAGAGTGAGAGGGCGAGGGCAGCAGCTGCTACCGTGTGTGCGTGGGGAGGAGTTGCAGCGAGAGGGAGAAGAGTTAGAGCACGAGAGTGCGAGCTCGCCGGAGCAATCAGGGTCGACCAGCGGGCGCGCAGCAGGAGCGTGGCGCTAGGGAGGTACTGCTGCAGCTCAGGAAGTAGGCGAGTGCGGCGTGGCACGACCGTGAGCAGCAGGCAGAGGGTGATGAGGTCCTGATTCTGGGAAAATTTCCCAGAATCAGACGTCTGGACCTACATCCAGACGACGCGGGAGACGTCTGGAGGAAGATCCAGACGTCTGAAAGATACGATATTCCATTTCTTCTTCCTTTCGCGTGTACGGCCATGCAAGCCGTTCCGCCGAAGGGTTCTGCCTCATTTTCGTGTTGAGGTCGGTTGCGTACGCGTGCAGGTTTCGTTCGGGAAGGCGCAAGGGCACGCCCTCCCACACAAATCGGACGTCTGGGCACAGCACCAGACGGCGGAGAGGGTCTCCAGATGTCCAGAGTGACAATCGGACGTTTGGAACTAAGTCTAGACGGTTCAGTGGGATTCTGGACGTCTGAAGAACCGCGTAGAAACAAGGTATGACCTGAACCATCGTTTAAGACGTCTGGAAGATGTTCCAGACGTCTGATTTGAGGCAGACTTGTCATTTTTGACCCGTTTAGGGTCCGTTCGAAGTCCATTTTCCGCGTTTCAAGTTTCGTTCTTCTCAGAATTAGTTCCTCTACTTGTTTACAGTATTTGTATCATGTTCTGAGTAGTTCCTTGTGTTTGATCCTTGTGTTAAGACTCCATTCCGTTGCGGCTCTAGGGGTTGCGGAAATGCGCAGACCTACCGATCACGCCCCCAGTGCTCCCGATTTTGCGGGTAGAGTGTCTCCCTTTAATTGTTTATCAACAATTATGCACTTGTGAGATAACTAATAGATCCTAGGACTGGAAAACTAGATTGAATTATAGATCCTAGGGTATGGCATGAATCCTAGGACTGGAAAACTAGATTGAATGATAGATCCTAGGATATGGCTTGAATCCTAGTACTGGAAAACTAGATTGAATGATAGATCCTAGGGTGTGGCATGAATCCTAGGAACAGAAACACCAAAATGAATGTCGTGAATATATAAATTGCAGTCTTAGAAAAGTAGAAAGAAAAATGAAAATTTCCTGTAATTGGATAACAGTTGCTTGTTTATAAATGAATATTAGCTGTTGAGAACATAGGCCATATGGAAATAAAGATGAAATGATGAAACCTAAATTGGCCTAGTTAAAGAAATATGAGCATGAACCCTACAGGGAATTAGGAGTAGAGCTCCTGAGAGGTGAATGGAATAAAATTGGGGAAGTGAGCCAGCCCTTGAGTATAGAGTACCAAGGAGAGCGACTGTCCCCCTGTTTAGTACAGAACAGAGCTAGCTGCCCCAGGGACCCAGGGTTAGGTCTGGCCACTTTATACCGACTTTTGGCCCTCGCGTACACAGTACCGGGGAGAGCACTAGCCACCCCATGGACCCCGGGGTTGTGCTAGCCTTCCTACACCGACTTGTTAGGCCCACTGGGCAAACCAGGGTAGTCAGGCGAGGGTGCGCGGACTGTGAAGGGGTAAGACCCATGTTTGGTTACTGTGAAGGGGCTGGACCCCTGTTACTGAGAGGGCACTGGCCTATACTGGTTCCATGCTATGCTTTGGGGTGCACCCGTTAACGGAAACGACTGACCGCTTGCCAGTGCGGGGTAGCTATCCGTGCGTTTATCGCGTGTGCCGTAGTCACCGTTATGTCTGTCAGTAACCTTGGGGTGGTTGACTGAGGGTAGGACCACCACGGGGGACTCTCCCGGCCAGGAGAGCACCACATGCTACTTCTACTTTTCGGAAAAGACTGCAATCAAGATCGTTCCCACGAGGAACATTCGAGAGCAAGAGAAAGATCTGAGGAATAATTCAAGAATGAGTAAATGGAAAAATAAAGAAAGAGATTAAAAATAACAGCTACTTATCCACCTTACTGTTTTTCTTAGCTTTTGGTTGCCACTCTACTCAGCGTTTCGCTAATGTGTCACTTTTGTCATCTTTTCAGGACCAGGTGTTGAGCAGCCAGAGCCGGCGGCTGCAGAGAGTGCTAGGCCTAGTAGAGCCCAGTAGTTTTACTTGTGTAGTACTTATTGTACAATTTCTTCTGCTGTAGTGAGTATTTTCTGTTGCTACTGTACTATTTTATTGTAAGCATCATGTTTATGTACCTGTTTAATTCTCTACTGTTGTGGTGGTGTGTACTGTAGTAGTTCTTTTTTTACTGCTGTACTTTTGTTACTGCTAGTTATATACATGGCGAATTGGTTTGTTTTACTGCTCTTTTGGTTACTTTCTCGTTGGACGACTAGGCCTTGGGATCAATCGAGTTGGTCCGATTCTCGTGTCTCGTAAGGATTCGGGAATCGGGTCGTAACACAAGGTAATGTAAATTCATACTTCAAACGACAAATTCAACTACACGGATGGGTTCGGATCAACGATTGCAGTCCAACGGTGTGAAAATTGGTCCAATCCGACATTCGTGACACCATTTACAAGTTAGAGAAGATGGACGGCCAGGATGGCACCATGTGCGCCATCCCAACCGCCCAACGCCGGCCAAGCCTCCCGCTCCACCTGTAAAGGTGCAACGAAGATGCGATCTTAGCCATTGGATCTTAAGGGTACACGACCATTAAATAAAAAATGAGACCAAAGGACCCTCGTAGCGCACTGGTTAAGAACAAAGCATGCTAGCTGGTCGCACATTCGAGCCGCGCATCTGCATTCCTTTCCTCTGCGCATGAGCTCGATTCAGCCGTCTGATCAGACACCAATGGCCCAAATCATCACCAAATCATCACATCGAATGAACACGCGATTCGACGCTCGATCAGACACACCAAGCACGCGATCTGAAGAGTGGGAGGGCGTGCGATCTTGACCCTTCGATCTTGATCCAACAGCTCAGAAGGTGGCCACGTCATGCCATAACATGTGAAGATGAAGCGATAGCGGTGCGATCATGGCCGTCTGATCTTGATCGGACGATTGAGGTTGCGCCAATCCACTCAACACTTAAAGAAGAAGAGGCGACCACGTGGCACATTGTAAGGTGTCAGATCCTTTGCTGACCCTTTGCTGCTGCTGCTGCTTTTATTATTGACGTTGATGTTGTTGGATGAAGAGAAAGAGAGGAGGGTCTACCTGCCCCCAACTCGATTTCCCCCTATTTTGCTATTCAAGACCACTAGGTAGCAACACACCCTATTCTCCTTTTGATGCCTCCATTGATATCCACATTACGGTGGAAATATAAAGTTGGTAGTTGTATAAGCATACGTGTATGAAATAAGCTATAGTTGAGTGTTAGGGTTCATTTTGTGGGTGGAATCTTTGTCTAAATGATATATGGAGTATTTACTATTTGGTAATAGTAGATGACCAAACCTAAGTGGCTAGGAAACATGGGAAAGAAGTGGGGTGGTCACAGGCCCGATCCCGTCAAACACTGAAGTTTGGAACTGCCTAGTACTGGTACTAAACATTAGTATCGGTACTGGTATGACATTTTGCACATGTTGGACAGCAAGTGCCTAATACTGATACCCAAGATAAGTATCGGTACTGGTGCCCCTATTTAGCCCTATGTAATCCTATTTTCTTCCCAATTTAATAATAATGCGAGAGGATTCTAAGCCCTGGAATTGAACATTGAGTATGGAAGAACTCAATCCATGTAATGGCAAATAAGATCATCATATACTGGTACTAGTGCCCTTGGTTCCCCTATGGAACCTATTTCCTACCTAGATTGATGGCAAAGCGAGGGGATGTTAAACCTGGGCTTCGAACACTAAACCAAAAACTCAATCCACATTATGCTTAATAAAACCATAGTATGGGGCGAGTGACCCTAACTTCTTGGAAGATTGAGAAAAATGTTAAGAATAAATTGGCGAAGGTTCTAAGCAAACTTAAACCACGAAAATTTCCAACTCTCATGAGTCTAAATAATGGATGACTCACATCCTGAGGTCTGAGGGCAGACCCCCAGCGATCTGCTAGGTCCTTACGGCGGCGTTCCAAACACAGAATCAAATGGATTAAAATGGTGGTAGGTCTACTAGGAAAGCTCGTAAGGCTGCGCCCTTCGACTTTGTGAACCACAGGTTCACGGCTTGGGTTGAGGACCTGGGAGGTTGTGGTAGCTAGAGGCTACTCGAAATTCACCCCGGAAGTCGGATGGTTCTTAGTTACAATGATGAGCCATGGGCTGCCATCGAAATAAAGGTACTTGGACGTACTCGAGTCCGACTCGATGTGATGGTACTCAAGCAAGAGGCTCACTGGGCACCCACGTGTGCGGAGGTAACTAGGGTACCGTGATGGGCTTGGTTGAGAACTCGTCTGACGGCGAACTGAGAGAGCACACCCAGAGGCTACGCTCCTAGCGGGAGAAATGGTGTGACCTAATAATTCTGGCCAACGTTGCAATGCGATCTAGAATGATTTACGACTAGGCCTCGCTGAAGGTGAATAGAGCTTGCTTTTCGCTGATGCGAGGCACTGACCTGGGTAGTTCCCAAGAGACCCGACTCTTTTAACTGAGGTCAGCAACGTTCTTGATACGTTGAGAACGGGTATACCTTTCGCGATGATCGCTCGACCTGTTAGCATCTCCCCTAATCAAGGAGAGACTACCAGGCAAGGATTTAAAGGAAGGATACATCTAGATCTCCTCTAGTAGAGAGGGATGATTTATTAAATCTGACTTGTGAGGCGAGTGAGAGAATGTGTTTCATAATAACAAATCATGAGGTTGGACATGACTAATATGGAAACTTGAATTAGTAATTGGCTTATAGCATAGAAACCCCTATGTCACCTCTTTTTGTTTGGCATGATACGTAGTTTGGTCCCTACTGAGCTGCTTACCTCTGTTGGTGCTAGAGCACCACGATCATTTGTTTTGATGATAACAAAACACGTGTCATTTAACATTTGCACTTTGAATCCTAGATTTCAGGTCAATCGCAAATGGATACGTGATTAGACGGAGTTCGAGCTCGCATCCAGGACGGATTGGAGGAGCTTGATGGAAAACAGAGGAGATTCGCGAGGAGCGATATATTGAAGATGGAAGGAAATGAAGAATAGGATAGATTTACTTCTTTCGTACTTGTTGTATTTTTCGTTTCTTTTGTTGCTCTTTATTTCCTTAGAAAATTATGTTAAAGAGCCTCAAAGTACCCTAACAGTAGTCCTAGGAACACCTGCACAACCCTAGGATACTTAGGTTTTCTGTAGAGAACTTAAAAAACCAATATAGGGTTTAAACAGCACTTCCAGACGTCTCATTCCCAAATCAGACGTCTGATAAAGTATTTGAAGATGTCTGACTATTGTTTCAGACGTCTGATAACTATTAGGCTGGACTTTGTATTCTGTCTGATGAAATCAGACGTCCAGACCTTAGACCAGACGTCTTAGGAGACGTCTGATGGATTTGCCAGACGTCCAATTAATGGACCGTTGGCTGGCTTACCAAACACTCAAGATTATGACCGTTAGAGCCTTATCAGACGTCCTTAGGCCTTTCCAGACGTCTGATAATTGCCCGTTTTGCCTCGGCTGACCCAAAATCTCTTCTCAGAGATTTTCTAGCCGTTGCAATGTTTGGAAAATCCATTCCCACAGTAAAAGTAGGTTTCCAGACGTCCAGACATAGTGTCAGACGTCCTGTATGTCACCTGATGGACTTGCACAAAAACCTTGTTTAGATCTTATCCAAGTCAGGAAGCAACCCGCCCAAAATCAGACGTCTGACCTTGGAATCAGACGTCTTAAAGTGAACTTCCAAACGTCTGATGCCAGAATTAGACGTCTGATAAGCTTGTCAGAGCAATGATTGTTCCTGATTTCGGGCTGATTCTCTTGGGCTTTGTTCCCAACGGCTATAGAACCTTTCCTAAGCCTTCCAAAGCCTTCCTAAGGCCTCTATAAATAGAGGGGAACCTTTGCAACACAAATACACACCTAGATACACAAGACACACTTGGCTACACACTTTCACAATCTCTTGTGTCTTAGCTAGCTCTTGCTCTCCAAGCTCAAGCTCCATTCTCTTGAGAGCATCAACCTTTGCGCACCCGCTCTCCCGCCGTTCACGAGAGCGAAGTTGCGCCGTTGCGTGGCTGATGAGTGGCTACTCATCATAGCTAAAAGGCCGAAATTAAGCTAGACACTAAGCAAAACAATATCAAATTAACATATAAAAAGGGTTAAGTGTGGGAATTAAAGAAAAGACCTAAAACTTTTAATGTGTGTTAAAACCTCCTAATTAGGTCACAAAAATGAGATATTCTGAAAACTAAAGAACAAATGATGATCCATGCATCAATTGAACACAAACAAGTTTGAAAAGATAAATCAAAAGTAAAATCAATGTCTTAAATGTTCAATTAAGCACATGTAAAAATTTGAAAGCAATTGGACATCATTTAGGCTTAGAAATAAATAGATTACAATTAGGTCCTTCATGCATGACATTTCTACCCTTCAAAACTCCTTCTTGGACCTTTTTGCAAGCCGCAGGGACCCTTCTGTATGACTGCAAGGCCCTTCCAGTTATAGTTCTTTTCACTTTTGGACCTGCACGCTATTCTTCTACCCCTTCGTTCAAGGGTCTTCCTGCAAGTTTTCCCTCATTTCAAAGAGAAGCCTGTGTTCTTCACGCGCACTGTAGCACACGAAGAACACAGCCATTCTCGACCGTCCATCGCACTTTTGATCTCGATCTGCGGCTGGAATCAATTAGAACCTTCGCGCGATTCGGTGCGTGCGTTCACCTCTCTTCCCAGATCTCATCTGACGGTTAGATCTCTCTCTTGACTCGCCGCGCACTCTACCCATTTCATCCTCACCGCCGGCTTAATTTTGATTAACCTCACCCTTGCGGTGATTCCAATCACTGAGCTGCTACTTAAGCACCTCAGTGGTGTCGCACGCAAAGGATCGCTCCCTCCTACATCTCTTAGCGATCAGTTCGTCCACTCCAGTCTCTCCTCCTCATCTAGACCCTGATTTCACAGCCACCGGCTGTGGAATCATCGCCTGCTCTCGACCCTCCTCGTCGCTAAGGACCTCGTAGCACCTGAGGACGACCCTGGAGTCTCACTAGCAGACTCTTCCCTCCGCTGGAGTCACCCTCCTCCTTTCTTCCTCCTTAGCCGCCGGCTAAGGACCCATAGGTCCCATTCTTCCTTTTAGTTTAGTTTTTTTAATTCTGCACAAGTAGTGTTAGATTTAGTTTGCAGTAGTTTAGAATAGATTTAGTTTTAATTGTTAGTGTTTAATGTTAGCTGTAGTTAGATTAGTCTTAGGAGTAGAATTAGTATTAGATCCCCTCCCTCGCCTCCTCTGATCAGTCCAGATCAGAGGGGAAGAATCATCTGTTCATTGTTCAATTTATCTCCCTCTTCATGTTTTGTTTTTCCATCATCCAAATTTTGATTCTTGTTTTTCCTTTTAACGACGAATTTTTCATCAATCACCCACACATCCTGACCCAATTTCAGATCTGATGGTGCACTGCCTTAGATCTGAAAGTGGCGTCACAAGCACCATTTGGGGCTTCTCACTCACTCCATTTGTTTCACAAAAGCCCCTCTGTTTTAAATGGATTGCCTCAGTTTGTCAGAGCACTTTTGATTTGGATTTTAAAGGATTTTTACTCTCTGAAATGTTTTGACAGATCTGACAAATTGAAGGGATTTTTGATTTTCATTGTGGGCAAGGACTCTGAGAAGTTCTCTGGTGACAGAGAACCAATCAGAAGAGCCTTTCATGATTCTGTTTATACTTTGTTTTGAATGCATTCGCCAGCTTCCATTAAATTTCCTTAATGCATTCTTAGTCTCTTTTTGCTATTTCAGAACTGCCATACACTATTTGTGTTGATGATCATTTCTGTATGGTGATTCTCTAACCTAAGGAGTTTTCCATACTCCTTAAGGTTGCAAGAAACTGGGATTGTATGTTGTTGGTTTTAATTGATTGAGCTAAGTCTTCCTTCATGCTGTCTATGGCATTAGGAAGACTAACTCAATGCCATTTGAGTTTTGATCTGAAAGGATGCTTCTGATAGGGTTTTTCCTAATGAGTGTTTGAGCTGAATTTACATGAGATTTTCGTGAGATTTAAACCCTTATCAGATTTGGATTTCAACTCTCAAAATTTTTAGTTTGTTTTGAATTTTCTCTTATTCCCAGTTATACAGTAACATGCTGCAACTTGCAGCTACATTTCCCTCCATCTCCAAATTCTCTTCTCCTCCAAATTCCCCTTTCATCTGTGAATTTTTTTTGTTCCCCTTTCTCTAAGTGGACTAACTGCAGCAGCAGTTAGCCACTTGACAGTGGCTTAAGCCACTGCCACTGTAAACAACACATACTAAATACATTCTTCTTCTCTCCATCTCTTCTGACAGTAGCTGTGGCTGCTGTCTTAATTGAACACTAACACTCAATCAACTCTAATTTCCTAACTTCCTACTAAAACCTAATTGTACATACTTATTTTAAAACTGTAAATATACCTATCCATAGTATTATAACTATAACATATAGCCTAATTATGTAAGTAAGATACATAGTTATACTGTAAATATGTATAAAACCTGTACATAAATCCATATACATATGTAATCTATGTAAATATATGTATATATACTAAACTATTATGTATGTATCTACTTAATAATGTATATATATATATAAACAGATTCCTATTTACATATTTAGTAGCTAGATTATAGATTAACTTAGCTAAATTAATAATTTAGAGCTATGATTAAATTAAATACATCTATAAACTTAGGATAATATATATAGTAAGTAATTTAAGCTAATTAAAGTGTATTTATACCTAGTACAGCTTACTGTAACTTAGTTTTAATTATAAACTACACAGAATTGCTATTTTAGCCTAAATAAAACATAAATAAATTCGTAAAAATACAATAAAAATATGTATTAAATACTTAAGTATGTAAATTAAAACTGTTTAAGGTCAATTAGACCATTTACTAATTATTTTATAAGTTATTAACCATTTAATCACCTAAATCAACCTGTATAAATAGCCTAGTTTAACGAATTTATTTGTATAGTAAACATATTTAAAATTAAAAATTAATTAATCAATTATGTAGTATTATGTAAATACTTTATTATCCATATTTTATTTTATTTTTTTTAATAATTTATGGCCCCCAAATCGAGGGCCAAAAGTGCGTTCAGGTGCAGCTGTGCCTGATTTCCAGCGCACGATGTGGCGCTGGAATAGCGCCACATCGTGCGCTGCAAGTCAAGCGTAGCGCTATAAGTGTTATTTGTGTTACCGCTAAGCAGTCGTCACGGGAAACGCGATGCTCTCGTATCCGACCCGATAAACCGATACCCTCTGATATGTGATGATATTGAATATGTGCTGTGTGTGGGGCCGGGGGCCCGAGCGTGCGAGCATGTGGCGTTTGGCTGAGGCCTGAGTTGAGCTAAAATCGTAACTGAGCCACCTAATCTGTGATTAGGGCGCGCTTAGTAGAGGTCTGGTCCCACCGTAAAGGTGCTGTGTATCCCTCGAAAGTGCGCCCACTAATTAAACGCATTTTACACTAAAGACGTTAGCCTAACCCCGTCCCCACCGCAGCCTCTGAAATATCTCTAGACACAAGAGTTAAACACAGAAGAAAAGAAGAACAGACGAGTTAAGTTAACAAAGAGAAAAGAACAGGAGTATAACACAAAGAAAAGAACAGGAGTTAAGAACACAAAGACTCAAAGAAGAAAATACTGACCAGTAAGAAAAGAAAGAGAAATAGGTATTATACATACGTATAAGTAAACCCACATAATTACTAACAGAATAAAACGACACTATAAACGTCGCTAAAGACCTCAGTTTGCTTCTTTAGGTTGTATATAGTGTTTTCTGAGATTTAGCGGTCACTAAAACTGATATATATGTCACTATAAATAAAAGACTAGTAGGTTAAGTTTTTACACTATGGTATCCTAATGTAGTATGAACTAACATATTAGTGTTAATAGTATAACTTGTAAATACATAGTTTAGAGTATAATAATAGATTGTTTGATGCTTGTTCATAGTTAGTATTTTTGCAAGCACTTCTTAGTAACTAGGTAAATAAAACATTCATTCATTCTTTAAGTGTAAAGTTTCTTTTTGAATAAGAAGACAATTTTGGAGATAACCAAAGAGTGAACGAATTAAATTCAATAAATTACCTCCCAGAGAACGACCTGGAACAAAACCAGTAAAAATTAGATAAATAAGCAAATGATAATAATGGTTGTAATGACTGGTATTCACCCATACTCACCACTATACGACATTCTTAATGTTATATTATACACACTATACTATAACAACATGATCATAACAATAATCATTCATCATCATACAACCATTGTGTTATATACACATTGTAGATCATCGATGTCATTGTTATCATTGTCATTCACACATTACACACATTACACCATCAACCATCATCAGTGGCTCACGCACCGCGTCATCAACTCGACGCACTCCTTGCAAAGGGGAGTTTCCTAATTCCTATAGAAACTAGGTTCATAATTACTTTGTTAGCTCTATAGGACTTGTTTCTTTTATCTTTGTTATTTAGTTGGGTATTCGCTTTGCTAATTCTCGTCTCCTTCGTGAGACAAAATCCTTCTCGTGAAGAGAAGGGGTTGAGGAACGCTACCCTCGTACTTGTAGCGTGGTTGTACTGAGGTTGAATCACCCTCGTTTTAAAGTGATTCGGTTAGTGGATTTGATCAACTAGATTGATCGGAAAATCCTAACTCGAGAGGGTTAGGTGGTGGTTTTCACCCGGTTTGAGTTTCCACCTAAAAATCTTTGTGTATTTGTGTGGTTGTCTATTCTGTGATATTGTTTATATTTATTTCCGTATTTTATTACGTCACCCCTCCTAGTAGAAAATCTACAAGCTCATCCCTATAATTGTGACCCATTTCAAGCTTCGATGCCATGGAGAGGCACCCTACAAATGAGTAGAGCAGTGTGAGCCTTTTTGGAGGTGGTGAGGCACCGTCTCTACACAGCTTTGTGAGGCGTGAGGGCCAAAATGGGGGACACTTGCAACTCTTTAGTTTATATTCTCTTTTTGAGTACTCGCTGGGAGAGTTTTGATTATGCCTCTTTATACAGTCTACATATGTTAGTTTTGGTTTTGGTGTAGAAGGGATTAATACTTGTGTACATATAACTGGACTATGGGCATTGTATATTTTATGGTTGTGGATGACTTACCATGGTTGATATGGCTTATCAATGTAAAGAAACTATGTGGTTACATTTGACTTTTGTAAAAGTGATAGTAGATACAGAGAAAATGCTTTTATGATGTGGTTGGTTTGCCACTAGTTTTTCTTGGTTTTCTTTTGTGTTTTTACGACTTTGGCTGCAGGATGTGCTCGCATGTTTTTCTTGCTTCCAGTTTTGTTTCGTTGTGTTGTTGGTAGTGTGTGCCCACCTTATATATTTGTGGTATGCATGCACAGGTCACCTTTGCAGGTAGAGGAATTGGGAAAAATATGCTAAATAGGGGAAACTCTGGCAAATTTTTGGTAGAATTAAACCTTATGATTTAATGGAAATTGTCGCTCCTAATTGTACCTATTTGAATGAATTACACATTTAACCCTAATCGTCTTGCTTCTGGGCCAAATTTCAACCTACACTCCTGATAATCCATTCCCGGCTTGACAAGAAGGGTTATCAGGGCGTGACAGAACATCTAAGGTCTTGCAAGAATTCCACTTTAGGAAGAGTGGATCCTGAACCATATGTTATAGCCAAACCATGAAAGAGTGACACCATTGGTTGTTTTGCGTACTACATAGCTTTAAGGAATAATTGCATTTCTAAGGGGGCAAGATACAGGTGGTTTTTTTTTCCTGAAAATAGGATGATCATTGGGCTAGTCGTCATCCTACTTCAATATATAAAAGAAATGGATTACACCTTACACCCTAGATTAGATGCCCACATTACCTTAGCTGCTTGTACAAAAAGGAAACAAAAAACATAAAAAAGCTCTAGACTTAAAGATTTAATTGTTTCATTTGAGCCATTTTAAAAAAAAAAATATTGGACTCACAAAGACACGAAACTGAAAGAGCATGCACTCATTCAAACTTTGATCAATAATAAACTAGTCAATGGAAACATGCCCAATAAGAAAGCTCCTCCAAAAGGACCTCCAAAGATGTGCATACTGGTAGAAACATATCTAATACACTTAATACATGTAAATTGAGTTAGTTTCAAAGTAAACATCACACACTTAGGTTATAAATATCACATCGGGAGCATCTAGGAATATTAGGAGCATGCATCCATTTTGTATATAATTTAGGCTTATTAAATGTTTATAAATAATGCAAGACCTTATGGAAGACAAAAATGAGGAAGATGAGAAGTAAGGAGTCAAATAGAGGAATCTTTTTCAGAGTGCATTAAATGCAGTGCCATGTTAGCACACCACCATGGATGCTACATCAGCACCCAAGTGCCACCTAAGCCAATTAAACTCATTTCCACTCTCCACCTCATCAACCTATGTGGCAACACTTAACAACCTCTTAATGGACCTTAGGCGGCACCACACATCCAATTTAGATCCTAGAATCAACCCCTGCCATTACACCTCACACTAATCCCATGACAATAAACACCATAACTCCCCCATGATCCTCTTCCCCATATCACTCTCCTCTTAATTCTACATAACTCAATCTCATGGATCATGCCCTCCTTCATTGCCCTTGATTCCCTCCTTCCATTAACACACACACACACACATGTGATGCCACCCTTGCAGTTAATCCCATCCACCCATTCCTAATCCTAAGGCCTACATCCTTGACATTTCATCTATCCTAGCCTACCCTCTCCCATCCAATCAAATTCATACCATTCTAACCCCTCTCATATATATATATATAGACACACACACACACTAGGTCCTTAAGCCCCCCCTCCCCTTATGGGGCACATCTCCCCTTAGCTCACCCTTTGGTCCTATCTCGCTCCACCTCTCTTAGCTTAGGATATCCCCTTAGTCCCTTCCCTTAGTTCATCTTCCTAGACATCCCTAGCCTTCTACCCCAAGCTAGGTGGTACATCTCTCCAGCTCTCTGCAACTTCTGCATCAACTTCAAGCTCTTCTTAAAGCTCTTCTTGGCACGGTAATTGCTAATGGGTACATCCAACTTGTTTGAAGCTCACCAATGTGCCTAAGTGTTTTGCCATTGTCTACTCTCTCTCTCTCTCTTTCTCTCTATCCGTCTTTCGATCTCACATTCTCTCCCTTGTAATCCTTCATTCTATTGTAGTTGACATTTTGTTTAATGAAAAAGTTCATTTTGTTCTCATGTTATATCTTTATCTTTAGTTTATTTCTCGCATGATTGCTTCGTGACCTCAAAAAAAGACACCATAAAAATGAGAAAAAAAAATAAATGAGAAATGAATAAAACTGAGTCTTTCCTCCTTAGACGACCTAGACTCACTGATTTCAACTTAAATAGATTTAAGACTCATTCACTATTTCAATCTATGACATGCTTTTGGTGTTGTTACCGAGGAGGCAAAATTCGATTTTCTTCTCACCTTGTTTATTTTCATTTTTATTTTGGTTGAGCACTTATCCACATGTTTTATTTCTGTTGGTGATCTTTACAGGTGTTGCTGAAGTCATCTCATGCGAGGAGAAGACCAATGCAACAGAGTGAAGTTTGCTGGGGAAGACGGTAGGTAGGTGGCCTCGACCTCCTTTAAAAAAGTTCCAAAAAAACATATGCTATCAAACCATAAAAAAATCTAAAAAAATATTTGGTGTGGTGTGATTTGTATTTGACCCACACTTGAAAACTCATGCACTTGTTTTGTTGTTCAGACCAGAACTTCTGATCTAAACATTAAAAAATTCATGCTAAGCATTCTAGACCTTCAAAAATTTTGAAACTTGGTTTGAAAATACACCTTCCAGAAACGACTCAAGACACGTCAAATTTCATAATCAAACTCTCTTGTAGAATTTTTAAAAATTCTTATAGTGCGAATGGGTCAGATTAGAGACAGAACCTAAAATTTTGGGCTTCCCAAAATTTCTGCAGACTACACATTGATCTGATTCAAGCAAAATTGGTATTGTTGGAATCCTTGGAAAACTGGTTACTCCAGATAAAATTCCCAAAAATATTTGACATCTGGAAATACATTTTGTAGGTGTTTCATTCGGTCAGGATCCATTTGGACAGATTACCCAATTTGAATTGGAAAATCTAAAAAATTTCAAAACACCTTGAAAAATTAAACCAAAAAATTTTCTGTGCTTGCATCTTTGTGGTGTGACCACCCACCTAGTATCTTGTCTCGTTTGATTTTGGTCACATCACAATTAAAGTAAAATCAATCCATTTGCCCTAAAACTCATTTGAATAGAAGCAACATATAGGGCATCCATCTTAGTGGTGAATTTCATCATTAGTGGGACATGATTTTCTGCTATAAGCATTCCTGAAACCAAGCATTCATTGGAATTATTTTTGAACTTTAAAAGTTAAAGGAATCCACAAACACCCACAAAACTGTTTGCTTGTATTGGAGTTGCACTTTCAAACTTGGATTAAAATTAAAATAGATATAATGCTCGTATACAATCTTGTGAGTAGGATGTAACTAAAAGATGTTAGCATAATATCCAAAGCTCCTGATAAGTCTACATAAAGAAAGCCCCAACCAATTCCTATTGCTAATGCCTAGGTGTGGTGCTTCAACAACAACCCTTCTATACATTAGTAGCATCCACTAGCCAAAAATGACTTGAAACTAGCAGAGTAAGGCTAGTGTAAGCCTAAACCTCATTCCAGCATGCTGCCTAATGCGCCATGAGCCCTTCAAAAGGATGCAAGTATTCATTTAGGGGTACTAATGTTTAGTAACACATTCAAAATTACTGCTATCTAAGAATACTTTATCTTTAGTTTCTATTTTATGGTAGAAATTTATGTTGTTTCTTTGGTTTCCTTTTTTATTATACAATATCATTGGCAACTAATGTAGATAGGAGGGGCATAAAGAAAGAGGCTCTGATGGAGATTATCAGCAGGATTGATAGACTGGAGGATCAGACCCTTATCTTGGTTGAGGATAGGGAGATCAGGTTGAAGATGACATGAGTGGTGCAAGAGGAGGACAAAAAAGCAGAGATGGAGTGGAAGACAAGATCGAGGTAGAAGTAGTTGAAGGAGGGTGATTCTAATACTAGGTTCTTCCACCAAATGTCATCCACTAAGAGGAGGACTGGATAGAGAGGCTACTGATTCACGGGGAGGCTTTCTCAGGTAGGGAGGAGGTGGGTAGAGCTGCAGTGGACTACTTCAGAGAGTTCACAGGCAAACGTGGTAGAGGCAGTTGCAGTGGAGGGGAGAGGATGTTCAATGCATTACTGATGCCTAGGCGGAGGGCCTCACTACCAGCTTTTTGGAGGATGAGGTGAGGTAGGCAGTTTGGGGGTTGCATGCGGGATGTCCTGGGCCAGACGGTTTCCCTACCTTCTTCTTTAGGAAATTCTGGTCGTTGGTGGAAACGGACGTGATGCAGATGATGGAGGAGTTCGTGGTAGGGAATAGGAGGTGTGACAAGCTGAACATGTTTTATATGTTTTTGCTGCCTAAGAAAGATGCAAAAGAGATTCAGGATTTTCGTCGAATTGTGCTTTCAAATGCTATCTATCTTATTATTCTTAAGGTCATGGCAAACAGACTCAGAGATCTTGGAGACTTGATTTCCCCTGTGCAAATGGCCTTTGTGCCGGGAAGGGGAATCCTAGACGGGTTTGTCGTCGCTATGGAGGCTTTGGCTGCTTGGAAGTGAGAGGAAATAAAGAGCATTTTTGTGGAAGGTAGATTTCAGTAAGGTATATGACTCAGTGCAGTGGGATTTCCTATGGACGTCCTTACTGAGGAGAGGCTTTCCCGCAATGTCGATCAGTTGAATGAAGAGGTGTGTGACGACGTCTTTCTCGGTTCTAATTAATGGAAACTCGACGGGGGATGGGTACAGCCTAGGAGAGGGCTAGATAGGGGTGCCCTTTAACACCTATGTTGTTCGTGCTGGCGACGGATGCCTTAGCAAGGGCAACTCGAAAGGCATGTGACAGAGGTCTGATTAGAGGTTTTCGGGCTGGAGAGAATAAGCAGACGACAATCCTACAGTATGTTGATGATACCCAATTTTTAGTCGAAGGAGCGGGCCAGGAGGCTAGGATGATGAGAGTCATCCTGTAGCTTTTTGGTGCTGCATCAGGGCTACAGATAAATTATTGAAAATCAACTTTTGTCCCAATAAACATGATGGTTGAAGAGGTGGAGACAATGGGTGGTGCACTTGGGACAGAGGTGGGATCTTTACCGTTAGTATATCTAGGCCTTCCTTTGTCAGATAAAAGGTTTAGACTGCAAGATTGACTTCCTTTGTTGGAGAAGATGGAAAGAAACTTGGCAAAGTGGTCATCTAGACTGTTGTCTAGAGGTGGGAGACTGGTTCTGGTGAAGGCTGTTCTGGCATCCATATCATCATACTTCATTCTGTTTTTAGGATGTCGAGACAGGTTGAGAAGAAAATCTCTAGGTTGATGAGAGACTTTTTCTGGTCTAACATGGGGGAAGCAGGAAGAAGGACGAGGCTAGTAGCCTGGGAGGAGGTCTGTAGGCCGGTGCAGGAGGGGGGATTGGGGGTTAGGGACGTGGACAAGGTTAATGTAAGCCTCCTTACGAAGTGGATTGCCAAACTGATGGGCCGTAAATAGGGGTTGTTTGGTGACGTCATGCGGTGTTGCTACGAGCCATTTGCATCTTGGGGGCCTTTGGAGTCTCCTCCTTCAGGGGCCTCATTCTTTATCAGGGGGCTAGCAATGGTGGCGAGGAAGGTGCAAACATTCTTTTCCCCCACGCTGGGTGAGGGTGATGTCTTCCGATTTTGGCTAGATGACTGGTAGGGGGTCGAGTTACCTCTTAGTGCTAGGTATTCTCATCTCTTTGGGGGTGTGGTGGACCCATCGACCTTGGTGAGAGACTGCTGGACTGAGGCCTGATGTCCAGTCTTTCAAGGGGGCCTCTCTAACCAGAGGTGTGAGGGCTTCCAACGGTTGTTGCAGGAGCTGAAAGGATAGGAAGCAGAGGAGGGTGGTGATTCATTTTCTTGGGAAGAGGGAGATTTCTCAGTGGCGAAGGTCTTTCATAGATTGAGTTGCAGCGTGGCCAACCCGAACGTCGACTTCATGAGAGATTGCAAACTTCTTTGGGAGGCGGAGTGTCCACTGAAGGTGAAAATTTTCGCATGGTTGATGAGAAGTGAGCGAATTATGATGAAAAGGTAGAGAGCGAGGTGTGCCTAGATGGATGATGTGAGTTGTCCCCTTTGTGGAGGAGCGAAGGAGGACATTCAGCACCTCTTCTTTTAGTGTTCGTTTGTGGTGCAGGTGTGGCAGAGGATGGAAATCGACTAGATTGTCCATCCGGACATGACAAGATTCTAGTCTTCTTTCCGCAGGGGAAATACACGAGTCGGGCAAATCTCTTTTAGATCCAAGAAAATTCGAGGTAAAATCTTGGCTGTCTTGTGGGGTGTTTGGCTGGGTAGGAATGGGGTACTTTTTAGGGGAGAGAGACCCAACGTTGAAAATTTTCTTTCTTCCATTAAGTCCTAGGTGGAGTTCTGGAGAGCTAATCTATAACTTTTAATGTAATCTTTTTTTGTGAAATAAAATGAATGTGGGTGGTTATCACTTGGATAACGACCCTTTCACTTTTCAAAAAAAATATCATTAGCAACATCGGGTTTAATGCTTTAGGACAATTGCTAAAATGGTTGATTGACATCAAGATGGCTAAGAATCTACCAATAAAACATATATAGGCTTTAGAAGTTGGAGCTATGAATCCTTTGATTGAGGCTAGAAGCATGCTGCATTATATTGAAGATGATGGATATGAAAGGAAAGAAATGATGAGGACAAAGGAGCTGTTCATGGTCAAATTAAAGTTTAGCATACAATTAGAATGCAATGACAGTATTGATTGTTTTTAGGAGATCCTGATGGACATGATGGAAAACACACTACAGTAAATAAGGGTTTTGACGATGCTTAGAAACTATTGTCAATTACCATTAAATCGTTGCCTGCTACCACCACAAAAGGTTGCGTCATTGTAAGCATTTGGCGACGATTATATTGAGCTACCAATGCCACTTCTCCTAGAACTAGCTCCAATGTAGTGGAATGTTAACGGCGATTATTAACCATTGTCATATATATTTGGTGATGGTTACTAAAAAAATTGCCGTAGAATGTTGTCAAGGGAATTGTTAACATGGGAAAATATTTATTTTCATGACGGTTGAAAACTGTTGCCATATTGCTTCATATCATCGTAGTAAGGTATGAGTTGATAGGAGTGTAAATTGTAATATTGATTTCTGTGACAGTAAGATAAGTGTCACCAACTTGATTCATGCCATCATTGTAAAGTGTGAGTTGGCAGGAGAAGCGCCAATATTTGATAATAAGTGGCGGGTAAAAAACGATCGCCTAATATAATTGGCGATGGTTTTAATGTAAATCGTCGCTAAATATATGAATTTTTTTTAATAAATTAATTTTTTAATTAGGATTTAAGGTTTAGATTTAAACTTAGTAAAAGAACATACATATAAGTAAATTGCAACACAACATAAATAGGAAACAATTATATATAAAATGAGTTTCAATATTACAAAAGGTATGAAATGTTCATAATATATACACTACGCTAGGGTACCTATGCCACCAGCTCCAGGTCTACCCCTATCGTCGTTGTCTCGTCATGGAGGTATGTGGAGTATCAAATGACCTGGTCCAAATCCTCACAAGAATGACATCAACTCCATTATCTGCTGGCTCTGTCGCTCTAATAACTCACCCTGTTGCTCCATCCTACAGCTATGAGGTCACATCCTCCAACCACTTCTCCCTCCATCTCTCAACATTCCATTGTCTCTATTTTCTTATTCAGAGGCTCAACTTGGGATGTCGATGAAGATGACTCTTTCCGATCATACCAGATCGCCTCCTTTCTTTGCTACGAACGAAGACTTCGTGTTCCAGAGGCATCATGGTCTTGAATGCCTCCTATGGTGTCAAGGGAGGTTGTGGAACGGTTGCAGAGTTTTCATCTGTGATCTTAGGAGGATGGATCAACTCCATTATACGAGTCTGTAGATATATTTGTAATTAATTTAAATTGTAAATTTATGTAATAAATTTGAAGTATAAAAATCCAAGAAACTTACATGTCCTTCCTGATATGTCCCATGAATCCATGCACAGGGGTCATTGAGTGTTTATTTACTGTGAGTGTGCTCAAAAGCTCCCACTTGATCCAACTCGGCACCCTCATGTGCATGAGCCTAAAAATTTAATAAACGAACAACTTTTGCTTAATCTATAATGTATGTCAATACTCATTCGACCAAAGCAACGGGTTTGTGATGGAGCTTAGGCCTTATTAGCCTTATTTTTTTTAGCTTGCTCCTATAAGATTTTTTTACTAGTAAATAACTATATAATCATTTAAAATTATACATAAATAACTAATTTTTTACCACAATAGTTGGGTTTCTCCAATGATTGCACGCCTCCCTTCAAGTGTCAGGTATAACCATTAGAGACACATTCCTCAATGCCTGCTCAAATGACCTATTGTTAAAGTGCTAAATTATTTATATAAATTATTAGCAATTTTTTTAACAAAAATATTAACTATTAAATTTTTAAATCATTAAATTTCTTACCGTACTCTTCAACTCCTCCCTCCAACCATGGTGAATCTTGCCTGCGAGCTTTAGAATAAACTTGGGCATGTTCAGATTAGGCCCCATTCAAATGTCCCCTATAATTAGGAAGATTATTATAAATCTTATAGAAATAAATTATAATTAAAATTTATAAAATGGATAGTGGAAATATATTTACCTGCAGCTCACAAATAAGTGACGCCTTCAACTTCTTCGACACTTTCCTCTAGTCAAAGCATGAAAGTGGCACGATCGACTTCGTAAGCATTGTCAGCCTAGTAGTAAACTTCAAGTTATTCTTTGCTTCCCCCAAAGGATTAATCTCGGCTGGGATCCTGGTGCCTTGTGGTAATCTATCTAGGTCCTAATTTTGTGTTGGATCCCTTATTTTCTTACCTGAGAATAGATTATATCATATATCATTAAATTAAATAGAAGTTAATGTTAAGAAATGTAAACATAAATTAAAAAAAGAAGGTAAATTTAATCGTTATTGGTGCATGACACATTCACAATAGGCGCAGACATGCCTGCCTCATTCAGAGGAGGTGCAGATGCCCCTACATCAGTCATAGTAAGCTGATCCTGCTGTACCTCCTCACCCTCCTCCTTATCAACCTTGTCCTCATCATCCTCGATCATCGTCAGGCTACTCAACAAAATAACTGGTAGGGTAAGGTTGGGTGGGAAGGACTAGGTCCTTACCCTTCCCCTAAAGGTGATGCCCTTAGGAAAGAGTATGTGGGGGTATATATTGCGATCTAGGAGGAGGTTGCCTATACGGTATATACCTAGGGTTGGGGACATAGTAGGTGCCAGGGGTATCAAGGGGTAGAGTTGAGATATATTAGGAGGGTAATGGGGATTGGCTCCAAAGTGGAGCCTGGGAAACAGGTGGATGCTGGGAAACTGGAGGTTGAGTCTGGGCCTCCTCCCGGATCGATGTCTCTTGATTCTCCCTAGAAGCCTTCTTTTTGAACTTCATATGCACATCGAATTATAATTAATTAGTTATAAATATTAAACAATCCAAAAAAAATTTACAAAATTTTTCCTATATTATTTAATTTTCCCAAAATCCTATATTCAATAGAAGATTCATAATAATAGAAATATAAATCAAAATTTGTAGGCACATCCCACATTCATTCAAATAAATGAAGAGATCTCAACAAATATTCTCCTTATGTTCAAATAAATGGAAGGAAAAGTACACTGATGAGGTTATAAAATTCTTATCATATTTTAACACAGATCAGTTGAAGATAACCTAACATGCTTAAAGCAACTAGAAAGTAGGAGATCGTCAACTCAAATAACCATATTTCACACGTTTTGTCTCTTCTATGTATGTGAGAAGATTTTCAAGGGTAATCTAATGAAGCTCAAAGAAGCATTTCGGATGCAATAACATAACATTTTTGTAGCCTTTCTTAAGTAGCTAGATTCTTTCTTTGAGCATCTTATTGTGAAGCAAGGAATGAAATATTCTGCAACTTTGAATATAGGAAATGTTTTACGATAGGGGGTAAGCATAAGCAACAAGGTCACAAGCAAAGAAATCAATAATTCAACAAAAATTGCATTGCTTTATAATGAGTCTTGAAGAATTTAGGTTGTTTTAATCGAATTTGAAGAAAATTCTATGTCTGTTAAAGTCTTCTCGTCTATGTTTGCTAAAGTCTTCCCGTAGGTCACATGGGTACAACCACTTTCCCTAGAAACATAAATGGTCATCATCATCGAGCTTGCCTCTAATTTGCTGATGAATTCTAACTTGTTTCTGCCCAACTTTCTTCTGTCCAAAAGGAAGGCCATGTGGCTTTGATTTGACAAAAAAATTATAGAAAAAGAATGAGGACACTTTTTAATCCTTTTCTTGACAATGCGTTTATATGAATTAATGGCTAAAATAAAAGGGAGTTAAAATCGACATTATACCTTATATATCATTGTCTAATGCATCAAGTGGTACTTCTCCTTCTGGAATTTCTTGATAAGAGTCAACTTTTCACAATCAAAATCAATAACCTTTTCTGCATCAAAAGTATTTGATGTTGGTATTACGCTTAAGAAAATTAAGTGCATTAATCTAAGAAAATTTCGACTAAGAAAATAATACGTAATATAGCACAAGTCAGGTCGATTCCACAGGGAGGGAGTGAGATGTGATTAATTTAGAAGTGCTTATGAATATTTTTTTTTAAATTAATTTTATAATTTTTTTGGATTGTTAATATTGTAGCAGACAAGTGGCTATATTTAGAAAACTAAAATTTATTGAAATAAAATTCTAATGCTAATCTTTCTACAAAATAGAAAAATAAGAAAAATACGGATATTTACAATGTGAAGGAAATCCAACATCACAAACCAACTAAGCTAGGTATATTTTAAATATTTTAGATTAAATTAGTGGCATGGGGTGTTTACTTCTAGGTTTGGTTCATCCAAGAGCTTAATTTTAAGGGTATAGCCCAACTCGGAAGTAACTCCTAGGTTTGGATTATCCTATGGCTATGAACCAACTTGGGTTTTCATCACCTCAAGAAATACCAATTTCATCTAGATACTAAACCCTACCTAGCTTATATCCCATCCCCTTGTGACAAACAAACCAAGCTACATACAATTGAAGCAGAAAGGCGTAAGGAGTTGAGAGGTTTTGCCAAGTAATCTAAGGTCTTCTTAGGTCATAGATAACCTCATGAAGATCTTTCCCTAGGATTGGCTTATCTTCCCTGTGGATCCGAGGCATAACCCAACTCGAAGCCATCTCTAAATCCAGGTTAGCATAAAGCAACTCGGGTCTAGATCTTCCTAAAGCTATTCTTCCTTAAATAACCAATCAACCTCATTGAAAATTAAAAAGGACAATGTAGCTAAAAATGAGGGAATGGGGACACTCCCACAGCTCCTCGCGACGATGACGGCAGGTGCGACGATGGTGCGGCTATGGTGGTCGTCGATGTTCTCCGTGGCATGCAACTACTCTTCCTCGTCGTTGGCTAAAAATCGTGGTAGAGAACATCTGGACTGAGGTGAAGAACATCCCTGAGGTGGTGCGAGTGTCCCTCCTCCCTCCTGCCAGGGCGGAGGTCGGCCTGAAAAAGGAGAGCAGCCTGATGGAGGCTCGGATGCAATGGTTGGTGGCCTGACGTGGTGGTGGAGGAGAAGGAGATCAAGGGGAGGTAGTAATGGTTGCTGGAAGGAGAATGGCCAAGGAGGAGAAGGTCTGTCGCTTGCCGGTGGAGAGTGAGGGGAGGACGGTGAGGTAGAGGATGGCACGAGGTGAAGGACAAGAGCTGTTCATCGAAGATGGAGGTTGGTGAGGGAGGCGAGGGAGGAGGGTTGATGGTGAGATGGCGCGGCGGGAGCCCTCCTCCCTCAGGCCGGGCGAAGGTCTCGAGGTGGGGGTTAAGGGGTCTGTCCTGTGGGTTGCGATGGGGAGAGGAATGAGGAGCGGGATTAGCGTCTATGCGACTGGGAAGCAAGAGAGAGAGAGGGGTAGCGCTAGGGCCTGCGCACCCCTGTTAGGGTGCACGAGTGTGTTCGGGTCTTTATGTGTGTGCATGTATGCATGCGTATGATAAAATTGACTGTGTGCATGTGAGCGCTGGTAGTGAGAGAGGGACGAGTGGGCCTTTCGTTATGGGTAAAAAAATTGGGTCGTCAAATAACTTGCGTGGAATGGTAAAAGAAATGGGGATTAATTTATGTAGTAATGAGAATTGAGGAGGGAAATAGCGAGGGAGAGTGACCAAAAAGGTTGGCCTCAACAATGTTGTAAAGTACTCCTCTATCTAGCATGCTATCGACAAAGATAAAATACAAAAATTATTCAAATACATAACAAGTTATCAAATGCACGAAAATATATGCAATCTTCAATTCTCATTAATGCAACTACTCTACCAATAAATGAGATTATTATTGTATCCTAAAATGTATATACTAACAAACTTAGACTTGAATAATCCACTAAAGTGGACTCATCAAATGCTCTCATACCTAAGTTTTACTAGATCTGAGCAAAACATTATGATCCTAAGAATAATGTTCTAGGCTAGGATGTAGAAATCAAGTCATCCTCATCTATTCAACCATTGAGGAATAAGTTCAAAATCTAAATATTCAGACTCAGAGGTACTCTAGTATCGACCAAGATGGATACCTCTTTGTCCTATCAGATTCTAATCGGGCACTATTTTGGGTCATCAATAGAGGTTTCTTAAGCCCCCAAGCTGCCTAAGGGTTTGTTGACCCTAGGGGTTAAAGCATCCATGCATATGTGCAAATGGCCTTGGTTTAATTTGCATGTGTATCAAAGAGAGAGAGAAGGAAATTTGTGAATTTTCTTTTTGTATTTTTTTTTGTTATCCCTCTAACGGCAACCTCAAATTGGCTCTCAACACAGCCTATACCAGATTCATCACCACCATCGCCAAACCTCAAAGGGTCCCTTGGCATTCAATGCTTCATGATAGCATTGCCCATGGCAACCCCAAGAACTCATAGCAGTCAATACTTCGTGATAGTGTTGTCCATTGTATTCTTAAGCTAATCTAGGCCCTGACAATCGATACTTCGGGATCGTGTCACCCATGGCAATTGAATAGCACAATGCGCTTACATGCCCCCGATAGGATATTTAAATATCTTAGGAGATAAGAGTCGAGGAGGTGACATATTATCATCGCATCCTCGAGGCGAGTATATACTCCTCTCATGCGGTAGGAACTCTTCCAATCAAATTATATTTTCAAACCTCTCTTAAGTCAAAACCTTGAGGGAATTATTTTTTAGAAGAGGAATTTTTTATGATTTTATCTTTATTAAGTGCACTGAATCAGATCAAAGTATGGAGGGTGGATGCTTAGGTTACCAAAAACCCTTAAACCCAAGGGCAAACATGGGAGTTAGATACTCCTTTAGCCTTTGATTTAATACATTGGCCTCATGGTTTCTTTAAGGATTCAAAAAATAGTCATAATCTTAGGAAATACTTGAGTTTTAAAGCCTACTTTAGGTCTAAAGAATCTAGACCCAAGACTCTTCCCAAATTCGTCAAGGGTAAAAGACTACTTAGCTCGTATCAATCTCCTCTTCTAACCTAGATTGCGATCTCATAACGCAGTATTACTTTCTTTATTTTATTATTTGACACCATGTTTTTTTAGCAATAAATTTTATTTCCAAATAAAGCAAGGAAAATGCAAGACAACAAATGTAATCTCTCCACCATGTTTAAATCTTACAATGTCATCATTATAAAGCGAAGATAAAGGATAAGGGAATAGAGTACACCTGAGGCTTGCGGAGACTATTCTTGGTTGAGCTACTTCCCAACGAGCACTACGTTTTCTATCAGCAACTAGACTTATAGGGAACCTATAAGTTTGGTTCCAAACAGAAAAAACTAGGCTTTAAAAATGTCTGTAAAAGATAGGGCCTAGAAAATAGGTAGCCACGGATGTTGACGAGCTGATGACGCAGAGTTATTCCAAACGCTCACCAAAAGATGTGAAAATAGGGAGCCTTGCAAGCTACCTGGAGAGTTGAAAAATAGACGAATGAGAAGGGACTTCTCAAAAAAGAATAAGTGGAGGATAGCAAGGATCCTACAAAGCAGGCAAGGTTTTAAAAGATATTTTAAAAAATAATGAAAACCCTTGACTGGCAAGAGTAAAAGTATAAGCATCAATCCAAACTCCCCATTCCACCTAGAGATGTATTGGCCTGATATTCTCCCGAGAAAGAATGAATGTGAGCAATGATTTGAGCCAGACATTAGGTAGGGAGTCTAAAGTTTGCTTGAGTGGTAATGATTAAGTCCAATGAGGGCTTAGTCTGTTCATATTCTTAAACAATTTCATTATTTCTTTAGTCTCCAACTGCTCGTCCATAATAGATGAGTCAAGCATAGAATTCATTATCTTGTTACTACAGGTGGACTCATGATTGAAATCATTTGACAGCAGTTGGGTTTCCTGGGAAGCAACGAAATTAGGAACATCATTAATTTTATCCTCGGGCTCTTTTTCATCAATTACATCCTTTCCGAGGGCTTTGTGTGATTCATCATTAAGCACAATCATTGCTTCATTATCTTTTATAACTTTAGGAGGATTATTCTTAATGCTAGAAGTGTAGAGAAATCTTGTATCTCTTAAGTCAATGATCTTGTCAGGGCATAAATCCTTAAATGATACATATCGACCTCGGGAGTCACTCCAAATCCTAATTCTGAATTCCTCTATCATATGTTCATCCTCCTCAAAATTGGACTCCACCTGAGATTATGAATCCTTAAGAAATTCATTTCTCATCCCAAACTCCCTAAGGAAATCCATTTGGGGTGATATTATCAAAATCAGATGGATGGGAGTCTAGTGCGGGTTCCTTAAGGGTGGGTTAGGGATTAGGTGCACTCAAGGTAGGACTAAGTTCCACCCATTGATCAGTAGAAGTGGGAATGACAAATTGAGTATGACCTTTGTTAGTCACTCTGAAACGGGTTTTAAAATCGTCACGTTGTAGTATAGCTCGAATCAGTATGAAAACATATAAAATTTATTACTCGAATGAAATCTGAGGTCGAACACAAGGAGCAAGTGGCAATTTAATACTCAAGATCACAAACAAAGATGTAAGAATTTGCAATCAATAAAGATATATAAATAAAATCCAATGTCAATAATGTAAAAAGAAGAGAGGGTAAAATGGTGATTTGATTCACCAAATTACCCTACAATGTTAAGCTTAGCAAGCTACTCAAAGTAACAGATCAGATAAGCCAAGCACAACTCAATTTAACCAACAGAACCAAGGTATCAGATATCATATGACATAATAGGCTCAGATGCCTTAATAGAGGCAAAGGCCTCTTCCACTTTCTTCTTTAAGCCTCACGGAGAGGCTTCTCTCTTCTTTTCCTCTTCTCTTCTTCTTTATTTCAGAGAAGGTGCAGCATAGGACTTAGCACGCCAGCAGAGGCAAAGGCCTCGTCAGATTTCACAAGAGTCAAAAGGAGAGCGGTAGAGCAAACCCCCCCCCCCTCTCCTCTCTTTTCTTTTTCTCTTCTTCCTTTCTCAGACCAAGCAAACCAAAGCAGACCCGGGTATTCAGGTAAATGGATCAAGCCTAGACCCGCGAGGCGTGAGCGCGAGCGTGCGTGGGCACATGCGAGGGGACCTCACCTTGTGCTTACTGAGGCAACGAGGCTATAATAGAAATTCCTCTTATGCGTTGCGCAGGCTTCAGGAATTGCCAATGTGGGACTAATCCCACAGGTGTTTCTTCGCGCAGCTGCGGGGCGACTTCCCTTGCTAAATTGAAGTAGCAGCCAAGGACGACGCCTTCAATTGGCACCCTGGGATCCTTCTTTGAGGTGTTCCACGCAACCTGGGTGTAGCGCTTGGAGCGGAAGATGCAAGAACACCTTTGTCAAGGTGTTTGTGAAGCTCCGTTAATGGCACTGTGTGATGGAGAGAGTTTCACTTAATTAAAATAGCAATAGAATGATACGTCGTTGTAATTAATGTGGTGGAAATCTCTCAATCAAAGATTAAAATAGATATGAATTTAAACCATGGAAAGGATGTCATATCCACAAGGAGGAACAGATTAATAAGTTCACAAAATATTTTTCATTTGTATTTATTCAATCACGTGCGCAATCCGTGTTCAAATCTGATGCGAAACAAGGTGAAAAGAAGGAACACATAATAATTTAGAAATGTAGGGATGTGAATGTAATTTTGACGTCAGAAAATTATATATGTGCAAGAGTATGCCATGTACTATTCACTTGCATGCATATGAAGATGTTATTCAAAATTAAATTCCATGCACATAGAGATGAATAATAAGGTTTAACAATTATCTAGAAGCATGAGCATTAAGGCATAAATTCGCCACAATAAAATAATCATAAATCAAAATTCATTTTGTGGCAATGGCATTCAATGTAAATACCAATTGAGTATAAAATAGAGGAAACTTCCTCTCTCTTCCTTGCGTGCACGAGGAGGCTTCATGGGAGGAGCTACGCGGTGGAAAGGCATGTCTCGACGAGGGCTACGAAATGGTGGTCACGCGGCGGCCGGAGGTGGCCGGACGGCGGAGAGGAGCGCCGGCCTGTCGCCGGTGGATGGCTGCACTATTGCTGTGTGCGCAGTCGCGCGGGTGCGCATAGCTGCGCTATACTTGTGTGTGGTCGCGTGTGGCTGAGCTGCCCTGCCCGCAGGCGCGTGGCTGTTGTGGGCGCGCTGCTGCGAGCGTGACTTTGGGTACTTGCAGGCACTGGAGAGGAAGAAGATGATGAAGAGGAGGTGCCGTGCGGTCTATAGTGAGGGCACAGGCGGTTGGGCGCAGCAAGGGCGCTGGAGGCTGGGCGCAGCGCCTGCAGGCGCTGGTGCTGCTGAGAGCGCTAGAGGGGGCCCGCAAGAGCGCTGAAGGGTGGCGGTGAGAGCGCTGGAGGCTGGCGTGCAAGGGCGCTGGAGGGGGCGCACCTGTAGGGTGCTTGGGCTGTAAGGGTACTGACGCACGCTGCTGCTAGGAGAGTTGCTTGGCACGATGAGGGCGCGGGTACAGGGCGCAGAGGCAGGGTGTGCAAGGGCGCTGAGGCAGGGTGCGCAAGGCAGGCTGTGGAGGGCGTTGGTGCACAGTGCTTGCTGGTTGCACAGTGCACGCAGTACTTCTCGATGGATCTCCCCAAGCCCCTCCGCCTCTCAATCTATATCTCCTCTCTTCCGCCTCTCAAGGGATTTTCAAAATCCTTTTCTAAATATGGCCAGCACCGTTTTCATTTGTTGAGGGAGGATGGCCGTAGGTTAGATATTTGCGGGGAGGTGTTGAGGCCGACCGAAGGATGAGGGAGGTGTTGAGGCGGCATTTGTTGGGGGAAATTTATCCCCCCCTCCTTGTTCTTTTCCAACATCATTCCTACAACAACAAAACATAAAATAATTACATACTAAGTTATAGAATGCGATAAAATAGATAAAAACTCAAGTAATGATGCATGCACTTATTTAATGACCTAATGTGATTATTAACAAACATACTATGTTAGAATTGAAGTACTTAGGCGTAACAATAGTCCATTAAAATGGACTCATCAAATACCCCCATGCCTAAGATTTGCTAGTCCATAGCAAAAATGAAAAATAATAGAAGTAATCAAAAGATTTCTTCTTTTCTTATTTCAAAACTATAGAGATCCAGACAAATGTGAAGTGATGATAGCCTAGGTAACAGATCCACGTGAAAAGCCAATTTGCATTGGGAGTTCGTACTTCACCCTTAGTAAATATTTCTATCTGGATAGGCAACTACTTCCCTTAGGGATAAAGTAGAAGATAATCTGTAATTTGACCTTGGCTTTTAGCTTAGGTAGGAGATATCCAGTTGAATGGATTTATTTTTGGTGGCACACACTCATCTGGTGCTACATCTAATCTAATACTACAGACTCTAGATCTCTAGACTATTAGACAAGTCAACTCGGAGATAGGCTAAACAACTGTGCTCTCTTGTTGTTCCTTGGCACTCACTTTTTTTTTTTCTCTGAGATCCCAAATCCGCCAGATTTAGTACTTGTGCTCACTGTTTGGTGGCTTCACATGGCATTCACACTTCAATTAAAGTCCTAATAACTATACAACTAAGTTAGAGTCCTTAGCCAGTATTCAGGCGATCAGAAATACTGAAAGGTAGGTATGGGTCATATTTGGTGGATCACGATAGGTGTTTTGTTGCCATAGAAATAATGTTACATAAAAAACATTATAAACTTGGACTCTTTTCTTTTTCTTTTCTCTCTCTCTTTTCTTCTTCTTCTTCTTTTTTCTTTCTTTTTTTTCTCTTTTTTTTTTAATATAACTGTTTCTTCTTTCTATTTCTTCTTTTTCTTCTTTTCTTTTTTTTTTATAAATCAACATAACAGACACAGACTTTTATTTATGAGGCATTATTAGGGATGATGATGGTCAAGAGGATATTGTGTAGCTTATTTGGTGAAAGTATCAATTCTTGGCATCGAGAAGGAATGGATGGGACAGGCATATTTCTATGAAGGACGGTTGTAACCATCCACCATAGTCATAGCATTATTAAGACTCGATCTCTATGTATCTGCCTTATTTGGTGACTCTTAGGAATTCACACAAAGTACGCACACAGGAACAGAGAGCTAAAACTATGCCTAACTTTGAAGTATCATCATCTAATTATCCAAAACTTAAGAGTCCTTGCACTAGACTTAGCGCACCAGTAATCTCTCTAATTCCATCTCATAAATATGGGGTGGATCTACTAGAAGATAGTATGCCTGACTCCCTATTAACTGTCCAAGGGTTCAGTAGACTGCAAATGCTTCTTGGTTTTCTTCAAGGATCTATTACCCAGTCTACATGCACGTGAAATAAATGTACTGGATTCTAAACTTAAGAAATAATTCAAGAAAAACCTCCAATGACAAAATCTATTTTGCTAGGGACTAACCCATTTAGCTCAAGAAAATAAGAGTTATATATATATATATGTATGTATGCAAATATTTAGAAATGCTATAAACATTCTCAGGTTATACCCCCCTATGCCTAAGACTAACAATGTCCTCATTGGAAAAATGCAGACATAGAAGAATATCACCCGAGGAGTAGAGTGGGAGGAGCTAAGTGTTTACCACGCTTGATCGGGTTTTAAAGAATGTTACGTTGTAGTATAGCCGAAAAAGCGTTCAAAACAAATAAAGATTTTTATTACTCGAAAATCGGAGTATTCGAGGTCGAACACAGGGAGCAATCGAAATTTACTACTAATCTCAAATGTAATTGAACACTCTAATTTACTCAAAAGTTTAAGTCAAATGTAAATGCATGAGTTTGAAAAGCAATTATGGTAAAAAGAAAGAATTGGACGTTTGATCATGAGATCAGACGTCTTAAAAGATGTCTTTTCCTTCTTTGATTCTTCTTCCTTTCTTCTTTCTCTGCAGTGCCTTGCTTTTCTTCTGCCTTCTTTCTTTCTTCTGCAGCCTTCACTTTGCTTCTTTCTCTTCTGTCTTCCTTCCGTCCTGGTCTTTCTTCTTCTTTCTCTTCTCTCTCTGCGAAGGCTTCTTCTTCCTTGGTCTTCTTCTTTCTCTCTTCTGCGAAGACTTCTTCTTCTTCCTTGCCTTTGCTTCTTCTCTCTTCTGTCTTCTTCTTCTCAGCAGTCTCTCCTTCTTGCCTTGATCTTCTTCCTGCCTTTGCTTCTTTTCTTGCAGTCCTTCTTTCTTTCTTCCTTCTCTTCTGTCTTCTTTTTGTCTGCAGTCCTTTTCTTCCTTGGCTAAGTTTCTTCTCTTCTTCGCTCAGCCTGCCTGCATAGAGAGCAAAACCTACCCCTTTCCCTCTACCCGCGCGTCTCTCACTCTCTGCAATTCACTCAAGGACGCTCTCCCAGAGCCACGGGTAATCGGGTCGGATTTCGCACCCGGGACCAGGCGCACCGGCAGGTGGGTGATGCACGAGGAGTGCTCAGGTTGGGTCGGGTCGGAGCCCACCAGATCCGCGAGGTGAAATCGCGGACGAGGTGAGCGTGGGTCAGGTGAGGGATCTCAACCCTGTGCGTTCAGAGGCGAGGCAATATCACAAAAATAATTTAAAGTATAACTGCACTTCGCGTTTCGCCGATGTGGGACTATTAATTCTGCCCCTCTCCCGCGCGCACCTGCAGAGCCTTCGTGCAATCGCCATAGCTGCGGACGTTGCTGCGCTCCTTACTGGACTGAGGTGCTTCGCACTACTGTCACGAATATGCTGCACCTGAAGATTGGAGAACCTGACGCCTGGAGCTGCTGAAGCTTGGAGCTGCTCCAACCGTCAATGGTGGCAGGGGCTGAAATCCTGTCAAACACAAAACAAGCCTCTCGGCTTAATCAGACCAGCTGGGCACCTTCGCCGTGGCACGGCGAAGGTGGTGAGCCATGCGGCAGGCCGTGGGATGGCCTAGGCGTGCGTGCCTAGGTCAACCTGTGGCCGGGGGTGTGGGTGTGTTCGAGGGACTATGGTGGAGGCGTAGAGGGATGGTGGATGGGCGGAGGTTGTTCCTTGTGGTGAGGCGGAGCTTATGAGACGGTTGGCGAGCCATGTGGAGGGGCGGAATGGTGGGGGCGGCTCGCCGGAGGTCGGTCGGAGGCGAGGAAGATGGAGGTGGTCAGCGACGGTCGAGGGGCAATTAAATGAAATAAAAGGGGGAAAAGAGAGAGGGGAAGATGGAGAATGTATTAAGCCTAACTACAGGGATGAAGGGGGATGGAGAGGCGGACAGTCGTACCTGCTGTCGCCGGAGAAGAAGCTACCCAGTGGAGGAAGACGGTGGCGACGACGGGGCTGAGGCGGCGTGCGTGGGTATTGCGCGACGCGGAGGAGAATCAGGAAGATGACTTTGCCACTAGTTTTGTGGCAGAGCGAAGAGGGAGGGGAGGAAAGCTCGCCGGAGCTCGCTGGGTACTTGGCCGGAGAAGAAAGAGAAGAAGTTGAGGTGGAAGTCTGGCCAAGTCAAGCTAAAAATAAGCGGCCGGGTTTGGAGGTTCTTTTATAAGTGCTGGGCCGTATGCTCAGAGCGTGGAGGGCACGCCTCAGTCTCCGATGGCTCGCCGGAGAAGGAAAGTGGGTGGATACCCAAATTAGGTTAATTGATGAGCTAGGACCCTAATCTAGGTCAAATTGGGTTCCAAAGGCCAAATTAAGTGTTCTAAACCATAGAGGATATTTTTACATGAATTTTAGAGGGTTTACTTGATTTTTATCCTAACCAGAACCTTGTTGATTTAAGCGGGTCTGTTTTAGGGTTACCAAATGTCATTTAATTCCTAGATTGCACATGAACCCATTTCTGATTGACTCAACCCACTTTTTATCTTATTTAGACCATTTGACCTATGTTTTGCCTCTGAGAAATCCCGTTTATGCACTGCAATGGTAAAATTGCAGTTTTAACCTTTAATTCATGTTTTCTTCTCAGAGCACTTATTCCTTCATTTAGGCCTTCCTCTAGGTTATGTAGGAGCTTTTATCTTCTTTATTGGGTCAAAATGAGCTAGCTATGGCTCATGATGAGGCTCTCATCATACCCCCATGCCTAGCTTTTGCTTGTCCCTTAGCAAAATTTCAGGGTTTTAACTTCCGTTCTAGACCCTGAGTGTCTGTCAACAATCATGATAAGTGCTTCTCCTTTTTTTTGTGATTAGGTAGGAATGCTGACAATAGGCCTAAAGGTATTCAAGTACCAACCAAAATCCGGACCTGTTCCGCTTTAGCATCAGTCCTCCGCAAAGGTTTCTACGGCTCACAGAAACTAACCTAGGGTTTGTTGGACTCCGCGGTTAAAGCACCCGTGCTTGAGATATTTTTAGCCTAAGTTCAGTTTGCAGTAAGAGAGATAGAGGATTTATTTGTTTGGAGAATTTTTCTCTCTCTTTTCTTTTTATTTCTAGCTTCGGATTAGCTTCTCAACACGGTCTGTATCAGATTCCTCGTCCCCATCATCAATCCTCAAGGGTCCTTGGCTTTCGAGATTTTGAGATAATCTTGCCCATGGCAACCCCCAGAACCCTGGCTTTCGAGATTTCGAGATAATCCCGTCCATGGCGTTCCGTGGCCGAATTCAGACCCTGGCGATCGACATTTTGTGATAATTCCGCCCATGGTATTTGAACCAGCAGAGTGCTTACATGCCCCCAGTAGGATATTTAAATATCCTAAGAGACAAGCACCGAGGAGACGATATGTTGTTACGCATCTTCGAGGGGAATTTCCCGCCTCTCCGCGCTGGGAACTCGTCCAAATCAACTTGTGTTGATTGGCCGCTCCTAATCTAGGTGACTTTTTCAGAACATTAAACACTTTTGCGTGATTTTGATATTTATGCGCACTGAACCAGACTGTGTGTGAATTTGGGGTGCTTAGGTTACCGAATCCCGCAAATCGGAGGTCAATTAACGAGGCCGAATACTTCCTAAGCCTTAGACCTAATACCTAAGCTTCGCATTTTCCCCAACCTCTTGAGGATTATCCAGATTTTAGCGAATACATGAATTTTTAAGCTAAAGAATCTAGCCCAAGAGGCCTAAGATCAGCGTTCCCGCTAATCTCTTGTTATGTCTCCTTAGCACTTTTCTTTTATTTCTTTTCTTGATCTGGTCTAGAACTTCAGTTAATTCCTTAACCTTTTACTAATGACTATTTCTTTTTCTTTTTCATTTTGTGCTCCTTTTTGTCATTTTACTCTTTTTCTCCTTATGAATATGTGGCTCACAAAATTTCCTCCTTCCCCCATTTTTTTTTGTTCTTTTTCATAATTTTTCAATTTTTTTGTGTTTTTGACATATGTGAATTTTTGTGAGAATCCTTCTGATTTTTTCTTGGTTCTGTATGTGTGCACTTTATCACCCCCCATGCCTAAGTTTTGCAATGTCATTGTAAACGGAGGGTGTGAATAGTGTTGAGGTCAGGGACTTAGAACAGGATACCTTGGGTGGGTGAATGGGTTGAAAACGAATGATGCGGATGATTTCAAGCTCTGATTCATGTACTAGAGGTGGGATCAACTGTCTAAGGCTGAACTCAATGTGCAATGGATGTGGAGTACAGACAGATAATCAGACGGGTCTCTATTTTTGGGATGACGGGTTGCCTCCCGTTAAGCGCTAAATTCAATGCCTTCAGCCGAGCGGAAAATGGGGTGGAGAGGGAGTGGTCAAATCAGCGAAATTTTGTAAAACAAGCACCTTGATTAAGAGCCTGGTTGGTCCAACCAGGTGCTTGTTCAGATCAGTGGGCTGATGATGCAGCCCAAACCCAATAAGTCTGGTGGGTTGATAGATGTAGATCAACAAATGCGGAACCCATCATATGCAGTGAAGTTCTGATGGATATGGAAGTGAAAACTCAGGTTTAGGCTGAGTCGAATCAGCCTGGTCAGAGTAGGGTTCCGAAAAATAATCAATGTAAGGTGTGGAATCCCTACAGGGGTGATCAAAGAATGATGGCTCCTGATTTTCTGTCTGATCAGTGCCCGATACTCGGTATAGATATGGAGTTGAATCATCTGCAATCGGCTCAGTGAGAGGTGAATCGGAATAGAAATTGAGTTCGGTTGCGGGTCGGGGTAGAGAACGGGTTTTGATTGGTTCTGTATATGTGGACCAGGTGGCTTCAAAGAAAATTGGCTTGTTATAATCAGGAAGCAGATTTTCTCCAATGTTATGGTTAGATTCGAAATCGTCGGAGAGTTTGCGAAAATCAAAATTTGAATGAGATTCACGATCGTGAGTTCCGCCATAGAATAAATCATATGTTGTATACTCAGCAGCCTGACTGGGGTCTAGCCTAAATGTGAATTCTGAGCTTAAAAGGGTGTCCCTATTTGGTAAAGGCTCAGGTTCAAAGTTAGTAGGGCAAACCCAATCGAAACCCCACTTGTCCAACTCCTCGATTTCTGTGTCGTAGATTGGCATGACTTCCGAAAAATCGATTCGTTCCTCTGAGGAGGTTGGCGAGGGATATTCATCAAATCGAGGCCCAAAATCATATTCTTCATTAAAAGATTGATCTTCTTCATATGGGGCCTTGAAATCTTCAAAATATGTTTCAGATCTAGATTCTAGGCTTCGGATGTGGGTTGAATTACTAGAATCTAGGTCTGAATAACCTTCGAGGGTCACCTTATCAGAATAAGGGACGTAATTTACACCCTCGAGAGGTTCAGTTCTACTCTCATTCTTACAGGAGTTTTGGGATTCTAGAATGGGCTCAACATTGTATTTTCCTGCATTTGGAGCTTCCCAACCTTCTTCAATATCAGGCACATTATACTCCATCTGGGTTGGGAATCCACAACCATTTTGTGCCTCAAACCCAAGATCAGATTTATCCTCGATGTTGTCCCAAGATGGTTCATCCTCTGTTTGTGGTATATACAGGTACTTCTGGTCAATAACTTGTTTTACTAATCTCAGTATCTCTTCCCATTTTTCAAGACTATCTTGGTGTTGCTTCCAAAGTTGAGGATTTGTCATACATTGAAGGTATTCAATATTGTGTAGTTTTTCTATCTCAATGTATGCAGTAATGATCAAGTCACGGGTTGATCCTTTTGTAGCTTCTGCTAATAGTACTTGGGCACAAGTTATGATAAAGGTTGTGGTTGTTGGGACATCAACCTGAATGTTTCCTACTGGTGTTGAGCTTTCTTCATTTTCATAGAATTTCATGGCATCCTCAATCATTTTATTTCTCATGGATCTCTGATCTTCAGGTTTCTTGAATGGTGGTCCTAAGTGGTTTGGCTGCATATTTGGATCAGGTGGTGGAATCCAGATGTAGAATCAGAGTTTGAATCAAGATGTAGAATCAAGTTATGAAGCGATCAGATCTGAATAACGAGTCCCACTGAAAATGTGTATGTGTGCTCTAAAGAGAAAAGATGAGGGACTGGAGATGTTTTTGACCCAATCAAGACACTCAAAGACGTTTGGATGACTACGGAGGTTCGAGGTGGATGGACCCCTGGATCAGAAGATCGTCCACCTGAGAATTACCTGGGCAGCCAGAGAGGGAGACTCCCGCAAAGACCCCTACACGGTAGAGCGTCCCCACGGGTTACAGGGTTTCCCCCACCTGACCTCTCTTGTCACTAAGATTCCAGGTAGACCAGAATGGGGACCTTGACCTCTTAAGTCTACCACTTTTATTTCCAAGGTGCTTTAGGGTTCTCACTTGAACTTTAGATGTTTTGATATTGTGACCTAATTTAGAGGTTGGTTGACCCCCCACCTGACCTATCCTATAGATGGCAGAATGATTCTAGGTTTGGAGCCTACAGGTCACCCTGATTTGACTCCCAGGTTATTAGGTCCAAAATTTTTAAGATTCAAGTGATTTTAGAACTCAATTTTTCTTAGGGTTTGTTTAGATCTCTTCAATCAAGGGCTTGGGTAGCACACCGATGCGGGAAGGTTTATTTCCTTTTATGTAGGCATGTGTGACTAACACTCCAAGATCCTACTGTCGAAACCCTAATTTGGTTCTATTTCCAATCCTTTTTTTCTTTTTCACAAAAATTCTCTTTGGACTTGAAAGCAAGAATTGTGTTGTCCGTAGAGATTAAGCATTATACATGAATTTGTGGGATAGAATCTAAAAAAAATCGCTCTAACTTCAAGAAGAATTAAAAAATTTTTACAAAATTAGGAAATGTTTGCCTTAAAGATGATGATTACTATATAAAGAAAGCAATTGATTCCTAAATTGATTTTCTTCCTTTTGTCTTTTCAGGATTAGGGGATGATTAAGGAAGAAAAGAAATTACCTGCCCTGGAGTGGTTGACTTGCGGAAGGGATTTTCTCGTGGAATACTTGCAAGATTAAAACAAAGCAAAGTAGGGCAAGTTAGTGTTCAATATGATAAAAAGAATGTAGAGACTAGTGATAAATTGCATGCTGCTCCCCGGCAACGGCGCCATTTTGTTGAAGCGACACTGCTCGATTGTGTTTTAACAGTTAATTACGTCGTAGTATAGGTGATCAAGTGTCGTCAACAAATAAAGATTTTTATTACTCGAAAATCGGAGTATCCGAGGTCGAACACAGGGAGCAATCGGAATTTACTACTAATCTCAAATGTAATTGAACACTCTAATTTACTCAAAAGTTTAAGTCAAATGTAAATGCATGAGTTTGAAAAGCAATTATGGTAAAAAGAAAGAATTAGACGCCTGATCATGAGATCATACGTCTTAAAAGATGTCTTTCCCTTCTTTGATTCTTCTTCCTTTCTTCTTTCTCTACAGTGCCTTGCTTTTCTTCTGCCTTCTTTCTTTCTTCTGCAGCCTTCACTTTGCTTCTTTCTCTTCTGTCTTCCTTCCATCCTGGTCTTTCTTCTTCTTTCTCTTCTCTCTCTGCGAAGGCTTCTTCTTCCTTGGTCTTCTTCTTTCTCTCTTCTGCGAAGACTTCTTCTTCTTCCTTGCCTTTGCTTCTTCTCTCTTCTGTCTTCTTCTCAGCAATCTCTCCTTCTTGCCTTGATCTTCTTCCTGCCTTTGCTTCTTTTCTTGCAGTCCTTCTTTCTTTCTTCCTTCTCTTTTGTCTTCTTCTTTTTGTCTGCAGTCCTTTTCTTCCTTGGCTAAGTTTCTTCTCTTCTTCGCTCAGTCTGCCTGCACAAAGAGCAAAACCTACCCCTTTCCCTCTACCCGCGCGTCTCTCACTCTCTACAATTCACTCAAGGACGCTCTCCCAGAGCCACGGGTAATCGGGTCGGATTTCGCACCCGGGACCAGGCGCACCGGCAGGCGGGTGATGTGCGAGGAGTGCTCAGGTTGGGTCGGGTCGGAGCTCACCAGATCCACAAGGTGAAACCGCGGACGAGGCGAGCGTGGGTCAGGTGAGGGACCTCACCCCTGTGCGTTCGGAGGCAACGAGGCAATATCACAAAAACAATTTAAAGTATACCTGCGCTTCACGTTTCGTCGATGTAGGACTATTAGTTCTGCCCCGCTCCTGCGCGCACCTGCAGAGCCTTCGTGCAATCGCCACAGCTGCGGGCGTTGCTGCGCTCCTTGTTGGACTTAGGTGCTTCACACTACTGTCCTGAATATGCTGCACCTGAAGATTGGAGAACCTGACGCCTGGAGCTGCTGAAGCTTGGAGCTGCTCCAACCGTCAATGGCGGTAGGGGCTGAAATCCTGTCAAACACAAAACAAGCCTCTCGGCTTAATCAGACCAGCTGGGCACCTTCGCCGTGGCATAGCGAAGGTGGTGAGCCATGCGGCAGGCCGTGGGATGGCCTAGGCGTGCGTGCCTAGGTCAACATGTGGCCGGGGGTGTGGGTGTGTTCGGGGGACTGTGGTGGAGGCGTAGAGGGATGGTGGATGGGCGGAGGTTGTTCCATGTGGTGAGGCGAAGCTTATGAGATGGTTGGTGAGCCGTGTGGAGGGTTGGAATGGTGGGGCAGCTCGCCGAAGGTCGGTCGGAGGCGAGGAAGATGGAGGTGGTCAGCGACGGTCGAGGGGCAATTAAATGAAATAAAAGGGGGAAAAGAGAGAGGGGAAGATGGAGAATGTATTAAGCCTAACTACAGGGATGAAGGGGGATGGAGAGGTGGACAGCTGTACCTGCTGTCGCCGGAGAAGCTGCCCAGTGGAGGAAGACGGCAGCGACGACAGGGCTGAGGCGGCGTGCGCGGGTATTGCGCAACGCGGAGGAGAATCAGGAAGATGACTCTGCCACTGGTTTTGTGGCAGAGCGAAGAGGGAGGGGAGGAAAGCTCGCCAGATATCGCTGGGTACTTGGCCGGAGAAGAAAGAGAAGAAGTTGAGGTGGAAGTCCGGCCAAGTCAAGCTAAAAATGAGTGGCCGGGTTTGGGGGTTCTTTTATAGGTGCTGGGCCATATGCTCAGAGCGTGGAGGGCACGCCTCCGTCTCCGATGGCTCGCCGGAGAAGGAAAGTGGGTGGATACCCAAATCCCTCGTGCGTTCGCATGAGAGATTGGGTTCACACCAGAGATCGTGATTGGCCTTAGATGGAAGGGAATTCCTCAGAGAATCACCCTTCCATTTCTGGGAGGGGATCTCTAAGGAATCGGAGAGTATTCCCTCTCTAATCCTCGCCGGAGAAGGAATCTGCCCTAACAATGGTGGAAGGACCTGGTTGCAAAGGTGGCAAGGAAATTAGGGGACTCTCTGCGATGATTTCAAAAGATAGGGACCAAATTATGATTTAGGTGTACTAAATTGCAAAGTAGGTCAAGATGACCTCCCCTTAGGTCCAAATTTTGGTAAAAACCTAATTTGGACCTAAGGAATCCAATGGTGAAGTTGGATTTTAGGTTTGACCTCGTTTGACTGGACATTTTGCGTAAAAACCTAAATTAGGTTAATTGATGAGCTAGGACCCTAATCTAGGTCAAACTGGGTTCCAAAGGCCAAATTAAGTGTTCTAAACCATAGAGGATATTTTTACATGAATTTTAGAGGGTTTACTTGATTTTTATCCTGACCGGAACCTTGTTGATTTAAGCGGGTCTGCTTTAGAGTTACCAAATGTCATTTAATTCCTAGATTGCACATGAACCCATTTTTGATTGACTCAACCCATTTTTTATATTATTTAGACCATTTGACCTATGTTTTGCCTCTGATAAATCCCGTTTATGCACTGCAATGGTAAAATTACAGTTTTAACCTTTAATTCATGTTTTCTTCTCAGAGCACTTATTCCTTCATTTAGGCCTTCTTCTAGGTTATGTAGGAGCTTTTATCTTCTTTATTTGGTCAAAATGAACTATTTATGGCTCATGATGAGGCTCTCATCACTAAGGCTCCTCAAGCCGAAGTGCGTCCAAAACCTGGCCATCTGAAAGAGTAATATAAGGTTTAAGTCACTAGCCATTTACCTTAAAGCTTGCACCTGAAGTAGGGTTCCGAATTTCTACAGCTCCATGAGGGAAAGTATTGATAACAATGTATGGCCCATCCCATCAGGACTTGACCTTTTCAGGAAATAATTTAAGTCTAGAATTGAAAAGCTAAACCCATTAGTTGGGCTCAAAAGTCTTTCTAATGATGTTCTTATCATGGAAGACTTTTATACGTTGCTTGTAAGCTTGAGAAGTTTCATAGGCTTCATTACGAAGCTCCTTAAGCTCACTTAATTCTAACATACGTGCCTTTCCCACTTTATCCAAATTCAAGTTAACGTTTTTAATAGCCCAATAGGCTTTATGTTGGATTTCAACAGGAAGGTGGCAGCTTTTCCGTAGAAAAGACTGAAAGGAGACATGCCCAACGGAGTCTTATATGCAGTTCTGTAGGCCCAAAGAGCATCATTTAGTTTTTTAGACCAATCCTTCCGATCGGGCCTAACAGTTTTTTCTAAAATTCGCTTAATCTCCCTATTAGACACTTCAACTTGTCCACTCGTTTGGGGATGGTAAGGTGTGGCTATCATGTGGTTGACTCCTAAATTTTGGAGTAGTCTTGTGAAGTGTACGTTCTTGAAGTGAGGTCCTCCATCACTTATGATCGTCCTTGGGCACCCGTACCGAGTAATGATATTAGCCTTAACAAAGCCCAAGACCACGGAATGGTCATTGGTTCGCGTGGGTATGGCTTCTATCCATTTTGATGCATAGTCTACAGCCACAAGGATGTATTCATCTATGGACACAGGAAAGGGACCCATGAAGTCAATGCCCCAAATATCAAAGATCTCAACAGGGAGGATAGGTTGTTGGGGCATCTCATCCCTTTTTCCAATGGTTCCCGTCTGCTGGAAACATAGACATGCGCCCACATATGTATGTGCATCTCAGAATAATGTGGGCCACCAAAAGTCAGACTGAAGAACCTTATGGGTAGTCTTCTTCCCACTTAAATGTCCCCTACAATGGAGGTCATGGCAGAAACTCAGAACACTTCTTTGTTCTTCATTAGGGACGCAACGGTGAAAAAGCTGGTTAGGGTCTACTCTAAAAAGCTTGGGTTCCTCCCAGTGATAAAATTTAGCGTTAGCAAGAAACCTGTCTCGCTTCTGCTTGTCCCAAGTACTGGGGGTAATGCCTGTGACAAGATAGTTCACTATGTCAGCGAACCAGGGAGTTTTAGCTCCCATGGCCATTAGAGACTCATCAGAGAAAGTCTCTTGAATACTGCCAGCAGGGTTTGATGCTGAAGGTTCGGGCCCTACCAGGAGGGGGTGACGTAATAATTGCGGAATTGAAAAATAAATAATCTCACAAATAAGCAATCACACAAGTACACAAGAATTTTTAGGTGGAAACCCAAACTGGGTGAAAACCACCACCTAACCCTCTCGAGTTAGGATTTTCCGATCAACCAAGTTGATCAAAATCCACTAAACCAAATCACTTTAAACGAGGGTGATTCAACCTCAATACAACCACGCTACGAGTACGAGGGTAGCGTTTCTCAACCCCTTCTCTCCACGAGAAGGATTTTGTCCCACGAAGGAGACGGGAATTCGCAAAGCGAATACTGTAACGACCCGGTTCCCGAGTCCCTACGAGACACGAGAACCGGACCGACTCGACTAATCCCAAGACCTAGTCGTCCAACGAGGAAGTAACCAAAAGACAGTAAAATAAACCACATTCAGCATGAATATAACTAACAGTAAGAAAGTACAGCAGTAAGGAAAGAAACTACTACAGTAGGTACCACCACAACAGTAAAACAGCATTTATCATATAACAAGAACTGCAGGTAAAGAAGGTACAGCGGAAACAAAAACTACTCACTAGAACAGAAACAAAAGGAGTACAAAAGGCTGTGGTAACTCTACTGGACCCTACTCGGCCCAGCGTCCTCTGCAGCCGCCGACCCTGGCTGCTCAACACCTGGTCCTGAAAAAGGTAACGAGTGTAACACGTCAGCAAAACGCTGAGTAGAGTGGCAAACTAACTAAAGGCAACAGTAGAGTGTACAGTAGCTGTTATGTTCTATTACTTCCTTTATTCACATCTTTCAATTTTTCTCACCATTTCATTTATTTCTCAGATCCTTTACTTGATCTCGAATGTCCTCGTGGGAACGATCTTGATTGCAGTCTTTTCCAAAAGTAGAAGTAGCACGTGGTGCTCTCCTGGCCGGGAGAGTCCCCCGTGGTGATCCTACCCTCAGTCAACCACCCCAAGGTTACTGACAGACGTAACGGTGACTACGGCACGCGCGATAAACGCACAGGTAGCTAGCTCGCACTGGCACGCGGTCAGTCGTTTCCGTTAACGGGTGCGCCCAAAGCACAGCACGGAACCAGGGCAGAGCCCTCTCAGTAACAGGGGTCCAACCCCTCCACAGTAACCAAACCGGGGCCTTGCCCCTCCACAGTCCGTGCACCCTCGCCTGACTACCCTGGTTTGCCCTAGTGGGCCTAACAAGTCGGTGAAGGAGGCTAGCAGAACCCCGGGGCCCGTGGGGTAGCTAGTACTCTCCTAACACTACTAGCTCTCCTCGGTACTACGTACACGAGGGCCAACAAGTCGGTACAGAGCGGCCAATCCTAACCCCGGGTCCCTGGGGCGGCTGGCCCCACTCTGCACTAAACAGGTACAGGTACTTCCCTTGGTACTGCGTACCCAAGAGACAGTACAAACTACATCTCAGTTCCATTCCTTTTTCTTTCCAGGAGTTCCACTCCTAATTCCCCGTAGGGTTCCAGCTCTTTATCTCAGAACATCATATGTTTCACTTTCCAGATTCACGTTCTCAAAATCCATGATCTCAAACATGTTTCTTTATTCATAACAGGCAGCTGTTAATTCAAATTACAGGCAGCTTTATATTCCTTTCCATTTTTCCAAGACTGCAGTATTATACATTCCACTAGTTTTCCATCCTAAGATTCATGCCACATCCTAGGATCTAGCATACAACTAGTTTTCCAGCCCTAGGATTCATGCATACCTAGGAGCTATCATTCCATACATTTCTCATTCCTAGGATTCATGCAATGTCCTAGATTCTAGTTATGGTTTCATACTTTAACAGATTTTATTAATAACTTAAGCCACTCTACCAGGTACAACGGGAGTAATGGGGGCGTGATCGGGAATCCCGCGTGCCTCCGCGACTCTCAAGACTGCAACTGAACAAGATCCTGTCACAAGGATCAAACACAAGGAGTGTCTCAAAACAGTGTATAGCTACTGTAGATGAGTAGAGGAATTAATTCTGAAGAGAACGCAGCTCGAATCGCGGAAAACGGAGCCCGAACGGGCCCTAAACGGGTCGAAAAAGACGATACTGTGCAAAATCAGACGTCTGGAACTCCTTCCAGACGTCTTAAAAAGTGGATCAGAGAATTACCTGTTCAGCGTGGTTTCCCAGACGTCCAGAAGTCTGCGGGGACGTCTGCCTAGATCCCAGACGTCCGATGGTCCCTCCGGACGTCTGGAGGTCACTCCCGCCGTCTGGTACAACTTCCAGACGTCTGATTCGCAAAGGATGGCGAATCAGCGAACCTGCGCACAGCCAACCCCCCCTCCCTCAGTACGGTCAGTCGACAAGAAGGAAGAAGAAAGCGGAAACTCACCTTTCAGACGTCTGTATGATCTTACAGACGTCGACCTTGCCGTCTGGCTATCAACCCAGACGTCTGATTCTGGAAATTTTTCCAGAATCAGAACCCTGCTCGGCCTCTGCTCGCGACGCCGCCCGCGTTGCACCTCGCGCGTCTGCTGCTGAGCCCGCAGCAGGTCCCTCTCCGCGTCGCTCCGCGCCCCCCTGCGCCCTCCGCCAGCCGGCCAATCCGCTCCGGCGAGCTCGCCCTCATGGCAGAGCTCCGCCCTCGCACGCCGCACCTCCGCGCTCACTGCGGCCGCCGCTGCCGCCCTCACGTCCGCTCGCTCTCGCGCACAGGAAGGAGAAGAAGGAGGAGACGGTGGAGACGGGAGGGGAGGCGTGCCCCTTTTAACGCCGCGCGGAGAGGAGAGAGAGAAGGCGGCAGGCCGCCTGTAGCCGCAGAGAAAAGAGGGAATATGCGGCCTGCGCGCTCAGGCGCGCAGGCGACTCGCGTGTGTCGAAAATAACGGATTTCCAGACGTCTTGAAACTATCCCAGACGTCTTATCAGACGTCTGGTTGTGATCCCAGACGTCTTGTCCGACGTCTGAGCCACCTCCCAGACGTCTTAGAACACGTCTGGGGCACACATTCGTTACAATATAACAAACTCAAAGGAAGTTTCGTCCCCGAAACTTGAGCCAACTAGGGTGCGGGAAAAAGATGTCCAAATAACCATAACAAACTCAAAGAGGACCAAAGCCGATCCGAAAAGACGTACCCGCGAAAAGCTCTGGGTACCGCTCCCGCATTGCTGCCTCAGGCTCCCAGGTAGCCTCCTCGTACCGCTGGCTCCTCCACAAAACCTTTACCAGGGGTACTTGCTTTCGTCTCAACCTGCGGACGGCTCGGTCTAGGATCTGCACTGGCCGCTCGGGGTAGGTCAGGTCGTCGCTCACCTCGACGCTCTCGTGACTCAGTACGTGGCTGGGATCGGCTACGTACTTCCTGAGGTTGGACACGTGGAACACGTCGTGCACACCAGAAAGCTGCGGGGGAAGGGCAAGTCTGTAAGCAACGGGTCCAACCCGCTCCAGGACCTCAAAGGGCCCCACGAACCTCGGCGCGAGCTTCCCTCTCACCCTAAACTGCTGTAAGCCCTTCATGGGCGAAACACGAAGGAAGACGTGGTCCCCAACCTCGAACTGCACCTCTCTGCGTCTGCGATCTGCGTAGCTCTTCTGTCTGCTCCTGACAGTGCGGAGTCGTCTGTGGATCTGCTCAACTGCCTCCTGACTCTGTCGGATCAACCGGGGGCCAACCTCCCACTTGGTCCCCACCTCAACCCAACTCAAGGGTGCCGTGCATTTCCGTCCGTACAGAGCCTCGTAGGGAGCCATGCCGATGCTCGAGTGATAACTGTTGTTGTATGCAAACTCCGCCAGGGGCAGGTGCTCCTCCCAAGAGCCCCTCCAGTCTAGTACACAGGCACGCAAAAGGTCCTCAAGTGTCTGTATCGTGCGTTCCGACTGTCCGTCCGTCTGGGGGTGGTAAGCCGTGCTAAACCTCAACCTCGTCCCCAAAGCCTGCTGAAACTCAGCCCAAAACTGGGACGTAAAGCGGGTATCCTGGTCGGATACGATCTCCCACGGAACTCCGTGTAGTCGCACCACATCACGGATATACCTCTCTGCCAACTGTGCTGGTCCCAAAGTGACTCGGATCGGCAAGAATCGTGCCGTCTTCGTCAATCTATCCACTATTACCCAGACTGCGTCGTGTCCTCGCTGGGTAACAGGTAAGCCCACCACCAAGTCCATGGTGATGCTCTCCCACTTCCACTCTGGCACTGGAAGCGGCTGAAGCGGCCCTGCAGGCCTCTGATGCTCGGCTTTCACCTGCTGGCACACTAAGCACTGCTGCACGAACTCACCCACATCCCGCTTCATCCCTCTCCACCAGAACTCGCGTCTCAAGTCATGGTACATTTTCGTGTTTCCGGGATGTATGGTGAATCTGGAACCGTGTGCCTCAGTCAGGAGCTCTCTCAACAGCTCCTCGTCTCTGGGGACGCACAACCGTCCCCTCAAGCGTAACACCTGGTCTGTGAAAGAGAAGTCCCCTGGGTCCCCTGATAGTACTCTGTCGCGCAAAGACTGCAAGTACGGATCGGCCATCTGTCCCGTGATGATGCGGTCTATCAACTCTGGCCTGGTCTGCCGTGTCACCGTCACTGCCCCACAGTACCCTCGTAACTCTAGAGGTCGCCAACTGCCCACCTCCTCCAAAAGGCTCCAACTCTGTAACTGTAGACTGGCCAAGCGTGCGGGCGCCTTACGGCTCAAGGCGTCAGCCACCACATTGGCCTTTCCCGGGTGGTAGGAGATGCTGCAGTCGTAGTCCTTCAGGAGCTCCAACCAACGTCTCTGTCTCATGTTGAGCTCCTTCTGGTCAAAAAGATATCTGAGGCTCTTGTGATCTGTAAAAATCTCTAAGGTCTCACCGTACAAGTAGTGCCTCCATGTCTTCAGCGCGAAGACAACAGCTGCCAACTCTAGATCGTGGGTAGGGTAGGTATGCTCATGGGGCTTCAGTTGCCGCGAAGCGTAAGCGACCACGTGACCCCTCTGCATGAGCACACCTCCTAACCCCTGCAAGGAAGCGTCCGTGTACACAACGAACCCGCCACTACTGTCAGGGATGGTGAGCACGGGAGCTGAGGTCAACCTCTCCTTCAGCTCCAGAAAACACGCCTCACAGGCGTCTGTCCAAGCGAAAGGCACATCCTTCCGGGTCAACTGTGTCATAGGACGCGCAATCTGTGAAAATCCTCTGATGAACCGTCTGTAGTAACCTGCCAGTCCCAGGAAACTGCGAATCTCAGTGACTGAACGCGGTCTCTCCCACCTGAGCACTGCCTCGACCTTGGCGGGGTCCACCGCCAGGCCGTCTCCAGAGATCACATGACCCAAAAAGGTCACCTCCCTCAACCAGAACTCGCACTTGCTGTATTTGGCGTACAGCCTGCGTCGTCTCAGAGTGTCCAGAACCATCCGCAAGTGCTGTCCGTGCTGCGTCCGATCTCTAGAATAGATGAGTACATCATCTATGAAAACCACCACAAACTGGTCCAAGTACGGCCTAAACACCCGGTTCATCAGGTCCATGAAAGCAGCGGGGGCATTGGTCAGCCCAAACGGCATGACCAAAAACTCGTAGTGTCCGTACCGGGTGCGGAAAGCTGTCTTGGAGACGTCGGTCTCCCTGATCCTCAACTGGTGGTATCCAGACCTCAAGTCGATCTTGGAAAACACCGTGGCACCCCGCAACTGGTCAAACAAATCGTCGATCCTCGGCAGTGGATATCTGTTCTTGATGGTGACCCTATTCAGCTGTCGGTAGTCCACACAAAGGCGTAGGGTCCCATCCTTCTTCTTCACAAACAGTACCGGGGCTCCCCAGGGAGACGCACTGGGCCTCACGAAACCTTTCTCCAAAAGGTCCTGCAACTGGGACTTGAGCTCTCGCAGCTCAAGCGGTGCCATTCTGTATGGCGCGGTGGAGATGGGGCTGGTCCCTGGTACTAGTGAGATCTCAAACTCGATCTCACGCTCGGGCGGTAGTCTTGGTAACTCGTCTGGAAACACGTCGGGGTACTCTCTGACCACCGGGATGCTCTGGAAGTCTGCCACGGGGCTGTGCTCTGCCACCACACAAGCTAGGAAGCCCTCACACCCCTGGCTCAAAAGTCTCGCCGCCCGAAGTGCCGAAATGCACCTGAAACCTCCGTCCACTGGCTGCCCGTGAAACTCGAAAGAAGGCAACTCCGGAATGGAGAAGACAATCTTCCTCTCAAAACAGTCTACCAAGGCGTGGTAAGCGGACAGCCAATCCATCCCCAGAATCACTCCAAAGTCCTCCATCTGTATCATAATCAGGTCAGCTGGCAGGCTATGTCCCCCGATGCTGACCCCGCAACCCGTGTACACCTCCTCAGCTACAAACAGCTGACCACTCGGACCTCTGATTACGAACGGATTCTCTAACAGTGTATAATCCTGGTCCAAACTAACTGCGAAACTGGCTGCGACAAACGAGTGCGTAGCGCCGGAATCGAAAAGCGTGTAAACGAGTCTGCCAGAAACTGAAACCATACCTGCTACCACGGATCCCGATGCTCTGGCGTCCCTGTGTGTTAGGGCGTTGATACGCCCCTCAGCTCTAGGTGCGGACGAAGCAGCCACACTCTACGTCGGACGGGGAGGTGCTGGCCGGTACCCTCCTCGCGACTGCTGTCCTCCTCCTTGTGCCTGGGAACCGCGGCCTCCTGCACGCCCTCCAGTGCTCTGCACGGGAAGTATCTGCTGACCTCCTGCCCTAGATGGGCAGTCCCTCCTGACGTGGCCCGGCTGGCCACACTGGTAGCAGAGGGGAACCCGACTCCCGCCCTCAGTGAGTCCCTGCTGTCGGCTAGGCGGGGGTCCGGTGCTGGCGACTGGCCCCTGTCGAGGGCCCCCAAAGGCCACTGATGGCCCTGCACAACGTGACGGCTCTCCTGCGGACGCCACATGTCTCCGTTCTCGCCGGCGCTGTGAGAAGTCTGGCTGAAAGGGCCTCTTCCGCCCGCCGTCGGTCTCTCGCGCGGACGGGTTGGTCTCCTCATAAGTCATAGCTGCCTCTACCACCCTCGAAAACGTCGGCAGCTTCAGGGGTTTGACATACCCCCGGATCGCAGGCCGGAGCCCCTCGGTGAACCTCCAAAGGCGCTCCTCCTCAGTGGCTACCGCTGTCGCTGCAAAGCAGGACAGCTCCAAGAAACGCGTGCGGTACGCGCTCACGGTCATCGTCCCTTGGCGGAGAGTGTGAAACTCCCGCCTCCTCTGGTCCTGCCACGTCTGGGGAAAGTACTGCTCGCAGAAGAGGGTGACGAACTGGTCCCACGTCGGCTCGTCCCTCTCCTGTCCCCGGACCGCCCTCCACCACCGGTGTGCCGCACTCTCCAGCTGGTACGTGGCAAAGGCCACGTGGCACTCCACCGGGGGGCAAAGGGTGTCGAAGATCTTCTCCAGCTGCTCAAGCCAGTCCTCTGCCTCGGTCGGGTCCTCATCCCCCTTGAAGGAGGGGGGCTTCAGCTTCCGGAACTGTCCGAAAAGCTCGAAGTGTCGCTGTAGGGGAGGTGCTGGTGCACCTCCAGGCGAAGGTGCCTCGTGTACAGAAGTGTCGGAGGAAGGTGGGGGCGGCAGGGGCCCATCCCCTCCCTCGTGTCCAGCGCCGCGTCTGTCGCGTGGTCCCACAGAGGACTCCCCCTCTGCAACCCCAGGAGGAGGTGCTCGGGGCGGTGGGTGGAGCTCCTCTCGTACAATATCCCGTATCAGTCTGGCGAGGTCCTGGGCTTGGACGCCAGGGAGTGGTGGCTGGTCCACCGAGACGTCAACGACAGCACGTCCACCTCGCCGACCTCGCCCTCGGCCGCGCCCGCGGCCAGTCTCGCCAGTCCCCCGACGAGGCATCTCCTGCAAGGAGACGCGAAACAAAACGGAAATGTCAAAACAGACGGTACCTAACAAAACTTCTAAGAGCTCATGTCAAGAGATATGTTGTGGTGGCTACTCTAGCTATAAACATGTGAATTGGTTATTTTCCAGTCAGTTGATTCACTTCTCGGGACGACCTTGCTCTGATACCATCTTGTAACGACCCGGTTCCCGAGTCCCTACGAGACACGAGAACCGGACCGACTCGACTAATCCCAAGACCTAGTCGTCCAACGAGGAAGTAACCAAAAGACAGTAAAATAAACCACATTCAGCATGAATATAACTAACAGTAAGAAAGTACAGCAGTAAGGAAAGAAACTACTACAGTAGGTACCACCACAACAGTAAAACAACATTTATCATATAACAAGAACTGCAGGTAAAGAAGGTACAGCGGAAACAAAAACTACTCACTAGAACAGAAACAAAAGGAGTACAAAAGGCTGTGGTAACTCTACTGGACCCTACTCGGCCCAGCGTCCTCTGCAGCCGCCGACCCTGGCTGCTCAACACCTGGTCCTGAAAAAGGTAACGAGTGTAACACATCAGCAAAACGCTGAGTAGAGTGGCAAACTAACTAAAGGCAACAGTAGAGTGTACAGTAGCTGTTATGTTCTATTACTTCCTTTATTCACATCTTTCAATTTTTCTCACCATTTCATTTATTTCTCAGATCCTTTACTTGATCTCGAATGTCCTCGTGGGAACGATCTTGATTGCAGTCTTTTCCAAAAGTAGAAGTAGCACGTGGTGCTCTCCTGGCCGGGAGAGTCCCCCGTGGTGATCCTACCCTCAGTCAACCACCCCAAGGTCACTGACAGACGTAACGGTGACTACGGCACGCGCGATAAACGCACAGGTAGCTAGCCCGCACTGGCACGCGGTCAGTCGTTTCCGTTAACGGGTGCGCCCAAAGCACAGCACGAAACCAGGGTAGAGCCCTCTCAGTAACAGGGATCCAACCCCTCCACAGTAACCAAACCGGGGCCTTGCCCCTCCACAGTCCACGCACCCTCGCCTGACTACCCTGGTTTGCCCTAGTGGGCCTAACAAGTCGGTGAAGGAGGCTAGCAGAACCCCGGGGCCCGTGGGGTAGCTAGTACTCTCCTAACACTACTAGCTCTCCTCGGTACTACGTACATGAGGGCCAACAAGTCGGTACAGAGCGGCCAATCCTAACCCCGGGTCCCTGGGGCGGCTGGCCCCACTCTGCACTAAACAGGTACAGGTACTTCCCTTGGTACTGCGTACCCAAGAGACAGTACAAACTACATCTCAGTTCCATTCCTTTTTCTTTCCAGGAGTTCCACTCCTAATTCCCCGTAGGGTTCCAGCTCTTTATCTCAGAACATCATATGTTTCACTTTCCAGATTCACGTTCTCAAAATCCATGATCTCAAACATGTTTCTTTATTCATAACAGGCAGCTGTTAATTCAAATTACAGGCAGCTTTATATTCCTTTCCATTTTTCCAAGACTGCAGTATTATACATTCCACTAGTTTTTCCATCCTAAGATTCATGCCACATCCTAGGATCTAGCATACAACTAGTTTTCCAGCCCTAGGATTCATGCATACCTAGGAGCTATCATTCCATACATTTCTCATTCCTAGGATTCATGCAATGTCCTAGATTCTAGTTATGGTTTCATACTTTAACAGATTTTATTAATAACTTAAGCCACTCTACCAGGTACAACGGGAGTAATGGGGGCGTGATCGGGAATCCCGCGTGCCTCCGCGACTCTCAAGATTGCAACTGAACAAGATCCTGTCACAAGGATCAAACACAAGGAGTGTCTCAAAACAGTGTATAGCTACTGTAGATGAGTAGAGGAATTAATTCTGAAGAGAACGCAGCTCGAATCGCGGAAAACGGAGCCCGAACGGGCCCTAAACGGGTCGAAAAAGACGATACTGTGCAAAATCAGACGTCTGGAACTCCTTCCAGACGTCTTAAAAAGTGGATCAGAGAATTACCTGTTCAGCGTGGTTTCCCAGACGTCCAGAAGTCTGCGGGGACGTCTGCCTAGATCCCAGACGTCCGATGGTCCCTCCGGACGTCTGGAGGTCACTCCCGCCGTCTGGTACAACTTCCAGACGTCTGATTCGCAAAGGATGGCGAATCAGCGAACCTGCGCACAGCCAACCCCCCCTCCCTCAGTACGGTCAGTCGACAAGAAGGAAGAAGAAAGCGGAAACTCACCTTTCAGACGTCTGTATGATCTTACAGACGTCGACCTTGCCGTCTGGCTATCAACCCAGACGTCTGATTCTGGAAATTTTTCCTGAATCAGAACCCTGCTCGGCCTCCGCTCGCGACGCCGCCCGCGTCGCACCTCGCGCGTTTGCTGCTCAGCCTGCAGCAGGTCCCTCTCCGCGTCGCTCCGCGCCCCCCTGCGCCCTCCGCCAGCCGGCCAAGCCGCTCCGGCGAGCTCGCCCTCACGGCAGAGCTCCGCCCTCGCACGCCGCACCTCCGCGCTCACTGCGGCCGCCGCTGCCGCCCTCACGTCCGCTCGCTCTCGCGCACAGGAAGGAGAAGAAGGAGGAGATGGTGGAGATGGGAGGGGAGGCGCGCCCCTTTTAACGCCGCACGGAGAGGAGAGAGAGAAGGCGGCAGGCCGCCTGCAGCCGAAGAGAAAAGAGGGAATATGCGGCCTGCGCGCTCAGGCGCGCAGGCGACTCGCGTGTGTCGAAAATAACGGATTTCCAGACGTCTTATCAGACGTCTGGTTGTGATCCCAGACGTCTTGTCCGACGTCTGAGCCACCTCCCAGACGTCTTAGAACACGTCTGGGGCACACATTCGTTACAAATACCCAACTAAATAACAAAGATAAAATAAACAACAAGTCCTATAGAGCCAACAAGGTAATTATAAACCAAGCTTCTATAGGAATTAGGAAACTCCCCTTTGCAAGGAGTGCATCGAGTTGATGACGCGGTGCGTGTGCCACGCGACGGCGCAACGTCGCTCTCGTAAACAACGGCAGGAGAGCGGGTGTGCGAAGCTTGATGCTCTCGAGAGAATGAGCTTGAGCTTGGAGAGCAAGAGCTAGCTAGGACACAAGAGAGTGGAACTATGTTGCTTAAGTGTGTCTTGTGTTTCTCTTAGTGTGTCTTGGTGTGTGTTTGTGTTGCAAAGGTTCCCCTCTATTTATAGAGGCCTTAGGAAGGCTTTGGAAGGCTTAGGAAAGGTTCTATAGCCGTTGGGAACAAAGCCCAAGAGAATCAACCCGAAATCAGGAACAATCATTGTTCTGATAGGCTAATCAGACGTCTAATTCTGGCATCAGACGTCTGGAACTTCACTTTAAGACGTCTGATTTCAAGGTCAGACGTCTGATTTTGGACGGGTCTCTTCCTGACTTGGATCAGATCTAAACAGGGTTCTTGCGCAAGTCCATCATACGACATATAGGACGTCTGGCGCTATGTCTGGACGTCTGGAAACCTACTTTTACTGTGGGAATGGACTTTCCAAACATTGCAACGGCTAGAAAATCTCTGAGAAGAGATTTTGGGTCAGCTGAGGCAAAATGGTCAATTATCAGACGTCTGCAAAGGCCTAAGGACGTCTGATAAGGCTCTAACGGTCATATCCTTGAGTGTTTGTTAAGCCAGCCAACGGTCCACTAATTGGACGTCTGGCAAAGTCATCAGACGTCTCCTAAGACGTCTGGTCTAAGGTCTGGACGTCTGATTTCATCAGACAGAACTAACTATGTCCAGCCTAATAGTTATCAGACGTCTGAATCAACAGTCAGACGTCTTAAAATACTTTATCAGACGTCTGATTTGGGAATTAGACGTCTGGAAGTGCTGTTTGAACCCTATATTAGTTTTCTAAGTGTTCTACAGAAAACCTAAGTATCCTAGGGTTGTGCAGGTGTTCCTAGGACTACTGTTAGGGTACTTTGAGGCTCTTTAACATGAATTATCTAGGGAAATAAAGAGCAACAAAAGAAACGAAAAATACAACAAGTACAAAAGAAGGAAATCTATCCTATTCTTCATTTCCTTCCATCTTTAATATATCGCTCCTCGCGAATCTCTTCTGTTCTCCATCAAGCTCCTCCAATCCGTCCTGGATGCGAGCTCGAACTCCGTCTAATCACGTATCCATTTGCGATTGACCTGAAATCTAGGACTCAAAGCGCAAATATTAAATGACACGTGTTTTGTTATCATCAAAACAAATGATCGTGGTGCTCTAGCACCAACAGATGCCTCAATAGGGATCCTAGACAGATGATCTGCTACCACATTCTCAACTCCTTTCTTGTCTTTAATTTCCAGGTCAAATTCTTGGAGTAGCAGAATCAAACGAATTAGGTGAGGTTTAGTGTCCTTTTTAGCAAGAAGATGCTTTAGGGCAGAATGATCAGTGAACACCACAACCTTGGATCCCAAAAGATAAGACCAAAACTTTTCCAAAGCAAATACTACAGCAAGTAGTTCCTTTTCAGTGACTGTGTAGTTTTGCTGAGGATCCATAACGGTCTTGCTGGCATAATGCAGCACATGAGGTTTTCCATCAACCCTTTGACCTAAGACCGCTCCCATGGCAAAATCAGAAGCATTGCACATAAGCTCGAATGGGAGAGTCCAATCTGGTGCTTGGAGAATCAGCGTGATAATAAGGGCTTTCTTCAAAACTTGGAAAGCCTCGCCACATCTATCATCAAAATAGGAGACATCCTTCGCTAACAGGTCGCAGAGTGGCTTAGAGATTTTACTGAAATCTCTAATGAAGCACCTATAAAATCCCACATGGACAAGGAAAGATCTAACCTGATGAACATTGGCAGGCAATGGAAGCTTAGAGATGGAATCGATTTTTGCGGTGTCCACCTTTAATCCTTTCTCGGAAACTATATGCCCTAACACAATGCCCTGCTGAACCATAAAGTGGCTTTTCTCCTAGCTAAGCACCAGCTTTGCCTCTTCGCAACAAGTTAAGACTTTATCAAGGTGCGAAAGGCATAGGTCAAATGACGAGCCATAAATGGAGAAGTCATCCATGAAAATTTCAACGAACTCGTCGATCATATCAGAAAAGATAGCCATCATATAATGTTGGAAAGTGGTAGGAGCATTACATAACCCGAATGGCATTCGGAGGAACGTAAATGTGCCATACGAACTCGTGAAGGTGATACGCTCTTGATCGTTAGGAAAAATGGCTATCTAATTATACTTAAAGTACACGTCAAGAAAATAGAAGTACTTGTTCCCCACCAATCGTTTCAAAATTTAATTGATAAATGGTAAGGGGAAATGGTGTTTTCTGGGTAGCCGTGTTCAAACGACGGTAATCAATGTAGACCCTCCAACCAGTTGAGGGTCTAGTGGTCACCTGCTCTCCTTGGTCATTCTCCTCCATAGTGATTCCTGCCTTTTTGGGAACTACATGAATAGGACTGACCCATTTACTATCTGAAATGGGATAGATAATCCTTACATCTAGCCATTTCAGAATCTCCTTTTTAACAACCTCCCGCATATTTGGATTGAGCCTTCTCTGCATGTCTCGGAAAGGCTTCACGGACTCATCCGTGTATATATGATGCATGCAAAGAGAGCGATCAACACCCTTAATATCAGCAATTGCCCAGGCAATTGCTTCCTTGTGCCTTTGTAAACACTCAAGCAGAGCTCCTTCCTACAATTCAGATAATGCAGATGAGATAATAACAGGGAGCGTGTTATTAGGGCCAAGGAAAGAATATTTCAGTGTTCTCGAGAGGGGTTTCAACTCCAACTCAGGAGCCTTTTGGATTAAGGGTTTTAGTTGAGATGTCCTCGCCTCAGATAGCGGATCTACCTTCACAGTCTAGGGTGGGGACAAAGACTCAATGTGTATCCCCAGCAACTCTTCTAATTCGAGCACTTAGATATGACCTTCTGAGGGGGATCTCTACATAAGAGTGTTGGAGTAGTCTCTTCAATTATTTCATCAATGACCTCAATCTGAGAATAGTCTTCAAATCTGGATTGCTTGTAAGTATCAAAAACATTCAACTGGATCTTCTTATTCCCAAAGCCCATTTTAAGTGCCCCAGATCTACAATTTATAGAGGCATTGGCTGTGACCAAGAAGGGGCATCCCAAAATAATGGTCGGCTTTGTGGGCTTATTTGATGGGTCAGTATCAAGCACCAGAAAGTCAACAGGGAAGAAGAAATCCTCCACTCTCACAAGGACATCTTCCAATAATCCCCATGGTGTCTTAAGTGATCTGTCTGCAACCTGGAGGATTACTGGACTAGGCTTTAGCTTGCCTCCTCCCAAAAGGTTGTAGACAGAGCTCGGTCGAATGTTCACCCCCGCACCCAGATCGAGTAGAGCCTCATCAATGTGTTGGTTACCTATAACCACTGAGATATACGAGGCCCCTGGGTCTTTCATTTTGGGGGGTGTTCCATGCTGGAGAATTTAACATGGTCAGGCAGGATGACCTTGGTTTGGACCTGTTTCCTAGATCGATGCTTTTGGGTGCATAGGTCCTTCAGAAACTTAGCATAGGATGGAATCTGTTTAATAGCTTCCAATAGAGGCAAGTTAATCTAGACTTGCCTAAAAGTATCCATAATCTCTTCCGTCCTATCCTTGTCTCCAGACGAGCCAATAGAAGATTCCCCAGGAGCAGATAGGCGCTCTGGATAAAGCACCCTCAGCTTCTGGGTAGAGGGGTCGTCATGGCGGGAAAGGGGTGGTGGAAGGAAGACATCCTCATTGTAGGTGATTTTGTGCGAGGGAGGGCAGTGTGGCTCTTCCTCGGTGGAGATGGAAGTCGGGTCAGGTGTGGAAGGGGAATTCTGAGACGTAACCGTAGGAGTGTTATCAAGCTTGTCAATCTTTTTTCCACTCATCAACACGGTCATTGCTTGGGCGTGCTTCCTGAATACAACCCCCTTGCCCTTAGGGTTCTCCTTAGAAGAGCTAGGCAGCTTCCCCGGATCACATTGCCTAACTGCCTCAGTAAGATGACCAATTTGAGATTGCATATTAGTAATCATCTTATTTTGAGATTGGATGACCATATTCTGATGCTCTTGCATTGCTTTCATCATGGCCTTCAGTTCATCCATCTCAGAGGGCTTATTCTGAGGAGGGTTTTCATAAGATGGTTGGTATATGGGTTGGGGAGGTAAGGGTCATGTATTCCCTGAGTTAGAAGCATCACCTTGCTTCCAAGAGAAGTTTGGATGGTTCCACCACCTCGGATTGTAGGTATTGGAATAAGGGTTATTGCGAGGGGGGCGGAAACCTTAGGTCGCATTCAAGTCGGCCTGAATCAACTCAGGGAATTGATTTGCCTGATGGCACTCCGCAGTGGTGTGTGTTGTGCTTTGGCGAAAGGAGCATTCTCTTGAAGCCTAAAAGATAGAAGCTGCTTGCGGGCTCATGTCGGGGTTTGCTAAAAACCTATCAAAGTTTTTATTCAATAGTTGAATCTGATAAGCCAAATCCTGAGAAGCCCCGGCTTCATGGGCCTCTATCTTCCTCTGCAAGATTGATGGTTTTCTTTCTTGATAGGCAGAGGACAGATACATGGAGTTGTCGCTTAATGTTTCAAATAATGCCCAAGCTTCATATTCAGCTCTAGTCATGAAGGTTCCTGCACAGGCTGCATCGATGGTTTGCCTATGCCTTTCAGATAATCCGTTATAGAACCTTTCGACCAACTGCCATCTTGGCACCTGATGGTGGGGGCATAACCTAAGAAGGTCATTAAAGCGCTCCTAAGTCTCATGAAATTGCTCCCCTTCCTATTGAGTAAAATCCATACTCTCTCTTCTGTAATGGTTGGTCTTACTCATAGGAAAATACTTTTTCAAAAATTCTCCCTTAAAGGTGGCCCAATCATTTACCCTTGCATCGAGGGTATGATACCAGTGCTTGGCCTTATCCCTTAGGGAGAAAGGAAATAGAGTCCTCATCAGGGCTTCATCAGTAAAGCCCTGGAGCTTCACCGTGGAACAGACCTCGATGAATTCCTTCAAATGCCAGTAGGGGTTTCCCTTAGTGGTACCATAAAAGGAGGGCAATAAAGATATGGTACTGCTCTTGATCTCATACGGATTATCCCCTGCTGGTCGTCTTAGTTCTTGTGCAGGTTGGTTAGTTGGAATAAAATAGTCCCTTAGGGTCCTTTGTTAATTTGCTCCTTGATCAGCTGTTCCTTCTCTTTTCTCTCCTAGGTGAGCTCTCCTAAGAATTCTCTCGAGCTCAGGATCAAACACTAGACTACCCTCAAGAGACGTCTACCAAGCATACAGTATCAATCACAATTCAGGTTCTTATTAAGTGAAACCTCCACTCCAATGATAAGTCAAAAGGTTAGGGCTTATCCCTCCATTCCCACGTAAGTGGTATAAGAGGGGTGTTGACTTGAAATCTTAACCTTCTTTGTTGCAGAGGTCGAATTAGTTGATATAAATGGCCAAACAAGTTTTTCACTGCAATTACATGCCTTAATTCAACCTTTGAGTGCCATAGGACCTATACTTTGCTTGGATGATACTCCCAGGTGATCAAGTGAGAAGTTACTCTAAGGACGAACAAAGGGATGCAAGTAGGGCGAACCCTTCCTTTGAGGCAATGCGTATACGGTGCCCCTTAAATACCCTTTTATTCCTTTAAGGGGTGTCCCCCTCCGTGAAGTATCAAAACACTTGGTCAAAAGATAGTATCACCACCACCATAAAGCACAATAGGAGGGTTTGCACCGATAAAGAGATCAGTGCCTATAGCCTTAAGGGATCGAGCCTTAGTGCGGTGCCTAATGTGCGTGCTCAGTGTCAGATGTGTGCAACACACCGTAAATCTTTGTAATTTTTTGAAAACACAGACAAGTCCCTTAGAATCAAATCAAATGTGAATTGATTTTAGTGTTGAATCTGATTATCAGTCCCACTTTTAGTTATGCAACCATTGAATTAGTAAATTCAAACAACTTGGTGGTCTTGAATTTTAATTTGAATGCAAATGCGTGAATAGGAGCTGGATGCAAAATTAGAAAGGTGTACCTGTCTCCAGCAATCTTCGTGCTAATATGCTTGCAATGCAATAATAAGATCTAACGTGTTGCTCAATCACCCCTATATGCGCGCACCTAAGGGCATGCAACTTCTAAACAGGTAGCTTGATATTTGCTTTTGTTGGTTTTAAAGGCAAGCAAGCAGAGAATGGAATCACTCATGCGAAAAAAAATGTAAACCCTAGTAGCTAAAGAATGTGGGGACAGACCCCAAAAATTCAGCCCCAATTACTACAAGGGCGAAATGACAGAAATAAATCTTGTGATGATGGAGAATCCCTTGTGAAAGCAGGATCTTGGTCTCCTACATCTTTTCCTCGTGTGGCTTAGCTCATGGTTGATGTCGCCGCTCTGTTGTGCCTCGTCGCCTTGTCAGATTCCTCGCACAATAAAAAAAAGATTAGATAATTGCGTAACTCAGAATATTCAAAAATAATAACGTGAATCTATTGCGTCTGTTGCCTCCCCGGCAACGATGCCAATTTGATGGAGAGAGTTTCACTTAATTAAAATAGCAATAGAATGATACGTCGTTGTAATTAATGTGGTGGAAATCTCTCAATCAAAGATTAAAATAGATATAAATTTAAACCACAAAAAGGATGTCGTATCCACAGGGAGGAACAGATTAATAAGTTCATAAAATATTTTTCCTTTGTATTTATTCAATCATATGCGCAATCCGTGTTCAAATCTGATGCGAAACAAGGTGAAAAGGAGGAACACGTAATAATTTAGAAATGCAGGGATGTGAATGTAATTTTTACGTCATAAAATTATACATGTGCAAGAGCATGCCATGTACCATTCACTTGCATGCATATGAAGATGTCATTCAAAATTAAATTTCATGCACATAGAGATGAATAATAAGGTTTAACAATTATCTAGAAGCATGAGCATTAAGGCATAAATTCACTAGAATAAAATAATCATAAATCAAAATTCATTTTGTGGCAATGGCATTCAATGTAAATACTAATTGAGTATAAAACAGAGGAAACTTCCTCTCTCTTCCTTGCGTGCATGAGGAGGCTTCGTGGGAGGAGCTACGCGGGGGAAAGGCACGTTTCGACGAAGGCTATGCAATGGTGGTGATGCAGCGGCCAGAGGTGGTCGGAGGCAGCCAGACGGTGGGGAGGAGCGCCGGCCTATCATTGGTGGATGGTTGCACTGCTGCTGTGCGCACGGTCGCGCAAGCGTGCGTGGTTGCACTGCACTTGCGGGTGGTCGCGCGTGGCTGCTGTGGGCGCGTTGCTGCGGGCGTGACTTTGGGTACTTGCAGGCGCTAGAGAGGAAGAAGATAATGAAGAAGAGGTGTCATGCGGTCTGCAGTGAGGGCGCAGGCGGCTAGGCGTAGCAAGGGCACTGGAGGCTGGGCGCAGCAAGGGCATTGGAGGCTGGGTGCAGCGTCTGCGGGCGCTGGTGTTGCTAAGAGCACTGGAGGGGGCGTGCCTGTAGGGCGCTTGGGCTGCAAGGGCACTGACTCGCGCTGCTGCTAGGATAGTTGCTTGGCACGGTGAGGGTGTGGGTACAGGGCACAGAGGCAGGGCGTGCATGGGCGCTGAGGCAGGGCGCGCAAGGCAGGCTGTGGAGGGCGTTGGTGCACAATGCTTGCTGGTTGCACAGTGCACGCAGTACTTCTCGATGGATCTCCCCAAGCCCCTCCGCATCTCGCTCTATATCTCCTCTCTTCCACCTCTCAAGGGATTTTCAAAATCATTTTCTAAATATGGCTGATGAGAGCCTCATCATGAGCCATAACTAGCTCATTTTGACCCAATAAAGAAGATAAAAGCTCCTACATAACCTAGAAGAAGGCTTAACTGAAGGAACAAGTGCTCTGAGAGGAAAACATGAAATAAAGGTTAAAACTGCAATTTTACCATTGCAGCACATAAACAGGATTTCTCAGAAGCAAAACATAGGTCAAATGGTCCAAATAAGATAAAAAGTGGGTTGAGTTAATCAGAAATGGGTTTATGTGCAATCTAAGAACTAAATGACACTTGGTAACCCTAAAACAGACCTGCTTAAATTAACAAGGTTCCGGTCAGAATAAAAATCAAGTAAACCCTCTAAAAATCATAGAAAAACATCCTCTAGGGTTTAGAACACTTAATTTGGCCTTTGGAACCTAGTTTGACCTAGATTAGGGTCCTAGATCTTCAATTAACCTAATTTGGGTTTTTACGCAAAATATCTAGTCAAACGAGGCCAAAACTAAAATCCAACTTCACCATTGGATTCCTTAGGTCCAAATTAGGTTTGTAACAAAATTTGGACCTAAGAAAAGGTCATCTTGACCTACTTTGCAATTTAGTACACCCAAATCACAAATTGGTCCCTATCTTTTGAATACCTTTGCAGAGAGCCCCCTAGGTTCTTCGCCTCCTTTGCAAATCGGTCCTTACGCCATTGCTAGGGCAGAACCGAGCTCCGGCAAAGTTTCGAGAGAGATTGCTCTCTAATTCCTCAGAGATTCTCTCCCAGAAATGTAGGGGGATTCTTTGAGGAATTCCCTTCCTTCTAAAGCCAATTACAATCGCTGGTGTGAACCCAATCTCTCGTGCGAACGCACGAGAGATTTGGGTATCCACCTTCCTTCCATATCCGACGAGTCGGCAGCGTTGATTGCGCGGTCTCCACGCGCTGGTAGGTGTGGCCAGCACCTATAAAAGACACCCCAGACCCTGCCGCAGAGGGCAAGCTTGATTTTGACGGAGATCCCTTCCAAATTCCTCCCTCTCCCATCTCCGGCCAAACGACACACAAGCTCCGGCGACCTCCTCCCCTCCTTCTCGTCGCTCTGCTGCCATACCAGCAGCAAAGTCCTCTCCGCCGCTTCCTCCCGCGTCGCACTGTACCCCGCGCACGCGCTTCTGACCTCATCTTCGTCGCCGCTTCCTCCCTCAGGGTCTTTCTTCCCCGACGACGGCAGTTACGAGCCGTCCTCTCCGCCGCCTCCCTTCCTTCCAGACAACCCCAGATACGTTCTCCATCCTCTCCTCTCTCTTTTCCCCCAACTATTTTACTTGTTTACCCCTCGGCAGTACCTAACCACCTCCATCTTCCTCGCCTCCGACCTCACTCCGGCGAGCCGCCCACACCACTCCGCCACTCCACACGGCTCGCCAACCACCTCGTGAGCTTCGCCTCACCACCAGGAACCCATTCCACCCCATCACTACCACTCCAGACCTCCACAAGCACCCCCCGACCAACCCACCATCTCCGGCCACAGGATGACCTAGGCACGCACGCCTAGGCCGATCGGCCACCTGCAGCATCACCCACCGCCTTCGCCATGCTACGGCGAAGGTTTCCAGCTATTCTGATTGGGCCAATAGGCCATTCTATTGGATGTCAGGTGTAAGCCCCAGCCGCCATTAACAGCCAAAGCAGCAGGGAGCTTGGAGCAGCAGCAGGTGGCAGGTGCAGCAGACTCTCGTAAGTGTCGTGAAGCAGCCGAGGCCAGCCAGTAGCGCAGAGGAGTCAACAGCTTGGGCAATCGAGAGACAAAACTCTACGGGCGCGCGTGAAGGCGAGACCAGATAGTCCCACATCGTGGGATTGCAACACTCAGGTACCATATAAGTCTTTTTTGTGTTATCGTCTTAGTGCCTCCGTAAGCACAGGGGTGAGGTCCCTCACTGCCCTCACACACGCCTCGTCCGCGGCTTGACCTCGCGGATCTGGCGGATCCGACCCGACCTAGACCTACGCACTCCTCACGCATCACCACTTGCCGGTGCGCCTGGTCCCGGGTGCGAACCCGACCCGACTACCCGTGTGGCTCTGGGAGAGCGTCCGTGAGTGTATTGCTTGAGAGAGAGAGAGACGCTTGGGGAGAGGGACGGGGGTAGGTTTTTGCTACTGTGTGGTGTGTGCAGGAAGGAAGAACTGACCCAGGCAGCGAACACTTAGCGGCTGTAGAACAGGAAGAGAAGAAAGAAGAGGCTGTGTAGCAGTGGAAGAAGTCTTCGCAGAGAAGAAGAAGAAGGAAGATAAGGCAGAAGAGAGAGAAGAACGAAGAAGAAGACAAGGGAAGACTGCAAAGAGATCAAAAGAAAAAGAAGAAGAAGAAGAAAGAAGAAAGGCAAGGCAGGAGAAGAAGGAAAGATACCAGAAGCAAAGAAAGGAGAAGAGCCACGAAGAAGAAGAGAGAAAGAGAGATCACATTTAAGATGTCTGATACACAAATCAGACGTCCAATTCTACTTTATTTTTCCCAAATTCTTTTTTTTAAAATTCTCTCTTTGAATGAGTTATATTTGCATTTAAACAGTTGTATTCTTTGGTTTTACAAAGTACTGAGATTGCTCCCCATGTTCGACCTCGGATACTCTAGTTGTTCAAGTAATAAAATTCTTTATATTTGTTTAGACGTTTTGTAGGTTATACTACAACGTAATATGCTTTAAATCCACATAAAACGTTGAGAACATTTTGGCGCCGTTGCCGGGGAGCAACGGGCACTTTTAAAGCTTTTGAGTACAACTTTTCTATCTAATATCTGACTTAACTTCTCTCTTTTGTTGTGTTCAAGCAGGGAAAGCAAAACAAAAAGGAAAGAATAGCAACTGCACAACAGACTCTCCAAGGAACAGGTAATCTCCATAAGCCCTCTCTCTTAACCCTCTCACAATCTAAAAAAGAAAAAAAAAAGAGAGAAATCAACTTAGGGCTACCTGTTTCATATTTAGTAACTCATCAAGTTGCCTGATTTTCATTTCAACATATTTTTATCTGTTCATCCAACTAAGGCAACTAGGGCTAAAACTTTCTTGATTGAGCCTTGGGTGCTAATTTCTAAGGCAACTAAATTGGACCCACTAGAGCCAAGTTAGGGATTGCAAAGTTAGGGTTTTTAGAGACACATCTTCTCTAAAACAAAGAAACAAACTTTCCAAAAAGAGGTGTGCCTAAACCATGTTTGAAATGATTTATACAAGAGGAACCCTAAGCAAATCAGGCTGATAATCCATTTGAACCATAAAAGGAAGGACCTAAAAGCTCTCAAAGGAACAAGAGGTGAAGTTGATCCCTTGGGTCAACCAACCTTAATATTAGGTCACTTTTGCACTCAAAATACTTAAAAGTTCAAGTGGAACATTAAGCACCTTGATCTTAAAATAAAAAAAGGTAGACTTAAGAGGTCAAGATCCCCATTCTGGTCTACCTGGAACCACAGTGACAAGAGAGGTCGGGTGGGGGAAACCCTGTAACCCGTGGGGACGCTCTACCGTGTAGGGGTCTTTGCGGGACTCTCCCTCTCTGGCTGCCCAGGTATTACTCAGGTGGACGATCTTCTGATCCAGGGGTCCATCTGCCCCGAACCTTGATAGTCACCCAACAATTCTTGGGTGTCTTGATTGGGTCTAGCACCTTCTAATCTCATCACATCTTTCGGTGCATGTTCGGTAGGAGGTCCTTAAGACCACCTTTAAGACCTCCTTTAGAAATTCATTCTCGTCGAGGCCAAGCCTCGACGCCCTTGTTTGTGCAGCAACCCCACCACATAAATCTTTCATCTGACTCAGACCCTGATTCTCCTTCTTCTCCCATCATGGCACAACCCATTGAAGAGGAGAATAACCTTGAACACCAACTTCAATGCTTGAACAATCTCTTTCAGAACTTTGTAAACCCACCGCACCGACCTATGATGCGAGATCACTATAATCCCGCTGCGGTGGCAATCGAACCCCGAGTACGGATCCCAATTGGAGGACCCGATTCTGATCTGAAGCCCAATATGATTCATGCCATACCGAAGTTCCATGGGCTTAACTCTGAGGATCCATTCCAACACATTAAACAACTCAAGCATTTGGCCCAGACCTTCGGGTCAGATGTACAAAACCGGGATATCCTACTCATGAAAGTGTTTTCGTTCTCCCTCTTGGACAAGGCTGCACACTGGTATCAGACTCAGACCCGCCCGATCAACACATGGGAGGAATTACAATCCGAATTTTTGAAAAAATTCTTCCCTGTTGGCCGGACGAATGCCTTGCGCCACCAGATCACTCATTTCACTCAACAACCGGGAGAACCTCTTCACGAAGCTTGGGATCGATTCCTAGATCTCATGCGAAAGTGCCCCCATCACGGAGTTCCTAAGTGGGAACAAGTCCAGTCTTTTTACCAGGGACTCCGTGAGGATATTCGTCTATTTTTCAATGCAACATGTGGAGGAAACATCATGGGCCAACATGAGGACACGGTGTGGGAGATTCTCGAAAACATGTGCGAGAACTCCATAAACAATGACTCCTTGGGCTTATTCGATAGGACGAATGCCCGCGCATCGACGAATCTAAGAGGGACACATGAGACGCAGGACCTGTCCACTTCTGTCGACCTGGAACTGATGGCCAGTCGGTTGGACAAGGTCTCTATCATAGAAAAGAAGGTGGATGAGCTAACTCGATATTTGCAGCAAGCCACCTCTGCACAAAACTCTTTTGCACGACCTCCTCTGGCAAGGGAAGCAGTGCAAAACATCTATCACCAACCTGCCAAGGGGATGGACCCATATCCACCCCCGTCTACCTCTCGGACCGGAGTGACCTCCGATCCCTTCTACTCGAGTTGGGGGAACTCTGAACCCTCGTATTCTGACTTTCCTGAGGTTCCTTAGAACTGCGAGGACGTCAACGCCATCTAGAATGACCCATACTCCAATACCTACAACCCTGGATGGCAAAATCATCCTAACTTTCAGTGGGCGGGAAATTATCAAAAACCACCATATCAACCCCGTCCACAAGCCCCTCATCCATATCAGCCGCCTCAGCCTCGGTCCAATCCCACCTACCAATCCTGGAAAAATCAGGATCAACTGACTCTTATCCTTCAAACACTGGCTGACATTCAAAAGACGAATGCGGCAATGCAAAAATAGCACAAGGACGAGATCACAGAGGTTCGCAACCAACTAGCCCAGATGGCAAATTCCCACCAACCTGGCACACTTCCTTCGCAACCTCTGCCCAACCTAAATAACGTACCGACCCAGAGGTGCGTTATGAATCCGAATCCAGGCCACGCACATTTGATTTATCAGGCCCTTGCTACTCCATCACCAGACGGGATGGAGGCTTCAACATCTTATGCAGGATTGCAGCAGCAGCCACCCCTCCTACCTAACCCAAACCAAAATCAGGCCGGATTAAACTCTGTAACAACACGTAGTGGTAAAACAACACAAGACCCACATTATCCGAACCACTCCAAGCCTGATAATCGCCAAGACCCTAGGGTAGTCATCCAAGATACTACTGTCCCAGATCAAGAACCTGGACCTATCCTAGAGGAACCAGCTAGGATCCCATTTCCTGAGGCCTTGACCAAAGGAAAAAGGACAACCAAACCTGTGGCTCCGGAGGAGGATCTGGTCAAGCTCTTTGAACAGGTCCAGATAAACATCTCGTTGATGGATGCAATCCGCCACATACCGGCTTACGCAAGGTTCTTGAAAGACATATGTACACCAAAACGTAAGCTGCGAACCAAGGATGGGAACCCAATCGTACTATCAGAGCAAGCCAGCTCTGTCATCTTGAGCAAACTCCTACCCAAGGCTAAAGACCCAGGAACTCCCTTGATTTCTTGTAAAATTGGTGAAATCCAACTTGATAGAGCCCTACTAGACCTAGGTGCCTCCATAAATTTAATACCTACATCCCTCCTTGACCACCTTGAAGAATCTGAACTTAAACCCACTGAGGTGACATTGCAGTTAGCCGATCGATCCATCAAGTCACCCAAAGGAATACTCGAGGATGTCATTGTTAGGGTACGAGATTTTTATTTCCCAGTGGACTTCATAGTACTGGACATGGATGCACCTAAGAACCCAAGGGACACACCAATCATATTAGGGAGACCCTTTTTGGCCACTGCTAGGGCCAATATAAACTACGAAGAGGGCCAGATAGAATTAAAATTTGGGAATCAAAATCTGAAGATTGACATTTTCAAGGCCCATCAAGGGATTAATTGCGGGGTTATAGAGGAAATTTGTGATGTCGAAGCCGTGGTTGATGAACTGCATATAGAGGACAACCTGATTATTCCTGATCAACCACTAGAGAATCAAAAACCACTAACAGAGGAGTGCGGACATGATCTAGACACACCTATGACTCCTACCATTGCTCCCGATACAAACCCCGAACCACCCGCTGCTGCTGACAATCCTGTCATGGAACTCAAGTCCCTTCCCGAACATCTAAAATACGTCTTTTTGGATTCAAATCAGACGTTTCCTGTGATTATCAATTCTCGACTCACACCTGACTAGGAACTCCGTTTGATTTCTGTTCTCCAGCAACATCGTAGAGCCATTGGATGGACTCTAGATGATTTGACTGGTATAAGCCCTTCATACTGCACACATCGAATCTACACAGAAGAAGGCTCACGACCTTCAAGAGAAATGCAAAGACGCCTAAACCCTAACCTACAGGAGGTCATGAAAAAGGAGATCATTAAGTGGTTAGATGCAGGGATCATCTACCCGATCTCCGACAGTCGTTGGGTGAGTCCAATACAAGTGGTGCCTAAGAAGGCAGGACTTACCATCATCACGACTGAAACCGGAGAAGTCATTCCTACCCGAATAGCTAATTCGTGGAGAGTCTGCATTGATTACAGAAGACTAAATTCCTCCACGAAGAAGGATCATTTCCCACTACCGTTTATTGATCAGATCCTCGAGAAACTAGCGGGAAATAGATTCTTCTGCTTTCTTGACGGGTACTCCGGTTACAATCAGGTGGCAATCCATCCAGAGGACCAAGAAAAGACCACATTCACCTACCCCTTTGGGACGTACGCGTTCCGAAGGATGCCGTTCAGTCTCTGCAATGCACCTGCAACTTTTCAGCGGTGCATGCTTGCCATATTCTCAGATATGGTAGGTGATTATCTGGAAGTCTTCATGGATGACTTTTCAATTTTTGGACAATCATTTGACGATTGCCTCCAACACTTGGTCCATATACTCAGGCGGTGCATCGAGGTGAATTTGGTTCTTTCCTGGGAAAAGAGCCATTTCATGGTGCCTGAGGGAATTGTCCTGGGACATTTAATCTCAGAGAAAGGCATCCAAGTGGATCGAGCTAAGGTTAACCTGATTTCCAAGCTCCCTATGCCTAGCTCGATTAAGGACATCCGATCTTTTTTGGGGCACGTCGGTTTCTACCGTCGATTCATCCCTGATTTCTCCAAAATCACGCACCCCCTGACCAATCTTCTTTCCAAGGATGTGCCTTTCAAAATTTCCAAGGAATGCACTCAAGAATTTGAGATCCTACGTGACCGAGTCACCCAAGCCCCAATCCTACAGTCCCTTGATTGGTCTCAACCCTTTGAGATCATGTGCGATGCATCTGACTTCGCTGTAGGAGCGGTTTTGGGGCAAAAAATTGACGGGAAACCTGTGGTCATTTACTACGCCAGCAAAACATTGGATGAGGCTCAGCGTAACTATACGGTTACTGAGAAAGAGCTGCTGGCGGTAGTATTTGACCTGGAAAAATTCAGATCATACCTTCTGGGTTCCCGTATTATCATATACTCGGATCACACAGCTGTAAGGCATCTCCTTGCCAAGAAGGACGTGAAACCTCGACTAATCCGCTGGATCTTGCTGTTGCAAGAATTTGACCTCGAGATTCGCGACAAGGTGGGAAAGCACAATGTGGTAGCTGATCACTTATCCCGCCTTCCTTCTGAAATTATTGATCCTTCCGGACCTATTACAGAACATTTCCCTGATGAGCACCTCCTGACTATCAGTACAAGTCTTCCATGGTTCGCCGATATAGTTAATTACCTGGCATCACATCAGATTCCGCCCAATTGGTCGAAGGCCAAAAAGGACAAATTGCGTTCCGATGCCAAGTATTACCTATGGGAAGACCCGTATCTTTTCCGCATTAGTGCTGATCAGATAATCCGACGGTGTGTCACGGAAGTGGAAATCAAAGACATACTCTCATTCTGCCATGACCAGGCATGAGGTGGACATTTTTCTGGACATAAAACCGCATCGAAAGTCCTCCAGTGTGGCTTCTACTGGCCCACAATTTTCAAGGATGCATACGATCACTGTAAGGCATGTTCCCGTTGCCAGACTTTGGGAAACATGAGCCATAGAGACATGATGCCTCTATAGCCGATCTTGGTATGCGAAATTTTTGATATTTGGGGGATTGATTTCATGGGACCCTTTCCGACCTTGGATGGCTTCGAATACATCCTACTCGCAGTTGACTATGTGTCCAAGTGGATAGAAGCCATTCCGACCCGAACCAACAATCATAAAGTCGTTATAAATTTCCTCCATCAAAACATTTTCTCAAGGTTCGGGATTCCGCGTGCTACAATTTCCGACGGAGGGACCCATTTTACGAACGCTCAGTTCAGGTCACTAATGACCAAATACGGGGTGTCACACCGAATCTCTACTCCTTACCACCCCCAAACTAATGGTCTAGCTGAGCTATCTAACCGAGAGATCAAGAAGATCCTTCAGGTTACTGTTCGACCTGATAGAAAAGATTGGTCTTCTCGGCTTCCGGAAGCATTGTGGGCCTATAGGATCGCCCACAAGACCCAACTAGGAATGTCTTCCTTCAGACTAGTGTACGGGAAGGCATGTCACCTCCCCGTCGAATTGGAGCATAAAGCCTACTGGGCAGTACGGACCTGTAATCTCGACCTTTCTAAGGCTGGAACCCACAGAAGACTTCAAATGAGCGAGATCGATGAATTACGCTACGACGCGTATGAGAACTCGCGAATTTACAAAGAACGGGTTAAAGCTTTTCACGACAAACACATTTCTAGAAAGGTCTTTCATCCTGGTCAAAAAGTTTTACTCTTTGATGCCCGACTCAAATTATTCCCAGGAAAGCTAAGATCCAAGTGGGTCGGACCCTACCTAGTCCGACAAATCTTCGGAAATGGAGCCATTGAAATCAGCCCACTCAGCCACGATTCTGAACCGTTTGTCGTGAACGGTCAGAGACTCAAGCCGTTCATTGACATGACCGATATAGATTTGGCTGAGTCATCTTTTACCCTCCATTCCTCTTGAGCTCATTGCGCCCAGCCGATGGCATAAAACTCAGCGCTTAACAGGAGGCAACCCGTCATTCTTTGAAAAACCTGAAATCGTTTCTGACATCTCTATGCGGAACTCATATTGCACTTTAGGGTTCATCCATTAGAACAGCCGACTTCACCTCAGGTATACCTACCCGAGATTAGAAATCGTTCGCAACAAGTCACTTCGACCCATTCACTCACCACACACCTGTCCTAATACATGAACTAAGCTGAATTCGAACCCACCTAATTTACAATGGGGACGTTGCAAATCTTAGGCATGGGGGGGTATGAAAGTGCAAAATGTCAAATGTCAGAAAATTCATATCAAGAAAGGGTTTCACATTAAAAAAAAAAACAGAGAGACTTGATAGAGGGGAGGAACAATTCAGGGTCATACAAATGAGAGGAGGAAAAGAAAGAAAAATGACAAAAAGGAGCACAAAATGAAAATGAAAAGAAATAGTCATTAGTAAAAGATTAAGGGGTTAACTGAAGTTCTAGACCGAATCAAGAAAAAGAAAAGAAAAGTGCTACGGAGATATAACAAGAGATTAGCGAGAACGCTGGTCTTAGGCCTTTTGGGCTAGTACCGTTAGCTTAAAAATCCACGTATCCATTAAAATCTGGATAATCCTCAAGAGGTTGAGGAAAATGCGAAGCTTGAGTATTAGGTCTAAGGCTTAAGAAGTATTCGGCCTCGTTAACTGACCTCCGGTTTGCGGGATTCGGTAACCTAAGCACCCAAATTCACACACAGTCTGGTTCAGTGCGCATAAACATCCAAATTACGCGAAAAGAGTTTAATGTTCTGAAAAAGTCACCTAGATTAGGAGCGGCCAATCAGCACAAATTGATTTGGACAAGTTCCCAGTGCAGAGAGGAGGGAAATTCCCCTCGAAGATGCGTAACAACATATCTTCTCCTCGGTGCTTGTCTCTTAGGATATTTAAATATCCTACCGGGGGCATGAAAGCACTCTGCTGGTTCAGATACCATGGGCGGCATTATCACGAAATGTCGATCGCCAGGGTCTGAATTCGGCCACGGAACGCCATGGGTGGGATTATCCCAAAATCTCGAAAGCCAGGGTTCCGAGGGTTGCCATGGGCGGGATTATCTCGAAATCTCGAAAGCCAGGGACCCTTGAGGATTGGTGACGGGGACGAGGAATCCGATATAGACCATGTTGAGAAGCTAATCCGAAGCTAGAAATAAAAAGAAAAGAGAGAGAAAAGCTCTCCAAACAAATAAATCTTCTATCTCTCTCTTACAAAAAACGCACTGCAAACTGAACTTAGGCTAAAAATGTCTCAAGCTCGGGTGCTTTAACCACGGAGTCCAACAAACCCTAGGATAGTTTCTGTGGGCCGTAGAAACCTTTGCGGAGGACTGAGGCTAAAGCGGAACAGGTCCGGATTTTGGTTGGTACTTGAGTACCTCTAGGCCTATTATCAGCATTCCTACCTAAATCACAAAAGAAAAGGAGAAGCACTTATCATTGTTGACAGACATTCAGGGTCTAGAATGGAAGTTAAAACTTTGAAATTTTGCTAAGGGACTAGCAAAAGCTAGGCATGGGAGTATGATGAGAGCCTCATCATGAGCCATAACTAGCTCATTTTGACCCAATAAAGAAGATAAAAGCTCCTACATAACCTAGAAGAAGGCTTAACTGAAGGAACAAGTGCTCTGAGAGGAAAACATGAAATAAAGGTTAAAACTGCAATTTTACCATTGCGGCACATAAACGGGATTTCTCAGAAGAAAAACATAGGTCAAATGGTCCAAATAAGATAAAAAGTGGGTTGAGTTAATCAGAAATGGGTTTATGTGCAATCTAAGAACTAAATAACACTTGGTAACCCTAAAACAGACCCGCTTAAATTAACAAGGTTTCGATCAGAATAAAAATCAAGTAAACCCTCTAAAAATCATAGAAAAACATCCTTTAGGGTTTAGAACACTTAATTTGGCCTTTGGAACCTAGTTTGACTTAGATTAGGGTCCTAGATCTTCAATTAACCTAATTTGGGTTTTTACGCAAAATTTCCAATCAAACGAGGTCATAACTAAAATCCAACTTCACCATTGGATTCCTTAGGTCCAAATTAGGTTTGTAACAAAATTTGGACCTAAGGAAAGGTCATCTTGACCTACTTTGCAATTTAGTACACCCAAATCACAAATTGGTCCCTATCTTTTGAATACCTTTGCAGAGAGCCCCCTAGGTTCTTCGCCTCCTTTGCAAACCGGTCCTGCCGCCATTGCTAGGGCAGAACCGAGCTCCGGCAAAGTTTCGAGAGAGATTGCTCTCTAATTCCTCAGAGATTCTCTCCCAGAAATGTAGGGGGATTCTCTGAGGAATTCCCTTCCTTTTAAAGCCAATTACAATCACTGGTGTGAACCCAATCTCTCGTGCGAACGCACGAGAGATTTGGGTATCCACCTTCCTTCCATATCCGACGAGTCGGCAGCGTTGATTGCGCGGTCTCCACGCGCTGGTAGGTGTGGCCAGCACCTATAAAAGACACCCCAGACCCTGCCGCAGAGGGCAAGCTTGATTTTGACGGAGATCCCTTCCAAATTCCTCCCTCTCCCATCTCCGGCCAAACGACCCACAAGCTCTGGCGACCTCCTCCCCTCCTTCTCGTCGCTCTGCTGCCATACCAGCAGCAAAGTCCTCTCCGCCGCTTCCTCCCGCGTCTCACTGTACCCCGCGCACGCGCTTCTGACCTCATCTTCGTCGCCGCTTCCTCCCTCAGGGTCTTTCTTCCCCGACGACGGCAGTTACGAGCCGTCCTCTCCGCCACCTCCCTTCCTTCCAGACAACCCCAGATACGTTCTCCATCCTCTCCTCTCTCTTTTCCCCCAGCTATTTTACTTGATTACCCCTAGGCAGTACCTAACCGCCTCCATCTTCCTCGCCTCCGACCTCACTCCGGCGAGCCGCCCACACCACTCCGCCACTCCACACGGCTCGCCAACCACCTCGTGAGCTTCGCCTCACCACCAGGAACCCATTCCACCCCATCACTGCCACTCCAGACCTCCACAAGCACCCCCCGACCAACCCACCATCTCCGGCCACAGGATGACCTAGGCACGTACGCCTAGGCCGACCGGCCACCTGCAGCATCACCCACCGCCTTCGCCGTGCTACAGCGAAGGTTTCCAGCTATTCTGATTGGGCCAATAGGCCGTTCTGTTGGATGTCAGGTGTAAGCCCCAGCCGCCATTAACAGCCGAAGCAGCAGGGAGCTTGGAGCAGCAGCAGGCGTCAGGCTTCCCAGGCGGCAGGTGGAGCAGACTCTCGCAAGTGTCGCGAAGTGATAAACGCCAGTTTATCATCATTCTTATGCATTAAAACAAACCTAGCTCTTAGGATTTTACTCCGCAAACGGGTTTTTGGGCTGCATTTAGGCATAAATTAGGATAGGCATGCATTGCATTTTTTATTGTCGTTTTAATGTGTTTTTGTGAGTGTTAGGGATGTACAGATGCACAGATCCCTAAAACCCTAGCACTCAAGAAGGCAAATGGTGAAGGAGAAGCCCAGACTAGCTGGAACTCAGCCTAATCCAGCTCACCTCAGCTTGATCCAGCTCACCGCAGCTGGAACCTAGCTTACTTGAACTAGGGTTAGCTCATCCCAGCTCCATTCAGCTAATCTTAGCTGGATGGCAGCTCGAGAGAGTTCATCTCAGCTCACCCTAGCTCAAGTCAGCTCAGATCTAGCTCAACTTAGCTGAGTCTAGCTCATCTCAACTCCTACTAGTTCACAGGGAGCTCTAGCTAGCTCAGCTGAGTTGACAGGAGTTCACCCCAGCTCAGATCCAGCTACATTCAGCTCCACTCAACTCCAGCCAGCTGAAGAAGAATTCATCTCAGCTCAGGAAGCTCAAGTCCAGCTCCCGGGGGCTCAGCTTAGCTCAACTCAGTTGAGCTAAGCTACCTTAGCTGCCTCAACCAGCTTGATTCTCCCCGGGAGCACCAGACCTAGCTCACCTCAGCTCATTTTGGTAGAAGCTAGCTCACTTTAGCTTGGCTTAGCAACTAGCAAAGAACTAGCAAGCTAAGCCAGCTAGAGTAGCCCCATGCCAGCCTCTTCAGCAGCAGCCAGCTCCAGCTCCAACTCCAGACTTCTTCTCCTCAGCTCCTTCCTCCAAACCCTAGCTCCAACATCTTCTCCTCTACTCCTCCATTAGCTAAGCTAGCTTAGCTTAGCTTAGCTTAACTATGCTCCAACTTCCTTGGCTTGTACCACCCCAAAAAAACCAACCTACCAACTCCACCCAACTAGCTCCACCTAAGCTCCACATAAGCTCCACATAAGCTAACCCACTTGGCACCAACCTAACCTACCCACCACCTCCAAAAGACACCTAAAAGTGGCGCCAAAAACTACCCATAACCACCCCTTAATGGCGCCACTTTTCCCTCCAAAATCCCCCCTCATCTCCACCATCCACCTAACTCCCCTTCTAGAAGACCCCATGTTGGCGCCAACATGGGGGTGTCTCTCCACCACCAAAAGACACCAACACCACCATAACCACCCCCTTTAACACCCCTTGGGTTGGCGCCAACTCACCCTAGCCATAGGATCACCAACCACCCTCATCCTTCCATCCTAGCCCTCCATTTCAAGGGGCACCTTAACCCCCCATCCTATTCTATAAAAAGCCACCACCTACCACCATTTTTTGGCATCCTCCCTTAGTGTATTTTCTACCTACATCCACCTATACCTACGCCCAAGGAGAAGGAGTAGAGAAGGAGATTAAAGGGGCACACCACTAGCCCTTTTGGTGCCTTCTTCTCCCCACTCTCTTCAACTTGGGCCATGCCAAGGAGGAGGACTCTCCCACTTCAAGGAGGACGGCCAGGCAAAGGAGAAAAGCTTAGGGTGGACGTCCACCCTTGGAGAGAAACTTAGGGCACGCCCCCTTAGGGCTTGCCTTGGAGGTCATCACCTTGGCGGAGTTCTGCAAGGAAAGAGTTGAAGGATTCTTTTCAAGCTTGGGAGCCACCAACCTTGGAGCAAGAAGCCCTCTTCTTCACCATCTATTTAGAGGATTTGTGTTTTCTTTTACTTCAATTATCTAGTAGTAGAAGCATTCCTCTACTAGGCATTTTTGTTAAACACTTTATCAATTATCTAGTTGCCTTCTTCGCATATCTTGTTTGCATTTCTATTTGCTTATTTTCAGCATTCTTCACTTCCTCTCCCTAATTATTCTAGGTTTCCACTTGCCTAGAGTGAGCTTAGGGAGAGGCTCTACTTGCCACTTTAGAAGTAGTTTATTTAATTCGAAGTGTAAACCCTTTTCCCGCCATCAGTTCGCATGTTGCCTTAGTTTAAAAAAAAAAAAAAATGATATATTGAAAAATACCAAAAAGAAAGTTGAGATTGTATTCTAAGCAAGAGAATCAATTTTGCAACCATATTGCCTCCTTGGACGACCCTAGATACTCCCCTATCTAGGAATATAAATTTAAGAGTTGATCAATTTTGCGCGTTACAACGACGTATTTAACAAACCGCGTGAAATCGCTATCACGAAGCAGCCGAGGCCAGCCAGTAGCGCAGAGGAGTCAACAGCTTGGGCAATCGAGAGACAAAACTCTGCGGGCGCGCGTGAAGGCGAGACCAGATAGTCCCACATCGTGGGATTGCAACACTCAGGTACCATATAAGTCCTTTTTGTGTTATCGTCTTAGTGCCTCCGTAAGCACAGGGGTGAGGTCCCTCACTACCCTCACACACGCCTCGTCCGCGGCTTGACCTCGCGGATCTGGCGGATCTGACCCGACCTAGACCTACGCACTCCTCACGCATCACCAGTTGCCGGTGCGCCTGGTCCCGGGTGCGAACCCGACCCGACTACCCGTGTGGCTCTGGGAGAGCGTCCGTGAGTGTATTGCTTGAGAGAGAGAGATGCTTGGGTAGAGGGACGGGGGTAGGTTTTTGCTACTGTGTGGTGTGTGCAGGAAGGAAGAACTGACCCAGGCACCGAACACTTAGCGGCTGCAGAACAGGAAGAGAAGAAAGAAGAGGCTGTGTAGCAGTGAAAGGAGAAGTCTTCGCAGAGAAGAAGAAGAAGGAAGACAAGGCAGAAGAGAGAGAAGAACGAAGAAGAAGATAAGGGAAGACTGCAAAGAGATCAGAAGAAAAAGAAGAAGAAGAAGAAAGAAGAAAGGCAAGGCAGGAGAAGAAGGAAAGATACCAGAAGCAAAGAAAGGAGAAGAGCCACGAAGAAGAAGAGAGAAAGAGAGATCACATTTAAGACGTCTGATACACAAATCAGACGTCTAATTCTACTTTATTTTTCCCAAATTCTTTTTTTTTAAATTCTCTCTTTGAATGAATTATATTTGCATTTAAACAGTTGTATTCTTTGGTTTTACAAAGTACTGAGATTGCTCCCCGTGTTCGACCTCGGATACTCTAGTTGTTCGAGTAATAAAATTCTTTATATTTGTTTAGATGTTTTGTAGGTTATACTACAACGTAATACGCTTTAAATCCGCACAAAACGTTGAGAACAATGGCCAGCACCATTTTCATTTGTTGAGGGAGGACGGCCGTAGGTTAGATATTTGCGGGGAGGTGTTGAGGCCGGTCGGAGGATGAGGGAGGTGTTGAGGCGGCCGTTTGTTGGGGGAACTTTATCCCTCCTCCTTGTTCTTCTCTAACATCATTCCTACAAGAACAAAACATAAAATAATTATATACTAAGTTATAGAATGCGATAAAATAGATAAAAACTCAAGTAATGATGCATGCACCTATTTAATGACCTAATGTGATTATCAACAAACATATTATGTTAGAATTGAAGTACTTAGGCATAACAATTGTTCATTAAAATGGACTCATCACTGTGGCTCGAGACCTGAAGGAGATGAACATGGGCTAAGTGCCCTAGTCAGTTCATTCAAGAGCTTCGCCTTGATGAGGCAAAGTCAACGGCGGTGGTCCGAGGGCGTGTAGACGTGCGTGGAGGGCTGATGGTGAGGTGGATTAGGGCGGACAGTGGGTGTGTTCGGCAGGAAGGTAGAGGGTGTTAAACGCTAAATTTCTTTAGGGTTTTTGGAAGGTGAGTTGTGGTGGAGGTTTTGGAGGTGTTGGTGGCAAGAGTCGAGTGGTGTAGTGGCTGATTGGTGTCGCCGGAGCGTCGCTAGAGGCGGAGATGATGTAGTGCAGGGGCAGCAATTGGTAGTTGTGCGTGTGTCATAAGTGTGGAAGAGCGAAATCGAATGAGAGAGAGAGAGCAAGAGAGAGACTTAACGAGGTGGGAGAGAGGTGGAGGCAGCTAGTTTTGATTGACTGGCACCAGAGAAGGGGGTAGAAGCGGTGAGGCGACGACGACGAATCAGACGAAGAAACACCCTCCCTTTGGCTGGGGAGGGTCGCTAGGAAGAGAGGAAGCTAGTTGGTCATCCAATTTGATCATTGGACGGCCGGAGGAGGAGGGTCGAAGAGGTCATCGGAGCAGGGGTCAACGGTGGTCGGAGATAGGTTTTTAGGGCTTTTGACGTGTTAAGACTTGCTGAAAAGCTTAGCCGTGCGTCAGGGATTCTTTTATAGGCCATAGGAAGCCCTTCCAAGCATGGAAAGAAGCTTCCAAGATTGGAAGGTTTTTGCAAAATAGGATACCCGAACCTTTGAAAGGTTCGCATGGCCTTTTGGAAAAGACTTAGAGCCCAAGGAATGACTCAAATGGAAGGTAACTTCTCAAGGAATCTTTGATTCAAATTTGGGAGAGATTGATTGAGAATCGAGCGAGAAATCCTCGCTCGAAACTCGACAGTGAAGGTTTAACCTTCCAAAGATGGTGTGGGGACCTATTTGTGAAAATGATGACAAAGTTAGGGGCCATTTTGTAGGGATTTTGAAAGTTAAGGGCATATGTGTGATATAAAAGAATCAGACATGACCAAATTGCAAACTAGGTCAAGACAATCTCAGATTAGGCCCAAATTTTGGTACAAACCTAATTTGGACCTAAGGAATCCAATGGTGAAGTTGGATTTTGGTTTTGAGCAATTTTGACTGGGTAATTTATGTAAAAGCCTAAATTTGGGTAAATATCTGTCTAGAACTCTATTTTGGGTCAAGACGGGTTCTGATGGTCAAATTGAAAGTACCAAACCCTAAATAATATTTTTCTATGAATTTTAGAGGGTTTGGGTGAATTTTATACTGACCAAAACCTCAGTTAATTAAGTGGGTCTGTTTTTAGGGTTTTAGAAGTCATTTAATTCTTAAAACACGCGAAAACCCTTTTTTGTCTGTTCTAACCCACTTGCTAGCCTTTTAGGACCATTTGACCCTTAATTAACCCCTGAGAAAATCTGTGGTTATTCTGCACTCAAGATATGATGGTAAATTTATAGTTTTAACCATATTTTCTTGTCTTTCTCTCCGAATGATTATGCAATGAATTACAGTCCTCTGGTAGTTATGTAGGAGCATTTAATAACTTAATCAGATCAAATTGAGCTAGTTATGACTCATGATGCTGTTCCCATCATACCCCCATGCCTAGCTTTTGCTAGTCCCTTAGTAAAATCTCATGGAATTAACTTTAATTCTATACCATACCTTTTTATGCTCAGATGTGTGTTTTCTTTTGTAGATTAAATCAAAATGACGATAGTAGGCCTAGAGGTACTCAAGTACCAATCAAGATCTATACTTGACCAGCTCTAGCCTCAGTCTGCCTCGAAGGTTTCTAAGGCCCATAGGAACAAACCTAAGGTTTGTTGAACTTCGCGTTAAAGCACCCGTGCTTGTAACATGTTTAGCCCAGGTTTAGTTTGCAGTTTGTTTTTGTAAGAGAGAGACAGAGGATTTTTTTATTTTTGTAGAGTTTTTTCTCTCTTTTCTTTCTTTATTTCTAGCTTCGGATTGGCTTTACAACATGGTCTATAACGGTTTCCTAGCTCCCATCATCAATCCTCGCAGGGTCCTTGGCAATCGATGCTTCGAGATAGCACTGCCCATGGCAACCTCCAGAACCCTGGCTTTCGAGATTTTAGGATAATCTCGCCTATGGCGTTCTATAGCTAAATCCAGACCCTGGCAATTGACATTTTGTGATAATGTCGCTCGTGGCATCTGAACTAGCACAAGGTGCTTACATGCCCTCAGTAGAATATTTAAATATTCTAGGAGATAAGCACCGAGGAGACAGTATGTTATTGCGCATCTTTGAGGGAAATTTCCCGCCTCTCCGCATCGGGAATCTTCATAATCAACTTGTGTTGATCAGCCACTCCTAATCTAGGTAGCTTTTCCTCAAAACAGATCTAATGCATTTGTGTGATTTTGATAATTAAGCGCACTGAACCAGACTGTGTGTGGATTGGGGTGCTTAGGTTACCGAGTCCCACAAACCAGAGGTCAGTTAACGAGGCCGAATAATCCTTAAGCCTTAGACCTAATACTTAAGCTTCGCATTTTCCTCAACCTCTTGAGGACTATCCAGATCTTAATGAATACTTGAATTTTTAAGCCTAAAATTACAACCCAAGAGGACTAAGATCAGCATTAATACTAATCTCTTCTTTTTTTTTCTTAGCACGTTTTGTCTTTCATTTTCTTTCTTTTTTATTTGGTCTAAAACTAAGTCGATTCCTTAATCTTTTACTAATGACTATCTCTTTTTTCTTTTCAAATTATACTCCTTTTGACATTTATATCACCTCCCCTTTTTCTCCTCAAAAATGATATGCAATTAATTCACTCAAAATTTCCTCCCTTCTCCATTTTTTGTTCTTTTTCATTTTTTTATTTTTTTGGTTTTGGGAATATGTAATTTTTTTTATGAAACCCTTTCTTGTGTAGTGATTCTCACAGCATTTTGCACTTTAATACCCCCCATGCCTACGATTTGTAATATCCTCATTGTAATTAGGTTGGTTCGAATTCAGCTTAGTTCGTACATTAGAATAGGTTTTGGGTGGGTGGACGGGTCGAGGTGACTGTTGCGGATGATTTCAAGCTTGGGTACAGGTACCAAAGGTGGAGTTGGCTGTTCTAACGGATGAACTCTAAAGTGCAATATGAGTTCAACATAAGATGTGTCAAGAAGGGTTTCGAGTTTTTCCAAAAAGATGACGGGTTGCCTTCCGTTAAGCGCTAACTTTAACGCCATCGGTCGGGCGTAATGAGTTCAAGGAGAATGGAGGGCAAAAGATACCTCAGCCAAATTTGAGTCAGTGAGTTCGATGAATGGTTTGAGTCTTTGACCATTCACGACAAAAGGTTCAGAATCAAGGCTGAGTTCGCTAATTTCAATGGCTCCATTTCCAAAGATTTGTCTCACCAAGAATGGTCCAATCCATTTTGATTTGAGTTTTCCTGGGAATAGTTTGAGTTTGGCATCAAAGAGTAGAACTTTTTGACCAGAGTGGAAAGATTTTCGCATAATGTGCCTATCATGGAAGGCCTTAACCCACTCTTTGTAGATATGTGAGTTCTCATACGCATCATTGCGTAGTTCCTCCATCTCGCTCAATTGCAACCGACGGTGTATTCCAGCCTTCATTAGTTCCAGATTGCACTTCCGTACTGCCCAATAAGCCTTGTGCTCCATCTCGACGGGAAGGTGACATGCCTTTCTGTACACTAATATGAAGGGAGACATGCCTAATTGGGTCTTCTGGGCGATCCTATAGGCCCACAAGGCTTTTGGAAGGCGAGTAGACCAATCTTTTCTATTAGGCCAAACAGTGACCTGAAGGATCTTCTTGATCTCTCGATTTGATAGTTCTGCCAGTCCATTAGTCTGGGGGTGGTAAGGAGTCGAGATTCAATGCGACACCCCGTACTTTTTATTAGGGACTAGAAGTGCACATTGCTAAAATGAGACCCGCCATCGTTGATGATGGCCTTAGGAACCCTAAATCTGGTAAAGATGTTCTCCTGGATGAATCGAAGGACAACTTTGCGATCACTAGTTCTTGTGGGGATGGCTTCGATCCATTTAGAGACATAATCAATAGCGAGTAGAATGTACTCGAAGCTGTTAGATCCAGGAAAGGGTCCCATGAAATGGATTCCCCAGATGTCAAAGATTTTGCACACAATAATCGGGTTCAAGGGCATCATATCCCGTGGGCCCATGTTGCCGGGGGTTTGACAATGAGTGCATGCCCTACAATATGTCTGTGTGTCTTTGAACAAAGTTGGCTAAAAGAACCCACACTGGAGAATTTTCGCTACGGTTTTATGCCCAGAGAAATGGCCACCGCAGGCTTGGTCGTGATAGAATGATATCACGTCATTGACCTCGTCATCAGGAATGCATCTCTGGATCACCTGATTGTTGCTAATGTGGAAAAGTTATGGTTCCTCGCAAATATAGTACTTGGCCTCAGCAATCAATTTGTCCCGCTTGGATGTCGGCCAATCTAGCGTAACTTTCCCTGTAACCAAGTAGTTTACAATATCAGCAAACCATGGGAGACTGTGAATGGCTAGCAAGTGCTCGTTCGGAAAATGCTTGTGATCGACCCAAATGGGTCGATGACGGAAGAAGGAAGACTGCACAAATGGTCAGCTACCACGTTCTGTTTTCCCACTTTATTGCGAATCTAAAGATCGAATTCTTGCAACAGCAAGATCCGACAGATTAGTCGAGGTTTTGCGTCCTTCTTTGCGAGGAGGTTCCTCACTGCAGTGTGATCCGAGTATATGATAACACGAGAACCCAAAATAAAGATCTGAATTCTTCTAGGCCAAATACGACGGTTAGAAGCTCTTTCTCAGTAACTATGTAGTTACGTTGAGCCTCATCAAGTGTCTTGCTAGCGTAGTAGATGACCATGGATTTCCCATCTATTTTCTACCCAAGTACCACACCTACAGCGTAATCAGATGCATTGCACATGATCTCAAAGGGTTGAGACCAATCAGGGGACTACTAGATAGGTGCTTGGGTAACTTGATCACGTAGGATCTCAGATGACTGAGTGCTCTCCTTGATGATTTCAAATGGGACATCCTTAGATAGAAGATTAGTCAGGGGGCGCACGATTTTCGAAAAATTGGGAATTAATCAAAGGTAAAAACTGACGTGCCTCAGAAAGGATCGGATGTCTTTGATTAAGCTAGGCATAGGGAGTTTGGAAATCAGATTCACCTTGGCTCGATCAACCTAGATACCTTTTTCAGAGACGAGATGTCCCAGGACAATTCCCTCAAGTACCATGAAGTGGCTCTTTTCCCAGGAAAGAACCAAATTCATGTCGATGCATTGCCTGAGGATTTGGACCAAGTGCAGGAGGCAATCATCAAAAGATTCACCAAATACCGAGAAGTCATCCATGAAGACCTCAAGGTAATCACCTACCATATTTGAGAATATGGCAAGCATGCACCGCTGAAAAGTAGCGGGTGTGTTGCAGAGACCGAACGGCATCCTTCGGAATGCAAATGTTCCAAAGGAGCAGGTGAAGGTGGTCTTCTCTTGGTCCTCAGGATGGATTGCGACCTGATTATAACCGGAGTACCCATCCAAAATGTAGAGGAATGAATTTCCCGCTGGCTTCTCGAGAATCTGATCAATGAACGGTAGTGGGAAATGATCCTTCTTCGTGGAGGAATTGAGTCTTCTGTAATCAATGCAGACTCTCCATGAGTTTGCTATACGGGTCGGTATGGTTTCTCCGGTTTCAGTCATGATAACGGTGAGTCCTGCCTTCTTAGGCACAACTTGAATTGGACTCACCCAACGACTATCGGAGATCTTGTAGATGATCCCTGCATCTAACCACTTGATGATCTCCTTTTTCACGACATCCTGCAGATTTGGATTTAGGCATCTCTTCATTTCACGGGATGGTCATGAGCCCTCTTCAGTGTAGATGTGATGTGTGCAGTATGAAGGGCTGATACCAGTCAGATCATCGAGAGTCCATCTAATGGTTCTCCGATGCTGCTGGAGAATAAAAATTAGGCGTGTTTCGTGATCAAGTGTGAGTCAGGAGTTGATAATCACAGGAAACGTCTGATTGGAACTCAAAAAGACGTATTTCAGATGATCGAGAAGTGGCTTTAATTCCATAACTAGGCTGTCAGCAGCAGCAGGTGGTTCAGGGTGGGTGTCAGGAGCAAAAGAAGGAGATATGGGTGTGTCTAGGTTAGGTTCAGGCTCCTCAATTTATGGGTTTTGATCTTCTTGTGGTTGATCAGAAATAGTCGGGTTTTCCTCGATACATAGGTCGTCAACCACGACCTCGATATCATAGATTTGTTCTATAACCCCGCAATTAATTTCTTGTTGGGCCTTGAAGATATCGATCTTCAGCGTCTTGCTCCCAAATTTTAATTCAATTTGGCCCTCCTCGCAATTAATATTGGCCCTAGCAGTGGCCAAAAAGGGTCTCCCTAATATGATCGGTGTAGTCTTCACGTTCTCAGGAGCATCCATGTCTAAGACAATGAAATCCACTGGAAAATAGAAATCATGTACCCTAACTATGACATCCTCGAAAATTCCTTTTGGTGACTTAATCGTCGATCAGCTAATTGCAAGGTCATTTCTGTCAGTTTAAGCTCAGATTCCTCAAAGTAGTATAGTAGGGATGTAGGTATCAAATTTATGAAAGCTCCTAGGTCCAATAAGGCTCGGTCAAATTGTATATCACCGATAGCATAGGAGATTAGAGGGTGCCTCGGCCTTTTGCTTTAGGCGGGAGTTTGCTCAAAATGACGGAGCTGGCTTGCTCCGACAGTACAATCAGGTTCCCACCTTTGGTTTGCGACTTACGCTTGGGTGTACACACATCTCTCAAGAATCGTGTGTAAGCCGGTACATGGCAAATTACATCCATTAAGGGGATGTTTATTTGGACCTGCTCAAAGAGCTTAACCAGGTCCTCCTTAGGTGCCACAGGTTGGGGTTTCCTTTTTCCTTTGGTCAAGGCCTCGGGAAATGGAACCTTTGTGGGTTCCACTAGAATGAATCTAGGTTCTTGATCTGGGATAGAGGTATCCTGGATGACTATCCTAGGGTTTGAGTTTGCATTACTAGGCTGGGAGTGGCTTGGATAAGGTAGGTCCTGTGTTGCTTTACCACTACGGGTAGTAACAAAATTTAGTCCTGCCTGGTTCTGGGTTGGTGTGGGCAAAAGGGGTGATTGCCACTGATAACCCGCGTATGATGTTGAAGCCTCCATCTCGTCGAGTGATGGAGTAGAAGGGGCCTGATAAACAAAGTGAGCTTGGGCCTGAGTCGGGTTCATAATGCACCTCTGGTTCGACACGTTATTTGGATTAGGCAGAGGTTGTGAAGGAAGTGCACCAGGTTGGTGGGGATTTGCCATCTGGGTGAGTTGATTGTGAATCTCTGTGATCTCGTCTTTGTGCTATTTTTGCATAGCCACATTCATTTTCTGAATGACAGCCAGAGTCTGAAGGATAAGAGTCATTTGATCTACATGAGTCGGCCTAGATTGATAAGTTGGGTTGGGTTGAGGCTGAGGCAACTGATATGGACAAGGAGCTTGTGGTCGGGGCTGATATTGAGGTCTCTAATTTTGATTGTTCCCTGACCACGTGAAATTAGGATGATTACGCCATCCAGGGTTGTAGGTGTTTGAGAATTGATCATTCTGAATGGCGTTGAGGTCCTCGTAGGTCTGAGGACCCTTGAAAAAGTCAGAATACGAGGGTTCAGAGTTCCCCCAACTAGAATAGGCGGGTCCAGAGTTTCCTCCGAAACTAGAATCAGACGGGGGCGGATACGGGTCCATCCCTTGAGAAGATTGATGGTACATGTTATGTGATGTGTATTGATGTAAACACAATTATTGAGGGTAAAATGCCTATTCATGCATGTTCCTAGGCTTAGATTTTCATTTCATGTTACAAATATTGCATAGCATGCATCATTCTGCATTTAGAGTAGTTGTATATAATTTAGGTTAATTGTATTTTTTTTGTACTCAGGAAAGAATGAAATTTATTTTGGAGCCTCGAATTGACGATCCGACCATACAGATCTGATCAAGACGACGATCGGAGTCCAACGCCTCCGAAATCGCCTCGATTGGAGTCTCGTAGCACCATATGCAGTCTGAGGAAGATCAACGGCCAAGGGACTAGGTGATATAATTCAGAGCTTCAAATGACAAATCCGACTGTGTGGATGGATTCAGGTTGACGATCGCAACCCAACGGTGCAAAAATCAACTCAATCTGACCTTTGTAGCAGCCCCTACAATGAAAAAAAGATGGACGGCCTAGATTGCGCCATGTGGCGCAACCCAGGCCACCCATATCCACGCACACGCCATCGCACGTGCACAGCAGCGCGGGTGCGTGCATGCTTGCGGAGGCACGCATGCACACAGCGCAGCGCCAGCACGTGAGCGTGCGTGTGCGCGGCAAAGAGAGCGCACAGCGCAGCGCTAGCGGAGCATGGGGCGGGCGCGTGCTCGGTTGGCTCCAGCCTACAGCAACGCCTGAGCTTGACCTACAGCGACGCTTACAGCTGTTGTTAATTATTCACACGCCAACAAGGCCAGCTACACGTGCTAGTGAGCATGAGCTGCCTACAGTGACACTTCTAGCAATGGCCTAGAAGTCGCTAATGGTCCCATACCTATTTTTGCCTCTTCTCCTCCACTATAAAAGGACCTACACCCCCTCCCTACCAAGCCATCTATTCCTTTCTTCCTCTCACCACCTCCAAGGCTTTAGAGAGAGCTTGTCCCAAGCCTGGGATGCTCCTCTAGAGTAGAAAATCAAATAGTTTTCCCTCACCTCATTCCCATTCATGGAGCATCCCGTGGTCGTCCTCTCACCGCCCTTCAGGAAGAAGATCCTCGCCGCGACGCCGTCATGCCCCATCCTCTGTCCTCTGGCTTCATCCAAGTTCGTTCCACTCCTCACCACCTTCCTCTAGGTGACGTCAAAGCGAGTCGTCCTCCGAGCAACCGTCGAGGGGGATTCTCTCGCCTCCTTTTATCTTTCTTTCACTTTCGTAGTGTAGATTTCATACTTTTATAATGTAACAAACATTCGTTTATAAATAGATGATTGTTTCTCTCTCTCTTTCTCCCTCTCTCTCTTATATTGTTGCAAGTAGATTAGCTAGAATTCATTGACTTGATCTCTTGCTTGCTAAAAACTAAAAAAATTAGAAAAGATAAAAAATGACAAAAAGAAACAAAAGAGAAACGCAGATTTTCAAAACCAAACGTTCACCTCCTCGTGTTCGACCTGGGACTCACTTTTCGAGTTTCGGTTATAAATTTTATTTGATAGACGCATTTTGTGAGCTACAGCGACGGGTCCATCGAACCCCAATTTTTAATTCGCGAAGAGCGTGCGATCATTTTTGTGCGTTGCCAGGGAGGCAACGGAGTTTACTTTATTGTTTTCTACGCTTCCTTGCATTCACATATTATTAATCCTGCTTGTCTTTGATCTACTGTCTTGTAGGTACCCTAGCATGGAGATCCAAGTGCGGTAGATTGGAGTAAAGTGCGGGTAGAGTGTTTTGTAAGTATCCCCCACATTTCCCCCCCACTAGTTCATTTCGTCACACTCATAACCAAGACCTAATCTACTTAGGTGTTTGCATAAACCCTAGGTTAAACTTTATTTGTCTTGTTTGCCACCTTCATCCATCTCACCCCCGCATTTTTTTAAAAAAAATAAAAAGATACTTTCTGTGGGACAAATCAATTTACTCACGTTATACACCCACATCAAAGGCACATAACCTGACTTGATTTTCATCTACTCAATCGAGATTCTGACCTGTGGACCCGATACACGAATTTAACATATAAAAGAGTAGAAATCATATTAGGTTAATCACCTTTTTGTGTGCCTTAATCAGTGGTGCATTTGAGCCGATTGATTGAATTATTTGGGCCGCACCACTTAATCTAAAAGAGGTTCATTTTGTAGCTACCTCATAGGATTCAATAATTAGGTCAAGCCAGGCACTCCATATTCTTTTTTGATTTCTAAAGGAAAAATACTTGAACTCGTGCTTTTAAAAACAAATTTGGTTTGCCTCACAAAACTTTGTTGAAAACACCTAATATTTGAATCTTAAAAGCAATTAAGCAAGATTCGAATCCTAAAACTCACCTCATCAGTAATAATCTTGCTTGAAAACCTCTTGGTTGTGCACATTCACACATTCTCAAACAAATCATTAAGGGCCCATCACATTCCAGAAGCACCAATTTCCCAAGCCTAACTAAAATCAATTAGACATTGGCCTTAAGGATTCATTCGCTCGTCGGGATCTAGATTGAGATTATTCATGATTAACCTACTTATACTAGTCAATCTGATGTCTAGCTAGGTGAGTAGCATCAAACGACCGCGGCTGAGGGATACACTAGGAATCGGAGGCACAAGAGAAAGGAAGAACCTTCTCCCCAGTCCCTCCTTCTAACTGGTTGGATTGCCTGGACATAAGTAGAGTAAATCGTCCATAATCTTAGAATGGATTCTGAGAGTCTGTAGACCTTTAAGCTACCCAACCTAAGGACAAGCTTATATTTTTTGTGCTGTAGGGTCCCTTCTCTTCCCCATCCTTCTGATTTCCTTCCAGTGTATGCTTGGAAGGAGGTCATTGAACCCTCGATTGGAAGGTCCTTTAGACCATTCCCAGAGGCGGAGGTTGAGCTTTAGCCAAGCAAATCCCATGGCTGATCAATAACCACGTCCCCCGCCCCCGAACTAGCAGGAGCTGATTCAGAGGTAGTTGGAAGAATTGTAGTAGATGCAACAATGGTTCCAATGAATGAATGGTTAGGGTGCCTTGGCCCTTGAAGGATTTTTATGATCCTTCAAATTATGAGGATCGTCCCGGCATTGTGATTCTCGCCGGAGATGTTGAGATCAAGCCCTAGGTTTTGAGTCTTATTAAACACTTTCACGGGCTTGGCTCAGAGGACCCATTCCAACATTTAAAGGACCTGATCACTCTGGTTCAGACCACTAAATCGTGAAATGTGGATGAAGAACAGATGCTCATGAGGCTTTTCCCCCATTCACTCAAGGATAAGGCTGCACATTGGTATCGTACCATTGGAAGACCGATTGCTACCTGGACAGCTTTGAAATCAGCCTTCCTGAAGAAATTCTTCCCAATTGGGCGAACCAATGCGTTGCAATGGGCAATTACCACTTTTGCTCAGTGGCAGGGGGAACCATTTCATGAGGCCTGGGAGAGATTCTAGGATCTGTTGCAGAAGTGTCCACACCACGAGGTGCCTAAATGGCAACTTGTGTAGATTTTTTATCATGGGTTGGATGATGAACTCCGTAATCATGTGGATGCTTCTTGCGGAGGTAATTTCCTCAACAAAGACACAGATAGCGTGTATGATTTGTTTGAGGAAATAAGTGAAAATTCTTTAAACCATGCCTCCATGGAAACCTTCAACCGATCCCAACAAACAAGATCAAATGCCAATGAGGTCCAAGATTCTCATACATCTGATATGGAATTGATATGCAATAATTAGATAAGATGGATCTGGTTGCTAAACGAATGGAAGAGTGGATGTCCAAAAACTCTAATTTTTCTAGATCCACTCAATCCCAAGGATTTGGATTCCATTCTTCACAAGCTCCTACGGGACGGGAGTTTGTGAACCAACTGGAGTCGGCTCGACCTTCGAGCCAACTCTTCTCAGAACCTTATGGGTTCCAAACTGGGGCCTTTGATCCCAGTCTTTCTGATCCTTCTTCATCCTCATCTTATGAGGATGTTCATGCTGTGCAAGAGAATGTTAAGTCCAACCCTTATTCAAATTTCTACAATTCTAGTTGAAAAAATCATCCTAACTTCTCTTGGAAAGATCAAGGGCAGCAGACCCAATATCGACCCAACAACTATGTACTATAAAAACCAATGGGTCAGGGTCATGTATATACTCAGTTGCCCCTGAATCAGGTTAATCAGCCCATGTGGAATGCTCAACAACCCGCCGAGCAGGCTGACTTGAATCTGAAAATGGTAGAAATGAAAGGGTCAATGCTCCATCTCATGCAACAGATGAAAACTTCGCTGGACACCTTGCAATCTGGACTTAGTACAAACAATTGATAGCCTGGATCTCTACCATCACAATCTGTACCCAACCCAAGGAATGTACAGAACCGAGGTGCTGGGCCTCAAGGGTTTGGTAATGATGCGGAGTCGCATGCTCAAGCTCATGCTATCTATCAGGCTACCCCAGCCCCTCTCGAAGCGAACCAAGTTCCTACCATAATCAACCAAGAGCCTCCTGTTTTGCCCAACCCTCCCCAAGGCACTAACCAACAGCATTTTGCCATGGCAAACACCATCACCTTGAGGAGTGGTAGTAGACACAAGGAACCTACCCAACCCCATGTCAACCCCATTAGGCCCCTTAGCAAGAATTCCAAACTCCCAACTAAGAATGTGATAAGCAAAACATCAGAGTCTGATTTGGGAGTATGTTGTTGTTGTATGAGCAAATAGAAGAAGTCGGAGGAGAAATTGGAGGAAAGGATGTCCTTACTTCAGGCTTTCAAATTGACAATCATTTTACTCCTTGTGGCTATCGGATCAATCCCCACTTACGCCATAGGTTTACTGAATGCATATAAAGAAAGGCATAGAGCGAAATTTGAAAATAATAGGAGAGTAGTTTTGTCCGATAACATAAGCACACTGATCCTAAACAAGCTACCTCCTAAGAAGCAGGACCCAGGAGCCTAGCTGATTTCCTGCACAATAGGAAACATTACTTTTGACCGGACCCTCCTTGACTTGGGTGCTTCCATTAATGTGATCCCACCTCACTGCACATGGAATTGGGTCTAGGCTAGCTAAAACACACTGACATAACCTTGCAGTTAGCCGATAGATCCATTACAAAACCAAGGGGTATTTTGGAGGATGTTTTAATCAAGGTTAATGATTTGCATTACCCTACTGATTTCATGGTCCTGAACATGGAAACCCCAAAATAGCTCAACCACACCTCGATTATTTTTGGAAGACCTTTCCTGGCTTCTGCCAAGGCGAGGATTGATTGTGAATTGGAAAATATAGAAATGGCCTCAGAGGATAAGACAAATCGATTCAATATTTTCGAGGTCTTAAAGAAGAATAAAATTTAGTGTGGTTCGATGGAGGAGCTTGGTAGAATAAAGGAAGTAATGGCCATACATACCTTAGACAACCTTTTAATGGCCAACTCAACCCAAACTCGGGAGAAGTCACACGGTTGCGGAAATAATTGAGGAAAAAGTAAAAATGCGACCAATTGTAGCAACATGGGATGAGGAAGATATACATGAAATCAAAAATTTTTTGGATGATTCACGTGATCAAGATAAAACCTAACAACATCCTTATCCTGAATGCTTAGAGTTTAAGGTCCAACTTGTGGGTGGGAATTCTGAGGATTAGGATGGTTGGTTTAAGAACCCAAATCGTGAGGATGAAATTGAACATTGGGGAAGAACTCTTCAAACATTAAGTATTCTAGAGTACCCACAAATCCTCGGCATATCACAAAACCCTCATCATCCTTTTTCACACAACCACTGCACAAATTCTATACCCAACCACACTTCCTCTGTAATAAATCAACAAAACTCCTATTGGAGACCATTTGAGCTCTCACTGCACCACCATCTTGCCACTTTCATTGTTTATCTCTTTGGCAAGCCCATTTTCACTCTTTGGGACCTATACCTAGGGGCCCGAAAACTGTGTTGTTGTGGCCTCAATGTTTAGTAATTTTTTATTGAGGACCTCGCCTAGTTGAAGGCACTAAACTCAGCACATGTAAAGACTGTTCCAAGCTGACCAGAGTCTTACGAAAACCAGGTGCTATTCTTCCACTTCTACTCTCCTGCATGCTTTCATTTTTCACAATGAGGACATTGCAATAGCTAAGCATGGGGGGGTGGACATATTTTATAACCTTTTTGTCAGCTGTAACAGTAATTTCCTGTTATTTGATTCTTTAAAAAAATGAAAATTCAAAAAGGTAAAAAAAGGGAAGAATTAGGAAAGAGAACTTAGGCATTTGGAAGTTATTAGCTTTAGGAAATGATACGAGAGGATCTAAACACTTAGACTTTTCAGGTCTTTGGGCTTAATTAGCCCTGGTGTCCACTTGAATGTGGACTTAGTCTCGAGTCCTTGCCAATTAAAATTCATTTTAAGTTGGTAAATAAATTAGGATGATAAGTATGCGACTTATCAACCCACCCTCTGATTTGGGGGGACTTTAAGCCTAAGCATCTACACACTTTTTTTGCACTGACTCACTTTTCGGCAGTTTCTTTGAAAATTGGGTAGCTAATGAACTATCTAGGGTGGTATGGTTGGCAAGTTGTCCAAAGCCCAGTCAAAAGGCCATTTTCATTGTACCGCCTTTAGGTAAATCTTAGATCAGGGAAGCCACCTACTTAAAAAAATAATAATAAACAAAAAGAAAATGAAAAAAAAAAATATAGAAAAAGGAGTAAAAATAAAAAAATAATAAATAAACCACACTTCACCGCACGAGTATGACTGGTAAGTTGCCATGGGTAACAACCCATTGGCCAGTTATCCGGAACCCAGCTGACAAAAAAATGTACAATAATTCCCAAAACACTTAGGGAAGAAGTGGGGAAGTAGAATAAATCAGAAAGATATACACTGGGTTCGGCCTTGTGTTGACCTTATAAATAAAAGAAGTAGAGAGAAAGCTACCAATTGAAAACATAAACCTTTAGGCAACGTCACCTAGGGACGTAGAAACCCAAAGCCCGTTTCAACGGCCACCTAGTGAGTCTTTCACTATTTTCACAAGATTCTTAGCACTTAGAGTCCTTTTCGAGTCTTGGACGGGTCGATAGCCATAAAAAGTTATCCTGGAACTCTCAAACTCCAAAAGTACAAAAAAATTAGAAAAGAAGAAAAAATAAAAAAATGTATCTTCCCTTTCCAAATAAGGTGAGGACTTGGGTGATCTGCATTTTTGCAGACACCTGGGTATTGTTGAGTCTTCTCAGTTTAAGACCTTAGTTGAAATTTTCTGTTGTTAATAAACGACTTAGGCCTAAGTGATCTAATTCTGCTTTTATACATAGCATATAGTTTAATTGCTAGGGATTAGGGGTATGATGTAAACACAATTATTGAGGGTAAAATGCCTATTCATGCATGTTCCTAGGCTTAGATTTGCATTTCATGTTATAAATATTGCATAACATGCATCATTCTGCATTTAGAGTAGTATATAATTTAAGTTAATTGCATCTTTTTTGTGGTCAGGAGAGAAGGATATTTATTTTGGAGCCTCGGATTGACAATCCGACCATACAGATCTGATTAAGACGATGATCGGAGTCGAACGCCTTCGAAATCACCTCGATCGGAGTCTCGTAGCACCATATGCAGTCCGAGGAAGATCAATGACCAAGGGATTGGGTGATATACCTCAGAGCTTCAAATGACAAATCCAACTGTGTGGATGGATTTAGGTCGATGATCGCAGTCCAACGGTGCGAAAATTGACTCAATCCAACCTCTGTAGCAGCCCCTACAACGAAAAAAAGATGGACGACCCAGATTGTGCCACGTGGCGCAACCTAGGCCGCCCATGTGCACGCACGCGCCACCGCACGTGCACAGCAGCGCGGGTGCGCATGCGTGCGCGGAGGCACGCATGTGCATAGCGTAGTGCCAACGCGTGAGCGTGCACGTGCACGGCAAAGAGAGCGCACAGCACAACGCTAGCGGTGCATGGGGCTGGCGCGTGCTTGGTTGGCGCCAGCCTACAGCGATGCTTAACCTGGACCTACAGCAATGCTTACAGCCGTCGCTAATTATTCGCATGCCAGCAAGGTCAACTGTGCGTGCTAGCGGGCATGGGTTGCCTACAGCAACACTTCCAGCGATGACCTGAAGGTCGCTAATAGTCCCATACCAATTTTTGCCTCTTCTCCTCCACTATAAAAGGACCTACACCCCTTCCCTTCCAAGCCATCTCTACCTACTCTACTCCCACCTACTCTTATGCTCTAGCAAGACTACCAACGCTCCATTAGAGTTTACTCTCAAGCTCCCAAGGTTCCTATTAGTGTAGCGAACCTCTACCTCACCAAATATTCCCATTCATAGGTCGCCTTGGAGCCATCCTCCTACCTCCATTTCGATAGCAGATCATCTCCTCCTTCTCACCTTCATTCCGGAGCCACGCTAAAGCTTTCCTCTACCTGACGTCCTCCTGCATCTCTCCTCCATCGTCCCACTTCTCACCTCCTTCGTCCGAGCTTCCGCCAGGCGCCGTCGTCTCACCGAATAGCCGATTCATGAGATTTCTTCTCACCTTCCTCTCTTTTTATGCTTTGGTAGATTATTGTAATAGACATTCATGATATATGTCATATTTGTTCCATATCTCTTGTGATTTATTCTGCTTGTCTTCTTTCAAAAACACAAAAAAATAACAAAACTTTAAAATACCAAAAACAAACAAAACGAAGCGCGGTTTTCAATTAAAGTAAACGTTGCCTCCCTGTGTTCGACCTGGGACTCCCTTTGATTTTAGGTATAAATTTTATTTGATCACGAGTTTTGCAACTACGGCGACAGGTTACTCATAACCTTGATTTTAAACTCGCGAAACCCATGCGATCACGTATGCATTTGAATAGCCTAAAATGTCTATTTATGCATGTTCTTAGTATTATAGTTGCATCATACATTATAAATATTGCATAACATGCATCATTTTGCATTTAGGTTAGGTTGTGTATATTTTAGGTTAATTTTTCCTTTTTGTGGTCAAGTAACAGGGTAACTCTTAATCGGGGCCTCGGATCGAAGATCCAACCATACGGATTTGATTAGGGCAATGATTGGAGTTCAACAACTCCAATATCGCCCTAATCAAACTTTTGTAGCATTAGATATAATCTGAGGAAGGTCAGAGATCAAGGGCCAAGATGGTGTAAATCGGCACTTCAGATGACAAATCCGACCACACGAATGGATTCGGATCAACGATCGTAGCCCAACGGCATGAAAATCGATCTAATCCGACATCCGTGGCACCATCTACAAATCACAGAAGATGGACGGCCATGATGCCGCCACGTGGCACCATCACAGCCGCCCAAACTAGCCGCATCACTGCTTCTCAACCTTTGAAGGCACGGGCGAGGCAAGATCTGGGTCGTTGGATCTTAATCCAATGGCCACGGGCGCACACGCTTAAAATATAAGCACGATAAGGAGGCGGCCGCGACACAGCAGTCGAGTGCTCTTTCGTGAGCGCGAAGCGCGGGTTCGATCCTCTTTACGCCTCAAATCAAGTGCAGGTGCGTAAGCGGCGAAATTAAGCCTTTGGATGGCGAGCGGACGGCGCAGATGTGGGAGATGTGGCATGCCTAGATGCAATGAGCGCGACCACACCATCAGACGTGCTCTTGTGAAGGTGAGCGAGCATGTGTTCTGAGCCGTTGATCTTCGATCCAACGACGATGAAGGAGGCCGCATTGCCTCTTAGCAGGCGTTGAGCGAGATTGGGCGTGGCGCGTTTAAGCCGTCCGATCTTGCGATCGGACGGCTGAGAATGTGCGTATGTACGCGTGCGTTGAGGTGATGAGAGAGGAGGAGGCGCGCCGTGCGCAGCAGCTACACCCACGATTTGGGCTTTAGTGACGATTTTATCCGTCATTAAAGGCCTTGATTTAATGTTTTTAAAGTAAAATGACCTATTTGCCCATTCAAACCTCACCTATAAATGGCCCTACGACCACCACATTTTCTTCATCCCTTCCTCTCTTCTCTCACCCCCTCCAAAGCTTTAAGAGCTTGTCCCAAACTCGGGATGCTCCTCTAGAGTAAAAATTAGAATTTTTCCATCTTCTCCCCCCATCATGGAACATCCCGTGGTTGTCCTCTCACTCCATTTGAGAAGCGGATCCTGCGACGACGACGATGTCTTGCCTCACCCCTAGTTCCTCCCACTTTGTCCTCCTTCCTGCTCCATCCTCTGTCTTCGAGGCGTCGCCCCGTCCGACTCGTCCTCCAAGCAATCGTCAAGGAGGATACTTCTCTCTCCATTCTCTTTACCGCTTTCTAGAGTAGATTTACTACTTTTTAGCGTAGATTTCCTGCTTTCTAGTTGTAATGATTAGTGTGATGAACAACATTTGGTTATGAGATCCATGTTTAGTCTACCTCTCTTTTGTCTTTATTTGTAATATTCTTTCTCTCTTTCTTCTATTATTTATTCTTTAAATAGATAGTTTTCGACCAGCTAATCTATTTCATGACAATTAACAAACGCGGTTTTGAATCAAATGTCTACCTCCCTGTGTTCGACCTATAATTTCTTTATGAATTTCAGTTAAATTTTATCTGTTGACGAATTGCTTCGCTAATTGAACTACAACGACGGGTTTTCAAAATCCAATTCTGATTGTGTAGTTTTCCACCTTCAACATTATGCATAGCCTCCTTGCCAAAGGACGCTTGCGCGAACGGGTTTTGCGTAGAGGTGGCTCGCTACAAGTGTCGAGTTAGCTCATCCACCTTCTTCTCAATAATAGAGACCTTGTCTAGGTGACTGGCCATTAGTTCCAAGTAGACGGAAGAGGACGAGCCCTGCGTCTCATGTGCTCCCTTTGGATTTGTCAATGCACGAGCATTCGTCCGGTCAAACATGCCCATGGATTCATTATTGATGGAGTTCTCACACATATTCTCGAGAATCTCCCACACGGTGTCTTTGTGTTGACCCATGATGGTTCCTCCACAAGTCGCATTGACGAATAATCGAATATCCACATGGAGTCCCTGGTAAAAAGACTAGACTTGTTCCCATTTAGGAACTTCGTGGTGGGGGCACTTCCGCATGAGATCCAAAAAATGATCCCATGCTTCATGAAGTGGTTCTCCTGCTTGTTGCGTGAAATGCGTGATCCGGTGCCGTAAAGCATTTGTCCAACCAACAGGGAAGAACTTTCTCAGAAACTCGGACTGTAGTTCCACCCAGGTGTTGATTGGACGCGTTTAGGTTTGGTACCAATGAGCAGGCTTGTCCATGAGAGAGAAGGAGAACATTTTCATGAGTAAGACATCCCGATTTTGAGCTTCTGACTCGAAGGTCTGGGCCAGATGCTTAGTTGCTTTATATGCTGGAAAGGATCTTCGGAATTATGCCCATGGAATTTGGGAATAGCATGAATCATGTTGGGCTTGAGCTCAGTATCAGGACCTCCAATGGGGAGTTGGACTTGAGGTTCGATTGCCACCGTAGCGGGATTGTAATGATCTCGCATCATAGGATGCTGCGGTGGATTCATAAAGGCTTGGAATAGATCATTAAGGCGCTGAAGCAAATTTTCAAGATTATTTTCTTCTGCTGGTTGCTCCATGATGATGGATGAAGGAGAATTAGGTTCAGATGAATCAGAAGAGATATCGATCGGGTTGGGTTGTTGCACAAACAAGGAGGTTGAGTCTTGGCCTCGACGGGAATGAGTAGCTAATGGAGGCCTCAAGGATGGTCTTAGAGACCTCCTCCCGAACATGCACTGATGAAGTAGATGAGAGGTAGAATGTGATAAACCCAATCAAGACACCCAAAAATTTTAGATGACTATAGAGGTTTGGGGCGGATGATACCCCTTAGTCAGAAATCCATCCACTTGAGAATTACCTGGGCAGCTAAAGAGGGAGAGCCCCACGAAGACCCCTACATGGTAGAGTGCTCCCACGAGTTACAGGGTTTTCCCCACCTGACCTCTCTTGTCACTGATGATCCAGGTAGACCAGAATGGGGACTTAACCTCTTAAGTCTACCAGTTTTAAGTTAAGATAAAGGGTGCTTATGATTTCTTTTGAACTTTTAAGATATTTTTGTGCAAAGTGACCTAATTTAAAGATTGGTTAACCCAACAAGGTGGGTCAACTTCACTTATTTTGTCCTTTGAAAATTTTAGGTCTCTCTTTTAGTGTTCAAATGAGATTAAGAGCCTGATTTTAGGGTTTACTTGAATAGATCAATTCAATCAAGGCTTAGGCACACACTATTTGGGAGGATTAATTCTTGATTAAGCAAGTGTGTCTCTAAAACCCTAAACTAGAAACCCTAATTAGCTCTGATTGGTCCAATTTAATTTGTCCAAATGTGGTACCTAGGGCTCAAGCAAGAAGGTGATAGTCTTAGATACCTTAAGCTTTAAGTAGGTGCACAAATTAGGGTTTGGATGTTTCTCCTAGAATGAATCAAATCAAGCAACTTGATGATTTGTCTAAGAATAAAATGCAAGTAGCCTAATTGATTTTTCCCCTCTTTTAGCTTTTTAAGATTCAGGGGCTTAGAGGAGGGTGAATGAAGTTTACCTGCCCCTGGAGTGGCTGATGTGCGGCTGATCTTCTTCAATGAATCCCTTGAAACATATCACAATCAAAAAAAGATGTAGCAACTTAGTACCAATTCTGATATTGCAATCAAGAGATCTAATTGTGCGTTGCTCCTCGGCAACGGTGCCAAAATGTTAGTCGCTCTGAAATGGGTTTTAAAATCGTTGCGTTGTAGTATAGCTCGAATCAGTGCGAAAACATATAAAATTTATTACTTGAATGAAATCCGAGGTCTAACACGAGGAGCAAGTGGCAATTTAATACTCAAGATCACAATTAAAGATGTAAGAATTTGCAATCAATAAAGATATATAAATGAAATCCAATGTTAATAATTCAAAAAGAAGATAGGGTAAAATGGTGATTTGAATCACCAAATTACCCTACAATGTTAAGCTTAGCAAGCTACTCAAAATAACTGATCAGATAAGCCAAGCACAACTCAATTTAACCAATAGAACCAAGCTATCAGATATCAGATGACAGAATAGGCTCATATGCCTTAACAGAGGCAAAGGCCTCTCTTCTTCTCTTCCTCTTCTCTTCTTCTTTTCTTCAGAGAAGGCGCAGCACAGGACTTAGCACGCCAGCAAAGGCAAAGGCCTCGTTAGATTTCACAAGAGTCAAGAGGAGGGTGGCAGAGCAAAACCCACCCCCTCTCCTCTCTTTTCTTTTTCTCTTCTTCCTTTCTCAGACCAAGCAAACCAAACCCGACCCGGGTATCTGGGTAAACGGATCAAGGCCAGACCCACGGGGCAAGAGCATGGGTGAGGGCATGTGTGGGCACGTGCGAGGGGACCTCACCCCGTGCTTACTGAGGCAACGAGGCTATAGCAGAAATTCCGCTTATGCGTTTCGCAGGCTTCAGGAATTGCCAATGTGGGATTAATCCCACAGGTCTTTCTTCGTGCAGCTGCAGGGCGACTTCCCTCGCTAAATTGAAGTAGCAGCCAAGGACGACAACATCAATTAGCGCCTTGGGATCCTTCCTAGAGGTGTTCCGCGTGACCTGGGCGTAACACCTGGAGCAGAAGATGCAAGAACACCTTCGTCAAGGTGTTCGTGAAGCTCCGTTAATGGTGCTATTGCTCGAGACCTGAAAGAGATGAACATGGGCTAAGTGCCCTAGTCAGTTCGTTCAAGAGCTTTGCCTTGATGAGGTGAAGTCAACGGCAGTGGTCCAAGGGCGTGTAGACGTGTGTGGAGGGCTGACGATGAGATGGATGAGGGTGGACAGTGGGTGTGTTCGGCAGGAAGGTAGAGGGTGTTAAACCCTAAATTTCTGTAGGGTTTTTGGAGGGTGAGTTGTTGCGGAGATTTTGGTGGTGTTGGCGGCAAGAGTTGAATGGTGTAGTGTCTAATTGGCATCGCCAGAGCATCGCCGAAGGCAGAGAAGATGTAGTGTGGGGGTAGCGGTTGGCGGTTGTGCGTGTGTCGTAAGTGTGGGAGAGAAAAATAGAATGAGAGAGAGAGCAAGAGAGAGACTTAGCGAGGTGGGAGAGAGGTGGAGGTAGCCGATTTTGATCGACCGGCACTGGAGAAGGAGGTAGAAGCGGCGAGGCGATGACGACAAATCAGACAGAGAAACGCCCTCCCTTTGGATGGGGAGGGTCGCGAGGAAGAGAGGAGGCTAGTCGACCATCCAATTTGATCATTGGATGACCGGAGGAGGTGGGTCGAAGAGGTCACTGGAGCAGGGGTCTACGGTGGTTGGAGATAGGTTTTTAGGGTTTTGACGTGCCAAGACTTGCTGAAAAGCTTGGCCATGCGTCAGGGGTTCTTTTATAGGCCATAGGAAGCCCTTCCAAGCTTGGAAAGAAGCTTCCAAGCTCGGAAGGTTTTTCCGAAATAGGATACCCGAACCTTTGAAAGGTTCGCATGGCCTTTTAGGAAAGACTTAGAGCTCAAGGAATGACTCAAATGGAAGGTAACTTCTTAAGGAATCTTTCGTTAAAATTTGGGAGAGATTTATTGAGAATCGAGCGAGAAATCCTTGCTCGAAACTCGACGGTGAAGGTTTAACCTTCCAAAAATGGTGTGGGCCCTATTTGTGAAAACGATGACAAAGTTAGGGGCCTTTTTGTTGATATTTTGAAAGTTAAGGGCATATGTGTGATATAAAAGAATCAGACAGGACCAAATTGCAAACTGGGTCAAGACAATCTCAGATTGGGCCCAAATTTTGGTCAAACCTAATTTGGACCTAAGGAATCTAATGGTGAAGTTGGATTTTGGTTTTGACCAAGTTTGACTAGGTAATTTATGCAAAAACCCAATTTAGGGCAAATATTTGTCTAGGACTTTGTTTTGGGTCAAGACGGGTTTTGATGGTCAAATTGAAGGTACCAAACCCTATAGAATATTTTTATATGAATTTTAGAGGGTTTGGGTGAATTTTATCCTAACCAAAACCTCAGTTAATTAGGTAGGTCTATTTTTAGGATTTTAGAAGTCATGTAATTCTTAAAACACGCAAAAATCCTTTTTTGTCTGTTTTAACCCACTTGTTAGACTTTTAGGACCATTTGACCCTTAATTAACCCCTGAGAAAACCCATGGTTATTCTGCATTCAAGATATGATGGTAAATTTGCAGTTTTAACCCTATTTTCTTGTCTTTCTCTCTGAATGATTATGTAACGAATTACGATCCTCTAGTAGTTATGTAGGAGCATTTAATGACTTAATCAGATCAAATTCAGCTAGTTATGGATCTTGATGGTGTTCCCATCAACCTTGCTCATTAATAGTGAAACAAATACTGTTGTCAAGGTCGAGTTCGTCTAAGGGTACCATCTTTCCCTTTGTTTAACTCTAATAAAGTTTAGGTGGATATCTAATGGCATCATCCTTGCCCTCAAGTGGCTTTATCTCTTGGGTGGAGTCTAAAGGATAGCTACTCCTTAAGAAAGAAGCCCTATGTGGATTTGTTTCCTCAAAATTAGTTTGGAAGTTGGGGGTATAAAGGGAGGGGTTGGGATTAACTATAGGAGGGCAGCTAATGTGTCTAAACCTCTCATTCAGTTTTTGACTATTCCTCAAAAGCTCTCCCATTGATTTCAACATTTTGTTTTGTTGTTTTTGCATTTCTAACATAAAAGAGGAGAGACTATTGTTAGATCTGGGAGGATAATCAAACTTGAGCTTATGCATCCTAGGAGGTTCTGTCAAACCTTGATAGGGAAAATCATGGATGGTGGGTGGGTTGGGTGTTGGCATTCTACTAGGGAATTCGACTCCTAGGTTGTGCTTGTGATAACTGGGAGAAATCAGACCAGTACTCTCCAAATGGGAATAGGATCGATCCCATGAATTGTCATTGTACCCATTAAAGGATGGATATGCTCAGGGCATGGGATCATGGTTTAAGGATGAGAAGTATTGGTTCTGAGAACATGAATGATAGGAGTAAGGGGGGTCCATTTCTTTTCTCACTTCGTTTGCTCTCCTAAGGGTTCTTTCAGGCTCAAGATACTCCTTAGGGACCTTCTACCAACATACACAAATAGGTACCCCCACAATCAAACACAAAGCAAGTATTCAATTTTATCCCCTTTCTTAGGTCTTAAATTACCTTCAATCATACTCCATAGTGCATTCAAAAAGGGGTCAAGTTTTGTGCTCATTCGTTCCCACAGGTAGAAGAGGTGTGGTGCACCTTGAGATCCTTGATTGTCCCTGCCTTGAAGAAGGATGAGGTCAAAAGTGTTTAAATTAGGTGGCCAAACAAGTTTCACCAAAATTTACTCTTTCTAAGCCAACCTATGTAGGTGCCTACAAAACCTAACAAAGGGAGACCAGACACAATCAAGATTGACCTAAGTCTAGGCCCCTCTGTGGTGCAGAAGTTGTGGTAGAAACCTAGCAAACCTAAGTGTGCACTCACATTCTTTGAAATCCATGCAATTTGATATCGAAGTTCCTTTAGCACACCGTGCAACAATTTTAGGGGTTTCTCCTTGACTTAGTGGCTTTTATGGTTTCCACTTTTTAGATCAGTTCACATAATTAATGGTCTTGAGCTTTAAGTCCAAGAGGGAGGTAGAAAATATGGCAGATAATTTAGGAAGGTGATTAGCACATACCTACCTCCAACCACTCTACAATGCAAATGCAAATCAAGAAAAGAAACTCTAGATGATGCGCAATGCAAGCCTAAGGTAAATGACTAAAGGATATGCAGCTTCTAGAGTTAACAGCATGGAATTGATTTTTTGGATTTTGGTTTTTATAAAATTCAACACAAAAACAAACAACTAATAATTAAACTACTAGCTATCTATCTAACTAACTACCACATCACACAATTCGAACAAAATAAAACCTAAATCTAATGAAATAGGGACAAGCCCCTAAAAACACAGCTAACAAGGTGTAGAAAATAGAATAAAGTGGGGAATAAACCTCGAAAAGAGGCCCCGGAATAAGGGCTTAATGAAAACCTAAATAAAAGTCTAACTATTCTAATCTAATCTCCGTGGAGCCTCGCAAATGATCCGCCTCCTCGGATCTCCTCTTCATGACCCACTTACACATGCCGCAACAACGGTACCTAAAACAAACGGAACAACAGAAGGCCCACGAATGCAAAATAAAATGCAAATGCAGGATGCTATATACAATGACACTCTAGTCAATCACAATCAGTCACGCCCTCCCAATCAATGGTGCCATTTAAATTGATGTTGTCGTTACACTTGAGAAAATTAAGCATACCAATCTAAGAAAATTCTGAGTAGCAAAATAATACATAATATAGCTCAAGATGGGTTGAATCCACACAAAGGGACTATAATGTGATTAATTTAGAAGTTCTTATGAATATTTTATTTTCAATTGATTTTTTTTTTCAGATTTTTAATATCGTAATAGACAAATGGCAATATTTAGAAAACTAAATTTACTGAAATAAAATTCTAACACTAATTTTTCTACAAAATAGAAAAATGAGAAAATGTAGATATTTACATTGTGAAGGAAATCCAACCTCACCAACCAACTAAGCTAGGTATATTTTAAATGTTTTAGATGAAATTAATGGCCTGGGGTGTTAACTTCTAGGCTTGGTTTATCCAAGAGATCAATTCTAATGGTATAGCTTGACTTGAAGGTCATTCTTATGCTTGGGTTGTCTTATGAATTACCCTATGGCTATGAACCAACTTGGGTTCCCATCACCTCAAGTAATACCAATTTTATCTAGATACTAAGCCCTACTAGCTTATATCCCATCCCCTTGTGACAAACAAACCAACCTACATACAATTGAAGTAGAAGAGCGTGAAGAGTTGAGAGGCTTTTCCAAGTAATCTAAGGTCTTCTTAGGTCAGAGATAACCTCATGAAGATCTTTCCCTAGGCTTGTCTTATCTTACCTGTGGATCTGAGGCAAAACTTGACTTGAAGCCAAGTGCTAGGCTCAGGTTCTTGATGAGGGATTCATCATGGCTGTTAATTCACCTAAATAAGCTAGTTTACTAGTTAATTAATTGGTAATATCACTAAAATAGAGTTACTTGTTAAATAAGTCAATATTAAGTAAGGACTTTAATTATACACTAAAATAGCTTAATTATTGATAATTGACAAGTGTTTTTCGAGTTGCAAAATCAAATTCATTATGTGTCGTAGCATGGTTTTTCGTAGTTAAGCACCAGGTCACTTAATTTATTATGGAACTCAATTTGGATTTAGGTTAAGGGAGTCCCAATCGATCCATTTAGGGAGGCTAAGTATGGAATGGGCCTAATAGGAGTTCCTTTATTCTATTTTTAGGTTTTTCACTTTTTCCATTGTTTTCTTTGGTAAAAGATGAAGCAAAACCTAAAACTAACTAAGCACTTACTTTTTTTGTGTTTTTCTTTAGTGACAAAATAAGAGGCTAACTATATTTTTTTCTTTTTCTCTTTTATATATTTTTTTAGTTTTTGAATTTTACGAGAAAGCATAAAATATATTTACAACTTCCAACTAAATAAAGTGAGAAGCATTTTTATGATCTTCATTTTGTGGATTTTTTTTCTTTTTGAATAAGGAGAAGACAACTCACAAAACAAAAGCTAATTCAACTTGCATTAAGAAAGAAGAACATTACAACTAAAGAGTAGAACTACGCAAATTTATTGCAACTCTACTTTTAGCATGGCTATTAAGCAGATATTTACAACACTCACTTTTCACTCGATAAGAGCATGAGTGGAGATGTCAAGCACAACTCGATGATGTAGTTGGCAGGGAGCTACATGGAGGAATGGAATCTAAGTAGGCATGGGGAAAAAGGTTGTGGTTATGGGGGTGATTAGGATTATGTAGTAGGCCATCTAGGTTAGGATGAAGGGTTGTAGGTCCCTAATGTGGTTGAGGTTAAGTAGTTCAGTAATGTGTGTTATGATGTATTCAATTGGTCCTAATGTTAGTGGTAATTACTATGGTTGAGGTGAGTGATACAGAAATGAAGATCCTATACTTGGGTTTGACTAGGGTTTATTCTAGGGTGGCATTCTCTATTAAGACAACTTGGTGTGCTTGGTGATAAGGAGAGGGAACTTCCATAACCTAGGTGGTGTTGATGTGGATGGTGATGATAGGAGCTAGTTTCCATGCTAAAGGGATGTCTCTCCTAATGGGTGTGTGTGTGTGCTAATGAGGAAAGTGAGAAAGATAGGCTGTGCTCAAGTGAGTGAAGGTGTACATGTGAAAGTAGAGTGTAGGAAAGGTTGTGGTGTGGAGTGTGAGTGTGATGGAGGTGTGATAGTGATGGTGAAGTGAAGTGTATGTGGTGGTGATTGTGAAATAATGGAAATGGTGATGTGGGAGTGTGTGTATTGGTGTAGAGAGTGAGTAGGCGTGTGTGAGTGAGAATGTGAGAGTGTATGTTACAAACTAATAAAGAAGCTAAAAAGCAAGTAAAGAAATGTTTGAAAAGAAAGAGCTATTCTACTAAGCAGGTAAAGAAAGTAGAGACTAAGCAAATGAGCAACTAAACTAACAACAAAATAAAAATGAGAATGGTGGAAGAGAAATTAGGTGACCTCTCCAATGTGGGCACTAGGCCTATTGGGAGGGAAGGAGAATGCTTGGCTTGAATCCTATCTCCTCTTCACCTAGAGACATCAAAGCCAGGGAGGCACAAGTAGTTGTTGGCAATGGAGTACAGAGCTCTTAGGAAGAAGCTCATGGAGGAGATGAAGGTGGAGAGAATGGAGAGAATGGGAAGGGGGGCCAATGCCTATGCGGTTCCTCTCTTTTATAGAGGGGCCACCTAGGTGTGGTAGTCTTGAGGTGTAGGCTACGGGGACTACTTGGTACATCCTAAGGGGTAGAAGGTTATAGCCTAGTGTATAGGTTAAGGTGAGGGTATAGGTCAAGGCTTCGTCAAGAGAGAGGATAAAGGCTAGGGTGTGTTGGGATAGGCTTGATTAGGAGTGGGATTTAGGTGGGTTTAGGTGGTTGGTTAAGGTGGTGTGGGGTTAAGTGAGGTTAGGTTAGGTTGAAGGTGAGTAGGAGGTATAGTGGGATTTAGGTGGATGGCCTTGTGTGGGTGTGTAATGGCCTAGCAAATAAAATAGAGAAAAATGCCATATAGTAGTTACTACTAGGCCCATATTAGCATGGATAAAATAAGAGGAAAATATGTATGGATAATGTAAATGTGCACAATTAGTGTACATGTACTTAATTGTGTAGATAGTGATATATATGCATATGTAATTGCATTTGTTTAGTGTGTGCATATGTGTATGTGTGTTAGATGTATGGGTGTGTGCATGGGTTGTGAGGGTGTATTAAATGGACGTATAGGAAGGTTTGCATGGGTTTGTCGTGACGGGACCAAGCTTGCCCTGATTCTGCATGTTGTCTCCTACTCTCTTTCTCAATTTACTGGCTTCTTCTTCCTGTCTTCATGTCTCTGCTTTATTTCAATCAAAATGTTGCTCCCAACTCATGGCCCTATATGAATAAAATCTTAGTATTACCAATAAGATCATAAGATGACAAAATTTAGGTCAAGAATGTACAAATGCAATTATGCATGCAATGCATGTGATGAATGCTCTATTTACATAATGCAAGCTAGGTTATTAGCTTAATTTAGCCAAATTAGGTCTTATGATTGCTATGCAATCATTCCTCTATGCCCAAATCTTGTTAGTCCCTAGCAATGGAATGCATGATTGTTTAAGACCTAATTTTTTTCGTTTTCTTTTTTTTTCTTTAGACTTTATTAGAAATATCTTGAATCAACAATTGAATTTTCGGATATCAGTTGTCACCATCCCTGGGAATTAGTACTTTGGATTTCATCCTCAGAGACTAAACAATACCTAGGTGTTAGCCAAAATACAGATCACCCAAGTCGTCGCCTTATTTTGTTTTGTAACTTCTCTCTCTTTCTTTTTCTTCTCTTAAATTTTTTCTGGTTTTTGTTTGGAGTTTCGGGGTATCTTTCCTTTGGCTACTGATGAGCCTCGGGAGGCCATCAAAGAATTTGTAGACATAGGAAACGAAACATAGCCATAAAACTATAGAATCAATCACACGAACACGAGGGGTTGTTGACCTAGTTTCACCTCAAGGGGAGTACGTCTGGAGAGGGGATCTAACCCTCAATTTCCACTGTTGGTGGGTGATACAATAAATGATGAGCCATGGGCTCTTTAGCTTGCCCCCATGGGTGTCTCATGGGAAGTCACCATCTCTTTTCCCCACCATCTAGTATGTGTAGGTGGGGGTTTATTTATAGAGTACACATAACGCTGGTAGTTACAAAATAGAAAAGTGTAACTAATCCCATAATATGGAGGTGATGTGCCATTATTTTAGAGATAATGGGAAATAATGGTAATCACGACATTGACCGATAACTTCCAGGGGAATTTGCACCTCTTCATATTCTCGCATGGACCGAGTCCAATAGCCGATTGTACTTTATTTTGTGAGGGTAATTTTCATCCCACATCATATGCCCCTACTGTCATAGTCTGGTTGTGTCGATTGTGAGAGCAGACTTGTTTCTCTTTTTTTCCCTCACCCAGAGGTCACCCTTACCCCCAGCAGTTATCATTCGGTAGAATTGGGGGCTAGGTACTTTATTGCTCCCACTTGCCCACTCGCCTCTTAGGGGGTGAAGGAGGCTGTTTAGGAACCATCTCCTGAAAAAGCAAATGATTAGTAAAATATAATTCGTCATGAAAGTGCGGGAATATAGTTCCTGGCTTCAAGTTTGATCTCGACCCACTGTTTCATGTTGGCCAAATTAGAGTACCTATGTGCTCCCTGGGTCCTTAAGAGGTAACCCACAATGGCGTGCCAATGTTCTTCGCATGGAGCCGATGCTCGTTGGGGGCTTGGGGTCTGCATGTTCTAGGGTACCCTCTAGCGGCTTGTCCCATATGGGTGGCTCATGTATTGAGGGAGTTGGGGGTTTTCAGGCATTAGGTTGGGTAGTTTGCAGGTGGGTGGGGAGATGAGTGGTATATAAATTTTGCAAAAATAAATATCTATTTTATGAAATAGAAAAATTTTCTACTTATCTTTGCATAAGATGCGTGGAGCATCATTTGGCTGCGAGTGGGTTTACTAGCCTTGAAAAATTTTGCGTTCTTAGGATGGTGCCCCCACTTGCATCATATAATGGGCTTGGTGGAGCATCAGGAGGAGGGGGATGTTGGTCCATTCCTACCTAGCTGTCAGCCATACTTTTAGGCGGAAATGGGTGGAGTAATTTTAGCTGAGACCTCCATCAATAACCAGCCTTAACTTCTGCCATGGTTAAGCAGTCATTGGTAGGCGGAGAGATCATGGTAGGTGGCCTTAGCAGGCGGATCTCCTTTTCATGGTGATGGCAAGGGGTCAGTCGTTTCATGTTCCACCACATGTCAGAACAATGTTTGGATTTCAACAGGTTCATGGGCCTTATATATTCTCTTCACCCCCACATGCTTGGTTCTTTTGAGGGGTAGCCGGGAGAGAGAGAAGGGCAAACGACCATTGCTACTATCAGCGACACCTCAGGATGGAGGGGAAAGAAATCAGTTGGCCAATTGTTCTTTTTTTTTATTTAAAGAAAGAAAAGCAACCGGCCACAGACGGCTCCACCCTTTTGTTTGCTTTTTACTTTTTTAATAAAAGAAAAGTAGCTGATTGCTTTTGTTGGTTGGGCTTCACGTGGCCTTCTCAGGGCCAATGCACTACGTCAGAGATGCAACTACAATGTATTTGACTGGTGGGAATGATAGACCAAGTCCTTGTTGCACATAAAACCTCCTTCATAAGTTTTTAAAGCATACACTCGTCTTTCACAACCTTTCTCTCCTAATCTCCTCCCTCGCTTGACCCTCTCCACTTCCTTGGTGGGGGTCTTGGCGAGAGATAGTGCTCCCTTAGGTGGTGGACTTCGTGGGTGAGGGCAAGCTTGCAGGCGGGAGGAGCTCTTGTCGGTGATGGAGCCAGCCAACTATAGGAGGCCTTAGTCGGCACCCAAGGCTAGGGGGTAGGACATGGCATTGTATGGATGGAGCCCCATGGCCGCTTGACATGGGTGGTTGAACTTGGTAGCCATGATAGGTGTAATGCTCGAGCCGCCTGATTCATCTTATGAAAATGAAGAACCATAGATGGTGGGAAAAGGGCCACCATTGAAAAAGGGCTTGTTGCAAGCATATAGTGTGTTGCCACACCTAAAGATAAGGAGTAAAGCTTGGCTTTTTGTTGACACTTCCCACATATGGCGCCATTTGATGAGCTCCAGGAGGCCATCAAAGAATTTGTAGACGTAGGAAACGAAACATAGCCATAAAAATATAGAATCAATCACACAAATAGGGAGATTGTTGACCCAGTTCCACCTCAAGGGGTGTTTGTCTGTGGAGGGGATCTAATCCTCAATTTCCACTATTGGTGGGTGATACAATAAATGATGAGCCATGGGTTCTTTAGCTTGCCCCTATGGGTGTCCCTTGGGAAGTCACCATCTCTTTTCCCCCCCATCTATTATGTGTAGGTGGGGGCCTATTTAGAGAGTACACATAACCCTGGTGGTTACAAAACAGAAAATTGTAACCGATCCCATAATGTAGAGATAAGGGGCTATTATTTAGAGATAATGAGAAATAATGATAATAACGGCATTGACAGGTAACTGCCCGGGGAATCCGCGCCTCTTCATATTGCCATGTGGACTGAGTCTAATAGCCGATTATGCTTTATTCCGTGAGGGAAAGTTTCATCTCACATCAGCTACCCAATCCACCCATGATTCAAAAGACTCAGAAAATGCTAAGCATCCAATTATGTGTGACTCACTGCAAGGTGATTGTAATGGACTACTCTAGGTAGCCGTAAACTCTAGGCGACCCAATTAGAAAAGTGCTGCCTTAAGGTTTATCTTTTTGACCAAGTAGCTTCTCCCTACTGCTTTTTCATAGGTGTGCATATTTATACTTCCTCACTATGCCTTATTTAGGGTTGAGCATGTGAGGGCTAGGCTCTGGACAAATGGCAATGGGGGATTACCCACGACAACTTACCAGCCATGCTTGTGCATGGGTGTGGCTATGCTAACTTTTTTCTCCAATAATTTTTTTTCTCTTCTTTTTTCTTTTTTTTGCATTCTTTTTTCATATATATATTATTTTTTTGGGGTTTCTAATTTTTCTCTTAGTAAGTGGTTTTCCTAGTCTGAGATGTACTTAAAGGCAATAATCAAGCAGATTAGATCTAATAGCTAGGGTTTGGGCATCCATCAATGGGGTGCTACCCACTGCTACATGCTAGTCATACTACTTATGTCTGTTTATTAGCTCTCTAGTCTCCATTATAATTCCCAAACAATGAGTCAATGTAATTAGTGTACAGACGCTTAGGCTTCCAAGACCTTTTAAACCAGAGAGTGGGTTGATAAGCCATGTACTTATCATCCCAAATTATGGGTATATTCAGGTTTATTTTAAGATGGCAAGGACTCAAGAAACAAATCTACATAGTAGTGGACACCCAGGTTGAGTAAGTCACTAGACTTGAAGAAGAGTCTAACAGACAAAACCCTAATTGTATTATTTCTCAGGGTTAGTGTCTTAATATCTATCAGTCTTACCTGACTCAATTTGTTTCTTTTTATTGTTTTTGATTTTTTTTTAAGGACAAACTTTGTACAATGCTGAAAGAGAATTTTTTTTTTCATTTTTAGCATTTTCTAATTTTTTTTTTCAAATTTTTTAGGATTTTTGAAAGAAAATGACAAATTCTAGTTACTGGCAAAATATTTACTCTTTTGTACTACCCATCCTCCTATGCTTAAATGTGTGCATGTTTGTATGCAAAATATAAACAAAGAAGAGGAGTAGATATCACCCGATAATACTTGTAAATTCTTGTGAATGCTTCCAGTGCCTAGAGAAGAAAATGAAAATGGAATATTTACAAAAGGGTGTTGGTTACTTCCCAACAAGGGCTGAATTTAATGCCCCCAGTTGGGTGAAAATTCAGAATTTTAACCCTCCATAAAAGGTATTAGTCCTTCAGGAAGTGAGGGTTCCTGGGCAATGATGGGTTTTAGTTATTGTCCATTAATAGTAAATACATGCCCAGTTCTAGGATCTTGAATTTGCACAGCCCCATTGCCATATAGCGTAACTACATGATAGGGTCCAATCCATTTTGAGCTTAATTTCCTTGGAAACAACTTGAGCCTAGCATCAAATAACCAAATTTTCTGATTTGGGTCAAATTGCTTTCTTTGAATATTATTGTCATGGAAGGCTTTTAATTTGACTTTATAAATCCTTGCATTTTCATAAGCCTCCCTCCTAATTTCTTTCAATTCAGAAAGCTGTAATTTCTTGTGCTGACTTCCTTCTTCCAAATCCAAATTACACTTCTTAACTATCGAACAAGATTGATGATCCAATTCCACTAGCAGATGATAAGGCTTCCCATAAATCAATCTATGGGGTGACATTCTTGAAGGAACCTTGTAAGCGGTTCGATATGCCCATAGTACATCAATTAGTTTGTCAGACCAATCTTTTATGTTGGGTCACTCACTATTTTCCGTAAAATTTCTTTGATCTATCTGTTTGCAACCTCTACCTTCCCATTTGTTTGCGGGTGGTATGGTGTAGATATGCGGTGGTTTACCCCATAATTTTTCAAAAGAGATCTAAAATGGACATGCATGAAATGACTACCCTCGTCGCTAATCAGAGCACAGGGAATTCTGAATCTAGAGAAGATATTCTCCCAAACAAAACAAATAACTATTTTGTGATCGGCATGTCTTGCTGGGATGGCTTCAATCCATTTAGAAACATAATCCATCGTTAACAGAATATATTTGAAGCCATGAGAGTTTGGAAAGGGGCCCATAAAGTCTATTCCCTAGACATTGAAGACTTCCATGACTAAAATTGGCTAGAGGGGCATCATGTCCCTCCTGGTCATGGATCCCAATGTTTGGCATCGCTAGCAACCTTGGGCAAAGTTATGCGTGTCTTTAAACAATGATGGCCAAAACAATCCTGACTGCAAAACTTTTGTACTGGTTTTCCACCCTAAAAAATGGCCTCCACAGGCTTCCCTATGGAAAAATGATAGAATACTTGTTATTTCAAAGTCAGGGACACACCGTCTAATGATCTGGTTAGAACGCAATCAAAATAACAGTGGGTCATCCCAAAAGTGATATTTGGCTTCTGAGAGGAATTTGAGCTTCTGGTCCTTCATTCCTAGAGGAATCTTTCCACATACCAAATAGTTCACAATGTCTACGAACCATGGCAGCTCACATGAATCTATAGCCAAAATACTTTCATCAGGGAATTTTTCATTAATCGGTAGAGATGAAGGAATATGGGTTGGGCTTGGTTTGGATAGGTGGTCAGCAACCAAATTTTGGGCTTCGGCTTTATGTTTGATTTCAATATCAAACTCTTGAAGAAGGATCCATCTGATTTTTTTTTTAGAGGAAAAAGGTTACTATCGAGGATAGTAGCAATCCAAAATTTTATTCAAAGGAATGAAGTTACAAGATGCTCTGCCATTGTTTCACCCAACACATAACATCATTACAAATATTTTCAACCCATACTCTAGATTCTCTAAAGAGAGCCTCATTCCTGGCACGCCAGACACCGCAAAGAATAGCCCCCATTAGCGGCCTAGTAGAAGAGGCACGACTAAGATCACTTCATAATCTATCCCAAGTCAAAAAAGGCATAGGGCAACACCTAAGCCAAACCTCATGTGCTACCACACCAGAGCTAAAGAGGTGTCCCACAACATCATTCCCAAAAGAACATAAGGGGCATGCTGCATCAGGGGTTGCCATAATGTGGTGACTCGAGGAGGTAGTAATAAGTCCGTTACATCTAGCCAGCCAAAGGAAAATTTGGACCTTTGAAGGAACTTCAATGTTCCAAATGGCTCGATAATCATGAGCATGGCTAGCATCCTCCATGGGTGGAAGCATCTTGTGGTAGGCTTTATCAAGCGAGTAGAGGCCATCACGCCATACATATCCATCAACATCTTCAGAAGGGCAAAATGCCTAGAGGGTGGTCATCATACTACTGTAGTTGTCCATGGAACGACTTTCATATGCATTGGGGGGTTTAGGGGGAATCCAACATTGATCTGAAGAAGCCCAATAATCTGCCACTCGATCATCTTTATTAACTGTAGCATCATAAAGCTGTGGATATGTAGAGGTGAAAGTACCTAAGCTAGACCAATCATCCTTCCAAAAGCAAAATTGTTCCCCATTCTTGAGTCATGGGGTAAAGTGGGCCCATCTTTCATCCATGGCATGTGTCACAAAGCTCCAAAAAGGAGAGGGTTTAGGCGGATTGAGCCTATTAGATTGCACATTTGATGAACCATAAGAGTCCACAATCAGATCATGCTAGAAGCCCTTATCGCCCCTCAAAATAATAATGCCCCACTTCAACAACAGGGAATCTCCAAACTCCCGTAGTGAGTGAATGCCCATTCCCCCATTTTTCTTAGTCATACACATTTTACTCCACTTAACCGGCTGAAGAAAAGTACTTTCGTGGGAGGCTTCCTTTCAAAAGAATCTCTTTCTAATCATATCCAACTTCTTTAAGACCATTCCAGAAGGTCTGAACATAGAGAAATAAAAAATAGGAATGGAAGAGATTACCGAGTTTAATAAAACCAATCTTCCCCCCTTTGACAAGTATATACCACACCATCCTGCAAGCCGGACAAAAATCTTCTCATAGAGGACTATCCATTCACTATTTTTCATTTTCTTTCCACAAAGAGGGAGACCCAAGTATCTAACTGGTAGATTGGCAAGTGGTGTTTGTTAAATAGTAGAAATTTGTGTGCGCACGGCTTTAGACCAACCACAACAAATCAAAGTGGGTTTCAGAGCATTCACTGCAAGGATAGAAACACTACCAAAAATCCTCACCACCTGATGGCCCCAGGAGCCACTGTTAAGGCCCTGGGAGGCCATTAAAGAATTTGTAGATGTAGGAAATATAACGTAGCCACAAACAAGCAATCATAAGCAAGAGGCACGAGATTGGTAACCCAGTTCCACCACATGGGTGTACATCTGGGGGGAGAGCAAGGATCCCATAAAATCCTCTAGAAATGGTGGTGTTACAATCTCTCAGAGTTTCTCTCTCTCGGATTGCATTACATTGATCACTCTGGGGGAGAGCCCTGAATCCTATTGCCTTGGGAGAGCCTCGAAGGGTCTCTCTCCTCTATTTATAATGCTGGGGTTGGTCCATTTGCAAGATCTTCTGACCAGATATGCCGCCTGATAAGGTACGTATCTTGTCAGATTATTAAGTGTGGCAGCCATGTCAACATTTATTAGAGGTGTGGCCATGTTGTACTTTTTCCACCACCTCTCTAGCTTTGGTCAAATCGAATCCTCTGGCAGGTCGGGCCAGGCGAAGCTGGATCCAAGAGCCGATTATTCTTTATTCCACTAGGGCTATTTTTGTCCCACATCATAAGCCCCGACTCTCATAGTTTAGCTGTGTCCATTGCAAGAGTATACTTCTTTTTTGCCCTCACACTGAGGTCACTCTTACCTCCAGCAGCTATTGCTTGGTAGTGCTGAGTGATAGGTGCTTCGATGCCCCCGCTTGCCTCATGGGGAGAGGAGTGGTGCTTGCATGCCCCCGCTTGCCTCTTGAGAGAGGAAGGGGGAGGTCGTTCAATTGTTCCTGCTCGCCTACTCACCTCTTGAGGGAAGGAGGGGGAGGTGCTCAATAACCGTCTCTTGAAAAATCGGGTGATTAGTAAAATATAAATCACAATAGAAGTACAGAAAGTTAGTTCCCGACTTCAAACTCGATCTCAACCCATTATTCACGTTGGCATGACTGAAGTACCCAGGCACTCCTCAGATACTTAAGAGGTAACCTACAGTAATATGCTAAGGTTCCTTGCATTTTGCCAATGCTCGCAGGGGGCCTGGGGTCCTCTCTAATTGGGGTACTTGCTGGTAGCCTGTCCCGTGTGGGTGGCGTGTGCTTGTTGGGAATAAGGGAATTTTTTAGTCCCGTCGTGTACTAGTTCGCAGGCGGGTGGGGAGAGTAGTATAAAATTTTTGTAAAATGAACATCTATGTTATGAAATAGAAAAAATTTACTTATCTTTTCATAAGATGAGTGGAGCATTGTTTCCACCATAAGCCGACCTTTTAGCCGGGCTGTCATGATGAGGTGGCCATGGTCAGGCGGAGAGATCTTAGCAAGCGGATCTCCTTTTCATGGTGATGGCAATAGATTAGTCGTTTCATCCTCTACCACATGAAGTAGTAGTTAGCCCCATTTACTGGACATGCCTTAACACTTGGCTTTTTTCAAATATCACATCCACTTGAATGGGGGTAACTTTCGCCTAAGTGTTACTTTTTTTTTTCTTTTAGGTGGCACCCATGGGAGAGAATAAATGGGTGGCCTCTCTTCCTCCTTTTTTTTGTTTGCCTCGTTTCTTCTCTTGATCCTTTATGTCCTGGCAGGACACAAGGGAGGGAAATGACAAAGTAGTATGACCAAAGTTGACGTTTGGGTGTCTGAGGTAAGAAAGCCATCACAATTTTTTTTCTTTAAAATGAAAAGGTTGCTGGGCATGATGGCTCCACCATTCCCCTTTTTCCTCTTTTTTTTTTTAAATAGAAAGCAGGCGAACATGGCACCTCCACCCTTCCATTTTCTTTTTCTTTTTTTTAAAAAATAAAAGCACTGTTGGTTGGGCTTCACATCCTTCGCGGCCTCTCTCCTGATCGTGGGAGGGAGGGAGGACAAGCCTCTTGTCCTCATGCTCGATCGCCTCACATGGAGGTAGATGAGCCTCTCAGGCAGGGAAAAACTTAGGTGGCCTTGTCCGTGTGGCACCCATGAGTAGGGAGCACCCTTATTGGATCTCCTTGAGGGACACGAGGTCGGGGATGCTAGTGAAGGCCTGGAGGTGGAGGAGCTCGCTACCAAGCGTGGAGCAGGAGGGGCTCACTATCAGATGTGGAGCTGAAGGAGCCGGAGGGGCTTGCTACCGATGGGGATCTGGTCCCTGGTAGCCATGCGTGGACGGTCGACCTTCGAGCATCGTCGGTCGGGAGCTCGCTATGGTCTTCATGCCTTGGTAGGCATTCATGCAGCACATGTTGGAGAGTCTTGGCGTGGGCCGAAAGACTCACCGTCATGGGAAAGGTGAGTTGTATGTAAGGAGGTGATGGGACACTTGCCTGTTGAGAGAGGCTATCCTTGCAATGACTTCTTCCGTCGTCTTCTTTTTTAAAAAAAGAAGAGAAAAGGTAGCTGGTTGGTTGATGGCTAGCTCCCCTTTATTTTTTTTTTATCTCCATGTCTTGCCATTATTTCCATATCTTGCCTCGTTGGACAACAAATGAGGGAGAAGAAAGCTGATCTTGATGGTAGCATAAAGGCAAAGAATGTAATCGGGTGGCCTTTACTTGGGTCAAGTAGTGCTCGAAGGAGCCTCTACTGAAGGGCAACCGATCAGGCAAAGCTCCGGTAGGGAGGAGCAGCCGGGATGAAGTTTGGGCGGAGCTTGTTACCGGGAGTGGAGCTAGGCGATGAGTGAGAGGAGCTCGCTACCGAGCATGGAGCTTTAGGAGCCATGTGGCATTGCTGGTGCTTGCTACTGGGCTCACTTCTGGATGAGGAGCGGGAGGAGCTCCCTGTCGGGAGTGGAGTCGGAGGAGCCAAAAGGAGGAAAGGAGAAAAATCCCTCCTTTAATTTTCCTTCTCCATTTGATTGCCTATTTCCTCTCTTTTTTTTTAAAATCCTCTTGAGCCCTCTTAATGTGCCCTTAAGAGAGCGCATAAGGAGAGGCATCTGCTTGTTAAGAGCATTTGACAGTGATGGGACACCCACCTGCGAAGAGAGGCTATCCTTGTGACCAATTTTTTCTCTCGCTTTTCTTTCTAAGGAGGATGCACCCGTGGTAGGTGGGAGGAGTTGGTTGCTCCTTCTTGTAGGCAAAGAGGTCAAGGTGGGGCACTGTGGAGGTGTTGCCCTCCAGCAACTGGATGCACGGAAGAGCATGGCATTTTTGTCGACATTCCCACAGATGACGCTATTTGATGGGCCCTGGGAGCTGCCGTCAAGGCCTCAAGAGGCCATCAAAGAAATTGTAGATGTAGGAAACGTAACGTAGCCGCAAACAAGAAATCACAAGCAAGAGGCACGAGATTGGTAACCCAGTTCCACCACATAGAGTGTATGTCTAGGGGGAGAGTAAGGCTCCCATAAAATCCACTAGAAATGGTGGTGTTACAATCTCTTGGAGCTTCTCTCTCTCAGATTGCATTACATGGATCGCTTTGGGGAAGAGCCCCGAATCCTGTTGCTTGGGGAGAGCTCGAAGGGTCTCTCTCCTCAATTTATAATACTGGGGTTGGTCCCTTTGCAAGATCTTCTGACTAGATACACTGCCTAACAAGGTACGTATCTTGTCAGATTATTAAGTGTGGCGGTCATGTCAGCATTTATTAGAGCTATGGCTGTGTTGTACTTTTTCCATTGCCTCTTTGGCTTTGGTCAAATTGGATCCTCTAGTGCATTGGGCCAAGCGAATTTGGATCCAAGAGCTAATTGTACTTTATTCTGCGAGGGCTATTTTTGTCCCACATCACCATCCAATTCACATATTGTGCTGCATTACGTCCTCCTTCAATGAAGAAGATAGTATCATCTGCATATTGTATTATAGGAGTGAGAGCTCGCTGCATGGAGAGGGAGTAGCCATGAAATAGACAAGCAGCACATGCTTTGAAGGAGAAACGAGCTAGCGTGTCCACAACTAAAATGCAGATCAAAGGGGCAACAGGGCATCCTTGCCTAATACCTTTTTGAGGCTGAATCCAACCACTAGTAGGATGACTGTTAATGAGGGGGAAAATGCTGAGGTGGTAACACATTTCTTCATCCACAGGATCTAGACTTTAGGAAAACCACACCTTCTAAAAACCTCCCACAGGTAAGGTCATGAAAATAGTCATATGCCTTGGAAAAATCAACTTTCCACAAGAACCCTTTTGTCTTCTTTTTGATCCACCTCGAGAACCTATGCCAAAATGAAACACTCCTGCAATGATCTCCCCTGTAGGAATGCAGACTACACAGGGTAATCAACTTCTTAAGTGTGATCCGTAGCCGATTCGTAAGTACCTTGCCAATAATCCAATAAATGGAATTTGACAGAGCAATGAGCCTAAAATTAGAGAGAGACTCGACACCAACTTTCTTTGGGAGGAGGAAAAGGAATGACTTATTCAGTCTCTCGAAGCCATGATTGCCAAGTTGGAACTCCTCGATTACCCCCATAACATCATTCTTCACAACCTGCCAAAACTACTTATGGAAAAACACCTGAAACCCATCCGGTCCTGGAGATCCCTTTGCTTTTAGCCCATTAAGGGACTTCAACACCTCAACCTCATCAATGGCCTTGGTCAGCAAATTATCGTCTGACTCATCTAGCAACACCATTTTTGAAGAGGCAATGCACTAATCCCCTTACCCCCTGCATGTGTGACCTGGTGAAAATAGGAATTTGCTTCGCTGCAAATCTGCTCATTAAACGTGAGTGTGGAGTCTCCCACATGCAAAGAAGCAATATGATTGGCACATCGTCTATTGCTAGTCACCACATGAAAGAACTTGGCATTCGCATCCCCCTCTCTCAGCCATAACTATCGAGATTTTTCATGCAAATCAATCTCATTTTGGAGGTCCTCTTTAGCTATAGTAACTTGACACTCCTTCAACAGAAGGTTTCTCTCTGATAGAGGGCTTTCATCCTCGGCATCTAAGGAAGAAATGGTCTCCATTGCCGATAATCTGCGCTCCTCCTTTGCAACCTTAAGTGTTCTTCCATATTTCATTAGCATCAAACATAAACCTTTCTACTTGGTAGCAAGACCTTGCATGGCCAAACCTAAAAAATTCTATGCACACCACCAAGAAGAGACCAAGTCTCTGAACCTGGCCTCACCAAGCCAAGAACATTGAAACTTGAAGTAGGAACTGGTGATGTTCCCCTCCTCACTATTCCACACCAAGGGAATGTGGTCAGAGAAAGGTCAGCCCATAGTAGTAACATGGGCTAAGTAAAAGGAGTCCATCATCTCCACATTACATAGAAATTGATCAATTTTTGATATGAACCCATTATCGCTTCTCCAAGTTAAGTAGCCCTGGAAGTTGGTAAATCAATAAGCTCTAGCTCAGCCACGTATTTTGGAACCTGTACATGGAAGAGTCCACACGACCATCTAGTCTGTCATCACATGAAAGCGTGGAATTAAAGTCACCACCTATCAACCATGCACCACCCTAAACAAGGGAAGAATGTCGTATGAGTTCCCTCCAAAAAATTGGCCTGTCACCATGCATACACGACCCATACACACAAGTCACATAGACAAAGTTACCACGAATGCATCTAACGAACTTGCAAGTAATGCAAAATCTATCCTGATGAACATCTTCAAGCTGGAGAGTATTTACCTTCTACCAAACTGACAAACCCCCTGCACACCCAATAGCACTAATGTGTCTAAGATCAGCTGACCCATGGAGATGCAGTTGCTACCACATCTCAACATTTGCCCGATCAATATGGGTTTCTTGTAGAAGAGTGCAATCGACCTTCCAATCACGTAGACAATTAGCAAGCGTCTCTTGCCTATTACGGTCACGTAGGCCCCTTACATTGCATGATAACACCCTCATGGATTAGATGTAGAAGCCTCGTTGTTAGAAACTACATGTTCCACACTGAGAATCTTTGAAACCAACTCTTCATCATCAACTTTCTGTATTTTGCAGGTTGAAAGACTACGAAGGTTGTATCTGTCCTTAGTGCTTGTCATTCCCCTGTTTCCAGAAGAAGCTCTAGGATTATAAAACCTCACCTCCATGCCTTGATCCTATTCGTTGAAAGTGAAGCCTCCACCATTATCATTCTGCTGGTGACTGGGCTCCTGTCCTCCCTCATCACCCAACTCCATATTGACCGCAACATAGGTAGTTAAGATGAAATGGGGGGGGCATCTAAACCACCTGAGTATCTTTTTCCTCCTCCCTCATCAAGACATGCTCATACTCCTTCCACTTCTTCCTGATTTCTTAGTGAGATGGTTGCTCATGTGTAGCATTCTTCTATTGCATTTCATCATGCCCCTCCGACCATTCAGCAGACCCATCTGCAGGTGATAAAGGTTGGCTCTCCACAGTGACACGCAACATCCAAGAAGAACCACCACATCTGAGAATATTCTTCTCAAGGAAAGGACCCCCGTGCCTGAGATCGATGTCAACTTTAACATGTTTGCCATCCCCTTCTCTTAAGCCAACCAAGACATCCTCTTTTAAACTTGTGAACCCAATAAGAACCTAACGAAAAATGGTCGTAGATCTGAGGTGTAGTGGAAGACCTGTAATATAGACAATGCCTCTTCTTAAGAGGACCTGCTGCGGTGCCCGTTCTAAGAGTGCACCATTGGTTAGAGCACTGAATCGGGTTTTAAAAGTATTACGTTGTAATATAGTCGAAAAAGAGTTCAAAACAGATATAATTTTTTTACTCAAATTTGAAGTCTGAGGTCGAACATAGGGAGCAAATTGGTATTTAGAAATCAAGATCACAATTTAGAATTTAAAAGAATATGCAATAATATCAGTATCAAAGTGCAAAAATATGGGAGTAAATGGTGACGTAGAACACCAAATACTCCTACAAATCACCAAATGATTCAATATATAAATATGCAATAAGGTTAAAATCTGTCGTCTGATTCTTTGATCAGACAACTTAAAGTGTGATCTGCCTTTGCTTCGTTTTCTGCTTTGCTTCTACCCTTCTTCTTCTTTCTCTTTTTCTTCTTCTTTGGCTTCTGTCTTCCTTGGCCTTCACGATCCTTCTCTTTCTCTTCTTTCTGCCTTTGCCTTCCTTCTTCCTTAGCTTCTCCTTCTTCTTCTTTCTCTACCGTCTGCCTTGTCGCTTCCTTTGCCTTTCTTCTGCCTTGGCCCTTAGCTCCTTTTTGTCCTCTTCAGGCCTTCACTTCTTCTTCTTCAGCTTTTGACTTAGCTTCTCCTTCTCTTCAGCTTGTAGCAAAACCTACCCCTACCCCTGCACAATCTCTCGTCCTCTCTCTTTAGACAAGACCCGGGTAATCAGATCAGACCCAGGCCCATGGGGCGTGAGCACGGGCGAGGGCGAGTGCGTGGGGCGCTGCGTGTGTAAGGGGCATGGTAGGGACTTGACCCTAGTGACTCGAAGGCGATAAGCCTTAGAGACTTTTTACTCTTATATCACTGTAGCTGCTTCAGAATCCACGATGTGGGACTATGTGAGTCCCTTCTTTGCCTGCTGCTGCTGTGAAGCTCTCGTGGTCAATTCACGTTCGATGTTGGTCAAATGTCCAACTTGATTAGCTGGAGATGCTCTCCTGATGCTTCCACGTCACCTGATACTTGCATCAGGGGATGAGACCTCAAGAATGTAGCTCGAGCTTACTCGAAGCTGCTTCAGCAATGGTGGATAAAGCTCGAAACCTAAAACTCAAAAGACAATCTTTCGACCCTCTTAAAAGCATTTAAAAGTGTCACCGGATGATGAAAAACATAACCGTGGTGGTGTGGAGGTGATCGGTAGAGCGAGGAAGTCTGATGACCTCGGAATGTTCACGTTAGAGTGTGTGTGTTCGGGAGTGCAGTGGAGAGGATAATGGCCACGAAGACCAGAGGGCTTTTGCTCTCTGGGACATGGCGGAGGTGTAGGGATGGATGGCGGCCGGATTGGTGGAGTGTAATGGCCGTGCGAGCTCACCGAAGGTGCACTAGTGAGGTGGAAGACGGAGGACGGTGAGGTGAATTAGCAGTCAAAATGAAGTGGTGAGTGTTTGAAAATGAAGAGGGAAGTCAAGGAACTTATTTGGGGTGATAGTGGAAGAAGGGGAGACGAAGATGGCGTCGGACGCATATTGTCGACGCCGGAGACGAAGGTGCTTAGAGAGAGATGGTCGGCGAGGATGATGGGGGGCAGGAGCATCGGTGGGTGCTGCACAACGCAGACGAAAGCAAGGAGGAAGAGTCTGCCACTGGTATTGTGGTCAGACGAAAAGGGAGAGTAGGGAAGGTCGCCAGATCTTGAAGAGCAAATCGGCCAGAGGAGGAGAGAAGAATTTGAGAGGGTCTCTGGTAGAATTCAAGCTTACTGTGATTGGAGGGGTTTGGGCTCCTTTAAATAGAGCCCTGAAGGTCGGTTAGGGCTTGGGAAGCAAGCTTCCCAAGCAAGGAAGGCTCACCGGAGTTGGAATCCATTAGGATACCCATGTCTCTCATGCGTTCTAATGAGAGATTGGGAAAGAATCTGGGATCAAGGATGGGTTTAGATTGGAGGGATTTTCTCAGAGAATCTCCCTTCCACTTTTGGAGGAGATCCTCTGAGCAATCAGGGAGAACTCTCCTTCCAAAGCTCGTCAGAGTAGGATTCCTCCGATATAATGGTGGAGGGACCTAATTGCGAAAATGATGAAGAATCTAGGGGGTTGTTTGTAAGGGTTTTTGAAAGTCAGGGTAGAAATGTAATCAGGTTGGACCTTTTTGAAAACTAGGTCAAGGAAAACTCAATTTGAGCTCAAATTTTGGTACAAACCTAATTTGGACCTAAGGAATCCAATGGTGAAGTTGGATTTTGGGTTTGACCATGTTTGTCTGGGAAATTTATGCAAAAATTCAATTTAGGGCAAATATCTGTCTGAGACCCCGTTTTAGGTTAAGATGGGTTCTAATGGCCAAATTAAAGGTTATAAACCCTAGAGAATATTTTTCTATGATTTTTAGAGGGTTTAGGCAAATTTTATCTTGACCAGAACCTTGGTTAATCAAGTGGGTCTGTTTTAGGATTTCAAGAAGTCATTTAATTCACAGGACACACATAAACCCTTTTCTGTCTGATCCAACCCCCTCATTATCTTATTAAGACCTTTTGACCTTTGTTTACCCTTGAGAAAATCCGTTGTTGTACTGTATTGGTAAAATTATAGTTTTACCCCTTGTTTCTTATTTTTCTCTCAGAAAGGTTATGCAGTGAATTAGGACCTTCAGTTGGTTATGTAGGAGCTTTTATTCTCTTCATTGGGTCAAAACGAGCTAGTTAGGGCTCATGATGGTGTTCCCATCAACCATCGAAGGGGTAGATTAATCTCCACATCACAGATACATTTTCCCAAATAGACATGCAAAAGTTAAGAGCATCGACATCACCATTACAAAGACAATATAGGAGAAAATGTAATGCATTCAAACTCAAGATTTTCCACATGGAAGAGGAGAGAGACAGTGTGCTTACATCACTTTGCAAGGTATCAAGAGAAGGAGATCCCACCATGACTTCCTCGATCAAAGTGCATCGTAGTATCACCTTTGAAGCCAAAACCTCTAAAGAAAGAGTAACCTCAATGTTGAGAGAGGGAGGGGCCGGTCGAGGCAGTGGTTGACCACCATGTGCACGAACTCCTCACCTAGGGTTTATGGGCTGTTGCACCCCCGCTCTTGCACCCCAATCTTACAGATGGGGATTTGGTCTGGAATCTCCACGTTGAGGACAATTCTTTCATGCATCTCTCTTATGCCCCAAGCCTCTACTTGCAAGACTTACGATGACATTCCTACACTCGGCAGCCATGTGGCCCTTCTCACGGCAACAAAAGCACAGAACTTCATAGCCCCACGCACGAAGCCTCCTCCCCCACGTCTCCTACCTCCATCCCCTCTTCGTACCATCAGACCGATTAGGGTTTCTCCATATGCCACTGTGCATCGACCTCCACTTATTGTCACCCCTCCTTCACCCGTCCACCCTCACCCACTCACCCTCCATCCAAGAAGGATCCATCTGATAAGGCGTGGTTTGGCATCTTTCTTTGCCAATAAATGCTGGAGGGTAGGCTGGTAATGTATGGATAATCACTTTCAATCCCAAGAGATATGATTTGAACTTCTCTAACCCAAAAACAACGACCAACATCTCTTCGGTAATTGTGTAATTACGTTGAGCTTCATTTAGCATCTTGTTGACGTAATAAATAACATGAGGTTGTTTGTCTCTTCTTTGTCCCAAAACTACTCTAATTGCATAGTCAAAGGTGTTACACATGATCTCAAAGTCAAAGGACCAATCAAGGGGTTAGAGGATAGGAGAATCAGTGACAACTTTTCTCAGAAGAGTAAAGGCCTCAAGACAATCCTTGTTAAAATCAAATGGGACATCATTTGAAAGAAGTATGGTCAGAGGTCGGGCTATCTTAGAAAAATCCTTTATGAATCATCGGTAACACCCAACATTCCCCAAAAATGATCAGATTTGATGGATCGAGGCTGGTGGGGGTAATTTAGAAATCACATCTGATTTTGCTCAATTGACTTCTAGTCCTTTTTTTGAAATCTTATGCCCTAGAACTATCCATCTTGTACCATAAAATGACTCTTTTCTCATGATAGTACTAGGTTTATGTCTATACATCTAAAACTCTTGGCTAGGTTTGCCACACAGGTCAAGAAATCATCCCCAAATATGGAGAAATTGTCCATGAAAACTTCAATGTAATCCCCTATCATATCAGAAAATATAGCCATCATGCAACATTGGAATGTTCCTAGGGTGTTGCATAAACCAAATAGCATACGCTTAAATGCAAAAGTACCAAAGGGGCATGTAAATGTGGTTTTATCTTGGTCCTTAGGACTAATGGCTACTTAGTTGTATCCTGAGTATCCATCCAAAAAGCAGAAATACTTTTGCCCAACTAGTCTTTCCAAAATTTGTTCAATGAAGGGTAGTGGGAAATGTTCGTTCTTTGTTTCTGAGTTAAGTTTTCTATAGTCTATAGACACCTGCCAAGAATTGGTGGTGTGGGTGGCGATGGATTAATTGTCTTCTATTTGTATGACTGCCACTCCTGCCTTCTTAGGTACAATTTGGATAGGGCTTACCCATTGGCTATCCGAAATTGGATAGATGATGTCGACATCTAGGCACTTAATAATCTTCATCTTGAGAACATCTAACATGTTGGGGTTTAGTCTTCTTTGGGGTTGTCTATATGGTTTCACCCCATATTCGATATAGATGTCTTGTGTGCAATATGATTGGCGAATTCCCTTCAAGTCTGAATTACGCCACCCAAAATTAGCCTTATGATATTTTAAGACCTTGATAAGTTGCTTCTGTTCTTGCGTGAGTCGTGACTTCACGATCACAGAAAAGGTTTCCTATTCACCTAAGAACACATACTTTAATGAGTCTGGTAGAGGGTTAAGTTCCAGTATTGGTGAAGAGGGTTCAGTAATGCTTTGAGGGAATTGTTCTTAATGCAGGAGTTGTGAGGGATTGTCTTGATACTTGTCAAAATCAAGTGGGGTCACTAAATTGAAAATTGTTAAAGGTCCAACAGAGGTTGCTCTTGTGAGACGATATTGTTCTAAGCTTGAATCCATGTCGTCTACCTCTGTGACAAAGCAAGGTGTTGTGTTATTTTCCAAGGTCTACAATGGTAATTCCATATGAGAAGTCGAGTTTAGGTCTATCAAACCATCTGAAGTGACATGTGTATGGTATTCTGAATCATAATTGCTTATCTGGGGTATGCCTAAGAAATCTGATGAAATTCCTTTAAGTGTTATAAAATCAGGTATCCCAGATGAGTGGCCAATTGGATTGGTATAGATCATTCCAATGTCAGCGCAAAATTCTTGATCACAATCCTCAATTCATCCTCAATTCTGTCACAGTCAAAGTTCTTTGTTTCCTGGTGATTAACGGGATTTTTCCTGAGGAAAATAGTAGTTTAGAAAACCCGCCATCATAGTCACGAAAACTTGGCTATCAAATAAAAAATATCGAGACTCGGTGAGTCCCGGGTTGAACACGAGGAGATGACGTTTGATTTATCAAAATTTGTGTTAGTTTTTATTTATTTTTGGTGTTTTATGACTTATATTTTTTGGTATTTTTTTTATAGGAAAAGATCATGACAAATGATTCTAAGCTAATACTACTCTACTTGCAGAATAAAAGAGAGAGAAAGAGAGAGAGAGAGAATAATTCTAGATAAATGATTAAACAGGTGTTTGATTACAGAATATACTACAAGAAATTAAAGCTACACTAGAAAGTGATAAAAGAAGAAGAGAGAGAATCCCCCTCGATGGTTGCTTAGGGGATGAGCTGCGTTGTCATAGTGCTTGGAAGAAGGTGGCGAGGTGCTAGAGGAGGGGGGACGAAGTCAAAGGATGGGAGGACGAAGCGGGATGGCATCGCAGTGGGATCCACTTCCTAAATGGAGGTGAAAGGACGACAGGCAGGAGCTCTAAGAATGGGGTGAGAAGTAGGAATAAAAATTAGTTTTATCTTTAGTGGAGCATCCCAGGGCTTGGGACACAAGCTCAAGAGACTTCTTGATCTCTAGAGAGGGTGAGAATAGAGTAGGAAGGGATGTGGAGCAAGGGAGGGGATATGGGGTATATATAATGAAGGGGGTAGGTCCTGCCAAATGATTTGGCATGACTAGGCCTTAATGGCCACGCAAGAGACAAGCCGTGCACGCAGCGTGTGCACACAACGCAGTGCCTCGCTTGGACACCACGTGCGCAGTAGTAGCTAGCATGTGAAGGTGATACTCAAAGAGGCCACGGTTGTCAGATGATGACCACAGGGCTAGGGAGAGAGCGCGAATCGTGCTTTAAGATTGTGTGAGCACGGTGAGGAGGAATGACAACCGTTGGATGAAGATCGTGCACTCCAGATCACTCCTCAATTGCGGGTTGGATCACATGCGCGTCATTCATTATGCCACACGTTCGCGCCATCTCTGTCTGATCTCAATCGAATGGGGCTAATCACGCACACACATGCTCTTCTCCAGTGTGTAGGCAACGTGGCTTGATCTGGCATGTCTGCTTGCGATCGAAGGGGTGCGATAGCTCATGCTCGCGTTGAGGAGGCTCCGCACATTAAGGTTCGAATGTGTGCCTCTCGTGTAAGGGAGACGCTACATTACCAATGTGCTACAGTTGGTAGAATTCTTTCTCAGTCGTTGGATCTAAATCCAATGGTTGAGATCGAGCCATGACCTCACCCCAAGTTTGTGAAGGCGAATAGGAGTAGGCATTTACATCATTGGATCTTCATCCAACGGTTGACTTCTTGAGGTGACGTGGTGTGCGTGCCATCGTTGGATTTTCATCCAACGGTGGAGATTGCAAGGCATTGGGCCTTCAGAGTGTGAGGGTGTGGTGATGGGTGCTTTTCGAGTTGTGAAATCACATTTGTTACGTGTCATTGTAGCATGGTTCTTCTCACTTAAGCACTAGGTCACTTAATTTATTACGGAACTCAATTTGGATTTAGGTTAAGGGAGTCTCGGTCAATCCAATCAGGGAGGCTAAGTATGGAATGGGCCTAATAGGAGTTCCTTTATTCTATTTTTGCATTTTCTGCTTTTTCCTTTTTTTTTGTAAAAGACAAAGCTAAACCTAAAAGTAATGAAGCACTTACTTTTTTTTGTGTTTCTCTTTAGTGAAAAAATAAAAGGCTAACTATATATTTTTTTATCTTTTAAATATTTTTTTGGCTTTTGAGTTTTGCAAGAGAGTGGAAAATATATTTACAACTTCGAACTAAATAAAGCAAGAAGCATTTTTACGATTTTCATTTTGCATATTTTTTTTGCTTTTTGAATAAGGAGAAGACAACTCACAAAACAAAAACTAACTCAACTTGCATTAAGAAAGAACATTAAAACTAAAGAGTAGAACTACACAAATTTATTACAACTCTACTTGTAGCATGGCTACTTATACAGAAGCTTAAGCAAATATTTACAACACTCTGTTTTCACTTGCTAAGGGCACAAGTGGAGATGACGAGCACAACTTGATGATGTGTTTGGCGGGGAGCTTCATAGAGGAATGGAATCCAAGTAGGCGGGGGGACAAAGGTTGTGGTTGTGGTGATTAGGATTAGGTAGTAGGCCATCTACATTAGGATGAAGTGTTGTAGGTCCCTAATGTGGTTGAGGTTAAGTAGCTCGGTAATGTGTGTTATGATGTGTTCATTGGTCCTAATGTTAGTGGTAATTACTATGGTTGAGGTGAGTGATATAGAAATGAAGATCCTATACTTGGGTCTGACTAGGGTTTGTTCTAAGGTGGTGTCCTCTATTAAGTCAACTTGGTGTGCTTGGTGATAAGGAGAGGGAACTGCCATAACCTAGGTGGTGTTGATGTGGATGGTGGCGATAGGAGCTAGTTTGGATGCTAAAGGGATGCTCTCCTAATGGGTGTGTGTGTGTACTAATGAGGATAGTGAGTGAGATAGTGTGTACTCAAGAGAGTGAAGGTGTGTGTGTGAAAGTAGAGTGTTGGGAAGGTGGTGGTGTGGAGAGTGAGTGTGATGGAGGTGTGATAGTGATGGTGAAGTGTATGTGGTGGTGATTGTGAAATAATGGAAATGGTGATGTGGGTGTGTGTGTGTATTGGTGTAGAGAGTGAGTGGGTGTGTGTGAGAGTGTATGTTACCAACTAATAAGCAAAATAAGAAGCTAAAAAGCAAGTAAAGAAATGTTTGAAAAGAAAAGGCTATTCTACTAAGCAAGAAAGTAGAGACTAAGCAAATAAGCAACTAAACTAACAACAAAATAAAAATTAGAATGGAGGAAGAGATATTAGGTGGCCTCTCCAATGTGGGCACTAGGCATATTGGGAGGGAAGGAGAATCCTTGGCTTGAAGCCTATATCCTCTTTACCTGGAGACACCAAAAGTAGTCGTTGGAAATACAGTATGGAGCTCTTAGGAAGAAGCTCATGGAGGGGATGAAGGTGGAGAGCATGGAGAGAATGGGAGAGGGGGTGTGGCACCTATGGGGTTCCTCTCTTTTATGGAGGGGCCACCTAGGTGTGGTGGTCCTAAGGTGTAGGCTAAGGGGGTTACTTTAGGGTACATCCTAAGGGGTAGAAGGTTCTAGCCTAGTGTATAGTTTAAGGTGAGGGTATGGGTCAAGGCTTGGCCAAGAGAGAGGATAAGGGCTAGTGTGCATTGGGATAGGCTTGGAATAGGAGTGGGATTTAGGTGGGTTTAGGTGGTGCACTAAGGTGGCGTGGGGTTAAGTGAGGTTAGGTTAGCTTGAAGGTGTTTAGGAGGTACAGTGGGCTTTAGGTGGATGGGCTTGTGTGGGTGTGTAATGGCCTAACAAATAAAACAGAGAAAAATACCATATAGTAGTTACTACTAGGCCCATATTAGCATAGATAAAATAAGGGGAAAATATGTATAGATAATGTAAATGTGCACAATTAGTGTACATGTACTTAATTGTGTAGATAGTGATATATATGCACATGTAATTGCATTTGTTCAGTGTGTGCACATGTATATGTGTTAGACGTATGGGTGTATGCATGGGTTGTGTGGGTGTATTAAATGGACGTGTAGAAAGGTTTGCATGGGTTTGTCTTAACGGGACCAGGTTTGTCCTGGTTCTACATGTTCTTGTCTCCTACTCTCTTTCTCAATTTACTAGCTTCTTCTTCCTATCTTCAAAATGCAAATATGATGTCTCTGCATTATTTCAATCCAAATGTTGCACCCAACTCATGGTCCTATATGAAAAACATCTCAGTATTACCAAAAAGACTATAAGATGACATAATTTAGGTCAAGAATGTACAAATGCAATTTGCATGCAATGCATGTGATGAATGCTCTATTTACATAATGTAAGCTAGGTTACTAGCTTAATTTAGTCAAATCTAGGTCCTATGATTGCTATGCAATCAATAATAAGCATTCCTCTATATTTATTTAATAATAAGGACTTAATTCTATAAATATAGGTACTTATAAATAGGTTAAATTAAGCTTATATATATTGTATGGCTTAAGTTAATAATAATAACATAAATACTAAGTATTAAATTAAATAATGCAAAAAGGGACAAAAATGTAATTTTGACCCACTATTATATTATTTAATTTATATATAACTTAATATAAAAAGTTGAAAGAAAAAAAAATTTTCCATATTTAAATTAAAGAATTACATTTTAGTCCCTAGGAATCATTGCACTTAAGTCTTTTCTATACGATTAGGTCCACATATTAGAAATCGGTCCTACATACACCTTCTTGTCTTCTTCTTTATCAATGATTAGCGACGACTTATACTCATCTTCTTCGATGACTGGCCATTGGATGGTAGAGCAGCGTTTCTGTGACCGTCAAGCAAAATCTCAACAACCAAACCTAATCCAACAGCATGAATATGCCATTAATTGCTCACGTTAGCGTGGTGTGCTTCGTAGTCGTCGGAGACAATGATGGTTGCCCCAATGTACCTAGACCTCTTACTGTCCAAGTACATTCTTCTTCCTCATCTCCACACCTATAAATACCTCCTCATGGTCTCCTATCATGGTATCGACTCCCTTCCTTCTTGCCCCACAGTAGTCGATCATAGGCTATTCACTCCTAACCTCCAGCGACCTCTCACCGCAATTCTCGCGTATTCTTTGATGGAGACATCATCTCTCTTACCCCCTCTTCCTCAACTCTGACTGATGCACAGTGGAGTTGCATCATCCTTGCCCTCAACCGCTTTTGATCCATCACCAGAGTTCTTCCCAAAATCTTCTGATTTCACGCTTAGCTCCGGCAAGCGATTGCTAGAACCCCTCTCTTTCGCCCAGGTAATATTACCTTTAGCTTAGTTTAGTTACATAGATTAGTTTAGCGTAGTTAATTAAGTAGATTAGCTTCAGTTTAATCTCCAAGATTCTTACCTCCTTCTCTGACTCTTGCAACGTCAATTAGACGTCATTTGGCCTTCATTCGTCGATCAATCACTTAATCCACCTTCTTTGGCCTTCCACGACCATGTCTCACCTTCTTTCCACTCTAATTAGTCATTCATCATGAAATGGCTAAATCACCTCAACCTTTGGACCTTCGCTATCCATGGTGAAGCTTTGAAGGAGCTCCTTCATCTAATTACTCATTTCTTCACCTTCGTATCACTCTAAAGAATAATTCACCTCATTTTATTAAGAGTTTCATTAAGTCTTGAGGTTAGACGAATACAAGTTACTCTTTAGATTAATTCAAGTTCATTGTGCCCATTGAAGCATTTTGAGAATCAATTAAGGTGTTCTTGAGCTTCGCAAGAAGCTCAGGAATCTTTTGAGCCTACTTTTGAGCCATTTCATACAGTTTTGAACTTTGACAATCAACGCATGTTTTCACCAGAGCTTTGATGAGCTCTGATGAAATCAACTCTGAGAGAAAGTGTTTGAATCAGTTTCTCAAGTAATCAAATCATTCAATTAGCTTCTAGAGGTTAATTTCCAACATTTACATCCGATTTTCATTGCCTAAGTCTCTATAAACACTTTTGTCTTCTTCAGCTTTGGCAGAGCTGTATAGAATAATTCCTTCATTCTTTGAGTCTAGGAATATGTTGAGAAGCATCAACAGGTCCCCTCAATTGTGTAACAACTTCTAGCCAAGTAGTTAGAGCTCCAGTTTGACCTGGCGATCAAACTCCATTTGGACCTTAGGTGGAGACCTAGAGCATTTTATTTTAGTGATTAATTCCCCTATTTGATGACTCTAGTGAATTCCTTAGATCATTTGGAGTTGATCTGAGAAGCTATTGAGTTCAAAGTCAAAATTCACCTTGTTTCTGGTCAACTCAAATCGCCATTAGAGCTCTGAGCTCCTGAGTTGGTTCTTATGGGGTGCAGTATGTTCCATAGGTTGTTAGCAATCTGTTAGAGTTGATTTTAGGGAGAGTTCAAGTCTTTTGAATTAGTTATTGCTCTACTATAGGTGTTGGGTTTTTTGAACTGTAGATAAGTTTCTTTGTATTCTAAATGAATTTCTAAGTTCTTTGTAGCTCAAATGAAGACATTTAAACCTCTTGAAGGTGTTAAAAACATATATGGAAGTGTAGAACTATGATTTGATTCAATCTAAAGTTGAGATACCTTTCTTTGTGGTTTTAGGTCTACTAAGCATTCTTCCAGGTTGAAATGTGAATTCCAGATATTCCTTTATCCCTGTAATTGATTTGAGAGTCATATTTAGGCATTGAGAAGTATTTAGGATGAGAGAGTGTGTGGTTTAAGGTTTAAACACAAGTCTGCAGGTGTTTGTTTGAGAGTTGCTGCATAGAAGTAGCTAGAGCTGAGTAACTAGTGTTCTATGATGTCAATTTGAGCAGCTAACGGATTAAGAAGATTTGAACTGCAATAGAGTTGTAGAAGCTTTATTGAAGCTAAATTGGGGAAGCTTAGACCTGAATTGAAGATCTGTTGTAGTCGATGAGTTGCAGCTATGAAGCTGAGGAACCAAGTTGTTGCGTGCTGAAGAGGGGGATGCTATATTCCCACATTGAATGCTGAAAAGCACCCAGCATGTATAATTGGAATCACACCCAAAGGCCTCCCATGAGCCTTCAGGCTAGCAGAGGCATACGCTCCTAATACCCTTACCTCTGAGCATGCTTGACCTTTGACCATATCTTGTGGCCTAGGAGGGGCAGCTTGTGGGGAAAGCATTGTGGTGCTAACACGTGGCTATTGATCTGGCTATTAAAGATATAGATTCGGCCCGTGTCAGCTATATTTTCTTATAGTAGAGGGTATTTGTGCCTTGCCTGTGCTACTATGAAGAATATATGTGTTGTACGTGTTAACACTTAGCGTGAAAAGAGGCTAACTTGTGCTAAAGCTTAATTGAAGATTGAATAGCCTTTGTTAGTTGAGTAAACAACAATTTGTCTATGCTTCATTTATGCAATAAAGTCAAAGTTCATATATTGTGTGTTTATTAATCAATAGGAATTAATTGCCATGTTTAGTGATTAAGCTTATGCAATTGATTCATATGCCTAATATATGCTTATTAAGTAATTAATCTAGTAGTAATTTAAGTATTCTAATCAAGTTTAGTATATTATATAATTTAATTAGTCTTATGTTAAGTTATTAACATGATATTATATATTGTTTAGTCTAATGTATATTGTTAAGTTTATATGTTGAGTAGTTAATTAAGTTCTAGTTAAGTTATTAACTTAAGTAGCTATATTATAGTTATTAGTAATTAATCTATCTAAGCTAGTAAGGAATAGTTATATATAGTAAGTTATGTATGTATTGTTAATTATGTTTAAAGTGATTTAAGATAATTTAATTAAGTAGTATATGCTTAAGTTAATAATATATATTGTACATTATAACTTAAGTACATAACATTAGGGATGCAAACGGGTCGGGTTCGGGTTGGGTTTGGTTAAATCTATACCCATATCCATTTACAAAATTCATATCCATATCCTACCCATTTACCCATCGGGTATAAAAATTCAAGCCTATACCCATACCCATCTACCCATTAGGTACCCATTTACCCATTGGGTACCCATTTATAAATTGATCTTACAACCAAATCATGCCAAATTGGAGTCAAAAAAGAGGAAAATTCTATAACACAATTCATTATTTTGGCTGGGAAGAAATGGAGTGATCTTTAGGGGAGAAAGACCGTATCTTAAAAATTTTGTCTCTTCCATTTCTTCTCAGGTGGAGTTCTGGGGATCTATTTTGTAACTCTTGATGTAATTTTTTTATGATATGAAATGAATATGGGTGGTTATCATTTTGATAACTACCCTTTGCCTTTTCAAAAAAAAAAAAAATCTATTACACAATTCATTAATTATTTTTTTTAGTGAGCTCTCAGTAGAGGAGCTAAGGTTACTCTAATTTTATTGATCTCCACTAAAATTATTACAAAAAGAGCCTTTCAAGGGGAATACAAAGAAAGACTAAATACAAGTACCTTCCAAACAAAAAATCCCCATCTCCAAAATAAATGTTTAATGAAAGCTTCAAAAGCATTCCCAACTTTCAAAATCATAGAAGGAATCATGAACAAGATTAAGGTTAGAGGAATGAGGGACTTAGGATGGGATTGATATATATCTCAGATAAATGGGGATTTTATTCAGGTATTCGAGTAGGGTAATTGAGTATAGATTCATACCCATACCCATACCCATACCCAAACCCAGTCGGGTCTTTTATATGAGGCCCATCAGGTTCGGGTCAGGTTTTACCCATTCTTTTCAAGTCGAGGTTGGGTCAGGTTTGAGTCAAGTTTACCAATACTTGCATCCCTACATAACATATGTATATTAAACTGAATAGTAAGTATAACTTGTAAAGTAATAGATCTTTAGTATTACTAAGTTTAAATAACTTGATTAAGAAAACACAAAAATAATTCAAGAGAATAAATGGTGAATTTAGCTAAATAAGCCTCCCAACAAATGACCTGGACTCATCCACTTATAAATTTATAAATGTGTAGGTTATTTTTCACCTTATAGTATGACAATACAATGATACCAATTACAATTGCATAGTAACCTAAACATCATTTTTTTTGGCGTCATAGATTGAGATAATAACCTGAGAGATGATGCACAATTTTTTGGCACCGTTGCCAGGCAGGCAACTCGCATAAGTATTCACCATTATCATTTTTATTTATTTCTTGCATTATTTTGTATTCTTAATTTTAATTTTTGAGTTTGTCTAATTTTAAGAGATTTGTCTGAGAGACTCTTGATGGAGAGAAGACCTTCATTTTTCCTATTTTCTTTCACATATTTTTTTTAGTGAGAGAGACTATTTTTATTTTTGTAATAACAATAGTTAAATTTCCCACTTTCTATTTTTTTGCATTTAGTTAGATATATAAAAAATACCAAAAAAACATCTATCTGACCAGCAGCTGTATGTACTAGGTATCCATTCTAGGTTGCATACTTTTTGCTGGATTTTATACTTGTCTGTTGCATTTTGAAGAATGCTGGAGGCAGGTATGATTTTATAGCTTTAGTTCGTGTCATAGCTTGCATATTACACTTAAGAAAGACCATCATTTGCTTTGAAAAAGATTAAAAAGCCATACATTTATCTTTCTTTTCTTTTAGAAGACACTTATAAAGAAGAAATCCTTAAGAACTCGTGACATAATATTGTTTACGAACTTGTGTGCGAATTTTTTCATCGCATTCTGTTGCTTGCTATTGCATACACAGTGCAATCACTTGAGGCCACATGAGTCTTTGCTTCTATCTCTCCTCTTTTCACCTCTTAGGGCCTTAGTCGAAGATCAACAAGTCTATCTCACTACCTGAGTCTTAGGGAGCCAATAGTAAGCGGTCTCGATCCTAGATTTTGGACCTTCAAGCCTTTAGGGTCAAGCACCTTGTAAACACTTAGGAGATGTATTTGTACTAATATAGTATCTGATTGCATTTTATACTTGGTGCGTATCCTAGGTCTTCTTTTCATTAAAAAAGAAGAAAACCCATCCTTTTTCACTGTTTTTGAGTTTTGCTTGCCATAGTTTCTCATTGTGGTGTGAGTGTGCCTTTGCACCTATTTTATAGTTTATGCATGGGATACGATCTCTGAGACTATTTTACAATTTAATGTCTCAAGCCATTTATGGCCTGAGAACCTCCTCCCGCTGATGAAGTCATTAGCCTTCTTGAGGACATATGATTGAGTTTTCTTCCAGGTGGAGGCATTAAACTCAGCACTTATACATATGTAAATATCCTTCTGTATATAGCATATGTGTGTAAATCAAGACACAGGTGCTGCATCAAGCTGAACGAGAAATTAAAGAGCTATTCTAGGTGACTTCTATCCTTTATACCTCTTATCTTGTATTTATTTTCATTATATTCATGCATGAGGCATGCGAGAACGTAAGCATTGGGGTGGTAGTACACTTACACTGTATAATTGCTGCCAACACCTAGAAAAAAACCTTTCGTATTTTTTCTTGAACACCACGCTAATTGCACTTTAGGGTTCTTAATTTAAGAACAGCCGACTTCACCTCCAATGTTCACATTGGAGCTAAAAATCGTTCACAACAGTCATTTCTGACTCGTCCACTCACCTTTCTATTCTAAAATTATGAACTAACTTGAATGTGAACAAGTAAGGGAAGATATTAAAGTGCAACTCTGAAAGGTTCTTTTGTTTGGAAAAAAAAAAGTGTTTTCAGTGCTGTTTTGGAAATTGAGTTAGGAGGAATCGAGAATTCTCGATTTTGAGGATTTACCGACTTTAAGAAATGTAGAACAAAGTCTTTTCGTCTGGACTCTTTAGGTCCTAACAGACTTAATTTCTTGAGATTTACCTTAATTTGGATTGATTTGCTCGAGTTTTTTAGGGGACCTGAAAAAGCTTAAAGTATTAAGTCAAAAGGGCGATAAGTAAATGACTTATCTTCCCACCCTTTGATTTGGATGGTCTTTGAGTCCCAAGCATCTACAATTGCACTATGCATTGACTTATCTTCTAGATGACTTTATTAAGTCCTTAGTGGTCAATAAAATTTAGTCTAGTCCTATAGATCTAGTGACCTTGTTGGGTTTCTTGTTAGGACTATTCTTGTTTGTAGGGAATGCATTTAGAATGGATGAAAGAGAGCCACTTGCCAAGAAAAATGATTTGGAGAGAATATTTCTTAGCCAAAAAATCAGGAGAAAAAATATATATATGCAGAAAAAAATATTTTACACATCCTACCCAATAAAAGCATCTCGCTATATACGGATCTATTCTTTTCCTTTCCCGAAAAAACACCTCGCTATAAATGGGTGTTTATCCTATAGAAAAAAAAGAAAAAAAATATGGAGAAAAAAATTAGGAATAAGTGACCAATAGTTCTGGTCGGGGAGATAAACACCTAGTGTGTTGACCTTAGGGTAGAAAAATAGTGAGGAGAAAGCTGCCAAATCCTAGTATGGCATAGCCAAAGACAAAATTGTCCAAATGAGAGCTTAGAAATATTCTAAGTTTTATTGAATGTTAGGAGTCAATTTAGTTGTCTGTTATGGCGAGACAAAATATTTTCACACATAAGATGCCGGGTTTCTCACATTCACATCATGTCTTGGGTGGGTTGCTTGAGTTTGAGAAAGGTACCCTCGTGACCCAAATCTGTGGGCTAATAAGGTTCTTGATTTGATTTCAGCGGTCTGAATTTGAGTCTATACTGGAGAGCTGTTGTAGTTGTCTCTGCTGTTAAGGATTTGTCAGTGATTTCATGTCATTGGTGAAAAGTCATATTGAGGCTTTTGATTCTGATTCACTTGATTCCATAACAATAGCTTGTTTTTCAATAAAAGTATTTTGTAAATAAATGAGAAAGCTTGTTTTCACTTTGCTTCTGTAAATAAATAAAATTGTTTTCCATGTACTTGATTTTTGCATCTCTTTCCACGAAATTTTCGTATGTTGGCTTCACTAGGGATTAGCAAAATTTAGGCATGGGAGTATGATTGCACAGCAATCATAGGACTTAATCGACTTGAATTAAGTTAGATTCTAGATTAACTTAGGAATAATGCATTCATGAGCTACATAGTTGCATCATGATTGACTTATTTAGCTATGTAAAGAATAATGCTATTTCTATGTTCTAAATGATAGTTAATGATTGTAGATGTTTTGGGGTAGCAAATGATCAATTCGACTGTATGGATGGACTCAAAGTGACGATCACAGTTTGATGATGCAAAAATCACTTCGATCGGAGCCCTATAGCACCATCTACAATGGTGGGAAGACAGACGATCAGGATAGCACCACGTGGCGCCATCCCAATGGCTCCCCACCACACCCTCATTTTCTGAAGGCACCCCCATGAGCACTGTGGGCCATTGGACCGTCATCCAGCGGCCACAGATTCTCCGTGTAGTCGGATCATCACACTTCATCAAGAGGAGCTTCATCATAGTCGTTGGATCGTCATCTAATGGTTGAGGACACGTGCACACAAAAGCAGCTGCTTGACACAAATGCGGGCGTGGCACGTTGGTTGAGCATGTTATCATGAGTAGACGATGCTCGTTCAAGAAGCGAGGAAGGGCGAAATTGCTCTAAGTGGGGTGCGCACTAAAATTGGAGAGTCAGATTTGAATTGCGTGGTCGGCAGTACGCCATGTGGTGCAGCAGATGAGCAAAGATCAGGATGCACATGATGACGCACGTCTATACAAGGGCCTCGTGAGAGCTACGCGTGATGGAACGTGCGGTTGACGAGATCGCGACCATTCGATCAACAGATGAACGACCTCAATTGAGCATGGGCATTACGCACGCGATGAGGGAGCAGGCAGCAACAACTTTGACGTGCGATCGGCCGCACGATGGAGATCCAACACGCTTGATGAAGCCACATGGCAAACTCCTGTTGATGTGCATGATGGAGAGTAATATGAGGCTGATCTTGATACAATCAGAGCCCTTGATCAATAGATCGATGGTCCTTGTTCACTCTAGCAAGATGGCATGGTTGGGGGCCTTAAAATGCGTATTTTTGCCCCCAATTTGCTTATTTAAAGGGCCAAGGACACCTCCATACAATGATTCACCTCCACCGAGCATCTCCACCTCCATTTCCAATTCAAGAGCTCGCCTCCTCCAAGCTCCTCACCACCCCCTTACCACCAAAGGGGCCGATTCTGGTGCTCTCTGAAGGAATCTAAGGCCACTGAAGCACTCCGTGCCGAAGCACCGTTAGCGCCCTCATCTCTACTCTCATCTCTCTACTTTTCTCTCTCTATTATTGTTCTTTTATTTCATTCATAGTGTTAGCTGAAGCATGTATCTAGAAATGACTTTTTATATATGATATATTATTTTGAATCTGCTTCCTCTTTAAAAATAAATCATGACAGTTTCGACACGTATAAATGATTCAGCGGTAAATGTGAATTTCTTTGGTAGCCTTCGCATAGTTGAAATTGTGCGTACTAAAACCTACACATTCACATTCATAATTTTTCTGACAAACTCACATGTTTTTCGCGTTAATAATGAGACCAACGAATCATAAATCTGCAATTTAGATATCAAGCTACGCTTTTAAGGCAAGTAGGATTAGAATTAATTTTTTCATTAATCGTCACCTTGAGATCGACCAGGACTCACCAGAATTTTGTTATAAGAATTGTTGTCTAGGTTATTACTCGACTATACTACAACGTAACCTTTCTATTTGGTGTATTCCAAGCTTAACAAGCACTGGCGAGGGTGGCACGTGGGTGCCTGGTAGAGGCACGGATGATGGGCCTTGAAGGTTATTGTCGACCCCACCGAGGGCCATCAAAGAATTTATATACGTAAGAAACATAACGTAGCCAAGAGAAAATAAAAATATATAGGCAACCACATGAACACAGGAGATTGTTGACCTAGTTCCACCCTTGATGGGTGTACGTTTGGGGAGAGAATATAACCCTCAATGTCTACTATTTGTGGGAATAATACAAGGAATAGTGAGTCATAGGCTCTTTGGATTGCCCCTCCCCCCATTGGTCCCCCCTCATACCATGTAGATATGGGATATTTATAGAATACAAATATTGGTGGTTACATATTTTGAAATATGTAACTGCTAGAGTTATGGGGAGTAATGATATAATGGGGGAGTTATTCATGAATAGTGGAGAATAATGGTAAGTTATTGCGATGACTCATAACTGGTGAGTGGTCCATGCCTCTTTGCACTCCCACATGGGCCAAGTTTGAGCGGGTTCCACCAATATGGTCATGAGCTGATTGGGCTTATTTTGCGACGTCAATTTCTTCCCTCATCAGTTACCCTCACACTCATAGTTTGGCTGTGTTGATTGCAAGAGTAGGCTTCATTCTCTTTTTGTCCTCATGCGGAGGTTACCCTTGCCTCCAGCAGCTATCACTCGGTAGTGTTGGGGGATAGGTGCTTCATTGCCCCCACTCACCTCTTGGGGAGGGGGGAGGTGTGAACGCAACTTGTCATTTGGAAAAATTGGTGATTAGTAAAATATAAGTCAAAATAGAAGTGCGAGAATTCAGTTCATGACTTTGAACTTGATCTCGACCCATTGTTCATATTGGTGAGATTGAAGTACCCAGGCTCTCTCGCCAAGGTTCCTTGCATAGAATCGACACTCACAGGGGGCTTGAGGTCCTCTATATTTGGGGTACCCACTGGCAGCCTATCTCATGTGGGCGGTGTGTGCTTGTTGGGAACACAACGGGGTTTTTCAGTCCCAGTGTGTACCAATTCGTAGGTGGGTGGGGAGATAAGCGGTATAGAGATAATATAAATTTTGTAAAGATAAACATCTATTTTATCAAATAGGAAAATTAAACTTATCTTTGCATGGAAGGAGGGATGTGTGGACCATTGTTTGGCTATTGGCATGCTCATTGGCCTCGTAAAATTTTCCTCTCCCTTTTTTTTCTTGATAGCACCCCTTTCTTGCATTATATATGGGCCAATTTGAAAAAACCAAGCGGGGGTGGAGGTGAGTCCATCTGTCCTCTAACTATCGGACACACAATCAAGCGAAAATGGAGAGAAAATCGGCTAGTACATAATTATTATCCATAAATGTAGGGAGGTAGAGTACTGAATGTGGGTGCTGATGTAAATTTCCTCCTTTAATAATTGCCTTCTTAAGGGCACTACTCAAGCGACCTTGCTTAGGTGGCCATTCCAAGTGATAAACACAAGTTTATCATCACTCTTAAGCCTAAAATCACATCTAATTCCTAAGTTTTCCACATTACATTTTGGTATTGGGTTGCATTTAGGCATGCATTGCATTGTTTTCTCCTTTCCAAGAAAAAAAGTCTTGATCAAATAGCGTTGTTTCTAGGGATGCAACAAATGCAATAGATTTACACGATTATTTTTTTGATTCATTTTGAGGTGCACATTGATCTGACTATTGGTTATTTTTCTATGCGAGGGATCTGACGAGATGGCAGGCATAGCTGAGCGACGACATCAACCTTGAGCGACACCACACATGCAGAGAGGACTCGAAGAGAAGGAGACCTAGATCTTGCTGTCATTGGAGATTCTCCTTCGTTACAGATTTTATTTCATTTAAGTCTTCTCGCCCTTGTAGCAATGGGCTGATTTTCGGGGGTCTATCCCTACCTTTTTCAGCAACTAGGGCTATTAATATGTGGTGCTCTACTTGCTTAATCTAAAAGAAAAAGAAAAAAATATTGAGCTGCCTATTTAGGAGTAGCATACTCTTAGGTGCGTGCATTTAGGCGTGATTGAGGAGCATATTAGATCTCTTTTCTTGCATTACGTACATATCTGCACGGAGATTGCTAGAGTTAGGTATACCTTTCTATCTTTGCACCCAGCTCCTATTCACGCATTGCATTTGGACTAAATCTCAAGACCACCAAATTGATAGAATTGACCTAATTCAGTGGTCGCCTAATTGAAATTGGGACTGCTAATCAGATTTGGCCTTAAAACAAATCACATTTGATCTAATAGAAAAGGACTTGTGTGTGATTCTTCTAAAAAACAAACTGATTTGCGATGTGATACACACTTCTGGCACTGAGCACTCACATTAGGCACTGCACTAGGTTGCGGTCCCTTAAGGCAATAAGCATTGGTCTTTTTATCGGTGCAGACCCTCATATTTCATTTTGTGGTGGTGATATTATCCTGTGACCAAGTGTTTTGATATTTCAAGGAGGGGGACACCCCTTAAAAGAACAAAAGGGTAGCTAAGAGTATTTCCTCATTCGCATTAGGCACCGCATTCGCATTGCCTCGAAGGAAGGGTTCACCCTACTTGAATCCATTAGTTGCATCCTTGAAGTAACTTCTCACTAGAGTATTTGAGAGTATCATTAAAGCAAGGTATAGGTTAGGATGGCTTAGGCCACGTAACTGCATTGAATAACTTGTTTGGCCATCTATATCAACCAATTTAACCTCAGCCCCCTCAAAAGAAAGTTGGTCAGGATCTCAAGTAGCCACTTCCCTCTTATACTACTTACGTGGGAATAGAAGGACATCGCCTTGACCCTTTTAGACTGATTTGTTGAGTAGGGGTTCACTTACTCAATTGGCAAGAAATTGAATTGTGATTGGTAGCTATTGTATGCTTGGTAGACTCCCTCTGAAGGGTAGTCTAGTGTTTGATATTGACTCCGAGAGAATTCTTAGGAGAACCCACAATGGAGAAAAGTGAGACTGATCAAGGAGCAATTCAACAAATGACCCTAAGAGACTACTTCATTCCAACCAACCAACCTGCTCAAGTAGTGAGATGACCGGCAGGGGATAATCCATATGAGATCAAGAGCAACACCATATCCTTGTTGCCCTTCTTTTATGGTACTACTAGGGAGGACCCCTATCGACATTTAAAGGAATTCACCAAGGTATGCTCCATGGTGAAACTTCAAAACTTTACTGACAAAGCTCTGATATGGAACCTCTTTCCCTTCTCCTTTAAGGACAAGGCAAAACACTGGTATCACACCTTTGATGCACGGGTGAATGATTGGAACACCCTGAAGGGACAATTCTTGAAGAAATACTTCCCGATGAGCAAAACCAACCACTTCAGGAGGGAGATCATGGTAATTAGATGGGGAGATGAGGAGCAATTCCATGAGACTTAGTAGTGCTTCAATGATTTGATTCGATTATACCCCCTTCATCAAGTGCCTAAATGGCAATTGGTAGAGAGGTTTTATAATGGACTATCTGATAGGCATAAGCAAACAATGGATGTTGCTTATGCTGGAACCTTTCTTACCAAAAGGGAGGATGAAGCCTGGACATTATTTGAGTCATTAAGTAATAATTCTATCCACTTGACCTCAGCCTCTTAAGATAGAAAACCATCCATCTTCCAAAAGAAAGCGGAAGCTAGTGAAGCCAGAGCTCCTCAGGATTTAACCTTCTAAATCCAATTGTTGAACCAGAATTTTGAAAGGCTCATGTTAAACCTTGGCACATTCCCGCAATCAGCTTCCCGAATCTAGGCTATTTCTGAATGCTTCATTTGCCAAAGCACTCTTCACTCCATTGTTGAGTTCCATTTGGCTAATCAATTCCTCGAGTTAGTTTAGGCAGACCTGAATGCTGCCCAAGGGTTTCGTCCACCTCCCAGGAACAACCCTTTTAGAAACACCTACAATCCTGGGTGGAGAAACCGTCCCAATTTCTCATGGAAGTAAGGTGATGCTTCAAACTCGAGGAACTCAAGAGCCCAACCCACTCAACCCTTTTAGGCACAACAATGCTAGCCTCCTCCTCAGCCCAACAATTCTAAGATGGATGATCTTAAAGCTATGATGAAGGTCATGCAAGAAAGCCAGAATATGATCATTCAATCTCAGAATAAGGCAATCCAAGAAATGCAATCTCAAAGTGGTCATTTTGTTGAGGTTGTTAGGCAATGTGATCCTGGGAAATTGCCCAGCTTATCTGAGGAGAATTCTAGGGTTAAAGGGCCTTTCATAAGGGAGCACGCTAAGGCTATGACCGTTCTGAGGAGTGGTAAAGAACTCTCCAAACTTGAACTTACTCCTACGGTCACCCCTCTTACCAACCCGAGGACCACTTACACATCCACTAAGGAAGAGCCACTCAGCCCCTCCTCGCTTGAAATCACCCATCTGAAGGATGTTCGTGTTCCACCTTTGTCCCATCATGATAACCCCTCGACCCAGAGGCCAAGAGTGCCCTTCCCTGAGCACTTATCCACCCCTGAGGTACCTTTTGCCGACTCATTTGGAGCCAAAGATGGGATGGAGGAAATAATGAAGACATTTAAGCAAGTTTACATTAGCTTACCTCTATTGCATGATATGAAGCAAATCTTGTCCTATGCTAAATTTCTGAAGGAACTGTGCACGTAGAAGAGAAAATCAAGGAAAGAGGTCCAGGCTAAGGTCATCCTGCCCGACCTAGTCAATTCAGTCCTACAACAAGGTACACCCCACAAAATGAAGGACCCAGGAGCCCCGTATATTTCTGTGGTCATTGGAGACCAATGCATCGATGAAGCTCTCCTCAATCTGGGTTGGGGGTTAATATATTGTCGAGCTCAGTCAATTTTTGAGCTATTAGGAGGAGGTGAATTGAAGCCTACTCCTAGTATCCCCCAAGTAGCTGATAGATCACTTAAGACACCATGTGGGCTTTTAGAAGATGTCTTGGTGGGAGTGGATAACTTCTTTCCTGTTGACTTTTTGATATTGGATACTAACCCATTCAACATGCCCACCAGACCTTCGATTATCTTAGGGAGTCCCTTTTTGGCTACGGCCAATGCATCCATCAATTGCAAATCAAGGGCGCTCAAGATGGGCATTGGGAACCGAAAAATCTGACTGAATCTGTTTGATGCCTATAAGCCCAGATTGGAAGATTATTCCCAAATTGAGGTGATTGATGAAATTGTAGAGGAGAAGTCACTAGTTTTTTTGCGTGATGATCCCCTCTAAATGGTCATTTCTAAGGACCATACCTTGAGTCTTGAAGAAGGTGAGGGAGATATGCCAAAATTAGAAGGGTTGTTGGGTGTCAAAGTTAAATCCCTCTCCCTGCCATGGACAATCAAGGTAGATCCGCTACTGGAGGTGGGGACATCAAACATAATTCCCTTGATTTAGAAAGCTCCTGACTTGGAGTTTAAATCACTCCTAGAGACCCTCAAGTATGCTCTTTGGTCCTAATGATACACTCCCTGTCATCATTTCAACTACTCTATCTAAGATGTAGGAGGGAGAATTGATTGAAAGCATCAAATGACATAAGGAGGCCATTGCTTGGACTATAACAGACATCAAAGGGGTTGACTCAACTCTCTACATGCATCACATTTACACGGATGACTTTGTGAAACCCTTCCGAGATATACAAAGATGGTTAAACCCCAACATGCAGGAAGTGGTGAAGAAGGAAATCTTAAAATGGTTGGATGTAAGGATAATCTAGCCCATTTCTAATAGTAAATGAGTCAGTCCTATTTATGTGGTGCCCAAAAAGGTGGGATTCACAGTTGAGACAAATGAGAAAGGGGAGAAAGTTACAACCAAACTCACAACAAGTTGGAGGGTATGCATAGACTATCGCTTCCTTAACACCTCTACCCAGAATGACCACTTCCCTCTACCATTTATTGATCAAATATTGGAGAGATTGGCGGGGAATAAATTCTTCTATTTTCTCGATGGATATTCTGAGTACAATTAGATTGACATCTTTTCAGACGACTAGGAGCACACTACTTTCATGAGTCCTTGTGGCACATTTACCTTCTGTCGGATGCCATTTGGACTATGTAATGCTTCAGAACATTTAAATGGTGCATGATGTCCATCTTTTCAGACATGATTGACGAGTTCGTAGAGGTTTCATGGATGACTTTTCCATCTACGACATGTCATTTGACCACTATCTCTCACATTTAGAAAAAGTTCTCACCTGCTACGAAGAGACAGGATTGGTGTTCAGCTGGGAGAAAAGCTATTTCATGGTTCAATAGGGCATTTTTCTTGGGCATGTAGTGTCTGAGAGAGGTTTAGAAGTGGATAAAGCCAAGGTTGAGTCCATTTCAAGCTTCCACCGCCCATCAATGTCAAGTAAATTCGATCATTCCTGGGCCATGTTGATTTTTATAGGCGCTTCATTAAAGACTTTAGTAAGATTTCTAGGTCACTTTGCGACTTACTGGAGGAGACTGCCTTCATTTTTTATACAAAGTGTGCTGAGGCCTTCCAAGTCTTGAAGGAGGCCCTAATAACCACTCTATCCTGCAAGCACCTGATTGGACCCTCCCATTTGAGTTGATGTGCGATGCCTCGAATTTTGCCATGGGAGTGGTCGTTGGTCAGAGGGTTGATAAAAAGCCTCATGCGCTATACTATGCTAGCAAAACCCTTACTAGTCCACAACAAAACTACACTGTGACAGAAAAAGAACTTCTTGCAGTAGTATTTGCTCTGGAGATGTTTAGGTCTTATCTTCTGGGATCTAAGATTATGGTGTATGCTGATCATTCTGTGTCGAAGCATTTGCTTACTAAGAAAGACACCAAACCTAGGCTTATTAGGTGGATTCTGTTACTACAGGAGTTCACCCTTCATATCCGTGATAAGAAAGGGGTCGAAAATGTAGTCACCGATCATTTATCCATGATCCCAGTTGAGGCTTCAACCTCATTAGGAGACATTCATGACACCCTTTCCTGATGAAACAGTGATGGCAGTACAACCGATGACCCCTTGGTATGCTGATGTCATCAACAACTTGATCACTAACTAAACCCCAAGTATGTGGAATAAGCAGAAGAGAGATAGATTTGTTGCTGACACTAAGCATTATCACTAGGAGGACCCTGAGCTCTTTAGAATAGGCCGTGACCAAGTCTTACGTAGGTGTGTTCTTGAGGAGGAGCAACTGAGTGTTTTGAATTGTTGCCACACACTACACTGTGGAGGACACTTTAGTGCTAAGAAGACTGCATATAAGTTTCTCCAGTCTGGCTTCTGGTAGCCCTCACTATTCAAGGATACTCATACTTATGTGGGGGCATGTCTTCGTTGTTAACAGACTGGAACGATCGGGAAGTGGGATGAGATGCCCCAGTAGCCTATTCTTCCGGTCGAGATATTTGACATCTAGGGCATAAATTTCATAGGCCCCTTCTAATCGTCTCATGACCATGAATATATCCTCATGGTAGTTGACTATGTGTCAAAGTGGATAGAAGTTATTCCGACTAGGGCCAGCCATCACTTCGTGGTTCTGAATTTCATTAAGGCTAATATCATTTCCCGATTTTGATGTCGGAGGACGATCATTAGTGATGGGGGACCACATTTCAAGAATACACACTTCACCTGTCTACTCAAAACTCTTGGTGTCACCCACAAGGTGGCCACCCTGTATCACCTACAAATGAGTAGACAGGTTGAGGTGTCCAATAGGGAGTTCAAATGAATTCTAGAGAAAACTGTAAGACTCGATAAGAAAGATTGGTCAAAAAAACTAGATGATACACTATGGGCTTATAGAATTGCTTATAAGATCCCCTTGGGTATCTCTCCCTTTCGTATAGTGTATGGTAAAGCCTACCATTTGCTTATTAAGATAGAGCATGGAGCTTATTGAGCTATCAAGAATGTCAACATGGATCTTGAGAATGCAAGCAAGGCGCACTTTTTAGAATTTAATGAGCTTGAAGAGTTGAGAAATGAGGCTTATGAGACTGCTCAAGCTTACAAAGAGCACACTAAGGTATTTCACAATAAACACATCCTCCGTAAAACCTTTGAGCCCAACCAACGTGTCTGGCTGTTCAATTCTAGACTCAAGCTATTCCTTGGGAAACTTAAATCTCATTGGGATGGGCCATACATTGTCACGCAGGTGTTCCCGCATGGTGAAGTTGAGATCCAAAATCCCTCATCTGGTGAGACTTTCAAGGTAAATGGACAATGTTTGAAACTGTATGTTACTCTTTCTGATGGCCAGGTATTGCACAACTATAAGCTGGAGGAGCCTTAGCTCCAAACACTCTCTACCTCAGGTAATATCTTTCCTTGCTTTCGCTTTCCAATGAGGACATTGTTAGATCTGGGCATAAGGGGGTATAACTTGAGGTTGTATATAGCATTTATACATACTTTGCATGCATTTAGTAGGGCATTTGTAGTTATATATTGCAAAAAAAAAAAAAACAGAGAGAGAGAAAGGAGATGAAATTTTTGAGGACTGAAGTACAAAAGTATTGAGGTAGGAATAGGAGAAAAATGCAGAAAGGAAATGAAAAACTGTGTTAGTCCCAGCAGTTGAGTGTGGAATGTACCTAAGTTCTGGGCTAGATCGAATGATGAATTAAGTCCTGAAGTACTAAAGAGGAGATAAGTGAGGGATACATACTTTAAGCCTCCTAGGTCAGTTCTAAGGCTTAAACATTCACGTATTTGTTAAGATCTGGATTATTCCTCAGGAGGTTGAGGAAGTTGCGAGGCTGATGTACTAAGTCTAAGGCTTAGGGATTATTCGATCTCGTTGCCTACCCTTTGGTTTGCAGAACTTGGTAACTTAAGTACCCAAAAATCACACATCGATCTGATTCAGTGCGCGTAATGAAGAATACTACGAAAAAGTGTTCTGTACTGAAAATGTTTTCCTAAAGATTTGCCTCAGGAATGGCTTGAAGATACAAGTTGATTAGATGAGTTCTTGATGTGAAGAGGAGGAATGAAAAATACTCCCCTTGAAGATATGTTATAACATACTGTTTCCTCAATACTTGTCTCCTAAGATATCTAAATATCCTACTTGGGGCACGGAAGCACCTTGTGTTGTTTCAGGTGCCATGAGCGGCATTATCCCAAAATGTCGATTTCTAGGGTCTAAATTTAGCTACAAAACACCATGGGCAGCACTATCCTGAAGTGTCGAAAGCCAGGGTTCCGGGAGTTGCCATGGGTGATGCTATCCCGAAGCATCGATTGCCAGGGACCTTGCGAGTATTAATGGTGGGGACAAGGAATTCAATACAGATTGTGTTTAGGGCCAATTTGACGTTGGATTTAGGGGAAGTTAAAAAGAAAAGAGAGAACTCTAAAAATAAATATTCTCTCTCTCTCTTATCAAAAAAACACTGGCAATTTGAACCTAGATTTACTGCACATATGATGGCGGCGGATTCGCACGCGGAAAGGTTTGGATTTGGAAAACCCATCGTCGTAGTTCGATTCATAAGAAAATATGTTGATTAGATAAAATTTATAATCGAAACTCAAAAAGTGAGTCCTGGGTCGAACACGGGGAGGCGAACGTTTGGTTTAAAAAATATGCGTTTTGTTTTTATTTATTTTTATCATTTTTATCTTTTCTAATTTTTTTGGTATTTTTAGCAAACAAGAGATTAGGTCGATGAATTCTTATCTAACTAATCCACTTGCAAAATATAAGAGAGAGAGAGAAATGATCATGTATTTTTATAATCAAATGTTTATTATAACTAGGAAAGCGGGAAAACTATACTACGAAAGCAATAAAGATAGAGATAGGTGAGAGAAATCCCCCTCGACGGTCTCTTGGAGGATGACTCGCTTTGACGTCGCCTGGAGGAAGGTGGTAAGGAGTAGGACTAACGAGGACAGAGCTGGTGGATGGAGGGTAGGGCAGGACGGCGTCGCGGCAAGGATCTTCTTCCCGAAGGGAGGTGAAAAGATGGCCATGGGATGCTCCACAAAGGGGATGAGAGGTAGGAACAAGTGCTTGTTTTCTACTCTAGAGGAGCATCCCGGGCTTGGGACAAACTCTCTTTCGAGCCTTGGAGGTGGTGAGGAGAAGGAAGAGATGAAGAAAAATGGGAGGGTAGGGGTCCTTTTATAGTGGAGGAAAGAATCAAATTCGTATATAGGACATTTAGTGACTGTCATAAACATCGCTGAAGATCCGCAGCAAACGTCTCTAAAGACAACCCACGTGCCCACCCATCGCTGTGCTAGCGTGCGCTCCGTGTACCCGTGTCGCTCGCCTCCGCATGCATGCCCATGTGCTTCTGCTGCACTGCTGCGCATGCGTGCCTCCACGCGTGCGTGTGCCCACGCTGCTGTGTGCATGTGGTGGCACGTGCATGCACATGGGCGGCCTGGGTTACTCCACATGGCACGATCTGAGCCGTCCATCTTCTTTTCGTTGTAGGGGCTGCTACAGAGGTTGGACTGAGTCGATTTTCGCACCGTTGGGTTATGATCATCGACTTGAATCCATCCGCACCGTCGGATTTGTTATTTGAAGCTCCGAATTACGTCACCTAGTCCCTTGGCTGTTGATCTTTCCCGTACTGCATATGGTGCTATGGGACTCCGATCAAGGTGATTTCGGAGGTGTTGGACTTCGATCGTCGTCTTGATTAGATCTGTATGGTTGGATCGTCAATCTGAGGCTCCGAAATAAATCTCCTTCTCTCCTGACCAAAAAAAGGATGCAATGAACCTAAAATATACACAACTATTCTAAATATAGAATGATTCATGCTATGCAATATTTATAATAGGAAATGCAAATCTATGCCTAGGAACATGCATAAATAGGCATTTTAACCTAAATGGATGTGTCTACATCATACTCCTATGCCTATCTTTTGCTAGTCCCTAGCAAAATTAAACTACATGCTATGTATAAAAATAGAATTAGGACTCGATTGCTTTGGCCTAAGTCGTTTATTAACAATAGAAAATTTCAACTAAGGTCTTAAATTACGAAAACTCAACAGTACCTGAGTGTCTGCCAGAATGAAGATCGCCCAAGTCCTCGCCTTATTTGAAAATGAAAGATACATTTTTTTGTTTTTCTTCTTTTCTAATTTTTTTGGACTTTTGGGATTTGAGAGTTTCAGGATAACCTTTTACGGTTACTCAACCTGCCCAAGACTCGAGAAGGACTCTAAGTGCTAAGCATCTTGAGAAAGGGTGATAGACTCACTAGGCGACCGTTAAAACGAACTTCAGGTTTCTATGACCCTAGGTGACCTTAAAGATTTCTGCCTAGAGGTTTATCTTTCCGATCGGTAGCTTTCTCCCTACTTTTTTTATTTTTTATGGGGTCAACACAAGAGCAAACTCAGTGTATATCTCTGTAGTTTATTCTACTTCCCTGCTTTTTCCCTAAGTGTTTTGGGAATTATTTGTGCATTTTTTTGAGCTGGGCTCCGGACAACTGACCAATGGCTTGTTACCCACAGCAACTTGCCAGCCATACCCATGATTTTTTTATTTTTTATTTTCTCCTTTTTCTATTTTTTCTCTTTTTTGGTACCTTTTTTTTTTCTTTTTTTCTTTTTCCTAAGTGGGTGGCTTCCCTGATCTAAGATTTACCTAAAGGCAATATGAAGAGAATAGTCGTGTGGTTGGGCTCTGGACAACCGGCCGATGAGCTGTTACCACTGACAACTTGCCAGCCATACCACCCTAGATGGTTCATTAGCTACCTAATTTTCATAAAAATCGCTGGAAAGTGAGTCAGTGCAATTAGTGTGTAGATGCTTAGACTTAAAATCCCCTTAAATCAGAGGGAGGGTTGCTAAGTCATGCACTTATCATCCCAATTTATTCACCAAATTAAAGTAAAATTACTTGGCAAGGACTGGAGACTAAGTCCGCATTCGAGTGGACACCCGAGCTAATTAGGCCTGAAGATTTGAAGAGTCTAAGTGTTCAGGTCCTATCGTATCTTTTCCTAAAGTTAATAACTTCTAAATGCCTAAGTTCTCTTCTCCTTTTTTTCTTTTGGAATTTTCATTTTTTTTAAGAAACTAAAAGAAATTCTATGGAGTTAACAAAATGATTTGAGGAATTAATTATCCACCCCCCATGCCTAAATGATGCAATGTACTCATTGTAAAAATAAAGACATGAAAAAGGATAGAGTAAATAGAATATCACCTAAATTTCATGAAAATCCGGTTAGGTCCATAGAGAGGAGAGAGTATACACATGCGCTAAGTTTAATGTATTTAGCTAGGCATAAAATACATACAAGGAAGAAATGGAGAATTCACAAGTGTAGGTTAGAATCAAAATTAAAAGATTAATCCTTAGTCCCACCAACAGAAGATGTCCATAGATGTGGATCAAGTTGTGGCGCAGACCCATGCCCTAGCATCGAGTAGTTCTCAGGTTCTGGATGAAAATCACACAGAATCTAAGATTATTAAGCTTTTGGGGTTGGGTCTTCGGTTTGGTGGTGTGCAACCCAAGACTAAAGTGTCAGACAAAAGGTAGATTTGGTTCACTAGGTTTAAATGTCCACTCAACGTTCAACTCAGAAAAATAATTAGTTATTCCAAGCTTGGGTCACACATCAAAGGTATTGTAAGGGTTCTGGTAAAAAGCAGGTGGTTTCGGGTCAATAGGAACCCTTAGATCTAAAATCGTAGTTCCCTCAGAAGTAGCTTCCTAGATTTCTATTTCCAACTTCCTATCCTCCAAGATCAAGGTTTCTGGGACCTCCAGATCATTGTACACCCCATCTAAAATATCCAAGTCCAACATTTGTGGCTGAATTAGGATTGACTTGGGTACAATGATTTCCAAATCAAAATCAATCCCTTCGAGGTGTGGTTGAGGAATGGGGCTACTAATTGAATCTTCTAGTAAATGAGGATTCGAATCCTCCAAGTTAGCCCCATCCGAATCCAAATCTTCAATGAGTGGTCTATCAAATGGTTCGTCATGCTCCTTGAGCCTATTAGTTTCACTAAAATCATTCTCCTTAAGCTAAAGTGACACTTCATTAAGAGATTCCTCATCCTCAGAATCAAAGAATTCATGATCCTCATTTGTATATGTCTCAAAATCATATGTCATTTCATGGTCCATGGAGACATATTTTTCATCATTCCCTGGCTCTAGAATCTCAGGTGAGAAACTTGGTTCATCCTCAATGGGTTGCTTTAGCCCAACCTGGTCATCCTTGATCTTAGAACATGTATCCCTCCCAATAGGCGCTTGAGCAGGTTCAGACATTGGCTCTCCTGAAGGGGGTTCAGAATCATCCCAAGATTAGACTAGGGCAACCACAAATTTCATCCTCAACCTTGACAATTTCCCAAGTAGAAAGTTACCCAGGCCCCTATCCCTAACATTTTGGAGAAAATCCAATAGAGAGTTATTCATCTTATCAATCATTTTTATTATAGGCTCCAATGCTTTAGTGCATGGTGTTGGCTGAGCTTCTAAAGATTGTATGGTGTTCCTCAAGTTAGCCAATACCTTATCTTGGACTTGGTTCACCTGAACCGAATGGTTCGGTTTAGGTTTGGGTGGATTTGGGTTAAATCTAGGGGAGTTAAGATATCGAGGTTCTCAGGTTCCTCCCTGATAGTAGTGGTCTCGGGTTGTTCAAAGAATGGAGGTGACCTATATTCAGTGGAATACTGGGGAGGGTAGATGTTATAATCATCATATCCTTCTGATTGTAGATTGGGTTGGTTTGATCATCAAAGGATGGAGATCTATAATCATTGTAGCTATGGGAAGGATAGTAATCATAGTCTTGTTGTCCAGGGTTAGGCCCTGGACATTGAGGTCTAGTATCGTATCCTCAATCAAAGTTATCTCGGCTAGTGGATGGGTAATTATAAGTCTAGTCGGGATAGTAATAATCTTGGGTATAAGTGGTGGTAGGAGGGTAGGATGGAAAATGAGTGTAGGATGTGGAAGGATACATGGTAGAATAAGAGGGGAAATAAGAAGAATGAAAGGAGCCCTACAATACAAGCAATCAACCCTGTCCCTAGGTGGGTTAGCCTAAAGACCTACAGACTCCTAGGACCCGTCTTGAGATTATAACCGATTTGGTCTACTTTTATCCGGTCAATCCAACCAGTTAGAAGGAGGGGCTGGGGAGAAGGTTCTTCCTTTGGCTTGCATCTCCGGTTCCTAGTGTACCCCCCAGCCGTGGTCGTTTGACGCTATTCCCCTAGCTAGACATTAGATAGATCAGCAGAAGCAGATTAATCAAAAAAAATCTTAGTCTGATCCCCGAAGAGCGAATTAATCCTTAAGGCCAATGTCTACTTAGTTTTAACTAGGCTTGGGATGATTGTGCTCTTTGAATGTGATGGGCTCTTTAGATGGGTTGTGCCCTTAATGATCAATTCAAATGTGTGTGCGTGCACAACCAGAGTTTGCAAACAAGGTTATTTGTTGATGTGTCTTTTAGGGTTTAACCTTGTTTAGTAGCTTTTAGGGTTTAATCTTTAGGTTCATTCAATCAGGTTTAGTAGAACACTCCAAGTTTTGAAAGCACTGGTGTAGATATATTCCTTTAAAAATTAGAAATAAGATGTGGAGTGCCTGGTTTAGTCCTAAAAATCAACCCTAAGTGGTAAGCTACTTGATGAATCAATTTTAATTTGAGCGGTGCGACCCAAACAGCTAAATCAATTGGCCTGTTGTACCACTTAGTTAAGGCGCACAAAAAGTCTTAACCTAGTCAATTTTTCTACTCACATATTGGTGTGTTGAGTTAGGGTGTACCGGATCCACAGGTCAGATTCCGGTTAAGTGGTAGAATCAATGTGAAGTGGTGCGCCTTAAGGTGAGAAGTTGTGGGTGTTAAGTGTGTAGCTTTCAGTTAAATCCCACAAGAGAAGAGTATTATTTTTTTATTTTTTTTAATATATGCGGGTGGGTAAGGTGAGGCGAAGTGACAATCAAATAATTAGATCTATCCTAGGGTTTATAAAAGCTCCTAGGTTGATTTGAGTTTGAGTTATTAGTGTGGCAAAATGGAAACTAGGGTGGGGGTGGTGGGGGATAAACTTACAAATGTCTCTACCCGCACTTTACTCCAATCTAACCCCTTTGGCTCCTCGATTGGGTTCCGGCAAGACAATAAATCCAAGAAGAAAGATAGGTTAGAAAAATATGTAAGTAATGCGGGAAAACGCTGGAAAAGCCAAAGAGCGTTGCCTCCCCGGCAACGATGCCAAAATGATGGTGTCGGATTCACATGTAGAAAGGTTCGGATTTGGAAAACCCATCGTCGTAGTTCAATTCACGAGAAAATCCATCGATCAGATAAAATTTATAACCGAAACTCTAAAAGTGAGTCCCAGGTTGAACACGGGGAGGCAAACGTTTGGTTTGAAAAATACACATTTCGCTTTTATTTGTTTTTGTCATTTCTTCTTTTCTAATTTTTTTGGCATTTTTAGCAAGCAAGAGATTAGGTCAATGAATTCTTATCTAACTAATCTACTTGCAAAATATAAGAGCGAGGGAGAGAAATAATAATGTATTTTTATAATTAAATGTTTATTACAACTAGGAAAGTGGGAAAACTAACTACGAAAGCAATAAAGATAGAGATAGGTGAGAGAAATCCCCCTCAACATCGCTTGGAGGATGACTCACTATGACATCGCCTGGAGGAAGGTGGTGAGGAGCAGGACGAACGAGGACAGAGTTGGAGGATGGAGGGCGGGGCAGGACGCCATTGCAGCGAGGATCTTCTTCCCGAAGGGAGGTGAGAAGATGGCTATGGGATGCTCCACGAAGGGGATGAGAGGTGGGAATAAATGTTTGTTTTCTACTCCAGAGGAGCATTCCGAGCTTGGGACAAGCTCTCTTTAGAGCCTTGGAGGTGGTGAGGAGAAGAAAGGAAGATATGAAGAAAAATGGGAGAGGTAGGGATCCTTTTACAGTGGAGGAAAAAATTAAATTCGTATACAAGACATTTAGTGACAGTCATAAACATCGCTGAAGATCCACCGCAAACGTTGTTGAAGATAGCCTATGTGCCCACCCACCGTTGTGCTGGCATGCGCTCCGCGTGGCCGTGTCGCGTGCCTCCGCGCGTGCGCCCATGTGCACCTGCTGCACTGCTATGCATGCGTGCCTCCGCACTCCCACGTTGCTATGTGTGTGCGATGGCGCGTGCGTGCGCATGGGAGGCCTGGGTTGCACCACGTGGTGCGATCTGGGCCGTCCATCTTCTTTTCGTTGTAGGGGTTGCTACAGAGGTTGGATTGAGTCAATTTTCAAGTGGTTGGGCTGCGATCGTCGACCCGAATCCATCTGTATGGTCGGATTTGTCGTTTGAAGCTTCGAATTATGTCACCTAGTCCCTTGGCCGTTGATCTTCCTCAGACTGCATATGGTTCTATGGGACTCCGATCAAGGCAATTTCAGAGGCGTTGGACTCTGATTGTCGTCCTGATTAGATCCGTATGGTCGGATTGTCAATCCGAGGCTCCAAAATAAATTTCCTTCTCTCCTAACCACAAGAAGGATGCAATTAACCTAAAATATACACAACTACTCTAAATGCAGAATGATGCATGCTATGCAATATTTATATTATGGAATGCAAATCTAAGCCTAAGAACATGCATAAATAGGCATTTTAACCTAAATGGATGTGTCTACATCAACATACATATAGGTGCTTTAATTGCTGGGGTCAACGAACCTCTGGGTAGTTTTTGCTGGCCTTTGAAGCCTTCATGACAGATCCAAGGCTGAGGCTGCTCATGTCTGTATCTTGGGTGGTACTTGAGTATCTTTACACCTATAGTTGGTATTTCTATCTAGTTTCTAGAAGTACGGCACGATAAGGAATCCTGACGATAAAATCTGGCCTAAAGGCCTGGTCTGATCCATATGATTTTGCTCAAGACTAGCAAAACTTAGGCATGGGGGTATTTGATAGATCCACTTTAGTGGACTAAACTTAAGCCTAAGTACATTATCATTTAGATGGAAATTAAAATTTTGGGCATGCATCACAGGGAAAATTAATTATTTTGACATTCATGAATTTTGTGGAAAGATGCTGCATGCATATATGTGTTGACTAATCACATATTGCAGATGCTTATTCTTCTTTGGGAATATTTGAATACCATATTCACATGAGAAAAAAATTAAGAAAGTGGATGATTGGGAAACAATTGTATGCAAGGAAATCATGTTGATCATCTCTGATTTTATTCCTTTTATTTCTCTCTTATTCTTCCTCTCTTTCTTTTTATAAAAGATCGGTAGCTCTCAATATCTATCATCTTCCTCCCAAGAGGGAGACCCTGACCTCCACCCTCTTTCCCAACAGAGGCTTGTCCACCACCATGCTCCATTGCCAACTCCACAACCGCGAGCCACACTCATCGAATGCGCCTGTGCACCAACGACATCACCACTGTACTCTAACCACCATCGCGAACTGCCACCGTGGTCGACGGTGACAACGTCGATGCCACCACCGCATCTCATCCTCCTTGCCACTGTGATTCTCTACCATGAGTTCATCACCACGCTCCATGACCGTGATTCACCATGCGGCGACAAAGCCGCCACAGTGCTCCTCTAACCAACAACATCAGACGACCTCACTTCACCCAATAGCAGCAGTGTCACCTTCCTCTTCCTCTTCCTCTTCCTCTATTTCTTCTTCAACAACTCATTCACCTCATCGTCGGCCACACCTCCAACAGAACAAACCACCAACGACCTCATTCACCTCAATGTTGGCCTTTTCTCCACACGATAGCAGGATTGCACCTCTTCCTCGACTTCCTCTCAGATCACAGCTGACCACACCTTCTACAGTAGGACCACACCTCTGAACACACGTCACCTCCTTCATCACCGCTAATAGAGCCGAAGGAACCCAACAACCGCCGGTCACCTCTCAACATAGTGGTCAACTCCGACCCCGATCCTTCACGTTGTTGACGCCACCGAACTCGCCATGCCACCATGAGACCGACTACACCATCAAAAGCTTCAATGGTAGACCCACGCATGCACGGAGTGGACCCATCATCGGTGACTAACAGAAACCATTCTCGTGCATTTTGAAAGTCGTCGGAATCGTAGTATAGTCACGCAAAAACGTTCCTAAAAAATTAAGTTTGTAAAAAGTACGAGACTTGAGTCCCGATCATTCGTCTCTAGGAGGCATTTGATTTACTTTTGAAATCGATCTTTTTGCCGCTCTACTTTGTTTGGAATTGCATGCCGATTCGTGGTTATTACGTATTTAGGTACGACATGCTTAGTTGCAAAATATTAGGAGCTAGAAACAGGCAACATTAATCACGCAAATGATAATAGCAATCAATAAGCTCATTGTGATTTCACAACATGGAGACATATATATATATATATAAATGCATTTTCATTCATTCCATTGGGGAGTTGTTTACACAAGAAATTTAGAGGAAAGCTTGTACATAAATGCTTGAAATGGAAATCTAGCTACCAGAAAATAATTGCATACAAGAATCAACGGGGAGATTTCGCATGCATCATTGGGGGAGAAGTTAAGAGTACACTACTAAGCAGTAATAAAAGTAGTAAAAATCATGAAGAGTATAAACTAAATCTAGCAGAGTAAAGGGCATTCAGGGGTGGTCCCCGATGGCCTTGGAGTGGTCGAAAGGAGAATGAGGGGCAGCCAATGTAGCTTAGGCCGACCCTTGGAGAGAGGTAGGGTTGATCCAGCATCCCGACATGATGTCCTCCATGATGGTGGAGAGCTCGTGGAAGTGGAGTAGCTAGCTAAGTGGAAGTGGGTGTGAATGGCACCAATGGAGTGTATTTGCCAAGGAAGTGAATGGGTGCAAATGGCCACCCCTTAGGTCTTTTTATAGACCTAAGGGAAGCTCTCTAGAGAATTATGGAATTCTCTAGAGAGGCCTATGGTAGGAGCTCGTGGGAGAGTGAGAGAGAGAGGATGGATGGTGGTTTTTAGATCCACCAAATGTGGATCTAAAAATTGAATGGCTCTTGGTTGCTAATTTTGGCAACCAAGGCAACCACACATGGTAGAGAGTTCTAGAGAACTCTAGGCTAGGTATTTTCATGTGGATGGTGTGTGTGGGAGTGTGTGGGTATGTGTGGGTCAAATCTTAGGTGGCTAGGTTGATTAGGTTAGCTTCTAGTGGGTTTAGGTCAAGGTATGTCTCAAATTAGGATTATAAACCCTAATTCACTAAGGTAAAGTGCAATTAAACTTAATACAAGTTTAATTGGGTGTGTGGAAACTTAATTGAGAGTAAAATAACTCAATTAATTTAGGTCTAAGTCAATTGGACTCTCACTGAGTCCAATTGGACAGTGTGTGCTGAGATCAGGGTCCCTAAGGGACTGATTATTTTATCAAGTGTATGCTTAGGGATTTTTCTCCTTTTTGTTTTCATCCTATGCTCTAGATATCCAGACAATTGTGAAAGTGCAGCTATGTAGCTTTTGCAACGGATTCGAGTGAAAAACTGATACACCTCTAAAGCCTGTACTTGACCCCTAGTAAAAATTCTAACGGGATAGGCGGACTTCTTCCCTCGGGGTGTTCAAGTTATTTTGTGAATTTTACCCTGGTTTTAGGCTTAGGTAGAGAATCTCTGAAAGAAAGGATTATATATTTGGTGGCTCATTCTCACTTGGTGCTACATAGAGACTAGTAATACAGAATCTAGATTCCCGGATTACTAAGTAACTCAACTAAGTGAAAGACGAGAAGAACTATGCTCTCTTTGATTCCTTTGTATTCATTCTCTCTTACTCTTTTTTTCTTTCTTTCTCTTTTCTTTCTTAGAGCTCACAACTTTACCAGATTCACATATATGACTTGTATTTGGTGGTTTCACTAGGCATTAACACTTTAATTGAGTTCTCATAACCCTAACACTAAGTCAGAATTCCTCAGCCAGTATTTGGGCGGTCAGAAACATAAGAAAAATAGGTTAGGGCCATATTTGGTGGATCTCAATTTTATTTGGTGGTATTGCCTTGATGAAATAAACACTAAATATTCATTCTTTCCTCTTTGCTTTTTCTTATTTTTCTAATTTTTTTTTTAAAATTTTTCTTTCTTTTTATCATCATTTTTTTTTATTTTTTCGACATAACACAACTAGCATACATCCATGAACTTTATTAAGGAAGCATTATTAGGGATTGGTGGTACTCAAGAGACATTGGGTGGCTTATTTGGTGAAAGTGCCTACTCACGGCACTGGGAGAGATGGATAGGATGGTGAATTTCTGACCTTGACATCAATACCCTCTTTCAGCTGAGGATTCCGTAGAGAATGGTCGTAACCATCCACCTTAGCCCTAGTTTCATGAAAACTCGCTCTCCTCGTATTTGCCTTATTTGGTGGCTTTGAAAATTCACTCAAAATGCATACGTAGGAACCAAGAGCGGAAACTATGCCTAATCTCTAAGTATCATCACCTAATTATCTAGGATTCTAGATTCCTTACATTAATCTTAGAGCACCAGTACACTCTACTCTCATCTCACACTATTTGGTGGATTTTTGGAAGAAAATCTGCCTGACTCCCAAAACACTGTTCAGGGGTTCAGGAAAAGAAGCACTGCTTCTTCTCGACAGACTGAAGACGTTTATCAGCCTTCACCATGAATCCATTGCAAATTCTACGTGTGTGTGAAAAGTTGTACTGGATTCCAGATTACAGGAATCAACTAGAGGATAACATCCCTAATGCATTCTCTTAATAAAATAATCTTATTCATGAGTGCAATATGTACATATGCTATGAACAATTAACCTCGTATAATTTGTACTTCGTGAAATTCCCGTATCAGGTTACAATTAGCTTGACCCTAAATTTAGAACAATAGGTGAGTGGGTGAGTCGGAAGTGGTTGTTACGGATGATTTCTATCTCCAATGCGAGCACTGGAGGTGGAGTCGATTGTTCTTTTATTTAGGGTCCTAAAGTACGTTTTACATGCAGCTCCAAGGTTTTCCTAAATGTTGGCATAAATTTTTTTTTCAGTTTTACTTTATCTACCCTCCCATGCCTAAGTTTTTGCATGTCCTCATGAATGAATATAAAAGAAATCAAATTCGACCGAGGATGAGTGGGTAGAAGTCACTTGGAATTGCTCCTGAAACTATACATTCAGCACCGGCCAACCTGTTAGCGTGCAATATACAAAAAGGAAATATGCTACAAGAAAAATATGCTATGTATAAAGCGAGTATGTATAAGGTGATGGATGAATGTGGGGTAGATGCTGAGTTTAATGCCTCCAGCTGGGCAAAAACTCAATCAGATGTATCAATTCTTGCATAGGAACCGGTCAAAATTAAGAGAAAGATGTGCTCGTTTGCTCCTAGAATCAGTGGTCCGGAGATTCGGACCAGCTGATTGTGCACCCCTACTCCAAAAAGTCTAGCTATAAGAAAGTGTGGAGTGGGTACGGGCTTCAATTTGATCACGGGTGGGTCTGAGTCAAAAATGGGAGTCGGAGGAGCAAACTCGAAAGTGGGAATCTGCTAATCCATGTGCATGTGAATTCCCGCTGATTCGCTCCCTGTGAAATAATCGGTTGTGACTACGTTAACGGGAAACCCGTTGGCTGTAGTCACATTTGTCAACAACAGGGGCGATTCAGTAATGTATGGATCAGGATAGCTGGATTCAGGGGTGCTGTGGTCAGAAGCACACCCTAAACAGTCAAATCCTCGGGGGGATATGTGTAGTGTAGTGGTTTCAGTCCCGTGTGGATCGAGGTCCAAGAACCCTGATAGTGTAGACGAATGAGACATTGGGTCGTCACAAAGAAGCCCAATGTTACCACAGTATGCCGAATCTTCATCTTCACCATCCTCCTCTATTCGATCACAGTCGAAGTTCTTTGCTGCCCTGAATATGTCAAGTCGAAGTCTCTCATTGCCTAGGGCTATCTCCATACACCCAGATGCACAATCAATGTTCGCTCGGGCTGTCTCCAGGAAAGGGTGACACAAAATAATTGGTGCATCTCGGAGATTAGGAGGAACTTCCATATCGAAAACGAAAAAATCTGTGGGAAAGCAGAACCCATGGACTTTCACAATCACGTTTGCAACCACCCCCCTCGGTGTTTTGACTAATTTGTCAGCCAACTGAATTGTGACCGAGGTGGGCTTCAACTCCCCAAATCGAAATCGATCAAATACGGCAGTGGGAGTTAGGTTGATGGACGAACCCAAATCTAGAAGGGCTCGATCAAATGGAGAATCCTGCAAGAAGCAGGATATGAGTGCAGTACCAGGATCTTCCTTCTTTGGTGGTAGGTCAGCTAGAATCACGGCGCTAGCCTCTTTCGATAGTACCGCCTGTCGTCCAATTCTCGACTGTTGCTTTGGTGTACAATAGTCCTTGAAGAACCTAGCGACAGCGGGAATGTAATCGATTGCCTCGAGGAGGGGGACTTGAATATGTACTTCCTTAAACATTGATTTTAGGTTCTCAAAATTCCGCTTGTCCTTTTTCTGTGCCTCATTTCATGTCAGAGCCTCAGGAAAAGGGATAGGAATCTCAGGGTTAAGTGGCCTCTTACCCTTATCTACCGCAGGTGGCTCCTGGAATGATGACGGAGTCAAACTCACCTGTAACGACCTGATTCCCGATTCCCTACGAGACACGAGAATCGGACCGACTCGACTAATCCCAAGACCTAGTCATCCAACGAGGAAGTAACCAAAAGAGCAGTAAATAAACCACATTTAACATGAATATAACTAACAATAAGAAAATATAGTAGTAAGGAAAGAAACCACTATAGTATATACCACCACAACAGTAGAACAACATTCATAACATAATATGAACTGCAGGTAAGAAAAGTACAGCGGTAACAAGAACTACTCACTACAGTGGAACAAAAAGAGGTACAAGAGAACAGTGGTAACTCTACTGGACCCTACTCAGCCCAGCATCCTCTGCAGCCGCTGACCTTGGCTGCTCAACACCTGGTCCTGAAGGGTAACAAGTGTAACACGTCAGCAAAACGCTGAGTAGAGTGGCAACTAAAACAAAAGAAATAATAGAGTGTACAGTAGCTGTTATGTTCTGTTACTTTCTTTGTTTACGTCTTTCAATTGTCTCACGATTTCATTTATTTCCCAGATCCTTCACTTGATCTTGAATGTTCCTCGTGGGAACGATCTTGATTGCAGTCTTTTCCAAAAAGTAGAAGTAGCACGTGGTGCTCTCCTAGCCGGGAGAGTCCCCCGTGGTGATCCTACTCTCAGTCAACCACCCCAAGGTCACGGACAGGCGTAACGGTGACTACGACACGCGCGATAAACGCATAGGTAGCTAACCCACACTGGCACGCGGTCAGTCATTTCCGTTAACGGGTGCGCCCAAAGCACAGCACGGAACCAGTACAGGGCAGAGCCCTCTTAGTAATAGGGGGTCCAACCCCTCCATAGTAACCAAACAGGGGCCTTGCCCCTCCACAGTTCGCGCACCCTCGCCTGACTACCCTGGTTTGCCCCAGTGGGCCTAACAAGTCGGTGTAGGAGGCTAGCAGAACCCCGAGGCCCGTGGGGTAGCTAGTACCTCCCTACACTAGTAGCTCTCCTCAGTACTATGTACACGAGGGCCAGCAAGTCGGTACAAAGTGGCTAGTCCTAACATCGGGTCCCTGGGGTGGCTGGCTCCGCTCTGCACTAAGCAGGTACAGGTACTTCCCTTGGTACTACGTACCCAAGAGACAGCACACTACCACATCTTTCTTTCTCAGTTCCATTCCTTTCTCTTTCCAGGAGTTCCACTCCTAATTCCCCATAGGGTTCCAGCTCTTTTAACTCAGAACATCTAGGTTTCACTTTCCAGTTTCACGTTCTTACAATCCATGTTCTCAGTCACATTTATTTATTCATAACAGGCAGCTGTTAATTCAATTTACAGGCAGCTATTTGTTCCTTTCCATTTTTTCCAAGACTGCAGTATTCATATATTCCACTAGTTTTCCCCGTCCTAGGATTCATGCCATATCCTAGGATCTATCATACAATCTAGTTTTCCAGCCTTAGGATTCATGCAACACCTAGGATCTATCATTCAATCTATTTCTCATTCCTAGGATTCATGCAATGTCCTAGGTTCTATTTATGGTTCCATAATTTAACAAATTATACTAATAAACTTAAAAGCCACTCTACCGGTTACAACAACCGTACTGGGGGCGTGGTCGGGAATCCCGCGTACCTCCGCAACCCCCGAGACTGCAACGGAACGGGGTTATCACAAGGATCAAACACAAGGAGTTTCTCAAAATAGTATACAACTACTGTAGACGGGTAGAGGATTTAATTCCGAAAAGTACGCAACTCGAAACGCGGAAAACGGACTCCGAACGGGTCCTAAACGGGTCAAAAATGATGAAACAGTGCAAAATCAGATGTCTGGAACTTCTTCCAGACATCTTAAAAATGGGGATCAGATGGTACCTTATCCTGCGTGGTCTCTCAGACGTTCAGAAGCCTGCGAGGGCATCTGGCCTAGTTCCCAGACGTCCGATGGTCACCCCGGATGTCTGGAAGTCATTTCCGTCGTCTAGCACTGCAGCCAGACGTCTGAATCGCGTTGGATGGCGAATCCAGAACCTGCACGTACCCATTTCTCTCTCTCAGTACGGACGGCCGAAGGAAAGGAAGAAGGACGAAAACAACTCACCTTTCAGACGTCTGGACAGTCTTCCAGACATCCTCCCTGTCGTTTGGTTGGAAGCCCAGACGTCTGATTCTGGAAAAATTTTCAGAATCAGGGCGCGACTCGCCCTCCGCTTGAGACGCAAGGCCGCGCCGCGTCTCGTCCGCCTGCTGCTCGAGCTGCAGTAGGCCTCCCGCGTCACCCCGCATCTGCTGCTCCCCCCACTGGTCGGCCCTAGCAGCCCCGGCAAGCTCGCCCTCCCGGCCGAGCGCCTCCTCCCTCGTGTAGCACCTCCTCCCACGCTCACCGCAGCTGTCGCTGCCGCCGCTCACTCGCGCACCGGCTGAAAGGGGAAGAGGAAGGGGCGGAGGTGATGAGAGTGAGGGAGAGGGCGTGGCGTTTTAATGCCGCGCGGGGAGGACAGAGAGAGCAGAACAGAGGGCGCAGCCTGCGGAGGAGAGAGGGGAAAAGAGCATCTGCAAGTCTGCGGGCACAGGCGCGCAGACGAAACTGCACGTGCCGTCGAAACCGAATCCCAGACATCTGGAAGGGGTTCCAGACGTCTGGTCCGATGTCTGGGCCACCTCCCAGACGTGTTAAAAGACGTCTAAAGCCGCGCGTTCGTAACATCACCTGCAGCGAAGGGTGGGAAAAATCAGGACCCGCTTGCTTAGGTGGTGGGTCGAATGTCTTCCTTCCGCTTCGCAAAGAGACAACGTGTGCATCGGTTTGCTGTCCATGAGGTGGTGGGGGAGCGGAAGGGGCAGAATACGTAGGATTCTACAAAGGCGGCTAGCCTTGCGTGTAACCAGGTGGTGCAGGAGGCGCCTGTAGTATGGCGTGTGCCTGTCCCTGCGGTGCATGAAACCTAGGCGGGGTGCCCTGGTTCTGCACATATCGAGGATTTGGGACGGGTTGGGAGGGCAAGGCTCCCTGAGTCCTATGCTCCTGCAACAGCTGGTTTTGCGTGTTTTGTATGGTTTGTATCTGATCAGCCATTGCCTTCATAATCTGCAAGCTATCTTGTGTAGACTTGCTCATTGATTCTTGCAGCTCCTCTTTTAGCACCTCCAATGGGTTAGCCCGCTTTGGGGGGTGGTTGGCAGCTTGGTGCAGCGGTTGGTATAATAAGCGGGGTTGCTACTGCTGAGGCGGGAATGGCTGTTGCCTAGGATACGTGTTTTGCGCATTCCCGTATTGCCTGGTCTGGTAGTGTGGATCTTGATGTGGTCTTTGTGAATTACCAGACCAGGAGAAGTTGGCGCCAACCGGGGTTATACGTCTCTGAATACGGGTTATTATGCCCATATCCTTGGATAGCACTGACGATCTCGTAGGCCGAAGATGTCTGAGACGTATATCCGTCAGGGGGATACGCATTATAATCTGCGGGTGGTGCGTAACCCTGGTTGTAGGGTGCTAGCTCTAGATTATTCACGGGATCCTGATATCCGGGATCTCGTAAATATGAAGAAGATGCATCTCGAGTGAGTAGATTAACTCGAGCAGGTGGGGCTCGGGGTGCATAGGAGGGTCGTGAGGTAGCAGAGCTCAAGTCAGATTGACCCTGACTAATCTGGTCAATCTTCTTCTCGATTAAGTTTATTCTATCCAGCTGCTTGACGATGATATCCATGTCAGCTCGAATAGACTCGGTGTGAGCCTCATGGACACTAACCCGCTGTTGACCAAGCCGCTGGAACTGGTTCATAGATGCGGCATTCATCGAGTTCTCCGCTAATGATTTGAACAACTCAAATGCGTTGTTCTCATCTTTTGTGAGAAAATTGTCGCTGCTAGATGCATCGTCTAGATACCAATGTGTGTCATCCAGTCCATGGTAAAAAATCTGAGCTAAGTGCCATCTGGGCATACCATGATGCAGGCATTTTCGGAGAAGGTTGTGAAATATGTCCCATGCTTTCTCCCCAGCTCCCTGAGAGAAAGTCGTGATTGCGCACCGCATTGCGTTTGTTCGACTGATTGGGATGAACTTTTGCAGGAATTCACGTCGTAATTCCGGCCAGGTTCCAATTGGCTTCCCAATAGTCTTGAACCAGTATGAAGCTTTGTCCCTCAGCGAGAATGGGAAAAGCTTCATCAGAACAATCCCGAGATCAACATTCCTGGGTCGAATTGTTTCAGCGAGTTGACTCAGGTCCTCCAGGTGCTGGAACAAATCTTCGGTTGAGTTCCTGTAGAAATGAGTGCTAATCAACCCAATTACATTAGGCTTAAGCTCAGACGCGTCTTCACCTGTGGGAATTTTGACAAGAGGTGCGATGATTTGTGCGGCTAGGTCATAGAAATTACGCAGTTGTTCTCCTTGTGGCGGGTGTTGCATCCTGTCAAGTGCCGTCAGAATGCGATCCATGCTCTGCTGATGCTGCTCCTTAGATTCGGCGACTCGGGCTTCCAGACGAGCCATCGGGTCCAGATTCTCGATATCTTGACCCGGTCTAGGTCCAGGTCCAAGATTTGCCATGGTGGCTCTTGGAGTAGAAGAAGTGGGGGGAGAAGATGGTTCGGGTGAGGTGACTCGCCTCCTTGGGAGTGGCTCCCAAGGTCCAACCAAGTGAGGTCGAAGTGACCTCCTTCCTTGCATACACCACCCAACCCCTGGGTTGGTGTAGCCAAGCAGGACAAGGCTAAGGCCCTGTCAATCAAATGGTCCTTATGGATCAGGTGACCAGATTTTTCGTTAGAAATTTGAATTCCTGAAGATAAGTTCGTTGTTCAACCGACTGAAAGTGATTCCTGCCTCTCAAGCTAACCCAGCCAGTTTGGTTACGGGGGGACTAAGGGGAAGGTTCTTCATTTGGCTTTCGCCTCTGGTTCTATTGACCCTCGAGCCACGGTCGTTTGACACTACCCCACAGACTTAGTCACCAGGTTTGGCAAGGGAGATTAAAAACACCTAGTAGCATGACAATGAACTCGGGTTGATTTCGTGTTTTAAAATTAATTTTTAACTAGTTTTCTTCAATGGGGTTTGTGGTGAGTGGCCCACAAGGTGACCAAGCTCACCGGTTAACTAGACTTGATTAAGTCTAGGTTAGCCCAAAGTGTGGTCTCTAGTTGTAACCCTAAAGATTCAACTAAGTTGCATGCACTTCTAGGGTTTTTCTGTTTCAGCAGACCACAAACGTAATATTTTTCTCTGATAATAATTGGAATCCAATGAAGTTGAAATTTTGTGAGTAGATTACTTTATCAATTAACTTCCCAGAGAATATTTTTTTGGAATTTTTTTATTATTTCAACCAAATTTTTAGGGAATTTTGAATATCAGGGGGTCAGCTATGGAATTTTGACTCCTGGTCGGTTTTTCACTTTGAAATAGTATCAAATGACCTTCAAAAATTTTGGAAAAATATGGAAAATAAAGCCAATGAGATCAGCTTTCAAAACCTACCATTGTTAGTCAAAATAGATTCACGAATTACTTGGAATTACTTTTTGACATTTGAAAAATTTTGAATCTAGGTCAGTCTGACCTCCGTGCACTTCACGAATTTTTAAAAATTGTATACTTGAAATTTTTTCAAAATAATAGTGGCGTTTGAAAGATGGTTTGAAAATTAAGGTTTAACTCAAATTTCAGAATTTTTCCCTTACTAATTTTTCTGCAATTGAATTTTTAAATCAAGCTTGAAATCTGGTCGAAAATTAGGAGATGGTGGAAAAGCTTTTTGAAGAGGTTTGAATTTGAAATCTAAGCTTTCCACCAAAAATGCCTTTTTTTTCTTCAAATATTTTGCATGTTTTTCTTCCTTTTTTTCAAAAATAAAATTTCAAAATATTCAAAGAAAATATCTTTTTTTTTTCTTTTTCGAACTGACCTAAGATTAAAAAAGGAAACCTAATTAAGATTTCTTTTTGAAAATTTTTTTCTTTTTGATTTTTTTCTTTTTTTTTACGAAAATGAGTAAAATCTTTTTTTTTTCACAAAGAACTTTTCAAGGGAATTGCAAAAAGTAAATCTGATCTAAAAATGAGATTATGTGCACCTAGATTTGTTTTCAGTGCTCGTTGTGTGCACAGATCCCATTTTTCTTCCATTTTTCCTGCACATCAAAAACAAAGTAGAGAAATTTGTCAGCGATAGTTTCAAAGATTGAAATCATAGAAAATGACGTTGCCTCCCCAGCAACGACGCCATTTGACGGAAACCGTTTTCGCACGTTTTGAAAGTCGTCGGAATCGTAGTATCGCCGCGCAAAAACGTTCGTCAAAAATTAAGTTTGTAAAAAGTATGAGACTTGAGTCTCAGTCATTCGTCTCTTGGAGTCATTTGATTTACTTTTGAAATCGATCTTTTTGCCGCTCTACTGTGTTTAGAATCTCATGTCAGTTCGTGATTATTACGTATTTAGGTACGACATACTTAGTTGCAAGAATATTAGGAGCTACAAATAGGCAACATTAATCACACAAATGATAATAGAAATCAATAAGCTCATTGTGATTTCACAACATGGATACATATATATATATAAATGCATTTTCATTCATTTCCATTGGGGAGTTGTTTTCAAATGTGGATCTAAAAATTGAATGGCTCTTGGTTGCTAATTTTGGCAACCAAGGCAACCACACATGGTAGAGAGTTCTAGAGAACTATAGGCTAGGTATTTTCATGTGGATGGTGTGTCTGGGAGTGTGTGGGTGTGTGTTGGTCAAAACATAGGTGGCTAGGTTGATTAGGTTAGCTTCTAGTGGGTTTAGGTCAAGGTATGTCTCAAATTAGGGTTATAAACCCTAATTCACTAAGGTTAAGTGAAATTAAACTTAATAAAAGTTTAATTGGGTGTGTGGAAACTTAATTGAGAGTAAAACAACTCAATTAATTTAGGTCTAAGTCAATTGGACTCTCACTGAGTCCAATTGGACAGTGTGTGTTGAGATCAGGGCTCAATTGGACTCAGTGAGTCCAATTGAATAGGCTGATGGAATTGACTAAGATCCAAGTCAATTAGGTTTAGTGAGGACCTAATTAGGTCCTTAGGGAGGTCTAGAGGTGATGTATTAGGGTTAGGGCACCTTAATTTAGGTTCCTATGTGGTTGGAATTCGGTTTAGGGACCTAGCGATCCAAGATCAAGGCTTAAATCTCAAAACATGAATTGGAGAGCAGTATCAGACATCTAATAATAGTGTCAGATGTCTTATACTAAAAAATCAGAAGTCCAGACTTGTTGTCTGGATGCCCAATCAGAGTCAGGAGGGATTTTGGGTTCTGTTTTGGGTATTCTGCAGAAATTGGACGTCTGACAAAGTGTCTGGACGTCCAATAACACTGCAGAAGTGGGTTTGAGGTGTGCGGGAGATGGCTAAGGGTCTTGGATGTCCTATAACTTATCTGGATGTCGAGATAAGGGTTGGAACTAGGGTTTTAGGGCTTCCTAGTGTGTTGTGACCTAATCTAAGGGTGGTTAAGGCTTGGGGAAGTCTCTAGGCTATCCTAAGACTATGATGGACCTATGCTCTTCACATTTTACTGCTTTGTTCCTACTTAATAGCATAGCAAACCTTTAACTCCCTTACATTATTATTCCTACATCTAATCTATGTCTTCTGCTCCAGCTCTGCTGCAACTCTCATTATTCCTGATCCGGCTTCAGATCCAGCTCCTGATTAGCTTATTCCCTGCAATTGACATAATATACTTAATCAGCACATTATAACAACATTTCATGCATAGCTAAAGAAGAGCAGTAAAGATGCAGATAATGCATATGTATGCATGAATAGCCCTAACTTATACTAAGTCCTAGCTTAATCTAGGTCAATTAAGACCTATGATTACTGCGCAATTAGCGACCTCCAAGCTATCATTCGACTAGCTCCTGCTGCCTCTCTCCATGAAACCACCGCCATTGGAACAGCCATGTCACCACCTCTCGTTAGTCTTTGTAATTATTCTCCCTAGCTATCTAATCTTGTCATTGATGTGGACAACGAATTTCCTATGATTTTGTGCACCTTATCCATTGAAATAGCAGTGAATTTCTTAGTGTTTACACCTCCTGTGAATATGACATCGTAACTTCGTGGTTAATTTTACTGATAAATATTTTGTTCAGGTTTCCTTTCCACTATGTGATTTATTACGATGATGCATTCTATCTCTAATATCATTTTTCAAGCGAAAAAGTCCCGATTAGGGGGGTTGGTGTGGATTGATGAAGGGCTAAGATGGGTTGTTGGGATGGTGGTTATTGGATCTAGGGTTGGAAATGAATGGCACCAACATAAGGGATGTGGTGGTGGTAGTTGTGGGTTGGTAGCCACCCCTTGGTGGCCGTCCACCATGGAAGGATGCCATCAATTAGCGCCAATTATGGGGACTTCTAGAAGGAGATTTTGTAGAAAAAGGATGGATGGTGGAGATTGGATTATGGGGATGGTGAAGGGTTGAGATTGAAGGGAGAGTTAGCAATATTTGTAGGTTTCTAGAAAGGTTTCTTCTTAATGCCAACTTTGATGGCTTTTGGGTGGTGATTGAGGGGAGAAGAGATGCCATGCTTTGGCACCAAAAGGGAAGAGGTTGAATGGTGGTTAGGTTGGCGCCAAAGGGAGTAGGAGTAGGGGGTAGTGTGGAGTTAAGTCGGGGAGGTGGTCGACCATAGAGTGGAGCTTGTGAAGCTAAGTTAGCTTAGCCAGCAGGGTAGTGGAAAAGGAGTAGAGGAGCTAGGGTTTTGGCTTGTGTAGAGGAGGAGTTGAGCTACAAGTCTTCCTAAAGCTGAAAATCTACTAAGGATGGCTGCACCTGAGGTCAATATCTAGCTTAGCTAGTTAGTTCTTTGCTAGCTACTAAGCCAAGATAAATTGAGCAGGCTTCTGCTGATGTGAGCTGAGGTAAGATGAATCTGGTTTTCTTGAAGACTACCTAGCTAGCTTAAGTCAGGTAGCTAATCTCAACAGAGTTGAGCTGAGTTAAGTCTTCAGGAGTTGGAGTTGAGCTGACCTAAGCTAGTTGAGGACTTCTTTCGTTTACCAGGCTTAGCTACTTGATGATAGTAGCTAACTCGATCAAGTAGAGCTTCCATGGACTGGATAGAGCTGGGATGAGTTGAAAGGAGCTGGGTGACAGGATGATTCTCGTGCGTGTTTTGAAATATATCGTTGTTTGTAGTATAGCTATGCAAAACCTTTGATAAAAAAATATTTCTAAAATAACGAGACTTTGAGTCCCGGTAGTACATCTCTGAGAGGCATTATGGAAATGACTTTGATCTCGTTCGCTCTACTCGCTTAAAATCACACGCTGGTTTCTAACCTACGGATCACTATTTTTTTATTTGCATGATTAACTCTTATCACATGTGCATGCGTTAAGTAAATAATGAATGTAAATGTATGGGTTTCAGTACGCACGATTCTAGTTAAATGATGGCCATTGACAGAGAATGCATTAATGGTTAGATCTTCAATGTTTATAAGCACCGATATGCTAGTTGCAAGAAAGATATGAAATAAGCACAGGCAACTTAATCACAATAAAGTATTGCAAGCAAACACATGGTGATTTTTCAACACATAGATATGTACATAACTCAAAGATTTTTCATTGATTGCATGATGGAGGTTACAACACAAGGGTAGAGGAAAGCTTATACAAGAATGCTTGAAAACAAACTACTAGCTAGTAGAAAAAGATTGCATACATGAATCTATGGGGGGATTAAGCATGCATCATTGAGGGAGAAATATGGAGCTACACTACTAAGCATAAAACAAAGGAAGTAAAACTATGAAGAACTACGCCCTACTTATCTAGCAGAAGGAAGGGTATTCAAAGATTGTCTCCGATGGCCTTTGAGTGGAGGTAGGGAGAGAAAGCGGGGCGGCTGGTAGGTCTCGAAAAGGTTGTGTTAATAGGGTGAAATTATCGTTGAAGTTAATATAGTGGTTAACCTAAATCGAGTCTAACCACCTTTCACAAAATTTTTTTTACCTGGCCTACTTAATTTTATCTTGGTCACTTTTAGGCCTAGGGTCGATCTCAGGGAGGCGGGGATTAAAGGTGAAGAAGTTTCTACACCTTTCCTAAAATGTATCTCTTCTGTGCGTTTATGTTTTTGGTTTTTTTTCTATTTAAGATTTTTTTTTGTTGATAATATTGTCCTTGAGGTACACCCTCAAAATCAGGTCCTTGGCTTTGAGCCAAATTATTCTTGGCTTTGAGCCAACTTAGGGTTTCCAAAAGAACTGGCCCTGCTATTTGCAAGATCGAGTACTTGCAAGGCAAGGATTATCTTTTCTCTTTTACTCTTTTTTTTATCTTTTTAATAGCAGGAAATAAAAGAGAAATAAAAACAAGGTGGGTTGCTTGTAGAGAAATAAATACAGTCTATGTATATATATATTATATATATAGGGGTGGGGGTGGAAGTGGAAATGACGTGTAGCACAGTATCGAGTTGGTCCATGTCTAGTAAGATGCAACCAACAAGACGAAGTGCCACGTAGAGTGTAGGATGGATGTGTGGGAGTGTGTGCGGAGGCGCTTGCTTTACGTGGGTATCGGGGAATATCAGCAACTGGTGCAGATATTCCCGCGATATAATGCATGGTGGAGTGACTAGTGTAAGGGTGTATGAATACAGGTATGTGATGTGTATGTAAATATATATATATATATGTGTGTGTGTGTGTGTGTGTGTGTGTGTGTGTATATAGGTGTATGTGTAGTTATATATATATATATATATAGATAGATATGTAAATATATATATATGTATATATATATGTATAAATAAATATATATTTATAACTATATAGATATATATATAGAGATATATGTATATAGATATGTATATATGCATATAGATATATTTGTGTAAGTATCTATATATATATATATAAGTGAGTGGATATATAAATATATAAGTGTGTAGAAGTGAGTTTATAAGGGTGTGTGTGTGTACAAGTGTGTGTGAGAGAGTACATGTGAGTGTGTACAAGTGAGCGTGTGTGTGCATGTACTGGTGGGTGACTGTGAGAGAGAGCGGCTGCGTTAAGTCGTCTGGCAGGAGAGTTCGTCGTTTGGTGGCCAGGGCACGTGCAGGCGCACAAGGGCTACGCACAGGCGCTGGAGGGAGAACGCGTATTGTCGTCGCGCGCAGGTGGGTGCGGGAGTGTGAGAGAGAGGGCAATGCAGCGCACTGCGTGGCGCAGCGCACAGTGCTGCGGGCGGGAGTGGGCGTGGGTGCAGACGCAGGCTTGGGCGCAGGCGCGGGTGACCAGCTGGAGCGGGTTGCGAGCGAAGAGAGAGAGCGCTGTGCCACCGGTTAAGTGAGAAACAAGCCGGTGGCTATAGTGTCGTGCTAAGAGGCGTGAATAGTAGCTACAGTGCCACGCAGGAGAGGGCGACTGGTAGCGCCGGTTCTACGTGTGCGGGCACACTGGGAAGCGCCTGTGCACGTGGAAAGAGCTTGCAGACGTCTGCTGGCATGCGTGCAGTGGCTTGCGTTGCTGCAGGCGATCGTTGCTGCTACTGGAGCTTTCGACCTTGAAGCTCTGGCAATGGCGGAGAGGGTGTCAACGGTGAAAACAGAGGGTGAAACCACCACGCCCACCTGCTCATGAAGGAGCTGGGCGGTGGTGGAACTCACAGTGGTGGTCGTGGGACCACTGTGAGCTTTTTCCTGCCCACAGTGTGTCTCTTCAGTGAGAAGAGAGACTACGTATGGAGAGGGAGAGGGAGGAGGTTGGCCTGAATGAAGGTGTCTGTATGTGGTGTGTGTTCTAGGCCCCCTTTGCGCAAGGGAGAGGGCAAGGCCTTTTAAAGTAGGAGACGCATCCCACCGCCATGCTGCTGGCAGAGGAAGTCCAGCCATGCTGCTGGCAGAGGAATGGCGCGAAGAGGTGCATGCCCCATGCCCTGAGCCGCATGAGGGAGAAGAATTCAAAGTCAAAATAAAAAAAGAGAATGGTGAATTTGCAATGCAACCCTTGATGAAGATGTTAATTAGATGGCCAATTATTCACTCTCCTCCCCTCTTTTAAAAGAAAAGCATGCATGTGTCTATGTACAAATGCCACTATAGTTACATAAGATACAATGGCAGAGATAGGAAATAACATAAGATGGCATAATTACTGGTGTATTTTTGCTGTGCAATCATACCCCCATACCTATCTTTTGCTAGTTCCTAGCAAAACATTTTGTATTGTATTTAGAAATGATCTTAAGCTGAAGATTTTCTTCATGGGTGTGTTTACTTGCTGGATATTGTGAGAACCAATTGCAGAGAAGACTACCACTACTTTAGGTCTTATATGGCATAGACCATCTCTCAACTAACCTGAACTCTTGGTATTTAAACCTTAAGTACGATTTTTAGGACTCAGAAGGTTTTTGCCGTACTCGAGAGCTCAAGAGATTATGGTTTGTGTATAGTGAAGGATTAAGACTAACCAGATGAACATTAAGACTCAAGCCCAGGTTTTGACGAATCTTTAAGTGCAGGTTGGTCTCAGTTTCAGCTCGTGACTTTGGATTGACCCTTAAAAAGATGATGGAAAAGTCAACTCCCATTTTATTACATTTGTGACTCAAAGAATATATGGTAGAAACAGGGTATTTGTAACTTGCCCTGAAAAATTTTTTAGGGAGAAGAATTTACAGACATTTACGAGATATACTGACTTATTTGCACTCTTTTTTTTTTTGAAACAAGTGTTAGTATATCTCTTACAACTTTATTTGGAGGAGTACACTTTTTTTTTTTTTTGGTGGGAGAGTTCCTTTTTATTGGAAAGAGTTTCTCCTAGACGCAAGACTAAAGCCTGGGATAAAAAGTCTACCTACGCGCACAGGTAAGGACTCCACCTTCCCTAATGAACACTAGGGTTGGATCTTATGTTCACCCAGTCTTTCTTAATATGTGTAGTGTGAACCAAGATTACTTAGGCTCTCGAGTAGAAGCAAACCAACGAATCCTGTACTGATGTCTCAGGTACAAGAATATGTCCTTAGTTAGGAGAGATTTCGATCTATCTTGTCAATGCTCGAGTGAATTAAGCTGAGCCTGAGCTAATCAAGCTTCTGTGGCCTGGAAAGGCTTCAAAACAGTGGTTAAATATCCACAAACACTTATTGTATTTTTGTTTCAGCCTTCAAATCATTACTAAACACCTTTTTTTTTTTTTACTATGTACATATTTATAGATGGATGGAAGTTGCATGATACCATATAATACCCAGATCCTATAGCTGCCTATCCACCCCCCCATGCCAAACGATGCTATGTCCTCATATGCATGTAGGGTAGGGTAGAGGAAGGTCCAAAGATTGGGGAACGAGAGCTGAGGTGTAGGGTATAAAATAGGGTGGTAGGGTGGGTGGATGGTGGGTGGTGAAGTGAAAGGTGTGAAGTGAAGTGTACGTGACAGTGGAGTGTTGCTGGGGTGCCTCCCAACGAGTGCTGAATTTAACGTCCCCAGCTGGACTCAGAATGAGGCACGAAATTAGTTACCCTCCAGTAGGGCAACAGTTTCTCCAATGGGGGTAGGTTCATGAGTAAGATAAGGTTTTAATCCTTGCCCATTGACCGTAAATTTATGCCCAGGTTTGGGATCTTTAATTTCAACGTCCCTGTTGGGAAATGGTCTCGAGACCAAGAAGGGACCAGTCCATTTGGACTTCAATTTCCCAGGAAAGAATTTGAGCCAGGCATTGTAAAGCCAAACTTGCTGAGATGGCTCAAATTCCTTCCGCTGAATTCGGCTGTCGTGAAAAGCCTTAGTTCGTTGCTTGAAAGTTAAGGCAGAATCATAGGCTTCATGATGGAGCTCTTCCAGCTCTTGGAGTTGGAGTTTCCTTTCTCAACCACATAGGTTTGGGTCGAGGTTACATTGGCAAACCGCCCAATAAGCACGGTGCTCCAGCTCCACGGGAAAATGACAAGGCTTCCCGTAAATGATTCTATAAGGAGACATACCTAGGGGAGCCTTGAAGGCGGTCCGGTACACCCAAAGTGCGCCAATCAGCTTGTCGGACCAATCCTTACGGTTAGGCCGAACTGTTTTCTGGAGAATTTGCTTGATTTGTTGATTTGACACCTCAGCCTGGCTGTTCGTCTGAGGATGATACGGAGATGCGATACGATGGTGACTCCATATTTCCTCAGAAGTGCCCGAAAAGAAGCATGGGTAAAATGGCTTTCTCCATCCGAGATAATGGCTCGAGGGATCCCAAAGCGAGCAAAAATGTGGTCTTTGACAAATCGAGTGGAAATGACATGGTCAGCATGGCGGGTGGGAATAGCCTCGATCCATTTTGAAACATAATCAACAGCCACGAGGATGTATTCAAAGCCGTTGGAAGGAGGAAAGGGACCCATGAAATCGATTCCCAAAATGTCGAAGGTTTCAGCAGCTAGGATGGGTTGCAAGGGCATCATGTCACGACGTGACATTGACCCTAACGACTGGCACCTAGTGCAATGTTTGGCATAATTGTGTGCATCCTGGTGAAGGGAGGGCCAAAAGAAACTGCACTGCTACACCTTGGCTACAGTTTTCCTCCCAGAGAAATGGCCTCCGCAGGCTTGATCGTGGCAGAAGGATAGCACACTGGGGAATTCGCTGTCAGGAATGTAGCGACGAATGATCTGGTCAGCACCTATTCGAAAAAGTAGTGGATTATCCCAGAAATAATGCTTTGCTTCTGCAATGAGACGCTCGCGCTGGTTTTTAGGCTAGCCATGTGGAAGGGAACCAGAAGCAAGGTAATTGGCAATGTCGGCATACCAAGGTCCACTTGCCACATTAATTGCCAATAGGTGCTCATCGGGAAAAACCTCGTTAATCGGTAGGGTAAGTCCAATGTGGTCAGGGTCCAGTCTCGAGAGATGATCAGCTACAACATTCTGGGCTCCGGCCTTATCGCGGATCTCAATGTCAAATTCTTGGAGCAGAAGGATCCAACGAATCAGTCTAGGCTTGGCATCCTTCTTGTGCATGAGATGGTGAATGGTCGCGTGGTCAATGAATACAATAACATGCGAGCCTAGAAGGTAAGAGCGGAATTTCTCTAGCCCAAAGACGACCGCCAGTAGTTCTTTCTCAGTGGTTGTATAATTACGTTGGGCCTCGTCCAACGTCCTACTGGCGTAGTACACCACGAAGGGGTGTCTATCGCGTCTTTGTCCCAGGATGGCTCCGACTGCAAGGTTGGAAGCATCACACATGAGTTCAAAGTCGAGGGACCAATCAGGTGGCTGGAGAACTGGGGCCTTGGTGACAGCATTACGCAGCTGCGTGAATGCTTGTATGCAGTCGGGGCCCATATCAAAGGGTACGTTGGTCGATAGGAGATGAGTTAAAGGTCTAGAAATCCTGGAGAAGTCTTTGATGAATCTACTATAGAAACCGACGTGTCCTAAGAAGGAGCGGATTTATTTGATAGAGCCAGGCACAGGTAAATTAGCAATTACATCAAGCTTAGCTCTATCCACCTCGATATCCCTATCGGAGATGATATGCCCGAGAACAATTCCCTCGTATACCATAAAATGACTTTTTCCCAGGAAAGCACGAGGTTCACATCAATACATCTCCGAAGGATACGAGTTAGGTTGGCAAGACAGTCATCAAAAGAGGGTCCAAAGACCGAAAAGTCATCCATGAAAACCTCAAGAAAGTCACCTACCTTGTCATGGAATATTGCCAGCATACATCTCTGGAAAGTTTTTGGTACCTTACAAAGTCCGAAAGGCATCCTTCTAAATGCGAAGGTGCCGAAGAGGCAGGTAAAGATGGTTTTCTCTTAGTCCCGGGGGTCAATTGCCACCTGGTTATATCCAGAGAATCCATCCAGGAAACAGAAAATCTATTTCCCGCTAATCGCTCCAGGATTTGGTCAATAAAAGGTAGCGGAAAGTGATCTTTCTTAGTAGCCGCATTGAGTTTCCTATAATCTACACACACTCTCCAAGATGTAGGAGTGTGTGTAGGGATGGATTCACCCCTGTCATTGACACGGATGGTGAGTCCCGCCTTTTTGGGCACGACATGAATCGGACTCACCCAGGGGCTATCCCTGATTGGGTAGATTATACCCGCATCCAGCCACTTAATAATTTCCTTTTTTACGACCTCCCACATGTTGGGGTTTAGACGACGCTGCATCTCGCAGGAAGGTCGAGCCTCCTCCTTCGTATATATACGGTGAGTGCAGTAGGAGGGGCTAATGCCAGTTAAGTCTGATAAGGACCATCCAATGGCCGCCTTGTGTTCCATAAGGACCTTTGTTAGTTTGCACTCTTGCTCCCTGGTCAATTTTGAACTAATGATTACGGGGAGCATTTCATTTGGTCCTAAGAAAACATACTTAAGCGTATCAAGCAGCTCTTTCAACTCGAGAGTGGATGGTGAAATATCTGGCATTTCTTGGGACGAGAGTGTCCCAAGCAGATTAGAAGAAAATGAGGCAGGAGGAAGAAGTTGGCCCCCAGATTGGCCAAGAAGAGGGGCATCTTGGATTAATGGATCCAAAAAGGGATAGCCCCAGTGAGCAGTATTTGGGCTCCAGGTCCCAGTGTGGAGTTGCAATTACGCCTGATTTGGTGGGAAAGAAAGGACAATCCGATCTTCAAGAGTGTGGACCGGTGGTGAGTAGCCCGAATATGACTCAGACCACGAGGTATGGGAAGCAGAGAAAACCTCATCAGAAGTCTAGTCAGGAGAAGGTACGAAAAAAGGGAGGGATGGGGGGGCGTCACAATATGTGTCGGTCAGGCAACCGTTTGTGTTTAAAGGCAATCCAAAGTAGTTAGAATAGGTCCCTATTAGTCCGATACACGTGCTGATGGCCATGTCTTCGTCAGATGTGTCATCCTTGATGCAATCACAATCAAAGTTCTTGGCTGCCTTGAAGATGTTAAGCTTGAGCTTCCCAGATCCAACGGCAATCTCAATACAGCCCAACTCGCAGTCGATGTGGGCGTGAGCTGTGGCTAAGAAAGGTAGACCAAGGATGATCGGACAATCAGAAAGTGAGCTAGGAACTTCCATATCCAAAACAAGAAAGTCAACAGGAAAACAGAGACTGTTGACCCTAACCACCACGTCTTCCACCACACACTTTGGTATTTTGACAGAACGATCTGCCAACTGTAACGTGACAGGGGTGGGTTTCAGATTTCCTAAGGCAAATTTCTCGAGCATGATGGTTGGCATAAGATTGATGGAAGATCCTAGATCAAGCAGAGCACGGCTAAAATTGCAGCCTTGGATGCTACAAGGAATAAGCGGTGTGCCAGATCTTTCTGCTTCGGTGGTAGATTTGACAGTATAGCACAACTCGCATGAGGCTAGAGAACCACCAGATTCTTTGTTTTCTTTGGCTGTGGCCTGGGTGTAGTGTAGTCTTTGAAAATTTGGGTGATAGTAGGTATGTGGTCGATGGCCTCTAACAGGGTTACCTTGATTTCAACATCCCTGAATAAATTACGCAGGTTATCAAAGGCCTGCGTATCCTTTTTCTTGCCTTTTGGCTCCCTCAGTAGAGCCTCAGGGAATGGGACCGATTCTGGCATTAGTTTGGGTGTATCGTCCTCTCGCGAATGCGGTGCGCATCCCGAATGAGAGGGCGATGGAAAAGATGGGCCAGGATCAGGTCAAGGCGGATTGACGGTTTGCTTACTTCTCCTTGTAGTAATCGCATTGGACGTCATGGGTCCAGTGGGATCATAAGGTGGAGGAGGGTTCACAATAGGGACAAAAGGGTAAGGTGTAGTTGCTGCGGGATTAGCCTGAAATCGCAGTGGAATGCTCGGAGCCTGTAGAATCTGATGAACTTGCCCCTGAGAAGGTCGTACATGTGGTTGAGGACCACGGGGTACGAAATTTCACGGGTCGGGAACAGGTTGGGCTGGAAGAGTGCCCTGAGATTGAGTCGCCATACATAGTTGACTGATCTCAGCATTCTGCTACGCCAATTGGTGCTGAAGAGAGGTCTTGTTCTCTTCATGGCGCTTAGACATTTCCGTCATCATTCGCATCAGTTTATCAAGAGGACTTGATGCGTGTTCTGTTTGTGGTATGCAAGGACCCGATGGCGGATTTGCCATTGGATTATACTGGGCCCTTGGGATGATGTGTGCGGACGGTCGCATTGGCCTACATGCGGGGTTTTGGTGCTGCAGGTTATTGGACCATGCGAAGTTAGGATGATTTCGCCACCCTGGGTTATAAGTAGCAGAGAACGGGTTGTTCCCCAGGGCGAAAGCGTCTTCTAAGCCAGAAGACGAGTCCGCATGTAAATATGCATCCGAGCACATGGAGGCTTGGTCCTCCATGTCAAAATACTGGCTTGCAGAAGCCAGATCCGCATGACTTACCGAATCGCTCGGCGCGATGCTCAGTAAGGAAGATCTCACGGGGTTTTTGGGGATATGCCTGGCGTTGGAAGGATTCGGATTGTGACGAAGTGGTGAGGTGGGGGTGTTTGCCATAGAACGGGCGGGATTGGCCAGAAGCTCGTCCAGCTTCTTGTGCACGACGGAGACTTCATCCAATTTTTGTGCGATAAGGCTAAGATTTGTGGATGAATGGGAGGGTCCCGTGTCAACTTCGTGAACATTACGGGGCAGGTTGGTACGATTAAAGGCGACAATGGAGGCATTGTTCATTGAGTTTTTGCTCATGTTTTCAAATAATTAGAATGCTCCATTCTCGTCTTTATTCATGAAATTCTCTCTGCAAGAAGCATCTGCAATCTGCTTCAAAGTCTCATTTAGCCCATAATAGAAAATCTGGGCTATATGCCACTTAAGCAGACCGTGGTGTGGACACTTCCAGAGGAGGTCATTATACCTCTCCCAAGCCTCATGAAACTGTTCACCATTTTGTTGTGTAAAGGAAGTTATAGCACGGCGAAGCGCATTGGTTCGCCTGATTGGGAAGAATTTCTTGAGAAATGCTGTTCGCATCTCTTCCCAAGAATGGATGGTTCTCACGAGGGTGCGTAACCATTGCGATGCTTTATCCCGTAATGAAAATGGGAACATTGTCATGAGGACAATTGATAACCCGATGTTTCTTGGTTTAACTGTTTCAGCCAATCGGGTTAGTCTTCCAAATGGAGAAAAGGATCTTCACTTGCAAGACCATGGAAATGAAAGTTAATCAGGCCAATAATATTGGGTTTCAATTCAAAATCGTCCCTGCCCATGGGGACCCGGATTTGTCCTATGGTCTCTGTAACAGCGGGATTTTGATAAAAGCTAAGAGACCTAGGCTCCTCCCGTTCAGGAGGGTTCTGCATTTCCTTCAAGGTTTCCCTAATGGCTTCAATCTGTTCATTATACATTTCCATTTGGGCTTGGAGGCGGGTTATGGGGTCTATGGCTCCACCACCTGGTGGGATTTGAGGGCGGTTTCCTCCCTCGGGATTTGGGGGTGGGCATGCAGCCATGTTTGTGAAGGAGGATGACAATTCAAACAATTCAGGGTTTTGTGACCTCCTCCCAAACATGCACTACTGCAGGAAGAATTGGGGAGATAAGAATGGAAAAGGGGATGAGAGAAATGACGCCGCAAAGGTACACTTGATGACAAATTAAGGCAATCAAAGTCCTAACCTCTACAATGTGCCCTTTGACCTAAAGATCTAAGTTACCTACTATCACAACCTACAGGACCAAATGCGAGCACCGCGGAACCACCGGGCCAGATTGAAAGGCCCTTTGCCCCAGTCTTAGACACCTGATAGCATGCGGGAACCCGCACCAGCACGTAGGCACTACAGGCAGGTAGTTAGACCTCCAATCCTTAATAAGGGTCAAGTTGCTACCAGTTTTAATTGGAGGCTTAGGATCAAGTGCTTCAGGAATGTGAAGGGCGTTGTATACGGGTAATGCCCAAGTGCGTTGATTTTAGAAAGTGTGTAAACCAAGCATGCAACGGGGAAATCTCCCCGAATTGAAGTTTTAGTTGATGAATGGTTTTTTAGAATTTCATCCTTAAGTAGTATGGATTTTAAGATTTCGCTAAGTTACCAATTCAACCAATCTCCGGGTTTTGAGAAAATACAAGTTCTTCTATGCCCAACAAACCCTTCTTCAATGTGAGTTGGTTAATGCATGCTAAAAATGCAATGGGCTTCCCTAGGTGGAAATTTCTATGTGTGGATGCACAAGTCAATTTTAGGTTAGTGTGAAAGGGAGCCAAAACACTTCAATTCAAGTGCACCCAATCACCAAAATGATGTTCCACACACAAGGCTCAACCACAAGATAATGTAAAGAAAATCAAAGTGTTGGGGTTGAAATTTTCAGGATCAAATCTAAGGCACGTGAAAGGTCGTGGTGGGGTTGGAATCAACTCAATTCCAAGTCTCCCCACCAAAAAATGTGATTCCAAATTGTGGATAAATGAGGCAAAGAGGGATGGCAATCAATCTATTTAATCTTGCCTCAAAGAATACTTCACATGACGAAAGATTCAAGAATCAAGATTCTTGGATCTTTGCTATGCGAAGTTTGGTGGGAAATCCAAGGGCAGTGGGGGTGATGGCAAACAATCAAGCAAGTGATTTTTAATCCACTTGCCCCAAGAAATCCCAAGAAGTGTTTTTAGGGTTTTTTTTTTTATATTTAGGTGACAAGTTAACCTAAGTTGCTAAGAGAGAGAGACCTACCTTTTCAGCAACGTGGGCGAAGCTCCAGTGCAGCGCCGGTGACTTCACACTCTCGTTCCCACCTTGGATCTGCCCACATCTCTGACTTCCTCTGCTTGCCTCCTCCTTGCAACTGGTTTACCTACACACCAGCAAACAAAAATACCCGTGAAGAGAAGGGTGTGAGAAGAGAAAATCAAAGGAATGGAGTAGAAACTTACCTCAATGCGCACCTCCCCTGCAACGGCACCAGAAATAGGGTGGTAGGTCTCGAATAGGTTGTGTTAATATGGTGAAATTATCGTTGAAGTTAATATAGTGGTTAACCTAAATTGAGTCTAACCATCTTTCACAGAATTTTTTTTACCTGGCCTACTTAATTTTATCTTGGTCACTTTTAGGCCCAGGGTTAATCTCAGGGAGGCGGGGATTAAAGGTGAAGAAGTTTCTACGCCTTTCCTAAAACGTATCTCTTCTATGCATTTATTATGTTTTTGGTTTTTTTTCTATTTAAGATTTTTTTTTGTTGATAATATTGTCCTTGCGGCAGACCCTCAAAATCAGGTCCTTGGCTTTGAGCCAAATTGTTCTTGGCTTTGAGCCAACTTAGGGTTTCCAAAAGAATTGGCCCTTCTATTTCCAAGACCGAGTACCTGCAAGACAAGGACTATCTTTTCTCTTTTACTCTTTTTTTTAATCTTTTTAATAGTAGGAAACAAAAGAGAAATAAAAACAAGGTGGGTTGCTTGTAGAGAAATAAATACAGTCTCTCTCTCTCTCTCTATATATATATTATATATAGGGGTGGGGGTGGAAGTGGAAATGGCGTGTAGCACAGTATCGAGTTGGTCCACGTCTAGTAAGATGCAACCAACAAGACGAAGTGCCACGTAGAGTGTAGGATGGATGTGTGGGAGTGTGTGCGGAGGCGCTTGCTTTACGCGGGTATCGGGGAATATTAGCAACAGGTGCAGATATTCCTGCGATATAATGCGTGGAGTGACTAGTGCAAGGGCGTATGAATACAGGTACGTGATGTGTCTGTAAAAATTTATATATATGTGTGTGTGTATATATATAGATAGGGTTATAACTATATAGGTGCATATGTAGTTATATATATAAATAAATATATATATTTATAACTATATATATATATATGTGTATGTATGTATATAGATATGTATATGTATATATGTATATAGATATATTTGTATAAGTATCTATATATATATATATATAAGTGAGTGGATATATAAATATATATGTGTGTAGAAGTGAGTTTATAAGGGTGTGTGTGTGTGTACAAGTGTGTGTGAGAGAGTACATGTGAGTGTGTACAAGTGAGTGTGTGTGTGCGTGTACTGGCGGGTGACTATGAGAGAGAGCGGGCGCGTTAAGTCATCTGGCGGGAGCGTCCGTCATTTGGTGGCCAGGGCACGCGCGGGTGCTAGAGGGAGCGTGCGTACTGTCGTCGCGCGTAGGTGGGCGAGGGAGTGTGAGAGAGAGGGCAACGCAGCGCATTGCATAGTGCAGCGCACAGCGCTGCGGGCGAGAGCGGGCACGAATACTGACACAGGCGCGAGTGCAGGCATGGGCGACTAGTTGGAGCGGGTTGCGGGCGAAGAAAGAGAGCATTGTGCCACCGGCTAAGTGAGAAACAAGCCGGTGGCTACAGTGTCACGCTGAGAGGCGTGAACAGTAGCTACAGTGCTACGCGGGAGCGGGTGACCGGTAGCGCCAGTTCTGCGTGCCTGGGCGCTCTGGGAACCGCCTGCGTGCGTGGAAAGAGCTTGTGGACGTTTGCTGGCGTGCGCGCGGTGGCTTGCATGGCTGCAGGCGGCCGTTGCTGTTGCTGGAGCTTCCGACCTTGAAGCTCTGACAATGGCGACAAGGATGTTCAGCGGTGAAAATAGAGGGTGAAACCACCACGCCCACCTGCTCACGAAGGAGCTGGGCGGTGGGGGAACTCACAGTGGTGGTCGTGGGACCACTGTGAGCTTTCTCCTGCCAGCAGTGTGTCTCTTCAGTGAGAAGAGAGACTGCGTATGGAGAGGGAGAGGGAGGAGGTTGGCCTGAATGAAGGTGTCTGTATGTGGTGTGTGTTCCAGGCCCCCTTTGCGCAAGGGAGAGGGCAAGGCCTTTTAAAGAAGGAGACGCATGCCACTGCCATGCTGCTGGCAGAGGAAGTCCAGCCATGCTGCTGGCAGAGGAATGGCGCAAAGAGGTGCATGCCCGATGCCCTGAGCCGAGCGAGGGAGAAGAATTCAAAGTCAAAATAAAAAAAGAGAATGGTGAATTTGCAATGCAACCCTTGATGAAGATGTTAATTAGATGGCTAATTATTCACTCTCCTCCCCTCTTTTAAAAGAAAAGCATGCATGTGTCTATGTACAAATGCCACTATAGTTACATAAGATACAATGGCAGAGATAGGAAATAACATAAGATGGCATAATTACTGGTGTATTTTTGCTGTGCAATCAGCGGCCAATGGGGGTTAGGTCTTCCCTTGGAGAGGTGAGGAGGAGGTGATCCAAGCTCTTGGCGTGGAGGTGTTGATGGCCATGGTGGAGCTTGTGGAGGTGGAGATGTGAAGGTAGAGCTATGCTAATCGAAGGTGGAATAATGGAGGCAAGGTTGAATGGGTGCAAATGGCCACCCCTTAGGTCTTTTGATAGACCTAAGGGAGACTCTCTAGAGAGGTGTGGAACTCTCTAGAGAGAGCTCCAAGTGTGTCCATCCAAGGGCCTTGGAGGTGGTTTTTAGATCCACAATTTATGGATCTAAAAATTGAATGGCTCTCGGTTGGTAATTTTAGCAACCAAAAGTGGTGCCACCTTGAAGAGAGTTCTAGAGAACTCTAGGTGGGTGTGTGTGCGTGAATGGGTGTGTGCGTGTGTGTGTGTGTGGGCGTGACCTAGGTGGCTAAGTGGTCTAGGTTAGGTCCTAAGGGGTTTGGGTTAGTGTATGTCTTAAATTAGGGTTGCAAACCCTAATTTGTTAAGGAGGAAGTGCAATTAAACTTGACATAAGTTTAATTGAGTGGGTGTGAACTTAATTGAGAGTGAAATAACTCAATTAAGTTGGGCTTAGATCAATTAGACTCTTACTGAGTCCAATTGGACTTGTATGGGTTGAGATCTGAGCTCAATTGGACTCTATGAGTCTAATTGACTAGGCAATTGTAATTGACTATGATCCAAGTCAATTAGGCTTAGTGAGAACCTAATTAGGTTCTTAGGATGGTCTAAAGGTGGTGTACTAGGCTTAGGATACCTTAATTTAGGTTCCCAGGGGGTCGGAATTAGGTTTAAGGACCTAGGAACTCAAGATCCAAGCTTGAATTCGAAAACAGGAATTGGAGAGTAGTTCCAGACATCCAATAAGAGTGTCAGATGACTTATACTAAAAAATTAGAAGTCCAGACCTCTTGTCTAGATGTCCAATTTGAGTTAGGAGGGAATTAGGGTTTTGTCTTGGGTATTTTGTAGAAATTGGACGTCTGACCAAGTGTCTGGACGTCCAATAACACTGTAGACGTGGGTTAAGGTGTGCGGGTTGTGGCTAAGGGTCTTGGACATCCAATAACCTGTTTGGACGTCTAGATAAGGGTTGGAACTAGGGTTTTGAGGCTTCCTAGGCTATGGTGACCTAACCTAAGGGTGGCTAAGGCTTAGGAAGGCTTCTAGGTTTTTCCTAGGGCTAGGAATGAACCTAAGTTCTTCATAATTTACTCTGCCTTATTCTTACTTAGTAAAGTAACACACCTCAACCCTTACATTATTTCTCTACTACATTTATTCAAAGGTCTTCTGCTCTAGCTCTGATGCAACACTAGCTTCAGGTCCAGCTCCAAATCCAGCTTCAGATCCAGCTCCTAAGCTTCTTATTACCTGCAATTTATATAATGCACTTAATTAGTACATTATATCATTATTTCATGCATAGCTAAAGGAAAGCAGTAAGGATGCAAATAATGCTAATGCATGTATAAATTACACTAGCTTATGTTAAGTTCTAGCCTAATTTAGGTCAATTAAGACCTATGATTGCTGTGTAATCACTAGGTTCAACAGAGTTGAGATGGCTTGAGTTGCCATCCAGTTGAGGTGAGCTGAATGGAGTTGAGATGAGTAGGACCTAGCTAGGTTGAGCTGGAATCTAGTTGAGTTGAGTTGGATTTAGCTAAGATCTAGTTGAATTGAGCTTCTCCTTCATCTTCTGCCTTTCTCAATGTTAGGGTTTGCAGGATATTCTAAATCTCACTGAAATAAGGATGTAAAAACAACAAAAATAATGCAATGCATGCCTATCCTAGGAAATGCCTAAATGCAGCCCAAAACTCACTTGCAATGTTAATAGCCGGAGAGCTAGATGTGTTTTACGTCATAACAATGATGATAAACTTGTGTTTATCACACCCCCATGCTTATTTTTTTGCTAGTCTCTTAGCAAAATTGAATTTCGCAAAAATGATTTTGGGAAAAGTGATTTTTTTTTTACTTTTTGGGGAAAACATTATTATGAGATTTTGGTTGATTAAGAATAAGGTACATGATTTATTAAGGATAAAACACTGGGATTCGTCTTTGGATCCATGGGTTAGACTAATTAGGACCAATGTATCCTTCAAGAATTCATTAATTGACCCTTTTTTAATTCAGATAACTAGAAACTATTTTCATAGTTAGAACCTCCTTGGCTAATGAACCCGATCCGCAACTTGTATAACCTTGAAGAATCAAGTGTTAGTACTTGTGATTGGCTAACATGTTTAGGATGGCATATTACATGGTCGTGTTTTTTCGAAACTTTTTCTAGTTTTTCTAACTATTTTTGTTTGTTTGATCCCCCCATGCCTAGCGTTGGATCAGTCCTAATACAGATGTGTTGGGATCATCATTCCCATTACCAATCCTCAAGGGGGCTCTGGCACCAGTACTTTGAGATAGCACCATCCAAGACACACCCTAGGAGCTCACAACCCCAAAACATAAAGCAGTGTAAAGGGGCACTCCAGGCGAACTTAGGCTCTTAGTCCGACGCTATGGGTAGAGCAGCATCCAAGATACCTGAGCTGCAAAATGGGCTTTAATGCTCCGTATTTTGTTATGGAATATAGATATAGAGTAGTGTCGAGGTGGTAACATGTTGACATCACATCCTCAAAGGAGATATTTTTCTCCTTCTCAGTGGTGGGAACTCACACCAGTGATCTACCTTGGACTTTCACCAGGGCCAAAACATGGTGCATTTTAAATATTTAAATGTTTTGGGGGTTTGGTTGTGTTGTCTTTGTGTATAAAGTGTTTGACATAAGGATTTCAAAAGAAATGCAAGTTTTTGGTTCGAGAGCCAAGCCAAGTACCATCTAGGTCGCTAAATAAAATCAAGTTACTTGAATCATCAAGTGTTCAGAAGGAATTCTTCAAAAGATACCCTATCTAGTCTGAGTTTGATAGACCCAAAAATCTAACAAAAAGATTCGTAGTTTTGTCCTTAGGTTGTTAAAGATTAAATCCCAAATGTACCTTTTTGAAATAAAGTCTTAACCTTAGTCCTTTGTTTTCAAAAAAATTCCTCAAAAAATGTTTTATGATTTTTGTAATTTTTATGAAAATGCCTGCAAAAAGAATTTTTTTGTTTTTTGGGGTTTTGAAAATCCTAAAACAACTGTTAAGATTTAAAACACCCCTTATGCTTGAGATATGCAGCATTCGCATGCATAAGGAAGGGAAAAGATATCACTTGGGTGAAGAAAGGTCAGAATCAGGGTAGTCAAAACTTGGGAAAAAAAAGAAAAAAAAAGTTGGAAAATGGTGGTTACCTCCCACCCAGGGTTGTCTTTAACACCATTCTGTTGGGCATGAGGTCATGCATGGCAGGGAAAAATCATGGAGAAAATTTGATACCAGCCAGCCCCGATAAAGTGGTTCTCCTTTAGGATCCTCTGAAAGATAAGAATGTATAGACGGGGGATAATCAAAATAAATGGAATTATTTGGAGGAGAGTCTGGCCAATGCAAGCCAAGCTCAGCAGAGTTATTAGTTAGGTCTAGAAGAGGGGTAGGGGAAAAATAGGTAGTGGTGTCAAGGGCGGGTGAAGTTAGGGTGGAATTTAGTGTAGGATGGTGTGGTGATAACTCAGGAAAGTCAAGATAAACAAAGCTAATTCCTATTTGATCCGAATTGTCTTTGACCATGTCATTAGAGTCTGAATCTGAATCAATAAAATCTTTTTCAATGGTAGTCAAAGCAAAGCAAGACTGGATCATCATAGATTCCTCTACTATTGCTTCCATTTCATCGTCTGAGTCCTCAAAAAATTCATGATAATTGAACCTCCTGGAATCTTTGAAGATGTCTAAAGTAATAGTTTTGCCATTGCAGGTAATGTTCATTTTGCCAGAATGACAATCTACATTTGCTTTTGTAGAGGCCACGAAAGGTCTTCCAAGGATGATCGAGGCTTTTTTGAGAGCTTCAGGTACCTCAATGTCAAGGACCAGAAAATCAATTGGAAATAGACAGTTCTGGACCTTGACAATAAGATTCTTGACAATCCCCTTTGGTTTAATTATAGATTGGTCTACCAATTGTAATGTGACCTCAACAGGTTTTAGATCATCGATCTTAAATTTCTTGAATAATATAGTGGGGATGATATTGACAGAGGCACCTAAATCAAGAAAGAAATGGTCAAAAGTTATGTCATTGATGATCACAAAAATGAGAGGAGCGCCTGGATCTTTTTTGAACCACAGAGCTTACTGTCTCTGAAAGGATTACCCATCCTAGATTTTTGGCCTGCCTTTTTGGAGTACAAATGTCTTTCAAAAATTTGGCATAGCTAGGGATGTACTTGATGGCATCTAGGAGGGAAATACTGATCTCAACTTGCTCAAATAAGTCCACGAGTTCTTGGTGAGAGGGCTCAATTTTTTTTTCTTGGGAGTAGTGGAGTGAGGTCTTCGGGAAAAGGAATAGGGTTTGCGCTTTGAGATTCTTGTTTTTCCTTTTCCTGAGTGGGGGTGGGGGTAGAGTCAACCTACGAAGGAGTGGGGTGGTTTTGATGAGAAGGCCCAGGATCTTGGGTAGTCTTCCTACTCCTCAAAGTAACTGCATTTGTAGTGTGATTGTTCTTAGGAGGAGGTCGGGGGGCTTGGTGTTGGTGGAAACCCAGGGGGTGCTGTGGTGTTGGGTTTATAGGAGGTTGTCCAGCATGGTTTTGATTTTGATTCCCACCTTGGTAATGGTTCCTTTGGTTGTTGGGATTAGGCAAGGTCTGGGAAGGCAAATTGCTTGCAGATCTTTGAACCAGAGTAACCTTAATCTGATTTTGTAGATTTGTAACAACACAGATTTCTTCCAACATCTAAGTTTACATGCCTTGCAGAGTTTTCATAACCTGGGAATTAATGTCTTCTTGGGATGGCCCAGGTTGGTAAAAGGTTTGATTTTGCCCATAGCTCCCAAATTGGTTTTGTCTTTGGGGAGGAGCCAGATTGCTCTAGGAGTGAGTTGGGTAGTTCCTCCAATTAGCATTATTGTAGTGGAGGGATTTCTAAGGTACTCTTAGAGAATGAAAATATTTTCAGTGGCTAGGTTGGAATTTGCATTCATATAATTGAAAGTCCCAGCTAAACCATGTGAAGCCTAAGGGAAAAAATTATTCTCAAGGACAACACAAACATTGTGCAGGTTTTCTCTTTTAAGGATGTTAGGCGAGGTTAGATGTGAAGCCTGATTGGATGTGTTAAGTCTTTCTTCAATTTTCTTTTGATTTATCTGCATCTGGTTAAGCCTCTAGGCGGTCATGTGTATGTCATCTTGGGTTACGGGGATGGATTGAGTGCCTATCTCATGAACACCAAACTAGAGGTTAGTGGCTCTTCGTAAAGTGTCCATGGAAGCGTGATTGAATGAGTTTTCACTCATTTCTTCAAGAAGTTCATAGGCACTCTTAGCATCCTTATTTAAGAAGTTGCTACCACACGAGGCATCGACGAAATGTCTAAGTTGATCTTCTAATCCATGATAGAATATCTACACTAGCTGCAACATCGTGGTGCGAGCAACTTCTTAAAAGTTCTTGGAATCGTTCCCAAGAATCATGTAAAGTCTCACCAGATTTTTGTTGGAAGGTCATAATAGATCTTCTTAAAGCATTTGTACGACTAATCGGGAAAAATTTCTTAAGGAAAGCACTTTTTAACTATTTCTAGATATTGATAGGATGACCAACCGTCTTGAACTAATAAGCTACTTTATCCTTGAGGGAGAGAGGAAAAAGTCTCATGAGCCACAAATCTTCCTGTACATTATGGAGCAAGTAGTTTGGGCGAGGACAGTTATAGCTAAAAGGGTTCTCTCTCAGAAGACCACAGAAATGCTTAATAAGGTTTAGGATGGCGGGTTTGATCTTGAAATCCCCTTCAGGTATGACCACCCCCAGTCTCTTCTCGTAGCTAGAAGGATCATATATAGAAATTCTTTAATAGAATGACAAGATCATGAGGGGGTGGCAGATTTTGCCCTTGGTTGGCTAGGTTCGTGACAGTCCTAGCCAACTGCTGTTGATTTGCTTGAAGTTGAGTCAATTGCTCAACCATCATACATAATGGATTGGGCAGGGGGCCTTGATCTTGATCATGTGGCAACTAAGGGTTTGCAGCTAGTTCCAAGTTGGGGAAGTTAGGAATGGGGATGTCAGAATGTGGGTTAGATGGTGGATTTTGAATGGGAGGGTTAGGGGCAGGTTGTGAGTGAGAGGTGGAAATGGAATTGGATCTATTTTGTGGATTTTACATTTTTTTAGAATGGTGCAAATAAGAAGAAGAAGATGGTCTTTTTATGTGGGGGGCAGAATTAAATGGTCCCTCTAAGTGTGGATATTGGGACCAACGCCTGTGCATTTAAGAAGACAACAGGGAGGAGAGAAGGGAAAAGAAGAGAGAAAAGTGTACAACCCAAGCAATCAAAATTTAAGCCTAACTTAAAGTTGACTCCTTAAAGAAAACCTAAGACTTGGGAACCTGAAAATTAAGAAACTAGTAATTAAACCCACTTCCCAAAAATTGACCTGGCTAGAGTAGAGAGGTGGTTTGGGCCCAAGCTATCCCAGGAAAATCACCAGGGGCTTGCATAAACCCGTACCCATCGTTTGACTTCCTTCCTACTTTGGGACCATGTTTGATTAAGGGAATTAGGAACAATTAGAGATGACTTAAAATTCAGATATCAAGCCTAAAATTGAATGAAGTCCTTAGTGGTCAAGTGACGACAAATTTTAGTTAGTTTTAGGAACTTATAGTGCGTGGAAAATGAAGGCGTTAATTGGGGTAATGCCTTATTATTTCTTTTTTGTGTGTGAATTTGTGTAGGAATGTGATGCCTAAAGCCAAAATAGTAGGGTTTGCAAACAAGATTTGGATGAATGATTTTTAGGGTTTGATATAGATGTTGTTGATTTTAGGATTCTCTCTTTTCAATATATTCAAATAAGAGTGCTTGACACAATAATTGTAATCAAATTATAATTGGTGAAAGCCAATTCCTTTAATTGATTATGTGACTAAGGGAGAAAATCAAACCCTAAGATAGAAATCCTATGTATGTAACTCCTAAAATGACTCTTTTTTAAAATATTTTTAGGTAGTGGTCTAAACAAGACAAACAATACCACTGCCTGATAGGAAATTAAATAAGGAATCGAAAAATGATTTTTTAAAGATTTTTGAAAACTGTTTGATATTTTTTTGGAATTTTTTCTATACTGGTGTCAAAAATCAAAAAAGATAGATTCGTAAAATCTCAAACAATCTCTAAAATTTTAAAAATTTTATATGTAATAGAGATTTTTTCAAGGATTCCAAAAATATAAATTTCGTTGAAATCTGACAAGTATAAAAATTTGGAAAATTCACATACAGTAAGAAAATAGTAAGGAATTAAGGTTTGATCCCTCTTCAGTCCACAATTTTTTTAATTTTTTTTAATTATCTAAAGCTTCTGAAATTTGGAGGCTAGGTTTCTGACTCAAAGGGGCTTCCTTGGATAGAGTTTGAAGATTTTAGGAAGCTTCTTTATGCTCGAACTTGATTTTTGAAAATGAAGACAAAAGTCTGGATTTTCAAAAATTCGACCCCAATAAGAAGGTGGTGGAGAAATGAATCAATCAAGCATACAAGCCAATTTTAGGGTTCCAGCACCCTAAATTTTCTTATTTTTGTTTGTTTGGATATTTTATAGATTTTTTTGGAGATTCTTTTGATATTCCAAGAGATTCTGGCTTGGGTGCTTACCTAGAATCACAAGAAGGTAAGATAACTTGAAGCTTCTGCTCCAAGTGATTCCAATCCTGCTCTTGCTTTCGATTCCCACCTGAGTCAAAATCAAAATAAAACTAGTGAAGACCTAATGAAGTAAGAGAGATACAAATAAAAGACTAAGATGTGTCACCTCGACAATGGGGCCAAAAAGTGATGTGGAAATATGCGGTTTGTTAATTGATGTAATTAGTGTCGTTGAGACGTGTAAAATCCGATCAACTCTTAAATTTATAAACCTAGATAAGGCAAGTATCTAGGGTCTTCCAAGGAGGCAATAGGTGTTTCTAAATGATGCTTCTCTCTTGCAAAACTTGAATCTTCCTTTTTTGTGTTTTTGTTGTTTTGATTTTTCTTTGGTTTTCAAATGATAATCGGGATTGCAAAAATGCAAAAACATGCAACAAAATGAAACTACACCTAAGTGACAATTAAAGTGAACCTACTCTTTCAAGCTCACCCTAGGAAAGTGAGCCTAGGGTAATTGGAAAGATAAGGTGGGTGCTTAAAATAAGAATTAAAAGCACATAAAAACAACAATGCACACAGTAGAGAAAGATACTCGATTAATTGCTATAAGAGTATGCAACTACTTGGAGAGCTCACTTGTATGGATGGGAACCACACAAATAACCCCCAAGTAAAGGAATACTTCTTCTACACTATTGAATACAAAATAAAGAAAAGGAAGAAGATAGAAGAATCTTCGAGTAGACGGAAGTCTACTTTACGCCAAGCTCAGCATCTTCTGAACTTGAAGAAAGGTCCATCCTTCTCCTTGACAGCTTCTCCTTGAACTCCTCCAATGGTGGATGTCTTCCACTCTTTGTTCCCCTCTACCTAGCCATCCCCCTTGGTGTAGCTCCTTGGCTTGGTCCAAGGGAGAAGATGTTAGTTCAACCCCTCATAAATAATATTTTGATGATTTTACAAAGTCAAGAAAAAGAGATAAAACATAAGCGTAGCATATTTTTCTCTATGATAACACAATTGCAAGTTTCATGGAGTTTTCCAAGTCGGAGGATTAAAAGCGTGAAGACTAGATTAGCATAAGTGTTGTCATAGGTCATAGGCTTTTATGTAAACTTTTAAAGGTTGTAATCTTTATTTTATTTGAGTCTAGAGATGTTGTAAAGAGCCCCCAAACATAACTTATAAATAGCTAACTTAGGCACTCTACACTTAGGATAAATTAGAAACAAAAACCTAACACTAAGCCACAAATTAGACATCCATAACAACTATCAAATGTTTGATTTTCAACTTTAAGATGCCTGATCATTATTTCAGACGTCTAATTACCAATAGCATTGCCTTTGCATTCTGAATTCTTAGGCATCAGTTGAAGCAACCTTCTATTAGACATTCATAGCCTCATCCAGATGACTAATAGTTTGCCTGGACATCCTTAAACCAACCATTAGACTCAAGTACCCATTTTCTTTCTGTTAATAATGGGCAAATACATTTTTAGACGTCTGGATATGTCTCCAGACATCTATCAAGAAACCGTTGCCCATTTATTTCTGTGCAAATCTTATTAGAAACCAAAGATCTACTCTTAAATTTCTAAAGCAAGCCCTTTTTATTTTTCCAAACGTCTAGGAAGTCCTACAGACGTCTATACTGACGTCTGTTCCTTAAAATCTAGAACCTTGTTTGGATCTAGTCAAAACAGGAACAAATCCACTTATAATTAGATGTCCAATATTTTTAGTAGATGTCTTATATGAATATATCAGACATCCTTGTTTCGATCCAATGAACACAGTAAGCTTGGCTAATAGTATTAGACATCCATAATTGTAATCAGACGTCTTACAAGATGTTTGAACCAAAAATTAGATGTTTGATATTGCTGTCAAATTCATGATTGCTTTGATTTGTGTTGGATTTCGTCACAATCTCTTGGGACTTGCCTCCAACTGCTAGGAGACCTCTCCCAAGCATTCTTGAAGGTTTCAAACTTGCCTATAAATAGACTACAAGCCCTCTTAGGCAACATGGTAAGATGGTTTTTGCCTTTGAATAATATGATTAAGATGATTTGTCATTTTTGTATCAAAGTGGTGGAAAATCGCTTACCAAAATAATTAAAATAAAAATTAAACCACTCACAGAAGAGTGGGTCATGTCTATTCATTCAATGGAGTGCGAAATCCATGGTCAACTCTGACATTAAATGCGACGAAAAGAAGGCACACAATAACTCGAGAATGTATGATTATATCCCCAATTTTTCCTCAATGAAATATTCAATAAATATGTGATCAATCTATGTAATTTCCAATTGCACATGTATTAGAGAGAAATTGTGTTCATCTTAATCCAAAACCAATGTCAAAAGATGTGACTAACAAAAGCCAAGTAATTATGAGAAAGCATGAGCATGAAGTTGTAATTTCACTTAATATATCAAATATTAAAAAAAAAAAATGAGAGTTTGGCAATGGCACTCAAATGTAAATATTAATTAACCCCAAACTATAGGATTTGCTTCCTTTGTGCGTGCGTGAAAAGGAGGCGATGGCGAGCCGCGGGAAGCTCGGAGGAGGATAAGCGCGATGAGAGCATTCCGATGGTAGTGGTGGCACTTCGAACGACCGTCAGTGGTCATCGACCGGAGTGGAAGAAGTCGCCGGTGGTGAGGCCCTCCGATCGACCGTTAGGAGGTCGATTGGTGTGGTCGGAAGCGTGGTTGTGCTCAGGGAGTTGAGGTGAGTTCGATGGAGTTCTCGACGCGAAGTTTCATGGCCAGATTTGATGGCTGCATTTTTGGTGGCTTTGGGTACCTTCAGTTGGCAGAGAAGAAAAAGAAGAAGAAGCCAGGTGTGCGCACGGGTTGGCGATACTGGCTGGAGTAGTGCACGCCCTGCGCGCGCTGCTGTGGGCAAGGGTCGGTTGCTACTACTAGGCACGCAGGTGTGGTTGCGAGGAGTGCACGGTGGTTGTTGCGGGCAGAGGTGCGCACGTAGCAGTAGCAGTCGTGGGAATGGTGTTGGAGGTTACGCAGTGGAGTGTGGTGTGTACGGCAGGGGCTGAGGTGCGGGGGAAGTCGTGCGCTACATTGCTGGTGGGCGTGCGCCTGCTGTAGTGGAGGTGCAGCGCACGTGGGTGGGCTACTGCAGAAGGTGAAGCGCTGGCCGAGGGTGCTGGAGGGAGGTGCCTGTGCTTGGTGATGGACGTGCGCTGGGATGGTGCTGGTGGGCACGCGCTTGCTGTTGTGGAGGTGATGAAGAAGAAGCACGGTTATGCAGGGACTCTTGCTTGGTGGTGTGGGCTGTCACATCACACGCCCATGGTGGTGGAGTTGCGCTACCACAGTTGAGGTCGGTGGTGAGGAGTGGATGAGAAACGAGGTTCGCTGCACAGTGAGGAAGGGGTGGTGGCCTCGTTTGAACGGTAGCCATTCTTCCTCCTTTGTAGCCATCTGCATGGATTTGAATGGAGAGGCGGGAGCAGATCCACATTCTCCGCTTGTCCTTGAATGCAGGTTTTAGTGCGGTAGTTGGTGGCGTTGGAGCGGCGAATTCATGCAAAGAAGAGAAAATGAGTAATAATAAAAAGATTGGTTAATTATGTTCAAACCCTTAATAAAATGTTAATGCATATAATGTAACCTAAAGACTAATGCATGTAATTCTAATGCATGATAAATAATTTATAAATGTAATGCATACAAGCAAATATATATAAACTAACTTATTTATATCTTAATACATGTTATGTATACACTAATATCAATCTAATTCCTAGGCACTTAAGTAACTAAATAGCCCACAAATATGGGCTCATCAAATGCCCCCATGCCTAGTTTTTGCTAGTCTCTAGCAAATCTAAGCAATAACCTAGCACTCCAAGTAGACTAGCCAACCCAATCGATCTTACTTTAGAAACCCATTAAGTTCAGACTTTAGACCTAAGGTTCCCAAGTAGTTGCTAAGTTACAGACTAGGTCGGCTAAAGACGAGTTGTAGTTACAGGTTTCCCTGATTTCTAACTCTACCCTAGGGTTTATTGATCCCCAAGATTAAAGCATCTGTGCATGTGCATTGGTCTGAGTTATTTGAAGTTGGTATGATTGCCAACCTAGAGAGGAAAAAGGATTTTTTTTTAATATATATATATTTTTTATTTGATTCTTCTAAGTCTAACCTTGGATTAGCTATCAACACGGTCTGCGTCAGATTCATTGTCCCCATTACTGTAACTCGAAGGGTGCCTGGCTTTCGATGCTTCGAGATAGCACTGCCCATAGCGACCCCAAGACCTCCTAGCAATCGACACTTCGAGATAGTATCGCCCATGGATTTCTTTAGCGAATTCAGGCCTGTGGCAATCGGCACTTCGAGATAGGGCCGCCCATGGTACTTGAACCATACAATGCCCTTACATGCCCCCAGTAGGATGGATATCCTAAGAGACATGCGTCGAGGAGGTAACATGTTATCATTGCATCCTCAAGGTGAGTATATACTCCACCTCTCTTGCAGCAAGAACTCTTCCAATCAAATTGTGTTTTCAAGCTTCTCCTAAGTCAAAACTAAGAGAACCAAATTTTCTTTTAAGAAAGGAATTAAGGTGATCACTTACTTACACAAGACCAAGTGTGTGTGAAATTTGGATGCTTGGGTTACAAGAACCCATAAACCACAAGGTAGAACAAGACTCCAGGTACTACCTAGCCTTTAACCCAATCCCTAGCTTTCCTTCCTCAAGCTCTTGAGGAATGGTCCGTAACTTAACTCCTACTTAACTTTTTAAGTCCACAAAGGACCCTAAAGGTCTAAAGTTAGTAGCTCACTTAGCTTCTAAAGTTTGACACCTAGAATCAACTTAGTCTAACCTAAAGTTCTGGTTTGCTTAAGAATGCAGGGCCCAACCAGTTAAGCTCAATAATATAATTTTTTTTTTTAATATGCAATATGCATGAATGAATGCAAAATGTAGACATGCTATAAACAGATGCCTCAGGTCCTCTCTCCCATACCTGGTTCAAACAATGTCCTCATTGGACACAAAATAGTTAAAGGAGGATATTACCTGAGGCGAAGAATGGCAGGAGCTAAGGCTCCTCAAGAGTGACCTCGTCAACCAGATGGCCATCCAAAGTAATGTATGATTTTAACCGATGACCGTTCATAATAAAGGGATTTGCTGAAGAGGAAGGGCTTTTAATCTCCACAGCTCCATGTGGAAACACTTTAGTTATTATGTAAGGCCCATCCCAACGAGATTTTAATTTTCCTGAAAAAAGCTTAAGCCTAGAATTGAAAAGCCCGACTTGTTGGTTGGGTTCAAAGGTCTTTCTAATGATATACTTATCATGCAAGACCTTAGTTCTCTCTTTATAAGCTTGAGAGGTGTCATAAGCATCATTCCTCAGCTCCTCAAGCTCACTTAATTCCAAAAGTCGTGCCTTACCTGCCTTTTCTAAATCCATGTAAACACTTCGAATAGCCCAAAGTGCCCTATGTTCCAGCTCAATGGGTAAATGTCACGCTTTCCCATACACAATCCGAAAGGGAGATGTACCCAAAGGAGTCTTATAGGCCATTCGATATGCCCACAAAGCATCATTAAGCTTTTGGGACCAGTCTTTCCTATCAGGTCTAATGGTCTTTTCTGAAATATTTTTTATCTCCCTATTCGACACTTCAACCTGGCCACTCATCTGAGGATGGTAAGGGGTAGCGACCTTAGGAGTCACTCCCAGACTCCAGAGTAGCTGATTGAAGTTGTGGTTTCGGAAATGAAGTCCTCCATCACTTATAATGGTCTTGGGGAAGCCAAAACGAGATATGATATTGGCCTTCACAAATTTCAAAACCACAGAGTGGTTATTTGTGCACGTAGGAATGGCCTCTATCCATTTAGAGACATAATCAACTGCCACCAAGATATATTCATAACCATGGGAAGAACGGAAGGGGCCCATAAAGTCAATTCCCCACACATCAATAATTTCAACAGATTGAATAGGGTGTTGAGGCATCTCATTCCTCTTCCCAATCGTTCTAGTCCGTTGACATCTAATACAGGCCTTAACAAAATTATGAGAATCCTTAAATAACAAAGGCCACCAAAAATCGGACTAGAAAACCTTAAAAGCAGTTTTCTTAGTGCCAAAGTATCCTCCACAATGAAGTTCATGGCAAAAACTCAGCACACTTTGTTGTTCCTCTTCAGGTACACATCGTCTCAATACTTGGTCTTGTCCAATTCTAAATAATTCAGACACTTCCCAATGAAAATATCTATCTTGGGAAATGAATCTCTTTCTTTTCTACTCATCCCAAGAGCTAGGAGTTTCTCTAGTGACCAAGTAATTTACGGTATCAGCATACCAAGGTGAAGTTGGTGTTACAGCCATAAGGGTTTCATCAGGAAATGTCTCGCAGATGTCTCCAGATAGAGAGTCATTAAGTGGAAGGTGAGATAGGTAGTTAACCACAACATTTTCTACTCCTTTCTTTTCACATATCTCCAAGTCAAATTCTTGAAGGAGTAGGATCCACCTAATCAGACGTGGCTTAGAATCTTTCTTAGCAATGAGATGTTTCATTGCCACATGATCAGTGAAAATAACCACCTTAGCCAAGAAGATAAGACCTAAACTTCTCTAGAGCAAAAACTGCAGTAAGTAATTCCTTTTCAGTGACGGTGTAGTTTTACTGTGGTTCAATTAAAGTCTTGATGACATAATGCGGCACATGAGGTCTTCCCTCAACCCTTTGTCCAGGGACTGCTCCCACTGCATAATCCGAAGCATCACACATCAGATCAAATGGAAGTGTCCAATCAGGAGCTTGGAGAATAGGCACAAAGATCAAGGCCTCCTTCAGAGTTTAAAAGTCCTTGACACACTTTGAATCAAAATTAAAGGAAGATTCCTTCGCCAATAGGTACAAAGTGGCCTAGAAATTTTGCTGAAATTTTTAATAAAGAGCCTATAAAAGCCGACATGGCCCAGAAAGGATCTAATCTGTTTGACATTTGTGGGCAATGGGAGTTTGGAAATAGAATCAATCTTGGCTTTATCTACTTCCAAGCCTCACTCAAACACAACATGCCCAAGTACAATTCCTTTCTGTACCATGAAGTGGCTTTTCTCCTAGCTGAGGACTAAACCAGTCTCCTTACATCGCTTCAACACATTCTCCAAGTGCAAGAGACACTGGTCGAAAGACGAGCCATAAATGGAGAAGTCATCCATAAACACTTCAACACACTCGTCAATCATGTTAGAAAAAATGGACATCATACACCACTGGAAGGTTGCAGGGGCATTACATAATCCAAATGGCATACGCCTGAATGCAAAGGTACCGTAAGGACTCGTGAACATCGTCTTCTCCTGGTCATCAGGGAAGACTGCAACCTGGTTGTACCCAGAATATCCTTCGAGAAAGCAATAGTACTTATTCCCCGCCAATTTCTCGAGAATTTGATCAATAAAAGGCAAGGGAAAGTGATCCTTCTGGGTAGCGATATTCAGCTTGCGGTAATCAATACGGACCCTCCATCCAGTTGAGGGTCTAGTCACAACTTGTTCACCTTGGTCATTAAATTCCACAGTAAATCCTGCCTTCTTTGGCACCACATGAATAGGACTTACCCATTTACTATCTGCAATGGGATATATGATCCCAGCGTCCAACCACTTTAGGATTTCCTTTTTAGCCACCTCCCTCATAGTAGGGTTCAGACGTCTCTACATGTCCCTAAATGGCTTGATGGAATCATCAGTATAAATGTGGTGCATGTAGAGTGTAGAGTCTATACCCTTAATGTCAGCAATGCTCCAAGCAATAGCTTCCTTGTGCCTAGACAAGCATTCAATCAAGGTTCCCTCCTATGCCTCAGATAGCAGCGCTGAAATGATAACGGGGAGCGTATCATTGGCACCCAGGAAGACGTACTTGAGAGTGTCAGGGAGGGGTTTCAACTCAAGGTCGGGGGCTTGTATGGTTGAGGGTTTCATAATAGATGTCCCCATCTCAGGTAGCAAATCTACCTTGGGTAGAGATGATGGGGAAAGAGACTTAGCAGAAACATCCTACAACTCCTCAAGTTCTAGTATATCCCCTTTGATTGCGCAGCAATCATAGGTCTTAATTGACTTAAATTAAGCTAAGACTTAGCATAAGTTAGGGTTATTCATGCATGCATATGCATTATTTGCATCTTTACTGCTTTCCTTTAGCTATGCATAAAATAATGTTATAATGTGCTGATTAAGTGCATTATGTCGATTGCAGGGAATAAGCTGATCAGGAGCTGGATCTGAAGCTGGATTAGGAATAGCAGGAGTTGTAGCAGAGCTGGAGCAGAAGGCCTAGTTTAGATGTAGGAATAATAATGTAAGGGGGTTAAAGGTTTTCTATTCTATTAAGTAGAAATAAAGCAGTAAAATGTGAAGAGCTTAGGTCCATCCTAGCCCTAGGATAGCCTAGAGACTTCCCTAAGCCTTAGCCACCCTTAGATTAGGTCACAACACCCTAGGAAGCCCTAAAACCCTAGTTCCAACCCTTCTCTGGATGTCCAGATAAGTTTTAAGACGTCCAGGACCCTTAGCCAACTCCCGCACACTTTAAACCCACTTCTGCAGTGTTATTGGACGTCCAGACACTTTGTCAGACGTCCAATTTCTGCAGAATACCCAAAACAGAACCCGAAACCCTTCCTGACTCTAATTGGACGTCCAGACAACAAGTCTGGACTTCTGATTTTTGAGTATAAGACGTCTGATTCTATAATTAGACGTCTGATACTGCTCTCCAATTCCTGTTTTGAGATTTAAGCCTTGATCTTGGATCTTTAGGTCCCTAAACCCAATTCCAACCCCATAGGTGTTGGTGCTAGAGCACCACGATCATTTGTTTTGATGATAACAAAACACGTGTTATTTAACATTTGCAATTTGAGTCCTAGATTTCAGGTCAATTGCAAATGTGGACGTATTTAGACGGAACTCGAGCTCGCATCCAGGATGGATTGGAGGAGCTTGACGGAAAACAGAGGAGGTTCGCGTGGAGCGACAGATTGAAGATAGAAGACAAGAAGAATAGGATAGATTCTTTTTAATCCTTTCTTGTATCTCTTGTCTTTATTTTCTTGCTCTTTTTATTTTCCTTAGAAAATTATGTTAAAGAGCCTCAAAGAACCCTAACAGTAGTCCTAGGAACACCGGCACAACCCTAGGATACTTAGGTTTTCTGTAGAATACTTAGAAAACCAATATAGGGTTCAAACAGCACTTCCAGACGTCTAATTCCCAAATAAGACGTCTGATAAAGTATTTTAAGACGTCTGACTGTTGTTTCAGACGTCTGATAACTGTTAGGCTGGACATAGTTAGTTCTGTCTGATGAAATCAGATGTCCAGACCCTTATACCAGACATCTTAAAAGACGTCTGATGGACTTGCCAGACGTCTAGATAGTGGACCGTTGGCTAGCTTAGCAGGCACTCAAGATTATGACCGTTAGAGCCTTATCAGACGTCCTTAGGCCTTTCCAGACGTCTGATAAATGACCGTTTTGCCTCGGCTGACCCAAAATCTCTTCTCAGAGATTTTCTAGCCGTTGCAACGTTTGTAAATCCATTCCCACAGTAAAAGTAGGTTTCCAGACGTCCAGACATAGTACCAGACGTCCTACATGTCGTCTGATGGACTTGCACAAAAACCCTGTTTAGATCTGATCCAAGTCAGGAAGAGACCCGCCCAAAATCAGACGTCTGACCTTTAAATCAGACGTCTTAAAGTGAACTTCCAGACGTCTGATGCCAGAATTAGGCGTCTGATAAGCCTGTCAGAGCAATGATTGTTCCTGATTTCGGGTTGATTCTCTTGGGCTTTGTTCCCAACGGCTATAGAACCTTTCCTAAGCCTTCTAAAGCCTTCCTAAGGCCTCTATAAATAGAGGGGAGCCTTTACACACCTAGACACACTTAGAGACACAAGATACACACCAAGAGACACCTTGTAATACACTCTCACACACTTGTGTCCAAGAAGCTCTTGCTCTCTAAGCTCAAGTTCTACATCTTGAGAGCATCAAACCGTTGCGCACCCGCTCTCCCGCCGTTGTTCACGAGAGCGACATTGCGCCGTTGCGTGGCTCACGCACCCGCGTCATCGTCGACGCACTCCTTGCAAAGGGGAGTTTCCTAATTCCTATAGAAGCTTAGGTTTATTACTTTGTTGGCTCTATAGGTTTGTTGTTTATTTTATCTTTGTCTTTTGGTTGGGTATTCGCTTTGCGAATTCCTGTCTCCTTCGTGGGACAAAATCCTTCTCGTGGAGAGAAGGGGTTGAGGAACGCTACCCTCGTACTTGTAGCGTGGTTGTACTGAGGTTGAATCACCCTTGTTTTAAAGTGATTCGGTTAGTGGATTTGATCAACTAGGTTGATCGGAAAATCCTAACTCGAGAGGGTTAGGTGGTGGTTTTCACCCGGTTTGGGTTTCCACCTAAAAATTCTTTGTGTACTTTGTGTGTTTGTTTATTCTGTGATATTATTTATTTCCGCATTTTATTACGTCACCCCTCTCCTAGTAGGGACACGAATCTACAATAGGAACCTAAATTAAGGTGTCCTAACCCTAGTACATCACCTATAGACTTCCCTAAGGACCTAATTAGGTCCTCACTAAACCTAATTGACTTGGATCTTAGTCAATTCCATCAGCCTATTCAATTGGACTCAATTGAGCCCTGATCTCAGCACACACTGTCCAATTGGACTCAGTGAGAGTCCAATTGACCTAGACCTGACTTAATTGAGTTGTTTTACCCTCAATTAAGTTTCCACACACCCAATTAAACTTGTATTAAGTTTAATTGCACTTTACCTTAGTGAATTAGGGTTTATAACCCTAATTTGAGACCTACCTTGACCTAAACCCACTAGAACCCAACCTAATCAACCTAGCCACCTAAGTTTCGACCCACACACACCCACACACACCATCCACACGAAAATATCTAGCCTAGAGTTCTCTAGAGCTCTCTATCATGTGTGGTTGCCTTGGTTGCCAAAAATAGCAACCAAGAGCCATTCAATTTTTAGATCCACATTTGGTGGATCTAAAAACCACCATCCACCCTCTCTCTCTCTCACTCTCCCACGAGCTCCCACCATAGGCCTCTCTAGAGAATTCCATAATTCTCTAGAGAGCTTCCATTGGGTCTATAGAAAGACCCCATGGGTGGCCATTGGCACCCATTCACTTCCTTGGCATCCATTCCACTTAGGCTAGCCACTTCCATCTCCACTCCACCTCCACGAGTTGAGTACCACCATGGAAGCCACCATCTCCACGCCAGGAAGCTGGATAAGCTCCCCAACCTCTCTCCAAGGGCCGGCCTAAGTTCCATTGGCCGCCCCTCCTTCTCTCAACCACTCAAAGGCCATCGGGGACCACCCCTGAATGCCCTTCCATTCTGCTAGATTTAGATTATGCCCTTCGTATATTTGCTGCTTAGTAGTGTATTCTTATTTCTCCCCCAATGATGCATGCAAAATCCCCTCATCGATTCTTGTATGCGATCATTTTCTGGTAGCTAGATTTAATTTTCAAGCATTTATGTACAAGCTTCCCTCTACGTTTTATGTTGCAAACGACTCTCCCACTGAATGAATGAAAAATGCTTATATATATATTTCTCTCTATATGTTTGAAATCACCATGAGCTTAATAATTGTCATTCTTTTTGTGTGATTCAAGTTGCCTGTTTCCGATTCCTAATATTCTTGCAACTAAGCATGTCATACCTAAATACGTAATAATCACGAACTGGCATGCGATTCTAAACAAAGTAGAGTAAGATCGATTTCAAAAGTAAAAGCAACGCCTCCCAGAGACGAACGACCGGGACTCAAGTCTCGTTATCTTTAGAAATCAATTTTTGACAAACGTTTTTGAGCGACTATACTACGATTTTCGACGACTTTCAAATGCACGAAAATGGCTTTCTGTCAAATGGCGCCGTTGCCGGGGCGGCAACTTCATTTTTCTTGATTTCGATCTTTTAATCTATCACTGACAAATTTGCCTCTACTTTGTTTTTGATGTGCAGGACAACACGGAACGAAAACGGGATCCGCGCACACATCAAGCGCGCAAAGAAAAATCAGGTGCACATCATCTATCATAGATTAGGTTTATTTTCTGAACCCTAGGACTAGATCTACTTCCTGCAATTTCTTTTTTTAAAAAAAAAGAAGTGATTTTTCTTATTTTCGTGGAAAAGAAAAAAAATCAAAAATTTTGAAAAAAGAATCTAGATTGGATTTCCTTTTGAATCTTGGTTAGAAAAGAAAAGAAAAAAAAGAGATTTTCGTTGAATCTATTGAAAAATTCTTTTTGAAAAAAAAAAGTGCAAAAGATTAAAAAGAAAAAAAAAGCATTTTTGGTGGAAGGCTTGAATTTCAAATTCAAACCTCTTTAAAAGCTTTTCCACCACCTTCTGATTTTCGGCCAGATTTCAAATCTCACCTAAAAATTCGATTGCTAAAAAATCCGTTAGCGAAAAATTTTGAAATTCGGGAAAAACCTTCATTTTCAAACCATCTTCAAATTACACTATTACTTTGAGAAAACTCCAAGTATAAAATTTTTAAAAATTCATGAAGAGCACGGGGGTCAGATAGACCCAGATTCAAAAATTTTCAAAGTTCCAAAAGCGATTTCGAGCAATTAACGAATTGGTTTTGACTAAAAATGGTGGGGTTTGAAGGATGATCTAATTGGCTTTATTTTCCACATTTTCCCAAATTTTTGAAGATCATTTGATACTGTTTCAAAGCGAAAAACCATCCAGGGGTCAAAGTTGGAAATCTGACCCCCTGATATTTAAAATTCTCTAAAAATTCGGTTGAAACAGTAAAAATTCTAAAACAATATTCTCTGAAAAGCTAATTGAAAAAGGAATCTACTAGCAAAATTTCAAATTAATTAGATTCCAATTATTATTAGAGAATCAACATTATTTTTGTGGTCTGTTGAAATATAGAAAGAAAAAACCTTAGAAGTGCATGCAACTTAGGTTGAACCTCTAGGGTCACAAATAGAGACCACACTTTTGGCTAACCTAGACTTAATCAAGTCTAGTTAGCCGGTGAGCTTGGTCACCTTGTGGGCCACTCACCACAAACCCCACTGAAGAAAATGGGTTAAAAACTAATTTTAAAACACGAAATCAACCCGAGTTCGTTGTCGTACTACTGGATGAGTTTAATCTCTCTTGCCAAACCTGGTGACTAAGTCTGCAGGGTAGTGTCAAATGACCACGGCTCGGGGGTCAACGGAACCGGAGGCGTAAGCCAAAGGAAGAACCTTCCCCTTAGTCCTCTCGTAACCAGACTGGCTTGGTTAGCTTGAGAGGCGGGATTCACGTTCAGTCGGTTGTATGACGAACTTATCTTTAGGAATTCAAATCCCTAACAAAAAATCTGGTCACCTGATTTATAAGGACCATTTGATTGACAGGACCTTATCCTTGTTCTGCGTGGCTACACCAACCCAAGGGTTGGGCGGTGCATGCACGGAAGGAGGTCACTTCGACCTCACTTGGTTGGACCTTGGGAGCCACTCCCAAGGAGGCGAGTCACCTCACCCAGACCATCTTCTTGCCCCATTTCTTCTATCTGCTGAGCTGCAATGGCTAACATTGGATCTGGACCTAATCAGGATCCAGAAGAGCTAGACCCACGAGCTTATCTGAGAGCTCGGGTCACTGAATTGGCTCAACCTTGGGATCAGAACCCAAGGTGGCGAAGATGACTTTTCGCTTCGCTTGATCCTTCTCCTCGGGTTACCGAAATGGTTAACCCATTCCTAACCCTGGATATTATGACCCATACCAGTTGGTCCCTCAAAGGATCGCATCTTATAACCCAGGATATGGATTTCATACTCCTGCTTCTCACCCGTGGAACATGGGTAGACCTGATTCACCCCCTAGAACCCCTGAAGAGCTACCGGTGCATATGCGGCCACATTATAGAATACAGAGAGCTATAGCGAGTGCTAAGGAAAAGGCCGCATCCTATCTACGCGAAATCTAGGCTATCATTGAGCCAAACCAAAGACAAAGCCGGATTCCGCATCAACAAGCCGTGATGGAGCTCCTTCAGGAAACAGCAGAGATAACAAGGTGAATTGGACAAAATCGGGAAACTCAAGAACTATTGCTTTTGAGATATCAAGTGGAAAATAGCATTGAAGACCTCGAAGAATCTGAAACAACTACGCCGAAAGAACACACAGAAGATTCTCGGGAGCAGATGCCCGAAGATCACTCAAGGGAAAAAGAATCTAGCATGGGTATGAGACAGGAGCAGGAAGTATGCCGAATGGGTTCATCTGAAATTGAGGAGGAAAGGACTGATATCTCCAGGACTGAGCCACAATTAGATTATCCTGAATCCTGGGAGACACCTTTTGGGTTAGATAACCCGATCGAGACAAGGGAAGTAGATCCAATTGAGGATATGGATCTTGAGGAAAACATTACATGCGACACTACTGATCAATCTAGACCACTTCCCATTGTAGGTGAACTTGTGCTAGAGCCAACATCTTCTGATCTGCACTCTTCTTATTTCACCTACATCCCTAATTCGGATATTAGAGATTCTAAGATGACACTTTCTATCCTTGATCCTAACATCCGAAAACCAGAAGTAGCTATGGATAACTCGAACAAAGAAATAAATATGCTACCTGAGGTAGGAATTACTGAGGAGCCCAATGCATATGAGGGTGAAGCTTTGAGCAGAATGAGCTGGGGACGCACCTACCATCCTAGCCAATGGCTCGACCTCGAGCCTGAAGAGACAGCCTCTGATGAATCAGAGATGAGTACTGATGAGGACGAAGTAATTTCTGACGAGGATTTCAGTGACCTCCCCACATATCTTCTACTTTCATGGATACCCCCATATGACCCAGAGCCTGGAGAGGGCATGATCTTTGATGTCAATTATCATTATGAGGACCCCTATGACTCAGATTCTGGCTCTGAGATACATTTTGATCTACTCCCTCAGCAACTTCCTGCTGAATTGTGGGACATGATAAATCAGCTAAATCAACATCATGATCCCCTCTCTATTTATCCTCTATTTTCCACCACCACTCCACACTTTCTTATAGCTAGACTTTTTGGAGTAGGGGTGCACAATCAGCTAGTCCGCATCTCTAGACCACTGATTCTAGGAGCATACGAGCACATCTTTCTCTTAATTTTGACCGGCTCCTATGCAAGAATTGATACATCTGATTGAGTGCTCGCCCAGCTAGAGGCATTAAACTCAACACATATAAATACCATTTCACCATCATCTATATATAACCATTTTTATACATAGCATATTTTTGTTTTAGCATATTTCCCTTTTCTATATTGCATGTTAACAGGTTGGCCGGTGCTGAATATAATTTCAGGAGCAATTCCAGGTGACTTCTACCCACTCATCCTCTGTCAAATTTATTTTCATTTATATTCATGCATGAGGACATGCAAGAACTTAGGCATGGGGGGATAGATATAGAAAAACTGAAAAAATTTTTTGTGCCAACACTTAGGAAAACCTCGGAGCTGCATGCAAAACGTACTTTAGGACCTTAAATAAAAGAACAATCGACTCCACCTCCAATGCTCGCATTGGAGCTAGAAATCGTTCGCAACAACCAATTCCGACTCACCCGCTCACCTTTTGTTCTAAATTTAGGGTCAAGCTGATTGTAACTCGATACGGAAAATTCACGAAGTACAAATTATACGAGGTTACATGTCTATAACATATATACATATTGCATTTATGAATAAGATTATTTTATTAAGAGAATGCATTAGGGATTTTTATCCTTTAGTTGATTCCTGTAATCTGGAATCCAGTACAACTTTTCACACACACGTAGAATTTGCAATGGATTCACGGTGAAGGCTGATAAACGTCTTCAATCTGTCGAGAAGAAGCAGTGCTTCTTTTCCTGAACCCTTGGACAATGTTTTGGGAGTCAGGCAGATTTTCCTCCAAAAATCCACCAAATAGTGTGAGAGAGTAGAGTATACTGGTGCTCTAAGATTAGTGCAAGGAATCTGGAATCCTAGATAATTAGGTGATGATACTCTGAGATTAGACATAGTTTTTGCTCTCGGTTCCTGCGTATACATTTTGTGCGAAATTTTGAGAGCTACCAAATAAGGCAAATACGCGGATAGCGAGTTTTCATAAAACTAGGGCTAAGGTGGATGGTTATGACCATTCTTTACGAAATCCTCGGTTGAAGGAGGGTATTAATGTCAAGGTCAGAAATACATCGTCCTATCCGTCTCTCCCGATGCCGTGAGTAGGCACTTCCACCAAATAAGCCACCCAATGTCTCTTGAGTACCACCAATCCCTAATAATGCCTCCTTAATAAAGTTCATGGATGTATGCCAGTTGTGCTATGTTGAAAAAAAAAAATTGATGAAAAGGAAGAAAAATTGAGAAAAAAAGAAGAAAAAAAAAATTTTTGGAAGGAGAAAAAGAGTTTGTGAATATTTAGTGTTTATTTCATTTGCATTGAGGCAATACCACCAAACAAAATTGAGCTCCACCAAATATGGCCTTAACCTATTTTTCTTGTGTTTCTGACCGCTTGAATAATGGCTGAGGAATTCTGACTTAGTGTTAGGGTTATGAGAACTCAATTAAAGTGTTAATGCCTAGTGAGACCACCAAATACAGAACATATGTGTGAATTTGGTGAGGTTGTGAGCTCTAAGAAAAAGAAAGAAAAAGAGCAAGAGAGAATGAATACAAAGGAATCAAAAGGGAGCATAGTTTTTCTCATCTTTCTCTGAGTTGAGTTACTTAGTAATTCGGGAATCTGGATTCTGTAGTACTAGTCTCTATGTAGCACCAAGCTAGAATGAGCCACCAAATATACAATCCTTTCCCTCAAAGATTCTCTACCTAAGCCCAAAGCTAGGGTGAAATTCATAGAATATCTTGAATACCTCGAGGGAAGAAATCCGCCTATCCCACTAGAATTTTGTTAGGGGTCAAGTACAGGCTTTAGAGGTGTATTAGTTTTCACTCAAATCCATTGCAAAAGCTACATAACTGCACCTTCACGATTGTCTGGATTTATAGAGCATAGGACGAAAACAAAAAGGAGAAAAATATCTATGCAAACACTTGGTAAAATAACCAGTCCCTTAGGGACCCTTGCTGTAAATAATTTAGTCTTGCATTTGCTAGGGACTAGCAAGATTTAGGCATGGGGGTATGATTGCGCAGCAATCATAGGTCTTAATTGACCTAAATTAAGCTAAGACTTAGCATAAGTTAGGGTTATTCATGCATGCATACGCATTATTTGCATCTTTACTGCTTTCCTTTAGCTATGCATAAAATAATGTTATAATGTGCTGATTAAGTGCATTATGTCGATTGCAGGGAATAAGCTGATCAGGAGCTGGATCTGAAGCTGGATCAGGAATAACAGGAGTTGTAGCAGAGCTGGAGTAGAAGGCCTAGTTTAGATGTAGGAATAATAATGTAAGGGGGTTAAAGGTTTTCTATTCTATTAAGTAGAAATAAAGCAGTAAAATGTGAAGAGCTTAGGTCCATCCTAGCCCTAGGATAGCCTAGAGACTTCCCCAAGCCTTAGCCACCCTTAGATTAGGTCACAACACCCTAGGAAGCCCTAAAACCCTAGTTCCAACCCTTCTCTGGATGTCCAGATAAGTTTTAAGGCATCCAGGACCCTTAGCCAACTCCCGCACACTTTAAACCCACTTCTGTAGTGTTATTGGACGTCCAGACACTTTGTCAGACGTCCAATTTCTGCAGAATACCCAAAACAGAACCTGAAACCCTTCCTGACTCTAATTGGACGTCCAGACAACAAGTCTGGACTTCTGATTTTTGAGTAAAAGACGTCTGATTCTATAATTAGACGTCTGATACTGCTCTCCAATTCCTGTTTTGAGATTTAAGCCTTGATCTTGGATCTCTAGGTCCCTAAACCCAATTCCAACCCCATAGGAACCTAAATTAAGGTGTCCTAACCCTGGTACATCACCTATAGACTTCCCTAAGGACCTAATTAGGTCCTCACTAAACCTAATTGACTTGGATCTTAGTCAATTCCATCAGCCTATTCAATTGGACTCAATTGAGCCCTGATCTTAGCACACACTGTCCAATTGGACTCAGTGAGAGTCCAATTGACCTAGACCTGACTTAATTGAGTTGTTTTACCCTCAATTAAGTTTCCACACACCCAATTAAACTTGTATTAAGTTTAATTGCACTTTACCTTAGTGAATTAGGGTTTATAACCCTAATTTGAGACCTACCTTGACCTAAACCCACTAGAACCCAACCTAATCAACCTAGCCACCTAAGTTTCGACCCACACACACCCACACACACCCACACACACCATCCACACGAAAATATCTAGCCTAGAGTTCTCTAGAACTCTCTATCATGTGTGGTTGCCTTGGTTGCCAAAAATAGCAACCAGGAGCCATTCAATTTTTAGATCCACATTTGGTGGATCTAAAAACCACCATCCACCCTCTCTCTCTCTCACTCTCCTACGAGCTCCCACCATAGGCCTCTCTAGAGAATTCCATAATTCTCTAGAGTGCTTCCATTGGGTCTATAGAAAGACCCCATGGGTGGCCATTGGCACCCATTCACTTCCTTGGCATCCATTCCACTTAGGCTAGCCACTTCCATCTCCACTCCACCTCCACGAGTTGAGCACCACCATGGAAGCCACCATCTCCACGCCAGGAAGCTGGATCAGCTCCCCAACCTCTCTCCAAGGGCCGGCCTAAGTTCCATTGGCCGCCCCTCCTTCTCTCAACCACTCAAAGGCCATCGGGGACCACCCCTGAATGCCCTTCCATTCTGCTAGATTTAGATTATGCCCTTCGTATATTTGCTGCTTAGTAGTGTATTCTTATTTCTCCCCCAATGATGCATGCAAAATCCCCTCATCGATTCTTGTATGCGATCATTTTCTGGTAGCTAGATTTAATTTTCAAGCATTTATGTACAAGCTTCCCTCTACGTTTTATGTTGCAAACGACTCTCCCACTGAATGAATGAAAAATGCTTATATATATATATTTCTCTCTATATGTTTGAAATCACCATGAGCTTAATAATTGTCATTCTTTTTGTGTGATTCAAGTTGCCTGTTTCCGATTCCTAATATTCTTGCAACTAAGCATGTCATACCTAAATACGTAATAATCATGAACTGGCATGCGATTCTAAACAAAGTAGAGTAAGATCGATTTCAAAAGTAAAAGCAACGCCTCCCAGAGACGAACGACCGGGACTCAAGTCTCGTTATCTTTAGAAATCAATTTTTGACAAACATTTTTGTGCGACTATACTACGATTTTCGACGACTTTCAAATGTGCGAAAACGGCTTTCTGTCACCCTTCATATTCCTCCAAGAGATGGGAATGCTCATTTAGCATGACATGCTGAAGGGGGTCATCACATAACATTGCAGGGGTTGTCTCTTCAATCAGGTCATCTATCACCTCAACCTGAGAATAATCCTCAAGCCCAGCTTGTTTATAAGCATCAAACACATTAAGCTAGATTTTCTTATTCCCAAAGCCTATTTTCATTGCCCCAGTATTGCAATTGATTGAAGCATGCGAAGTTGCAAGGAAGGGGAGGCCCAAAATGATGGAGGGTTCGGTTGGCTTGTTGGTAGGGTCAGTGTCCAAAAATAAGAAGTCAATGGGGAAGAAGAAATCCTCCACTCTTACGAGGACATCTTCCAAAATTCCTCGCAGTGTCTTAAGTGATAGATCAGCAACTTGGAGGATTAATGAGCTAGGCTGCAGATTGCCTCCCCCAAGTTGTTCATACATGTAGCTTAGAAGGATGTTCACCCCTACACCTAGATCAAGTAGAGACTCATCAATATGTAAGTCATCAATAACCACTGAGATGTACGGGGCTCCTGGGTCCTTAAGTTTCGAGGGTGTGCCATGTTGAACAATTGAGCTAACAAAATCAGGCAGGACAACTTTTGATTGGACCTATTTCCTAGATTGCTGCTTTTTCATGCATAGGTCCTTTAAGAAGTGGACATAAGATGGAATCTGCCTGATAGCTTCAAGCAAAGGAAGGTTAATCTGCACTTGCTTGAAAGTTTCCATGATCTCATCCATCTTATCTTTGGCTCCAGATGAGCCAGTAGAAGTCTAACTAGAGGTGGATAAGTGCTCTGGAAAGGGCACTCTTGATCTCTAGGTGGAAGGGTTGTCATGTCGAGTAAGGGGTGGAACATGGGCAACTTCTTCCGGTGAGGTGATTTCAAGTGGAGGAGATTTGGGCAAGTCTTCTCCGATGGGGGTGAAAGTCGTGGTGGATGGTTTTTCAGAGGGTGAGACTATAGGAGCATCGGGTTTGGAAATTTCTTTCCCACTCTTCAGAATAGTCACCGCCTGAGCATGCTCCCTAAAGACAATCCCTTTTCCTTTAGGATTCTCCTCAGCAATACTGGGAAGCTTCCCAGTTTCCCTCTGTCTAACGGTCTCAACAAGGTGTCCTATCTACGGTTTCATCTCATGTATAGCCTTGTCATGAGATTGGATGATGCACTTTGACTTTCTTGCATAGTTCTCAACATTGCCTTCAATTCATCCATCTTAGAGGTCTTAGGTTGGGCTAAGGTTTGAGGTCGGTTCATTTGATGGTTATGAAATGATTATGGTTTATAATTCCCTGAATTTGAGACATTTCCTTGTCTCCATGAAGAGTTTGGGTGGTTCCTCCATCCCTCATTATAAGTGTTGGAAAAGGGGTCATTACGAGGTCTAGGACGGAACCCTTGAGTGGCATTCAGATCTGCCTATACAAGCTCAGGGAATTGGGAGGCCAAGTGGCAATCCACAGTGGTGTGTGTATTGCCTTGGCAAATAGAGCATTCAGAAGCTTGGGATGTGGAGGTGTTAGATACGAATTGGCTCAGGCTCGACATAAGCCTTTCCATGTTTTGATTCAACAATTGAATCTGATAGGCTAAATTTTGGGTGTCCCTTGCCTCATTCGCCTCCAACTTTCTTTGCATGAGAGTAGGTTTTCTATCCATGTAGGCAGAATTCAAGTGAATAGAATTCCCACTCAAAGTATCAAAAAGTTCCAAGCTTCATCCTCAGTCTTACATAGAAAGGTTCCTGCACAGGCACCATCCACAGTCCACCTGTGCGAATCATTAAGTCCGGTGTAGAACCTTTCAACCAGTTGCCACTTAGGCACCTGGTGATGTGGGAAAAGTCTCAACAGGTCATTAAAGTGCTCCCATGCATCATGGAAAGCTTCCCCATCCTTTTGAACAAAACTCATAATTTTCCTCCTAAAGTGATTTGTTTTGCTCATGGGGAAGTACTTCTTTAAAAACTCCTTCTTTAGGGCATCCCAAGTGTTAATATCATCAAGGGTATGATACCAATACTTGGCTTTGTCCTTGAGGGAGAAAGGAAAGAGGGTCCGCATTTGAGCGTCATCAGTAATGCCCTGCAGCTTCACTGTGGAACAGACCTCGGTGAATTCCTCTATATGCCTATAAGGGTCTTCCCTAGCAGTACCATAAAAGGAGGGAAACAAGGACATGGTACTGCATTTGATCTCATAAGGATTGTCCCCTCCAAGTCTACATAGTGCAGGGCCAGCTTGATTGGTTGGAATGAAATATTCCTTAAGGCTCCTTTGACCAGCCATTTCTTCCCTTGGGAGGTTTCTTCTTAAGATTCTTTCAGGTTCAGGATCAAACACAAGTTGTCACCTAAGAGATCGCCTACCAAGCAGGCACTACAAACACAATTCAAAAGGACTTGTTTGGTCTTTACAAATTTAGGCTTTTGACTTCAGTTCAAATTGTAGGTGACAAAGCAAGTTTCCCAATCAATTACCTACCTATTGTTGACCTTCGAAATGCCTAAAAAGGCCTAGTTGGAGCTTAGGTGTTCTTCCCTAAATCTCAAATGGTAGAGCAACTCCAAAGATGGAAGATCGAGGGATGCAAGTAGGCCTAAGCCTTCCTTTGAAGCTGTGCTTTCGCGGTGCTTCTTAACTAGCCCCAAAAATCCGTGACAGGGTATCCCTCTCTTTGGATTTACAAAACCTTTGATCTTAAGTTCTGAACACTTCAGAATCCAATGGTTGGAGGGCTCTTGTCCTAGTAGTTCCAAGACCTAGGAGTGTCTAAATGAGTGTCGTGGTGTAAGTGATATAAGTGTGCATGCACTGCAAAAGATTTTGAATTTTGAATCGCACGCCAAGTTTGAAAATCAAGTCCTTGATTTTTAAATGTCCCTCCTTTAATTAGTCCTTTTTCAAAGATTAAATGTGACCACTTTATTAAATCGCTTCAAGACAGATTATGTGATCTAAAAGTTAATCCAAATGCATTTGCATGATAGGTTGAAATGCAAGGTTAGAAGTGCATACCTGATTCCAGCATTCTTCATGCAATATGTAAGACAGGAAGCTAGATCTAGATGCTGCTCATTCAATCCTAAATGATTCGACCTAAGGGCAGGCAGCTTCTAGCCAGGTAGCTCGTTTCTTTTTTTTTTTTATTTAGCTACTTATGCACAAGCAAAGAAAATGATAAATGACCACAAAATAAAATAAAAACCTAGATCTAAAGAAAAGGGAACAGGCTCCCGAAAATCACCCCCGATTACTACAAGGGCGAGAAAATAGGAATAAAACTTGTGACAAAGGAGAATCCCCTATGGAAGCGGGATCCAGGTCTCCTACGTCTTCCCCGTGTGTAGGCGTCACTCAAGGTTGACATCGTCTCCCAGATGTGCCTATCACCTCCACAGATTCCTCGCACAGAAAAGATAACAAATGGTCATATGACTGTGCAACGAGAAATAATTAGAAATAAAAATCAGGTGAAATTATTACGTCTGTTGCCTCCTCAGCAACGGTGCCATTTGGTAAGATGATTTTCGCTTTTGAATAAAATGATTAGGATGATTTGTCGTTTTAGTATCAAAGTGGTGGAAAATCACTTAACAAAATAATTAAAATTAAAATTAAATCACTCACAGAAGAGCGGGTTGTGTCCACAGAGAAGCAATGATGCAATAAATTCATGAATATTTTTTTTCTTGTATTCATTCAATGGAGTGAGAAATCCATGGTCAACTCTGACATTAAATGCGATGAAAAGAAGGCACACAATAACTAGAGAATGTATGATTATATCCACAATTTTTCCTCAATGAAATATTCAATAAATATGTGATCAATCTATGTAATTTCCAATTGCACATGTATTAGAGAGAAATTGTGTTCATCTTAATCCAAAACCAATGTCAAAAGATGTGAATAACAAAAGCCAAGTAATTATGAGAAAGCATGAGCATGAAGTTGTGATTTCACTCAATATATCAAATATTAAAATAAAAAATGAGAGTTTGGCAATGGCTCTCAAATGTAAATATTAATTAACCCAAAAATAGAGGATTTGCTTCCTTTGTGCGTGTGCAAAGAGGAGGCGATGGCGGGCCGTGGGAAGCTTGGAGGAGGACAAGCACGACGAGAGACTTTCGATGGTGGTGGTGGCACTCCGAACAGCCATCGGTGGTCGTCGGACGAAGTGGAAGAAGTCGCCGGCGGTGAGGCCCTTCGACCGGCTGTCAGGTGGTCAATTGGTGCGGTCGGAAGTGTGGTTGTGCTCAGGGAGTCAAGGCGAGTCGGATGGAGTTCTTGATGCAAATTTTCGTGGCCAGATTTGATGGCTGCGTTTCTGGTGGCTTGGGTACCTTTGGTTGGCGGAGAAGAAGAAGAAGAAGAAGCCGGGCGTGCGCACGGGCTAGCGACGTCGGCTGGAGTAGCGCACGCTTTGCGCACGTTGCTGGTGGGTGAGGGCTGGTTACTGCTGCTGGGTGTGTGGCTGTGGCTGCAAGGAGCGTGCGGCAGTTGCTGCGGGCAGAGGTGTGCACGTAGCCGCAGCAGGCATGGGAATGGTGCTGGAGGGCATGCGGCGGCGCGTGCGGCAGGGGCTGAGGCACGGGGGAAGTCATGCGCTACGCTGCTGGTGGGTGCACGCCTGCTACAGTGGAGGTGCAGCGCACGTGGTGGGCTGTTGCAGAAGGTGAAGCACGAGCTAAGGGTGCTGGAGGGAGGTGCTTGCGCTTGGTGATGGACGTGCGCTGGGATGGTGCTGGTGGGCGCGCGCCTGCTGCGGTGGAGGTGATGAAGAAGAAGCACGGTTATGCAGGGACTCTTGATTAGCGGTGTAGGTTGTCACACCACATGCCCACGGTGGTGGAGTCGCGCTACCACAGTTGAGGCTGGTGGTGAGGAGCAGATGAGAAACGAGGTTCTCTGCACAGTGAGGAAAGGGGTGGTGGCCTCGTTTGAACGGCACCCATTCTTCCTCCTTTGTAGCCGTCTGCATGGATTTGAATGGAGAGGTGAAAGCAGATCCACATTCTCCGCTTGTCCTTGAATGCAGGTTTTAGTGCGGCAGCTGGTGGCGTTGGAGCGGCGAATTCATGCAGAGAAGAGAAAATAAATAATAATAAAAGTATTGGTTATTATGTTCAAACCCTTAATAAAATGTTAATGCATATAATGTAACCTAAAGACTAATGCATGTAATTCTAATGCATGCTAAATAATTTATAAATGTAATGCATACAAGCAAATATATATAAACTAACTTATTTATATCTTAATACATGTTATGTATACAGTAATATCAATCTAATTCCTAGGCACTTAAGTAACTAAATAGCCCACAAATATGGGCTCATCACAACACACCTCTTGAGATTCAATTTCCTTAGAAAATCACTTGCTCACTACTCTTTGCTTCCTTTTACCCTTGTGCTGTGCCAACACTCTAATTAAAGGGCAAACCAACACTTCCAGTGCACTTCATTATGCTAATTCTCAGGGAGTTCTTTTTAGGCTTAATAGATGAGGAAGTCATTAATATTTTGGGGCATTCTATAGGTGTTGTTTTGTTCTTATTATTGTAGTTTGGGTATCTGGCATGTAGGGTCCTCGTCTCTTCATTGTGAAGGGAGAAACCTCCGTTTAGGAATCAGAGGTGGGATTTGTAATTGTGGTACACTACCTTTGTTTAAGTAGTGTGGTTAGTGGATTGATCACTTTGTGATCGAAAATCCTAAGTCAAGGGATTGGCTTAGGTGGTGGTTTTCACCCGTTTTGGGTTTCCACCTAAAAATCTTGTGCCTCTTTTTGTGATTGTATTTTTGTCTTACAATATTTTATAAATTCACTGTTCACCCCCCCTCTAGTGCATTTTCATTTGGTATCAGAGTAAGTTTTTCACTTTTAGGATTAACATCCGCGGGAAGATCACATAGAAGGGAGGTCATTTCCATTGGTAGATCTGGGGGCAATCCACCACCCGACCACCACTCTTCGAAGGGACAAACTACACTTATTGGAAGCTGAGAATGAAGAAGTGGATTCAAGCCAACGATTTCTTTATTTGGGAGAAATGCGAATCCGCATATGTCATTCCCAAGAAAGTAGAAACGGGATACATAGTGAAGCAGATTCATCACCTTGGACTAAATGCTAAGGCAATGAACTCACTCTACTGCGCATTCAGCTCGGAGGAATTCAACTGCATCAGCCAATGCACAACCGCCCACGAGATATGGAGAACCTTAGAGGTAACTCACGAAGGTACATCTAGAGTTAACCCTCTAAGATTAACGTGTTATTGCAGGAATTCGAAGCCTTTTCTATGAAGGAAAATGATAGACTTGGGGACATGTACACCCGATTCACGTTAATTGTGAATAACCTCAAGTCTCTAGGAAAGACATTTATAAAGGGGGAGCTTCAAGGGAAGCTCCTTCGCTCCCTTGGACCCGAGTGGGAGCAAAAAGTCATGGCAATAGAAGAAGCCAACCAAGTAGAGGATCTAGACATGGAAAATCTACTTGGGAATCTTATGTCTTATGAATAAAAAATGGAGCAAAACAAGAAATCTATCACATCGAAGCCAAAGAAGAAGACTTTAGCCTTCAAAGCTACGTCGGACAATGAGGTAAGTACCGATGATGAAGAATTCATTTTATTAGCTAAAAAGTTTAAAAAGTTTCTCAGAAATAGAAAAGAGATCAAGGGAAAGAAAGGGAGGAAGAACATCTAGTTTGCTATAATTGCAAGAAGAGAGGTCACATAAGGAAGGATTGTTCCTTACTCAAAAGAGATGATGAGAAGAAATACAAGAAGCCTTCCGACTACAAGAAGTTCTCCAAGCCCAAGGGACTCAAGAAGAAGGCATTCCAAGCAACTTGGGATGACTCCACCTTTGAAGAAGAGGAGGAGGAACAAATGAACAAACGACATGCTTGGGACTAATGGCAACGAAAGATGCTTTCGTATCTAAATCTGAGGAGCCTGAGGTAAACTCCTATTCTCTAGATGAACTACAAGATGCTTTTGATTCACTATATCTAGATCTTAAGAAAACAAAGGCTAAAAGCAAAGCTTTAAAAGAAGAAAACTTAGAGAGTAAGAAATTAATTAATGATCTTAAAGAGAAGAATCTAATTCTTACTAAAGAAACCACTGCCTTGCATATGAAATAAGAAACCTAATGATTGAAAAAGAGCCATTAACAAATGATTTATATACAACAATGAGTGAACAAAAATTTGTAGATAGAGAAGAATTACTCGACAAAATCCATGTGCTTGAAAAATCAAACTCCTATAAAAAGGATGAGAATAGCTTACTTAGAGTAGAGATTAGAGGACTAGAAGATAAACTAGACATAATGAAAATAGAGATAAATCACCTTAAAGAAAAATCAAATCAACTTCTTAAGGACTTAGCCAAATTTGCAAAGGGGAAAGATAACTTGGACAAGCTCATTGCCCATCAAAAACCTTCCTCAAGTAAATTTGGACAAGGCTTTTATGAACCTAGTCAAAATGAGCCGAAAAAGGATCCTTCTCCAAAGGTGACCACTAACAAATACGGATCCACATTACAATGGATGCCGAAAAGATAACTTTCACTTTGTTTTGTAGGGTTCAAAGGACATTATAATGTCAAAAATTGGATATACAAAATGAAGGATAGACGACTAAAATTAGAAAGACCTATAGAAACACCAAGTCACCAACGGAGATCTTTTGTAGGAGCAAAGGGGTCTACAAGAGAAGACAAGGAGACCATCGCCATCAAGAAGGTCGATGGGTGATGGACTCCGGGTGTTCCAAACACATGATGGGAGACAAGCACCTATTTTTGGACCTCCAACCTACGGATGGAGGAACGGTTACATTTGGCAACACCACAAGGGCCATATTATTGGCCTTGGTAAAATAGGTTACCCTCTCTCTCCCATCTCAAATGTCTCTCTAGTTAAAGGACTAAAACATAATCTTTTAAGTGTTAGTCAGATTTGTGATAAGGGATTTGAGGTAGTATTTACTTCAGACATATTTGAAATTATGCATGCATCAATCAATGAAACCCTTCTTAAGAGAACTAGATTTAAAGACATTTATATCGTAGAATTTGATAAAGATAGCACTTATGAATGTCTTGTAGCAAATAATGAGTTAAGTTTATGGCATAGAAGACTAGGATATGTTCATATGAAGCTAGTTCAAAAACTAGCCAAACACGAACTTGTCTGAGGTCTTCCTAAAGGAAAAGTTTTAAATGAGCTTATCTGTGATTCATGTAAATAATGTAAAATTATGAAATCTAGTTTTAAAAACAAAGAAGTTATATCCACATCAAGACTATTAGAACTACTTCACCTGGATCTGTTTAGACCAACAAAATATGAGAGCCATAGTGGATGCAAATATTGCCTTGTGATTGTAGACAATTTTTCAATGTTTTCATAGGTCTCCTTCTTGAGATCCAAAGAAGGAGTATTTTCCATCTTTTCTGTTTTTTGTAGGAAGGTTCAAACCAAAAAAGGCTACCAAATCACTCATATTCGTAGTGATCATGGGGGCGAGTTTGAAAATTTCTTGTTTGATGATTTTTGTCAAGAGCATGGTATTGCTCATGAGTTTTGTTTCCCCCGAACACCACAACAAAATGGGGTGGTTGAGAAAAAGAACCATACTCTTCAAGAGTGTGCTCGAACATTGCTCATAGACTCGAGGTTACCGAAGTACTTTTGGGCTGAGGCAGTTAACACGGCCTGTTATGTGTTAAATCGCACCTTAATTCGATCTGGATTGTGAAAAACTTATTTTGAATTATATTATGGGAAAATACCCAAAATCAGTTATTTTAAAATTTTTGGATGTCGATGCTTTGTTTTGAATACCCACTCTAATTTAGATAAATTTGATGCCAAAGGTGAAGAAGCCATCTTTATTGGTTATTCTTCAAGTAGTAAGGCATATTGGGTCTTTAATAAGAACACATTAATAGTGGAGGAAACCCTTCATGTTTCCTTCAATGAATCTCCTCACATTTCTTCTATTGACTGAGTCAATATGGAAGATGAAGATGATTCTTCTATTGATGTGTCTAACATTCCAAACTCCAATATCTATAATCTTCCAAAAGGTTAGATACATCAAAGGGATCATCCCGAAAGTGAAGTCATTAGAAGTGTTTCTTATGGCGTTAAAACCCGATCTTGTTTTAGTTGCTCTTTTGGTCTCTCTGCCTTTGTATCTCAAGTTGAACCCAAGAGTGTTGAGGAAGCATGCTCTGAAGAACCTTGGATGATGGCCATGCAGGAGGAACTCAACCAATTTCAAAGGAATAAAGTTTGGGATCTAGTACCTAAGCCTAAAGGGCAAATGGTAATAGGAATCAAATGGGTATTCCAAAACAAGTTGAATGAATCCGGTATAGTCATTCGGAACAAGGCTCATTTGGTAGCACACGGGTACAACCAAGAAGAAGGAAATGATTTTGATGAGATCTTCGCTCCAGTAGCTCGACTCGAATCAATTTGCATGCTTCTTGCTTATGCTGCCTTCCTTGGCTTTAAACTCTTTCAAATGGACATTAAGAGCGTGTTTCTTAATGGATTCATTAAGGAGGAAGTTTTTGTAAAACAACCTCCTGGTTTTGAGTTTCATGATAAGCCTCATTTCGTCTATAAATTAAACAAGGCACTATATGGTCTAAAGCAAGCTCCTAGAGCTTGGTATGAGAGGCTTAAGAACTATTTGTTAAATGCAAAATTTTCTATAGGGGAAGCTGATTCCACATTATTCATTAAAAGACAAGGAAAAGATATTTCATTAGTTCAAATATATGTAGATGATATTATCTTTGGTGCTACTAATGAATCTATGTGTAGAAAGTTCTCAGAGATTATGCAGGAAGAATTCGAAATGTGTTTGATGGGTGAACTCAAGTTTTTCTTGGGTTTACAAATCACTCAACTCAAATTTGGGACCTTTGTGTGTCAATTAAAATACACAAAGGAGAAACTAAAAAGATTTGAAATGGCGAAAAGTAAAGGGAAGAACACTCCTATGAGTGTCACAACTTCCCTAGACTTGGACGAATCAGGTACGCCCATATATCAAAAGCTCTATCATAGCATGATTGGATCTTTACTATATTTAACTTCTATTAGACCTGACATTTTATTTAGTACTTGCCTATGTGCTAGGTTTCAATCAAACCCTAAACAATCACACTTAAATGCTGTAAAATGAACATTTAGATATCTAGTTGACACATCTGATTATGGCTTATTCTACCCTAGGAGTCCACAATTCAACAGAGTCACATATAGCGATGCGGACTACGTAGGTAGCCACACCGATAGGAAGAGTACTAGTGGGATGTGCCAATTCTTGGGTGAATCACTAGTCTCTTGGTTCTTAAAGAAAAAATCTAGTCTAGCCCTATCAACCACGGAGGCTAAATACATAGCCACTACTCTAGCATGTTCCCAAGTGTTATGGATGAAAAATACTTTGAAGGATTTTAACTTGATATTTAATAAGATAAAAATATTATGTGATAATACTAGTGCTATCAGCCTCTCGAAAAATCCCGTACATCACTCCTGTACAAAGCATATTGATGTTCAACATCATTTTTTGAGGGATAATATACTTAAGCGAGAAATCGAGGTTGAATTTATTTGTACTGAATTATAATTGGCTGATATTTTCACTAAACCTTTGAATTATGATTGTTCTAATTACATATGTAGGAAACTAGGCAGATGTAAGCTAAGTGATATTTGAAGAATTTACTGACTTAGTAGAATTTTATTTGTCATGGACATAGAAGGAGCCTTGACTTTACCAAGTTAAGAACCTTCAAACATAGTTCAAACAGCAAAATGCACATTCTGTGCAATATCAGACATCTGATTAATACCATAGACATCTTAGACTTAAAAATTCGATGTCTGAAGATGTGAAACAGACGTCGATTTTATATCTGAGAAGAGTTGAGAAAAGTGATATTCCAGACATTCGTTATCATCCACAGATGTCTGGATAGTCGTCCAAGTGTGTTGACAGACATCTATTTTGTATCAGGATTTGAATTAGGATGTCTAAATTCAGACGTCTGATGATTTAGTCTGACGTCTTATAAGCCGTCTGATGAAAAAAATCAGATGACAACCTGTAACTTTGGGGTGAGATCTAGGAAGGACTGATTGCAGAGATCAAACACCTAATTTTAACTTTAGACGTTAGTTCAAACGTCTGATAAAGAAATCAGTTGACAATCTGGAGAATAAACCATTTTCCAGGGAGGCATGCCTGCAGAAATTAGACGTCTAAATTTTTAATTAGTCGTCAGATAAGTCGTCTGGTAATAAAAACAGACGATGACATCAAAAGGGTTAAAATCCCAAATGGCCAATCCCGACGGCTGATGACATATTCAGACATCTGATATGGCCAAAATTTGCTGCTTCACATCTATTCTCTGGATGGTTTTATAATGAAAATTTCCCCAACTTCAGGGGGAGACTTGCTCAACCCCTTGGGGTGTAAAATCCCACTCGTTGAGGTCCCACTTCCCCCATGCTCAAAATCCCTAAAACCTCTCTCTCCAGCCTGACAAGCGTCAGCTACAAGTTGGTGCTGCCCTTCTCGCCATTAGACGACCGCTCCGCCTCCTCGATGACTGGCAGCGTAGCTGCTCTCCTACGGGCGTGCCCCACTCCTCCTCCACGCGTTTGGAGACCCTCCTCCATGGGTGTAACCTCTTAAACCCTTAGGACATCTCCATGGCTTTGCTTGAGTCCTTTTAAAGCCCTCAACATGTCTCTTCTTTTTGCTGAACAACTCGTTTAAGGTTTCCTCTTCCATCGTGCTTATTTTTGCCTAGGAACTAAAACCCTAGAACAAAACCTATAGCTTGGAACTTGTTTTTTATGTAGCATGAATGTATGTCTTTTTGGATGTTAATGGCAAGGGTATTACCTCAAGTGATTCAAGCTGACATCTTAGTGGCTTGAGTTCAAAGGTATATTGCCACAACATTATAGCAGGTTGTATTACCTCAAGGCATATTGCCACACAATTTTTTCATTGTTTTCTGGTATCAATGTTGTGTGCATGTATGGCACTATATTGCCTTATTGGTTGAATGACTGATGTGGGATTATTTTTGCAGGAGCTCTATCCTAAAACACCAAACCCCTCCCTCCAAAACTCAACCACCCAACCCACCCAAAATGCCTCCTCGTCGGAAGCAAGCCGAGGGCTCTTCCACCTCCTCTTCCACCTATTTGGCTGACCAACTGCGTGGCGACATCACTAGACAACGATTTCGTCGGTTTGCAAATGCCAAAGTCAAGTGCACTCGATTCATTGTATGGAATGACTTTGCCCATCTAAACTTTCGGGAACATTTTGAAACCCTTCATCTCTTCCACTATTTTGACCAACAGTTCCATTTTGGCGTTGGAACTTGATGGTCGGCCTGGATAGGTTATTAATATGATATTTTTATCGTTGAAATGTGTATAGTGGTTAACCTAATTCAGACCTAACCATCTCTTTACAAAATTTTTAACCTGGCCTAATTGATTTTATCTTGTCACTTTTAAGCCCAGGGTCGAACTCAGGGAAGTGGGGTTCAAGTCGAGTTTCTACGTTTTCCTTAAAACGCGTCTCTTCCGTTCGTTTATTCTGTTTTTGGTATTTTTCTTATTTAGGTTTTTTTTTTCTGGTAATCCTTGTTCTTGAGGCACACCCTCAAAATTGTGTCCTTGGCTTTTAGCCAAAACAGAGTTTCAAAACACGTCTTGCTACTTGCAAGACGGGGGTCCCTGCAAATCAAAGATTATCTTTTCACTTTTATACCTTTTTTTTATCTTTTTACTAAGGAAGCTATCAGATAGAAAGTAAATATAGTAGCTATAGATATATATTTATATGTAGTATATATATAAAGGGGTGGGGGTGGAGGTGACGATGGAGTGTAGCACTATGTCGAGTCAGCCGACGTCTAGAGAGACGCAACCAACACGACTAGGTGCCGCGTGGAGTGTGGATGGAGGATGGATGATGTATGGGACCACGCTTTTTTGTACGCGTGTATCAGGGAATATCAGCAACTGGTGCAGATATCCCCGCGATACAGCGTATAATAAATAACGTGAAAATATATGTACATATGTATGTATATAAATGTATAAGTATATATGTATAGATATATATATATATATAGGTGTATATATATATATATATATATGTATGTATATATGTATATAGCTATGTATATATGTATATAAGTATATATATATAATACTATATAGATATATATATATATATGTATATAGGTATATATGTATCTAGATATATATGTATATATATATGTGTATATGTATAAGTATATAGATATGTATATATATATATATGTATATGAGTATGTGTATATATATATATATATATATATATATTATATATGTATATGTATATATATATTATACTATATGTATGTATACATAACTATAGAGATATACTATGTATATATAAGTATATATATATAGATATATGTATATGTATATATATATATATATATATATATGTATGTATATAAGTTACTATTAGTGTGTGAGTGTGTGTGTCGGTGAATGGGTGTGTGTGTGTTGCTGTAAGTAAAAAGAGAGAGAGAGAGAGAGAGAGAGAGAGAGGCAGAAGGAGAGAATGCAGCCACTCTGCAGGAGGCACGATACGTCGTCTGCAGATGGCGGCCGACGTCTGGAGGTCGCGGGCGCACGGGGGCGTACTCGCGCAGAGGAGATGAGGAGTCTGCGTCGACCTGCTGCGAGCGCGGAGGCTCGCGACAGCGCGCTCGGAGAAGGAGGCGGGGAGTCTGCTGGCACGCGCGGGCGCTTGCAGAGGCTGGTAGGGAGGCAGGGAGACGCTTGGCCGGCCGCTGCAGAGGTGTGCAGCGGCCGGTTGTGGGTGCGGAGGGCGGGCGACAGAGCGTACTAACGGAAGCGGGGAAGGTCTGCAGGCACGCGCGGAGTGGCTGGGGCGCTTGCAGACGCTCGCGGAAGCTGCGGGGGCCGCTGCCGCTGCTGCTGCTGCTGCCGCCGCTTAGCTGCTGCTGCTGCTTCCGCTTAGCTGCTGCTGCTGCTTCAAGCTTCAGACCTTGAAGCGGCAGCAATGGCGGGAAGTGCGAGAACGGAAAACAAATGAAAACAGAGAGCCACCACGCCCACCGGCTCTTTGAAGAGCTGGGCGGTGATGGTCTCACTGTGGTGGTGTGCACCACAGTGAGCTCCTGCCCGCCGGGTTTCTCCTCGGAGGAGGACCGACGTATGGAGGGGAGAGGGAGGAGAGGAAGGTGGTGGCCTGCTGGTGGTGTTTCTTTCTTGCTGCAGCCAGCCCCTGAAGAAGAAGAACCAGTGGCTTCTTATAGAAGAAGAGAGCATGGTCATGCAGCATGCGGGAAATGGGAGGAATGGCAGCCGCAGGGAATGGCTTGGGCAGGGAGAGGGCGCGGGAAGTTGCAGCAGCGGGAGAAAAAATAGAAATCAAGAGGAAATAAAAATAGAGAAGGGAATTTTTGCAAATATGCACTCGAGGAAAAAAGTGAATTATGAAGTCATTTATTTCAATCTTCCCTCCTCTTAATTAAATGCATGAATGCAAGTATTTTTACAGATGCGACTATAGGATTATAATATACATAGTTAATGCTAGAAAATAGCATAAGAAGGCGTCCTTATAGGCGTGTTTTGAGGTGCAAACATATACCCCCATGCCTATCTTTTGCTAGTCCCTAGCAAAACCGTATTTAGAAATGTTCTTAAGCTGAAGATTTTCTTCTGAGATGATATCGGCGTGTTTATTATCGGATATTGTGAGAACCAATTGTAAAGAAGACTACCAGTACTTTAAGTCTTACATGACAAAGATTATCTCTCAACTAACCAGGACTCTTGATATTTAAACCTTAAGTACGATTTCCAGGACCCAGGAGGTTTTTCCATACTCGAGAGCTCAAGAGGTTATGGTTTGTGCATAGTGAAGGATCAAGACTGACCAGATGAACCTTAAGACTCACTCCCAGGGTTTCACGAATTTTTAAGTACAGGTTGGTCCCAATTTCAGCTCGTGTTTTCGGATTGACCCTTAAGATGATTACGGAAAACTCAACTCCCATTTTCGAAAAACAAATTATACCGACATTTATGAGATATACTGACTCTTTTGCAACATCTTTTTTTTTTTTTTTTTTTGGTGGGAGAGTTTCTTTTTGGTGGAAAGAGCCACTCCTAAACACAAGACTAAAGCTTGGGATAAAAAGTCTACCTGCACGCACAGGTAAGGACTCCACCTTTCCTAATGAACACTAGGGTTGGATCTTATGTTCACCTGATCTTTCCTGATATGTGTAGTGTGAACCAAGTTTACTTAAGCTCTCAAGAAAAAGCAAACCAACGAATCCTGTACTATGTCTCAGGTACAAGAAACGTTCTTAGTTAGGAGAGATTTTGATCTATTTCGTCAATGCTTTAAGTGAATTAAGCCGAGCCTGAGCGAATCAAGCTTCTGTGGCCTGGAAATTCTTCAAAACAGAGGTTGAATATCCATAAACACTTATTGTATTTTTTTTTTTTTTTTGTTTCAGCTTTTAGATCATTACTAAACACCATTTATTACTATATATATATATTTTTTTTTTTTTTTTTCTTGCATATTTATAAATAGGTGGTAATTGTCTGATACCATAAAATACCCGGATCCTATGGATGCCTATCCACCCCCCCATGCCAAACAATGCTATGTCCTCATATGCATGCAGGGAAAGGCAGAGGAAGATTGGGTAACAAGAGCTGAGGTTCAGGGTATAGATCAGGGTGGAAGGGTGGGTGGATGGTGGGTGGTGAAGAGAAAAGTGAAGTGATTGCGATAGAGGTGTGAAAAGTGATGGTGGATGGTGAGTGCTGTTAGGGTGCCTCCCAACAAGCGCTGAATTTAATGTCCCCAGCTGGACTCAGAATGAGGCAAAGAATTAGTTACCCTCCAGCAGGGCAACGGTTTCTCCAACGGGGGCAGGTTCATGAGTCAGATAGGGTTTCAAACGCTGCCCGTTGACCGTAAATTTACGCCCAGATTTGGGATCTTCGATTTCGACGGCCCCATTGGGGAATGGTCTTGAGACCAGAAAAGGACCAGTCCATTTGGACTTTAATTTCCCAGGAAAGAATTTGAGTCGGGCATTATAGAGCCAAACTTGCTGAGATGGCTCAAATTCCTTCCGCCGAACATGGCTGTCATGAAAAGCCTTAGTGCGCTGTTTAAAGGTTAGAGCAGAATCATAGGCTTCACGACGGAGCTCTTCCAGCTCTTGGAGTTGGAGTTTCCTTTCTCGTTCACACAAGTCTGGGTCAAGGTTACATTGGTGAACCGCCCAATAAGCGCGGTGCTCCAACTCCACAGGCAAATGACAAGGCTTCCCGTAAACGATTCTATATGGAGACATACCAAGGGGAGCCTTGAAGGCGGTCCGATACGCCCAAAGTGCGTCAGTCAGCTTGTCGGACCAATCCTTACGGTCAGGCCGAACCGTTTTCTGGAGAATCTGCTTGATTTGCCGGTTCGACACTTCCGCCTGGCCGTTCGTCTGAGGATGATACGGGGATGCGATACGATGGTGGACTCCGTATCTCCTCAGAAGTGCCCGAAAAGAAGCATGGGTAAAGTGGCTTCCTCCATCCGAGATAATGGCCCGAGGGATCCCAAAACGCGCAAAGATATGGTCTTTGACGAATCGGGTGGAGATAACATGGTCAGCACGGCGCGCGGGAATAGCCTCGATCCATTTTGAAACATAGTCGACGGCCACGAGGATGAATTCGAAGCCGTTGGATGGAGGGAAGGGACCCATGAAGTCAATTCCCCAGATGTCGAAGATTTCCGCAGCTAGGATGTGTTGCAAGGGCATCATGTCACGACGTGCCATTGACCCTAAAGACTGGCACCTAGTGCAATGTTTGGCATAAGCGTGCGCATCCTGGTGAAGGGAGGGCCAAAAGAAACCGCACTGCAACACCTTGGCTGCAGTTTTCCTCCCAGAGAAATGGCCTCCACAGGCCTGATCGTGGCAGAAGGATAGCACACTGGGGAACTCACTGTCAGGAATACAGCGACGGATGATTTGATCAGCACCTATCCGAAAAAGAAGTGGATTATCCCAGAAATAATACTTTGCTTCTGCCATGAGACGCTCACGCTGGTTTTTAGGCCAGCCACGTGCAAGAGATCCAGAAGCAAGGTAATTGGCAATGTCGGCATACCACGGTCCACTTGCCGCATTTATTGCCAATAGGTGCTCATCAGGAAAAACTTCATTAATTGGCAGAGTAAGTCCAATATGGTCAGGGTCCAGTCTGGAAAGGTGATCAGCCACAACATTCTGGGCTCCGACCTTATCACGAATCTCAATGTCAAATTCCTGGAGCAGAAGGATCCAACGAATCAGTCTAGGCTTGGCATCCTTCTTGTGCATGAGATGGCGAATGGCCGCGTGATCAGTGAAAACAATAATGTGAGAGCCCAGAAGGTAAGAACGGAATTTTTCCAGCCCAAAGACGACTGCCAGTAGTTCCTTTTCAGTGGTAGTATAATTACGCTGGGCCTCGTCCAACGTCTTACTGGCGTAGTATACCACGAAGGGGTGTCTATCGCGTCTTTGTCCCAGGATGGCTCCGACTGCAAGGTCTGAAGCGTCACACATAAGTTCAAAGTTGAGGGACCAATCAGGCGGCTGGAGAACAGGGGCCTTGGTGACAGCATTACGCAGTTGCGTGAATGCTTGTATACAGTCAGGGCCCATGTCGAAGGGCACGTCGGTTGATAGGAGATGAGTTAAGGGTCGAGAAATTTTGGAGAAGTCTTTGATGAATCTCCTATAGAAACCGACGTGTCCCAAGAAGGAGCGGATTTGTTTGACAGAACCAGGCACAGGTAAATCAGCAATGATATCGAGCTTAGCTCTGTCAACCTCGATACCCCTATCGGAGATGATATGTCCAAGAACAACTCCTTCGTGCACCATAAAATGACTTTTTTTCCCAGGAAAGCACGAGGTTTACATCAATACATCTCCTAAGGATGCGAGTCAGGTTGGCAAGACATTCGTCGAAAGATGGTCCAAAGACTGAAAAGTCATCCATGAAGACCTCGAGAAAGTCACCCACCATGTCATGAAATATCGCCAGCATGCATCTCTGGAAAGTTGCTGGCGCGTTACAAAGTCCGAACGGCATCCTTCTAAAGGTGAAGGTGCCGAAAGGGCAGGTAAAAGTGGTTTTCTCTTGGTCTCGGGGGTCTATTGCCACCTGGTTATATCCTGAGAATCCATCCAGGAAGCAGAAAAATTTATTTCCCGCTAACCGCTCCAGGATTTGGTCAATAAATGGTAGCGGGAAGTGATCTTTCTTGGTTGCAGCATTGAGTTTCCTATAATCTACACACACTCTCCAAGATGTAGGAGTGCGTGTAGGGATGGATTCGCCCCTGTCATTGACACGGATGGTGAGTCCTGCCTTTTTGGGCACAACGTGAATCGGACTCACCCAGGGGCTATCGCTGATCGGGTAGATTATACCCGCATCCAGCCACTTAATGATTTCATTCTTAACGACCTCCCGCATGTTAGGGTTGAGACGTCGCTGCATCTCGCGAGAAGGTCGAGCCTCCTCCTCCGTATATATACGATGAGTGCAGTAGGAGGGACTAATACCAGATAAGTCTGATAAAGACCATCCAATAGCTGCCTTGTGTTCTAGGAGGACCTTAGTTAGTTTGCACTCCTGCTCCATGGTTAATTTTGAACTGATGATTACAGGGAGCGTTTCATTTGGTCCCAGGAAAACATACTTGAGTGTATTAGGCAGCACTTTTAGCTCGGGAGTGGATGGGGAAGGATCTGGCATTTCTTGGGACGAGAGTGTCCCAGACGGGTAGGAGAACAAGTTAGGAGGAAGAAACTGGCCTTCAGATTGGCCAAGAAGAGGGGCTTCTTGGATAGATGGATCCAAAAATGAATAGCCCCAGTGAGAAGTATATGGGCTCAAGGTCCCAGTGTGGATTTGTAAATCCGCCTGATTTGGCGGGGAAGAAAGGGCAATTCGGTCTTCATGAGTGTGGACTGACAGTGAGTAGCCCGGATATGACTCAGACCACGAGGTATGGGAAGCGGAGAAAACCTCGTCAGAAGTCTGGCCAGGAGAAGGTACTGGACAAGGGAGGGATTGGGGAACGTCACAGTATGCGTTGGTCAGGCAGTTATCAGTGTTTATAGGTAATCCGCAACAGTCCGAATAGGTCCCAATTAGTCCGATACACGCACTGACGGCCATGTCCTCGTCAGACGTGTCATCCTCAATGCAATCGCAATCAAAGTTCTTGGCTGCCTTGAATATGTTAAGCTTGAGCTTCTCAGATCCAACGGCAATCTCAATACAGCCCGACTCGCAGTCGATGTGGGCGCGGGCTGTGGCCAAGAAAGGTCGACCGAGGATGATCGGACAATCAGAAAGTGAACTAGGAACTTCCATATCTAAAACAAGAAAGTCAACAGGAAAACAGAGACTGTTGACCCTAACCACCACGTCTTCCACCACACCCTTCGGGATTTTGACAGAACGATCTGCCAACTGTAACGTGACAGGGGTGGGTTTCAGATTTCCCAAGGAAAATTTTTTGAGCATGATGGTCGGTATGAGATTGATGGAAGATCCTAGATCAAGCAAGGCACGGTTAAAACTGCAGCCTTGGATGCTACAGGAAATCAGTGGTGTGCCCGGATCTTTCTGCTTCGGTGGTAAGTTTGATAGTATAGCACAACTCGCATGAGGCGAGAGAACCACCGGATTCTTAGTCTTCTTTGACTGTCGCCTGGGTGTTGTGTAGTCTTTGAAAAATCGAGCGACAGTAGGTATGTGGTCGATTGCCTCGAGCAGGGGTACCTTGATTTCTACATCCCTGAACAAATTACGTAGGTTGTCAAAGGCCTGCGTATTTTTCTTTTTGCCTTTTGGCTCCCTTAGTAGAGCCTCAGGGAATGGGACTGATTCTGGCACAAGTTTTGGTGCATCATCCTCTCGCGAATGCGGTATGCATTCCGAATGAGAGGGCGAAGAAGAAGATGGGCCAGGATCAGGTCGAGGCGGATCGACGGTCTGCTTACCGCTCCTCGTAGTGATAGCATTGGACGATGCGGGTCCAGTGGGATCATACGGTGGAGGAGGGTTTGCAATGGGGATATAAGAGTGTGGTGCTGCAGCAGGATTAGCCTGAAATCCCGGTGGAATGTTCGGAGCTTGCAGAACTTGATTAACCTGTCCCTGAGAAGGTCGTACCTGTGGTTGAGAACCACGGGGCACGAAATTTCGCGGGTTTGGAACAGGTTGGGCGGGAAGAGTGCCCTGAGATCGAGTCGCCATGCGTAGTTGACTGATCTCGGCATTCTGCTGCGCCAATTGGTGCTGAAGAGAGGTCATGTTCTCTTCATGGCGCTTTGACATTTCCGTCATCATTCGCATCAATTTGTCAAGAGGGCTTGATGCGTGTTCAGTTTGTGGTACGCAAGGGCCTGATGGCGGATTTGCCATAGGATTAAACTGGACCCTTGGGATGACGGGTGCGGTCGGTCGCATTGGTCCACCCGCGGGGTTTTGGCGTTGCGGGTTGTTGGACCATGCAAAGTTCGGGTGATTACGCCACCCTGGGTTATAAGTGGCAGAGAACGGGTTGTTCCCCAGGGCGCAAGCATCTTCTATGCCAGAAGACGCGTCCGCATGTAGATATGCGTCAGAGCACACGGAGGCTTGGTCCTCCGTGTCGAAATACTGGCTCGCAGAAGCCAGTTCCACATGACTTACCGAGTCGCTTGGCGCGACACTCGGTAAGGAAGGTCTAACGGGGTTTCTCGGGATAAGCCTGGTATTAGAAGAACTTGGATTGTGACGAAGTGGTGAAGAGGTGGTGTTTGCCATAGATCGGGCGGGGTTGGCCAGAAGCTCGTCCAGCTTCTTGTGCACGACGGAGACTTCATCCAGTTTTTGTGCAATAAGGCTTAGATCAGTGGATGAATGGGAGGGTCCCGTGTCAACTTCGTGGACATTTCGGGGCTGGCTGGTACGATTAAAGGCGACAATGGAAGCATTGTTCATCGAGTTTTCACTCATATTTTCAAACAGCTCGAATGCTCCATTCTCGTCTTTATTCATAAAGTTCCCTCCGCAGGAAGCGTCTGCAATCTGCTTCAAAGTCTCATTTAGCCCATAGTAGAAAATCTGGGCTATATGCCACTTAGGCAGCGGCGCCAGAAAAGTTATGATGGTCGGCCTGGATAGGTTATTAATATGATATTTTTATCGTTGAAATGTGTATAGTGATTAACCTAATTCAGACCTAACCATCTCTTTACAAAATTTTTAACCTGGCCTAATTGATTTTATCTTGTCACTTTTAAGCCCAGGGTCGAACTCAGGGAAGTGGGGTTCAAGTCGAGTTTCTACGTTTTCCTTAAAACGCGTCTCTTCCGTTCGTTTATTCTGTTTTTGGTATTTTTCTTATTTAGGTTTTTTTTTTCTGGTAATCCTTGTTCTTGAGGCACACCCTCAAAATTGTGTCCTTGGCTTTTAGCCAAAACAGAGTTTCAAAACACGTCTTGCTACTTGCAAGACGGGGGTCCCTGCAAATCAAAGATTATCTTTTCACTTTTATACCTTTTTTTTATCTTTTTACTAAGGAAGCTATCAGATAGAAAGTAAATATAGTAGCTATAGATATATATTTATATGTAGTATATATATAAAGGGGTGGGGGTGGAGGTGACGATGGAGTGTAGCACTATGTCGAGTCAGCCGACGTCTAGAGAGACGCAACCAACACGACTAGGTGCCGCGTGGAGTGTGGATGGAGGATGGATGATGTATGGGACCACGCTTTTTTGTACGCGTGTATCAGGGAATATCAGCAACTGGTGCAGATATCCCCGCGATACAGCGTATAATAAATAACGTGAAAATATATGTACATATGTATGTATATAAATGTATAAGTATATATGTATAGATATATATATATATATAGGTGTATATATATATATATATATGTATGTATATATGTATATAGCTATGTATATATGTATATAAGTATATATATATAATACTATATAGATATATATATATATATATGTATATAGGTATATATGTATCTAGATATATATGTATATATATATGTGTATATGTATAAGTATATAGATATGTATATATATATATATGTATATGAGTATGTGTATATATATATATATATATATATATATATATATATATATATTATATATGTATATGTATATATATATTATACTATATGTATGTATACATAACTATAGAGATATACTATGTATATATAAGTATATATATATAGATATATGTATATGTATATATATATATATATATATATATGTATGTATATAAGTTACTATTAGTGTGTGAGTGTGTGTGTCGGTGAATGGGTGTGTGTGTGTTGCTGTAAGTAAAAAAAGAGAGAGAGAGAGAGAGAGAGAGAGAGGCAGAAGGAGAGAATGCAGCCACTCTGCAGGAGGCACGATACGTCGTCTGCAGATGGCGGCCGACGTCTGGAGGTCGCGGGCGCACGGGGGCGTACTCGCGCAGAGGAGATGAGGAGTCTGCGTCGACCTGCTGCGAGCGCGGAGGCTCGCGACAGCGCGCTCGGAGAAGGAGGCGGGGAGTCTGCAGGCACGCGCGGGCGCTTGCAGAGGCTGGTAGGGAGGCAGGGAGACGCTTGGCCGGCCGCTGCAGAGGTGTGCAGCGGCCGGTTGTGGGTGCGGAGGGCGGGCGACAGAGCGTACTAACGGAAGCGGGGAAGGTCTGCAGGCACGCGCGGAGTGGCTGGGGCGCTTGCAGAAGCTCGCGGAAGCTGCGGGGGCCGCTGCCGCTGCTGCTGCTGCTGCCGCCGCTTAGCTGCTGCTGCTGCTTCAAGCTTCAGACCTTGAAGCGGCAGCAATGGCGGGAAGTGCGAGAACGGAAAACAAATGAAAACAGAGAGCCACCACGCCCACCGGCTCTTTGAAGAGCTGGGCGGTGATGGTCTCACTGTGGTGGTGTGCACCACAGTGAGCTCCTGCCCGCCGGGTTTCTCCTCGGAGGAGGACCGACGTATGGAGGGGAGAGGGAGGAGAGGAAGGTGGTGGCCTGCTGGTGGTGTTTCTTTCTTGCTGCAGCCAGCCCCTGAAGAAGAAGAACCAGTGGCTTCTTATAGAAGAAGAGAGCATGGTCATGCAGCATGCGGGAAATGGGAGGAATGGCAGCCGCAGGGAATGGCTTGGGCAGGGAGAGGGCGCGGGAAGTTGCAGCAGCGGGAGAAAAAATAGAAATCAAGAGGAAATAAAAATAGAGAAGGGAATTTTTGCAAATATGCACTCGAGGAAAAAAGTGAATTATGAAGTCATTTATTTCAATCTTCCCTCCTCTTAATTAAATGCATGAATGCAAGTATTTTTACAGATGCGACTATAGGATTATAATATACATAGTTAATGCTAGAAAATAGCATAAGAAGGCGTCCTTATAGGCGTGTTTTGAGGTGCAAACAGAACTATTGACGTGTTTCCTGATCTTTTCTGACTTTTCTACGCCAACATCGTTGAAGACTACAGCAACGATGAACTTGAGTTACATACCCATTTATTTGGGCGTGAAATCCATATCACCTTTGATTCTATTTCCACCCTTCTTGCCATCCCTAATGAGGGAAATTACTTTAATGACATTCTGAGGAAATATGACTTAGAAGTCATCAATTAAGAATTAGTCCTACCTGAAAAATATGTCGAAAATTTTGGCACCCTACCATGCAAGAACCTCAAACCTCTTCCCCGATTACTCTCTCACATTTTTAGGTGGGACCTTCTAAATAAATCGAGAGGTTTTGACTATATCTCACGCCAACACAAGGTGCTCCTTTTTGTCGCCGTACGTTACATTTCCATCAACTACTGCTGCCTCATTGTTCATTTTATGAATGAGGACCATGGGGCGTCTCTACCATTTGGGTCCATTTTACCCAAAATTTTTGCAAGTCATCGGTTTTCCATCAATGACAAGGTGGTTGATAAAAAGATTGAGCCCTACAACCGGGCCACAGCTGCCAAGATGCACATTCTTAGAAAGCATCTTGAGCCAGCCGAAGAGCCCATTGAAGAAGAACCCCTTCCACCTTTTCCGGATCTCCATGAAGAACATCCTCTTCAAATAGAAGCTCCTCGCTCGAGCTTTGATGAGACATGGGATCCCGCCACAGATTCCCTCTCCTCGGGCATCTCTCTCTTGTTGCGACGAACCGGCGAGATGTACACTTATATGGGAAGTATGCACCACGACATTCACGAACTTCGTATCGGTGTTCACAATTTGCAGATGGGTCAAGAACCCATTCCCTGCCGCTGCCGCCATGATCAAGAAGACTAGTTTAGTTCTTTTGTTTTTCTTTCTTTCTGTCTTTCCACATTGGCTTGTATTAAGGGGCTTTGACCCCATACTTATATATATATTTTTGGGAATAATAGCCAGTCTATGCTTAGGGCACATACATTATTTTCCTAGTAAGTTTACTTTAATGTTCTGCCATTTTTATTATACTTTTGCATGTAGATTTTATTAATGATCTCTACTTTATAAACGTCATTATATAACACTTGTAGTTTAAGATTCAACCCCTTTCAAAACCCTTCATGATGATATTCAAAAAGGGGGAGAAGAACTTAGGGAAGAACCTCGAAAATGACATGAAAAGTTATGAAAAATCTTTTCAAAATTGGTATAGATGACTAAGTACAACTTTCAGGGGGAGAAAATAAGAACCTACAGATATATTTTGAAAATCATCAAAAAGTGAGAGATTGTTAGTTCAACCCCTCATAAATAATATTTTGATGATTTTACAAAGTCAAGAAAAAGGGATAAAACATAAGCGTAGCATATTTTTCTCTGTAATAACACAATTGCAGGTTTGATGGAGTTTTCCAAGTCGGAGGGTTAAAAGCGTGAAGACTAGATTAGCATAAGTGTTGTCATAGGTCATAGGCTTTTATGTAAACTTTCAAAGGTTGTAATCTTTATTTTATTTGAGTCTAGAGATGTTGTAAAGAGCCCCCAAACATAACTTATAAATAGCTAACTTAGGCTCTCTACACTTAGGATAAATTAGAAACAAAAACCTAACACTAAGCCACAAATTAGACGTCCATAACAACTGTCAGAAGTCTGATTTTCAACTTTAAGACGTCTGATCATTGTTTTAGACGTCTAATTACCTATAGCATTGCCTTTGCATTCTGACTTCTTAGGCATCAGTCGAAGCAAACTTCTATCAGACGTCTATAGCCTCATCCAGATGTCTAATAGTTTGCCTGGACGTCCTTAAACCAACCGTTAGACTCAAGTACCCATTTTCTTTCTGTTAATGATGGGCAAATACATTTTTAGACATCTGGATGTCTCCAGACATCTATCAAGGGACCGTTGCCCATTTATTTCTGTGTAAATCTTATTAGAAACCAAAGATCTACTCTTAGATTTCCAAGGCAAGTCCTTTCTATTTTTCCAGATGTCTAGGAAGTCCTACAGACATCCATACTGACATCTGTTCCTTAAAATCTAGAACCCTGTTTGGATCTAGTCAAAATAGGAACGAATCCACTTATAATTAGTCATCCAATATTTTTATCAGACGTCTTATATGAATATATCAGACGTCCCTATTTCGATCCAGTAAAAGCAATAAGCTTGGCTAATAGTATCAGATGTCCATAATTGTAATAAGACGTCTTACAAGACGTTTGAACCTAAAATCAGACGTCTGTCAAATTCATGATTGCTTTGATTTATGTTGGATTTCATCCCAATCTCTTGAGACTTGCCTCCAACGGCTAGGAGACCTCTCCTAAGCATTCTTGAAGGTTCCAAACTTGCCTATAAGTAAACTACAATCCCTCTTAGGCAACACACACCTCTTAAGATTCAATTTCCTTAGAAAATCACTTGCTCACTACTTGTTGCTTCCTTTTACCCTTGTGCTGTGCTAACACTTTGATTAAAGGGCAAACCCACACTCTCGATGTACTTCATTCTGCTAATTCTCAGGGAGTTCTTTTTATACTTAATAGATAAGGAAGTCATTAATATTTTGGGGTGTTCTATAGGTGTTGTTTTGTTCTTATTATTGTAGTTTGGGTATCTGGCCTATCAAGTCCCTGTCTCTTCATTGTGAACGGAGAAACCTCCATTTAGGGATCGGAGGTGGGATTTGTAATTGAAGTACACTGCTCTTGTTTAAGTAGTGTGGTTAGTGGATTGATCACTTTGTGATAAAAAATCCTAAGTCAAGGGATTGGCTTAAGTGGTCATTTTCACTCGTTTTGGGTTTCCACCTAAAAATCTTGTGCCACTTTTTGTGATTGTATTTTTGTCTTACAATATTTTATAAATTCACTATTCACCCCCCTCTAGTGCATTTTTAGAAGAATGCACTAAGGAAGCATGGGATGGCTTCCTTAATCTTCTTATCTCCACTCCTCCTCTAGACATCGACTATGGTAGATTTGGTAGGAATTATAATGTAGCCAAGGGTGGATTTTTTTGGTGGTAGAAACGAGGTTTATATAGGATGGGAAGGAGGGGGGGTTGGTGTGTATTGATGAAGGGAAAAGATGGGTTTTTGGGAGGGTGGTTAATGGATCTAGGGTTGGGAATGAATGGAGCCAATGTAAGGGATGTGGTGGTGGTAGTTATGGGTTGGTAGCCACCGCTTGGTGGTCGTCCACCATGGAGGGATTCCATCAATTGGAGCCAATTATGGGGGCTTCTAGAAAGATATTTTGGAGGGAAAGGATGGATGGTGGAGATTGGATTATGGGGATGGTGAAGGATTGAGATTGAAGGGAGAGTTGGCAATAGTTGTTGGGTTGTAGAAAGGTCTCTTTTTGGCACCAACTTTGGTCACTTTTGGGCGGTGGTTGAGGGATGAAGAGGTGGCATTCTTTGGCGCCAAAAGGGAAGAGGTTGAATGGTGGTTAGGTTGGCGCCAAAGGGAGTAGGAGTAGGGGGTAGTGGTGGAGCTAAGTAGGGGAGGTGGTCGGCCATAGAGTGGAGCTAAGCTAGCTTAGCTAGTAGGATAGTAGAAGAGGAGTAGAGGAGCTAGGGTTTTGGCTGGTGTAGAGGAGTTGAGCTACAAGTCTTCCTGGAGCTGAAATCTATCGAAGATGGCTTCACCTGAGCTCAATAGCTAGCTTAGCTAGGTAGTTCTTTGCTAGCTACTAAGCCAAGCTAAATTGAGTTGGCTTCTTCTGAGATGAGCTGAGGTAAGTTGAATCTGGTCTTCCCAAAGACTACCTAGCTAGCTGACCTAGATAGCTTAGGTCAGGTAGTTAAGCTCAACAGAGTTGTGTTGAGTTAAGTCCTCGGGAGCTGGAGTTGAGCTAGCCTGAGCTGGTTGAGGACTTCTTCGGCTGACCAGGGTTAGCTAGTTGATGGTAGTAGCTAAGCTCGATCAAGTAGAGCTTCCATGGATTGAATAGAGTTAGGTGGAGTTGGGTTCCGCTGAGTTGAGTTGGCCTGAGCTGCCATCCAGCTGAGGTGAGCTGAATGGAGCTGAGATGAGAACGACCTAACTAGGTTGAGCTGGAATGAGCTGGAATCCAACTAAGTTGAGCTGGATTCAGTAGAAATCCAACTAAATTGAGCTTCTCTTTCATCTTCTACCTTTCTTAATGCTAGGGTTTGCGGGATATTCTAAATCTGTTCATCCTTGACATTGAAATAAAGATGTAAAACAACAAAAGTAATGCAATGCATGCCTATCCTACGAAATGCATAAATGCAGTCTAAAACCCGTTTGTAATGTTAATAACCTAAGAGCTAGATGTGTTGTAAGTCATAAGAATGATGATAAATTGGTGTTTATCAATGACCTTTTCTGGCCTCCACAAAAGCTAATATTGATTGTTATTCAGGGAAAATGGACATTACTTGCGATGGCCAAAGAATTATCATAGTCATTTTCAAAGCTTCCAAGAGATTCCATGATAATGAATTCTTTAAGGACTTGGATTATGAAATTAATGAATTGGTGGAACAAATAATGCTTGTGGAATCCTATTAGCCTTTGACCACTTCAAAACACAATTTCTTCGATGATTTAGATTTTGAAATAGAACATATGGTCAAAGACACAATAAATCTGGGAACTAGCCTTACACCTCTTCTTGAGTCACCATACTCCACTCTGATTTCACCTCGCCCGCCCACCCTAACCTCATCTTTAACCTTCATCCCCAACCATTCTAACTTCCATTCTCCCTTGGACCTTTCACCTGATCCCCTCGAGCTTGGCTTGCATCTAGAGTTAAAACCCTGGCTAGACTCGGGCTTTCTTTCCATTTATCCATCTCATTCCCATCCCCTCATTTCCAATTATCAATTTGAGGACCAAGAGGAAGAAATGATTAATGAGGGCCTTCAAATATCCAACTACCCCCATGATTTTCTAGCCTTGCTACACACTATGCCCAGCTGAAAGGCATAAAAGACTGCTCTAGATGGGTGGTAACGTATCATTTTTCCTACTTTCCTTTTTCATTTCTTTCTCAAGTTCTAACTATCCTGACTTTGACCTCTTCTCACCCAGGTGATATCTTTTTACCTTCCTTATGTATGAGAACATTGCATATCTTTAGCATGGGGGGACATTTTAAATTTTGTCTATCTTTTCAGGATTTTTAGAACCCAAAAATAAAAAAATTTCTTCTTCATGCATTTTTCATAAAAATCATAAAAATCACATTTATTCAAAAAATTTTTGAGGAAATTTCAAAACATGGGACCAAGGTTGCAATTTTATTTCAATAAAGGTACACATGAGATTTAATCTTTAACAAAACGTAACGACAAATCCAAGGATCCTTTAATTAGACTTTTTAGATCTAGAAATTTAAATTCAATCAAGTGTATCTCTCATAGAAATCCTCCTTAAGCCCTGAAGAAATCAATTGGCCCTGATTCTGTCTAGCAGTTTAAATAATACTTGACTTAGTTTTTGGTCCAGAAATTTGAATTCTCTTGAAACTCAAATGTCAAAAATCCCACACACACAAGCCAACAAAAACAAAAGCCCAAAAATACATAAATCAATAATTCTCCATGTTTAACTTAAGATGAAACTTTAAGCAATTTTGATTGGATGAGTCCCTAGCATGGAGAAGGAGAAAACTCTCCTTTGAGGAAGTGATGCCAACATGTTACCCGCTTGGTGTTTGCTCTATATCTATATTCCATATCTATATACGGAGCACATAATCACATCTTGTAGTTCAGGTGTCTCGGACGGTACTATCCTGAAGTATCGGAGCGAGAGCCTGGATTTGAGGGAGTTCCTCTCACGGTGCCATAAGGTGTTGGGTTGTAGGGCTCCCGGAGGCATCTTGGATGGTGATTTTATAGCATCAGAGTAAGAGCCTCCCTTAGGATCAATAACAGGGACAAGGATTCCGACACGATTCTGTTATGGTTAATCTGAGGATAAGCATGGGGGAGACAATAACAAAATCATCAAAATATAATTTCAAAAAACAATGTTGGCCATTTACAAAGCACTGACACTTGATTCTTTCATCGTCATGCAAATTATGGATTGATTTTTAAGTTAAAGAGGTTTTTACTACAAAAATAATTAATGGGATAATTGGATTTTGACAGGGTAAATTTGTCAAATTCTTGGGAATATACACAGATCCTATTTCATGCTAACCTTTGGATCCATGGATAAATCCCGATGTCTTATCTTAAACGAATCTCGTACCTTCCTTACTTTTCAAAATCAACCAAAGTCTTGTAAAAGTGTTTCCTTCAAAAATAAAAAAAAGGTTTTTCCTATATTGTTTTGTAAAATAATTTTGCTAAGGAACTAGCAAAAAAATAAGCATGGAGGTGTAATAAACACCAGTTTATCATCACTCTTATGCCTAAAATCACATCTATGTCCTAGGTTTTCCACAATACATTTTGGTATTGGGTTACATTTAGGCATTTAGAATTTAGGCATGCATTGCATTATTTTCTGTTTATTTTTATTTGAATACGCTTCCTGTCATTGTCACAAATGGTCGCATAATGAGAATCACTTAAACCCTGGCAATGTGAAAGTAGACTATATATTAGGAAGAAGAAGATAAAAGCCCATTCTAGATGGATCCAGCTCACCTCAGTGAGATTCTAGCTCAACCCAACTCAAGCCAGCTAGATCCAGCTCCATCCAACTCATGGCAACTCAACTCAACTTAGCTTAGCTACTAGTCTTCAACTAGCAGAGCTAAGTTAGTTAAAGAGTCCACAGTCAGCTCAGGGTAGCTCATCATTAGCTCATGAAGACTCTTCCTAGCTCAACCTAGTTAAGCTTGTCTACTAAACCTAAGCTAGTTAACTTAGCTAGCTAGGGATTCTTCAACAAGATCAAACTCAGCTCTCCCCAGCTCTAGAATAGTTGAGTCTAGCTTAATTCAACTCTTCCTGCTCAGCTTAGCTACTAGCAAAGAACTAGTCAGCTAAACTAGTAGCAAGCTCCCAGAAGGACTACTTCAACTACAATGCAGCTCCATGAAGTCCAAAATAGGTCCTCCTATTAAACCCTAGCTCTTCCATTACTCCTCTACTAGCTAAGCTAAATTCCTATTAATCCTACTCTCCATAGCCGGCCAACCACCAACCTTAACCACCACCTTCTCTCCCATTTTGGCACCAAAAAAGGAGATAACCACCAACCCTTCACAACCATTCATTGTTGGACCCGAAACTAGCACCCTTCCACCACCATAAGCACCCATAACTACCACCCTAGTTGGCGCCAAAACACCCTCCCACATCCCTTCAAGTTGGTGCCAACACATAGCCTCATCTCCACCATATACCTACCCTCCTAAACCTATCTCCACCATCTAATAAATGGCACCAAAAATCACCTAACCTAACCACACTAAGTTGGTGCTACACCTACCCTAAGTCCACCTCCATGCATCCCTTCCTTTGGCTCCAATTAACCTCCACCATAGATCCAACACCCACCATAATAAGACTTCATCCTAGCCCTTCACAAGAGCCCATGCCACCTTAACCTTACACGCCTCTTTGGTTGGTGCCATTACCACTTAACCACACTCCCATATGTCTATATAACACACACATAACCACCCAAAAAAGATCCATCCTTGGCTAGCCTTATTTTCTACCCAGACATCTACCTTAAACCTCCAAGGAAGGAGGAAGATGGAAGGTAATCAAGGGGACTCCCTTGCCCCCTTGGTGTCTACCTTCTTCTCTCCTCTTCCTTGGTCTAAAGCCAAGGAGCAACAATAAGGGAGGACTGCCAGGCAAGAGGAGAGAGGGTGGTGGACGTCCACCCTAAGGAGTATCATTAGGAGGAGAACACCATCATCATCTAGGAGAGAAGAGCAAGGGAAGTTTTTCTTCAAGTGCGAAAGCTGCCGTGCTTGGAGTGAAGTCCTTCTCGAGCATCATTTGGAGGATCACTTCTTCTTCTTCTTCTTTTGTATTAGCTTGCTTTTATTTTGTAATCGTTTAATCAGAGCATCATTTGGAGCATTCTACTTGTGACTCTATAAGATTTAGCAATACAAAAACCAAGTTGCCTTTCAATTGTTGTGTTTGTATTTCAAGCTATTATTTTCTACTTAGTGCATTGTACTCCATCTTTCTAATTACCCTAGACGTAATTGCCTAGGGTGAGCTTAGAAAGAAGGATTTCATTTTGTTCACTTAGGCTTAGGTTTTTGTTCTTCCAATTCCATAGCCTCGATTTTGCAAAGCCCTAAAAGCAAAAAAACCCTAAAAAGCATAAAAAAGGGACATTTGAGAAAGTGAGAGAGAGAATTAATTATTGACTAACAATTTGGTCATCTTGGACGACCCTAGATACTTCACCCTATCTGGGTTACAAATTTAAAAGTTGATCTATTTTACATGTTACAATGATTTAAAAACCCTCTTTATAAAATAGCATAATTTCGTATCATGGTTAGTGATGTGCATATTCTCAACACTATTAATTAAGGTTATTAACTTAACCAATGGCACTAAAATGATGCTTAAGCCACCTTAATTAATTTTTCATTAATTATAGTATAGGTCACAAGGTAACCTAATATTTAGAAAAGTACTTTTAACTGGTTGAGTCCAGATTGATCACAGGGATGCTTAATTAGCTTAATCAATCACCATTTATTCTAAATTAATCTTTATTCTTAATTACTTAAGTTATACTACTTAGGTTATGCTAATAATACCACTACTTAACTATTATAGCTTATATTACTCTATAATATAGATTACTACACTAATATTTACTTAATTAGACTAACTACTTAATTAGAGACTTAATTAACTAATAGTTACTCTAATATGTTAACAACATGAATAATTGCATAAAATAGACAATAGAAACATGGCAATCATTCCTTATGCAAGAATAAGCAAAAAGAAATGATATTCATTGAATTCAAAAGAAATTACATCAAAAAGAGTTGTTTTAGAGCAACTACAATTAAGCTCAATTTATTTACAACTTAGGCACATTTGATTTAACTCTTCGACACTCGTGCCTTTGATTCCCTTCTCAGCTCAACCTTCACAACCTCAGAACACTTAGCCATTTTCACTCATAGCCTCCTCAATAGTTAGGCTTAACAAAGCCTACTCTAATCCAAAAATTATTACTTAGCAGAACCAGTAGTTCGTAGGATTAATAGCCAACTAGGGGTTGGATTGGTACCACTACTAGGCTGAGTCCATAGTTTTTATTTAGGTATAATTTTACATAGTTTTGGGTCAATACCAACCCACATGAACCACTCATGGCCTACGCACAGGCCCATGGGCTCCCAGCCCACTCTCTCTTCTCTCAATGGTCAAAGGAATGCATGCTCTATGGGATCCAACCTATACTAGACGGGAGGTCCGATGGCCCGATTCATTAAATACACCAGCAGCTACTCACAAGTTTCTGAGGTGGGACAAAGTGTAGCCCTTCTTCTTCATGCGCCTGCTTCAACTCCAGAAATAGCTTCAGCATCCGATTACTAGCAGCTTACAGATCCAAGTGGCTAGAGTTAATAGCTTGATCGCAAGCCCTAATGCTTGTCTTTCGATTGCAAGTTCTATTTGATCAAAAGATCTGATTTGACCTATGAAATCAAGGCCTCATCTTGGCTTGGAGTCAAGTTATTCTGAGTTGTTTTGTTTGCATTCCAGTAGAGATGGAGTTAGGTCTTTGACATACTAACTTAATTAATCTCTCAATTGAGAACTCAGATAGATTTAATAAGCCATTCCACATGGAATGGAGAAGTAAAGTGGATCAGGGAAGCTTAGAGAAGCACAAGAGCTTCATAGCTCTCGCTCTCAGGTTTTAGAACTCTGATCTCAAAGACAAAAGGATTCACAGATTGATATAAGCCTTAGGAATTGATTTGAATCAATTCATGAGGTCAATTAGAACTAATCTGAGTGGAAATAGAGATCAAATCTCGCCAAAATGGCTATGAAAGCCATTGGGGTTCAGATTGAAGCCAAATTGAAAATAGAGTGGAAAACACTATAAATCTTAGTAAAACACTATCTAATTAGTTCCAAAATAATTGCAATCAACTCAAGAACTCAATTATATCCTCAAATCTCAAATACAAAGCCCAGAACACTTAGAATGACCCAAGGTTGACTAATATAAATGAAAATTTGACTTTGCAAATTAAAGGCTTTTAGATCAAATAAACAATCTAGATAGCCTAAAATTGACCCTAGGAATCCAATTCAATCATCAAATTTGGATTTTTAGCACTTTAAAGGTGATCTCAGGCATTTCCTCCTATGATCAAAAGGAGCTTTGGTCGTCAGATCAAGCCAGAGGTTCTAAGGCCTATTTGAATGTGAATCTATAATCAATAAGGTCTGCTCAAGCTTTTGAACCTAATTCTAGGATGTCAGACTCAATGAATAACTCTCCTCAACTCTGCTGGAGCTGAGGAAGACGATGATCAACAGAGGGATAAAATTAATTAAACACAAGTCTATGTACTAAAATCTAATCCTAAGATCACATCTAAGTGATCTGAAGCTCTACAGTTTATTTGGAAGGTTGTAGCTCTTGTTTGAGTTTGCTTGAGCTCACTGGAGCTCCAGTGAAGGCTAAAAGTACTAACTGGATATCCAATCTTCATGAAATGAATCAAGAACAGATTCAAAAGACTTCTGAGTTCACAAGGAACCTCAAGAACAAAACAATTCACATAATTAAACATGAATAACAAGAATTGATCAAAGAATACTCAAGAAATCAAACCTAAGTTCTTATTAACTCAGGGAAATAGTTCTCACTCAATTGAGAAAAGGGAAAGACTCAGGGAAGGATTGCGATGGTGTGCATGTGATCAATTAGATGAATAAACTCCTCTGAGTTCGCCATTAACAGTGAGCTCAGAGGTTGAAAACGAAATAGGCATTTTATGTATACTAGTTAATAGACTAAATTAATAAGTGGAATAGGGACCTTGTGATGTGTAGATGTAATGTAGGGCCCCAATTGAACGTGAATAAAGCTCTGAGACTCCACCATAAATAGCGAAAGTGCTCAGGTGAGTGTGAGATGGATTAAGCGTATTAGGTGATAAATCAATGAATCAAAAGGTGATAGATGATTGTGAGGAGGTAAGGAATGTGATCAAGTGTGTGAAAAGGTGAATTGATGTCCAATAAGGCTGGATTTGACCTCACCAGAGATAGGGAAGAAAGAACAAAACATGCAAGTAAAACTAACTAATTGAGTTAACTAACTACTCTAAACTAATCTAAACTAAAAGCTAAGGTTAATCTACATTTTACTTGGAGGAATTGGGGTAGAGGATAGTGGCGAGGCTTCATCGGCATTAGAGGAAATAAGAGGATTGTGGAAGAAAGCACTTCGATGAGAAAGGAAGGTGTCAAGACGGAGGTGATGATGCTCGCGAGCCCTGTCATAGCTATTGGAGAGGAAGAGGAGGCTACAGAGGGGAGCTTTGCTACTAGAGAATCTCCGAGGGAAAGATGAGAGGTCTTTACAGGCTTAAGAAGAATAGCCTATTGTCATCTCAGTTTGGTGAAGAGGAATAGGGGAGTCGACCCTCGTAATTAGAGGGTAGGGGGGCTATTCATAGGTAGAGAGGAAGGTCTGGAGCTAGGAATCTGGGCGCAATCGCATCCAAATGCATAGGAATGTAGATCTTCGTCTCTGGAGATGGTGGACTCACCACACTAGAGGTTGTTAGGTTTAAGGAGATCCAATATATTGGATGTAGAGAGAGAGGTGAACGAAGCTCTGACGGCAACATGTGTGGCTAACCATCACCGGATAAGCGGTGATCAGAAGATATCAACATCGGTGGTCATGGATCGTTAAAGAGGATGAAGAAGATGTTGGAGAAGAAATTGTGCATAGGGACCTATGTGTAAATAATGAAGGGCCTGATTGCATAAAAAGGACTCAAAAGTCATGAAACTTAAGGGCATAAATGCAAATAGTGGATTTAATGGCTTATTTTAATTTATTTATTTTTCAACTTTTTATATGTTATTATAAATAATGTAAATAACATGTTTATGCCATGAAATTGTATTTTTTCCTATTTTAGCTATATTTATTATGTTAATTAAGGACTATAGGTATAAGTTATTATATAATGCTTTATATATAGCTTTAAAGTCTTGTTTGAGTCCTATTAATTAATTAAACTTAAGTTAACAATAATTAAACCTTAATTTAGCCATTTTAACTTATTTTCAAGGTCCTTGGTATTTTCTCTTAATTGTATAATTAACACTGTATTAATTTTATTACGAGTAATTAACTAGGGAAACTAGTTAATTAGGGTAAATTAGGAGCCATGATGAGTGTCTCATCAGTTAGGCGGAGAGATTAATCAGGTGGGATGGTTGCTACCCACGTGTAAACATCTTTACCCTCCTCTTCTACCTGCCCATCCACGACCTCATTCTTTCTCTCGCCTCTCTTCAACTTTGGGTTCAACCCCTTGTAGGGGCGAGGTGGGAGGTTTGTTAGGGTGTAAAGCCAATGGTGGGGTCCCACCATGCATGTGTCCTACCACCCCTTGTGTGGCCACAACATGAATAGTAATGCAACCATGGTCCACGTCGCTATGGCTTCCACCACACACCCCACCCCATACCCCATTCTTGATGCTCAACTCTCAAGAGCTGCAGCTGGTCTCCTTTCTTTCAGTTGCAGTTGTGGGAAGGGAGATGGGAGGTGTGTGGTGTGAGTGTGGTGTGATATGATGGAGCCCAAAGGTGGGCAGCTAGTGGGCATTGCTGCAGGTCTTAAAGGGGCTCGTCATTGCCCAGGAGTATGTGGTCTTCGATAGAGATGAGGAGGTCGTCGAAGGATTTAGGCATAAACATGACCGCCTTGCTTCCAATGGGATTGATGGTGGGTACGAAGGTCAGGCGGCTGAAATGGAGCAAGTTGCCGAGCTTGAGCTAGATGAAGGTGGTTGCAGGATATTCCATGCTTTAATCACGTGGTTCAAATGGAGGAAATGCTCCAATGGGGTAACTGACGTCGAAAGACACATTTAGATAATTCGTCCATTGTAGCAAGCATCTACGACATCAATTTTAAAGATAAATATGAAGATATGAGTACGAGTGTCAAACACAAGGAGGCGTGAAATCAGATCGATTAATTGCTTAACTGTAACATGATATTTATTTAGTTTGTTTGCGAAGAGAGAGAGAGAGAGAGATAAGTGAGTATAGGGTCAGGAATTCGTAGTAAAGCAACGATATCTAACTATGCACGAAAAATAGACATGATGAATCATAATAGAATCTAGCATAAGACAACAATTATGATATCAAAATCTACATTATTGAATATCAAACATGGTCTGGCAGTTATGATCAACAAAACTAGATGAATGCTTAAAGGAAAATAAACTACAAGCTATAGAAGACTATAAACTAAGTGCGAGGAGGTGGATGGCGTTAAGGTAACCACGTCGGCGGAGGGACTTTCGGCGGTGGCTCGGTGTCTCGGGGAACACTCTTTGAAGCTCTATGGATGTGGGGACATGGTTGCTAGATGATAAGAAGAGATACCTTGCAAGGGGGGTCCATATGGCTATTTATAATGGAGGAGAGGTGGCCAAAATAGGTATTGCACCATTAGCGATAGCAAGGACGTCATTGTAGCCCTGCTGTAAGCGTTGTTGTAGCCCAACTCACCCGCTCGCTATCATCTATAAATGCACAGGTGTCGTCGCACGCCCGTCGTCAGATGCGAGCTGTGGATCGCCATCAGATGGTCAGCATCACACGCAAGCGTGCACTTTAGATTGCGCAGATCGTACGCGTACGATCGGGCATTAGAGCAGGCATCAAATCACATATGGATGAATCGCGTGCTTCCGGAGGCGCCACTTAGAGCCTTAGCGTCTGTCTGATGGAAATCAAACGGGTGAATTTCACCTACAACTGTCGTATGACTGATTTTGAGGCATTCTGTGGCTCGAACCCACGTGCGAACCTTGAGAGCACTTCTCCCTACCAATGCACTATGCGCTTGGATTATCGAGCGAACGATTGATGCAAGACATGGTTTCCACCATTAAATAGAGATCCAACAGTCGAAATTTCGTGTAGCCTTCTTTAGGTGATGAGGCATGATTAAGGGGGTGACGTGGTCGATTTCCAGCCATTGGATGGGCATCCAACATCTGCGATTGATGTTGGGCACGATGGAGGCTTGGATGGCTACCACATGTCACGTTTTGGGATGTTGATCATTATATCAACGATCAGAACTTCCCGTGCTTATTGTGGGAGCTACGGAGGCCAGATTGAGGCTATTTTGGGTCCGCTGGACTTCGTTTGTCGATTTGAATCTATCCGTATGGTTTTATTTCTCATTTAAGGTCTATTTCAATATGCACTTGTAAAGTGGGTCATTAAACCTTAGTCCTAAGAAATATTAACATAAAATAATGCATAATACATCCAATGCTCCAAAACCCACTGTATTGTGATATTAATGCACATGTGCCCTCAAAATTAACTCTAATTGATAAAATTATCGTCACTATATGTAGAGTCATCATACCCCCATGCCTACCCCTTGCTCGTCCTTAGCAAGGTTATCGTAAATGCTATCTACAACTAGAATTAAGAATTGATCACTTAGGCATAAGTTACTTGTCAATAGAAGGAAATTTTTACAAAGAACCTAACCCACAAAGACTCAATAGCACCCAGGTGCCTGCCAAAATGCAGACACCTAAGTCCTCACCTTATTATGCATAGAAGCAAATTCTCTCTTTTTTCTTTTTCCTCTTTTCTAATTTTTTTTGGAGTTGAGAATTTTGGGGTTACTTTTTACGGCTACCCAACTGATGGGAACACCATCATGAGCCCTAACTAGCTCATTTTGACCTAATGAAGTCAATAAATGCTCCTACATGACCAACTGAAGGTCATAATTCATTGCATAACCATTCTAAGAAAAAAATAAGAAACTAGGGTTAAAACTGTAATTTTACCAATGAAGTACAACCACGGGTTTTCTTAAGGGCTAAATAAAGGTCAAATGGTCTTAATAAGATAACAAGTGGGTTAGATTAGTGTTTGCACAGCAAAAATACACTAGTAAATATGCCATCTTGTGTTATTTCCTAGCACTGCCATTGCATCTTATGTAGCCCTACTTGCATTTGTAAATATACACCTGCATGCATTTATAAAAAGGGGAAGAGAGAGAATAATTGGCTATCCAATCCACTTCTATTAATTAACATTTTCCTTAAGTGTGGCATTGCAATTTCACCAATCTTCATTTTTATTTTTTATTTTCCTTTTTTTCGTACTGCTGCAGGGCATGGTGTGCGTGCCTCTCCTCACCTCTCCTCCTGCCAGCAGCATGGCAAGGTGTGCACACCTCTCCTCGCCTCTCCTCCTACCAGCAGCATGGCGTGAGGCGTGCCCTCTCTCCTTAAAACACCTTGCACTCCCCCTTGCTACGGGTCGCATCCACCTTCAGACCACCCACACTCTCAGTCAACAGTTGGCCAACCTCCTTCCCTCTCCCTCTCCATACATAGTTCCTCTTCTCACAAGTTGAGAAGAGGCACACCGTGCGTAGGAGAAAACTCACAGTGGTCTCAGATCACCACTGTGAGTTCCACCATCGCCCAGCTCTTTCGTGAGTAGGTGGGCGTGGTGGCTTCTCATTTGGTTTCTTTTTAATTCATCTCCTCCTCCATTAGTACAGAGCTTCAAGCTCTCAAGCTCTGAAGCTTCATCTCGCCTACGCACTGCCTGTAGCTCCAGCCGGTCACCGCGCACCCAAGCAGACCGCGCACGACATCTTCTCGCTCGTGCAGGCGCTCCACAATGCTGGGCACTTGCAATACCCGCTCCAGCCAGTCGCCAGACCACAGGCGCACTGTAGTGCGCGGTCTGTGCGACATTGTAGCCACCGGCAAGTTTCTCACTTAGCTGGTGGCGCGACGCTCTCTCTCCTTGCCTGCACCCGCTCTAGCCGTCACCGCATCCCCGCTCACAGCGTTGTGTGCTGCACTCTGCAGCGTGCTGTGCCTCACACGCCCGCGTAGCAGTGCGCTGCGCTCACTTGCCCACGCACGTGTGCACTCCTCAACTCCTGCGCCCACGTACCCCTGCACATCCAGACGTTGGCTCAGCGTGGCAGACAGCTTAAACTGCTGCCCCTTCGTCCAGCGCACACACATACACACTGATACACACACACACACTCATACACTCACGCATACACACACATATATATCCATTCACATACTCTCATCCTTACATATATTTACATATACATAAATATATATACATATTTATATATATTTATATATAAATATATATATATATACATATATATATACATATACATCTATATATGCAGATATAGTTATATATATATATATATATATATACTTGTATATACATCCACTTCCCCACATCCATCTATACACCTCACAAACACCACCCATATTCCCGTGCACTCGCCCCTCCATCGCGCATTATATTGCGGGAATATTCGCATTAGTTGCTGATATTCCCTGATATTCATGCAAAGCAAGCGCCTCCACCCTCACTCACACACATCCACTCCACACTTCACACGGCACTTAGTCTTGTTGGTTGCGTCTTACTAGACGTGGACCAACTTGACACCGTGCTACATTCCATTAACATTTCCATCTTCACCCCTATCTATATAACATCTATATAAATATACATATTCTATATCTACTATATATACATATAGAGAGATATACTATGCTAAGTATTTCTTTTCACTGCATTATATTTCAATTTGTCTTTTTTTCCTGCTACTAAAAGAAACAAAATATATATATGTAAAATAGAAAAGATAAATCTTGATTTGCAGGCACACGGTCTCGTGTGTGGCGAGAAGGGACTCATTGTATTTTGGCATATAGCCAAGGACCCATTTGAGGGTGTGCCTCAAGAATAAGATTATCAGAAAAAAATCTAAAAATCAAGAAAACCAAAAACATAATAAGCGCAAGGAAGAGATATGTTTTGGGAAAGGCATAGAAACTTCGCAATTCTCCTAATCCCAGCCTCCCTGATATCGACCCTGGGCCTAAAAGTGATCAAGCTAAAATCAAGTAGGCCAGGTAAAAAATTTTTTTTGTGAAACTGGTGTAGACTTGATTTAGGTTAACTCACTATACTCACTTCGACATTAATATCACCATTTTAATAAAGCCTGATTGAGTACGCATCACGCTTTTCTGGCGCCATTGCTGGGGAGTCACTATTTGGAGTAAGTCTCTACTCTCTTCCTTTGATTTTCTCTTCTTCTACCCTTCCCTTCACGGGTGTTTTTGTTTGTTTTTGTGCAGGTGTACCTGTTGCAAGGAGGAAACACATAGAGGAGGTTTGAGATGTGGGCAAATCTAGGGCGGGCATGAGAACGTGAAGTCGCTGGCGCTGCATTGGAGCTTCGCTTACGTTGCTGAGGAGGTAGGTGTTGCCCTCTTAGTAACTTAGGTCATCTTTTCACCCAAAAAAAAAAACCTAAAAACACTTCTTGGGAATTTCATGGGGCAAGTGGACCAAAACCACTTGTTGATTGTTTGCTATCACCCCCACCGCCCCTTGATTTCATGTAAATTTCACATAGCGAAAATCCAAGAATCTGGATTCTTGGATCTTTCATTGTGTGAAGTTTTCTTTGAGGCAAGATAAAATTTGATTGATTGCCATCCTTCCTTGCCCATTTATTTGCATTTCGGGATCACATTTTTTTGGTGGGGAGACTTGGAATTGAGTTGATTCCAACCCCACCATGACTCTTCATTTGCCTCATATTTGATCCTGAATCTATCAACCCCAACATTTTCATTTTTTACATCATTTAGTGGTTGAGCCTTGTGTGGATTATCATTTTGGTTATTGGGAGCACTTGAATGAAAGTGTTTTTGCTCCCTTTCACATTGAATTAAAATAGACTCGTGCATCCATACTTAGAAATTTCCATCTAGGGAAGCCCAGTGCATTTTAGCATGCATTAACTCATTCACATTGAAGAAGGGTTGTTGGGCATAAAGAACTTGTGTTTTCTCGAAACCCGAAGATTGGTTGAATTGGTAATTTAGTGGAATCCTAAAATCCATACTACTTAAGACTGAAATTCTAAAAGCCATTCACCATCTAAAACTCCAATTCGGGGAGATTTCCTCATTGCATGCTTGATTTACACACTTTTAAAATCAACGCACTTGGGCATTACCCGTATACAATGCCCTTCACATTCTTGGAGCACTTGATCCTAAGCCTCTAAATTAAAACCGGTAGCAACTTGACCCCTATTAAGGATTGGAGGTCTAACTACCTACGTGTAGCACCTACATGCTAGTGTGGGTTCCTGCGTGCTATCGGGTGTCTAAGACTAGGGCAAACGGCCTTTCAATCTGGCCCGGTGGTTCTACGGTGCTCTCATTTGGTTCCGTAGGTAGTGATAGTAGGTAATTTAGATTTTTAGGTCGAAGGGCACATTGTAGAGGTTAGGAAATTGATTGCTTTGATTTGTCATCAAGTGTATCCTTATGGCGTTGTTTCTCTCATCCCCTTTTCCCTTCTTATCTCCCCAATTCTTCCTGCGGTAGTGCATGTTTGGGAGGTCACAAAACCCTGAATTGTTTGAATTGTCTGATAATTCTAGAAGGATAGAAACTGAATTGTCATCCTCCGCCACAAACATGGCTACACACTCACCCCCAAATCCCGAGGGAGGAAACCGCCCCCCTCAAATCCCACTAGGTGGTGGTGGAGCCATAGACCCCATTACCCGCCTCCAAGCCCAAATGGAATTGTATAATGAGCAGATTGAAGCCGTTAGGGAAACCTTGGAGGAAATGCAGAACCCTCCCGAACAGGAGCCTAGGTCTCTTAACTCTTATCAAAATCCCGCTGCTACAGAGACCATTGGCCAAATTCGGGTCCCCATGGGTGGGGACGATTTTGAATTAAAACCTAATGTCACTGGCTTAATTAACTTTCACTTCCATGGTCTTGCAAGTGAAGATCTCTTTCTCCATTTGGAAGACTTAACTCAATTAGATGAAACTGTTAAACTAAGAAACATCGGGTTATCAATTGTCCTCATGAAAATGTTCCCATTTTCGTTGCGGGATAAAGCGTCGCAATGGTTGCGCACCCTTGGGAGAACCATCCATTCTTGGGAAGAGATGCGAACAGCATTTCTCAAGAAATTCTTCCCAATCGAGAGAACTAATGCACTTCGCTGGGCTATAACTTCTTTCACGCAACAAAACAGCGAGCAGTTTCATGAGGCATGGGAAAGGTATAACGACCTCCTCTGAAAATGTCCACACCATGGTCTGCCTAAGTGGCATGTAGCCCAGATCTTCTATAATGGGCTAAATGAAACTTTGAAGCAGATTGCAGACGCTTCCTGTGGAGGAAATTTTATGAATAAAGATGAGAATGGAGGATTTGAATTATTTGAGAACATGAGTGAAAACTCAATGAACAATGCCTCCATTGTCGCCTTTAATCTACCAGCCTGCCCCGCAATGTTCACGAAGTTGACACAGGACCCTCCCATTCATCCACAGATCTTAACTTAATTGCACAAAAATTGGATGAAGTCTCCGTCGTGCATAAGAAGCTGGACGAGCTTCTGGCCAATCCCGCCCACTCTATCGCAAACACCTCCACCCCATCACTCCATCACAACGTTAATCCGTCAAATACTGAGCTGATTTCTAAGAATCCGGTGAGACCATCCTTACCGAGTATCGCGCCAAGTGATTCGGTAAGTAATGTGGACCTGGCTTCTACAAGTCAATATTTTGACACGGAGAACCAAACCTCCATGTGCTCAGATGCATATATGCATGCAGACTCATCTTCTGGCTTAGAAGACGTTTGTGCCCTGGGGAACAACCCGTTCTCTGCTGCTTATAACCCAGGGTGGCAAAATCATCCTAACTTCGCATGGTCCAGTAATCTGTAGTGCAAAAACCTTGCAAGTGGGCTAATGCGACCGTCCGCACCCGTCATCCCAAGGGTCCAGTCTAATCCTGTGGCAAATCCGCCATCGAGTCCTTTCATACCTCAAACAGAACATGCATCAAGTCCTCTTGATAAATTTATACGAATGATGATGGAAATGTCCAAGCGCCATGAAGAAAACATGACCTCTCTTCAGCACCAATTGGCGCAGCAGAATGCTGAGATCAGTCAACTACGCATGACGACTCGATCTCAGGGCACTCTTCCAGCCCAACCTGTTCCTAACCTGCGAAATTTTGTACCCTGTGGTTCGCAACCATAGGTACAACCTTCTCAGGGGTAGGTTCATCAGATTCTACAAGCTCCGAGCATTCCACCGGGATTCCAGGCTAATCCCGTAGCAACACATCACCCTTATGTCCCTATTGCCTACCCACCTTCGCCCTATGATCCCACTGGACCCGCGACATCCAATGCGATTACTACAAGGAGTGGTAAGCAAACTATCGATCCGCCTTGACCTGATCCTGGCCCATCTTCCTTATCGCCCTCTCATTTGGAATGTGCACCGCATTCTCGTAAGGACGATACATCCAAACTAGTGCTAGAATCGATCCCATTCCCTGAGGCTCCACTGAGGGAGCCAAAAGGTAAGAAAAGGGATACACAGGCCTTTGATAACCTGCATAATTTATTCAGGGATGTTGAGATCAAAGTACCCCTGTTGGAGGCTATTAGCCATATACCAACTGTCGCCCGATTTTTCAGAGACTACACTACACCTAGGTGACAGTCAAAGAAAACAAAGAATCTGGTGGTCCTCTCGCCTCATGCAAGTTGTGTTGTACTATCAAATCTATCACCGAAGCAGAAAGATCCGGGCACACCGCTTATTTCATGTAGCATCCAAGGCTACAATTTTAACTGTGCTCTGCTTGATCTAGGATCTTCCATCAATCTTATACCAACCATGATGCTCAAAAAATTTGCCTTAGGAAATCTAAAACCCACCCCTGTCACATTGTAGTTGGTAGATCGTTCTGTCAAAATACTGAACAGTTGGTGGAAGACGTGGTGGTTAGGGTCAACTGTCTCTATTTTCCTGCTGACTTTCTTGTTTTGGATATGGAAGTTCCTAGCTCACTTTCTGATTGTCTGATCATCCTTGGTCGACCTTTCTTGGCCACATCTTGTGCCCATATCGACTGTGAGTCGGGTTGCATTGAGATCGCCGTTGGCTCTGAGAAGCTCAAGCTAAACATCTTCAAGGCCGCCAAGAATTTTGATTGCGATTGCATCGAGGATGACACGTCTAACGAGGACACGGCCGTCAATGCATGTATTGGACTAATAGGGACCTATTTTGACTGCTATGGATTACCCCTAAACACAGATCATTACCTGTCAGACATATATTGTGACGTTTCCCCATCCCTCCCCTTACCCCTACCTTGTCCTAGCCAGACTTCTGTTGAGGTTTTCTCCACTTCCCACACCTTGTGGTCTGAGTCATATTCAGGTTTCTCACCTCCGGTCCACCCCCTTGAAGACCAGATTGCCTTTTCTTTCTCACCAAATTAGGCGGACATGCGACTCCACACTGGGACCTTGAGCCCACATACTGATCACTGGGGCTATCCCTTTTTGGATCCATCAATCCAAGATGCCCCTCTTCTTGGCCAATTTGAGGGCCAACTTCTTCCTCCTGCCCTTCTTTCTTCTGATCCGCTTGGGACACTCTCATCCCAAGAAATGCCAGATCTTTCGCCATCCACTCCCGAGCTGAAAGAGCTGCCTGACACGCTTAAATATGTTTTCTTGGGACCAAATGAAATGCTCCCCATAATTATTAGTTCAAAATTGACCAGGGAGCAAGAGTGCAAGCTAACAAAGGTCCTTATGGAACACAAGGCAGCCATCGGATGGTCCTTATCTGACTTAACTGGCATTAGCCCCTCTTACTGCACTCATCATATATATACGGAGGAGGAAGCTCGACCTTCCCGCCAGATGCAGCAACGTCTCAACCTTAACATGCGGGAGGTCGTTAAAAAGGAAATCATTAAGTGGCTTGATGCGGGTATAATCTACCTAATCAGCGATAGCGCCTGGGTGAGCCTGATTCATGTCGTGCCCAAAAAGGCAGGACTCACCATCCATGTTAATGACAGGGGCGAATCCATCCCTACACACACTCCTACATCTTGGAGAGTGTGCATAGATTATAGGAAACTGAATGCTGCAACAAAGAAAGATCACTTTCCGCTACCTTTTATTGACCAAATCCTGGAGCGGTTAGCAGGAAATAAATTTTTCTGTTTCCTGGATGGATTCTCTGGATATAACTAGGTGGCTATTGGCCCCCGAGACCAAGAAAAGACCACCTTCACCTGCCCCTTTGGCACCTTCTCATTTAGAGGAATGCCATTCGGACTTTGTAATGCGCCAGCAACTTTCCAGAGATGTATGCTGGCGATATTCCATAATATGGTGGATGATTTTTTTGAGGTCTTCATGGTTGACTTCGGCCTTCAGACCTTCATTTGATGATTGTCTTGCCAACCTGACCCGTATCCTTCGAAGATGTATTGATGTGAACCTCATGCTTGCTTGGGAGAAAAGTCATTTTATGGTACATGAGAGAATTGTTCTCGGTCACATCATCTCCGATAGGGATATTGAGGTTGACAAAGCTAAGCTTGATGTGATTACTGGTTACCTGTGCCTAGCTCTGTCAAACAAATCTGCTCCTTCTTAGGATACATCGATTTCTATAGGAAATTCATCAAAGAATTCTCTAAGATTTCTAGACCTTTAACTCATCTCCTATCGACCGACATACCCTTTGATATGGGCCCTGACTGTATGCGAGCATTCACGCAACTACGTGAGGCTGTCACCAAGGCCTCGGTTCTCCAGCCACCTGATTGGTCCCTCGACTTTGAACTCATGTGTGACACTTCCGACCTTGCAGTCGGAGCCATCTTGGGACAAAGATGTAATAGACACCCCTTCATGGTATACTGTGCCACTAAGATGTTGGACGAGGCCTAGTGTAATTATACAACCACTGAGAAAGAACTACTGGCGGTCGTCTTTGGGCTGGAGAAATTTCGCTCTTACCTTCTGGGCTCGCATGTTACTATATTCACTGATCACGCGACCATTCGTCATCTCATGCACAAAAAGGATGCCAAGCCTAGACTGATACGTTGATCCTTTTACTCCAAGAATTTGACCTTGAGATTTGTGATAAGGTCGGAGCCCAGAATGTGGTTGCTGAACATCTCTTCATACTAGACCCCGACCACATTGGATTTACCCTGCCGATTAATGAGGTCTTTCCCGATGAGCACCTACTGGCAATTAATGTGGCAAGTGGACCTTGGTATGTCGAAATTGACAATTACCTTACTTCTGGCTCTCTTCCACGTGGCTGGCCCAAGAACCAGCGCGAGCGTCTCATCGCAGAAGCAAAGTATTATTTCTGGGATTATCCACTACTTTTTCAAGTAGGTGCTAAACAGATCATCCAACGCTGTATTCCTGACAGTGAATTCCCTAGTGTGCTATCCTTCTGTCACGATCAGGCTTGCAGAGGCCATTTCTTTGGGAGGAAAACTGTAGCCAAGGTGTTGCAGTGAGGTTTCTTTTGGCCCTCCCTTCACCTGGATGCACACAATTATGCTAAACATTGCACTGGGTGCCAGTCATTAGGGTCAATGTCACGTCGTGACATGATGCCCTTGCAACCCATCCTAACTGCTGAAATCTTTGACATTTGGGGAATTGATTTCATGGGTCCCTTTCCTCCTTCCAACGACTTTGAGTACATCCTCGTTGCTATTGATTATGTTTCAAAATGAATCGAGGCTATTCCCATGCACCATGCTGACCATATCATATCTACTTGATTTGTCAAAGACCACATTTTTGCACGCTTTGGGATCCATCGAGCCATTATCTCTGATGGAGGAAGTCATTTTACCCATGCTTCTTTTCGGGCACTTTTGAGGAAATATGGAGTCCATCGTATCGCATCTCTGTATCATCCTCAGACGAACGGCCAGGCTGAGGTGTCGAACCGACAAATTAAGCAAATTCTCCAGAAAACGGTTCGACCTGATCGTAAGGATTGGTCTGACACGCTGATTGACGCACTTTAGGCATATCGGACTACCTTCAAGTCTCCCCTTGGTATGTCTCCTTATAGAATTGTTTACGGGAAGCCTTGTCATTTGCCCGTTGAGTTGGAGCACCGTGCTTATTGGGCGGTTTGCCAATGTAACCTCGACCCAGAGCTGTGTGGTCGAGAAAGGAAACTCCAACTCTAGGAGCTGGAAGAGCTCTGACGTGAAGCCTATGATTCTGCCTTAGCTTTCAAACAATGCACTAAGGCCTTTCACCACAGCCGAATTCGGCGGAAGGAATTTGAGCCATCTCAGCAAGTTTGGCTTTATAATGCCCGGCTCAAATTCTTTCCAGGGAAATTGAAGTCGAAATGGACTGGTCCCTACTTGGTCTCGAGACCATTTCCCAACGGGGCCGTCGAAAGTGAAGATCCCAAATCTGGGCATAAATTTACGGTTAATGGGTAGCAGTTAAAACCCTATCTTACTCATGAACCTGCCCCCATTGGTGAAACTGTTACCTTGCTGGAGGGTAATTAACTTCGTGCCTCACTCTGAGTCCAACTGGGGACGTTAAATTCAGCGCTCATTGGGAGGCACCCCAGCAATACTCCACTATCGCCTACACTTCACTTGACTTTTCACTTCACCACCCACCATCCACCCACCCTACTGTATACCTCGTACCTAAGCTCTTGTACCATGATCCTTTGACCTTGCTTTACCCTGCATGCATATGAGGACATAGCAGCATTTGGTATGGGGGAGTGAATAGGCATCCATAGGATCTAGGTATTATATGAGTATCATGCAGCTTCTACATCCATTATACATATCCATCTATAAATATGTACATAGCCTAATTAAAAAAAAAAGGATATTTAGCAATGACCTAAAAGCAGAAACAAAAATACAATAAGTGTTTATGGATATTCGATCGCTATTTTGAAGACTTTCCAAGCCATAGAAGCTTGATTCGCTCAGGCTTGGCTTAATTTACTTAAGCATTGATAAGATGGATCAAAATCTCTCCTAATCAAGGACGTATTCTTGTTCCTGAGTCACCAGTACAGGATTTGTTGGTTTGCCTCTACTTGAGAGCCTAAGTAATCTTGGTTACTACACATATCAAGAAAGACTAGGTGAACATAAGATTCAACCCTAGTATTCATTTAGGGAAGGTGGAGTCCTTACCTATGCGTGCAGGTAGACTTTTTATCCCAGTCTTTAGCCTTGTGTTTAGGAGAAACCCTTTCCATCGAAAAAAATACTCACCCACCAAATAAGTGAGCTCCTCCAAATAAAGTTGTAAGAGATATATTGACTTTGTTTCAAAAAAAAAAAAAACTTACTAATAAGTCAATATATTCTCCAAATATCTGTAAATTTTTCTCCCCAAAAAGTTCTCAGGACACGTTACAAATACCCTGTTCTACCATAAATTCTTTGAGCCACAAAAATAGTAATAGTAGGGTTGAGTTATTCCATCATCTTTTTGAGGGTTAATCCGAGGACATGAGCTGAAGTTGGGACCAACCTATACTTAAAAATTTGTGAAACCCTGGGCTTGAGCCTTAATATTCATCTAGCTGGTCTTGATCCTTCATTATGCACAAACCATAATCTCTTAGCTCTTAAGTACGGCAAAACCCTCGGAGTCCTGGAAATCGTACTTAAGGATTAAATATCAAGAGTCCTGGTTAGTCGAGAGATGTTCTATATCATATAAGACTTGATGTACTGGTAGTCTTCACTGCAATTGGTTCTCACAATATCCAAAGGATAAACACATTCATGTCACTTCAGAAAAAATCTTCAGCTTAAGATCATTTCTAAACATAATACAAAATGTTTTGCTAGGGACTAGCAAAAGATAAGCATGAGGGTATGTTTGCATAGCAAAAATACACCAGTAAATATGCTATCTTGTGTTATTTCCTAGCACTGCCATTGCATCTTATGTAGCCCTACTTGCATTTGTAAATATACACCTGCATGCATTTATAAAAAGGGGAAGAGAGTGAGAATAATTGGCCATCCAATCCACTTCTATTAATTAACATTTTCCTTAAGTGTGGCATTGCAATTTCACCATTTTTCATTTTTATTTTTTATTTTTCATTTTTCTTGTGCGACTACAGGGCAAGGTGTGCGTGTTTCTCCTCGCCTCTCCTCCTGCCAGTAGCATGGCGTTAGGCATGCCCTCTCTCCTTGAAACACCTTGCACTCCCCTTTGCTGTGGGCCGCATCCACCTTTAGACCACCCATACCCTCAGTCAACAGTTGGCCAACCCCCTTTCCTCTCCCTCTCCATACACAATTCCTTTTCTCACAAGTTGAGAAGAGGCACACCGTGCGCAGGAGAAAACTCACAGTGGTCTTAGATCACCACTATGAGTTCCACCACCACCCAGCTCTTTCGTGAGTAGGAGGGCATGGTGGCTTCTCATTTGGTTTCTTTTTATTTCATCTCGTCCACCATTAGTACAGAGCTTCAAGCTCTCAAGCTCTGAAGCTTCAGCTCGCCCACGCACTGCCTGCAGCTCCAGCCGGTCATCGTGCGCCCAAGCAGACCGCGCTTGACCTTTTCCCGCACATGTAGGCGCTCCACAGTGCCGGGCACATGCAATACCCGCTCCAGCCGATTGCCAGACCGTGGGTGCATGATAGCGATTTCACGTGGCTTGTTAAAATACGCCGTTGTAACGCGTAAAACCGATCAACTCTTAAATTTATATTCCTAGATAGGGGAGTATCTAGGGTCGTCCAAGGAGGCCAAATGTTTGAAATAGTGATTCTCTTGCTTGGAATACAATCTCACCTTTCTTTTTCGTATTTTTCAATATATCATTTTTTTGTTTTAAATTAAGACAACATGCGGAATGGTGACGGGAAGGTGATTTACACTTCAATTTAAAATACTACTTCTAAGTGGCAAGTAGAGCCTCTCCCTAAGCTCACTCTAGGCAAGTGGAGGCCTAGAATAATTAGGGAGAGGGAGTGAGGAATGCTAAAAACAAGCAAATAGAAATGCAAACAAGAAATTGCAAAGAAGGCAACTAGATAATTAAAAAAAAAGTGTTTAACAAAAATGCCTAGTAGAGGAATGCTTCTACTACTAGAAAATTGACATAAAGAAAGGAAAACACAAATCCTCTAGATAGATGGTGAAGAAGAGGGCTTCTTGCTCCAAGGTTGGTGGCTCCCAATCTTGAAAAGAGTCCTTCAACTCCTTCCTTGCAGTGTTCTGCCAAGGTGATGTCCTTCAAGGCAAGCTCTAGGGGGGCGTGCCCTAAGTTCTCTCCAAGGGTGGACGTCCACCCTAAGTCCTTCTCCTTTGCCTGGCCGTCCTCCTTGAAGTGGAAGAGTCCTCCTCCTTGGCGTGGCTCAAGTTGAAGAGAGTGGGGAGAAGAAGGCACCAAAGGGGCTGGTGATGTGCCCCTTTAATCTCCTTCTCTACTCCTTCTTCTTGGCCGTAGGTATAGGTGGTTTAGGTAGAAAAATATACTAAGGGAGGATGGGAATTATGTGGTGGTAGGGTAGGGTATTTATAGGATGGGAAGGGGGGTGGTTATGGTGTTTTTTTGGAGGGAAATGAAGGGGTGCTTGGTTATTTTTGGAGGGAAAAATGGGAGGGAAATAAAGAGGTGCCTTGGTTTTCCCTCCAAAAATACCTTCTAGAAGGCAATTTTGGAGGGAAAAAAATGGAGGGTGGAGATGGGTTTTGATGGTGGATGTAGGGTGGTGATGGAAGGGATAGTTGGCACCAAAATAAAGTAGGAGTAGGTGGTCTTTTTGCTGGAGCTTAGGTAGTAGGGTAGTAGGTTTTGGTGCCATGGAGGTGGACTAGCTAAGTTAAATAGCTTAGCTAGCTTAGCTAGTAGGGAGTAGAGTTGGAGGCATTTGGAGCTAAGGTTTTCAGGGAGAAGAGTTGGAGGTATTTATCTTGAGCTGCACTAGAGCTGGTGGCTGCTGAAGAGAGCTAGAAGGAGCTACCTTAGCTAGCTTAGCTTGCTAGTTCTTTGCTAGCTACTAAGCCAAGCTAAAGCAAGCTGGCTTCTGCTAAAAGGAGCTGAGGTGAGCTGGGTCTAATGCTCCCGGGGAGGATTAAGCTGGGTGAGGCAGCTAAGGTATCTTAGCTCAACTGAGTTGAGCTAAGCTGAGTCCCCGGGAGCTGTACTTGAGCTTCCTAAGCTGGAATGAAGTCATCTTTAGATGGCCGGAGTTGAGTAGAGATGGATGTAGCTGGACCTGAGCTGGGGTGAACTCCAGTCAACTCGGCTGAGCTAGCTAGAGCTCCCTGTGGACTAATGGGAGCTGAGATGAGCTAGACTTAGCTAAGTTGAGCTGGATTTGAGCTGACCTGAGCTAGGGTGAGCTAAGATGAGCTCTCTTGAGCTGCCATTCAGCTGAGATGAGCTGAATGGAGCTAAGATGAGCTAACCCTAGTTCAAGTGAGCTGGAATCCAGCTATGGTGAGCTGGATCAAGCTGAGTTCCAGTTAGTTTGAGCTTCTTCTTCACCAGTTGCCTTCCTGAGTGCTACGGTTTTGGAGTTCTGATAATCTGCATATCCCTAACACTCACAAAAACACATTAAAAAGATAATAAAAAGTGCAATGCATGCCTAACCTAATTGATGCCTAAATGCAGCCCAAAAACCCATTTGCGGAGCAAAATCCTAAGAGCTAAGTTTGTTTTAATGCATAAAAATGATGATAAACTGGCGTTTATTAGTGCACTGTAGCGCACTGTAGTGTGCGGTCTGCACGACACTGTAGGCACCGGCAAGTTTCTCACTTAGCCGATGGCATGACGCTCTCTCTCCTCGCCCGCACCCGCTCCAGCTAGTCATCGCATCCCCACCCGCAGCGCTGTGCGTTGCACTCTGCAGTGTGCTGCATCTCACACAGCTGCGCAGCAGTGCGCAGCACATCACTCACTTGCGTGCGTGCGCATGCCTCAACTCCTGCGCCAGCGCACCCCTACGCATCCAGACATCGGCTCAGCGCGGCAGATAGATTAAACTGTTGCCCCTTCCTCCAGCGCACACACATACACACTCATACACACTCATACACTCACGCATACACACACACACACAGATATATATATATATATATATCCACTCACATACTCTCATCCTTACGTATATTTACATATACATAAAATATATATACATATACATATATATATACATAAATATATACATATACATCTATATATACAAATATAGTTATAGATATATATATACATATATATACTTATATATACATCCACTTACCCACATCCATCTATACACCTTACAAACACCACCCATATTCCCGTGCACTCGCCCCTCCACCGCACATCATATCGCAGGAATATTCGCACTAGTTGTTGATATTCCCCGATATCTGTGCAAAGCAAGCGCCTCCACCCTCACTCACACACATCCACTCCACACTTCACCCAGCACTTAGTCTTGTTGGTTGCGTCTTATTAGACGTGAACCAACTTGACACCGTGCTACATTGCATTAACATTTCCATCTTCACCCCTATCTATATAACATCTATATAAATATACATATTCTATATCTACTATATATACATATATAGAAATATACTAAGCTAAGTATTTCTTTTCACTGCATTATATTTCAATTTGTCTTTTCTTTCTGCAACTAAAAAAACTAAAAAAAATAAATAAAATAGAAAGATAAATCTTGATTTGCAGGCACACGGTCTCGTGTGTGGAGAGATAGGACTCGTTGTATTTTGGCATATAGCCAAGGACCTATTTGAGGGTGTGCCTCAAGAACAAGATTATCAGAAAAAATCTAAAAATCAAGAAAACCAAAAACATAATAAGCTTAAGGAAGAGATACATTTTAGGAAAGGCGTATAAACTTTGCAATTCTTCTAATTCCCGCCTCCCTGAGATTGACCCTGGGCCTAAAAGTGATCAATCTAAAATCAAGTAGGCCAGGTAAATTTTTTTTTTGTGAAACTGGTGTAGACTCGATTTAGGTTAACTCACTATACTCACTTCGACATTAATATCACCATTTTAATAAAGCCTATTCAAGTACGCATCAATTAGACAGAAAAAGGTTTGCGTGTGTTCTGAGAATTAAATGACTTTTGAAACCCTAAAACAGACCCACTTAGTTAACCAAGGTTCAGGTCAGGATAAAATTCACATAAACCCTCAAAAAATAATAGAAAAATATTCTCTAGGGTTTAGTACCTTCAATTTGACCATCAGAACCCATCTTGACCTAAAATGGAGTCTTAGATAGATATTTACCCTAATTGGGTCTTTGCATAAATTATCCAGTCAAATGTGATCAAAACCAAAATCCAACTTCACCATTGGACTCATTAGATTCTAATTAGGTTTGTACCAAAATTTGGACCCAAGATGAGTTTGCCTTGACCTAGTTTGCAAAAAGGTCCTGTTTGATTATATTTCTACCCCTAACTTTCAAAAACCCTTGCATTCATCCCCCTAACTTCTTCATCACCTTCACAATTAGGTCCCTCCACCATTATCGCAGAGGAAACCTACTCCGACGACCTTTGAAAGGAGATATCTCCTTGATTGCTTGGAGAATTTCCTCCAAAATTGGAAGGGAGATTCTCTGAGAAATTCCCGCCAGTACGAACCCATCCATATGCCCTGATTCTTTCCCAATCTCTCTTGCGAATGCATGAGAGATTTGGTTATCTTAAAAGCTCCCAAGTCCGACTATCTTTCAAGCTTGGGAAGCTTGCTTCCCAAGCCCTAATCTCCACTCAGATCATTATTTAAAGAAGCCCAGATCCTCCTGAACTCCTCACACTCGAATTCAGCCGTGAATCCTCTTAAATTCCTCTCTCCCTCACGGTCGAAGGCTCCTCGATGTTCGACGATCCCCTCTGCCCTTTCTCGTTGTCAGATCACCATACCTACGGTGGATTCATCCTCTCTGCTCTCGTCTGTGTCTCGCTGTACCAATAGGCGCCTCTTTCCCCTTCATCCTTGCCTTTCCCATACACCGGAGCCACCTTTGTCTCCAGCTTCGGCCACACCAGACCCGACGCCCTCACCACCTCCCTCGTCCATCGACTTCCTAGCTAAGTCCCCTGTTCCTTCTACTTTCTTCTCTGCTCTTTACTTTCCAAAATCGACCACTAACGCCCCTTCGCACCTCCATCTCCTCCATCTCCGGCCACCCCCTCCGGCGAGGCCATCCCCCCTCCACAGTCCACCAAAACCCTCGCCGACAAGCCCAAAACCTTCGCCACACCTCACTGAGCATTTCCCCTCTCTTCATTCACCTCGCCACTCACTCACACGCACCCCCAAACACACCCACTCACACGCACACAGTCAGCCCTAGCCACGCCCTTACAGTCATTCTCACGCCACGCCATTACCCCCATCACATTTTTCGTGTTTCGACAATGCTCCCTGAATGCTCTGACGTGGTCGAGAGGCCGTTCTACTGATTTCAAGTACCAGTGTTTGTCCGCCATTGGCGAGCAAGCTTCGAGCTTGCTTGAGGTCACTCCAGGCCTTGCTGTCCCAGGTTGAAGTCCCAAAACATGCGGAAGTATCTTGCGCATGGTCCTAGGTCTTCAATTGAAGTCGTGAGCCTTAGATGCTGAGGCAATTTCTAAGGAGATCCCTACTGCAGGCACGTAACAAAGGAGGTGCGTGGATAGTCCCACATCAGGTAGATCTGATGCCGCGCACCCACATAAATTGAAAATCTGCCAGTAGCTATTCACCTCAAATACCATGGGGTGAGGTCCCTCTCACCTTCACCCGGCCTCGTCCACGACACGCCCATGCAGACCTGGCCTGACCCAACCTGACCTGCACTCCTCGCTCACCACCGCATGCCGGTGAGCCTGGACCCGAGTATGCACCTGACCTAATAACTCGGATACCTGTGGCTCTAGGAGAGCGGATCCTACGAGAGAAAAAGAGAGGAGAGTCGCGTGGGTAGGGGGGAGGGTTTTGCTACAGAAACCTTCGGCTGACACTTAGCCAAATTCTGAAGAAGAAGAGAAGGCTCACAGGGTTAAAGCCAAAAGGAAGAAGAAGAAGAAGAGGAGGCCAAAGCAGAAGCTGAAGAAGAGAAGGATCGTAGAGAAAGAAGAAGAAAGGTAGAGTCAGAGAAGGAAAGGAGAAAGAAGACGAAGAGCTAAAGTCCTGAGAGAAAGAAGAAAGAAGTAATGAAAGAGAAGAAGAAAAGAAGAAGAAGAAGAAGACAACTTTAAGTCGTCTGATTTCCAAATTTGACGATAGAATTAGCTCTCATTGCATAGATATACATTGAGTTCCTTGGTGATATTGTAGGAGTATTTGGTAATCTAAATTACCATTTTACTCCCATATTTTTGCACATTGATACTGATATTATTGCAATCTCTTTTAATTTTGAATTGTGATCTTGATTTCTAGATCCCATATAGCTCCCTGTGTTCGACCTTGGAACTTTTTTGAGTAATAAAAATTGTATATGTTTTGAATGCTATTTCGGCTATACTGCAACGTGACACTTTTTAAACACTGACTTAGCACGATTGAACATTTCGGCGCCGTTGCCGAGGAGCAACGGGAAATTTAGAATTCTCGATTGCAATTCCTGATTTGGTACTAACTTGCTATATCTCTTTTCTGTGGTTGTTTCAGGAAGAAGATACATTCAAGGGAGTTCAGCCGCACAACAAAACACACCAGGGGTAGGTAAATTCTGATTACTTTCTCTATTAAAGACTCCCATTTTGAAAAGGTTAAAAAGGGTAAAATCAATTAGGGCTACTTGATTTCCATTCTTGGATAATTCATCAAGTTGCCTGATTTGATTTGAACAACAAAACCTGATTTGTGCACCCATTTAAGGTAACTAGGGCTATCACATTCTTGTTTGAGCCCTAGATACCACATTTGGCAAACTAAATTGAACCAAAATTAGAGCCAATTAAGGATTCCAAGTTAGGATTTTAGAGACACACTTGCTTAATCAAGAACTGATCTTTCCAAAATAATGTGTGCCTAAGCCTTGGTTGAATTGATCTATTCAAGCAAACCCTAAAAATCAGGCTCTTAATCTCACTTGAATCCTAAAAGAGGGACCTAAAACTTCTCAGAGGACAAATAGGTGAAGTTGACCCACCTTGTTGGGTCAACCAATCTTGAAATTAGGTCACTTTTGCACTCAATACATCTTAAAGTTCAAGTGAAATCCTAAGAACCCTTGCTTTTAATTAAAATTGGTAGACTTAAGAGGTCAAGTCCCCATTCTGGTATACCTGGAACATCAGTGACAAGAGAGGTCGGGTGGAGGAAACCCTGTAACCCATGGGGGTGCTCTACCGTGTAGGGGTCTTCGCGAGACTCTCCCTCTCTGGCTGCTTAGGTAATTCTCAGGTGGACGGCTTTCTGACTAAGGGGTATCATCCACCCCGAACTTCTATAGTCATTCAAAATTTTTGGGTGTCTTGATTGGGTCCATCACATTCTATTCTTATCCAGTCCATCAGTGCATGTTTGGTAAGAGATCCTTAAGACCATCCTTGAGGCCTCCTTTAGTCATTCACTCTCGTCGAGGCCAAGCCTCGACTTTCGTGTTTATGTAGCAACCCTATCTCATAGACATCTCTTCTGATTCATTTGAACCTAATTCTCCTTCATCTATCATCAAGGCACAACCCGCAGAAGAAGAGAATAACCTCGAGAATCAACTTCAACGCCTTAATGATTTATTCCAAGCCTTTGTGAATACACCGTAGCATCTTATGATGCGAGATCATTACAATCCCTCTACTGTGGCGATCGAACCTCGAGTCCAAATCCTGACTAAAGGTCCTGATATTGAACTCAAGCCCAACATGATTCATGCTATTCCAAAATTTCATGGGCTCAATTCCGAGGATCCTTTCTAATACATTAAACAGCTTAAGCATCTAGCCCAGACCTTCGGGTCAGATGTTCAGAATCAGGACATTCTTCTCATGAAAATGTTCTCCTTCTCTCTCATGGACAAAGCAGCTCAATGGTATTAGACTCAAACGTGTCCTATCAACACATGGGTTGAACTACAATCCGAGTTGCTGAAAAAGTTCTTCCCAGTTGGTTGGACGAATGCTTTACGACACCAGATCACGCACTTCACACAGCATCTTGGAGAACCACTTCACGAAGCATGGGATCGTTTCCTAGATCTCATGCGAAAGTGCCCCCATCACGGAGTGCCTAAATGGGAACAAGTCCAGTCTTTTTACCAGGGACTCCATGAAGATATCCATTTATTCGTCAATGCAATTTGCAGAGGAAATATCATGGGTCAACACGAAGACACTGTGTGGGAGATTCTCGAGAATATGTCGACAACTCCATCAATAATGACTCCATGGGCATATTCGACATTGCCTGACGGGATGGAAGCCTCGACATCATACTCGGGATTTTAGCAGCAGCCACCTATTTTACCTACACTAAACCCGAACCAGGCAGGACTGAATTCAGTAACAACCCGTAGTGGCAAAGCAACACAGGACCCACCTTACCCAAGCCACTTTCAACTTGGTAGTACTAACACAAACCCTAGGATAGTCATTCAGGATACCCCTATCCCAGATCAAGAACCTAGACCTATTATAGAGGAACCACCTAAGGTTCCATTTCCTGAGGCCTTGACCAAGGGAAAGAGGACAACCAAAACTGTGGCACCTGAAAAGGACCTGGTCAAGCTCTTTGAATAGGTTCATATAAACCTCCCCTTGATGGATGCGATTCGCCACGTATCGGCCTACGCACGATTTCTGAAAGACGTGTGTACACTTAAGCTTAAGCTGCGAACCAAAAGTGGGAGCCCAATCGTATTGTTGAAGCAAGCCAACTCTGTCATTTTGTGCAAACTCCCACCTAAGGCAAAAGACCTAGGTACTCCCCTGATTTCCTATACAATTGGTGATATCCAATTTGATAGAGCTTTATTAGATCTAGGAGCTTCCATAAACCTAATACCTACATCCCTACTTGACCATCTTGAGGAATCTGAGCTCAAACCAACAAAGGTGACATTACAGTTGGAAGATCGATCTATTAAGTCACCTAAAGGAGTTCTTGAGGATGTCATTGTTAGGGTTCAGGATTTCTATTTCCCAGTGGATTTCGTAGTCTTGGATATGGATGCTCCAGAGAATCTGAGAAACACACCGATCATACTAGGAAACCCTTTCTAGCCACTGCTAGGGACAACATTAACTGTGAGGAGGGCCAAATTGAACTAAAATTTGGGAACCAAACACTAAAGATCGATATATTTAAGGCCCAACAAGGGATTAATTGCGGAGTTATAGAACAAATATGTGACATTGAGGCTGTGGTTGACGATCACTATATCGAGGAAAACATGACTACTAATGAACCATAAGAGGATCAAAACCCACAATTAGAGGAGTCCGAACTCAACCTAGACACACCCATAACTCCTTCCCTTGCTCCCAACACCCACACTGAACCACCCACTACTACTGATAACCTTGTTTTGGAACTAAAGTCTCTTCCCGATCATCTAAAGTACATCTTTTTGGGTTCCAATCAGACGTTTCCTGTGATTATCAATTCCAGACTCACACCTGATCAGGAATCCTGTCTGATTTTCGTTCTCTAGCAACATCAAAGAGCCATTGGATGGACTCTCGATGATTTGACTAGTATTAGCCCCTCTTACTGCACACACTGCATCTATAATGAAGAGGGCACACGACCTTCTCATGAAATGCAGAGACATCTGAATCCTAATCTGCAAGAGGTAGTGAAAAAGGAGATCATCAAATGGTTAGATGCTGGGATCATCTACCAGATCTCCGATAGTCGGTGGGTGAGTCCAATCCAGGTTGTGCCTAAGAAGGTAGGACTCACCGTGATCACGACTGAGATCGGAGAAATCATACCGACCTGTGTAGCAAATTCGTGGAGAGTTTGCATTGATTACAATAGACTCAATACCTCCACAAAGAAGGATCATTTCCCACTACCGTTTATTGATCAGATCCTCGAAAAACTAGCAGGAAATAGATTCTTCTACTTTTTGGATGCGTACTCCAGTTATAACTAGGTGGCAATCCATCCTGAGGACCAAGAGAAGACCACTCTCACCTGCCCCTTCGGGACATATGCGCTTCAAAGGATGCTGTTGAGAGCGCTGAATCGGTGTTTAAGAGTGTTGCGTTGTAGTATAGTCGAAAAAGCGTTCAAAACAAATACAATTTTATTACTCGAATATATTCCGAGGTCGAACACAGGGTGCAAATGGAATTCATGCACTAATCTCAACAATAAATGCAAATTGAACACATAATACTAAAAATCTAATTAGGAATGTTGAGCATGAGTATATGAAAAATAAAAAGAGTTGTGGGTAAAATAATAAAGAGCATATGAGCATCAGACGTTTGATTTTGTAATCAGACGACTTAAATATCTAGTGCTACAATGCCTTTCTTTCCTTCTTCTGATTTCTTTCTCTGATTTCTCTTTTGCCTTTACGAGCCCTCTTCTTCTTTCTCTTCTTTCTTTCCTTAGCTTTCTCTATCTTATTCTTCCTTCTTCTCTGTCTTTGGCCTTCTCTTCCTTCTTCTTTAGCTTCTTCCTTCTTTCTTTGCTTTGCCTTAAGCCCTGCGGTGCTCCTCTCCTTCTTCCTGACCTCCTCTTATTCTTCTTCTTCTTCCTTTTTTGCCTGACCTCCTCTTCTTCTCTGAATTAGATAAGTGTGGAGCCAAACTCCTTAGGGCAAAACCCCCCTTCCCCTGCGTAGCTCTCCTCTCTCTTTCTCTCTTTTCTATTTCAGAGTCGCTCTCCTAGAACCTTTAACCGATCAGGTAATTGGACCTAATGGAGACCCGAGTCCAGGCTCACTGGAGTGTGTGGTGAGTGACGAGTGAATAGCTCAGGTAATCGGGTCTTGACCAGGTCCACGTGGGCATTGCCGCGGACGAGTCCGTGAGAGGGGGGGAGGAGGACCTCACCCTCAATGTTGGAGGCGATAAGCCTTGAACACAAAATCAACTTATGCAACTTTGGGCGATCGTCCACTTCCGAGGTGGGACTATCCGCCCACCTTCTTTTTGTGCGCACAGCAGCAGATGGCCTTCGTGATTGTAGTAGTAGTCGAGGTCTTCAACTCCAATCGAGAGCCTGAGTGCATGCGCGAGGGAATTCTGCACACCTGGGACAATAGCACCTGGAGCAGCAAGGCCTGGGTGTGGTGTCAGGCTTGCTTTAAGCTCCACAACAATGGTGGATGGGTGCTTGAACCTGGGAACACAAAAATAGCATCGCGGCCTCGTCAGAGCACTCAGGGAGTGTCATTGGAGCACGGCAAATGTGTTGGGGTGGTTGGCATGGCGTGTGAGTGGCTATGGTGGCGTATCTAGGGCTTACTGTGGGAGTGTGAGTAGGTGTGTTTGGTGGGATGTTTGGGTGGTCGATGGAGAGATTGGAGTGAGGGGATGTGATCAGGGAGTCAAGGCGGAGGTTGTAGGGTGGTTGGTGAGGTGGATGGAGGTGCGGAGCGACAGGGGCACCTCGCTGGAGGTATCACCAGAGGTGGAGAAGGTGACGGTGGTCAGTGGCGTTGAGGGTTGGTTTAGGAAAATAAAGAGAGGGAAGGGGAGTGAGAGAGAGAGAGAATCTACTACCTACCTCTAAAGGATGAAAGGGAATGGATTCCCATGCTGGTATGGTCGTCGGATGTGGGGAAGATAAAGACCTCCGTAGATGAGGTGGCGGCGAAGACAGGGTAGAGGCGATGTCAGCCGGTGTTGCGCAACACGGAGGACTGAGAGGAAGACAACTTGACCACTGGTATTGTGGTTGGGAAATGAGAGAGCGAGGGAGAAGCCATCGGAGCTTGTGGAGTTGTTATGGCCGGAGGGGAGAGAAGAATGGAGGGAATTCGACCCAATTTCAAGCTGAAGGAATGCGGTTGGATCTGGGGCTTCTTAAATAGGTCTCTAGAGAGGGATTTGTGCTTGGAAGAAGCAAGGTAGGGTTGCCAGAGTTGGAAACTTCAAAAGACCCAAATCTCTCATGCGTTTGCGTGAGAGATTGGGAAATAATTATGGATCACAGATGGGTTCAGATTGGAGGAGACTACTCAGAGAATCTCCCTACCAATTTTGGGAGGGATTCTCTGAGCAATCATGGAGAAACCTCCTTTCAAAGCTTGTCGGAGTAGGATTCCTCCACTATAATGGTGGAGGGACCTATTTGTGAAGATGATAAGAAATCTAGGAGGCTGATTGTAAGGGTTTTTGAAAGATAGGGATACAAATGTAATCAGACTGGACCTGTTTGCAAATTAGGTCAACATGAGTTACCTTTAGGTCAAAATTTTGGTAAAAACCTAATTTTAACATAAATAATCCAATGGTGAAGTTGGATTTTGGGTTTGACCACATTTGACTGGGAAATTTATGCAAAAACCTAATTTTAGGTAAATATCTATCTGAGATCCCATTCTAGGTCAAGATGGGTTCCAATGGCAAAATTAAATGTTATAAACCATAGAGAATATTTTTCTATGATTTTTAGAGGGTTTAGGTGAATTTTATTCTGACCAAAACCTTAGTTAATCAAGTGGGTCTGTTTTAAGGTTTCAAGAAGTCATTTAATTCACAGGACACACACAAAGCCTTTTCTGTTTGATCCAACCCACTTATTATCTTATTAAGACCCTTTGACCTTTGTTTAGCCCTTGAGAAAACCCTTGGTTGTACTGCAATGGTAAAATTGCAGTTTTAACCCTAGTTTCTTATTTTCTTCTTAGAATGGTTGTGCAGTGAATTATGACCTTTAGTCAGTTATGTAGGAGCATTTATTCTCTTCATTGGGTCAAAATGAGCTAGTTAGGGCTCATGATGGTGCTCCCATCAGATTCCTTTTGGTCTCTGCAATGCACCCGCTACTTTTTAGTGGTGCATGCTTGTCATATTCTCAGATATGGTAGGTAATTATCTGGAAGTCTTCATGGATGACTTCTTAGTTTTTGGCGAATCATTTGACGATTGCCTCTTACACTTTGTCCAGATCCTCAGGCGGTGCATTGACGTGAATCTGGTTCTTTCCTGGGAAAAGAGCCACTTCATGGTGCCTGAAGGAATTGTCCTGGGACATCTCAACTCTGAAAAAGGCATCCAGGTTGATCGAGCCAAGGTGAACCTGATTTCTAAACTCCCTATGCCTAGTACGATCAAAGACATCTGATCTTTCTTGGGGCACGTCGATTTTTACCGTCGATTCATTCCTGATTTCTTGATAATCGCGTGCCCCCTGACTAATCTACTATTTAAGGATGTTCCTTTTGAAATATCCAAGGAATGCACTCAAGCATTTGAAATCCTACGTGATCGAGTTACCCAAGCTCCGATCCTACAGGCCCCTAATTGGTTTGAATCCTTTGAGATCATGTGTGATGCATCTGATTTCACTGTAGGAACAGTACTTGGGTAGAAAATTGACAGGAAACCCATGGTCATCTACTACGCTAGCAAGACACTTGACGAGGCTCAGCGTAACTACATAGTTACTGAGAAAGAGCTGCTAGCCATAGCATTTTCCCTGGAAAAGTTTGAGGCATCTCCTTGCGAAGGACGAGAAACATCGACTAATCTGCTAGATCTTACTATTACAAGAGTTTGACCTCGAGATGCATGACAAGGCAGGAAAACAGAACATGGTAGCTGATCACTTGTCCCGCCTTCCTTCTGACATTATCGACCCTTCCGGACCCATTACGGAGCATTTTCCCGATGAGCACCTCTTAACTATCAGTACGGGGCTTCCATGGTTTGCTGATCTAGTAAACTACTTGGCATCACATCAGATCCCGTCTGATTGGCCGAAGGCCAAGAAAGATAAATTGCTTTCCGATGCCAAGTATTACTTTTGGGAAGACCCGTATCTCTTCCGCATCGGTGCTGATCAAATCATCCGACGATGTGTCCCAGAAGCAGAAATTCAGGGCATCTTGTCCTTTTGCCATGTCCAGGCATGCAGTGGACACTTCTCTGGTCATAAAATCATAGCAAAAGACCTCCAGTGCAGCTTCTGTTGGCCTACGATTTTCAAAGATGCATACAATCACTGTAAGGCATGCAATCGTTGCCAGACCTTAGGCAACATGAGCCACCGCAATATGATGCCCTTACAACCAATTCTCGTATGCGAAATCTTCGATGTTTGGGGGATTGATTTTATAAGACCCTTTCCTATTTCAGATGGCTTCGAGTACATTCTACTCGCTGTTGACTACGTGTCCAAATGGATCGAAGCCATTCCGACCCAAACCAACGATCATATGGTAGTAATCAAATTTATTCGTTAGAACATCTTTTCTTGATTCAGGATTCCACATGCTATAATCTCTGATGGAGGGACCAATTTCACTAATGCTTAATTCAGGTCACTGATGACTAAATACGGGGTGTCACACCGAATCTCTACTCCTTATCACCCCCAAACCAACGGTCTAGCTGAGCTATTAAATTGGGAGATCAAGAAAATCCTCCAGGTCACTGTTCGACTTGACAGGAAAGACTGGTCATCCTGACTTCCAGAAGCTTTGTGGGCTTATAGGACCACCCACAAAACCCAATTAGGTATGTCTCCCTTCAGATTAGTGTACGGGAAGGCATGTCACCTCCCCATCGAATTGGAGCACAAAGCCTATTGGGTAGTACGAAACTGCAATCTCGATCTTTCTAAGATAGGAACCCATAGAAAGCTTCAAATGACCGAGATCGATGAATTACCCCATGATGCGTATGAGAACTCACAAATTTATAAAGAGCAGGTTAAATCTTTTCACAACAAGCACATATCCAAAAAGATCTTTTGCCTTGGTCAGAAAGTCCTACTCTTTGATGCCAAACTTGAACTGTTCCCAGGAAAACTCAGATCAAAATGGATCGGACCTTACCTTGTCCAATGAATCTTTGGAAATGGAGCCATCGAAGTCAGTCAACTCAGCCACGATTCAGAACCTTTTGTCGTGAACAATCAGAGACTCAAACCTTTCATTGAACTTACTGATACAAATTTAGTGGAGACATCTTTTACCCTCCATTCTCCCTGAGCTCATTGCACCCAGCCGATGGCGTAAAACTCAGGGCTTAACGGGAGGCAACCCATTATTTTGAAAAATCCAAAACCTTTCTTGACACATTCCTATGCTAAACTCATATTGCACTTTAAGGTTCATCCATTAAGAACAGCCAACTCCCGACCCATTCACCCACCCAAAACCTGTTCTAATGAATGATCAAAGATGAACTCGAATCCACCTAATTTATAATGAAGACATTGCAAATCGTAGGCATGGGGGGTATTAAAGTGCAAAATGCCATGAAAATCATCTCACAAGAAAGGGTTTCATTAAAAAAATCACATATTCCAAAAATACCAAAAAGATGAAAAATTTCTTGAAAAGGAAAAAAATTGAGAGGAGAGGAAATTTTGATGGCATATCAAATTTTGAGGAGAAAAAGGGGAGGAGTTAAAAATGTCAAAAAGGAGCACAATTTGAAAAGAAAAAGAGGTAGTCATTAGTAAGAAATTATGGAATTGACTTAGTTCTAGACCATATCAAGAGAAAGAAAATGAAAGGCAAAAAGTGCTAATGAAACAGAGAAGAGATTAGTAGGAATGCTGATTTTAGGCCTTTTGGGCTATAATCCTAGGCTTAAAAATTCAAGTATCCGCTAAGATCTGGTTAATCCTCAAGAGGTTGGGGAAAATGCGAAGCTTAAGTATTAGGTCTAAGGCTTAGGGAGTATTTGGCCTCATTAACTGACCTTTGGTTTGTGGGACTCGGTAACCTAAGCACCCCAATCCACACACAGTCTGGTTTAGTGTGCTTAAGTATCAAAATCATGCAAATGCATTTAAAGTGTTCTAAAAAAAAGTCACCTATATTAGGAGTGGCTGATCAACACAAGTTGATTTGGACGAGTTCCCAGCGCAGAGAGGCGTTAAATTCCCCTCGAAGATGTGCAATAACATATCATCTCCTCGGTGCTTGTCTCCTAGGATATCTACGTATCCTATCGGGGGCATGTAAGCACCCTGTGCTGGTTCAGATGCCATGGGCGGCATTATCCCAAAATGTCGATTGCCAGGGTCTGGATTTAACTATAGAGCACCATGGGCGGGATTATCTCAAAATCTTGAAAGCCAGGGTTCTGGGGGTTGCCATGGGCGGTGCTATCTCAAAGCATTGATTGCTAAGGACCCTGCGAGGGTTGATGATGGGGACTAGGAATCTGATACATACTGTGTTGGGAAGCCAATCTGAAGCTAGAAATAAAAAGAAAAGAGAGAGAAAACTCTCCAAAAATAAAGAAAATTCCTCTATGTCTCTCTGACTAAAAAAATGTACTGCAAACTGAACTGAGGCTAAAACATGTTACAGGCACGGGTACTTTAACTACGGAGTTCAACGAACCTTAGGATAGTTTACGTGGCCCTTAGAAACCTTCGTGGCAGACTGAGGCTAGAGCTGGTCAGGTTTGGATCTTGGTTGGTACTTGAGTACCTCTAGGCCTACTATCGGCATTCTAACCTAATCTACAAAAGGAAGCATGCATCAAAGTTTTGAGCATCAAAAGATTGCATAGTTTAGAATCAAAGTTAATACCTTGAAATTTTTCTAGGGGACTAGCAAAATCTAGGCATGGGGGTATGATGGGAACACCATCATGAGCCCTAACTAGCTCATTTTGACCCAATGAAGTTAATAAATGCTCCTACATAACCAACTGAAGGTCATAATTCATTGCATAACCATTCTGAAAGAAAAATAAGAAACTAGGGTTAAAATTACAATTTTATCAATGCAGTACAACCATGGGTTTTCTCAAGGGCTGAATAAAGGTCAAATGGTCTTAATAAGATAACAAGTGGGTTAGATTAGACAGAAAAAGGTTTGCATGCTTCTGAGAATTAAATCACTTTTGAAACCCTAGAAATAGACCCACATAATTAATCAAGGTTTAGGTCAGGATAAAATTCAATTAAACTCTTTAAAAATCATAGAAAAGTATTATCTAGGGTTTAGTACCTTCAATTTGACCATCAAAACCCATCTTGACCTAAAATGTAGTCTTAGACAGATATTTGCCCTAATTTAAGATTTTGCATAAATTACCTACCCAAACATGATCAAAACCAAAATCCAACTTCATCATTGGATTCCTTAGATTCAAACTAGGTTTGTACCAAAATTTGGGCCCAAGATGAGTTTGTCTTGATGTAGTTTGAAAAAAGGTCCTGTTTGATTACATTTCTACCCCTGACTTTAAAAAATCCTTGCATTCAGCCCCCTAACTTCTTTGTCATCTTCATAATTAGGTCCCTCCGCCATTATCGCGGAGGAAACCTACTCCGGCGACCTTTGAAAGGAGATTTCTCTTTGGTTGCTTGGAGAATCTCCTCCAAAATTGGAAGGGAGATTCTCTAAGAAATTTCTGCCAGTATGAACCCATCCATATGCCCTGATTCTTTTCCAATCTCTCATGCGAACGCATGAGAGATTTGGGTATCTTAAAAGCTCCCAAGTCTGGCACCTTCCAAGCTTGGGAAGCTTGCTTCCCAAGCCTTAACTGCCACTCAGATCCCTATTCAAAGAAGCCTAGATCCTCCTGAACTCTTCATGCTCGAATTCAGCCATGAATCCTCTCAAATTCCTCTCTCCCTCACAATCGAAGGCTCCTCGACGTTAGGCGATCCCCTCTACCCTTTCTCATTGTCCGATCGCCATACCTGCGATGGATCCATCCTTCTACTCTCGTCTGCGTCTCGCCGTACTAGTAGGCATCTCTTTCCCCTTCATCCTTGCCGTTCCCACCACACCAGACCTGATGCCCTCACTGCCCCCTTCGTCCATCAACTTCCTAGCTAAGTCCCCTGTTCCTTCTACTTTCTTCTCCGCTCTTTACTTTCCAAAACCAACCACTGATGCCCCTTCACACCTCCATCTCCTCTATCTCCAGCCACCCCCTCCGGTGAGGCCATCCCCCCTCCACAGGCCACCAAAACCCTCACCAACAAGCCCAAAACCTTCGCCACACCTCACTGAGCATTTCCCCTCTCTTCATTCACCTCACCACTCACTCACATGCACCCCCAAACACACCCACTCACACGCACACAGTCTACTCTAGCCATGCACTCACAGTAACTCTTACGCCACGCCACCACCCCCATCACATTCGCCGTGCTCTGACGATGCTCCTTGAACGCTCTGACGTGGCCGAGAGGCCATTCTACTGATTTCAGGTGCCAACCCTTGTCTGCCATTGGCAAGCAAGCTTCGAGCTTGCTTGAGGTCGCTCCAGGCCTTGCTGTCCCAGGTTGAAGTCCCAGAACGTGTGAAAGTATCTCGCACACGGTCCCAGGTCTTTAATTGAAGTCGTGAGCCTCAGACGCTGAGGCAATTACTAAGGAGATCCCTGCTGCAGGCACGCAAGAAAAGAGGTGCGTGGATAGTCCCACATTGGGCAGTTCTGAAGCCACGCACTTGCATAAATTGAAAAACTGTCAGTAGCTGTTCGCCTCAAATACCACGGGGTGAGGTCCCTCTCACCTTCACCCAACCTCATCTGTGACACGCCCCTGCGGACTTGGCCTGACCCAACTTGACCTGCACTCCTCGCTCACTACCGCACGCTGGTGAGCCTGGACCCAGGTACGTGCCTAACCCAATAACTTGGATACCCGTGGCTCTGGGAGAGCGGATCCTAAGAGAGAAAAAGAGAGGAGAGTCGTGTGGGTAGGGGGAGGGTTTTGCTACAGGAACCTTCGGCTGACACTTAGCCGAATTCTGAAGAAGAAGAGAAGGAAGAAGAGAAGGCTCACAGGGTTAAAGCTAGAAGGAAGAAGAAGAAGAAGAGGAGGAGGCCAAAGCAGAAGCTGAAGAAGAAGAGAAGGATCGCAAAGAAAGAAGAAGAAGAAAGGTAGAGTCAGAGAAGGAAAGGAGAAAGAAGATGAAGAGCTAAAGTCCTGAGAGAAAGAAGAAGAAAAGAAGAAGACAACTTTAAGTCGTCTGATTTCCAAATTTGACGACAGAATTAGCTCTCATTGCATACATATACATTGAGTTCCTTGGTGATATTGTAGGAGTATTTGGTGATCTAAATCACCATTTTACTCCCATATTTTTGCACATTGATACTGATATTATTGCAATCTCTTTTAATTTTGAATTGTGATCTTGATTTCTAGATCCCATATAGCTCCCTGTGTTCGACCTCGAAACTTTTTCGAGTAATAAAAATTGTATATGTTTTGAACTCTATTTCGGCTATACTGCAATGCGACACTTTTTAAACACTGACTTAGCGTGATTGAACACAAACTCACCTATGACTCGAAAATGACTCTAAGTACTAAGCATCTTGCTGTGAAAATTGGGATAAAGTCACTCAATAGAAATTAAAATGGACTTTGGGTTTCTACACCCTAGGTGACCCAAAAAGAAATTACTGTCTAAAGGTGTATCTATCTGATCGGTAGATTTCTTTCTATTTTTATTTTTATGGAGTCAACACAAGGGTGAACCTAGTGTATATCTCCCCAGAGTATTCTACTTCCTTGCTTCTTCCTTAAGTGTTTTGGAATTTTTGTGTGTTTTATGGGTTGGGATTTGAACAAATATCCAATGGGCTGTTAGCCACAACAACTTGCTAGCCATACTCGTGCGGTAAAGTGTTGCTTATTTCTATTTTTCTTTTTCTCCTTTTTCTATTTTTTTCATCATTTTCTTTTAAGAAGGTGGCTTTCCTGATCTAAGATTTACCTAGAGGTAATAGTAAAAGAGAATGGTCTTATGGCTGGGCTCTGGACAACTAGCTAATGGGTTGTTACCCATGATAACTTACCAACCATACAACCTCAGAAGGTTTATTAGCTACCCAATTTCTGTTAGAACCGTCGAGGAGTGAGTCAGTGCAAAATGTGTGCAGATGGTTAGACTATAAGTACCCCCAAATTAGAGGGTGGGTTGATAAGTCGTATACTTAGCACCCTACTTTATTAACCATGTTAATATAAATTAAGGTGGCAAGGACTCGAGAACAAGTCTACATTTTAGTGGACACCTGGGTTGATTAAGCTTGAAGATCTAAAGAGTTTAAGTGTTCAGGTCCTCAACATATCATTTCCTAAAGTTGACAAGCTCCTAATGCCTAAGTTTTCTTTTACTAATTCTATCTCTCTTTTTTTTTTTTGATTTTTAGAAATAAAAACTAGTTCAAGCTGACAATTTTGTACTCAGAAAATGAGAAATACCACCCCCCATGCCTATGATGAATAATGTCCTCATTGGAAAATAAATGTATGCAAGGGAGTAAGGAAAGAAATCACCTGAGTTTCACCAGTGAATCTGGTCAGCTTGAATCCTCTAGGTTGCTTCCCAGGAAGTGCTAAGTTTATTGCCTCCAGCTAGGCAAAGCTCCAATTTAACCCTCAATGAGGGTTACAACTTCCTTCGGGGGAACGTAGGTAAGAAAGTGTTTTAATCTTTGACCATTAACAGTAATGGTTTACCCAATCTTAGGATAAAAAATTTCTATTGTTCCATTGGAAAAAGGTTTGACCGCTCGGTATGGTCCCATCCACTTAGACCGTAACTTCCCGGGAAAGAGTTTGAGTCTCGCATCAAAATGCCAGACTTGCTAGTTTGGCTTAAAGGTTTTTCTATTAATGCGTTTGTCATGGACAACTTTCATTTTCTCCTTATAAAGTCTACTATTCTCATAAGCATCCCGACAATTCTCTTTGAGCTCGGAGAGTTGGAGCTTCCTTTTAGTTCCAGCCATATGGGAATCCATATTACACTGCTTGATGGCCTAGTATGTCTGGTGCTCAAACTCAACCAGAAGGTGGCAGGCTTTGCTAAAGACCAATCGATATGGTGACATGCTTATCAGCGTCTTATAAGCAGTCCTGTATGCCCAAAGGGAATCATCCAATCGTGTGGACCAATTTGGTCAGATCTCACAATTTTTTGCAGAATATTCTTAATCTGCCTATTTGAGACGTCAGTTTTCCTATTCGTTTGTCGGTGATATGGGGTGGCAATGCTGTGAGTGACCCGTATTTCTTTAGTAAGGCCTGAAACTGGGCACTGATGAAGTGGCTCCCACCATCGCTGATCATGGCCTTAGGTATCCCAAACTAGGAAAAGATATTCATCTTAATAAAGACCATGACAACCTTATGATCACATTTCTGGGTAGGCATAGCTACGATCCAATTCGAAATGTAGTCCACTGAGACTAGTATATACTCGAAGCAGTTTAATGGTGGGAAGGGGCCTATGAAATCAATGCCTCAGACATCGAATATTTCAATGATAAGAATGGGTTATAGAGGCATCATATCTTTCTTGATCATGGTCCCTAGGGTCTTGCATCTCGTGTAGATTTTAGCAAAATTATGTGCGTCCTTGAATAGTGATGGCTAGTAAAAATTGGACTGCAAAACTTTTACTGTCGTCTGCTTCCCAGAGAAGTGGCCACCACATGCTTGGTCATGACAGAAGGACAACACACTTTAAACCTTCTCATCAGGAATACATCTCCTAATGATTTGATCAACACAAAGTCTAAACAACATGGGGTCATCCCAGAAATAATGTTTGGCCTTAGCCAAGAACTTGTCCTACTGTTGTCTAGACCAACCATGCGGAATCTGGCCTACCAGTAAGTAATTAACCAAGTCCGCATACCAGGGGAGGCTCTTTCCTTGCACAGCCAGAATTTGCTCATCAGGAAATGTATGAGTTAAGGGTAGTGAAGGTCCAATATGCTCCGGGTGAAGTCTGGATAGGTGGTTGGCTACAACATTCTTGGATCTGGCCTTGTTGTGTATTTCCAGGTCAAATTCCTATAGGAGCAAGATCCATCTAATCAGCCTGGGTTTAGCATCCTTTCTGGCTAACAAATGCCGGATAGCCGAGTGGTCAGTATAAATGATAACGTGGGATCCTAGCAGGTATGATATGAACTTTTCCAATCCAAAAACTACAACGAGCAGCTCCTTTTCAGTTACAGTGTTGTTCCATTGAGCCTCATCTAAGGTTTTGCTCACATAGTAGATCACCACAGGTTTCTTCTCCTATCTTTGTCTTAGGACTGCTCCAATAGTAAAGTCTGATGCATCACACATTATTTCAAAGTCCTGGGACTAGTCTGGGGGTGGTAAAATAGGTGCAGTCGAGACTGTATCCCTTAGAGTGGTGTAGGCTTTGATGCAATCCGGTGTCATGTCAAAGTGCATATCATTGGCTAGAAGGTTAGCCAAGGGTTTAGATATCTTGGAGAAGTCTTTTATGAACCTTCTATAGAAGCCAACGTGCCTTACGAAAGATCTGATTTATTTGACTGAGCTAGGAGGTGGGAGTTTGGAAATTAAGTCAACTTTAGCTCGTTCAACTTCTATGCCCCTATGCGAGACGATGTGACCGAGGACAATCCCTTCTTGAACCATAAAATGTCTCTTTTCTCAGCTTAAAACTAGGTTAACCTTGATACATCATTTCAGGATTTTCTCCAGATTACTAAGGCAATGGTTGAATGAGTCTCCAAAAATGAAGAAATCATCCATAAAGACCTCTAAGTATTCACCCACCATCTCTAAAAAGAAGGCTAACATGCAACACTAAAAGGTAGCGGGGGTGTTGCATAACCCAAATGGCATACGGCAGAATACAAATGTGCCATACGAGTAGGTAAACATGGTCTTCTCTTGATCTTCAAGTGCAATAGTAGCTTGGTGATATCCTGAATATCCATCCAGGAAGCAAAAATATTTTCACCCTACCAATCATTCAAGAATCTGGTCAATGAATGGCAGGGGGAAATGGTCCTTTTTAGTAGCTTCATTCAACTTCCTATAGTCAATACACACCTGCCATGCAGTGGTGGTGTGAGTGGGGTAGGATTCGCCTTGGTCATTTGTGACCATGATGAGCCCGACCTTCTTTGGTACCACTTGAGTAGGGCTCACCTAGGGGCAGTCGAAAATCGGATAGATGATTTCCACATCGAGCCATTTAGTCTCTTTTCTAATGGCCTCTCGCATGTTTGAGTTCTGTCATCTTTGCATCTGGTAAGAAGGTCGAGCCCTATCTTCCAAATAGATCTTGTGTGTACAATAGCTAGGGCTAATTCCCCTTAAGTGGGAAATTGTCCATCCAATTGCTGCCTGATGTTCAGAAAGAGTTGTAGTCAACCTAAGCTCTTGGTCCCTGGTCAGATGTGCATTAATAATCACAGGAAAAGTATGATCAGGTCCTAGGAGGACATACTTGAGGTTATTGGGTAGAGGTTATAGTTCAGGTGTAGGTAGTACAATGTTTGATGGGTAAGGGAAGGGAGGGAGTTGAGTGACATCAATCTCCTCAAATGGAGGTTGCCAGTGGTAATCAGCTCTGCATAGTTCTGCAACCTCTAGAGATTGGGATGGGTTAGGGTAGCCTAAAGCTGGTTGAGTCAGATGGTCCTCTAAAGAGCTTACTATCAGGCATTCTTCAACCAAGGTTTCCACGGGATTGCATTGACCCAACCACAATCAAAAGACTTAGTTTCCTTGAAGATATTCGATTGCATCTTCTTATCTCCAAAGGCAATTTTCATACATCTTGTGTTGCAGTCAATGTTAGCCTTGGCCTAGATAAAAAGGGTCAACCTAGGATGATGGCGTGTTTTGTAATTATTTGGGGACTTCCATGTTAAGGGCTAAAAAGTCAACTGGGAAGTAGAAGTCCTTGACTCGAACAATTACATCCTCGACTACCACTTTTGGGGTTTTCATAGATCGGTCAGCCAGTTGGATAGTCACAGGTGTAGGCTTTAATTCTCCAAATCCAAACTGGTGATAAAAGGTAGTCGGGATCAAATTTATTGAAGCACCTAAGTCTAGGAGTGTTAAAGTCAAATAACCAATATTACATGAGATCAAAGGTGCTCCAGGGTCAGTTCTTTTTGGAGGTAGGCTACTCAAGATTACCGAACTAGTTTGCTTAGATAGCACTACCTTCTTAGGTGCTTGGGTTCTTGGCTTACGCTTGGGTGTGCAAACATCCTTTAAAAACTTCGCATAAGCCAGTGTTGGTGCTAGAGCACCACGATCATTTGTTTTGATGATAACAAAACATGTGTTATTTAACATTTGCAATTTGAGTCCTAGATTTTAGGTCAATTGCAAATGTGGACGTGTTTAGAGGAGTTCGAGCTCGCATCCAGGACGGATTGGAGGAGCTTGACGGAAAACAGAGGAGGTTCGCATGGAGCGACATATTGAAGATAGAAGACAAGAAGAATAGGATAGATTCTTTTTAATCCTTTCTTGTATCTCTTGTCTTTATTTTCTTGCTCTTTTTATTTTCCTTAGAAAATTATGTTAAAGAGCCTCAAAGAACCCTAACAGTAGTCCTAGGAACACCGGCACAACCCTAGGATACTTAGGTTTTCTGTAGAATACTTAGAAAACCAATATAGGGTTCAAACAGCACTTCCAGACGTCTAATTCCCAAATCAAACGTCTGATAAAGTATTTTAAGACGTCTGACTGTTGTTTCAGACGTCTGATAACTGTTAGGCTGGACATAGTTAGTTCTGTCTGATGAAATCAGACGTCCAGACCTTTATACCAGACGTCTTAGGAGACGTCTGATGGACTTGCCAGACGTCCAGATAGTGGACCATTGGCTAGCTTAGCAGGCACTCAAGATTATGACTGTTAGAGCCTTATCAGACGTCCTTAGGCCTTTCCAGACGTCTGATAAATGACCGTTTTGCCTCGGTTGACCCAAAATCTCTTCTCAGAGATTTTCTAGCCATTGCAACGTTTGGAAATCAATTCCCACAGTAGAAGTAGGTTTCCAGACGTCCAGACATAGTTCCAAACGTCCTGTATGTCGTCTGATGGACTTGCACAAAAACCCTACTTAGATATGATTCAAGTCAGGAGGAAACCCGCATAGAATCAGACGTCTGACCTTGGAATCAGACGTCTTAAAGTGGCCTTCCAGACGTCTGATGCAAGAGTTAGACATCTGATAACCCTGTCAAATGTAATCATTGTCCTGATTTTGGCCTGATTCTCTTGGACTTTGTTCCCAACGGCTATAGAACCTTTCCTAAGCCTTCCAAAGCCTTCCTAAGGCCTCTATAAATAGAGGGGAGCCTTTACACACCAAGATACACTAAAAAAGACACAAGATACACACTTGGATACACTTAGCTACACACTTTCACACTCTTTTGTGTCCAGAAAAGATCTTGCTCTCCAAGCTTAAGCTCCATTCCCTTGAGAGCATCAAACCTTCGCGCACCTGCTCTCCCACCGTTGTTCACGAGAGTGACATTGCGCCGTTGCGTGGCTCACGCACCCGCGTCATCGTCGACGCACTCCTTGCAAAGCGGGGTTTCCTAATTCCTATAGAAGCTTAGGTTTATTACTTTGTTGGCTCTATAGGTTTGTTGTTTTATTTTATCTTTGTCTTTTGGTTGGGTATTCGCTTTGCGAATTCCCGTCTCCTTCGTGGGACAAAATCCTTCTCGTGGAGAGAAGGGGTTGAGGAACGCTACCCTCGTACTTGTAGCGTGGTTGTACTGAGGTTGAATCACCCTCGTTTTAAAGTGATTCGGTTAGTGGATTTGATCAACTAGGTTGATCGGAAAATCCTAACTCGAGAGGGTTAGGTGGTGGTTTTCACCCGGTTTGGGTTTCCACCTAAAATTACTTGTGTACTTGTGCGATTGATTTTTTTTGTGAGATTGCTTTATATTTTATTTCCGCATTTATTACGTCACCCCTCCTAGTAGGGCCAACCTACAGCCAGGATATGTTTGATCACTTCGATTAAGGGTATATTGATTTGTACTTGTTTGAATATTTCTAACAACTTCTCATTCTCAGCCACATTTTTTTCTTTTTGACCTTGTACAAGGCTTCAAGGTATGGGATTTGGGTTTGAATCGGGTCGAGTTCCAGATCCTTGGGTTCCTCTCGCTCATCCTCAGAGTCATTAATTATCTCAGGTAGTGTAGTCACGAGAGGGGTCGACCATTTAGGGTCCTGGGTTTGAGTGCTGCTTCTTAAGGTAACCACATTGGTTGAGGCATTGGAACCATGGTTGGGTTCTTGAAAAGAAGAAGCAGCAAACCTAGGGGGTGTTTGTGGGGCTTGTAAAATCACATGGGCTTGCTCTTAGTTTTGTTGGAATCCTTGAGGATTGTGGCGTCTATTCATTACATTGCTCGATTTCAATTGTGGCTAAGATGGAAGGGATCCGTATTGTTTGTTATCCAATAGTTGGCTCAATTATCCCTTCACCAAAGATATTTCCTCCTGATGTTTCTGATTCATATCAGCCATCATCTTAATTAGAGTGTCCATTTGGTTTTGCAGTGTAGGAGCCACCCTATTCTAGTTGTAGGGTGGTCTAGTAGCTGGACCCTACTGATTGGAGGAAGGGTTCAGCTTGAGTTGGTTCTGGAATTGGTTTGATTTTTGGTTAGACTAGGCAAAATTTGGGTGGTTGCACCATCCAAGGTTGTAAGTGTCGGAGAAAGGATCAGGGTTAGAGTATCCCTAGATGGAATGGGCATCTTCAAATGTAGAAGGTGCCGAAGCAGAGGGGAAAGAATGATCAAGGTTTGAGGGAACAAAGGTCCCTCCTTGGAACATGGTCAGGGGTTGTCCAGGTGCACTTGGTTCATAGACTGAACCAAGTCAACATTGTAAGCTCCCTTCACTAGGGAGAAGGTTTGCAATGGGGATCGGGATTGATTCAATAGTTCATCAAATTTTTTGTCCACCAACTCAACCCGATCCAATTGCTTTGCTATGATGTCCATGTCAAACATCCCCGATTAGTTTGTACTTCATAAATCCCACCACAGGGTTGACTGGACCTATTGAATTGGGTCATGGAGGCATTATTAAGCAAGTGCTCACTCATTAACTCAAATAGCTCGAACGTGCTTTCCTCGTCCTTGTTCAGAAAATTACCTCCACATGAGGCATCGACAAAATTCTTAAGGTTGCTGTGCAAACCATGGTAGAAGATATGGACCAATTGTCACCTCAGAACCTCGTGGTGTATGCATTTCCTCAATAATTCATTAAATTGTTCCTACACCTCATGAAATTGTTCTCCACTTTGTAAGGTGAATGTGGTAATGGCTCTTCTAAGGGCATTAGTCTTTCCTATGAGGAAAAACTTCTTTAGGAATGCATGCCTCAATTCTTCCCAAGTTGAGATGGGTCTCCCTAAGGTCCTAAGACAATGAGAAGCTTTGTCTCTCAGGGAGAACGGGAACATCTTAATTAAACTAATGTCCAAACGGATGTTCCTTAGTTTCACGGTTCGAGCAATCCGATATAGGTCTTCCAGGTGTTGGAAAGGGTTTTCGTTTGAGCTCCCATGGAAATGGCTTTGAATCAGGCTAAGGACATTAGGTTTTAGCTCAAAATCATCTCCCCCTTCGGGGACCCTAAGATATGGCTCAACACGGATGGTAGACAGATTGTAGAAATCATGGAGAGGCCTTGGTTGGCCCTTAGGTGGTTGTGGTGGGTTAGGTGGGGGTTGCCCTTGAGGGTTCTGCAGTCGGTGTATGGCCTGCATGATGGTTTGGATCTGTTGTTGTTAGAGTTGGTGGTTGGAGGTGATTTGAGCTTGGATAATGGCCATAGCATTAGGTTGAAGTTGGTCCTCAATCTCGTTAACTCTTGGGTTGGCCATTTCCTCAGTCCTATCCCTTGAGGAATCAAGTCTCCTAATCTCTCTATCTAAAGCAACCAATTCAGGATTAAGTGATCGTCTTCCATGCATGCACTAGAGATGACCAAGAAAGGATGCAAAGGGAGATAGGTGCGAGAAAAGTAGGTGCACAATCAAGCTAACAAATCTAGGCCCTATAGTGTAGACCTAGGTGACCTATGCTTTAGAAGTAAACTCTACCACACGATGAATTTGGTGTTTTCCTTACTCCTGAAGGTGGCAAAGTTGGGCAGGCGAAGTAGGGGGAGCATGTCTCGAGGGTCGCTAATTATGCCAAACCCCTACTTAAGTCATTTGACAATCAGGCCTCCCAACTTAGCACCTTATGAAGCAAGCAGACATCACTAATTCGAAATGCGTTCAGGAGAATACCCTGAAACAAACTCAATGAATCATAGGGCCAACATCTACTCAATTTTATTGTGGGCTAGGTTAGTGCTTGTACTCATGGTATATGATGAAGCGTTGTTGGGGCTTGTAATTGAGTGTGTGTGTGCACTCAACAAAACATGGTTTTCAAGCAAGGTTTTTAGGACGTGTCTTTTAATGATTCGTCCTTGCTTCAGTGCTTTTTAAGGTTGGAATTTCTCAATATATTCAAGCAATGTTTGTAGTTGGCACACAAAGTTTTGTACACATGGATGATTGTAAATTTCCTTTTTGAGAAAAATATGTGGCCTTAGAAAATAACTCTAATGTATTCACCCTAAAGCTCATGCAATTCTATTAGGTGAATTGATTTTAATTGGAGTGGTGTGGCCCAATACAAGACACGAGTGGCTTTGTAAACACCACTCAAAAGGAGAAACACTCAAAAGATTTTCTACAGATTTTAGAGTGTAAAGAAATATATATTTTTTTGTTTGGGTGATGGATTTCAAATGTGGGTTAAGCAATCATTCACCACGCCAGTTTTTTTTGAATTTTTTTTTTGATTTTTTTTAAAGCAAGCAAACAATCAAACTATCCTAGGGTTCATGCACGAACCTAAATGCAAAAGGAAATATTTTCTTTTGGATAAACGAAAGTTGAGATTATGCTAAGATGGAGTGATACTCGCAAGAGTCTTCACGGCACTTTACTCCCGATCTACCATCTTGGACTGCACTCCTCTTATCGCTTTCATGCCAGATTCCTACAATTAATCAAAAATGAGAAAAGTGAAATGTGAGCACCAATGCAAGGATAAAAGCGACTAAAGGATCTGTTGCCTCCCCGGCAATGGCACCAAAAATTGACATCGAAAAATGTGTTTAGATAATTTGTCCATTATAGCAAGCATCTATGACATCAATTTTAAAATGAAATATGAAGATATGAGTACGAGTGTTGAACACGAGGAGGTATGGAATCAAATCGATTAATCGCTTAACTATCACATGATATTTATTTAGTTTGCCTGTGAAAAGAGAGTGAGAGTGAGAGAGGGTATAGGGTTAGTAATTTGTAGTAGAGCAACAATATCTAACTATGCATGAAAAGTAGACATGATGAATCATAATAGAATCTAGCATAAGACAACAATTATGATATCAAAATCTACTTTATTGAATATCAAACATGGTTTGGCAGTTGTGATCAACAAAACTAGATGAATGCTTAAAGAAAAACAAACTACAAGCTATAGAAGACTATAAATTAAGTACGAGGAGGTGGATGGCATCAAGGCAGCACGACAATGGAGGGACTTCCGTCAGGGGCTCGGCGTCTCGGGGAACACTCTTTGAAGCTCTATTGAGGTGGAGACATGCTTGCTAGATGATAGGAAGAGATGCCTTGCAAGGGGGGTCCATAAGGCTATTTATAATGGAGAGGTGGCCAAAATAGGTATTGCACCATTAGTGATAGCAAGGACATCGCTGCAACCCTACTATAAGCGTTGCTGTAGCCTAGCTCCCCCACTCGTTGTCATCCGCACATGCACAGGTGTCATCACACACCTGCCATCGAATGCAAGGTGCAGGATCGCCATCGGATGGTCAAGATCATGCGTGAGCATGTGCTTCAGATTGCGCAGATCGTGCACGTACGATCGGGCATCAAATCGAGAGTTAGACCATGCGTGTATGAATCGCACACTTCTGGAGGCACCACATGGAGCCTTAGCGTCCGCCCGATGGAAATCCAATGGGCGAATTTCGGCCGCAGTTGTCGTGCGGCTGATTTGGGGCATTCCGCGACTCAAACCTGCGCGGGAGCCTTGGGAGCACTTCTCCCTACCGATGCGCTATGCACTTGGATTCTCGAGTGGATGGTTGATGTGACACGCGGTCTCGACCATTGGATGGAGATCCAACAATTGAAATTTCGCATGTCCTTGTTCTTCAGGTGATGAGGAGTGATTAAGGGGATGACATGGCTGCTTACCAGTTGTTGGATGGGCACCCAATGGCCGCAATCAATGCTGGCCACGATGGAGGCTTGGGCAGCTGCCACGTGTCAAGTTTTTGGCCATTTATCATTAGATCAACAGTCAAAACTTCCCAGGCTTGTTTTGGGAGCTACGAAGGTCGGATTGAGGTGATTTTGGGTTCGTTGGACTCCGTTTGTCGATCTGGATCCATCCGTATTGTCTGATTGCTTATCTAAGGAATGTTTCAATATGCACTTATACAAAAGGTCATTAAATCTTAATCCTAAGCAATCTTAACATAAAATAATGTAGAATACATGCAATGCTCTCAAACCCATTGTATCGTGATATTAATCGCATGTGCCTTCGAAGTTGACTCTAGTTGATCAAATTATCGTTATTATATGTAGAGTCATCAATAACGCATCAAATACCAAAAGAAAGTCTTTTGGAATCATAAAAATAATGAGGCATTCGGAGCACTTATCTCTTTGCTAATAGAATTGTTGGCATAGGAACAACCACAGAGGGGAGATTGTAGCTCTAGATAAGAAGAGCTTGGCCTCTTTTGTTAATGCTTTCCACAGATGATGCCATTTGGTGGGTCTCGGAGGCTGTCGTTGAGACCACCAGGGCCTATCAAAGAATTTGTATAGGTAGGAAATGTAACATAGCTACCGGAAAATAAAAATATACAAGCAACCACATGAACACAAGCAATTGTTGACCTAGTTCTACCCTTGATGGGTGTACATCTGGGGAGGGAATTTAACCCTTAATGTCTATTATTGGTAGCAATGATACAATGAATAGTGAGCCGTAGGCTCTTTGGATTACCCCCCATGGGTCCCCCCTCAACCATGTAGATATGAGATATTTTTAGAATACGAATGTTGGCGATTACATTTTTTGGAATATGTAATTGCTAGAGTTATGCAGAGTAATGATATAATGGGGGACTTATTGATGAATAGTGGAGAATAATGGTGAGTTATTGCATCAACTCGTAACCGCTTGGTGGTCCATGTCTCTTCGCATTCCCGTGTGGGCCGAGTCCAAGCGGGTTCCACCAGTCTGGTCACAAGCCAATTGGGCTTATTTCGCGAGGTCAATTTCTTCCCTCATTAGTGGGATTCGCATGCGGACAAAGTGCATGTGAGCTAGAATGGGCTGGGCACTGCTTGTGCGTGGAGCATGCACGAGCCACGTATTGAATGTGCACGTACGGCTTCCTTGGCACGTGGGCTGTTGAATGTCTTGAATGTGGCCCCTTTTGGAGATTTTTCTTGAAGGCCAATTGGAATTTCTTTGGACCTAGGAGTTATTTATGTGTTGTAAGGACAACTTAGGTGTTGAGTGGGAATATTACAAGAGGGTCATACATTTCCTTCAAATTTGCACTTTTTCTTCCATTTTTCCCTTATTCTTAAAATTTAATGCTCTCGCTCCTTGCCTCCATCCGCCTTTATTCCTACACGAATAATAATAATTATAAATTGCATAATTTACAATTAAATGCATGGACTAACCTACAATGCCCAAAATGCCCCTAGTGCACTATTTAGTACTAAATGTGATGTATCTACTTAGGAATTAGCCTAATTTAGGCAAATTAAGTGTATTAACTATAGTGTTATTAGTTACATTCTGAATTTTGCATTTACTTTTGTGCATCAAAAAATTCCAAACATTTTAGATTACACTCCTTCATGTTAGGTTGGAATACTCTCAAAATTTAGTCAAAAATTCCTTCCAAAAATAAAAAAAATTATGTTTAGATCCTCACATTATTACAAATTAGTCCTATAATTTCCTATATTTTCTTTCTAAATCTATTTTGCACATTTTAGAACTTAGTTTTATGGGAAAATTGGTAGTAATAGTGTTTAAGGTTTGAGGTACACCCATAAATTTTATTAGAATTTTCATACTTTCACAAAATTAATTTCTTGCAAATTATGTTTTCCCTGTGTTTGTATCCTAGTCCCTATTTTTCAGTTCCATTGTCTTATCCCAATTTAAAAATATTAAAAAATATGAATATTAAGAAAACAAAAATACGTTAATTTAGGTTAGTAGAAAGTGACTTAAGCATTTCGCCTCCCTATGAGATGACTCAGACTCCCATTTTACTTAATTTTATCCCTTTATGAGTTCAGAAAGTAATTAAATGATCATGATTTTGCACTACAACATTCTTATTGCTTAGTGAATTTCACAATCAGTAATCGATTTGTGTGATTTCTTCGAGAGATCATTCATCTCCTGTCACTTTCCACATACATAGCTTTCTAATATCAGCACCAACGTGAATGCATCTACTATTGGTCTACTAAATGTATGCATTTGTGAATAGGAATACATATCTGTCTTAGGTCAAAGGATTCTCCTTCTCCATGATAACATTAGGGAAGGACTTTGGCTATTTCCTATTTCATCAAGTTAACTTCTTAACTTGACTAGTTGAGAGTCCTTGAATCTCCATTCAAGAACATCAATCAGGCGGTAACCTCTACAAAATGTTGCTATCCTAACTGTTAATCGCTCTGAAACGGGTTTTAAAATCGTCGTGTTGTAGTATAGCTCGAATTAGTGTGAAAGCATATAATATTTATTACTCAAATGAAATCCAAGGTCAAACATAAGGAACAATTGACAATTTAATACTCAAGATTACAATCAAAGATGTAAGAATTTGCAATCAATAAAGATATATAAATGAAATCCAATGTCAAGAATGCAAAAAGAAAAGAGGGTAAAATGGTGATTTGAATCACCAAATTACCCTACAATTTAACCATAATTATCTCAAATGTTTGCACATTATCCACCATAATCAATTCACTCAAGATAAGTAAGCAATAGATCCTGAGAGGCTTGGATATGTGAAGTCAGATGACAGATTTGGGCGCTTAGATGCCTTAACAGAGGCAAAGGCCTCTTCCTCTTTCTTCTTTCTCTCTTCAAGCCTCAGGGAGAGGCTTCTCTCTTCTTCTCTTCCTCTTCTCCTCTTCTTTCTCTTCCTCCCTTAGCTTTAGAGAAGGTGCAGAAAACTTAGCACGCCAGCAGAGGCAAAGGCCTCTTCAAATCTCACAAGAGTCAAGAGGAGGACAGTAGAGCAAACCCCCCCTCTCCTCTCCATTTCTCTTCTTCCTTTCTCAGACCAAGCAAACCTGACCAGACCTGGGTATCCAGGTAATTAGACCAAGCCCAGACCCATGGAGCGTGAGCGTGGGCGAGGGCGTGCGTGGGCACGTGCGAGGGGACCTCATCCCATGCTTATTGAGGTGAATAGGCTGTAGCACAAAATCAATTTAACCAGCTGTGCACGCTCATCTATTTCCGATGTGGGACTAATCCCACACCTCTTCTTCGCGTAGCTGCAGGGTGACTTCCCTCACCAAATTGAACAGCAACCGAGGACAACGCCTCCAATTGGTGCCTTGGGATCCTTCCTGGAGGTGTTTTGTGTGACCTGGACATAGCGCTTGGAGCAGAAGATGCAAGAATGAGATGAAAGCTCGCTTGAAGCAGCTGCAGCAATGGTGGCGAAGGTCCTAAACCTGAAATCCAAAGAACGGTCTTCCGACCTAATTAAACCAGCTTAGTAGCATTGTCGGATAATGACAAATGTGATGGTGGCCGTGCGGTGGTGTTTGGTGGGGTGAAGAGGTCGTACGACCTCAAAACGTGGGTGCAGTGAGCGTGGAGTTTGGCAAGTGATTGGGGTGAGCGATAGATGGATTTAGGTTAGGGCTTTAGTCAGTGGAGTTTTGGCAAAGCTGATGAGGGTGGTAGCAATGAGTTTCGAGCAATGTGGCAGTGTGTAAGTGTCGCTGGAGCGTCACCGGAAGCGAAGATGATGGCGTTGAGGGAGAAGCGGTGGTCGTGCGTGTGTTGCGAGAATGGGAAAATAGTATAGAGAGGGAAAGGGAGAGATAGAGGGACTTAGGGTTTCGGTAGAGAGGCGAAGGGCTCCGGTGTTGGTCGACCAGAGCTGGAGAAGGAAGTAGAGACCACGAGGCGGTGACGATGAATCAGACGGAGGAATTCCCTTGCTTTGGCTGGGGAGGGTCACGAGGAAGAGAGGAAGAACTTAGGCCATCTAATTTGATGGTTGGACGACCGAAGGAGGGGGATCTAGGGAGGTCGTTGGAGCAAAGATGTTTGGTGGCCAGAGAGGGTAGATTAGGGTGATTTGGCTCGCCAAAACTTGCTGAAAAGCTTGGTCGTGCCACAGGGGTTCTTTTATAAGCCATAGGAAGCCCTTCCAAGCTTGGAAAGAAGCTTCCAAGCTTGTTGGAAGGTTTTTGAGAAATAGGATACCCAAACCTTTGAAAGGTTCACATGGCCTTTTGGGAAAGACTTAGAGCCTAAGGAATGGCTCAAATGGAAGGTAACTTCTCAAGGAATCTTCGGTTCAAATTTGGGAGAGATTGATTGAGAATCGAGCGAGAAATACTCGCTTGAAACTCGACGGTGAAGGTTTAACCTTCAAAAAATGTCACGGGGACCTATTTTGAAAATGATGACAAATTTAGGGGCCTTTTTGTGAGTATTTTGAAAGTTAAGGGCATATGTGTGATATAAAAGAATCAGATAGGACCAAATTGCAAACTAAGTCAAGATGATCTCAGATTAGGCCCAAATTTTGGTACAAACCTAATTTGGACCTAAGGAATTCAATGGTGAAGTTGGATTTTGGTTTTGACTAAGTTTAACTAGGTAATTTATGCAAAAATTAAAATTAGGGCAAATGTCAGTCTGAGACACTATTTTGGGTCAAGATGGGTTCTGATGGTCAAATTGAAGGTACCAAATCCTAAAGAATATTTTTCTATGAATTTTAGATGGTTTAGGTGAATTTTATCCTGACCAAAACCTTAGTTAATTAAGCGAGTCTGTTTTTAGGATTTCAGAAGTCATTTACTTCTCAAAACACGCGAAAACCCTTTTCTATCTGTATGAACCCATTTGTTGGACTTTTGGGACCATTTAACCCTTAATTAACCCCTGAGAAAACCCATGATTGTACTGCAATTTAGATATGATGGTAAAATTACAGTTTTAACCTTATTTTCTTGTCTTTCTCTTAGAATGATTATGCAATGAATTATGACCTTCTGTCAGTTATGTAGGAGCATTTATTCCTTGATAATGACTAAATTGAGTTGGTTATGGTTCATGATGGTGTTCCCATCACCAACTCAGGCCAGAAATGATTAATCGAATTAGATGGTTTCATGGTATGCTATTGGGCCCTCTAAACCATTTAGATCTCTGAATCAACACATCGACTTTATTTCATTTAGTTAGGTACTTTGCCCTATTTGTACAAAGGAACCCAATTCATTTACTGGAAAATAATCGAATTCCTTTTATTTAAATGTAAAATGTAATAATATTACATAACTTAGATCATTAGCTCAGGGCATACAAAATCAAACAATAACTACATGCCTGTACCCAATATTTGCATCCCTTAATTTGATGTTGATTAAGAGATTCAACTGGCTACAATTGCTCTACTACCCCACTTTTATGGAAATAACTCTAAGGACTCATTCCAACCCTTAGAAGAGGACTTTTTAGCAATTAGCGAGACTGTTAAGATTAGGAACTTGAATTATGACACCTTGAGGATGAAATTATTTCTATTATCTCTTAAGAATAAGGTTGGCCACTAGTATAGAAAGGGAGACATATCATGACTTGGAATCAAGTGAAAACTGAATTTTTAAAGAAAATTTTTCCTCTTGGAAGAACTAATAATATAAGAAGAGCCATAACCACTTTCCAACAGCTAAGGGAACAATTCTATAAGGCTTGGAAAGGTTCATGGACTTGACTAGGAAGTGCCCACATCATGAAGTACACAAGTGGCAACTAGTTTAGATTTTCTACCATGGGTTTAGGCTGAGTGATCAATTAAGGAACTTTGTGGATGCATCTTGTAGAGGAAATTTTCTAAGTAAAGATAAGAACACTGCTTTTGAGCTATTTTGAGAATGAGTGAAAATTTATAGAATCATGCCTTGATGAATACCTTTGGTCAATCTATACAACACAAAGTTGGCATCCATAAGATCCAATCTAGCTTGAGCCTGGTTGACATGGACATAATTGTGTAGAAGATTGATAAAGTGGATTTGATTTTTAAGAAACTTGATGAATTATACTAGAAATTCACCAAGACTTTTTCATCAAGCCCCTTATTCTTCTTCCAGTCCTTTTCATAAGGAGTTAATACATGTACTAGATCAGACACCTCCATCATGCCACCTAGAGGAAACCTACCTCCTAGGTTTAATTAGAATCTTTATCCAAATGTGAACCAGTTCCCATAGTAAACCCAATTCTCGAACCAAGTTCACATGGCAGATCATGTACCTTAGATGGCATAATCACAACCCTCTTAGATTAACCAGGCTCCAATTTTGCATTTGTAGCAGAATGCAAATGCAGGACATAACCCAAACCCTCTAGGTAGTTGTAGTTCTATTACCTTAAGAATTGGTAGGGTGTCCAAGGATCCAATCCAAGGTAAGGGTAGCATGATTGAGGTGTTGGAGTTACGTGCCTTTGGTGACCCAACCTAAGTGGAATCACTTGATCAGTGATTTGAATTTGAATGTCAGATCATGTGGACACACTAATGTGGTTAGTTGGATCTCCCAGTATAATTGGTAGAATGTACTATAGCCATATTGGACATATCGATGACAAGTGTCAAAGATCCAAACGATTTGGATTGAGGATTTCGATAAGTCATCAAGAACCATCATGATATCTAACTATTGTCTCTAGTCTGTGCAGAGATGGCAATCTTCTTGAAAGGTTGTTACCTAACTAATTGTTTATCACTCTAAAACAGGTTTAAAGTCGTTGCATTGTAGTATAGGTCAAATCAGTGCGAAAAACAGATAAAATTTATAACTCGAATATCAAAAATGAAAGTCCGAGGTCATTTGCTGGGAGAAAATATGGAATTCATGCACTAACCTTAATGAATAATGTAAATGAGCACAAGATATTGGTTAAAAACTAATATATAATGTATGGAATGAGTATATGAATAGACAAAAAGGAAATCTAGACAAAATAATGGTGATTTGGATCACCAATTATTAGTTTAACATATGGAACAATTACTCAAACATTATCAAAGGAAGGAACATATGATCAGACGTTTCTATAGTGCTCCTCCTTTCTGTTTCTTCTTCTTTGGTTTCTCTTTTCCTTTTCTTTCTTCTCAAGTCCTCCTTCCTTCCTTCCTTCTGCTTTCATAGTACACACAAGCCTTCTTTTCTCTTCATGCACAAGGGCTACACACCCTTCAAATTCAGCTAAGTGTCACAGAGAGCAAAACCCCCTACCCCTCGATAACTCTACATTCAATGATGATAATTCTGTCAACCAAGGTTTATCTTGAGGATATATCTGCACTAATAACACACCATAATGGGCATGGAAGCACTACATGCATCGTGAATTAAGATTGCTTATAAATCAATGTTTAATGGACATATGTACAAGTGCATGTTGAAATAGGCCTCAGATGAGCAATCAGACCACACGGATGGATTCAGATCGATAAATGGAGTCCAACAGACTTGAAATCACTTAATTCTAACATCCGGAGCTCCCTCGACCAGCCCAAGAAGTTTTGTCCATTAATCATCAGATCAATGACCCATAAGCGGCCACGTAGCGCCATCTGCCGTGCCCGCACCCACGCTGCAACCACGCTTGTCTCACAAGATGCATCTTGGTCGTCCGATTGTCCATCGGACGATTGAGCGTTCACGCAAAATCGTGACAAAGCGTGAGTGTAGCGCAATGGTTAGCGCCTCAAATCCACGCACGCAGACATTCATTCAAGCTGGGGCAAGGCTCAAATCAGCAACAGAGGCGCACCCAAACGAAATTCAGCCATAGATGATGGCACGAATGGTGTGGATGGTGGCTACGTGGCTCTCTAGATGCACGCCATCGCTCACGCATGCTCAAGGCACGATTCCAGTCGTCTGATCTTCCATCGGACAACCCATACTATGTGCCAGGCGATGATGTGCACGATCCATAGTACGCGCCCATGCAAACTCTCGACCGTCTGATCATCCATCGAACAGTCCACATGGTGCACACACGAATCACGCGAGGGAAGGAAGCACGCGCTCGCGCTTGGACCGACAGGCAAGGGGCTTCACTAATGTTTCTAGAATGGGTTTTGCGACATCCTGGACATCGCTAAAACCCTTACTTAGTTTGGAAACCCCTTCTTCTCTATATAGACCTTTTCAACCATCCCATTCAAGGGCATTAAATTCACACACACTCTCCATGCAACACTAGCCTTCTCCTAGCTCCACCAAACACTCCATACCGCCTCGGAGTTGTCAAGCCACCGATGGAGCCTCCCTCCACCGCCGTGGCTACCTTGCCTCCTCCTCACACTCTCTTTACTTTAGTTTTATGTTGCACTTGTTTAAGCTTTCATCTATTGTTATAGTTGTAAATAAACTCTAATCGCATGCTATATGTTGATGATGTTTCATATATCATAGCTCACATCCTCTTAGAATTATTGTCAAGTTTTAAACACAGTCTCTAACCCTACTCTCTCTCTCTCATTTTCTTGCAAGTAAGCAAACCAAACAATTCTTGTGACAACTAAAGCAACAAACTAATCCAATTTCACGCCTCCTTGTGTTCGACACTTGGACTAACCAAATTTTACATCTTAAATTAAAATCGATGTCGCGAATGCATATGACATTGGCATAATTAAACAAACGCGTTCCATGCATGTCAGTTTTTGGCACCATTACTAGGGAGGCAACGAATTTCTTTTGTCGCTTTTATCCTACATTTGTATTCACATCTTCTAACTCATTTTGCTCTCTCTACTTGATTGGTTGCAAGAACTCGATGCTTGGGCGATGAAGGAGCACGATCCAAGATAATGGACTGAGAGTGAAGTGATGTGAAGATGGTTGTGAGTATTACTCCACCCATTGATTGTTTACTTGCCTAAAAAAAATACAAAAAAAAAACATAAAAATAAAAAATTGGCATGGTGAATGGCTACTTGACCCACATTCCAAACTCATCACCCAACTAAAAAAGAAAAAACTCTAACGATCTTGAAGAGATAATAATTTTGGAGTGTTCTTCTTTCTTTTGAGTGGTGTTTGTGAAGCCACCATGACTTGACTTAGGCCGCACCACTCACCATAATTAAAATAAACTCACCTGGTAGAATTGAATGAACACTAGGGTGAATACACTAGGGTTGTTTTTCTAGGGCTACATCATTCTAAAGGAAATTGCCTTTCACCCGTTGTGTGCAAAACCTTGTGTGCCCACTTGAACCTTGTTTGAAAACATTAAGGAACTTCAACCCTAAAAAGAATTAAAGCAAGGATAAATAATTAAATGACACCACATCCTAAAATCCTTGCTTGAGAACCATGTTTTGTTAAGTGCACACACACGCTCAAAGAGGCATAGCCCCAAACAATGCCTCATCACATATTCTGAGCACAAGCACTATTGTAGCCCCTCATTAAAATGGAGTAGATGTGCCCTAGGTAGGACTAGCCTAAGTATTGAAGGTATGATTAGGTTTGCTAGGCACTTGGCCTTCATTCCCTTTGTAGAATCTGGTGTCTAGGCTGTGGGGAAGTGTCAAACGATCGTGGTTGTGGGGTCTACAGAACCGACAGTGAAAGTCAAAGGAAGAACCTTCCCTTCAATCCCCTCGTAATCAACCTGGACAGATTAACATCGGGAATGGTGGTTAAGTGCTTACAGATCTGATCATTCCCTTTGACGCTTCTAGGTCACCTAGGGTATACACTATAAGGACTAGACTTGCTTGCTTGTTTGTGTACACATTTCTCGCACATGTCTCTCTCCGCATCCCTCCCTGTTCTTCTCTAGTGTATGCATGGGAGACGATCACTACATCCTGAGCTATTTGTTTTAGATAGGGAATTCAGGAGGAGACTTGATTTTACAAGGGAAATGACTAAACCAAGAATTGATGAGATCGAGGATCAACCCCAACCCAATGCTATGGCCATCATTTAGGCCCAAATCTCTGCCAACCACCAACTTCAACAACAACAGATCCAAACCATCATGCAAGACATACGTCGATTGCAAAACCCTCAAGGGCAACCCCCACTGAACCCACCTAACCCACCACAACCTCTTGAGGGCCAACCTAGGCCTCTCCGTGATTTTTACGATCCGTCTGCCATCCAGATCAAGCAACATCTTAGAGTCCTCGAAGGGGGAGATGATTTTGAGCTGAAACCTAATGTCCTGAGCTTAATTCAAAGCCACTTTCATGGGAGCTCAAATGAGGACCCTTTCCAACACCTTGAGGACCTAAACCGGATCACCCGAACTGTGAAACTCAGGAACATCAGCTTGGATATTGTTTTGATTAAGATGTTCCCTTTCTCCCTAAAAGACAAAACATCTCACTGGCTTAGAACCTTAGGGAGACCCATCTCTACTTGGGAGGAACTAAGGCATGCATTCTTGAATAAATTTTTCCCCATAGGTAAAACCAATGCCCTCAGAAGAGCCATTACCACATTTACACTACAAGGTGGGGAACAATTCCATGAGGCGTGGGAAAGATTTAATGAATTGTTGAGGAAATGCCCACACCATGAGGTTCCAAGGTGGCAATTGGCCTAGATCTTCTACCATGGTCTGGACAGCAACCTTAGGAACTTTATTGATGCCTCATGTGGAGGCAACTTTTTGAACAAAGATGAGGAGAGTGTGTTCGAAATCTTTGAGTCCATGAGTGAGAATTCTCTCAACAATGCCTCGATGACCCAGTTTAATCAATCCAGTCAACCCCATGGTGGGATTTTTGAAGTGCAAGCCAATTCTGGAACGGTTGACATGGACATTATAGCCTAAAAGTTGGATCGAGTTGAGTTGGTGGACAAAAAGATTGATGAGCTGTTGAACCAAACCAGAAACCCACTACAGACCCTCTCCCTAGCAAAGGGAGCTCACAATGTAGATTTAGTGCAGCCAATGAACCAAATACACCTAGAACAACCCCTGACCATGTTCCAGGGAGGGACCTTTGCTCCCTCAAACCCTGATTACTCCCTCCCCTCCCCCTTGGCATCTTCTATCTTTGAAGATGTCCAAGCCATCCAAGGTTACTCCAAACCTGACCCCTTCTCCAACACCTACAACGCCGGATGGCGTAGTCACCCGAATTTCGCTTGGACGAACCAAAAACCAGACCAATTCTAAAACCAACCCAGGCCAAACCCCCCTCCTATCAGCAAGGTCCGCCGGCTAGACCACCCTATAATCAGAATAGGGTGGCCCCTCCCCCACAAAACCAAATGGACATGCTGATAAAAATGATGGCTGATATGAATCAGAAACATTAGGAGGAAATGGCATTAGTAAAGGGATAATTGAGCCAGCTGTTGCATTGCAAACAATAGGGATCCCTTCATTCTCAGCCACAATCGAACCTGAGAAATGTGATCAATAGAGGCCCCAATTCACAAGGGTTCCAAGCCAATCCTGGGCATGCACACATGGTCCAGCAAGCCCCACAAACACCCCTTGGGTTTGGTGCTTCTTCTTCCTCTTCTTCTCAAGGATTTACCCATGGTCCCAACGCCTTGACCAACGCGGTTACCTTGAGAAGCGGCACTAAAACCCAAGACCCCAAATGGTCGACCCCTCCCGTGACCTCACTTCCTAAGATACCCAATTCTGAGGATGAGCAAGAGGAACCCAAGGACTTGGAGACTGACCTGATTTAAACCCAAACACCATACCCTGAGGCCTTGGAGAGAAGGAAGAAAAAGAAAGCTGTAGTTGAGAATGAGAAGCTGTTGGAGATTTTCAAACAAGTCTAGATTAATATTCTGCTCCTTGAAGCAATCAAGTATATCCCGGCTAACGCTAAGTTCTTGAAGGATGTCTATACGCTGAAGCGTAAGCCGAAAGCCCAAGCACATAGGAAGGTAGTGCTCTTAGAATAAGCTAGTTCAATGATATTGAGCAGCCTGCCTCCTAAACGAACTGACCCAGGAGTGCCCCTGATTTCTGGTAATATCGGGGACATGACATTTGATAGAGCACTCTTGGACTTAGGTGCCTCAATCAAGCTAATCTCGACTACCCTTTATCACCAGTTTGGATTTTGGGGAATTGAAACCCACACCTGTGACTATCCAATTGGCTGATAGATCTATGAAAACCTCGAAGGGGGTAGTCGAGGACGTAATTGTTCGGGTCAAGGACTTCTATTTCCCGGTCGACTTTTTGGTCCTCGACATGGAAGTCCCCGAACAGCTACAAAACACACCCATCATCCTGGGTAGACTGTTCTTAGCTATGGCTAAGGCGAACATTGAATGCGACACGGGATGCATGGAAATTGCCTTTGGAGACAAGAAGATGCAACTGGATATCTTCAGGGTGGCTAAGTCTTTTGATTGTGGCTGGGTTGAGGAGCACGATCCTGTGGAACCTCTGGTTGAAGAATGCCTCACTCTTAGCTCTTCAGTAGACCATCTGACTCAATCAGTTGATGACTACCTTGACCTACTCCAGCCTGTGGAGGTTGACCTGTGTAGAGCTGAATACCTTTAGCAACCTCCATTCAAGGAGATTGATGTTGATCAACTCCCACCCATCCCCTATCCATCAAATGTTGTCCCACCTACACCCGAACTAAAGCCTTTGCCCGATAATCTCAAGTATGTCTTCCTGGGACCTGACCAGACCTTCCCTGTGATTATCAATGCCCATTTAACTAGGGATCAAGAACTTAGGTTGACTGCAACCCTCTCTGAACATCGAGCGGGCATTGGATGGACAATTTCTGACTTAAGGGGAATTAGCCCTAACTATTGCACTCACAAGATCTATTTAAAAGATGGGTCTTGACCTTCTCGCTAGATGCAAAGGTGATTGAACTCGAATATGTGAGAGGTCGTTCAAAAAGAAATAATCAAGTGGCTTGACGCAAGTATCATTTACTCGATTTCTGATAGCCCTTGGGTGAGCCCCACTCAAGTGGTATCCAAGAAAGCTAGGGTCACCGTGGTCACCAATGACCAGAGCAAATCCATCCCCACCCACACCGCTACCGCATGGCAAGTGTGCATCGACTATAGGAAGCTTAATGAGGCCACCAAGAAAGATCATTTCCCTCTGCCATTCATTGATCAGATTCTCGAGTGATTGGCAGGGCAGACATATTTTTGCTTCCTGGATGGATATTCAGGATACAACCAAGTTGCTATTGCACCAGAGGATCAAGAGAAAACCACATTCACTTGCCCGTATGGCACGTTTGCATTCCGTCATATGCCATTCGGGTTATGCAATGCACCCACGAACTTTTAGCATTTCATGCTAGCCATTTTTTCAGAGATGGTGGGTGAATACTTGGAGGTTTTTGTGGATGACTTCTCCATATTCGGGAACTCATTTAACCATTGTCCTAGCAACTTGGAGAAGATCCTGAAGCGATGTATCGAGGTCAACCTGGTTTTAAGCTGGGAAAAGAGCCATTTCAAGGTTCAGGAAGGGATTATCCTCGGTCACATCATCTCGCATAGGGGCATCGAAGTGGATCGAGCTAAGGTTGATTTAATTTTCAAACTTCCACCCCCTAGCTCAATCAAGCAAATCTGATCTTTCCTAGGACATGTTGGCTTCTATAGAAGGTTCATTAAGGATTTTTCCAAACTTTCTAAGCCCTTGACTAACCTTCTAGGCAACGACGCCCTTTTTCACATGACAACTTATTGCATCAAGGATTACAACTCTCTTAGGGAAGCAGTCTCCACTACACCTATTTTACAACCCCTAGACTGGTGCTAGGACTCTAAGATAATGTGCGATGCATCAGATTTTGCCACCGACGCAGTCTGAGGACAAAGAAGAGAGAAGAAACCCGTGGTGATCTACTACGCGAGCAAAACGTTGAATGAGGCTCAACGAGATTACACCATCACAGAAAAAGAACTACTCGCAGTAGTCTTTGGATTAGAAAAGTTTCGATCATACCTTCTAGGATCCCACGTGACGGTTTACACCGACCACTTAGCTATTCGACATTTGTTGGCCAAAAAGGATGCTAAACCCAGGCTCATCCGATGGATCCGACTCTTGCAGGAATTTGACCTGGAGATACGCGACAAAGTTGAGTCCAAAAACATTGTAGCCAATCACCTGTCCAGACTTCACCCGAACCACATTGAATCCTCATTACCTTTGATTGACATCTTCCCTAATGAACAACTTCTACCCGTGTAAGGAAGAAAGCTACCTTGGTATGCAGACTTAGTCAACTATCTGGTGGTAGGACAGACTCCGCATGGCTGGTCCTGATAGCAACAGGATAAGTTCTTGGCTGAAGCCAAGCATTATTTCTGGGATGATCCTATGCTGTTTAGACTCTGTACTGACCAGATCATTAGGAGGTGTATTCTTGAAGAGGAAGTCCAAAGTGTGCTGTCCTTTTGTCACGACCAAGCCTATGGTGGCCACTTCTCTGGGAAGCAAATAGCTGCAAAGGTTTTGCAATTCGGATTTTACTAGCGATCCTTATTCAAGGACACACACAGTTTCTCCATGACTTACTCTTGGTGCCAGACATTAGGGACTATGACTAGAAAGGATATGATTCCCCTCTAGCCCATTCTGATTGTCTAAATTTTTGATGTTTGGGGCATCGATTTTATGGGTCCCTTCTCGCCATCCAACGGCTACGAGTACATATTAGTCTCAATGGACTATATCTCAAAGTGGATCAAAGCTGTAGCCACCTGAAGATGTGACCATAAGGCTGTCATGGACTTTGTTAAACAGAACATCTTCTCTCGTTTTGGGATACTGAAAGCCATGATCAGTGATGGTGGGAGTCACTTTATTCATGCCCAATTCTGTGCCCTACTTAGAAAATATGGGGTAACTCACCGCATTGCCACCCCGTATCACCGACAAACAAATTGGAAAACTAAGGTCTCTAATAGACAGATCAAGAATATTCTACACATGACCGTGAGACCTGACCAGAAGAATTGGTTCACACGATTGGATGATGCCCTTTGGGCATACAAGACCACTTTTAAGACCCCAATAGGCATGTCGCCTTATCGATTGGTCTTTGGCAAAGGTTACCACCTTTCAGTCTAGTTGGAACACCAGGCATACTAGGCTGTTAAGCAGTGCAATATGGATTCCCAATTGGCCAGAGCATAAAGGACACTCCAACTCTCCGAGCTCGAGGAAATCTGTCGGGACACCTATGAGAACAGTCAGCTTTACAAAGAAGATGAAAGCCATCCACGACAAACACATTCATAGGAAAACCTTCGAGCCCAATCAGCAAGTCTGGCTTTTTGATGTAAGACTTAAACTTTTCCTTGGGAAGCTGAGATAAAAATGGGCAGGACCATATCAGGTGGTCAAACCTTATCCTAATGGGGCGATTGAAATTGTAAATCCTAACACTGAGCAAACCTTCACAGTAAACGACCAAAGATTAAAACATTATCTTGCCTAGGTTCCCCCAAAGGCAGTAGTCACCCTCATTGAGGGTTGACACGGAGCTTCGCCTAGCTTGAGGCAATAAACTCAACGCTTCCTGGGAGGCAACCCAAAAGATTTAGACTGATCAGGTAAACTACTCTAAATGCAGAATGATGCATGCTATGCAATATTTATAACATGAAATGCAAATCTAAGCCTAAAAACATGCATGAATAGGCATTTTATCCACAATAATTATGTCAGCATCATACCCCCATGCCTATCTTTTGATAGTCCCTAACAAAATTAAATTACATACTATGTATAAAAATAGAATTAGGATTCGATCGCTTAGGCCTGAGTCATTTATTAACAGTAGAAAATTTCAACTAAGGTCCTAAACAACGAAAACTCAACAGTAACCGGGTGCCTACCAGAATGTAGACCGCCCAAGTCCTTGCCTTATTTGAAAAGGGAAGATACATTTTTTTTTTCTTGTTTTCTAATTTTTTTGTACTTTTGGAGTTTGAGAGTTTCGAGATAACCTTTTACGGCTACCCGACCTGCCCAAGACTCGAAAAGGACTCTAAGTGCTAAGCATCTAGTGAAAAGAGTGAAAGACTCATTAGGCAACCATTAAAATGAACTTCGGGTTTCTATGACCCTAGGTGACTTTTCCTAGAGGTTTATCTTTTCGAACGGTAGCTTTCTTCCTACTTTTATTTATGGGGTCAACACAAGGGCGAACCTAGTGTATATCTTCCCGATTTATTATACTTCCCCACTTCTCCCCTAAGTATTTGGGGAATTATTGTGCATTTTTATGAGCTGGGCTCTGGACAACTGGCCAATGGGTTGTTTCCCACGACAACTTGCCAGCCATACTCGTGCGGTGAAGTGTTGTTTTATTTGTTTATTTTTATTTTTTATTTGTTCTCCTTTCTCTATATCTTTTTCTTTTTCTTCTTTTTTTTTTCAAGTAGGTGGCTTCCCTGATCTAAGATTTACCTAAAGGCAGTACAACGAAAATGGTCTTGTGGCTGGGCTCTGGACAACCGGCCGATGAGCTGTTACCACCGACGACTTGCCAGCCATACCACCCTAGATAGTTTATTATCTACCAAATTTTCGAAGAAACCATCGAAAAGTGAGTCAGTGCGAATAGTGTGTAGATGCTTAGACTTAAAATCCCCTTAAATCAGAGAGTAGGTTGATAAGTCGCATACTTATCATCCCAATTTATTAGCCAAATTAAAATAAATTTGAATTGATGAGGACTCGAGACTAAGTCCACATTCGAGTGGACACCCGGGCTAATTAAGCTTGGAGACTTGAAGAGTCTAAGTGTTTAGGTCCTCTCGTATCATTTCCTAAAGTTAATAATGCCTAAAAGCCTAAGTTCTCCTCCCTTAATTCTATGTTCTTTTTTTTGTCTTTTTGAATTTTTTTATAAAAGAAACTAAAAGAAATTCTACGGAGTTAACAAAATGATTTCAAGATAAAGTATCCACCCCCGATGCCTAAATAATGCAATGTCCTCAATGTAAAAATAGAGACATGAAAAGGGTGGAGTAAACAGAATATCACCTGAATTTCGTGACATCCTGATCAGCTCTGCAGAGAGAAGAGAGTATACACATGCGCTAAGTTTAATGCCTTCAGCTAGGCATAATATACATACAAAGAAGAAGTTGAGAATACACAAGTGTAGGTCAGAATCAAAATGAAAAGGTTGATCCTGAAACCCATCAGCCGAAGATGTCCATAGACGTGGACCAGATTATGATGCAGACCCATGCCCCAGGATCGAGTGGTTCTAAGGTTTTGGATGAAAATCACCCAGAATCGAAGATTGTTGTGTTTGTGGGGACGGACTTGTGGTTTGGTGGTGTGCAACCCAAGACTAAAGTTGCAGACAATGGGTAGATTTGTTTCACTAGGTTCAAATGTCTACTTAACGTTCATCTCAGAAAAATAATCAGTTATTTCGAGCTTGGGTTGCATGTGAAAGATATTGTAAGGGTTCGGGTAGAAAGTAGGTGGTTTCAGGTCAATAGGTACCCTTAGATCCAAAATCAAAGTTCCCTCAGAATTAGCCTCCCAAATTTTTATTTCAACAATTCTATCCTCTAACATCAAGGGCTCAGGCTCCAACCCTCTAGCATATCATTCACCCCATATGATTCTCCCAAGTCCAGAAATCGTGGCAGAATCAAGATTGACTTGGGCACAATGATCTCAGAAGTCAGCTCTTCGGGGTGCAGATGAGGAATGGGGTCACTGATTGAATCATCAAGATTTGGATCCTCCAAGTTAACCCCAACCGAATCAGAATCTTCAATGGTTGGGCTATCAAATGGTTCGTCATACTCCTCGAGCTCGTTTGTCTCACTAAATCATTTTCCTTAACTTCAAGTGAGACGTCACTCAGAGATTCCTCACCCTCAGAATAAAAGAATTCTTGATCCTCATTTATATATGTCTCGAAATGATATGTCATTTCATGGTCCATGGAGACGTATTTTTCGTTATTTCCTGGGTCGGGGATCTTGGGTGAATTAATCGGTTCATCATCCTCAATTGTTTGCTCTAGCCCAACCTGGTCATCTCCAATCTCAGAATATGTATCACCCCTAATAGGCACCTGAGCGGGTTCAGACATTGGCTCTGCTGAAGGGGATTCATCTTGAGAATCATCCCAAGATTTGACTAGGGCAACCACAAATTTCATCCTCAACCTTGACAACTTCCCAAGAAGAAACTCACCCAGGTCCCTATCCCTAACATTTTGGAGCAAATCCAATAAAGAGCTATTCAGCTCATCAATTATTTTTATCTTAGGCTCCAATGCTTCAGTGCATGGTGTTGGCTGAGCTTTTAAAGATTGTATAGTGTTCCTCAAATTAGCCAACACCCTCTCCTGGATCTGGTTCACCTGAATCGACTGGTTCTATTCAGGTTTGGGTGGGTTTGGGTTAAATCTAGGGGAGTCAAGATGTCGAGGTTCTTGGGTCCCTCCTTGAAAGTAGGTCGTTCTAGGTTGTTCAAAGGATGGTGGTGACCTATATTCAATGGAATACTAGGGAGGGTAGGTGTTATAATCATTATATCCTTCCTGATTATAGATCGGGTTGGTTTGGTCATCAAAGGATGGAGATCCATAATCATTATAGGTTTGGGAAGGATAGTAATCATAGTCTTGTTGTCTAGGGTTAGGCCCTGGACATTGAGGTCCGGATTCATATCCCCAATCAAAGTTATGCCAGCTAATGGATGGGTAATTACAAGTCAAGTCAGGATAGCAATCATCTTGGAGACAAGTGGTGGTAGGAGAGTAGGATTGGAAATGTGTGAAAGATGTGGAAGGATATATGGTAGAATAGGAGGGAAAACAGAAGAGAGAAAGGTGCCCTGCAGTACAATCAATCAACCTTGTCCTTAGGTGGGTTAGCCTAATGACCTACAGACTCCCAGGACCCATCTTGAGATTATAAACGATTTGGTCTACTTTTATCCACTCAATCCAACCAGTTAGAAGGAGGGACTGCGGAGAAGGTTCTTCCTTTGGCTTATGCCTCCGGTTCCTAGTGTACCCCCCAGCCGCAGTCGTTTGACGCTACTCCCCCAGCTAGACATCAGATGGACCAGCATAAACAGATTAATCAAAAAAATCTCAGTCTGAGCCCCGAAGAGCGAATCAATCCTTAAGGCCAACGTCTACTCGATTTTAATTAGGCTTGGGATGATTGTGCTCTTGGAATGTAATGGGCCCTTTAGATGGGTTTTTCCCTTAATGATTGATTCAAATGTGTGTGCATGCAAGACCAGGGTTAACAAACAAGGTTATTTGATGATGTGTCTTTTAGGGTTTAACCTTGTTTAGTAGCTTTTAGGGTTTAATTCTTTAGTAGAACACCCCAAGTTTTGAAAACGTGGGTGATGATATGTTCCTTTAAAAATAAAAAATAATGTGGAGTGCCTAGTTCAGCCTTAAGAATCAACCTTAAGTGGCAAGTTACTTGATGGATCAGTTTTAGATTAAGTGGTGCGGCCCAAATAGTTCAAGCAATTGGCCTATTGCACCACTTGATTAAGGCACGTAAAAAGTCTTAACCTAATCAGATTTCTACTCACTTATGTGTGTGTTGAGTTAAGGTGTACCGGATCCACAGGTCAAATCTCGGTTAAGTGGTAGAATCAAAGTGGAGTGGTGCGCCTTAAGTTGAGAGTTGTGGGTGTTAATGTGTGTATTTTTTAGAAAATCCCACAAGAGAAGAGTTCTTTTTTCTTAATATATGCGGGGGTGAGATGAGTGGATGTGACAAACAAACAACCAAATCTATCCTAGGGTTTATAAAATGCACCTAAGTTGATTTGGGTTTGAGTTATTAGTGTGATGGAATGAACTAGTGGGTGGGGGTGGTGGGGATAAACTTACAAAGCCTTCATCCACACTTTTCTCTGATCTAACCACCTTGGCCCGCCTCGGAAGAGTACCTGCAATCACAGTAAGATCAGAGGAAAAGTGAGATAAAAGTTAGGTAAGGCAAAAAAAATGCAAGAAAAACCAAAGAGCGTTGCCTCCCCGGCAACAACGCGAAAATGATTAGGCATGCTTCACGAATTAAATTCGGGGTTTGGAGGACCCATCGTCGTAGCTCGCAAAATGCATCTATCAGATAAAATTTATAACCAAAACTCGAAAAGTGAGTCCCGGGTTGAACACGTGGAGGCGAACGTTTGGTTTTGAAAATCCGCACTTCGCTTTTATTTGTTTTTGGTCGTTTTTGTCTTTTCTAATTTTTTTGGTATTTTTAATAGGGCAAGAGATCAGGTCAATGACTTCTATCTAATCTACTTGCAACAATATAAGAGAGAGAGAGAGAGAGAAACAATCATCTATTTATAAACGAATGTTTGTTACACTATGAAAGCGGAAAATCTACACTACGAAAGTGTAAAAAGATAGAATGAGGTGAGAGAAATCCCCCTCGATGGTCGCTCGGAGGCCGACTCACTCTGACATCGCCTGCAGGAAGGTGGTGAGAAGCAGGATGAATGGGGACGGAGCTGAAGGACAGAGGATGGGGCAGGACGGCGTCACGGCGAGGATCTTCTTCCTGAAGGGCGGTGAGAGGACGGCCACGGGATGCTCCACAAATGGGGATGAGAGGTGGGAAAACTATTTTCTTTTCTACTCTAGAGGAGCATCCTGGGCTTGGGACAGGCTCTCTCTAGAGCCTTGGAGGTGGTGAGAGGGAGAAAGGAAGAGACGAAGAAAAATGGGAGGGGTAAGGGTCCCTTTATAGTGGAGGAAAGAATCAAATTCGTATATGGGACATTTAGTGACGGTCATAAACATTGTTGAAGATCCTCCACAAACGACGCTGAAGACAGCCCACGTGCCCACGCTGCCGCTGCACAGGCGCTCACTCCCGTGAACCGTGTTGCGTGCCTCCAGGAGCTATGCGCCTGCGTGCACATGGGCAGCCTGGGTTGCGCCATGTGATGCGATCTGGGCTGTCTATTTTCTTTTCATTGTAGGAGCTGCTACAGAGGTCGGATTGAGTCGATGTTCGCGTCGTTGGGCTACGATCATCGATCTGAATCCATCCACGCAATCGGATTTGTCATTTGAAGCTCTGATTTATGTCACCTAGTCCCTTGGTCGATCTTCCTCGGACTACATATCTTACTACGGGACTCCGATCGAGGCGATTTCGTAGGCGTTTGACTCCGATCGTCGTCTTGATCGGATCTGTACAGTCGGATCGTCAATTCAAGACTCCGAAATAAATATCCTTCTCTCCTGACCACAAAAAGGATGCAATTAACCTAAATTATATACAACTACTCTAAATGCAAAATGATGCATGCTATGAGATATTTATAACATGAAATGCAAATCTAAGCCTAGAAACATGCATGAATAGGCATTTTACCGTCAATAATTGTGTCTACATCACTTGGTGTCCACTAAGATGTGGATTTAGCCCCGAATCCTCGCAACCTTAATTTACATTAATCTGATCATTAAAGAAAGGTGATAAGTATACTAGTTATCAACTCGTCCTCTGACTTGGAGGGGCTTTTAGTCTAAGCATCTGCACACATTTTTGCATTGACTCACTCCTCGGAGATTCTAACAGAAATTGAGTAGCTAATGAACCTTATAGGGTGATATGGATGGCAAGTTATCGTAGGTAACATCCCATTGGTCAGTTGTCAAGAGCCTAGTCACAGAACCATTCTCTTTTATTGTTCTAGGTAAATCTTAGATCAGGGAAGCCACCTACTGAAACAACAAAAGAAAAAGTAAAAAAAAGGAAAAGGGAGAAATAGAGAAAATATATATAGAAAAAGAAGAAAAATAAAAAATAAATAAGCCACACATTACTGCACGAGTATGGCTGGCAAGTGGTCATGGGTAGCAGCCCATTGGCCGGTTGTCCAGAACCCAACTCACTAAATGCACGAAAAAGCCCAAAACACTTAAGGAAGAAGTGGGGAAGTAGAACAATCCAGGGAGATATACATTGGAAACACCCTTGTGTTGACCCCACTCAAAATAAAAGTAGGGAGAAAGCTACTGATCGAACAGATACACCTTTAGGCAAGTATTTTCTTTTCCGATCACCTAGGGGCATAGAAACCTGAAGTCTCTTTAATTATCGTTGAGTGAGTCTATCACAATCTTCACACCAAGATGCTTAGCACTTAGAGTCTTTTTAGTGCTCAGCACGCACTAGCCATAGTCTTTTTAGTGCTCAGCATAGAAATCCACGCACACAGACCCACGTTCGAGCCGAGGTAAGGCTCAAATTGGCAGCGGAGACGTGCGCAAAGGAAATTCAGTCGTAGATGATGGCACAAATGGTGAGGATGGCAGCTACGTGGCGCTCTGGATGCGCGGCATTGCCTACGCATGCTCAAGGCGCAATTCCAGCTATCCGATCTTCCATCAGACGGCCCATACTATGCACCCAAGCAAATATGAGCGCACACCCATGCGAACTATCGACCATCTGATCATCCATCGGATGACCCACATGGCGCACACACGGATCGCGTGGGGGAAGAAGCACACACGCGTGCTTGGACCGGTGGGCGAGGGGCTTCACTGACATTTCTGGAATGGGTTTAGCGACGTCCTGGATGTTGCTAAAACCCTTAGTTTGGAAACCCCTTCTTCTCTATATAAACCTCCTCAACCACCAAATTCAAGGGCATTGAATTCACACACTCTCCATGCAACACTAGCCTTCTCTAGCTCCACCAAACACTCCATAATGCCCCGGAGTTGTCAAGTCGTCGACGGAGCCTCCCTCCACCGCAGTGGCTGCCTTGCCTCCTCCTCGCACTCTCTTTACTTTAATTTTATGTTGCACTTGTTTAAGCTTTCATCTATTGCTATAGTTGTAAACAAACTCTAATCGCATGCTATATGTTGATGATGTTTCATATATCATATCTCACATCCTCTTAGAATTATTGTCAAGTTTTAAACACGGTCTCTAACCCTACTCTATCTCTCTCTTTCTCTCTCTTGTTTTCTCGTAAGCAAGCAAACCAAACAATTCCTGTGACAACTAAAGTAACAAACTACTTCGATTTCATGCCTCCTGACATTCGACACTTGGACTCACCAAATTCCACATCTTAAGTTAAAACCAACATCACAAACGCATACTACAATGGCATAATTAAACAAATGCCTTCCGCTCGCATCACCCCTCTCTTCTTCTTTTCTCCTCTCTCTGACCCAATGCGTAATAGGATCCATCTTCAGGTATACAGGTTCGGACCAGGCCCACGTGGCGTGTGCACGGGCGAGGTATGAAGCGTAGGGAGGCGCGTGAGGGGGACCTCACCCCCCGTATGTGTCTTGAGACAAGAGGCCTTAGGCACAATTGCCTACTAGTATCCCACTTCAGAGAGTTCTGTACTTCCGAGGTGGGACTATGTTCCACTTCTTCTCCTTCGCGTCATCTGCATGAGCTGCAGTGAGTTTCTTCGCTAAATTGGAGCAGCTGCTGATGAGTGTTGCTTTAATTGAGTGCTTGGGAGGCCTCAAGACCTGGAGCCATGTCAAGCGGAAGTTGTAGTAGGGAGTTTGAAGGTTGGAGGAGCCCTACCGTGGTCGGAGAAGACAAGGGCGGCGATGGCAACCGGCAGGACCTAAAATAAGAAAACACGAGCTAAATGCCCTAGTCAGAGCTCTCAGTAGGGTCGTCGAAGGTTGGTGAATGCAGTGGTGGTGGTTAGAGGGTGTGTGAAGGTCGGACAGTGGTTGTCGGTGATGGAAAGGGTGAGCGAAGGGAGCTGTGTTCGGGGAGGGGAGTGCTTGATTAAAAGTCCCAATAAAGTTGGGGCTTCTGATCAGAGGTTCATGGAAAAACTAATGAAGCAGTGGTGTTGTGTTTGGTATAGTGTAGTGCCGGTGCAAGATCGTCGGAGCTCATGCCGGACGTGGGGAAGATGATGGGGGAGAGATGCGGTCAGCAGTCGAGAGTTGAGTGCGAGTAAGGGAAAAGAAAGTAGAGAGAGAGAAGTAGATAGGGGGTCTTACAAAAGAGAGAGAAGGCTGGACTGGTTCGGTCGTGGAAAACGAGAGCTGGAGAAGGTGAAGAAGATGGCGAGGTGGTGACGACGAACGAGATGAAGGAACGACCTCCCTTTGGTCGGGGAAGATTGTGAGGATGAGGGAAAGAAGATAGGGCCTTCAATTTGTCCGTTGGAGGTTCGAGAGAGAGAGGTAGAGGGTCACTGGAGCTATAGTTGCTGTTGATCGGAGAAGACTAGGGAGTGGGTTTTAAGGCCTCAAACCTAGCTCCTAAGACGAGCAAGGCCACGGAGGTCATTTTATGGGGCTCTAGATGGAGTTCCAAGCTTGGAAACAAGCTTGGAAACTCCGAGCTACTCATCGACGTAGGATACCTATTCAATCAAATCGTTCCCATGAGAATTCTAGAGAGATTTAGGATCCTTGGATGGGCTCATTTGGAAGGCAATTTCCTAAGGAATGTTCGTTTCAAATCTGGGATTGATTAATTGAGAATCAAGCAAGAAAACCTCGCTCGAAACTCAACGATGGAGGTTGGACTTTCAAAAAATGGCATAGGGACCTTTTTGTGAAGAAGACAACAAAGTTGGGGGGCTATTTGCAAGGAATTCAAAAAGCTAAGGGTCTGAATGAGATAGAAAGAGTCTGATTGGACCAAAATGTAAACTTGGTCAAGATAATCTCAGATTGGGTCTAAATTTTGCTACAAACCTAATTTGGACGTAAGAAATTCAATGGTGAAGTTAGATTTTGGTTTTGACCTCATTTGACTGGGTAACTTATTCAAAAACCCAAATTAGGCCAAAAGTTTGTCTATGGCTTTGTTTTGGGTCAAGACGGGTTCTGATGGTCAAATTGAAGGTACCAAACCATAGAGAATATTTTTATATGAATTTGAGAGGGTTTAGGTGAATTTTATCCTGACCAAAACCTCAGTTAATTAAGTAGGTCTATTTTTAGGATTTCAAATGTCCATTAATTCCTGTAACGCATGAAAATCCATTTCTGTCTGCATGGACTCACTTGTTAGATATTTAAGACCATTTGACCTTTATTTAACCCTTGAGAAAACCCATGATTGTTCTATAATTGAGATATGCTGTTAAAACTGTAGTTTTACCCCTATTTTATTGTATTTTCCTTAGAATAGATTTGCAGTGAATTACGTCTCCTTGGCGGTTATGTAAGAGCATTTAATGATGGAATATGACTAATAAAGTTAGATATGGGTGATGATGATGTTATCATCATACTCCCATGCCTAACTTTTGATAGTCTCTTAGCAAAATCTCATGGAATTAACTCAAATTCTAGACCATATGTTCGGATCTCTGATGTGTGCTTTCTTTTGTATATTAGGTTAGAATGCTAATAGTAGGCCTAGAGGTACTCAAGTACCAACCAAGATCCAAACCTGACCAGCTTCAGCCTCAGTCTGTCGCGAAGGTTTCTAAGACCTACAGGAACTGACCTAAGGTTCATTGAAGTCTGCAGTTAAAGCACCTGTGCTTAAAACATTTTGTCTTGGTTCAGTTTGCAGTGCATTTTTGTAAGAGAGAGACAGAAGATTTTTTTTGTATTTTTTGGTGAGTTTTCTCTCTCTTTTTCTTCTTTTTTTCTTGCATATAGGATTGGCTTTACAACACGATCTATATCGGATTTCTCGCTCCTACCATTAATCCTTGCAGGGTCCCTGGCTTTCGATGCTTCGAGATAGCACCGCCCAGGGCAACCCCCAGAACCCTGGCTTTTGACACTTCTAGATAGTGTCACCATGGCGTTCTGTAGCTAAATTCAGGCCCTGGCAATCGACATTTCGGGATAATCTCGCCCATGACACCTGAATCAACACAAGGTGCTTACATGCCCCCGGTAAGATATTTAGATATCTTAGGAGACAAGCACTGAGGAGACGATATGTTATTGCGCACCTTCGAGGGGAATTTCCTACCTCTCCGCGCAGGGAACTCACCTAAATCAACTTGTGTTGATAAGCCACTCCTAATCTAGGTAACTTTTCAGAACAGAATTAACGCTTTTGCGTAATTTTGATAATTAAGCGCACTGAACCAGACTGTGTGGGGATTAGGGTGCTTAGGTTACCGAGTCCTACAAACTAGAGGTTAGGTAATGAGGCTGAATAATCCCTAAGCCTTAGACCTAATACTTAAGCTTCGCATTTTCCTCAACCTCCTGAGGATTATCTAGATCTTAATGAATACTTGAATTTTTAAGCGTAAAACAAGCCCAAGAGGCCTAAGATCAGCACTCATACTAATTTCTTTGTCTTTTAGCACTTTTGTCTTTTAGTTTCTTTCTTTTGATTTAGACTAGAACTCAAATAGATTCCTTAATCTTTTACTAATGGCTAACTCGTTTTGTTTTAAATTGTTGCTCCTTTTTGACATTCCAATCACCTCCCCTTTTCCTTAAGACTGATATGCAATTAATTCACTCAAAATTTCCTCCCTTCTCCATTTTTTTGTTCTTTTTTCATTTTTTTTATTTTTTTGGTTTTTTGGAATATATCTCTTTTATGAGAACCCTTCAGAACTGTGAATTTTTGTATGTTTGCACTTTAACACCCCTCCATGCCTAAGTTTTGCAATATCCTCCTTGTAAACAGAGGGTATGAAATAGTTTTGGCTTCAGGAATTAGAATAGGATTATCGGGTGGGCGAACGGGTCGAGATGACTGTTGCGGACAATTTCGAGCTCTGATACGATACCAGAGGTGGGATTAACTATTCTAAAATTGAACTCAAAGTGCAATAGATGTGAAGTACAAAAGGATAATAAGAAGGATCTTGGGTTTTTGGAATGATGGGTTGCCTCCCGTTAAGTGCTAAATTCAATGCCTTCAGCCGAGTAGAAAATGGTATGGAGGAGTGGTCAAATTAGACGAGTATTTTAGAACAAGCACCTTGATCAATAGCTTGGTTGGTCCAACCAAGTGCTTATTTAGATCAGTAGGCTGATGATGCAGCCCAAACCCAATCAATCTAGTGGGTTGATAGATATCAACTAGGAGATGCGATGCCCACCAGATACTATGAAACTCGGAATGATGTGGAAGTGAAAAATTAGGATTTGGCTGAGTCAGATCAGCCTGGTCAGAGTAGGGATCCTCAAAAGAGAAAGAATTAGTGGAGGATGTAGGAACCCTACGAAAGTGATCAAAGTAGGATAGGGCATGATTTGTAGTTTGATCGATGTCTGAAACCTGATAAAAATGTGGAGGAGAATTAAGTGCAACCTAATCATCGAGAGAAGAATCAGAGTAGAAATTGAGTCCGGTTGTAGGTCGGAGTTGAAAACGAGTTTGGGAAGGTTCTGCATGTGTAGAAGAGGTGGCTTCAAGGATAATTGTATGTGAGGGATCCTCTAGAAAAGGTTCAAAGGTGGGTGTATCTAGAGAGTCCTCATAAAGCCCATCAAAATCAAATGTATATGCTTGGAGAGTGCATATAGGATCAAGGAAATCTGCGTCAAGAAAAGATTCGAACTCTAGATTGCAGTCACTCTCGACATTTCTGGTTTTCGAATCCTATAGATCATAAAGGAATGATTCCAAGTCAATGGAACTTGATTTTGAATCAATGATTTCAGGATCAGGGACCTCAGTGTCAAAGTCGAAGAATAGGTCATGGATGCTAAGGTCGTAAATTGGCTCGTAGTCGTCAGGAAACAAAGATTCTTCAAAATCAGAGTAAGATTCGAAATCATCGGACAATTTGCGAGAGGTTTCTGAACCTAATTCCAAATCGATAGTTCCACCACAGAATGAGTCGAGATGTGGAGAAGCAACAACCTGACTTGGATCTAACCTAAACTCAGAGTCCGAACTCAAAGAGGTGTCCCTATTAGGCATGGGCTCGGGTTCTTGGCTTGCAGGGAAGACCCAATCAAATCCCAACTCTTCTAGCTCCTTGGTTTCTTTATCATAGATCGGCGTTGTTAGTCTCTCTAAATCGAATTTTAAAATCGATGAGTTGTAGTATAGATTGAATTAGTGCAAAAAACAAATAGAATTTATACTCGAATGGAATCCGAGGCCGAACACAGGGAGCAAGTGGCAAATGTGAATCTCAAGATCACAATTTCAATCAAATATATAAGCAAGTTCAACCCAAAACTTAATTAAAAATGAAATAGAGATGAAACTCAGTAATAAAGTGCAAAAAGATTAGGGTAAAATGGTGATTTGAATCACCAATTACCCTAATTACAATAATATTAGTTATCTCAATAGTATCAATCAATTTAAATCCACATAGGATAAGTGCACAGTGAACTCCCATCAGAGATCAGACAATAGAATTCTCAACCAGATGGCCTTTCCTTCCCTTTCTCTCTTCTGTAGCCTCCTTAAGCTCTAGAGAAGGCACAACACAGAGCTCAGCAACACCAGCAGAAGTAAAGGTCTCTCTCAGAGATCACTAAGTGTTGAGAGGAGAGCAGCAGAGCAAAACCCCCCTCCCCTCTCTCTCTTTTCTCTTCTTTCTCTCTCAAAATCAGGTGAACCAGACCAGACCCAGGTAGCTAGGTAAACGGACCAAGGCCCAGACCCGCGAGGCGTGAGCGTAGGTGAGGGCGTGCGAGAGGCGTGCATGCAGGGACCTCACCCACTATGCGTGCTGAGGCGACAACTCTGAAGTAGAGAAACAATTTATGTTGTACAAGCACTCTAGCAGTTGCCGAGGTGGGACTATCCCACCTAAGCTTTAGCACAAGCATCCGCAGATGGACTCCCCATCAATTGTAGCTACAGTTGAGGGTTTGACGCTCAATTGCATGCCTGTAGACTTGCCTGGAGCTTTCCCGCATGACCTGGAGGTGTTGTTGATGAAGAACACGACTAGAACATGATGAATGAAGCCGAAGAAGATGTCGCAGCAGCGGAGCTCTGATGAAGCACCTAAAAACAGTAAAATGGCCTCTCGGCCTCTTCAAAATAGCTCAGAAGGTTCTCCATGGGATGGCGAACGTGATGGTGTGCGTGGTGAGGCAAGTGTGTGCGTGAGAAGGTCGTATGACCTCGGAACGGAGGTGAGGTTAGGGTGGAGTTTAGAGGAGTTGTAGAGTGGCGAATAGGGTGAATTGGTAGAGGGCTTTTGCCCTCTGTGTGATGGTGGAGCTTTTGGAGTTGGTGGCGAAGTGGATGGAGGTGTGGAGCGGTGGAGGCACTTCACCGGAGATGTGGCCAAAGCGGAAGTAGGTGAAGGTGGTCGGGGTGATACGACGATCATGCATGAGTTGTGAGTGTGAGAAAAAGAAGTAGAGGGAGAGAGAAAAGGATAGAGATACATAGCAATGAGGTAGAGAGGCAAAGGCGGCTGGTTGTGGTAGACTGGTGCTAGAGAAGGAGGAGAAGACGACGATACGACGATGATGAAGTAGGTGGAGATACACCCTCCCTTTGGCCAGGGAGTGTCACGACGAAGAGAGGAGTACGATAAGCCGATCAATTTGGTCGTTGGATGTCCAGAGGAGGAGGATCGAAGAGGGTCGTTGGAGCAGTGGTCTTGAAGGCCGGAGAATGGGGAATAGGGGGCTTTTGACTCTCCAAGACTTGCTGAAAAGTTCGTCCGAGGCCTGGGGATCCTTATATAGGCCTCAGGGATCGGTTAGAGCTTGGGAAGCAAGCTTCCCAAGCTTGGAAGGCTCGCCGGAGTTGGAAACATAAAGATATTTGAATCTCTCATGCATCCGCATGAGAGATTGGGAAGGATTTGGGGCTCAAGACCTGTTTCAATAGAAAGAGGACTCCTCAAGGAATCTCCCTTCCAATTTTGGAAGGGATTGATTGATTAGCGAAGGAGTTCTCTTCAATCAAAGGTCGCTAGAGTTGTAGGAATAGGATTTCAAGGTGGTAGGGACCTTTTTTGTGAAGAAGATGACAAAGTTGGGGGGTTGTATGTATGAAATTCAAAAGCTAGGGGCATGTGTGTGAGATAAAAGAATCAAATAAGACCAAATTGCAAACTACATCAAGATGATCTCAGATTGGGCATAATTTTGGTACAAGCCTAATTTGAACCTAAGGAATCCAATGGTGAAGCTGGATTTTGGTTTTGACCTAGTTTGACTAGGTAATTTATGCAAAACCCCAAATTAGGGCAAAAGTCTATTTGTGGTTTTGTTTTGGGTCAAGACGAGTTTTGATGGTAAAATTGAAGGTACCAAACCATAGAGAATATTCTTCTATGAATTTTTTAGGGTTTAGGTGAATTTTATCTTAACCAGAACCTTAGTTAGTTAAGCGGATCTGCTTTTAGGATTTCGAAAGTTATTTAATTCTCAAAACACGCAAAAACCCTTTTCTGTCTGTACTAACCCACTTGTTAGACTCTTAAGATCATTTGACCCTTAATTAGCCCCTAAGAAAACTCGTGATTATTCTGCATTCAAGATATGATGATAAATTACAGTTTTAACCCTGATTTCTTGTATTTCTCTCTGAAAGGATTTACAATGAATTATGGGCTTCTGATAGTTATGTAGGAACATTTAATGACTTAATCGGATCAAATTGAGCTAGTAATGGCTCATGATGGTGTTCCCATCATACCTCCATGCCTAGTTTTTGCTAGTCCCTTAGTAAAATCTCACGGAATTAACTCAAATTCTAGACCATGCCATTTTATGCTCAGATTTCTGTTATGTGCTTTCTCTTGTAGAATAGGTCAAAATACCAATAATAGGCCTAGAGGTACTCAAGTACCAACCAAGATCCGAACCTGAGCAGCTTTGGCCTCAATCCGCCACAAAGGTTTCTGAGGCCCACAGGAACTAACCTAAGGTTCGTTGAACTCCGCGGTTAAAGCACCCGTGCTTAAAACATGTTTAGACCTGGCTCAGTTTGCAATGCATTTTTTGTAGGAGAGAGACAGAAAATTTTTTGTATTTTTGGAGAGTTTTCTCTCTCTTTTCTTTCTTCTTTTATTTCTAGCTTCGGATTGGATTTACAACACAGTCTTGTATCGGATTTCTTGCTCCCAGCATCAATCCTCGCAAGGTCCCTAGCTTTCGATGCTTCGAGATAGCACTGCCCATGGCAACCCCCAGAACTCTGGCTTTCGAGATTTCGGGATAATCCTGCCCATAGTGTTCTGTAGCTAAATCCAAACCCTGGCAATTGACATTTCGTGATAATGCCACCCATGGCACCTGAATCAGTACAAGGTGCTTACATGCCCCCGATAGGATATTTAGATATCCTAGGAGACAAGCATCGAGGAGATGGTATGTTATTACACATCTTCAAGGGGAATTTCCTGCCTCTCTGCACCGGAACTCTTCCAAATCAACTTGTGTTGATTAGCTGCTCCTAATCTTGGTAGCTTTTTAGAACAGAATTAACGCATTTGTGTAATTTTGATAATTAAGTCACTGAACCATACTGTGTGTGGATTAGGGTACTTAGGTTACCGAGTCTCGTAAACCAGAGGTCAGTTAACGAGGCTGAATAATCCCTAAGCCTTAGACCTAATACATAAGTTTCACATTTTCCTCAGCCTCTTGAGGACTATCCAGATCTTAACGAATACTTGAATTTTTAAGCCTAAACACAAGCCCAAGAGGCCTAAGATTAGCGTTCATACCAACCTCTATGTCTCTTAGCACTTTTTGTCTTTTATTTCTTTCTTTTGATTTGGTCTAGAACTAAGTAGATTCCTTAATCTTTTACTATTGACTATCTCTTTTTTGTTTCAAATTGTGCTCCTCTTTGACATTTAAATCACCTCCTCTTTTCCTCCTCAAGAATGATATGCAATTTGATCTTTCAAATTTTCCTCCCTTCTCTATTTTTTTATTTTATTTATTTTATTTTTTTATATACTTTATATTTTTTTTATGAAACCCTTTCTTATGAAGTGATTCTCATAGCATTTTGCACTTTAATACCCCCCCATGCCTACGATTTGCAATGTCCTCATTGTAAATTAGGCGGGTTCAAGTTCAGCTTAGATCGTACATTAGAACGATTTTAAGTGAGTGGATGGGTCGGGGTGACATGGATGATTTCAAGCTCTAGTATGGGTACCAGAGGTGGAGTCAGTTGTTCTAATGGATGAACCCTAAAGTACAATATGAGCTCAACATGGGATGTGTCAAGAAGGGTTTTGAGTTTTTCAAAAAGATGACGGGTTGCCTCCCGTTAAGCACTGAGTTTACCGCCATCAGCCGAACACAATAGGCCTTGGGAGATGTGATTAGTTGCCTGAATGATATGATCATGATGGATGAGAATTGGATGGCCACAGATAAGTATCAAAGCATGGTGGAGAGTCATTCCAGAATATCTCTGATATAAGTCAGGCTGATTCATTTCTAGATGATCTTTCTTGAGTTTCCACGGAGGGAACATTTGGAAGGTATAGTGATCATGGGATTCTATAGTAGGATTGTGGTGATTCCAAGGCTCAATAGAAATGGGTCTAGTTAGTGTATCCCAGATGTATGGTTCCTCTCGTGCTTTGTGACCTATCAAATTGATACCTAATGAGTTATTTTGATTCTTTCCCTCTGGGTTTGAGATTATCTCCTCAAGAAATGGCTCATAGATTGGGTCTTCAAATGAATTTTCCCCATAATCTTCATCCCAATCAAAAGTGAATGCTTGGAGAGTGCCTTTTGAATCATAAAACTTGAAATCTGTAAAGGATTCATATTCTAGGTGAAGGTCACTCTCAGTATCGTCCAATCCTGATTCCTAGTTGTCCTCAAAACAAAAAGTCTCCATATCCATGGACTCTGAATTTGGTCTATCACCATTTTTCCCAACATTTCTGGGTATATCCTCAAGTTCAAAGGTGAAAGCCTCCATTGTGCTCATGTCATTATATTTAACTAGATCGTCATCTAGGATGTGAAAGATTTCCAATTCAGGTTTTAGGTTTCCTACTAGGGATATGGTCATGAGATCCTGTATAAAACATAGTTGCTCTGTCAAGCATTTCCCTTTTGTTGCCTCAAAAATATTGATCTCAGCATGTTGATTTCCGGAGGCAATTGTCATATGCCCTGATTCACAATTGATTATGGCTCTCGCAGTAGCCAAGAATGGTCTTCCCAAAATCATGGGCAGATCATGTTGTTGTTCGCTCCGAAACGAGTTTAAAAATTGTCGCATTGCAGTATAGATCGAATCAGCGTAAAAAAATAAATAATATTTATTACTCGAATATCAAAAATGAAGTCCGAGGTTGAACACAAGGAGCAAATAGGAATTCACACACTAATCTCAAATAATATCTAACTGAGCATAAGAATTTAAACCAAATAATGATATTCAATAAATACTAATATGTCACATTAGATATTCAATGAATTCTCATGTATCTTGAGGCAATAAAAAAGTAGAGAAGCTAAAACAATGGTGATTTAAATCACCAGTTATTCTCTAAGCAGATATATCAGGCATTCAATTAATTTAAATATCTCAACAGTAATTCTAAAGTATCAAACCTCAAATCAGTCGTGGGTCTAATGATCAGGCGACTTAACCACCAGATGCTATAGTGCTTCCCTAGCACTGTTCTTCTTCTCCTTCCTCTTCTCTTCTCTTCTTCTGCTTTTCTCCCTTCTTCTTCTTTAGCTTTCCTTCTTCAGCTGCTCTCTTCCTTCCTTCTCTTCTTTACACATGAGCCTTCTTCCTTCTCCTCTTCTTTCTTCTTCTTCTATGTCTTCTCCTTTCTTCTCATGCATAAGGGAGTCACTTTTAGATTTGGCTAAGTGTCGCACAGGGCAAAACCCTCCCCTACCCCACGCTCTCTTTCTTTCTCTCTTCCTCTTAGGTTTCGCCCTCCTAGGGCCATAGTCAGGGTAATCGAGTATATGAGTAGAGCGTACCCGTAACCAGGCTCATCAGCATGGGTGGTAAGCGAGGAGTGCTTAGGTTAGGCGGGTTATCGGATCGGCCAGACCCGTGAGTGAGGTGTCATGGGTGAGGTGCGTGAGGGGTGCATGCAGGGACCTCACCCCTTGTGAGTACTTGAGGAAATAAGCCTATAGGACAAAAAAAATTTATGCAGTGTCGCTTGGTCGTCAGCTTTGAGGTGGGGCTAAATGTCCCACCCTTCCTTCAAGCAGCAGCAGGTAGTAGCTGTGAGGTCCTTTGGCCGATTACGATTGTAGGAGCCTCAGTGTCTCCAATTAGCGACTTGAGCATTCTCTTGAGAGTAAGCCGCATGCCTAGAGCAAATGCCTGGGCTTGCGGCGACAAGAAACCTTCTTCGTGCTCCTTAAAGGAGCACTGTTAATGGCGAGAAGTGCAAATACCTGAAAATCAGAATACGGCCTTACGACCCAATTAAACAAGCTCAGGAGCTTTGCTGTAGGCGTGGAGTGCATCGTGGGGTTTTCGTGGCTTGTGGAGGTGTGTGGTGGTCGGTTGGAGTCGGGAATGGCGACGGAAAGGTGGGTTGGTCGACAGTGGGTTTGGGTGGATGAGAAAGTGAATGGAGAGAGGGGTTTTGAAGAGTGGAGTGCGACAGAGGTTGTGAGGTGGTCAATGAGGCAGATGGAGTTGTGTAGCGAGCAGAAGTCCTCACCGGAGTGTTCACCGAAGGTGGAAGAGATGAGGGTGATTAATGGCGTCGGTGTTTGAATTGGGGAAATAAGAAGAATAGAAAAACATAGGGAAGGAGAGGAAGCTAGAGAACCTAATCTAACAGTCGAAGGAGGTAGAAAACCCATGCCGGTGTGATGGCCGGATGTGGGGAAGATGGATCCTCCGAGAGGGGGACAGTTGCAAAGAAAGGGATCAGAGTACCTCTGATGTGATCGTCGAGAGGCGGAGGAAGTTGGGGAGGAAGAAAATACTCCCAATTTGGCCGTTGGGAGGCTGTGGGATGATGGGGGAGGATGCTCGCCAGAGCTAGGTTGGAGGAGGCCGGAGGTAGGGTTAGGAAGAGGGTTTTTGGGCCAAAACCTAGTTGAAGAGCACGACCATGCATTGGGTGTGCTTAAATAGGGCTTAGGAGGGGCTTCCAAGCTTGGGAACCTTGGAGCTTACACAGAAATAAGATACCCATTCCTTCAAAGCGTTCACATGAGCTTTTAGGAAAGAGTTGGGATCCAACGTTGGTCCCAATGGAAAGAGGATTTCCTAAAGAATCTCCAATTTGATTTTGGGAAGGTTTTATTAATCAATCAAGGAGGTCTCTCCAAATGAAGCTTGCTAGAGTAGGATTCTTGAGCGATAATGGTGGAGGGACCTTTTTATGAAGATGACGATAAAACTGAGGGGCAATTTGCAAGGAATTCAAAAAGCTAAGGGTTTGAATGAGATAGAAAGAGTTTGACTGGATCAAAATACAAACTTTGTCAAGATGATCTCAGATTGGGTCAAAATTTTGGTACAAACCTAATTTGGACCCAAGAAATCCAATGGTGAAGTTAGATTTAGGTTTTAACCTAGTTTGACTGGGTAATTTATGCAAAAACCTAAATTAGGGCAAATATCAGTCTAGGACTCTATTTTAGATCAAGACAGGTTTTGATGGACAAATTGAAGGTACCACACCCTAGAGAATATTTTTTTATGATTTTTAGAGGGTTTAGGTGAATTTTATCCTGACCTGAACCTCAGTTAATTAAGAGGATCTATTTTTAAGCTTTCGGAAGTCAATTAATTCTTAAAACATGGAAAACCCTTTTCTGTATGTATTAACCCACTTGTTGGATATTTAAGACCATTTGACCCTTAATCACCCTCTGCAAAAACCCATGGTTGTTCTACATTCATGATATGATGGTAAAATTGCAGTCCTAACCCTAATTTCTTATCTTTCTCTCAGAATGATTATGTAATGTAATATGGCTCTCTAGCAGTTATGTAGGAGCATTTATTCCTTGATAATGACTAAATTGAGCTAGCTATGGCTCATGATGTTGTTCCCATCATACCCCCATGCCTAGCTTTTGCTAGTCCCATAGCAAAATCTCATGGAATTAACTCAAGTTCTAGACCATGTCTTTTTATGCTCAAATTTCTACTATATGCTTTCTTTTGTAGATTATGTTAGAATGCCAATAGTAGGCCTAGAGGTACTCAAGTACCAACAAAGATCTAGACCTGACCAACTCTAGCCTCAGTTCACCGCGAAGGTTTCTAAGGCCCACAAGAACTAACCTAAGGTTTGTTGAACTCCGCAATTAAAGCACCCATGCTTAAGACATGTTTAGTCCCGATTCAGTTTGTTGTGCATTTTTTGTAAGAGAGACATAATATTTTTTTATTTTTGGAGATTTTTCTCTCTTTTTTTATTTCTAGTTTTGGATTGGCTTTACAATACGGTCTGTATCAGATTCCTAGCTCCCACCATCAATCCTTGCAGGGTCCCTAGCAATCGATGTTTCGAGATAGCACCACCCATGGCAACCCCCAGAACCCTGGCTTTTGAGATTTCAGGATAATCCCGCCCATGGCGTTCTGTAGCTAAATCTATACCCTGGCAATCGACATTTCGTGATAATACCGCCAATGGCATCTAAACCAGCACAAGGTGCTTACATGCCCCCAGTAGGATATTTAGATATCCTAAGAGACAAGCACAGAGAAGATGGTATGTTATTGTGCATCTTCGAGGGGAATTTCCCTCCTCTCCGCGTCGGGAACTCTTCTAAATCAACTTGTGTTGATCAACTGCTCCTAATCTAGGTAGCTTTCTCATAACAGAATTAATGCATTTGTGTGATTTTGATAATTAAGCACAATGAACCAAAATGTGTGTGGATTGGGGTGCTTAGGTTATCGAGTCCTACAAACCAGGGGTCAGTTAACGAGGCCACATAATCCCTAAGTCTTAGACTTAATACTTAAGCTTCGCATTTTACCCAACCTCTTGAGGACTATCCAAATCTTAACGGATACTTGAATTTTAAAGCCTAAAATCACAGCCTAAGAGGCCTAAGATCAGTGTTCATACTAATCTCTTTTGTCCCTTAGCACTTTTGCCTTTTTATTTCTTTCCTTTTTGATTTGGTCTAGAACTAAGTAGATTCCTTAATCTTTTTTTTTTTTTGAGATGGAAAGGAATGCTATCGAATCACCGATAGCAAACCAGGAGAGATTTTATTGATAAAAAACAATAATGAAACAATTACATGACTGAACCCCATTGATGTATGAGATTCCAGCAACTATTGACAATCTTATCCACATTCACTGGACTCTCCTGAAACAAGCACTCATTTCTAGCTCTCCAAATAGACCATAAAACAGCTACCATAGATAAACATGGCTTATTCACCCTCAAGAAAGAGCTCCAGAGATTCTCCCACGTGGGAAGAGATTCTCTACAAACTTTCCTCCAGACATAATCTGTGATCACACAAGAAGAAAAAATATGAATGCTGGAATCGATATGCATCCCACATAAGTGACAAAAATGGTAGGAGTTCCCATTCTCCTGTGCCTCAGATCTCCGGTAATCAGGCCATCCCTTCTGCATAACCACAAAAAAATTTGTATCTTCAGTTGTACCTTCAATTTCCATAACTTTTTCCCCACCTCATCTACTTCCGCCATCCTAGATGAGTTGACCAGCTTATTGTAGGCAACCGCTGAGGAAAACTTGCCCTCCCACTTGTATGTGTCATATTCCTCAGGTGTGGGTTTAAAGGCAGCAAGTTCTTACATGAGACGCTCATTTTCTGCTCGTGTTCTTATTTCATGATCATTCCACATTGCATTATTCAAAGACCACTTTTCAAAAGTTGTGTCCCAATAATAAACAACAGCATTCTTATCAGAAGCAACTACAAAGGCAAGGGGGAACCTATCTTTAATCACCCCACCAAGCAACCAATTCTCCAGCCAGAATTTGAAGTTTTTTCCATTACCTAAAACATATTTGAACAAGTTCCAATTATCTGCCAAGGCACGCACCACTGAAGACCAAAAGGGAGAGGGTTTGTGAGGATTTAGGCCGTTCTTCTCGTCATTGGCAGCTCCATAGATTCCTTAATCTTTTACTAGTGACTATCTCTTTTTATTTCAAATTATGCTCCTTTTAAACATTTATATCCACTCCCCTTTTCTTCCTCAAGAATGATATGCAATTAATTCACTCAAAATTTCCTCCCTTCTCCATTTTCTTATTCTTTTTCAATTTTCTATTTTTTTTGATTTTTTTGGAATATGTATTTTTTTGTCAGAACCCTTCCGAACTTTGAATTTTTGTATGTTTGCACTTTACCACTCCCCATACCTAAGTTTTGCAATGCCCTTATTGTAAACGGAGGGTGTGAAATAGTTATGGTTCAGGGATTAGAGTAGGATTATCGAGTTGGCAAACGGGTCAGGATAACTGTTGCAGACGATTTCAAGCCCTGGTACGAGTACCAAAGGTGGGGTCAACTGTTCTAAAACTGAACTTAGAGTGCAATAGATGTGAAGTACAAAAAGGGATAATCAGAAGGATCTCAGGTTTTTGGAATGATGGGTTGCCTCCCGTTAAGTGCTAAATTCAACGGCTTCAGCGGAGCGGAAAATGGTATAGACAAGGAATAGTCAAATCAGATGGGTTTTGTAGAACAAGCACCTTGATCAAAAGCCTGGTTGGTCCAACCAGGTGCTTATTCAGATTAGTAGGCTGATGATGCAACCCAAACCCAATCAATCTGGTGGGTTGATAGATGTGGATCAAGAGATGCGGTGCCCACTAGATACTGTAAAGCTCAAAAGGACGCGAAAGTGCATAGCTAGGGTTTGGCTGAGTCGAATCAGCCGGATCAGAGTAGGGATCCTTAAATGAAAAAGAATCAATGGAGGATGTAGGAACCCTACAAGAGTGATCAGAGAAGGATGCATCATGATTTGTAGTTTGATCGATGTCCGAAACCTGATTGAAATGTGGAGGGGAATCATGTGCTACCGGCTCATTGAGAGGGGAATCATAGTAGAAATTGAGTCCGATTGCGGGTCGGGGTTGAGAACGGGTTTGGGAAGGTTCTGCATATGTTGTGGAAGAGGTGGCTTCAAGAATAATTGTGTGTGAGGGCTCCTCTAGGAAGGTTTCAAAAGTGGGTTTAGAGAGTCCTCATAGTAGCCATCAAAATCAAAGGTAAATGCTTGAAGAGTGTCTATAGGATCGAAGAAATTTGAGTCAAGAAAAGATTCGAACTCTAGGTTGTAGATACTCTCAGCAATTTCTATTTCTGATTCCTGAGTATCAAAAAGAAATGATTCCATCTCAATGGAACCTAATTTTGAATTAATGATTTCGGGATCAGGGACCTCAGAGTCAGAGTCGAAGAATGGATCATGTATGCTAAGGTCGTAGATTATCTCATAGTCGTCAGGAAACAATGGTTCTCCAAAATCGAAGATTCGAAATCATCGAAGAACTTGTGAGAAACAAGTTCTAAATCTTATTCGGGATCAGAGGTTCCACCACAAAATAAATCAAAAGATGTAGACTCAGCAACCTGACTTGGGTCTAGCCTATTCTCAGATTCCGAGCTCAAAAAGGTGTCCCTATTAGGTCTGGGCTCGGGTTTTTGGCTTGTAGGGAAGACCCAATCAAAACCCAACTCTTCCAACTCCTCAATTTTTGTATCGTAGGTTGGCATGACTTCCAAAAAATCAATCTGTGTTTTCGAGGGTGTTGGAGAGGTGTACTTATCAAATAAAGACCCAGAATCATAATCCAAATTCAAAAGCTGATTTTCATCATATAGGGCCTTATAATCATCCCAAGAAGGCTCAAATCCAGATTCTATGTTACAGGTGTGGGTTGTATCACTAGAGTTTAGGTTGGGCTCTATAGGGATGTCAGAATTATCCTCGAGGACAACTTTATCAAAATAAGGAGTGAAATTTATGCCCTCGAGAGGTTCTGATTTAATTTCGTTATTACAGGTGTCTAGGAAATCTAAGCCTAGTGAACTAGTCTTTTGATTTTCTAGGGCTAGTTCAAAATCGTGATCACCCACAATCAGATCCTCCCAACCCATTTCAAGATAAAGCGTATCAATCTGTATATAAGTTGAATCATATTCCATTTGGGTTGGGGGTCCAAAACAACCTTGATTCTCAAACCTGGGATTTGGAAAATCAGATTGATCCTCAGTATTGTTCCAAGATGTTTCGCTAGCTACTTGGGGAATGTACGGGTATTTTTGATTGATAATCTATTTTAATAATTTTATCATCTCTTCCCATTTTTCAAGTTCATCTTGGTGTCTTTCCCAATGTACAGGATTTGTCATGCATTGGAGATATTCAAAGTTATGTAATTTCTCTAACTCAATGTATCCTGTCATGAGAATATCTCAGGTTAATCCATTTGTTACTTGTGTTATAATTAATTGGGCACTGTTTATTGATGAGAACCTCATCATGAGCCATAACTAGCTCATTTTGACCCAATACAAAGGATAAAAGCTCCTACATATCTCAAGGAAAGGCGTAACTCAGAGAATTCTGAGTTTGAGAAGAAAGCAAGTCATAAGGGGTAAAAGTGCAATTTTACCAGTATAATCTGCATACAGGGTAATTTAGGGCCCAAACATAGGTCAAAACAGCTTAATAAGAATAAAAGTGGGATGAAATGATCTAGCAAGGGCTACAGCAATTCCAAGAAACTAAATCTGTAACCCTAAAACAACCCACTTCAATTCACAAGGTTCGAGGCAAAGTAAAAATAGAATAAACCCTCTAAAATTCATAGAAAAATAATCTCTAGGGTTTAGAACCTTCAATTTGGCCTTTAGAACCCATTTTGACCTACATTGAGAACCATGCCCAATTAATAACTTAATTTGGGTTTTTGCGCAAATTGACCGGTCGAACAAGGTTTAAGATGAAAATGAAATTCACCATCAGATTCCTTAGGTCCTAATTAGTCATGTATAAAAACTTGAGCCTAAGAAGAAACCTCCTTGACCGACTTTACACTTTGGTCCTCATATATTTACTCTTTGGCCCTCAACTTTTGAACCCTCGCATTTTGGCCCCTAACTCTCCTTCGTTCTTTGCAATCAGGTCCCTCCTGCAAAACCCTGCCAGCACCATGCTCCGGCGACCTTGCGCGGAGCATGGCGCCGCGCAGGGTGAGGTGGGGGACCTGGCAAGTAAACCGGGGGTGCCCTGCGTCGTCAGCCGTCGCAGGGGCACCCCCCTGGTCATTGTAGGCCACCATACCGGCCGTGCGAACGCACGGACGGTATGGGTTCATGTTCCGACCATTCTCCGGCGAGGGAGACACGTCGTCTCCCTCCGCCTTCCTCCCTGCTTCATCCCTATAAATACCCCCGCCGCTCCACCGACGAAGGCAGCCTGGATCTGACGGAGAAAACCCCCAGCTTTCTTCTCTTCTTTCTCCGGCAGACGCTCACCAGCTCCGGCGGCTTCCTCCCCCTCCACCTCTTCGCTCTGCCGCACTACCAGCAGCAGAGACTTCCTCCCCTGTTCTTCCCGCGCCACGCCGCACCCAGCTGGCGCCTCTCCAGCCCTCTGCTCGCCGCCGCCCCTCTCCCTGAGCATCGTCTTCTCCGGCGACAGTCGATACGACTGTCGCCCTGTTCCTCCCCCTTCGTCCCTGCAAGTAAGTTAGACCTACTCCCCTTCTTCTCCTCTTTCTTCCCCCGCTTTCAATTTAGTCAATTAAACCCTCGACCGCTCCTGTTCACCCTCACCCTCTTCGCCTCCGACCACCCTCCGGCGAGCCGCTCCCATCACCTCAGCGACCCACACGGCTCGCCGACCACCGCAGAACCTCCGCCTCCTCACCCTGATCCTCTTCCGCCCCTCCACTTCCCACCAAACACCCTCTGCAGATCCACCGAACACACCCACTTCCTCGCTCACAGTTTGACCTAGGACGACCTGTTAGCTCCATCTCGCCCCCTGCAGACCCCCTGACCACCTTCGCCGTGCCGCGGCGAAGGTCTCCCGCCTGTCTGATTTGGCCGAGAGGCCGTTCTTCTGTGACCAGGTGACTCGCCCGCCGTCGCCATTACTGCGCAGGCAGAGCTGCTTCACCTGCAGGTGCAGGCACGCCTTCGCCCAGGGTTGACTCCCAGGTTGCGCAGGGACTCTCCGCGAAACGTCCCTGGTTCACAGACGGGGCGAAGGCCGCGCGGGAAGCCACGATCGCCCACTGCTCCATCCGCGACGCGCGCTCAATTGGGGTGGGACATTTAGTCCCACCTCGGAACCTCTCGGAGGCGCGCGGACGCATAAAGGCAAAAAGTGCCTTATGCTGTCTGCCTCCTGACCACGGGGTGAGGTCCCTCTCACCCGACCCGACCCGGCCTCGTCCGTGACCACGCTCCGCGGACCTGGCCCGACCCGATTAGACTGACCTGCACTCCTCGCCCACCACGCACGCCGGTGGGCCTGGACCCGGGCCTGACCCGAACCCGATTACCCGGTAGCGCTCTGGGAGAGCTTCCGAAGAGTGATTTCAGAGAGAGAGAGATACGCGGGGGAGGGGGGTAGAGTAGGTTTTGCCTCTTGACGAAAAAACTCTGAAGTGTGCAGGCCAAAGAAGAAGAAGCAGACCCGCTGAAGAAGAAGGAGCTGCTGTACTGTAGCAAAGGCATCGTTAAGTCGTCTCAGCACCGGGGCAGACGACGGAAGGTCAGCAGCCAGAGCAGGAAAGAAGACAGGCTGAAGAAGAAGGAAGAGCAACGGCCAACGCGAAAGAAGAAGAAGAGAGGTCAAGGCAGAAAACCAAAGAAGAAGAAGAACAAGGAGCTCTGAAGAAAGAAGAACATCACCAACGGAAGAACAGCAGGAAGAAGAAGAAGAGCACCACCATTGCAAGAGAAGAATATCACCTGAACAGAGAGAAAGAAGGAGATCTAAAGAAAGAGAGAAAGAAGAGCACCCCCCTCTGCAGAACAAAGAGAACAACAAATTCTCTCTCTTTATTTTTGTAAAAGAAACATGTATATCTCTAGAATACAACTTGCTCCCTGAGTTCGACCTCGGGAACTCTTTTATTTTTCCGAGTAAAAAAAATTTATATTTGAAATGTTGGTAATAACCGGCTTTACTACAACGTTATAACCCGGTTGCCGCCATACTTCTTTCATTTTGGCGCCGCTGCCGGGGAGCAACGGCTATTCTAGAGGTAAACATTCCTGTTTCTTTTAAGTTCTGATAATCTCCTCTCTTTTGTGCAGCTACAGGAACTCAAGAAGACAAGCAACCACACAACCACTCCGAAGACAGGTAAAATCTTTTCTCTCACTATTAACCCCTACACTCTAAAGAGGAAGAAAAGAAAAGAACAAGCAATATAGGGCTAACCTGTTTTCCATACTTAGTAACCATAAAAAAGTTGCATGTTTTCAACTCATCACTCCTGCACACTATTAAGGGTATTTAAGGGCTAACACATTCTTGCTTGAGCCCTAATTGCCCAACAAAGAGTTAAATGGACCAAGTAGAGCCAACATAAGGTCAAACATTAGGATTTCAGTAGAGACACACCCCTTAATCAAGAATTGAGGAAATCCAAAAGAGGTGTGCCCAAGCCATTGATTGAAAATAATTAACAAGAAAAATCCTAAACAATTGGCTCTCTCTAAACACTTGAACCCTAAAAGACAGGACCCAAAAAGCTCTCAAAGAAAACAAGAGGTAAAGTTGACCCCTTTGGGTTAACCAACCTTAAATTAGGTCACTCTTTGCACTTAAAAAGACTAAAGTTCAAGTGAAACCTTAAGCACCCTGATCTTAAAATTGGTAGACTTAAGAGGTCAAGATCCCCATTCTGGTCTACCTGGAACCGCAGTGACAAGAGAGGTCGGGTGGGGGAAACCCTGTAACCCGTGGGGACGCTCTACCGTGTAGGGGTCTTCGCGGGACTCTCCCTCTCTGGCTGCCCAGGTAATTCTCAGGTGGACGATCTTTCTGATCAAGGGGTCCATCTGCCCCGCACCTCTATAGTCACCCAACACATTTTTGGGTGTCTTGATTGGGTCCAGCACCCTCTAAACTTACCTCTCCCAACTGTGCATGTACGGAAGGAGGTCTCTAAGACCACCCTTAAGACCTCCATTAGAAATTCGCTCTCGTCAAGGCCAAGCCTCGACGCCCGTATTTGTGCAGCAACACCCTCACATTATTCTCTCGTCTGATTCAGAACCAAGTTCTTCTTCTTCCCCCATCATGGCTCAGCCAGTTGAGGAAGAAAATAATCTGGAACACCAGCTCCAGCGACTCAATGACCTCTTCCAAAACTTCGTGCACCCACCGCAGCGTCCTATGATGCGGGACCACTACAATCCTGCTGCGGTGGCCATTGAGCCTCGAGTCAGAATCCCGATTGGAGGACCTGATTCCGAACTAAAGCCCAACATGATTCACGCTATACCTAAATTCCATGGGCTTAATTCTGAAGATCCCTTCCAGCACATCAAACAGCTAAAGCATCTGGCCCACACTTTTGGATCAGATGCGCAAAATCGGGATATTCTTCTCATGAAGATGTTCTCCTTTTCTCTTATGGACAAGGCCGCCCATTGGTATCAAACTCAGACCCGGTCGATCAACACTTGGGAAGAACTTCAATCCGAGTTTTTGAAAAAGTTCTTTCCCGTTGGTCGAACCAACGCCTTGCGCCATCAGATTACACACTTCACTCAACAATCAGGAGAACCTCTCCATGAGGCATGGGATCGTTTTCAGGATCTCATGAGGAAGTGCCCCCATCACGGAGTTCCTAAATGGGAACAAGTCCAATCTTTTTACCAGGGACTCCGTGAGGACATCCGCCTTTTCGTCAATGCAACCTGCGGAGGAAACATCATGGGTCAACATGAAGACACCGTATGGGAGATTCTCGAAAACATGTGCGAGAACTCCATCAACAATGACTCCATGGGATTATTCGACAGGACGAATACCCGCGCAGCGACGAATCTTAAGGGAGCACATGAGACGCAGGGCTTGTCCGCATCAGTCGACCTGGAATTAATGGCCAGTCGATTGGACAAGGTCTCAATCATTGAAAAGAAGGTGGATGAGCTGACTCAGCACTTGCAGCGAGCCACCTCTGCGCGTAACTCCTTTGCACAACCTCCTTCCACACAGGAGACTGTGCAAAACATCCTACACCGATCCTCCCCTGGGATGGATCCATATCCATCCCCATCTGATTCTTGGACTGGAAGATCATCCGATCCTTTCTTCACCAGCCAGGGGAACTCCATTCCTCCTTTCCCTGATTCTCAGGAGGTTCCTCAGACCTGCGAGGACCTCAACGCCATCCAGAACGACCCATTCTCCAACACTTACAACCCTGGATGGCGAAACCATCCCAATTTTCAGTGGGCGGGAAATTCCCAAACCCAAAGACCACCTTTTCAGTCCCGCCCACAGCCCTCTCATCACTACCAGCCGCCTCAGCCTCGGCCCAACCCTACTTATCCATCAGGGCCAAATCAAGATCAAATGTCCTTAATCCTTCAGACTCTGGCTGACATTCAAAAATCGAATGCGGCCATTCAAAAACAGCACAAGGACGAGCTTACTGAAGTTAAAACTCAGCTGGCCCAGTTGGCAAATTCTCGCCAGCCAGGCACACTCCCTTCCCAACCTCTTCCTAACCCAAATAACGTGCCAACCCAGAAGCGCGTTATGAATCCAAATTTAGGCCACGCTCAATGGATTTATCAGGCCCCCACTGCTCCATCTCCAGACGAGATGGAAGCCTCTACTTCTCGTACGGGATTTCAGCAGCAGCCACCCCTCCTACCAAATCCAAACCAAAATCAGGCCGGATTAAATTCTGTAACAACACGTAGTGGTAAGACAACTCAGGACCCGCATTATCCAAACCAATCCCAGCCTGATAACCATGACCCTAGGATAGTTATCCAAGGTACCGCTGTTCCAGACCCACAACCTGGACCTATCCTAGAGGAACCAACCAAGATCCCGTTTCCCGAGGCCCTGACCAAGGGAAAGAAGACCACCAAACCCGTGGCCCCTGAGGAGGACCTGGTCAAGCTCTTTGAGCAGGTCCACATAAACATCCCCTTGATGGATGCAATCCGCCACGTACCAGCTTACGCACGATTTCTAAAGAATATATGTACACCCCAGCGTAAGCCACGAACCAAGGGAGGGAGCCCAATTGTTCTGTCAGAGCAAGCCAGCTCTGTAATCCTTAGTAGACTCCCACCCAAGGCAAAAGATCCTGGAACTCCCCTGATCTCCTGTAAGATAGGTGGTACCCAATTTGATAGAGCATTGTTAGACTTAGGTGCATCTATAAATCTGATACCCACATCCTTACTTGACCATCTGGAAGAATCTGAGCTGAAACCAACCGAGGTGACATTACAATTAGCAGATCGATCTATAAAGTCACCAAAAGGGATTCTCGAGGATGTTATCGTGAGAGTGCGGGATTTCTATTTTCCAGTGGACTTTATAGTCTTAGACATGGATGCACCTGAGAACCCTAGGGATACACCAATCATTCTAGGGAGACCTTTCTTGGCTACTGCTAGAGCCAACATCAGCTGTGAGGAGGGCCAAATAGAGCTTAAGTTTGGAGATCAAACACTGAAAATTGATATATTTAAGGCCCAACAAGGAATTAATTGCGGCGTCATCGAGCAAATTTGTGACATCAAGACTTTGGTTGATGAATCACACCTCCAAAATGACTTGAGTATGCCTCATCAACCACAGAAGGATCTTGACCCGCAAATAGAGGAGTCAAATCCAGATGTAAACAACTCAGTAACTCCCACCCTTGAACCTCACATCTATACTGAACCACCCGCTGCTGCTGAAAACCCCACCCTTGAACTAAAACCCCTTCCTGCTCATTTGAAATACATCTTTTTGGGTTCTAATCAGACCCTTCCTGTGATCATCAATTCCAACCTCAGTCCTGAACAGGAATCCCGTCTGATTGTTGTCCTCCAGCAACATCGCAGAGCCATCGGATGGACTCTCGATGATTTGACTGGAATAAGTCCCTCTTATTGTACTCATCATATCTATTCAGAAGAGGGCACACGACCTTCTCGTGAAATGCAGAGACGCTTAAACCCCAATCTGCAGGAGGTCGTGAAAAAGGAGATCATCAAGTGGTTAGATGCCGGGATCATCTACCCGATCTCCGATAGTCGTTGGGTGAGCCCAATTCAGGTCGTGCCTAAGAAGGCAGGACTCACCACCATAACAACTGAGACCGGAGAAATCATTCCTACCCGATTAGCCAACTCGTGGAGAGTCTGTATAGATTACCGTCGACTCAATTCCTCCACGAAGAAGGATCATTTCCCACTACCCTTCATTGATCAAATTCTCGAAAAATTAGCGGGAAATAGGTTCTTCTGCTTCCTTGACGGGTACTCCGGTTATAACCAGGTGGCAATCCATCCTGAGGACCAAGAAAAGACCACGTTCACCTGCCCCTTCGGAACGTACGCTTTCCGAAGGATGCCTTTCGGTCTTTGCAATGCACCCGCTACTTTTCAGCGATGCATGCTTGCCATATTCTCAGATATGGTAGGTGATTATCTGGAAGTCTTCATGGATGACTTTTCAGTTTTCGGAGCATCATTCGACGATTGCCTCCAACACTTGGTCCAGATACTCAGGCGGTGCATCGACGTGAATTTGGTTCTTTCCTGGGAAAAGAGCCATTTCATGGTGCCTGAGGGAATTGTCCTGGGACACTCAATTTCGGAGAAAGGTATCCAAGTGGATCGAGCTAAGGTTAATCTGATTTCTCACCTTCCTATGCCTAGCTCGATCAGGGACATCCGATCCTTTTTAGGGCATGTCGGTTTTTATCGACGATTTATCCCTGATTTTTCAAAAATCGCACGCCCCCTGACCACTCTTCTCTCCAAGGATGTTCCCTTCGAAATCTCCAAGGAATGCACTCAAGCATTTGAAATCCTGCGTGACCGAGTCACCCAAGCCCCGATCCTACAGTCCCCTGATTGGTCTCAACCCTTTGAGATCATGTGTGATGCATCCGACTTCGCTGTAGGAGCGGTTTTGGGGCAGAAAAATGACAAGAAACCTGTGGTCATTTACTACGCAAGCAAAACACTCGATGAGGCTCAGCGTAACTATACAGTTACTGAGAAAGAGCTGCTAGCTGTAGTATTTGCCCTAGAGAAGTTCAGATCGTACCTTCTGGGTTCCCATGTCATCATATACTCGGATCACACGGCTGTGAGGCATCTCCTTGCAAAGAAGGACGCGAAGCCTCGATTGATCCGATGGATCTTGCTGTTGCAAGAATTTGACCTCGAGATTCGCGATAAAGCGGGAAAACAAAACGTGGTAGCTGATCACTTGTCCCGTCTTCCTTCTGAAATGATAGACCCTTCCGGACCCATCACTGAGCATTTTCCCGATGAGCACCTGCTGACTATTGGTACTAGCCTTCCATGGTTTGCTAATATTGTAAATTACTTGGCATCTCATCAGACCCCGTCCGATTGGCCGAAGGCCAAGAAAGACAAACTGCGCTCCGATGCCAAGTATTACATTTGGGAGGACCCGTACCTCTTCCGCATAGGTGCCGATCAGATCATCCGGAGATGTGTCTCGGAAGGGGAAGTCAACAATATCCTCTCTTTCTGCCATGACCAGGCATGCGGTGGCCATTTTGCCGGGCATAAAACCGCATCAAAAGTCCTCCAGTGCGGCTTTTACTGGCCCACACTGTTCAAAGACGCACACAGTCATTGCAAGGCATGCAGTCGTTGCCAGACTTTGGGCAACATGAGCCGTCGTGACATGATGCCTATGCAACCGATTCTAGTATGCGAAATCTTTGATGTTTGGGGGATTGATTTTATGGGCCCCTTTCCTATTTCGGATGGTTTCGAATACATTCTGTTGGCTGTGGACTACGTGTCCAAATGGATCGAAGCCATACCGACCCGAACCTGTGATCACAAAATCGTTCTCAAATTCATTCATCAACACATTTTCTCAAGGTTCGGGATTCCTCGTGCAATAATCTCTGATGGGGGGACCCATTTCACAAACGCTCAGTTTAGGTCACTGATGACCAAATACGGGGTGTCTCACCGAATCTCTACTCCTTACCACCCCCAAACTAATGGTCTAGCTGAGCTGTCTAATCGGGAGATCAAGAAAATCCTGCAAGTCACTGTTCGACCTGACAGGAAGGACTGGTCGTCCCGACTTCCGGAAGCATTGTGGGCCTATAGGACCGCCCACAAGACCCAATTGGGCATGTCTCCCTTTAGAGTGGTGTACGGAAAGGCATGCCACCTTCCCGTCGAACTGGAGCATAAAGCCTATTGGGCAGTACGGAACTGTAATCTAGATCTTTCCAAGGCTGGGACCCACAGAAAACTCCAAATCAGCGAGATCGATGAATTACGCATAGACGCGTACGAGAACTCGCAAATCTACAAGGAGCGGGTTAAAGCCTTCCATGACAAACACATCTCGAGAAAGATCTTTCATCCTGGTCAAAAGGTCCTACTCTTTGATGCCCGACTCAAACTCTTCCCAGGAAAACTGAGATCTAAGTGGGTCGGACCATATTTGGTCCGACAGGTTTTTGGAAATGGAGCAATCGAAATCAGTCCACTCAGCCACGATTCTGAACCTTTCATCGTGAACGGTCAGAGACTCAAGCCGTTCATTGATGTAACTTCTACTGATTTGGCTGAGGCATCTTATATCCTCCTTTCCCCTTGAGCTTATTGCGCCCAGCCGATGGCGTAAAACTCAGCGCTTAACGGGAGGCAGCCCGTCATTCTCTTTGAAAACCTGAAACTTGTTCTGACACCTTTCAGCACTTGAAGTTCACCCTTGTAGACAGCCGACCCCAACTCAGATGTTCGCATCTGAAATTTGAAATCGTCCGCAAAAATTCAACCCGACCCATCCACTCACCCAAATTTCTGTCTTAAGGAATGAACTAAGACCCCCTAGGTTACAATGAGGACATTGCAAATCTTAGGCATGGGGGGGTAGGAAAGTGCAAAAACTTGTAAGAAAATGTTTCAAACAAAAAATTCACATATGCCAAAAATACCATAAAAATTAAAAAATTTTTCGAAAAAGAATAAGAGGAAAAGAGGAGAAGGAAAATTTTGTGAAGGAGAAAAGAAACAAAATGAAAAAGGAGCACAAAATTATGAGAAAAAGTGATAGTCATTAGTAAGGAACTAAGGAATTAACCTAAGTTCTAGACCTCATTCGAGAAAATAACTGAAAAGTGCACAATGAGATTAGTAAGAATGCAAACCTTAGGCATTCTTGAATAGACTCTTAGTACCCATTAAGATCTGGACACTCCTCAAGAGGTTGAGGAAAATGAAAAGCTGAAGTATTAGGTCTAAGGCTTAGGGAGTATTCGGCCTCGTTAACTAATTTTTGGTTTACGGGACTCAGTAACCTAAGCACCCTAATCTCACACACAGCCTGGTTCAGTAAGCGTAAAAATCAGAATCACGCAGAAGCGTCGCAAAAATCTGAAAAGAACATCTAGAATTGGAGCGGCCGATCAACACAAGTTGATTTGGACGAGTTCCCAGCGCGGAGAGGCGGGAAATCCCCTCGAAGATGCGTAACAAAATATCATCTCCTCGGTGCTTGTCTCTTAGGATATTTACATATCCTACGGGGGGCATGTAAGCACTCTGCTGGTTCAGATTCCATGGATGGCATTATCTCGAAATGTCAATTGCCAGGGTCTGGATTCGGCCACGGAATACCATGGATGGGATTATCTCGAAATCTCAATAGCCAGGGTTCCGGGGGTTGCCATGGGCGGTGCTATCTCGAAGCATCGATCGCCAGGAACCCTTGAGGATTGATGATGGGAGCAAGGAATCTGATACAGACCGTGTTGAAAAGCCAATCCTAGGCTAGAACTAAAAAGAAAAAGAGAGAGAAAACTCTCCAAACAGAAAAACTTTCTATCTCTCTCTTACAAAACGCACTGCGAACTGAGCCAGGGCTAAAATCATTTCAAGCACGGGTGCTTTAACCACGAAGTCCAATAAACCTTAGGTTAGTTCTTGTGGGCCTTAAAAACCTTTGCTAAAAGACTGAGGCTAAGGCTAGACAGATTTGGATCTTGACTGGTACTGGAGTACCTTTTAGGCCTATGATCAGCATTCTAACCTAATCTATGAAGGCACTTATCTAAAACTATTGAAAACTTCATGGTCTAGAACAAGGGTTGAAACCTTAAGTTTTTGCTAAGGGACTAGCAAAAGCTAGGCATGGGGGTATGATGAGAACCTCATCATGAGCCATAACTAGCTCATTTTGACCCAATACAAAGGATAAAAGCTCCTACATATCTCAAGGAAAGGCGTAACTCAGAGAATTCTGAGTTTGAGAAGAAAGCAAGTCATAAGGGGTAAAAGTGCAATTTTACCAGTATAATCTGCATACAGGGTAATTTAGGGCCCAAACATAGGTCAAAACAGCTTAATAAGAATAAAAGTGGGATGAAATGATCTAGCAAGGGCTACAGCAATTCCAAGAAACTAAATCTGTAACCCTAAAACAACCCACTTCAATTCACAAGGTTCGAGGCAAAGTAAAAATAGAATAAACCCTCTAAAATTCATAGAAAAATAATCTCTAGGGTTTAGAACCTTCAATTTGGCCTTTAGAACCCATTTTGACCTACATTGAGAACCATGCCCAATTAATAACTTAATTTGGGTTTTTGCGCAAATTGACCGGTCGAACAAGGTTTAAGATGAAAATGAAATTCACCATCAGATTCCTTAGGTCCTAATTAGTCATGTATAAAAACTTGAGCCTAAGAAGAAACCTCCTTGACCGACTTTACACTTTGGTCCTCATATATTTACTCTTTGGCCCTCAACTTTTGAACCCTCGCATTTTGGCCCCTAACTCTCCTTCGTTCTTTGCAATCAGGTCCCTCCTGCAAAACCCTGCCAGCACCATGCTCCGGCGACCTTGCGCGGAGCATGGCGCCGCGCAGGGTGAGGTGGGGGACCTGGCAAGTAAACCGGGGGTGCCCTGCGTCGTCAGCCGTCGCAGGGGCACCCCCCTGGTCATTGTAGGCCACCATACCGGCCGTGCGAACGCACGGACGGTATGGGTTCATGTTCCGACCATTCTCCGGCGAGGGAGACACGTCGTCTCCCTCCGCCTTCCTCCCTGCTTCATCCCTATAAATACCCCCCGCCGCTCCACCGACGAAGGCAGCCTGGATCTGACGGAGAAAACCCCCAGCTTTCTTCTCTTCTTTCTCCGGCAGACGCTCACCAGCTCCGGCGGCTTCCTCCCCCTCCACCTCTTCGCTCTGCCGCATTACCAGCAGCAGAGACTTCCTCCCCTGTTCTTCCCGCGCCACGCCGCACCCAGCTGGCGCCTCTCCAGCCCTCTGCTCGCCGCCGCCCCTCTCCCTGAGCATCGTCTTCTCCGGCGACAGTCGATACGACTGTCGCCCTGTTCCTCCCCCTTCGTCCCTGCAAGTAAGTTAGACCTACTCCCCTTCTTCTCCTCTTTCTTCCCCCGCTTTCAATTTAGTCAATTAAACCCTCGACCGCTCCTGTTCACCCTCACCCTCTTCGCCTCCGACCACCCTCCGGCGAGCCGCTCCCATCACCTCAGCGACCCACACGGCTCGCCGACCACCGCAGAACCTCCGCCTCCTCACCCTGATCCTCTTCCGCCCCTCCACTTCCCACCAAACACCCTCTGCAGATCCACCGAACACACCCACTTCCTCGCTCACAGTTTGACCTAGGACGACCTGTTAGCTCCATCTCGCCCCCTGCAGACCCCCTGACCACCTTCGCCGTGCCGCGGCGAAGGTCTCCCGCCTGTCTGATTTGGCCGAGAGGCCGTTCTTCTGTGACCAGGTGACTCGCCCGCCGTCGCCATTACTGCGCAGGCAGAGCTGCTTCACCTGCAGGTGCAGGCACGCCTTCGCCCAGGGTTGACTCCCAGGTTGCGCAGGGACTCTCCGCGAAACGTCCCTGGTTCACAGACGGGGCGAAGGCCGCGCGGGAAGCCACGATCGCCCACTGCTCCATCCGCGACGCGCGCTCAATTGGGGTGGGACATTTAGTCCCACCTCGGAACCTCTCGGAGGCGCGCGGACGCATAAAGGCAAAAAGTGCCTTATGCTGTCTGCCTCCTGACCACGGGGTGAGGTCCCTCTCACCCGACCCGACCCGGCCTCGTCCGTGACCACGCTCCGCGGACCTGGCCCGACCCGATTAGACTGACCTGCACTCCTCGCCCACCACGCACGTCGGTGGGCCTGGACCCGGGCCTGACCCGAACCCGATTACCCGGTAGCGCTCTGGGAGAGCTTCCGAAGAGTGATTTCAGAGAGAGAGAGATACGCGGGGGAGGGGGGTAGAGTAGGTTTTGCCTCTTGACGAAAAAACTCTGAAGTGTGCAGGCCAAAGAAGAAGAAGCAGACCCGCTGAGGAAGAAGGAGCTGCTGCACTGTAGCAAAGGCATCGTTAAGTCGTCTCAGCACCGGGGCAGACGACGGAAGGTCAGCAGCCAGAGCAGGAAAGAAGACAGGCTGAAGAAGAAGGAAGAGCAACGGCCAACGCGAAAGAAGAAGAAGAGAGGTCAAGGCAGAAAACCAAAGAAGAAGAAGAACAAGGAGCTCTGAAGAAAGAAGAACATCACCAACGGAAGAACAGCAGGAAGAAGAAGAAGAGCACCACCATTGCAAGAGAAGAATATCACCTGAACAGAGAGAAAGAAGGAGATCTAAAGAAAGAGAGAAAGAAGAGCACCCCCCTCTGCAGAACAAAGAGAACAACAAATTCTCTCTCTTTATTTTTGTAAAAGAAACATGTATATCTCTAGAATACAACTTGCTCCCTGAGTTCGACCTCGGGAACTCTTTTATTTTTCCGAGTAAAAAAAATTTATATTTGAAATGTTGGTAATAACCGGCTTTACTACAACGTTATAACCCGGTTGCCGCTTTACGCTTTCATTTATGTTGAAGGTTGTTGTTACTGGCACATTAACCTAAATGTTGTTAATTGGATTTGAGATTTTGACATCACTCTCATAAAATCTAAGGGCATCCTCAATCATTCTATCTTTCATGGATATTTGAGATTCAGCTTTCTTCAATGGTTTTCCTAAATTGCCAGGCTGCATCTTCAAATCAGGTGGTGAAATTAGGATTTAGAATCAAATTCAGGTTCAGAATGAAGTGATTCTATCTGAAAAGAGGCTCCCAAGAAGATCTACTGAGGCCTCTTAGGTTAATAACCTGAGGATCCTCCTATGTGTTTGTTCAAATGAAAAGATGAGGGACTAGATATGAATTTTTGACCCAATCAAGGCACCCAAAGATATTTGGATGAATAAGGCAATTTCGAGGCGGATGATACCTCTGAATCAGAAATTCGCACACCTGAGAAGTACCTAGGCAGCCAGGAAGGGAGAGCCTCGCAAAGATCCCTACACGGTAGAGCATCCCCACGGGTTACAGGGTTTCCCCCACCCAACCTTCCTTGTCACTGAGGGTCCAGGTAGACCGGAATGTACGAACTTAAGACCTTAAGTCTACCAATTTTATGTCCTAATTTTTGCCTTGAGTTTTACTTGATTAGAAGTTAATTTCAACTTGTGACCTAATTTGGAGGTTGGTTGGCTTACGATGTAAACCAACTTCACCTGACCTGCCCTAAAGATGGCAAAATGAGATCTTTGTCAAAACCTAGAAATCACCCTGATTTGACTCCCAGGTTATTAGGTCTAAGGATTTTATAGTTCAAGTGAATTTAGAGCTTAATTTTAGGGTTTTTCTGATTAGATCTTTTCAATCAAGGGCTTGGGTAGCAACAAATGTGGGTGGGTTTATTTCCTTTTATGCAGGCAAGTGTGAACTAGCACTCCAAAACCCTAAAAATAAAAACCCTAATCGATTCTGCTTCCAAGTCCAATTGATCTTTAACTTGTTCACCTTGGGCTTCAAGCAAGAAATGTGTTAGCCCAAAGTGATTTAAAATTTAAGCGTTGTCCCTAATAGGCACAGGAAATTTGGGATAGGGAACTCTAAATAGAATCACTTGAAACTCCAATTAGATTTGAAAAATACTTTCACAAATCAGGAAACTTGCCTTTTAGATGATGATTACTATGAAAAATAGGGCAAGTGATTCCTGATTGATTGTTTCCCTTTCTTGTCTTCTCAAGATTAGGAGGTTGTTTAGAAAGGAATAGAGAAGTTACCTACCCTAGAGTGGTTGTTTTACGTGGAAGATCTCCTCGTGAAGTACCTCGCAAAATCACAATAAAGCAAACAGGGCAAGTCAGTGCTCAAATATAATCAAATAATGCAGAGAATAGCAGTGAATTGCACATTGCTCCCTGACAATGGCGCCAAAATGTTGTTCACTCTAAAATGGATTTAAAAATCGTCGTGTTGTAGTATAGATTGAATCAGCATGAAAAAATAAATAATATTTATTACTCAAATATCAGAAATGAAGTCCGAGGTCAAACACAGGGAGTAAATAGGAATTCACACACTAATCTCAAATAATATGTAACTGAGCACAAGAATTTAAACCAAATAATGATATTCCATAAATACTAATCTGTCACGTTAGATATTCAATGAATTCTCAGATATCTTGAGACAATAAAAAAGTAGAGAAGCTAAAACAATGGTGATTTAAATCACCAGTTATTCTCTAAGCATATATATCAAGCATTCAATCAATTGAAATATCTCAACAGTAATTCTAAAGTATCAAGCCTCAAATCAGTCGTCGGGTCTAATGACCAGACTACTTAACCATCAGATGCTACAGTGCTTCTCTAGCACATTCTTCTCCTTCCTCTTATCTTCTCTACTTCTACTTTTCTCCTTTCTTCTTCTTTAGCTTTCCTTCTTCAGCTGCTCTCCTCCTTCCTTCTCTTCTTTACGCATGAGCCTTCTTCCTTCTCCTCCTCTTCTTTCTTCTTCTTCTATGCCTTCTCCTCTCTTCTCACGCACAAGGGAGTCACTTTTAGATTCGGCTAAGTGTCACACAGGGCAAAACCCTCCCTTGCCCTGTGCTCTCTTTATTTCTCACTTTCTCTTAGGTTTCGCCTTCCCAAGGACACTATCAGGGTAATCAGCTATACGAGTAGAGCATACCCAGGACTAGGCTCATCATCGTGGGTGGTAAGTGAGGAGTGCTTAGGTTAGGCAGGTTATCGGATCGGCCAAACCCACTGGTGAGGTGTCGCGAGTGAGGTGCGTAAGGGGTGCATGCGGGGACCTCACCCCCTGTGAGTACTTGAGGCAATAAGCCTATAGGACAAAAACAATTTATGCGGTGTCACTTGGTCGTCAACTTTGGAGGTGGGACTAAATGTCCCACCCTTCCTTTGCTCAGCAGTAGGTAGCAGCTACGAGGTCCTTCGACCAATTGCAATTGTAGGAGCCTCAATGTCTTCAATTAGCAGCCTAGGCGTTCTCCTGAGAGTAAGCCACACTGCCTAGAGCAAACGCCTAGGGCTTGCGGCAACAAGAAACCTTCTTCATGCTCCTCGAAGGAGCATTGTTAATGGCGACGAGGGAAAAAACCTGAAAATTAGAATACGGCCTTGCGGCCCAATTAAACAAACTCAAGAGCTTCATCGTAGGGCATGGAGTGCATCAGTGGTGTTTTCGTGGCTTGTGGAGGTGTGTGGTGGTCGGTCGGAGTCGGGAATGGTGACGGAAAGGTGGGTTGGTCGACAACAGGTTTGGGTGGATGAGAAAGAGAATGGAGAGAGGGGTTTTGAATAGTGGAGCACGGTGGAGGTTGTGAGGTGGTCGGCGAGACAGATGGAGTTGTGTAGTGAGTGGAAGTCCTCTCCGGAGTGTTCACCGGAGGTGGAAGAGATGAGGGTGATTCACGACGTCGGTGGTTGAACTAGGGAAATAATAAGAATAAAAAAATGTAGGGAAGGAGGGGAAGCTAGAGAACCTAATCTAACAGTCGAAGGAGGTAGAAAACCCATGCCGATGTGATGGTCGGACGTGGGGAAGATGAATCCTCCGAGAGGGGGACGGCGGCGAAGAAAGGGGTTAGAGTACCTTTAATGTGATCGTCGAGAGGCGGAGGAAGTCAGGGAGGACGAAGACACTCCCAATTTGGCCATTGGGAGGCCGTGGGATGATGGGGGAGGATGCTTGCCGGAGCTAGGTCGGAGGAGGTCGAAGGTAGGGTTAGGAAGAGGGTTTTTGGGCCAAAACCTAGCTAAAGAGCACGGCCATGCATTGGGCGTGCTTAAATAGGGCTTAGGAGGGGATTCCAAGCTTGGCAACCTTGGAGCTTACACAAAAATAGGATACCCATTCCTTCAAAGCATTCACATGAGCTTTTGGGAAAGAGTTGGGATCCAATGTTGGTCCCAATGAAAAAAGGATTTCGTAAAGAATCTCCGATTTTATTTTAGGAAGGTTTCATTAATCAATCAAGGAGGTCTCTCCAAATGAAGCTCGCTGGAGTAGGATTCTTGAGTGATACTGGTGAAGGGACCTTTTTGTGAAAATGATGATTAAATTGAGGGTCAATTTGCAAGGAATTCAAAAAGCTAAGGGTCTGAATGAGATAGAAAGAGTTTGACTGGACCAAAATGCAAACTTGGTCAAGATGATCTCATATTGGGACAAAATTTTGGTAGAAACCTAATTTAGACCCAAGGAATCCAATGGTGAAGTTAGATTTAGGTTTTAACCTAGTTTGACAGGGTAATTTATGTAAAAACCTAAATTAGGGCAAATATCAGTCTAGGATTCTATTTTAGGTCAAGACGGGTTCTGATGGTTAAATTGAAGGTACCACACCCTAGAGAATATTCGTTTATGATTTTTAGAGGGTTTAGGTGAATTTTATCCTGACCAGAACCTCAGGTAATTAAGCACGTCTATTTTTAGGGTTTTAGAAGTTACTTAATTCTCAAAACACACGAAAATCCTTTTCTGTCTGTATTAACCCACTTGTTGGATATTTAAGACCATTTAACCCTTAATCACCCTCTGGAAAAACTCGAGGTTGTTCTGCATTCAGGATATGATGGTAAAATTGCAATCTTAACCCTATTTTCTTGTGTTTCTCTCAGAATGATTATGCAATGTAATATGACTCTCTGGCAGTTATGTAGGAGCATTTCTTCCTTGATAATGACTAAATTGAGCTAGTCATGGCTCATGATGGTGTTCCCATCACCTGTACCTGTTGTGGTGTCTCCATGTCAAGAATTAGGAAATCTACTAGGTAATTGAAATCCTTAACTTTAATTACCACATCCTCTATCATCCCATTTGGTGTGATCAAGGTTCGGTCAGCTAGTTGCAAAGTGACATGAGTGGGTTTTAGCTGTCCAATTTGTAATTTTTCAAATGGGTTGGTAGGAATGAGGTTGACTGAGGTGCCCAAGTCCAGTACAGCCCACTTGAAGTTTGTATCACCGATATTGTAAGGAATTAGCGGGTTGTCTAGATCAGATTTCTTAGGTGGTAGACTATTTTGGATTATGGCACTTATATTTTCAGATAGTACTACCTTTCCTAGTGTTTGTTCTTTCATCTCTTTTCTAGGTAAGTCTGGTGCGGTCGGGTTGAGACTGAGGATGTCAAGTAATGGAATCATGACTCGTGCATTCCTCAAAGTTCCCATTATATCAATTTCTGACAATCCTTTAGTGTGGAGGTGAGATATGACCTGGGATAGGGGAATGGACTAGTTATCTTTAGAGGTGGGTTTCTAGTCTTTCAAAATATTGATCATAGCACAGTCATGGTGAGTTGGGTAAGTCATGGTGTGATTTCATTCAGCTGAGGCAGATGGAGAAAACACGCAGGTATGAGTCGTTGGACCGAGTTGGGTATAACATGTTTGACCTTGGATTTGGTTTACAACATGTTTTTGGGTCAACATGTTGTTAGGGTTTGGCAGAGGTTGGGAAGGAAGTGTACCAAGCTCACAGGGATTTGCCATCTGGGCAAGTTGATTGTGAACCTCTGTGATCTCGTCTTTGTGCTGTTTTTGCATAGCCGCATTCATTTTCTGAATGTTAGCTAGAGTCTGAAGGATAAGAGTCATCTGATCTTCATGAGTTGGCCCGGATTGATAAGGTGGGTTGGGCCGAGGTTGAGGCAGCTGATATGGATGAGAAGCTTGTGGGCAGGGCTAATATTGAGATCTTTGATTTTGATTGTTCCCTGACTACGTGAAATTAGGATGATTACGCCATCTAGGATTGTAGGTGTTTGAGAATGGATCATTCTGGATGGCGCTGAGGTCCTCGCAGGTCTGAGGAACCTCGGAAAAGTCAGAATACAGGGGTTCAGAGTTCCCCCAACTAGAATAGGTGGGTCTAGGGTTTCCTCCGAACCCAAAATTAGACGAGGGTGGATACAGGTCCATCCCCTGAGAAGATTGGTGGTAGATGTTATGCGCAGCATCCCTGCCAAAGGGCGGTCGCGCGAACGGATATGGCGCAGAGGTGGCTCACTGCAGGTGTCGAGTCAGCTCATCCACCTTCTTCTCAATAATAGAGACCTTGTTAGGCGACTAGTCATCAGTTCCAAGTCGATGAAAGAGGACAGGCCCTATGTCTCATGTGCTCCCCTTGGATTTGTCAATGCACGATCATTCGTCTGATCGAACATGCCCATGGATTCATTATTGATGGAGTTCTCGCACATGTTCTCAAGAATCTCCCACACGGTGTCTTCATGTTGACCCATGATGTTTCCTCCACAGGTCTCATTGACCAATAATCGAATATCCTCACGGAGTCCTTGGTAAAGAGACTGGACTTGTTCCCATTTAGGAACTCCGTGGTGGGGACACTTTAGAATGAGATCCAAAAAATGATACCATTCCTTATGAAGTGGTTCTCTTGCTTGTTGCGTAAAATGCATGATCTAGTGTCGTAGAGCATTTGTCCGACTAATAGGGAAGAACTTTTTTAGAAACTCGGATTGTAGTTTTGCCCATGTGTTTATTGGACGCGTTATGGTTTGGTACCGGTGAGCAGCCTTGTCCATGAGAGAAAAGGAGAACATTTTCATGAGTAAGATATCCCGATTTTGTGCTTCTAACCTGAAGGTCTAGTCCAGATGCTTGAGTTGCTTGATATGCTGGAAAGGATCCTCGGAATTACACCCATAAAATTTGGGAATAGCATGAATCATGTTGGGCTTGAGTTTAGTATCAAGACCTCCATCTAGGATTTGGACTCAAGGTTCGATCACCACTGCAGCGGGATTGTAATGATCTCGCATCATAGGATGCTGCGGTGGGTTTACAAAGGCTTGGAATAGATCGTTGAGGTGCTGAAGCTGATTCTCAAGATTATTTTCTTCTAATGGTTGATCCATGATGATGGATGAAGGAGAGCTAGGTTCTGATGAATCATAAGAGATATTAATCTGGTTGGGTTGTTGCAAAAATAGGGAGGTCGAGGCTTAGCCTCAATAGCAGTGAATAGCTAATGGAGGCCTCAAGGGTGGTCTTAGAGACCTCCTCCTGAACATGCACTGATGGATAAGATGAAGGATAGAATGTGATGGACCCAATCAAGACACCCAAAAAATTTTGGATGACTATAGAGGTTCGAGGTGGATGATATCCCTTAGTCAGAAAGCCATCCACTTGAGAATTACCTGGGCAGCCGGAAAGGGAGAGTCCTGCGATGACCCCTATACGGTAGAGTGCCCCCACAGGTTACAGGGTTTCCCCCACCCGACCTTTCTTGTCACTGAGGATCCAGGTAGACCAGAATGGGGACTTGACCTCTTAAGTCTACCAGTTTTAAGATAAGAGCAAAGGTGCTTATGATTTCACTTGAACTTTAAGATGGTTTTGTGCAAGGTGACCTGATTTGAAGATTGGTTACCCAATAAGGTGGGTCAACTTCACTTGTTTTGTCCTTTAAGAAATTTAGGTCCCACTTTTAGTGTTCAGATGAAATTAAGAGCCTGATTTTAGGGTTTGCATGAATAGATCAATTCAATCAAGGTTTAGGCACACATTATTTGGGAAGGTTAATTCTTGATTAAGCAAGTGTGTCTCTAAAACCCTAAACTAGAAACCCTAATCGGTTCTAATTGGTCCAATTTAATTTGTTCAAATGTGGTACCTAGAGCTCAAGCAAGAAGGTAATAGCCCTAAATACCTTAAAACCCTAAATAGGTGCATAAATCAGGGATTAGATGTTCTATAATCAGAATGTATCAAATCAGGCAACTTGATGATTAAGAATAGAATACAAGTTGAACCTAATTGATTTGTTTCCACTTTTAGCTTTTTTTAGAATCAGGGGCTTAGGGAAAATTGGATGGAGTTTACTTGTCTCTGGAGTGTTTTGATGTACGGGTGTTCTTCCTACAATTAATCCTTGTGTACTACAGATCACAGTCAAAAGAGATAGAGCAAGTTAGTATCAAATTAGATATTGCAATCAAGAGATCAAAGTTGCGTGTTGCTCCCCGACAACAACGCCAAAATGTTAGTCGCTCTGAATCGGATTTTTCGCTCTGAATCGGATTTTAAAATCGATGCATTGCAGTATAGATTGAATCAACACGAAAAACAAATAGAATTTATACTCGAATGGAATCTGAGGTCGAACATAGGGAGAAAGTGGCAAATATGAATCACAAGAACACAATTTCAATCAAATATATGAGCAATTTCAACCCAAAACTTAATTAAAAATGATATAGAGATGAAACTTAATGATAAAGTGAAAAAAGATTAGGGTAAAATGGTGATTTGAATCACCAATTACCCTAATTACAATAATATCAAATATCTCAATAGTATCAATCAATTTAAATCCACGTACGATAAGTGCACTCCCTTCAGAGATCAGACAATGGAATTCTCAACCAGACGGCCCTTCCTTCCCTTTCTCTCTTCTTCTGCCTCCTTAAGCTCCAAAGAAGGCACAACACAGAGCTTAGCAACACCAACAGAGGCAAAGGCCTCTCTCAGAGATCACTAAGTGTTTAGAGGAGAGTGGCAGTGCAAAACCCCCCCTTCCCTCTCCCTCTTTTCTCTTCTTTCTCTCTTAGAATCAGGTGAACTAGACCAGACCCAGGTAACTGGGTAAACGGACCAAGGCCTAGACTCACGAGGCATGAGCTCGGATGAGGGCATGAGTGTGGTGTGACTTGGAGGTGTTGTCGATGAAGAACACGGCTAGAACATGATGAATGAAGCTAGAGAAGATGTCGCTGTGGCAGATCTCCGATGAAGCACCTAAAAACCACAACACGGCTTCGCAACCTCGTCAAAATAGCCTAGAAGGTTTAGTGTGGGATGGCGAATGCGATGGTGTGCATGGTGAGGCTAGTGCGTGCGTGACAAGGTTGTACGACCTCGGAACGGAGGTGCGGTGAGGGTGGAGTTCAAGGGAGTCGTAGAGTGGCGAATAGGGTGAATTGGTAGAGAGCTTTTGCCCTCTATGTGATGGAGGAGCTTTTGGAGTTGGTGGCGAAGCGGATGGAGGTTTGGAGCGGTGGAGGCACTTCGTCGGAGATGTAGCTGGAGCAAAAGAAGGTGAAGGTGGTCGGGGTGATACGATGATCGTGCGTGAGTTGTGAGTGCGAGAAAAAATAGTAGAGGGAGAGAGAAAAGGATAGAGATACTTAGCGATGAGGTAGACAGGCGAAGGCAGCCGATTGTAGTAGACCAACATCGGAGGAGGAGAAGACGGTGAGACGACGATGATGAAGTAGGCGAAGATACGCCCTCCCTTTGGCCAAAGAGGGTCGCGACGAAGAGAGGAGTACGATAAGCTGACCAATTTGGTCGTTAGACGGTTGGAGGAGGAGGATCGAAGAGGGTCGCTGGAGCAGTGGTCTTGAAGGCCAAAGGAAGGGGAATAGGGGGCTTTTGACTCTCCAAGACTTGCTGAAAAGTTCGGCCGAGCCCTGGGGATCCTTATATAGGACTCAGGGATCGGTTAGAGCTTGGGAAGCAAGCTTCCCAAGCTTGGAAGGCTCGCCGGAGTTGGAAACTTAAAGATACTCGAATCTCTCATGCATTCGCATGAGAGATTGGGAAGGCTTTGGGGCTCAAGATCGGATTCAATAGAAAAAGGACTCCTCAAGGAATCTCCCTTCCAATTTTGGAAGGGATTGATTGATCAAAGAAGGAGTTATCTTCAATCAAAGGTCGTCGGAGTTGTAGGAATAGGATTTCAAGGCGGAAGAGACCTTTTTGTGAAGAAGACGACAAAGTTGGGGGGTTATTTGTAATAAATTCAAAAGTTAGGGGCATGTGTGTGAGATAAAAGAATCAGATAGGACCAAATTGCAAACTACATCAAGATGATCTCAAATTGGGTCCAAATTTTGGTACAAACCTAATTTGGACCTAAGGAATCCAATGGTAAAGTTGGATTTTGGTTTTGACCTAATTTGACTAGGTAATTTATGCAAAAAACCAAATTAGGTCAAAAGTCTATCTATGGTTCTATTTTGGGTCAAGACATGTTCTGATGGTCAAATTGAAGGTATCAAACCCTAGAGAATATTTTTCTATGAATTTGAGATGGTTTAGGTGAATTTTATCCTGATCAGAATCTCAGTTAATTAAGTGGATCTGTTTTTAGGGTTTCGGAAGTATTTAATTCTCGAAACATGCAAAAATCCTTTTTTGTCTGTAATAACCCACTTGTTAGACTCTTAAGATCATTTGACTTTTGATTAACCCCTGAGAAAACCCATGATTATTCTACATTCAAGATATGATGGTAAAATTATAATTTTAACCCTGGTTTCTTGTATTTCTCTCTGAAAGGATTTGCAATGAATTATGGCTTTTTGATGGTTTTGTATGAGCATTTAATGACTTAATTTGATCAAATTGAGCTAGTTATGCCTCATGATGGTGTTCCCATCAGGCGTGACTTCCAAAAAATCAATCTGTAGCTCTGGGGAGTCTAAAGAGGTGTACTCATCAAATACGGGCCCAAAATTGCAATTCAGATTCAAAATCTGATTCATATCACATGGGGCTTATAATCATCCCAGTAAGGCTCAAATCCAGATTCTAGGTTAAGGGTGTGGGTTGGATTACTAGAATCTAGGCTGGGCTCTATTGGGATGTCAGAATCATCCTCGAGAATTACCTTAATAGGATAAGGCTCGAGATTTTCATTCTCTAGGAGTTCTATTTTAAGTTCATCATTACAGGTGTCTGGGAATTCAAAGCTAGGTGAACCAGGTTCTCGTATCTCTAAGGCTGGCTCAAAATTGGGAGCACCTGCAATTGGATTGTCCCAACCCAACTCAAGATCAGACATATCAGTCTGTACATAAGTTGGATCATAATTCATCTGGGTTAGGGATCTACAACGACCTTAATTCTCAAATCCAGGATTTGGGAAATCAGATTGATCCTCAGTATTGCTCCAAGATGTTTCACTAAATGCTTGGGGAATGTATGGGTATTTTTTATCGATAATCTGTTTTAACAATTTTATCATCTCTTTCTATTTTTCAAGATCATCTTGGTGTCTTTTCTAAAGTACAGGATTTATCATGCATTGGAGATATTCAAAGTTATGCAATTTCTCTAACTCAATGTATCCTGTCATGAGAATATCTCGGGTTGATCCATTTGTTACTTGTGTCAATATTAATTGGGCACAGTTTATGATGAAGGTTGTTGTGATTGGCACATTAACCTGAATGTCATCAATTGGATTTGAGGTTTTGTCATCAATCTCATAAAATCTAAGGGCGTCCTCAATCATTCTATCTCTCATGGATATTCGAGTTTTACGTTGCTTAAATGGTTTTCCTAAATTTCTAGGTTGCATCTTCAAATTAGGTGGTGAAATCAGGATATAGAATCAAATTCAGGTATAGAATGAAGTGATTCGATCTAAAAAGAGACTCCCAAGAAGATCTACTGAGGCTCTTAGGTTAATAACCTAAGGACCCTCCTGTGTGTGTATTCTAATGAAAAGATGAGAGACCAGATATGAATTGGACCCAATCAAGGCACCCAAAAATTTTTGGATGACTAAGGCAATTTTGAGGCGGATGATACCTCTGAATCAGAAATTTGCACATCTGAGAATTACCTGGGCAGCTAGGAAGGGAGAGCCCTGCAAAGACCCCTACATGGTAGAGCGTCCCCATGGGTTACAGGGTTTCCCCCACCTGACCTTCCCTGTTACTGAGGTTTCAAGTAGATCAGAATGTATGAACTTAAGTCCTTAAGTCTGCCAATTTTGATCTTCTAATTTGTGCCTTTGATTTCACTTGATTAGAAGGTAATTCAACTTGTGACCTAATTTGGAGTTTGGTTGGCCTACAATGTTGACCAACTTCACCTGACCTGCCCTAAAGATGGAAGAATGAAATCTAGGTCAAGACAAGAAATAACCCTGATTGACTCTCAGGTTATTAGGTCCAAGGATTTTAGGGTTTAAGTGAATTTAGAGCTTGATTTTAAGGTTTTTCTGATTAGATATTTTCAATCAAGGGCTTGGGTAGCACACAAATGCGAGAGGGTAAGTTCTTTTTAATTCAGGCAAAAATGTGTACTAGCACTCCAAACCCTAAAAATTGCAATCCTAATTGGCTCTATTCTACATCCGATTTGATCTTTAAAATGTTCTCCTTGTACTTCAAACAAGAAATGTGTTTGCCCAAAGTGATTTAGAATTTAAGCGTATTCCCTAATAGGTACATGAAATCAAGGATGGGATCTCTAAATAGAATCGCTTCGACTTCAATGTGATTTGAAAAAGTATCACAAATCAGGAAACTTGCTTGTTAAATGATGATTACTATGAAAAATAAGGCACGAGATTCCTAATTGATTGTTTCCTTTTTTGTCTTCCCATGATTAGGAGGTTGATTAGGGAAGAATAAAGAATTTACTTGCCCTGGAGTGGTTGATTTGCATGAAAGATCTCGTGAAGTACCTTGCAAATTCACAATAAATCAAACAAGGCAAGTTAGTGTTCAAGTATAAAAATATAGCAAGAGAATAGCGGTGAATTGCATGTTGCTCCCTGGCAATGGTGTCAAAATGTTTATCGCTCTAAAATAGGTTTTAAAGTCATTGCATTATAGTATAGGTCGAATCAGTGTGAAAAATAGATAAAATTTATAACTCAAATATCAGAAATGAAAGTCTGAGGTCCTTTGCTGGGAGCAAATATGGAATTCACATGCTAATCTCAATGAATAATGTAAATGAGCACAAGATATTACTCAAAAACTAATATATAATGTATGGCATGAGTATATGAATGGACAAAAAGGAAATCTAGACAAAATAATGGTGATTTGGATCACCAATTATTAGTCTAACATATGGAACAATTACTCAGACATTATCAAAGGAAGGAACATATGATCAAACTTCAATCAGATGTTTCTACAGTGCTCCTCCTTTCTGTTTCTTCTTCTTTGGTTTCTCTTTTCCTTTTCTTTCTTCTCAAGTCCTCCTTCCTTCCTTCCTTTTGCTTTCACAATACACAGAAGCCTTCTTTTCTCTTCATGCACAAGGGCTACGCACCCTTCAAATTTGGCTAAGTATCGCAGAGAGCAAAACCCCCTACCCTCTCTTCTTCTTTTCTCCTCTCTCTGACCCAATGTGTAATAGGATCCATCTTCGGGTATACGGGTTCGGACTAGGCCCGCGTGGCATGTGCACGACTGAGGTGTGAAGCGTAGGGAGGCATGTGAGGGGGACCTCACCCCCCATATGTGTCTTGAGGCAAGAGGCCTTAGGCACAATTGCCTAATATCCCACTTCAAAGAGTTATGTACTTCTGAGGTGGGACTATGTCCCACTTCTTCTCCTTCACGTGATCTGCATGAGCTGCAACGAGTTTCTTTGCCAAATTGGAGCAACTGCTGATGCATGTTGCTTTAATTGAGTGCTTGGGAGGCCTCATGACCTGGAGCCATGTCTAACGGAAGCTGCAGCAGGGAGTTTGAAGGTTGGAAGAGCCCTACCATGGTCAGAGAAGACGAGGGCAGCGATGACAAATCGGTGGGACTTGAAATAAGAGAACACAGGATAAATACCCCAGTCAGAGCACTCAGCAGGGTCACCAGAGGTTGGTGAATGTAGTGGTGGTGGTTAAAGGGTGGTGAAGGTCGGAGGGTGGCTGTCGGTGACAGAAAGGGCGAGCGGAGGGAGCTATGTTCGGGGAGGTGAGTGCTTGACTAAAAGTCCCAATAAAGTTGAGGCTTCTGATTAGTGGTTCATGGAGAAACTAATGGAGGTAGTGGTGTTGTGTTTGGTATAGTACAGTGCCGGTGAGAGCTCGCCAGAGCTCGTGCCAAACATGGGGAAGATATGGGGGAGACATGCGGTCAGCGGTCGAGAGTTGAGTGCGAGTGAGGGAAAAGAAAGTAGAGAGAGAAAAGTAGATAGAGGGTCTTAGAAAAGAGAGAGAAGGCTGGAATGGTCCGTTTGTGGCTGACCGGAGTCGAAGAAGGTGAAGAAGATGGCGAGGTGGCGACAATGAATGAGACGAAGGAACGACCTCCCTTTGGCTAGGGAAGATCGCGAGGACGAGGGGAAGAAGATAGGGTCTTAAATTTGTCCATTGAAAGTCCTAGAGAGAGAGAGGTAGAGGCTCACCAGAGCTACGGTTGTTGTTAGCTGAAGAAGACGAGGGAGTGGGTTTTAAGGCCTCAAACCTAGCTCCCAAGATGCGCAAGGCCACGGAGGTCCTTTTATAGGGCTCTAGATGGAGTTCCAAGCTTGGAAACAAGCTTAGAAACTCTAAGATCCTCACTGAAATAGTATACCTATTCAATCAAATTATTCGCACGAGGATTCTAGAGAGATTTAAGATCCCTGGATGATCTCATTTGGAAGGCAATTTCCTAAGAAATGTTCGTTTCAAATCTGGGATTGATTGATTGAGAATCGAGCGAGAAAACCTTACTCAAAACTCAACGGTGGAGGTTAGACTTTCCAGAAATGGTGTAGGGACCTTTTTGCAAGAAGATGACAAAGCTGGGGTGTTATTTGCAAGGAATTCAAAAAGCTAAGTGTCTAAATGGGATAGAAAGAGTCTGACTGGACCAAAATGCAAACTTGGTAAAGATGATCTCAGATTGGGCCCAAATTTTGAAAAAAACATAATTTGGATGTAAGGAATCCAATGGTGAAGTTATATTTTGGTTTTGACCTAGTTTGACTGAGTAATTTATGCAAAAACCTAAATTATGGCAAAAGTCAGTCTATGGCTCTATTTTGGGTCAAGATGGATTTTGATGGTCAAATTAAAGGTACCAAACCCTAGATAATATTATTATATGAATTTTAGAGGGTTTAGGAAAATTTTATCCTATTCGAAACCTCATTAATTAAGCAGGTCTATTTTTAGGATTTCAGATGTCCATTAATTCTCGTAACGTGTGAAAACCCATTTCTGTTTGCATGGACTCACTTGTTAGACATTTAAAATTATTTAACCTTTATTTAACCCTTGAGAAATCCCATGATTGTTCTGCAATTGAGATATGCTGTTAAAACTACAGTTTTACCCCTATTTTACTGTATTTCCCTTAGAATGGATTTGCAGTGAATTACATCTCTCTGGCGATTATGTAGGAGCATTTAATGATAGAATATGAATAAATAAAGCTAGATATGGCTGATGATAATGTTATCATCACTAATGCCCTTGATGCACATCCTTTACATAGGAATGGAGAATCAGGACTACCACAAAGGTTGAGTCAAGGAACTGACTCAACGAGATGGAGATGTGGAAGTCCTCTATCACTATCATGGAGAAGGCATATCCTTTGACTTGAGATAGATATTTGTCCCTTTATTTGAATATACACATGTGGTGGACTGATGGTTAATGCACCTACCTTGGTGTTAGGATTGGAAAGTTTGCTTATGAGAGCACAGGAGACATATGATCTCCCAAAGGGATCAAACAGATCCTTTATCGTAAATGTACATAGTGGATCGAAAGACATGAGCTCACTTTGCATATTGGAATGTACGAAATTTAATGCTCGGTCTTATAGGTTCTGATCAGACCTATACATGAAACAGAGGAGATATTCTTTTTGAAAAGGAGTTGGTTTTCATTCTCATCCCAATGATACAAGAACATTAATTATGTAACCCATTATAAAGGAGAGTGGATTTGGAATTAAATCCTCAAGGTTGCATAGGTCTTCTAGTGTAAAGGATTCATGGATTTTTTGAATGTCTAAGGGATGCATAGTGCCATAAATCCTAAATCCAGAACACTTCATTATAGGTGTAATGAAACTAACAGTGATTTTGGTGGGTTCCTAATTATAGAGGAATCAAATATTTAAGGATTTAAGTAATATTTGACTGGGCATTTAATTGGACATTTGTTTGGCCTAGATCCAAAAAGATTTTGGATAAAATTAAATAACTTTTAGCTACTAAAACCTAATTGGCCAAAATAGTTCAAGGGTCAACAGTGCAAATGTCAATTATGAATCAATTCCAACCATTGGATTTGATCCAATGGATACCACCATATTAGGATAAGTAGGATTTCCTATAAATATTTGCCAAAGGAAAAATCTAAGGACCTAATTAATCCTCTAATACTTCGAAGAGAAAATTCCATCATCGCTAGAGAGAGAAGGATAAGAGCTAGAAGCTATAGGGTTTTGATTACTACATAGTTAATACACTTAAGATGTCTAAATTGGGCTAATTCCTAAGTAAACATAGCATAATTAGGTTGTAAATAGTGCGTCATAACCATTCTAGGCATATTAGGGTCATAATTACATTTATACATAATGTGTATATATTATAATAATTTTAAATATGTGTAGAAATAAAATATGGGAGTGGATGTTGAGATTGAAAGGTTGCAGAGGAAAATTAAGTGAAAACACAATTTACAAGGGGTAAAATACAATTTTTCCAAGCTATTAGGACCTAGGCATAATTTTTCCAGCAATACTCTAAGCCTTGGCTCCTGAAGAAAATCCAATCTCCTCTAGACTTCTCCATAAAATTTCAACAAGAAGGAAGGTAATTAGAGAAAGTACGAAGGCTTTATTGCAATATGCCCCCATACCAAGGTTCACCTCTAATATACTTAAGTTGCCTTGGAATTACAAGAAAATTACATGAAATTTGAGTATCTCTACAAAAAACCAAGACAAGATCACATACAAGGCATCCAAGCATAGCCTACTACGAAACACACGTGTTGCTTGTGCTACCCACGTGCTAGGTGCACCATCACAGCCTATAGATCACTCCAGCCATCACATGTGTGAGATCCATGCACTTGCTAGTAGAAGCACCTTCTCCACATGCAAATCCCATGCCAGCCCAATCCACCCACGTGCTAGCGCTACATGCGCGTGCCATTACCTCTCCAGCTGCGCTCCACGAGCGCTCCACACACCCTTCACTCGTGCTCTGCAGGCGATTTGCCCACCGAGTGCACCTCTTGGTCAGCCAAGCCCTCTTTTCTCCACCTATATAAAGGTTATACCTACTCCACCTTTAAATGATCTTAACCCTACACCCTCTCCATCTTTACTAGAGCTAATGTAACCTACTAAAGCTCCAACCTTCCTCTCACCACCTTCATAAGACCTCCTAAGGTCATCCTCGCACCTCCATTAAAGGTAAAGATCAACGTACCCTCTCACCTACATTTCACCTTAGTTATAATCTTCTTTTCTCACCCTATACTCCACCATAATCTTGGCCCAAGCCTTCCTTTATCTACCTTCTTTCTATCCCCTACTCCATCATCCAACCTCTACACCTTTGTCTTTGAGTCATCGCTAAGCAAGTCGTCTTGCCGAGCAGTCATCTTGGGAGATTCTTCTCACCCCTCTCTCTTTTATTTTATTTTGTTAATTTTTATTGTATTTTCTTTATTTTGTAATGAAACATTTCAGCTTTATAATCCAAGTTTCTCTCTCTCTTTCTCATTCTATCTATGTGCTCGTTATAAATTGTCCTACTTCTCACCCCCATTCCCTTTATATCAAAAATTATAAACATTACAAAAGCTTTAAAACACCAAAAAGAAATAATCAAGCGAGATTTTAAGCATGTATGTCTCCCCGTGTTTGACTTGGACTCACCTTCGGTTATTTTATTTGATCGTAGATTTTTGTAAACTGCGATGACACAATTTTAAAACTTATTCTTTGCAAATTTTTGCACATTAGGCTCCTTTTCTTCTAAGTCAAATTTCAATGTCAAGGGAAGACTGGCATAAGTGTTGTTGGATGGTCGATCATCAAGCTGGTTGACTGATTAGACAACAATCATGGGATTTAATTAACTTGAATCATGTTAGAACCTAGCTTAACTTATAAATAATGCATTCATAAATTTCCTATCATGCATTGCATCCTTCTATTTAGTTGTACATATAATAATGCCATTTTACTATATTAATTGATGTTTATTCTTGTTTACAAGGAATAAGGAGCTCAGAAAATGTTCAGAAATGAACAAAGCTAGTTAGGAGTAGAAGTTGGAGCGAAGACTGGAGCTGGATTGAGGAATAAAGATGGAATTAAGGAGTGAAGACACAGAATAGAGAAAGAAATAAGAGAAAAGATTTCTTTCCTAGAATAAGTGAAGAAAAAGAATGAAAAGAATTAGGATAACCCTATCCTATTTTTAAAACCATAAGATGACCTTATCTCAGTACCTATCCCTGAACCAGCTGATGGTAACACCATCATTAGCCATAACTAGCTTAAATCAGTGAAAATCAAGTGACAAATGCTCCTACATTATCGTCTGAAAGCCATAATTCCATTCAGATCCATTTTGAGAAGAAAACAACAAAATAGGCTTAATTTTGCAATTTCAACATCACATCATAAAAGCAGAGTAACCATGAGGTTTGCCAGGGATTAATCTAAGGTCAATTAATCATTAAAGTCAAAAAAGTGGGTCCACACAAACAGAAATAGGGTTTCACGCATTTCGAGAACTAAATCAGAACCTAAAACCCTAATTTCAGACCTGTTTGAATTGGAGAGGTTCTAGTCAGGATAAAATTCATATAAACCTCCTAAATTCACAAAAAATATTCTGAGAGGTTTGGTACCCTTGGTTTGACCATCTGAACATATTTTGACCTAGAACAGTCTCAAACGAAATTCTACCCTAACTTGGGTCTCTATGCAAATTACCCATTTAAACTTGGTCAAAACTGAAATCCAACTTCACCATTATATTTTTTGAGTCTAAATTAGGTTTGTACCAAAATTAGGGACCAATTAGAGTCCATCTTGACCTAGTTTGCATTTTAGTCCATTAAAACTCTATTCCTCCCAATCAAACCCCTAACTTTTGAATTATTTGCAGAAAGCCCCCTAACTTCTTCATCTTCTTCACCATTAGGTCCATACCACCATTGTTAGGTCAACCGACCACCTCAAAACCCAATCAAACTAACACCAAATCCCACCAAATTTGGTGGGATTGATGTTCACATTGTAGGGAATCTTCTGAAAGTGCTTTGGGATCCTAACTCACTAAATATAGCTCTAGCGAACCCATGAAATTCGTGGGGATCTTGTGCCTTATTCTCCAAGCAATTAGACCATCTTCCCTTGTTTAAAGCTAGAACTTGAGCTCTATATAAGCTCTAGATTCCTCGGCTCCCAAAATTAGCTAGGTTTGAAGGCCAAATCTCTCTTCTTCTCTCTCTGACCTGCTCTGACCAGCTTCGACGAGCTTCCTCCTCCATCTTCCTACAACCTTCCAATCTTCAAATTGGGAGCACCATGACCTTCCTCTCATTCTTCCGCTCCTCGACAGCCAACTCAGGAGTCGTCTCAACTCCTTCCTCGTCGTTCCCTCTCTAGAACCCTCTTCTTCTCTGGCACCGGCTAATCATAGCCAATGCCAAATCCTGCCCCCTCATCCCTAATTTAGGTCCAACCTACTCCTTTTCCTCTCCAGATCTTCCCTAACCCTTTCCCCTCTTATTTTGATCGCCGTTTCACTATCTCCCTCACCGTCTTCTTCACGACCGGCCATGCCTCCGGTGAGGCTGTGTCCCCACTACACTGCACCAAACACATCCTCCTCTGTTCACCCTCTCCGACTCTATCCGGTCACCTCACGCATGCACACACCAAATTATCACCGCCACCACACTCCACCAGCACTGGCGACTCTTTTGAACCTTCTGATTAGGGTGATAAGCCCGTATCTTAGCTTTCCATGTTCGACCGAAGCTCTGCCATCGCTGTCATCTTCTCCAACTTTGGCCATAGTCCTCCAACCACCTCCAGCCACATAGCTACTTCCAGGACTTGCGAACTCCCCTCAGCAACACATCCAGGTCTTCCCTTGGGTAGCAGAGTTTGAGGAGCAGCCGAATTAAAGCAAACTTCCTCAGCTGCGAATGCATGAAGAAAGCAAGTGGGATATAGTCCCACATCAAAAGATTTGAAACGAGCGAAGGCACATAAGTTGTTTTCTTGTTCTTTGCTCTTCACCCAGTAACACGGGGGGTCGGGTCCCCCTTTGCATGTGCCTCCTCACGCTCTCACTCCTCGCCCGTGCACACATGCACATGGGTCTAGACCCAATGCCCGGATCCGTTTACCCACTATGAACCCGATTAATGCCCGATTCTGAGAGAAGAAAAGGAGAATTTGTGAGGAGGAGGGGGGAGGGTTTTGCTTCAGGCTTTTACACCTCGAGGTGCATGCTGATATTCTTTAACACTTAGCACAAATTGAGAAGAGGCATTGGTGAAGAGCCTTGCTCTAAGGTTGCTTCTGCTGAGGCTTTGAAACTTAAGTCATCTGATCTCCTTAGTGACATCTAATGAGGCCTTGTGCTTGGTACTGTGGATATATTTGGCCTCTGTGTTGATGTAGAATTAAGAGCTTAAGTGGTTGAGGCACTATCGGAAAATTTGAGTTAATTGCTGATATTGAACATGTGCTTAATATGGGGATTTATGTGGTGATTCAAATCAATTGTTTTTGAGGATCCATTCCTTTTACCCCTTTATTTCTTGAAATACAAATTGGCTTATCATTGAACATCATTCTGAACAATTTATTCATTGACTATCTTTTATTGTGATTCATTTATTGTGCTTATTTAATTTATATTGAGATTAGTGCGTGAATTCCATATTTGCTCCCTACGAATAACCTCCGACTCACATTCACATTGATTTCGAGCTTTATAAATTAAGTGTTTATCACGTTTTTGTCAATTGTACTACAACGCAAATACATTTCTTAAGAGATGACTCAAACGCGTTAAACACCAGCTCAACATTAGGATATCTGAGCTCAAAGGCCAAACACACGGATAAATTATCCATGTACTTATTCACTCTATCCATAGTCCTATACTCCATAACCCTAATCCACCTAGCCAATACCCAATCCCAAACCTAGAAACTTATTTAGATTTATACCATACCTAATTGACTAAGTTTGAGTCAATTGGGTTAGCCATATATCAATTGGGTCCAATCCGACCTGATTAGACTAACCCTAAGTTGATTAGGCTCAATTGAACCTAATCTGACCCAACCTAAAACTAATAGACCTAACCACATCCAATTAGGTGCATCACTACCTGATTAGGTGCATCCAACTATAATTAGGTTCATTTGGAACCTAATTGGATCAGACCAACCAGACCATGTTTAATTAGACTCTCTAAGTCTAATTAGACTTAACCATAACCTAATTCGGTGCACACCTATTAGATTGGATGCATCTAAATTCAATTAGGTTCACCCAGAACCTGATTAAGTAAATCCCAATCCACACAAGTTTAATTAGGTTCACTTAAACCTAATTAGACTCACTTATGACCTAATTAAACATAGCCTTAACTTATTTAGGATTACCCCAACCTAATTAGACATCCATACACCTAATTAGACTTGGGCCAACCTAACTAGACTCAACTTATTTACCTTAGGGCCAATCCAACCTAAATAAACCTAAACCCACAACAGTATTCTACAAAACCCATTCCTGAAACACACCTAAACAAACCCTCAGAACAAAACCACCAAAGGTGGCACTGCCAACAACTTCTATTCCCTCCTTGGCGAGCCACCTTTGTCATCCCCTCTTTAAAAAGACACCAAGGGTGGCCAGCCACAAGATCCCTCCTCCCTCCTCCTTCCACCTTAGTCATCACCCTCCATAGCCTTTCCCTTCAACTTCCAAGGCCATCTACCACATCCATTGGTGACCAACCACTACCTTCTTCCCTTGATTCTCCAAAGGCCACCAAAAGCTCCCTTACGGAAGGACCTTTGGTGCCCTCCCTTCCTAGTTTCCATAGAGTAGGTCTTTATATTTTTTTTTGCATTATTTTTGTTCTAGTAGCAAGTAGATCTAGTTCTTTCTCTCTTGGTGCATGCCTAGGTCCCTCTATACCTTGGGCATGCCCTCTTCCCTTGTGTGGCATGTGTGCAGTTTTCCCTCACTGAAATCTTCAATAATTATATGATGATTTTGTGTAATTTTCACATGTCATATACTAGAGAGAATCGATGCACGTGTTGATCCCAAAATCAATCTTAGAACAAGTGAATATCAATAACATGCAATTATCAGAGAATATGAGTGTGCATGCGCAATTTCACCACAATAAAATAATAACAGATAAAAATCAAATTCTGGTGGCAATGGCAATGAATGTAATTTTTAATATGAGGGGAAATAGAGCATTTGCTCTCTCTCCTCCTCATGAGAGAGAGAGAGCATCGGTGGGGCTTTCACGAGCAAGGGATGTTGGCGAGGATGAGGGCTATCCGATGGAGGCTGCGGCATCGACGGAGATGGCTGGAGGTGGCCGGACGGTAGAGGAGAAGACGCCAGAGGAGGCTGCTGCTGCCGTGAAGGTGCTGTGGTTGTGGCGCAAGCGCCTGCAGGAGGAGTTTGGCATGCGTGTGCTTGCGGTGCAGTGTCTACGGGCGCCTGCGGGCTGAGGCACAGGTCTGCGGGCATGCAAGGTGGAGAAGGAGTGGGCACTGCGGTGTCCGCGGTGCCTGCAGCAGCAAGCGCTGGATGCCTGCAGACGTAGGTTGCGGTGCCTGCGGGAGTTAAGGGCGCGAGTGAGGGCAGTGCGGTGCTGGAGCGGGTGCCAGGTGGTGCGCCTGAAGGCGGTGAGGCTGAGGTGCACCTGCAGGGAGCGCTGGAGGTGCTTGGCTTGCACGCCTGCTGGGAGTGCTAGGTGGTGAAGAACTTGGTGATGGCAAGTGCGAGCAAAGGTGGCGTTGGAGAGGTTGGAGCACGCGTGGAAGGTGGGCACATGCCTGCGGAGAGGCTTGCTAGGGTGCGGCTGCAGGCACGCGGTGGTGATGAAGGTGCGGTGCCTGCAAGGGCAGGCTTGGTGGCGTGAGCAGGCGGTGTGCGTTGGAGATTGGAGAAGCGGTTGGAGATGTGCACGCGGAGAAGACGCAGATCCTGGTCCACAGTGCACGCTGGGTAGTTCCCCTCTCTCCCTGGACGACCTCCTCTCCTCTTTCTTCGCCTCTTCTTTTAACTCCTCCTGGTTTGCGCTTGTGAGAGTTAAGGGATTTTCAAATCCCTTAACTATTTCTGGCCGGCGACTGTTGAGGGTACCCCTGAGGATGGGGAAAAGAACAGCCGCCGATTATTTGAAAGGGTAATTTACCCTTTTCTCCTCCTTTTGCCAATTATTTTTCCTGCACGTAAAACGAACATATTAAGTTATAGAATAGATGTAAACCTAAATCATGATGCATGCAAACATTCTATAACTTAATATAGTTATTAACAAACCTAAAGGATACAATTAAAGTTACTTAGGCGTAATATTAGTCCATTAAAATGGACTCATCAGCTATCAAAACAGATAATTGAAACTCGGTGAGTCCTAGGTCGAACATAGGGAGGCGACGTTTGATTTTAGAAATCCACATTTTGTTTTATTTGTTTTGGGAGATTTTCGACTTTGTAATTTTTTTTGTTTTTTTATATAGACAGGATAACAAGTGAACTATTATTTAAGTTACTCTACTTGCAAATAAAATAAACAGAGAGAGAAGATAGATAGAGAGATAATGAGAGAGTGATAATATGATATAGCGGGATAGAATAATGTTCATTACAACTAGACAAAAAAATTACAATAAAAGTGAATAAATGAAATAAAAGAGAGGAGGGTGAGAAGAAATCTCCTAAAGCAGTTGTCCGGTGAGATGACAGCACTTGGCGGCGACTGGACAAAGGAGGTGAGATGTGGGACAACAGGGATGAGGTGCAGGAGGAATCTGGGTAGAGGAAGGCTTAACCAAGCTAGTACGGATGTAGATGGGAGTACCTAGGCTATAGGAAAGTGGTGAGGTGATAGTGATGATCTACTACCTGAATGGAGGTGAGGGGATAGCTCTAGAATCTCCTATGGAGGGGTTGAGGAGCAGGAGGAATAAAGGGGTTTGCTACACTAATAGGAGAATTCTTGGAACTTGGAAGAGCTCTTGAGAGCTTGGAAGTCTTCTTGGATCTTTGGAAGGGATGAGAGAGAAAAGATAGAGATGAGGTGTAGGGGGTTTTTATAGTGTTGGGAGGAGGTGAAACTCGACCATGGGGAGTTATGGATGTGCATAGGACATGGGTGCATGTTCCCATGCTTCCACTGGCAAGGGGTGAAGGCACTGCAGTTGTTGCATGCTGGGCCAATCCTAGCTGTTAGATCTTGATCAAGTGGCTCAGAAGGGTGCCCTGATCGTGCGTGTGCACTGGAGCAATCACACTTAGCGTGATCTGGGATTGTGAGGGGCGCGCATGCAATGTTGGATCGACAATGAACGCTTCAGATTGTGTGCCTCTGCATGCTAAGATCATGCACCCGGGCATGTACGATTATGCATGCATCACTCTTACCATCCGCATAACCACATGGCGAAGAGAACGCCACTCATCACACTTCACAGATCGCTCTTATCCCATGCTTGGCTGACGTGGCTCGATCTTGACTGCTCGATTGCAATCGAGTGATCCAATTTTGATGGGCGCTTGCTGAGGGCACGACTGATCGTAACTCGAACCCACGCCTCTTATTTAAGAGGCACGTGTATGACTGTTGTGGTAAAGGCGCGATATTATCGACCTGTTGATGGCCATAGCACGAGGTCTCGACCATTGGATGAAGATCCAACAGTTGAGCTCTTCTAAGAGTATCCCGTCTTGAAATGTAGAGGTGCAGGTTAGGCTCCTCTTAGTTGTTAATCTCAGATCCTACAATCGGTGGCTGTGAGATGAAGATGCCTTAGAGTTGATCGAAGGGAGCTTGGGTGGCTTTGGGTGGCCGGGATGGTGCCACGTGGCGCCATCCTAGCCATCCATCATCTTTTTCTCTTTGGGGTTGCTATGGTTGATGGATTGGGGCGATTTTAGCACCGTTGAGTTGCGATCATCGATTTGAATCCATCCGAATAGTTGGATTTCTCTTTTGAGGTCTAGATTCGCATCACCCCATGCCTTGGCCACAAAAATAGATAAAATTAGTATGCAAATTATGTAACTTACTCTAAATGCATGATGATACTATTATGCATCATTTACAAAGCTAAATGCATACATAAGCCTAGAAACACACAAAAATCGACATTTTGTCATGAAATATTGTAGACTTATGATATGTTTTAGCGTGATTTCAAGAACCTAACAAATGGCATCATTGCCGAGGAGGCAAGGTGATTTTTGAGTTGATTTTTGATTTATTTTTTTTTGGTTGTGATTTGTGTGTAGGAATTGGTTGAGTGCAGCAATCTGCGTACACAATGACCCATGGTAAAGATTCAAAATCAGGTGCACACCCTCTATCTTAGTTAGAATTTTAGGTTAGGATTTGCTTGAAATCTAGGTTAGGATTTATTTGAAAAAAAAATATAAAAAAAATTAGTCAGGATCTTATACTCTAGGTAGTTAGGTTTGCTTTGAAATTTTATTTGGAAGAAAGAAGATTTCAAAAATATAACAATAAATTCAAAATTTTGAATTTAGGTCTGTTGGAAGGATATTTTTGAAATTTTTTATCCAAGGTGTGTCCATTTGACTTTAGACCTTTCCTAATCAGACCTACATTAATTTCTAAAATATGGCCAGTAAGCATTTTCAATTTTTAAAAATTCATAGTTGTCAATCTAGACATCCAAAAATTTTGAAATTTGGTCTATACCTTGGTAATCAAGTTAGCTTTCAAATGCAATCTTTCATTTTGAAAAGTTCTTACTTTGAAAAATTCGAATAGTGTGAAGGGGTCAATACTACCTGTTCAACATGAAATCGCGATAAAAGATATCTACATTGTCGTTGTAGTCAAAACACGTCAAAACAAATAAATTTGTAAATTTTTCGGTAAGTACGAGTCGTTCACAGGGAGGCAAAACGGGATTCTCAAAACATTTCTACTCTAATGGAAGCACATAAAGAGAGACAAGAATTTCATTAAATAATACTCATTATTGCTAATGATGAAATTTTTTACACAAGAACTCTAGATGAAAGCTCACAACTAGCATAGAAACATAATAATGAAAGAAAGAAAGAGGAAGAAAAAGAGAAAGAGAGAGATCGCAGAGCCACTTGCAGGATGCTTGTAGAAACTCGATAGGGCTTTAGATCCAGGACATCAGGAAGAAGACTGGAGAGAGAGAGCTCAGAGAGAGAGGATGTGGAATATGGTGAACAAGGTTCTGGGATAAGGCTATCCTAGAGTTCTAAGGGTTGGGTTAAGTTATCCTAGTCCCTCTCTCTCTTCTTTTTTCATTGGATCATCATGTCTTCCTTAATCAGGTCTTGATCTTCAACTAGCTCCTAGCTTTGTAGCTTCATCTTCTATCCCACTTTTATTCTGCATGGCTCCAAGTCAATCTAAGTCCTTCACCTATATTATTTACAAAAGACTAAAATTAGCTAATTAGTCCTAAAATAAACACAATGCATATGATATGCATGCATGTTCTAAATGCAATATTCACATTTTAAATTCATGATTTTACTGATTAGCTATCCTTAGATTAATCCAATTAGGGTGATAAATTAAGCTGTTATCACACCTCCATGCCTATCTTTTGCTAGTCTCTTAGCAAATGTAAAAATGAAAAAAATGAATTCAAAATGTTTGATTCATGCTACTTATAACTCAACCCCGCAAAGGATTGCTTCTTTCTTTTTATCAAGGGATTGACAAAAGACTTTTTCTTGTCTTCTTCCAAAAATTTAGAGATCCAGACAAATGTGAAAATGATGTGATAGTAGCCTTAAGTAATGGATCCAAGAGAAAAGCGAACACACACTTAAAGTTCATAGTTTACCCTCAGTAAAAATTCTATTATGATATGCAAACTTCTTCCCTCAGGGATAACATAATAAGTAATCTGTGATTCAACCCCAGCTTTTTGGCTTAGGTAGAAGATGTCTGAGTCAAAAGGTTTCATATTTGGTGGCTCACACTCATCTGGTGCTATGCATAACCTAGTCGTACAGACTCTAGATCTCTAGACTATCAAACAAATCAACCCAGTGAGACTCAAAAACTGTGCTCTCTTTTAGTTCCTTTGCACTCACTCTCTTTCCTCTCTCTCTCTCTCTCTCACTCACAATCTCACCAGATTTTGTAAATGTACGCAATATTTGATGGCCTCACATGGCATTAACAGTTTAATTAAAGTTCTGATAACCCTATAACTAAGTCAAAATTCCTCAGCCAGTATTCGGGCGATTAGGAATACTGAGAAAGTAGGTATAGGTCATATTTGTTGAATCGCAATGGGTGTTTTCTTGCCTCAATGAAATTGACTCACACATAGACTAAACTTTGAACTCCAATTTTTTTTCATTTTTTCTTAATTTTTGTTTTCAAATATATATATATTTTTTCTTTTTCTCTCTTTTCTTTTGTTTGAATACCAACACAACATAACACAACAAAAATTTTATTTTTGAGGCATTTTTGGGTAATGATGATGTTCAAGAGGATATTATGTGGCTTATTTGGTGGAAGTGCCTACTCTCAGCACTGATAAGGGATGGATAGGACAATGTACTTCTGACCTTTGTCACTAATACTCGCCTTCAGCCGAAGATTCCATAAAAGATGGTCGTAACCATCCACCTTAGTCATAGTTTTATTAGAACTCAATCTCTACGTATCTGCCTTATTTGGTAGCTCTTAGGAATTCACAAAATGTTCACATGTAGGAATTGAGAGTGAAAACTATGTCTAACTCTAAGGTATCATCATCCAATTATCAAAAACTTAAGAGCCCTTGTACTAGACTTAGAGCACCAGCAGACACTCTACTCTCACCTCACAAATGTTTGGTGGATCTAATGAAAGATAGTTTACTTAACTCCCTAACTAACTGTCCAAGGGTTCAGGAAAAGAAGCAATTCTTCTCCTTGACAAACTAAAAATGTCTATTGATTTTCATAAAGGATCCATTGCAAAGTCTATGTGCAAGTGAAATAATTATATTAGATTCTAAACTAAGAAACAATTCTAAAATAAAATCCTCAATAAATCCTCCTTGATAGAAATACTGTATGCATGAATGCAATATGTATAGATGATGTTTCTTTTTCAAAAATGTTGTTTATAAGTTCTGACAAGATTAGCTGACACAAAAATAAGGCATGCAATGTCCACCCCCCATGCGTATTCATTATAATGTTTTCATTGAAATGTATGCAGGAAAATCAAAATGTAATAAGCAAGAGGAGGGGATACCTCCTGACTGAGCTTGTTAATCTAGGTCTGCTTGGACAAACAAAAATGAAAGATACCTATAGAGAATACTGAGTTGCCTCCCAATTAGTACTAAGTTTAACGTCATTTGCCGGAATTAGTTCAGCTCTAAGATAATTCCAGGAGGTTAATGTGATTATCAAGAATAGGATCAAGATACTGAGTAATATAAGGCTTCAGCCTCTGACAATTGACCTTAGTTTCCTGGCCAGACCTGGGATCCAAAATTAGAACAGCTCCATGAGGGAAAATTTTTCTTACAATAAAAGGACCTCTCCATTTTGACCTTAATTTTCCCGAAAAGAGCTTCAAGCGTGCATCAAATAATCAAACTTTTTGATTAGGGACAAAGCTTCTTCGAGAAATATACTTTTCATGTAAAGCTTTTGTCCTATTTTTATAAATTCTCGCACTATCGTAAGTGTCATTTTAGATTTTCTCCAATTTAGTCAATTAAAGTTTCCTTTGTTGTCCAGATTGATCAAGATTCAGATTAAAAGTCCTGATTGCCCAATAAGATTTATGTTCAAGTTCAACTGGTAAATGACAAGATTTTCCGAGACCAAATGGAATGGAGACATTCCAATCATGGTCTTATATGCAGTTCGGTAGGCCTAGAGAGCATCATCCAATTTTGTAAACTAATCCTTCTGATCCACGTAAACCTTCTTTTGAAGGATTTTCTTAATTTCCCGATTGGAAATTTTAGCTTATCCATTTGTCTATGGATGGTATAGAGCAGAGATTTTATGAGTGACTCCATACTTAGTTAGTAAGGTCCTAAATTGATTGTGAGTGAAATGGGACCTGCCATCACTAATCAGAGCCTTTGGTACATCCAACCGGCTAAAGATGTTTTTCTTTACAAAGTCCATGACCACCTTATGATCATTGGTTCGGGTCGGGATGACCTTAATTCATTTTGATACGTAGTCTACTGCAACCAGTATATATAGGTACCCAAAGGAATTTGTAAAAGGTCCCATAAAATCAATATCCCAAACATCAAAGATCTCGACGTCAAGGATTAGATTTAGGGGCATCATATCCTTCATGATTATGTTTCCTAAAGTTTGGCAATTAATACATGACCTACAGAAATTGAAAGAATCACGGAATAAATATGGCCAATATAATCCACTTTGCAACACCTTAGCCGTCGTCTTTTTCCCAAAGAAGTGACCTCCATAAGCAGTAGCATGATAGAATTCAAGTACAGTTGTGAACTCATTATTTGGAACACAACGATAGATAACATGATCTACACAAATTCTGAAAAGTTCCAAGTCCTCCCAAAAGTAGTATTTGGCATTAGAAATTAGCTTATCTTGCCTTGGCTTAGGCAAATCCGAAGGTATTTTTCCAATTGCCAAATAGTTGACAATATCTATAAACCAAGGTAGCTTACAAATAGTCAAAATAGCCTCATAAGGGAAGGAATTAGTAAATTATGGTGTAGGATTTTGTACAAGGATTAGAGAGAGATGATCTGCTAGCAGTTTTTGGGCACCTAATTTGACTCGAATCTTGAGTTCAAATTCTTAAAGCAGGAGGATCTAATTGATTAAATAGGGCTTTGCATCATTCTTAGCCAAGAGGTGCCTTAATGCAGCATGGTTAGTGAAGATAATCACATGTGATCCAAGTAGACAAGATCTAAACTTCTCTAAGGCAAAAACTACTGCTAGCAACTCTTTTTCTGTAGTGGCATAATTCTTTTGAGCCTCATCAAGAGTTTTACTAGCATAGTAAATCACAGAGGGTTTCTTATCAATCTTTTGTCCCAAGACCACTCTAATAGCAAAATTAGAAGCATCAGTCATGATTTCGAACAAGTGATCCCAATTAGGAGGTTGTAGGATAGGTGATTGCGTAATGGCCTCCTTCAATAGATTAAAAGCCCTTAAGCAACTTAAATCAAAATCAAAGGTTTGACCTTTCACCAGTAGATTACTTAAGGGCCTCGCCACCTTAGAAAAATCCTTAATGAATCGACAGTAAAAACTCACATGTCTAAGAAAGGATCTCACTTGTTTGACCATCAAAGGTGGTGGGAGTTTTATGATAGTGTCCACCTTGTCTTTATCCACTTCAATTCCTCTTTCAGACATGACATGGCCAAGGACAATGCCTTCCCTAACCATGAAGTGGCTCTTTTCCCAAGATAGGATAAGATTTACCTCTATGCACTTTTGTAAACTTTTATCTAGATTGATTAGACAAGATTCAAAGGAGTCCTAGAACACAAAAAAATCATCCATAAAGATTTCCATAAAATCACCCGCCATGTCTGAAAAGATTGCAAGCATGCACCTTTGAAAAGTCACTGGTGCATTGTTGATGTGTATGCATCTGAATAGCTTAAAATATTTATTTATGTATGTTCTTAGTGTCGTAGAACCATCATGCATTGTAAATATTGCATAACATGCATCATCATGCATGTTGGTCAAAGTGTATAAATTGTATAGTAATTTACTCTTTCTTGTGATCAGGGATAGGTGACATTTAATCGGAACCTCAAATTGAAGATCCAATTGTATGGATCTAATCAGGGCAACGATTGGAGTTCAACGACTCCAAGATCGCCCTGATCGGACTTCCGTAGCATCAGATACAGTCCGAGAAAGATCAGATGTCTAAGGCCAAGATAGTGTAAATCCACACTTCAAATGACAAATCCAACCACACGGATGGGTTTAGATCGACGATCGTAGCCCAATGGTGTGAAAATCAGTCCAATCCGACATCTGTGGCACCACCTACAAGTATGTGAAGACGGATGGCCAAGATGGTGCCATCTCGGCCGCCCAAACTGGCCCAGCTAAAATGGTGAGGACCCGTTGCACCCTCTCTCTCCTCGCATGCATGATTAGATATGGGCCATTTGATTTTGATCCAATGACCATGAGCATAGGCACCTCGGTTGGAAACGCGACAAAGTCTTGGCCTTGGCACATTGGTTGAGCGCTCCATGTGCGAGATGAGGGCCTCAATTCAGCGCAGCGCAAGGCACGAACGATTTTAGCCATTGGATGGAGCACAGATGGAGGACGGAGCAGCGACATGGTGCAACTAGAGCACACAGATCCTTCACATGAGATCCAATGTGCCGTTGATGCTCGATCTCACGCGCAAGCGCTCGCTGAAGGCACGAACAAGATTTAGTTTAAGCCGTTCGATCTCAAGATCGGACGACTGATATTGCGCGAATGTGATTGTGCATTGAAGTAAAGGAAGAGGAAGAGGTGGCATGTGCGCGCGAGCTACGGCCCCGTTCAGGGTCTCTAGTGATGCTTAAATCCGTCATTAAAGACCCCTATGTTAATGTTTTAAGGTTAAGATGACCTATTTGCCCCCAAGCTCTACACCTATAAAAAGGCCTATGCCCCCCAAATTTCATTCATCCCTTCCTTCACCTCTCTCCCTCTCCAAAGCTCTAAAGAATCTTGTCCCAAACCCGAGATGCTCCTCTAGAGTTAAAAGCAAAATTTTGTCCACTTCTCATCCTGTTCGCGAAGCTCCCGTGGTTGTCTTCTCACCCCCATTCCTGAAGTGGATCCTACAACAACGACGTCCTACCTCACCCCCGATTCTTCCCACTTCATTCTCTGCCTTCCATCTCCGCTCTCCGTCTTCCAGGCGTCGCCCGTTCTGGCTCGTCCTCCAAGCAGCTGACGAGGAGGATAATTTCTCACCTCTCTTCTCTCTACTACTTTCTAGAGTAGATTTTACTACTTTCTAGTAATATTTCCCGCTTTCTTATTGTAAAAACATTATCCTTTTTATAAAAGAGTTTTGTTCTCTCTCTCTTTCTCTCTCTTTTTAGTATAGTATCGATTCATTATAATTATTCCATCTTAAATCCAAAATTACAAAAAAATATAATTGCAGATTCCAAATCGACGTAGCCTCCCTGTGTTCGACCCAGAATTCTTTTCGAGTTTTGGTAAAATTTATTTATTGATGGATTTCCTCACAAATCTCACTACAACGACAAGTTTTCAAAATCAAACTTTTTTGCGTAGAATTTCCACGTTAACATTTTAGAGTCGTTACTGGGGATTATCTGAAATAACATTTTGGTGCTGTTGCCAAGGAGGCGACGCTCTTTGATTTTTTGCATTTTCCAACTTACTTATCATTTACCTCACTTCTCTCCTTTCTTGTTGTGATTGCAGGTACTCTTACGAGGCAAGCAAAAGTGGTAGATTGGAGTAAAGTGTTGTTGAAGGGTCTGTAAGTTTACCCCTACCTCCCAACCCACTAGATTTCATTCCATCACCTAATAACACAAACCCTAATTAACCTAGGAGCTTGCATAAACTCTAAGGGTAGTTTTGATTGTTTGTTTGTCACCTCCACCCGCCTCACCCTCCACATATAAAGAAAAATTTTTTTAAAAAAATCTCACAGAGCTACACAACCTCTTCTGATTCTTCATACTCAACCGATAACCCGATCTTTGGGACCAGTACACTCATCAAACATAATTGAGTAGAAATCAAATTAGGTAATCACTTGTGTGACTAATTAAGTGGTGCATCAGGCCAATTGTTTGAGTTGTTTGGGCTGCACCACTTCAACTAAAACCAACTCATCAAGTAGCTGCCACAGGTTCAACGTTTAGGGATTTACCAGGCACTCCACATTCTTTTAAGCTTTAAAGGAAAACATTTTCACCTGTGCTTTCAAAACTTGATGTGCCACTTGAACTTGATTGAATACACCTAAAGTTGAATCCTAAAAGCTACTAAGCAAGATTTAAACCCTAAAATTCACCACATCAAAAAATAATCTTGCTTGAAAATCACTGGTTGTGCACGTACACACATATCAATCAATCATTAAGGGCACAACATAGATAAAGGGCCCATCACATTCCAAAGCACATTCAAGCCTAAACCTAATTAAAACAGAGTAGACATTGGCCTTAAGGATTGGACATGCTCTTCGGAGCCTAGATCAAGATTATTTTCGATTAGTCTATTTCTACCATTCAATCTGATGTCTAGCTAGGCAAGCAGAATCCAATGATCACAGTTGGGGGGTACATTAGGAACCAGAGGGGCAAGCCAAAGGGAGAACCTTCTCCCCAGCCCCTCCCTCTAACTAGTTGGATTGACGAAAAGAAGTAGATCAAATCGTTTCTTTATCGCAAGACGGGTTCTGGGAGTCTGTATGTCTTTAGGCTAGCCCACTTAAGGACAGGTATGATTGTTTGTATTGCAAGGCATCTTTCTTCCTCCTGTTTGTCATGAATCCTTCCACATTCTACACGCACTTCCACTCCTACCCTCCTACGACTACTTATTCCCAAAATGATTATTATTCCAACTAGACTTATTCTCATCCATCTTCTAGTTGGGATAATCCTGATTGGGAATACAGTTCCAAACCTCCATGTTCAGGGTCTAACCCTGGACACCATGATCTTGATTCTTATCCTTCTCTGAGCTACATCGATTATAGATCACTGCCCTCATTTGGACAACCTAATATGATCTACAATCAAGAAGGATATGTTGATCCTTACCCTTCCCCAGATTACACTGCATATAGGTCATCACTTCCTTATGGACAACCCAAAATGACCTATTATTAAGGAAGGTATCAAGAACCTTAATTCGTTGACTCCCTGCACTGAACCCAAACCCGCCCAACCCTGAACCGAACCATTTTGTTCAAGTTAACCAGGTCCAAGATAAGGTGTTAGCTAACTTAAGGAATACCATTCAATCTCTAGAAGCTCAATCAACAACTTGCCCTAAAGAATTGGAGCCTCTGATTGAAATGATTGATGATCTTAATAAGTATTTGTTGGATTGGCTCCAGGATGTTAAGGATAAGGACCCGAGTGAGTTTTTACTTGGGAAGTTATCAAAATTGAGGATGAGATTTGTGATTACTCTAGTCCGATCTTGTGAGGATTCCCAAGATGAACCCCTGACAGGAGAGCCGATGTCAGAATCAGTGTAGGCACCTGTAGGGGGACAAGTTTTACGAGACCAGGATTAACTAAGTTGCTCTAGAGCAATCAAATAAGGATGAACTGATTTCTTCACTTGAGATCCCTGAGCCGGGGTACGAGGAAACATATGTCTCTATGGAACAAAAAGTGATTGATGATTTTGAGACATACATTAATGCATATTTAGAATTTTTTATTCTGATGGTGAAGAATCATTATGCGAAGTCTCACATGAGTTTACAAAACACGATTTCAGTGAGACGACTGGCCTGAGGAATTCAATGAATCATTTAATGGCCCTAAAATTGAGCAATTTGATCCTGTTGGGGCTTACATGGTGGACTCAAATCCTCATTTCATGGAGGATTCAATTCATAGCCTCAATCCTCAGTCACATCCCATTGAGCTTACTAATGATTTTGATTTTGAAATCACTAAACCCAAGTCCATTTTGATTCAGTCACATCTTTTAGACTTGGAAATTTCAGATGAGGTGATTAATATGTAGGAGGTCCCGAAATTCAAAATTTTGAATGAGGAGGATAAGAGTTGGGAAATGTTGATTTGGGAAGTCAATTCAGGAGGAATCAGAAAACTGAGTCTAAGGGTTCCGATTTATCTAAAATCCCCAACCTTCTACCAAGACCCTTATGACATCTTTAATTCAGAGGATGTCCAACCCAAGTGCACACTCATTGATTATCCTTTTGAGCTTGATTTCTCTGTAACCCAACTTTTTGGACTTGGGTTGCATCCTCATAAATCGCAGGCCTGACCCTGCTTGCATACTGATCTCAGGTTTTGGATAATTTTTATCTAGAACCTTAGTTATACTCTACCATGGGGTATAGGTCTGCACCACAATCTAGTCCACATCTGTGGACATCTGTGTTGAGAGGCGTAAATCGCGTATTTGATTGGAAAACGTGTCGTAGTATAGTTGCGAAATACAATCAACAAAGAAATTTCTAAAGATAACGAGACTTGAGTCCCGGTCGTTCATCTCTAGGAGGCGTTTATTTTACTTTTGAAATCGATCTTTTATCCCTCTACTCGTTTAGAATCTCATGGTGGTTTTTGATTATTACATATTGAAGTACGACATGCTTAGTTGCAAAATATATATATAAGTGAACAACAGGAAACTTGAATCACGCAACAGGATAGAAATCAATAAGCTCATGGTGATTTCAAAACATGGAGATATATATATATATATAAATGCATTTTTCATTCATTCAGTTGGGAGTTGTTTGCAGCAAGAGCTGTAGAGGAAAGCTTGTACATAAATGCTTCAAATGGAAATCTAGCTACCAGAAAACGATCGCATACAAGAATCTACGGAGGAATTTTGCATGCATCATTCAGGGAGAATAAGGACTATGCTACTAAGAAGTAATAAAAATAATAAAAACTATGAAGAGCATAAACTACAAATCTAAATCTAGCATCACAAAAGGGCATTCAAGGGTGGTCCCTGATGGCCTTGTAATGGTCGGGAGGAGAATGAGGGGTGACCAATGGAGCTTAGGCTGACCCTTGGAGAGAGAGAGGAGTGATCCAGCATCTCAGCATGGTGTCCTTCATGGTGGTGATGAGCTCATGGAGGTGGAGTGGCTAACCTAACTGGAGGTAGGCGTGCATGGAGCCAATGAAGTGAGTGGTGCCAAGAATGTGAATGCGTGCACTTGGCCGCCCATTGGGTCTTTTTATAGACCCAAGGGCTTCTCTCTAGAGAAGTGTGGAACTCTCTAGAGAGAGTCCAAGAGTGGCCAGCCATGAGAGGATAGAGGTGGTTTTTGAGATCCAAAAAATGTGGATCTCAATTTGAATGCCTCTTGGTTGCTAAATTTAGCAACCAAGAGGTGGCGCCACTTCAAAAGGGTTCTAGAGAACTCTAGAGAAGTGTGTGTGTGTGAATGGGTGTGTGTGTGTGTGTGGTCGTGCTTTATGTGGCTAGGTGGTTTAGGTTAGGTCCTAAGGGGTTTAAGTAGGTGTATGTCTTGAATTAGGGTTACAAACCCTAATTGCTAAGGGGAAAATGCAATTAAACTTAACCTAAGTTTAATTGGATGAGTGTGAACCTAATTGAGAGTGAAACAACTCAATTAGGTTGGGTTTAGGTCAATTGGACTCTCACTAAGTCCAATTGAACTTGTATGGGTTGAGATCTAAGCTCAATTGGACTCAATGAGTCCAATTGACTTAGGTAAAGGTAATTGACTTTGATCTAAGTCAATTGGGTTTGGTGAGGACCTAATTAGGTCCTTAGGTAGGTCTAGAGGTGATGTACTAGGGTTAGGACACCTTAATTTAGGTTCATTTGGGGTTGGGATTAGGTCTAGGGAGCTAGAGATCCAAGATCAAGGCTTGAATCTCAAAATAGGGACTGGAGACCAATACCTGACATCCAAAAATGTGATCAAACGACTTATACTCAAAAATCAAAAGTCCAGACTTTAGTTCTAGATGTCCAATCTGTGTCAGGGGGAAATCAAGGTTCTACTTTGGGTATTCTGCAGAAATTAGACATCTGACAAAGTGTCTGGACGTCCAATAACACTGTAGAAGTGAGTTTGAGGTGTGTAGGAGTTGGCTGAGGATCTTGGACATCCTATAACTTATCTGGACGTCTAGATAAGGGTTGGAACTAGGGTTTTAGGTCTTCCTAGGGTGTTGTGACCTAATTTAAGGGTGGCTAAGGCTTAGGGAAGTCTCTAGGCTATCCTAGGGCTAGGATGGACCTAAGCTCTTCACATTTTACTGCTTTATTCCTACTTAATAGAATAGCAAAGCTTTAACTCCCTTACATTATTATACCTACATCTAATCTAAGCCTTTTGCTCCAGTTCTGCTACAACTCCCATTATTCCTGATCCAGGTTCAGATCCTGCTCCAGATCTAGCTCATGATCAGCTTATTGCCTGCAATTGACATAATGCACTTAATTAGCACATTATAACATTATTTCATGCATAGCTAAAGGAAAGCAGTAAAGATGCAGATAATGTTTATGCATGCATGAATAATCCTAACTATGCTAAGTTCTAGCTTAATCTAGGTCAATTAAGACCGATGATTGCTGCGCAATCATACCCTCATGCCTGAATCTTGCTAGTCCCTAGCAAATGCAAGACTAAATTATTTACAGCAAGGGTCCCTAAGGGCTGATTATTTTATCAAGTGTATGCCTAGAGATTTTTCTCCTTTTTGTTTTCATCCTATGCTCTAGAAATCCAGACAATCGTGAAAGTGCAACTATGTAGCTTTTGCAACAGATTCGAGTGAAAAACTAATACACCTCTAAACCCTGTACTTGACCCCTAGTAAAAATTCTAGCAGGATAGGCGGACTTCTTCCCTTAGGGTATTCAAGATATTCTATGAATTTCACCCCGACTTTAGGCTTAGGTAGAGAATCTCTGAGGGAAAAGATTATATATTTGGTGGCTCACTCTCACTTGATGCTACATAGAGGCTAGTACTATAGAATCTAGATTCCCAGACTTCTAAGTAACTCAACTCAGGGAAAGATGAGAAAAACTATGCTCCCTTTTGATTCTTTTGTATTTATTCTCTCTTTCCCTTTTTCTTTTTCTTTTCTTTCTTTCTCTTAGAGCTCACAACCTCACCAGATTCACATATATGACCTGTATTTGGTGGTCTCACTAGGCATTAACACTTTAATTGAGTTCTCATAACCCTAACACTAAGTCAGAATTCCTCAGCCAGTATTCGGGCAGTCAGAAACATAAGAAAGGTGGGTTAAAGCCATATTTGGTGGATCTCAAATTTATTCAGTGGTATTGCCTTAATGCAACTGAACTAAATATTCACTCTTTTTTCTTTTCTTTTTCTTCTTTTTCTAATTTTTTTTTTCAATTTTTCTTTCTTTTCGTCATTTTTTTTTTCATTTCATTTTTTTTCTCTTTCTTTCTTTGTTTTTTTTTTTCAACATAACACAACTAGCACACATCCATGAATTTTATTGAGGAGGCATTATTAGGGATTGGTGGTACTCAAGAGACATTGGGTGGCTTATTAGATGGAAGTGCCTACTCACAGCACTGAGAAAGACGGATAGGATGGTATATTTCTGACCTTGACATCAATACCCTCCTTCAGCTGAGGATTCCACAAAGAATGGTCGTAACCATCCACCTTAGCCCTAGTTTTATGAAAACTCGCTCTCCGTGTATTTGCCTCATCTCAGAGTATTATCACCTAATTATCTAGGATTCTAGATTCCTTGTACTAATCTTAGAGCACCAGTACACTCTACTCTCATCTCACACTATTTGGTGGATTTTTGGAAGAAAATCTGCTTGACTCCCAAAACACTGTCCAGGGGTTCAGGAAAAGAAGCACTGCTTCTTCTCAACAGACTAAAGACATTTATCAGCCTTCATCGTGAATCCATTGCAAATTCTACGTGTGTGTGAAAAGTTGTACTGGATTCCAGATTACAGGAATCAACTAGATGATAGAATCCCTAATGCATTCTCTTAATAAGATAATCTTATTCATGAATGCAATATGTATATATGCTTTGAACAAGTAACCTCGTATAATTTGTACTTCGTGAAATTCCCGTATCGGGTTACAATCAGCTTGACCCTAAATTTAGAACAAGAGGTGAGCGGGTGAGTCGGAAGTGGCTGTTGCGGATGATTCCTAGCTCCAATGCGAGCATTGGAGGTGGAGCCAGTTGTTCTTTTATTTAGGGTCCTAAAGTACGTTTTACATGCAGCTCTGAGGTTTTTCCTAAATGTTGGCATAAAAATTTTCAATTTGGTTGTATCTACCCACCCCATGCCTAAGTTCTTGCATGTCCTCATGCATGAATATAAAAGAAAATAAATACTGCAGGGAGAGAATGGGTAGAAATCACCTATAATTGCTCCTGAAATTATATTCAGCAACGACCAACCTGTTAGCATGCAATATACAAAAAGGAAATATGCTAAAAGAAAAATATGCTATGTATAAAAATGGTTATGTATAGATGATGGTGGAATGTGAGATAGATGGTATCTATATGTGCTGAGTTTAACGCCTCCAGCTGGGCGAGCACTCAATTACACGTCCTCAATAAGATGGACAATCTCGTCAGGTGGAGGAGGTTCCTGGGCCAAAAATGGCTTGAGGCGCTGGCCATTTACCATGGATATATGCCCATATTTTGGGTCCTAGATCTGGATTGCCCCATTAGGATATGGACAAATCACAACATACGAGCCAGTCCATTTGGACTTGAGCTTCCTTGCAAACAGCTTTAATCGAGAATCAAACAACCATACTCGCTAGTTGGGTGTGAATGCTTTCCTCCGGATGTGGCGATCATGAAAGGCCTTGGTCTTGTCCTTGTATATTAATGCATTCTCATAGGCCTCCTGCTGGATCTCTTCTAATTCGCTGAGCTGGAGTTTCCGTTCTTGACCTCCTGCATCGAGGTCAAGGTTACATTTTCGCACTGCCCAAAAGGCATGGTGTTCCAGCTCTACAGAAAGGTGACAGGCCTTGCCATATACCATGCGATATGGTGACATTCTGAGTGGGGCTTTGTATGCGGTCTGATATGCCCAGAGTGCATCAACTAATTTATCGGACCAATCCTTCCTATCTGGTCTAACCATCTTCTGGAGAATCAGCTTGATCTGATGGTTAGACACTTTATCCTACCCATTGGTCTGTGGGTGATACGGGGTGGCTATACGATGATGTACCCGGTATTTCTTTAATAACGACCTAAAATGGGCGTGAATGTAGTGGCTTCCCCTGTCACTAATCAGGGCGTGGGGTATTCCGAATCTCGTGAAGATGTTCTACCGTACGAAAGAAATGACGGTCTTATGGTTAGCCCATCTCGCTGGGATGGCCTCGACCCACTTCGAGACATAGTCGACGGCTAGTAATATGTACTCAAAGCCATGCGAGTTCGGAAAAGGGCCCATAAAATCGATGCCCCAGACGTCGAACACTTCTACGACCATGAAGGGTTGGAGTTGCATCATGTCTCTCCTGGTCATAGAATAGACCAACTAGCATCGTTTGCAGTGTTGGGCGTGTTCATGTGTATCTCTGAAGATGGTTGGCTAGAAAAATCCCAATTGTAAAATTTTTGCAGTAGTTTTCCATCCCGAGAAATGGCCACCACAAGCATCATTGTGGCAGAAAGATAACACACTGGGGATCTCAAAATCTGGCATGCATCTTCAAATAATCTGATCTGCGCCAATGCGGAAGAGCAATGGGTCATCCCAGAGGTAGTATTTGGCCTCTGCAGTGAATTTGAGTTTCTGGTCCTTGGATAGGTTCACGGGAATCTTGCCTACGGCAAGGTAGTTCGCGATATCCGCATACCAAGGAAACTCAACAAAATGAACTGCCAAAAGAGATTCATCCGGAAATTGCTCGTGGATAGGCAAGGAATAAGGAATGTGGTCTGGGTCCAATTTGGATAGGTGATCCACCACAACATTCTACTTTCCGGCTTTGTCGCGGATTTGAATGTCAAACTTTTGCAATAGAAGGATCCATCTAATGAGTCATGGTTTGGCATCCTTCTTTGCCAACAAATGCTGGAGGGCGGAGTGGTCAGTGAAAATGATGACCTTGGACCCTAATAAGTACGATATGAATTTCTCCAGCCTGATACTACTGCTAGTAGTTCTTTTTTGGTGACAGTGTAATTGCGCTGAGCCTCATTCAGCATCTTGCTAGCATAGTATATGATGAAGGGTTGTTTCTCTCGACGCTGGCCTAAAATAGCACCGACGGCAAAATCAGAAGTGTCGCACATCATTTCGAAATCAAGCGACCAGTCAGGTGGTTGGAGAATTATCGAGTCGGAAATAGCACTTCGTAAGGTCTTGAAGGTGCTGAGACATGAGGTATCAAATTCAAATGGGACATCGGTAACCAGGAGATTCGTCAAAGGCCACGCATTTTTTGAGAAATCGCGTATAAATCTCCGATAGAAGTTGACGTGACCCAAGAATGATCTGATTTGCTTGACCGAGCTAGGTAGCGGTAAGTGGGAAATAATCTCGGATTTAGCTCGGTCGACCTCGAGTCCATTCTTGGAGATCCTATGTCCTAGTACTATGCCATCCCTCACCATGAAATGGCTTTTCTCCCAGGATAGTACTAGGCTTACCTCAATACACCATTTCAGGATCTTGGTGAGGTTATCAAGACAAGATGCGAAATCATCTCCGAAGATGGAGAAGTCATCCATGAATACCTCCACATAGTCCCCAATCATGTCAGAGATGGCCATCATACAGCGCTGAAATGTCGCTGGTGCATTGCAGAGGCCAAAGGGCATCCGCTTGAAAGCAAATGTTCCAAAGGGGCATGTGAATGTGGTCTTGTCTTGATCTTCTGGGCTAATCACTACCTAATTATACCCAGAGTATCCATCCAGAAAGAAGAAGAAATTGCATCCGGCTAACCGTTCCAAGATCTGATCAATGAACGGCAAAGGAAAGTGATCCTTCTGGGTAGCCATGTTCAGTTTCCTGTAATCTATGCAGACCCACCAAGATGTCGCAATGCGGGTCGGGATGGATTTAGCTTTATCATTCTTCATGACAATGAGTCTTGCTTTCTTAGTCACTATCTGGATCGGACTCACCCACTGGCTGTCTGAGATTGGATATACAATGCCCGCATCTAGCCATTTGATGATCTCCTTCTTAACAACCTCTAGCATATTCGGGTTAAATCATCTTTGAGGTTGTCTCGAAGGTTTCACCCCCTCATCCGTCTAAATGTGATGAGTGCAATACGAGGGGCGAATACAGCGAAGATCAGCAATACTCCACCCGATAGCAGCCCTATGGTCTTGAAGCATAGAAATCAATTGATGCTCCTGTTCTTGGGTTAAGTGGGCATTGATAATTATTGGGTATGTCTCACTTTCGCCCAAGAACACATACTTGAGTGAGTCAGGTAAGGGCTCCAATTCAATCACGGGTGGGTCAGAGTAAGAAATGAGAGTGGGAGGAGCAGAATCGAGGGTGGGGATCTGCTGATCCAAGTGCACGTGAATTCCCGTTGAGTCTCTCCCTGTGGAATGATCGGTTGTGACTGCGTTAACGGGAAACCCGCTAGCTGTGGTGACGTCTTCCTGTAGCAATCGAGGTGATTCAGTAATGTGTGGATCATGATAGCTGGATTCAGGGGTGCTGTGGTTAGAAGCACACCCTAAACAGTCAGATCCTTGGGGAGATATGTGTAGTGCAGTGGTCTCAGTCCCGTGTGGGTCACAATCCAAGAAACCTGATAGTGTAGACGAATGAGACATTAGATCGTCACAAAGGAGCCCAATGTTACCACAGTATGCCGAATCTTCGTCTTCACCATCCTCCTCTATTCGATCACAGTCAAAGTTCTTTGCTGCCCTGAATATGTCCAATCGAAGTCGCTCGTTGCCTAGGGCGATCTCCATACACCCGGATACACAATCAATGTTCGCTCGGGCTGTCGCCAGAAATGGGTGACCCAAAATAATTGGTGCATCTCGGAGATTAGGATGAACTTCCATATCGAGAACAAAAAAATCTATGGGAAAGTAGAACCTGTGGACTTTCACGATCACGTTCTCAACCACCCCCTTTGGTGTTTTGACTGATCTGTCAGCCAGCTGAATCGTGACTGAGGTGGGCTTCATCTCCCCAAATCGAAATTGATAAATACGGCAGTGGGAGTTAGGTTGATGGACGAAACCAAATCTAGAAGGGCCTGATCAAATGGAGAATCTTGCAAGAAGCAGGATATAAGTGGGGTACTAAGGTCTTTCTTCTTTGGCGGTAAGTCAGCTAGAATCACAACGCTAGCCTTTTTTGACAGTACTGCCTATCGTCTAATTCTCAACTGTCGCTTCGGGGTACAATTGTCCTTGAAGAACCTAGCGACAGCGGGAATGTGATCGATTGCCTCGAGGAGGGGGACCTGAATATGTACTTCCTTGAACATCGATTTCAGGTCCTCAAAATTCTGCGTGTTCTTTTTTCTTATTGTATTTCATGTCAGAGCCCCAGGAAAAAGGACAGGAATCTTAGGGTTAAGTGGCCTCTTACCCTTATCTACCGTAGGTGGCTCTTGAGATGATGAAGGAGTCGATCCCACCTATGATGAAGGGTGGGAAAAATCAGGACCCGCCTACCTAAGTGGTGGGTCGAATGTCTTCCTTCCGCTCCTCAAAGAGACAGCATGTGCATCGGCTTGCTGTCCATGAGGTGGTGGGGGAGCGGAAGGGGCAGAATACGCGAGGTTTTGCAAAGGCGGCTGGCCTTGCGCATAACCGGGTGGTGTAGGAGGTGCCTGTAGTATGGCGTGTGCCTATCCCTGCGGTGCCTGAAACCAAGGCAGGGTGCCCTGGTTCTGCACATATCGAGGATTTGGGACGGGTTGGGAGGGCAAGGCTCCCTGAGTCCTATGCTCCTGCAACATCTGGTTCTGCGTGTTCTGTATGGTCTGTATCTGATCAACCATCGCCTTCATAATCTGCAAGCTATCTTGTGTTGATTTCCTCATTGATTCTTACAGCTCCTCTTTCAATGCCTCCAAAGGGTCAGCCTACTTTGGAAGGTGGTTGGCAGCTTGGTGCAGCGGCTGGTATAAAGAGCGGGGTTGCCACTGCTGAGACGGGAATGGTTGCTACCTAGGGTACGTGTTTTGTGCATTCCCATATTGCCTAGTCTGGTAGTGTGGATTTTGATGTGGTCTTTGCGAATTACCAGACCAGGAGAAGTTCGAATGCTGGTGCCAACCAAGGTTATCCATCTCTGAATATGGGTTATTACACCTATATCCTTGGATAGCACTGACATCCTTATAGGCCGAAGATGTCTGAGACATATATCCGTCAAGGGGATATGCATTATAATCTGTGGGTGGTGCATAACCCCGATCGTAAGGTGCTAGATCTGGGTTATTTACGAGATCCTGATATGCGGGATCTTGTAAATACGGAGAAGATGCATCCCGAATGAGTAGATTAACTCGAGCAGGAGGGGCCTTGGATGCATAGGAGGGTCTTGAGGCAGTAGAGCTCAAGTCAGATTGACCCTGACTAATCTGGTCAATCTTTTTCTCGATTAGGTTTATTCTATCCAGCTGCTTGATGATGATATCCATGTCGACTCAAATAGACTTGGTGTGAGCCTTGTAGACACCAACCCGCTGCTGACTAGGCCGCTGGAACTGGTTCATGGATGTGGCATTCATCGAGTTCCCCACTAATGATTCAAATAGCTCAAATGCGCTGTTCTCATCTTTTGCAAGGAAATTCCCGCCACTAGATGATCGGCCAGATACCGATGTGTGTCATCCAGCCCATGGTAGAAAATCTGAGCTAAGTGCCATCTGGGTATACCATGATGCAGGAATTTCCAGAGAAGGTCGTGAAATCTGTCCCATGCTTCGTGTAACTTCTCGCCAGCTCCCTGGGAGAAAGTCGTGATTACGCGCCGCATTGCAATTGTTCAATCGATTGGGAAGAACTTTTGCAAGAATTCACATCATAATTCTAGCCAAGTTCCAATTGGCTTTCCAATAGTATTGAACCAGTATGAAGTTTTGTTCCTCAGAGAGAATGGGAAAAGCTTCATTAGAACAATCCTGAGATCGATATTCCTGGATCGAATCGTTTCAGCGAGTCGACTCAGGTCCTCAAGGTACTAGAACAGATCTTCGCTTGAGTTCTCGTAAAAATGAGTGCTGATCAACGCAATCACATTGGGCTTTGAGCTCAAACGCGTCTCCACCTGCGTGAATTCTGACTAAGGGTGCGACGATTTGTGCGGCTGGGTCTTAGAAATCCTGCAGTTGTTCTCCTCACAGCGGGTGCTGCATCCTGTCAAGTGTCGTCAAGATGCGATCCATGCTCTGCTGATGCCGCTTCTTGGATTCGGCTACCCGGGCTTCCAAATGAGCCATCAAGTTCAGATTCTCGATATCCTAACCCGGTCTAGGTCCAGGTCCAGGATTAGCCATGGTGGCTCTAGGGGTGGAAGAAGTAGGGGGAGAAGATGGTCCGGGTGAGGTGACTTGCCTCGTTGGGGGTGGCCCCCAAGGTCCAACCAAGTGAGGTCGAAGTGACCTCCTTCCTTGCATACACCACCAAACCCCTAGGTTGGTGTAGCCAAGCAGGACAAGGCTAAGGTCTTGTCAATCTAATGGTCCTTATGGATCAGGTGACCAGATTTTTCGTTAGAAGTTTCAATTCAAGAAGAAAAATTCGTCGTTCATCCGACTGAAAGTGATTCCCGCCTCTCAAGCTAACCCAACCAGTCTGGTTACGAGGGGACTAAGGGGAAGGTTCTTCCTTTGGCTTACACCTCTAGTTCCGTTAATCCCTGAGCCATGGTCATTTGACACTGCCCCACAGACTTAGTCACCAGGTTTGGCAAGAGAGGTTAAAAACACCCAGTAGTATGACAACGAACTCGGATTGATTTCGTGTTTTAAAATTAATTTTAATTGGTTTTCTTCAGTGGGTTTTGTGGTGAGTGGCCCACAAGGTGACCAAGCTCACCGGCTAAGCAATAGACTTGACTAAGTCTAGGTTAGGCCAAGTGTGATCTCTAAGTTGTAATCCTAAAGATTCAACCTAAGGTTCAGGTACTTCTAGGGTTTGTTCTGTTTCAGCAGACCACAAAAGTAATGTTCATTCTCTGACATTAATTAGAATCCAATTAACTTGAATTTTTGCAAGTGGATTCGTTCTTTAATTATCTTTTTATAGAATATTTTTTGGAATTTTTACTTTTTCAACCGAATTTTTAGGGATTTTGGAATGTCAGAGGGTCAGATTTGGAATTTTGACCCATGGTCGATTTTTCATTTTGAAACAGTACCAATTGACCTTCAAAAATTTGGGAAAAATATGGAAAATAAAGCCAATTAGATCATATTTCAAACCCCATCATTTTTAGTCATAATAGATTCATGGATTGCTCGAATTGCTTTTTGAAATTTGAAAAATCTCAAATCTGGGTTACTCTGACCCCCGTACACTTTGTGAATTTTTAAAAATTTTATGCTTGAAATTTTTTCAAAAGAATGGTGGCGTTTGAAAGGTGGTTTGAAAATGAAGGTTTGGCCAAAATTTCAAAATTTTTTTCTTACTAATTTTTCCACAATCAAATTTTTTAAATCATACATGCAATATAGCCGAAAATCAGAAGATGGTGGAAAAGCTCTTAAAGAGGTTTGAGTTTGAAATCTAAGCTTTCCACCAAAAAAAAAAGTTTTTTTTTCTTTTTCAAAACTTTTGCATGTTTTTTTTCGCAAAGAATTTTTCAAAAGATTCAAAGAAAAGATCTTTTGTTTCCCTTTTTTTTTTAAACTAACCTAGATTCGAAAGGAAACCTAATCTAGATTTTTTTCAAAATTTTTCTTTTTGATTTTTTTCTCTTTCACGAAAATGAGTAAAATCTTTTTCTTTTTCACAAAAAAATTTTTCAAAGGACACTGCAGCAAGTAAATCTACTCCTAGGGTTCAGAAAAAAAACCTAATCTAAGGGGAGATGATGTGCACCTGACTTTTTCTTTGCCGCACTCGATGTGTGTGCAGATCCCATTTTTCTTCCATGTTATCCTGCACATCAAAAACAAAGTAGAGAGAGATTTGTCAGTGATAGCTTAAAAATAGAAATAAAAAAAATGACATTGCCTCCCTAGCAACGACGCCATTTGACGAAAGGTGTAAATCGCGTATTTGATTGGAAAACACGTCGTAGTATAGTTGCAAAATATGATCAAGAAAGAAATTTCTAAAGATAACGAGACTTGAGTCGCAGTCATTCGTCTCAGGGAGGCTTTTATTTTACTTTTGAAATCGATCTTTCATCATTCTACTCGTTTAAAATCGTATGGCGATTTTTTATTATTACATATTGAAGTACGGCATGCTTAGTTGCAAAATATATATATAAGTGAACAACAGGCAACTTGAATCACGCAATCGGATACCAATCAATAAGCTCATGGTGATTTCAAAACATGGAGATATATATATATAAATGCATTTTTCATTCATTCTGTTGGGAGTTGTTTGCAGCAAGAGCTCTAGAGGAAAGCTTGTACATAAATGCTTAAAAAGGAAATCTAGCTACTAGAAAACGATCGCGTATAAGAATCTACGAGGGGATTTTGCATGCATCATTCGGGGAGAATAAGCACAACGCTACTAAGTAGTAATAAAAATAGTAAACACTATGAAGAGCATAAACTACTAATCTAAATCTAGCAGATGAAAAGGGCATTCAGGGGTGGTCCCCGATGGCCTTGGAATGGTCAGGAGGAGAATGAGGGGTGGCCAATGGAGCTTAGGCTGACCCTTGGAGAGAGAGAGGAGTGATCCAGCATCCCGGCATGGTGTCCTTCATGGTGGTGATGAGCTCGTGGAGGTGGAGTGACTAAGTGGAGGTAGGCGTGCATGGAGCCACTGAAGTGAGTGGTGCCAAGAATGTGAATGCGTGCACTTGGCTGCCCATTGGGTCTTTTTGTGGACCCAAGGGCTTCTCTCTAGAGAGGTGTGGAACTCTCTAAAGAGAGTCCAAGAGTGGCCGGCCATGAGAGGATAGAGGTGATTTTTGAGATCCAAAAAATGTGGATCTCAATTTGAAGGCCTCTTGGTTGCTAAATTTGGCAACTAAGAGGTGGCGCCACTTCAAGAGGGTTCTAGAGAACTCTAGAGAAGTGTGTGTGAGTGAATGGGTGTGTGTGTGTGTGTGTGGTCGTGCTCTATGTGGCTAGGTGGTTTAGATTAGGTCCTAAGGGGTTTAAGTAGGTGTATGTCTTGAATTAGGGTTACAAACCCTAATTGCTAAGGGGAAAATGTAATTAAACTTAACCTAAGTTTAATTGGATGAGTGTGAACCTAATTGAGAGTGAAATAACTCAATTAGGTTGGGTTTAGGTCAATTGGACTCTCACTAAGTCCAATTGAACTTGTGTGGGTTGAGATCTAAGCTCAATTGGACTCAATGAGTCTAATTGACTTAGGTGAAGGTAATTGACTTTAATCTAAGTCAATTGGGTTTGGTGAGGACCTAGTTAGGTCCTTAGGTAGGTCTAGAGGTGATGTACTAGGGTTAGGACACCTTAATTTAGGTTCTTATGGGGTTGGGATTAGGTCTATGGAGCTAGAGATCCAAGATCAAGGCTTAAATCTCAAAATAGGGACTGGAGGCCAATACCAGACATCCAAAAATGTGATCAGATGACTTATACTCAAAAATCAGAAGTCCAGACTTTAGTTCTGGATGTCCAATCTGAGTCAGGGGGAAATCAAGGTTCTGTTTTGGGTATTCTGCAGAAATTGGATGCCTGACAAAGTGTCTGGACGTCCACTAACACTGCAGAAGTAGGTTTGAGGTGTGCGGGAGTTGGCTAAGGGTCCTGGACGTCCTATAACTTATCTGGTCATCCAGATAAGGGTTGGAACTATGGTTTTAAGGCTTCCTAGGGTGTTGTGACCTAATCTAAGGGTGGCTAAGGCTTGGGGAAGTCTCTAGGCTATCCTAGGGTTAGGATGGACCTAAGCTCTTCACATTTTACTGCTTTATTCCTACTTAATATAATAGCAAACCTTTAACTCCCTTACATTATTATTCCTACATCTAATCTAAGCCTTTTGCTCTAGTTTTGCTACAACTCCCATTAATCCTGATCCAGGTTCAGATCCTGCTCCAGATCCAACTCCTGATTAGCTTATTGCCTGCAATTGACATAATGCACTTAATCAGCACATTATAACATTATTTCATGCATAGCTAAAGGAAAGCAGTAAAGATACAGATAATGCTTATGCATGCATGAATAATCCTAACGTATGCTAAGTTCTAGCTTAATCTAGGTCAATTAAGACCTATGATTACTGTGCAATCAATCTGCTAGCAGGTCCTGAGGTGAATCATTTTATCCTGATTCTGACCTGCACCTGTGAATTCTTTGTTTCTTCTTTATTTGTATAGTGTGCCTAGCTGAAGGAACTAAATTCAGCACATATAGAGTTTGTTTTATTTCGGAGCTGACCGAATAGTCACACAATTCAGGTGCTTTCTTCTCTACTCCACTCTTTGTCATGTCTTTCTATTATAATGAGGACATTGCATTAGATAGGCATGGGGGGGTGGATATTCATCTCTGAATTATTTCGTTAGCTTCGTAGATTCTTTTAGTTTTCTTTTTATTTATTAAAAAAAATTGAATTAAGAAAGAACTTGGGCTTTAGAAAATTTTCAATCGTAGAGAATAAAACTGTATGACCTAAACACTAAGACCCTTCAGGCCTTCAGGCTTAATCAGCCTGGGTGTCCACTAAAATGTGGACCTATTTCTCGAGTCCTCGCCAGCCTAAATATATTTCTAATTTGATTAAATAAGATGGGGTGATAAGTACACGACTTATCAACCCGCACTTTAATTTGAGGGAACTTTAAGTCTAAGCATCTACACACTTTTCACACTAACTCGTTGTTCGGTGATTTTTACGAAAATTGGGTAGCTAATGAACCATCTAGGGTGGTATGGCTGGCAAGTTATCATTGGTAATAGCCCAATGGTAGGTTGTCCAAAGCCCAATCACGTGACCATTCTTTTCCTACTTCCTTTAAGTAAATCTTAGATCAGGGAAGCCACCTACTTAGAAAAAAGAAAAAATAGAAAAATATCCAAAAAGAAAAAGAAAAAAAAGAAATAGAAAAGGAGAAAAAAAAAGGAAAAAAGAAAAAATAAGTCACGCTTCACTACAAGGGTATGGCTGGCAAGTTATCATGGGTAACATCCCATTGGTAGGTTGTCCAGATCCTAGCTCAAAAATGCACATATAATTTCAAAACACTTAAGAAGAAGCGGAGAAGTAGAATAAGTCGGGGAGATATACACCGGGTTCGCCCTTATGTTGACCCTAAAAAAATAAAAGTAGGGAGAAAGCTACCGGTTGAATAGATACACCTTTACGCAGAATTTTTTTCAAGGTCACCTAAGGGTGTAGAAACCCGAAGTCTGTTCTAATCGCCGATCAGTGAGTCTAACACATTTCACACATAAAGATGCTTAGAACTTAGGGTTCTCTTCAAGTCTTTGGTGGGTTGAGTGGCTGTAGAAAGCTGCTTCAAAACCCTAAACTCAAAAATCCAAAAAAATTAGAAAAGAAGAAAAAGAAAAAAAAAGATCCTTCTTTGAATAAGGCGAGGGATTAAGGCAGTCTGCATTGTGGTAGACACCTGGGTGCTGTTGTGTCTCTGTAGTTCAGGTCTTAGTTGAAATTTTTAAGAGTTGAAAAATAACTTTTGCCCAAGAAATCCAATCCTAATTCTTTTATAAATAGCATATAGTTTTTGCTAGGGACTAGCAAGAGATAGACATAAGGGTGTGATGTGTATGCATCTGAATGGCCTAAAATGTCAATTTATGCATGCTCTTAGTGTCATAGAAGCATCATACATTGTAAATATTGCATAGCATGCATCATCATGCATTTAGGTCAAAGTGTATAAATTGTATAGTAAATTACTCTTTTTGGTGGTCAGGGATAGGTGACATTTAATCGGGGCCTTGGATTGAAGATCCAATCATATGGATTTGATCATGGCGACGATTGGAGTTCAAGGACTTCAAGATTGCCTTAGTCAAACTTTTGTAGCATCAGATACAATCCGAGAAAGGTCAGAGGTCAAGGACCAAGATGGTGTAAGTCCTCACTTCAAATGACAAATCCAACCGCATGGATGAGTTCGAATCGACGATCGCAGCTCAACGACATAAAAATCGATCCAATCTGACATCCGTGGCACCAACTACAAGCATGTGAAGATGGACAGCCAAGATGGCGTCACGTGGCACCATCTCGATCACCCAAATCGGCCCAGCTAAAATGGCGAGGACCCACCGCGCCTTCTCTCTCCTAGCATGCATGATCAGATCTTGGCCATTGGATCTTGATCCAACAACCATGAGCGTGCACACCTCGGTTGGAAACGCGACAAAGTCTCGGCCTTGGCTCATTGGTTGAGCTCTCCACGTGTGAGATGAGGGCATGGGTTCGAAGCTCATCGCGTGCCTCAATTCAACGAGTGCAAGGCACGGCCATTGGATGTTGCGTGCATGGTGGATGGAGCAGCGACGTAGTGCAACCATAGTGGATGGATCCTTTACACGCGATCCAATGCGCCGTTGACTCTCGATCTCACGCGCAAGCACTCGCTAAAGGTGCGGGCGAGATTGAGTTAAGCCGTCCAATCTCAAGATCGAATGACTGATATTGCACAGACGTGATTGTGCTTTGAAACAAAGGAAGAGGAGTGGGTGGTGCGTGGGTGCAAGCTACGACCTTTTTCAAGGTCTTTAGTGACGCTTAAATCCGTCACTAAAGACCATATATTAATGTTTTAAGGTTAAAATGACCTATTTGCCCCCAACCTCTACACCTATAAAAAGGCCTACACCTCCCACATTTCATTCATCCCTTCCTTCACCTCTCTCTCTCTCCAAGGCTCTAAAGAAGATTGTCCCAGACCTAGGATGCTCCTCTAGAGTTAAAAGCAAAATTTTGTCCACTTCTCATCCCATTCGTGGAGCTCCCGTGGTCGACTTCTCACTCCCATTTTGGAAGTGGATCCTGCGACAACGATGTCCTGCTTTGCCCCTGGTTCTTCCCGCTTCATTCTCCATCTTTCGTCTCCGCTCTCCATCTTCCTGGCATTGCCCATTCCAACTTGTCCTCCAAGCAGCCAATGAGGGGGATAATTTCTCACCTCTCTTCTCTTTATTGCTTTCTAGTTGTAAAAACATTATCCTTTTTATAAAAGTGGTTTGTTCTCTCTCTCTCTCTCTCTAGTATAGTATCGATTCATTGTAATTATTCCATCTTAAAACCAAAATTACAAAAAAATATAATTGTGGATTTCAAATAGACGTAGCCTCCCAGTGTTCGACCTAGAATTCTTTTCGAGTTTCGGTAAAATTTATTTGTTGATGGATTTCCTCGCAAATCTCAGTACAACGACGAGTTTTCAAAACTCAAACCTTTTTGCATAGAATTTCCGCTTCAACAATTGCATAATCCAAAAGGCATCCTACGGAATGCAAAGGTTCCGTAGGGGCATGTGAAGGTGGTTTTCTTTTGATCGTTAGCGTGGATAGCTACTTGATTGTAGCTGGAGTAGACATCCAAGAAATAGAAAACTTTTGGTCAGTTAGTCTTTTAAGAATCTGATCAATGAAGGGATGTGGAAAGTAGTCTTTCTTAGTTGCATTGTTCAGCTTCCTGTAATCGATACAAACTCTCGAAGAGAAAGATATGCGGGTTGGAATCAATTCCCCTTTATCAGTAGTAATCACAATCAGCCCAGCTTTCTTAGGAACCACTTGTATAGGACTGATCCACAGGCTGTTAGAGATGGGTAGATTATTCCCGCATCTAACCACTTAATTATCTCCTTTTTCACAACCTCCGGCATATTAGGATTCAATCATTTCTGCATTTCCCAGGAGGGTTTAGATCTGTCCTCAACATATATTCTATGGGTGCAGTAAGTAGAATTGATTCTCTTTATATCATCTAATGTCCAACCAAATGTCCTACTATTTCTTCTCAAAACTTGAAATAATTGATTTTCTTGAGTTTGGGTTAGATAAGTGCTGATGATCACTGGATAAGTCTAATCAAATCCCAAGAAAACATACTTAGATAATCAAGAAGAGGTTTTAGTTCAAGTTTGGGTCCTTAGGATGAAGGGTCCAAAGGTGAATTACAGTTATCCTCAAGAGGTATTGGAATCAAGTCAGTGATTGGGTGACTGACCTCTTGATTTGTTTTGGGATCAAGACCTATAGGGTTAGATTGGAAAACTCCTAAATTCATACAATATTCAAGATTATGGTCAACATCTTCAGAATCTTCTATCATTCCACAATCCTCAGATTGTTTGATGGCCTTAAAAATATTAATGCTTGTCTTCTTGTCCTCAAATTTAATTTCCATACTGTCAGATTCACAATCAATATTAGCCATGGCAGTAGGTAAGAATGGTCTTCCCAAAATTATTGGAGTGTTCTCCAAATTTTCTTGCACCTCCATGTCAAGGACCAAGAAATCAACAAGAAATTAAAAATCGTGAACCTTGACAATTATATCCTCAATAATTTTCCACGATTGGGTTGCAGATCAATTAGCCAGTTGTAGTGTGACCTTAGTAGGTTTTAATTCTCCAAAGTTAAATTTTTCATATAACATCGTGTGGATCAAATTGATTGAGGCACCTAAATCTAAAATAGCCCTATCAAAGACAATATCTCCAATAACATAAGAAATCAGAGGGGTTCTAGGCTTTTTTTTTTTTTAGGATAGGTTTTTAGGGATAACTGCACTAGCTTATTCAGATAACACTACCCTTTTAGATGATTTGACCTGGAATTTAGGTGTGCATATTTCCTTCAAAAATTTCACACCGGCTGGGATATTCTCAATTGCTTCTAGGAGTGGTATATTCACTTGGACTTGTTTAAAAATATCAAGCCACTCCTCAGATTGAATTTTTTTCTTTTTCTTGATTTGTTCAAGGCATCAGGAAAGGGTGCTTGAGAGAAATCATCAATGTTCAGGTTCTGAGCCTTGTCTTCTAGATTAGCTTGGTCTCCCAGGTTAGATTCGGGCTCCTCAAGATCTTGATTAGATTTAGATTTAGAAGAGTAAGGCTCTTGGATTTGTTTCCCACTTCTCAAAGTTACGACACCCGCAAAAGCACTATAATTAGAATGTTGGGGTGCATTTTGCAAGATAGGTTGAGCCTGCTTAGGATTAGGGTTAATAAAACCAGGGGGTGCTAGGGAGTAGGTTGAACTATATGTGTTTGTTGCTCTCATGTGTTGTTTCGGTTAACCCTATTAAAGTTTCTAGGGTTGGGGATGGGTTGGGATGGCAGCATCTCGTGCTATTTAGCATCAACTAATTGGTCCAGATGTCTTGTTAAATCAGTCCTCAATTGATTCATTTCTTCTTTATGTCTCAAATTCACTTCTCTCATTTCCTTGAGGACCATACTTAGATCAGAAGGTAGGGCTTCCTAGGTAGGTTGTGGTTGGTACGTGCGTGGCTGTGTATACATGTTAGGTTGCCCATAATTAGCTGGCTTAGTCAAGTTAGGACCATCGGTGGATTTCTGACTTGACCAAGTAAAGTTAGGATGATTACTCTATCCAGGGTTATAGGTAGTAGAATATGGGTCATTCTTAGTGTATCCTTGGACTGCATTCACATCCTCAGCATAATCAGACATCGGGATGCCTAATTCAGAATTTTAGGGCATTAAGGTCCCTCCTTGGAACCCGGAAAGAGTTGGGTCCAAGTACCTTTGGCTCATGGGTGGAGCCATAGGTAGGTCATTAATGTTGTGCACTAGTTCTTGACCTAAGGGGTTAGGGAATTGGTTGCAGGTTTAGACAAACTTTCCTTGGGTAAGCATGGGGTTTGCATAGGAACTTATACCTAAGGAATTCCCATTTTTCAATAAAGTATCCAATTTCTTATCCAGATTCTCTACATTCTTGCCAACTAATTCCACCTTATCCAGCCATTGTTCAATCAGTTCTAAATCAACTGAATTCGAATTATCCTTAAGCTCATGGACTCTACTTCTCGACTGGTTGGATCTGCTAAAGGCAGACATAGAGGCATTGTTGAGGGAATTTTCACTCATATTTTCAAATAATTCAAAGGGTCCCTCAGCATCTTTGCTTAGAAAGTTGCCCCCACATGTTGCATCAACAAAATTATTCAACTTATCACTTAACCCATAATAGAAAATATGGGCCAAGTGCAACTTGGGAATCCTATGATGAGGGCATTTCCTAACTAAGTCATTAAATCTCTCTCAAGCCTCATGCAATTGTTCCCCAGGGTTCTGCTTGAAGGTATAATGGCACATCTAAGGGCATTTGTCTTTCCTATGGGAAAGAATTTCTTTAGAAAAGTGCTTCTCAAATCTTCCCAAGTTAGGATTGGTCTACCAATTATTCTCAACCACTAAGCAACTTTATCTTTTAAGGAAAATGGGAACATTTTCATCATCAGGGTATCCTCATTCATGTTCCTAGGGCCAAAGGTCCTTCCTATGTGTAGAAGTTCTTCAAGGTGGTGGAAGAGATCATTAGAATTGTGTCCATAGAAGTGGGGAATCTGATTGATGATTTCTGATTTCAGCTCAAAATCATCCTCATCCTGAGGTACCATAATAAAAGGTTTAGGTTGGGCATGAGGAGGATTGTAAAAGTCTCTGAGAGGGCGATCTGCTCTCCTAGTTTGGAGTCGGGCAATGGCCTATACCATAGTTTGCATCTGTCTGTCATAATTTTGGCCTTGCTATCAATTTGCCTATGTAAAAGAGCCATTGGATCCAGATTTAGTTCTTCCTCCCCAAGATCATCACCCTCATGGTGACTAGCCATTGAGGAAGATTCAGATTCAAATTTTGGAAAATTAGGTCTTCTCCTAGTATTTCTCTCTAAAGGTGGTAGCAAATTAGGATTCTAAGATCTCCTACCTTGCATATACCAGAAGAGAGTCTATAGATGAGAGAGAAGACATATAAGAGAAGACCCCAATACAAGCAAACACACTAAGCCTTAAAGTGTAGCCCTAGATGACCTAAGCCTCTAAAGTATAACTTCGCCTTAAGATGAATTAGTGTTGCCTATAAATTGGGAGCTGAATAAGTAGGCCGGTAGAATAGGGGGAGTGTGTCCCAAGGGACGCTAATTATGCCAAACCCCTACTCGACTTAAGTCATTTGACAATCAAGTCTCCTACTTAAATGCTTCCAGAAAATAAACTTCACCAATTAGTCCTATGGTGCAAGTGTATACCTTGAGTCTAACTCAATGAGTCCTTAAGGGCCAACATCTATCCAATTAATTAGGCTTAGGATGTGTGTGCTTAGGAATGTGATGGGGCATTGATTAGTTGGGTAATGCCCCTTAGAAATTGATTTAAAATGTGTAGTGCTCAAATAAGAGGGTTCACAATACAAGCTTAATTGATGTAGTTGCTTTTAAGGTTCAAGTGCTTGTATTAGTGAATTTCATGGTTCACTTGGTTAAGTATATTCAAACAATGATTCTAGTGAGGCACACAAGAAGTTTTGCAAGTCCCAATTGTTCTATGAATTTCCTTAAAATATGGAGATACAAATGTGCTCTCCCTTAATGTGAAACCCTAAATGCAGATAGTGTTAAATGATGGAATTTAAGTCCAAAACAAGTAAGGTAGTGCGATCAAAGCAATGCAGCCAATTGGTCCTATTGCACCACCAACTAGGCACTCGAAAAATTATTTTTCAAGAATTTTAATGCACATTTTCTATTTTTTTAAGATTTAAAGTGTACTGGGGGTTAAGTAGTCTATTTTGACCCCCAATTAGTGATCGAATATTTCATGTAATCAAACATGCAGGAAATATTTTTTTCAATTTTTTTTGAGATGATATATTATCACATGAATCCAACGCAATGAATTTCAGATAAATCAAAGTTATATAAAAATTCATGTGATTTTTGGAATTTTAAAAAATCAGGAACAATAACAGATCTGATAACAGTTCAGTTCACGAATGTTTAAAAATTTTGTATAAATTAGAATTGCACGAAATTTGGATATGTTGTTCCTAACTTCAATGCAACATCCAGTAGAAATTTCATAATTTTTGGACATGGAAATTTTTGGGAATTGAATTTTTAATATCAAAGTTTATTATAGCTCGAAAATTTTAAAAGGTGATTTTGCTGATTTCAAAGGGATAATGTCTACCAAGAATTTTTTTTTTATGCAAACAACTCAAGCAAATGACTAACCTAAGGATCAAGATAGACACCTAATGTAGATGGACAAATGAGAAATTTTTTTTTATGCAAAGACTCTAATGCAACTTAAGATTCAAAAATAAACCCAAACTATGATGCAAGGACTACCTCTATCCCTACTTGCACTTTGCTCTGTTTCTACCGCTTGTCACGAGATCTCGTGTCACCGCAAAATCCTGCACACAATCAGAGGAAAAGAGAAAAATGAGTTAGAGGCACAAATGCAAAGATGAAAGCAAATATGAAAGTGAACTCCATTGGCTCCTTGGCAATGGTGCCAATTTGTTCAATGCAAAATCGTGATAAAAGATTTCTACATTGTCATTGTAATTGTAAAACACGTCGAAAAAAAGAATTTGTAATTTTTTTGGTAAGTCCGAGTCATTCAGGCAAAATAGAATTCTCAAAACCTTTCTACTCTATTGGAAGCACATAAAGAGAGACAAGAATTTCATTGAATGATACTCTTTATTACTAATCATGAAAATTTTTACACAAGAACCCTAGATAAAAGCTTGCAAATAGCATAGAAACATAATAACAAAAGAAAGAAAGAGGAAGAAAGAGAGAAAGAGAGAAATTGCGGAGCCGCTTGTAAGATGCTTGTAGAAACTCGGTAAAGCTTCAGATCCAGGACGTCGAGAAGAAGACCAGAGAGAGATCTCGGAGAGAGAGGGCGTGGACAATGGTGGACTAGGTTCTGGGATAAGGGTATCCTAGAGTTCTAAGGGTAGAGTTAAGTTATCCTAGTCCCTCTCTCTCTTCTTCTTTCATTGGATCTTCATTTCATCCTTCATCAAGTCTTGTTCTTCAACCAGCTCCTAGCTTTGTAGCTTCATCTTCCAAACCACTTTTATTCTCCATGGCTCCAAGTCAATCTAAGTCCACCTATATTATTTACAAAAGACTAAAATTAGCTAATTAGCCATAAAATAAACACAATGCATATGATATTCATGCATGCTATAAATGCAATATTCACATTCTAAATGCATGATTTTATTGAGGAGCTAACCCTAGATTAAGCCAACTAGGGTGATAAATTAAGCTGTTATCACTAGCTAGAATCGAATCTGATCTGATTTTAGAAGTTTATGCTGACGTCTGTAGGAACCCAATTTGATTGAAACTTGTGGGGTTTGAAGGCCACTGAAACTTATATTATTCAATAATTTTTTAAGAATTTGTGCAAGAACTTTGATGCTGCTTCAATCTGAGATAGTCGCAGGGGGTCTGTTTGGCCTGATTGACCCCCTGTCACTTAAAAAATCATAACAAATTGTATGGATTAGTAAAAATCTTGGAAAAATATTATATTGAAAGCTATTTGAAAAATAAGGTTTCCTATAAATTTTCATTATGGTCTAATTCTATTTCTATTCTGGAGAATCATTTGAACTTAGATTAGGGTCTGCTGGTCTGATTAGAAGCATAAGCCCTAGGATCACACCTAAGCATTTTATAATGCATTTAGAGACCCATCTCAATTAAAGTGACTTGATTTAATCACAGTTGCCTAGTAGGTGGGGTTGTATGCTTGCTTGACCTTCTCACCTATCTAATATAAAATTGATTCACTATTAAACCTAGGCAATTACTTTAGGTTCATCTCAAATAAGAGTCAGAGTAATAAAAAAGAACCAACAAAAACCCATTCTTGTTTGATTCTTTTGCCTAATTAGTAATAAGGAAACTCCTAAAACTCATTAATCTAAGGACTTAATTTTTAAAATCAGGTCTACTCAACTAAAAGGACCACACTTGGTTTACAAGGCCTTTGCCTTGTCCCCTCTCTTACCGGCCCTTGTAGCTGGTGTATGCATAGTAGAAGGTCACTTAGACCTGAATTAGTTGGTCCTTGGGAACCTACCTTGAGGCAACTATCTACCGTTCGTTAACGACTCGTTTCGCCTACTTCTTTCTCCCTTCCTTCTTCCTCTTTCCCTTTCCCTTCTTTTTTAGCTCCAATGGTTGAGCAAGGTCATCCTCTTCCTCCCCCTGAGGGTAATGTTATGGATATGGTTGAGGCTAGGATGGAAACCTCAGACCAACAAAACCATGATTGTTTTGAGGCCATGAATACTTTAGATAGGATGCAGCATCCATCGCATGGAGAACAACTATGGGATATTTACAATCCGACTACACATAATGTTCCACCTCAAGTTTGGAAGCCCGTAGGTGGAGACACATTTGAGTTGAAGCCTAATGCAATAACTATGATTTAGACATATGGGAACTCGAATGAAGATCCATTCCAACACTTGGAAGACCTAGATCGGATTACGGAAACAGTTCAACCTAGGAATGTTGATATTTGGATTATTCTCATGAAGCTTTTTCCTATTCTTGCTAAGGAACAAAGCTTCTTACTAGTTCAAGATCATCAGGAGACCTGTAGCAACTTGGGAAAAATTACGCAAAGAATTCCTTCAAAAGTTCTTCCTGATTGGTAGGACAAATGCAATGACATGGGCCATCACAACTTTTGCCCAGCAGCAGGGTGAAAAGTTACATGAGGCCTAAGAGCATTTACATGACCTTCTCAGGAAGTGTCCTCACCATGGGTGCCTCGATGGCACCCTACCCAGATCTTCTATCATGGACTAGATGAGACACAACGGTGCTTAGTCGATGCATCTAGTGGTAGGAACTTCCTTACCAAGGATGAGGCAAGTGCATTTGATATATTTGAATCCTTGGCAAAGAGCTCGTTGAACGCAGCTTCCATGAGCCAGTTTACGCACTGCACCCAGCAAAAGGTGTCTATCCACAAAGCCCAAGCAAAGTCATCTCGAGCTAACATTGACATTATCATGAAGAAACTAGATGGTGTGGATATGTTGAACAAGAAGTTTGACAAGTTCAGTCATTGTTGTCCAGCAGGATCAAGTGTTGCATCTATCTATTCTTCCTCTTCATCCCGAGCTCCTCCTTCTAGACCTCATTTTCTTACTTGGGATGTTCCTGTTCCCTCTCCTTCTTTTGCTTCTTCATGGACTCCTACATATCAGGAACCCATGAACAACTTGGATCTAGCTCTGGTCGACCAAGGTTACATGGATGAAAAGAGTCTCTACTCATATGATGACTACGCATCTCTATCATCTTCAGCCTATGAGGATGTCAATGACCTTCAAGGATATGGGTGCAACAACCCTTACTCAAAGACATATAACCCTGGTTGGTGCCAGCATCCAAATTTCTCCTGGGCTGAGAACTCACAGAGACTCACTCCTACTCCATAGAACCATCCTAGACAATATGGGAATGTGGCACCCACATACCCCAGGCAGCAGACATCCCCGTCTCAATAATAGCATTCTCAACCCATTTATCAACCTATGTATAATGTTGCCTCTAACCCTCCACCGTGAGCTAAGCAAGTGGAGGAGTTGAAAAAAAGTATGCAACAGATGTAGCAACAACATTTAGGGCCCATACAGGCGCTTGCTGTTGATTGCGAAAATCATCATATTTAGGAAAATGTGTCATAGTATAGTGATGAAAATCGGAATAACACTTAAATTTACAAACTCGAAAACACAAGTGAGTCCGAGGTCGTTCGCAAGGAGCAATTTAAAACAAATTAGTCACTAATCACAACTATCAAAGAGAATAATGCAATTGAAACCAAATGTATAGCAAAATATATTTCAGATGTCAGGCATAAAATATAAAGAGAATAAGGTAAAAATGATGGTTTAAACCACCAATTTTAACCCTAATTCTAAGCACAAATCTCAGCAATATCATTTTAAATATTTCAACAGTACCAATAATTAGATATTTCATGTAAAGCTCAATAGATCCACAGTAGAACTAGATCAGAACCAGCACAAGGCCTTAGATGACAAGTATAAGGCTCAAATGCCTTAACCTTAAGGCCTTAGAGAAGCTAAGGCACAGCACCACAGAAGAGAGTCACAAGGGCCTCACAAGGCTAAATCTTGAGCTCGGGGAAGGGGTTGGCATGAATCCCAAGGTGCTATAGTGCAAAACCCTCTCCCCTCCTCCTCAGTCTTCTCCCTCTCAGACCAAGTCAGACTCGAGTAATAGGGTAAACAGATCCAGCTCAGACCCGCAATGCATGTTTGTGGGTGAGGGTGCGTGAGCGAGCGCATGTGAAGCGCGTCCGTATAGGCATGCGAGGCAACCTCACCTTGTGCGTTCTAAGGTGAAGAGCTTTCAGCACATTTGCATATTATACATTGCACGAGCTCTGGCAGTATCCGATGTGGGACTAAAGTCCCTCTCCTTCCTTCACATGAAGCACCACGTAAGCTATAGTAAATGCGTCAAGGAATTCAGGCGCTGGAGCTATGCCTTCACTCGATTGGAGGCCTGGAGGGCTTAAAGGCCTAGAACCACGAAGGTTGTAGGTTATAGTAGGATGTTTGAAGGTCAAAGAAAGGTGAACAACGTCGGAGAAGACGATGGTGGCCATGGTGCTCCGATCAAACCTAAAACACAAGAATATGGCCTCATGGCCTTGTTAGAGATGCTCAAAAGCTTCGCCGTGTGAAGGCGAGTGTAGTGGTGGTGGATTTAGGGCATGAGATGATTGCCAGTGGGCTATCTGTGACGGAGAAAGCGAGCGGAGGATGTGATGTTCGGTGGAGCGGAGGAGTGAGCAAACCTCTTAATTAGTTGAGGGGTTTTGCTCAAGCGAGTGAGGGGAAGGTCGTGGTGGTGGTGGTTTTCTGGATGATCGAATGTAGGGACTAGACAAAGCTCGCCGGAGCTTTGCCGGCCGGGAAGAAGATGGAGGAGGAAGCTATAGTATGTCGACTGAATTGGGATGAAAAGGGATCGAAGAGATGCTATAGAGAGAGAGGGAGAAAGTAAACCTAGTTACGGATGAAAGAAGGGAAGATTGGGGCCGGATTTGATTAGCCAAGACCGAAGGAGATGAAATCCTTGGTGAGGGAGACGACAGTGAAGATAGGGATTGGAGCAACCAAACTAGGGTTGGTGGTGGTCGCAAAGAAGAAAGGAGGAGCTTCGTGCCTCCAATTTGGCCATTGGAGGCATGGAATAGGAGAGGGTAGAGGGCCGTCGGAGCTTTGGTTGGGAATGGTCGGGGAAGAAGAGGATTTTTGGCCTTTTTTCGAGCTGAGGATGACGGTTAGGACTTCGGGGCATTTTATAGAGCTCAAGACCGAGCTCTAAATGTGCAAAGAGGCTTGATTTGGTTGTGGTTTTGGGAGAAAATCATCCCCAAATTTGTCGAGCTCGCTCAAGCTCTATAGGAAGTGATTTAGGGTTTAAGATTTGGTCCAATGGATTGGGTAATCTCTCAAGATTAATCCCTCTAAGTTTGGAGAGATTTTGTCTTGATTTAAGGGAGAAATCTCCTCGAGAATCTCGGCTTGAGATGCGTTCGTATGCCAAAGGCAATAGGGACCTAAATATAATAAACTTGAAATCTGAGGGGCTAAATGTAAGATCTAAAGTTTTAAAGGACTAAAATACAAACTTGGTCAAGATGGACTCTGATTGGGCCCAAATTTTGGTATTTACCTAATTTAGACCCAAGGAATCTAATGGTGAACTTGGATTTGAGTTGTGACCATGTTTGACTGGGTAATTTGCACAGAAATCCAAATCAAGGTAAAATCCCATCTGAAACTCTATTCTAAGTCAAAATAGGTTCAGATGGTCAAACCAAAGGTGTCAAACCTCTTAGAATATTTGTCCATGAATTTTAGGAGATTTAGATGAATTTTATCCTGACCAAAACCTTTTCAATTTAAGTGAGTTGATAATTAGAGTTTTGTGTACTGTTTTCATCCTCGAAATGCTTGAAACCTCGTTTTTGTCAGTGTTAACCCACATTTTGGACTTTTGAGCTGATTTGACCTTCAATTAACTCCTGAATGATCTCGTGGTTAATCTGTATTTGTGATGTGCTATTAAAATTATAGAATTAACCCTGATTCCCTGTTCTCTTCTTAAATCAGAATGACACGGAGTTGTGACCCTCAGATGATTAGATAGGAGCATTTAACATTCAGACCTGACTAAATGTGGCTAGTTAGGGCCCATGTTTGTGTTACCATCATAACCCCATGATTAGCTTTGCTAGTCCCTAGCAAAAATCCTTTGGTTCAAACTAAATCTCTAAGCCGAATGTAACCATCAGAATGCCCTACTAAGCTACATCTCTAGAAGTCAGATCAAAATACCAACAATAGGCCTAGAGGTACTCAAGTACCAGCCAAGATCCAGACCTGACCAGCTTTAGCATTGGGTCCGCTGCGAAGGTTTCTTAGGCCCGCAAAAACTGCCTAGAGGTTCGTTGACCACAGCAGTTAAAGCATCCGTGCGTATTTGTAGCGAGTCTAGGTTCAGTTTGCCAGTGCATTTTGATAAGAGAGAGATAAAGAAGGATTTTTCATTTTGAGAGTTTTCTCTCTTCTCTTTTTATATTTCCCTAAATGCAGCTTTGGATTGGCCCTAAAAATGGTCTGTATCAGATTCCTTGTCCCCACCATCAATCCTCGAAGGGTTCCTGGCAATCGATGCTTTAAGATAGCACCTCCCATGGCAACCCCCAGAACCCTGGCTTTCGATACTTCGAGATAATGCCACCCATGTCATTCTGTAGCTAAATTTAGGCCCTGGGAATCGACATTTCAGGATAATCCCTCCCATGGCACCTGAACTAGCACAAGTTGCTCACATGCCCTCGATAAAATATTTAGACATCCTAGGAGATAAGCACCGAGGAGACGATATGTTATTACGCATCTTTGAGGGGAGTATCTTTCACTCCACCTCTCTGCACCGAGAACTCGTCCAGTCAACTTGTGCCTTTGAGTCGCTCCTAAGCTAGATCTTCGGAAAAACCTTTTCAAATGATAACACTTTTGGCATTATTTCTTCGTTAAGCGCACTGAACCAGACTGGTGTATCGATTTTGGGTGCTTAGGTTACCAAGTCTCACAAACTAAAGGGCAGGCAACATGGTTGAATACTCCCTAAGCCTTAGACTTAATACATCAGCCTCACACTTTCCTCAACCTCTTGAGGACTAATCTGGATCTTAACAAATAAGTGGGTGTTTAAACCCTGAAACAGGTCCAAGAGGCCTAAGGATAGTACCCATCACTAATCTCCTAAGTTTTAGCCCTCCAAGTCTTACCTCATCATCTGATCTAGCCTAGAGGTTAGGTGAGTTCCATACTCAATCACAAAGGACTATCTCAATGTCTTTCTCTTTGATTGCTCCTTTCTTTTCTTTTCCTTTTTTCTTCCTCAATTTTCAATTCAGCTCAAATTGACCTCTCCTTTCTCCTTCTTTTTTTTTTTTGAATGAAATCCCACCATGAATTGAATTTCACAGTGTTTTGTACTTTAATACTCACCCATGCCTAAGATTTGCAATTTCCTCATTGTAAATTAGGTGGGTTTGAGTTCAGCTTAGATTGTACATTAGAACAAGTTTGGTGGGTGGAAAACAGATCGGGGTGATTGTTACGGATGATTTCAAGCTCTGATACAAGTATCAAAGGTGGAGTTAGCTATTCTAGCAGACGAACCCTAAACTGCAATATGATTCCAGCTAAAAGATAGGTCAGAAGGGTCTCAGGGATTTTTTTTCAAAATGATAGGTTGCCTCTTGTTAAGCGGTAAGTTTAACGCCATTGCTAGCACAATGTGGCTCAGGGAGAATGGAGATCAAAAGAAACTACAACCAGATTCGAATCGGTGAGTTCAAGGAACGGTTTGAATCTCTGACTGTTCATGACAAATGATTTTAAGTCGTGGCTGAATTCACGAGGAATGGTCCAATCCACTTCGATCTTAGTTTTCCTGGGAATAGCTTGAGTTTGGCATCAAAGAGTAGCACTTTGGCCAAGATGGAAATATTTCTATGAAATGTGACTGTCATGGAAGGCTTTGACCTGCTCTTTGCAGATATGCAAGTTCTCATATGCGTCATTGCGTAGTTTCTTGATCTCGCTCATTTGCAACTGGTGGTGGATTCTAGCCTTCATGAGATCTAGATTGCACTTCTGTACTGCCCAGTAGGCTTTGTGCTCCATTTCTACAAGGAGATGACATGACTTCCCATATATGAGTATGAAGGGAGACATTCCTAACTAGGTCTTATAGGCAATCCTATAGGCTCACAAGGCTTCTGGAAGGCATGTAGTCCAATCTTTTCTGTCAGGTCGAACAATGACCTAAAGGATCTTCTTGATCTCCCTATTGGATAGTTTAGCCAATCCATTAGTCTAGGGTGATAAGGAGTTGAGATACGATGCGACACCCCGTACTTCTTCATCAGGGACTAGAAGTGCACATTCACGAAATGAGACCCGCCATCGTTGATGATGGCTTTTGGAACCCCAAATTTGGAAAAGTTGTTCTCTTGACTGAACCGAAGAACTTTATGATCATTGGTCCTGGTAGGGACAGCTTTGATCCACTTTAAGATATAATCAATTGCGAGTAAGATATACACGAAGCCGTTAGATCCTGGAAAGGGTCCCACGAAATCAATTCCCCAGATGTTAAAGATTTTGCACACGATGATCGAATTCAAGGGCATCATATCGTGCGGGCCCATGTTGCTTAGGGTCTAACAATAGGAACATGCCCTACAATAGAATTGTACGTCTTTGAACATTATGGGCCAAAAGAACCCACACTGGAGGATCTTCACTATGGTTTTACGCCTAGAGTAATGGCCAGCGCAGGCCTGGTCGTGACAAAATGAGATGACATCATTGACCTCGTTGTCAGGATTGCATCTCTGGATCACTTGGTCATTACCGATGTGGAATAGATACAGATCTTCCCAAACATAGTTCTTGGCAATAGAAATCAGCTTGTCTCGCCGGGAGGTCGCCCAATCTGGTGGGACTTTCCTTGTAACCAAGTAGTTCACGATGTCAGCAAACCAAGGAAGTCCGTTAATGGCTAAGAGATGCTCATCTGGAAAGTGCTTGGTGATAGGTCCGGATGGGTCAATGACCAAAGAAGGAAGGCGAGACAAATGGTCAGCTACCACATTCTGCTTTCTTGCCTTGTCACAAATTTCAAGATCGAATTCTTGTAACAGCAAGATCCAGCAAATTAATCTAGGCTTCGCATCCTTCTTCTTGAGTAAGTGCCTCACTATAGTGTGATCTGAGTAAATGTTGATGTGGTATCCCAGGAGGTATGACCTGAATTTCTCCAAATCAAATACTACAGCTAGCAGCTCTATCTCCGTAATCGTGTAATTGCTTTGAGCCTCGTCTAGTGTCTTGCTACCTAATATATAGCTGCTGGTTTCCCATCGATTTTCTGACCCAGAACTGTTCCTACTGCATAGTCAGATTCATCTCACATGATCTCGAAGGGTTGAGACCAATTAGGAGAATGTAGGATTGGTGCTTGGGTGACTCGGTCACGCAGGGTCTCAAATGCGTGAATGCACTCATTCGTCATCACAAAGGGCATGTCCTTCAAGAGGAGATTCATCAAGGAGCGCGCAATCTTGGAAAATTCAAATATGAATCGACGATAAAATCCGACGTACCCCATGATGATGTGATGTCTTTGACCAAGGTAGGCACAGGTAATTTGGAAATCAAGTTTACCTTAGCTCGATCTACTTGAATGCCTCTCTCAGAGACAAGATGTCCAAGTACGATGCCTTCAGGAACCATGAAGTGGCACTTTTCCTAGGAGAGAACCAAGTTCACCTCGATGCATCTTCGGAGGATCTAGATCAAATGCAGGAGACAATTATCAAAAGATTCACCAAATACTGACAAGTCGTCAATGAAGACCTCAAGGTATTTACCTACCATATCGGAGAATATGGCTAACAGGCACCACTGAAAGGTGGCAAGTGCGTTGCACAACCCAAATGGCATCCTGCAAAACACGTACACACCGTAGGGGTAGGTAAAGGTGGTCTTTTCTTGATCTTCAGGATAGATTGCCACTTGATTATATCTAAAGTACCCATCCAGGAAACAGAAAAATCTATTTCCCACCAGTTTCTCGAGAATATGATCAATGAACGGGAGCGGGAAATGATCTTTCTTCGTGGAGGCAATCAATCTCCGATAGTTTATGTAGACTCTCCACGAATTCGAAATATGAGTCAAGATGATCTCTCTAGATTAAGTCGTAATCACAGTGAGCCCTGCATTCTTAGGCACAACTTGGATGGGGCTCTGATGGGAACACCATCATGAGCCATAACTAGCTCATTTTGATCCAATTGAGAGAATAAATGCTCCTACATAATCGCCTGAAGGTCATAATTCACTGCAGAACCTTTCTGAGAGAAACACAAGAAATAAGGGGTAAAACTGTAATTTTACCAATGCAGTACAACAACGGGTTTTATCACTAAACAAAGGTCAAATGGTCTTAATAAGATAACAAGTAGGTTGGATCAGATAGAAAAGTATTTATGTGAGTACTGTGAATTAAATGACTTCTTGAAACCCTAAAACAGACCCACCTGATTAACCAAGGTTTTGGTCAGGATAAAATTTACTTAAACCCTCTAAAAATCATATAAAAATATCCTCTAGGGTTTAGTACCTTTAATTTTGCCATTGGAACCCATCTTGACCTAGAATGGGGTCTCAGACAGATATTTACCCTAAATTAGGTTTTTACATAAATTTCCCAATCAAAAGTGGTCAAACCCAAAATCCAACTTAACCATTTGATTCCTTAGGTCCAAATTAGGTTTGTAGAAAAACTTGGACCCAAGTTGAGTTTGCCTTGACCAAGTTTGCAAAAAGGTCTAGCTTGATTACATTTGTAACCCTATCTTTCAAAAACCCATCCCAACCCTCGCCGACAAGCCCATAAGCTTCCCCACACTTCACTGATCCTTTCCCCTCAATCCACGCACTGCAACACTCGCTCACACACCTCACCGAACACACCCACGCCTTCGCACACAGTGTGCCCAACACCCCCAGCATCTTCGCCATGCTCCGGCAACCCTCTATGAACATTTTGACGTGGCCGCAAGGCCAATCTTGTGCTTTCAGGTTCGGCACCCCTCTGCCATTGACGGGAGAGCTTGAAGCAAGCTTGCTATAGCTCCAGGTACGCCAAGCCCTGGTGCAGCTGTCTCAGGTGTGCGGAAGCCCCTCGCACACACACTCAGGCCCTCAATTGGAATCGAAGACCTCTGCTACTTCTGCAATCACGAAGGCCATCTCTGCAGGCGCACACGAGGAAAAGGTGGGACATTTAGTCCCAACTCAGAAGTGAAGGCGCGCCCGCACTTGCATAAGAGGAAAAAGTGGCATAGCTTTGTCCCCTCAGATCCACGGGGTGAGGTCCCACTCACCTGACTCGATCTCGTCTGCGCCCATGCCCCGCAGACCTGGTCTGACCCAACCCGACTGCACACCTCTCCCACTACCACACGCCGGTGGGCATGGTCTCAGGTATGCACTCGACCCGATTACCTGACTGACTGTGAGGCTCTGGGAGAGCGTATCCTAAGAGAGAAAAGAGAGGAGAGTTGCGTGCGAGTAGGGGTAGGTTTTGCTATAGGTTCTTCAGGCCAACACTTAGCCGTAGGTAGAAGACTGAATAAGGAAGAAGGTTGAAGAAGAAGGTGAAGCCAAGGTAGACGAAAGGCAAAGGCAGGAGCTGAAGAAGAGGAGGCCAGAAGAAGAAGAAGGAAGAAGAAGGAGAAGCCAAGGAAGAAGAAAGGCAAAGGCAGAAAGAAGAAGAGAAAGAGAAGAATCGTGAACAGAAAACAAAGTCAGAAACCAAAGAAGAAGAAGAAGGAAGGAGAAGAGAAAGAAAAGAAGAAATCACTTTAAGTTATCTAATTAAGGAATCAGATGACAGATTCTAGTCTCCATTGCATATTTCTATATTGAATCATTTGGTGATCTATATCACCATTTCACTCCCATATTTTTGCACTTTGATGCTGTTATTATTGCAATTTCTTTCATGTTTAAATTGTGATCTTGATTTATAAATACCAATTTGCTCCCTGTGTTCGACCTCGAAAATCTTTTCGAGTAATAAAATTCTATCTGTTTTAAACGCTATTTTGGCTGTACTAAAATGCAATACTCTTAAATACCGATTCAGCGCGACGAACATTTTAGCATCGTTGCTGGGGAGCAACGGGTAATTTAGAATTCTTGATTACAATTTCTGATTTGAAACTTACTTGTTATATCTCTTTTGTTGTGGTTGTTTCAAGGGAGAAGATTCAAAGAAAAAGATAGCTGCACATCAAACACACCAGGGGCAGGTAATTTTTTATCACTTTCTCTCTTAAGCCCCTCATTCTGAAAAGGAATAAAAAAAAGATAAAATCAATTAGGGCCACTTGCTTTACATTTGTAGGTAATTCATCAAGTTGCCTAATTTGATTTCAATAATAAAATATGATTTGTGCACCCACTTAAGGTAACTAGGGCTACCACTTTCTTGATTAAGCCCTAGATACCATATTTGGCAAATTAAATTGGACCAAAACTAGAGCCAATTAAGGATTTCAATTTAGGGTTTTAGAGACACTTTCATAAGCAAGAAGCAACTCTCCAAAATGATGTGTGCCTAAGCCTTGGTTGAAGTGATTTATTCAAGCAAACCCTAAAATTCAGGCTCTTAATCTCACTTGAATCCTAAAAGAAGGGACCTAAAACTTCTCAAAGGACAAATAGGTGAAGTTGACCCACCTTGTTGGGTCAACCAACCTTGAAATTCGGTCACTTTTTGTACTCAATACATCTAAAGTTCAAGTGAAATCTTAAGCACCCTTGCTCTTTAATAAAACTGGTAGACTTAAGAGGTCAAGTCCCCATTCTGGTCTACCTGGAACATCAGTGACAAGAGAGGTCGGGTGGGGGAAACCCTGTAACCCATGGGGGTGCTCTACCGTGTAGGGGTCTTTGCGGGACTCTCCCTCTCTGGCTGCCTAGGTATTTCTTAAGTGGACGGCTTTCTAACTAGGGGGTGTCTTGATTGGGTCCATCACATTCTACTCTCATCTAGACCATTGGTGCATGTTCGGTAGGAGGTCCTTAAGACCATCCTTGAGGCCTCCTTTAGTCATTCACTCTCGTCGAGGCCAGGCCTCAACTTCCGTGTTTGTGCAGCAACCCCATCACATAGACATCTCCTTTGATTCATCTGAACCAAATTCTCCTTCATCCTTCATCATGGCACAACCCGTAGAAGAAGAGAATAACCTTGAGAACCAACTTCAGCACCTTAATGATTTATTCTAAGCCTTTGTGAATCCACCGCAGCGTCCTATGATGCGAGATCATTACAATCTCGCTACAGTGGCAATCGAACCTCGAGTCCAAATCTCGGCTAAAGGTCCTGATTTTGAACTCAAGCCCAACATGATTCATGCTATTCCAAAGTTTCATGGGCTCAATTCTAAGGATCCTTTCCAGCACATCAAACAACTCAAGCATTTGGCCCAGACCTTCGGGTCAGATGTCTAAAATCGGGATATCCTTCTCATGAAGATGTTCTCCTTCTCTCTCATGGATAAAGCAATTCACTGGTATCAGACTCAAATGCATCCTATCAACACATGGGTTGAACTACAATCCAAGTTTCTGAAAATGTTCTTCCCAGTTGGTCGAAAGAATGCTTTACGACACCAAATCACGCACTTCCAACAGCAGCCAAGAGAACCACTTCATGAAGCATAGGATCGTTTTATGGATCTCATGTGGAAGTGCCCCGATCACGGAGTTCCTAAATGGGAACAAGTCTAGTCTTTTTACTAGGGACTCTATGAAGATATTCATTTATTCGTCAATGCAACTTGTGGAGGAAATATCATGGGTTAACACGAAGACATTATGTGGGAGAATCTAGAGAATATGTCCGAGAACTCCATCATAATGACTCCATAGGCTCATTCGACTGAACGAATGCCCGTGCATCGACGAATCCAAGGGAAGCACATGAGACACAGGGCTTGTCCGCATTCGTTGACTTGGAATTAATGGCCAGTCATTTGGACAAGGTCTTTATCATTGAGAAGAAAGTGGATGAGCTAACTCAACATCTGCAGCGAGCCACCTCTACACAAAGCCTGTTTGCACAGCTGCCCTCTGGGAGGGAAGCTGTGCATAACATCTATCACCGATCTTCTTAGGGGATGGACTGTTGAACGATTACGAACCTACGCTAACATGTTCGATTTTGGAAAACCTGTCGTTGTAGTTCGAAAGCGAAGAATTCGTGTTCAACAAATAAAATTTATACCGAAATTAAAATTCCGGGTCGAACACAGGGAGGCAGACGTTTGATTTAAAAACTACGCGTTTCTTTTTATTTGTTACAGAATAATTAAATTTAGAACCATCTAATTATTTACAATAAATAGAAGAGAGAGAGAGTAAGAGAGAAAGAGAATATTACACAGAGAAATCAAAATGAGATGTAGAATAAATAAGGAATTTTTGTATTGAGGAGACTGTTCATTACAACTAAAAAGCATAAAACAATTACTCTAGAAAGCGATAAATTTACTCTAGAAAGCATTAAAAGAATGGAGAGAGAAATGTCCTCCTCGACGATTGCTTGGAGGACGAGTAGCTTAATCTAGAAAGCAGTAAATCTATACTACAAAGCGGTAAAAAGAATAGGGAGAGAGAAATCCTCCTCGACGGTTGCTTGGAGGATGAGACGGACGGGACGACGCCTGGACGAAGGAGAACGAAGAGGGACGAAGGAGGACGAAGCAGAAGAACGGGAACGAAGCAGCACGCCATCGTCGTCGTGGGATCCACTTCCGTAGGGGAACGAAAATTGGACTTTATCTCGCGAGAAGCATCCCAGGTGTGGGACAAGCTTCTCTTGAGCTTTGGAGGGGTAGAGAGGAGAAAGAAGGGATGAAAATTTCGTATGGAGGGGGTCACCTTTTATAGTTGCAAGGAGTGGGGGCAAAATGGACATTACATCTTCAAAATAATAAATAAGGGGTCTTTAGTGACGGATAAATCCGTCACTAAAGCCCCGACGTGGCCGTCACCGCCGCGCCCACGCGCGCCCACTCGGCTGCCCGCGTGTGTAACGCCTACGCACGTCCGCGAAGTCTCAGCCGTCCGATCGCGAGATCGGACGGCTTAAATCGTGTCCGCGCCCGCTGCAACCCGCCCGCCTGCGCGTGCGATCGCACGTTACGCGGGGCGTCCAATCGCGCGTCGGCGCTATCGGGCGCCCGCGACCGCACGATCTCCATCCGACGCTCCACGTGCCTCAATAATCCGCGCCTCCAATCCACTCGTCGCGGCTCGAACCCGCGCCCCGCGCTCGCGTAAGCACGCTCGACCGCTGCGCTGCGGGGCGCGGATGGTCGAGCGCACGTTTTAAGCGCCGGGCGGCCACAGCCGTTGGATCTCCATCTGACGGTGGAGAGCGATCGGGCGGGGGCCTTCACAAAATGCCAGCGACCGTTTGGGCGGCTGAGATGGCGCCACGTGGCGCCATCTTGGCCGTCCATCTTCTGGAAGTTGTAGATGGTGCCACGGATGTCGGATTGACTCGATTTTTGTGTCGTTTGGCTACGATCGTCGATCCGAATTCATCCGTGTGGTCGAATTTGTCATCTGAAGTGCAGATTTACACCATCCTAGCCCTTGATCTTCTAGGGTTCCCCGGTCTCTATCTGATGCTACGGATGCCTGATTAGGGCGATCTTAGAGTCGTTGAACTCCAATCGTCGCCCTGATCATATCCATACGGTTGGATCTATGATCCGAGGCCCCGATAAAATATTTGCCCTGTCCAAGCACATAAAAGGAGACAATTAACCTCCATTTTATTCAAACTACTCTAAATGCAAGATGATGCATGTAATGCAATATTTATATCATGAAATGCAATCCTATGCTTAAGAACATGCATAAACAGACATTTTAAGTAGTGTAAATGTGTTTACATCATACCCCCATGCCTATCTTTTGCTAGTCCCTAGCAAAAACTATATGCTATTTATAAAAGAATTAGGTTAGATTATTTGGACCTGAGTTATTTTCAATCATTAAGAAATTGTCTACTTAGGAACTGAACTTTCAAAGACACAACAGTGCCCGGGTATCAGCCAAAATGTAGACCGCCTCAAGCCCTCGCCTTATTCAAAGAAAATTTTCTTTTTTCTCTTTTTACTCTTTTCTAATTTTTTTTTGGATTTTCAAATTTTAGGGTTCAAGAGTGGCTTTCTACGACCATTCAACTCACCCAAGATTTGATGAGAACCCTAAGTTTTAAGCATCTTATTGTGATTGTGATAGACTCGTTGACCGGCAATTAGAACGGACTTCGGATTTCTACGCCTCTAGGTGACCTCAAAAAGAATTCTGCCTAAAGGTGTATCTTTACAACCGGTAGCTTTCTCCCTACTTTTATTTTTTAATGGGGTCAACACAAGGGTGAATCCAGTGTATATCTCCCCGGTTTATTCTACTTCTCTGCTTCTTCCTAAGTGTTTTGGGAATTTTTAGTGCATTTTCTGAGCTGGGTTCTGGACAACCGGTCGATGAGCTGTTACCACCGACAACTTGCCAGCCATACTCATGCGGCGAAGTGTGGCTTATTTCTTTTTGTTCTTTTCTCCTTTTTGATTTTTTTTTTTTTTTTTTTAAGTAGGTGGCTTCCCTGATCTATGATTTACCTAAAGGCAGCAAAAAGAGAAAGGTCCAGTGACTGGGCTCTGGACAACCTACCTATGGGCTGTTACCCACGATAACTTGCCAGCCATATCACCCTAGAAGGTTCATTAGCTACCCAATTTCCATTAGAATCGCCGAATAACGAGTCAGTGCAAAGAAAGTGTGTAGATGCTTAAAACTCAAAATTCCCTCAAATCAGAGGGCGGGTTAATAAGTCGTGTACTTATCACCCAAACTTATTTATTCCAATTATAATAGAATTAAGATGGCGAGGACTCAAAGACAAATCCACATTTTAGTGGATACACAGGCTAGTTAAGTCCAAAGACCTGACGGGTCTTTGTGTTCAGATCCTAATGTAGTATTTCCTAAGATTACAAATTTTCTTAAACCCAAATTCTCTTTCCTAATTCCGAATTTTTTTTTTTTATAAAAGAAAATAAACAAATCTATGGAGCTGACGAATGAATTCAGAGATAAATATCCACCCCCCCATGCCTATCTAATGCAATGTCCTCATTGTATTAAAAAGACATAAAACAGAGTGGAAAAGCGTAGAAAGCACCTGAATTGCGTGAATGTCATGTCCGCTCCGAGATGAAATCGAAAAAAAGAACTATATAAGTGCTGAGTTTAGTGCCTTCAGCTAGGCTCACTATACAAAGAAAAGAAATGAAGAATTCACAAGTGCAGGTCAGAATTAATATAAACAGAAGAATCCTCTGACCTATCAACAGCGGTCCACAGATGTGGACCAGATTGTGGTGCAGACCAATCCCCCATAATTGAGAATATCTTAGGTTCTGGATAAAAATTACCCAAAACCTAAAATCAGAATGCAAGCGGGGTCGGGCCTGCGATTTATGAGGATGCAACCCAAGGCCAAAATGTCGGGTTATAGAGAATTGAAGCTCAAAAGGATAATCGTTGAATGTGTGCTTGAGTTGAACATCCTCGAAATAAATGTCGTAAGGGTTCTGATTTGATGGTTTCAACTTAAAAGGAACCCTTCGACTCAATCTTCCATTTCCTCCAAACTTAACTTCCCAAATCAGAACTTCCCCGCTCCTATCCTCCTCATTCAACATATCAAATTTCAGGACCTCTTGTACATTTATCACCCCGTCTGAAATCTCCAAGTCTAAATGATGTGGTAAAATCAAAATTGACTTGGGTCTAATTATCTCAGAATTAGAATCATCAATAAGCTCAACAGGGTGTCACTGATAATCAGGGCATTGAATTGATTCTTCCAGAAAATGCAATTCTGGATCCGTAATGTGTGCCCTAATAAGATCAGTTTCCTCAGTTATTGGGCTATTAAATGATCTATCAGATTCCTCAGGCCCAATTGTCTCACAGAAATCGGGTTCAGAAAACTCGCGTGAGACTTCGCAACTTGAATCTTCACCATCAGGATCCGTATCAATGTATGTCCCAAAATCATTTGTCACTTTGTGTTCCAAGGAGACACACGTTTCCTTGTAACCCGGCTCAGGGATCTCAGGTGAAGAAATCAGATCATCTTTAATTGGTTGCTTTAATTCAATCTGGTCAGCCTCGTAACACGTGTCCCCCCCAACAGGTGCTTGAGCGGGTTCTATCATTAGCTTTCCTGAAGAGGGTTCATCCTGGGAATTATTCCAAGATTGAATCAAAGCAACAATGAATCTCATCCTCAATTTTGCTAATTTCCTAAGTAGAAACTCACCCGGGTTCTTATCCTTAACATCCTGGAGCAAATCCAACAAAGACTTGTTTAAATCATCAATCATTTCAATCAGGGGCTCCAATCTCTCAATGCAAGGTATTGGCTGAACTTCTAACGATTGAATGATATTCCTCAAGTTAGCCAGAACCTTATCTTGAACCTGATTAACCTGAACCAAATGAGTTGGTTCAGGGTTGGGCGGGTTTGACATCAATGTAGAGGAATTAACGAATTGAGATTCGTTATACCCATCCTGATAATAGGTCATTTCAGATTGTTCAAAAGATGGTGATGACCTAAAGGCAGTGAAATCAAAGGATGGGTAAGGATCAGTGTATCCTTCTTGATTGTAGATCGCATTAGGTTGTTCATAAAAGGAGGACGATCTATAATCGATGTAACTCTGAGAAGGATAGAAATCAGAATCAAAGTGTTCAGGGTTAGACCCTAAACACGGGGGTCCGAAATTGTATCCCCAATCCGAATTATCCCAATTAACTGATGGTTGATTACAATACAAGTTGGGATAATCGTTATGTTGAGGATAATTTACAACAGGAGGGAAAGAGCGAGAATGCGTGAAATATGTGGAAGGATTCATGATACACGGGAGGAAGAAAGGTGCCCTGCAATACAAACAATCAAACCTGTCCTTAAATAGGTTAGCCTAAAGACCTACAGACTCTCAAAACCCATCTTGAGATCAAGGAACGATTTGATCTTCTTCCGTCTGTTCAATCCAACCAGTTAGAAGGAGGGACTGGGGAGAAGGTTCTTCCTTCAGCTTGCGCCTCCGGTTCCTAGTGTACCCCCCAGCCGCGATCGTTTGACTCTGCTCCCCTAGCTAGACATCAGATTGAACAGTAGAAATAGACTAATCGAAAATAATCTCGTTCTGGGTTCTGAAGAGCGAGTCCAATCCTTAAGGCCAACGTCTACTTTGTTTTATTTAGGGCTAGGTTTGAATGTGCTTTGGAATGTGATGGGCCCTTTAAATGGGTTATGCCCTTAATGATTGATTGATTTATGTGTGAGTGCACAACCAGTGGTTTTCAAGCAAGATTGTTTTTGATGTGGTGAATTTTAAGATTCAAATCTTGCTTAGTAGCTTTTAGGATTCAACTTTAGGTGTTTTCAATCAAGTTTCGTTGGCACACCAAGTTTTACAAGCACAGGTGAAGATGTTTTCCTTTAAAGTTTAAAAAGAATGTGGAGTGCCTGGTAAATCCCTAAGAGTTGAACCTAATTGGCAGCTACTTGATGAGTTGATTTTATTTGAAGTGGTGTGGCCCAATCAACTCAAACAATTGGCCTGTTGCACCACTTAATTAGGCACACAAATGATTACCTAATCTGATTTCTACTCAATTATGTGTTTGGATGTGTGTACCGGCTCCTAAGATTGGATTACCAGTTGAGTTTGAAAATCAGATGAGGTTGTGTACCTCTGTGAGATTTTTTTTTTTTTCTTTTTAATGTGGGGGTTGGGGTGAGTATGGGTGTCAAACGACAAACAATCTAACCTTAGAGTTTATAAAAACACCTAGGTTGATTGATGTTTGAGTTATTATGTGATGAAATGAAATCTAATGGGTGGGAGGTGGGGGGTAACTCACAAAACCTTCTACAGCACTTTACTCAAATCTACCACTTTTGCCTGCCTCGAAAGAGTACCAACAATTACAATAAGAAAGGAGAAAAGTGAGGTAAATGATTTGTAAGTTACAAAACGCGAAGAGAAATCAAAGAGCGTTGCCTCCCCGGCAACGGCGCCAAAATGTTGAACGATTACGAACCTACGCTAACGTGTTCGATTTTGGAAAACCTGTCGTTGTAGTTCGAAAGCGAAGAATTCGTGTTCAACAAATAAAATTTATACCGAAATTAAAATTCCGAGTCGAACACAGGGAGGCAGACGTTTGATTTAAAAACTATGCGTTTCTTTTTATTTGTTACAGAATAATTAAATTTAGAACCATCTAATTATTTACAATAAATAGAAGAGAGAGAGAGAGAGTAAGAGAGAAAGAGAATATTACACAGAGAAATCAAAATGAGATGTAGAATAAACAAGTAATTTTTGTATTGAAGAGATTGTTCATTACAACTAGAAAGCATAAAACAATTACTCTAGAAAGCGATAAATTTACTCTAGAAAGCATTAAAAGAATGGAGAGAGAAATGTCCTCCTCGACGATTACTTGGAGGACGAGTAGCTTAATCTAGAAAGCAGTAAATCTATACTACAAAGCGGTAAAAAGAATAGGGAGAGAGAAATCCTCCTCGACGGTTGCTTGGAGGACGAGCCGGACGGGACGACGCCTGGACGAAGGAGAACGAAGAGGGACGAAGGAGGACGAAGCAGAAGAACGGGAACGAAGCAGCACGCCGTCGTCGTCGCGGGATCCACTTCCGAAGGGGAACGAAAATTGGACTTTATCTCGCGAGAAGCATCCCGGGTGTGGGACAAGCTTCTCTTGAGCTTTGGAGGGGTAGAGAGGAGAAAGAAGGGATGAAAATTTCGTATGGAGGGGGTCACCTTTTATAGTTGCAAGGAGTGGGGGCAAAATGGACATTCCATCTTCAAAATAATAAATAAGGGGTCTTTAGTGACGGATAAATCCGTCACTAAAGCCCCGACGTGGCTGTCGCCGCCGCGCCCACGCGCGCCTGCTCGGCTGCCCGCGTGCGTAACGCCTACGCACGTCCGCGAAGTCTCAGCCGTCCGATCGCGAGATCGGACAGCTTAAATCGTGTCCGCGCCCGCTGCAACCCGCCCGCCTGCGCGTGCGATCGCGGTTTACGCGGGGCGTCCAATCGCACGTCGGCGCTATCGGGCGCCCGCGACCGCACGATCTCCATCCGACGCTCCATGCGCCACAATAATCCGCGCCTCCAATCCACTCGCCGCGGCTCGAACCCGCGCCCCGCGCTCGCGTAAGCGCGCTCGACCGCTGCGCTGCGGGGCGCGGATGGTCGAGCGCACGTTTTAAGCGCCGGGCGGCCACAGCCGTTGGATCTCCATCTGACGGTGGAGAGCGATCGGGCGGGGGCCTTCACAAAATGCCAGCGGCCGTTTGGGCGGCTGAGATGGCGCCACGTGGTGCCATCTTGGCCGTCCATCTTCTGGAAGTTGTAGATGGTGCCACGGATGTCGGATTGACTCGATTTTTGTGTCGTTTGGCTAAGACCGTCGATCCGAATTCATCCGTGTGGTCGGATTTGTCATCTGAAGTGCGGATTTACACCATCTTGGCCCTTGATCTTCTAGGGTTCCCCGGTCTCTATCTGATGCTACGGATGCCTGATTAGGGCGATCTTGGAGTCGTTGAACTCCAATCGTTGCCCTGATCATATCCATACGGTTGGATCTTTGATCCGAGGCCCCGATAAAATATTTTCCCTGTCCAAGCACATAAAAGGAGACAATTAACCTCCATTTTATTCAAACTACTCTAAATGCAAGATGATGCATGTAATGCAATATTTATATCATGAAATGCAATCCTATGCTTAAGAACATGCATAAATAGACATTTTAAGTAGTGTAAATGTGTTTACATCATGGACCCATATCCACCCCCATCCAACTCTAGGACTTGAGGAAACTCCGATCCTGCATACTCTAGTTGGGGGAACTCTGAACCCTCATACTCTGACTTTTCTGAGATTCCTCAGACATGCGAGGACCTCAACGCCATCCAGAATGACCCATTCTCCAATACCTATATCCTTGGATGGTGGAATCATCCCAATTTCCTATGGGTGGGAAATATTCAGAATCAAAGACCACCATATCAACCCCATCCACAAGATCCTCGTCCATATCAGCCGCCTCAGCCTTGACCCAACCCTACCTATCAATCTGGGTCAACTCAGACAGATCAAATGACTCTCATCCTTCAGACTCTGGCTGACATTCGAAAAATGATTGCGACTATGCAGAAACAACATAAAGACGAGATCACAGAGGTTTGCAATCAACTCACCCAGATGGCAAATTTCCACCAACCTGGCACACTCCCTTCGCAATCTCTGCCAAATCAGAATAATGTGTCAAACCAGAGGCACGTTATGAATCCAAATCCAGGCCAAGCCCACATGATTTATCAGGCCCCTTCTACTCCACCTAACAGGATGGAAGCTTCGACCTCATATTTGAGATTTCAGTAGCAGCCACCTATTTTACCGACACCAAACCAGAACCAGGCATGACTAAATTCAGTAACAAACCGTAGTGGCAAAGCAACACAAGACCCACCTTACCCAAGCCACTTTCAGCCTGGTAGTAACCCAAACCCTAGGATAGTTATCCAGGATACCCCTGTCCCTAATCAAAAACCTGGACCTATTCTAGAGGAACCAGCTAGGGTTCCATTTCCCAAGGCCTTAACCAAGGGAAAGAGGACAACCAAACTCGTGGCACCTGAGGAGGACCTGGTCAAGCTCTTTGAACATGTCCAGATAAACATCCCCTTGATGGATGCAATTTGCCACGTACCGGCTTACGCACGATTTCTGAAAGACGTGTGTACACCTAAGCGTAAGCCACAAACCAAAAGTAGGAGCCCAATTGTATTATCAGAACAAGCCAACTCTGTAATTTTAAGCAAACTCCACCTAAGGAAAAAGACCGAGGTACTCCCCTGATTTCCTGTACAATTGGTGATATCCAATTTGATAGAGCATTATTGGATCTAGAAGCCTCCACAAACCTAATACCTACATCCCTACTTAACCATCTTGAGGAATCCAAGCTCAAACCAGCGAGGTGCCATTACAGTTGGCAGATCAATCTATTAAGTCACCTAAAGGAGTTCTTGAGGATGTCATTGTAAGGGTTTGGGACTTCTATTTCGTGGTGGACTTTGTAGTCTTGGATATGGATGCTCTAAAAAATTTGAGGAATACACCAATCATACTAGGGAGACCCTTTCTGGCCACTGCTAGGGCCAACATAAATTGTGAGGAGGGCCAATTTGAACTAAAATTTAGGAGCCAAATATTAAAGATTAACATCTTTAAGGCCCAACAAGGGATTAATTGCGATGTTATAGAATAGATATGTGATATCAAGGCTGTGGTTGACGATCCATATATTGAGGAAAACCTAACTACTTCTGGTCAACCACAAGAGGATCAAAACCCGCAATCAGAGGAGTCCGAACTTGACCTAGACACACCCATAACTCCCTCCCTTGCTCCTGACACACACCTTGAACTGCTCGCTACTGCTAATAACCCTGTCTTGGAACTCAAGCCTTTTCCCGAGCATCTGAAGTACGTCTTTTTGGGTTCCAATCAAACATTTCCTGTGATTATCAATTCTAGACTCACACCTGATCAGGAAGCCCATCTAATTACTATTCTCCAGCAACATCGAAGAGCCATTGGATGGACTCTTGATGATTTGATTGGCATCAGCCCCTCTTACTGCACCCATTGCATCTATACTGAAGAGGGCACACGACCTTCCCGTGAAATGCAGAGGTGTCTGAATCCTAATCTGCAAGAGGTCGTGAAAAAGGAGATCAGAAAGTGGTTAGATGCTGGGATCATCTACCTGATCTCCGACAGTCGGTGGATGAGTCCAATCCAGGTTGTGCCTAAGAAGTCAAGACTCACCATGATCATGACTGAAATCGAAGAAATCATATCGATCCGTGTGGAAAATTCGTGGAGAGTCTGCATTGATTATAGAAGACTCAATACCTCCATAAAGAAGGATCATTTCCCACTACAGTTTATTGATCAGATCCACGAAAAACTAGCGGGAAATAAGTTCTTCTGCTTTTTGGATGGGTACTCCAGTTATAACCAGGTGGCAATCCATCCTGAGGACCAAGAAAAGACCACTTTCACCAACCCCTTTGGGACGTACGCGTTCTGAAGGATGTCGTTCGGTCTCTACAATGCACCCGCTACTTTTCAGCAGTGCATGCTTGCCATATTCTTAGATATGGCAGGTGATTATCTGGAAGTCTTCATGGATGACTTTTCAATATTTGGAAAATCATTTGACGATTGCCTCCTGCACTTGGTCCAGATCCTCAGGCAGTGCATTGACGTGAATCTAGTTCTTTTTTTGGAAAAGAGCCATTTCATGGTGCCTGAACAAATTGTCCTAGGACATCTTATATCAGAAAAAGGCATCCAAGTTGATCGAGCCAAGGTGAATCTGATTTCCAAACTTCCTATGCCTAGCTCGATCAAGGACATCTGATCTTTCTTGGGGCACGTTAGTTTTTACTGTCGATTTATTCCTGATTTCTCAAAGATCACACTCCCCCTGACTACTCTACTTTTTAAGGATGTTCCTTTCAAAATTTCCAAGGAATGCACTCAAGCATTTGAGATCCTCCGTGATCGAGTTACCCAAGCTCCGATCCTACAGTCCCCTAATTGGTCTCAACCCTTTGAGATCATGTGCGATGCTTCTGATTTCGCTGCAGGAACGATCTTGGCAAGAAAATTGACGAGAAACCCATGGTCATCTACTACGCTAGCAAGACACTTGATGAGAATCAGCGTAACTACACAATTATTGAGAAAGAGATGCTAGCCATAGTATTTTCCCTAGAAAAATTCAGATCGTATCTTCTGGGTTCCCGTGTTATCATTTACTCTAATCACATAGCTATCAGGCATCTCCTTGCAAAGAAGGATGCGAAACCTCGACTAATCCAATGGATCTTGATGTTGTAAGAATTTGACCTCGAAATTCATGACAAGGCAGGAAAATAGAACGTGGTAGCGATCACTTGTCCCACCTTCCTTCTGATATTATCGACCCTTCTGGACCCATTATGGAACATTTTTCTTATGAGCACCTCCTGGCTATTAGTACAGGGCTTCCATGGTTTGTTGATCTAGTAAACTACCTGGCATCACATCAGATCCCGTCCGGTTGGCCGAAGGCCAAGAAGGATAAATTGCATTCCGATGCCAAGTATTACTTCTGGGAAGACCCGTATCTTTTCTGCTTCGGTGCTGATCAAATCATTCAACGATATGTCTTGGAAGCGAAAATTCAGGACATCTTGTCCTTCTACCATGACCAGGCATGCGATGGACACTTCTCTAGTCATAAAAATGCAGCAAAAGTCCTCCAGTGCGGCTTCTATTGGCCCACAATTTTCAAAGACGCATACAATCACTTAGGGCATGCACTCATTGTCAGACCTTAGGCAACATGAGCCACTGTGATATGACACCCTTACAGCCGATTCTCGTATGCGAATCTTCGATGCCTGGGGGATTAATTTTATGGGACCCTTTCCTATTTTGGACAGCTTCAAGTACATTCTACTTGCTATTGACTACGTGCCCAAATGGATCAAAGCCATTTCGACCCGAACCAATGATCATAAGGTGGTTATCAAATTCATTCATCAAAACATCTTTTCTCAATTCAGGATTCCACGTGCTATAATCTTTGATGGAGGGACCCATTTCACTAATGCTCAGTTCAGGTCACGGATAACCAAGTACGACGTGTCACACCGAATCTCTACTCCTTATCACCCCCAAACCAATGGTCTAGCTGAGCTATCAAATCAGGAGATCAAGAAAATCCTCTAGGTCACTGTTCGACCTGACAGGAAAAACTGGTCATCCCGACTTCCGGAAGCTTTGTGGGCCACTAATCTAGATCTTTCTAACGCTGGAACCTACAGAAAACTTCAAATGAGCAAGATTAATGAATTACGACACGACGCATATGAGAACTCACAAATTTACAAAGAGTGAGTTAAGGCCATTCATGACAAGCACATATCCAGAAAGAGCTTTCACCTTGGTCAGAAAGTCCTACTCTTTGATGCCAAGCTCAAACTATTCCCAGGAAAACTAAGATCAAAATGGATCGAACCTTACCTCGTCCGACGAATCGTTGGAAATGGATCCATCAAGATCAGTCCACTCAACCACAATTCAGAACATTTCACCATGAATGGTCAGAGACTCAAACCGTTCATTGACCTTACTGATGCAAATTTGGCTGAGACATCCTTTACCCTCCGTTCTCCCTGAGCTCATTGTGCCCAGCCGATGGCGTTAAACTCAGCACTTAACGAGATGCAACTTGTCATTTTTGAAAAACCCGAAACCTTTCTTGGCATTCCTATGCTGAATTCTTATTGCAGTTTAGGGTTCATCCATTAGAACAGCCAACCCCACCTCAGGTACCCGTACTTGAACTTGAAATCATTCACAACAGTCATCTCGACCTGTTCGCCCACCCAGAACATGTTCTAATGAATGATCTAAGTTGAACTCGAACCTACCTAATTTACAATGGGGACATTGCAAATCGTAGGCATAGGGGGGTATGAAAGTGCAAAACACTGTGAAAATCATCTCACAAGAAAAGGTTTCATCAAAAAATTCACATATTCCAAAAATACCAAAAAAATGAAAAATTCTTAAAAAAGAACAAAAAAATGAGGGGAGAGAAAATTTTGAGGCCATACAAATCTTGAGGAGAGAAGTGAAAACTATCAAAAGGGAGCACAAGTTGAAAAAGAAAAGAAATAGTTATTAGTAAGATATTAAGGAATTAACTGAGTTCTAGACCATATCAAGGAAAAGAAAATGAAAGGCAAAAAGTGCTAATAAAATACAGAAGAGATTAGTAGGAATGCTGATTTTAGGCTTCTTGGGCTGTAATCCTAGGCCTAAAAATTCAAGTAATCACTAAGATCTAGATAGTCCTCAAGAGGTTGGGGAAAATGTGAAGCTTAAGTATTAAGTCTAAGGCTTAGGGAGCATTCGGCCTCGTGAACTGACCTCTGGTTTGCGGGACTCGGTAACCTAAGCACCCCAATCCACACACAGTCTAGTTCAGTACGCATAAGTATCAAAATCACACAAATGCATTTAAATTGTTCTGAAAAGGTTTCTTAGATTAGGAGCGACCAATCAACACAAGTTGATTTGGACGAGTTCCCGACGCGGAGAGGCGGGAAATTCCTCTCGAAGATGTGCAATAGCATATCGTCTCCTCGGTGCTTGTCTCCTAAGATATTTACATATCCTACAAGGGGCATGTAAGCACCCTGTGCTGGTTCAGATGCCATGGGCGGCATCATCCTGAAATGTCGATTGCCAGGGTCTAGATTTAGCTACAGAACGCCATGGGTGGGATTATCTCGAAATCTCGAAAGCCAGGGTTCTGGGGGTTTCCATGGGTGGTGTTATCCCAAAGCATCGATTGCTAGGGACCCTACGAGGATTCATGATAGGGACTAGGAATCTGATACAAACCGTGTTGAGAAGCTAATACGAAGCTAGAAATAAAAAGAAAAGAGAGAGAAAACTCTCCAAATAAAGAAAATTCCTCTGTCTCTCTCTTACAAAAATGCACTGCAAACTGAACCAAGGCTAAAACATGTTACAAGCACGAGTGATTTAACCGTGAAGCTCAACGAACCTTAAGATAGTTCCTATGGGCCATAAAAACCTTCGAGGCAAACTGAGGTTAGAGCTGGTCAGGTCCGGATCTTGGTTGGAACTTGAGTACCTCTAGGCCTACTATCAGCATTCTAACCTAATCAACAGAAGAAAGCACACATCATAGTTTTGAGCATCAAAGGAATTCATGGTCTAGAATCAAAGTTAGAACCTTAAAATTTTGCTAAGGGACTAACAAAAGCTAGGCATGGGGGTATGATGGGAACACCATCATGAACCATAACTATCTCATTTTGATCCAATTGAGATAATAAATGCTCCTATATAACTGCCTGAAGGTCATAATTCACTACAAAACCCTTTTGAGAGAAACACAAGAAATAAGGGGTAAAACTGTAATTTTACCAATGCAATACAATAATGGACTTTCTCAAGAGCTAAACAAAGGTCAAATGGTCTTAATAAGATAATAAATGGGTTGGATCAGATAGAAAAGGGTTTATGTAAGTCCTATGAATTAAATAACTTCTTGAAACCCTAAAACAGACCCACTTGATTTACCAAGGTTCTAGTTAGGATAAAATTCACTTGAACCCTCTAAAAATCATATAAAAATATCATCTATGGTTTAGTACCTTCAATTTGGCCATTGGAACCCATCTTGACCTAGAATGGGATCTTAGACAGATATTTGCCTTAAATTAGGTTTTTGCATGAATTTCCCAGTCAAAAGTGGTCAAACCCAAAATCCAACTTCACCATTGGATTCTTTAGGCCCAAATTAGGTTTGTACCAAAATTTGGACTCAAGTTGAGTTTGCCTTGACCTAGTTTGCGAAAAGGTCCAGCCTGATTACATTTGTACCCGTATCTTTCAAAAACCCTTATAAATAGCCCCCTAGCTTCTTCATCATTTTAGCAATTAGGTCCCTCCGCCATTATAGCGGAGGAATCCTACTCTGGCGAGCTTTGGAAGGAGAGTTCTCCCTGATTGCTCAAAGGATCTCCTCCAAAATTGGAAAGGAGATTCTCTGAGAAAATCCCTCCAATCTGAACCCATCTTTGATCCCTGATTCTTTCCCAATCTCTCATGAGAATGCATGAGAGATATGGGTATCTCAATGGCTTACAACTCCGGTGAGCTTTCCTTGCTTGGGAAGCTTGCTTCCCAAGCCAAGCTTCCCAAGCCCTAACCGACCTTCAGAGCTCTATTTAAAGGAGCCCAAACCCCTCCGATGACTCCATGCTCGAATTCGACCGCGAACACCCCTGATTCCTCTCTTCTCCTCACGACCATAGGTTACTCGACATCTGGCAACCTCCCTTACTCCTCCTCGTTGTCCGACTGCCAAACCTGCGGAAGATTCCTCCTCCTTGACTTCGTCCGCACCTTATCATACCCGCAAGCGTCTCCCTCTCTTCGTCCTCACCAATCTCCACTCACCAGAGCCACTCTTCATCTCCAGCATCGGCCACACCAGACTCGACGCCTCCGCTCGCCCCCGTCGTCTCTTCACCTCCCAGATAAGCTCCCTCTCCCCTCGACATTCTTCTCCACCCTTTATTCTTCAAAACCGACCACTGTCGACCTCCATCACCTCCATCCCTTCCATCTCCAACCACCAACTCCGGCGAGGCTGCTCCACCTCCACAGGCCATCCCAACCCTCGCTGACAAGCCCATAAGCTTCCCCGCACTTCACTAATCCTTTCCCCTCAATCCACTCACTACACCACTCGCTCACGCACCTCACCGAACACACCCACACCTTCGCACGCACATGCACTGTAGAGCCACGCCAATAGCCCCAGCATCTTCATCGTGCTCCGGCAACCCTCTCTGAACATTTTGACGTGGCTGCGAGGCCAATCTTGTGTTTTCAGGTTTGTTGCCCCTCTACCATTGACGGGCGAGCTTGAAGCAAGCTTGCTGCAGCTCCAAGTATGCCAAGCCCAGGTGCTGCTATCCTAGGTGTGCGGAAGCCCCTCGCGCACACACTTAGGCCCTCAATTGGAGTCAAAGACCTCTGCTGCTGCTGCAATCACAAAGGCCATCTTTGCAAGCGCACGTAAGGAAAAGGTGGGACATTTAGTCCCACCTCGGAAGTGAAGGTGCGCCCGCACCTGCATAAGAGGAAAAAGTGACATAGCTTTGTTGCCTTAAATCCATGAGGTGAGGTCCAACTCACCCAATCCGGTCTCAACCACGCTCACACCCCACGGACCTAGCTTGACCCGACCCGACTGCACACCTCGCCCACTACCGCACTCTGATGGGCCTGGTCTCGGGTACGCACCCGACCCGATTACCCGACTGATTGTAAGGCTTTGGGAGAGTGTATCCTAAGAGAGAAAAGAGAGGAGAGTTGCACACAAGTAGGGGTAGGTTTTGCTACAAGTTCTTCAGGCCAACACTTAGCCGCAGGCAGAAGGCTGAAGAAGGAAGAAGGCTGAAGAAGAAGGTGAAGCCAAGGCAGACGAAAGGCAAAGGTAGGAGCTGAAGAAGAGGAGGCCAGAAGAAGAAGAAGGAAGAAGAAGGAGAAGCCAAGGAAGAAGAAAGGCAAAGGCAGAAAGAAGAAGAGAAAGAGAAGAATCGTGAAGAGAAAAGGAAGTCAAAAACCAAAGAAGAAGAAAAAGGAAGGAGAAGACAAAGAAGAGAAAGAAAAGAAGAAATCACTTTAAGACGTCTGATTAAGGAATCAGATGACATATTCTAGTCTCTGTTGCATATTTCTATATTGAATCATTTGGTGATATTGTAGGAGTATTTGGTGATCTATATCACCATTTCACTCCCATATTTTTGCACTTTGATATTACTATTATTACAATTTCTTTCATGTTTAAATTGTGATCTTGATTTCTAAATACCAATTTACTCCCTGTGTTCAACCTAGGAAATCATTTCAAGCAATGAAATTCTATCTGTTTTAAACGCTATTTCAGCTGTACTACAACGCAAAACTCTTAAATACCGATTCAGCATGACGAACAGGCTCTCCAAGGGGCTATCAGAGATTAGGTAGATGATACCAGTGTTTAACCACTTGATGATCTCTTTCTTCATGACCTCTTGATGATTTAGATTCAGTCATCTCTACATTTCTCTCGATGGTCGTGAGCCCTCTTCAATGTAGATATGATGTGTGGAATAAGAGGGGCTTATTCTAGTCAGATCATCTAGAGTCTATCCGATGGCTCTTTGATGCTGCTAAAGAACTAAAATCAGCTTTGTTTCCTGATCGGGTGTGAGTCAGGAATTGATAATCACAGGAAACATTTGACTGGAACCCAAAAGACATACTTCAGATGATCTGGGAGGGGCTTCAATTCTAGTATTGGGTTATCAACAGCGGGTGGGGGTTCGAGATGGGCCTCAGAAGATAGGGTGAAAGCTATTGGTAGGTCTGGATCAACTCTAGGCTTCTCTATCTATGGGTCAAGATATTCTTGTGGCTGAGGATCAGGGATGATCAGGTTTTCCTTTGTAATTGGGTCCTCAACCAAAGAACTGATTCACATATTTCTTCGATTGCCCCATAGTTTATTCCTTCCGATGCCTTAAAGATATCAACCCTCAGAGTCTTGTTCCTAAATTTTAACTCGATCTGGCCCTCTTCACAATTGATATTTGCCCTAACTGTGGCTAGGAATGGTCTCCCTAAGATGATCAGTGTATCTCCCAAGTTTTCAGGAGTATCCATGTCTAATACGATGAAGTTCACTGGAAAGTAGAAATCTTGAATCCTAACTATAACATTATCGAGAACTCCTCTAGTGACTTGAGTGATCTATTTTCTAGCTGCAAGGTCACCTCAGTCAATTTGAGCTCAATGTCCTCAAAATGATCTAGAAGGGATGTAGGAATGAGGTTTATGGAGGCTTCTAGATCCAATAAAGCTCGATCAAATTCTAGGTCACCGATCATATAGAAGATTAAAGAGGTGTCAGGATCTTTCACTTTCTGCAGGAGTTTGCTCAGGATGATTGAGCTAGCTTGCTCAGACAATACGATCGAACTCCTATCTTTGTTTTGTGGCTTTCCCTTCAGTGTACATAAATCCTTCAAAAATCATGCGTAAGCTGGTATGTGGCAGATTGCATCCATCAAGGGGATGTTTATCTGGACTTGCTTGAAGAGGTTGACCAGATCTTTCTCAAGTGCCACAAGTTTGGGTTTCCTCTTTCATTTGGTCAAGGCCTCAGGAAATGGAATCTCTGTAGGTTCCTCTAGGATAGGTTTAGGTTCTAGATCTGGGATAGGAGTGTCCTGGATAACCATCCTAGGGTTAGGCTTTGAACTACTAGGTCTAGAGTGGCTAGGATAAGGTGGATCCTAATAGATTTGCCAGTACAGGTGGTGATAGCACTCAAGTCCACCTGGTTCTGGTTCGGAGTTAGCAAAAGAGGTGGTTGCTACTGATATCTCTGATACGATGTCGAAGACTCCATCCCTTCTGGTGGTGGAGCAGAAGGGGCCTAATAAACGTAGTGAGCTTGGCCCTGAATCTAGTTCATAATGCACCTCTAGTTCGGAACGTTATTCAGATTCGACAGAGGTTGAGATGGGAGTGCACCAGGTATTTTGCATGAAATCATCTATGTTAAGAAATGTGCATTATAGTATAGGACAAAATTTGCATGAAACACTTAAATTTGTAAAGCTCGAAATCAATTTGGAGTCTAAGGTCGTTTGCAGGGAGCAAATTGGCAATTTCAAACACTAATCACAATTTATCAAGAAAGATATGCAATTATAATCAAAACATTACCCAATAGAAATTAGAATAATATGTCAATAAAACCAAGGATGAGAGTGCAAAAAGATTGGGTTAAAATGGTGATTTAAATCACCAAATTAACCCTAATATTTAAGCTCACAATTAATTCAAATAAATGAACAGTATGCTCAATCAGATATCAGAGTAAATATCTCCACAGTAGATCCGTTCAAGTGATAGATCAAACGACAACAGAAGGCCTCAGACGCCTTAGCTAGCAGTTCTCGCATGGCACAAGGGCCTCTCAAAAAGCCTTACAGAAGAGGCACAACAGCAACTATGTGTGTAAGGCATAATGCCTCCATGAGTCTTCAGTAACAACTAAGTGTTGAGAGAGGAAAGGAAAAAAATCCCAAGGTGCAAAACCCTCCCCCTCCCTCCTTCAGGTTATTTTCTTTTCAGATCAATCCGGACCTAGGTAATAAGATCCAAAGCCCAGACCTACCGGCATGTATGGCAAGTGAAGGAGTGAGTATACACATGCAAGGAGAGGGACGTCACCCCATGCTTACTGAGGCAACAGGGCCATAGCATGAAATCTAGATATACATGATTGCGTGCCTCTACGTCCCTGATATGGGACTAAAGAGATCAGCTTCTTCCTTCATGCAGTAGCAGCTGGTGTTGCCTCTGATTGGAGTGGAAGACGACCACTGTAGCTGCAATTGAGGACCTGGGAAGACTCCCGGAGATGTTTCGCAACACTTGAGAGTCGTAGCGATGATGAACATGGCAGGAAGACTACAGACGGAGCCGGAAAAGGAGGTGGTAGTGACAGTGCTCCAGTGGTGACTTGAAATGAAGAATACAACCATTCGGCCCTATCAAAACAACTCAAGAGGATCGCTTGAGTACAGAGAAGGTGCTGGTGGGTGTTGTGTGCAGTAAGGAGGTGTGTGCATGTGTTGAGGAGTCATGTGCGTGTGTGGTGAGAGTAGAGAGGGTGCATGAATGTGAGGGTGTTCGATAGGGGCATGGAGTGGTCAATAGCCTGAATATTGTTAGGGCTTTTGTTTAAGGGGTTGTGGTGGAGCTTCTAGAAGTAGTGGTGAACTGAATGATGCAGTGAAGCAGGCGTGCGAGCTCATCGAAGGTATGCCGGCACTGGGGAAGGCGATGGTCGAACGGGCAATGGGTGAGCGAACATATGTCTAAGGGTGTAGGGAGATTCAGGAAATATGAGGAGTCGAAGGAGAGTAGTTGCGTATGAAGAGAGAGAGCAGATGACGCCGGCTATGATTAGCCAGCGTCAAAGACGAAGGAGCTCCGGAGATGAGGACGGTGACGAGGAAGGGATCGAAGAGCTCCTCGTAGATATGGTAAGGTGCAAAAGGAAGAGAGGAAGTGTTTCCCTCAACCTATGGTATGCGGCAACAAACGAGGAAGCCAGAGAGTGGAGGTCACCGGAGTGAGCTTCGAGCAAGCCGAAGGTAGAACAAAGAGATTTCTAGGCCAAAAACTCGTTAAGGAGCAAGGACTTGCAAGGGGGTTCTGTTAAAGGTCAAAGGGTGGGTTCCAAGCATGGGAAGAAGCTAGAGAAGCTCAAAATTTTGGGGAAGAAGATCCCTAAAATCCTTGCATTCGCATGACCTTTAGGGCCCAAATCAAGGTCCAAGATGCGGTTCAACTGATTAGGAAAGTTCTTAGGATCAAACCCTCCAATTTTGGAGGGATTTGGTTGAGAAATCAGGGAGAAATCTCTGATTGAAGGTTGGCTGCTCTGGGTTCACACTGTTAATGGCGGTGGGGATCATTTTAAAGAGAACGATGAGATGTTAGGGGGGTAGATGCAAAGACTTCGTAACCCAAGGGACTAAATGTAAGAAATAGAGTTTTGAAGGGTTAAATTGCAAACTAGCTCAAGATGGATTCTGATTAAGTCCAAATTTTGGTAAATCCTAATTTGGACCCAAGGAATCTAATGGTGAACTTAGATTTAAGTTTTGACCATGTTTGACTGGGCAATTTGCACAGAAGTTTAAATTAGGGTAGAAATCCGTTTGAAACTCTGTTCTAGGTCAAAATAGGTTTAGATGGTGAAACCAAGGATACCAAACCTCTTAGAATATTTTTATATGAATTTTAGGAGGTTTAGATGAATTTTTTCATGACCAAAACCTGTATAATTCAAGTAGGTTTGAAATTAGGGTTTTATGTGTTGTTGTGGTTCTTGAAAAGCGTGAAACCCCATTTCTATCTGTATGGACCCACTCATTGGACTTTAATGTTCATTTAACCTTTAATTAACCCCTGAAAAATCCTGTGGTTACTTTTCATTCATGGTATGATGTTAAAATGGCAGAATTAACCTTGTTTTAATGTTCTCTCGAAATGGATATCCGTGGAATTATGCTCTTAGGCGACTATTCAGGATCATTTGTCAATTAATCTTGACTAAATAAAGCTAGTTATGGTTCATGATCATGTTACCATCATGCTCCCATGCCCAACTTTGCTAGTCCCTAAAAAAATTTTATGAAAAGAAGTAGATCTTTAGACCATTCATTGATGTTCAGATGCCTAATTTGTGCCTCTATAGAAATTAGATTAGAATGACAATAATAGGCCTAGTGGTAATTAACTATCAATAAAGATCCAGACCTGACCAGCTTCAGCCTGAGTCTATCATGAAGGTTTCTAAGGCCTGCAAAAACTGGCCATAAGTTCATTGAACCCAACAGTTAAAGCACCTGTACGTAGAATGTAGTAAATCCAGGTTCAGTTTGCCAGTGCATTTTTGTAAGAGAGATAGAGAAAGATTTTTCATTTGAAGAGTTTTATCTCTTTTTTTATATTTTTCCCTAAAATCTAGCCTCAGTGACTCTAAACACGGTCTGTATCGGATTACTTATCCCCACATCAATCCTCGAAGGGTTTCTGGTTTTCGATGCTTCGAGATAGCACTGTCCATGGCAACCCCTAGAAATCCTAGCCTTCGACACTTCGGGATAGTCCTCCCATGGTATTTTGTAGCTAAATTTAGTCCCTGGCAATCGATATTTCGAGATAATCTTGCCTACGACACCTAAACCAGCACAAGGTGCTTACATGCCTTGGTAGGATATTTAGATATCCTAGGAGACAAGCACCGAGGAGAAGATATATTAATATGCATCTTCGAGGGGAATTTCCCACCTCTCCGCGCTGGGAACTCATCCAATCAACTTGTGTTGTCGAACCGCTCCTAAGCTAAATCTTCAGGACGATTTTCTCATAATAGAACACTTTTGGCATGATTTCATTATTAAGTACACTAAACCAGAGTAGTGTGTGGATTATGGGTGCTTAGGCTACCAAGTCCCGCAAACCAAAGGACAAGCAATGGGGTTGAATAATCCCTAAGCCTTAGACCTACTACATCAGTTTTGTAGTTTCCTCAACCTCTTGAGGACTAATCCAGATCTTAACAAATACGTGAGTGTTTAAGCCCTAAAACAAACCCAAGAGGCCTAAGATCAGCACTCCTACTAATCTCCTTGTCCTATCCTTCCAGGTCTTAATTCATCATCTGATCCAACCTAAAAGTTAGGTAAGTTTCATACTCAATTACAAGGGACTCTCTCATTTTTTTCTATTTGGACTACTCCTTTTCTCTTTTCTTTTCTTCTTTTCTTCTCCTCAATTGTTTTTCATTCAGCTCAAATTGATCTTTCCTTTCCTCTTTTCTCCTTTTTTTTTTGAATGAAATCCTTCCATGCATTGATTTTCATAGAGTTTTGTACTTTAATACCACCCCATGACTAAGATTTGCAATGTCCTCATTGTAAATCAGGTGGGTTCATGTTCAGTTCAGATCATTCATTAGAACAGGTGGTTGGTGAACGGGTTGAAATGAGTGTTGCAGACGATTTCTAACTCTAATATAAGTATTAAAGGTGGAGCCGGTTGTTCTAATGGACGAACCCTAAAATTCAATATGATTTCAGCAAAAAGATATATCAAAATGGTTTTGGATTTTTCAAAAATGACAGTAGCTGGGTGCAATGAACTCAGGGAGAATGGAGATCAAAAGATACTGCAGCCATATTTGAGTCAGTGAGTTTGAGGAATGGTTTGAGTCTCTGACCGTTGATGATAAATGGTTTTGATTCATGGCTGAGTTCACTGATTTCGACGGCTCCATTTCCAAAGACTCATCTTACAAGGAATGGTCTAATCCATTTTGATCTAAGTTTTCCTAGGAAGAGCATGAGTTTGGCATCAAAGAGTAATACTTTCTGACCAGGATGGAAAGATTTTCACGAAATGTGCCTGTCATGGAAGGCTTTGACCCGCTCTTTGTAGATTCGTGAGTTCTCATACGTGTCATTGCGTAGTTCCTCGATCTTGTTCATTTGCAACTGGTGGTGGATTCCAACCTTCATAAGATCCAAATTGCACTTCCGTATTGCCCAGTAGGCTTTATGCTCCATTTCTTCAAGGAGGTGACATGCCTTCCTGTACACTAGTCTAAAGGGAGACATTCCTAACTAGGTCTTATGGCGGTCCTATAGGCCCACAAGGCTTCCGGAAGGCAGGCAGACCAATCCCTTCTGTCAGGTCGAACAGTGACTTAAAGGATCTTTTCGATTTCCCTGTTGGATAGCTTAGCCAATTCATTAGTTTGGGAATGATACGGAGTCGAAATACAATGAGATACCCCATACTTTTTCATCAGGGATTGAAATACACATTCGCGAAGTGGGTCCCCCCATTAAAGATGATAGCTCGTGGAACACCAAGCCAAGAAAAGATGTGTTGACGAATCAATTTGATTACGACTTTATGATCATTGGTTCGGGTCAGGATGGCTTTGATCCATTTGGACACGTAGTCCACAGCTAGGAGAATGTACTCAAAACCATCGGATTTTGGGAAGGGACCCATGAAATCAATCCCCCAGATTCGAAGATTTCGCACACGAGAATCAGTTGTAAAGGCATTTTGTCATGATAGCTCATGTTGCCTAAGGTCTGGCAATGAGTGCATGCCTTACAGTAATCATGTGCATCCTTGAAAATCGTGGGCCAATAGAAACCGCACTGGAGGACTTTTGCTGCAGTTTTGTGTCCAGAGAAGTGACCACTGCAGGCCTGGTCATGGCAGAAGGAGAAGTACTTGGCATTTGAAAGTAATTTGTCATTCTTGGCCCTTGGCCAATCAGACGAAATCTGATGCGATGCCAAATAGTTCACCATATCAGCATACCAAGGAAGTTCTGTACCAACTATCAAGAGGCGCTCATCCAGAAAATGCTCCATGATAGGTCCAGACGGGTCAATGACTGAAAAAGGAAGGTGAGATAAATGGTTAGCTACCACATTCTGCTTTCCCGCCTTCTCGCTAATTTCAAGATCGAATTCTTACAACAGCAAGATCAAATGGATTAATCTAGGCTTTGCGTCCTACTTCATGAGTGTCTCACTGCAGTGTGATTTGAGCAAATGATGACATGGGAACCCAGGAGGTATGATCTAAATTTCTTTAGACCAAATACTATACCCAGCAGCTCTTTCTCCGTAATCGTATAATTACACTGAGCCTCGTCTTGTGTCTTGCTGGCATAATATATGACCATCGGTTTGTCGTCAATTTTCTAACCCAGCATCGCTCCTACTGCGTAGTCAGACGCATCGCACATGATCTCAAAAGCAGTGTCCTTCAAGAGGAGATTCATCAAGGGGTGTGATGAGAACCTCATCATGAGCCATAACTAGCTCATTTTGACCCAATACAAAGGATAAAAGCTCCTATATATCTCAAGGAAAGGCTTAACTCAGAGAATTCTGAGTTTGAGAAGAAAACCAGTCACAAGGGGTAAAAGTGCAATTTTACCAGTATAATCTGCATACAGGGTAATTCTGGGCCCAAACACAGGTCAAAACAGCTTAATAAGAATAAAAGTGGGATGAGATGATCTAGCAAGGGCTACAGCACTTCCAAGGAACCAAATGATAATCTGTAACCCTAAAACAACCCACTTCAATTCACAAGGTTCGAGGCAAAGTAAAAATAGAATAAACCCTCTAAAATTCATAGAAAAATAATCTCTAGGGTTTAGAACCTTCAATTTGGCCTTTAGAACCCATTTTGACCTACATTGAGAACCATGCCCAATTAATAACTTAATTTGGGTTTTTGCGCAAATTGACCGGTCAAACAAGGTTTAATATGAAAATAAAATTCACCATCAGATTCCTTAGGTCCTAATTAGTCATGTATAAAAACTTGAGCCTAAGAAGAAACCTCCTTGACCGAATTTACACTTTGGTCCTCATATATTTACTCTTTGGCCCTCAACTTTTGAACCCTCGCATTTAGGCCCCTAACTCTCCTTCGTTCTTTGCAAACAGGTCCCTCCTGCAAAACCCTGCCAGCACCATGCTCCGGCGACCTTGCGCGGAGCATGGCGCCGCGCAGGGTGAGGTGGAGGACCTGGCAAGTGTACCGGGGGTGCCCTGCGTCGTCAGCCGTCGCAGGAGCACCCCCATGGTCACTGTAGCCCCCCATACCGGCCGTGCGAACGCACGGACGGTATGGGTTCGAATTCCGACCATGCTCCGGCGAGGGAGACACGTCGTCTCCCTCCGCCTTCCTCCCTGCTTCAACCCTATAAATACCCCCCGCCGCTCCACCGACCAAGGCAGCCTGGATCTGACGGAGAAAACCCCCAATTTTCCTCTCTTCTTCCTCCGGCAGACGCTCACCAGCTCCGGCGACTTCCTCCCCCTCCACTTCGTCGCTCTGCCGCAATACCAGCAGCGGAGACTTCCTCCCCTGTTCTTCCCGCGCCACGCCGCACCCAGCTGGCGCCTCTCCAGCCTTCTGCTCGCCGCCGCCCCTCTCCCTGAGCATCGTCTTCTCCGGCGACAGTCGATACGACTGTCGCCCTGTTCCTCCCCTTTCGTCCCTGCAGTTAAGTTAGACTTACTCCCCTTCTTCTCCTCTTTCTTTCCCCGCTTTCGATTTAGTCAATTAAGCCCTCTACCGACCCTGTTCACCCTCATCCTCTCCGCCTCCGACCACCCTCCGGCGAGCCGCTCCCATCACCTCAGCGACCCACACGGCTCGCCGACTACCGCAGAACCTCCGCCTCCTCACCCTGATCCTCTTCCGCCCCTCCACTTCCCACCAAACACCCTCTGCAGACCCACCGAACACACCCACTCCCTCGCTCACAGTTTGACCTAGGACGACCAGACAGCCCCATCTCGCCCCCTGCAGACCCCCTGACCACCTTCGCCGTGCCACGGCGAAGGTCCCCCGCCTGTCTGATCTGGCCGAGAGGCCGTGCCATTGGTTTCAGGTTCCAGGCCTTGACCGCCATTGGCGAGGAAGCTCGAAGCCTGCTCAAGGTTGCTCCAAGCCGAGATATCCCAGGTTGAATAGCCACGGCCAGCGCGGAAGAGTCTCGCGCACACACCCTGGCCCTCAATTGGAGCTGTGCGCCTCAACAGCCGATGCAATTGGGAGCACCATCCCTGCTGCAGGCGTGAGAGAATTGGGGTGGGACATTTAGTCCCACCTCGGAATCTCTCAAAGGCGCGCGGATGCATAAAGGCAAAAACTGCCTTATGCTGTTTGCCTCAGTTACCACGGGGTGAGGTCCCTCTCACCCGACCCGACCCGACTCGGCCTCGTCCGTGACCACGCTCCGCGGACCTGGCCCGACCCGATTAGACTGACCTGCACTCCTCGCCCACCACGCACGCCGGTGGGCCTGGACCCGGGCTTGACCCGAACCCGATTACCCGGTAGCGCTCTGGGAGAGCTTCCGGAGAGTGATTTCAGAGAGAGAGATACGCGGGGGAGGGGGGTAGAATAGGTTTTTGCCTCTTGACGAATGAGCTCTGAAGTGTGCAGGCCAAAGAAGAAGAAGCAGACCCGCTGAAGAAGAAGGAGCTGCTGCACTGTAGCGAAGGCATTGTTAAGTCGTCTCAGCACCGGGGCAGACGACGGAAGGTCAGCAGCCAAAGAAGAAGAAGACCCGCTGAAGAAGAAGGAAGAGCAACGGCCATCGCGAAAGAAGAAAAAGAGAAGTCAAGGCAGGTGAAGACAAAGAAGAAGAAGGAATGAAGAGAAGCAAGAAGCAAGAAAAGAAGAAGATGATCTGACGAAAAAGAAAGGAAACAAGAAGAAGAGCACGAGGGGAAAATCTGAAGAAAGCAGAAGAAAAAGAAGAAGAAGAAGAAGAAGAACAGGAAGAACCAAAGACAAAGAGGAAGAAAGAAGAAAAGAAGAAGAAGCCAATTTTTCATCTCTCTCTCTCTCTCTTTATTTTTGTAATAGAACTTGTATATCTCTAGAATATAACTTGCTCCCTGAGTTCGACCTCGGGAACTCTTTTATTTTTCCGAGTAAAAAATTTTATATGATACGTTGGTAACAACCGGCTTTACTACAACGACATAACACTGAAACCGACGTTCATCATTTTGGCGCCGTTGCCGGGGAACAACGGCTATTCTAGAGGTAAACATTCCTGTTTCTTTTAAGTTCTGATAATCTCCTCTCTTTTGTGCAGCTACAGGAACTCAAGAAGACAAGCAACCACACCAAAGACAGGTAAATTTTTCCTCTCACTATTAACCCCTAAGCTCTAAAGAGGAAGAAAAGAAAAGAACAAGCAATATAGGGCTAACCTGTCTTCCATATTTAGTAACCATAAAAGTTGCATGTTTTCAACTCATTATTTCTGCACACTATTAAGGGTATTTAAGGGCTAACACATTCTTGCTTGAGCCCTAATTACCCAACAAAGAATTAACTGGACCAAGTAGAGCCAACCTAGGATCCAACACTAGGGATTTAGAGACACACTCCTTAAGCAAGAATTGAGAAAACCAAATGAAGTGTGCCCAAGCCCTTGTCTGAAAATACCTATTCAAAGAAAATCTAAAACAATTGGCTCTCTAAACACTTGAACCCTAAAAGACAGGACCTAAAAGCTCTCAAAGAAAACAAGAGGTAAAGTTGACCCCTTGGGTCAACCAACCTTAAATTAGGTCACTCCTTGCACTTAAAAGACTAAAGTTCAAGTGAAAACCTTAAGCACCCTGATCTTAAAATTGGTAGACTTAAGAGGTCAAGATCCCCATTCTGGTCTACCTGGAACTGCAGTGACAAGAGAGGTCGGGTGGGGGAAACCCTGTAACCCGTGGGGACGCTCTACCGTGTAGGGGTCTTCGCGGGACTCTCCCTCTCTGGCTGCCCAGGTAATTCTCAGGTGGACGATCTTTCTGATCAAGGGGTCCATCTGCCCCGAACCTCTATAGTCACCCAACAATTTTTGGGTGTCTTGATTGGGTCCAGCACCTGCTTATCTCATCCAGCCCTTTAGTATTTTTTCAGGAGGTCCTTGAAACCTCCTATAGAAATTCACTCTTCCCGAGGCTAAGCCTCGGTTCCTTTGTTTTTGCAGAAATCATTCACATAGCCCCTCTTTCCTCTGATTCTGAACAAAATCCCCTTCTTCCATCTTAATTCAAACTTTGATTCCACCACCAGATCCAATTATGCAGCCTAATCACCTAGCAAGACTACCATTCAAGAAACCTAAATATCGGAGATCTATGAAAGATAAAATGATCAAGGATGCCATAAGATTCTATGAAAAAGAAGAAAAAACCTCAATAGGAGATATTCAGGTTGATGTCCCAACAACCACATCCTTCATCATAAACTGTGCCCAAATTCTATTAACTGGAATTTCAAAAGGATCAACCCGAGATATGCTCATGACAGGATACATTGAGATGGAAAAATTACACCAATCTGAATACCTTCAATGCTTGACAAATCCTGTACTTTGGGAACAACACCAAGATGCCCTTATAAAACGGGTAGAAATGATGAAATCAGTAGAACAAATTATCAACCAGAAATACCCGTATAAACCAGAAACAGAGGATGAACCATCTTGGAACAGTATTAAGGAACAATTCAGTTTCCCAGATCTCGGGATTGAGGCACAAAGTGGTTGTAAAATCCCAACCCAGATAGAAGACAATGTTGAATTAGGTTGGGATATTGCAGGAGAACACAATGCTGAGCCAACCCTAGGCCATAAATCACCAAGCTTAGAACTCCAAGACTCCTGCAATAACAAGATTAGAATTGAACCTCTGGAGGGTATAAATTCCGCCCCTTGTTTTGATAAGGTAACCCTCGAAGGTTATTCAGACTTAGGTTCTAATAATTCTACCCACATCCTAAGCCTAGAACCTAGATCTGAAACTTATTGGGAAGATTATGAGGCCCCTTATGAGAAAGATCAAATTTTTACAGAATATGATTCCGGGCCTCTATTTAATGAATATCCCTCTCCAACATCCTCAGGAAATCTGATCGATTTTCCAGAAAACATGCCAATTTATGATACAGAAACTGAGGAGTTGGATGAGCAAGGTTTTAATGGGGTCTATCCTACCAGCTTAGAGCTTGAACAGAACATCTTTTTGAGCCCAGAAGTGATATATAGGCTAGAACCCAATCAGGCTGCTGATTCCACATCTGATGATTTCTGCTGTGGTGGAATTCATGATCATTTTCGCCAACTCTCCGACAATTTCAGATCTGACTATAATTGCGGAGAGATTCCCCTTCCTGAACACGCCAGGCCTATCTACGACCTCAGTTCACATGACTCTGACTCTGACTCTGACTCTGAGGTCCTGATTCCCGAGATCACCGATAACACAGAATCATTCCTTTTCGATCCTCAGGAACCAAAAACAGAAAATGCCAAGAGTGATTGCAACCCAGAATCCAAATTTTTTCTCGAATCCGATTTCTTTCATCCTACAAACACTCTTCCGGCATTTGATAGTTACCCAGAGGACTCTCTACAGAAAATCACCTATCATCTGTTTCTAGAAGAGCCCTCGTACACAATGACCACCTCATCCGCACACACGGAACGGATCAAAACCTCTCCCAAACCCCGACCCGCAACCGGACTCAATTTCTATGCTGATTCACCTCTCACCGAGCCGATTGCATTTCCACATCGGGTTTCGAACATTGATCAGACTACATACCATGCTCTATCATTCTCTGATCACCCCTGTAGGGTTCCTGCATCAACCACTGATTATCCTACGGGTCCCTACTCTGACCAGGCTGATTCGGCTCAGCCAAACCCTGCGTTTACACTTCCACATCCATCTGAGCCTCATAGTTTATGGTGGGTTCCACACTTTTTTATACACATCTATCAACCCACCAGATTGATTGGGTTTGGGCTGCATCATCAGCCTGTTGATCTGAACAAGCACCTGGTTGGACCAACCAGGCTCTTAATCAAGGTGCTTGTCTTACAAAACTCTGCTGATTTGACCATCCCCTCTCCATCGCATTTCCCGCTTGGCTGAAGGCATCAAATTTAGCGCTTAACGGGAGGCAGCCCGTCATTCTCTTTGAAAACCTGAAACTTGTTCTGACACCTTTCAGCACTCGAAGTTCACCCTTATAGACAGCCGACCCCAACTCAGATGTTCGCATCTGAAATTTGAAATCGTCCGCAAAAATTCAACCCGACCCATCCACTCACCCAAATTTCTGTCTTAAGGAATGAACTAAGACCCCCTAGGTTACAATGAGGACATTGCAAATCTTAGGCATGGGGGGGTAGGAAAGTGCAAAAACTTGTAAGAAAAGGTTTCAAACAAAAAATTCACATATGCCAAAAATACCATAAAAATTAAAAAATTTTTTCGAAAAAGAATAAGAGGAAAAGAGGAGAAGGAAAATTTTGTGAAGGAGAAAAGAAACAAAATGAAAAAGGAGCACAAAATTATAAGAAAAGTTGATAGTCATTAGTAAGGAACTAAGGAATTAACCTAAGTTCTAGACCTCATTCAAGAAAATAACTGAAAAGTGCACAATGAGATTAGTAAGAATGCAAACCTTAGGCATTCTTGAATAGACTCTTAGTACTCATTAAGATCTGGACACTCCTCAAGAGGTTGAGGATAATGAAAAGCTGAAGTATTAGGTCTAAGGCTTAGGGAGTATTCGGCCTCGTTAACTAATTTTTGGTTTACGGGACTCAGTAACCTAAGCACCCTAATCTCACACACAGCCTGGTTCAGTAAGCATAAAAATCAGAATCACGCAGAAGCGTCGCAAAAATCTGAAAAGAACACCTAGAATAGGAATGGCCGATCAACACAAGTTGATTTGGACGAGTTCCCAGCGCGGAGAGGCGGGAAATCCCCTCGAAGATGCGTAACAAAATATCATCTCCTCGGTGCTTGTCTCTTAGGATATTTACATATCCTACGGGGGGCATGTAAGCACTCTGCTGGTTCAGATTCCATGGATGGCATTATCTCGAAATGTCAATTGCCAGGGTCTGGATTCGGCCACGGAATACCATGGATGGGATTATCTCGAAATCTCAATAGCCAGGGTTCCGGGGGTTGCCATGGGCGGTGCTATCTCGAAGCATCGATCGCCAGGAACCCTTGAGGATTGATGATGGGAGCAAGGAATCTGATACAGACCGTGTTGAAAAGCCAATCCTAGACTAGAACTAAAAAGAAAAAGAGAGAGAAAACTCTCCAAACAGAAAAAACTTTCTATCTCTCTCTCTTACAAAACGCACTGCGAACTGAGCCAGGGCTAAAATCATTTCAAGCACGGGTGCTTTAACCACGAAGTCCAATAAACCTTAGGTTAGTTCTTGTGGGCCTTAAAAACCTTTGCTAAAAGACTGAGGCTAAGGCTAGACAGATTTGGATCTTGATTGGTACTAGAGTATCTTTTAGGCCTATGGTCAGCATTCTAACCTAATCTATGCTCAAATAAAAAAAAAAGCACTTATCTAAAACCATTGAAAACTTCATGGTCTAGAACAAGGGTTGAAACCTTAAGTTTTTTTTGCTAAGGGACTAGCAAAAGCTAGGCATGGGGGTATGATGAGAACCTCATCATGAGCCATAACTAGCTCATTTTGACCCAATACAAAGGATAAAAGCTCCTATATATCTCAAGGAAAGGCTTAACTCAGAGAATTCTGAGTTTGAGAAGAAAACCAGTCACAAGGGGTAAAAGTGCAATTTTACCAGTATAATCTGCATACAGGGTAATTCTGGGCCCAAACACAGGTCAAAACAGCTTAATAAGAATAAAAGTGGGATGAGATGATCTAGCAAGGGCTACAGCACTTCCAAGGAACCAAATGATAATCTGTAACCCTAAAACAACCCACTTCAATTCACAAGGTTCGAGGCAAAGTAAAAATAGAATAAACCCTCTAAAATTCATAGAAAAATAATCTCTAGGGTTTAGAACCTTCAATTTGGCCTTTAGAACCCATTTTGACCTACATTGAGAACCATGCCCAATTAATAACTTAATTTGGGTTTTTGCGCAAATTGACCGGTCAAACAAGGTTTAATATGAAAATAAAATTCACCATCAGATTCCTTAGGTCCTAATTAGTCATGTATAAAAACTTGAGCCTAAGAAGAAACCTCCTTGACCGAATTTACACTTTGGTCCTCATATATTTACTCTTTGGCCCTCAACTTTTGAACCCTCGCATTTAGGCCCCTAACTCTCCTTCGTTCTTTGCAAACAGGTCCCTCCTGCAAAACCCTGCCAGCACCATGCTCCGGCGACCTTGCGCGGAGCATGGCGCCGCGCAGGGTGAGGTGGAGGACCTGGCAAGTGTACCGGGGGTGCCCTGCGTCGTCAGCCGTCGCAGGAGCACCCCCATGGTCACTGTAGCCCCCCATACCGGCCGTGCGAACGCACGGACGGTATGGGTTCGAATTCCGACCATGCTCCGGCGAGGGAGACACGTCGTCTCCCTCCGCCTTCCTCCCTGCTTCAACCCTATAAATACCCCCCGCCGCTCCACCGACCAAGGCAGCCTGGATCTGACGGAGAAAACCCCCAATTTTCCTCTCTTCTTCCTCCGGCAGACGCTCACCAGCTCCGGCGACTTCCTCCCCCTCCACTTCGTCGCTCTGCCGCAATACCAGCAGCGGAGACTTCCTCCCCTGTTCTTCCCGCGCCACGCCGCACCCAGCTGGCGCCTCTCCAGCCTTCTGCTCGCCGCCGCCCCTCTCCCTGAGCATCGTCTTCTCCGGCGACAGTCGATACGACTGTCGCCCTGTTCCTCCCCTTTCGTCCCTGCAGTTAAGTTAGACTTACTCCCCTTCTTCTCCTCTTTCTTTCCCCGCTTTCGATTTAGTCAATTAAGCCCTCTACCGACCCTGTTCACCCTCATCCTCTCCGCCTCCGACCACCCTCCGGCGAGCCGCTCCCATCACCTCAGCGACCCACACGGCTCGCCGACTACCGCAGAACCTCCGCCTCCTCACCCTGATCCTCTTCCGCCCCTCCACTTCCCACCAAACACCCTCTGCAGACCCACCGAACACACCCACTCCCTCGCTCACAGTTTGACCTAGGACGACCAGACAGCCCCATCTCGCCCCCTGCAGACCCCCTGACCACCTTCGCCGTGCCACGGCGAAGGTCCCCCGCCTGTCTGATCTGGCCGAGAGGCCGTGCCATTGGTTTCAGGTTCCAGGCCTTGACCGCCATTGGCGAGGAAGCTCGAAGCCTGCTCAAGGTTGCTCCAAGCCGAGATATCCCAGGTTGAATAGCCACGGCCAGCGCGGAAGAGTCTCGCGCACACACCCTGGCCCTCAATTGGAGCTGTGCGCCTCAACAGCCGATGCAATTGGGAGCACCATCCCTGCTGCAGGCGTGAGAGAATTGGGGTGGGACATTTAGTCCCACCTCGGAATCTCTCAAAGGCGCGCGGATGCATAAAGGCAAAAACTGCCTTATGCTGTTTGCCTCAGTTACCACGGGGTGAGGTCCCTCTCACCCGACCCGACCCGACTCGGCCTCGTCCGTGACCACGCTCCGCGGACCTGGCCCGACCCGATTAGACTGACCTGCACTCCTCGCCCACCACGCACGCCGGTGGGCCTGGACCCGGGCTTGACCCGAACCCGATTACCCGGTAGCGCTCTGGGAGAGCTTCCGGAGAGTGATTTCAGAGAGAGAGATACGCGGGGGAGGGGGGTAGAATAGGTTTTTGCCTCTTGACGAATGAGCTCTGAAGTGTGCAGGCCAAAGAAGAAGAAGCAGACCCGCTGAAGAAGAAGGAGCTGCTGCACTGTAGCGAAGGCATTGTTAAGTCGTCTCAGCACCGGGGCAGACGACGGAAGGTCAGCAGCCAAAGAAGAAGAAGACCCGCTGAAGAAGAAGGAAGAGCAACGGCCATCGCGAAAGAAGAAAAAGAGAAGTCAAGGCAGGTGAAGACAAAGAAGAAGAAGGAATGAAGAGAAGCAAGAAGCAAGAAAAGAAGAAGATGATCTGACGAAAAAGAAAGGAAACAAGAAGAAGAGCACGAGGGGAAAATCTGAAGAAAGCAGAAGAAAAAGAAGAAGAAGAAGAAGAAGAACAGGAAGAACCAAAGACAAAGAGGAAGAAAGAAGAAAAGAAGAAGAAGCCAATTTTTCATCTCTCTCTCTCTCTCTTTATTTTTGTAATAGAACTTGTATATCTCTAGAATATAACTTGCTCCCTGAGTTCGACCTCGGGAACTCTTTTATTTTTCCGAGTAAAAAATTTTATATGATACGTTGGTAACAACCGGCTTTACTACAACGATATAACACAAACCGGTCGAACCGACGTCACATCATTAGGGTGCATGATTTTGTTAAAATCAGATATGAATCGGTGGTAAAAACTGACGTGCCCCAAAAATGATCTGATATCTTTAACCAAGTTAGGCAGAGGTAATTTGGAAATCAGATTCACCTTAGCCCGGTTGACCTGGATACCTCTCTCAGAGATAAGATGTCCAAGAATGATGCCCTCAGGAACCATGAAGTGGCTCTTTTCCCAGGAGAGAACCAGGTTCACTTTAATGCATCTCTTAAGGATCTAGACCAAATGTAGGAGGAATTCATCGAAAGATTCACCAAATATCGAGAATTCATCCATGAAGGCCTCAAGGTACTTACCTAACATATCTGAGAATATGGCTAGCATGCACCACTAAAAGGTGGCGGGTGCGTTGTATAGCTCGAATGGCATCCTATGGAATGTGTACGTACTGTAGGGGTAGGTAAAGGTGGTCTTTTCCTAATCCTCGGGATGAATTGCCACCTAATTATATCTGGAGTATCCATCCAAGAAATAGAAAAATTAATTTCTTGCCAGTTTCTCAAGAATATGGTTAATGAACGGAAGCGGAAAATGATCTTTCTTTGTGGAAGCATTCAATTTTCGATAGCCTATGCAACCTCTCCATGAATTTGCAATGCAGGTCGAGATGGTTTCTCCAGATTCAATCATAATAACAGTGAGCCCTACATTCTTAAGCACAACTTGGATCGAGCTCACCCAACAACTGTCAGAGCTTGGGTAGATGATACTAACATCTCGCCACTTGATGATCTCTTTCTTCATGACCTCTTGTAGATTCGGAATGAGTCTTCTCTGCATCTCTCGAGATGGTCGTGAGCCCTCCTTGATGTAGATACGATGCGTGCAATACGAGGGACTTATACCAGTCAGATCATCAAGAGTCTATCCGATGGCTCTCCAATGCTGCTGGAGAACACAAATCAGCTTCGTTTCCTGATTAGATGTGAGTCAGGAATTGATGATCATAGGAAACATTTGATTGGAACCCAAGAAGACGTACTTTAGATGGTTTGGGAGGGGCTTCAGTTCCATAACCGGATTATCAGCAATGGGTGGGGGTTCGAGATGGGCTCAGGAGACAAAGTGGGAGATAAGGGTGAATCTGGATCAGCTCTAGGATCCTCTATGGGTCAAGATTTTCTTAAGGTTGAGGATTAGGGATAGTTGGGTTTTCCTATGAAATTGGGTCCTCAACCACAGAATCGATGTCACGTACTTCTTCAATTTCCCTGGAGTTATTCCTTTTTAGGCCTTAAAGATATCGATCCATAATGTCTTATTCCCAAATTTCAACTCGATCTGGCTCTCTTCACAGTTGATGCATGCCCTAGATGTGTCTAAGAATGGTCTTCCTAAGATGATCGGTGTGTTCCTTAGGTTTTTAGGAGTATCCATATCTAACACGATTAAGTTCACTGGAAATAGAAATCTCGGATCTATACTAGAACATCCTCAAGAACTCCCTAGGTGACTTGATTGATCTGTCTGTTAACTACAAGGTCACCTCAGTCAGTTTGAGCTCGGTTTCCTCGAAGTGGTCTAGTAGGGATGTAGGGATCAGGTTTATGGAGGCTCCTGATTCCAACAATGCTCGATCAAATTCTAAATCACCGACCTTACAGGAGATCAAAGGGGTGCCAAGATCTTTTGCTTTTTGTGGGAGTTTACTCAAGATGATCGAGCTTACTTGCTCTGATAATATGATAGGACTCCCAAACTTTGTTTCGCAACTTACGCTTTGGTGTACATAAATCCTTCAGAAATCTCACGTAAGTCGGTACATGGCAGATTGCATCCATCAAGGGGATGTTTATCTGGACTTGCTCAAAAAGCTTGACTAGATCTTCCTCTAATGTCACGGGTTTGGGTTTCCTTTTTCCCTTGGTCAAGGCCTTAAGAAGTGGAACCTTTGTAGGTTCCTCTAGGATTAGTTCAAGTTCTTGATCTGGGATAGGGGTGTCCTGGATAACCAACCTAGGGTCAAGCTTTGAATTACCAAGCTGAGAGTGGCTCAAATAAGGTAGGTCATAAGTTGATTTGATACTACAAGTGGTAACAGAATTAAGGCCTACCTAGTTTTGGTTCGGAGTTAGCAAAAGAGGTGTTGCTGTTGATATCCCGAGTATGATGTCGAAGCCTCCATCCCGTCAAGCGATGGATCAGAAGGGGCCTGATAAACATAGTGAGCTTGGCCCTAATTTGGGTTCCTAATGCGCCTCTGGTTCAACACATTATTCGGATTCGGCAGAGGTTGAGACGAAAGTGCACTAGGCTAGAGAGAACCCGCCATCTATGTGAGCTGATTTCGAACCTCTATGATCTCGTCTTTGTGTTGTTTCTGCGTAGCTGCATTGGTCTTTTGGATGTCAACCAGGGTTTGTAGAATCAGAGTCCTTTGATCTCTTGATGGCCCGAATTGGTAATTCGGATTGGGCCTGAGCTGAGCAGGCTGATTTAGGCTTGGAGCCTGTGGTTGGGGTTGGAATTCAGATCTCGGATTTTGATTATTCCCTGACCACACAAAGTTGGGATGATTACTCCATCCAAGGTTATAGGTGCTCACGAATGGATCATTCTAGATGGCGTGGAGATCCTCACAAGTCTAAGGAAATCAGGAGAAGTTAGAGTACTAAGGTTCAGAGTTCCCCCAACTAGAGCAGGTAGGTCTGGAGCCCTCCAAAACCAAGATCAGACAGGGGTGGATATGGGTCCATCCCCTGATGAGAGTGGTGGTAAATGTTATGCACAACCTCCCTACCGAAGGGCAGTTGCACATACGTGTTTTGCTGTGCTGCGATGGCTCTCTACAGATGTCGAGTCAAGTCGTCCACCTTCTTCTCAATAATTGAGACCTTGTCCAAGTGACTGGCTACCAATTTCGGATTGATGGATGCGAACAGGCCTTGAGTCTTGTGTGGCCCCCGTGTGTTTGTCAATGCACGTGTGGTCATCCGATAGAACACACCCATAGATTCATTGTTTATGGAGTTCTCGCACATGTTCTCGAGAATTCCCAAATGGTATCTTCATGCTGACCCATGATGTTGCCACCACAGGTTGCATTGACAAAGATCCTGATATCCTCACAAAGTCCCTGGTAAAAAGACTGGACCTGTTCCTATTTAGGAACTCCGTGATGGGGGCATTTCTACATGAGATCCAGAAAGCGGTCCCATGCCTCATCAAGTGGTTCTCCTGCATTTTGCATGAAGTGCGTGATCTGGTGCCTCAAAGCATTCGTCTGACCAACTGGGAAAAATTTCTTCAGGACTTCAAATTGGAGTTCTGCCCAAGTGTTGATCAGATGGGTCAAAGTTTGGTACCAGTGGGATGCCTTATCCACGAGGAAGAAGGAGAACATCTTCATGAGTAAGATATCTCGATTCTAAACGGGTGGCCTGAAGGTCTGGGCCAGATGTTTCAATTGTTGGATGTGTTGGAAAGGATCTTTGAAGTTTAGCCCATGGAATTTGGGGATAGCATGGTGCATATTGGGCTTGAGTTCAGTATCAGGTCCTCCAGCTGGGATTTGCACCCTAGGTTCGATTGCTACCGCAGCGGGATTGTGATGATCTCGCATCTGAGGACGCTGCATGGGTTCATGAATGCCTGAAATAGATCATTGAGGTGCTATAGCTGATTCTGGAGATTGGGTGCTTCTTCGTGATTCCCCATGGATGTGGATGAAGGAGATCTGGGCTCAGAAGCAGAAGAGTCGGAAGCGATATCAATCTGGTCGGATGGTTGCACAAACAAGTGAGTCAAGGCTTGGCCTCAACAAGAATGAACTGCTAATAGAGGTCTCAAGGGTGGTCTTAAGGACCTCCTCCCAAACATGCACTAAAGAGCCAGATGAGGGACAAAATGTGTAATGGACCCAATGGAGGCACCCAAAAATCCTTGGATGACTAAGGAGGTTCGAAGTGGATGATACCTCTTGATCAGAAAGTCACTCACCCGAGAAGTACTTGGGCAGCTAGGAAGGGAGAGTCCCACAAAGAACCCTACATGGTAGAGTGTTCCCACGGGTTACAAGGTTTCCCCCACCCGACCTTCCTTGTCACTGAGAATCCAAGTAGGCCAGAATGAGCAATTTGACCCCTTAAGTCTACCAATTTTAGTCCTGAATTATGGTGCTTTGAATTTCACTTGAACTTTAGAATTGATTGTGATTTGTGACTTAATTTGAAGGTTGGTTAACCCACAAGGTGGGTCAACTTCACCTAACCAACCCTAGAGTTTAGGATGAGTTGGGTAATGAACCCAAAATCACCCTGAGTGGTTTGCAAGCAGGTTATTAAGTCCAAATTTTAAGGACTCAAGTGAATATTAGATCCTTCTTTTAGAGTCCTCTTGATTAGATCAATTCAATCAAGGCTTGCGTGACACACAATGCGGGAAAACAATTCTCTTTTAATTCAGGCAAGTGTGTTTTCCTCAAACCCTAAAGTATAAACCTTAAGTTGGCTCTTTTTCAAGTCAATCAAGAAGGTGAATAGACCTAGGCACCATAAGTCCCTAGTAGGTGTAGATATCTGGATGGGAATGTCTAAATAAATCAAATCTAACAACTCAAGTGATTACGTCTAAGAAAGAATGTGAGTTGATCCTAATTGATTCTTCTTTTTAATTCCTTCCAGAAATAGGGGCATATGAAGGAAACGAGATTACCTGCCCCCGAAGTGGCCGTCATGCAGCTAATCTTCTCCCGTGTACCTTGCACAACCACAACAAATCAAATAGAGCAAGCTAGAATCAGATAAGAATTGTAATTAATGATTGAAACTGTGCATTGCTCTCCAGCAACAGTGCCAAAATGTTTTGTGCGAAATCGTCTATGTTTAGAAATGTGTGTAATAGTATAGGACAAAAATCGCATGAAACACTTAAATTTGTAAAGCTCGAAATCAATTTGGAGTCCGAGGTCGTTCGCAGGGAGAAAATTGGCAATTTTAAACACTAATCGCAATTTATCAAGAAAGATATGCAATTATAATCAAAACATTGCCCAATAGAAATCAGAATAATATGTCAATAAAACCAAGGATGAGAGTGCAAAAAGATTGGGTTAAAATGGTGATTTGAATCACCAAATTAACCTTAATGCTTAAGCTCACAATTAATTCAAATAAATGAGCAGTATGCTGAATTAGATATCAGAGTAAATATCTCCATAGTAGAACCATTCAAGTGCTAGATCAGATGACAACAGAATGCCTTAGACGCCTTAACTAGTAGTTCTCACAAGGCACAAGGGCCTCTCAGAAAGCCTCACAGAAGAGGCACAACGGCAACTATGTGTAAGGCACAAGGCCTCTATGAGTCTTCAGCAACGACTAAGGGTTGAGAGAGGAGAGGGCACGAATCCTGAGGTACCAAACCCTCCCCTCCTTCCTTTAAATTTTTTTCTCTTCATATCAATCCTGACCCAGGTAATCAGATCCAAAGCCCAGACCTGCCAGCATGTATGGCAAGCGAAGGCATGCGTATGCACATGCAAGGAGAGGGATTTCACCCCATGCTTACTGAGGCAATGGGGCTATAGCACGAAATCCAGATATACGTGATCACGTGCCTCTACGTCCCTGATGTGGGACTAAAGAGATCAGCTTCTTCCTTCACGTAGCAGCAGTTGGTGTTGCCTCTGATTGGGGTGGAAGACGACCCCTATAGCTACAATTGAGGACCTGGGAAGACTCTTGGATATGTTCCGTAACACCTGGGAGTCGTAGTGATGATGAACACGGTAGGAAGGCGATGACGGCAACGACGCTCCAGTGGTCACTTGAAACGGAGAATACGACCTCTTGACTCTGTCAGAATAGCTCAAGAGGATTGCCTGAGTACGACGAAGGTGCCGGTGGGTGTTGCATGCAGTAAGGAGGCATGTGCGTGCATGGAGAAGGCAGAGAGGGTGCATGAAGGTGAGGGTGTTCGGCAAGGTCATGGAGCGATCAATAGCCCTAATATTGTTAGGCCTTTTGATCAAGGGGCTATTACGAAGCTTCTGGAAGTTGTTGCGAGCAGAATGACGCAACGGAGCAGGCGTGCAAGCTCGCTGGAGGTATGCTAGCATTAGGGAAGGTGATGGTGGAACGGGCGTATGGGTGAGTGAACCTAAGTTCTAAGGGTGTCGAAGGAGAGTAGTTGTGGACGAAGAGAGAGAGGAGATGACTCCAGCTATGATTGGCCAGCACCAGAGACAAAGGAGCTTTGGAGATGAGGACGACGACGAGGAAGGGGTTGGAGAGCTCCTCGCAGGTATGGTGAGGTGCCGAAGGAAGAGAGGAAGCATTTCCTGCTACCTATGGTATGTGGCAATAAGTGAGGAAGCCAGACAGAGGAGGTCTCTGGAGATAGCTTAGAACAGGTCGGAGGTAGGAGATTTCTAGGCCAATAACTCGCTAAGGAGCAAGGCCTTGCGAGGGGGGTTCTTTTAAAGGTCCAAGGTTGGCCTCCAAGCATGGGAAGAAGCTAGAGAAGCTCAAAATTTCAGGGAAGAAGATCCCTGAAATCCTTGTGTCCGCATGACCTTTAGGGCCCAAATCAAGGTCCAAGATGCAATTCAACTGATTAAGAAAGTTCTCAGGATCAATCCCTCTAATTTTGGAGGAATTTGGTCGAGAAATCAAGGAGAAATCCCAAATTGAAGATCGACTGCTCTGGGTTCACACTATTAATGGTGATAGAGACCATTTTGAAGAGAACGACGAGAAGTTAAGGGGCTAGATGCAAAGACTTCAAAACCTAAGGGCTAAATGTAAGAAATAGAATTTTGAAGGGCTAAATTACAAACTAGGTCAAGATGGATTCTGATTGGGTCCAAATTTTGGTACAAACCTAATTTGGATTGAAGGAATTTTATGGTAACTTAGATTTCAATTTTGACCACGTTTGACTAGGAAATTTGTACAGAAGCCCAAATTATGGTAGAATTCTATTTGAAACTCTATTCTAAGTCAAAATAGGTTTATATGGTCAAACTAAAGATATCGAACCTCTCAGAATATTTTTCTATGAATTTTAGAAGGCTTAGATAAATTTTATCCAGATCGAAACTTCTATAATTTAAGGAGGTCTGAAATTAGGGTTTTATGTGCTACTGTAGTTCTTGAAAAGCGTGAAACCCGTTTCTATCTATATGGACCCATTCATTGGACTTTAATGCTCATTTGACTTTTGTTTAACCGTTGGAAAATCCTGTGGTTACTTTGCATTCATGGTATGATGTTAAAATGGAAGAATTAACCTTGTTTTAATGTTTCCTCAGAATGGATATGCATGGAATTATGGCTCTCAGGCGACTATTCAAGAGCATTTATCAATTAATCCTGACTAAATAAAGCTAGTTATGGCTCATTATGGTGTTACCATCACCAGGCTGGCAAGACCTAACCATCTGTGCGAGCTGATTTCTAACCTTTATGAACTCATCTTTGTGTTGTTCTTGCATAGCCACATTAGCCTTTTGGATGTCAACCAGGGTTTGTAGAATCATATTCATTTGATCTTACTTTGATGGCCTAGATTGGTAATTCAGATTGGGCCTAGGTTGAGTGGGCTGATTTGGGCGGGAAGCCTATGGTCGAGGTTGGAATTGTGGTCTTGTGTTCTAATTATTACCTAACCACGCGAAGTTAAGATGATTGTGCCAACCAGGGTTATAGGTGTTAGAAATGGATCATTTTGGATGGCGTGGAGATTCTTGCAAGTCTGAGGAGCTCTAGAGAAGTCAGAGTACAAGGGTTCAAAGTTCCCCCAACTAGAGTAGGTAGGTCCGGAGTTTCCTCTGAAATCGGGATCAGACGGAGGTGAATACGGGTCCATTCCTTGGTAAGAGTTGTGGTGAATGTTATGCACAGCCTCCCTACCTAAGGGAAATTGCGCATATGTGCCTTGTTGTGTGGCAGTGGCTCTCTGCAGATGTCAAGTCAATTCGTCCACCTTCTCAATGATAGAGACCTTATCCAGGCGACTGGCCACCAACTCCAAATCGACGAATGCAAATGGGCCTTGAGTCTCATGTGCCCCTCGTGTGTTTGTCAATACCTGAGTGGTCATCTGGTCGAACACACCCATAGATTCATTGTTTATGGAGTTCTCTCACATGTTTTCGAGAATCTCCCAAACTGTATCTTCATGTTGACCCATGATGTTTCCACCATAGGTTGCATTAGAAAAGAGCCTGATATCCTCATAGAGTCGCTGGTAAAAAGACTGGACTTGTTCCCATTTAGGAACTCCATGATGGGGGCATTTCCACTTCAGATCCAAAAAGCGGTCCATGCATCATGAAGTGGTTCTCCTGTATTCTGCCTGAAATGTGTAATCTGGTGCCTCAATGAGTTCATGTGACCAACTGGAAAGAATTTCTTCAGGAATTTAGATTGGAGTTCTTCCCATGTGTTGATCGGACGGGTTAGAGTCTTATACCAGTGGGCAACCTTATCCATAAGTGAGGAGAACATCTTCATGAGCAGGATGTCCTAATTTTGAACAGGAGGCCCAAAGGTCTGGGCCAGATGTTTCAACTGCTTGATCTGCTGGAAGGGATCTTCGAAGTTTAAGTTGTGGAATTTGGGGATAGCATTAATCAATTTTGGCTTAAGTTCAGTATCAGGCCTTTCAGTTGACATATGCACCCTGGGTTCGATCGCCACCGAAGTGGGATTGTAATGATCTCGCATCTGAGGATGCTATAGTGGATTCATGAATGCCTAGAATAGATCGTTGAGGTGCTGTAATTGATTCTGAAGATTGGGTTCTTTTTCTTGGTCCTCCATGGATGCGGATGATGGAGATCTGGGCTCAGATATGGAAGAGTCGGAAGAGATGTCAATCTGGTCGGGCGGTAGCGCAAACAAGTGGGCTGATGCTTAGCCTCGACGAGAATGGACTGCTAATGGAGGCCTCAAGGGTGGTCTTAAGGACCTCCTCCTGAACATGCACTAAAGAACCAGATGAGGGACAAAATATGTGATGGACCCAATCGAGGCACCCAAAAATCTTTGGATGACTAAGGAGGTTCGAGGTGGATGATGCCTCTAAATCAGAAACTCACTCACTTGAGAATTACTTAGGCAGCCAAGAAGGGAGAGTCCCTCAAAGACCCCTACACGGTAGAGAGTCCCCACAGGTTATAGGGTTTCGCCCACCTAACCTTCCTTGTCACTAAGAATCCAAGTAGACTGGAATGAGCAAGCTTGACTCCTAAGTCTACCAATTTTAATCCTGAGTATGTGCCTTGAATTTCACTTGAATGTTAGAGTTGATTTTGATTTGTGACCTAATTTGGAGGTTGGTTAAACCACAAGGTGGGTCAACTTCACCTAAACTGCCCTAAAGTTTAGGATGAGTTGGATAAAGAACCCAAATTCACCCTGAGTGGTTTGCAAACAGGTTATTAGGTCCCAAGTTTTAGTGATTAAAGTGATTGTTAAAGCCTGCTTTTAGGGTTCACTTGATTAGATTAGTTAAACCAAGGCTTAGGTAACACACAATGCAGGAAATCTGTTCTTTTTTAATCAGGCAAGTATGTTTTCCTGAAACCCTAAAATGTAAACCGTAATTTGACTCTATTTTCCAAGTCCAATTCTTTCCAAAGTTGGCACCTAGGGCTCAATCAAGAAGGTGAATAACCCCAGGCACCTTAAGTTTCTAATAGGTGTAAGTATCAGGATTGGGATCTCTAATCAAATCAGATCAAATAAGGCAACTCAGATGATTAATTATATGAAATAAGCAAGTTGATCCTAATTGATTTTCTTTTTAATCCTTTGAGAGATGAGGGTCTTAAGAAGAAAGGAATGAAATTACCTACCCTTGGAGTGGTTGTTGTGTGGCCGATTCCGTGATTCACCTTGCAAAATCACAATCAAATCAGATAAAGCAAGTTAGTACCAAATCAGAATTGTAATCAATGAATGAAATGCTCGTTGCTCCCTGGCAACGATGCCAAAATGTTGACCGTGAAATTCATTGTATTCAGGAAAACGTGTCATAGTATAGTGACAAAAATTGCAACAACACTTAAATTTATAAACTCAAAAACACAAATGAGTCCTAGGTTGTTCGCAAGGAGCAATTTGAAACAAATCAGTCACTAATCATAATTATAAAAGAGAATAATGCAATTGAAACCAAATGTATAGCAAAATATATTTCAGATGTCAGGCATAAAATATAAAAAGAATAAGGTAAAAATGGTGATTTGAACCACCAATTTTAACCCTAATTCTAAGCACAAATCTCAACAATATCATTTTAAATATTTCAACAGTACCAATAATCAGATATTTCACGTAAAGCTCAATAGATCCACAGTAGCACCATATCAGAACTAACACAAGGCCTCAAATGACAAGTATAAGGCTCAAACGCCTTAACCTTAAGGCCTTAGAGAAGCTAAGGCACAGCACCATAGAAGAGAGGCACAAGGGCCTCACAAGGCTAAGTCTTGAGCTCGGGGAAGGAGGTTGGCATGAATCCCGAGGTGCTATAGTGAAAAACCCTCCATCCTCCACCTATTTCTCCCTCTCAGACCAAGTCAGACCTGGGTAATCGAGTAAATAGATCCAGCCTAGACCTGCAGGCATGTCCGTGGGCAAGGGTGTGTGAGCGAGCACATGCGAAGCGCATCCGTATGGCCGTGAAAGGGGACCTCACCCCGTGCGTTCTAAGGCGAAGAGCTTTTAGCATGTTTGCGTATTATATGTTGCACGAGCTCTGGCTGTATCCGATGTGGAACTAAAGTCCCTCTCCTTCCTTTAGGCGAAGCTCTATGTGACCTACAACAGATGCGTCAAGCAATTGAGGCACTGGAGCTATGCCTTTGCTCGATTGGAGGCTTGGAGGGCCTCAGGGCCTGGAGCCATGAAGGTTTCAGGTTGCAGCAGAATGTTTGAAGGTTAGAGAAAGGTGAATGATGTCTGAGAAGATGATGGCAGAAACAATGCTCCAATCAGACCTAAAACACAAGATTATGGCCTCGCAGCCTTGTCAGAGATGCTCAGAAGCTTAGCCGTACGAAGGCGAGTGTAGTAGTGGTGGATTTAGGGTGTGAGATGCTCGCCAGTGGGTTGTCAATGACTAAGAAGGCGAGCGGAGGAGGTGGTGTTCGGTGGAGTGGAGTGAGTGAACCTCTCAATTAGTTGAGGGGTTTTGCTCGCGTGAGTAAGGGGAAGGCCGTGGTGGTGGTGGTTTTGTGGATGATTGAATGTAGCAATCGGACGAAGCTCGCCGGAGCTTTGCCCGTCGCGAAGAAGATGAAGGGGGAAGCTATGGTATGTTGGTTGAATTGGGATGAAAAGGGGTGAAGAGATGCTAGAGAGAGGGATAAAGTAAGACTAATTACAGATGAAAGGGGCAATGATTGGGACCAACTTTGATTGGCTGGCGTCGAAGGAGACAAAATCCTCGATGAGGGAGATGGTGGCGAAGATAGGGCTTGCAGTAGCTGAACTAGGGTTGGTTCTTCTCACAAAGAAGAGAAGAGGAGCTTGGTGCCTCCAATTTGGTCATTGGAGGAATGGAAGAATAGAGGGTAGAGGGATATTGGAGCTTCGGTCGGGAATGGCTAAGGAAGAAGAAGAGGATTTTTGCCCCTTTTCCAAGCTGAGTAAGACGGCTAGGACGTTAGGGCTTTTTATAGAGCTCAAGACCGAACTCTAAATGAAGACAGTAGCCTAATTTGGCTGTGGTTTTGGGAGGAAAACATCCCCAAATTCGTCGAGCTTGCCCGAGCTCTAGGAAATGATTTAGGATCCAAGATTTGGTCCAACGGCTTAAGTAATCTCTCATGATCAATCCCTCCAAGTTTGGAGGGATTTGGTCTTGATTTGAGGGAGAAATCTCCTCGAGAATCTCGGCCTAAGGTGCGTTCATACGCTAATGGCAGTAGAGACCTAAATGAAGAAAAGATGAGAAAGTTAGGGACCCAAATGTAATAACCTTGAAACCTGAGGGGCTAAATGTAAGAAATAGAGTTTTAAATGACTAAAATGCAAACTAGGTATGAACTCTGATTAGACCCAAATTTTGGTACTAACCTAATTTAGACCCAAGGAATCTAATGGTGAGCTTGGATTTGAGTTTTGACCATGTTTGATTGGGTAATTTGCACAGAAGCCCAAATCAAGGTAAAATCTCATTTGAAACTCTATTCTAGGTCAAAATAGGTTCAGATGGTCAAACAAAAGATGCCAAACTGTGTGGAATCATGATCATCCTCAAGATGAGTAGGGTGGTGGATGGGAATTTGAGGCCTCAGAGGTATAGGATCGGATGGGGAAAGCATAGAAGTGGAAGTAGAAGCTTGGGCATCGGCACCCAAGGGAGGTAATAACTCAAGGTGATGGGATCTCCTACCTTCCATTGAGTTGGTTTTTGAAAATGAGTTTTAAAGCAATCACAACTCAATAGAGGAATGCAATCTCAATCTCACAAAAATCAGAAGTCCCAAATCAATCTCAATCACCAAAAGACCAATCTGACGAATAAGCAAGATGAAATCGAATTTTTCCTAAAGGCCACTACGCAAAGATAATAGTACGCAAACAAATGTTTCAAACAATTATACGCATCCTAAAGATAAACCTAGCGGAGTGCCGACCTCTATAATCCACTGGGAATCTAGATAAGACTGGTGTGAGAATCCAGATCCTGTGGGTGCTCAAGGAGATGAGATAGAAACCCATGTATGTATATCTTATGTGATCATGTTGTGTTCATGATAGCAATCAGCACAATAGCGATGAAAATCGAACATGGTTTCAAACAAATTTTTATGTCTCCTTTTTAATTCGAGTCAAGTGTTTAGAGAGTGTTTTCTATGCTACTTGTCTCGCTTTTTAAGTCTTTTCAATGCAAGAGATGGTCTTTTTAGTTTTAAGTCAAATGCAAAGATGGCAGGAGTTAAGGAGGGATAGGGAATGTGTACCTAACTCCAACAATTCTACAAGTTATGAACTTGACTTGGTATTAAAATCTAGCAGGAAATGTGCAACCTAGGTATGGATGCCTAGAGATATGCTGCTACTAGATAAGGGATGGGATCTTTTTGAATTTTTTGACTTTATAATTTTTTTTGTATTTTTCTAATGCAACAAACAAAAATAAAAGAAATAAAAATCGATACGGAGAAACCGCATACGGAAAAATTGCGTCGATGAGAGTCGAGAAAGAGATAAAGATTCCAAAAGAGAGTCTAAATTATTACAAGATGTGTGAGAACAGGCTCTCACAACTTATGCCTAACAAATATATCCTAAGTATTATGCCTAAATCTAAACTATACTATACTAGAAAAAATGAAAATGCAGCTCTGAAGAAAAACTCCGCCAAGAAGTCGAGACTGGATCACAACGAGTCCACTAGGAAGAAGATCTCCACTTGGAAGAAGACGCTACTCCTCCTACTCCTCAAGTGCTGCAAAAACAATTGATTAGTAAGAATCAAAGAATGTATATACAGAAAGAATTGAGAATAAAAGAACCTTTATACAATAAAAAAATTGAATGAATGAATGTTTATTTACAAAAATAAAAATTATTTACAAATAAAAGAACTAAAGAATAATTTTGACGTATAAAGAGTCGCCTCCCCAGTAATGGTGCCAAAAAATATGATGCTATCAACTACAGTTCGTATAAAAATATGTCGTTATTATAGTATATGTCACAAATACAAATCATTGTCACATCAATTTTATTTAATTACATAATTTTTACTGATTTATTCCAGGTCGTTCACTGGGAAGCAGTTATTGATATACATCACTCTCTAAGTGTAATATTATTCTTTAATTCCAAAAAGATCGGTTCTATGTACAACTATGAATGAATGAATTAATGAATGAAAGAATAAATTAATTTTATCCAGAAGAATGATTTATAAATGCTTGAAACAACTATTTACAATCAAGCATCAAACACTATAACTAAATCCTATATTCTATTTATTTATAACTTATTATGATAATTATTACATATCTATACAATAATATGTTATAAAATATATCATACTAACTTAACTTAATATACTAACACCTATAGTAACATATATAATATGTATAGTGACACATGTAAACACCTCTCAAACCTTAAGAAAAAGTATATACATAAACTAAGGTCAAATTATGGTCTATAGTGACATTTATTATATCTACAGTGACTTATTTATTTGTCAATAAAGCTCATATGTTATTTATAAGCAAATATGAGCTCAAACACTCCACATACTACGTATACATATTATTATATTATTATTTATTTACTTACTGATATATACACATATAACATTATACATATATACAATCTATACTTATACATGTATATATATATATTATACTTACATATATACACACACAACTCACACAGAGGCACAAGGCCTCTCCAACAGTTAGTCGAATTTAAGGTTCTTTCTTCCCTCCCCTTAGGTGATTAAGGCACGCTTACTGTTCATCCTTAACAAAAATTAGGGTTTAGATTGGCGGGCAGCCCTTTCGAGGGATACACAGCACCTTCAAGGGGTGGGACCAGACCTCTACTAAGGCCACCCATAATACATTATTAAGCCCTCTTAATTCTAGTTTATGCTCGTTAATGGGCCCATTCAAGCCCTCGCACAACGCCAGGCCCCCGGCCCGCACCGCACACTATCAACAAGACATTCTCATTTACGCTTAGAGGGGATAAGGAGAGAAGGTTCATTGACGCCCAGCATCTAACAACTGCTTCAGCCATAACACAAACAATATAAGCGCCTGCAGGTGCTTTGCCACACATGATGTGGTGCTTTGTTAGCACCTCCTCTGCATTGCAGCGCCCGCGCGCATGTCTAATTTGGTGATTTTTGGCCCTCAATTTTAGGGCCATAATTATTATAATTTAAAATTAAATTATATGGTATTAAAGTATTTACATAGGGCTACATAATTGTACAATTTACTTACAAAATTAATTACATTTATTAAATAAACAAATTAGTCAAAGTTTACAATTTATACGTACTATTTATTGGGTTTATTTCTTAATTAATGTATAAATTAGTTAATTAATAGTCTAATTGACCCTGTATAGAGTTAGTATACATATTAAAGTATATAAATTAGTTAATTAATAGTCTAATTGACCCTGTACAGAGTTAGTATACATAGTAAAGTATTTAATACACATTTTTATTATATTTTACATGATTTATTTTGATTTATTTACATTTAAATAAATGAATTCAGGGTATTGTACATATAAATTAAGTATAAATAGTATAATACATTATAAATATACTTAAATTAGTCTAATTCACTTAAAATACTACAATACAACTATTGATGAGTCCATTTTAATGGACTAATGTTATGCCTAAGTAATTCTCTTTTAACATTTTAGGTATGTTAATAACTACACTAAGTTATAGAATAATTGTATGCATCATGATTTAATTTTATAACATTCTATAACTTAATGTATAATGATTATGTTCTTTTTATGTACAGGAAGAATATTTGGCAAAATAACAAGGAGGTGAGGGGAAATTTTCCTTTCTAACAAACGGCGCATCCTCCAGCCAACTGCAACTCTCCCCTCAACACCCGCCGGTCAAAAATAGCTAAGGGATTTGAAAATCCCTTAAATGACGCACACGGGGAGAGAGGAGTTAAAAAGAGGAGGCGGAGAAAGGAGCGGAGAAGAGCCATCTTCCCCCTTGCGGGGAACTATCCCAGCGTGCACTGTGGACCAGGCTCCTCTTCCCTTCAGCCTGCAGCCGCCTCAGGCCCATCCGCCTGCACCTCTACAGAGCTCCCGCACGCCAGTGCCTTCAACCCTCTACAGCGCCCACTCCGCTTCAACACCCGCAAGTGCTACCGCCCATCTCCAACGCCTCCTAGCAGGTGCGCGCCCCTACAAGCGCTTGCAGCCACGCCCTAGCGCTCTCTGCAGACCGCCTAGCCACTTGCGCCCGCAAGCACGCCCGCCTTCATCCTCCAACTGCACCAAGTGCCCCTGCAGGCGCACCCCGCAGACGCCCCACCACGCCTACCTTCCAGCACCTCATCCTCCAGTGCCTGCCTTTCCTTCCACCAACTAGCACCTTCAACCAACAGCGCGCCATCTGCAGCATGCGTGGCAGCACCCGTCCTCCTCTGCCAGGCCGCGCCGGCAGGCGCACACCTCCGCCCGCCTCTCATCAAGCAACAACTTCACGGCAGCAGCAGCCTCCTCTGGCGTCCTCTCCTCCATCGGCCGGCCACCTCTGGCCATCTCCGTCGACACCGCGGCCTCCATCGGATAGCCCTCATCCTCGCCGACCTCCCTAGCACGTCCACCGCCTGCCGATGCTCTCTCCCTCTCGCGAGGAGGAGAGAGAGCAAATTCTCTGTTTTGAACTCAATTAAAATTTACATTCACTGCCATTGCCACCAGAATTTGATTTTTATTTATTATTATTATATTGTAGCAAAATTGCGCATGCACACTCATATTCTCTGATAATTGCACATTAATGATATTCACCTATTTCAAGATTGGTTTTGGGCTTAACCTGTGCACTAATTTTCTTTAGTACACGTCACGTGAAAATTACATAAAATCATCATAGATTTATTGAAGATTTCAGTGAGGGAAAACTGCACATATACCCTTATCTTTTTAAGTTACTGTGAATCTACTTTCCATCGCATTTTATGTCGGATTTGAATAGGGATTTCACAATTTACCGAAAGAATATAAAATAATCGAGAGTTTATTGCATAATTGCCTCCCTGTGGACACGACCTGCTCTTCTATGAGTGGTTATTTTTATTTTCAATTAGTCAATTTTTCCACCACTTAAATACTACAACATAAAGCGGAAAGTCGACTCGTTCAAATTGGCGTTGTTTCCAGGGAGGCAACAAATGCAATAGATTCACGTTATTATTTTTTTTTAATATTATGAGTTGTGAAATATCTAATCATTTTTATTATTGTGCGAGGAATCTGACACGACGAGGGGCAACAGAGCGACGACATTGAACCTGAATGATGCGCATGGCGGAGACGATCTTCTTGGTGGACCTTGACGCCACCTGGAGGATGGCAACAAGAACACGTGGGCCTTGATCCCACACACATAGGCTTACGAAGAAGCCTATTTCTGATTTAGTTAGATTTAGTTAGATAGACATTAGAATTAAATTACTGTCTTTTGGACCCTTATTGGTTATTTTTGGGAACGTGTTACCAGTGCCACTTTATTTCTTATCTCTCTTGTATGCGGGAGCGTATTTTCGGGAGCGTGTTCCCTTTTATTTAGATTATAGGATTATTTGAACTGTTTTAAACTGCATTTTGGTTAGTTAGTTAGATTATATCTATTTGTTATTATTATTAAAAAAAAAAAATCGAACGACCTGCTAAAAGCTACATATCTATAGGACGACCATCTAGGACTGAATGAGCAGCATCTAGTTTATTTTTATTGCATTGCATTCATACATTGCACGAAGAAAGCTGGAGTAAGGTACGTCTTTTCTTGAGCATCAATTACTTGTCATGCATAAGCATTGAACCTAAATCTAAGGCCACTAAAGTGCTTGAATCAAATTAATTCAGTGGTCACCTTAAAAATTGGGACTGCTAAGAGATTGGACTTTAAAATCTGTGACTGAAAATTGTGTGCAAAAGGATCCTATTTGCGGAATTTCAAAAGATCAAAACATGATCGTATGCTTGCACACTTGAGACACTGTGCACCTCACACATAAGGTCACTAGATAAATTTCTACCTCTCCTCTTTTGCACCACAAGGAAAGTTAGTCGGAAATCAACAAGCCTATCCACCAAGTTACTTCGGTTCCTCGTGTGTGGGCTCAATTCGAGACTTCCATCCCTTGCGAGTAGGTTATAGGCACCAGCGAAGGTTGGCCTAGGAAGCGTAATTTTTTGCAAAACTTGTTTGGCCACCAACTAAACATATAACTCTAAGACCTATAATCTACTAAAAATAGATCCCTTTGAATTTGCGTTTGCTTTGACAATAGAACTCTCTAGGAAGTTTTCTGCTTATTTTCTGAATTTTGTTAAATCCTAAGAGAGTTAAAATTGTTTTGCTTAAAGAAATGGATTACTCTTACTCCTATCATTCAGATTATCAGAGTCAATACTTCCCATCTTTTAATCAGGATCCCATGCCCCAAGTGATCCATCCTTTGATGGGTACATTGACAATTCATGGGATCATTCTTATTCTTATCCTGGGAGTACTGACTTGATAGCTCCTACTTTTGAGCAGAGCCTAGGAACGGGATTTCCTAATCCTAAAATCCCTACTTCCATGCAAACACCCAACCCTCCCACCCTTAATGATTTTCCGTATCGAGGTTGGACTGATACCCTTAGGCAACCAAAGCCTGAAATTGACTATCCTCCCCAACCTGATAATAGTAGCCTCTCCTCTTTTATGATAGAAATACAAAAATAGCATAAGGAAATAATGGAATCAATGGGAGAGATGTTGAGGAATAGTCAACAATTAAATGAAGAAATAAGACAACTTCGATACATGCTTCCCAATAATCCTGATCCCTACCCATACAATCATAATCATGAAAATAATTCTGAGGAACCTAATGACAATAGGGATCCAATTTTATGTAGCTATCACTTAGACTCTTCTAATGAGACACGGCCACTAGAGGACAATGATCATAGTGATTATCCACCTGAATTATATTGGAGTCAAAAGCAAGGGAAGATGGTACTTCTTGATGACCTTGACCCCAATGATAGTATTCTCCTTACCCCTACCAACCCAGGTCAAGGTTATATTGTTCCTATCACTTCCCCTATTGATTATTTGGTGGAATCTCATTCTACCCCTAGTGAGCCTACCCATAACCTTCCACTTAGGGAATCAACACCTATCATTCAGTATCCTGAGAATTTAAATGCACTCAATGAAGGTGACCCTAACGAAATGGAGGATGAATTAGATCAATTTTGGTCTTAGGGATATGAAGAGTCTAATTCAGAAAATGAGGATGCCCCAATAGAGGAATCTGGACTGAAAATCTGGAGTGAACCACAGGGGAATTATTTATCATTTGAGGATTTACCTCCAGAGGATAGAAATAATATGATTAAATCCAGATTCCTCCTTTCTTTTGAAAATCATCCTCCATCAAAGCAGGAGTTGATATTAAAGGAGGACAAAAAAAATAATGAGAAGTCTATGGCAGACTCTCAGGGACAAAACACGTCAATTGAGGATTTATACCCCGAGAACAATAACGAATTCAATGATATAGGCTTCCTCCAAAGTATTAAGACTGATCCTCCTTTAGAAATAATTGAGGATACTGATCCAACTCCTAATGAATCACATATACACCCCGACAAATATTTGAGTGAACCAAATGAATCTGGGGATGAGCTGAATTATAATGATTCTTAAATTTTGACCCTGCCATCAAAGAGTTATTTGGAGTCTACCCTTGATTCAAATATGACTCCAATCATTAATATTAGGCAAGGTAACGTGAAGTTGTCTACAACTAGGAAGTGTACACAATCTAAATCATTTTTGGAATTGGACCTAACTAAGCCCTCATTGGACTTAACCATTACCTTCCAACACTACAAACAACCCTTATACTCCCTAACCGATCCTTGGCTCAGATCTCTGCTCATGTACATTCTTTCTAGAGAATATATCAGGCCAGTACATCCTAGGGTAGAATGGCGAGTATGGATTGATGCTTGTACTCTTACTCTCGCCATTCAAGGGTTTGAACTAATAAAGATTATATCTTTTAAAACCTGTCCTGTTCTGGAGGATCCTTGTTATCCTCCACTTATTCCGTTTTGGGAGGTCCCTTTTCATATTCTGTTTATTATTCCTACACCTCCCAAGGTAGCCAACAAGGTTCTTTGCTTTCATGTCTTCTGGTGAGCATTTGGTATTACGTTGCATCATCAGCTCGCCAACATCCGTGGCTACCTGTTTTCTAGGCCCGCGCTGTTACGCATATTTTTAGGGCCTAACTTTTTCTGTTTGGAACCAGACTTATAGGTTCCTTCTTAGTCTGGCTGCTGACAGAAAATGCAACGCTTGTTGGGAGGCAACCCAGCGGTCTGAATAACACCATCTTCAGGTGAATTCTTTCCTTTCTCCTCCTGTTTTAATTTTACAATGGGGACATTGTAGAATTTAGGCATGGGGGAGTGCATTTGCATTTTAGGAAGTATTCATGCATTTAGGTTAGTATATATATATATATATAAATTCCTATTTTCTTGAGCTGATTGGGTTATCCCTAGCAAAATACCTTTGTCATTGGAGGTTTTTCTTCCGGAATTATTTCTTAAGTTTAGAATTCAGTACATTTATTTTACATGCACGTAGACTGGGTAATGGATCCTTGAGGAAAACCAATAAACATTTGTTGTCCATTGAACCCTTGGACAGTTCATAGGGAATCAGGCATACTATCTTCTAATAGATCCACCTCATATTTATGAGAAGAAAGTAGCGAGATTACTGGTGCACTAAGTCTAGTGCAAGGACTCTTAAGTTTTGGGTAATTAGATGATGATACTTCAGAGTTAGGCGTAGTTTTCACTCTCTGTTCCTGTGTGCGTACTTTGAGTGAATTCCTAAGAGTCACCAAATAAGGCAGTTACACAAAGATTGAGTCTTAATAAAGCTACAACTATGGTGGATGGTTACGACCGTCCTTTATAGAGTCCTCGGCTGAAGGAGGGTAATAGTGTCAAAGGTCAGAAATACGCATGTCCTATCCATTCCTTCCCGGTACCGAGAATAGGCACTTCCACCAAATAAGCCACACAACTTCCTCTTGACCATCATCATCCCTAATAATGCCTCGTAAATAAAAGTTCGTATCGTGTTGTGTTGATTGAAAAAGAAACAAAAACAAGAAGAAATAAAAAAAAAATGAGAAAAAAAAATAAGAGAGAAAAGAAGAAGAAAAAGGAAGAAACAGAAAGAACAAAAAGAAGAAATAGTTATATTACAAAAAAATAAAGTCCAAGTTTATGATGTAACACTGTTTCTGAGGCAACAGAACACCTATCGTGTTCCACCAAATATGACACATACCTACCTTCTAGTATTTCTGATCGCCTGAATACTTGCTGAGGACTCTAACTTAGTTGTAGAGTTATTACGACTTTAATTGAAGTGTGGATGACATGTGAGGTCACCAAATAGTGAGTACAATTTCTAAATCTAGAGAGATTCGTGATCTTAGAAAGAAAGAAAAGTGGGAGTGCCCAGGAACATCAAGAGTGCATAATTGTGTAGCCTCTCTCAGAGTTGACTTGTCTAATAGTCTAGAGATCTAGAGTCTGTAGTACTAGACTATATGTAGCACCAGATGAGTGTGTGCCATTAAATACAAATCCATTGAACTCGATATCTCCTACTTAAGCCAAACGCCGGGGTCAAATTACAGATTATCCTCTGCTTTATCCCTGAGGGAAGTAGTTGCCTATCCCGACAGTAATATTTACCAAAGGTGAAGTACGAATTCCTAGTGCGAATTGGCTTTTTCACTTGAATCTGTTACTTAGGCTATTATCACGTCACATTTGTCTGGATCTCTAAAGTTTTGAAGTAAGAAAAGAAGAAATCTTCTGATTGCTTTTATTATTTTTCATTTTTGCTAGGGACTAGCAAATCTTAGGCATGGAGGTATTTGATGAGTCCATTTTAATGGACTAATGTTACGCCTAAGTAATTCTCTTTTAACATTTTAGGTTTGTTAATAACTACACTAAGTTATAGAATAATTGTATGCATCATGATTTAATTTTATAACATTCTATAACTTAATGTGTAATGATTATGTTCTTTTTATGTGCAGGAAGAATATTTGGCAAAATAACAAGGAGGTGAGGGGAAATTTTCCTTTCTAAAAAATGGCGCATCCTCCGGCCAGCCGCAACTCTCCCCTCAACGTCCGCCGGTCAAAAATAGCTAAGGGACTTGAAAATCCCTTAAATGACGCACGCGGGGAGAGAGGAGTTAAAAAGAGGAGGCGGAGAAAGGAGCGTGGAAGAGCCATCTTCCTCCTTGCGGGGAACTATCCCAGCGTGCACTGTGGACCAGGCTCCTCTTCCCTTCAGCCTGCAGCCGCCTCAGGTGCATCCGCCCGCACCTCTGTAGAGCACCCGCACGCCAGTGGGTTCAACCCTCTGCAGCGCCCACTCCGCTTCAACACAGGCAGGCGCTACCGCCCTTCTCCAGTGCCTCCCCATAGGCACGTGCCCCTGCAAGTGCTTGCAGCTACGCCCTAGCACTCTCTGCAGACCGCCTAGCCACCTGCGCTCGCAAGCACGCCCGCCTTCATCCTCCAACAGCACCAAGTGCCCCTGCAGCCGCACCCGTAGACGCCCCACCGCGCCCACCTTCCAGTGCCTCAGCCTCCAGTACCTGCCTTTCCTTCCACCCACCAGCGCCTTCAACCTGCAACGTGCCATCTGCAGCACGCACGGCAGCACCCATCCTCCTCTGCCAGGCCGCGCCCGCAGGCGCACACCTCCTGGCAGGCGCCTCTCATCAAGCAGCAGCTTCACGGTAGCGGCAGCCTCCTCTGGCATCCTCTCCTCCGCCGGCCGGCCACCTCCAACCATCTCCGTCAACGCCGCGGCCTCCATCGGATAGCCCTCATCCTTGCCGACCTCCCTAGCGCGTCCACTGCCCGTCGGTGCTCTCTCCCTCTCGCGAGGAGGAGAGAGAGCAAATGCTCTGTTTTGAACTCAATTAAAATTTTCATTCATTACCATTGCCACTAGAATTTGATTTTTATTTATTATTATTATATTATGGCAAAATTGTGCATGCACACTCATATTCTCTGATAATTGCACATTAATGATATTCATCTATTTCAAGATTGGTTTTAGGCTTAACCTATGCACTAATTTTCTCTAGTACACGTCACGTGAAAATTACATAAAATCATCATAGATTTATTGAAGATTTCAGTGAGAAAAAATTGCACATATACCCTTATCTTTTTAAGTTAGTGTGAATCTACTTTCCATCACATTTTATGTCAGATTTGAATAGGGATTTCACAATTTACCGAAAGAATATAAAATAATCAAGAGTTTATTGCATAATTGCCTCCCTGTGGACACGACCCGCTCTTCTATGAGTGATTATTTTTATTTTTGATTAGTCGATTTTTACACCACTTAAATACTACAACGCAAAGCGGAAAGTCGACTCGTTCAACTATACAGTACAAATTATCTCAGTTATAACTTAATTTACTAATTTATTTTAATTTAACTTAACAACTTAGCTAGTAAATTAATAAATTAATTATTTATTACATATACATAATTAAATTATGATACAGGGTTTATAATATGCATAATACATATATAGATATGTATATACAATATCATTAGTAAATACAGTTATTTATAGGGTTTTATATATTTACTTAAGTTATAGTGTATATAAGTTAGTATAAATAATAAATAGTTATATGATTAAGTTATCTACAGTTTAAATAATCTTAAATATTTAATTTACATTATACAATATATATATAAGTTAGTTATAACTATTATACACCTATTTTACAATATATATATGTATAGCTTACTATATAGCTTACATTTACAACTATATACATAATATACAAGGTATTTTTGTGTATTTTTAGGGTTTTTCTACATTTTATGGGTTTTATATGTTTTATAGAGGTAGGGGATGAGAAAGAACGAAGGAGATTAGATATAGAGTGTATTTTTGGTATTTTTGTAGGTTAAGGTCTTTTATTAAGTTGTAAGATAGACTGAATCATCGACTGGTATGTTCTACTATGTCGGGGGTTCAGAATGCCTTGAAACTTAACATACACCTAAAAATATACCTAATCCTACTCTTTACACCTTTATTTTATTTTTTTTGAATTTTTATATAAATTTTATTTATTTACAAATCTAACTTAATTCTAGGCCTTCAAATGGTTGTAAAGTGGAACCTAAGGCACTAGAAATGGTTCTAATGGTTGGAATGACAATGGGAGGGTTTAGATATGTTTTAAACATGATATGGGAGGTGTGCAAGCAGTTGAACATGAATTTCTACTCAGAATCATCCCATTTTTAAATTTGGACAGTTAGATGCACATACTAGCTGACAAAAAGAATAAAAGCAGATTACAAACATTCATAAGAGATTAAAAGACATTTAACCCAACATGAAAGCTTATTTACATTGTAAACCACAGCTAGAACATATCAGCTATCTAAATAAACCATTTCTTCACCACCTAGCTAATGTCCTAACATTCCAGACCAAAACAGCAGGAGCAATAGCTGCAGCAACAGTCCTGCTGTTGGAATTTAGCAGAGCAGCAGCAGCAACTAAGCACAGTAGTAACCAAGCTGCTGATAGCAGCTGTAGCTACTAAAATAGCAGCTAAGTTAATATGCTACAACAGCTCCAGACAGCTTTTGCTAAAATCCAGTGGCTACTATTGCAACCTTTGCTTAATTTCAGCAGATCTACTAGGGATTTCAGTACAAAAATCATTCAAGATTAGACTTGGAAAGTATGATCTTGAATCATTACTGTCCAGACCAAATTCTCCCCTTCAGATAATTGAATTTAGGGCTAAAAAACCCATGGATATGTAGCTGCTATTGTAGCACTTTATTGTGTTGATTTGGGATTCACCAAACACTTTAAAATCTGATAACACATCAAATTCTCATTAAAAACAATTGGAAGCATTGAATCTTCATCAAAAATTTTTAAACAACAATCCTAGGCTCAAATTAGAGAACATATAGGAAGATCTTAGAGCAGGCCATTAAATTCAACCAATCATGAATCCCAATTCTCTAAACCTTAAGGAATATTGACAATTCCTTAGGTTAAAAATTAGAATCTCAAATTCAAATCAACATAAAAATCCTTGGTTGAGCCTCAAATCAATAAGATTGATTCTCCTTGGCTTTCCCACACATTCAAGATCATAAAATCCCAATTCAAGCCAAATTTAGACATGGCTCATCTGAGGAAAAATTCTTCACTTAAAACATCTCAGATTCATTGCCAAGAACTGATTTACTCAAAAACATATCGATTCACTTGATAAAAAATCCATTCAAAACCTAATCTAATCAAAATCTCACGATCTTGCATTGAAATCTAGATTAAAAATCGATCAAGAAAATCGATTCCATTTTAAACTCAGATTAGGGGTCATTGTGGATTTCTGAAATGAATGGGAGACCCCTAAATGCATTTGAGTGCAAACCCTCATCTCAAAGCTAGAGAGCAATGAGATGAGGGTTTGACTCTTAATGGATGGGTGAATTGCGAAATAAAACACGAGGGAAATTCATAACATGGACTTGTGAGGTGGTGAGGGAGAGATTAATGATCAAATGAGAGGGATGGAGTCATCTCTGATCTAAAATGATCAAAGGAGGTGGAGTGTGAATTCTATGCTACATTAATCTACTCTTAGCTAGCAATCAATCCAGCGAATTTCCTACATCTAATCTACTTCTATTCTACTTTAAATTATACTAACTAAACTATAATTAAATAGGAAATAGGGAAATCCTATTCTAATCAGATGAATGGGACCTGTTGAGAAGATTTACAGTTGGTGGCTGCAGTGACGAAGGGGGGAGGATCTCCAGCAGATTGAAAGTCCACTAGTGGGACTCAGGGTCACCCTCAGGTGCTATGTGGTCCTTAGTGGCAAGGAGAGTCGAAGAAGATGGAGTTCCTTTGCTCATGGCACCAGAATAGGGTTGGGTGGAGAGGAGAAATTGGAGAGGACGAAGAGATTGCCTCAAGAAAGTATGAGAGGAGGTCGATCCTTTGCGCAAAAGGCAGGGGAGCTCCTTAAGTAGAATGATCAGTGAGTGAGCTCACCGCGAGGGTGAAAATAGGCGCTTAGGTCATTCATGTTGAGGATTCAAGGAGAGGAGAGTACGAAGAGTTAAAATGAAAAGCCACTGTTAGATTAGATCTAGGGGAAGGGGTGACCGCACGTGAGGATTCACGTGAAGGTTTGATTAATTGGCAGCCACAGATCAAGAGATCAAGAGAATGAATGACTACGATGGAAGGTGTTCTTCGCAGCTACATTAGCACGCGAGCAGCAGGTGGCTCTGGGATCTAATGGTGTTTTTGCGCAATAAGCCCCTGCTCGAAACGGTGGAAGAAGTGCAATCAAACCCATAAGTGGTTAGGAATGGTTATAGAGTGGTCCTTATGAGCTTGCAAATAGGTCCTTGCATCCTACAAATTGGTCCTTGGAGAGATTTCTAAGGCTGAAAAGTTATGATCTAAGGACCTAAATGAGAATCTCTAATTGCAAGGCCTTAATGATGTCCAAACGCAATCAATTTTTTATTGAAGCTCACTTGAACATATTAGAAGGTAATTTTACTTTTGATTTGGAATTTTGAGCTCATTTGTGTGTTCAATTTGCAATTGGATCACCATTTTACATTTATTAATAGAATATCTCAATAATTGACCTAATTATGCATTTTTAACACAAAATTGATGTTTAGGTCTTTTTCTCTATTTCCCACACTTAACCCTTTTTATGTATTAATTCCATAGTGTTTAACCTAGTTTCTAGCTTAACTTAGGCAATTTAGCTATGATGAGTCGCAACTCATCAGCTAACAAGGCCAACAAGGTGGTATTGTCCAAAGAAGCTAGTGTGGTCATTTTGTCTACCTACCACCGAAGAAGAAAGATCCAAGAGCCCCACTAATTTCCTGTCAGTAGTAGGATGCTCCTTTTGATCGGGCCTTACTTGATTTGGGTTCGTCCATTAATTTAGCACCCATTGTTGTTTCTAACCACTTTCAATTTTGTGAGCTAAAGCTCACCTCGATCACAATTCAGTTGGTTGATAAATCAATCAAAGTGCCCCAAGGTGTGGTAGAGAATGTCATTGTTAAAGTCCATGGGTTTTGTTTCTCAATGGACTTTTTCATCTTGAATATGGATATTCCTCCTAGTCTCTACGATGCACCTATCATTTTGGGTCGTCCATTTTTGGCGATCGCCCATGCTAACATCAATTATGCATCCGATTGTATGGAGATCGCCCTTAGGAATGGGAAGCTCAAACTAGATATTTTCAGGGTGAATAAGAGTTTGCATTATGATCTTATCGAGGAGGACTTGGATGATGAAGACTTTGAACATTGTGCAAACATTGAGCTTTATTGTTGTAAGTCAACTACTTACACATCCTCTATAGGGCTCAATGATTTGGTCATCCAAGAAGAGGAAATCAAAGATCTAGATAGGACAACCACTGCTGTTACTTTTCACTTCTCACCACTTCTCAACTCTGATTATCTGGGGTGCTCTTTTGATCTTGACACCCCAAATCCATGACATTCTAATTTTGAGACTTGGGTAGGCACTCTTGATCCAGGTAAGGTAATCAATGGGCACATGATTTTGATTCTGGAAAATCTAGAGTGGAATTGCCTGAAAATCGCATGACAAGTTTAAATGATAAATATTTTGAGGACACAAATTTCATGAGATTCCATATATTCATGGGGTTAGAATTGAATTGTCCAAGGGTCCGATTGAGGTTGAGGAAGGATTTATAATTCATAATAGAAATGGGGTTGGTTCTAATTAGGTTGAGGAAGGTTCATCCGATTGACAACCACTGCTATTTTTTCAAGAATTGAACCTGATTAGAACCAACCCATTAGACTTAGGGTCAACCTAGCCTAATTAAGAACCCATTTTCACAACCTATGTTTACAAAACCTAGCCATAAAACTACCCACATCAAATCCCATGCAAGACCTAGCCTTATCCTCTTTAGCTACCCATGTGGATAGATCACAACTTGTGATCTATCGTCTCAACCAACCTAATGGATATATCACAAGTTGTGATATATCCTTGTCGTCACCTAGGGTTGTTCTATCCCTTGGTGGCCAACCAACCTAGTCTCCATAGGAAAACCCTAGCTAGCCACCTATTTTTAGAACCCACCATTCTATCATAGCCTTACAACCTAGATTCTAACGTCCTTATTTAACCAATCCTAGGAATCACTTTGGATTTAATCTAAGCCATCCAAATTAGTGATCCTAGGCACCTTAGATTGACCAATAGGAAGCCACCTAAATGCCTATAAAAAGACCTAGCCTCCAACCCTTTGGAACAAATTAGCCTCTTAGTAATCCTAAGTATAATTTAGTAGTACCTTGCCCTATAGGGCACGCCCACCTTCCATTTACCTCCATAGCTTCTCCGGCCCTCCCTTCTTCCTCCCGATGCCCTGGATCTGAAGCTCTGTTAGAAGCTTCCTTAAGCCCCTCTGAAGCAGCTCAGATCTCTTCTTGTCTCTATTCTTTTATAGTTTCATTCAGATTGTAATATCTAATTAGGATTATATTTGTGACACATTATTGATAGTAGAAATAAATCACAGTATTCATTTGACATATGTGTCTCCATTACTACTATATGTGCATCTATTTGATATCAATATAATATATTATTTGCTATTCTACTCTAGTGCGAAAGTTATTAAATAGCGACTGCCTCCCTGTGTTCAACCTAGATCCCTTGTAGTTCGGTATTGCAAATTTTAATTGATCACTTTATTTGCACACTACAACGATTCTGAACATTTTAAATAGCATACATTTAGCGAAAATTAGTTTGGCGCCGTTGCCGGAGAGGCATGGATGTATTTGTAGCCTTTTGATTCTGCACTTATTTTTTGATTACTAATCCACTTTACTTCATATTTGTCATCTTGTGTGCTAGTATCAAAAATCTAAAGAGAAGCACGACAAATGGAAGAAAAGCAAATTTAGTCGTCTTAAGGTAAGTGTATCTATCTTAGGTTTCTTTCGATATAAGAAAAAGTTCAAAAGAATTTAGGTGCTTTGCTTGATCCTTAGGTTATAAATATTTCATTTTTCTTGTTTACTTTCCTTAAAAAAAAAAAATCTTTTTGGTGGGCATTATCTCTTGGAAATCAACAAAACCACCTCTAAATTCAGACTACAACAACATCTATCTTTCAGAAATTATTTTCCAAATTTATATATGTCAAAAAATTCTAAAATTTCTCCTTGGCGTAAATATTGAAATCAGGAATATCGTGTCCAAATTTCATACCTAGCTAAGTTATATTGAATTTTTAAAATTCATGAACTGGACTACTATCAGATCTACCTTTCCTTCTTATTTTCGGTATTAAGAATTTTTACACTAATCTGATTGATTGACATTTATGACTTTAGATTCCTGGATAATTGAGCATCTCGAAAAAATTTGAAAAAAATATTTTAAGCAATTTTGGTTTCACGTAAAAATCAATCATTGACAAGGTGTCAAAACAAACTTGAAGAACATAGTGCACTATTAAATTTGAAAAAAAATATAAAACATACATTAAAAAAACTAAAAAAAAATTATGAGAACTTTAGTTAGTGGTGCATTAGGACTATTGATTACCGTGATTGGGTGGCACCACATTTGGCTTATTAAGCTTAAATTCCATCATTTAGCACTATTTGCTTTTAGGGTTTCACATTGAGGTAGAGCACACTTGCATCTCCATACTTAAGGAAAATTTATCAAACAATTGGAACTTGTAAAACCTCTTGTGTACCTCACTGGAACCGTTGTTTCAATTTATTTAACTAAGTGAACCCTAAAATACACTAATACAAGCACTTAAACCTTAAAAGTTAAAATTGATTAAACGTTGGCCCCTAAGGATTCACTGAGTTAGTCTTAAGGTATAAACTCGCACCATAGGGCTAATTGGTGAAGTCAATTTTCTGGAACCATTTAAGTAGGAGGATTGATTGTCAAATGACTTAAGCTGAGTAGGGGTTTAGCATAATTAGTAGCCCCCAAGACACGCTCCCCCTATTTCGCTGGCCTACTTATTCTACTTCTGGTTTATAGACAACACTAAATTTGTCTTGGGGTGAAGTCATAGTTTAGAGGCATAAGTCATTTAAGGCTACACCTTAAGGCAAAGTTTGTTTGATTGCATAGGGATTCTCTCATCTGTCTTCTCTCTTTCATCTATCAACTTTCTTCTGGTGCGTGAACGGTAGAAGATTTCTAAATCATGTTTTGGTACCACCTCTAGAGAGAAATCCTAAGTGAAGATTTGATTTTTCTGAATCTGAATCTATTCTCATGGCTAGTAACCATGAGAAAGAAATGATTGAGCAGGAGGAGCAAAATCTAGATCCAATTGCTAACCTTCAAAGAAAAATCAATAGGCAAGGCCAGCATCATGATCGTCAAATGCAAACCATTGTACAGGCCCTGAACCAAATCCAAAATTGGAGAGCAGACTGGCCTCTCAGAGATTTCTATAATCCTCCTAATGCCCAACCTAAACCTTTTGTTAGGGTACCCCCCAATGGGGATGATTTTAAACTCAAACCATAAATCATTAATCAAATTCCCCACTTCCATGGCCACAACTCTGATGATCCTTCTACCACCGAGAAGAACTTTTACATATAGGAAGAACCTTTGGCCCTAGGAACATGGATGAAGATATCCTGATGATGAACATGTTCCCATTCTCTTTAAAGGACAAAGCTTCTCAATGGTTAAGGACTATGGGTAGACCTATCCTAACTTGGGAAGATTTGAGATACACTTTCCTAAAAAAATTCTTTCCTATAGGAAAACCAATGCTCTTAGATGTGCCATAACCACTTTTAAGCAGAATCCTAGGGAACAACTTCATGAGGCATGGGAGAGATTTAATGATCTTACTAGGAAATACCCCTACCATGGTATTCCTAGGTGGCACTTGGCCCATATCTTCTATTATGGGTTGAGTGACAACCTTAAGAATTTTGTAGATGTGGCTTGTGAGGGTAATTTCCTAAGGATGCTAAGGGAGCCTTTGAATTATTTGAAAATATGTGTGAAAATTCCCTCAATAATGCCTCTATGTCTGCCTTTAGCAGAGCTAGTCAGTTGAAAAGCGGGATATATGAAATATGAGATAATTCAAGTTCAGCTGACTTAGAGATTATTGCCAAATGACTAGATAAGGTGGGATTGGTGGGAAAGAATGTAGAGAATCTGGATAAGAAGTTGGATAGATTGGATAATTTATGGAAAAGTGTGAATCCCTTAGGTACAACTTCTTATGCAAATCCCATAGTTACCCAAGGGAGCTCTACTTTACCTCGCACCCAACTCCTACCTCCTTTAGGTTGGGAATTAGTGCACAATATAAATGACCTACCCATGGCTTAACCCTTCTGCCAACTGTACTTGGACCCTTCTATTTCTGGGTATCAAGGAGGGACCTTGATGCCCTTAAATCCTAAATTAGGCAACCTGATGCCTAATTATTCTGAGGATGCTAACGCGATCTAGGGTTACAATAGGATGACCCATACTTGAATACCTACAACCCTGGTTGGTGTAACCATCCTAACTTTTCTTGGTTGAGTCAAAAACCCGCCCAAGGTGCTAACCCAGTTAGGAAAAATAAACTATGGGAAACCTAATAGGTATACACAATAGCAACCTCGCCAATTCCAACCTTAGCTTACCCAGGATGCCCAGCCCAATGATTTGAGTTTAGTCCTCACGGAATGAGACAAATGAACTTGAAGCACAAAGAAGAGATGAATCAATTGAGGACTGAGTTAACGAGACACCTAAACCAACTTGTAGATTCTAGACAACATGGGATGTTGCCCTCTCAACCTATCCCTAACCCTATAAACCTCAATAGGGTTAACTAGATCACATACAGAAGCAACAGACACATATAGTTCAACCCGCTCCCCAATTGCCACCCTACTTTGCTAACCCAAATCCAAACCAGGTTCAACCTATTTTGCAAAACCCACCACATCCTTCTAACCCTAATGCCTATGCCAGTGCTATTACTTTGAGAAGTTGGAAACAAATCCAAGATCCTCATCCATGTACTTCTAAATCTTACTAGGATCTTGTGGAACCTGAATCTCACTCAGGAGACCAGGTTGACCTAGAAAACAAGGCTCAGGACCCGAGTACTCATGATTTAACTCAAGCACCTTTTCTTAAGGCCTTGAACAAATCTAGAAAAAAGAAAAACATCCAATCTGAGGAGTGGCTTGATATAATTAAGCAAGTCTAGGTGAACATACCACTCTTGGAGGCTATTGAGAATATCTCAACTTGTGTGAAATTTCTTAAGGAAATGTGTACACCAAAATGCCATGCCAAATCATCTAAAAGGGTAGTTTTGTCTGAACAAGCTAGTGCAATAATCCTTAGCAGACTACCTCAGAAACAAAAGGATCTAGAAGCCCCTTTATTTTCTTGTGTAATTGGAGATGCTACTTTTGATAGGGCTCTCTCTTAGATTTAAGTGCTTCCATTAAGTTAATACCCATGGTGTTATATGAAAAATTTGAATTCGGTGAATTAAAATCAACTGAGGTTACATTACAACTAGCTGATCGATCTATGACCATATCGTGGGGATAATTGAGGATGTTATTGTTAAGGTTTGCGATTTTTATTTTCCCGTGGATTTCTTGGTCCTTGACATGGAAGTGCTAAAACAATTGAAGAATACACCTATAATTTTGGGAAGATCATTTTCAGCTATTTCCAAAGCTAATATTGATTGTGAATCATGCAGTATGGAAATTAAATTTAGGAATCAGAAAATCAAGATCAATATTTTTAAGGCCACTAAAGAATTTGAGGATTGTAGAATGATTGAGGATTATGATGATTTGGACCATAATGCTAAATATTGTATCAACCTAAGGACTTCCCATTGCAATTCTCTAGGTCTTAACCACCAAACCAACCAAGAGGTTAGTCACCCTATCACTGACTTGATTACACGACCTCTTGAGGATGATCTTGATCCACCTTTGGATCCACCTTCTCAAGGACCTAGACCTGAGTTGAAATCTCTGCCTGATTATTTGAAGTATGTCTTCCTAGGATATAAGCAATGCTATGATTATCAGCTCTTACCTGACCCAAACTAAAGAAGACCAACTGATTCAAGTATTGGGTAGGAATAGAAAAGCAATTGGTTGGACATTGGATGATCTAAGGGAATCAGTCCTACCTACTGTACTTACAGAATATATGTTAAGGATCTAAACCCTCCTAGGAAATGCAGAGATGATTGAATCCAAATATGTGGGAGGTTGTAAAGAAAGATATAATAAAGTGGTTAGATGCGGGAATAATCTATCCGATCTCTGACAGTCCTTGGATTAGCCCTGTACAAGTGGTTCCTAAAAAAGCTGGGCTAACTATGATTACAAATGATGAAGGAGAATCGATTCCAACCCGCATAGCTTCCTTTTGGAGGGTTTGTATTGATTACAGGAAGCTAAATTCTACAACTAAGAAAGACCTCTTGCCACTTCCCTTTATTAATCAAATACTTGAAAAATTAGCTGGTCAAAAGTTCTTTTGTTTCCTTGATGGCTATTTTGCTTTCAAGCAAGTAGCTATCCACCCCAAGGATCAAGAGAAAACCACTTTCACCTTTCCCTACGGAACCTTTGCATTCCGTATGATGCCTTTTGGATTCTTTAATGCATCAACAACATTTCAACAGTGTATGCTTGCTATCTTTTCAGATATAGTGGGTGATTTCATGGAAATTTTCATGGATGATTTCTTGGTGTTTGGGGAGTCTTTTGAAAACTATTTACTTTATCAGAGTCTGCAAAAATGTATATAGGTTAATCTTGTCCTATCATAGGAAAAGAGTCACTTCATGGTTAAGGTATTGTCCTTGGCCATGTAGTGTCTAAAAGAGGAATTGAAGTAGATAAGGCCAAGGTGGACACTATTACTCAACTCCTGCCACCTTCGATGGTTAAACAAGTGCATTCATTTCTTGGATACGTTGGATTTTATCGTCGATTTATCAAAAATTTTTCTAAGGTGGCTAGGCCCTTAAGTAACCTCTTGGCTAAAGATCATACTTTTGATTTTGATTCTGAATGCCTTAGGGCCTTTAATCTTTTAAAGGAGGCCATTACTCAATCACCTATCTTACAACCTCCTAATTGGGATCAAGATTTCAAAATCATGATCGACACTTTTGATTTTCCTGTTGGTGCGATCTTAGGGCAAAAGATTGATAAAAAACATTCTGTGATTTACTACGCTAGTAAGACTCTTAATGAGGCTCAGAGAAATTATACCACTACGGAAAAGGAGCTACTAGTTGTAGTGTTTGCTTTATAGAAATTTAAGCCTTATCTACTTGGATCTCATGTGATTATTTTCACTGACCATGCTACATTAAGGCATCTAATGGCAAAGAAGGATGCAAAGCCCCACTTAATTAGATGGATCCTTCTACTTTAGGAATTTGATCTTGAGATTCAAGATAAATCAAGTGCCCAAAATGTAGTAGCAGACTACCTCTCTTGCATCCTTGTAGAAAATCCAACTCCTGAATTCTCTGATTCCTTCCCTGATGAGATCATCTGTAAACTACCCTGGTTTGCAGACACTGTTAATTACTTGGCAATTGGTCATATACCCTTTAATTGGCCTAAGCAGAGGTGGGATAAATTGATTTCTTTTGCCAAGTATTATTTTTGGGAAGAGCTGAAACTATTCCAAGTTTATGCAGATCAGGTTATCCATTGTGGTGTTCTAGACAATTAGATCGCAAGCGTACTCAAATTCTACCATAGTACTGCTTGTGGAGGTCACTTCTCTATCAATAAGATCGTAGCTAAAGTACTTCAAAGTGGATTATTCTGGCCATCTTTATTCCATGACTCATTCAAATTTTGCTGGTCACATACTAGATGCCAAACTTTAAGCAACATGACCCATAAAGACTTGATGCCCCTAAGCTCAATACTTAAGATTGAAATTTTCAATGTTTGGGGCATTGATTTTATGGGACCATTCACCAATTCATTTGGGTACCTGTATATTCTAGTTGCAGCCGATTATGTTTCTAAGTGGATTAAAGCCATCCCAACCTGAACCAATGACTACAAGGTGGTCATGGATTTTGTGAAATGAAACATCTTTAGCTGGTTCAAAATTCCAAAGGCATTAATCAGTGATGGCAGGTCTCATTTTACTTATAATCAATTTAGGACCCTTTTGACCAAGTATGGAGTAACACACAAGGTTTCTACTCCTTACCACCCGCAGACCAATGGATAAGCTAAAATCTCTAATCTAGAAATAAAGAAAATCCTTCAGAAAATAGTTCGACCAGATTAGAAGGATTGGTCTACAAAATTAAACGACGCTATCTGGGCCTACCGAACTACGTACAAAACCCCAATTAGAATGTTTTCATTCCAATTGGTCTACAAAAATTATGTCACCTCCCTGTGGAATTAGAACATAAAGCTTACTGGGCTATTAGGGCTTTTAACCTAAATTTGGATCGATTTGGGAGACAAAGAAAACTCCAATTGACCAAATTTGAGGAAATCCAGAATAACACTTATGATAGCTTAAGGATATATAAGGATAGAACAAAAGCATTACATGACAAATATATTTCCCAAAAGGCTTTATCCCTGATCAGAAGGTATGGCTTTTTGATTCATGCATAAGGTTCTTTCTGGGAAAATTGAGATCGAAATGGATGGGTCCATTCATTGTGAAGAAGACTTATTCTCATGGAGCTATACTAATTTTAGACCCTAAGATTGGACAAGAGACAAAAGTTAACGGTCAGAGGCTGAAACCTTTTATCAATCAATATCCTGATTCTATCCCTGATGATCATGTCAACCTCCTGGATCTTCATTAAGTTGAATTGTATCCAGCTAATGACATAAAACTTAGCACTAGCTAGGAAGCAACACAGCATTCTATACAGGTATTGAGATCTTTATTTTTCTAAGCTGACTTGGAGCAAAAAGCTTAGTCAGGTGATATCCCCTCTACTTGCTTATTGCATTTTGATTATTTTTATTTTGCATACATTCCAATAAAGACATTGTAATGAATAGGCATGGGAGGTTGGACATTACATGTTTTATTTTGATGTGTCAACTAATCTTGTTAATATTCCTATATATAGATAACATTTGAAAAATAAAAAATAAAAAAAATGTTTATAGTATTTTTCTCGAGATTCAAGCTAGGTAGAGTCAGAAATCCTAGATTTTGAGAATTTACTGACCTTAGGAAATACAAAATAAAGACTTTCCACCTACACTCCTCAAGCCTTTTTAGACTTAATTTTCTCGAGTATTTACCAAAATCTGGATTGATTTTCTCGAGACTTTGAAAGGAGACTAAAAAAGCTAGAAGTATTAAGTCAAAGGGGTGATAAGTGAATGACTTATCATTCCGCACTTTGGTTTGGATAGTCTTTGAGTTCCAAGCATCTTCACATGCACAGTACACTGACTCATGTTGTGGACAATTTTGTTGAGTGCTTAGTGGTAAATAAGATTTAGTCTTAGGGCAAATAGATCCAAAGGACTTTACCATGTTTCCAACTCTTAGGACTACTCATATTTGTAAGGGAATGCATTTAGAACAAATGAAGGACAACCACTCGCCTAGAAAAATGATTTGGAGAAAGAAAAATATATATTCAGCACTGAAAAAAAAGAAAATATACATATACACCACCAAATAAGCATCTAACTACAAATGGGTGTAATTCCACTAAATAAAAGTATCTCACTCTACATATGGATGCTACCCTTTCCATTTCCAAAATAAAAACACCTCGCTACAAATGGGTGTTTATCCTATAGAAAAAAATATATATGGAGAAAAGAAATAGGAATAAGAGACCTAGAGGTCAAACCAAGGAGATATACACATAGTGTGTTGACCTTAGGGTAGAAAAGTGGTGAGGAGAAAACTGCCAAGTCCTAGTATGGCCTAACTGAAGACATGTTGTCCCAAAAAGAGCATAGAAATATTCTAAGTCTTATTGAATACTAGGAATCACTTGGTTGCCCATCTGATGAGTCACATAAAAATCACACACAAGATGCTTATTTCTCACATTTCATTCAAATCTTGGGTGGGTCGATTTAGTTAGAGAAAGTAACTTTTGCGACCCAAGTCTGGCTAACAAGATTTCTAATTTGATTTGGGAGGTTTGAATTTGAGTCAATACTTTAGAACTGTTGAGTCTTTATCATTAATGATTTGTCCACAATTTTCTTTCGTTAGTGAAAAATCTTATTGGGATTTTTTATTTAAACTAGATTGATTCCTTGACAGTATTCATTTAAAAAAAAAGTTTTTGACTCATGCTTTTCCTTCAAAAATAAAGAAAACCCGCCTATTGAGATTCTCACATAATTCCCGAAAGTTTTTTGCATGATTGATTTTGCTAGGGACTAGCAAAAGATAGGCATGGGGGTATAATAACAATCTAATTTATTACCCTAATTGGCTTAATCTAGGGCTAATTCCTTAGTAAAATCATGCATTAGGTTTATAAATATTACATTTAGAGCATACATGCATATTTATGCTTTGTATTTATTTTATAGATAATTGCTCCTTATTCTAGTTTTTTTTTAATAATATAGGTGGTAGGTCTTAAAGAAATTGGAAGAATTGAAGAATAAAGTTAGATAGAAGCAAAAGCTATAGCTGAGAAGGAGTTGATTGAGGAATAAAGTTGAAATAAAGAAAGATTAAAGACACAAGAACAAAGGAGAAAAGAGAGGAATTAGGATAACCCTACCCTATCCTAATGACCTTAGGATGACCTTATCCCAGCACCTATCCCTGAACTAGCTCAACCTTAGATATTTGAGTGCAAAAGCCAAAAACATGGATAGCATTATCCATGAACCTATCCACCCTATCCATAGTCCTATCCTGCTACCCATAACCCTAGTCTACTTATCCAATACCCTATCCCTATATTAGAAACCTATTTAGCTCCATACCACACCTAATTGACTTAGTCTAAGTTAATTGGGTTAGTCATGTGTCAATTGGGTCCATAGGACCTGATTGGACTAACTCCGAGTGAGTAGATTCATTTGACTCAAATCAGACCAAACTTGAACCTATTAGACCAAGCCCTTACTCAAGTGGGTGCACACTTATTTGATTAGGTGCACCTAAATTTAATTGGGTTCACCTAGAACCTAATTGAGCAAATACCAACCCACACAAGTCTGATTGGTACATTAGAACCTAATTAGACTCACCTAGTACCTAATTAGAATAAGTCTTAACCTATTTAGATTTTCCTTAACCCAATTACACACTCACACATACAATTTGACTAGAACGAACCTGATTAGAACCAACCCATTAGACTTAGGGTCAACCTAGCCTAATTAGGAACCTATTTTCACAACCTATGTCTACAAAACCTAGTCATAAACCTACCCACATCAAACCCATGTAAGACCTAGCCTTATCCTCTTCAAGTTGGTACCAACTTGAAGAGGATTTTATCATCTTTAGCTGCCCATGTGGATAGATCATAGCTTGTCATCTATTCTCTCAACCAACCTAATGGATAGATCACAAGTTGTGATATGTCCTTGCCACCACCCAGGGTTATTCTATCCCTTGGAGGCCGGCCAACCTAGTCTCCTTAGGAAAACCCTAGCTAGCCACCTATTTTTAAAAACCCACCATTATATCCTAGCCTTACAACCTAGATCCTAAGATCCTTATTTAACCAACCCTAGGCATCACTTTTGATTTAATCTAAGCCATCCAAATTACTGATCCAAGGCACCTTAGACTAACCAATAGGAAGCCACCTAAATGCCTATAAAAAGGCCTACCCTCCAACCCTTAGGAAGTAATTAGCCTCGTAGTGATCCTTAATATTATTTAGTAGTACCTAGCCCTATAGGGCATTACCTCCTTCCCTCTACCTCCATAACTTCTCTGATCCTCTCTTCTTCCTCCTGATGCCCTAGATCTGAAGCTTCGTCAAAAGCTTCCTCAACCATCCCTCAAGCAGCTCTGATCTCTTCTTCCTATCTCTATTCTTTTATAGTTTCATTTTGATTGTAATCTTTGATTAGAATTATATTTGTGAGACATTTTTTATAGTAGAAATAAATTGTGACATTCATTTGATATATGTATCTCCATTACTGCTATTTTTGCATCTATTTGATATCAATATAATATATTATCTATTATTTACTATTCATACTAAGGGCATTTTATAGCCATAAAACCCCCTTGGATCTATTAACTACATATTCAACCTAAGTCATCACCAAGATATATCGATGAGTTATCATAAACAACCAAATCGCCATTCTATCTTAGATATCAGTATGTGAAGGCAAAATCACCTACACGTAACCACATTCAACATCATGTAATCGCGACATTAATCACTTCATCAATTCAATAACTATGCATGCATGCCCTAGCCCCCGGACGTGCCCAAAATCCTTTGCAACCACCATTCTCAAGAGGCTCCACACTACACTCGTCAAGTTTGAAAATTTCGATTTAAAATCCCATGATTATAAATCTATTTGGCATTCAAGAAGCAAAAATAAAATGGGGAACTAAAATCCCTACCTTGCTTCAAGCTTTCCCTTTTTTTCCATGTGGTGGCTACCTAATAAGTGAGATTTTGTGCAAGAAAAATCGAGCTGGGAAAACCCAATTGTTGTAGTCGCGAAAATTTGCTTATCAAATAAAAATCACCGAGACTCGATGAATCCCGAGTCGAACATGGGGAAACGAATATTTGATTTTAGAAATCCACCTTTATTTTATTTATTTTTGGTATTTTGTGATTGTTCATTCGCTTTCATCTAGATTAAGAATGCGTCGTATATAGCGACTAAAGCGACAAAAATATTTAAAATTTGTAAGCTTGATATGTGATTTCTGAGGTCATCTCAGGGAGCAATTAAGTCACAATTAACCATTAATCAATTGAATAGAAATCAAAGCACAGGAATTTGATGCAAAAAGAATATAATTACTCAAATAATGTCACAATCAAACTCAAAAATAAAATAGAAACTAAGGCAAAAATGCCTATTTTTGTAACCAAGCCTTAGCCTTAACACTTGTCAAAATCAACCCAAAGACCTCCAGCCAAAGCTTCTCAAAAGCCTCAAATAATTGGATCCATAGCCGAACCCAAGCTCGCCCAAAACTGGCCCAAAATCGGGCCCACGCTCGCGTGTGTGTAGGCGTGTGTGCACCTAAAGATGGATGGGGACCCAACCCCCTAAAGTCTCAAGTGAATGGATATGGGGCTCATTTCCTTATGTGTGTGAATTCAAATGTTGCTCCCATCGATGTAGGACTAAGGTCTCTCCATCGTTTCCTCGTTTTCACCATGAGTAGTTGCCAATGATTGATGCTCAATTGGATGCCAATCAACCGTGGGATCTTGAACCCATTGCCCAAATGTCATGCCTCAGTGATTCTGTAGCGAGGGGAGGTGGTATGGTCGTCCTCGAGTCACCGGAGAAGCTTTTCGATGCTGGAGAAGATGCTCAATCTGACGAGTACCTCTGTGCATAAATATGGCCTCTCAACCCAAATTAAGACCACCGAAACCTCTGGCAGACTACACCAAAGTAAAGCCTTATGCTATTGAAGGTGAGGGTGAACGAAAGTGCACAACGGAGGAGCTTTGAAGAAGCACCGGTGACAGCTATGGTGGGTGGTAATGGAGGTGATGTGATCTTCAATTGGCTTGGGCAAAAGCTTGGTGAAGGTGAGGAGGAGCTTTTGCTCAAGTTAATTGGGTGAAGGGAAGGCAGAAAAGGTGAAACGGTGATGGTGACGATGAAGGTCGTTGACAGTGGTTGGAGAGGGAGAAGGAAGTGATGATGGAGCTCTAAAGCTTCGAAAACCTAATTGAGAGGGTGAGGAAGAAAGCTCTAAGCTAATTTGAAGAGAGGAAGAGGGGAGAAGGTCACCAACTGTGCGTTGGTGAGGAGGAAGAGGAGGTGGTCACCAAAGCTGATGTAAACACATTTACACTACTTAAGATGTCTATTTATGCATGTTCTTAAGCATAGGATTGCATTGCATGCTATAAATATTGCATAACATACATCATCTTGCATTTAGAGTAGTTTGAATAAAAAGGAGGTTAATTATCTCCTTTTATGTGCTTGGACAGGGCAAACTTTTTATTGGGGCCTCGGATCGAAGATCCAACCATACAGATGTGATCAGGGTGACGATTAGAGTTCAACGACTCCAACATCGCCCCAATCAAGCATCTATAGCATCAGATAGTGACCGGGGAACCCTAGAAGATAAAGGGCCAAGATTGTGTAAATTCGCACTTCAAATGACAAATCCGACCGCACAGATGGATTCGGATTGACGATCGCAGCCGAACGGCACGAAAATCGACTCAATCCGACAACCGTGGCACCATCTACAACATCCAAAAGATGGACGGCCAAGATGGCGCCACGTGGCACCATCTCAGCCAACCAACTGGTCCTCAAGCACCGCCGCACCTTCTCTTCTTCAATCAGAGCACCGCTTCTGGGCCATTGGATCTTGATCCAAAGGCTGTGGATGCGCACACTTGAAAACGTTCGCGCGACCATTTGGATGACGCAACGCAACGGTTCAACGCTTTATCACGAGGCGCTGGCGCCGGATCGAGTCGCAGCGAACGGAATTTGGAGCGAGGGCGCGCCTTCAATCGATCGTCAGATTGCGATCCAACGGCAGTGCACACCCGATAGCGCCGATGCGCTATCGCACGCCTGCACCCACGTAGGATCGTACGCGGGGGGCGCGCGTTAAGGAGAGGGGAAGGCACAACTTAAGCCATCTGATCTCGCGATCGGACGGCTGAGATTCAGCGAACATGAGCGTGCATTGAGCGAGCGAGAAAGCGAGCAGCCGCACGGGCAACGCCCACTACACCCACAATAGGGCTTTAGCGACGGTTTTATAAGTCACTAAAGACCCCTTATTTAATGATTTGAGATTTAAATGACCAAATTACCCTCACTCCTTGCAACTATAAAAGGAGACTCCCTCCACATGAAATTCTCATCCCTTCCTTCTCTTCTCTACCTCTCCAAAGCTCAAGAGAAGCTTGTCCCACACCCGGGATGCTCCTCGGGAGATAAAGTCAAAATTTTCATCCCCATTCGGAAGTGGATCCTGTGACGACGACAATGTGCTGCCCCGTTCCCGTTCTTCTGCTTTGTCCTCCTTCATCCTGCTCCATCCTCCTTCGTCCAGGCGTCGTCCCGTCCAGCTCGTCCTCCAAGCGATCATCGAGAAGGATAACTTCTCTCTCCCATTCTTCTTTACAGCTTTCTAGTGTAGAATTTTCCTGCTTTCTAGTATAGCTGATTTCCCGCTTTCTAGTGTAATTCTTATTTGGTTTTAATGTATAAACATTTTGAAATATTGAATGCATGTTTTCTCTCTCTTTCTCTCTCTCTCTCTCTCTTCCTTTTAGTCTGATTGTTGTAATAGCTTCATTGTAATTATATCGCCTCACTTTTCAAGAAAAATTCAATATATATATATATATAATTGCGAATATAGATTGACGTAGCCTCCATGTGTTCGACCCAGAATTTCAATTTCAGTATAAATTTTAATTGTTGAACACGAGTCTTCACTTTCAAGCTACAACGACAAGGTTTTAAAATCAAACACGTTAGCGTAGCAATTCGTACATTCAACAGAGGCTTGAAGCTTCGCGGGAGGCTCTATGGGAGGAAGAGGAAGCAAATCCCTCTGCCTATTGTACATGGCAGAGGGCAAGGAAGAGGGAAGAAGAAGCTCTCATGGTGCATCCTTCGCCAACGAGGAGGAAGATGAAGAGGATAATTCCAACTAAATTTAGCACAAAGAAGTGCTTGGGAATGTCCAAGCACTTATATAGAGGGGATTGATGCACCAATTGAGCTAAGAATTGCAAGTTTTGTTTTCAATTTTGGGTATCTTTGAGCCTCATGCATATCAACTCGCCAGTGGTGTTTAGCTGCAAATTGGAGCTCAAGATTGGGGTTACTTGATAGTGCATGATCTGATGGACAATCCCACTAAGTTTGGTGGGATTTGGTTGAGATTTAATCAATTAAATCTTTGATTAAATCTCAACGTGTGTGGGTTCCATTGCTACTACTACTTCACTGCATTTGGAAGGGACAAGGAAGGTTGACATCATCATGACATCATCCAAGGGCTTGGATGCCAGAATAATTGAATCATAAGGGTGGTTTTGCAATAAACAGAGACTGATGGGGTTAAATGCAAACTTGGTCAAGATGGACTCTGATTGAGCTTAAATTTTAGGATAACTTAATTTTGACCCAAGGAATCTAATGGTGACCTCAAATTTATGTTTTGACGAAGTTTGGCTGGGTAATTTACACTTTAACCCAAAATGTAACAATTTCCCGCCTTGGTCTCTATTTTTAGTCAAAATGGGTTCATTTGATCAAACTGATTGTTCTAAACCTAATAGAATATTTTGAGTCAAAATGGCACCTGAACAACACAAGGGGCTTACATGCCCTCCGTAGGTGATGAGTCCAATTTATGGGACATTTAATTAGCCTAAGTACATTTGAAACACATCTCATTAGATTGTAATTATTTAGAACTAAGTATTAGTTTATCTTAATTATAGATATTTTTCTAGAACTTAACACATATTAATACATTTTTTTATGATATGAACAGGTGCACGCTCGTAATTTTTCCAAAGCCACCACCTCAACGGACTGCCTTACTACTACCATTAAGTTGTTGGAGAAGGCAGAGATTTCAAGAGAAGAAATAGATAGAGAGAGCCGCAACTGTAGGATGCTTTTAAAAGAAGAAGAAGCCACCTGCGGAGGGGGACAAATCAATCTATTCCCCCTTGGGGGAACTCCATCCCATGGCGTTCACCGTGAAATAGAACCTACACCATGAACTCAGCTTACACCATGCAAGAAGAGTGCACTATGCACCACCCACTCCGCTACCATGCCACCGCAAGCACTCGTGGTGACAGCACGAATGCCACCATCCTCACCACAACCACACCCCCTACGTCATTCCATCCCACCACCAACACCGTAATCTTCTTCCTCCTTGCATCACCATTGCACCACCACCATAGCCACCTGACCACCACCATGCGCACTGCCAAAACCACCACCACTTTCCCTCTCTACCTACGCATTACGCCCACGATGAGAACCCAACACCACCACCCTCTGTTTTCACAATAGAACCCATCAACACCAACGCACCCATATCAGCCACCCTCACTCATAGCCTCCACGACCGCAATCCTCGCCGTGCCTCATGCCTTCACCCACACTCACAACCCTCTCCATTGGCGGCCATCGTGTGCAGGGCACCACCACCACAAACGCCTCATCCTCTTCTTTTTCCTCTTTTTCTTTTCCTCTGTTTTCTTTTTCTCCACCCAACCCCTTCCCTGTTCACCTTCTTCCATGCCAACAGCCCAACATCCCCTACGAGCAGCAATTCCGATCAACCTCCTTTGACCTTCTTCCTCAACGCCAACACCACCAAGTCGACACCTATGATCCACCTCTACTTCCTCGACGTCCACGATCGTCGCCCGACACCCACTCACAGCCGACGTCCTTCTCGCCGATCGGCCTCCTCCAACTGTCTCCCACCATGCCACTAGCATCGTCGCGAAGCTCTTAAGTCAAAGCACCTCCGCAAACTTCTCGTCGCCGGCTGAGCCTTCTCCCTCGTGCATGAGCCCATACGATAAATCCTCTATTTTGCTATCAATTAGTTTTCATGTGACTTCCATTGCTACTCCATTCAAAGTATTTTAATTGAAATATTATTACGTTTCATTTCCTCTCATGTCCCCTCTCTTTATCTTATTCTCTCACGTATGGTAAAAGAAAAGGATGCATACACTTTTCCTATGAAATTAATGATTAATGCTATTAAATTATTATTCCAAATATTTTATCTTTCTCCTATATTATAATTTTTCTCTCTTTAAGGACATATCTTTGGTAATCCGATGCGATTCTATTAAATATTTATTTTTACATGCAAACATCTGTCAATAATTTTGAATATGAAGGTTTCATATTTTTGAGTTAATTGGGCTCAGTTCCTCCTTGTGGATACGACCTAATCCACTGTGGTTAGATTTAAATTAATTTTTTATTAAGAGAATTTCCACTATGCGATTACAATGACGTATTATTTTTATTGTTATCATTTTAATCAAGCGAAAATCTCTCTATCTGTAGGATATTTAAATATCCTAAGAGAAAAGCACCAAGGAGACGATTTGTTATAACACATCCTCAAGGGGAGTATTTACTCCTCTCAGCGGTAGGAACTCCTCTAATCAACTTGCATTTTTGAGCCTCTCCTAAGCCAGATCTTCAAGAAACCATTTTTTTCTCATAACAGAGGACCTTTTTGGCATTATTCTACATTAAGCTCACTGAAACAGACCAGTGTGTGGGGTGTGGATGCTTAGGTTACCAAGTCCCACAAATCAAAGAGCAAACAAAGAAGCCAGATACTCCCTAAACCTTAGACTTAATATACCAGCTTCTCAACTCCCTCAACCTCTTAAGGAGTAGTCCATATCTTAACAAATACTCAAATTTTTAAGCCAAACAAGCCCTAGAGGCCTAAAGTCAATATCTCTCACTTATCTCATAAGGTTTAGCACTTCAGATCTTAATTCATCATTCGATTCTACCTAGAACTTAGGTAACTATTCCATAATCAACTGTTGGGACTAACATAATTTTTTCTTTACTCCTTTTTCTCTCTATCTCTCTTCCTCTACCTCCTCATTATAGATTTGCCATTCAGCTCCAAAAGATTTCCTCTCCTTTCATCCTTTTTTTTTGTGAGAACCCTTCAAAAGAATTGAATTTTCAGTCATTTTGCACTTTAACACCCCCCATCTCTAAGTTTTGTAATGACCTCATTGCAAATAGGATGGGTTCAAATTCAGCTTAGTTCAAATTTTAGAACAGGCTCACAAGGGTGGGTGATCAGGTCGAGATGGTTATTGCGAATAATTTCAAGCTCCAATACGAATATTGGAGGTGGAGTCGGAAGTTCTACAATATGAATCCTAAAGTGCAGTAGGAATGCAATTCAAGAAGGATAAGAACGGTCTCAGGTTTTCAAATGACGGGCTGCCTCCCATTAAGTACTAAGTTTAACACCATCAGCTAGGCATAATGCAACTCAAGAGGAATAGAGATCAAAAGATTCTTAAGCCAAGTTCAAATCGATAAGCTCAAGGAATGGTTTTAGTCTTTGACCATTCACTACAAAAGGGTTTGAGTCATGACTGAGTTTGCTGATTTCAATAATTGCATTTCTAAAGATCCTCCAAACTAGAAAAGATCTGATCCATTTCAATCTTAGTTTTCCTGGGAAGAGCTTGAGTTGAGCATCAAAGAGAAGCACTTTTTGACCAGGATAGAAAGCTTTTCGTGAAATGTGCTGGTCATGAAGGGCCTTAATCTTCTCCATGTAGATACGCGAGTTCTCGTAAGCATCATTGCGTAGTTCATCATGAAAAAGAGTGTGGCATGCAACCTACCTGCATGGATCTTACTTGGCCACAAATACAAGATCAAGCGTGATATCTATTGTAAAAAAAGTTATGGCATAATAAAAAACAATCCCACAATATACACAATGATTTATAATGGAAACCCCTATAAGTAAAAACCACTACCTAAGCGTCTCATCTTAAGATTTTCCTGACTAGGCAATGCTAGTCAATGCACTATCACATACCACTTGAATGAGGGTGGCACAACCTCTTACAATAGTCCCTTCTCTTTACAACCTGAAGAGAAGCACAACAACAACAACGGATCTTTCCCAACAACATGGGATTCGTAATCAAAGCACAGGTAATATGAAAACAATATAATCTTATGGAACCTAAAGGAAAGTCAAACCAGATTTTAGTGGAGTTTCGAATCGACGTGCTTTGGAATGTGTGAAAGCAGCAACACAAAAGCACTTTGAGAGAAAGCACGAGAGCTCTTTTTCTAGATGGATTTCTTCTTTGAAAGTGTGATTGAAAGAGGCTACATACAACCTCTAATTATACTAGCAAATTGACCAGAAAAGGAAGTCAAATTGGTTTATCAATTAAGGTAGTATAGTCGATCAAAATGAGTTTTGATTGGTCAAACTAGTTATTTGATCGATCAATGATTGGTCGATTAATTAACCTAAATGGTCGATCAAAGGTGTATTTATCAACTTCCTAAAATAGGTTGTTTTGATCAATTAACTAAGCTAGTTGGTAGATCAATCAATTTCGTTGATCAATTTTATTATTTGGTCAATCAATTACCCTAAAATCTTATTTTTTATGTAAAGTGCGAAAAATCATTTGAAACTTATTTGAGGTTCCTTACTAGATAGTCTAGACTCAATAAAAATAAAAAGACACTAAGAAGAAATCAGCAATCTCCTAGCTTTAATCCATGAGAAAGTCCTGAAAGATTTAGTCTACAATAAAACATAATTTTATTTCATCAAAACAGAGGTCTTAACATTCTCCCCCTTTTTTATGATAAAAAAATTACAATTATGCATGTGAGAAAATAAATAATTACTTTAGAATTACTCCCCATATCAACATGCATATTTTACTCCCCCTTTTTGCTATCATCAAAAAGATATATAACAAGCGACTTGTTATCAACCATACTTAAACAAGTAAAATTATAAGAATGAAATTGACATTTTCTCCCCCTTTTTGAAGTAAAATTCTGTCAATTATAAAACATGATGTGAAATGAATCATGTTCATCATATGGAAAATATCAAGTTCATGATAGTTTAGAAGGATGTCTATAAAAGCAAATGCTAAGTAGGAGTTATATTTATGAGATGCGTGACGCATGCTGCTTAAAAATAAATGCATATAAAATATATATATTTTTTAAAGATGTTATCTAAATGCCACTTTGATTGTGATCCTGATTCTCCCCTTCAAATAATGATCCCATATCAAGGTTTGGTTTTTTTTTTTTTCCCCTTTTTGTTAAATAACACAAAGCTATAGAATAAATCTATTTTGATTTTCCCTATTAGGTTACTCCCCCTATTTAACTAATTCAATACTCATTTAATTTTATTTAAAGAACTTATTTACATCAAAGAAAGAAGTAAAGAATTAAATTAGGAAATCATACCTGCTAAGGTATAAGGAGTTATACCTAATAATTGTACTTAGGGGGAGGGGTTCTCCACCAATAATTTAGCATCCATTGATCTTGTCCATGCCACCATCTTCCATAGTTAAGTTGATAATTATCGGTTCCTTGAAAGTTACATCTCCAATGGCTATTTTCGTATTGATCTTTCCCATAACCTGCTACATAATTTTCCACAATTTTTTGACACCCATATTCTTTTGGGTTTGTGGTTATTAATTCCTTTCAAGTTAAAGGGTCCATTGAACTCTCTTCTCTTGGCCTTTTGATATAAAAATGCATGCCTAATCTTCTTTTGATTTTTCTTTTTAATGTCCACATATTTTTCTACATTTGTTCTAGCAGAATATTTAAGGTTATTAAGTGTGTCTTCAAAGTGAATATATTGTTCCTTTAGATTTTCTACTTTCTCGTGGAACTCTACATTCATGACTCTTATAGCATCTAATTCCCTTTTCCTATTTTCTAAATCTAGAGATAAATCTTCTTTTTCATTTTCTAAACTTAAGCACTTATCCTTAAGTTCCTTATTTTCATTGTTCAATTTTTTAGCAAATTTGTATAAATCATGACTTGCATCTAATAATTCATCTAAAGTAAGGTCAAAATTTACCTCTTATTCGCTTGATTTTGTTGCCGCCATGAAACATAGATGAGTATCTCTTTTTTCGTGGCTTTCTTCCTAGATATCTGGTTTTGAACTTGGGCTGGAATCATCCCATGTTATTACTTCTTCGTTAGTGGTTTCTTCATGCATGACAGAGAGATGGTTTCATATCTCATATGCACTTTTGCATGAAGCAACTTTGTCAAATTCCTCTCTTGTTAATGCACAAAATAGTGCATTCATGGCTTTAGCATTATTTGTTGCTTTCTTCTCTTCCTTCATTAACTCTTTTTCTTCTTTCTTCTTTGGCATATATTTGGACTCAATGACATGCCAAATCTCAAAGTTCATTGCTTCAAGGATTTTCATTCTTCTTTTCCAATAACCATAATCTAATCCATCGAATAGAGGTGGTCAAACAAATGATTGTCCCTCTATAAAACTTGTTGCTGCAGCCATGTGAAGGTGAGGTGTAATGTCGCCTTCATGATATGGTTTTGATAACAAATGAAAGAGAGTGTGGTGTGCAACCTACTTGCATGGATCTTAGTTGGCCACAAACACAAGATCAAACGCGATATCGATTGTAAAAAAAAAATTATGGCATAATAAAAAACAATCCCACAATATACACAATGATTTATAGTGGAAACCACTACCTAAACTTCCCAGCTTAGGATTTTCCTATATAAGCAACACTAGTCAATCCACTATCACATATCACTTGAACGAGGGTGATACAACCTCTTACAATAGTCTCTTCTCTTTACAACTTGAAGAGAAGCACAATACCAACAAGGGATCTTTCCCAACTTGGGATATGTAATCAAAGCAACAAGTAATATGAAAATAATATAATCCTATGGAACCTCAAGAAAAGTCAAACTAGATTTCAACGGAGGTTCGAATCGATGTGCTTTGGAAAGCATGAAAGTAGAAGCGCAGAAGCACTTTGAGAGAAAGCACAAGAGCTCTTTTTCTAGATGGATTTCTTCTTTAAAAGTGTGTTTGAAAAAGACTACGTACAACCTCTATTTATACTATCAAATCAACCAGAAAAGGAAGCCAAATTGATTGATCAATTAAGGTAGTTTGGTCGATCAAAATGAGTTTCGGTCAATCAAATTAGCTATTTGATCAATCAATGATTGGTCGATTAATTAACCTAATTGGTCGATCAAAGGCATATTTATTAACTTCCTAAAATGAACTATTTTGATAGATTAACTAAGATAGTTGGTCCATCAATTACCCTAAAAACTTATCTTTTATGTAAATTGTGAAAAGCCATTTGAAACTTATTTGAGGTTTGTTAGTTGATAGTCTAGACTCAATAGAAATAAAAAGAAACTAAGAAGAAATCAGCAATCTTCTAGATTTAGTTCATGAAAGAGTCCTGAAAGATTAGTCTATAATAAAACATAATTTTGTTTCATCAAAATAGAGGTCTTAACACATCAATCTCACTCATTTGCAACCGACGGTGGATTTCAACCTTCCCAAGATCCAAATTGCACTTCCATATTCCCCAGTAGGCTTTGTGCTCCATTTCTACAGGAAGATGACACGCCTTCTTGTGAACTAATATAAACAGAAACATTCCTAGCTGGATCTAATGGGCTGTCCTATAGGCCCATAGTGCTTTTGGAAGTCGATTTGACTAATCTTTTATGTCAGGTTGGACTGTGACCTGAAGAATTTTCTTGATCTCTCGATTGGAGAGCTTAGCTAGTCCATTAGTCTGGGGATGATATGGAGTAGAAATTCAATGTGACACCTCATATTTCTTCAACAGGGACTGGAAGTGCACATTCAAGAAGTGGGTCCCCCTGTTAAAGATGATTACTCACAGGACACCGAACAGGGAAAAGATGTGTTCATGAATAAATTTGATTACCACCTTATGATCATTAGTTCAGGTCGAAATGACTTCTATTCATTTGGATACGTAGTCCATAGCTAGAAGGACAAATTCAAAACCGTTCGAATTTAGGAATGGGCCCATGAAATCAATCCCCTATATGTCAAAAATCTTGCACACAAGAATTGGGTTCAAGGGCATCATGTCGCGGTGGCTCATGTTGCCTAAGGTCTGGCAACGAGTGCATGCCCTATGGTAATTGTGTCTGTCCTTGATGAGTATGGGCTAATAAAAGCCTCATTGGACGATTTTCATTGTGGTTTTGTGCCCTAAGAAATGGCCACCATAGGCCTCGTCATGGCAGAAAGAGGGTATATCATTGACCTTGGTGTCAGGAATGCATCTCCGGTTGATTTGATCAACATTGATGCGGATGAGATATGGATCTTCCCAGACATAGTATTGGCATCTGAAATCAATGTCTTTCTTGGCTTTCAGCCAATCAGACAGGATCTAGTTCGATGCCAAATAATTAACGATATCGATATACCAAGGAAGTCTAGCATCAATGCTTAGAAGGTGCTCATCCGAAAAATGTTCAATAATAGGTACGGAGGGGTCAATGATCAAAGAAGGAAGAGATAATGATCAGCAACCACATTCTGTTTTCCCATCTTATCACATATCTCGAGGTAAAATTCTTACAAAAGCAAGATACATCGAATTAGCCTTGGTTTAGTGTCCTTCGCAAGTAAGCACCTTACAGCAGTGTGATCCAAGAAGATAATGACATGGGATCCCAAGAGGTATGATCTAAATTTATACAAATCAAATATTATAGCTAGCAACTCTTTCTCCGTAATTATATAATTATGCTAAGCCTCATCTAGTGTCTTGGCATAGTATATTGCCACTAGTTTCCCATCAATCTTTTGCCCAAGTACCGCTCATACCACATAGTCAGATGTGTCATACATGATCTCGAACGGTTGAGACCAGTCAGAAGATTGTAGATTGGAGCCTAAGTTACTTGGTTGCGCAGGATTTCAAATGCGCGAACATACTCACTTGTCATCTCAAAGGGAGTGTCCTTTGAGAGAAGATTAGTCAAGGAGCATGCAATTTTAGAGAAATCAGATATAAAACATCAATAGAAATTGACGTATCCCAGAAAAGATCGAATATCTTTGATCAAGGAAGGCAAGGGAAGTTTGGAAATTAGATTCACCTTTGCTTGGTCAACTTGGATACCATTCTTAGAAACAAGGTGTCCAAGCGCGATGCCCTCAGGAACCATGAAATAGCTCTTTTCCCAGGAGAGCACCAGGTTCACTTCAATGCATCGCCGGAGGATTTGAACCAAGTGCAGAAGGCAATCATCAAATGTTTGACCAAAAATCAAGAATCCGTCCATGAAGACTTCAAGGTATTTACCTACCATATTGAAAAATATGGCTAGCATGCACCACTAAAAAGTGGCAGACACATTGCATAGTCAAAATGGCATCCTACGAAATGCATAAGTCCCATAAAGGCAAGCAAAGGTGGCCTTCTCCTGATCTTCAGGATGAATTGCCACTTGATTGTATCTGGAGTACCCATCCAAAAAGCAGAAAAACCAACTACCCACCAGCTTCTCAAGGATCTGGTCAATAAACGAGAGAGGGAAATGGTATTTCTTCATGGAGGTATTTAGTTTTCGATAGTCTATACAGACTCTCCACGAGTTTGCAATTCGAGTAGGGATGGTTTCTCCATATTCAGTAGTAATCATGGTGAGTCCTGCCTTTTTATGTACAACCTGAATGGGACTCACCCAACAGCTATCAGAGATGGGGTAGATGATTCCTGCATTGACCCACTTGATGATCTCCTTTTTCATGACCTTCTGGAGATTCGGGTTGAGTCTTCTTTGCATATCGTGAGAAGGTCATGAACCCTCTTCGACATAAATACGATGAGTACAATATGAAAGACTTAATCCAATCAAGTCATCTAGAGTCTAGCCAATGGCTCTACGATGTTGTTGGAGGACAGAAATCAATTTCGTTTCCTGATTAGGAGTGAGTCAAGAATTAATAATCACTAGAAATGTCTGATTTGAACCTAAAAATACATACTTCAAATGGTCCAGGAGTGGTTTCAACTCCAGGATCGAGTTATCAACAGCGGGTGGAGGTTTGGGGCTGGCCTCAAAAGACAAGGTGGAAGCTAGGAATGGGTCTAGATTAGATTCAGGCTCCAAAGTCTTTGGGTCAAGATCTTCTTGTGATTGAGGCCCTTGGAAAATTGGGTTCATCTTAAGAATCAAGTCCTTATCCAAAGAACCTATGTCACATACTTCCTCAATTGTCCCATAGTTTATTCCTTTCTGGGACTTAAAAATATCGATCCTTAACGTTTTATCCTTGAATTTCAATTCGATCTGGCCCTCTTCATAATTAATATTTGCCCTAGCAGTTGCTAGGAACGATCTCCCCAAGATGATCGGCATGTCTTTCAAATTCTAAGAATGAAATTGGCATTTTTCTCTTCCTTTTTCAAGTAATATTCTAATAAGCATGATGTCAAATTAGTCATGTTCAACATATGAAAATTATCAAGTTCATGATAAGGAGATGATGAAATTCATGATAGTCTAGAAGGATGTCTATAAAAGCAAGTGCTAAGTAGGAGTTATATGAATGACGTATGCCGCTTAAAAATAAATGCATATAGAATATATGTTTTAAAGATGTTATCTAAATGCCACTTAGATTGTGATCCTGATTCTCCCCCTAAATAACGATCCTATATCAAGGTTTAGTGTTGATTATTTTTCTCCCCTTTTTGTCAAATAACACAAAGCTATAGAATAAATCTATTTTGGTTTCCCTTGTTAGGTTGCTCCCGCAATTTAACTAATTCAATGCTCATTTAAAAAGAACTTATTTACACCTAAGTAGGAAGTAATGAATTAAATTGAGAAATCATACCTGCTAAGGTCTAAGGAGTTATACCTAATAGTTGTACTTAGGTGGAGGGGGTCTCCACCAATAATCTAGCATCCATCGATCTTGACTATGCCACCATCTTCCATAGCCAAGTCGATGATTATTGGTTCCTTGAAAGTTACATCTCCAATAGTTGTTTTCATATTGTTCTCTACCATAACCTGCAACACAATTTTCCATAAATTTTTTTAGTACCCATATTCTTTTGGGTTCGTGGTTGTTAATTCCTTTCGAGTTAGAGGGTCCATTAGACTCTCTTCTCTTAGCCTTTTGATATAAAAATGCATGCCTAATCTTCTTTTGATTGTTCTTTTTAATGTCCTCATATTTTTCTACATATGTCTTAGTAGAATATTTAAGGTCATTAAGTGTATTTAAAGTGAATATATTGTTCCTTGAGATCTTCTACTTTCTCATGGAACTCTACACTCACAACTCTTATTTCATCTAATTCCCCTTTTTTATTTTTTAAATCTAGAGATAAACCACCTTTTTCATTTTCTAAACTTGAACACTTATCCTTAAGTTCCTTATTTTCCTTCTTTAATCTTTTAGCTAATTGTATAAATCATGATGAGTAAATTCCATCTTCATGGCTTTCTTCCTCGACATCTAATTCCCAACTTGAATTGGAATCATCCCATGTTACTTTTTCTTTAGTGGTTTCTTTGTGCATGACAGAGAGCTGGTTCCATATCTCATATGCACTTTTGTATGAAGCAACTTTGTCAAATTCCTCTCTTGTTAATGCACAAAATAGTGCATTCATGACTTTAGCATTATTTGTTGCTTTCTTCTCTTCCTTCATTAACTCTTTTTCTTTTTTCCCCTTTGGCATATATTTAGACTGAATAATATTCCAAATCTCAAAGACCATTCCTTCAAGAAAAATTTGTATTTTTCTTTTCCAATAATCATAATCTGATTCATCAAATAGTGGTGGATAGAAAAATAATTGCCCCTCCATAAAACTTGTTGCAGCCATGTGAAGGTGAGGTGAGACATCTCCTACATGGTCAGGCTCTAATACCAAATGAAGGTCCCATGGATCTTACTTGGCCACAGACACAAGATCAAGTGTGATATTGATTGTAACAAAAATATGGTACAAAAAAAATAATCCCACAATATACACCAAGATTTATAGTCGAAACCTCTACGGGTAAAAACAACTACCTAAGCCTCCCAACTTAGGATTTGCCCGACTAGGTAATGCTAGTCAATCCACTATCGCACCACTTGAATGAGGGTGGCACAATCTCTTACAAATCACTTCTCTTTCACCAACAAAGAGAAGTCACAAACAACGTTGGGAATTCCAACACAAGTAATCCCAACAATTGAAATGAACAAAGTAAAATGAATACAGAAATTAATCCTATGGAACCTCTAGGAATTGAAATATGCAAGATGAGTTTTCTTTTAGAAGTGTAGAGCGATGTGCTTTTGAAGAGCGTAAAAGAATGAGCACGAAAGCACGCAGAAGAATTAGAGTGGAAGCACTTTTTCTCTTTGATATGTTTTTCAAGGAGTGTTTGAAATGAGGGATGTGGAGCCCTATTTATAGGTGAAAATGGAGCATTTTTTAAATGTTGAGAAAAATCATTCGAAGAAAATTGGTTGATCAATTTACTTAATTAGTCGATCAATTTTCATTTCGATTGCTCATTTTACTTAATTGGTCGATCAATTTTCATTTCGATTGCTCATTTTACTTAATTGGTCGATCAATTCCTGATCGATTAAATATTTAATTGGTAGATCAATTGCGGGAAAATCGAATTTGACCATTAGGCTACTTTGGTCGATCAAAATTCTTATCTTGATCAATCATTTGATTTAATGATCAAGTCTAATATTTTGGTTAATCAATACTATCTAGATATTTATTTTACGATTTAAAAGGTTTCTCCTTTAATCCTGAGGTTCCTTACAGTAATTCTAGACTTAAGAAATATAAAAGAATTACAATGATTAAAGATAATCTTCACTTTGATCCATGAAAAGGATAACTGACTTGATCTGTGTGAGCGTCATCCTAAAAGATTAGTTTACAATAAAACATAATTTTTCTTCATCAAAACACAAGTCTCAACATTTAGGCCTTACTGTATTATTTCCTAAAGTTGAAAAACTCCTAATGGCTAAGTTGTCTTCACCTCACCTGAACATGGCCGCAACAAGTTTTGTGGAGGAACAATCAATTTTCTGACCACCACTATTTGATGGATCAGATTATGGTTATTGGAAAAAGGAGAATGCAAATTTTTCCTGAAGCAATGGACTTTGATATTTGGCAAATCATTGAGTCCAAGTACATGCCAATAAAGAAGGAAGGAAAAGAGTTAATGAAGGAAAAGAAGAAAGTGACAATTAATGAAAAAGCCATGAATGCATTATTTTGTGCATTAAAAAGAGAGGAATTTGACAAAGTTTCTTCATGAAAAAGTGCATATGAGATATGGAACCAGCTCTCTGTTATGCACGAAGAAACCACTAACAAAAAAAGTAACATGGGATGATTCCAACTCAAGTTTGGAATCAAATATTAAGGAAGAAATCCAAGAGGATGGAGTTATTCATCTATGTCTCATGCCACCAATAGAATCAAGCGAAGAAGAGGTAAACTCTGACCTTACTTTAGATGAATTATTAGATGCATATCATGATTTATACAATTTAGCTAAAAGATTAAATAAAGAAAATAAGAAACTTAAAGATAAGTGCACTAGTTTTGAAAATGAAAAACCTAGTTTATCTCTAGATTTAGAAAACAACAAAAGGGAATTAGATGTTATAAGAGTCATGAATGTAAAGTTCCACAAGAAAGTAGAAGATCTCAAGGAACAATATATTCACTTTGAAGACACACTTAAAGACCTCAAATATTCTACTAGAACATATGCAGAAAAATATGAGGACATTAAAAAGAAGAATCAAAAGAAGATTAGGCGTGATGGACCCTCTAACTCAAAAGGAATTAACAACTACGGACTCAAAAGAATATGGGTACCAAAAAAATTTATGGAAACTTGTATTGTAAGTTATGCAAAAGATCAATATGAAAACAAATATCAAAGGTGTAACTTTCAAGGTATCAATAGTCATCGATTTGGCTATGAAAGATGGTGGCATCGATAAGATCAATAGATGCCAGATTATTGGTGGAGACCCCCTCCACCTATGTACAACTATTAGGTATAACTCCTTATAACTATATAATCTTGTCCATTATATCTACTTACTATAACTAGAAAGCTTTAAATCTACACTAGAAAGCGATAAAAAGAGAGGGATGAGGAAATCCTCATCGACAGCTGCTTGGAGGACAAGCCGCGTTGACTGAGCGCCCGGACGATGGGGATGAGATGCTAGACGAGCGAGAACGGAGCTAGCGGACGAAGAACAAAGCAGGGTGACGTCGTAGCGGGACCCGCTTCCCAAATGGTGGTGAGAAGACAACTACAAGATGCTCCACAAAGGGGGTGAGAAGATAGGAAAATTATTTTACTCTAGCTCTAGTGGAGCATCTCGCGTATGGGCCCAACTCGTAGAGCTTTTGAGGAGGTGAGAGGAGAAGAGAAGGGATGAAGAAAATGTGTAGGAGGGGTAGGCTATTTACAAGTGTAGTCATGGGGGCAAAAGGGTCTTTTCAAGGCCTTTAAAATAAATGCAGGGCCTTTAGTGACACTTCTAAGCATTACTAAAGCTCCACATCGTTGAAGCATGTGTGAAACAAGGGCCCTTTGATCACAATCCAACGCCTCTCAAAGAGCCACGTCCGCGGCCCTTCACCTTCAGCCATTCCCGTGCGTAGATTGCGCTGCATCACAATCAGTCGTCCGATCGATGGATCGGACGGCTTAAAAGCCATCAACCCACAGCGCCTCTTCTTGTGACACGTCAGATCGTGCATGCATCAGGGTGTCATCACGTGCGTGTGCACGCCCGCCCATCCACGTTGCCACGTCATCACCTCCGCAACCACTCATCTTAGATCAGGAGGCCAAATTTCGCTAGTGCTTTTTCGTGGATTAAATCTTCTTAGTGCGGATCAAACTTACAGCCTACGCTCTCCATAGAGTGCTCACCCACTACGCTATCGTCATGGATTATCACGCTTTTGTTTTAAGGCTGGTGCACCCTCAGCCATTGGATTAGAATCCAACGGCTGAGATTGAGGGGCGCGAATGAAAGAGAGGAAGGTTGGCAGCTGTGGGCAGCTTTGATGGCGCCACATGGCACCATCTAGGTTGTCCATTTTTCAATGATTGTAGATGGTGCCACGGATGTAGGATCGGGTCAATTTTCATGCCATTAGGCTGCGATTGTTGATCCGAACCCATCCATGCAATTGGATTTGTCATCTGAGATAGGAATTTACACCATTCTGTCCCTTGGCCTCTAGTCTTCCTCGGATTGCATTTGATGCTATGAAGGTTCTATCGGGGTGATCTCGAAGGCGTTGAACTCCAATCATCGCCCTGATCAGATCCATACGGTTGGATCTTCAATCCGAGGCCCCTAACCACAAAAAGGAAAAATTAACCTATAATTTGTGCAAACTAATATAAATGCATGATGATGCATGTTATGCAATATTTATAATGCATGATACTTCTATGACATTAGGAACATGCATAAATAGACATTTTAGTCTAATTAGATGTGTGCACATCAACAGCAACATTGGCCGGCTGTGATGGCGCTACATGCGCTATCATGGCTATCCATCTTTTTCTACTTATAGGGGACACTACAGATGTCAGATTGAGTCGATTTTTGCACCGTTAGGTTGCGATCGTTAACTCAAATCCATCTGTATCGTAGGATTTTTTGTTCAAGGTACGGATTTGTGTCACCATGACCGTTGGCCTTCGATCTTCTTTGGAGTACATATGATGCTATGGAGGTCTGATCAAGACGATTTGGGAGGTGTTGGACTCCGATCGTTGCCTCAATCAGATCTGTATGGTTAGATCTTCAATCTGAGGCCCAAAAATGTGTCTCCTTCTCTCCTGGCCGTTAAAAGGACTAAATTAATATACAATTTATATAATCTATTCTAAAGAGTGATGATGCATGTTATGCAATATTTATAATGTTATATGCTATGAGCCTAGGAACATGCATAAATAGGAAATTTAAGCTAAATAGATGTGTCTACATCACACCTCATGTCTATCTTTTGCTAGTCCCTAGCAAAATTAAACTAAATGCTATTTATAAAATAAGAATTAGGATTCGATTACTCAAGCATAAGTTATTTATCGACATTGGGAAACTTCAACTAAGGTCCTAAACTATAAAGACTCAACAGTGACTAGGTGCTTGCCAAAATGTAGACCACCTAAATCGTCGCCTTATTCCATACAAAAAGAGAAGAAATATTTTGTTTCCTTTTTGCCCTTTTCTAACCTTTTTTGGGCTTGTTGAGTTTAGAATTTCAAGGTAGCTTTCTACGGCTACCCAATAGACCCAAGACTCGAAAAAACTCTAAGTACTAAGCATCTTTATGTGAAAAATGTGATTGACTCACTAAACAGCAATCAGAATGGACTTTGGGTTTCTACAAACGCTAGGTGACTGAAACGCTGTGGGCAACCGGGTTTTATTGTTATAGCGTTGTAGTATAGCCAGTTATTGCCAACATTTCAAATATAAATTTTTTTTACTCGGAAAATAAAAGAGTTCCCGAGGTCGAACTCAGGGAGCAAGTTGTATTCTAGAGATATACATGTTTCTTTTACAAAAATAAAGAAAGAGAGAGAAAGAATTTGTTGTTTTCTCTTTGTTTCTCCTCGTCTCAGATCTTCTTCTTCTTTGTCTGCAGAGGTGATGCTCTTCTTCTTCTTCCAACTGTTCCTGCTCTTCCTTCTTCTTCTGTCTTTCTTCAGATCTTCTTCTTTCTTCTTTGTTTTTCTTCTTTCAGTTCTTCCCTTGTTCTTTTGTGTTCTCCTCTGCCTCGCCTTCTTCTGTTGTTCTTCAGATCTCCTTCTTTCTTCTTTTCTTTTTCCAGTCAGGACGTCGCCCCTCCTTCTTTCTTCTTTTCCCTTCAGGACGTCGTCTGATTTCCAAATCAAACGACTTAAACTGCCTGTTGCTACAGTGTCTCTCTCAGCTTCCTTCTTCTTCCGCGGTCCTTCTTCTTCACCTGTGCCTGCACACTTCAGAGCTTACGTCAGAGGACAAAACCTACTCTACCCTCTCCCCCCCCGCGTCTCTCTCTCTCTGAAACCACTCTTGGGAAAGCTCTCCCAGAGCTGCCGGGTAATCGGGTACGGGTCGCGCCCGGGTCCAGGCCCACCGGCGTGCGTGGTGGGCGAGGAGTGCAGGTCAGTCTAAGTCGGGTCGGGTCAGGTCCGCGGGGCGTGAGCGCGGACGAGACCGGGTAACCGGGCGGGTGAAGGGGACCTCACCCCGTGTGCTGAGGCAGTAAGGCTAATGCACAAAATCAATTTAAACAGTGAAAAGGTTGTGAGGCTTACCGATGTGGGACTAAACGGAGACCTCTCCTCGCGTGCGCCTGCTGGGAGACCGCGGCCTAGCTTCTGCAGCTGCGGCTTCGATTTGCGTCGGTTGCTGGCTGGCTGCCTTCGCAAGACTCCCCGTAATCCGCAGCAGCTGGAGACCTGGAGTCCTCAAGCCTGGAGCGCGGGAGAAGCTGCTTCAATGTGCGTTAATGGCGGTCGAACCTCAAAACCTGTCGGACACGAATATGGCCTCTCGGCCTGATCAAACCACTGGGGAACCTTCGCCGTGGCACGGCGAAGGTGTGGAGCTGCGCGGCAAGCCGCAAGGTGGTGTCTGGCGGCAGCCCTAGGTTGGACTGCAACCGGAGGAATGGGTTTGTTCGGGGGAGCGTTACGGAGGTGTGGAGTGGCAGTGGAGGGGTGGGGGGTGCTCAGTGTGATGAGGCGGAGGTTCGGTGAGGGTCGGCGAGGTGTGTGAGGCTTTGGAGCGATGGGAACATCTCGCCGGAGGGTGGCCGGAGACGAAGGGGGTGACGATGGTCAGGGTCGGTCGAGGGCTTAATTGAACAAATTGAAACCGGGGAAAGAAAGAGGAGAGGAAGGGAAGTAGTTCTAACTTACTTGCAGGGGCGAAGGGGGAGCAGTAGGGCGACAGTCGTATCGACTGTCGCCGGAGAAGAAGATGCTCAGGGAAAGGGGCGGCGGCGAGCAGAGAGCCGGAGAGGCGCCAGCTGGGTGCGGCGTGGCGCGGGAAGAGCAGGGAAGGAAGTCTCTACTGCTGGTATTGCGGCAGAGCGAAGAGGAGGAGGGGGAGGAACCGCCGGAGCTGGTGAGCGTCTGCCGGAGAGAGAAGAGAGGAAAGTTGGGGGTTTTCTCCGTCAGATCCGAGCTGCCCCGGTCGGTGGAGCAACGGGGGGTATTTATAGGGATCAAAACAGGGAGGGAGGCGGAGGGAGACGACGTGTCTCCCTCGCCGGAGGATGGCCGGAGATGAAAACCCATACCGTCCGTGCGTTCGCACGGCCGGTATGGTGGGCTACAGCGACCAGGGGGGTGTCCCTGCGACGGCTGACAACGCAGGGCACCCCTGGTTTACTTGCCAGGCTTTCCCCCTCACCCTGCGCGGCGCCATGCTCCGCGCAAGGTCGCCGGAGCATGGTGCTGGCCAGTTTTGCAGGGGGGACCTGAATGCAAAGAACGAAGGAGAGTTAGTGGCCAAAATGCGACGGTTCAAAAGTTGAGGGCCAAAAAGTAAATATATGAGGACCAAAGTGTAAAGTCGATCAAGGAGGTTTCTTCTTAGGCTCAAGTTTTTATACATGATTAATTAGGACCTAAGGAATCTGATGGTGAATTTATGTAAAAACCCAAATTAAGTTATTAATTGGGCATGGTTCTCAATGTAGGTCAAAATGGGTTCTGAAGGACAAATTGAAGGTTCTAAACCCTAGAGATTATTTTTCTATGAATTTTAGAGGGTTTATTCTATTTTTACTTTGCCTCAAACCTCGTGAATTGAAGTGGGTTGTTTTAGGGTTACAGATTATCACTTAGTTCCTTGGAATTGCTGTAGCCCTTGTCAGATCATCTCATCCCACTTTTATTCTTATTAGGTTGCTTTGACCTATGTTTGGACCCTGAATTACCCTGTATGCAGATTATACTGGTAAAATTGCATTTTTACCCCTTATGACTTGTTTTCTCCTTAAACTCAGAATTCTCTGAGTTAAGCCTTTCCTTGAGTTATGTAGGAGCTTTTATCCTTTGTATTGGGTCAAAATGAGCTAGTTATGGCTCATGATGAGGTTCTCATCATACCCCCATGCCTAGCTTTTGCTAGTCCCTTAGCAAAAACTTAAGGTTTCAACCCTTGTTCTAGACCATGAAGTTCTTAATAGCTTGAGATAAGTATTTTTTTTTTTTTATTTGAGCTTAGATTAGGTTAGAATGCTGACCATAGGCCTAAAAGGTACTCTAGTACCAATCAAGATCCAAATCTGTCTAGCCTTAGCCTCAGTCTCTAGCAAAGATTTTTAAGGTCCACAAGAACTAACCTAAGGTTTATTGGACTTTGTGGTTAAAGCACCCGTGCTTGAAATGATTTTAGCCCTGGCTCAGTTCACAGTGCGTTTGTAAGAGAGAGATAGAAAGTTTTTCTGTTTGGGGAGTTTTCTCTCTCTTTTTCTTTTTAGTTCTAGCCTAGGATTGGCTTTTCAACACGGTCTGTATCAGATTCCTTGCTCCCATCATCAATCCTCAAGGGTTCCTGGCGATCGATGCTTCGAGATAGCACCGCCCATGGCAACCCCCGGAACCCTGGCTATTGAGATTTCGAGATAATCCCATCCATGGTGTTCCGTGGCCGAATCCAGACCCTGGCAATTGACACTTCGAGATAATGCCATCCATGGAATCTGAACCAGCAGAGTGCTTACATGCCCCCAGTAGGATATGTAAATATCCTAAGAGACAAGCACCGAGGAGATGATATTTTGTTACGCATCTTCGAGGGGATTTCCCGCCTCTCCGCGCTGGGAACTCATCCAAATCAACTTGTGTTGATCGGCCGCTCCTATTCTAGGTGTTCTTTTCAGAATTTTGCGATGCTTCTGCGGGATTCTGATTTTTACGCTTACTGAGCCAGGCTGTGTGTGAGGTTAGGGTGCTTAGGTTACTGAGTCCCGTAAACCAAAAATTAGTTAACGAGGCCAAATACTCCCTAAGCCTTAGACCTAATACTTCAGCTTTTCATTTTCCTCAACCTCTTGAGGAGTGTCTAGATCTTAATGGGTACTAAGAGTCTATTCAAGAATGCCTAAGGTTTGCGTTCTTACTAATCTCATTATGCACTTTTCAGTTATTTTCTTGAATGAGGTCTAGAACTTAGGTTAATTCCTTAGTTCCTTACTAATGACTATCACCTTTTCTTATAATTTTGTGCTCCTTTTTCATTTTGTTTCTTTTCTCCTTCTTCTTCACAAAATTTCCTTCTCCTCTTTTCCTCTTATTCCTTTTCGAAAAAATTTTTTTAATTTTTATGGTTTTTTTTTTTTTTGGCATATGTGAATTTTTTTTGTTTGAAACCTTTTCTTACAAGTTTTGCACTTCCATACCCCCCCATGCCTAAGATTTGCAATGTCCTCATTGTAACCTAGGGGGTTTTTATTTAACTTAGTTCATTCCTTAAGACAGAAATTTGGATGAGTGGATGGGTCGGGTTGATTTTTTTGCGGACGATTTCTAATCCCAGATGCAAGCATCTGAGGTGGGGTCGGCTGTCTACAAGGGTGAACTTTGAGTGCAAAAAGGTGTCAGAACAAGTTTCAGGTTTTCAAAGAGAATGACGGGTTGCCTCCCGTTAAGCGATGAGTTTTACGCCATCGGCTGGGAGCAATAAGCTCAAGGGGAAAGGAGGATATAAGATGCCTCAGCCAAATCAGTAGAAGTTACATCAATGAACGGCCTGAGTCTCTGACCGTTCACGATGGAAGGTTCAGAATCGTGGCTGAGTGGACTGATTTCGATTGCTCCATTTCCAAAAACCTGTCGGACCAAATATGGTCCGACCCACTTGGATCTCAGTTTTCCTGGGAAGAGTTTTAGTCGGGCATCAAAGAGTAGGACCTTTTGACCAGGATGAAAGATCTTTCTCGAGATGTGTTTGTCGTGGAAGGCTTTAACCCGCTCCTTGTAGATTTGCGAGTTCTCGTACGCGTCTAGGCGTAATTCATCGATCTCGCTGATTTGGAGTTTTCTGTGGGTCCCAGCCTTGGAAAGATCTAGATTACAGTTCCGTACTGCCCAATAGGCTTTATGCTCCAGTTCTACGGGAAGGTGGCATGCCTTTCCGCACACCAGTCTAAAGGGAGACATGCCCAATTGGGTCTTGTGGGCAGTCCTATAGGCCCACAATGCTTCCGGAAGTCGGGACGACCAGTCCTTCCTGTCAGGTCGAACAGTGACTTGCAAGATTTTCTTGATCTCCCGATTAGACAGCTCAGCTAGACCATTAGTTTGGGGGTGGTAAGGAGTAGAGATTCGGTGAGACACCCCGTATTTGGTCATCAGTGACCTAAACTGAGCATTTGTGAAATGGGTACCTCCATCAGAGATTATTGCACGAGGAATCCCGAACCTTGAGAAAATGTGTTGATGAATGAATTTGAGAACGATTTTGTGATCACAGGTTCGGGTCGGTATGGCTTCGATCCATTTGGACACGTAGTCCACAGCCAACAGAATGTATTCGAAACCATCCGAAACAGAAAAGGGGCCCATAAAATCAATCCCCCAAACATCAAAGATTTCGCATACTAGAATCGGTTGCATAGGCATCATGTCGCGATGGCTCATGTTGCCCAAAGTCTGGCAACGACTGCATGCCTTGCAGTGATTGTATGCGTCTTTGAACAGTGTGGGCCAGTAAAAGCCGCACTGGAGGACTTTTGATGTGGTTTTATGCCCGGCGAAATGGCCACCGCATGCCTGGTCATGGCAGAAAGAGAGGATATTGTTGAATTCCCCTTCCGGGACACATCTCCGGATGATCTGATCGGCACCTATGCGGAAGAGGTACGGGTCTTCCCAAATGTAATACTTGGCATCGGAGCGTAATTTGTCTTTCTTGGCCTTCGGCCAATCGGAGGGGATCTGATGAGATGCCAAGTAATTTACTACATTAGCAAACCATGGAAGGCTAGTACCAATAGTCAGCAGGTGCTCATCGGGAAAATGCTCAGTGATGGGTCCGGAAGGGTCAATTATTTCAGAAGGAAGACGGGACAAGTGATCAGCTACCACATTTTGCTTTCCCGCTTTGTCGCGAATCTCAAGGTCAAATTCTTGCAACAGCAAGATCCATCGGATTAATCGAGGTTTCGCGTCCTTCTTTGCAAGGAGATGCCTCACAGTTGTGTGATCCGAGTATATGATGACACGGGAACCCAGAAGGTACGATCTGAACTTTTCTAGGGCAAATACTACAGCTAGCAGCTCTTTCTCAGTAACCGTATAGTTACGCTGAGCCTCATCGAGTGTTTTGCTGGCGTAGTAAATGGCTACAGGTTTCCTGTCAATTTTCTGCCCCAAAACCGCTCCTACAGCGAAGTCGGATGCATCGCACATGATCTCAAAGGGTTGAGACCAATCAGGGGACTGTAGGATCGGGGCTTGGGTGACTCGGTCACGCAGGATTTCAAATGCTTGAGTGCATTCCTTGGAAATTTCAAAAGGAACATCCTTGGAGAGAAGTGTGGTCAGGGGGCACGTGATTTTTGAAAAATCAGGGATAAATCGTCGATAAAAACCGACATGCCCTAAAAAGGAACGGATGTCCCTGATCGAGCTAGGCATAGGAAGGTGAGAAATCAGATTAACCTTAGCTCGATCCACTTGGATACCTTTCTCCGAAATTGAGTGTCCCAGGACAATTCCCTCAGGCACCATGAAATGGCTCTTTTCCCAGGAAAGAACCAAATTCACATCGATGCACCGCCTGAGTATCTGGATCAAGTGTTGGAGGCAATCGTTGAATGATGCTCCGAAAACTGAAAAGTCATCCATGAAGACTTCCAGATAATCACCTACCATATCTGAGAATATGGCAAGCATGCATCGCTGAAAAGTAGCGGGTGCATTGCAAAGACCGAAAGGCATCCTTCGGAAAGCGTATGTTCCGAAGGGGCAGGTGAACGTGGTCTTTTCTTGGTCCTCAGGATGGATTGCCACCTGGTTATAACCGGAGTACCCGTCAAGAAAGCAGAAGAACCTATTTCCCGCAAGTTTTTCGAGAATTTGATCAATGAAGGGTAGTGGGAAATGATCCTTCTTTGTGGAGGAATTTAGTCGGCGGTAATCTATACAGACTCTCCACGAGTTGGCTAATCGGGTAGGAATGATTTCTCCGGTCTCAGTCGTTATAGTGGTGAGTCCTGCCTTCTTGGGCACGACCTGAATTGGGCTCACCCAACGACTATCGGAGATCGGGTAGATGATCTCGGCATCTAACCACTTGATGATCTCCTTTTTCACGACCTCCTGCAGATTGGGGTTTAAGCGTCTCTGCATTTCACGAGAAGGTCGTGTGCCCTCTTCTGAATAGATATGATGAGTACAATAAGAGGGACTTATTCCAGTCAAATCATCGAGAGTCCATCCGATGGCTCTGCGATGTTGCTGGAGGACAACAATCAGACGGGATTCCTGTTCAGGACTGAGGTTGGAATTGATAATCACAGGAAGGGTCTGATTAGAACCCAAAAAGACGTATTTCAAGTGAGCAGGAAGGGGTTTCAGTTCGAGGATGGGGTTTTCAGCAGCAGCGGGTGGTTCAGTATAGATGTGAGGTTCAAGGGTGGGAGTTACTGGGTTGTTCATATCTGGATTCGACTCCTCTGTTTGCGGGTCAAGATCCTTCTGTGGTTGATGAGGCATAATCGAGTCATTCTGGAGGTGTGATTCATCAACCAAAGTCTTGATGTCACAAATTTGTTCGATGACGCCGCAATTAATTCCTTGTTGGGCCTTAAATATATCAATTTTCAATGTTTGATCTCCAAACTTAAGCTCTATTTGGCCCTCCTCACAACTGATGTTGGCTCTAGCAGTAGCCAAGAAAGGTCTCCCTAGAATGATTGGTGTATCCCTAGGGTTCTCAGGTGCATCCATATCTAAGACTATAAAGTCCACAGGAAAATAGAAATCCCGCACTCTTACAATAACATCCTCGAGAATCCCTTTTGGTGACTTTATAGATCAATCTGCTAATTGTAATGTCACCTCGGTTGGTTTTAGCTCAGATTCTTCTAGATGGTCAAGTAAGGATGTGGGTATCAGGTTTATGGATGCACCCAAGTCTAACAATGCTCTATCAAATTGGGTACCACCTATCTTACAGGAAATCAGGGGAGTCCCAGGATCTTTTGCCTTGGGTGGGAGTCTACTAAGGATTACAGAGCTGGCTTGCTCTGACAGAACAATTGGGCTCCCTCCCTTGGTTCGCGGCTTACGCTGGGGTGTACATATATTCTTTAGAAATCGTGCGTAAGCTGGTATGTGGCGGATTGCATCCATCAAGGGGATGTTTATGTGGACCTGCTCAAAGAGCTTGACCAGGTCCTCCTCAGGGGCCACGGGTTTGGTGGTCTTCTTTCCCTTGGTCAAGGCCTCGGGAAACGGGATCTTGGTTGGTTCTTCTAGGATAGGTCCAGGTTGTGGATCCGGAACAGCGGTATCTTGGATAACTATCCTAGGGTCATGGTTATCAGGCTTGGAGTGGTTTGGATAATGCGGGTCTTGAGTTGTTTTACCACTACGTGTTGTTACAGAATTTAATCCGGCCTGATTCTGGTTTGGGTTTGGTAAGAGGGGTGGCTGCTGCTGAAATCCCGCATAAGAAGTTGAGGCTTCCATCTCGTCTGGAGATGGAGCAGTAGGGGCCTGATAAATCCATTGAGCGTGGCCTAAATTTGGATTCATAACGCGCTTCTGGGTTGGCACGTTATTTGGGTTAGGAAGAGGTTGGGAAGGGAGTGTGCCTGGCTGGCGAGAATTTGCCAACTGGGCCAGTTGAGTTTTAACTTCAGTAAGCTCGTCCTTGTGCTGTTTTTGAATAGCCACATTTGTTTTTTGAATGTCAGCCAGAGTCTGAAGGATTAGGGACATTTGATCCTGATTTGGCCCTCATGGATAAGTAGGGTTGGGCCGAGGCTGAGGCGGCTGGTAATGACGAGAGGGCTGTGGGCGAGACTGAAAAGGTGGTCTTTGGGTTTGGGAATTTCCCGCCCACTGAAAATTGGGATGGTTTCGCCATCCAGGGTTGTAAGTGTTGGAGAATGGGTCGTTCTGGATGGCGTTGAGGTCCTCGCAGGTCTGAGGAACCTCCTGAGAATCAAGGAAAGGGGGAATGGAGTTCCCCCGGCTGGTGTAGAAAGGATCGGATGATCCTCCGATCCAAGAATCAGATGGGGATGGATATGGATCCATCCCAGGGGAAGGTCGGTGGAGGATGTTTTGCACAGTTTCCTGTGTGGAAGGAGGTTGTGCAAAGGAGTTACGCGCGGAGGTGGCTCGCTGCAAGTGCTGAGTCAGCTCATCCACCTTCTTTTCAATGATTGAGACCTTGTCCAATCGACTGGCCATTAATTCCAGGTCGACTGATGCGGACAGGCCTTGCGTCTCATGTGCTCCCTTAAGATTCGTCGCTGCGCGGGTATTCGTCCTGTCGAATAATCCCATGGAGTCATTGTTGATGGAGTTCTCGCACATGTTTTCGAGAATCTCCCATACGGTGTCTTCATGTTGACCCATGATGTTTCCTCCGCAAGTTGCATTGACGAAAAGGCGGATGTCCTCACGGAGTCCCTGGTAAAAAGATTGGACTTGTTCCCATTTAGGAACTCCGTGATGGGGGCACTTTCTCATGAGATCCTGAAAGCGATCCCATGCCTCATGGAGAGGTTCTCCTGATTGTTGAGTGAAGTGTGTAATCTGATGGCGCAAGGCGTTGGTCCGACCAACGGGAAAAAACTTTTTCAAAAATTCGGATTGAAGTTCTTCCCAAGTGTTGATCGGCCGGGTCTGAGTTTGATACCAATGGGCGGCCTTGTCCATAAGAGAAAAGGAGAACATCTTCATGAGAAGAATATCCCGATTTTGCGCATCTGATCCAAAAGTGTGGGCCAGATGCTTTAGCTGTTTGATGTGCTGGAAGGGATCTTCAGAATTAAGCCCATGGAATTTAGGTATAGCATGAATCATGTTGGGCTTTAATTCGGAATCAGGTCCTCCAGTCGGGATTCTGACTCGAGGCTCAATGGCCACCGCAGCAGGATTGTAGTGGTCCCGCATCATAGGACGCTGTGGTGGGTGCACGAAGTTTTGGAAGAGGTCATTGAGTCGCTGGAGCTGGTGTTCCAGATTATTTTCTTCCTCAATTGGCTGAGCCATGATGGGGGAAGAAGAACTTGGTTCTGAATCAGAAGAGAGAATAATGTGAGGGTGTTGTTGCACAAACACGGGCGTCGAGGCTTGGCCTTGACGAGAGCGAATTTCTAAAGGAGGTCTTAAGGGTGGTCTTAGGGACCTCCTTCCGTACATGCACTATTGGAAGAGGTAAGTTTAGAAGGTGCTGGACCCAATCAAGACACCCAAAAATGTGTTGGGTGACTATAGAGGTGCGGGGCAGATGGACCCCTTGATCAGAAAGATCGTCCACCTGAGAATTACCTGGGCAGCCAGAGAGGGAGAGTCCCGCGAAGACCCCTACACGGTAGAGCGTCCCCACGGGTTACAGGGTTTCCCCTACCCGACCTCTCTTGTCACTGCGGTTCCAGGTAGACCAGAATGGGGATCTTGACCTCTTAAGTCTACCAATTTTAAGATCAGGGTGCTTAAGGTTTCACTTGAACTTTAGTCTTTTAAGTGCAAAGGGTGACCTAATTTAAGGTTGGTTGACCCAAGGGGTCAACTTTACCTCTTGTTTTCTTTGAGAGCTTTTAGGTCTTGTCTTTTAGGGTTCAAGTGTTTAGAGAGCCAATTGTTTTAGGTTTTCTTTTGAATAGGTATTTTCAATCAATGGTTTAGGCACACTTCTTTTAGATTTTCTCCATTCTTGATTTAAGTAGTGTGTCTCTAAAACCCTAATGTTGATTCTTATGTTGGCTCTACTTGGTCCAGTTAGTTCTTTGTTGGGTAATTAGGGCTCAAGCAAGAATGTGTTAGCCCTTAAATACCCTTAATAGTGTGCAGGACTAATGAGTTGAAAACATGCAACTCTTTATGGTTACTAAGTATGGAAGACAGGTTAGCCCTATATTGCTTGTTCTTTTCTTTTCTTCCTCTTTAGAGTTTAGGGGTTAATAGCGAGAGGAAAAATTTACCTGTCCTCGGAGTGGTTGTCGTGCGGTTGCTTGTCTTCTTGATTTCCTACACAAAAGAGAGGAGATTATCAGAAATTAAAAAGAAACAGGAATGTTTACCTCTAGAATAGCCGTTGCTCCCCGGCAACGGCGCCAAAAATGAAACGCTGTGGGCAACCGGGTTTTATTGTTATAGCGTTGTAGTATAGCCAGTTATTGCCAACATTTCAAATATAAATTTTTTTTACTCGGAAAATAAAAGAGTTCCCGAGGTCGAACTCAGGGAGCAAGTTGTATTCTAGAGATATACATGTTTCTTTTACAAAAATAAAGAAAGAGAGAGAAAGAATTTGTTGTTTTCTCTTTGTTTCTCCTCGTCTCAGATCTTCTTCTTCTTTGTCTGCAGAGGTGATGCTCTTCTTCTTCTTCCAGCTGTTCCTGCTCTTCCTTCTTCTTCTGTCTTTCTTCAGATCTTCTTCTTTCTTCTTTGTTTTTCTTCTTTCAGTTCTTCCCTTGTTCTTTTGTGTTCTCCTCTGCCTCGCCTTCTTCTGTTGTTCTTCAGATCTCCTTCTTTCTTCTTTTCTTTTTCCAGTCAGGACGTCGCCCCTCCTTCTTTCTTCTTTTCCCTTCAGGACGTCGTCTGATTTCCAAATCAGACGACTTAAACTGCCTGTTGCTACAGTGTCTCTCTCAGCTTCCTTCTTCTTCCGCGGTCCTTCTTCTTCACCTGTGCCTGCACACTTCAGAGCTTACGTCAGAGGACAAAACCTACTCTACCCTCTCCCCCCCCGCGTCTCTCTCTCTCTGAAACCACTCTTGGGAAAGCTCTCCCAGAGCTGCCGGGTAATCGGGTACGGGTCGCGCCCGGGTCCAGGCCCACCGGCGTGCGTGGTGGGCGAGGAGTGCAGGTCAGTCTAAGTCGGGTCGGGTCAGGTCCGCGGGGCGTGAGCGCGGACGAGACCGGGTAACCGGGCGGGTGAAGGGGACCTCACCCCGTGTGCTGAGGCAGTAAGGCTAATGCACAAAATCAATTTAAACAGTGAAAAGGTTGTGAGGCTTACCAATGTGGGACTAAACGGAGACCTCTCCTCGCGTGCGCCTGCTGGGAGACCGCGGCCTAGCTTCTGCAGCTGCGGCTTCGATTTGCGTCGGTTGCTGGCTGGCTGCCTTCGCAAGACTCCCCGTAATCCGCAGCAGCTGGAGACCTGGAGTCCTCAAGCCTGGAGCGCGGGAGAAGCTGCTTCAATGTGCGTTAATGGCGGTCGAACCTCAAAACCTGTCGGACACGAATATGGCCTCTCGGCCTGATCAAACCACTGGGGAACCTTCGCCGTGGCACGGCGAAGGTGTGGAGCTGCGCGGCAAGCCGCAAGGTGGTGTCTGGCGGCAGCCCTAGGTTGGACTGCAACCGGAGGAATGGGTTTGTTCGGGGGAGCGTTACAGAGGTGTGGAGTGGCAGTGGAGGGGTGGGGGGTGCTCAGTGTGATGAGGCGGAGGTTCGGTGAGGGTCGGCGAGGTGTGTGAGGCTGTGGAGCGATGGGAACATCTCGCCGGAGGGTGGCCGGAGACGAAGGGGGTGACGATGGTCAGGGTCGGTCGAGGGCTTAATTGAACAAATTGAAACCGGGGAAAGAAAGAGGAGAGGAAGGGAAGTAGTTCTAACTTACTTGCAGGGACGAAGGGGGAGCAGTAGGGCGACAGTCGTATCGACTGTCGCCGGAGAAGAAGATGCTCAGGGAAAGGGGCGGCGGCGAGCAGAGAGCCGGAGAGGCGCCAGCTGGGTGCGGCGTGGCGCGGGAAGAGCAGGGGAGGAAGTCTCTGCTGCTGGTATTGCGGCAGAGCGAAGAGGAGGAGGGGGAGGAACCGCCGGAGCTGGTGAGCGTCTGCCGGAGAGAGAAGAGAGGAAAGTTGGGGGTTTTCTCCGTCAGATCCGAGCTGCCCCGGTCGGTGGAGCAACGGGGGGTATTTATAGGGATCAAAACAGGGAGGGAGGCGGAGGGAGACGACGTGTCTCCCTCGCCGGAGGATGGCCGGAGACGAAAACCCATACCGTCCGTGCGTTCGCACGGCCGGTATGGTGGGCTACAGCGACCAGGGGGGTGTCCCTGCGACGGCTGACAACGCAGGGCACCCCTGGTTTACTTGCCAGGCTTTCCCCCTCACCCTGCGCGGCGCCATGCTCCGCGCAAGGTCGCCGGAGCATGGTGCTGGCCGGTTTTGCAGGGGGGACCTGAATGCAAAGAACGAAGGAGAGTTAGGGTCCAAAATGCGACGGTTCAAAAGTTGAGGGCCAAAAAGTAAATATATGAGGACCAAAGTGTAAAGTCGGTCAAGGAGGTTTCTTCTTAGGCTCAAGTTTTTATACATGATTAATTAGGACCTAAGGAATCTGATGGTGAATTTCATTTCTATATTAAACCTTGTTTGACCGATCAATTTATGCAAAAACCCAAATTAAGTTATTAATTGGGCATGGTTCTCAATGTAGGTCAAAATGGGTTCTGAAGGACAAATTGAAGGTTCTAAACCCTAGAGATTATTTTTCTATGAATTTTAGAGGGTTTATTCTATTTTTAATTTGCCTCGAACCTCGTGAATTGAAGTGGGTTGTTTTAGGGTTACAGATTATCACTTAGTTCCTTGGAATTGCTGTAGCCCTTGTCAGATCATCTCATCCCACTTTTATTCTTATTAGGTTGCTTTGACCTATGTTTGGACCCTGAATTACCCTGTATGCAGATTATACTGGTAAAATTACATTTTTACCCCTTATGACTTGTTTTCTCCTTAAACTCAGAATTCTCTGAGTTAAGCCTTTCCTTGAGTTATGTAGGAGCTTTTATCCTTTGTATTGGGTCAAAATGAGCTAGTTATGGCTCATGATGAGGTTCTCATCAGTGACCCTAAAGAAAGATTCTGCCTAAAGATGTATCTTTTCGACCGGTAGCTTTCTCCCTACTTTTATTTTTGTGGGGTCAACACAAAGGCGAACCCAGTGTATATCTCTGCGGGTTATTCTACTCCCCGGCTTCTCCCTAAGTGTTAGGAATTATTTGTGAATTTTGTGAGTTGGGCTCTGGACAAACTATAATTGAGGGTTACCTACGACAACTTGCTAGCTATACTCGTGCGGTGAAGTGTGGCTTATTTATTATTTTCTTCTTCTTTTTTCTATTCTTTTTGGATGTTTTTCTTTTTCTTTTCCTCTCTTTTTTAAAAAAGCAAGTGGCTTCCCTAATCTAAGATTTACCTAACGGCAATGGTCAAAGAGATTGAGTCATGTGGTTGGGATCTAGACACCCTCCTATGAGCTGTTACTCACAGCAATGTGCCAGCCATATCACCTTAATTAGCTAGTTAATTTCCGTTAAGACCACCTGAGTAGTGAATCAGTGCAAAATATGTGTAGATGCTTAAACTATAAGTCCCCTGAAATCAAAGGGCGAGTTGATAAATCGTGTACTTATCACCCCAACTTATTTAGCCAATTAAAATTAAATTAAGATGGTGAGGACTTGAGAAACAGGTACACATTTTAGTGGAAACTCAGGCTACTTAAGCCTGTGGACCTGAAGAGTCTACGTGTTCAGGTCCTACTACATCATTTCCTAAAGTTGACAAACTCCTAATGCCTAAGTTTTCGTTTCCTAATTCTTAATTCTTTTGTATTTTTGAAAAAAAAATTATAACAAAAATAAAAAGAAATAAATTCTACAGAATATGGAGCTGACAAAATAATTCAAAGATGAATATATCCACCGACAATGGCGCCAAAATGATTAGCGAGATTTTGCGCGAGAAAAATCATGATTTTAGAAACCCGATCATCACAGTTACGAAAACCTGACTATCAGATAAAATTTATAATCGAAACTCAGGTGAGTCCAAGGTCGAACACGGAGGCTGACGTTTGATTTTAGAAATCAACATTTTTTTTTATTTATTTTTGAAGAGTTTTGGCTTTTTTATTTTTTTTTGGGTATATAATAGGAAATTAGGTCAAAGAAATATCTAATCCATTCTACTCTACTTGCAGATAACAAAAAAGAAGAAGAGAGACAGAGACAGAGAGAGAGAGAGAGAAAATAAGTATATATTAAATCTCAACAAATGTTCACTACAAAATTAATGTGGAAAATAAATCTACGCTATGAAAGCAGTAAAAGAGAGAGAGGTGAGAGAAATCCTCCTCAACGGCTGCTTAAAGGTGAGCTACTTGGACAGTGCCTCGGATGAAGGTGGTGAGGAGCTAGAGGAAGGAGAATGGAGCCGAACGAAGGAGGATGAGGTAAGGCGATATTGCAATGGTGATCCACATTTGGAACGGGGGTGAGATGACGTCCACGGGGGCTCCACGAATGGAGGTGAGAAGTAGGACTAAAAATTATTTTTGGACTCTAGTGGAGCATCCCAGGCTTGGGACAAGCTCTAAAGATCCTTAGAGAGGGGTAGGAAGACCAAGGAAGGGATGGAGGAAGGGGAGAGCATATGAAGGTATTATAAGTGAAAAATGAGGTGTGGCAAATGATTTGGCTGTATCCCACATTCAATGCACATGCAAGACAGGTACCGCTCACCCTACGCACGTGCATAGTTGCGCACAAAGCAATGCATGTGCATGTCCTGCTAGCATCACATAGGCACGTTGTGAAGTCTCCTCCAATGTCAGATGATGATCTTAAGGCTCAGAATCGTGCCTGCTCGTTCCACAGATCACTCCCCTCACACGTGTGATGGCACGTGCGATTGCATGTGCGATCTCACATGCGCCCTCTCCACCGTCGAATGCACATCTTGCAGTTGAATTTAATCATGCCTGCTTTGCGGATCTCAACTCAATTACGCATCATGTTTTGCGAGTGCACGATCTTGACTGCTAAGCTACCGTGAGATTGGGTGCGCATGGATTGTCTGATTGATATTTGACTATGAAGATTATTTTTTAATCGAGCGTTCAAGACGAGAGGAAGTGCAATGTCACTTCTAAGCCATTGGATCAAGATCCAACGGCAGATATCGCGTCAGGCAGGGCCCTTTGGAGATTAAGGCAAGGGGCTTGAGGGAGATGTGGTGTGAGTGCATTTGTTGGATGAGGAACCAATGGTGGTGGCTTGCATGATGGTCGAGGCGACGTGGAGGTAACTCGAACGTTGGATGATGATCCAACGATTCTGGTAGATCAGGGACGTGCCTTTAGAACTGAGCAAAGGCTAAACGACGACATTGGGTGACTGTGATGGCGTCACGTGGTGCCATCATGGTCGTCCACCTTCCTTTGCTTGTAGGGGACACTACAGATGTTCGATTGAGTCGATTTTCACATCGTTGCACTACGATCATTGACCCAAATCCATTCATATGGTCATATTTTCCATTCGAGGTCTGAATTTACGTCACCTTGCCTCTTGGCCTTTGATCTTCTTTGGATTGCATATGATGCTACAGAGGTTCGATCATGGTGATTTCAGAGGTGTTGGGCTCCAATTGTTATCCTAATAAGATCCGTACGGTTGGATCTTCAATCCGAGGACCATAAATGTGTCGCCCACTCTCCTAGCCATTAAAAGAAGTAAATTAATATACAATTTATTCTAAATGAGTGATGATGCATGTTATGCAATATTTATAATGCTAGATGCTTCTATGAGCCTAGGAACACGCATAAATAGGGAATTTAAACTAAATAGATGTGTCTACATCAAGATACCCAGGCCAATGTCTTGAGTCCAAATCAATGATCATTTAGATCTCTGGTTGCAAGGGTTAGATAGTTGGGTTTGGCTACACTGATGCTCCCAATAGGAGCAAGATACTTTAAGCATGCCTACTCAGTTTGGTCTCGAAAGAGATCTCCTCCAATCATCCTTTTGGTACCTTGATGCTATCAATGTATGCAAGCACCTATGGAGCTTTCATTATGAATACCTCATTTTAACGACTAACACGTGGCTTGTCACCATAATCAAGAGCTCTTCAAATTCTAGGGTTACTCTGGTAGCTACTAGCTACCACATATCCTTGAGTCCCTAACTCACATTGGTGAACTCTTCGTTCACGAGATCAAGGTTTCATATCCTACGGATCCACCTATTATGACCTGTTCACCTTCATTCGTTCACTTGGTGGCTTCCTAATAGGGTAGTCTCGACATATGGACTAGCTAGGTCTCTTATGGCTTACATAAACCCTAGAAAAGTAAGAAATATTCATTGGACTCTTAACAGAGTTGATAACTCCACTTGTTCAACATTTAGGCCATTACTTAGTCATTTAGTATAAACTTTTAGGCCTAATTTGGGTGACTTTTAGGCTTGACATAACTAATTCATACCTTTGAAATAGGGCCATGAATTCCCTCTTATCAAGGTTTTATTATTGGGTCGTAGGTACCTTAGAGCAGATTCCATGTTTAGTACTCAAGTCAGGTCCATAAGAGGGTGTAACGACCCGGTTCCCGAGTCCCTACGAGACACGAGAACTGGACCGACTCGACTAATCCCAAGACCTAGTCGTCCAACGAGGAAGTAACCAAAAGACAGTAAAATAAACCACATTCAGCATGAATATAACTAACAGTAAGAAAGTACAGCAGAAAGGAAAGAAATTACTACAGTAGGTACCACCACAACAGTAAAACAGCATTTATCATATAACAAGAACGGCAGGTAAAGAAAGTACAGCGGAAACAAAAACTACTCACCAAAATAGAAACAAAAGAGGTACAAGGACTGTGGTAAACTCTACTGGACCCTACTTGGCCCAGCGTCCTCTGCAGCCGCCGACCCTGGCTGCTCAACACCTGGTCCTGAAAAAGGTAACGAGTGTAACATGTCAGCAAAACGCTGAGTAGAGTGGCAAACTAACTAAAGGCAACAGTAGAGTGTACAGTAGCTGTTATGTTCTATTACTTCCTTTATTCACATCTTTCAATTTTTCTCACTATTTCATTTATTTCTCAGGTCCTTTACTTGATCTCGAATGTCCTCGTGGGAACGATCTTGATTGCAGTCTTTTCCAAAAGTAGAAGTAGCACGTGGTGCTCTCCTGGCCGGGAGAGTCCCCCGTGGTGATCCTACCCTCAGTCAACCACCCCAAGGTCACTGACAGACGTAACGGTGACTACGGCACGCGCGATAAACGCACAGGTAGCTAGCCCGCACTGGCACGCGGTCAGTCGTTTCCGTTAACGGGTGCGCCCAAAGCACAGCACGGAACCAGGGCAGAGCCCTCTCAGTAACAGGGGTCCAACCCCTCCACAGTAACCAAACCGGGGCCTTGCCCCTGCACAGTCCGCGCACCCTCGCCTGACTACCCTGGTTTGCCCTAGTGGGCCTAACAAGTCGGTGAAGGAGGCTAGCAGAACCCCGGGGCCCGTGGGGTAGCTAGTACTCTCCTAACACTACTAGCTCTCCTCGGTACTACGTACACGAGGGCCAACAAGTCGGTACAGAGCAGCCAATCCTAACCCCGGGTCCCTGGGGCGGCTAACCCCACTCTGCACTAAACAGGTACAGGTACTTCCCTTGGTACTGCGTACACAAGAGACAGTACAAACTACATCTCAGTTCCATTCCTTTTTCTTTCCAGGAGTTCTACTCCTAATTCCCCGTAGGGTTCCAGCTCTTTATCTCAGAACATCATATGTTTCACTTTCCAGATTCACGTTCTCAAAATCCATGATCTCAAACATGTTTCTTTATTCATAACAGGCAGCTGTTAATTCAAATTACAGGCAGCTTTATATTCCTTTCCATTTTTCCAAGACTGCAGTATTATACATTCCACTAGTTTTTCCATCCTAAGATTCATGCCACATCCTAGGATCTAGCATACAACTAGTTTTCCAGCCCTAGGATTCATGCATCACCTAGGAGCTATCATTCCATACATTTCTCATTCCTAGGATTCATGCAATGTCCTAGATTCTAGTTATGGTTTCATACTTTAACAGATTTTATTAATAACTTAAGCCACTCTACCAGGTACAACGGGAGTAATGGGGGCGTGATCGGGAATCCTGCGTGCCTCCGCGACTTTCAAGACTGCAACCGAACGAGGTCCTATCACAAGGATCAAACACAAGGAGTGTCTCAAAACAGTGTATAGCTACTGTAGACGGGTAGAGGAATTAATTCTGAAACAAACGCAACTCGAATCGCGGAAAACGGAGCCCAAACGGGCCCTAAACGGGTCGAGAAAGACGATACTGTGCAAAATCAGACGTCTGGAACTCCTTCCAGACGTCTTAAACGGTGGATCAGAGAATTACCTGTTCAGCGTGGTTTCCCAGACGTCCAGAAGTCTACGGGGACGTCTGTCCTATACCCCAGACGTCCGATGGTCCACACGGACGTCTGTAGGTCACTCCCGCCGTCTGGTACAACTTCCAGACGTCTGATTCGCAAAGGATGGCGAATTAGCGAACCTGCGTAGAGCCAACCCCCCTCCCTCAGTACGGTCAGTCGACAAGAAGGAAGAAGAAAGCGGAAACTCACCTTTCAGGCGTCTGTATGATCTTACAGACGTCGACCTTGCCGTCTGGCTATCAACCCAGACGTCTGATTCTGGAAATTTTTCCAGAATCAGAACCCTGCTCGGCCTCCGCTCGCGACGCCGCCCGCGTCGCACCTCGCGCGTCTGCTGCTCAGCCCGCAGCAGGTCCCTCTCCGCGTCGTTCCGCGCCCCCTGCGCCCTCCGTCGGTTGGCCAAGCCGCTCCGGCGAGCTCGCCCTCTCGGCAGAGCTCCGCCCTCGCACGCCGCACCTCCGCGCTCACTGCGGCCGCCGCTGCCGCCCTCGCGTCCGCTCGCTCTCGCGCACAGGAAGGAGAAGAAGGAGGAGACGGTGGAGACGGGAGGGGAGGCGTGCCCCTTTTAACGTCGCCCGGAGAGGAGAGAGAGAAGGCGGCAGGCCGCCTGCAGCCGCAGAGAAAAGACGGAATATGCGGTCTGCGCGCTCAGGCGCGCAGGCGACTCGCGTGTGTCGAAAATAACGGATTTCCAGACGTCTTGAAACTATCCCAGACGTCTTATCAGACGTCTGGTTGTGATCCCAGACGTCTTGTCCGACGTCTGAGCCACCTCCCAGACGTCTTAAAATACGTCTGGGGCACACATTCGTTACAATATAACAAACTCAAAGGAAGTTTCGTCCCCGAAACTTGCGCCAACTAGGGTGCGGGAAAAAGATGTCCAAATAACCATAACAAACTCAAAGAGGACCGAAGCCGGTCCGAAAAGACGTACCCGCGAAAAGCTCTGGGTACCGCTCCCGCATTGCCGCCTCAGGCTCCCAGGTAGCCTCCTCGTACCGCTGGCTCCTCCACAAAACCTTTACCAGGGGTACTTGCTTTCGTCTCAACCTGCGGACGGCTCGGTCTAGGATCTGCACTGGCCGCTCGGGGTAGGTAAGGTCGTCGCTCACCTCGACGCTCTCGTGACTCAGTACGTGGCTGGGATCGGCTACGTACTTCCTGAGGTTGGACACGTGGAACACGTCGTGCACACCAGAAAGCTGCGGGGGAAGGGCAAGTCTGTAAGCAACGGGTCCAACCCGCTCCAGGACCTCAAAGGGCCCCACGAACCTAGGCGCGAGCTTCCCTCTCACCCCAAACCGCTGTAAGCCCTTCATGGGCGAAACACGAAGGAAGATGTGGTCCCCAACCTCGAACTGCACCTCTCTGCGTCTGCGATCTGCGTAGCTCTTCTGTCTGCTCCTGACAGTGCGGAGTCGTCTGTGGATCTGCTCAACTACCTCCTGACTCTGCCGGATCAACCTGGGGCCAACCTCCCACTTGGTCCCCACCTCAACCCAACTCAAGGGTGCCGTGCATTTCCGTCCGTACAGAGCCTCGTAGGGAGCCATGCTGATGCTCGAGTGATAACTGTTGTTGTATGCAAACTCCGCCAGGGGCAGGTGCTCCTCCCAAGAGCCCCTCCAGTCTAGTACACAGGCACGCAAAAGGTCCTCAAGTGTCTGTATCGTGCGTTCCGACTGTCCGTCCGTCTGGGGGTGGTAAGCCGTGCTAAACCTCAACCTCGTCCCCAAAGCCTGCTGAAACTCAGCCCAAAACTGGGACGTAAAGCGGGTATCCCGGTCGGATACGATCTCCCGCGGAACTCCGTGTAGTCGCACCACATCACGGATATACCTCTCTGCCAACTGTGCTGGTCCCAAAGTGACTCGGATCGGCAAGAATCGCGCCGTCTTCGTCAATCTATCCACTATTACCCAGACTGTGTCGTGTCCCCGCTGGGTAACAGGTAAGCCCACCACCAAGTCCATGGTGATGCTTTCCCACTTCCACTCTGGCACTGGAAGCGGCTAAAGTGGCCCTGCAGACCTCTGATGCTCGGCTTTCACCTGCTAGCACACTAAGCACTGCTGCACGAACTCACCCACATCCCGCTTCATCCCTCTCCACCAAAACTCGCGTCTCAAGTCATGGTACAATTTCGTGTTTCCGGGATGTATGGTGAATCTGGAACCGTGTGCCTCAGTCAGGAGCTCTCTCAACAGCTCCTCATTTCTGGGAACGCACAACCGTCCCCTCAAGCGTAACACCTGGTCTGCGAAAGAGAAGTCCCCTGGGTCCCCTGATAGTACTCTGTCGCGCAAAGACTGCAAGTACGGATCGGCCATCTGTCCCATGATGATGCGGCCTGTCAACTCTGGCTTGGTCTGCCGTGTCACCGTCACTGCCCCACAGTACCCTCGTAACTCTAGAGGTCGCCAACTGCCCACCTCCTCCAAAAGGCTCCAACTCTGTAACTGTAGACTGGCCAAGCGTGCGGGCGCATTACGGCTCAAGGCGTCAGCCACCACATTGGCCTTTCCCGGGTGGTAGGAGATGCTGCAGTCGTAGTCCTTCAGGAGCTCCAACCAACGTCTCTGTCTCATGTTGAGCTCCTTCTGGTCAAAAAGATATCTGAGGCTCTTGTGATCTGTAAAAATCTCGAAGGTCTCACCGTACAAGTAGTGCCTCCATGTCTTCAGCGCGAAGACAACAGCTGCCAACTCTAGATCGTGGGTAGGGTAGGTATGCTCATGGGGCTTCAGTTGCTGCGAAGCGTAAGCGACCACGTGACCCCTCTGCATGAGCACACCTCCTAACCCCTGCAAGGAAGCGTCCGTGTACACAACGAACCCGCCACTACTGTCAGGGATGGTGAGCACGGGAGCCGAGGTCAACCTCTCCTTCAGCTCCAGAAAACACACCTCACAGGCGTCTGTCCAAGTGAAAGGCACGTCCTTCCGGGTCAACTGTGTCATAGGACGCACAATCTGTGAAAATCCTCTGATGAACCGTCTGTAGTAACCTACCAGTTCCAGGAAACTGCGAATCTCAGTGACTGAACGCGGTCTCTCCCACCTGAGCACTGCCTCGACCTTGGCGAGGTCCACCGCCAGGCCGTCTCCAGAGATCACATGACCCAAAAAGGTCACCTCCCTCAACCAGAACTCGCACTTGCTGTATTTGGCGTACAGCCTGCGTCGTCTCAGAGTGTCCAGAACCATCCGCAAGTGCTGTCTGTGCTGCGTCTAGAATAGATGAGTACATCATCTATGAAAACCACCACAAACTGGTCCAAGTACGGTCTAAACACCCGGTTCATCAGGTCCATGAAAGCAGCGGGGGCATTGGTCAGCCCAAACGGCATGACCAAAAACTCGTAGTGTCCGTACCGGGTGCGGAAAGCTGTCTTGGAGACGTCGGTCTCCCTGATCCTCAACTGGTGGTATCTAGACCTCAAGTCGATCTTGGAAAACACCGTGGCACCCCGCAACTGGTCAAGCAAATCGTCGATCCTCGGCAGCGGATATCTGTTCTTGATGGTGACCCTATTCAGCTGTCGGTAGTCCACACAAAGGCGTAGGGTCCCATCCTTCTTCTTCACAAATAGTACCGGGGCTCCCCAGGGAGACGCACTGGGCCTCACGAAACCTTTCTCCAAAAGGTCCTGCAACTGGGACTTGAGCTCTCGCAGCTCAAGCGGTGCCATTCTGTATGGCGCGGTGGAGATGGGGCTGGTCCCTGGTACTAGTGAGATCTCAAACTCGATCTCACGCTCGGGCGGTAATCCTGGTAACTCGTCTGGAAACACGTCGGGGTACTCTCTGACCACCGGGATGCTCTGGAAGTCTGCCACGGGGCTGTGCTCTGCCACCACACAAGCTAGGAAGCCCTCACACCCACTGGCTCAAAAGTCTCACCGCCCGAAGTGCCGAAATGCACCTGAAACCTCCGTCCACTGGCTGCCCGTGAAACTCGAAAGAAGGCAACTCCGGAATGGAGAAGACAATCTTCCTCTCAAAACAGTCTACCAAGGAGTGGTAAGCGGACAGCCAATCCATCCCCAGAATCACTCCAAAGTCCTCCATCTGTATCATAATCAGGTCAGCTGGCAGGCTATGTCCCCCGATGCTGACCTCGCAACCCGTGTACACCTCCTCAGCTACAAACAGCTGACCACTCGGGCCTCTGATTACGAACGGATTCTCTAACAGTGTATAATCCTGGTCTAAACTAACTGCGAAACTGGCTGCGACAAACGAGTGCGTAGCGCCGGAATCGAAAAGCGTGTAAACGAGTCTGCCAGAAACTGAAACCATACCTGCTACCACGGATCCTAATGCTCTGGCGTCCCTGTGTGTTAGGGCGTTGATACGCCCCTCAGCCCTAGGTGCGGACGAAGCAGCCACACTCTGCGTCGGACGGGTAGGTGCTGGCCGGTACCCTCCTCGCGACTGCTGTCCTCCTCCTCGCGCCTGGGAACCGCGGCCTCCTGCGCGCCCTCCAATGCTCTGCGCGGGAAGTATCTGCTGACCTCCTGCCCTAGACGGGCAGTCCCTCCTGACGTGGCCCGGCTGGCCACACTGGTAGCAGAGGGGAACCCGACTCCCGTCCTCAGTGAGTCCCTGCTGTCGGCTAGGCGGGGGTCCGGTGCTGGCGACTGGCCCCTGTCGAGGGCCCCCAAAGGCCACTGATGGCCCTGCACAACGTGATGGCTCTCCTGCGGACGCCACGTGTCTCCGTTGAGTTCTCCTAACACGCCTGGTGTGGCGGCGGAAATCTCGTTCCACCACTAACTCCCCTGTCGTACACTCGGAAGGGGGAAGGGGTGGCGACGTGGGTGGAAGCTGAAATTCTTCTCGAACCACCTCTCGAATCAGTTGGACGAGGTCCCGAGACGGTATACTCAGGAGAAGAGGAGGGGTAGTATGTATTCCAAGCCCGACACATCTGTCCCCCGGGCCCTGACCTCGGCCGCGCCTGCGGCCCACCCTCCTAGCTCCACGACGCGGCATCTCCTACAATGGAGACGCGAAACAAAATGAAAAGCGTCAAAACAGACGATACCAAATGAAACTTCTAAGAGCTCATGTCAAGAGGTATGTTGTGGTGGCTACTCTAGTTATAACATGTGAATTGGTTATTTTCCAGTCAGTTGATTCACTTCTCGGGACGACCTTGCTCTGATACCATCTTGTAACGACCCGGTTCCCGAGTCCCTACGAGACACGAGAACCAGACCGACTCGACTAATCCCAAGACCTAGTCGTCCAACGAGGAAGTAACCAAAAGACAGTAAAATAAACCACATTCAGCATGAATATAACTAACAGTAAGAAAGTACAGCAGTAAGGAAAGAAATTACTACAGTAGGTACCACCACAACAGTAAAACAGCATTTATCATATAACAAGAACGGCAGGTAAAGAAAGTACAGCGGAAACAAAAACTACTCACTAAAACAGAAACAAAAGAGGTACAAGGACTGTGGTAAACTCTACTGGACCCTACTTGGCCCAGCGTCCTCTGCAGCCGCCGACCCTGGCTGCTCAACACCTGGTCCTGAAAAAGGTAACGAGTGTAACACGTCAGCAAAACGCTGAGTAGAGTGGCAAACTAACTAAAGGCAACAGTAGAGTGTACAGTAGCTGTTATGTTCTATTACTTCCTTTATTCACATCTTTCAATTTTTCTCACTATTTCATTTATTTCTCAGGTCCTTTACTTGATCTCGAATGTCCTCGTGGGAACGATCTTGATTGCAGTCTTTTCCAAAAGTAGAAGTAGCACGTGGTGCTCTCCTGGCCGGGAGAGTCCCCCGTGGTGATCCTACCCTCAGTCAACCACCCCAAGGTCACTGACAGACGTAACGGTGACTACGGCACGCGCGATAAACGCACAGGTAGCTAGCCCGCACTGGCACGCGGTCAGTCGTTTCCGTTAACGGGTGCGCCCAAAGCACAGCACGGAACCAGGGTAGAGCACTCTCAGTAACAGGGGTCCAACCCCTCCACAGTAACCAAACCGGGGCCTTGCCCCTCCACAGTCCGCGCACCCTCGCCTGACTACCCTGGTTTGCCCTAGTGGGCCTAACAAGTCGGTGAAAGAGGCTAGCAGAACCCCGGGGCCCGTGGGGTAGCTAGTACTCTCCTAACACTACTAGCTCTCCTCGGTACTACGTACACGAGGGCCAACAAGTCGGTACAGAGCAGCCAATCCTAACCCCGGGTCCCTGGGGCGGCTGGCCCCACTCTGCACTAAACAGGTACAGGTACTTCCCTTGGTACTACGTACCCAAGAGACAGTACAAACTACATCTCAGTTCCATTCCTTTTTCTTTCCAGGAGTTCCACTCCTAATTCCCCGTAGGGTTCCAGCTCTTTATCTCAGAACATCATATGTTTCACTTTCCAGATTCACGTTCTCAAAATCCAAGATCTCAAACATGTTTCTTTATTCATAACAGGCAGCTGTTAATTCAAATTACAGGCAGCTTTATATTCCTTTCCATTTTTCCAAGACTGCAGTATTATACATTCCACTAGTTTTTCCATCCTAAGATTCATGCCACATCCTAGGATCTAGCATACAACTAGTTTTCCAGCCCTAGGATTCATGCATCACCTAGGAGCTATCATTCCATACATTTCTCATTCCTAGGATTCATGCAATGTCCTAGATTCTAGTTATGGTTTCATACTTTAACAGATTTTATTAATAACTTAAGCCACTCTACCAGGTACAACGGGAGTAATGGGGGCGTGATCGGGAATCCCGCGTGCCTCCGCGACTCTCAAGACTGCAACCGAATGAGGTCCTATCACAAGGATCAAACACAAGGAGTGTCTCAAAACAGTGTATAGCTACTGTAGACGGGTAGAGGAATTAATTCTGAAACGAACGCAACTCGAATCGCGGAAAACGGAGCCCAAACGGGCCCTAAACGGGTCGAGAAAGACGATACTGTGCAAAATCAGACGTCTGGAACTCCTTCCAGACGTCTTAAACGGTGGATCAGAGAATTACCTGTTCAGCGTGGTTTCCCAGACGTCCAGAAGTCTGCGGGGACGTCTGTCCTATACCCCAGACGTCCGATGGTCCACACGGACGTCTGTAGGTCACTCCCGCCGTCTGGTACAACTTCCAGACGTCTGATTCGCAAAGGATGGTGAATTAGCGAACCTGCGCACAGCCAACCCCCCTCCCTCAGTACGGTCAGTCGACAAGAAGGAAGAAGAAAGCGGAAACTCACCTTTCAGACGTCTGTATGATCTTACAGACGTCGACCTTGCCGTCTGGCTATCAACCCAGACGTCTGATTCTGGAAATTTTTCCAGAATCAGAACCCTACTCGGCCTCCGCTCGCGACGCCGCCCGCGTCGCACCTCGCGCGTCTGCTGCTCAGCCCGGAGCAGGTCCCTCTCCGCGTCGCTCCGCGCCCCCTGCGCCCTCCGTCGGCCGGCCAAGCCGCTCCGGCGAGCTCGCCCTCACGGCAGAGCTCCGCCCTCGCACGCCGCACCTCCGCGCTCACTGCGGCCGCCGCTGCCGCCCTCGCGTCCGCTCGCTCTCGCGCACAGGAAGGAGAAGAAGGAGGAGATGGTGGAGACGGGAGGGGAGGCGTGCCCCTTTTAACGCCGCGCGGAGAGGAGAGAGAGAAGGCGGCAGGCCGCCTGCAGCCGCAGAGAAAAGAGGGAATATGCGGTCTGCGCGCTCAGGCTCGTAGGCGACTCGCGTGTGTCGAAAATAACGGATTTCCAGACGTCTTGAAACTATCCCAGACGTCTTATCAGACGTCTGGTTGTGATCCCAGACATCTTGTCCGACGTCTGAGCCACCTCCCAGACGTCTTAAAATACGTCTGGGGCACACATTCGTTACAGTTGAGTATTGGTACTAATGTTTAGTATAGGTACTAGCTAAGACCAGTACCGGTACTAAGCTTTAGTATCAGTACATGGTGCCTGCTAGCCCTAAGTAGGCACTAGCTTTTAACTAGCATCGATACTAAGCCTTAGTACCAGTATTGAGCTGTTACAGTAACATAGTTTGAATGTAATTAGCCTATTTTGAATTCTAAATCAAAAACTTAAGCCTTAAAACATGCAAAAACCTTTTATAAGGTTTCCTAACTGATCAAAGATCACTAAGACTATATAAAAACTTCAAAGAACCCTAATTGAGTAACCAAATTTTCATTATCCTCATTTCACCCACCATACAAGTCAATGTGCATACATGCAACAAAAACACTTGAATACAACTTTGACTCCACATGCAATGACAATATTATTATAAATCACCCCACATTTATGTTCCTAAACATATATATCAAAAGGAAAAATATTTCTGAATGGAGAAAGGGGTCCCTACCTCAATTTGAACCCAAGTTCTCACTTCTTAAGGATGACAAGAGTAGGGCTTTCCTCTTTGCTTCTCGTTTGCCTTGGCTTCCCTTCCTCCTTCCTCATGGTCTTTAGGTAGTCGTATGTCCCCAACAACAACAACAACCCCTACCACCTCCTCCTTCCTACCCAATCAAGCCTTAAACCCAAAGAATAGAGAGATTAGCGGAAGGATTCAAATTTGGGATCTAAATTAGGGACTTTTACTTGTAGTTAGGTCACAATAGGGTTCTAAGTGGCTCCTTGGCTGCATAAGGAGGAGACAAATGGAGGAGAGGGTGTGGTTAGTGGCAGAGAAATGGAAAGGGAGAGGAGAGTTCACGCAAAAGAAGAATGAACATTTCATGCTCAACTTACTCCTTAAATATAGGTTGGACATTCTGCAAAAGCGCCCTTCCACCCAAAAACTATTGTTAAAAGGAAGTCTCCCTTCTTCCTCCTCATTTCACCCCTCATCACATACAGTTGAAGGGCTTTGATCAATGAGGCCTTAATTAGAGAAATTGGCCTTAAGTATTCCCTTGATCTACTTGTTAGCAATCTAATTAAGGTTAGATTGACTTAATTAGGCTTATTAAAATTCAAGCCCTTAAATCTATCAATGAATTTACACATTAAAGGTCTTAGGCGATTAGTTAGCATTTTAGTAATGACTTTGTAAATGGTATTTGTGAGGCTTATTGGCCTATAATCTTTGTGCTCCATAGGAATGTCCTTTTTAGGGATAAGGCCAATAAAGGTTAGATTAAGAGAGCTAGGTACATGGGAGGTTCTTAAAACACATTGGATGAAGTTATAGAGGTCTCCCTTAATAATATGCCAAGTGAGCTGAAAGAATAAGAGGAAAACCGTCGAGACCGAGGGATATTAAGGGTTTCATGGAGAAGAGGGACTCCCTAATTTCTAGTTCATTTGGAATGGACCAAAAAGAATCCCTTTCATTAGATGTTAGGAGTTTAGAATGGTTAAATACATTAGGGATACTTGGGCAAGTATGAGGCTCATTGAATATGCCTTCATGGTAACTTACAAAGGAGTGCTTAATACTCTCCTCATCAATTATAATGTCATTGGGGCTCTTGATGCAGGATATCTTGTTTTTCCTTTTTATTTGGGAGGCAAGTAGGTGGAAATAGGAGGTGCTCTTGTCTCCTTCAACTCATTTGTATGTCGCTTGCTAGGCCAAATAAGTCCTCTATCTTTGAGTGGTAATAGGGAGGATTCTTGAAGAAAGTATCATTTGAATTAAGTCATGCAAAATTCATATCAACAACCCTCTAGAAGCTAGACATTAATAACTTTGAAGGCAATGGACAAGGCTATTGATCTATAGAAGAGTGCTGACTGGCTAGAGCATGCATCAATTGCTTTTCTCTCTTTTTGGTAGCTATGGCCATCAACGATCGTATCAATGCAATCCCACATGTATATGACATTATTTTCAACTGTCTATAGGCTAAATAACCTACTTGATGGTTGTTATTATGCTAAACGGTGGAACTCTCTGACTCATTTTGTGGATCAATAGTGTAAATCCATAAATACCGTGGCTCTTGGTTTGTCTAAAATCCAAAAAGAGCGCATCGCACATGCCTACATGCGTGTAGCAATTTAGAGAAACTTCTCTTGCTTACATTAGAGAAACCCTACCTTCCTCGGTAGTTGCTTACCAATCGTAGCACATTTGTCTACTCTTGTATTCCCTCTAGATCTGATCGGAAGGCAAAACAAATGTCATTTCCAAGTTTCCCATTTAATTAACTAAAACAATCATGCCGTTTATTGCTATTGTTTTAGTGACGGCTATTGGATAAACCTATAGGTTGCGAACTTATAAATTCTGTTGCCATTCGTTCAAAATGTATATCATTACATTTCACTAAACAAGTTTTTCTGAATGTTTTTTCAAGACTGTATTTTATCATTTGATTTGGCATCCTAGCCACACAGTTTGACCAATGTTCTTTTTATATAGATTTGTTACAGCGAAACCCTGGAAACCACATGTACCAAGTAAGAACGCCAGTTGCTGTGGCTGTCACCCAAAACTTGAAGCCAACTAAAGCACATGGGTAAAGATGCTTTGAAACCTATAGCTCTGTAGATGTTTACAGGGACAATGTCACGTACCGAGGGTACTAACACATACAGACCATTTTTGTTTTGCTATTGTTGTGATAATGTTCTTTCATTGTCCGTTTACACTTCAAAGTAAAAACACGGGCCCAGATGTGCATTCCACGACTCATCAGAAAGGACATGACTTTCTTTTATAAAGTTGCAATCGTTCGACGGAAGACTGTTCTACTTTTAAGTACAATGTTCCATAGTTGTTTCGATAATCATGTTATAGGTCTGTTTATGAGTACCAACCAATTTGATTGGATCTAGACCACTCAAACAAGCAAATTATTCAGCATGATTGGATCTGACCCGGACACTCCTATTTATCATCCACAAAACAAAATCGTCATCCAGCACAGCAAACCCAAGTGCAGCAGTACATATCTTTCATTAAAGAAATCAAAAAGAAAAAGGAGGAAAACACAGCAAGCACGCACATGGGGGTTCGGTCTCTTCAAATGTCCGAGATTCATTTCAAAAGCAATAGGAGCTCTACATCTTTTTTAATGAAAATAATCTATGAGTGAATTGTAGATATGGTTGGTTGTACACTTTATTAGGTATTGGAAACACTTTATTTGGTATGGTTGGACACTTAATTAGGTATGGGAAACACAAAAAAAGAAATCACACGCGTACACACAAAAGACTTAGCCTACCATCCTACACCGCGATAACCATTGGCCTTGCTTTCCATTTTAAAGAAATGGTGTGAACCTTATAATTAGGAATTTGAGTCCTTGAATGCGTTATAATTTACTGTGTGACTTGCAAAATAACAAAATTTGTAATACAATAAGCAATTTCTGAAACCTGAACTTCTCAATAACTCACTCTCATCCCTATGAATAGATAAGTTCTACAGGAAGATTACATTAAAAAAATGTCGAATTTACATGATATACAGCTATCATCTGAGGTGAATGAATGAGGGATGGCATTCTTACAGGACTCAACTTTACTTGACTCTTTCGAGGGTTCTGATTTCTAGCACTACGCATGTTAAGAATGCAATCTAATCAACTCATTCAGCTCGTACTTTTCTGTTCATTACATCGTGGTAATAGAGAAGTATACACATTGGCTGTCCAAAGATACTGAAGAATGACCAGAAGATCATATTCCCCACCTAAAACAATTGAACCAACGATTATGAAAAGGTTACGAAGCACAATAAAATAAAATTCATGGTGGATGCAAGGGGGGAAGAGAGACACACCATGTCACTTCTAAATTTCTTTCGAAGGTAGCTTGTCAAAATAACCAAAGGAACCTGATGAAATAGCCAACAAAAACAACAGTGAGAATCTTTTTTATGAAGAAAGTTGAAAAGCAAAAAGTTGAAGTTCCCTCCCTTCTAGATCATAAAAATAGACTGTATTTTGTAGCCCGTTTCCTTAATTCTCTGATGCACAGGCTTTCTCAATTAATCAGATCATTTTTTTCCGTGTTTACTGTTGACTTATTATACATGGACGTTTGGGATCCGAATCAAATTCCTGAAAAAAGGATATTGGTATTATTTGGTCATAATTATTTTTTCCCACATCTCATGCATTTTTCTTCTAAAGAACAAATCTAATGTTGGTAGCACAATTAAACATTTTGAGATTGAAATAATAATCCGATCTGGTGCAAATATTATGTTGTGATTCTGAAAATGTTTTTGAGGTGCTCGGCTTCTATGTGATTTTTATCACCTGCACACATAGTCATAGATAAGCTAACAAAAGTGACATGATTCTTGCCCGTGCAAGTGTCTTACAGTCGTTTGTAGTCAAGTTGTATGTTCAGGAGTATGATTTTATGATGGAATTTCAGATTCAACTCTCAACTCTGGTTTGATAGTGGTTTTTCTTTTTTTTTTGCTTGATGTTGATTTTAGTATGTACACATGTTAGTTATCCCTTTGAAAATGCCTTTGTTGTATAATTATACTTGATTGTCGTATAGTTTTCAACAATAAATTATGATATGTTATTAGGAAATTGTGCAAGCTATAAAGTTATAGATATAGATATACATAATGGTATACGTAATATTCACTAATCCTTGATTATTCCCCAACATATAGTCCTTAGTAAGTGACTTCCTAGGCTTAATTTCGGATACCAATTTTTGCAACCTCAGTTACACCATCATCAATATGTCTCTAACTAAGCTTTACATGGATAGAATTGTACGTCCTTTTTGTAGTAGGAGGGTGTGTTGAGTTTTGTTATGTTAGTTTTACAATTTATATTGGATATGCATTGTAGTTTTTCCAAACCTCTACTCTATATATAAATATGTTGGGTCCCTTTTGATGAATAAGATTCATTATTTTCTCCTATTTGATATCAGAGCGACCATCCTAGATCGACGCTTGAAATGACTCGACACCTTGTTACAGCTTAAGACATCTAGAGTGTTCACCAGATGTCTGTCCAGACATCTGGAGAGAACATTAGTCTGTCCAAACATCTGGTAAAGGGCACCGAATGTCTGAAAGTACCTTTTCTTTTCCGCACGTGCCGTACGCACGCCACGTCATTTCCCTCACCGCCCCTTCCCTACGACGGCCATCCCTCGCCACTCCGCGCCATCCCTCGCCACTCTGCTCCATCCCTAGCCATTCCTCGCCACCTCGTCCCCCTCACCTCCTCTCCCTTTATAAACCTCTCCTCTTCATCGCACACCCCACAGCCGGATGAGAGAGCAGAGAGCAGAGCGAGGGCGAGAGCGAGTTTGAGCAGAGAGCGGAGGGCGCTGTGTTGCTCTGATCAGCGGTGAGCGAAGCCCAGGGTGGTTCCGCGAAAGTCATTTTTCCGCAGAATCAGATGTCCAGAGTGACCTCCAGACGTCGGGCTGGACATCCGAAGGTAGTATGAGGCGTCTGGTATAAATTTTATATTCTGTATTTTTCTCTGCACATTCTGACAATGCACGTGCATGTGTCAGAGATTAGAAAGCACGGTGGAGCGATGACTGAGATAGTTTCAGACGTCCAGAAGCATCTCCAGACATCTGAAGGAACCCTCAGACGTCGGCACTGAATTCCAGACGTCTGATAGAGGCACACCAAGAGAGGCATCCCTGAAGAGCTGTTTTAAGACGTCTGGGACCTTTCCCAGATGTCTGATTTCTGTCTGACCGCGTGTTTTTGGGCCCGTACAAGGCCCTAATGTCGGTTTTCCGCAAACAAAACGTCTCTATTTTCCATACGAGTTTCTCTATGTAATGATACCTTGTCTATATCATTCTTAACCTTTTTAGCTTATCGATCCATGTTTTAGGTCTCCAGTCCGTCGGGTGTATGGGACCTACGGTGACGTCAAAAGCTACTATACGAGCCCCCATTCCACCCGGTTACCCTGGTAGAGTAGTTATAGCCATAAATCTCTGAATTAATACACGTAAGTGATTAATCCTAGGACTTGAGATGAACCCTAGGAAGGAATAAATGTATGCTCTAGAATATATTTTTGAACCCAAGGTTGTGGCACGAACACAAGATCTAAAGAAAAAATACATGTGAATGATTGAGAAATCAAAAGCTTCCTGTATTATCTAGAATGGACCACATACTGTGATAAACATGGAAATTAAACTGCTTGTTCCATATATTCCAACCCGGATGTGGAAAAACTCATGTACGAACCCTACGGGGAATGTAGACAAAAATACCGTAGTACAGAGAATCGGATGGTTCTAGAATTTGCCGCCCACGGGCAACTGTTAAGGGAAGTGAGCTGACCTTTGTGTACATGGTACCGAAGAGAGCAACTATCCCTTGTAGTGTAGAGGGGAGCTTGCCGCCCTTGAGTTGAGACCTGGGGTGGGTTTGACCACTCTACGTCGACTCTTGCTGGCCCTCGTGTACGTGGTACCGAGGTGAGCTACTTAGTGTAGGGGGGAACTAGCCGCCCCAGGGGGCGCGGGGCTAGATATGGCCACCCTACACCAACTCTTGTTAGCCCGTTGGGCAAACCGGGATAGTCGGATGAGGGTACGCGGACTGAGGAGGGGCGAGACCCCTGTTCCGTTCTGTTCTGTTCTGAGAGGGCAAGGCCCTATACTGTTCCGCGCTATACGTTGAGGCATACCCGCTAGCGAAAACGACTGACCGCGTGCCAATGCGAGGTAGCTACCCGTGTGCTTATCACGTGTGCTATAGTCACCACTACGTCACAACCGTGACCTCGGGGTGGTAGACCGAGTGTAGGACTACCACGGAGGGACTCTCCTGACCAGGAGAGTGCCACGTGTGCATCCTACATCACGGGAAACTGCAAGCAAAATAATTCCTTTAGGGAACAAGATTAAGTAATGAGATGAGCCCTGATTAGAGATCTTTACACAGAAAACCGTTATAGGATAAATTGGATTGGAAAGTAATATGTTAAATTTCCTGTTAAATGCATTTTTTATGTTTAGCCACCATTCTACTCAGCGTTAGCTGACTCCAGTTATATAATTTTGTACAGGTCAGGGATTTGAGCAGCCCGAGCTACCGGCTGCTAAAGACGTTAGGTCTAGTCGAGCCCAGCTGTAGTTTCTACGGCTTGCTGTAGTGAGTTCCTGTAGTTATATTGTTCAGCACTTTCCATTATGTTCCCTATCTATACTAGTTCTGTTGTGATGGCAGTATTCTTGTTCTTAAAGGCATGTAATATTCTAGAATTACTGTTCTATTCTCCTTTCGTTGCCATTTTCTTTCTACTTAACTACTGTACTTGTGTGATTGTGGATTAATGCATGTTATTTAGTTATTTCCCGTTGGACGACTGGATCTTGGGATTAGTCAAGGCGAACCGATCTCGGATCCTGTAGGGATCTGAGTTCGGGTCGTGACAACGCTCCAGTATCCGACCTACACATAGCCTCCGTACCCTTCATCTAAATCCTAGTTCATCGGCCGCCGCTGCTGCTGCCTCGACAGGCTGCCACCAATGGCACTACCCTGTCATCAAGGTTGTGCCACCCCTGAGAAGGGCATCACCACCCTAGTCAGCCGCTACTCTCAGCGGGCCACTGCCCTTCCCAGTAGTGCCGCCCTCCCAGATTCTCACCTAGGGGTCACCACTCAGCTCGTCGCCCAGGGCCACCACCTAGGGGTCGTCAGATCTTAGTGGGGTGCGCTGGGCATCGCCTAGGCCCTAGCGTACCCTGCTTCTCCGCGTATGGGGCATCCTCGATGCCTTGGATGTGTCCTTTCAGATCGTAGGAGTCTTGGATCTTCACGTCTAAGGTTCGATTCACCTTGGTTGACGCTTCATATGATCTTCAAAAAAAATATTAATTAGTCATAGCATCATGTGGTCATCTTTCTTGTCTTGATGGTGAGTCCTCGCACTTAGTGATCCACTTCGTTCCCATTAGGCACAATGCCAATCTCAGAAGAAGAGATGGCATTGGATACCGCTACTATGATAGGAATGGTAGAGTGTGCGGGCATGATGCTACAAGAGCATGATCGAAATCACCATGGAGCAAGATGGTTAGTTGATTCTAGTGCCACATAGCATCTGTCTAAGGATCAGACATTTTTGGTCTCTCAACTCTGTTGCACCGGGGAGAATGGTATAGGTTGATGGGAGGCATGCACCTGTTGTTGACCTTGGATTGCCTTAGGAGGGTGATTCCCCATATTTCACCTGCCGCCACTATTAGATGTGATGCTTGCCAATTAGGTAAGCATCATCGGTCTTCCTTTCCTGCCAGTATTTCTCCTGAATCAACAGCTGCTTTTGAGTTACTCCACATAGATGTCTAGGGACCAAGTAGAGTTCCAGATAGGATGGGACATCAGTATTATCTTGCTGTCGTTGATGATTTCACCATAGTATCCTAGGTATTTCTCATGAAGATAAAGGAAGATGTTGCACGTGTCATAGAGACTGTTCTCTTGGAGATCAGGACTAAGTACTCTACCATAGTGAAGACTATACGAATAGATAATGCCCTCGAGTTCTGCACTACTAGACTTACTGAGTTCTACAGGACTCGTAGAATTATCCACCAGACCACTTATCCACATACCTCATAGCAGAATGGGGTTGCATAGAGTAAGCACAAACATCTGTTAAAGGTTTCCTGCACTCTTATCCATCATAGTGTTCCACAGAGATACTAGGGGGGTACTGTGTTGATGGCGTGCTACCCTATTAACGAGATGCTAAGTTCAATTCATCACGAGCAGACACTAATTCTTCTGTTACATCCAGATGGCAAGCTTTTTCACGTCTCCCAGGATTTTTGGGTGTGTTGCTTTTGTCCATGTGCCATCATCAGGTCGTGACTAGTTTACTCCTCACACTGTTAAGTGCATCTTCTAAGGATACTCCAGGAGTCAGAAGGGGTACCAATGTTTTGATCCCATCCACCACACGCATTATGTCAGTGCTGATGTGACTTTTCATAAGATGACACCATATTTTTAGTTGCTAGATAGATGAGTGCTCATGATGATGCAGCTCCCATGCCTATTCCTCCTACTCCCCTTGAGATGATTCCGATCTCCACACCTCGGTAGACTTCTTCGGGCTCCACTACTACCTTGGATGACTATCAGAGGTTGCATGGTTCACTGCGCACATATAGCAGAGTTCATGCGACACTGCAGAGGCCATCGCCCACACCAGTGACCGATATTCCACAGGCTGTTGAGATGATTTCTGATGATGATGACTGTCCAGTTTGACCGATTTCCCTGACAGTGTAGATCACCATAGCAGTGAGGTCCTTTCTGCAGAGACTCAGTTAGAGGTACCAGATGATTCTGGCCTTCCTATTTCCATTAAGAAGGCATCCTGCACATGTGAGTCAAGATATCATGTTGTAAGCAGTTTGGCTACCGATGATCTTGGTTCTCAGTTCGGCAACTTCTACCAAGCACTCATAGCCTCGCATATTTTGTCTATCTACCAGCAGGCCATGCTTGATCCAAAATGACGTCGAGCCATGGAGGATGAGATGGAAACACTTCAGAGTAAACAGACTTGGGTGCTTACACCGCTTCCTATAGGCGCACAACTAGTTGGCTCCAGATGGGTCTATTTGAAGGTATAAGATCAAGTTGGTGGCAAAGGGGTTCACCTAGACCTTTGGGGTGGACTTTAACACTCTCTCCCGTTGCACAACTTGCCACTATTTACATGCTTATCTCTGTTGCGGCTCATAGAGATTGACAGCTACACCAACTTAATATGAGAACGCCTTTCTCTATGACAATCTTCAGGAGGAGGTTTGCATGCAGCAACCCCCAGGTTCAAAGGGAGTGTGTGTGCAGACTCGAGAAGGCCATTTATATCCTGAAGCAAAGCCTGAAAGCCTGGTTTCAGAAGCTCTAAGATGTGTTGCAGAGGATAGGGATGTAGAGGTCTTCTTCATATCATTCTTTTCTTGTCAAGAAAATGGAGAATGTCATTGTAACACTGCTGGTTTATATAGATAACCTGATTATCACCGGCAGTGATAAGGTTGGGATAAAATAGGTCAAGGAGCCTCTTGCATAGCATTTTCTTATGAAGGATCTGGGCCAACTTAGGTACTTTCTGGAGATCGAGGTCGTTAAGAGCAAAGGTTGGATTCTTTCTCAATGCACGTATGCGTTGGATGTTCTTCAAGAGATAGGCATGCTAGAGTCCAAGCCAGCCAATATTCCTATGGATCCCGATACACTTCTTCATGATGAGGAGGCAAAGGTAGGAGATAGCAGAGTATACAGACAGCTTGTGGGCAAGCTATTGTACTTGACCATTACCAGACCTGATATTGCCTTGACAGTAGGCAAGTTTAGTCAATTTATGGAGAGACCGAAAAAGCTGCATTAGCAGGTAGCTATGCAGGTGCTGAGATACTTGAAGAAAGCACTAGGCCGTGGAATTCTTTTCCAGAGAGGTTCTCCCATGACAGTGGTAAGACATTCCGATGCCGATTATGCTGGATGTATGGTTGATAGGAAATCCACCACTAGTTTTTGTACCTTTGTGGCAGGTAATTTGGTTACATGGAGCAAGAAACAAGGAGTAGTTTCCCACTCCAATGTAGAGTCAGAGTATAGGGCGATGGCCCAGTTGTAGAGATGGTTTGGATACAATTTTTGTTGCATGATTTGCATGTCCAGATTGAGAAGCCTATGGAGATGCGATGCGACAATTGGGCGGCTAAATTCATAGCTAACCCGATGTTCCATGAGCGCACCAAACACATTGAGGTAGACTACCACTACACTAGAGATCTCATACCTCGTGGTTTGGTGCACACCACTTGTGTTGCATCCAAGGATCAGACTACCAATGTGTTCACGAAACCTCTAGCTCGATCAACATTTGATTATTGTTGTTCCAAGCTGAGCATGATAGACATCTATGCTCCAACTTGAGAGGGAGTGTTGAGATATTCTACTTAGAATTTCTATTTTGTTATGTTATTTTACATTTTATATTGGACATGAGTAGAAAATAGAATCTGTTAAATCTCATTATAGGAGCCCTACACCTCTTTGTAAAAAGAAAAGGTGTAGGAAAATAACATCATGGTCCATAAGAGATAAAGAAACATAAAATAAACATAACACCATCATCTCTAATACTTTCCCTCAAGCTGGAACATGAATATCTATCATGCTCAATTTGAAACAACACACCTCAAAGGTAAATCTTGCAAGGGGCTTTGTGAAGATGTCTGTAGCGTGCTCCTCAGAAGTGACTTGTTTTATGTAACGTCCCATGCTGAATGAGATCCCGAGTGTAGTAGCAATCAATCTCAACATGCTTTGTCCTCTCGTGGAAGATAGGGTTATTGGCAATGTAAGTCGCTACTCTGTTGTCACACCGCATCTCCATAGATCTATCTAGAGGAACATGAAGATCTAACAGAATTGACTTAACCCATACCATCTCAGTGGCTATCTGGGCCATGGCCCTATACACTGACTCGGCACTAGATCTAGATACAACTGCTTGCTTCTCCATCTCAATGGTTGTCTAGGCCATGACCTTGTACTCTGACTCAGCACTAGATCTAAATACAACTGCTTACTTCTTGCTCCTCCATGTAACCAAATTGCCTACAACAAAGGTACAAAAACCTGTGGTAGATTTTCTATTCCCAGCACAGCTAACATAATCAACATTAGAGTATGCTACAATCCCCATGGGTGTTCCCTTGTGGAACAATAATCCTCGTCCTAACGCTTTCTTCACATACCTAAGCACCTACAATGTAGCCTCCCAGTGCTGCGTAGTTGGCTTAGCCAGCTACCAACAGACAGACAAGTATGGACGAGTGAAGGTAAGGAAAAGGAGCTTACCCACCAGCTGCTTGTAAGCTCCATTATCAACCATCTCAGATCTCTCATCATATAAATGGACCTTGGGATCCATGGGAATATTTGTAGCCTTTGCTGCTAACATGCTAGTCTCCTGAAGAAGATTAAGAACATACTTTGAGAGAGTATCACTCCATCCCTACTACGTGCAACCTTAATACCCAAGAAATACCTCAACCATCCCAGATCATTCATGACAAACTTCTCTGATAAGTGCCTCTTGACTTCATCTATCCCATCTATATCACCTCTAGTAATGATAAGATCATCCACATATACCAGAAGCGCCACAGTCCCCCTGTTAGTCTTCGTAGTAAATAAGGAGTGATATGAGTAGAGCACCTTATACCAATCTAGTGGACACCTCTGATAACTTCTGGAACCAGGCCCTTGAACTCTACTTCAATCCATAGATTGCTTTCCTTAATCTGCACACACTCCCCCATAATCTCAAAACCCAAGGGCAGTTGCATGTAAACCTCCTCATGAAGGTCATCGCAGAGAAAGGCATTCATCACATTTAGCTAGTATAACGTCCAATCTTTATGAGTTGCAAGAAATATAAGTATTCCAGATAGTGGCAAGCCACACAACAAGAGAGAAAGTACCAAAAAAGTCTACCCCACATGTCTGGGTGAACCCTTTTGCTACTAGCCTGACCTTATACCTTGAAATAGACCCATCAGGATTGTTTTTCAAGGCAAAGATCTATCAAGAGCCAAGCCAACTAGTCGTTTGACAATAGGAAGTGAGGTGAGATTGTAAGTCTGTCTACTTGAAAGTGCTGCCATCTCATCCTCCATGGCTTGACGCCACTTCGGATCAAGCATGGCCTCCTGGTAAGTAGATGGAATGTGTGATGCTGTAATTGCCTAATAGAAGCTGCTAAATTGAGTAAGACCATCAGTGGCCAAACTACCTGCAACCCGGTATCTGGACTCACAGATGCGCGGTGCCCTCCTAATGGCAATAGGGAGATCTAAATCATCTAGTATCTCTGACTAAGTCTCTGTAGAATGAGCCTCACTACTGTGGTGATCTGTACTGTTAAGGGAGTCAAGTCTAACCACACTGTTACTGGCATCAGATACCCGCTCAACTTCCTGTGAACCATCAGCTGCTGGTGAGGGAGAAGGCCTCTAAAATGCAATGTGATGCCTATGATAGGTATGTAATGACCCGTGCAATCTCTCAAAGTCATCTGGGGAGGAAGATCTCCTCTGTCTATTAATTAGAGGTCTGGGCTGAGAAGTAGACACCTGAGTCTCTACGCCTAGAACAAGCAGGGGAAGAAAAGCAACATCATCACAAGAGCTCCTCTGACCAGTGATTGAGAAGTATGGTGTATTCTCATAGAAAGTCACATCAGCGCTAACATAATGTCTATTCTGTAGCGGATCATAGCAACGGTACCTCTTTTGTGTCCTAGAGTACCTCAAAAATACGCACTTGATAGCACGAGAAGCCAACTTATCACGACCAAGTGACAGCACATGGATGAATGCCACACATCCAAAGGTCCTGGGCGACACATGAAATAGTTCATCATCTGGGTGCAAAAGAACCGATATCTGCTCGTCAAGAACTGAGCTGGGCATCCTGTTGATGAGATAGGCCATTGTCAGGATTGCATCACCCTAGTATATCTATGGTACATTGCGATGAATCAACAGTATACGAGCCACATCCAACAACTACCTGTGCTTCTGCTCTACAACCCCGTTCTGCTGCGAGGTGTGAAGATAGGTGATTTGGTGGACAATCCCACAGGTCCTATAGAACTCCTCAAGTCTAGCAGTACAGAACTCAAGGGCATTATCAGTCCTCACCATTCTCACTGTGGTTGAATACTGTATGCTATCTCCAGAAGAAAAGTCTCTATGCATCCTCCAACCTTTACCTTTCTCTTCAACAGGAACACCCACGTAACTCTCAAGAAATCATCTACAACAACCAGGAAGTACCGGTGTCTCATCCGATTTGGAACTCTACTCGGTCCCCATACATCCATATGAAGTAACTGAAATAATATCGAGGATCTAGGAGAGATGCTAGCCAGAAAAGAGGACCAATGGTGCTTACCCAATTGGCAAGCATCACACTGTAAGGTAGCAGCTGAGGAAATATGTGGTATCACCCTCCTGAGGCGATCCAGGGATAAATGGCAAGATGGGCATGCCACTATAGAACACTCCCGCTACCATATCAAGTTACTCCTACAAACGGCTCCTATCCCAGACGGTAAGCACCATTTTCCTCTGTACCTTTGACAACAATCCTCCCAGTGAGCTTATCCTGGACAACGCATCTGACATCATCGAAGATCACTCTACAGTTGAGATCCTTCGTGATTCTACTTACAGACAATAGGCTAAGCAAGAATTCTGGCACGTGCAATGCGCCAAACAACTGCAAATTGGGGGTCACAGACACCTCCCACTTACCTCTCACTGGGGTGTATCTGCCATCAACTACCTTTACAGTCCTTCCTGGAGGAACAGACTTAAGCGAGCAGAAATAGGCCTGATCACCGCACAGATGTAATGCACCAGAGTTGATCAGCCACCCTACTCCATGGTGGCTCCTGTATTGGTCCTGGTGTACCATACTCACAAACTCTGCCATCGATGCCAAATAGACCAAATCCAGAGAAACAAAGACACTGATCTAAATTCCTATATCAAACATCAATATTTGAGGAATACACATCCCACAATCCGCACAAAATACCACAAGGGAATACACACCCCAACTATTCATCAACACAGGCAATACACACCCCAAAATCAAACTAGAGATCTAGGAAAGTCATACCATTACTAGGAATCATCAATAGATCTGAAACCATTTAAATCTGCATCTTCGTAGAAAGTCTCCTCGGACGGGTTTGTCCTAACCCAGGTGCGGGGGAAAGCACCCGAGATGCCCTAAGAAGACCTAAGGCTCTCCCTCAACCTAGGAGAGGCACAACCCTAGATCAGGACTGCAAACCCAGGCTATTGCCGTCCACGAGCACTGCAGACTTGCTGGCCGCCACTAGGGAGAACCCAAATCAGAGCACCACTGCTATCGCATCGATCCTGCCACCAGAGCGCCACCGCCACGCCAGTGTGCGTCAGGCAACGGCAGCGATCTACCACTGCCTAGCATGCACTAGTCATGACTGCATGCGCCGACCACCATGCACGAGCTACCGCCCCTCAGATACGTGCCGCCCAACACGTGAAGTCACCGCAAAGGAGCGGGACTCCAAGATCTGCCACCACCTATGTGCAACCTTGAGTAGGTACGGGTGCATCTTAAATGCGTGAGGTGCTGTGCGAGGTCCTGTGCTGCAGCCGCCAGTGTCTCACAAAGGGGATAAGAGAGAAGAGAGGAATTTAGGTTTAGGGTTTTAGAGGCCTTAAGGGTGGGATACTGAGAGCCACGGTCTAGGATCGATGCTCTGATACTAAGTAGGAAAATAGAATATGTTAAATCTTATTACAGGAACCCTACACCTCTTTATAAAGAGGAGTGGGAAAATAATATCATGGTCCATAAGAAATAAAAAAACATAAAATAAACATAACACCATCATCTCTAATAACATGCATCGTAGTTTTCCCAAGCCTCTACTCCATATATAGAGGTGTTGGGTCCCTTTTGATGAATAACATTTTTTATTTTCTCCTATTGGGTGAACTTAGAGGCAGGCTTTGAGAATAATATGCAAAACCATGAAATAACTATGACGATCGCAGGTGGAGAGATGTGCAGTTTGTCATGAGTGATTTCATCTTCAAAGTATTGCCCATGAAGGATACAAAGGTTTCCAATGAAGGGTATGTCGATGCCAAGATTCATACATTCCTTTGAGATTCTAAAGTAGGTCATGTCTACTGTACAAGCTTTTTTTTTTTTTTGAATAATATGTTGGTTATGGACTTGCTCTATAAATTCAGTTGGCTGGAATACAAGACATGTTTTGCATTTCCAATTAGTGGAAATACATGTTGGATTCAAGCCATGTCCTCAACTACATGAATGTGGGGACTAAGGAGGACGTTATATACCAAGGGTAGCTAGTTGGTGATCTTGGGTCATCATATGTGCTAACATGAAAATGTTCTCTATTGGTTCAGTTAAGGTGATGATGTGGTCCTTAAGACAAAATGGACATCATGAATGAGCAACCATCACACGTAAATGCTACCATCAAACTTCCTTAAGGAATTGTTGAGTCCCTTCGATCTATTATTATTTTTTATTTTCCTTATTGTTTTGTAATTTTTTATTTCTTTTGTAGTAGTCATGCTATTTTTCCTTTTTTCACCTCTCTATTATATATTGAGAGGTAAGATTTCATTGGAATGTGAGAAACTTATTTCCTTTGACTGAGGAACAGTCCTAAGCCAATGCTCGGATATCCTACCTATTACTAAACTTGCTTATCTTCATGTTTACTTTGAGTCTTGTAGGGGTATTTTCGTATTTTGTTTCCTTGGGTCTCGTGTCTATGTAAGGGACCTAGGGTTTGTGAGAACAGAGAATGCTCATTTCGCATTTCCACATGGTATCAGAATGACGGTCCTAAGCCGACCTCTGAACCTTCTTGCTCTCTCCTCTCTTCTTTCTCCACCAACTTCAAAACCTCGAGAGCTCATTGTTCTCGTCATCAAAGTGCCGCCTCGCCTCCGTTCCGTCGGTGGGGCGGTCGCTTGATCACCATTGACTAAGCCAATCACCGTCGATGGGGTGGTCGCTCACCGACGCAGGCTTCGCGGGAAGCTGCTAGGGCGTGAGCACTGCCCAATGCTGCCCCCATTGTTGCCACCTCAAATCACCTTGTAAAGGCTCGATTTGGGTCTGATAGGGTTGCTCTAGCCCTGTGGTGACCACGACCTACCTCAGGCGATTGCCCCCAGCCACCACTTTGCCGGGCTGCCATTGAAGCGCCGCCGCTTCGTTTCAGTGTCGCCAGACACTGATGTGAGCCCTTAATTCCTCTTTTCTACTGTTGGTGTTGTTTCTTCAGCTCTTGATCAGTAGGAATGTCTTCCGAGACAACAGTGACATCGTCGAGTAGCGATGGGAGCCAAGGGGAGTTCAAAAGCCCTTTCTTTGGTCAAATTGTGAAGTTGGACGGGTCAAGCTACCAGCTATGGTCTCAATCAATCCTCCATGTAGTCGAGGGTCATGACAAAGAGCATATCCTCCTAGAACCAGAGCCAGAGCAGAAGGTAGGAAAGTCTGCCACCTGGAAGAAAGAAAATGCTATGGTTCGTGCATGGATTATGAACACGACCATTAGTTGAATAACCATTGAGACAATATATCACAAAACATCTAAGCAGATCTCAGAAAATCTGCAACACGCTTATTCACAGGACAAGAATGCTGCTAGGATTCTTCAGTTGTACCATGAGATTGCCCGCATGAGGCAAGACGGACGACCATTATCACAATACCACTCGTGCTTAAAATCTGCATTTGAGAGGCTCAATGCCTATACTCCCGTGTGTACTTCTGCGAGTCAGAAGTATAAAGCTCAGACCATGGTTGGTCATTTTCTGGCTGGTTTGGATTCAACGTATGAAGCAGCCAAATCTTAGATGTTGATGCTACTAGAGATCCCTTCTATTGAGGAGGCATACAACAGGCTGAGTCATCTTGATGTGGCTCTTCTACCCAACACGGGGAGCACACTTCTGCTATGGCTATCTTCTAGCCGAGGTAGAGGGTCTGGTCAAGCCATTCGAGGTCATGGTCGAGGACGAGGAGGATAGAGTCGCCTCAGAGTCCAATGCTCATATTAAGGGAAGAATAGGCACTTAAAGGACAGTTGTTGGTCCAAGCATGAATGGCCTGCTACCACTCAGCAGGTTGTTGCTGGTGTTGAAACTACCCTGGAGTCTCCTTCTGTCACACGGTCAGAGTATGATGATTTGGTTCATAGAATTTCTCAGCTTGCTTCCTCTACCACATCCAATCAGACCCCTCAGAATGAGACAACTACTGTTGCTATTTCTTTAGGTATATGTCTAGCCTATAACTTACATTAGATTGGTTGGTGGATTCTGGAGCATCTCGCCATATATGTGGGAAGACTCAGCAATTTGCCAGGTTCCATCTAGACTCCGTAGGACAGACCATTGTTGTGGTTGATGGTTGTAGTTCACTTGCCACTAGTCATGGGGAAGTTCAACTATCTCCTAATATAAGGCTGCAGGATGTCCTTCATACTCTTGATTTCCCTTTAAATTTGCTTTCTGTTAGTCACATTACTAAAGAATTGAATTGTCGAACTATTTTTTATGCTATGACATTGGTGTTTCAGGATATATTGACAGGGAACGTGATTGGTTATGGTCATGAGGAAGGGGGGCCTATCGCCTACTATAGACATCTTATATAGATCTTTCTGGAGGAACTAGTTACTTATGGAATCTAAAATTTGGACACCTTTCTCTGCCGCAGCTTCGTCATGCTATTCCTCGGATAGCGCCTACTGCTATGTTTCAATGTGAGACCTACCAACTCGGGAAGCACCAGCAAAGTTCCTTTCCTAGCAGGTCGTGTCGTAGTGCTTTTAGTTTATTTGAGCTTCTTCATCTTGATGTGTGGGGACCCAGTAGATCTGATTGTTTGGGACATCATTTTTATCTTGTTATCGTTGATGATTTTTCCTGTTTATCATGGGTGTTTCTACTTGAGTCCAAGTCTGAGGTCGACACTGTAATCACAAACTTCATAGTTGAAATAAAAAATCATTTAGTGCCCATGTAAAAATGATAAGAACTGATAATGCCTTGGAATTTTGCACTGGTGCTCTTCGCCTTCTATTTCAGTCACATGGGATTGTTCATCAGACCACGTTTCCATACACCTCCCAGCAAAATGTAGTTGAAAGAAAGCATAGGCATATTCTTGATGTGGCCAGAACCCTCCTTATCCAGCATAATGTCCTTGTTCTATACTGAGGTGATGCAATTCTTACTGCTTGCTATTTAATCAATCGTACGCCTTCCACTGTCATTGATGAGCAAGTTCCCTACTCTGTTTTGTTTCCTGACAAAGAATTATTTAGTGTGCCGCCTAAGGTTTTTGGATGTGTTGCCTTTGTCTACCTCCATGGTCCTCATGACAAGCTATCTCCTCGGGTAGTCAAGTGTAGTTTTGTGGGGTACTCCAGGATTAAAAATGGATATAAATGCTATGATACCATTGGGCATAGGTAGTTTGTTAGTGTTGATGTGTCCTTTAAGTCCATTGCATACTATTCTACCTCTGCCTCTCGATTGGTTACTCCAGAACCTATTGAGGAGGTTGAGTTACCTATGCATATGCCTACTTGGACGATAAACATGCATACTCCAAATTGGGCTATACAACAGGGTTGGCAACCACAATTTATTTATTCTCATCACCGTCGTTTGCAACAGCAACGACAACAGGATATCCCCCCTCCTCCAGAGCCATTATCATCACCTACCCCTAAGGTAATCCCTACATCTAGCCCGACTAACGTTGCTTCTAGTGACTATTTCAGATTCCTTGAATCTTGCTCCTCCTGGTGATGACCCAAGCCCTAGTGACTTAAATCTTCCAATTACTCACAAGAAAGGATCCTGCTCATGCACTCTTCATCCTTTGTCTTGCTATGTCTCTAGAGTGTGCTTGTCACCTGAACATCGGCAGTTTATTTCTGCTCTGTCTACTATTCATATTCCTCGTTCCCATCAATTTGCCTTGAGGGAATACCATTGGAAGAATGCTCTGATGGATGAAATGTCTGCTCTACAGTCCAAAAGAACTTGGACTCTTGTTGACCCCTAGGCCAATGGAACCATCGTTAAATGCAAGTGGGTGTTTACCGTTAAGCATCGTCCTAATGGTTCTGTTGAGCGCTACAAAGCCTGTTTGGTGGCTAAGGGATATACTCAAACCTATGGCATTGATTACTTTGATACCTTCTCTCCTGTTGCACGCTTGCTAATGCTTCGTATTCTTGTCTCTATAGTAGTCCATATGAATTGGCGATTACAATAGCTTGACGTCAAAAATGCATTCCTATATAGCTTGAAGGAACAACCTCCGAACTTTGAGGCTAAGGGGGAGTGTCACAAGATATGCAGACTATATAAGGCCATATATAGCCTGAAGCAAAACCCTAAGGCATGGTTCTAGAAATTATCTGATGTTGTTACTCAGGTTGGGTTCTGCAGGTCCACCTCTAGCCACTCACTATTTGTAAAAAAAACATCTAGCGGGCAAGTGGTCATGCTTGTATATGTGGATGACATTATTCTGACATGTGATGATACTGTTGGTATATCAGCTACTAAGAAGTTCCTGAATGGATACTTTGTAACAAAAGATCTGGGATCTTTTAAGTATTTTTAAGGAATTAAGGTGGCTCATAACAAGAAAGGTCTCGTGCTTTCCCAGAGGAAGTATGTGTTGGATCTTTTGGAAGAGATGGTCATATCTAAAGCCAAACCTACCTCCATCCATATGGACCCCGATGTGCATCTCTATGATGATGCTACTGATCCTATTGATGCCAAGCAATTTAGAACCTTGGTTGGAAAACTGTTGTATGTAACAATGACATCGCCTGACATATCACTTGCTGTAAGAAAAATAAGTCAATTCATGGATAAACCCAGGAGGGTTCATTGGGAGGCAGCTATGATTGTATTACGCTACTTGAAAAGTGCACCAGGAAAAGGGCTCTTATAATCATTCTGGAGGTGATGGCCTATACTGATGCTGATTATGTTGAGCACCCTAAGGACAGAAAGTCTACGACGAGCTTTTGTACCTTTATAGGTGGCAACCTAGTAACTTGGCACAGCAAGAAGCAGACTGTTGCTCGTTCTAGTATCGAGTTCGAGTACAGGGCAATGGCACAAGCATCCACTAAACTAATGTGGATTAGATTTGTCCTCCTTGATCTTCAGGTATCTTTTGTTGAACCTATGGAATTAAAATGCGACAATTCCGCTGCATGTTTCTTGCCAACAACCTTGATTTTCATAAGCAGACAAAGTATGTCAAGGTAGACTACCATTACACCAGGGACATGATTATCAAATGTCACATTCAAACCACCCTGATCACATCTGAACAAGTTGCCAATATGTTCGCGGAAGCTCTTCCACGGGCCAACTTCAACCACTACTCATCCAAGCCGAGCATGATTGATATTTATGCTCCAGCTTGAAGGAAAATGTTACTAAACTGGCTTATCTTGTTTATTTTGAGTCATGTAGGGGTATTTTTGTATTTTGTTCCCTCGGGTCCCGTATCTATATAAGGGGCCTAGGATTTGTGAGAATAGAGAATGTTCATTTCACATTTCCACACTACCAAAAACCTTACCGATCCCTACCTTGCCATTCCACCCCTCACGATGGGCCAACAGCCCATCAGGGGTAGTTAGCACTGCCAATAGGCTACCTCCACCTCCCAGAGTCGCTGCCTGCCACTACAGGTGCTCTTTGGTGCCGCTACTAACCTCTGCAGGTAGTCCCTAATGCCGCCACCCTCTTTTAGTAGTTGTAGCAAGGCCTAAAGGGAGCACTGCTAGTCTATCAGTGACTACAGTGTTGCCTCTAGGTGTTGTAGTGCTTGCGATCGGTGGCTACAACCCATCTTTGGTGGCTATGGCATTGATTGAGAGGGGTTGTGGCATTGATTAGGCTCCTTTCAATCAAATCAAATCAAATCATATTTTGAGTTTATCCCATGCTACTATGATCTGAATATCCCTTTTCAAATCTTGAAGTTGAGTTAGATTTGCCCTAATTGAAGAGTAGATTACGTCTTCAAGTTCTTTGGAAGTGACATTAGAGTCTATTCGAAACACAGGCATATAAGAGTTCCTTCTTTGTTCCCATGATGAAGTTAGATGAGACCAACTATCCTTGATGGTTGCAAACCTTCCTAATGATTGTGGAAGGCCATGATAAATAGTACATACTTCTTCAACCAGAGCCAACACAAAAGATAGGCAAGAATGCTACTTGGAAGAAGGATAACATAATGCATGATCATGGATGATGAATTGCATTACCCCTCATATTGGGGACGAGATCATGTACTACAAGACAATAAAAGAAATGTAGGGTAATTTGCGTGATACCTATTCCCACGAGAGCTCTAGTAGAGTCTTCCAGATTTACAATGAGCTCTCACAGCTTTATCAGGAGGACCACCTATTGTCCCAGTATTATTCCACTTGGAAGGGTCTTCTTGAGAAGTGCAATGCATGCAAGCTTGTTTGTACATGTGCTACATAAAAGGAGTATCGCAAGGAGGCTACTATTTTATAGTTTCTCTCTAGCCTTAGGCCAAAGTACTTTGTTGCACGTTCCCAACTTCTTATCCTGCCAAAGGTTCCTTCACTTGAGGAAGCGTATAGTAGATTAAGTAGAATTGCAGTTACTTTACCCTCTACCAAGTCTACAAGATAGGCTTCTACCCTTGCTACTACACCAGGGCATGGTCAAGGGGCTATAGCCACATGCGGTAGAGGTAAAGGTTGTGCACCTGCTGGGAGATCACACCCTCCTTGCACATATTGTGGGATAGTTGGACATACTGCGGCTACTTATTGTACCAAGCATGGTAGACCTCCAATAGCCAATCTGGCTGTCACTACTCCTGATACACCAAGTGAGCATGTTCCAGTTTCTAGGGTTGAGTCTGATTAGTTACTATAGCGTATTACTCAGCTAACTCAGGAGCCTGCTACTACAACTTAGATTGCTACCTTTGCTTCCTCCTTAGGTACAAACTTTGCTTTAGCATCTCAGATAGATAACCAGTGCTATGGAGATTGCTTAGTTGATTCTGGAGCTTCATGTCACCTGAGTGGAGATCAGTGGTTTTCGTTACCTCTGGCTTGTGCCGTAAGGTAGGACTGTACATGTAGTTGATTCTGACGTTGACTGACTTGCCTACACTTGAGAAGACTTACAATAGACTTAGTAGGATTATAGTTCCCATTACTTCTACTAAGACTACTGGTCAGACAATTGCATCGGTTGCTTCTCATGGTCCCTAAAAAGGAGCGCCATCTACCCGTAGTCATGGACAAGGCTCAAGAGGTCGTTCCACACTTCCATGTACTTATCATGGCCAACTAGGCTATACTGAGGCCACGTGTTGGCAAAAGCATGGGAGGTCTGTTATTGCTCACCAGAAGACAGACTACTCCATCCATACTTGAGACAATGATCGGAGCAGAGTTTAAGGAGTTATTGCAGAAGTCCAATCAGCTTTCCCAAACTACTCCAGAGACAGCTGCAACTGCCACCACTTCAAGTATCATTGATACTTATTCGTTGTCTGCCCCTAGTACCCAAGATTGGTTAGTGGATTCAAGAGTCGCACGACACTTGTACGGTACTTCAGATGCCTTTTTCAACTTGAGATCTGTCCCTTCAGGCATGACGGTGCAGGTGGCAGATGGTAGATTGTCACAGGTTGCAAAAAAGGGGGGAGTATCCCTTTTACTTTGCAATTGCTAAATATTCTTTATGTTCCCAATTTTCCACAGTCCTATCTCAGAAAGCTTAATTGCCAAGCTATCTTTGATGAACATTCTTGTGTCTTGCAAGACCAACTCATAGAGAGGACGATTGGTGGAGGGCGTGAGGGAGGGGTGTACTGTCTAAGTCACTCTCCTATTGTTACTGTTGCTTTTGTAAGTCAAGGGGAGACTGCTTTGGCCACTGAATCTCCCATCCAGCGGCATCTTTGCCTTAGTCACCTTCCCATGGAGAGACTTAAAACATGTTTTACCCCACATACCTACCAGTACCACCATCACCAGCGATGCCTGCCAGCTTGGCAAACACCATGCCAGTTTTTATGTTTCCAATCACATTGGGTCTTCTGCTTTGTTTGATTTAATAGGTTCCAAGTCGGGTTCTTGACTATCTTGGGCATCGTTACTTGTTCTTATTGGTGATTTCTCTCGTTTTACTTGGTTATTCTTGATGAAGAATAAACCTAATGTTGGAGATATTATTAAGAATTTTGTTATGGAAATAAAGATCCAATTTTCTGTCACTATTAAGATGTTTTGTTCTAATAATGCTTTAGAGTTTCGTACTCTCGCTTGTTACAGTTTTTCCATGGTAATGGGATTGTCCACCAAACTACTTGTGCTTATACCTCTCAGCAGAATGGAATTGTTGAGAGGAAGCATAGATACTTGTTGGATGTTGCACGCACCCTTCTTATCCACCATACTATGCTTGCTTTATATTAGGGGATGCTGTTCTTACAACTTGTTTTTTTATCAATAGGATGCCAAACTTCGCATTCATGAGCAAATCCCATGGCAGGTTCTGTATCCTGGTCGTCCTTTGTTTTCTGTTATTCCTCGTGTTTTTGGGTATGTTGCATTTGTACATAATTTGACTCCGGGACGGGACAAACTGGCACTACAGGTTGTCAAGTGTGTTTCTTGGGTTATTCTAGAACTCAACAAGGATACAGATGCTTTGATCCACTTGATTCCCACTATTATGTTTCCACAGATGTGACATTTCATGAATCTGTATTGTACTTTTCCACTACTAGTTCTAACTTGTTTCCTGTGACTGATGAAGCTCCTATGCCTGTTTCACCTATTCCTTTTGGTGCTATACCTATAGATGACTGTCCTACTCCTACTACTGAGAAGGATTGGTTTCATGACCCTATTGTTACATATCAGAGGCCGCATACTACTTTCCAGATGCCCCTTCCTTCCCCACCTCAAGCCTCCCCTCGGTGAGTACATAGTCTTTAGACACTGATGCTTTGATGCATGGTGATGATGCAGGGACAGATGAGGCTATTGAGGATCCACAACTAGATAGTGACCTTATGATTGCTATTTGGAAGGCTCCCAGGTCATGTTCCAAGTATAATGTGGCGGGATATCTACACATTACTGATCTTGGTACAACATTTTCTGGGTTTACCACATCTCTTGTTACCACCACCGTGCCTACTTCTCACCAGCAAGCCATACTTCATCCAAAGTGGCATCAAGCCATAGAGGAAATTGCTGCATTTCAAAGCAAAGGCACGTGGGATCTTGCCCCACTTCCGACAAGAGCCAACCTTGCAAGGTGCAGATGAGTATTTGCACTCAAGTTTCATCTAGATAGGAGCATCACCAGATACAAAGCACGACTGGTAGCAAAGGGGTTCACTCAAACCTATCGGGTGGGCTTCTTTGATACCTTCTCTCCAATGGCAAGGCTATTTACAGTGTGGATATTAGTTTCAATTGCAACACATTATGATGACAAAAAAAATGCCTTTATTTACAATGACTCACAGGAGGAGGTATATATGCGGCAACCTCTAGCTATGAGATGCAGGCGGAGTGTGTTTGTAGGCTGAAGAAGGTTATCTATGGACTAAAGTAAAGTCCGCATGCATGGTTCCAGAAACTGTCTCAGGTGGTGGAGTCTAATGGTTTTCAGAGATCTTCTACAAATCACTCTTTGTTTGTTAGGAAAACTGGGAAGGGTGTAGTAGTGCTCCTAGTTTTTGTTGATGACTTGATTGTCATAGGGGACAATACAAATGGTATTGTGCAAATCAAGGTGCGATTGACCAACTAGTTTGTGATGAAAGACTTGGATCCACTACGATATTTCTCGGGATAGAAGTTGCTTGTAACAAGCAGGGCATAGTTTTATCTCAGAGGAAATATGCACTAGATGTTTTGCAAAAGGTTGAGATGCTTGAGACAAAGTCAGCTAATATACCCATGGACCCAAAGGAACATCTTTGTAATGCTAAGGCACCTTCCGTGGACAGTAGTCAGTATAGACAGCTTGTAAGGAAGCTACTTTACCTCACTATTATCAGGCTAGAAATTGCATTTGCAGTTGGGAAACTTAGCCAATTTATGACTAAGCCTACGAAGCAGCATTGGGATGCTGCCATGATGGTCCTGAGATATATTAAAAGGGGTCCTGGATGTGGTCTTCTATTTACTCAGGCACTTCCATGTCTGTAGTGGCAAATTCTGATGTAGATTATGAAGGTTGTTTGGCGGATAGAAAATCTACCACATAATTCTACACCTATGTGACTAACAATTTAGTTACCTGGAAAAGCAAGAAATAGGTTGTTTCTAGGTCGAGTGCAGAATCAGAATATAGAGCTATAGCACAGATAGTTGCTGAACTCGTATGGGTGAAGCCACTTTTGGGAGATTTGCATATATAGGTTGCTAGTCCTATGGAGATGAGATGCGATAATGTTGCTGCTACATATATCGCCAATAATCCAATATTTCATGAAAGGGCCAAACATGTTGAGGTGGATGCCGCTACACCTGGGATCTCATTCAGAAAAGCTTCTTATATACAACTCCCGTTGCTACTGATGATCAAACAGCAAACATTTTTACCAAATCACTTCCTAAGTCTACTTTCGATTCTTGTTCCAAGCTACACATGATAAATATATATGCTCTAGCATGAGGGGGAGTGTAGACTTAGGTGCGGTGTTTCAGTTATTTTTACATTTATTTGTAAGGGTGTGTTGTACACCTTTTAATCTATCATTGGGTTGTATTACAATGTGCCCTTTTCCTCTCCATATATAAAGAAAGGTAGGGCCCTTAGAATAAAGTAAGCCTTTCATTTCTTCCCATTTAGTCTATGTTGATGTAATTATTACTGGAGATGACAGGGCATGTACTACAGATGTCAAGAAGTGCTTGTCAGGAAGCTTTATGTTGAAAGACCTTAAACCATTGAGGTATTTCCTTGGGATATAAATTGCACGCAGTAGGAAGGGCATAGTTCTCTCAAAGTATGCTCTTGACTTACTTTAGAGGACTAGCATGTTAGGAGCCAAGCCAACCAACATTTCCATGGATCTCATGACTTATCTGTGTGATGAGAAGTCAAAGTTAGTTGACAATAGGTAGTATAGGGGACTAGTAGGCAAGCTCTTGTACCTCACTATCACTAGGCCTAATATTTCCCTTACAGTTAGGACACTCAACCAGTTCTTAAATAGACCTACCAAGCAACACTAAGATGTTGCTATGATGGTATTGAGATACTTAAAGAAGGCACCAAGCAAAGGCATTCTCTTTACCAAGGGGACTTCCATGAGCATTGTTGCCTATTTAGATGTTGATTATGGAGGGTGTTTGGAGGGCAAGAAGTTCACCACAGGCTTTTGCACCTATGTGATAGGAAACTTGATGACGTGGAAGAGTAAGAAGTAATCTGTCTCTCCAGATCAAGTGTGAAGTCTGAAAATAGGGCCATAGCTCATACTACCTCGCAAATGATGTGGGTGAGGTCTCTTCTAACCGATCTTCATATATTGGTGGATACTCCAATGGAAATGCAATGTGACAATCATGTTGCTACCTACATCGCCAATAATTCTATGTCCTATGAGAAGACCAAGCACATGAAAGTTAACTGCCACTATACACGTGACTTGATATAAAGAGGTCTTATCTTCACCATGCCCGTTGCCTCAGATGACCAGACAATAGACATCTTCACCAAGGCATTGCCTCATATATCTTTTGATGTTTGTTGTTTCAAGCTGAGCATGATCGATATATATGCTCCAACTCAAGCCCCTTCAATCTTTTATTGTTGTTTTCATTATTTGCTATTTTCTTATTTAGTTATTTACATGTCATGTTATTTTTCCACTTCTATATATATTGAGAGATAAGGTTAAGGAATAAAAGAATTTGCTCATTTCTTCTAACTGTTATATGGAAAGACAAAGTTCACTAGTAATGCTATATGAAGAAATTTGAGCTGTTAAACATAGACATGAAAAAAAAGAATGTCTTTAATGAAAATGAAGATGTTGGAATGGTTAACTCCTTAACAAAAAAAAGATGTTAGAATGGATGCATGACCTAATAAGAAAAATGATACCCACAATAAGAACAATAGACAAAGTTTAGTGGTATGTTTATGATGGTTTGGGCATCTGCAGACATGCCCTGGGTGATAATCTTTGCAAGAGAGATTGTGGAACTATAGAAGACTGATGCACTGTTGGAGGAAAAAGCTATTATCATGTCTGCAGATAATAGGCAGGATAATTTTCTACTGGAAAATGCACACTTTGTTTTACCATCATACATAAAATCTGTGATCTCAGAATTCTGAAATAAAACATTATCTTTTGAGAGGATGAAATAGAACATGAATAGACAACTTTTGAATGTATTGCTGCTGAAACTTATACCTGAAACATGATTCCTATGAAAGCCCAAAATTTGAATATGTGACATGGTACACCAATGCAAAGCTGTACAAAAAATGAGTCAGGCAATTTTGCAAAATATATAGGATAGAATAAGTTTGTAAATGTAACGAGAAAGATGCCGGCACATATAGGCATCTAGAAACATGTGCCAAGGCCAATATACCAGGTTCAAAGAAGGTTCATCTACAAGGAAATGGTTTACAAACCAAGTGTCATTTCAGTTTTTGGAGCTGTCTAAGCAGCTTGACCAGCTATAGCAATGTCTATTTTCAGCCAACCAACCAGCTTCCCTCAATGTATTAATTGAGTTACCGAAGATCACAAAGCCTAACCAGCCATTACAACAACATTTGCATGAACTGACCAACCAGCTCACCTCAAATATACTAAATGAGTCATCGTGCCAGATTGCAAAATTAAAAGCCATTCAAGTGTATATTCTTGCAGTTGAAACTAAAAGTTTTCAAGCAAGGATAGAGATGAAATCAGTTTCTAGATCATTGAATCTTTCCTTGCTGCTTGCCAATATTGTCACTATGTTCTAGAAAGTAGCAATCATGGGCCACAATCCTGAACCTCAGCAAAGCAAGGAGGATGTAAATTGCAATCAAGTTTCTCAAACTGCAACTTCAGGAGATCCTCAGCAACAATATAAATGGCTTACCATACCAGACATTACTAGTGGCATCTTGATTGTTTCTGGAGAGAGAAACATGTGTAGTGGTTTAGCCTCACATAGTGTAGTGGGACTTTGTTATGTATGCGGTGGCCTATAAATAGATGTGTATCCCCCACCTATTCCTTTAAGAAGAATAATAAATAAACACACCCTATCAGGGCTCTTCTCCATTGATTCTCCCTACTCTTTGTTATTGTGGTTTCAACGTAAACCCAAGTACTCTTATTTGCCATACTTTGATATTATTGCTTCCTCATTATTTAGATCTGTCAACTTGCTATCAAAGCATATTTGATTCTTATTTTTTGTTATATCTTCTGTTCTTGTTCTTGGAGTTCTCCAAAAAGAAAGATCTCACGTGAGATTTGTTTGCTCCATGATCGTCTGAAGAGAAGACGAAGATTTGTGAAGGTGGCACATGATCAGGAGCATATGAGAATCAAAGTTGCCGAAGGAGGAGAAGAAGGCAGCGCTCGAGCCAGTAGAGGCCTTGCACGCACCCAGTAAGGCCTTACGCACTGCGTGCGTAGAGATCATCGGCATTGGGATGAAAGCCGGGATAGCCTCATGGAGGCGAGGCAACGAGCAGCATAGAGGAGATCGCGTGAGGTCCAAAGGCGCTGATCGAGGCGGCACAAGAGACAGCAATGAAGCCGATGAGGAGGAAGAAGCAATCGATGAAGAGGTGGCGGGCGAGAGATCTACTGTCGCGAAGACCTCGTGTGCACGATCGTTGAGCCCGCTGGAGGCGAAGTTGAGCGGGATCCTCTAACTTCTCTATGAGGGCCCCCGCGAAGAGCATCAGCGGTATCACCACGACCGCGAATAGCACAAACCCTGCGCCTATGAGGAGCACCCACAGCGTCACCAGCGAAAAAGCCGTCCCCAACAGCGCGATGGCGAGGGCCAGGAGGATTCGCGGCAGGAGGTCCAGTCGTTTGGAGATGCAGCAGCATCTCACAATTGAGGAGGCGAGGATCACGAGATATACGCGATGAGAGGAGTTAGCGATGGCATGCAGTTGAAGCGATCGATGGAGAAGATTGCGTCGAGAGTCTCAACGACATTGAAAGCGTAAAGATCATGAGATAAGGTCATGTGTTCTCCCATCCCTCATGTTTAGGTTTGTTTATGTTATCCCAAGTTTCAGTTCCAACGTACAACCACGATGGAAAGAGTTAAAAGAAAAAAGGAAAAAAAACAAGAAAAAAAAGGAAGAAGGAAAGAAAAAGGAAAAAAAAAAAAAGAAGAGGAGAAAAAAATAAAAATAAAATGAAAAATAAAAAAATGATGATGATTTTTTTTAGGAGAAGGGAGGATGAGGCTCTTCTCTAATTTTATTTTGTTCATATTTCTTCTCGTTATTTTTTCTTGTCCCATATGAATATGGCAGAAAGGGAGAGTGGAAAGTCACATCTGTTTAGGAGTTATTTTGTTGTAGTCTTAGTGCATGATGACATTTGAGGTGACATCGAATACCGTTACAGATATTGGGAGTAGCTAATAATCACATGAGAAATCAAACTCTAGAAGGTCCAGAGTTTCGAGGTCTCCAAAAAGAGGAAGATCCATTTTTGAGGTCCTCAGAGGAAGGGCCCAATCAATTTCTATGTGAGAGATACAATTTCGAGGTCTTCAGAGGAAGATCTACTTCAGGGATATTGAATGGAGAGCCACCAACACCAGGTCTTCAGAGGAGAGGCCATCGTCAGAGCCAACTACAGTAGTTCCTTCAGCAGTTCCAACCCGTGTTCCCATCTACAAGTAAGAACCAGTTCAGAATGTTGTTTGTTCTATCTAGAGTGGGTTTCTTTGTATTACAAGTTGAGCATTCCATACTCCAGCTTGAGGGGGAGTGTTGAGAGAAGCATGTATAGTGGCTTAGTTTCATATAGTACAGTGAGACTTTGTTGTGTGTGTGTGGTGGATTATAAATAGGTGTGTACCCTCCACCTATTCCTTTGAGAAGAATAACAGAGAAATATGCCCTATCAGGGCTCTTCTCCCGTGGCTTTCTCCATGCTCTTCGTGAGTAGGGTTCCACGTAAATCCAATTGTTCTTATTCTTTTACGCTTTAATATTATCGCTTCCGCATTATTGAGATCTGCCAAATGTTTCTTTTTTTGAAAAGTGAAAGGGTGGTTATCCGTGCTCCAAAAGTTACAATGTAGACTCCCTAAATACAATCTAGGAGGAGATGGAGGCTACAAGATTTTAAATGGAAGGTGTCTCGCCTCTAAACACCACCCCATTTCTAGCCAACCACACCTCCAAAGCACCGCCAGCACCTTAGCCCTCTCCTTCGACCTGAAAATGATTCCACCACCCCGAACATTTCCCCTCCGGAATGAAGCCCAAAACTCATTAAGAGAACCACAATCAATCCAATCCACTCCTAAAGCCTACCACACATGTGCAACAAAGGAACACCCAAGAAAGAGATGGTGGATGTCATCATCCGCCTTAGTTGAAATTTAAAATAATGCGAAAGCAATAATATAAAAGCATAAGAAATCAAGGAACACTTGATTTTACATGGAAACTCCACTCACGAAAAGCGGGGAGAAAATCACGGGAGAAGTGCCCTTTAGGCGTGTTTTCTCTGCATTTCTTTTCGAAGAAAAATGGAGTACACGCCTATTTATAGGCCATCACACACAACAGAAAGTCCTACTCCACCATGTGGCACTAAATAACAACATTACATCTCTCTCAACACTCCCCCTCAAGCTGGAGCATGGAATGCTCAGCTTGTAACACAAATAAACCCATTCTACATTGCAAAACAGACAACACTCTAGACTGGGTCTTGCTTGTAGGTAGGAACAAGGGCTAGAGTTGCTGGACAAACTGTAGTTGGCTCTGAAGACCTAGTGCTGGTGGCTCCCCATTCAGTATTACCTGAAATGGGTCTTCCTCTGAAGACCTCGAAGGTGAATCTCCCTCTTTAGAGTCCACAAAATTGGATCTTCCACATAGAAACCTAAAATGGACCCTTCTTCTGAGACCTCGAAACACTGGACCTTGTTTCTCATGTGGAGTCCATGAACAAAAGGGACTCCCAAATGGAGGTGACTACAACAAGCTTCCACACTACTTTCTCCCATACTCGTATGGGAGAAAAAACAACGAGAAGAAAATAAAACAATAAAAGCTAGAGAAGACTTCTCCATCTCTTCTCTTGAACATAAACCTCTTTTTTTATTTTTTCTTTCCAATTTAAGAGGCAAAATAGTTGGAAAATAAAAGCATCAAATCTTAAGGTTTGGAGAACCCATCAGACACATCTCATCGCTAGATCGCCTAGGCGTCCTCGTCTCCTCTTCATGTGATCTCAACCAAGATCGTCGCACAAGATCTCGCCACGATTCTACTGTGACAACCACTCCTCGACCGTGTCTGCTACCTTGTCTTCTCCTTACTTCCCACTTTCTCTTCGTAGGGCTCAGAAGAACCCGACACAGCCTCCCAACAACACAACCTCGAAACCGCCGTCGACATCATAAGCCCCTCTGCATTCAGGAAGATAAACACGTGGTGCAGGCACATCTCTGATGGCATGAACCCATCGTGCACCATCGCAATCAAAACCGCAACCTCCCTCACGAGATCCATCTTCCTCTTGCTTAGCCCCTCATCGCCCGCCTTCTCCATGATCTCGAGTATTGCGTACGCCACCTCCATCGAGAAGGACGTCGTCGTTGACATCCTCGACCTCATCCTTGGAGGCTGCTACGTGGACCCCTCCTCGATCTCGACGTCTGTGCTGGGCGACACCCTTCTGCTGACAACGATATGCATCATCGATCTCCCCGTGGAGGTCCAAGCGAAGGACGGATCCATCTACTCGAGGATCTTCCACACCGCCAGTGCCGCCAACAACCACATCTCCCCTTACGAAGAGATTAGGTCATTTCCCTTCTTTCTCGAGATCATGGATCATATGGAACATAAACATCTGATCTCAAGATGATGAAATCAAAGAAACCAAGATAAAAAACTTGCTCTGATACCAAGTTGAAATCTAAAATAATGCAGAAGTAATAATATCAAAGCATAAGAATAAGAAATCAAGGAATAGTTAGGTTTACATGGAAACCCCACTCATAAGAAGCGGGGAGAAAATCACGGGAGAAGCGCCCTTTGGGCGTGTTTTCTCTGTATTTTTTCTTAAAGGAAAATGGGAGGAGTACACACCTATTTATAGGCCATTACACAACAGAAAGTCCCACTCTACTATGTGGGACTAAATAACCACACTACATATCTCTCAACAACCTTAGCACAAAGCGGGCAAGTAATGTCCTCCATCAAGACCAACTTTGTCCTCTAGGCCTTTGTAAGCACTCTTGCTTTCCTTATTAGCCATGCGAAAATCTTAACCTTCAAGGGACAGTCGGCCGACCAAAACAATCGACAGTCTCACTAAAGATCCAAATTCACCACAGGCAAACTTCCACACAACCTATGGTAGGCCTTCTTTATAGAAAAACACCCATACTCGCAAGGTAAGGCATCGCACCTACCTTCAGGCTCCAACCCTTGCAACTCCTGTAGCAACATCTGAAACTTCGTGCACCTTTGTTCCAACAAGGCCCCCTGAAAAGTGGGACACCAAGCACCATCCCAGTAGCTCTCCACAAATGCTTCCTTGTTTGTAACCCTCGAGAAGAGGGGATACCTGTTGTAGAGAGCCCCCTCCCCTTGCTAGTCATCCAACCAGAATCTGAAGATATCCCCCTAACCCACATACATCGTGAAGAAGGTGAGGAAGCTAGGGATCATCAACACCAGTCCCCTCATGAAATGCAACGCTCTCGCCACCGGGGACCCAAGATTCTCCCATGAAAGGTGGACATAACATTTGTGAAGCACCGCACCAAAAAGACTGTTCCTGGCTCACTAGTCTTACAATCCACTTTGTGAGGAGGCTTGTATTGACACTATCCACATCCCTGACCTCGAGGCCACCCTCCTTCGTAGGCTGAAAAATCTCCTCCCATGCCACTAGTCTCGCCCCTTTCTCTGCCATCTCAAAATTCATCCAAAAGAAATCTCACATCAAGCCTGTAATCTCTCTCCACCTGCCGAGACACCCTAAAGATGGAGAAGTATGATGGTATGGCAAAGAGAATCGCCTTCACCAACATCCACCTACCACCCCTTGACAGCAACTTGGAAGCCCAACCTAACAACAACTTCTCCATCCTCTCTAGCAGCGATAACCAATCCTGCAATCTCAAACGTCTATCCATGAGAGGCAGACTAAGATAGGACAGTGGCAAAGACCCCCTGTCCATCCGAAGTGCAGTGCTACATTCCATCCCTTCCATCTTCGACGTATTACAGGTCACCAAGCTGGACTTCCCATAATTGATTTGCAGGGTAGATGCCTCCCCAAACAACTCCAGAAGCACATGTAGTTTGCTAGCCTCTGCTGAGGATCCTTCTATTAGAAACAAAGTGTCATCTGCATGCTGCAATACCGGGATCTCTCTGTCAACCCCTACTCTAAAACTTCTGAACAAACCTCCCTAACAGGACTTGAAGGCCACCCTAGCAAGTGTGTCTATTGTAAGGACAAACAACAACGGCGTAAGAGTCTGACCCCCCTATTGGGTCGCTTTCATCGAGTTTTAAGAAAACACGTCGTATAACGAACAAAAGCGATACAACACTTAAATTTATAAACTCGAAAACACATGTGAATCCAAGGTCATTCGCAATGAGCAATTTAAACAATTCAATTCACAAATCACAATATCAAGAATAATACCAATAGATATCAAGAGAATATCTTAAAATGTCAGGAATCAGTGTGCAAAAAGATTGAGTTAAAATGATGGTTTGAACCACCAATTTAACCCTAATGCCTAAGCTCTCAATTAATTCAAATGTTTCACCAGAAACCGCAATCAGATATCAATGCCAGAACCAAGCTATCAAAACCAAATCAGACGACAGGTTAAAAGCTCAGATGCCTTAACTCAAGGGGCTCAGCCACACTAAGGAAGCAGCAGCAGCAGCACACATAGAGAGAGGCACAAGGGCCTTACAAGCCACAGATTAGCTAAGTGTTAAGCACAGGAGAGGGGGCACAAATCCCAAGGCAACAGTAATGCAAAAACCCCCTCTTCCCTCTCAAATTTCCTTTCCTCAGAACCAAGTCGGACCCGGGTAATCGGATCCAGCCCAGACCCGCAGACGAGGGTGCGTGTGATGGGGCGTGGAAGGGGACCTCACCCCCGTGCATGTTGAGGCGATAAGCCGTATGCACTTTTGCGTCTTATACGCCTTCGCTGTCTTCTGTGTTCACGATGTGGGACTAACCACCGTCTCTCTTTGCACGGGCAGCTACACATAAGAAGCTTTGGTGAATTCGGCTGCTATAGCTGTTGATTCCTTTGCATGACAACCTGGAAGGCTTCAGGACTCAAGTCCGCTTCGAGCGAGAGTTGTTGCAGGTCGAACGAAGGCTGGAGAGAGGCAGTCGTGGTCGGAGAAGGTGACTGCGGCAGCGGAGCTTCGATCAGGGACCTGAAACAAGAAAGACAGCCTCGTGGCCCAATCAAATGCGTTCAGAAACTTCTCCAAGTGATGGCAAGGACGGTGGTGGTGAGTAGGCGGTGTTTTGGGGGGTGTGGGGGTCTGTCGGAGGCGGAGAAGGTGAACAGAGGAGTGAGTGTTCGGTGGGGTGATTGTGCAATCGAAGTCCCAAATTTCTGTAGGGCTTTTGATCAGTGAAGTGTGGAAATGCTCGTGAATGTTGTGGCGTGCGGTTTTGTGCAGTGTAGTGCTGGCGTGAGCTCGTCGAAGCTCATGCCGCTCTGGGGAAGATGATGGTGTTGAGGATGAAGCAGCGATCGATCCTAGAGTCTAAGTAGAAATGAAGACAAGAGGGAGAGGAAGAGATTGAGGGAGGTTAGGAGTTGAGATGGAGGAGATGCCAGCTTTGATTGGCCGGTCGGAGAAGGCAATGGAGTCTGGTGAGGTGTCAGTGATGAAGAAGAGGCGGAGAGTGGTCCCTCTTTGGCTAGAGAGATGCGCGATGAGGAGAGAAGATCGGAGGGCCGTCCAATTTGATGGATGGACGGCCGGAGGAGGCAGACAAAGGAGGTCGCCGAAGCCGAGTTGCGTTTGGCCGGAGGAGACAAGGTTATTCCGGTCCAATCTTGGCTAAGGAGAATGCCCTGGATGCGAGGACACTTTACAAAGCTTGAAACCGAGCTCTAATAGGAAGAACTCGCATGATTGTGTTGAGATTGGACACAACTCCCAAATTTTCCTTATCTTGCCTGATCTTGTTGCTTAAAATCAGGGTCTAAAACCTTGCTCACATGATCCTCTACCGTCTAACACCAATCCCACAAAATTTGATGGGATTTAGTGCTGATTTGATTAGGTTTCAACTTGGTCAAAGTCGATGTTGCACGGTTGACCTAACAATGGCGGTAAGGACCTGTTTGTGAAGGAAATGAGAAAGTTAGGGACCCATTTGCAAAAAATTTCAAAAGCTAGGGATCTGAGTGTAGGAAACAGAGGTTTTAGGGACTGAAGTGTACAGTAGGTCAAGATGGACTTTGATTGAACCCAAATTTTAGTATTAACCTAATTTGAACCCAAGGGATCTAATGATGAACTTGAATTTGAGTTTGACCACATTTGACTGGTGTTAACACTCTCTGTGAGTCCTCCCCAGTCCAAATCAGGGCAAATTCTCGTCTGAAACTCTGTTCTAGGTCAAAATGGGTTCAGATAATCAAATCAAGGGTGCCAAACCTTTTAGAAAATTTTTCTATGAATTTTAAGAAGATTAGATGAATTTTATCCTGACCAGAACCTTTTCAATTCAAGCAGGGCTGATAATTAGGGTTTTGTGTACTATTTTGATTTTCAAAATGCGTGTAACCCTATTTCTATCTGTAGACCCACTTCTTGGTCATTAATGCTCATTTGACCTCTGATTAACCCTTAGGTGACTCCATAGTTACTCTACATTCATTATGTGATGTCAAAACAACAGAATTAACCATAATTTATTGTTCTCTCCTTAAAACAGATCTAAGTGGAATTACTATTCTCAGGCTATCATTCAGGAGCATTTATCTCTTGATTTTGACTAATTCAAGCTAGTTATGGCTAATGATGGTGTTACCCCCTCCTAGGCTACACCCAACCACCTGCCGAGTTCCTATTGACCAGGACCGAGAAGGATTTCGTTGTAACACACCTCTTCATCTAATTAAGCCACCGTTGTAGGAAGCCTCTTTTGACCAGCACTGCCTGAAATTTCGGGCTTGGAGGGGGTGAGATTAGCGTAACGTAAAAAATGCGGAATTGAAATATAAATAATCTCACAAAATAAACAAACACACAAGTACACAAGTATTTTTAGGTGGAAACCCAAACCGGGTGAAAACCACCACCTAACCCTCTCAAGTTAGGATTTTCCGATCAACCAAGTTGATCAAAATCCACTAAACCGAATCACTTTAAAACGAGGGTGATTCAACCTCAATACAACCACGCTACTTAAACGAGGGTAGCGTACCTCAACCCCTTCACTCCACGAGAAGGATTTTGTCTCGCGAAGGAGACGGGAATTCGCAAAGCGAATACCCAACCAAATAACAAAGATAAAATAAACAACAAGTCCTATAGAGCCAACAAAGTAATTATGAACCTAGCTTCTATAGGAATAAGGAAACTCCCCTTTGCAAGGAGTGCGTCGAGTTGATGACGCAGTGCGTGTGCCACGCGACAGCGCAACTTCGCTCTCGTGAACAACGGCGGGAGAGCGGGTGCGCAACAGCTTGATGCTCTCAAGAGAATGGAGCTTGAGCTTGGAGAGCAAGAGCTAACTAAGACACAAGAGAGTGTGAAAGTGTGTAGCCAAGTGTGTCTTGTGTATCTAGGTGTGTAAAGGCTCCCCTCTATTTATAGAGGCCTTAGGAAGGCTTTGGAAGGCTTAGAAAAGCTTCCATAGCCGTTGGGAACAAAGCCCAAGAGAATCAGCCCGAAATCAGGAACAATCATTGTTCTGACAGGCTTATCAGACGTCTAATTCTGGCATCAGACGTCTGGAACTTCACTTTAAGACGTCTAATTCCAAGGTCAGACGTCTGATTTTGGGCGGGTCTCTTCCTGACTTGAATCAGATCTAAACAGGATTTTTGCGCAAGTCCATCAGACGACATATAGGACGTCTGGCACTATGTCTGGACGTCTGGAAACTTACTTTTTCTGTGGGAATGGATTTCCAAATGTTGCAACGGCTAGAAAATCTCTGAGAAGAGATTTTGGGTCAGCCGAGGCAAAACGGTCAATTATCAGACGTCTGGAAAGTCCTATGGACGTCTGATAAGGCTCTAACGGTCATATTCTACACTGTTTGCAAAGCCAACCAACGGTCCACTAATTGGACGTCTGGAAAATCCATCAGACGTCTCCTAAGACGTCTGGTCTAAGGTCTGGACGTCTGATTTCATCAGACAGAACTAACTATGTCCAACCTAATAGTTATCAGACGTCTGAAACAACAGTCAGACGTCTTAAAATACTTTATTAGACGTCTGATTTGGGAATTAGACGTCTGGAAACTTTGCTTGAACCCTATATTGATTTTCTAAGTGTTCTACAGAAAACCTAAGTATCCTAGGGTTGTGCAGGTGTTCCTAGGACTACTATTAGGGTACTTTGAGGCTCTTTAACAAAATATTCTAAGGAAATAAAAAGAGCAAGAAAATAAAGACAAGAGATACAAGAAAGGATTAAAAAGAATATATCATATTCTTCTTGTCTTCTATCTTCAATCTGTCGCTCCACGCGAACCTCCTCTGTTCTTTATTAAGCTCCTCCAATCCGTCCTGGATGCGAGCTCAAGTTCCGTCTAAACACGTCTACATTTGCAATTGACCAGAAATCTAGGACTCAAATTGCAAATGTTAAATAACACGTGTTTTGTTATCATCAAAACAAATGATCGTGGTGCTCTAGCACCAACAATCTCCCCCTTTTTGATGATGACAAAACTGTAAATAATAATGCAGAAAATCCTCCCCCTTTTTGACATTATCAAAAATGTTTAATTGATTTTACATCTCCTATAACTCCCCCTTAAGACATGCTCTTTTATAAATTTCTTTTGACAAAGGTAATGCCTCCCTCTTTTTTTTATAACAACAAGATAGCTATTATTTTTCTCCCCCTTTCTAAAGGAAATTTAGCTACCTTATATCTCCCCCTTAAAAATTGACAATTAGCTCATAAATTTTAACTCCCCCTATCTAAATGCTACTGATAAACAAAGATAGGGTCAAGAATTTTTACCTCACCTACCATGGCCAATAAAATGGCCCGAATGGTGGTGGTGGATGCCACATCGGATGGAGCTCCCATCCGTAGCTTGGAGGCCCGGGCATTGGCGCCAGTCTCCAATCTGGTGGTCGACGTGCGGTGGGTCCGTCGCTTGTTTGCCGTCTCGTCGGTCTTCTTGTTCTCCTCCTTGGTCTACTCCTTGGTTCTCCCAACTTGAGTTGACCAGCTTTGAGTTTGTAGGTTCAGTCCTTTGTGTTGTAATTATCCCTGAACCCTACAAAACAAGATTCTAATTCTTTCTTCGGTATCCAAGTGGGCTTGGATCCGGATCTGTTAGTGGGTCTCCTTGATGGAGATCCTTTCTCAACCTTAGGGCTATAAAAATTATCTACTTTATTAATTAATTTGTTGGAGTTTTCCCTAAGACATGTGATTTCTTTTTCTATAGTTTGCATCTTAGTCTTTAAATCATAGATTTCTAACTTTAGACTATCATTTTCCTCAATCAATTTATTATTTTCATTGATGAGGTTATGATTTTCTAATAATAGATTATCCTTTTTAGGACTAGCTTCTAAATCCTTAAGTTTTATTTCTAACCTATCATTTTCAGATTTAAGAAAACTAAGATTCTTTTTCATGCTTTTGTTTTCTATTTTTAATGATTTATTAAGCTCATACAACTCATTAAAAGCATCTTGTAAATCCGAGTTTACCTCATTGTCGCTGTCGTCACTTTCTCCGATTGCCATGAAACCAAGGCACGCGGTTTCCTTCTCCCCGAGATCTTCTTCCGAGCTTGTCTCCTCATGAGTGCCTTCCATCCTCCTCCATATCTCGTGGGCGGTGGTACACTCTTGGATTTGCTCGAACTCTTTCGGACTCAACGCACAATACAAGGCATTCATTGCCTTTGCGTTGAGGTTGAGATTCCGAACCTGATCTACTGAGTAACCACTTGCGGGTTTCTTGGGAATCACAAATGCGGATTCGCATTTTTCCCACACCCGGAAGTCGTAGGCCTGCAACCACATAGTCATACGATTTTTCCAATAAACGAAATCCATACCTGCAAAGTATGTTGGTCGCAAGGTATCGTGTCCTTCGGTGCACACGAATGCTTTTCCCTCCATAACTAGATCCTCGCCGGTTTGTAACGTCGATTTCGCGAGACCTGCTCTGATACCAATTGAAATTTCGGGCTTGGAGGGGGTGAGATTAGCGTAACGTAAAAAATGCGGAATTGAAATATAAATAATCTCACAAAATAAACAAACACACAAGTACACAAGTATTTTTAAGTGGAAACCCAAACCGGGTGAAAACCACCACCTAACCCTCTCGAGTTAGGATTTTCCGATCAACCAAGTTGATCAAAATCCACTAAACCGAATCACTTTAAAACGAGGGTGATTCAACCTCAATACAACCACGCTACTTAAACGAGGGTAGCGTACCTCAACCCCTTCTCTCCACGAGAAGGATTTTGTCTCGCGAAGGAGACGGGAATTCGCAAAGCGAATACCCAACCAAATAACAAAGATAAAATAAACAAGTCCTATAGAGCCAACAAAGTAATTATGAACCTAGCTTCTATAGGAATAAGGAAACTCCCCTTTGCAAGGAGTGCGTCGAGTTGATGACGCAGTGCGTGTGCCACGCGACAGCGCAACTTCGCTCTCGTGAACAACGGCGGGAGAGCGGGTGCGCAACAGCTTGATGCTCTCAAGAGAATGGAGCTTGAGCTTGGAGAGCAAGAGCTAGCTAAGACACAAGAGAGTGTGAAAGTGTGTAGCCAAGTGTGTCTTGTGTATCTAGGTGTGTAAAGGCTCCCCTCTATTTATAGAGGCCTTAGGAAGGCTTTGGAAAGCTTAGAAAAGCTTCCATAGCCGTTGGGAACAAAGCCCAAGAGAATCAGCCCGAAATCAGGAACAATCATTGTTCTGACAGGCTTATCAGACGTTTAATTCTGGCATCAGACGTCTGGAACTTCACTTTAAGACGTCTAATTCCAAGGTCAGACGTCTGATTTTGGGCGGGTCTCTTCCTGACTTGAATCAGATCTAAACAGGATTTTTGCGCAAGTCCATCAGACGACATATAGGACGTCTGGCACTATGTCTGGACGTCTGGAAACTTACTTTTTCTGTGGAAATGGATTTCCAAACGTTGCAATGGCTAGAAAATCTCTGAGAAGAGATTTTGGGTCAACCGAGGCAAAACGGTCAATTATCAGACGTCTCCTATGGACGTCTGATAAGGCTCTAACGGTCATATTCTACACTATTTGCAAAGCCAGCCAACGGTCCACTAATTGGACGTCTGGCAAATCCATCAGACGTCTCCTAAGACATCTGGTCTAAGGTCTGGACGTCTGATTTTATCAGACAGAACTAACTATGTCCAGCCTAACAGTTATCAGACGTCTGAAACAACAGTCAGACGTCTTAAAATACTTTATCAGACGTCTGATTTGGGAATTAGACGTCTGGAAACTCTGTTTGAACCCTATATTAGTTTTCTAAGTATTCTACAGAAAACCTAAGTATCCTAGGGTTGCGCAGGTGTTCCTAGGACTACTGTTAGGGTACTTTGAGGCTCTTTAACAAAATATTCTAAGGAAATAAAAAGAGCAAGAAAATAAAGATAAGAGATACAAGAAAGGATTAAAATGAATCTATCATATTCTTCTTGTCTTCTATCTTCAATCTGTCGCTCCACGCGAACCTCCTCTGTTCTTCATTAAGCTCCTCCAATCCGTCCTGGATGCGAGCTCAAGTTCCGTCTAAACACGTCTACGTTTGCAATTGACCTGAAATCTAAGACTCAAATTGTAAATGTTAAATAACACGTGTTTTGTTATCATCAAAACAAATGATCGTGGTGCTCTAGCCCCAACACTGCCCACAGAAACTCCCACTAGATAGAGTCATACGCCTTGCTGAAGTCTACCTTCCAGGGGTGCCTTCCTTCGTTGCTCTTCTCCACGCCGCCAAGGCCTCAATAGCCACCGCGAATCTATCAAGTATACCTTTCCCCGAAACGAAAACCGTCAGCACCGGTGAGACAATGCCCTCCAATAACCTGTGCAGTCTATTGACCAAGACCTTGGAGACAATGAGTTAGGCGACATTGGACAGTGCGATAAGCCTGTAGTCCTCAATAGCTTCCGCCCCTTCCTCTTTAGGTAGGAGGAAGAGGTAGAATCTATTGATCCTATCAAAGCCCCTAGTCCCCTCTGCAAACTCTACCACCATTTGCATCACATCCTCCTTTACTAGTATCTAGAACTCTCTGTAAAAGAGAATCGGGAATCCATCCGGTCATGGACACTCGTCAGCATTGAGGCCCTAAACCACCTCCCAAACCTCATCCTCAGAAAAGTTAGCAATGAGTGCATGCCCTCCTGCGTTAACACTCTTTGTGAGTCCTCCCCAATCCACCTCCAGCCTCCCCTCCATCTTCCATAGAACTCTCTAAAGAAATCCGCCACCGCCCTACCAACCTCCTCTCTCCCACCTGACATCCTGATTGTTGCTATACATCATTAGTAGGAATGCAAGTTCATCCCAATCTCCTAAATAAAAACCATGTTAATGCAAGGTTGGGAGTCGTGGGACGGATAGGCGAGAGTGTGGGTCCCTCCCACAAGAAGGGAGTCTCTTACCTCCCTTGTCAGCCCCCATATCAGGACTGCATTGATTAGGATGAGAGAAGAATGGTCATACATGGTGCTTCCTCCTTTTGGAGAGGTTGATGAAGATTACGAGGAAGGTCATGCCTCACTGCAAGGGTAACCATGGATGGAAGGAGGTTCTGATTTTGGACCCATCATTGGTCCTTTGGAATCATAGTGGAGGCTTATTCATGGTTAGCAACCTAGCTTTAGACCCCATGGTGGTGGTTACAGATTGTCATCAAGTGGGGCTATGGCTACCCTATTTCTCCCCACCTCCAAAGTGGAGGATATGACACATTACAGGCACTTCAAGATGTCTCTCTTGGAGAGGGATGGATTTGCAAATTGTAAGGGCTCAATTTTATTAAGCGTAATTGAGCCAAATAAACCTTAATACTTCCCTATGAACGTTATTGTTGAGTTGTATGTCTTATTTTGTTTGATGTTATTTTTGTAAGGACATTCTTGTAATCTCTCCCTTGGGTGCCTCTCTATATAAAGGGCCCTAAGGTTATTCTTATGACTTATGGCATTTGCGACCTAACATGGAATCAAAGCAACAATCCTAGACTGGGGTTCTGGTATCCCACCAGAAATTAGGCTCTGTTCCCTCGCCACTAAACTCTAATCCTAAGGCTCTCTCTCTAGGTCATCACCAAACTACTAACCGGTGACCTCAGGGGACTTGCACCGGTCAGGAACGACAATCCCGGCCATCGTCGCCGACCCTTGAGCGGCTCCTGCTGTTCCTCCTTGTGCACGGATGCACGACCGTCATCACCTCCATACAGAACCGCCGCCGTTGTCATCCTTGAGCATGGGGAACCGCTACCACCGTCGCCCCTTAGCATGGGGAACCACTACCGCTATCGCCCCTTGAGGGATTCGGCTCCTGTGTGATAGATCATTGCCCTCGTGGGCGATCTCCTTGGTGCGTCGCTGCTGTAACCAGCTGAAGCCTGAAGGCTACCACCGCCGCAGCAGCTCCTGCTACCTTTCTTTGCAGCTACCACTGCCACCTACCTCTCTAAGGGGTTAAGAGGACCCTCTTCCCTCCCTCTCTCCGTCGAGTAGAGACTACCAAGTAAGGACAACCCCTTCAACCTCGAAGGAGGTTGTCATGAATCATGATCTAGATGCCTCTTCTTCAAATCAGTGAGGACATTTTCATATCAACATATGATATGATTTGGATTGCAGTAGATTGATTTTATCGTGTTTCCCACATGTCAGAAGATATGGAGACCAAGGAGTCCTTTGGCGACTTGGCGAGGAAAATCTCTACCCCGACACATCATCTTTTATGCAGGACACTTCTATCAAGTTGGATGACACCAACTTCTTGTTATGGTCGACCCCTTTTTCTTGATTCATGGGATCACACAAGTACATTTTGACTTAGGAGGAACTCGCTGCCAAGTCAGTTGATTGGGAGGCCGACAAGGACTAGGTGGCTACATGTATGTTGAACAGTATAAAAGAACCAATTGCCAAGCAAGTTATGTCCTATGCATCAACAAAGAAAATGTGGGAGGTTCTTCATGACATACATTCTCACAAGAGTAACATTAGTCACCTCTAGAGTGATTGAGGAGTTGCACTCTTTTCGGAAAGGCACCATGTCCCTGGCTGAGTATTATGGTTTCATGAAGAATCTCTGGGATGAGCAGGATCCTATCAACCTATCTCAACTGAGTCACTGTGATTGCCAAGCAACATGAAGCGTTTCGATCTGTTCAGTTGCTTGCTGGTCTTGGCCCAGAGTATAAATCTATAAAGGATCAGCTTATGACACTGGAAGAGATTCTTACACCAACCCAAATTTATGCTCAAGTCTCCAGAATTCAAATATCTAACCCTGTTCCTACTTCTGATTGCTCTACCTTGGCAGCTACTGATCGAGCTAGAGGAACCTCAGGGGACAAGGGGAGAAGACATGGAGCAAGAACTGGTGGTCATGGCAGAAGACATGGTTTGTTTCGTAACCATTGTCACAAGACAAACCACACTGTAAACAGATCCTGGATAAAGCATGGGTTCCCCAAGGGTCATCAGGCCAATCAGGTTGCTTATGGTGGAGATGAGAGCCAACTCTATCAGGACGAAGAGCATGTCAGTCAATAGGTCACTATTTCCAAAGAAGAATATGATCAACTAATGTCTTCTCAGCCCACTTCCACTACAGGTGTATCAATCTCCCAAAAGACAAGTACTATTGCTAGCGTCAAAGAGGCTCGTAAGCTGACTTGGCTTGCAGACTCAGGTGCATCATCTTATATCACTGGAGATGTTACCCTTTTTCAATTCTTAAATCACTAACTACTCTAGTGCATGTCAAAGTAGTAGGTGATGCCCTATCCCCTATGACAGACTTGAGTGACATTTCTTTGTCTTCTACTTTACCACTCTCTAATGTTCTGCATGCACCTAAATTTGACTTAAATTTAATGTCTATTAGTCAGATTACTAGATATTAAGTTGCAGAGCTATGTTTCACGAACATTTCTTCTTACAGGACCTCCAGACGATGAAGCAGATTGGTGGACTTGAGCAGAATGGCCTCTACTATCTTGACCTCCCACCAAAACATTACTCCATGATTACTGCTTTTGCCACTTCTGCCTTACAGTGGCACCGTAGATTGGGACATCCAGATTCCTTTACTTGCGATACTTGTCAACTTGGCAAGCATCATAGAGTTTCTTTTCCCAATAGTAATAAACGAACTGAATCTATTTTTTCTTTTGTTCATGCAAATTTGTGGGACCAATGTTAGATCAAGAGTCTTAGGGGTTTTTGGTATCTTCTTACTTTGGTTGATGATTGCACCAATGTCTGTTGGGTGTTTATGATGAAAGAAAAATCTAAAACTCCTATTTTGATTAAAAATTGTGAATGAAATAAACACTCAATTTTCTACTACCATTCACATGTTTCATACTAATAATAGGCTTAAGTTAACTCCACGTTAACTCACTTTTTTCAGTTCCATGGTATTATACATCATACCTCTTGTGTTCATACATCCCAACAAAATAGGGTAGCTGAACACAAGCTAAGACACCTTCTTGATGTTGCTCGAATGATCATGTTTCAGATGAATGCTCCTACTATGTTCTAGGCTGATGATGTGCTTACAGCTGCTTTTTTAATTAATCAGGTGTCATTTTCTGTTCTTGGTGGGACAGTTTCGTATTCTACTTTATGTCCAGATCAATAGTTGTTTCCTATGCCTCCTAAAGTTTTTGGTTGTGTCTGTTTAGTTCATTTATTTAAGGTGGACAAACTTACTCCTAGATCAGTCAAGTGTGTTTTGTTGGTTATTCTAAAATCCAGAAGGGATACAGATGCTTTGATCATGTGACACATCGTTTTTATGTGAGCAGAGACGTTACCTTTTTTGAGGATATGCCCTACTACTCTACCTAGGAAACAACACTACTGCTACTCTGGATGTTCCGTTACCCATGCCTACTGCTGCGCCACTAGCTCCCTCTAAGCCACATCCACCTCATGACGACCCTCCTATATCATATCCTACACATCCTGAGGTTCCTATGACAAAGACCTTCCTCGACATTTTGAGCGGAGACATCCCACTACCACTATTCTAGAGATGGAACCATTATCTACTATCCATGTTCAGTCCTCTACTAACACTGCTGATTCTAATGGAGGTCCAGATCCTACACCCCCTAAGGTATTTGATATGGATCTTCCTATTGCTCAAAGGAAGCCACAATGATCTTGTACAAAATATTCTATTTCCAATTATATGTCACTTGATCGTTTATCTGGAAGACTATTGTCTCTTGCAATTGACAACCGCCAAGTTCCTAGAAATCAGATTGAGGCGTTTCAAGATTCTCCCTAGACCTTCACCATGGAGGAAGAGATGTCTGCTCTTCAGTCTAGGGGTACCTGGGAGCTGGTTGACCTACCCCATAGTGCTACTGTTGTGGGGCGTAGGTGGGTGTTCGTCCTGAAGTGTCATCTAGATGGCATAGTAGACCGGTACAAAGCAAGACTGGTTGCCAAAGGTTACACACAAACCTTTGGGATTGACTACTTTGAGATTTTTTCTCCAGTGACCAAACTCAATTCTGTGAGGATGCTTTTGTCTGTGGCAATCAACAAGGACTAGTCTGTCTCTCAGCTGGATATTAAAATGCTGTCCTTTACAGCGATTTAGAAGAAGAGGTAGTATATATGCACCAACCACTTGGTTTTGTTGTTGACGGGGAGTGTTCGAAGCTTTGCAAGTTGAAGAAGGCAATCTATGGCCTTAAGCAAAGTCCCAGGGCCTAGTTTGAGAGATTTAGTAAAGTTGTGTAGGAGTTTGGCTTTACTAAATCTGTTACAGATCATTCTGTCTTCACTATGCATAAAACCATAGGATTGGTCATTATTATTATTTATGTGGGTGATACACTGCTTACTAGGAGTGATGGAACAGGAATAGAAGACACCAAAAGATTCTTGCATTCTCAGTTTGTTACTAAAGATCTGGGAATGATAAACTATTTTCTGGATATTGAAGTACAACATGTTAACGGGAGCTTAATGTTATCATAAAAGAAGTATGTGCTTGACATACTAAAATAGACAAGGATGCTAGGATGCAAACCTACCAACATTCCTAAGCATCCCTCATTGCCCGTTGGAGATTCAGAGAGTCCTTTACTTGAAGATGTCACCAGATACCAAGCTATAGTGGGAAAGCTATTGTATTTGACTATCACAAGACCTGATATATGCTTTGCTATGGGGAGACTGAGTCGGTTCATGTAGTCTCCTAAAAAAGTTCACTAGGATGGTGTTTATCAGGTACTCAAATATCTCAAGCAAGCTCTAGAAATGGGGTTGTCTTTGATGAAGCATGGCCATCTTAAGGTCTGGGGGTACTCTGATGTAGATTATACTGGGTCACATGAAGATAGAATGTCTACTACTGGTTACTACACTTATCTAGGTGGTAACCTTGTCACATGGAGAAGCAAGAAACAAAATGTTGTATCCAGATCTAGTGCAGAATATGAGTATAGTACTATGGCCCATACTACTTGTGAGTTTCTGTAGGTGAGAACCATCCTAGGAGACTTCAGAGTGCCAGTGGGTGGACCTACTCCCATGTATTGTGACAAGGTAGCTACTTTTATTGCTAATAATCATGCCTTCCATGAGAGGACAAAGCACATAGAGGTGGACTGTCGCTTTATTAGAGATGCCATCACCACCGGTAAAATTGTCACACCTTATATTGCTAGTGAAGATCAAGTTGCAAATGCCTTTACCAAAACACTTCCCAAGAAACGTTGTGTTTTTATGTTCCAAGCTAACCACGTTTGATATCTATGCTCCAGCTTGAGGACGAGTGTTGAGTTGTATGTCTTGCTTTGTTTGATGTTTTTGTAGGGACATTCTTGTAATCTCTCCCTTAGGTGCCTCTCTATATAAAGAACCCTAGGGTTATTCTAATGAGACTTATAGCATTTGCAACCTAACAATTATTAACAAACATTTGTGTTGAGGGACTCTTTGATCTAAGTTGGGGGACAATTCTATAATCCAAAGTTTTAGGTGGGAAGACAATCTTGCAAATAACCCACTTGACAAAAAATTCCTTAAGATTGCCCATTTTTGCTCTCAACGTGAAACAACTCCCCTCCTCCCCATTTGGTTTCCTCCACTGACTTCTGCTTCCTCACCTCTTCTCCAAGGAAGCTGCAACAAAAGGGGTGAAAAGGAGGCCTCAAATCTGAAGGTGAGGTCTCTATTTAGGTCTTTATGGTAATCTCCAGCCCTAAACCTTCTTATTTTGCATTCCGGAAGGTGGAGAGGTCAAGGCAGTTGTTGCTGCGGCTAAGGGAGCTTTTGAAGGGAGCATGGTCAAGTGGTCATCTTAGGGCAGGAGGAGCCAAGGAGGAAGAACAAGAAAGTAACAAGCCGAGTTAGAGGATTATCACCCAGGGAAGGACAAAACAAGGGGTTTCAAGGCCAAATCTGAGGTAGGGACTCCATCTTTTCCTTTTCAATCTCTTGATTCCTAGAGTTTAGAATCAAATATGCATGTGCAAATAAGTGGGATAGACAGTAACATATGGCTTTGGTATTTGCATGTCAAGATCAAGCCATGCATGGGGTGATTTGCGGGAATTTTAATGGTAGTGATAATATCATGGATTCAAGGATTATCTTGGCATATTTGCATGAGTTGCATCATGTTTAGAATCCCTAGAAATGAATTAAAGGTGTTTGGGATAACGGGACCTGCTATCTGCAGGAAATTTCTAATGTCAGGTTGGATATACCTAACGTTAGATATGCTGAAAGACCACAGAATGGGTCACCCAACATAAAACTAACATTAGGTCAAAAATACCTTAACGTTACATGAGCTAGAATATGAATTTTGGTGAAGAAACTAACAGAAACGACCCTAATATTGGTACCTATCTCCCTTGGGTTAAGGGGCTGTGCGTGAGGGATTTAAGGCCTTAAAGAATGTTTAATAGCCTAACTCTATATGATAATGTTGTGGGGTTTGGACCAAGAATACTAGACAGATTGGATCCAATCTCAGTGATAAAATAGATTGGATACAGTTACGAAACGAAGTCTAGTTAGTTATGTGATTGTGTCGTGTAGTGCATTGCTATTTTTTGTTTTATTCATGAGGTTGTATGTAATTTATTCCCACATCTCTCTATATAAAGAGAGGTAGGGTCAGAAAAATAATTAGATTGATCATTTCTCCTAACTTGATATCAAAGTGACGATCCTAGATCGACACTTTGGTATCCCACCAAAAAGCCTAGCCACCAAACTTGTCCACCTAACCTCCTCTCTCCTCTGTCGTCACTACGCCGTTGATCGCCTGAGAGAGGCACCTCGCGGCCCTCTCTCTCTCTCTCCCTCGCACGCGGGTAGTCATCCACGAGCGGCGACAGTGCCACCGGCTGAGGCGCAGTTGGTCACTGCCTACCCTAAGCAACAGCAACGGGGAACACCTGCCCCTACTAAGTGACACCATGGAGGCCTGATGGTCCTCGTAGGGGCCTTTGTTTGATCCCAGTAGGGCTGGTTTCTCCTTCCAACACCATATTCAGAACTGCAGTTCTCCGGATTTTGTGTTGGGATCTTCTCTTGTGAGTTTTGATTGTCTACAAGATCTGAAAATTCAATTTTAGACTATTATTTGGTGGTCTTTCTCCCTAATTTGGCATGATGGCAGTTTCCAAGGGTTACTCCAAGTCTCTTGGTTTGATTTCTAAGCAATGGTATCTTGGATCTTGTGATCAGGAGGTTCTACTTCAGATTTATGAGATTTCTATGGCCTGAAAATAGTGTTTCAGATCAGGTGTTTCTACCTCCTCCAAAGGGCACGATGACATCAGTCAGAGCTCTAAGAGTGTCATCAGATACCGCTACAAAGGTAGGGAGGTTTGAAAACCCATTTTCTGAGTCTATTCATAGTGGTATACCTACCGCTCAGATGTTGGGAGAGGATACTGTGACTATTGCCTAGAGTGAGTATGAGAGACTACTCTAAGGTCGTAGTTATCATTATAAGACTCAAGACAGCACCCGGATTGAGTTCCATTACACGTGGCAGGAGTCAAAGGTGTTCGGAGTGGCTTGTTGATTCAGGAGCTTCACAGTACCTTAGTGGAGATTGGGATTACTTCACCCATCTGCAGTCTCTTCCAGCAAGTAAGACTGTTCAGGTTGCAGATGGCAGACTTTCCAAGGTAGAAGGCCAGGGGGAAGTACCAGTGACTTCTACATTGAGATTGCCCGATGTTTTGTATGTTCTAAATTTTCCTATGAGCCTACTCTCAATCAGCCAAATTACTAAGGAACTCAATTGTCGTGCAATATTTGATGTTGTAGGATGCACTATTCAAGACAAGTTGACAGGGAAGGTGATTGAAAGTGGACATGTAGAGCGTGGGGTTTATCAACTAGCTCAAACTCCACTTGCATCTACATGTCGAGGAGAGGTTTCTTCTACTCCTGGGAGTACGGCATCTCTACCTTTGACACTTTCCTTTAGATAGCCTTCATCGTGTTATACCACATATATCTCCTACGACCTAGATCTACTGTGATACTTGTCAGATGGGCAAGCACCGTCGTTCTTCCTACCCCGTAAGTACTCGCCTAGGATCTACAGCCATGTTTGAGTTACGACACATGGATATGGAGGGTCCAAGCAGGCTACCAGATAGGCAGAGTCACCATTACTACTTGGTAGTTGTTGATGGTTTTTCACGCCTATCTTGGATATTTTTGTTGAAGAATAAATCAAATGTTGGATCTATCATTAAGAACTTTATGTTGGAGATTAAGAATTAGCATTCAACTACTATTAAAGTAGTGAGATCTGATAATGCACTTGAGAATGCACCACCAGGTTTTCTGCCTTTTACAGGTCCCATGGGATAGTGCACCAGACCACATGTGCTCACACTTCTTAGCAGAATGTGGTGGCTAAGAGGAAGCATAGATATCCTCTAGATGTGGTTCGTACCCTGTTGATCCACCATAATGTACCACCGTTATAGTGAGGAGATGTCCTTAAAGCTTACTATTTGATCAACAGGATGCCCAGTTCAATGCTTCATGAGCAAATACATTGGCATATATTGCATCCCGAGCAGGAGCTTTTTCATGTACCGCCACGTGTGCTTGGATGTGCTGCATTTGTTTATATTCTTTCTCCAGGGCGATACAAGTTGGCACCACGAGCAGTCAAGTGTGTTCTTGGGATATTCATGGACTCAAAAAGGATATAAATGCTTTGATCCTCTTACTAGTAGGCACTATGTGAATCTATTCCAAATTTTTCTACTACTGCCTGGAGTCTATCTCCTGAGGTTACGGAGGCTCCCATGCCTATACCTCCTGTTCCCTTAGAGGAGATACCTACTTCTGCTTCCCTACCTACTGCGACGGGCGACGGGTCCTGTAAAGTTTTCTGAGCCAATTGTTACATATCAAGGACCTCACACTATGTTTCGGATGCCATCTTCCACAGCAGCCACATAGACACCATCTCCTCAACCCCAAGTGGCCACAGATAGGTTGCATAGTGACGGTGTGGTACCCGAAGATGCCTCTATAGGCCCAGGTGAGGATGTTTCTACTTCCCAGCCAATATAGGAGGATTAGATGGACGATCTTGACCTTCCAATTGCTATTCGGAAGGCACCACAAAGCTATGCCAAATATCCAATTACAGGGAGTTTCACTACTGAGGGCCTTGGTTTTCTTTCGAGAGCTACCATACACTGTCTGCTACATAGATTCCTACCACCTACCAGTAGGCCATGGTTGATCTAAAATGGCGCCAAACCATGGAAGATGAGATGATTGCTCTTACCTCACGACATACTTGGGAGCTCACGCCTTTACCAGAGGGTGCTATAATTGTTGGTTGATGTATGTTCGCACTCAAATACAACCCAAATGGCTCTATTGCATATTACAAGGCATGGCTAATTACCAAAGGGTTCACTTAAACATATCGGGTGGATTTATTTGACACATTCTCTCTTGTAGCTCGACTCTCTATAGTGAGGATTCTCATTTCTATTGCAGTACAACAAGATTGGCATCTTCATCAGCTTGATGTGAAAAATACATTTCCCTACAGAGATTTGCAGGAGGTTTATATGCAACAACCCCCCTGGTTACGAGGTTTAGGGAGAGTGTGTATGCAGGTTGTAGAAGGTCATTTATGGCCTCAAGCAGAGCACGAAAGCTTGATTTTAGAAGCTCTCTCAAGCGGTAGAGTTTGTGGGGTTTCTCAAATTATCTGCAGATCATTCCCTGTTTGTCAGGAAGATATGGAGAGGTATTGTTGTTCTTTTGACATATGTTGATGACTTGATTGTCACTAGTGATAATACAGCAGGTGTAGATAAGATCAAATAGACTTTGGCAGAGCAATTTATGATGAAGAATTTAGGGCCCCTACGATAATTCCTTGGGATAGAAGTAGCCCGTAGTAGGCGTGGTATTGTTCTATCTCAACGAAAATATACCTCAGATGTTCTAAAAGAAACATGTATGCTGGGAGCCAAGCCAGCAAATATTCCCATGGACCTAAAGGCACAACTATATGATTGTGATGCAGAGCTATTTGATAGTAGACAGTATTGTCAGTTGGTGAGGAAGCTGCTTTACTTGACCATTACTAGGCTAGATATTTCCTTTGCTGTAGGGAAGTTGAGTCAGTTTATGGAAAAGCCTACTAGATAGCACTAGAATGCAGCCATGATGGTACTCAGGTACTTAAAGAGAGCATCAGGACAAGGTCTTTTCTTCACTAGGGGGTCATCTATGACAGTAGTTGGATACTTTAACGCAGAATATGCAAGCATCCATGATGATAGGAAATCTACCATAGGGTTTTATACATATGTTGCAGAGAATCTAGTCACCTGGAAGAACAAGAAATAAACTGTGATGTCCAGATCCAATGCTGAATCTAAGTATCATGATATGGCTCAGACCTCAGTAGAATTGATGTGGGTGAGATTCTTGCTGAGTGATCTGCATATAAAGATTGATGGGCTTATGGAGTTGCGATGTGGCAACAAGGTTGCCATGTATATTACCAACAACCCCATGTTTCGTGAATGCACCAAACATGTGGAGGTAGATTGCCATTACACCAGATATTTGATTCAGAAGGGGTTTATCTTTACCTCCTAGGTTACTTCAGAAGCGCAGACTGTTGATATCTTTACTAGAACACTAGCTAGATCCGCATTTGATATATGTGTATCCAAGCTGAGCACAATTGATATTTGTTGAGATTGGCGTGATCCGAAGAGTGGAGGCTCTTCCACATAGGAAGAGATAACAGCAACAGGGTAATGCCAATGGTGGCGACACATGTGAACAAGGAGAGAGAGATGGCAGCTGATGGTGCAGAATAAAGGGAAAGTGAGGAAGTTAATGTGTTGGAACAAATATTGCATTAATTCAAGAGATAAACACAAGAGGAAAGCTATCCTCCAAACTTGGTAATAACTCAATCAAATCAAATCTTCTAAAATAAGAAAGAACAAATCCCAACAACTAATTCCTAAAATAACTTTTCTAAAAACCACCTAACAAAAATACCAAAACTTGCAACCTAAGCAACCAAAATCAGGACCCTTGGTCCTCCTTACCGCCGATCCTGAGGACCCTACTATTATTGCCACGTGGCCTATCTGGTAACCACATGGCAGTCCTACATGGATTTTTTATTACTAACACTCCCCCTCAAGTCGAAAGTCGAGAGGCCGACGACTTGCTCTACTTGCCTCATTGATGGTGCAACTAGATGCTTCACCATCTTCTTTTGATGTACCTGCTAATCCTCTTGCCACCTCCGCAATCATTGCTTCTTTAGCAACCTTTGAAGTCGCGGCTATTGGAGTAGTCATTTTATCTTTGTATAACTTAATAGACTCTCTTCTCCAACTTCTTCTTGGCTGCATCTTTTATCTTTGGCGCTTCCTCAAGGAGGACGTGTAACTTCTCTTGTCCACCAATTTCCAAACTCGCCATCATCCTTCGAGATAGTTTGAATCGAAAAAGACCTCGGTTCTGGTTGAGGGCTGGGAAAGACTTTGACCTAGCCAGAAAAGACTTCAGCTTTTAAAGGTCGACAAAGACTTCGACCTTGGTCGAGGTTGATTTAGTTCAATAGTGCTACACTCCTTTCTCCACGTCACGGAAAAGACCTTGTGCGTTGGAAGAGGCTTCTTTTCCTTCTTATCTTCTCACACGCGTGTAGAAAAATCCCTAGGATGAGCCTAGATCATATGCTCTGATACCATGTCAAGTTTGGCGCAACGTGGAGCATGGAGGCTCCCTTGGCGTGGGAAAACAATGCACGTATGGACTGTCCACGTGGTAAAACAGGGGGAAGAGTAGCTATCGGCTACCCTTGTTGGCCGGCGAAGGTGGTCAATGTTGGTGGTGATGGTGGCCGACTATGTGGAGAAGAAAGAGAAACGAGAGGAGCCTTAGAATTAGAAATATTTTTATTGACTCAAGAAAATACAATGGGAAGACTCTTTATATACAGAGAACATATCCAAACAAACTAAGAAACAAATCTTATCTACTAAAATAAGAAAGATCAAATCCCAAACTAATTCCTAAAATAACTTTCCTAAAAATCACTTAACAAAAATACCAAAACTTGCAACCTAAGTGATGAACGTGTTTTGACGAACGGAAAGTTGGGGTTAGGAGAAACGCGCCGTTGTAGTCACAAAAACACGTTATCAAATAAGATATTTCACTGAAACTCCAAGGAAGTCCCAAGTCAAACACAGGGAAGCGACATTTGCTTTCACTGAAATCCGCACTTCGCTTTGTTTTTGATGTTTTTAGGTTTTGTTTTTTTTTTGTGTTTTTGTGGTAAAGAAATAAACAAGATAGCACACAAAGTGGAAAGAAACAAATATGATATAATGCAATGTCATTTATTACAATAAATGGAAATATGACAAAAATAATAGAGATAGAGGTGAGAGAAAATCTCCCAAATCAGTTGTTTGGCGAGACGACGGCGCTTGGCAGCAACTTAGATGAAGTGAGAAGCTGGACAACGGGGATGAGATGTAGGACACCAGGTAGAGGAATGCTTCACCAAGGCACGGAATGGGGATGAGGAGGTGGAGGTGATCGACTTCCTGAACGGAGGTGAGGGGACAGCCTCTAGGTCTCCTATGAAGGTGATGAGGAATAGGATAAGTATTTGGTAGAGGGAAAGGGTTTTTGCACTAATAAGTGGCCTAGGGCTTGAAAGGGAGCTCTTGGGAGCTTAGGGGGCTCTTTGGAACTCTAGAGGGGGGTGTGAGTAGCATAGGAAGTGATGAGCCTCGAAGGAGAGGTGTGTAGGTCTTTATATAGTGGATGAGAGGAGGCTAAAACAGGTATAAGACAAATAGCAACCTCCAGGATGTCATTGTGGGTCCAACTCAAGTGTCGCTATAGCCAACTCACACCCGCTGACGCGCGCTGTGCTGGCCCTCCATCTCGTGCGTAGATCGCGCTTGAGCCTCGCTGGCTGTCCATCTCACATCACCAGCTGCCATCGCAAGAATCCATCAAGCATCCGCTGGCGTCCGCTAGCGCGTGTTGATCCGAGTGGAGTAAATCACCGCCCTTGGATGGCGGATGAAGGGCTCTGAGAGCGTGGGAGAGAATGCTCTGGATCGCACACCCACTCGATCAGATGGCTCAATTTCTCACCCGCGCGCGCTCAGTGGATAAAACCCACGCACAAGGCTTCGATCACGCGGCCATGCGTTGTGAGTTGAGGCACCAACCGCTGCACTGAGGTCGATTTTGTGCCTCACTTAGGAATTAAGGCTCAGCACCCACAACTGTTGGATCTTGATCCAACAATCGCGATTGCACGAAGCCTTCCCTCTACTTGGCTTAAGGCAGGCGATGCAACGCTTTGACAACCATTGGATTTGAATCCAATGGTCAAGACTTCACAGGTGTAGCTTGGGTGGAGGGGTTGCAGCCAGGCTTAAGGGCTGCGTGGTGCCACGTGGCGCGATCGTGGCCGTCCACCTTCTTTTTGTAATGGGTGCTGCGGAACTCTGATCGAAGTGATTTTTGCACTGAGGGACTGCGATTGTCGCTCCAGATTCATCCGTACGGTCGGATTCTTCATCTGAAGCTTGTAAAGATGTCACATTGCCTCCTAGCCATGAAATGTTAGAATTAATATACAACATACACAAATTATCCTAAATGTAATGCAATGAATGTAATGCAATATTTATACTATGGAATGCAATGCTAGGCTTGGGAACTACTATAGATAAGTATTTTATCATGAATTCATGCATGCTTATCATACCCCCATGCTTATCTTTTTCTAGTCTCTAGCAAAATTAACCTAAATGCTATGTATAAAAGTAGAATCAAGATTTGATGACTTAGGCACAATTTGTTGGTTACTTTAGAAGATTTCAACCAAAGACCTAGTTACAAAAATTCAATAGTGGCCAGGTGTCTGCCAAAATGCAGACCACCCAAGCCCTCGCCTTATTCAAAAAGGGAAGATACATTTTTTTATTTTTTTCTTCTTTTCTTTTTTTTTTTTGACTTTTGGAATTTTAGAATTTTGGGATAACTTTTTATGACTACCCAACCCGCCCAAGACTCGAAAATGACTCTAAGTGCCAAGCATCTTGTAAAAATAGTGAAAGACTCACTAGGCGGCCGTTAAAACGAACTTCAAGTTTCTACGACCCTAGGTGACCTTAAAGATTTCAACCTAAAGGTTTATCTTTTCGATGGTAGCTCTCCGTACTTTTTATTTTTATGGGGTCAACACAAGGGCGAATCCAGTATATATCTCTCCAGTTTATTCTACTTCACTTCTTCCTAAGTGTTTAGGAATTATTTGTGCATTTTTGTGAGTTGGGCTCTGGACAACCGACCGATGAGCTTTACCACCGACTACTTATTAGCCATACTCGTGCGGTGAAGTGTGGCTTTATATTTTTTTATTTTCTCCTTTTTCTATATTTTTTTCTTTTTTAATTTTTTTCTTTTTTTAGATAACTTCCCTGATCTAAGATTTACCTAAAGGCAATAGAAAGAGAATGATCATGTGGCTGGGTTCTGGACAACCGACCGATTAGCTGTTACCACCAACAACTTTCCAACCATATTACCCTAAACGGTTCATTAGCTACCCAATTTCTATAAAAGTTATTGAAAAGTGAGTCAGTACAATGTGTAGATGCCTAAACTTAAAATCCCTTCAAATCAGAGGGCAGGTTAATAAGTCATGTACTTATCAACCAAATTTATTCACCAAATTAAAGTAAAATTACTTGACAAGGAATCGAGATTAAGTCCACATTCGAGTGGACACCCAAGTTGATTAAACCTGAAGACCTGAAGAGTATGTATTCAGGTCCCAAAGTATCAATTCCTAAAGTTCACAACTCCTAATGCCTAAGTTCTCTTCTCCTGATTCTATGTTTTTTTTTTTGAATAACAAAAAATTACTTATTACGGGCTGACAAAATGATCTTTCATAAAATATCCACCCCCTATTCCTAGCTAATGCAATGTCCTCATTGTAAAAATGAAAGCATACAGGAGGGCAGAATTGGAAGAGTAGCACCTGATTTCCGTGAGATTCTGGTCAACTTGAAACAATCTTTACACGTGCTGAGTTTAGTGCCTTCAGCTAGGCAATGTCCGGCCAACAATGGTTAAGGCAAGGTAAAAGCAACCTTGTCTAAGACGGGTTCAGGGAACACATGGTCAACATAAGATTTAAGGCATTGTCCATTGACCTTGAAGGAATTACCCATCTTTGGGTCAGAGATTTCAACGGCCCCGTTAGGAAAAATCCGCTCAATAATGAATGGGTTGTTCCACTTAGACCTAAGCTTACCGAGGACGAGCCTCAGTCGAGAATTAAAAAGCCAGACCCTCTAGTTCGACTCAAAGCTCTTATGTGAAATCATCTGGTCATGAAGAGCTTTGGTCCTTGCCTTATAGATTCTAGCATTCTCATAGGCATCATTTCTAAGCTCCTCCAACTCAGATAGTTGGAGTTTCCTGGCCTTCCCGACCAACTATAGGTCGAAATTACATTTCTTGATGGCCCAAAATGCCTGGTGTTCTAACTCTACGAGTAAGTGACATGCTTTACCAAACACCAGACGGAACAGAGACATTCCGATGGGCATTTTGTACGTCGTACGATAGGCCCAAAGAACGTCATACAGCTTTTAGGTCCAATCCTTCCTATCAGGCCTCACGATTTTTGGCAGAATGGTTTTGATCTCCCGATTGGAGACCTCAACCTGTCCGTTCGTTTAGGGGTGGTAAGGTGTGGAAATCCGATGATTCACCCCGTATTTCACTAGTAAATTCTGAAACTGGGCATGAGTGAAATGCGTGCCACCATCACTGATAATTGCCCGAGGAATTCCGAACCAATTGAAGATATTTTTCTTCACAAAATCAATGACCACCTTGTGGTCATTAATCCGGGTGGGAATTGCCTCAATCAATTTGGACACGTAATCCATACTGACCAGAATATACTGGTGTCCAAATGGAGGGTAGGGTTCCATGAAATCGATGCCCCAAATGTCGAAAATTTCGATAGAAAGTATCGGGTTTAGGAGCATCATGTCTCTCTTGGCCATGTTCCCGAGTGTCTGGCATTGGGCACACAACCTTGAGAATTCCTGGGCATCCTTAAATAACGACGGCCAATAGAATCCGAATTACAAAATTTTTGCTGCCGTCTTTTTCCTGGAAAAGTGTCCACACACAGATGCATGGCAGAACTCAAGTATACTATGGAACTCATTTTCCAAGATGCATCGGTGAATAATCTAGTCAGCGTCGATGCGGTACAGCTTGGAATCGTCTTAAAAATAATATTTAGCCTCGGATATAAGTCTGCCATGTTGTTGTTTAGTCCAATCCTAGGGGATTTGACCAACGACCAAATAATTGACGATATCCGCAAACCAAGGGGTTCGGATACTCGAGATTGTAAGGATAATCTCATCCAGAAAAGTGTCTAAGATAAGGATATCCGGATGAGGAGAATCAATTAAGATTCTCAAAAGGTAATCCACCACTATGCTTTATGCCCCGGCTTTGTCCATGATTTCAAGATTAAATTCTTGAAGTAACAGAATCCAGCAAATAAGCCGAAGCTTGGCATCCTTTTTGGCCCAGAGATGTTTCAAGGCTAAGTAGTCGATGTAAATGATGAGGTGAGAACCTAAAAAATAAGCCTTGAATTTTTCTAAGGTGAAGACTAGGCTAGCAACTCCTTTTCAGTAACGGTGTAGTTCCTCTAAGCCTCATCCAAAGTCTTGCTAGCATAGTAGAACACAGAGGGCTTCTTATATACTTTCTGACCCAAGACAGCACCGACTACATAATCAGATGCGTCAGCCATGATCTCAAATGGGGATGCCCAGACAGGTGGTTGCAACACCGGGGCAAAGGTGACTGCCATTTTCAATAAATCAAATGCCTTATGGTATGATTCATCAAACTCGAACAGCGTGTCTTTGGCCAGAAGGTTACTCAAGGGTTAAGCAACATTCGAGAAGTCATTGATGAATCTTCTATAAAAACCCACATGACTAAGGAATGATGGGATCTGTTTCACGGATGTAGGTGGAGGGATTTTAGAAATAGCATCCACCTTAGCCTTATCAACCTCAATACCCCGATTAGAGACCACATGACCCAGGACAATGCCTTCTCGAGTCATAAAGTGGCTCTTTTCCCAGCTAAAGACTAGATGTCTTGATGCATTGCTTGAGGATCAATTCCAAGTTAGCTAGGCATGACTCGAATGAATCTCCAAAAACTGAGAGATCATCCATGAACACCTCAAGACAATCTCCCACCATGTCAGAAAAAATGGCCAGCATGCACCTTTGAAAAGTCGCAGGCACATTGCAAAGCCCGAACAGCATTCTACAAAATGCAAAGGTTCCGTAGGGACATGTGAAAGTTATCTTCTCCTGGTCTTCAAGATGGATAGGGACTTGGTTATATCCCAAATAACCATCCAGAAAGCAAAAGTACTTCTACCCAGCTAACCTTTCTAGGATTTGATCAATGAATGGCAAGGGAAAATGGTCCTTTTTAGTGGCTAATACAAACTCTTGAACAGGTGGAAGCTGAACTGGTGGTAAAGGATTCTCCTTTCTCATTAGTCGTAACAATTATTCCTGCCTTTTTGGGCACAATTTGAATGGGGCCAACGCACAAACTACCCGAGATCAGGTAAATAATGCCTACATCGAGCCACTTGATTATCTTCTTTTTTACCACTTCTCACATATTTGGCTTTAGTCTCCTTTGCATTTCGCGAGAAGGGCGGGGTCCATCTTCTATGAAAATACGGTGATTATAGTAAGATGGCTTGATCCCCCTAAGGTCGTGGATGGTCCAACCAATTGCCTCTTTATTGGTCTTAAGGACCTTAATCAATCTCACTTCTTGTTCCTTAGTCAAACCAGCACTAATAATCACAGGGAGCGTATTCATAGGTCCTAAGAACTCGTATTTTAAGCTTTCTGGCAATGGTTTCAATTCCAGCTGAGGTGGGTTCAGTATAAAGGGTCAGGAGGATGATGATGAAGATTCATCAAGACGGTCCAGTGGAAGAGGTTAGGAATGAACAAAATCAACCTCTTCCAGGTGTGGCGAGTCTGCCACAGAAGGTTGTGGGTTGGGTTCACTAAAGCTGGTGGAGTCATCGAATACACTGATCGTCATACAAGTCTTAACATTAAAATCATGATCCTCGAGCTCTTCAATGAATCCACAATCCTCAAATCCTTTTATCGCCTTGAAAATATCAAGAGTCAACTTCCTATCCCTAAAGGCGATCTCCATACTACCGCTCCGACAATTTATGTTGGCCTCGGCAATAGCTAGGAACGGACGCCCCAGAATGATGGCTGTGTTCCGCAAGTCTTCAGGTACATCCATGTCAAGGGCCAGGAAATCTACCGAAAAATAGAAGTTCTTGACCTTGACAATAACGTCCCTAATAATGCCTTTCGACGTGGTGACCGAATGATCTGGTAACTGTAGCGTTACTAAGGTTGGCCTAAGTTCACCCAACCCAAACCTTTTATAAAGAGAGGTTAGGATTATGTTGATAGATGCACCTAGATCCAATAGTGCCCTATCAAAAGTGTAATCTCCAATGACGTATGAAATCAAGGGGGCACCTGGATCTCTCTTCTTCTGAGGAAGGTGGTGCAGGATGACAGAACTCACCTGCTTAAAGAGAATCACCTTCCTCGGGGTGGGTTCTTTTGGCTTACACTTTTGGGTACACAGATCTTTCAGGAATTTAGCGTAAGCTGGGATGTGTTTAATAACATCGAAGAGCGGGATATTGATCTCTACGCTCTTGAATAAATTCAGGAGCTCCTCGTTGCTATCTAAGATTTTCTTCTTCTTGGTTTTCAACAAGGCTTCAGGGAATGGGATTTGGGGGGTGTCCTCGATTTCTTGGGTTTTGTCTTCTTCAATCTCCTTTTCTTCCTCAGGCTCCCTAGGGTTTTGGTTTCTAGAAGGTAGTTCAGGGTTCTGGGTTTGCTTCCCGCTCCTCAAGGTGACTGAGTTTGCAGAGGCATACGGGTTAAGGTCTTGAGGCGGGTTAGGAAAGATTGGAGGGCCTTGATTGGTCAAATATCCAGGAGCAGAAGGACTCTGCTCAACCACCTAAGCATGTGCATGTGGGTTCCTAATTTTGCACATTGCGTGGGTTGGGTACGGGTTGGGATGGTAGAGATCCGGGCTATCGGGTGTTAGCAATAAGCCTGGATTGCAAGTTGTCCAATGATGTCTTCATTTGCTGCATAAGCTGAAGCATGGACCCTTGCATTTCTACCATCTGCCGGTTTATATCAGCCTACCCTGCGAATTGTTAGGTATTCCAAGATGGCTGAGTAACCGGTTTCCGGGGCAACTGGGTGTATACTTGACCCTGACCCATAGGTCTTTGAGGTGCATAGATACTGGGTCGTGTTTGGGTATGTTGCCCCTTAGTTTTCCAGGAGAAGTTAGGGTGGTTCCTCCAACCCAGGTTGTAAGTGTTAGAATATGAGTTGGACCTAGCATTCTCCTGTATTGCATACGCATCCTCATAGGGTGAGGATGGAGAAAAAGAATGATCAGAAAAATTGAGATCAAAGGCCCCAGCTTAGACCCCATAAGGTTCCAAGAAATTCTGGCTCATAGGTTGAGTCAATTCTAGCTAATTCACGAACTCCCGCCCCGTGGAAGCCCATGCAAGATGGAATCCCACATTCTAGGATTGAGTGGGTGTAGAAGTATTTCTTGAATTTTCATCCATCCACTCTTCCATCCTTTTTGCAACAAAGTCTACCTTATCTAGTTTGTTGCAAATCAATTCCATGTCAAATGACTAAGAGTTCTGAATCTCATTAGCATTTGACCTGGGTTGTTGGGACCGGTTGAAGGTATCCATGGAGGCATGGTTTATTGAATTCTCACTCATTTCCTCAAACAGGTCATATGCGCTATCTGCATCCCTATTGAGGAAATTACCTCCGCAGGAGGCGTTCACGTGATTACGGAGTTGTTTGCCAACCCATGATAAAATATCTGCACGAGTTGCCATTTCGGCACCTCATGGTGTAGACATTTCCTCAAAAGATTCTGAAATCGCTCCCAAGAGCCATGAAACAGTTCCCCCGACTGCTAGGCGAAAGTGGTAATCGCCCGTCGCAAGGCATTGATCCGTCCAATTGGGAAGAATTTCTACAAGAAAGCCGACTTAAGATCAACCCATGTTTCAATCAACCTTCTAATGGTCTGATACCAATGTGTGGCCTTATCCCTCAAAAAGTAGGGAAAGAGCCTCATGATCATCTACTCTTCATTCACATTCCTAGCTTCAGTGGTCTAAACCAAAGTGGTTAGATCCTCCAAGTGCTGGAATGGGTCTCCCGAGCCAAGCCCATGGAAGTGTTTAATTAAACTTAATACTTGGGGCTTGATTTCTACGTCTCCAACAGGAATCATGACGTCGAGGCGTTCCCCATAGTTTGAAGGATCATAGAAATCCTTCAAGGGCCGAACACCTTGACCATTCATTCGTTGGAACTATTGTTGCATTTGCTACAATTGGTCCAACTGCCTCTGAATCAGTTCATGCTGGTTCGGGGGTGGGGGAGGTGGTTGTTGATCAGTCATGAGATCTGCTTGGCTATAACCCCACCTCTGGGAATGGTCTATAGGTCGTTCCAAGCGAGGGTTTAATGACCTCCTTCCAAGCATACAGTGGAAGGAAGTCGGAAGGGCAAGGAAAAGATGAAACCCTGCAGCACAAAAATGCAAGCCTGTCCTTAGGTTGGGTAGTCTAAAGATCTACAGACTCTCAGAATCCGTCTTAAGATTATAGACGATTTACTCTACTTTTATCCAATCAATCCAACCAGTTAGTAGGAGCTGGGGAGAAGGTTCTTCATTTGGCTTGCACCTCCGGTTCCTTTGATACCCCCAAACCGCAGTCGTTTAACGCTACTCCCCTAGCTAGACATCAGATTGACCAGTATAGGCAGGTTAATCGAGAACAATCTCAATCTGGGCCCCGAAGAGCGAATCAATCCTTAAGGTTAATGTCTAATCAATTTTAGCTAGGCTTGGGATATTATTTCTTCTGGAATGTGATGGGCCCTTAATGGGTTGTACCCTTAAATGATTCATTTGAAAATGTGCGTATGTGCACAACCAAAAAGTTTTCAAGCAAGATTATTGAGGAAGAAGTGAGTTTAAGATTCAGATCTTACTTAGTAGCTTTTAGGATTCAAGTTTTAGGTATATTCAACCAAATTTTCAAGAGGCAAACCAAGTTTGAAAACATGTGTTCAAATATTTTCCTTTATAGACTAAAAGAATTTGGAGTGTCTGGCTGGACCTAACTATTGAATCCTACGGGGCAGCTACAAGATGAATTTCTTTTAGATTAAGTGGTGTGGCCCAAACAATTCAATCAACTGGCCCAGATACACCATCGATTAAGGCACACAAGGTGATTAACCTAGTCTGATTTCTACTCCGTTTAGATTAAGTGGTGCGGCCTAAACAATTCAATCAACTGGCCCAGAAACACCATCGATTAAGGCACACAAGGTGATTAACCTAGTCTGATTTCTACTCCGTTATGTGTTGATTTGTATGTGTACCGGTTCCACATGTCGGAATCTCGGTTGAGTAGATAAAATCACAAAATGTTATGTGCCTCAAATGTGGGTGTATGTAGTGTGTATGTTGATTTGTCCCACAATCAGAAGATAATATATTTCTTTTATATGGGGGGGTGAGATGAGTATAGGTGGCAAGCAAGACAAACAGATTCTATCCTAGGGTTTATGCAAACACCCAGGTAGATTAGGTCTTGGTTATTGATGTGGTGAAAGTGAAACTAGTGGGGAGGGATGTGAGGGCACTTACAAACCACTCTATCTGCACTTTACTCCGATCTACCATACTTGGATCTCCTTGCTAGGGTACCTGCAAGACAATAAATCAGAGGCAAGCGGAGTTAGTAATAAGTAAATGCAAAGAAACACGGAAAACAATAAAGCAAATTCCGTTGCCTCCCAGGCAACGACACCAAAATGAACATGTTTCGACGAACGGAAAGTTGGGGTTAGGAAAACCCGTCACTATAGTCGCAAAAGCATGTTATCAAATAAGATTTTTTACCGAAACTCTAAGGGAGTCTCAGGTCGAACACAGGGAGGCAACGTTTACTTTCGTTGAAATCTATGCTTCACTTTGTTTTTGGTGTTTTTGTGGTAAAGAAATAAACAAGATAGCACACAAAGTGGAGAGAAACAAATCTAATATAAAGTAATGTCGTTTATTACAATAAATGAAAATATGACAAATAACAGAGATTGAGGTGAGAGAAAATCTCCCAAATCGGCTTTTCTGAGCGCGTAGGAGAGAACGCTCTGGATCACGCCCCCACCCAATCAAACAGCTCAATTTCTCACCCATGCGCACTCAGCAGATAAAATCCGTGGTAGGGCTTCAATCACGCGATCGTCCGTTGTGAGCTGAGCGGTCGCGATTGCGCAAAGCCTTCTCTCTACTTGGCTTAAGGCAGGAGATGCAATGCTTTGACGACCGTTGGATTTGAATCCAACGGTCGAGACTTCACAGGTGTAGCTAGGGAGGAGGGACTGCGACTAGGCTAGAGGGCTGCAATGGCACCATGTGGCGCCATCGTGGCCATCCACCTTCTTCTTGTAAAGGGTGCTGCAAAACTCTAATCGAAGTGATTTTTGCGTTGATGGACTGCAATCATTGCTTTGGATCCATCCATACGGTTGGATTCTTCATTCGAAGCCCACAAAGATGTCGCATTGCCTCCTAGCCATAAAATGTTGGAATTAATATAGAACATACACAAATTATCCTAATGTAATGCAATGAATGTTATGCAATATTTATACTATGGAATGCAATGCTAGGCTTAGGAACTATCATGAATAAGCATTTTATCATGAATTCATGCGTGTTTATCCAAATGGTTTTGATCTCCCGACGAAGAACATGTTTTGCTTCAACCAAAACCACAACACAAGACCAGGAAGAAACCTTCCTGGAAGAAGGATAATACCATGGTCCGTGCATAGATCATGAATTCAGTGATCCCTGGGATTGGAGATGAGATCATGTATTATTGGACTGCGAAGATATGGGAAACTTTATGAGATACATATTCCCATGGGAAGAATTCCATCTGAGTATTCTAAATATAAAGTGAGATAACTTAGCTTCGTTAGGAAGATTAGACATCGTCTCAGTACTCAACCCTTAAGGGGCTTCTGGAGAAGTTCAATGCATGTATACCAGTGTGCACATGCGCTACGGAGAGAGCATATCGTAAGGAAGCCACAGTTCTTTAGTTCCTAGTTGGGCTTGGACCAGACTATATGTCAACCTGCTCTTAGCTTCTTACTCTGTCAAAGCTTCCTACCTTGGAGGAAGCATACAATAGGATGAATAAGATTTCCGTCACTCTTACTGCTACCAAGCCAACTACTCAAACTTTAGCCCTTGTTGCTACTCAAGGTCGTAGTCGAGGTACTCCAATTACATGAGGTAGAGGCTGAGGTTGTGGACCCATTGGAAGAGGACGACTGACTTGCACATATTGTGGAAAGTTAGGGTATATGGAGAATAACTGTTGGATTAAGCATGGACAGTCTCCTATGGTCGATCAGGCACGGAGCAGACTCCTAAAATTGTATCTGTGCCTAAGGTTGATTATGATGATCTTCTTCAGCAATACTCAGTTGATGCAGGAAGCATCATGTTATGACCCAAAACCTAAATCCAAGTCCAACTCTAGACCAAGCGTGTCAAATCAAAACCATTAATGTTTTTTGGGTGTGAATCAGGTTAGCATAGCCCGAAAAAGAAGAAACACAGGTCTTAGTCCACTCTAGTCAATCAACAGGGAAAATATGCACAAATGGCATCAATTTTGATGTCATTAGGTTCCCTCGTCGAAAGCTTTCTAAAGGGACCAATTTTACGGAAATAGAGTTTCATAGCAAAAGTTACGTGGGTTTTACATTGCACGTAATTACTGTTAAGGTTAATTAAAAAGGTTGTTTTATCATTAACAACCCCAAGGCTCTCTAAATAACCCCTTAGAGTCTACACGTCCACCACTTTTCCCCCTAACGGCATAGAACTTGAGGGAGGAGAGAGAGAAAGAGATCGAGAGGAAGAGAGGAGTCTCCTCTCTCCCCTTTTCCTAGCACCTCACGTGCGGAGCACGTGCAAGGAGGAAGGCCATTAGTCCAGTTGCAAGCAACGTGCACAGGGAGGGGAGCAGGGCATGAAAGTCGATTAGCCAATAGCAAGGCGATCGATGGGTGCAAGAGTGGGACGATCCACGTGAGTGCCAGAAGACGCGTGAGAGCAGGTGCAAACAGCTGCATGCACATGTGAACGTGAGAAGCCGAAGCGGTGCACATACACGTGGCTAGAAGTGCGTGACAGTGCACACAAAGCATGCACTTAGGGCATTGGGCATCGATTCACATGGGTCGGCAGTCTAGGCTGGTTCAGAAGACCCCCTGTTCATTTTTTTACCTATTCAGGGCCTTCTCGGACTCGAAATTCAACAAGGCACCGTTGGAATCTTTACTCAAAGTCCTACGCACCTGTATATCCATTTGCATCTTGTACTATTACTACAGGGAATTTCAATATTGGTCTTGTGATGAATTTTTGACCGAGTTTTCCATGTGTCTGCCCTAGGTTGTATCCTCAAGCATACATGGTACCCTCGCCCGATGCTGAGAGATGTTGGGCACATGAGTCGAAGTCATTGTAACCCCTCAGTGACCATAGGTACAGTAACCCTCAATTCCATTTTTGATGTAAATGTGTCACGTAACATTTACGTTGAATCCTTACGTCAACCTATGTTGCCTCTTACTTGAGGATCGAGTTCCTAGTAATTATATTTCACAAACCCTTTGATACTTAAATCATATATTGATTAAGTGGAATTAAACATTTAATTATGCCTGATTTGTTATAACTTGAAAATTAATCTACGAGAAACTAATGAATGGAAATGGACTATGCATCCTCCATTAACAAATTAGAAGTATATGATATTTCCTGTGTAAATCATTAAGAGCAATGATCTGTCCTGATATAATCTACTGAGAATAATGATCTTGAATGTAAACAACGTTTACTGATGGAAATATGTGGAAAACCTGACAAAAATAAAACAGGGCAAACAAAAGAGTAATCAAGATCATTTCTGTGATAGATGATTGGAAGAGATATGAAGGGTCGTATGCACCAAGAAAACTATGATACTTTTAAAAGTTGGTACTCATGCCTAATATCAACAACAAGGCCAACTATACACGTTAAAGGTAGAGATTGGCTCAGGGAGTGAACTAGCCTCCCTACGACTCCTTTGATAGACCATTTTGGCCAATCGAGTAGCGGGATGTTGGGTATGCATTATAATTATGAAAGGTTGGAGTTATTTTGTTCTCGTACCTGTAGTGGAGAGGATTGGCCTTGTATTAATGTAGGGTAGCTCCTCGTATGTCTATCATACGAACCGTTGTCAACACTGTACCTCATTAACTAGGACCCCAGGTGGTTAATTAGACGATGGAGCAAATATGGGTCATCCACTCAGTTAAGGGGGTGAGTCATATTCAATCCACCGTCTAGAATATAACAACAAGATCTCTTCACACCTTCCGAAGGAACTGATTTAGAAAGATAAATGACTAAGATTGTAACAAGACACAAATAATGAAATTAATAAAAGATAAATTAAGATAATTGAGGATAGTACCTACTTTCCTATTTGCATATTTGTTTAGTTTTACTCTCTTTTCCGTTGTTTTTCTACTTTACTCAATGTTTGATGACTTTTCTGTAGACTCTGTACTTAGGTCGTGGATAGATACAACCAAACTCAGCGGTTGTAGGAGCTAACAACGTAGGTTTGGGTGCAGCACCATAGTCCAATAATAGTGGTTGTAGTTCTCAATCCTGTTTCTTCCTACTTTGATTTCCACAACACTATGTTAGTTTCTTTTAGTGTCTATTACATTTTCTTTAGTTGTATCCATACATTTGATGGCTATAAATATTTTAATATATGTAATGTGATGTGCTGTGAATGCTTTTGTTATTCTATGTGTATGCGATGGATGACCAGATCTTAGGTATTGGACGAATCGACTCGAGACCCTACTAAGATGAGGGCTCAGGTCATAACAAATGGTATCAAAGCAAGATCATCTCGTATAGGTAGAATCGTTCGATTAAGCAATGCATCTATATTACAGCATAAATCATAGGCATTGGGTTGAGTCATTCAAGTTAATCTTCCTCTCCTTGTTTTCCAAAAAACTTGTCATTTGAAATTCTGGCTACCTCCTCGTGTATCTAAACTTCAGCTGTCTCCTTGCAGAAGATGAACCTCGACATGGAGCTCGTAGTGGTCGAGGTGACTTCTAGGCTCAAGCTAAGGAGGGGCATCTTACTGTCTTACTTTGGTTGATGACTTTTCTCAATTATCTTGAGCATTTCTTTTGAAAAATAAGTCTAATGTGGACATTGTTATTGACAATATTAGCTTGGAAATGAAGACCCAATTTTCTACCTATGTTAAAATTGTACGACCTTACAATGCCTTTGAAATTGTATTAGAAGATTGTCTACTTTTTATAAAACCTATGGAATTGTTCATCAAACTACTTGTCCCTACACCTCTAAGCAATATAGGGTAGCTGAGCAACATAGACATTTATTGGATGCAGCACGCACCTTGTTGATTCACCATAATGTTCCCTCCTTGTACTGGGGTGATACTGTGCTTACTGCTTGTTTTCTTATTAATAGGAAGCCAAGCTCTATTATCCATGAACAAATACCTTGGCAGGTATTACATCCTGATGCTAAGCTATCTCGTGTTCCACCACATGTTTTTAGGTGTGCTGTCGTTGTTCACCTTACTTCTCCTAGTCGGGATAAGCTAGCTCCAAGGGCGGTGAAGTACATTTTCCTGGGATATTCTCACACTCAGAAGGGGTATTGGTGCTATGATCATATCTCCACTAGACATTATGTTAGTGTCGATGTTGCCTTCCATGAGTCTATCCCATATTTTTCTACGGTAGGGTGTAGTCTTTCTCCTAAGCCCATAGAGGTGCCCATGCTTATACCACCTACTCCCATGGAAGCTATCCCAATCATTGATATTATGCCATCATCTAGTGGCCCTAAGAGGTTTCGTGACCCCCCTGTCATTTACAAGTTCCCTATCACTTACAAGAAACATCCCCCTCTTCAGCACCATGATCTTCCTCGGTTCAGGTGAGCATAGATTCATTACTGAGTGATGATATATTGGTTAGTTATGGTAATACAGGGTCAACACAAGATACTACCTCTTCAGAGCAGTCAAGTGCTACTCAACCTTCAGATATAATGCAAGATGATCTTGACCTTCCAATTCTCATTTGGACGACAACAGCTAATTGTGCTCGCTATCCTATTTTAGGGGTTGTCTCTACAAACTGCTTTGGGGCTACTTTTGGGAAGTTCTACTACGCTTTGTCTGCTACTCACATTCCTTCCACTCATCAACAAGCCATGCTTAATCTAAAATGGCAGCATGCCATGGAGGATGAAATGGATGCACTTCGTTCATGTGGTACCTGAAAGCTTGTAGAGGTACCTAATGGAGCAGCAGCTGTTAGTTGTAGACAGGTGTTTACCATCAAGTACAACTTAAATGGATCAATTGCCAGATACAAGGCCAGGATGGTTGCAAAGGAGTTCACACAGACGTATGGTGTGGACTTCTTTGACACTTTCTCCTGTGGCTTAACATCCTACAATGCACATTCTTCTAGCTGTTGTAGTTCAACTTGACTGGCCCCTTCACCAGTTAGACGTGAAGAATGCTTTCAGTAGGAAACAATGATCAATTTTATTCTAAGAAGAAACCCTACACCTCTTTATATAGAGAGTGGTGTGGGAACAATTGCGGTACAAAACCAATAAGAAAAAATAAATGACAAAGTAGCCTCCAAAGGCATAAAACATAAATAAGAACAAAGGGGGTACTCAATACTCCCCCTCAAGCTGGAGCATAGATGTAAATTATGCTCAGCTTGGAACAACATACATCCAAAGTAGATCAAAAGAGAGGCCAGGTGAAAATGTCTACTGTCTAGTCCTCAGAAGAAACAGAAGTGTAGACTCCCAGATCCCAAGTACATTGACAATCAACCTTGACATGTTTTGTGCGCTCATGAAACATCAAACTTTTGGCAATATAAGTGGTAGCACGATTATCACACTGCATCTCCATAGGCTCCACCCGAACATGTAAATCCTGTAAAACAAATCTTACCAAACCATCTTTACAACAGTTTGAGCCATGACTTGATATTCAGACTCTACACTAGATCTAGACACCACTCCCTGCTTTTCGCTTTGCCATGTGACTAAATTTCCAAAATAAGTACAGAAACCAATAGTTGACTTCCTATCTGGCAACCAACTAACATAATCCGCATCAGAATAGCCAACCGTTGTTATTGATGTGCCTCTGGTAAATAGAATGCCACACCTAGGTGCTTTCTTCAGATATCTAAGCACCCGCATCACTGCCTCCCAATGTTGTTTGGTAGGTGTTGAGCACTTTAGTTATCTTTACGTTTTGTTAAGGGATGTTTTGTTATTTTATATTCATGTCTGGTATCTCATGTAATTTACCTAACACCTCTCTCTGTATAAAGAGGTGTAAGGTTTTCTATTGGAATAAGACTTGTTATTTCGTCCTACTTGGTATTAAAGCGGCGATCCTAGATCGGCGCTCGAGTATCCCATCGAAACAAGCCTCCAAACCCATCCCACCGAAAACCCTAATCGCGTAATTCATCGCCACCAGAGCGCGACAACTGATGGCAGCGCTCACTGCAGAAGCGCACCCGCGGCAGAGGGTCACGGCGGAGGCGAGGCAGGGCAGCAACACCTGTAGCAAGCGACGGTAGGGCTATAGCCGACAACAGCAACGCTGCAAGGTGCGTAGCGACTATAACGCATAGTAGCAGAGAAGTGGCGCACAGCAGGCAGCACCTCCACCGGTCGACAGGAGTGCCGCCGGTGGGCCTAGAGTCAACTACTCCAGCGAGGGAAGGCAGTAGTCATCCTTTGAGGGCCATTAGCAATCCCTCCTAACTATAGCGTGCTCCTCCAACTACTCGGAGGGATGCCATGAACATCTAACGTGATTTCCAAGGAATCAATCACCCAGATTTCATGTTAGATCACTTGATTCGTGATCGGATCGTGATTCTACAGGTCTGAATAGTCTATTTTAGATCTAATTATGGCGACTTCTCGACGTATTTGAGGACTATGGCTTCATCGTCATCCAAAGTGACCTCAGAGACCAGTCAGGAGAGCAAGAACTACGAAAACTCATTCTTCATGCCTATTGTGAAGTTGGATGAGACCAGCTATGCTCGTTGGTCTCAAACGTTCCTAATGACCATGGAAGGTCATGACAAGGAACATCTCTTACTTGAGTCAAAGGCTCAAGACAAGACTAGGAAGTACGCCTCCTAGAAGGATAATGCGTTGGTGAAGGCTTGGATCATGAACAAAATTCAAAGATTTTCTGCCACATAGGTACAAAATCTTGTGATAGACTTCCTATTTGCCATACATCCTACATAGTCTGCATCAGAATAACCTACCATAGTCATGGACTCTCCTCTGATGAATAAAATACCATAGCCTGGTGCTCTCTTCAGGTACCTTGAGCACCTACATTGCTGCATCGCAATTCTACCTGGTTGGTTTGTCCATGAACTAAGTTTACCAACAGACAGGGAAGTATTTGGGTGAGTAATAGTGAGATATTACAACTTGTCAACCAATTGTCTGTAGGTTATACTGTCAACAGGCTCAGGCTCAGACTCAGTGTCATAGAGATGCCCTTTCGGATCCATGGGTATGTTAGCAGGCTTCAATCCTAACATACCTGTGTTTTGTAACACATCAAGAGCATACTTGTGCTGCATAAGAACTATACCATCCTTGCTCCTGGTCACCTCAATACCCAAAAAATACTGCAGCTTACCCAGGTCCGTCATTACAAAGGAATCAGCTAGCTTCTATAGCCATCTCCTCTATTATGGCTTGACGTCACGTCAGATCAAGCATGACTTGAAGATATGTTGTAGGAATATGAGTAGTTGATAGGGCATCAATGAACATAGCAAACAGCCTCCCTAGATTGGCACTAGACACTGCCCCAACAACTTGGTATTGAGCACAACTACGAGATGCCTTCCAAATAGCAATCGGAAGGGTCTAAATCGTCCATTTCCTCCTACAGTGAAGTGGGGGAGACATCATCCTCAGAAGCCTAACCAAAAGAACAAGCATTATCACCACTATGACAACTCATGTCAGTATCAACACATACCTGACCTGAGGAGGAGGATGGTGGTTAAGGGAGTAGAGGGGTGTGCTGCCTATAAGTCACTGGTAACCTATAAACCTAAGGTGGTTCTGAGTAGTGCACAACATCTAAATCCCTATCTAAAGTAATATTATTTTAACTATGACTTATAGGTATCTATACCAAAGGAACTGGTGGCACAAGCATAGGTGCATGGTCATCCTTAAACTACAACTAGTGTCCAGAAGTAGAAAAATACAAGATGGGCTTTTGAAATATGACATCCGTACTTACATAGTGCTTTCTAGTCAATGGATCATATAGCACCTGTAGCCCTTCTAAGTGCTATTGTACCTCAAAAATACACACTTCACAACTCTAGGTGCTAACTTGTCCCGACCTGGTTCCATAATTTGGAGAAATGCTACACAACCAAATACCTATGGCGATACATTAAACAACTCCTTATCAAGATGAACCTACTAGGGAACCTGCTTCTGTATTGCCAAATTAGGAAACCTGGTGATCAAGTAGCATCTCCTTAGTACATCTGTGGTACATTATGATTGTTTGTACTATTAGAAAAAAAAATAAAATAACACATGTACCCTTCTAATAATACTAACAATGATGAATAAACAATTTCCTAGCCACATCCAATATATACCGATGTTTTCTCTCGACCACCCCATTTTGCTATGACGTATAAGGACAAGAGGTCTGATGAATAATACCAAGGGACCTATAAAAAGTAGCTAACTTTGCCGTGTAAAACTCAAATGCATTGTCAGAATGAGGCCTTATCCGAACAACCTCAATCACAAGAAAGTATGGTAGGTCTCTAAGGTCACAAAGGTAGACTGCAAAAAGACCTTGGTCTGACAAATACCTTCCTCACCATCACCAGGTAGCACCATGTTGTCAACATAAACAGCTAAAATAACAACTCTGCTTGTAGACGCATCTCCCATCCTCCGAATAAAAATAAAATGATTGAAGGATGATCGTAGGAAGCCAATCCTCTGGATCTTTAAACTTAAACACTCATACCACACCCTCAGACTCTACTTCAGGCCATAAATGGGCTTTCTCAAACGACATACAAGCCTCCCCTTAACTTACTACTTAGGCGGCTGCCTCATGTAGACTTCCTCTGCAAAGTCTCCATAAATAAAGACATTCTTGATATCTAGCTAATACAATGGCACCCTCTGTTGACTACCAAAGGGATAATAATCCCAAATGATGCGATACGTGCCACTGGGGAGAAGGTCTCAAAGTAATCAATCCCATAAGTCTGGGTGAAGCCTTTAGCAATTAGTCGGGCCTAATATCTGTCAATCATGTCATTTTTGCCTAATATTTGATGGCATAAACCCATCAACAATCAACAACAATAGCATTCGAGGGATAGGGCACCAAATCCCAAGTCCCTCTAGACTCAAGTGCTTGCATCTCCTCATCCATAGCAGCACGCCATCTAGGATCCTAGGAAGCCTAGGTGTAGTCTATAGGAATAACTGCAGTGGTGATGGCTGAGGCAAGTTGTTTAGTCTCCCCTTCTAGGTGGGAGATCCCAGTGTAATGAGACATAAAATGTAGAGTACAAGATCTATTGGACCTCCTTACAACTATAGGCCTAATATCACCAGGGTTTGATAGCTCTGGATCTATTGTCTGTGTAACTAGAAAGGAATCTAGAGGAACAGGAGTGACTAATTTGCGATGGTAAACTTGAGTCTTCCTAGGAGCCAACTCTATGCTAGAGCTCTCCTCAGAATAGTTAAGTACCTTCTGAAAGAAAGTCACATCTACAGTTACCATGTAATGCCTATGCACAGGGTCATAACATCTGTAACCTTTCTAGGTCGTGAGTAAGAAACATGCACTTTGTGGCATGTGGTGAGAACTTACCCTGGGTACCCTGTGCCTAGACAAAACATGTACTCTTAAATACTCACAGAGGTAAGGCAAAAGGCCTGTCATACTCAAGATGCAATATCCGATATAGGATGCCTGTGAAGCACTAAAGAGAGAACCCTATTGATCAAGTATGCAACAATGAGAATAGCATCACCCCAGAACTGTCTAGGTACCTTCATGTGGGTCATCAGTGTATGCGTAATACCAAGAAAATGCCTTAGCTTGTGCACAGCCACACCATTTTATTAGGATGTGTGAGCACAAGAAGTCTATTGAATGGTCCTACGAACACTAAAGAACTCCTGCATCTCCCTCTGAACAAATTCCAGAGCATTATCGCTTAGGAAAACTCTGACTATTGCAAAGTACTTGGTTTGTACCTCAGCAAAGAACCTCTGGATAATCTGTGGAATCTCTTACTTAGACTAAAGCCCAGGTAAGACAACCATAATCGTCCACAAATACTACATAATACCTATGTCTTTTTGTAGTTTGCACTCACGCAAGTCCCCAGATGTCACAGTGGACTAGTGCAAAGGGCGTGCTACTCACACCATCATGCCTTGGGGAATAGGTGCTCCTGTGATTCTTTCCCATCTGTCAATCCTTGCACTCCAATGTCAATGAAATTGATAACTCGGGATACATTTAACACATCTTCCTGATCGAGGGATACCTAAGTCGTCTAAGTCAAAGCCAGGGGTCACCAGCTATGGACACAGCCCCAGCAACTAGTGTCAGTGTGTCCAAGTAAAAGAGATCTCACTCTATCCCACCACCAATGATCTCATTGGTGCATTTATCCTGGAAGTAGCAGTGCCTGTCATCAAACACAACCCTGCACTGGAGGTCTCTACAGAATCGGCTAACAAACAACATGCTCATGGGAAACTCCAGGACATAATGCACATCTACAATCTTCATGGTAGGGGTAACATGAATTTCCCCAACCACAGTAACTGAAGAGTTTGCTCCATTGATCACCCGGACCTCTCGGATTCCTCGTGTCCTAGCAACATTTTGTATCTCATATGTTCTTCTGGTGAGATGAATCGAAGCACCCAAGTCAATGACCCATGGCTTGAGCCTCTTGTTCCCACTCCTTGATCTACCTAGAATAGAGCAACCAACTCCAATCCAATCTTAATTTTACCTTTTTCTTTGGCAAAACAAACTCAAGTTACATGAGTTAAGATTCATCATGCCAATAAAGGAAAAACTCTTCACCAGTGGCGAGAGAAGACTCATCACCCTCATCAACTTCAGGATACCCAATAAGAGAAGGCTCATCACATAGGCACCACGTACAGAAAACCACCGGTGGACACTCCTCCAATCGGCAACAGTGCAGGACATGTGGGAAGAGGTGGAGGTGGCGGCAGTACTACTGGATCTCCTTGCGATGTTGCTGCTGTTAGTGACCTCCTCCTCGTCAATCATCTTCATGGATCACCAAGTCATTGGTGATCAAATCGAATTTAGTGGATATTTGGTGGGATACCAGACCACCGATCTAGGATCACTTTTCTGATACCATGTTAAGAAAATCAACTTAATGATTTTTTGTTGTATTGAAATGAGACCATGGCCCTCTTTATATAAAAAGAAAGCTTAAGCATACAAGAAAACTGCAATAACTTGCCTACTAAAAATAACAAGCACTAAAATAGAAGGCAATAACTTGACTAAACTAGAAGGACACCTAATATATCTCTAATTTTATTTTCTAACAAGTGAAACATATGAGCACAACTAGTTTGGTAAATAATGCCAAAAGACCTATAAAAAGAACAACGCACAATGGTATAGAACTCAAGAATTGTGAAATCTCCAACTTTTAAGAGTGACAGCAAAGTGATCTTTTATTTAAGCAATAACAAAGTCTCAAAAGTCATCAACTACAAGCGAAAACTTATGTTCCTGGCAACATGGGACATAACTAAGTTCCCATATATCAAAATACAGCTAAAATAAAGAACTAAAACCAACACTGTGACTTAAAATGTGAGAGCTGACGATACTCCCATAGCTAAAATTTTGCACAGCTGAATGTGTCAGAGTAGGGCACTTTAAAAATTATTCTTTGTAGCTAGACACTTGCAAAGTTATTCATCTTAGATGTGATAGAGAACACTGACAGATAAACAAGGAAACATAATTTAACAAGAAAAGCTTTTTCCGAGTCGAAGCCTGGAGTATATGGAGGATAACACGCAGTAGGAGAGCTATTGTTCAGATGTCCTTGACAATGGCGAGACGGTTCAAGTGCAGCAAGAGGATGAAAATGTGGTGACACCTACAGAGATGACAATCGAGAGGGACAACGCTACATTTGGATCAGTGGGTGCCGTGTTATTGGTAGTGATAATGTTTATGGGACAAAGTGGAAGACCAAGAGAAAGAAAGGGTAAATAAAAGTAAGAAGGATATTCTGTTTTGGGAATAAGTGGAAGCGGGAAGGTATGAGTTTTAAAAACTAGAGTTTGGAATTTCACACCGGGGGGGGGGGGCGGGGGGCGCACGGTGGTGTTGTTTAAACCACTGTATAAATTTTTGGCTATAAAGGGACATTTGCTGCAAAGAGTACTATATGCATGGCCTGTTTTCTTCATAGTTACATATATTTAATAATTGAATCTGAAGCAGATAAAATGAACTATTCTAAACGAAAGGTTCAGAAGGAATAAACATCTCTTATGAAATAAAGTAGAGCTGTTAAATACAAACAAACAATTTGCTGACTAGAGAAAAAACATTTAGTTGGATTATGGTTAATTGTACCTACTGCGGAAATAATCACATTGACCAAAGCAAACAATGTTACCAGGCTCAATATAATGGGTAGACAGAAAAGAGACATGTTCAGATGAGATAACTGAAGCTAACCTCATGAAATACGGCAGAGACAAAAAAAGCAATTCCAATGGCAACACTCTGCAAATGGAAATCAAACTGCATTAGTCATACATTTTCAATATTTCTTTTCAAAGAGTAATTTTTTTCTAAGACTTTTTTCAAAGTATATTAGGCAAGAAAATTGCACTTCATGTTTTTGGTTTGGATGTCCACAGAAAAAAATAAGAATGAAAAGGTCATTAAAGGGAAAATGAAGGATTTTTCACCTTAACTTTCCAAGTTGAACTTTGTCCCAAACAAGATATGGAATTCTGACAGGAGTGTGAAGGAAAACAGACAAGCCTTGTGTTTTCTTTATTTCCTTAAGGTCACCACATGCACTAGACTAGCATTTAAACTGCTAATAATAATAAAAATGAGTGCACTTCTTCAAATAAATAAATACATTGAGAGAGAGAACTATTGTAGTGGGTAATGTTTAGTCCCACGTAGTAAAGTGGGAAAAGAAGAGGTGAGTCGAAGCCTATATAACGGCCATTGTACCCCCACCCCCAAATTTATTCTCGAGAAGAATCATTTAGGGATCACGCTCATATGAATGCTTCTCTCATGGTTTTCTCCCTTCTTTTTGTGAAAGGGGTTTCCACGTACACCCAAACATCCTACCTTGTGATGCTCTGATATTTGTGTTTATTTTATACTACTCTTATATTTTAACATAAGTTGAAGAAAAGACCAAATCTTATTTACCAAGTTGTCCCTATATCTCTTTATACAGAGAGAGAAGGGAAAATAACAAAATAAGTCCAATAACGAAAAACAAGATAACAAATAGCCCCTCACAATAAAACGTAACTCAACACTCCCCCTCAAGTTGGAGCATATATATCCACCATGCTCAGCTTATTTCTACACTTCTCAAATTGGGCGGAGGCAGTGGCTTGGTAAATACATCAGCAGTCTTGTCAGTGGCGGCAAGACACGTAGTGTAAAGTAGACCCTGCTGAATTATCATAATGCATCTCCATAGGCTCCTGAATCTCAGCATGAAGATCTTGTAGCAGAGATCTAATCTATATCATCTCACCTGCAGTATGAGTCATAGCCATGTATTCAAACTCAGCACTAGAGCGTGAAACAATACTCTGTTTCTTGCTCCTCCAGGTCACCAAATTTCGAGCCACAAATGTGCAAAAAGCAGTAGTAGACTGCCTATCTCCAACATCTCCTGCATAATCTGCATCAAGTAAGCCACTACAAACATAGGGCCCTTCTTCTTCTGGAATAGAATGCATTTTCCTGGACATCCCTTAATGCACCTCAACACTTGCATAGTTGCCTGCCAGTGAACATCAATGAACTTATCTAAAAACTGGCTTAGCTTACCCACTGCAAGGTTGATGTTTGGCTTAGTGATGGTTAGATACAATAACTTTCCAAGCAGCTGTCCTCAAATAGATGAACTTTAGGATTCATAGGAATGTTAACTTCCTTGGATCCCAGCATGCCTATCTCCTGAAGAATATTAAGTGCATACTTCCTTTGAAACATCACTATGACTTGCTTGCTCATAGCGATCTTAATACCTAGAAAATATCTCAACTTCCCAAGATCTTTCATGACAAATTAGCGAGCCAAATAATCATGCACCTAAGTAATACCATCAACATCATCACCTATAAGGATAAGGTCAGAAACATATACTGTTGGTAGAACACGTATTAGTTTTGTTTGGAGTTGTTTATCTTATTTCTTATCATATTGGACTTATGATGTAATTTTCCCAACACCTCTCTATATAAAGAGGTGTAGGGTTTCATTTAAGAATAAGATAAGTTATTTTTTTCGACTTGGTATCATAGCAACGATCCTAGATTGGCGGTCTAATATCCCACCTCTGACGAGCCTCCGTACCCCTCCACCAAAACCCTAATCTCCTATTTCACACCCGCAGAAGTCTCCGTCGACGAGCCACCAGCCGTCGCCAGCCCTAGGAGGCTACTGCCGCGGCCGCAACGGCTGCTGATGCTCATCGTCAACTGCTGCTAGCCCTAGTGGGCCCCCTCCAAGCGCCATAGGGCGTCACCGCCCCTTTGTAGGTGATGGTTCCCACTCCGAGAGGCCCTGCAACGCCGCCTCTTGCGCTGCTCTCATCGGCTGGAGGTCGCAACGCTGCTCGAAGATCAACCTAGCACCTCAAAGCATCGCCCTTGCACCACCCCTGACCTCGGAACAACACCGCCCGACGTCAGAGCACCACCTCTGACCGCTGAGGCACTGCCACTGCCGCCGCCCATCACCTGCAGGTCGAGGTGGTGGTTCTCGAGGTCGATTGTGCCAACCCAAGCGATGTTAGGATCCTTCCTAACATCCCAACATGCACTAAAACCTCATCTACAGGGCCTCTGTGATTCTTGAGATGTTATCTAGGGTTTCTTCGCCTTAGATCTCATGTTCAAAAGATCACTTTTCTCTAATTGTAAAGTTTTCATATCTGAATATTGATTTCAAATCGCATCTGTGGCATCTTGTGGCAATCCTAAGGCACGATGGCCTCCTCAGATTCTTCGGAAGTGTTGTTGATTACCGCTATGGACAACAAAGGTTACAAATCTCCTTTCTTTGTTCCTATCGCCAAGTTGAACGAGGCCAATTATGCTAGATGGTCTCAGACGTTCCTCATGACCGTTGAGGGGCATGATAAGGAACACTAACTGTTGAAGATGGAGCCACAAGATAAAACAGGGAAGAATGTCACATGGAAGAAGGATAATTCCTTGATTCGTGCATGGATCATGAATTCTGCTGAACCTCAGATCGATGATGGGATCATGTACTACAAGACCACCAAAGAGATGTGGGATTCTCTACATGATACATATTGTCATAAAAAGAATTCCAGCTAAGTGTTTGAGATTCACCATGCTCTTGGTAGTCTCAAACAGGAAGGTTAGTCACTATCGCAATACTATGCCACCCTAAAGGGGCTCCTTGAGAAATATAATGCCTGCCAACGTATCTGCACTTGTGCCACTCAGAGGTCACATAGGAAGAAGTATGTTGTCCTTCAGTTTCTTAACGGACTTGGACCATACTATGAGGCTGCTAGGTCACAAATCCTTACTCTGGCTAAGATTCCATCTCTAGTGGAGGCTTATAGCCGCATGAACAGAGTGGTTATTAGGCCACCCATGTCAGAGTGTGGACAGACCCCTGTGCTTGTTGCTGCCGCACGTGAAGGACGTGGTGCTCCATCCATTAAGGGGAGAGGGCATGGTGGTCGGGGTACAAGTCGTAGACCTTGCACCATTTGCTCGTAATGTGGAAAGGTTGGCCATACAAAGGCTTCTTGCTGGACAAAGCATGGTCGACCTCCCATGAGCAATCAGGCTGTCTCTTTAGAGGAGGGGAGCAACATGATGTCTCGTGCAGACTATGATGTGTGATCCAACGTCTCTCTCAGTTGACCCAGGAGACTACTACTACCACTGAAGATACTGCTGCCTTGGCTACTTCAGGTATGACTTCCGCTTACAGGTCTAGTAACGCCGACAATACCTTGTGGTTGGTGGATTTTGGTGCATCTCAACATCTCAATGGGGATGAGATATGTTTTGGATAGGTTCATAATGTTCCCTCAGGGAGATCTGCGCAGGTAGCAAATGGCAGGTAGTGTAGGATTCATGGCAGAGGAGATGTAGCAGTGACTCCTACTCTGACATTGCCTAACATTCTTTATGTTCCATAATTTCCTATTAATCTTTTGTCTGTTAGTAGAATTACAAAAGACTTGCACTGTCGTGTAATATTTGATGAGCTAAGCTATATTTTTTAGGACAAACGCACGGAGAGGACGATTAGTGGCAGACATGAGGAAGGGCGTATGTATCACCTGGTCCAAAATCCAATTACTGCTATGTGTCAGGGCGAGGTTGCATTTAGTGCTAGTACAACTCTTCAGTGGCATCGTCGTCTTTGGCACCCATCACTGGACAGGCTTCGACATGTCATTCCTCATATTTCACCAGCTACGGAGATTTTGTGTGATGCATGCCAACTAGGAAAGCATCACAGGACCAGTTTTCCTCCTAGTTTATCTCACAGTTCTAATGTTAGCTTTTATTTATTGCATATAGATATATGGGGATCAAGTCGTATCCCTGACAACTGGGTCATAAGTTTTATCTACTTGTGTATGATTTTTCTAGGATGTCATGGTTATTCTTTTTGAAAAATTAATTTGATGTTGCATCAGTAATTAAAACATTTATCTTACAAATAAAGACCCAGTTTTATACTATTGTGAAGATTATGCGGTCTAATAATGCTTTAGAGTTCTGTACATCTATGTTGGCAGCCATCTCTTGGAATTGTTCATCAGACATCCTATCCACATACGTCGCAACAGAATGGTGTAGTGGAAAGAAAGCACCATTACGTGCTTGATGTGGCTAAAACATTATTGATCCAGCACAATGTGCCACAGGTGTATTGGGGAGATGCAATGTTGATTGAGTGTTATTTGATCAATAGATTGCCCAACTCAGCCATATAGGAGCATGTTTCGTGGCTAGTTCTCTATCCTGAGAAGGATCTATTCACTGTTCCACCTCGAGTGTTTGGCTGTGTTGCCTTTGTTCACATTCGTGGACCTGGCAGAGACAAGTTGACTCCAAGAGCAGTGAAGTGTGTGTTTCTGAGATATAGTAGCACCCAGAAAGGATACAGATGCTATGACCCCTGTGGTAAGAAACATGTGACTACAGATGTCACATTTCATGAGCCCATTCCTTATTTCTCTACAAATGGTCATCAGGTGACATTTAAGAGAGATTTAGCTCCTATGCCTGTTCCACTAGTTTCCTTGGAGCAAATCCCTATTATACATCATGAGGATATGCCTACCACAGAGACTTCTATGAAGCAGAAAGCAGAGACTACTCGGGTGTATAGGCTACCCGTGACATACAGACAGCATGCATGGCAACAAAACACACCACCACTACACCTCAACCACCTGTCTCCTCTCCTAGTCAAGTATGCGTTGATACTAACGTGAGTTTTCCTAGTGGTGCCTGTGCAGGTTCCTTTGATGAGTCTCATACTCCGATTGCTACTAAGCATAGTGAGGAGGATCTTGATCATCCAATTGCTATTTGAAAGGCTCCACTTAGCTGTGCCCAGTATCATAATGTACAAACAGTCTCTAGTGCCAACCTTGGCAGCTCCTTTGCTACTTTCACAGCGGCTCTATCTGCAACGCATGTTCCTACCTCCTATCAACAGGCCATGCTGGATCCAAACTAGCGTCAAGCCATGGAGGATGAGATGGCCGCTCTACAGTCTAGAGGGACGTAGGATTTGACCGCCTTGCCTCATACCAAAACAATTAGATACCGTTGGGTCTTTGCGGTTAAATACAACCCAAACGGCACGACATCTCCCTACAAGGCGAGACTGGTGGCAAAGGGATTTGCCCAAACGTACGAGGTAGATTTCTTTGATACCTTCTCTCCGATTGCTCGATTGTCTACTGTTCGGATTTTGATGTGTGTAACAGCTCACTGTGACTGACCTCTTCATCAGTTGGATGCCAATAATGCATTCTTGTATAGAAATATTGAGGAGGTCTATATGCAACAACCCCCTGGGTTTAAGGCTCAGGAGGAGTGTGTATACAGATTGAAAAAAGCCATCTATGGCTTGAAGCAGAGCCCAACAGCATGGTTCCAGAGACTCTCGGAGGAGGTACATATAATGGGACTTATAAAGTCCTCTGCTGATCGCTCTTTATTTATCAGGAAGAGTAAAAGGGGAGTGATTGTACTCCTTGTCTATATGGATGACCTGATCCTCACTGGAGATGATTTTGCTGGGATAGCTAAGGTAAAAAGGAAGTTGGCTGATGCCTTCGTAATGAAGGATCTGTGTGAGCTCAGATACTTGGGATTGAAGTAACACGTAGCAGAAAGGGCATCGTTCTTAGTCAGCGGAAGTATGCCCTTGATATCTTGCAGGAAACAAGAATGATGGGGTCCAAACTTGCTAATATACCTATGAATCCCAAAGGGCCCCTCTATGATACTGAGACTCCACCTATAGATAGCAGATCATATAGGCAGTTGGTCAGTAAATTGCTGTATCTTACTATTACACATCCAGATCTTTCCCTTTTAGTAGGAAAGCTCAGCCAATTCATGGACAAACAAACCAAGCAGCATTGGGATGCTGCTATACAAGTGCTTAGATATGTGAAGAAAGCACCTGGCAGAAGTGTTTTATTTCAGAGGAGCACATCTATGAGTGTTGTTAGCTACTATGATGCCGGCTATGCAGGGTGCATGACAGACAAGAAGTCAACAACTAGATTCTGTATTTATGTGGCAGGCAACTTAGCGATATAGAGAAGCAAGAAGCAACAGGTGGTATCTAGGTCCAACGTAGAATCAAAATACAGGGCTATGGCTCAGACAGCTGCAGAGATGGTTTGAGTCAGATCTGTTCTACATGATCTCCATATTCAGGAAGAGGGACCAATGGAGATGAGATGTGAAAATCGCGCTGCTACCTATATTACAAGCAACCCAATGTTTCATGAGTGGACAAGGCAAGTTGAGGTTGATTGCCACTACACTAGAGACTTGATACGTGGAATTCTTTACACTTCATCTGTATCGTCTGAAGATCAGATTGCAGACATTCACGAAACCCCTTGCCAAATCTGCTTTTGATAAGTGTTGTTCCAAGTTGAGTATCATTGATATATATGCTCCAACTTGAGAGAGAGTGTTAGTAGAGATATTAGTTTTGTTTGGAGCTGTTTGGCTTGTTTCTTATCCTATTAGACTTATGATGTAATTTTCAAGCACCTCTCTCTATATAAAGAGGTGTAGGGTTTCATTTGAGAATAAGATAAGTTATTTTCTCCGACTTATACCAATAAAGTCACGGTACCAGTACTAGTCTTCCTAACAAACAGGGAATGATCAGAAGAAAGTCTCTGCATCCCAAAAACAAAAAGTGCCTCAGACAAACGTTGAAACAAGGCTCAAGAGCTCTACTTAAGGCCATAAATAGTCTTACGAAGTTGACACACTCCCCCTGAACCTCAAAGCCAGGTGGCTGTTGCATGTAGATCTCCTCCAAATCTCCATATAGAAAGGCATTTTTAACATCTAGCTGGTGTAGACGCCATCCACAATGAGCTGCAACAGAGAAAAATACAGACCGTGGAGAGTCGTGCCACAGGAGAAAAAGTGTCACATAAATCTACCCCATAGGTTTGAAGGGATCATTTGGCTACAAGGCAAGCCTTATACCAAGAAATAAACCCATTAGGGTTGTACTTCAGGGCAAAGATCCATCTGGCCCCAACCAAGTGCACACCAGAAGGTAAAGCAGACAACTCCCAGGTGCCTCTATCAATAAGCGCAGACACCTCTTCCATAGCCACCTTCCAATGTGGATGTAGGAGAGCCTGCTAGTAGGAAGTAGGTACCTCCATACTAGAAATTGCAGCTGTGAAGGCATGAAACTCTGACCTAAGAGAACCTACAGAAACAACACTACCAGCAAGATGATACTGTGCACAGGATCTCGGAGCCTTCCTAATAGCAATGGGAATATCTTCATCTGTGGGTAGAGAAAGGGACCCTGAAGACACATGAGCAGAAGAATCATCAGTATCTCCAACACATACCTGAGCGGAGGAGGACGATGGTAGCTCAATAGGAACTGAAGAAGAGGGGGGTGTGTCTTCTCTCCAGAAGTGACTGGCAACTGATATGTAGCACCCTTAAATGTCTTCTCATCAAGTAGTACAGGTTTGAAAGTGCCCACAGTATGATCTGTAGTAGATACACCACTATTATGAGAGAAATCCTCCAAGGCTATGGAGATACAAGCATAGGAGCAGCCACCTCTATCTCTCTCAACTGATGACCTGAGGTAGAAAAATAAGTGATAAACTCATGAAAAGTCACATCCGTACTCACAGTGTTTCTAGTGCATGGGATCAAAACACTTGTATCCCTTCTGCATGCGTAAGTATCCCAGAAACACACACTTAACCGCCCTTGGTGCCAATTTGTCACGACCAGGCCTAAAGAGGTGTACAAATGCCGCTCACTTAAAAGTCTTTCGTGGCACAGGAAATAAGTCTACATTAGGATATAAGATATCCATGGAATCTGCTCATGTAACATAGAGGACAGAAGCCTGTTAATGAGATAACAGGCAATAAGAACCGCATCTCCCTAGTAACTATGCGGGACACTATTCTGGATAAGTAAAGCTCTAGCTGTATCCAGAATATGGTGGTATTTCCTTTCAGCTATCACATTCTACTGCGACATGTGAGGACATGATGTCCGATGCACAATACCTAGTGATCCATACAAATTAGCCAGTTTCTTTGTGTAAAATTCTAATGCATTATCTGTTCTGATTTTCATAATGCATACATCAAATTAATTTTTCACAAACATCACAAATTACTAAATCAAAGAACCAACTACTGATTGATTCCTCATCAAAAAGGTCCATGATAAGTGTGAAAAATCCACAAATAACAGATATCTAAAATTCTGACAATCTACCACACAGCTAGGACCCCAGACATCACAATGTAGCAAATCGAAATAAGCATAACTGGTAGACTGGATAGATGCTGGAAAACTGACACGGTGATGCTTTCCCAGCTAACATGTATCACACCGAATCTTCATAACAGGAGACAAGTGAGGGATGACACAACGTAACTTGTCCAGTGAAGGATGACCTAGTCTTCTATGCCACTGCAAGGCACTCCCCGCAGTAATTGTCTGACAGGCTGCAACAACTGGAATCTGCACTAGCCAATACACACCCCCTCCTCATGGCCACCACCAATCGTCCTCCCCGTCATGCGGTTTTGAAAAATGCATCCGATAGCATTAAAAATAACACAACAATTCAACTGCTTAGTAATAGGACTAACATATGGCAGCTACACTGCCATGTCCAGCACATAATATACATCAGCAAGATGCATGGAGGGTGTAACACATACCCCTCCCTTACCACGGATGGGGGCATGTCTACCATCTGCCAACTGTACTGAGTGTTCCTGTGGTGTCTTCTGCAATTCCCTAAAGCACTGGGAATTTCCTATCAAATGATCAGATGCACCTGAATCAATCAACCATGACCCTTTCGAACTTGATGCAGATGCATAGGCTGCAGTACTGGAAGATTAAGGCTACTCATGAGTCAACTATGTTAGCCGTTGCACAACTACATCATAGTCTATCACTGAAAGGGATACTGCATCAGTGCTCACACCTGGAAATGTTGTAACAGAAGTCTGGTTAGCAACAGTAAGACGGCCAAGTTTATTCCAACACTTAGCCTCAACATAGCCAAGCCTACCACAGTAAGAACATGTAGGCTTACCATGACTACCATCAATTTGGCCCCTGCCTTTGCTACAAAAGAAGCCTCCACAACCACCACGAGTGCTAGCAGCTGCATGAGCTGAAGACATATTGGTAACAACTGCATCATGAGTAGGCTAAATTTACATCCTACTTAGCCCCCTGTAAATTTCCTCAATAAGAGAGCTCAAAGAGAGTCAGAATCTGTGAACGAGCTGCGGAATAGTGATCACACAGCCTTGCAAGGAACATGTAGGCTACAAACTACTCCCTGTGATCCCTGCATGTAGAAGTACACATCGGTCTACATGCATTATATTTCTCCAATAACCCCTTCATAGTGTAGTACTAAGACAGACTCATCTCCTTCTACTTGAGATGGCATAAATCATAGTGGGTCTAAAATACTTGAGTTGAATTCAACTCATGTGAATAACCAGTCTTCAAGCCATCCCACATCTCTTTGGCAGAACTGTAGTACATAACTTCATCGTCAATCCTTGGAATAACACTATTCAAGATCCAAGCTCTCACTATAACATCATCCCAATTCCAAGTTGCATATTTTTTTATTTTCTGCTCCAGTGGTGCTTCCATAGGAACACTCTTCTTCTCATGGCCTTCACAGTAACAAGGAAGGTTTGAGACCAACAGGGGTAATTGGGCTCATCCAATTTTGTAATCGGAGCAAAGAAGGGGCTCTTGTACACCCTGCTTTCTGTACTCTATCCTGAAAATACCTCAGAAGCATCTATTCCGAACATGGTAACTTCAGACACACAAGAATAAGCCCAAATGGCACATCTAAAATCCTAGATCAAACACCAACAAACTTAGGGAATACACACCCCAAGAATCAAGCAATCAGGGGAATACACAAAAAAAAACCATTCACAACGAGGAATACACATCCTAAATCAGATCAAAAGATCAAAGAAGTCATACCACCCATAGAAAGGTTCTTGATTCAAATCTTCATCCCTCAATATTCAAGAACCTTCCTACGAAGTTCTTGAAGACACCGATCCTCCTCTCTGGCGACTTGGGCAGCAACAAAATGAGAGAATGACAGTGGCTGCACTGTGACTCGCGCTACTGCAGCACCGCACAAGGTGTGGTGACGCACTACAATGGCTTAAGGGTGAGGCGCAGCAGTACCAAGGGCTGGGAGCGGCCTGCAGGCGATAATCGGACTGCAGCAGGGGGCGGCAGGCAACTGCAGCAGCACAGTGATCCCCTGCTGCGGAGTGGCGGCAATCCGAGTGCATCAATGGTTGCAATCGGTGATGCTGCTGCTGCGGCAGTGATCCAACGTCAACGTTGCCACTGGTGGTGGTTGTGATGGCTCCCGACGATAGGGCTTAAGGTAGGGTTAGGATTCATTTTGGTGGTGACATCAACCTGGTGCTCTAATACCAAGTTGAAGAAAAAATCAAATCTTATTTACTAAGCAATCCCTGTCTCTTTATATAGAGAGAGACAAGGGCAAATAACAAAACAAATTTAACAAGGAAAAGCAAGATAACAAATAACCCATCACAATAAAATGTAACTCAACATAATAAAACTGTTTTATGGAAGCTCCCTTACTTCAGCCATGGCCCGTTATTGTGGCTTGGCCAAGCTACGCCTGCCTAAATAGGTGATATCATTGCCTGGACGGGCCAGATGGCATTGTCAAGGTAGGTTTAGGTAACCGCCGTGCATCGATCTTCTTGGCTATATCCTTGGTACCTTTTTAGGGAACAGGGAAGGCACAAGAGGACCCTTGAGAGGGTCAATCTTAAGAGGTGGCAACAAACGAGAGCCTACCTTAGGAGGTGGCAATGAGTAAGGACCGTCCTTGCGAGGCAGCAACAAACGATAACCAACTCTTGGAGGTGGCAATGAGGGTTAAGTGCAGGCACCCGAACTTTCATTGCCGGAGGTACGAAGGCATGTTATCGTCATATTAGGCGGAACTTGGGGGTACAGGAGGTCGAGTTCCTTTCGTTCTCGCCATTCTTTCGAGTTAGCATATGCTGCTGAGAGCGGAGTGGTTAAACTTCCGCAATGGGCGGTACCCGACCTTTTTGTCTAAGCGAAGGGTTGCAAGTGTAAGCGGTCGTGGTCCCTTTGGCATTACCGTCTCCTGAAAAGTCGACTCTGTAAAAAAGGGTGTGTGCTTTTTATGTCATCCTCAAGAGGCGACATGAGGTGTGTTGGCCTTTATTTATAGCTGGTCTTATGCGGCAATACGAAGGAACGTAGGGCAAGTCCGCCCTAGTTCCTGCCAACCTTGAGAGGTGGCTTGCCGCCCTTAAAAGGCGGCAATACGAGGGAACGTAGGGCATGTCCGCCCTAGTTCCTGTCAACCTTGAGAGGTGGCTTGCCGACCTTAAGAGGCGGTAATACGAGGGGTTGTAGGGCACGCCCACCCTAGTTCCTGCCAATCTTAAGAGGTGGCTTGCTAGCCTTAAGAGGCGATGATATAAGGGAACATGAGGCACGTCTGCCCTCATTCCTGCCAACCTTGAGAAGTGGCTTGCCAGCCTTAAGAGGCGGTGATGCAAGGGAACATAAGGCGCGTCTGCCCTCGTTCCTGCCAACCTTGAGAAGTGGCTTGTCGACCTTAAGAGGTGGCGATACGAGGGAACGTGGGGTGCACCCGCCCTCATTCTTGCCAACCTTGAGAGTTGCATACGAGGGAATGTGGGGCGTGCCCGCCCTCGTTCCTACCAACCTTAAGAGGTGGCTTGGCGGCTTAAGAGACGGCAATACGAGGGAACATTGGCCCTGTCCGCCCTAATTCCTGCCAATCTTGAGAGGTGGCTTACCAGCCTTAAGAGGCGGCAATACGAGGGAACATAGGCATATCCGCCCTAGTTCCTACCAACCTTAAGAGGTGGCTTGCTAGCCTTAAGAGACGGCAATACGAGGGAACGTGGGGCATGTCCACCCTAGTTCCTGCCAACCTTGAGATGTGGCTATCCGAGAGATGATGTAGCATGAACGTCGCCCTCCACAAGTGATGGTAAGCCACTCGGGGAGCAAGTCTCTACCTGTGGCAAGACTTATTACTGATTGCTTGCCAGGATGAGGCGAGGGCCGCTGATGCTTGGCACTGATAGGATTGCCTTTCTTCGCGGCGGGGGTACGCGTGCGGAGGGTATTCAACGCCTACCATCCATAAGAGGTGGATTTGTCGTTTTAGGAACATAGGAGGGGAAGCCCCAGTTCCCGTCAACTCTAAGCGATAGCTTTTGGGCGTGTTTGCTCTGTCCTAAGTAGAGAGTGGTAATCCGTGGGCCTTAGAGGGTATCAAGGCTTCCTTTGACGAGTTAGGTAGCGTCGTGAGGGAAAAGAAGCGCAACCATGGCCGAAGGGACGAACTGCAATCCCGAAGTTATTGGTGGACCAGTCGGGTTCACCCCTTGTCGGATTGCCTGGACTTGGTTTCCTTTCCTTCCCCCTTGTCTGGGGCTTCCTAGGTTGCTCTGGTTCGATCCTTGGGAGTCTTGCGCTCGGCCACCCGACTCCGATGCATTATTTTTACCCTTTAAGGGGATCAGGAGTGCACTGAGAGCATTTGGCGGGGGGCGTGGGTTAATGGTCAGCCAACAAGGTTGTCCAGTGCTACGTCATCTTGGCCACTGTAAGAGCGGTTACCTGGCCGCAGTGCCCATCCTCGTCGCATATGGATGGAGGAAGGCCAATTGCTTCCTTTGGCATTTTTATGCCAGCAGGGGTGTCGTTAGCAACAGGTCCGTGTGTTCTTCTAAGAGGGGCAAACGGTCTAGACTTTGCTTTCTTGACGATGTTCCTTTGACCCCCAATCAAGGAGTGGGGAAGGCATTGTGGATGCACCGACCCGAAAGGAGTAGCTTATTGACTCCGAAGGCTAGCTCGACTTCCATGTCGAGAGGTGAGCACCTCGAAGTAGTGTGGGCATTGCTGCTGGTAGTTAACTACGCATTTTGTCGACCTGTCTGGTCTTGGCCTCGGGCCAAAGGTTTTCTTAACCCTTCGAAGTTTGTGGCACTCCTTGTGACACTCTTCTGGGCCTTCGACCTTGGTGCCTACTTTACCTGTCAAGGCGGCGTAGGCTTCCACGCCGGGTTTAGTCATGCAGACCCTAGTATTTTCTAGTGGCGCGTCTGCGGGCCCTATGGCACTTGCTGTGAGGTCCAAGGCCAGTCGTTATTCTAATGGATTTCGAAGGCAATGGGATTAGCTCCTCACAAACACGTCCGCTTGGTTCATGGCCAGAGGAGTGTATTCTTCAAAGGGCCCGGTTCGGAGCTACCCTACCAAGAGGAGTGCTACCGACATAAGCCCAGGCGCCCCGTCAGATCAAGCAGGGAGGCGATTAACTGGGACATCACTTGCTTGATTGTGCCCTTCTCGCCCCACTGAAGATCGGGGGAAGGTGCTCAGGAGAGCCATCTCTGAAGGAGCAGCTTACAAGCATAGGATGGCGTCAGCCCGAAGATTGCCCCGGCCTCTATGCCGATATGTTCATGCAACAGGAGGTGGGGTGATGCAGTTGCCACCGCCAGGATTTGATGGTGGTGTTCCGCCAAAAGAGGAGTCAGGGCAACACCGTCGGTCTAATCGGGCAGGGTGTCGACCAGCCTGGCTCTCAGTCCAAAAGGAGGGTCGTGTTGGCTATCCGAAGTTACTTGGAGTTTTGCTCAGGGTAGTTTTTCGGGCCCTCCTCAGGCCCCCTACCCCTTTTTTATCGCGGTTCCTCCTGAAAAGGCGAGCCAAGTTCTTACTCCGGATTTGGGACTCAATTTGATCTCGCAAATCCAGGGAGTCTACGGCACCAGTCCTTGTGGTACCTACAGCGAGGACTAGGGTCAGCTTTCCTTCTTTGTGACCCTTGGGGGTGGCAGATCCTTGATCGTGGATCAGCCCTCCTTAAGCACATCAGCCTAGTTCATGGCCAAGGGAGTACATTTCCCAAAGAACTCCCCCTTCATCTAGCGAGGTCTGTAGTTGCAACTGTCGATAAGTTGGTTGCTGTTTTGAGGAAGGCAATCCTTCACTCGTGGTGGTGACCGCTCTCGTAGATGGGCGCTGGGGTACGCCTCGCTCCGCAAGCCTTACAGCTTTGTCCAGAGCTCCGCTTGGTGCTTTGGCGCGCAGCCATCGAAATCACCCTAGAGCCCTCGAGTCAAACGGCCCATCTCGTAGTGTCGAATGGTTGTCGCCTCATGGGGCCTCCCGTTCTTGAAGTACTGAGCCTTAAACCGACCCAGGTAAGATCTGAAGGACTCAGCCTTCTGCCTGTCCGACTTTCAACAGGCTTCTCAGGGTTATCTCCAACCTTGCGCTACTCAACAGAGTGCTCCTAGGACTTACCCGTCTGGGTCAGGTAATCCACCTGATCAGTAGGTCGATGGACTATTAGCGTACTGGGCCGAACAACACAGCGAGAGTACTTGTCGAAACATTCTGTCGAAGCGGCCATACACCAGCATCACTTGGGGGTAGCTCCCCAATCGAGACTGTTAGGGGTCCGCTATCCCTTCCTACAGGGCCAGGCCTGGGTGCTCAAACCCTTTCGGCGAGCAACTACCCCCATTCCCCTCACAAGTGGACAGGAGGTACGTGCATGGGCGTGCAATCAAGACCGTCGACCTTAACTTCATACTCCCTCGCCCTAGCCCACATCCCAAGGGAATCCTACTTCAAGACCTCAAACGTTCGGTGGGGTCACGCTTGCATCCCTCTACTGGGATCAGCACTTTGAGGGTGTCGTGGGAATATGGGGACACTATACTCCGACCGAACCTCCCCCCCCCTTTTTTAGGGAGGTCGCGAGTGGTCAAGACCATCGCAGGGGTTTTTCTTACCTAGGGGCAAGGTTCAGGAAGTCAGTATGCGATATGCAATCCGTTGGGTCACCGCATAGCGAGTATGCAGACGAGTATGCGGACAAGTATGCGATTTTACATTTTTTATTAAGAAATACGAAATAATTAGTTAATTTATTAAATTTTCTGTTATATGTAATGTTATAATTATGCAAATGTTAAAATGCAAACCAAATAAAAAATAAAAAATATTATTTTAGGCTTTAAAAATCAGACCCCACGGTGAGAGTATACTTAAGAAACATTAACATATTGTAAGTCTCACAGTGATAGATACACCAAATAAAAAATAAAAAATCAAAGAGGGGAGTGATATTGTTACCCAAAACTGGTAACAGTCTCACGATGAGACACAGAGAGATCCCAACTCAATGCTCCCCAACTGGTGCAGCGTTCAACATGGTGCCAATAGCCTGTGCAGCCTCCAACTGGTGTGGCCTTCAACGAGGGTGGTCGGTGCAACCTCCAATGCGATTGCCAAGGAGAGGGCGATGGCAAGTGATTGTATCAGGGATGGCAGTGAGAGGCGATGGGGGCTTAGGAGTAATGTTCGGCGATGGAGTTTAAGGCAGCAATGAGGCAATCGTATCAGGAATATCAGTGGGGTTTACGAGTGATGTTTGGCGATGGGTCATTTTGAGGTTATTTGGGGGAAATTTTATTTGAGTATCCAAGATGTTTGGTTTGTAAGTGGGTTTTCTTACGTGGGACCCTGAAGTTATTTTTTTCATGGGTATTTTTCGAGAAGACCCCATCGGTGAATCAATCTCACAAACGGGTGACTACTCGGGTGGGTAAACGCCTACTCGATCCGACTACTCACCCAAACCCGCTTATAGCACCACATTGCATTACATGGTTCGGGGAGGGGTCCGCCTACAACTATGCAACCACCTACTCAACCTAAGCGGCCAACTTCTTGAACACTGCCTAGGGGGCCGAGGCAAGGTGCCAAAAAGGTGTCACCTCCCGGCCACCGGATGCTCAGAAGAGCGTGGCACTTTCGTTGGCGTTCCCTTAACGCCATTTGATGAGCCTTCGTGGCTGCCATCAAGGCCACCGATAGTCATCAAAAGATTTATAGACGTAGGGAATGTCGCACATCCACAAAATACTTTATTACGGAGGGGATGTGATTGAACCTCCTACGTGATCAGAGGGATCGACCAATCAAACCATAAGCAATCGCAAAGGGGGTCAGAGGAGTTGGTAACCCACTTCCACCGCAATGGGTGTACATCTGGGGGGAGAATGATGCTCCCAACTCTGCACTAGTATTAGTGAGATTATAAGCCTCTTTCCCTTTCGGGAGTTTCTCACTATTTATAGCATGGAAAGATTCCTAGCTTACTAACTAGTACATTTTCTGTCAGGCTGCTTGTCTATTGTTAGATTGTCGGTAGTCACTTCCACCTTATCATGATTTCGGCCTTGGCTACACCAAATCTTTTGGCAAGTTGGACGGATCCAGGTTTGGGGCCAGCTGGTCGCAAGCAGGTCAGGTGGTACCAGATCTGCTTGCTTACCCTATAATCGGGTAGCTGGATCCTCTGCTAAGTCATGCATGAAGTTTTGGATCTGAGGGCGGTTTTTTCCCCTCATCAGCACCGAAGACAAACCAAAGGATCCCGACATACCTTTGCCAAATGCCCCCTCCGATGACATTTAAAGCAAACAACACCTTGGAGAGAGGTCGCACGAGATCTCTCCTTCGCCCCCCTCCTCTCATCCTCCTCAACACAAAGCACAAAACGGATGTTTTTTAACACAAAACGGCCTATACTACCTCCACATTCCACCTCCATCTACTAATGTTTGTGCCACCACTGCTTTTCAATGACACATTCGCCTTGGCCACCCTAACCCACCCATGTTGTGTCGTTAATTTCCAGATTTATCTTTCCTAGAGTCCTTTCGTTGTGAGGCTTGCGAACTTACCAAGCACCACCGGACATCCATTCCATCTCAGAATAAGCATACTGAATTTGTTTTGAGTTGATTCATGCTGATATATGAGGTTCGTGTTGTTGGTGCTAGAGCACCACAATCATTTATTTTGATGATAACAAAACACTTGTTATTTAGCATTTGCTTTTGAGTCCTAGCTTTCATGTCAAACTACAAATGGAGACAAGTGTAGAGATGGAGTTCGAGCTCGCGTCCATGGTGGATTAGAGGAGCTTGATGGAGGAGCTTCGTGAGAAGCAAAAGCTTAAAGATTGAAGGAGATGAAGAATAGGATAGATTTCCTTTCTTATTCATTGTACTTGTTCTTTTATTGCTCTTTATTTTATTTCTTAGTAGCATGTTAAAGAGCCTCAAAGTACCCTCAAAGTAGTCCTAGGAACACCAGCACAACCGTAGGATACTTAGGTTTCCCGTAGAGAACTTTAAAAACCTAAATAGGCTTCAGACAGCCTAATCAGACATCTAATCTGGAAATCAGACGCTTGATAGAAACGCTTAAGACGTCTGACTGTTGACTCAAACATCCAATAACTTAAGCTGGACTTAATAGGTTCTATCTGAAAAAATCAGACGACCAGACCTTAGTCCAGACGTCTTAGAAGACGTTTGATGGTTGTGCCAGACGTCCAATTAGTGGAACGTTGGCTAACAAAGTAAACGTTGAGGAAAATAACCATTAGGCTTCTATCAGAAGTTCGTAGAGGACCCCGGACGTCTAATATGTGACCGTTGAGCCCCGACTGACCCAAAATCACTTTGTCAGATATTCTAGCCGTCAACCTATCTTGGGAATTCATTCCAACAGTACAATAGGTTTCTAGACATCCAAAACTAGTGCCAGACATCCTATACGTCGTCTGATGGCCTTACACTAGAACCCTGTTTAGGTTTAAACCAAGTCAGGAAGGAAACCCGCCTAAAATCAGACGTCTGACTTAGTTCCCAGACGTCTTAAACTAGTTTTTCAGATGTCTAATACCTGGACCAGACGTCTAATGACCCTATCAGAATCATAAATGATTTTGATTACGGCCTATTTTGCCTTGTGTTCAACCCCAACGGTTATGAAAGCCTTCTAAGGCCTTCCAAAACCTTCCTAGGCCCCTTATAAATAGAAAACCCTTGCCTTACTAAGACACACCAAACAACACATTTTCAACATCTTTTGTGTCCAAGAGAAGTAGAAAAAACTCTAGCTCTCCAAGCTTTCGTTCCACACCTAAGAGCTCCATCCTGCTGTGCACCCGCTCTCCCACAGACATTACGAGAATGCTATTGTGCCAAAGCGTAGTTCACGCACCCGCGTCATCAGACCGACGCATTCCTATCAAAGGAAAGTTTATTCACCTATAGTAGCTAGATTCATTTATATACTTTATTGGCTCTATAGGACTGTCGTAGTTTTTCTTTGTTATTGATTGGGTATTCGCGTTGTGAATACTCATCTCCTTCGCGAGACAATCCTTATTGCGAAAAGAATGGGTTTTGAGGTATACTACCCTCATTCTAAGTAGTGTGGTTGTAAGAGGTTAAGTCACCCTCATTTTAAGTGACTTGTTTAGTGGATTTGATCAACTTTGTCGATCGGGAAATCCTAACTCGAGAGGGTTAGGTGGTGGTTTTCACCCAGTTTGGGTTTCCACCTAAAAATCACTTGTGCCATTGTGTGGTTGCTTTTTTTTTAGATTGTTTATTTTAATTCCGCATTTTATACGTCACGCATATCTCACCCCCTCTCGTAGGAAATTACAATTGATATCAAAGCAGGTTCTTACTGTTTCGACGTAACAACCTAACAAGAAGATCATGAAGGGAAGCATCTCTGTGATGAGGATTCTTGAGGGACAGTCTACCACCCTTCCGCCATTCTTTGACGGGAGCAATTACCCCTACTGGAAGCTGAAGATGAGGACATGGCTTCAAGCCAATGACTTCATTATTTGGGCAAGATGCGAGACCCCCTTCGACATCTCGGAGAGACCCGCCGCAGGATACTCGCAGCAGCAGATCCAGGAACTCACTCAACGTGAAGACAATGAACGCATTGTATTGCGTGCTTAGCCCAGAGGAGTTCAACAAAATCTCGTAATGAGCCACCTCATACAAGATCTGGCACACACTCGAGGTAACTCACGAGGGTACCTCTAAGGTGAAGTCTTCTAAAATTAATTTACTTTCACAAGAATTTGAATCATTTTCTATGAAGACTAACGAAACCTTAAGTGAGATGAACACTAGGTTCACTCTCATTGTGAATGAATTGAAAACTTTAGGAAAGACCTTTATCAGCTTCAAGGAAAGCTTCTTCGTTCCCTCGGACCGGAGTAGGAACAAAAGGTCACCGCGATCGAGGAGGCAAACGACGTAGAGGAGTCAACATGGAGGATCTCCTTGGCAACCTCATGGCCTATGAGACAAAATTGAAGCAGGACACACCTAAACCAAAGCCCGGGAAGTCTCGCATTCAAAGTCGCGTCGAATAGTGAGGGAAGTTCTGATGACGAAGATTTTAAATCTTTACTTAAAAAGTTTTTCAAGTTTATAGGGAATCAAAGAAAAAAAAAGAAGGAAAAGGAAAGCCCGAGACGTTGCTACCACTGTAACGAAAAGGGTCATCTTCGACCTGAGTGTCCTCTTCTTAAGGAGAAGAAGGAGAAGTATAAGAAGAAGGCGTTCCAAGCAACTTAGAACAACTCGAGCTCGAAGGAGGAAGAAGAAAATTCCAAGAAAAAGAATGAAACCGCTTGCATGGGTTTCATGGCAATCGCAGAAAGCGACAGTGATAATAGCGACAATGAGGTAAATTCTGAACTCCAAGATGCCTTCGATGAACTCTATGAAATTAGTAAATCATTAAAGGTAGAAAATAAAAACATGAAAAAGAATCTTAGTTTCCTTAAATCAGAAAATAAAATATTAGAAAAATAACTTAAGAATCTAGAAACTAGTTCTAGTCCTAAGGATAATAACTTCGTGTTAGAAAATAAAGACCTAATCAATGAGAATAATAAGTTGATTGATGAAAATACTAACTTAAAAATTGAAATTTCTAGCTTAAAAACAAAAATGCATGTTTTAGAAGATGAACTTGCATGCCTTAGGGAAAATTCTAACAGATTGATAAATGAAGTAGATAATCTGTCTAGTCCCAAGGTTGAGAAAGGATCTCCTTCAAGGAGACTCGCTAACAGATCCGAATCCAAATTGACTTGGATACCAAAGAAACAAATAGAATCTTATTTTGTAGGTTTCAAGGGAGATTACAACATCAAAGATTGGACCTACATGATGAAGAACGGTCAACTCAAGTTAGGTGGACCAACATCAAGACCAAGGAGGAAGACCAGAAGATTTGCAAGAAAACCAACGAGATAACGAACAAATGATCGAATCACCGCACGTCGACCGCCCGATTGGATACCGGTGCTAATGTCCGGACCTCCAAGCTACGAATGGGAACCCTATCCGGTCTGGCATCCACCTCCATTTGGGTCATTCTATTCGCCACGGTAGGTGAGGTAAATTATTTACCCTATCTTTTAATTTATAGCATATTGCCTTTAAGGAGTCAAAAATTGATGAAGCTAATTATCCATCTTTAAGGGGGAGTTTTAAAAATAACATAGTTATATTGCCTTTAAAAAGGGGAGGTAATAACATAGCTATCATGTTTTATGAAAAGATGAAGTTAGAAGAGCATATTTTAAGGGGGAGTTTAGGATAATTAAAAATTATAGCACCCTTTTGATAATGTCAAAAAGGGGGAGAATTTTATGTATTATTATTTATGATTTTGTCATCATCATAAAGGGGAAGATTGTCGGTGCTAGAGCATCACGATCATTTATTTTGATGATAACAAAACACTTATTATTTAAAATTTACTTTTGAGTCATAGCTTTCAGGTTAAATTGCAAATGGAGACAAGTATAGAGACGGAGTTCGAGTTTGCGTCCATGGTGGATTAGAGGAACTTGATGGAGGAGCTTCGCAATGAGCGAAAGCTTGAAGATGGAAGGAGATGAAGAATAGGATAGATTTCCTTTTTTATTCATTGTACTTTGTTCTTTTGCTGCTCTTTATTTTATTTCTTAGTAGCATGTTAAAGTGCCTCAAAGTACCCTCAAAGTAATCCTAAGAACACCAGCACAACCATAGGATACTTAGGTTTTCCGTAGAGAACTTAGAAAACCTAAATAGGCTTCAAACAGCCTAATCAGACGTCTAATCTGGAAATCAGACGCCTGATAGTAACCTTTAAGACATCTGACTGTTGACTCAGACGTCCAATAACTTAGGCTGGACTTAGTAGGTTCTATCTGAAGAAATCAGACAACCAGACCTTAGTCCAGACGTCTTAGAAGACGTCTGATGGTTGTCAGACGTCAAATTAGTGGAACGTTGGCTAACAAAATAAACATTGAAGAAAATAACCATTAGGCTTCTATCAGACGTCCGTAGAGGACCCCAGACGTCTGATATATGACCATTGAGCCTCGACTGACCCAAAATCACTTTGTGAGATATTCTAGCTGTCAACCTATCTTGGGAATTCATTCCCGCAATATAATAGGTTTCCAAACGTCCAGACCTAATGCCAGACGTCTTGTACGTCGTCTAATGGCCTTACACTAGAACCATGTTTAGGTCTGAACCAAGTCAGGAAGGAAACCCACCTAGAATAAGACGTCTGACTTAGTTCCCAAACATCTTAAACAAATTTTCCAGACGTCTGATAACCCTGTCAAAATCATAAATGATTCTGATTACGGCCTGTTTTGCCTTGGGTTCAACCCCAACAGCTATGGAAGCCTTCTAAGGCCTTCCAAAGCCTTCCTGGGTCCTCTATAAGTAAAGGACCCTTGCCTTGCAAAGACAACAAGTAACACATTTTCCACATCTTTTGTATCCAAGAGAAGTAGAAAAAGCTCTAGCTCTCCAAGCTTTTGTTCCACACCTGAGAGCTTCGTCCTGCTGTGCACCCGCTCTCCCACCAACGTTGCGAGAGCATTATTATGCCAAAGCATGGTTCACGCACCCACGTTGTCACGCCGACGCACTCCCATCAATGGGAAGTTTTTTCACCTATAGTAGCTAGGTTCATTTGTATACTTTGTTGGCTCTATAGGTCTGTTGCATTTTTTCTTTGTTATTGGTTGGGTTTTCACGTTGTGAATTCCCGTCTCCTTTGTGAGACAAAATCCTTCTTACGAAGAGAAGGGGTTTTGAGGAACACTACCCTCGTTCTATGTAGTGTGGTTGTAAGAGGTTAAATCACCCTCGTTTTAAGTGACTTGTTTAGTAGATTTAATCGACTTTGTCGATCAAGAAATCCTAACTCGAGAGGGTTAGGTGGTGGTTTTCACCCGGTTTGGGTTTCCACCTAAAAATCACTTGTGCCATTGTGTGATTGCTTTTTTTTAGATTATTTTAATTTCATATTTTATACGTCACGCATATCTCACCCCCTCCCGTAGGAAATTACACGTGTAAAGTCCACAATCTCAGAGGTTTTCGGTATTTCCTTTTGTCAGTTGATGATTATACCAAGATGTCCTGGATTTTTATAATAAAAGTCTGAAGTTCTTATTCTTGTTCATAATTTTATTCAAGAAATCCAAACTTAGCTTTTTCAGCCTCGTGTATTCATGCCTCCCAACAAAAATGGAGTGGTTGAACGTAAACTTCGTCATTTTCTAGATGTTACTCATACTATTATATTACAAATGAAAGTTCCCTCATCTTTTGGGGCTAATATAGTTTTGACTACTACATTTTTAGTGAATCAAGTGTCCTCTTCGATTTTGGGTGGTAAAACACCCCTCTGTGTTATTTCCTAGCAAAGATTTGTTTCTACTCAGTCCTGTTGCATTTGGTTATGTGTGCTTTGTTCATCTATTCAAAGTTGGCAAAAATTCTCCTCAGTTGGTCAAGTGTATCTTTTTGGGTTATTCCAGGACAAAGAAAGGATACAGTTGTTACGACTTTATAGCACAACGTTTTTATGTTTCTATAAACGTCACATTTTTTTAGGAGATTCCCTATTACCCTAAAAAGGGGGAGCCTTGCACTTAAGTTATACCCCAGGAGGTGTCCCTTCCTATGCCTTCTGAGCCACCAAAGCTCTCTGAGACTCCTATACCTAAGACAAACTTTCCTGATCCTAGTGTTTTTCTTAAGCATCCATATATTACAGATACCTTCCCTAAACATTTTCAGATCAAGTCTGTGGATACTTCCTTAAGTAGATGAGCCCTTGTCTACCATCCCTACTTTGTCCTCTCCAACCGTTAGTGACTCGTCTAAGGACCAGGTACCGTCTACTACTAATAACATAGACCTGGACCTTCCTATAGCCTAATAGAAGGCCCAACAATCTTGTGCTAGATATTCTGTTTCTCAATTAATGTCACTTGATCATTTGCCTGCAGTAGGATGACGCCTTTCTTTAGTTGTTTGCAGTCACCAAGTCCTGCGAGATCGCAAACATGCATTCCAAGATCCTTCCTGGACACTTGCTATTAAAGAAGAAATGATTGCCTTGCAATCTCATGAAACATGGGAACTAATAGACCTACCCTTAGGGGCTACAATTGTGAGATGTAGATGAGTGTTTACCCTGAAATGTTATCTTGATGGTATTGTAGAGTGCTACAAAGCCCTCTTCGCCGCCAAAAGTTATACATAGACCTTTGGGGTAGATTATTTTGAGACATTCTCTCCCGTGGTGCATCTTAATTCTATTCTAATACTACTTTCTGTGGCCATCAACAAGCGATGGATTGTTCATCAATTGGACGTCAAAAATGTGTTCCTATATGGTGATCTGGAAAAGGATGTTTACATGCAACAACTTCTAAGCTTCATTAGTCAGAAGTGTCAAAAGGTTTGCAAACTAAAGAAGCCTATTTATGGCCTTCAACTGAGTCTACAGCTGTGGTTTGAGAGATTTAGCAAAGTCGTATAAGAGCATGGCTTTACAAGGTCTTCTATAGATCACTCGGTGTTCACATTGCACAAGGAAACAAGTTTAGTGATTCTGATTATTTATGAGGACAACATTTTATTGACCGGAAGTGATAGAAAAAGCATAGAGAACACTAAAGCTTTACTACATTCACAGTTTGTTACTAAGGATCTAGACTCTATTAATTATTTTCTTGGCATCGAGGTACAGACAACAGAAGAACCTGTATTGTCTCAGTGCAAGTATGTGCTAGATATAGTGAAGGAAGCTAGTAAGCTTGGGTGCAAATCAGCATGTGTCCCTATGGATTCCTCATTGCCTCTTGCAAAGGCAAACAATCCGTTATTGTAGGATATGACTAGATATCAGGCCATGGTTGGGAAGTTGTTACACCTGACACTAGGCCTGACATCTCCTTTGTTGTGGGAAGACTGAACCCCTTTATGTAGACACTGAGGGAGGTCCACTGAGATAGTCTACCAAGGGCTAAGATACTTAAAGCGTGCTCCTAAAAAAGGGCTCCACTTCCAGAACAATAGTCATGTTAATGTTTATGGCTATTCTGACATTGACCATGCGTGGGCACATGAAGACAAGAGATTAGCCATTGGATACTTCAACTATGTGGGAGGTAATCTTGTCACTTGGAGGAGCAAGAAGCAAGCAGTAGTTTCCAAATCAAGCAATAAATCAAACTATAGAGCCACGGCACACACTACTTGTGAGTTATTGTGGATTCAATCTATTCAACAAGATTTTGGTGTCTATATTTCAAAACTTATTCCTATGTTCTACGACAATAAGGCAGCCACATTTATTGCAAATACTCCTGCATTCCATGAGCAGACTAAACATATTGAAGTGGATTGTCACTTCATTAGAGAGGCCATTACAACCAAGAAGATCTACACACCCTACATTGGCACTGAGAATCAAATTGTAGATATCTTCATCAAAGCACTCTACAAGAAGCAACTTGAGGTCTTATGTTCCAAGCTGAGCACGCTCGATGTTTATGCTCTAGCTTGAGGGAGAGTGTTGAGTTATACGAGGTGTTTGGGTTTTTATTATAATTGTTTTATTATTTGAGGGTGTGTAGTGCTATTTTCCCTTTGTACCTCTCTATATAAGGGTACCTAGGGCTCCATAGAATATACATATCATTCATTTTTCCCAATAACTTGTTTTCTAAGAAGATAGTTGAAGCCACAATCTCCTTCACGACATTAAGAAATGTGTCAATCCCCAATACCATAACTACGGATTTAATAATGGGCATTACATCTACAAGCGTTCCAATCACATGAAAGATGTTAATTTATTCATCTTCTGTTGCATGGGTGCCCACGTTTGGTCGAAAGTCTCCCAGAAGGTAAATTAGCATAGTATCATTTGAAGGATAAATCTTGGACAATATATTTGTCAGGAGCCATTGGCAAGTTCCATCCAGTAGCTTCCTTGCCCAAAAGGAGTGTTTAATTGCCTTGTGTTCAGGATTCTAGTAGAAACATCTTTCCTACAAGAGGATTCACTAGAATGGTGACAAAATGAGCAATGGTACTTTACATCACATTGGAATAGTGAGTTGGTGAGAGGGCCCCTCTCGTAGTTAATAGGAAACTAAAGCTACTAACTATCATATTGGAGCAGGAAGCATGCAAGGTGAATTTACATTGGTGATTGAGGCAGCTTCAAGGGTTCAAGGGTTGAAAGCAACATGTCCATCAAAGTTCAAAGTGTCCTTATCAAGTTGTAAGTTTGGAAAACCCATAGACGGTGAAGTAGATCTTTTAATGCCAGATGTCTCACATCTGCGTCCAACTCCAAAGCCGGATTCACCTATTGGCTATAGTTAGTATGAGCCTAGTGGTGAAACCTACAACGGTGAAGTAGATCTTTTAATGCCAGATGTCTCACATCTGCGTCCAACTCCAAAGCCGGATTCACCTATTGGCTATAGTTAGTGTGAGCCTAGTGGTGAAACCTACAACAGCAACCAGACGGTACATGTCCCTCAATCCAATGAGGCACTTCTTATCAATAGGGTTTCCTAGGCAAAGATGTTGGGGTAAGAGTAGAAGCCACAGTTTTCAATTTTGTCGGCGTACTGGCAAACTTTCACTGAAATGGCGAATTTTAATTAACAAGTACTTGAAACATGGCAGACACGTCAAAATTCAGGGATTTCGCTGAAATTTTTAGGAAATTTCGAATGTGCCAGTCAATTTCAACAAAATTCGAGGCTTTCAAGGCAAAAAGTTCAACACTTTGATTATAAAAGGCAAAATGGATTCTCATTTTGATGGACAAAGCTTCTAGCAAGCTCCAAATGTTATTTTTGGTGCTTCTTGAGGTTCTCTGAGGGCTCGAAGTTAAATATAAAGTTGTTAGGTATTCACTTTTAAGGTGTAGAATCCATGACTAACTTATACATGCATGCATTTAAGTTAGATTTAGCAAGATGCATATGCAATTAAGTTATATCTAGGTTTATAGAAGGTTCTTATGCAAGAATCTAGACTTACCGATGCTTCAAGTAAACTTGCATCAGATTTAATCTTATTATGATAGACATACAATTCTACATAAATTTACACTTAAGCTTGTATTAGGCATGCATGCCAGTATTTCAATTTGCTATTTGATTGAGTTATGAATGCATATTTAATAAAAGTAAAATTTTTATTAAGTTTAACAAGCAAAATTTTGAACAATTAAAAACATTGTGGTTAAATTATAGGATTTCCTTAGCATGCCTTGGGCAAGCCAGCGAAATGCACACCTTCAAAATGATCGAAACAACATCGAAATTGGCACTTCAAATCTTGCTGGAAGCAATGAGCCAAAGAAGATTGCAATCAACCTCACAAAAGCAAAAGGTAAGCCAGAGAAAATGATTAGTCTACTTTCAAATAAGAAACCCTAGACCTCTTTACATAGAGACAGGTGTGAGAACAATTATGATACATAATCATAAGAAAATAGAAAAGTTACAATAATGCCCTTATAATATAAATAAACCAAAAGAGCATCTCAACACTCCTCAAACTAGAGCATAGATGTCAATCATGCTCAACATGGAACAACAGACATCAAAAACAAAGCAAGGAAGGAACTTAGTAAAAATGTTTGTTGTCTAGTCCTCAAGAGCAACAGGAGTGGTGTTGATGACCCCATGCTAAATCAAATCCCGACTGTAGTGATAATCAACCTCAACATGTTTAATGCGCTCATGAAACACCGAGTTGTTGGCAATAAAAGTAGCAGCACGATTGTCACACATCTCCATGGACTCCGCCACTTGGGCATGTAAATCATGTAAAATAGATCTCACCCAAGCCATCTCTGCAACAGTCTAAACCATAACTGATTACTCAGACTTTGCACTACATTTAGAAACAACTCCCTGCTTCTTACTCCTCTACGTAACTAGGCTCCCAGCAACAAGTACAGCAGTCACTGGTTGACTTTCAATCAGCCAAACACCACGCAAAGTCCACATCAGAATATCCAACCGTTGTCATGTGTAAGTACCTACGAATCTAATACACTATACTAGAGAGGAGGAATGAATAGTATAGATGGTAATTTAAAAAAAATTAAATCAAAATGATCACAAACCACAAAATATCATATACAAGTGCACCTGTATTTATAGTGGAAACCCTTACGGGTAAAAACCACAACTAAACCTCCCAGCTTAGGATTTTTTTTTACTAGACCAAGCAAATAAATCCACTAAAATCCCATACCACTTGAACGAGAGTGGCACAACCTCTTACAACAATCTCTCTTTATGACCTGCAGAGAAGCACAATAACGAGTCTCCCAAAATAACTTGGGACCCTAATCGAAATAGCAGAGTAAAGGAAGTACAGTATAATCCTAAGGAACCACAATGGAAAATCAAGCCGATGTTTTTTGTAGACTTTTTTTATCTGAGTGCTTAGGAAAGCGTGCAAGCAAAAGCGTAGAAGTACTACAAAGATGAAGGCATAAAAGCTCTTTTTCTAGAGGCATTTTGCTCTTATGTGTGGAGAAAGGCTGCTAATAACCTCTATTTATACTTGAAATTCAACCTAGAAAGGAAGTTTTTCAAATGCATTTGCTCAATCAATTTTCATTGTTTGGCCGATAAAAATGCCCTTGGTCAATTAATTAAGTTGGTTGATCGATTAACTATTAATTGATTAACCTATAATTTTGATCAATTAATTTGATTTTTATGAACTTCCAAATCTTAAAAGGTTTGATCGATTAATAATATATTTTGATCGATTAAAAGTTTCTAAATTAGGTTTCTAAGGTTATTCACGAATTTTGAAAAACAAATTAAGGTTTCATACATATGATCTAGACCCAAGAAAGAAAACAAACACAACAGATGACTCCAAAGAGCTTTATTCCATTCCATGAGTCAAGTAGAGTCCTGAAAGATTAGCCTGACAAATTACATAATTTTAGTGCATAAAAACTGAGGCATCAGCATCATGGAGGTAGCTCTACTGGAAAGAATACCACAACCAGGAGTTCTCTTCAAATACCTGAGCACCTGCATCACTACCTCCCAATGCTATCTAGTAAGCTTGTCCATGAACTGACTCAATTTTCCTACTGTCGAGGAAATATCTAGTCTGGTGATGATTAAATACGATAGCTTGCCTACTAATCGTCTGTAAGATCTACTATCCATAGCCTCTGACTTTGCATCATAAAAACGATCCTTTGGATCCATAGGCATGTTGACGGGTTTAGCTCCCGACATCCTAGCCTCCTATAGTACATCAAGGTATGTAAGAACTATACCCTCTTACTTCTGGCTACCTCAATGCCTAGAAAATATCTCAACTGACCCAAATCTTTCATCACAAATTTGTCAACCAAAGTCCACTTCACCTCAGTATCTCGATCTCATCCTCACCAGTGATAATGAGGTCATCAACATAAACAAGAACAACAAACCCTTTGTCACTTCTCCTAACAAAGAGTAAGGTGATCTGCAAAAGATCTCCTAAGCCCCATCATCTATACCACCTTAGAAAGCTTTTGGAACCATGCACGCGAACTCTACTTAAGGCCATAGATGGCCTTTCGAAGTCTACAAGCACACTTCCCCTAAGTCTCAAAATTAAGAGGCTGCTGCATGTAGACCTCCTCGTCAAAAATAGTGTTGAGTTTGGCGCAAGCATGAAGGCATGGAGGCTCCTTGGCATGGCAAAAATAGTCCACGTAGGGATTATTCCACATTGGAACAAAGAAGAGAGGAGGATGGCCGACGACTGATCAAAAGAGAGAAAGGGTGGCTGATAGCTAAGAGAGAGAAAGGAGTTGGAATTGTGGAAGAATTATTTCATTAACTCAAGGGAGAAAGGATTACAAAGGTTCCCTTTTATAAAAGAAAATCACAATCCCTTAAAACAGAAAACAAACTAAATCTAATCTCCTAACTTCAGAAAAACCAAATCCTAATTAATCAAATCAAATCCTCTAAACAAACTTGCTAAAACTATCATATATTCCTTTCAATTAAAACAAACCCAAAACAGGACCCAAGGCAACCAAAATCGATGCCCACTTAGACGCCCAGACAGACTACCACGTACACTGTTATGTGGCCTAACCAACTACCACGTGGCACTTCAGTCTTCACACTCCCCCTCAAGTTGAGGTCGAGAGGACGATGACCTGCTGAACTTGGTGATCAGGCTAGATGTCCCACCATTCTTCAAGCTTGATGTCTCATTAGGAGGGGCCATAGTGTAACCTCATGCGACCTCCAAAGTCATTGATTCTTTAGCAACCTCAATAGTCCTCGCAACGGCCACCATAGTCTTCTTATCTTCTTGGAACATAGCTCAAATTTTCTCAAGATTGGAAGGCATGAGAGAATCAACCCATGAGGTGCTAGTAGCTTCACATGGAAACCTCTGCACCTTGCCTAGATCTTTAGGAAAGGATCTTCTTGGATCAAACCACTAATCTTTTTGGAACCTGGAAAGTCGTTACTTCTTTTAGCAACCTTAAAAATCATTGAGTGGACTGTGGTGTCCTCTTCTTGCAATGATAAACTGATGTGCGACCCCATACATAATATTTGACATCTTTTCTCCGAGAAAATCTCTTCTTTTCAAGGAGTAAATTGGATATAAACAGTCAATTGGAAATGTATAAAGATCACAAACCATATAACTTGATAGATCTCTTTCCTTTTCTGGGTCATGAACTCCGCCATCTTTGTCAACAACGCAACTTCGGCGATGTCCATCATCTCCTCCAATCTACGATCCTTCTCCTACTCTACATAAGGTGTTGGATGTCACAAAGAAGAGGATTTGTTGAAGAAGACCACGCATGTGTGGCCTTGTTGACGCAAAGAGAGCAAGCACAAGAGGTTCTCTTCTATGCGTGAACTCCTCTCCAAATACGTGTATGCCAAGGAGCCTAGATCGTAGTAAGGTTTTAGATATCGATATTGATATCATATTGACAAGTCAAAAAAGGGATATATCGAGGATATATCGCTGATATCGATGAATTTTGGGGAAATCGCTCAGAAAAGCATAAAATATCACAAAATTTAAAGGTTAATATTTTTATGAATAATATATCATGAAAGGATGCCTAAAAAACGTGTGTTATATCAGGGATATACCGTGGATATCGATGATTTTTTTATATGGGTGCGTGCGTGCATGCGCGTGTGTGGGTGTGTGTGTGTATGTGAGCCACTGATTGGTTGGTTGACTCGGGTGCTTCTCGATAGAGATTTGATGAACCAAATAGTTCTTTAGGCTAAAACTAGTTCCATCTGGCAAAACCATATTAGTTGCTGATGTGAGGCATTCGCCCATTATAGGTCAGGGAAAGGTACAAAATGCACCTCACAGTACGATTAGAGAGTGTGCTTGTTGTCAATTTCCTTTTGAATCTAATGCTATTAGTAGAATTACGAAGTAGTTGAATTGCAAAGTAATGTTTAATGTTGTCTCTTATGTTTCAAGACATTATTATTAACAAGTCGAGTGATTGGTTGTGGTCGCGAAGAAGGAGGTGTCTATTGGTTTCTGCAGTTACCGTATGTAGGCCATGTTTCACTTCCATCAGGTGGCTCTTCCTCTAGTTATTTGTAACATCTCTGGTTCGGTTATCTCCTACTATCTAAGCTTTGACTAATGCTACAATGTGTGTGTGTGTGTGTGTGTGTGTGTGGTCCAGCAGCCCTCCCGCCCAGCACAGTCCAGCAGCTCACACCTCCCACCTAGTGTGTGTCTAGTCTAGTTTCAAATTTCAAACCTCCCGCCCACCAAACCTAGCGCCAACAGCTCTTATATTGCCAATATGTCGACGATATCGCTGATATATCAGCTGATATATTGGCGATATCTCCCCGTATCAGCGATATATCACCAATATCCGGAAAAAAAATTACTTCGTGGGTATCGATACCACCCAACCCCATTAATAGCAATATATCGGCGATATATTGCCGATATATCGCGATATTTCAAACCTTAGATCGTAGGCACTGATACAATGCTGAGTTTGGCACAAGCTAGAGGCGTGGAGGCTCCTTGGCGTGACAAAAGCAATCCACGTAGGGACTATTCCACGTTGAAACAGAGAAAGGAAGATGAGGATGGCCAACAACTAATGAAGAAAGAGGGTGGCCGGCAACTAAGAGAAAGAAGAGGAGTTGCAATTGTGGAAGAATTATTTCATTAACTCAAAGGAAAAAACGATTACAAAGGCTCTCTTTTTATAGAAGAGAGAACATATCACAATCCCTTAAAACAGGAAACAAACCAAATCTAATCTCCTAATTTTAGAAAGACCAAATCCTAATTAATCAGATCAAATCCTCTCAACATTTGTTAAAACTAACATACTAACTAAAGACATTCCTTGCAATTAAAGCAAACCCAAAACAAGACCCAAGACTAGCAAATCAGCACCCACTTGGATGCCCAGACTAACTGCCACGTGACACCTCATTCTTCACAAATGATAGAGAAAGATGTTCTTCAAGTCCAGCTCATATTATGGCCAGTCCAAATGAGCAGCAATTGAGCCCAATATTTGCACCATCGAGAGGCATGCCATAGGAGAGGTGTCACAGAAGTCCACCCCATAGTTCTGGGTGAACTCCTTTGCAACAAGTCAAGCCTTGTGTTGTGAAATAGATCTGTCAGAATTATATTTCAAGACAAAGACCCACCAGCATCTAACAACACGAGCACTAAGTGGCAATACAGTAAGGTCCTACGTCCCCCAAGAGCGAAGGGCGACCATCTCATCCTCCATGTCCTAACGCCATTTCAAATCAAGCATGGCTTGCTGCTATGTCAAGGGGACAATATAAGCAAACAAAGCAAAAGTAAACATGCCAAACGTCTTCCCAAGGTTGGTACTAGAGACAACTCTAGCAACCTGATAGTGGGCACAGCTACGTGGAGCCTTCCAAATAGCAATCAAAAGGTCCACATTATCCAACTCGACCTCCTGACGAGCAGCCTCCACACTAGAATCAGCCTCAGAAGTACCTACAGTATCACCACTATAAGTCGACATGTCAATGCCATCAATACATACCTGATCTAGGGAGGATGGTGGCGTATGAGAAAGGAGGTTATGTTGCCTATAAGTAACTAGCAATTTGTAAACAACAGGAAGCTCCCTACAACGTACTTTATCACTATCTAAGTCCTCACCAGAACCACTGTAAGTAACAGTCATCTGCTTTAGAGGAACTGATGGTATAGGCATAGAAGCAGACTCATCCTCAAAAGACAACTTGTGACCTGTCGTGGAGAAATATGGAACTACCTCATGAAATGTCATGTCAGAATTGACGTAGTGTCTCTTACCTAAAGGATAATAGCACCTATAGCTTCTCCGAGTGCTGCTATAGCCTAAAAAGACACACTTGACTGCTCTAGGTGCCAACTTGTCATGTCCTGGTCTAGTAAGGTGGACAAATGCGACACAACCAAACACCTGTGGCGGTACATGTGAGAACACCTTCTCAGGGTATAGAACCTGCCATGGGATCTGCTCATGAATGATTGAGCTGGGCATCCTATTAATAAGATAACAGGCAGTACGAACGACATCCCCCCAATACATAGACAACACATTATGGTGAATGATTAATGTCCAGGCTACATCTAATAAATACTAATGTTTACACTCGACAACCGCATTCTGCTATGATGTATCGGGACATGATGTCTGGTGAACAATGCCATGTAACCCGTAAAAGGCAATCAATCTCCCTACATAGAACTCAAGAGCATTATCGGAGCGCATAATCTTAATAGTAGCCAACATAACTAGATAGTAGCCACATTCTTTATTTACAGCACAAATGTCTCAATCGCATAACCTTTGACTTATTCTTTACTAAAAATAGCCAAAACATCCGAGAAAATATATCAACTACAACCAGATAGTACCAATGACACAATTTGGACCATAAGCATTCATATGTACCAAATCAAATATAATAGTAGACCAGGAACTATTGGAATAACTAAAGTAGCTGACAAGCATCACATATATCTCAGTGGTAGGAGAGATACGAGGAATGACACATTTAAGCTTGTCCAGAGATAAATGTTCGAGCCAACAGTGCCACTGAAGTCAAGTACCTATAAAAAAAACAACCTTGCCTCAGCATACTATTGCAACTGGTGTCTGGATCAAGAAATACACACCTCCCTCATGTCATCCACCAATCATCCTCCTCGTGAGCTTTGTCCTGAGAGATGCAGGCCATGTCATCAAAGATAGTATGACAATTCAAATATTTGATAATTCTACTAACAAATAAAAGATTAATAGGAAAATTATGAACAAAAATAACATCTCGTAATCTAAATTTGAAGATGACTTGCCACCTACCCCTGACCATCAATCCTGGAGTGGGCCATCTACAACCCGACCTATCCTACCAAGAGTAGCAGACTGAATAAGTTGGAAGTAATTGTGATCACCACTCAAATGCCAGGATGCCCCTGAATGTACAAACCACATGGTACTATCACTAGATCTACTACATGTACCAAAGGCAAAATCAATACCAGAGAAGGCAAAGGCAACAATATTTGAGGATGTAGTAGACTCCTATGTCACCTGAGAGAAACATTAAAGGACAACATCATACTCAGCATATGGAATAGTATCTAGTTGGCATATCTAAATAATGCAGAAGCATGATATCAAAACAATAAATCAATCAAGGAAAACTTGGATTTACATGGAAACCCCACTCATGAAGAGTGAGGAGAAAACCACGGGAGAAGTGCCTTATGGGCATGTTTCTCTGTATTTCCTTTCGAAGGAATAAATGGGGGGTACACGCCTATTTATAAGCCACCACAAACTAACAAAAATCCCACTCCACTATGTAAGACTAAACCACTACACATTTCCCTAAACACTCCCCTCAACCTGGAGCATGGAATGCTCAGCTTGTAATACAAAAAAAATCCACTCTACACAACAGAACACAACTCGCTGGACTGATTCTTGCTTGTAGGCGGGAACACGAGCTGGAGCTGCTGAAGGAACTGTTGTAGCTGGCTATGACAATAGGCCTCTCCACTGGAGACCAGGAGTTGGTGCCTCCCCATTTAGTATCTCTGAAATGGGATCTTCCTCTGAAGACCTCAAAACTGGATCTCCCTCTCTGGAGTCTACAAAACTGGATCTCCTACATAGAAACCTAAAATGAACCCTTCCTCTGAGAACTTAGAAACTCTAGACCTCCCAGAGTTATGATTTTTCATGTACAATCCAAGAATAAAAGAGACTCCTAAATGAGGGATGACTACAACAGGCTTCCACACTCCCCCTTTCTCTCATACTTGTATGAGAGAAGAAAATAACAATGAGAAGAAAACAATAAAAACTAGAGAAGAGCTTCTCCTCTTCTCATAATCATCATTTTTTTTGTTTTATTTTTTTTTCATTTTCCTTTCTTTTTTTTCTTTCTATTGTTTTCTCCTCTTTTTTTTATTCCTATTTCACCTTTTTTTATTTCCTGAAAATTTTCCTCCTTTCCTTGTCTTTTTTTTTCTTCTTTTTCTTCTCCTCTCCTTTTTTTTTGTTTTGTATTTTTTAACTCCAACCAACTCTCTCCTATCACTTTCCCCTTTTTATTTGTACTTTTCTTTCAACTATAGCACAAATAAAAAAGAGGCCTCACCTCTTAGGGTAAATCTACCTACTCCTAAACATCATCTCAAAGTAAATGGAGAACTCCGAGCCCAATTCGAAGCCCTCCCAGCACTACGGCGTCCAGTTCTCCTCCCTCAGCTTCCTCTAGGCACCAATCTCAGTGCTCCTCGAACATGCGAGGATCCTGCAGCTTCCTTGCCTCACGCAGCATGTCAATAGCGACGTACCCCCTTCGAAGGAGCATTCCTCGTCCTCCCGCCTCTATAGCCGAGAATAAAGGCGCCTTCATTGCCAATCTCTTCGCCTTCATCGTTGATAGTAGGCTACCAGATCCGAGTACTTACTTCGTGCGAGCGATCTCTTGCAAGATCTTCGCCAAGGATCGCCATCTTCCTCGTGATCTCCGACGAGATCTCCGACACGTGCGTCGCCGATAGTATTGTCGAGTCCTCACCGAGATCATCATGGCACCATCACAAGATCGATGCACCGCTCCTCTTCACACCCATCGCTCATGCCACCTCGAGTGCCTCGCGCACTCTTCCTCGCTCACCATGCCACATGCAAGTGCATGGATCGAGGCCTCTTGCGACTCCTCAACGGGGCAATCGCACCTGATCTCCTCCAAAAGCCTCATCACAATCCTCACAAGATCTGTACCACCGCCACCATCTTCTGCCTTTTAGGGTTTGAAGAACCCAATCACGTCGCTGATGCTCAAGATGAATGCGAGAACAAGAGATGACCTTGTTCCTCTCCTCGCTGATTTCCATCGACCGACAATCGGTCCTCTCTGCCTCCTTCGATTTCTGTGGCATAGTATCATACATACTGCATGGATCTTCCTCGGGAACCTTCTTGGAAGAGAACTCCAAGTACAAGAACAAAAGGATAAAAAATGATAATCAAATAAACCCAAGAATCAAACGCTCTGATATCAAGTTGATAGATCTAAATAATGTAGAAGCAAAAATATCAAAGCATTAAATAATAGAAATGCTTAGGTTTACGTGGAAACCCCACTCACGAAGTGCGAGGAGAAAACCACGGGAGAAGTACCCTATGGGCATGTTTCTCTATATTTCTTCTCGAAGGAATAGATGGGGGTATACGCCTATTTATAGGCCACCACACACTACCAAAAGTCTCACTCCACTATGTGAGACTAAACCACTATACATTTCTCTCAACATATTTGACTGCTCCTCAGAAGATATGACGACCTAATGAGCCATGGGAGATCTACCATGCTTAAACCAACATGTAGCCTCCACATGACCCACCTTGCCACAAAAGGTGCATGTGGTCTGGGGTCTACCAACCTACCTCTAGCCACATCCACGACCTCTGGTAGAAGGGACTCCTCAACCACCACGACCACAAATAGCAACAAAAGCAGATGTCTGTCCAACAATGCTTGCAAAGGATAATGGCACAAGGATCCGGTTTAGGCAAGCATAAGCTTCCTCCAAAGTAGGAAGCTTAGAAATAGTGAACATTTGCGAACGAGCAGCCTCATATTCAAGACCCAGTCCTGATAAAAACTTTAAGTACAACAGCCTCTCTACGGTATAGCAATCGACATTTGGACACACACGCAGGTCTACAAGAGTTGTACTTCTATACAAGGTTTTCAATATCGATATCGATATCGTATCGATAAGTCAAAAAAGGGATATATCAGGGATATATCGCTGATATCAGTGAATTTTGGGGAAATCACTTAGAAAGGCCCAAAATGTCCCAAAATGTCACAAATTTTATGAAAATTAACATTTTAATAACTAATACATCATGAAGAAATACCTATAAGACGAAAATCATAAATTTTGAATAAAAACATAATAGAAATGTACTAGTCACATATCGACAATGTCATATATTGAAAAGATGTATAGAACATGATAATAATTGAAAAATGTTCATAGTAATGCTACTCACAAAAAAATATGAAATATAAATAATGTCAGAGTATCAATTGACTACACCAAGCATAGAAGCACCAGCCAATGCCACCAAATCAATACCAAGTTGAGCTTCGAGCTGGTTTGATGACTCTCCTCCGATTATATTCCTCGATTTGTAGCACTCTAACATATTCACAGTATGACTCCCATACCATGTAACTATATCGAGTATTGTATTCATTGATGTATCGTTAATAGTCTTCATCATTGCAATAGAAAAGTATTCCAAGACGTGGATATCGACTGTGCCTATCGAACAAGCTACCCCTGCTTCTAGTTCACTCATCGACATCGTTTATGTCGCACAATCACAGCATCGAAATGCAAATTATTTTATTCGAGTGATTTTTTATTAAATTTTTCAAATATGTCGGTCAATCAAAGAATTCTTTTATCGCTTAATATTTTATGTGCTTTTTATAACTTAGTCCGTTGTGTTTTTTATAATTCGCACGACTCGCTGCTCGCACAGTCACACAAATAATAAACAATTCGACAGAAAATCACGAATTCACGATTCATGATACACTTGTCATGAAAAGTGCATGAGTCGCCAATATCTCATGATATCATTGATATATCAGCGATATATCGGCGATATATCACCGATATCAGGGTAAAATGATACTTTCAATGGTATCAATATTCTGAGCATCGGCAATAACGATATATCGCCAATATATCGCGATATTTCAAACACTGCTGCTCTAACAGACCCTCCAATGTGGCATAGTACTGGGGTAGAAACTACCCTTCCTACCGAAGAGTACCTATCTCATGATAGATATAGAAAACTTTGTCGGAGTTCTTTTCATGAGAATAGCTATCATGTGGTGATCTCACATCTCCTTTCTCATCTCATAGTAAATGATGTTTTCGATGCAAGGCACAATTGAGCTCATAATCCAAGCCTACATATTGCATTATCTTTCTTCTATGTGACATATTTCCCAGTCTTCGCCATAGGTTACGACTCAAGTAAAATATGTTTCTTATCATAACCCTCAACCATCATGACAAACATTTAAGACCACTAAGCATAATTGGTCTCATCCAACTGTGAGATCGAACAAAAAATGGATTCTTGTAATTCCGTGCAGAGAAAAAGATGATCTTTTGATTATGAAATCCAAGCCAACACAACCTGGAAATCAGATCAAGATCTCATCAAGAGCACCCAAGAGAGGAGTAGGCCACGCTAAGGCATGGGGAAACACCCCAGTGTAGTCGGATGGAGGCTCTAAGCCCTCCTCGACGCTACTGCTACAGGTGCCGATGATGAGGGTGGAGCACCGATGCAACGAGGAGAGAGAAGAGGGGGATAGGGTGAATGGGTATGAAGGCTTATTTGAGTGGGATACCAGAACGTCGGCCTAGAACTGTCGCTCTAATACCAGTTGGAGAAAATGATTAGTCTACTTTCAATTAAGAAACTCTACACCTCTTTTTATAGAGAGGTGTGGGAACAATTATGGTACATAACCATAAGAAAATAGAAAAGTTACAATAATGCCTTCACAATAAAAAGTTGATCGAACGGGTATCTTTGCCATGATTAACCCCTTCCCTTTTGTTGTATTAGCATTCAACAATAGGTGGTTCTTTGTTGGAAGGAGTAAAGAGTTGCATCATTTCAAGCAGCCTTTTTGGCATGATGAAGATGAAATCACATGATGAATAATTCTAAGAGTAGCCATTAATCTAATATCATATTAATTTTTTTTCAAAAGGGGCACTATCATATTAAGATGCTGGGGTATAACTGGGAGTTTTTGCGGCAATTTAAAAAATAAATAACTCCTAAAAGTCTCAAATTGCAACCTGCTGCCTACAAGGAGCAATATCAGTCCAAAGAATTTCAGCCTTACACACTATCAAGATAAGTCACAAATGTAATAAGCTTATATTTGCAATTCCATTCCAAGTTAACTTCCTTCTAACTAGCATGTCATCATCAAATAAAAACCCAGTCGAAATAATTGAGAGATCTAAATCTTCAGAACTATGAAACCTTACACCTCTTTATATAAAAAGAGGTGAGGAAAAAATTGCAGTACATATTCAGGCAGAAATATAAAATGGCAAAAAGAATACATAAGACTGAGTGTCTAAACACTTACACTCTCTTTCAAGCTAGAGCACAGATATCAATCATGTCCAACTTGGAACAACAGGCATCAAATGCAGGACGAGGAAGGAGCATTGTAAAGATGTTCGTTGTCTGATGTTTAGAGGTAACCAAAGTGGTATAGATGACTCGACGCTAGATCAGCTCTCTAAAATAATAGCAACCAACCTCAACATGCTTGTTACACTCCTGGAACATTTGATTGTTTGGTATATAAGCAGCAACAAGGTTGTCGCACTTCATCTCCATTGGCTCCTCAACTTGGACATATAAATCTTGTAACAGTAATCTAACCCAGACCAACTCTGCTGCAGTCTATGCCATGGCACGATACTCGGATTCTGCACCTAACCTGGACATAACCTAATGTTTCTTACTCCTCCAAGTCGCAAGATTCCCTACCACATAAGTACAAAAACCTATGGATGACTTCCTATTTGCCATACATCCTGCATAATTCACATCAGAATAGCCAACCACAGTCATGAACTTTCCCCTACTGAACAAGATACCTCAGCTCGGTGCTCTCTTCAGGTACTTGAGCACCAACATTGCAGCATCCCAATGCTGCTTGATCGGTTTGTCCATGAACTAACTAAGCTTCCCTACAGCAAGGGAGATATTAGGGCGAGAAATAGTGAGATACAACTATTTTCCAATCAACTGCCCATAAGATCTACTATCAACAAGCTGAGAAAGAGTGTTACAGAGATGCACTTTAGGATCCATTGCTATGTTGGCAAGCTTCGATCTGAACATCCCTGTCTCCTATAACACATCAAGAGCATACCTAAGCTACGTAAGAACTATGCCATCTCTGCTCCATGACACATCAATCCCCAAAACATACCTTAGCTCACCTAGGTCCTTCACTACAAAGGAATCAACTAGCTTCTGCTTGACCTCTGATATCCCAACTTTATCATTATCAGCGAGGATAAGATCATTAACATAAACGAATGCAACAACTCCTACCTTGCTCTTCCTGACAAAGAGCGAGAAATCTACAGAAGGTCTAAACAGTCTCACAGCCTGTACCACCAAAAATAACTTCAGAAACCATGCACGTGGACTCTGCTTCAGACCATAGATGGCCTTCTTCAGTTTATATGCACACTCCCCCTAAGTCTCAAAACAAGGAAGTTGCTGCATGTAGACTTCCTCCTGAATATCGCTGTAGAGAAAGCTGTTATTCACATCTAGCTAATACAATGGCCATCCATAATGTGCAACCACAAAAAGAAGAATGTGAACTATAGGAAGCCTTGCCACTAGAGAAAATGTGTCAAAGAAATCCACCCCATACGTCTAGGTGAATCCCTTCACAACCAAACTAGCCTTGTGACGAGAAATAGACCCACCTGGATTATACTTCAATGTAAAAACCCAACAGCATCCTACCACCTTGGCATCCCTGGGAAGATTGCAAGCTCTCACATCCTACGAGAATGAAGGGCAACCATCTCCTCCTCCATGGCTTGATGCTATTTTGGATCAAGCATGGCTTGCTAATATGTGGTGGGAATATGAGTGGTTGATAACACAGCAATGAACATAGCAAATGACTTCCCAAAATTGGCAGTAGGTACTGCCCCTGCAACCTAGTAGTGAGCATAACTATGAGAAGCCATCTGAATAGCAATTAGAAAGTCAAGATCCTCCACCTCGATCTCCTGCAGTGGAGCAGGGGAAACACTTTCCCCAAAAGGTTGGCCAGAAGAATCTGAAGAATCTGCACCATCACCAAGGCAACTCATGTCAGTATTAACACATACTAGACCTAGGGAGGAGACAGGTGGCTAAGGTGGTGGGGGGGTATGTTGACGCCATGCATGCTACCTGTAAGTAACTGGCAATCTGTAAACATGAGTAGATTCTACATCTCGTATACTGCCATCCTTTGTAGTAGTGGTGTCTAGACTATAAGTAACTAGTATCTGTTCGAAAGAAACTAATGGCACTGGCATAGGAGCAGGCTCCTCAAAGAACAACTGATGGCCAATAGTAGCGAAGTATGGGATTGGCTCATGAAATGTAACATATATACTAACATAATGCTTCCTGTCCAGTGGATCATAGCACCTGTACCCCTTTTGAGTACTATTATACCCCAAAAATACACACTTCACCACTCTAAGGGCTAGCTTGTCCCAACCTGGTCCCAAAATGTAAACGAATGCTACACAACGGAACACCCTTAGCGACACATGAAACTTCTTTAGATAAAGAACTTGCCAAGGAGCCTGCTCCTATATTGTCGAATTAGGCAACCGATTGATCAAGTAGCAAGAAGTAAGCATTGCATCTCCCCAATACATCTGTAGTACATTATGATAAGTAATGTCATAGCCACATCAAATATACAGTGATGTTTTCTCTTGATAACCCCATTGTGCTGAGATGTATGGGGGTAAGAGATCTGATGAATCATACCAAGGGACTTGTAGAGAGCAGCCAACTTTGTCATGCAAAACTCAAGTGCAATATCAAAATGAACAATCTTAACAACCAAAGAAAATTAGGTCTTTATTTGCATCACAAAAGTTTCAATCATTGTGCCTACATCAGACATAGACATCCAAGAATAATCATCCACAATAAGGAAATAATATTGATGACCCAATCTATCTGAAACTCTACTTGGACCCCAAACATTCATATGCAATAAATCAAAGCAGAAAGTAGAACTCTGGGAGGAACTAGCAGGAAAACTGGAGCAATGATGCTTCCTCAGTCGACAATCGTCATAATGAATCTCAGCAGCAGGCAAAATATAGGGAATCACACGTCTCAACCTACCCAGAGAAAGATGTCTAAGTCAACGATGCCACTGAAGAGCTGTAGCAGCATTAAAGGCAATTTCTTGGCACGCAGCAGCAAAAGGTGTATGGATTAGCTGATACACACCCCCCTCATATCCGCCACCAATCATCCTCTCTGTGAGTTTATCCTGAAAAGTACAATCCAATTTGTCAAAGATGGCACGACAATGTAGATCCTTAGTAAACCTGTTAACTGACAAAAGACTAATAAGAAAATCAAGGATAAATAAAACATCTGCAATAGCTTCCTGACCATCAATCCTGGAATGCCTAACGTAGCCACCTAAATGGTCCTACTAAGAGAAATAGAATGAATGTGCTGAAAACAACTCTGATCTCTACTCAGATGACGGGATGCTCCTGGATTTACTAGCCACATAGTGCCATAAGAAAGTCCACAACTGGAACTTAAGGCAGGAATAGTACTTGACGAAGTGAAAGTAGCAGCATCTATGGACGTAGTAGGCTCCCATGTCAGTTGCACAAGCCGTTGAACCACTGCATCATAGTATGCATGTGATACAATATCGTTCAACTCCTCTGAAGAAACAGCTTGGTTAGCCATGGGAGGTCAACCATGCTTAGACCAGCGCGTAGCCTCGACATGTCCAACCATGCCACAATGAGAGCATATGGTCTGAGGTCTACCAAACTGACCCTAACCATGCCCTCTCCCCCTGATAGATGGAATACCACGTCCAATAGTAGTCAACAGTGCAAATGTGCCAAACATCAAGAGTGGATACCTTCACAGCCACTCTACTCATCCAGTTGTATGCTTCCTCAAGAGATGGAAGCTCAGAAGGTGTCAAAATCTATGACCTAGCAGCCTCATACTCAGGCCTAAGTCCATCAAGGAACTGTAGAATTGCAAACTCATTCTTGTATGTCCTCTGTATAGTGCAAGTATAGACGGGTCTGCACACATTATACTTCTCCAAGAGCCCCTTCAGGATAACATAGTACTGCGATAATGACTGACCCTCCTACTTCAAACTACCAATCTCATGATGTATCTCAAATACCTTGCTAAAATTCTTTTCATGTGAATACATATCAAGCAAAGAATCACACATCTCCTTGGTCATCTTGCAGTACATGATGTTATCTTTGATCCAAGACACAACAGAGTTCATGATTCACGCCCGAACCATGCCATTATCCTTCTTCCACATGGCATATTTCGCAATCTTGTCCTATGGCTCTATCTCCATCAAGATGTGTTCCATATCGTGTCCCTCAACTATCATGAGAAACGTCTAAGACCATCTAGCATAGTTGGTCTCATCCAACTTCGCAATAGGAACAAAAAATGGATTCTTATAATTCCCTGCATCCGAAACGATATCCAATGTCACCTCTGAAGTGCTGAATGATGCTATTGTGCCTATAGGAGAGGGAAAACGCCACCAACCATGATCTGAAATACGATTTCAGATCTGAAGCATAGAGATCGGGAAGATAGTGACCTCTTGACCATGAGATCCAAGACCTAGAGGTCCTAGAAATCACACTAAGGGTACTACAACCCCTTAGGATCAACCAAAACGCATGCTAGGGCATGGGGAAACCACTAGTAGCATCCCTAATGGGTGCTGCTCCCCCTCACTGGCATAAGCGTCCCCCCCCAACCACCTGCAAGCAACGCTGCTACCCCAAGCAACGGCAGCGGCAGTCTACTGCCGCTGCTAGGGGACGACAACGCTACTGCTGCTCCCCTGTGGTCAACGCCACAGTATGGTCAGCGGAGACGCTAGGAGGGGACTACTAGCGAGAGAGAGAGAGAGACGGTTATGGTGAAGGGGTATGGAGGCCTTGTGTGAGTGGGATATCGGAGTACCGATCTAAGATTGCTACTCTAATACCAAATCGGAATAATTAAGCGATCTACTGAACTATGAAACTCTACATCTCTTTATGTAGAGAGAGGTGAGGGAAAAATTGCAATACATATCCAAGCATAAATATAAAATAGCAAAAAGAATACACAAAACTGAGGAATGTCGAAACCCTAACATGTACTGGTGCACAACTGGGATGCACATGTAATTCACATTTGTTCAGCCAGAGAAATGGTACTTTCCCAAAATAATTTGGAATAATATTGTTAACAAAGAGCACAAGAAACTTGATCAGGAGAGATCAAACAAAAAAAATAAAAGAATTGCATAAAGGGAAGCAAATGAAGCCAAATAAAATATAAATAAATAAATGCACGTGATCCAGTGAGGGCAACAAAAATCATCTGTTACCTTTGGCAGCCCATTTCGCAAGCAAGGGAAATATATATGGCGAACCATCCATTTATGGACGGGCTGCAATTTGATATGTCAGCTTCAGCATCATGTTCACAAATGGGTAAAAAGCAATAAATGTTTCACAAATATTAATAGACTGAGCGGAAGTTTTAGGGCAAAGAATGGCGAGAACTAAATTGAAACTAGCAAACAAACATGCAAGAAAACTTATTATTAATGAACATCATAATGCCAAAGATACCAGGTGACTTTGATACGTTATGTTGACCTACACAAGGCCAGACTGAAATCAAGTCTTAACCCTTACATGGGTTGTGGTTGAGTTGAAGCTCGTCCACAGAGATATCTTGCCACAAGCTCCCCATAGATTAGATGAGGTTGAGAAAGAATACTATTCAGATTAGTCCCAAAAGAATATTGTTGACATCAGTCTTACTCTTGCAAGCAATTTATTTTTATCATTTTTCCAGCTATTTAAGGGTCCTCATGTATCTTTTTATGAGCATTAGGGCTTCAATTAAGATTATATTTCTTGTTTCTTCTAACTTGATATTAGAGTAAGAATCCTATGCCGGTGTTCAATATACTCAATTTCCATAACTCATTCTCTCTACGAAATAAAAAAATTCAAAAAACCCATGTTTTCTACTCTTGAGAATAAGAAAACAAGGCTTTATAGCTGTTATGAGGTGAAAAGTTGTCTTCTTTTCGTTAGAAATCATAATCCCCTTTAAATAGAGGATTTGTGGGAAAATAACAAGAACGCCTAGAAGATTAAAAAATAAAATACAAAAATAAATGACATAAAATAGAGTTGTAACACTCCCTATCAAATTAAGGTATATATATCTATCATGCTCAACTTAAAGAGACATTTGGTGAAGGTTGCCCAAGGAGAGGTTTTGTAAAAATGACTGCAACTTGATCATCAATAGACACATGCTATGTAGAAATATTTCCTTTCTAGACCATCTCTTATGTAATGACAATCAACTTTCACATGCTTGGTGCGTTCATGAAAAACTGTATTGTTTACAATGAAGGTTGCTGCTCGGCTATCACAAAACATTTGCATAAGAGTTGTATCAGCTATGTGCAAAGAATAAAAAATAGGCTTAATCCACATCAATTCTATTGTTATTTTTGCCATAGCTCAATATTCGTACTCAGTGCTAGATCAGGAAATTGTAGTTTGTTTGTTGCTCCTCTAGGTTACCAGGTTACCACCAACAGAAGTACAGTACCCGATGGTTGACTTTCTATCATCTAGAAATGCAACATAATTCGCATCAGAGTAAGCTACTACATCAAGAAATCTAGTTGCTAAAAAGTAGCCCTTTTCCAAGGGACGGCATTGAGAATCATGAGAGCAACTTCCCAGAGATTCTTGGTGGGTTTGTCCATGATCTGACTTATTTTGCCAACTGCAAGAGCGATATCTAGTCTGGTCTAGTGACAGCCACATACAGAATCTTGCCCACAAGTGACCTACTCTTAGAATCAACCTTCTCATAGCATTCTTCATATAAATGAGTATTAGGATCCAATTGGATCCCTATAGGTTTTGCACCAAGCCTTCTTGTTTCCTTTAAAAGGTCAGTAGTGTACTTATCTTGTGTCAACACATTACCACCGGCATTTCTGGTAACCACAATGCTAAAAAAATATCCGAGTGATCCAAGATCCTCCATCACCTGACAGGAAGAATGGTCGACGCTGGGACTGCTGAAGGATGCTTACCCAAGAGTCTACGCAGCTGCTGCAAATAAGTGGGATCCAGTTAGTAGGTTTTGGTTTGAATTGGAGGAGACTTGGCAGATTGATGGGGTTGATTCAAGTAGAGAAGGCACCAGAACTTGGGAGGAGAAGACACGACTGCAGCTAGACTTGATGGCCTTTAGGTCGATGGCTGGAATAGAAGATCAGTATCGGTGGGATGGGATCTTCACTCCAGCTCGGGCATATGACAAGATCAAGATGATGTCCAGTTCTGAGGAGGCGGATCTGATAGGAAGTTATGGCTACTAAAAATTCCAATTAAAATCCAAATTTTCTTGTGGTTGTGCAGAAGGGATGGATTGATTACAGGGAATCTCAGAGATGGGAGGATGGGCATTGCATTACAATTGTGCTTGCTTTGTGGGTTACCCACTGACAGCTCTAGACACATTTTCTCATCTTGTGTGATGACTGATGCAATTTGGAGAAAAGTATGTAGGGAACCACTTCCCATGTGGGACTTACTTTGGCAAAAATTTCTAATACGGGATAAGCCACATATACATATGGCAGCAGTGATGTGGAGTATTTGGAGGGTAAGGAATGAGTTTTTGTTTCAGGAGAGATCAGTTTGTGTGGAACAAATTGTAAATGTGTGTTGGTCCTTCATACGCATATGGGGATTTGTTTTCTAAGATCCTTCTCTCTTTTTGATGAATAAAAAGCTCTCCCGGATTGCTATCGTAGCCCGATAGCTTTCCTTTCAGTTTCAAAAAAAAAAAAAAAGATCATCCACAAAATTTTGTTGTAGGTATAATAATAACACAAATGAGCGATTCAATTAGTTTGAGAAATACTATGTGCCTTTATATAAAGAGAGGCACAAAAGGGAAAATTACAAACACACACCCGTACGTAAACAAATAATAAAATAGGCCACATAACTCAACATCCCCCTTAAGTTGGAGCATATACATCAGGCATGCTCAGTTTGGAACACAACTCGAGACATTTCTTAGAGAGTTTTTGTGAAGATTTCAGCATCTGGTCTTCAATGACAATATAAGGTGTTGAAATCTTCCTTATTAGAATGGCATCTCTAATGAAGTGACAATTCACTTCTATATGCTTTGTTCGCTTATGAAATGCTAGGTTATTTGCAATGAAAGTAGCTACTCTGTTATTACAATACATGGGAGTAGAACCCAAGATAGGCATGCCTAAATCCTACAATATAGATCTCACCTAAAACAACTCATAGGTAGTATGGGCCCTTACCCTATACTCAAACTCAGTACTTGATTTGGAGACTATTTTGTTTTTTACTCCTAGTGACAAGATTGCCACCTAAATAGGTGCAATAGCCTGTATTAGATCTCCTATCCTCATGTGCCCCAACATAATCAACATTAAAGTAGCCCCATATATCAAGATGGTCATGTCTTCTAAAGAAAGCCCTTTTACAGGAGCCTGTTTGAGGTACCTCAACACCTGGCACACACCATCCCAGTATATCTCTCTAGGAGACTGCATGAACTAACTAAGTCTCCCAATAGTAAAGGAATATCTGGTCTTGTAACTGTTAAGTATAGGAGCTTTCCTATCATTGCATGGTACCTGGTCACATCCTCAAGTAGTGGACTCTATGAATCAGCAAGTGGTATAGACAGTTCCATTGGGACATTAGCAGGTTTTCCTCTCCCAACATGTCCAGCACATATTTCCTCTAAGACAAGACAAGACCACCATCCATGTGCTGCACGTCAATGCCCAGAAAATAATTTCTCAACCCCAAGTCCTTAGTCACAAATTGAGAGTGTAAGAAAGTCTTCGTGGTCTCTACACCCTCTTTATCACTCCTTGTAAGCAGAATATCATCCACATACACAACAAGAATAGCTGAGCCAGTAACTTTGTGCATGGTAAAAACTGAGTGATCAGTTGTGGATCTGGTAAGGCCATATTCTTGAACAGCATTATTAAACCTCTTAAGCCAAGCCCGTGGACTCTACTTGAGACCATAAATAACTTTCTTTAATTTGCATACCTTCTAGCACTCCCCCTTAATCACAAAGCCTGGGTGTTGCTGCATATATATCTCATCCTTGAGGTCAACATAGACAAATGCATTTTTGATATCCAACTAAAAAATCGGCCAATCATTCTTTACTGCCAAACAGAGTAGAATTTGTACTGAATTAAGACAAGCCACAGGCAAAAATGTCTCAAAATAATCTACGCCAAAAGTTTGTATAACCTTTAGCAACCAACCAGGCCTCGTACCTTTCAGCTAAACCATCTAGACAACACTTAAGGGCAAACACCCACCTACACCCTACTATAGTAGCACAAGGGGGTAGGTCAACAAGTTCCCAGGTCCCTTTAGATTGGAGAATTGCCATCTCCTCCTCCATAGCTAAGGTCCAAGAAGGAACCTAGAAGACCTCTACATGATTCCTAGGAATATGATGGTTGTCCACTGCAAGAGATAGAAGACACCTTGCTACAGAAAAATGATCAAGTGACATAATTTGAAACTAAATACTTCGCAAAGGATCTCGGTGGCTTCCTTTGGGCAATAAAAAGATCCACATCATCTACCTCAGGTGTTGTAGGCTCTAAACTTCCAGTAGATTCCGCAGAATCAGCACAAGATTGAGTAAGTATAGTAGAAAGGGGCTCATGAATTGGAGATATGGTTGATGTAGGCTTGTACTGGAACTATTTAGGGAATGTGTTTGTAACCTCAAGATGTCTAGGAAATGTAGCAGAAGGGACATCTATCTAAGGTACAATAGGCTCAGAGGGCCCTGGAGGCACAACAGTAGGCATAGGAAGTGGGACAACTTGTGGAACAGTTGAAGACTTCCCAGTAGCAGAGTAATACGGGATCTCAAAAAAGGTGACATCCTTACTGGCATAAAACCAATGAATCAGTCGGTCAAAACACCTGTATCCCTTTTGGGTTCTAGAATAACCTACAAAGCTACATTTAACTGACGAGGAAAAAGTATGTCCACTTTGAACAAGTGAACAAAACAAATGCATCCAAAGATTTTAGGTGGTAAAGAAAACAACTCTCGATCAGAAAATAAAACGAAGTGAGTCTTTCCACCTAGAATAAACGAAGAAACCCAATTGATTATAAATGTTGTTAGAATTTCATCAGCCCAAAAGGTAGTGAGAACATGCATGTGAAACATAAAAGTATGAGCAATATCAAGTAAATGTCTCAACTTGTGTTCAGCCACCCCATTTTGTTGGGATGTATGAGCAATACCCAAGGACAAAAAAAGATGAGCCAAAGTAACATTTACAAATTCAAGTCAATTACCAATTCGAAATATACGAATAAGAATAGAAAATTGAGTCTTTATTTCATTAACAAATTTTTTTATCAATACAAAGGTTTTAGATTTCATCATAAATACCCAACAGACATGGGTATAATCCCCTAAAACTCTTGACCTGACACAAGCCCCATAGATCAACATGAATAAGGCAAAAAGGAGATTCAACACTTTATTACTAGTAGGAAAAGGCACCCTGCAATGCTTGCCAAGTTAAGAAGCCTCACAGGAAAAGGAGTCTGGAAAATGCAATGGGAAATAAGAATTCTTCATAATATTCCAATAAGTCCTACACCTCCTTATATAGAGAAGATGTGAAGAAAAAATTACACTACATGTCCAGTTAAGAAATAGAAATAACGAAAAGCTACAAAGATAAAGTAAAGGAAATAAATAAGTATAAGGAAGTCAACACTCCCCCTTAAGCTGGAGCTACCCCCTAGTGAAGGCAAATAAATAAGCATAATGATAGATATCTATCATGCTCAACTTGAAACATGTGTCAAAGGCTCCTCGTGGCAGTGGCTTGGTAAAAATGTTAGCAGTCTGGCCCTCTGAAGCAACAAAAGTAGTATGTAACACTGCCTGCTATATCAAATCTCTGATGTAGTGACTGTCCACTTCAACATACTTCATTCTCTCATGACACATTAGATCATTATCTATATAAGTGGTTGCCATGTTATCACATCGCATTCCATAAGAACATCAATATGGGCATATAGGTCATGTAGTAAGGATTTCACCCAAACAATCTCTATCGCAGTCTGAGCCATAGCACGATACTCAGATTCTGCATTCAACCTGGAGACAACTCCTTCCTTCTTGCTCTCCCCGGTGACAAGATTTCCAGCAACAAAGATACAGAACCTTCATAGGAGCTCCCTTCCTGAAAGGTATTCCACAACCTACGCTCTTCCAGGTGACAAGATTTCCAATGGTAGATTTTCTGTCTATTATATCCCCTACATAGTCAGCATCTAAATATCCCACAACTTTCATAGGAGCTCCCTTCCATAAAGGTATTCCAGAACCAGGTGCTTTCTTCAACTATCTAAGCACCTACATAGCTGCCTCCCAATGCAACTCGGTAGGCTTGTCCATAAATTGGCTCAACTTTCCAACTGCTAAAGTGATATTAGGTATAGTAATGGTTAGCTATAGCAATTTTCCAACCAATGCCAATATGAATGATTATCAACCACCTTTGCCTCTCCATCATATAAATGTGTCTTGGGATCCATTGGTATGTTAGCACGTTTGGACTCTAGCAGGCTTGTTTCTTTAAGTACACAAAGGCATATTTACGTTCAGACAGAACTATCCCTTTTCTACTGGTTGCAACTTCAATTCCTAGGAAATAACGTAGCTGGCTAAGATCTTTCATAACAAACTACTCCTCTAAAGATCTTTTGACTACTTTAATTCCCGCTTTGTCATCCCCTGTAATGATCAAATCATCTACATACACCAAGAGAACCACCACACCTCACTCTATATTCCAGACAAACAATGAATGATCTGAGGAGGATCTCTATAGGCCCATCTTCTTTACAACTTCTGATAGTTTGTGGAACCACACTCCTGGACTTTACTTGATTCCATAAATAGCCTTCTTCAACCTGCATACATACTCCCCCTTAATCTCAAATCCAAGAGGCTACAACATGTATACCTCTTCCTGAAGATCACCATACCGGAAGACATTTTTGACATCAAGCTGATGGAGTTTCCATTCCTTATGAGCAGCCACAGAGACAAGTACCTAAACTATAGACAGGCAAACAACAAGAGAAAAGGTACCAAAGAAATCCACCCCATATGTTTGGATGAATCCCTTTGCTACCAAGCATGCCTTATACCTTGGAATAAACCCATCAAGGTTGTACTTCAAGGCAAAGACCCAGCAGCAACCAACAAGTTTAGTGTCGGTGGAAGAGGAGTAAGCTCCCATGTCTGTTGATCCTGTAAAGTAGCCATCTCATCCTCCACGACCTTTCACCATTTTGGATCAAGCAAGGCCTGTTGATATGTAGCTAGTAACTCTGTAACTGACAAAGCCATAGTGAACAAGCCATCTTATCAGTGGACACTGTCCCTGCTACCCTATAATGTGCATAAGACCATGATGCCTTCCAAGTAGCTATCGGAAGGTCATCCTCAAGAGCACCATCACTTGCACCTGCAAAAATCACCACTAGTACACATTTGGTCAGATGGCTCAACATATACTTGATTAGGGGAGGACAGTAGGACTGAAGTGCGGGGGCGTGCTACCTGTAAGTCACTGACTTATGGTAAACACGTCAAGATCTATTATTATCACTTGGATGCTCAGAAGATGCAAGAGATGTCTGTGTCCATAACTCCATCCATAGGCACAGGTGGAATAGGCATAAGAGCAAATTCATCCTCATAAGTCAATTGACGAGCAGCTAAAGAAAAATAGGGGACTACCTCATGAAATATCACATCTGCACTAACATAATTCCTCCTTGCCACTGGATCATAGCAACGATATCCCTTCTAAACTCGAGAATATCCAAGGAACACATACCCCACTGCACATGGTGCTAATTTGTCCCTTCCAGGACCCATCACATGTGCAAAAGCTACATGCATAGAGGTAACTGGAAGAACCCCCTCTCAGGATAAAGAACATGCCAAGGAGTTTGTTCATGTAGAACAGAGGAAAACCACATTGTAGTCCACAATCGCCTCTACAAGATCAGATCATCCCCGTACGAGTCAAGATCAACTCAAACGAGACCCGTAGACAGTAAGTAGGTGGCCTCCCTCCTCTGCCAAGCCTACTGGCAACGCCTTACAACGCCAACGCTACCCAACAGGGACAGTGCTGGCGACTGCAAGTCATGCACCAGTAGCGCTGGCTGCTGGGGGGGCAACGCCGGTGCCCCCTGTCACCGATGTCCCTCCCACCGGTGGCTGTTATGGTTGCTGCAACCGCCATCGATGGAAGTTTGTGGCTACCGGTGAAGAGAAAGGAGAGAAATCTAAGGTTAGGGTGGAAGTTTTCAGGGCTAGGTTTTTTGGTGAAATATCAAAACCTAGCCTGGGACCACACTTTGATATCAAGTGGGAAATAACAATACTTCATAACATTCCAATAAGCTCTACACCTATTTATACAGAGAAGAGGCAAGAGAAGAATTACAGGACATGTCCAGTTAAGAAATAAAAATAATGAAAAGCCACAAAGTAAAGGAAATAAATAAGTATAAGAAGTCAACAAGTGCATATTTGGAAACTAACGACAAAGAACTAAAATACTATGATGTCCCAATCTAAGGTGCCACTAAAAAGCAAATGTGGCATAAGCAACAGCAATAAAATGATTTTCAAGTGAAAGGTGCAGATGGTAAAGACCATCCTGTTCAAGTACTCCACCAATCTGCTTCATCATCTAGAAGTCCTGCAGCAAGAAGAAATGGTCACGAAAAATGACTCTACAAATTAACGCCTTTATAATCTGACTTATAAACATTAAATTCAAGTTAAATTTAGGTGCATGCATAACATCAAATAAAGATAAAGTAGAACACAAGGAAATGCCACCCAAGCCTGTCATAGAAGACAAGGCACCATATGCTACCCTGACATGAATTAGGGCAGTCAGAGGTCTAAGAGATGAGCATATCTAGCATCTCCAATAATATAGGAGGCGGCACCTTAATTAGCGAGCCTAGAAATAGTACCTATCTAACGAGTCATCGAGGCAACAATAGTAAAAGTAGCCTAAGATGACACAAGCCTATTATACTCCTTGGAAATAGTGATCCGGGTGCTAGCTTGGTCCTCTTCCTGATAATACTGACTCCCTTCTCCAGCTTATGCCACCTGGTTGGACTGATGCCCCTGTAGAAACCAATGTTCTATCTAGCATCTATCAACTATATGATTTATCTTGTGACAGTGATCACAAAACAAACTAGTATAGCCTCTACCACGGCCTCCTACTCTCGCACCTCATCCTCTCCCCCTACCTCCAGAAGTCTCCTTACCACGGCCAATAGATGCCATGGCAAAAGAATCTAAGGGTGGAATAGGATCAGAAATATCCAGTCGTGAGAGTCAAGCATATATCTGGGTGGGTGTAGAAATCTCCTCAAGGGTCATAAACTGGTCATTTCCTACATTGTACTCAAAACCCAGGAAAGTAACTGAAATATTAATGCCGCTTGCTGCTTGACAATGATGGCAACATTAGATGACATGGGCTAATAAGTATCCTGCATGTCCCACAGGTTCTTTATGGAACCATAATATTCGGCAAAGGACATGGTTCCCTTCTAGAAAGAGAGAAGCTCCTCAATAACCCTATATAAGCAGTTAATATTGCTCTTGTAGGAATGTATCTCATGAAGAACTTCTCACATCTTCTTAGCAGAGGCATAGGACATGACTTGCTTGGCAATTGGTTCCTTCATACTATTCAACATGCAAGTAGCTACCTAGTCATTATCAACTTCTCAATCTATTGTCTTGACTGTGGGCTCATCCTAAGCGAGAATGTACTTTTTGCTATGCAAACCCACAAATCGGGAGAAAGACATGGACCAAAGGAGAAAGTTGGTACCATCTAACTTAATAGAGGTCCACCGCATAAAGGAAGATGCAATCGTGGTAAAGAATTTCCCATCAAGTCGCTAAGAGGATCTTTCTTATCTTCCATAGCACCCAATTTGCGAGAATCAAATAATCAAGTACTCGGATACAAAATCAAATCATATGATGGCTACTGAAAAATTGATTTAGGACATATAGTAATGGCCTACGAGGGTTAGGAGGCCCTAATAGGGTTGCCTCTTCCTCTTAGATTTTCTCTAACACTGTTAGAGGAGCAAAGAGGGCGATAACTACATCCCCCTACCCAGAAAGGTCCCCCCTCAAGCTATAGTAAGTTTTAAATATCGATATAGATATCATATCGACAAGTCAAAAAAGGGATATATCGAGAATATATCGGGGATATATCATTGGTATCAATGAATTTTAGGGAATTCGCTCAGAAAGTCCAAAAATGTAAAAAAAATGACACAAATTTTATCAAAATTAACAATTTAATTACTAATACATCATAAAGAAATACCTAGAAGACGAAAATCAATAAATTAAAGGCAAAAAATGTAAAAAAAATGGCACAAAATTTATGAAAATCGTGTGCGTGTGTGTGTGCGTGCGGCTATGCGTGTGTGTGCAGGTGTGTGTGTGGTTTTCAGCACAGTCAATAATTTTCAATTTTCCCGCACGGTTTCACTTTTCCCACCCACCACTTAATAGGTGTCCCGCCCAACAATGCCTGGTATCGACGATATATCACCGATATCTCAGGGATATCACCCGATGTATCAGAGATATATCGTGATATCGGCGATATATTGCCGATATCATGAAAAAAAAACCTCAAGTGATATCGATACGCCCCAGGCCATCGATACCGATATATCAGCGATATATCAAACCCTGCGCTATAGAGGGGCTAGTGATGAAGAAACAAGGCTTCAGCAAGGCTGCTGCACCCGGCAGAAGCACCAAGATGATGTTGCAGCAGCTTAGATGGCCACTAGAGTCGCCTCAGTAGCCTAGATGGCTACTGGCCCCTGGCAACAGCACTGGTTCCAGCTGTTGCTGCTACTGGCCTTGGGCAGCAATGCCAAGGGTGTTGCTACATGAGGCTAGGTTGGCAACGGTAAACAGGGGCCGGTGGCACCCAAGAGGGAAAGAGGAGAGGGATTTTGGTGGTGTAGGGAGGGCTAGGGTTGGTGGGGTATCCGAGCACCGATCTATGACCGTTGCTCTGATACTATGATAGAACAAATGAGTAATTCAATTAATTTGAAAATCCTTATGTTCCTTTATATAGAAAGAGATACAAAAGGGAAAATTACAAGCACATACCCATACATGAAGAAATAATCAAATAACCCACGTAACTAAACATATTTTTGTGTGTTGGATTCTTTCAATATCATCTCCTGTTAAGAGTATATTATCCACATAAACTAATAAGACCATAATGCCAATGCTAGTTTTCTTCACAAAGAATGAAGTGGTCAAGTGTATATGTAACAATCCACCCTTTCCAATGACCTCTTGAAATTTATGAAACCAAGTTCTTAGGCTCTACTTCAAATCATATATTACCTTCTTCAGTCGACAACCCTTCTTACACTCCCCGTGAATCTCAAATCTAGGTAGTTGTTGCATATAGACCTTCTCAGACAAGTCACCAAACAAGAAAGCATTCTTGACATCAAGTTATCACAACTTTCAATCCAAATTAACAGCAGAAATAGTAATATGAACAGTACGGGAAAAGGTATCAAAGAAAATACCATAGGTCTAAGTATATCCTTTTGTAACAAGACAACCTTTATAGTGATCAATGCTCCTCCCATCAGCTTTGTACTTAACAATAAGCAACCATTTGTTGGCCACTATGGATGCCCTAAGGTTTGTTGATGTTTCTTAGAAATAGACGCAACAAATACATTCATAGCAAATTTACGAAATAAAGAACAAAGCCTCTTAAAGGAAACATGATTGAAAATTGGATTGATAGGAAAAATAAGCAATTGATTCTCTAAAGAAACCCAAGTATCCTGCAAGATATCACCCATGGTAACTCACAAGTAGTACGAGCCATAGCCCTATACTCAAACTCTGCACTAGATATAGAGACTACATTCTACTTCTTACTCCTCCAGGTAACCAGATTGCCACCAACATAAGTGCAATACCTTGTAGTAGATATCATGTCCTCATGAGCTTCAGCATAGTCAGCATCAAAGTATTCCCATTTATGCAAATGACCGTATCTTCTAAACGATAGTCCCTTTCCAAGAGCCTACTTAAGATACCTTAACACCTAGCACACACAATCCCAATGCACCTCACTAGGAGACTGCATGAACTGACTAAGTCTCCCGAGAGAAAAGGAGATATACAATCTAGTAATTGTCAAATACAACACCTTTCCCACCATAGCACGATACCTAGTCACATTCTCAAGTAACTGACTCTTTGAATCTGCAAGTGGTAGATGGGTCTATTAAAACACTGGCAGGTTTGCAACCAAGCACTCCTACCTCTCTCAGCATGTCAATCACATATTTTCTCTGAGATAAAATAAGACCACCATCTATGTGTTGCACTTCAATGCCCAGAAAATAATTTATCAGCACCAAATCCTTGGTCACATACTAAGAATGCAAGAAATTCTTGATAGCTTCTACTCCTTTATCACTTCTTGTAAGTAGAATAACAACATACACAATAAGGATGGCTGAACTAGTAGCTCTATGCATAGTAAAAACTAAATGATCAGTTGTAGATCTAGTAAAGCCATATTCTTGCATGGCATAGCTAAACTTCTCAAACCAAGCCTGAGGACTCTGCTTAAGACAATAAATAGCCTTCTTTAATATGCATACCTTCTGACACTCCCTCTCAACCACAAAGCCTGGTGGTTACTACATGTATACCTCTTCCTCTAAATCAACATAAAGGAATGCATTTTAATGTCTATCTAAAAACTAGCCAAGCATTATTTACTGGCACAGAATGAAGAATCGTATTGAATTGAGACAAGCCACTGGCGAGAAAGTCTCAAAATAATCAATTCCAAAGGTTTGTGTATAACATTTAGTAACTAACCAAGCTATGAATCTTTCAATTGACCCATCTGGAAGGCATTTGAGGGAAAATACCAGCCTACACCCCACAACAATAGCATCAGGGGGTAGGTTAACAAGTTCCCAGGTCCTTCTAGGCTGGAGAGCTACCATCTCCTCCTCCATGGCTAAGGTCCAGGAAGGATCCTGGAATGCCTGTATATAACTCTAGGTAATATGTTTGTTGTCCACTACAAGAGATAGAAGTCTCCCTGCTATAGGCAAACGATCAGACATAAAATTTGAAACTGAATACTTAGCACCTGACCTCTGTGGCTTCCTTTGGATAATAGGAAGATCCACATCACTTACCTCAGGTGCCATGCGCTCTGGATCTTCAGTAGAATCCACATGATCAACAAAGGACTGAGCAGGTATGGTAGAAAGAGGCTCATCAACTATAGATGTGGAAGCAAGCCTGCACTAGAAATCTTTAAGGGAGGTGCCTATAACCTCAGGATGACTACGAAACATAGTAGAAAGGACATCTATCTAAGGTACTCAGAGGGCAATGGTGGCGCAACAATGGGCATGAGAAGTGGAACGTCCTGTGATAGAAGATTTCGTAGTAGCACAATAATATGAAATCTCCTCAAAAAAGATGACATCCTTACTAACATAAAAAAGATGAGCAAGAGGGTCAAAACACCTCTACCCTTTTTAGGTTCTAGAGTACCCCACAAAAATACATTTAAGTGAACAAAACAAACACAGCCTGGTGGTTAAGAAAACAAGTTTCAATCAGAAAATAAGACAGAGTAAGGTGTCTTTCCACCCAAAACAAACGAGGAAACACAATTAATGAGGAATGCTACTATAAGAACCGCATCAGCCCAAAAGGTAGTGAGAACATGCATCTGAAACATAAGAGTACAGGAAACATCAAGCAAATGTCTCAACTTGCGCTCAACCACCCCATTTTGTTGAAATGTATGTCTTGAGAATCAAATGCAAGCCTTGTATTCCAAAGAAGCCCTAGCCTTCTTTTTATAGAAAAGAGGACTTGGAAAATTACATAAGTACCCCTCTATTATAATAAAACAATAAAAATGCCATATAGTCCCTTACAACTCAACACTCACCCTCAAGTTGAGGCATATATGTCACTGAGACCTAACTTGTCGCTCAAAAAGTTGTGGCGTTTTCTTTTCAGAGGCTTAGAAAAAATATCAGCAATCTATAGCTCAAAAGATATATAAGGGGTGCTTATCTTGCCCTCCAAAATAGTATATCATATAAAATAACAATCCACCTCAATATGCTTCGTCCTCATGAAAGACGAGATTCCAGGCAATATATGTTTCTAAGTTATTATCACAATAAAGTGAGACTAGGGTATTAATCAACATCCCTAGATCTCGCAGAAACCCAACCATCCACATAAATTCACATGCAGCCTATGCCATAGATCTGTACTCTACCTCTGCACTGGAGTGTGCGACTACACTCTGTTTCTTGCTCTGCCAAGAAACCAGATTTCCTACCAGATAGATCACCTGTCATCTACTGATCCTGCATAGTCTACATCAGAATAAGCCACATGATCAAAGGTGCCACTAGCCGTGTAATACAAACCTCCTCCTGGGTTACCCTTCGAATATCTCAAGATGAGACACACACCTTTCCAATGGTTGTATCTGGGACCCTGCATAAAATGGCTAGCACGACTAATAGCGAAGCTAATATCTGGTCAAGTAATGGTCAGGTATAACAACCGACCAACAATACTGCGATATCTGGTAATATCCTCAAACAAGGGATCTGACTCGTCAATGGTATGGCTGGCTGGTGCCTTGACTGGTATCCTAAATGACTTGAACCCAAGCAGTCCAGCCTCCTCTAATATCTGTAAAGTATACTACCTCTGTGATAATGACAAACCATCCTTCTGATGAATAGCTTCTATCCCCAAGAAGTAAAGAAGATCACACAAGTCCTTAGTGACAAATGTAGAGTGAAGAAAGGCTTTCGTCTTTGCTATCCCATCAATATCATCACCTGTCAGGATCATGTCATCAACATAGACTACTAAGATGACCACTCTCCATGCTCCACTATGCCCAGTCCTCCTAACAAATATAGAATGGTCAGTAGTAAATCTCTGAAACCCATTCTTAATTTCTGAGTTGAGCCTCTCAAACCAAGCTCGAGAACTCTGCTTAAGGCCATAGATAGTCTTACATAAGCGACAAACCAACTCCCCCTAACTGTCATAACCTGGTGGTTGTCGCATGTAAACTTCCTCAACTAGATCACCATATAGGAAGGCATTCTTTATATCTAACTGATGTAGAGGCCATCCCCTCACCACGGTAATTGATAAGATGATCCTGATGGAGGTGATACGAGCAACTAACGAAAACGTCTCCAGGTAATCCACCCCATAAGTCCAGATGAAACCCATGGCAACAAATTGTGCCTTATATCACTCCACTGTCCCATCTGACCTGTTTTGATGGTGTACAACCATCTGCAACCAACAACTGTGGCACTCACAAGACATAGAACAAGATCCCAAGTCTTTCTAGTATGAAGTGCATGCATCTTCTCATCCATAGCAGCTTTCAATTTTGGATCATGAAGAGCTTGAACAAAATCTCTCAAAACAACCACTGTAGTAATGGCTGAAGCAAACTGTCTGTCCTCCTCCTGGAGATGAGATACAGTAGTATAACAGGAAATAGGGTGAAACGTAGCCCCAAATCTCCTCACCATCTGAATCACCCCCACCTGGTGAGTAATAGATTAATCTAGTGCCTCATCTATGATGTCATCTGGCTGAGATCTCCTCTGATATACCTATGCATCCTATATAGCCGCCTCTATAGATGAACCTTCCTCTGAGAAGTAGGGCACCATCTCAAAGAAGGTTACATCAGCAATAACAATATATCGCCTCCAAACTGGATCATAGCACCTGTAGCCCTTATGAGTTCTAGAATACTCAAGAAAGACACAATTCGTAGCCCGAGAAGCAAACTTATCCTATATCCCGTAATTTTGAACTAAGCAAACACATCCAAACACTCGTAGAGGCAGCGGAAAAATCCTATCGCACTCAGGATATATAATCTGATATGGAGTCTGACCATAAAGTACTGAGGATGGTATCCTGTTAATCAGGTACGTTACAGATAATATAGCATCTCCCCAAAACTACTTAGAAACCATCATATGAGACATCAAGGTCCTAGCAATATCAAGCAAGTAGTGCAACTTGTGCTCTGCAACCCCATTTTGCTGGGAAGTGTATGCACAAGATGTCTGATGAATGATCCCCCTAGAGCGAAATTATTCCTACAAATCACTGTGCATAAATTCTAATGCATTATCGCTGTGGAAGATCTGAGCAGTGGTACCATACTGTACCTATATCTCGAATAGAAACTATCGAATAATAGTAAGTATCTCACTTCTAGCCTTCATCAAGAATACCCAGATCAATCTACTGCTATCATCAATCATGACCACAAATTATCAGTGACCACCGGTAGTGGGAACTCTAGAGGGCCCCTAAACGTCATAGTGCACTAGAGAGAGACTCAGAACTAACACCAGCCTCTCTCCCTGGATAACTGCCCCTACAGTGCTTTCCCAGTTGGCAATCTTCACACTCCAGGACCAAGGAATCAGGTAGCTGTGGATACATTTAACGCATCTTCTTCATAGACGGATGCCCAAGTCTCCCATGCCAAAGTAGTGGATCACGGGAATTAGACATTGCCCCAACAAACAAGGTAGGCATGCCTAAATAATATAGTCCACCACTTTCTATTCCACCACCAATAATATCGCCTGTAACTTGGTCTTGAAAGTAACAATGCCTTTCATTAAAGATAACATGGCACCTAAGATCTCTGCAAATTTTACTGACCGATAATAGATTCATGAGAAACTCAAGAGCATAATATACTTATTCTATCTTCATTTTGGATGTAGCATCAACACATCCAATAGCAGTCACAAGGGAAGTTCCTCCATTGGCTACCCACACATCCTAAATTCCATATGAAGGCATGGGATTTTTCAGGCGATGTTTGTCTCTAGTGAGATGGACAAAGGCACCAGAATCAATCACACAAGCACTTCTCGTCCTATGTTTCTTCACTCCAATATCGTAGGCAGCAAACACTAGCCCTATCAAATCTGAACTTGATCTACTTAGAACAGTTCTTCTCAATATTGATAAGAGAAGGCTCATCACCATCGATGGAATACATGAGAGAAGGCTCATCACAACAAGACAATCACAGCCACAGATAGCACCTGCAGACCACCACATCACACCGGTTGTGCCCCATGCAGTGTTGCGCACATCATGGCTATCCCATGCATCACTGCCAGCCTTGCTAAGGTTTAGAACTCCACCACTGGTGGCGCTGGGACTCCACACACAGCCCCTTGCGCTGCTGCCAGCACTCCACAAGGCATCACACAGGCCGCTCGACCACCCAGCATCGTTGCTCAGCCCCTGAACACTGCCGCCAGCACTGGTAGAGCCCCAAGCGCCACCGCTCATAGCGCTAGATCTCCACATGCCACCTCTGGCACTACCTAGCCACTCCATGCAGTGCTGCAAGCGTTGTTTGGCCTCCCAGCACCGCCTCCTGCGTCATTAGGGCATCGCACACCGCCGCACAAGGTGATGCTGCCGCTTGCACCATCGGTGCATCCATGCTGGTAGTCCTTGCACCATTCATAGGAACGGTGTCACGTGTATTTCTCATTGGATCACGTTTGGCTGGTGATATAACAGAAAACACATGTTGAAGTGGATTTTTTTTTTGTGGGATATCGGGGCACCTGCCTAGGATTGCTACTCTGATATCATGTTGAGAATCAAATGCAAGCCTTGTATTCCAAAGAAACCCTAGCCCTCTTTTTATAGAAAAGAAAACTGAGTAAATTACATAAATACCCATCAATTATAAATAAAACAATAAAAAATGCCATATAGCCCCTTACAACTCAAGGTTTCTGACTTTTCCTTCATCATAAATACCTGACAGACATGGATATAATCATCCATAAGAACCAAAGGCGAAGCATACAAGTAGAGGAAGGCTTGTTCTTCGAGGACGAAGATGGTTGAAAACAAGAATCAAATCAACACCAGAGAAGAAAAGGTTATAGTTCAAGGCACCATGATCATGCTTCAAGATGCCTCAAACTATATCCTACGAGCACGGGCATTCAAGATCTTCGAAGGCAGCCAGGACAAGTTACATGTCCTACTGGAGGAGCCTGAGTCCAAGGACACGTAGAAAAAGTGGGAGAAAGCTACAGGGTGATGAATTGGCTGATGAACTCAATTGATCCATCCATCGCCTCCAACATGTTATACAAGAAGTTGGCATTCGAGATGTGGGATTCCTTGGAAAAGAGATACTCCAAGAAGTCCGGCGACACCTGCAACACCGACATATATACTCGCATCTGAACAGCAAATCAAGGGGATCTTTCCCTTAATAAAAATTTTATCCAAAGATGGAGGCGTTATTTGAAGAATTGGAGATATACGAGCCTATTTGTTGTGACAAGCAGACTACTATACGTGAAAGATGACAAGCTGCAAGATTCTTGTCAAGGTAACATCTCCGATATCAGCCAGCATGAGACCAGATCTTGGTGCTGGACGAGGAGAAAGATCTTGAGACCATTTACAGTCGTCTCGAGAAGCTTAGAGAACCAAAAGTAGGATCCAGCAAAGTTGTAGTGTCTGAACACACTGCATTGGCTACATTTGATGGAGGTGTAGGACACGGAAGAGGATGTGGTCGACACTCAGGTCGAGTCTATCCACCATGTTTACATTACAAGCATACCAATCATCTGCAAGATCGATGTTGGGACAAGTTTGGGAAACCTGCACGTGGGACTACTAACACCTCACGCATGAATTCCCCTACTCCTGCGAGTCTTGAGAAGATTAGAGTCATGTTTCAAGAAAAGAAGACTACGGCGGTCGTCGCGACAATTATTGAGATTGTCCAAGAGGCAACGACTTCAAAAGTCGCAAGAGGCTAAACCTAAGGGTGTATATGGGTTGGGTTGGGTCAGGTTCAGACTCAACCCAAACCCAACCCACAATTTGTGAGTTGGGATTTTTCCAACCCAACCCAACCCAACCCATAAAATCGGGTCAGGTTGGGTTGGGTTGAGTGGGTTGTTTAGTAGTCAAAGCTTATATTTATCTCTTACATGCTTCGTATGTCTTTCATACTTAATAATAAAAAAATTTAAACTTATAAACAACTTTTATCTTATAAAATAGCAAATAAAATAGGTAAAAATAAAAGCAATAAAGATATGATCTAAAACTAACGAGAAAAGATAAATGCATGCTTAATGATAAACTTAATATATAGGTGCATATAAAAGCTTAGGTTTATACCAATAATCAACAACAAATATAGAGGAGGTGCTCTGTTGGTGGTGGTAGGAGCCCTGTGGGGAAGAAGAGAGAAGATGCGGGTCGTTCAATGGTGGTGGGGGGTCCCTACGAGAAGGAAGAAAGGAGAGATGGGTCGTCGAGGACTCTGGTGGAGGTGGGGAGCTAATAAGAGAATGTTGAAGGTTACCTGAAAAAGTACAAGGCGTTGTCGCCATCAAGGAGAGGTGAGTGCACCACCTACATCTTGGAACTAAAAAGAGGCACTGCTTAGAGTATATCTTGGAGGAGAGGTGAGGGCAGAGGGTGCTACCTAGAGTCGGTAGAGGTAACCATGGAAGAGATGAGGGGTTAGTGAAGGCTGACAATTGGGAATTTATGGTATAGGAGTGAGAAGTTGGGACTCGAGATAAGGCTTCAAATTTCTATATATAACTTGGCACCCCGTATATATTATATACATATAAGTATATATATGTATAATATATATACATATTGTTGACATATCTGGTTTCATTATGCTGCATGGCTTTTATTATGTTGCATCTTATTCTTTTTTTATTTCTTCTGGACTTATGATATTTTTCGCACCCATCTCTACATAAAGGGGTATGGGGCTCTTTAGAATAATTAAGTGATTCATTTCTTTCCACTTGATATCAAAGCTTGGTCCTACCGTCCTAGGCTAAATTCTGATATCCCACCTAAACCTAGCCACCAAAACCCTAACTTTTCTTCTCTCCTCTCACCAATGGCAGCCTCCACAACCACCGGTGGTGACTATAAGGCCACTAGGGGCCTACGCCATCCTCCCTGTCTAACCAGCGACTGGCTAGGTCACTAGAGAAAGGCCTACAGCCACTGGTGTCACCCCTGCTGGGTTGTGCTAGTGCTGCAGGCACATCATCAGCAGGCCAAGCGAGGGAAAGGAGGTCTTCAGTGGTTATTGCTCAATCTGCTTGAGTCGATTGTGGCTCATGCTATCATGATCTGATTGAATAAAGGTCATTAGAGACTAAAACATGGTTTCCTGGGTTTCCCAGTAGCCAAAAATCCATGTTTTCCAACTAATCTTGATGTTTCTACTCCTGTTTGTGCATTGTTTCCGTGTCTGAAGGTTGTGATGGTGTCATCTTCAAAGTCGGAGCTTTTGGTCAGTTGATCCCCTGCTTGGCACAATGTTAATCTCAGGAGTAGAAATGGCATTGTATACCACTACTGCGACATGGATGGTGGAGTATGCAAGCTTGATGCATAGAAGCATGACAGGAATCATCATGGTACAAGATGGTTGGTTGACTCAGGTGCTTCATAGCAACTTTGTGGCAATTAAAGTTATTTTCAGTCACTCAGTTCTATTGCACCAAGGAGAATGGGGCAGGCAGCTGACGGTAGGCACGCTCCTGTTGTTGGTCAGGGGGAGGTGTTTGTAAGCCCCACTTTGCAACTGCCAAGAGCGTTACATGTGCCGAAGTTTCCCGTAAGCTTGTTGTCCATGAGTAGGATTACAAAGGACCTTCATTGCAACGTATCTTCGATGAGGTTGGATGGATCGTTCAAGATAAGTTCACTGCGAAGACCATCGCCAAAGGCACAGAAAAGAATGGTTTTATCTTAGGCAGGAGCCAACAGGTATGATGGTGGGAGTGCCTTACAGTGGCATATTCGTCCAAGTCACCTGCCTCTAAATCGCCTTAGGAGGGTGATTCCACATAGTTCTCCTACCACTAATATTAGGTGTGACGCTTGCTATCTAGGTAAGCATAATCGGCCTTCTTTTCCTACCAGAACTTCCCTCGGATCAGCGGTTGCTTTTTAAATACTTCATATGGATGTTTAGGGATCGAGTTCCAGAAAGGATGGGACATCTCTACTATCTTGTAGTAGTCGATGATTTTTCCAGAATGTCTCGAGTATTCCTTCTGAAGAACAAGGCAAATGTTGGAGGTTTTATAAAGACTCCTTTTGGAGATCAGGACACGATACTCTGCCACCGTAAGAATTGTATAGACAGATAATGCCCTCGAGTTCTGCACTGCTAGACTTACAGAGCTCTACAAAGCTCGTGGGATTATCCACTAAACCACTTGTCCCCATATCTCGCAGCAAAATGGGGTTGCAGAGCGGAAGCACAAACACTTGTTAGAGGTTGCCCGTACTCATCTTATCCACCACAGTGTTCCGCAGAGATACCGGGGGATGAAGTTTTGATGGCATGCTATCTCATTAATAAAATGCTGAGTTCAATTCTCCATGAACAGAGATATCGATTCCCCTACTACATCCAGATGGTGAGCTTTTCCATGTGTCTCCTAGGACTTTTGGGTGTGTTGCTTTTGTTCATGTGTCATCACCAGGTCGTGACAAGCTTGCTCCTCGCGCTTCAAGTGCATCTTCTTATGGTACTCCAGGAGTCAAAAGGGGTACTGATGTTATAATCTTATCCACAGCAGACATTATATAACGCTAATGTGACATTTCTTGAGACCATACCATTCTTCTCAATTGCTAGACAGATGAGTTCTCATGAGCATGTAGCTTCCATGCCTATTCCTCCTGTTCCATTGAAGGAAATTTCAGTCTCCACTTCTTAGTCGACTTCTTCGGGCTCCACGACCTCCTTAGATGATTTTCAACGATTGCATGGTCCGATAAACATGTATGGTAGACCTCATATGACACTATAAAGGTCACCTTCCTCACCAATGGCTAATGCTCCACGGGTAGTTGAGATGGTATCTGACGACAGTGACAGTTTGGTCCAACCTGATCCTCCTAATAGTGTCGATCACAGTAGTAGTAAGGTTCCTTCTACAGACATTTAGACAAACGTACCAGACGATTTTGACCTTCTATTGCCATTAGGAAGGCGCCCCGCACGTGACTCCAAATACCATCTTGCAGGCAGTCTAGCTACTGATGGCCTTAGTTCTATGTTTAGCAGATTTTGCCAAGCACTTATAGTCTCACAGATCCCGTCTACATACCAGCAGATCATGCTAGATCTAAAGTGACATCAAGCTATGGAGGACGAGATGGCGACACTCCGGAGTAGACAGATTGGGAACTCGCCACACTTCCTATAGGCGCACGACTAGTTGGCTCCAGATGGGTCATTACCTTAAAGTACAATCCTGATAGGTTTATTTCAAGGTATAAGGTCAATTTGGTGGCAAAAGGGGTTCACCCAGACCTATGAGGTGAACTTTGACACTTTCTCCCCCATCGCACGCCTCGCCACAGTTCATGTACTTATCTTTGTTGCTGCTCACAAAGATTGGTGGTTGCATCAACTTGATGTAAAGAACACTTTTCTCTACGGCAATCTTCAGTAGGAGGTTTACATACAGTAGCCCCCAGGTTTTAAGGCTCAGGGGGAGTGTGTGTGCAGACTTAGGAAAGTCATCTATGGCTTGAAGCAGAGCCCGAGAACCTAATTTCAGAAGCTCTCAGATTTGTTGCAGAGGATGAGGATGCAGAGATCTTCCTCATATCACTCTTTATTTGTCGAGAAACAGAGAATGGCGTGGTGGCACTACAAGTTTATGTAGATAACCTGATTATCACCGACAATGAGGCTGGGATAAATCAAGTCAAGGAGTCCCTTGCACGACAATTTTTTTTTTAAGGAAGATTACCTAAGATCGGTAATCATCCAATAATTTGTGTTAAGTAAAAGGAATGGACTAACAAATTTTGGAGCCAAAAATCAAACAGATAATTAACCACCCTCACTATATTTTCCACCCAGCAACGCTCCTCTCTAAAAATTCCGTTGTTCCATTGTAGCCATATGCACCATCGTGCCACAAAACCTTTCACCCAGCCAACCACATCCAGATCATTGTGGTCCTGGAAAGACCTCTAGAAGGATGAGAAGTTGGAGATATCAATCATATGAAGCCGTAGAATTTGCCAGATATCCTTCGAGAAAGGATAATTGAAGAAAAGATGATCCAGATCTTCCTCATTAGCATGACAGAAAACACACGTGACATCCATATCATCCCTCCACCTTCACATGAAACATGTAGTCACCAGCCACTTTCTCGTAAACCTCCAAAGAACGATTTTTATCTTCAAAGGCAGTAAGCATTTCCAAATCTTTTTTAAGTCTTTCTTGGTGTCATCATTTTCACTATCAACTAGAATCAACCTTGAGTAGGCTTTCGCTGTCAACTAGAATCAACCTTGAGTAGGCTTTCTTCACCATGAAGATCTCATTTCTCCAGCTGAAAGCATCCTTGCAATTTCTACCCAGCTTGAGATCTGAAATCGCATGTAGGAGCTACTGAACTCCTGTAGGGTGGACTCTGAAAGCCTAGGAGGTAGTCTAAAGTCCCAAATATTGCATTGTTCATCCCACGGTTCACCAACATATGCTCCTTTGTTCCTAATCAGCTAAAAAACTCTTGAAAAAATTTCTGAAAATCTCCTCAATCCACTCCTGCTGTTCAACCAAAACTTGAAATCCACACCATCACCCAGGATCGGACTAAAGTCACTGATAGAGTCTTGTAACACCGATCTAATGGACAACCAGAAGGAGGAAGACCCTCTCCTAGGAAAAACTCGCTCCACCAAATCCATATCCACTCCATATGAGTCTCTTATAACCATATTGGCCATGAATGCATTTCCAGAGAGAATTTTCACCACCCATTTGAGTTGTAAGGCCCTATTGAACTCATCTAATCGTCTAACCCCCAATCCACCTTTACATTTAGGTAGATAAATTTCATTCCAGAGAACAAGTTATGCAAACCTCCCCACATGATCTGCACCCTTCCAAAAGAACCCTTTTCGAATCATATCCATAGATCTGATTATTTTCTTTGGCAGCCGAAAAACAGATAGGAAAAAAATCGGTATGGAAGATAAGATAGATTTCAGGAGTACCAGACAACCTCCTCTCAATAGAAGCCTACCACTCCATGATGGCAATCTTTTTGCCAATCTCTCCACCACACAATCCCAATCTGCAGCAGCAAGCCTCCTTCCTTTCAATGGCAAACCAAGATATCTAATTGGCAAGTGGGACATAGGTGTCTTAAGAATGTTAGCAACCTCCCTCTCCGAAATGGAAAAAGACATTAATAATGGCTTCCTTCTATTGATCTTCAAACCTGTTATATCAGCAAAAATCCTCACGAAAGAAGAGACATGGATTGCCTCCAACCTACCACCCTCTACAAAGAAAGTAGTATCATCCGCATATTGTAATAAAGGGGTGACTAAAGTGCCATCTCTTTGAGTTGTAAATCCAGTAAACAAGTGACCTTCACGTGCCTTAAACGCCAAAGAAGTCAGCATGTCCCACTGCCATATCAAAAAGCATAGGGGCTAATGGACATCCTTGCCTAACTACTCATTGTGGTTGAATCCAAGATCCATTAGAGTGCCCATTGACTCAAACAGAAAAGGATGATGTGGTCACACGCCTTTTCATCATCTGAATCCATCTCGAAGGGAAACCCTGCCTCCTCAAAATATCCCACAAATAGGCCCACGAAATCGAATCGTAAGCCTTTGAAAAGTCCACTTTCCATAAGAAAGCCTGCGTTCCTCTTCTTTTCCAAGCAGCCACCATCTCCTCTGCCAAAACAAAGGACTACTGCAAAGATCTACCATTAATAAAGACTGATTAGACCAGAGAAATCAAATCAGGCAAGACGGATCGCAATCTATTTTCTAGAATCTTGGCCACTAGCACATAGATAGAATTGAATAGAGCTATCGGTCTGAAGTCATCAACCAACTCTGCACCTATCTTCTTTGGCAAAAGGAATAAATAAAAGTGATTTAACCTTTCAAAACCTTCATTACCTTCAAAGAATTCTCGGAACATGGCCACCACATCCCGTCCAACGATATCCCACATTTCCTTATAAAAAATAATCTACAAGCCATCCAATCCTAGAAAGGCCTCAGCCTTTAACCCATTCAACGCTGCAATGATTTCCTCCTTTCCCACCTCGCAAACGAGATCCGCCTTTGTATCTTCCCTAACCTGTACCAACTCTGAGGTGCCCATATGCCAATCAATCACCATGTCTTCTAGTGAACTCATGAAAATGATTACGAAAAGCATCGCAAATCTAGTTTCGATCATGTACCATAGAATTTCGAACCTTCAAAACATTGATCATATTCACTCTCCTTCCGTTGCTAGCAGTCATGTGAAAAAATTTGTGTTTGAATCTCCCTCTATTAACCATAATTGTCTAGATTTCTACCTCCAGTCCATCTTCATCTTATGATCTTCCTCCAAAACCACTGTTTGCATCCTCCTACATTTCCAGCACTCATCATTTGTCAAGCTCGCCTCCTCTTCCTGTCTATCCAGTGCTGATATCCTCAACAACGCCTCCTTCCTTCTTACTTCTCTACATAGGTGTAAATCACACATGAACTCCATCATCACCTCCCAGATAGCTCATTCTACTCGCTAATGTACATGTAGCCGATGAACACTCCAGAGTAGCCACCTATCTATCACGTATCAGCTCCTTGAAACCTGGTTCCTTCAACCATGATTTCCGAAACTTAAAATATGTAGCAAAGTTTGCATTCTCATTACTTCTCCATAACAACGACGTGTGATCCGAGAACGATCTGTCACACACCACCACCTCCGCACCATGAAAGGCCTCAGCCATAGCAATATTACAAAGAAATCTATCTATACACGATGCAGCCCCACTCCCATTCCTCTAAGTAAACCAAGACCCAGATAGCAAAAGTTCCACTAACTCGAGCTCCTAAATCGTGTGCTGAAAATCAAGCGTAGCTCTATCACACCTCCCATCCGGTCTATCTTTCATGTGGAAAGTTGCATTAAAATCTCTACCCATAAACCATGGCCTTCCATCTACAAAATTTGAAGCCCGTGTATCTCTTGCTAAAAAACAAGTCAGGCTGAATCTTTATATGGCCCATACATACATGAGATAACAAAGAAGTCATCTACTTTTCTAGTAAGTGTTGCCGACAACACCCTTCCATCAATCAACGATGAATCAAGCTGAAAATGATCACCATGCCATAAAACAAGAATGCCTTCTGCCTTCTACCTTTATTTCAAGGTACTCCGAGTATTTGTCAACACAATTGTTCTTCATCTACACCAATAAAGCGTCTAAATGTGTTTCCTATAGCATCACAATAGCTGTCTTCCAATCAACCAGATATCTTTTTAAGAGTAGATCTTCGTTCTTCATCCCGAAGTCCCTAAACATTCCAAGCAAGCACCCTAAACATTAACGGATCTGTTAAGCACCCCCTAGTGCACCTTCTTCACCCTAGTAACATTTGCCACACGCCCATCAACCACCTTCAGATCCTCCTCCCCATGTCCCTCCATGTTCTTTGAAAACTTCTTACGTTTATAATAAGCACTAAGCATCAATTTATGCTTTTGAGTGACGATTCGTGCTAAATTTGATGAACTAGAAGAGGATTGCATTGCCACACCTTTTCCTTTCCCATCAAATTTGCCCTGACAATGGACATTGCCCACTTTTGTGAGGCTGCCATTCTCTAGACCCCTCGAGGGAGCATTGAAAATATACCCGAAGCCACCTGCACCATATCAGAAAAACCAACAGTACCCCCATGCTCTTGCCCCGAAACACCAAACGATGGCTCCAAAGGTACGACATTAGTGGAAAACTCACCACGATCGGACCCAATCATGGGTCTGGCAACCACTTGCAAAGAATCCCACAATATGTCAAACAACTGGTCCATGGCTTTCATCATCAAGCCATGGAAATCTCAAGCATTCCCATCCGTTTGTACGGCATTCTGCTGCTCCTGTCTGTTCACCACCTGCAACATGTCTCCAACAGCCAAAAGGGGGCCCCCACCCATGATATACGAAGAATATTAATGTAGATCTTTCAAGGAGTTTGACTCACCATGTCTGGATCCATCAACGAATCCGGATGCCACCTAGTTATTATTGGAAAGACTCTTCCATCGCATGTTGATCAACTGCCAGATCATTCGATGTTCCCAAAGCTTTCCTCGCCACATCAGCATCCAACGACGCCTCCAACGATTGGCTTGCCACGTCAGCTAGCTCAACAGTCGGCTTTTCCAAAAATAGAAAGCCAGCCTAGCCAACCGCATGCCCACTAATCTTGGAATTAGTTTCACCAGCAGTATGAACGGTTTTGGATCATTCCAAATCATCCAATTGTCCAATCTTGGGCTTCCAAACTCGTCATTTTCTAACGTGGCTTCTCGCAGCAACCAACGCTTCACCATCATGAGCTTCCATGGTCACCGGAGCAACAAGCCTCGCCAATCTATCGCATCTAGCACCTATTCTGCTCTTACCCAGTCCATCGAGCAACTTCGTTGTCACCTCTTCAAGAAGAATCACACAAGCACATCCACGAAAATGGAAAATCTCCGTAATCGATAGCTTCTTTCTGCTCAAAATCTCTACCTCGACCATCACCGCAATTGCATCACCTTCACATAGACCAATACCATGGCACCTCCTCACTTGTGCAAATGAAGAACACAATGCAGTCACTGTTCCAATCGTTCTCTACTTCAACAGTATTCCAATAATGCGAAACAATGTAGAAGGACGAAATGGAACACGTTCGTCATTAGCACCCTCATAAATACAAGGGGAACTCCAACAAATTGAAAACTCATTAAAATTTGAAACTTGAAACCTCAAATGAGAAACATAGGAAATATGCAACCAAAACAACAATACCTTCATCTTTGCAAATGCAGACACAACCAACCTAATCTAATCCAATCCCAGCAAATCGCGAATAAAAGTTCCCACCAAAGAAGAATCAAGAACGCCATCCAAATCCTTCACCTCTTGCAACCACATGGAATCAACCTCCCCAGAAGGAGCTGAAGGTGGCGGAGGCAGAGTTTGCTCCACATGATCAACACCCCCACGCTTACAAGTCCTCCATCGATGGCCAATACCCCTACAACGCAGATAGACCACATGTATAATGACAGTCAACCTCCACATGCTTTGTCCTCTCATGGAACATAGTGTTATTCGCAATGTACATTGCCACTTTCTTATCACATCTCATCTCCAAAGAGGAGTCAATAGTCACATGTAAGTCTAACAGAACAGATCTCACCCACATCATTTTTGCAGTTGTATGGGCCATGGCCCTATACCCGAACTTCGCACTAGACCTAAATACAACTACATGGTTCTTGCTCTTCCACGTAACTAGATTTTCAGCCACATATTTGCAAAATCCCACGGTAGACTTTCCAAATACAAGACATCCTACATAATCAGCATCTATATAGACCACTATATTCATAGAGGTCCCTTTGGTGAACAGAATCCCCTTCCCTGAGGACTTCTTCAGATATCTCAATACCATCATCACCGAATCTCAATGTTCTCTAACAGGTCTGTCCATGAACTAATTAAGTTTCCCAACTGTAAGGGAAATATCAAGCCTCATGATAGTCAGATATAGGAGTTTGCAAACCAACCCTCAGTGTCAACAACTGTCAACTACCTTTGACTGTTCATCATAGATATGTATCTTGAGATCTATGGGTATATTTGCAAGCTTCGCCCCCAACATACCCATCTCCTACAAAAAGTCAGGAGCACACTGCCTCTGAGATGCACAATCCCCTTCATACTCCATGCCACCTCTATCCCAAAAAAATATCTAAGTAGTCCAAAGTTCTTAATGACAAAGTTATCTACAAGACACCTCTTCACTTTTGCAATACCAGACCCATCATCTCTTGAAAGGATGATATAATCCGCATACACAAGTATAGCTATCACCCCCTTTGCAGTCTTCTAAATAAGGAGTAATCTGACAACGACGTGAAAAATCCCACTGTCTCCACTACTTCAGAAAGCTTCTGGAACCAGGCTTTAGGCTCTACTTCAAACCATAAATGGCCTTGCGCAAACGGCACACTCTAGAATGCTCCCCCTAAGATGCATATCCAAGAGGTTATTGCATGTAAACTTATTCATATATATCACCATATGGGAACGCATTTTTAACATCCAAATGATGTAGAAGTCGGAATAATTGAGAAATCTTATTGAACTATGAAACTCTACACCTCTTTATATAGAGAGAGATGAATGGAAAAATTGTAGTACATGTTCAAGCAGAAATATAAAATAGCAAAAGAGTACATAAAACTCAGAGTGTCTAAATACTAACATACTAACACTCCCCCTCAAGTTAGAGCATAGATTTCAATCGTGCACAACTTGGAACAACAGACATCAAATGCAGGACGAGAAAGAGGCTTAGTAAAGATGTCTGTTGTCTAGTCTTTAGAGACAACCAACGTGGTATAGATGACTACGACCTGGTAATGAGTACAACTACGAGGTGCCTTCCAAATAGCAATTGGAAGGTCAAGATCCTCCACCTCAATCTCTTGCAATGGAGTAGGGGAAACACTTTTCCCAGAGGACTGGCTAGAAGAATCTGAAGAACCTGCACCACCACCACTAGGATAATTCATGTCAGTATCAACACATAACTGACCTGGGAAGAAGAAAGGTGGCTAAGGTTGTAGGGGGTGTGTTGACGCCATGTATTTTGCCTATGAGACTGCAATCTGTAAACATGAGTAGGTTCAATGTATCGTATATTGCCATCCTCTATACTAGTGATGTATGGACCATAAGTAACTAGTATATGTTCCAAAGGAACGGGTGGCACTACCATAGGAGCAAGGTCCTCCTCAAAGGACAACTGATGGCTAGCAGTAGAGAAGTATGGAACTAGCTCATGAATGTAACAACAGCACTTACATAGTACTTCCTGCCCAGTGAATCATAGCACTTGTACCCCTTCTAAGTACTGCTATACCCCATAAATACACTCTTCACCACTCTAAGGGCTAACTTGTCCCGACCCAATCCCAAAATATGAACAAATGCTACACAACCGAGCACCCTTGGCAGTACATGACACAACTCCTTGTCTCAATGAACTTGCTAAGGAGTCAACTCTTATATTGTCAAGTTAGGCAACTGATTAACCAAGTAGAAAGAAGTCAGGAAAAAATGTGTGATCTCACATGCAAGAACATGCACTACACACACAAAGGATAGAGGAGCAAACTCAAGTAATCCATAGGGTAGTTGAATATCACCAATAGCATGCACAATCAAAGTGTATAGTAGGCATGCACGATGAACACAGAAACTCTCGCAGCACTCGCTTCATCTGCATACACAGAATTCGTGCAAGACAAGAATTGGAGAAGTTCACTAGTCAAAGTTCGATTAGGGCAACCAGATTAAGTAGATTGAACAAGGACAGATCACGAACCTAGAGGCAATCAAGCAACGTTTAGATGCATTCAGATGCGATCAATCAAACCAATCAACTATTGCTAGCAGGAAGAGACGAACCAATAGTCGTACATCCGAAGCAAACAATTCAAATCAATAGAAGCAGCAAGAAATAAAGGTTGGGACCTTCAATTAAGGCCCAACTCTCTTCTGGAGGAGGATTGGAACCACAGCAATAGCAGTAGGTAACAACATTGTGGTTCGAAACCACGACACAGGCCTTTAAAGACTCAAGTCAACAAGATCAAGTTGTAGGTGGCAAGAGGCAGAATAAGGGAGGTGAGAACAACCCCTCACCAAATCAAGCAAGGTCAGGCGAAGGCTAGAAGAGGTCAACCCCACCTTATAAGGGTTGAAAAAGGCCTTCAGCCACCTAAATTTAGGGGTAATCTAGTTGAAAACTAGCCACAAAAGACTAGCAGCAGCCTATACAGGTCGACTACTAATCACCGAAAGTTGGGTGACACTAGAACTAGTGAGTAGTGGTTTAAGGGTGGCAAGGACTACTATTGGCTAGATAGAAGCGAGCAACAATTGTTGCTAGCCATTAGGGCTACTACTACGCTGGTTAGCGGCCACTAGAGGGTTGGCAACATGGGCTAGTGGTTCGTTGGGGCCAAGCGATGCCTATGACAACCACCAAGGCCCTCCAAATCATGAGAGTCCAATGATGTGGGCCTTTTTCAAGGCTAGATGGAGTTGGCGACTACCCAAAAAGGGGAAGAGATAAAGGATGGAAAATAAGGATTAGGGCTTTTGGGAAGACAAAAAAGAAGGAAAATAAGTATTAAGGCTTTGGTTTTCTAATCCTAAGCCTGATTTAATACCATGTTGGAGAAAATAAAGTGCCTCATTGAAAACAAGAACCCTAACCTCTTATTTAGAGATGGAAAAATTCCATGAAAAGTTCAATAGGAAATATAAAACTGACTAATACTCCCACGCCTAAGATAAGTAGACTTTAAGATTCTAGACTCTGATACTCTAACAATTTACAAATAAACACCTATATTTCTAAAAGTTACACATGAATGCATAAACATCTTGAGATCAAGATCGTCACAGAGTCTTCAAAGTCATTCGTATTTTAAAATAAAATTCAAATTTATTCTTTTCAAAAAAACAAATTCTATTGCTAGGATTAACCCAAGTCTCCTTGTTATTCTTTTCTTTGAAGGTAGTCTGAGTAACTTTGGGCTTTGTGAAACATTTTCTAAAGTTTAGAAGTAACACCTCACTTTTGACATTTACAATTATATTCTTTGCTTGGCCCCAAGTCTACGAAGGAATTGATCATATTAACTCGTGGCATCGTGGAAATTTCAAAACACGGAACACATACATTTTGAAATTTTTTGAAATCGAGATCGAAACAATACCAAAACATGAGATCCCACGAGTATATGAACTTATGCCTTGGCGAGTGGCACTGTCTACCACCCTATGTGCAATGACTCCTCAAACAAGTTTCAGTAGAAACTCGAACTCCTCAATAGGCAGATGAGACCCTTCATGTTGTGGAGGTCTAATACCGGATGAGATCCACGAACTCTTCACAAATCCTGGGCAACTTCTCTTAAAACCATGAGTGCACAACGAGAGGTCCTTCAAAAGGACATCAAGGACTCGACTCGATACAAATCGTACGACCAACAGCATGTGTTGATCGGCCAGTTACAGCAAGGGTTAAGCCCTGCGAAGGAGCCTTCACAAGCCAAACATCCAATTTAGAAATTGGATGTCTAGCTATTAAAGGGTCGATCATCCAACAAGAGCACTGGACGACACCCTTCTGAAGAAAACCCTAGGGCTTCTCTTCTATTCCTCTGGTGGTGGTTGCTTTTGATTGAAGGTGGATTGAAATCAAATCAATTGATTGAATTGAATTAGGGTTTCACCATTAGAAAATATTTATAGGGATTCCAAATCCTAATCCCAATTTGATGAGATCCATTGGATCTCTATCCAACGGCGGGAATCAAATCCTAATTATATTTTTAATGATTAGCCCATTAAAATTTATGGGACGTTTAAATCTAATTTCCAAACTTAAATTAATTGCAATCCAATACTTGAATTTTTTACCTAATCAAATTAAGTGCAATTAATCACCAAAACAAATGTAATTTAAGTCTTTAAATTACAATTGATTTATACCTCAATTAGGAACCCATCAAAATTATTATTGATTTCAGCACTCCAATAATGAAAATATAGGATTAGTGAAATTTTGGCACTATGCTCCCACAAGTATTCCAAATACTCATGAATCCTTCACACGCAGAGGAAAATATTAACCTGAGGTCTAATCCCATTAAACTACTGTCATTCCTCCTTAAATAATAATATTCTTGATAACTCCTTGTATCATTGGGATAAGAACGAAGATCAGAACCTTTCCCAAAAGTCTATTTTCTTCTCTTCTTGCATTGAGTCAGATTAGGACTCTACAACCACATGTGGAATTGCCATTCCCAATATATATAGAGCGGGCTCATGCCTCCAATTTGTTACGTACACCTATATAATAAATTTGTGTGATACCTTCGAGAGATCATGCACTTCATGTCCCTTCCCACATACACTAACTTTCTAGTGTCAACACCAAGGTGGACGCATTTACTACTGGTCTACCAAATGTATGTGTTTGTGAATAGAGATATCTGTCTCATGTCAAAGGATGCTCCTTCACTGTGACAGTATTGGAGGACTTCCGTGATCTCTTGTTTCATCAGGCTAACTCCTTAACCTAATCCACATGACAGTTCTCGAATCTACATTCAAGAACATCAAGCAGGCGACAGCCTCTAGAGAAGGTTGCCGTCTCAACTCAAATCGAAAACAATTGATCAAATCAAATGGTTTCTTGATATGCTATCTATTGAGAATCACGCAAGGTGGAGCGTGGAGGCTCCCTTGGTCGAAGAAGAGAGGAGTGGAGTTTCTTAGAATATGAAATATTATTATGACTCAAAGGGAAATACAAGGGAAGACTCTTTATATAGAGAGAACATATCCCAATATTTAGAAACAAAAGATCTTATCACTTTAGAAAAGATCTTATCACTAAATAAGTCTCAAACATATTTTCTAAAACGCACATACTAAAAATAGCAAACTTAACAATTAAGCAAATGACTCAACTTGGTCCCTTGGACCATCAAGCCGCCGATCCTATGGGCCCTCTACTGCTAGCCACGTGGCACTGCTACATGGCTTGGATGGCTACCACGTGGCCCATCTTTATTCCCGACACTCCCCCTCAAGTCGAAGGTCGGGAAGCCGATGACTTGGTCTTTTACTTGTGAGGCTAAACGTCCCAGCACTCTTCTTCGAGAGTCATGCTCTCGGTCTTCACCTCTTTGGAAACTTGTATCTCCGAATTCACCATCATCCTCCAAGATAGTTTGAAACGGAAAAGACTTCAATTCTAATTGAGGGTCGGAAAAGACTTCGACTCTTAAAGGTTGGGAAATACTTCAACCTTGGTCGAGGTTGATGCGGTTCAATAGTGCTACACTCCTTTCTCCATGCCATAGAAAAGACCTTGTGCGTGGGAAAAGGCTTCTTTTCCTTCTTCTCACACACGTGAAGAGAATAATGGCCTGAAGTTTTATAGCTCTAATACCATGTTGAGAATCATGCAAGGTGGAGCGTAGAGGCTCCCTTGGTGGAAGAAGAGAGAGTGTGAAGTTTCTTAGAATAGGAAATATTATTATGACTCCATATAAGGGAAGACTCTTTATATAGGAGAACATATCCCAACATTTGGAAGAAAAGATCTTATCACTTTAGCAAAGATCTTATCACTAAATAAAACCCAAACATATTTCCTAAAACCCACATACTAAAAATAGCAAACTTAACAATTAAGCAAATGACTCAACTGGGTCCCTTGGACCACCAAACCGCCGGCCCTATGGGGCCTCTACTTTTAGCCATGTGGCTTGGATGGCTGCCACGTGGCACTTGCCACATGGCCCATCTTTATTCCCAACACTATCAAACCCTCTAAACTGCTTAGATCTTCGAATCAGCACACATCAAGTTTTTTCGATCTGACTAAGTACGTCACCCTGATTGTACTAAGGGGTCCAATCCATTTACTAGAAAATAATCGAATTATTTTACCAGATGAAAATGTAATCATATTACATAACACAAATGGCTCACTTAGGACATACAACATCCAACAGTCCACATGGTTTGAGTCCCTAATCTCACTCAATTCAGTTCAAGGATATTCTTTTACTTATACAAAGAAGAAAAAGGAGGGGGGAAATGGGAACAGATGTAGAGAACATATGGAGCATCACCCTTTCTTTAGGGCATCACTCCTTTCTTTTACTTATCTCAACTTAGTCCGATGGCTATGTAAATCCAAACTTGTGAAGAAAATGAGATGAATTAGACTTCCATCTCCATTGACATTGGAGATGGTCATACACTATTATTTTCATTCGAAGGGAGAGATTGTTCTTTTTTCCTTTGAAGAGAAGGTGAGATTGCTCTTAATATTAAGAGACCTTATACGAGAGAGGCCACTATTCTTAAAGATAAATTTCTTTTCTTATCCTTAATCCCTTACTATGCTTATAGTCCTTATATGCGAGAGGATTTCCCTTTAAGGTCTTCATTGGAGAAAAATCAACCCTCCAAATAGTTTTTGTATGGGAAACGCCATCTTTTCTAAGTTACTAATATAGGAGAGCCTTTCACTTTGAGGTTTCCATATGGGAGAAATTTTGCTCATAGATAAATGCCTACTACTAAATTTTATATAGAGATGGATGTCTTTTCCTATCTCCGTGCGGTACTCGGAGGAAGAAGCAACAGAGGATCATCTTCAACAATCTCCAGTCTTCGACTCCATACAATATTTCTCCATACATTCTTCCTATCTTTTTATATGTCACGATGTCATATTCTCATTTCTTGATTACTAACATGTTTTATCCACTCTCTTTGTGAGGCCTTTGTATAACGAACCATATTCAAAGATGATGGTGTTTTCCTATCTCACTACTCAACCTAAAAGAGATTGCAACTTGATGCTAGTTGACTATCTACTTGGAGATAGAGGTTTACGCCTAGCATGCTACTAAATTTAGAAGAAGCTTGATGCTGCAGTAAACACTTTCAAAGGACATGTTTGACAACAAATCTTTTGAAACTGCACACTCATATGAAGACATCTTTGACGTGCAAGAACATTTAGATTATCTATCTAATGGCATAAGGATCAACATTCCAACCCACCTACCTACCTGTTTATATTAACAATCCAAAGGTTAACAAACTCCAACTTAAGGGAGACTTGAGGGTTATGGCTAGCTCATACATCTCTTAGTATTACTGTTGGAATTAGGATTTACAGTAAGGGTGTATGTCTACACAAGGTTTAGGAAGTCAGTATGCGGTATGCAGTCAGTTGAGTCATCGCATAACGAGTATGTGGTATTTGGACGAGTATGCAGTTTTGCATTTTTTATTTAAAATATATAAAATAATTAGTTAATTTATTAAATTTTGTGTTATATGCAATGTTATAATTATGTAATGTCTCAAGTAGTAAAATAAAAAAACATAGTCTACAACCATATAATTTGACATCTTTAATTACTAGAATATAAAAGATTTTACATCTTGAAAAACAAGCATGTAGATATTAGAATCCAAATGTTCATTTAAACAAACACAAAAGAATTGACAATAGTGTTGAACACAAAATGACATTTAACATAAATAATTGATGTAAAAAATAAGACCCTAAAAATCAAAAACCTAAAACAAAAAATAGACCTAGAAATTGATGTGAAAATCAAACTCAACAATTGATTTATTCAATATTAGGAATAATTTATACAAATTGTCACATGCAGATCCTAAAAATCATATGCAAACAAATACAACATTAGGAATATAGGCAACATTTGAGACACACATGCACGATGTCACAAATAAATTGGACCTTAAATATCAAACCCGCTAAAAATCATACCCTAAAAAAAAAAAACCTAAAACTAAAATCATACCGTGAGAGATATACCTCCAGTAATGGTCAGTGCAACCTCCAATGTTAATAGGCAATGGCAAGTGAGTGATGGCAGCGCCGTGCGAGAGGCGATGCAACACCCGACGGGACGATGGTAGCACCGTAGCGAGAGGCAATGCAGTAGCAGCAGCACCCGACAGTGCTACAGCAGACGGTGGGCGATGGCCAGTGGGTGATGACAGCGCTGTGTTAGAGGCGGCAAAGAGGGTGACACGCCAACGGCAAAGAGGGCGATGAGGGTTTAGGGTGATGGCAAAGAAGGGTTTAGGCATTCTCGATGGGTTTGGGTTGGGATATTAGGCATTCTCGATGGCAGAGACGGGTTTCGGATATCCAAGAAATTTTATTTTTAAGTGGGTCTTTTTATGCGAGGCCCTAAATTTTTTTTTAGAAGACCCCATCGGTGGATCTATCTCAAAAGCGGGTGACTACTCGGCCGAGTAAATGCCTACTCGGTCCAACTACTCACCCAAACCAACTTGTAGCACCGCATTACATTACACAGTTCGGGGAAGAGTCCACCTACGACTATGCGGCTGCATACTCAACCTAACCAGCCAACTTCCTAAACATTGTGTCTACATAGACCATTATAATGTTATTTTCTCATGGAGAAGAATCAATGAATCATCTGGATCTCTAGATTTCTTCCCTCATGCTTTTTCACTCCAAAGTTTTCCATGTATATCATAGTGTTCTCAACAATTATGATACTGCAATTTGACTATAAGTTACACAACCATCGATATGCGAATCACCCTTTATTATAATTCTATTTTCACTTAAACTAGATTCTGTCACTTCTTCACTTGGTCTGGTGGATTCCCTAAGAGGTTTAGATCAAGCATTAGCATCAAACCTGAGAAGACTTTTTGGAGATCTAGAGGGGAAAGCATGCACCCAGCAGTATATTAATCATCACAATTTAACCTGGACACATCCAATAAAAACCTCTTTTGAAAGCAAAAAGACGTTGACTTTAGAGTGATACCTACAAGAAACATTGGCAGGAAGCAGGAACTTCCCATTCCAATTGACTGACTTATCAAAAGCTTTATCCACTGATTATCCATTACATAAGCTTAAACAACAAGCAATTACTTTTTTCTAAAAATATGACCCTTAGAAAGCATCTCCTTTTATGTTCATAAGCAAGCATACGCATAGAATTACATAACATACCAATAAAATAATTAAAAGATAATTGAGAGAAAGAAGGTGCATACCATATTCCACATTCTCCAATACTGACATCGAACAAAGATGAAACACAAAATGTACAAAACATTTAGGTTTCTTTTCAGAAAAATGTTAAAAATTAATTTAAGATTGTGCAAACAAGAAGCTCTTGTGTGTTTACCTCATCAACTGTTCTTGCATTCCACCAATCCTTGTAAAATTCACGATCACCAAATCGGAGCAATTCAGCAAGTATGTTACACCTTTGGTTGAAGAGTTTAGTTGTTAAAAAGAGATGGATAGACAAATTTGAAAGAAATTGGAGTTCTAGAGCAAACAATGTGAAGGACATAAAACATTTCCAAAGTTACATATAAACATGAACTTAATAAAACCGAAAGAGTTGATATGCTCTCACTATCAAAATGTTCTTCAATGAAGTACAAGAAAAACCCTGAAGACGAATGTGATGCAAGCCCTAATCACCAACTTCTACCAGCAAGCCAACAAAGTCACTTCGGTGTCCAATGAAGATTAACTTGGTAAAGGGACCACTGCCAGCTTTCTATACTACTAATACTATGCATGCATCAAAGGTCAGTCATCCAATTATAAACATGGATAAATGACAAATATGCATATCCTGAAAACGGTTGCAATACAGTAAAAGTGGGCATCTAATGTTGATAGAAAGTAACAAAATTAATGCAAATCTAGTTGAATAATATGAATAATCGGAAACGTAACAAGATATCAAAATAAAGTAATAAGAAATATATCAAAACAAAGTAATAAGAAACACTTGGGTTTACATGAAAACCCCAGTCATGAATAGCAAGGAGAAAACCACGGGAGAAGGCTTAGATAAGGCGAGTATCTGTATTACTCTTCTCAAAGATATAAGTGAGGAGTACATGCTTATTTATAGGCCACTTACAATTCTCCCAACATTACCCATCAAGCTAAAGTATGGAATGCTCAGCTTGCAACGCAAACAAGCCCCTCTACACAGCAAAACAAAGAAAACCCTCAACTGGTACAACTGCCTCTCCTCTGCAGATGATAGTTGCACTCTTGTTCATGCAAGTAGGTATGCTAATGATGACACATCATCAAGGTTAGAGCTTGACAAACTGTTGCAGTCAACTCAAACATGGGCCTCTCCTCTGGAGACCTCAACTAGTGTTCGTTGTCCCCTATTCAGTATCCCTATAATGGATCTTCCTCTGAAGGCCTCGAACTTGGATCTCCCCTCTGGAATCCACAAAACTGGATCTCTTACATAGAAACCGGTTAGAACATTCCTCTGAGGACCTTAAAACTGGATCTCCCTCTTGGAGACCTCGAAACTCTGGACCTCCCAGAGTTGTGCCTTATGTGATGATTTGCAACAAAAGGACTCCCAAATAGGAGTGACTATAATAGCATCCACACCCCGCTTTTCTCCCATACTTGCATGGGAGATGAATACAACAATGAGAAGAAAAAGATATGACGAAGAAAAGAGCTCCCCCCCCCCCCCTCTTTTCTTTAATTCAAACTCTTTTTTTCATTCTTTTTTACCTTTTTTTAACAAAACATTTCTTTCTTTTCTTTTCTTTTCTTTTCTTTTTTTAAACTAACCTCCCTTTTTATTTTCTCTCCATCCTTTTTTTTTTCACAATTGTGCTAACTAGTTACAAAATAGGAAACAGCAGAAGACATTAAAAAAAAACATACAACTAGGGTTCGAGAGAACGCGTTGGGTTATGTCGCCCCCTTGACCTCAATGCCTCCACACACTCCTTGAAATTGCCTCAACTCCGTCCTCCGTCGTCGAGGAGCTCACTGTCGCCCTTATCACCATCACATCCACCATCGTCCAACTGGCACTCGCATGGACAGTGCACCACACCTCCTCATATCTCGTTGCATCTCTTTTCCTGCTTCATCGCCTCTAATGGTGCCTTTGGATCACGCGAGATCGCATGCTTCGCCTCGAGCCTTTAAGAGGATCTATCTCCTCCGCAACGACCTCCCCATCGCGTTCCGGATCCACCGGCGGATTACGCATGTCCAGGCCAATCATGACATCCACCATCCAATCTGCATCACCGTTGCTCTTTAACCACAGCATGTTTGTCTACGACCTCGCAGACCTCAACCTCGTCCACTAGATCGAGACTATGCCCCAACCTAAGGGGGCTCTACGCAATGTCACAATAGCAAGGGAGTGATGGTGCTCGCATGCCCCCGATCTAATCTCCGCCGACTTCCTCACATGCCGCTATGGTCCTCTAGATGCTGCTGTTGTCAAACATGAGGATCGGAGCTTAACGCACTGCCATGGTCCTTTAGGACCTTGTTTATGCTCTACAAACTCCCCTAGGAAGATGAACCCTACAAGCAACGACCAAATGCAAAAAATGAATTTTGGAACTCCAATAAAGTGATGAAAAAATCGAAATGAACAAGACCGAAAAGACTTGTTTATTATTGGAGGCCCTACGTGCCTCTATTTAGAGAAGCACTAGGGAAAAATATAACAAACACCCTTACAAATATGAAAAACTAAATGAGACATTGCAAATAGATCATTTAATACTCAACACTCCCCCTCAAGCTAGAGCATAGACATCTAACATGCTCAGCTTAAAACACAAAAATTCAAGATATTTCTTGTAAAGTGCTTTGGTGAAAATATCTACAAATCTGCTCTTTTGTGGCAATGTAGGGTGTCCAGATCTTCCCCTCCAATATAGCATCTCTTATGAAGTGAAGTGACAATTCACTTCAATATGCTTGGTCCTTTCATGAAATGCAAGATTGTTGGCAATGAAACTAGCAGTTTTATTATCACAATGCATAAGCATAGAACCAAGCACATCACTACCAAAATCCTGCATAATAGTGGACCCACAACAATTCACAAGTGGTATGTACCATTGCTCTATACTTAACCTCTACAAACAATTGTGAGACAACATTCTATTTCTTGCTACACTAAGTAACAAGGTTGTCACCAACATAAACATAGTATTCAATGGTGGAACATCTATCTTCATGTGTCCTAGCATAATCTGCATTAGAATATCCCCATATGTCAAGGCATCCATGCCTCTGAATAGATAACCTTTTCCCAAGTGCCTTCTTCAAGTATCTCAAAACCTAGCAAATACCATTCCAGTGTATCTCTCTTGGAGATTACATAAATTGGCTCAAACAACCTACAGCAAAGGAAATAATAAGTCTTGCCATAGCCAAGTAAAGTAGCTTCCCAACCATAGCACGATACCTAGTCACATCAGATAAAGGTGGGCTGTCTGAATCATCCAATGATAAGAAGGATCCATAGGGACTAAAGCAGGCTTACAACTAAGCATCCCTGCATCTTTAACCATGTCAATCACATACTTCCTCTGGGATAAAACAAGCCTACCATCAACATGTTGTACCTCAATGCCTAGAAAATAGCTAATAAGTCCTAGATAGTGTCAAGATTTGACAAAATATTGGAGTGTAGAGACTCCAAGTGTGTGGGAAAAAGTAGTACACATGGAAGGGAACATGCACACGTAGCATGGAGGCATAGAGGAGCACCACTGTGTGGGTTGGTGGTCGGTTGTGGCCTTGGTGGTCGTCAGTTGGAGAGAAGACAGAGAGAGGAGAGGAGCTTTGAGTTGTTGGGAAATATTTGTATATTACTCAGATTAAAAAAGTTGGGAAGGCTCTGTATTTATAAAGAGAACATATCCCTACAAATAGTAACAAAAGATTCTATTCCTATTGAGGAAAGATTTTATCTCATTAGGAAAGATCTTATCACCTAATTAAAACAAATCCCAAACATATTTCCTAAAAACAACTTTATTAAAAATAGCAAACCAAAATAATGCACCCAAAGTTGATCCTGTTGGACCAATACTGCCGGCCCTGATGGGGCCTTAAATCCTGCCATGTGGTCTGCTGGTTACCACGTGGTAGTGCCACATGGCCAACTTTAATCACAACACTTAGTAACAAACTGGGAATTAAGAAAACCTTTGACATTCTATATAGCTCCTTTATCACTTCCTATCAACAAAATATCATCCACATAGACAAGAAGAATAACTGACCCATTCTCACCATGCATAGTAAAGACGGAATGATCGGCAGTGGATCTCTGGAAACCATACTCTGAACCACCCCACTGAACCGTTCAAACCAAGCACATGGGTTTTGTTTCAAACCATAAATTGCTTTCCTCAGCCTACAAACTTTCTTACACTCCACCTAAGTAATGAAGCATGGAGGCTACTGCATATACACCTCATGTTAATCACCATAGAGAGGTATTTTTAATGTCAAGCTGGAAAATAGGCCATCCACTGTTAACAGACAGCCAATGAGAGAAGTATCCTAACTAAGTTTAGGCATACCACTAGTGAGAATATCTCAAAATAGTCCACCCTAAGGGTCTATGTATACCCTTTGGCTACTAGCCTTGCCTTATACCGCTCAACAGACCTATCTACACAACATTTTAAGGTAAACACCCACCTACACCCCACAACGGTAGCACCTGGGGGTAGGTCAACAAGCTCCCAAGTATTGCGAGACTGAAGAGCTGTCATTTCCTCCTCCATAGCCAGGGTCCAGGATGGGTCTTGAAAGGCCCCTGTATGATTTCATGGTATAGAATGACTATGCACAGCATTAGATAGGATTTTTCCTGGAATAGGCAAATGATCAAGTGACATAAAGTTGAAAATAGAGTACTTAGCACAAGATCGCTAACCCTTCCTATAAGCAATGGGAATATCCAACTATATTACCTCTGGTACCTCAGTGGGGGCGATAAGGGACCTCCAATAGAGTCTGTAGCATCAACAAGAGACTGAGCAAGAATGGTCGTCAAAGGTTCCTCAAGTTGAGGATCAGTAGTCCTGATAAATACGAGGATTAAAAAATGGTGCATCAGAAATAGTATCATGGGTTGGCTCAGAGGGTTGTGGAGGTGAAACAGAGGGGACAGGTAGAGTAAAGTAGGCAATATCCTCAAAGAACATAACACCAGCATTAACGTAAAACTGATATGCCTTGGGATCGTAGCACCTGTACCCTTTCTGGGTCCTAGCATAATCCAAGAAAATACACCAAACAGACTGTGTAGCAAGCTTATCCACCTTAAAGCAATGAACATAATAAACACATCCAAATACTTTAGGCAACAAAGAAAAAAGCTCACGGTCCGAAAAAAATAGGAATAGGGGCACTTCCCATCCAGAACATAGGAAGGAACCCTATTTATCAAAAAGTTACAGTAAGAACTACATCAAACCAATACTAAGAAGGAACATGCATGTGAAACATCAAAATACGAGCAACATCCATCAAGTGTCTCAATTTCCATTCAGCCACCCCATTCTATTGGGATGCATGAATACAAGAAGTCTGATGAACAATCCCAACAGAAGCAAAAAGGCAAGACAACTCATCGTTAACAAAGTCACAACCATTATCCGTTCTGAGCATACATATGGTTCAAGAAAATTGAATCTTTATTCCAGCTACAAACTTCTTTATTACATCAGGGTTTTAGATTTTTTTTTTTAACATAAATACTCAAGATACTCTAGTACAGTCATCAACAAGAACAAGAAAATAATAAAAACCCCTGATACTCTTGACCCAACATGGGCCCCATAAATCAGCATGAACCAATGCAAATGGAGACTCAGATCTTTTATTGGAACTAAGAAAAAAAACTCTATGATGCTAACCCAATTGGCAAGCCTCGCACCGAAAGGAATCAAGAAATAGACGATGAAGAGCAGGAATGCTAAGGTGACCCAAGCAAAGGTGCCACTAGAGAGAGGATATGGACTGGCAGAGGTAGGGCACGCCCCACTAGGGGCAACGGTAGGCGTGGATGTGGACATATAAACCACTTTTGTAAGCACTGTAACCACACAAACTACACCATTAACAGGTGCTGGATCAAACATGGTTACCCATAGGTACAAGGTCCACGTGCCAAGAAGGTGTCTTCTTGGATTAATGAGATCATATATCAAAATGAGGACACTTCTGCTTTACAAGTGACAATCTCCCAAGAGGAGTATGACAAATTGCTATTGTCCCAATCCGCTCCAACGAGTGCTTCTGTTGTCAGATCAATAGGTCCTACAACGCTATCAATTCGGTCACATGATCCAGACTGGGTGGCAAATTCAGGTGCTTCATCTCACATTATTGGAGAAGCGTCTCTATTGTCATCCTTATGGTCCCTTGCTAATCCTTTCTATTAAAGATTAAAGGAATAGAAAGTATTATTTCTGAATCTCAAGAAACAAATGAGTTGGTCCCTTTATATAGAAGGGGCCAATCGTAATCATTATCCTATTATAATCAATTTAAACTAATCATATCTCTAAATATGAAAAGAAATTAAACCAACATATTCTCTTAAAGTTAACTTTCTTAATTCTGTAAATAATATCTTAACACTTTCAATGTGAGGGTCGCTAATGGTGCCCTATCTCCATTGATTGGACTTGAAGATGTCCCTCTTACTAGATCTCTATCCCTAACAAATGTGCCACATGCCCCAAAATTTGCATTAAATCTTATTTCTATCGGCCACTGAATTTTTAAGTAATTTTTTATGATCATTTCTTCTTTTGTAGGATCTCCGGACGATAAGACAGATTGGTGGAGGATTTGAGTATAATGCTTTATACTACCTTAGCCTTCCACCTACACATATCTCCTCCGTTGCTGCTCTGGTCACTATTGCTCTATAGTGGCATTTACATCTGAGTCACTTGAGTATTCCTATGCTTCATCATCATTTTCCAAAGTTGCAATTTCAGAAGCCCTTTAGTTGCGATGCTTGTCAATTTAGCAAGCATCATAGAGTTTATTTTCCTTCCAATCAGAATGAAAGAGCCGAGTCTCCTTTTGTCTTGATTCATGTTGATTTGTGGGGACCTAGTCGGGTCTATAGTTTTCAGGGTTTTGGATACTTTATTGTTCTTGTGAATGATTGTACCCTTGTTACTTGGGTCTATATGTTGAAAGAAAAATCTGAAACCCATGTACTCATTAATAATTTTTTCACTAAAATGAAATAAGGACTTGATTTTCCTCTATTATTCGTACTTTTTAGAGTAATAATGGCCTTGAATTTATGGATGCTACTATGGTTGATTTCTTTACTTCTTTACGTATGTTTACACCTCCCAACAAAATGGGGTGACACAATACAAATTCTAACAATTACTTGATGTAGCCAAAACTATGATGTTATAAATACATATCCCATCTCAATATTGGGCAAATGCCATTCTTATTATATCTTTTCTTATCAATAGGGTGTCTTCCTCTATCCTGAAGGGCAAGACACTTACTCTCTTTTATTTCCAGACCGAGATAGTCTCTCTGTCACACTTACTATGTTTGAATGTGTTTGTTTTGTCCATTCGTTCAAGGTAAACAAATTGTCCCCCTGGTCGATCAAGTATTTTTCTGGGATACTCGAGCGTCCAAAAGGGATATCGCTATTATGACCCGTTGACACACAAGTTTTATGTTAATGCAAATGTGACATTCTTTGAGGATGTTCCCTACTTTCAGTCAAAGGAGAAGATCCTACATCTCAGGATATCCCTTTTCCTACAGCTACTGTGACACCACCAGTGCCCTCTAAGCCATCGCCACCACCAATGCCTCCCCCCCCCCCAACCACTACCACCACCTCTCCGTAATTACCAACACAAAGTCCCTGAGATACCTAGAGAGGAACCACTATCTACCATACCTATAGCTCCTTCCTCCACTGGTCCTACTGAATCCGATAGAAATCAAGTACTACCTTCTACAAACTACAGAGGGGTCTGACTTGGACTTTCCTATTGCTCATCAGAAGGCCCAACGCTCATGTGTCTGTTATACGTCTTTTGATAGATTACCTACTACTACTCAATTGTTTTCTCTTGCTATGGATAGTCACCAGGTTCCTCGCAATCATACTAAGACTTTCCAGCATCCTGTCTGGAAAGCGACCATGGAGGAAGAAATGGTAGTGCTACAGTCTCGTAATACATGGGACTTAGTGGAGTTACCTCCTAGCGATACAGTTGTGGGTTATCAATGGGTGCTTACTTACCCTCGAGTATCTTCCAGAAGGCTCAATTGAAAGACATAAGGCACAACTTCTGACTATTTTGATACGTTTTCACTTGTGGCAAGGCTGAATTCCATTTGGATTCTTTTTTCTCTAGCTGTCAACCTAGGCCAGCCCATATTCCAGCTTGATATTCAAAATGCATTACTATATGGGGACCTTTATAAGGAAGTCAACATGCATCAACCTCCTGGATTTGTTACTAAGGGGGAGTGTCAAAAGGTATGCAAATTAAATAAAGCTATCTAGAGATTGAAGCAAAGTCTAAGGGCATGGTTCAAGAGATCTGGTAAACCAGTTCAGAAGTTTAACTAGATCATCTTCGGATCATTCGCCTGTTGGATCGGTGATTCTTATTGTTTATGTAGTTGACATTCTGCTCACAGGGAGAGATAAGGCATTGAATCTACAAAGACTATTTTACACTCTCAATTTGTCACCAAAGATCTTGGTGTGATCAATTATTTCTAAGTATTAAGGCGCATCATATTGATGGGGGGCTTGATTTTTCGCAGCGAAAATATGTCTTTGATATGCAACAGGAACCAGGGATGATAGGATGTAAGCCTACGAGCATTCCATTAGATCTTGCTACTCATCTAGCATATTTTAACAGTCCTGCATTGGAAGATGTAACTAAATATCATGCTATGGTTGGGAAGTTGCTTTACCTAACAGTCACACGGCAAGACATTACCTATGTCGTAGGTGACTTAGCCCGTTTATGCAAGAACCCAAGGAGGCACACTGGGCAAGAGTGTGTCAAGTTCCAAGATATTTAAAGAATTCACCTAGGAAAGGCCTATCTTTCCAGAAGCATGGTCACCTAAATGTGGAGGGATACTCCAATACTGACTACGCTAGGGCTTATTAGGATTGGAGATCTACTACAGATTATTGGAGATATGTTGGTGTCAGTCTTGTCACTTAGCTAAGTAAGAACCAGCATGTGATCGCAAGGTTCAAAATAGAGTCAAAATACAACACTAGCACATACGACCTGCAAGTTATTCTAGATTCAGTCCATCTTACATGATTTTAGGGTTTCAATCTCAGGGCCCATTCTTATCTTCTATGATAATAAATCTGCTACTTTTGTTTCTAATAACGCTTCCTTTCATGAAAGAACAAAGCACATTGAGGTGGACTATCATTTTAAAAAATCAAAGATGCAGTAATGGTAGGGAAGATATCTATCCCATCCATCCCTACCGAAGACCAAGTAGCAGGCATCTTCACCAAAGCACTCTCCAGAAAGCGACATGAGTTCCTTTACTCTAAGTTGAACATGTCTAATATCCATGCGCCATGTTAAAGGAAAGCATTGAGAGTTATTGTCTTTATTTGCTATTTTTATAATTTTTCTCATTGTATGGGGTGTTACATGTAATTGTCCCTAGGATGTCTCCCTATATAAAGACCCTTAAGGTTTCTCAATAGAATTCATTCTGCCTTTTTCCCAATAGAACGAATAAAGGCAAACTTGGCTACTACACTTGTAGCAATAGCAGGAGTAAAGGAAGATGGCTCATTCCTCCACAAAGTCCCCAGACATTCCAACTCCACAACAACAAATGGCATAGGAGACTATTCTCTAGCAATCTCAATCACCAGTCTAAACAATAGACGTCTGAATAGACCTGATGAGCTTACCGAATTTCTTCCAGCACTTCTCAGAAGGATGGTTATCCTGTTGCAATGCATGCAAGGAAAATAGATACGACAACTTTGCCTACAACCACTAAAGAAAGGCAACGAGGCCAGAGGTGTTAGAGACAGTACCAAGAAGAGCAAGGAATGCATAATTCTAGAGGTGGTTGTAAACAATGTCTAAATCTAGCACCATGTGTAAAGAAAAGATCAAACTAATACTGTAGTGCTAGGCCATCCAAAAAGTGATAGGTTTTCCACTCTACCCGTTTTGCGATCGACTCTCACAACAAGCAAGCTGGAAGATGGCAAGTTCTTCAAGAAATCCCTCTAAGGTTGTGAAATACTTAACCAAAGACATATCACCTTAGTATTCCAGATGCATCTATAAATATTAGCGCAACAAGAAACACTCGTCTAAAAGGAGTATCTCTTCTCTAGTCTCCTAGATCTCCTTAGATGCTTTCTTATAGAACATATTTGCAGCAATCTTCGAATCAATGATGTTCATCAACTAGTTCATGACCAAATAGTTGTCCTACTTGTATTTCGTTGCATCCATAGGATTTAGAGCTTTGTCAGTCAACATATGCAGTCGATCCTGTCCCCCAACAAGTGTGTACAATGCTCTTGACCACAACACAGTTCAGGGATCCAGTTAACTTGATCCTCGTCCCCTGAACCCAAACAGAGTCCGAGATCTTGGCCTTAGATAGTGGGAAATAACGAAAGAATCTATTCAACTTGAAGCCCTAACACCTCTTTATACAGAGAGAGGTGAAAGAGTAAATTGCAACATAAGTCCAAGTGGAAACATAAATAGGAAAACAGTACAGAAACTAAAAGAGTGCTACACTAACACTCCCCTCAAGGTAGAGCATATATATCAATAATGCTCAACTTGGAACAGCATATATCAAATGCGGATCTAGTAAGTGGCTTCATGAATATGTCCACAGTTTTATCTTCAAAAGCAACTGAGGTAGTGTAGATAATCCCACGCTGTATCAAGTCTCTGGTATAATGGCAATCAACCTCAACATATTTTGTACGTTCATGGAACACCAGGTTGTTTGCAATATAGGTAGCAACACAGTTATCGCACCTCATCTCCATTGGTCCCTCCACCTGGACATGTAAATCCTGCAGTACTGATCTAACCCAGACCATCTCCACATCAGTCTATGCCATATCCTGGTACTCTGACTCTGCACTTGACCTGGACACCACCTGTTGCTTCTTACTCTTCCAAGTCACAAGATTACCGGTCACATAGGTACAAAAACTAGTCGTTGGCTTTCTGTCTGCCATGCAACCTGCATAATCAGCATCCAAATAGCCAATAATACTCATAGATACACCCTTCTGAAACAAAATACCTCTGCCTGATGCTTTCTTCATATATCTAAGTACCTACATAGCAGCATCTAAATGCTAGTTGGTTGGTTTGTCCATAAACTAAGTTTTCCCACTGCAAGGGAGATATCAAGACTTATAATAATAAGATATAATAGCTTACCAACCAATTGTCTATAAGATCTGCTGTCTATAGGATGAGACTCTATATCATAGAGATGTCCTTTGGGATCCATTGGTATATTGGCAGGTTTAGATCCCAACATCCTTGTCTACTACAGTACATCAAGAGTATACTTGCGCTAACTCAAGACAATGCCATCTTTACTGCGTGTCACCTCAATACCTAAGAAATATCTGAGTTCACCTAGATCCTTTATCACAAAAACCTCAGCCAACTTCTTCACCTAAGTTATCCCAGCAACGTCATCTCTAGTAAGAATGAGATCATCAACATAGACAAGAAGTGCAACAACTCCCCTGTGCTCTTCCTGACAGAGCGAATGATCAACAGAAGACCTCACAAGTCCCATGGTCTCTACCTCCTCTGACAGTCTCTGGAACCAAGCCCTCGAGCTCTACTTCAGGCCATAAATGACCTTCTTCAATCTACATACACACTCCCCTAAGTCTCAAATCCCAAAGGCTATTGCATGTAGACCTCCTCCTGAAGATTGTCATATAAAAAGGTGTTCTTCACATCCAATTGATAAAGTGGCCAGTCATAGTGTGCAGCAACAGATAATAGAATGCGAACAGTAGGGACTCATGACACAAAAAAAAAAGTATCAAAGAAATCTACCCTATATGTTTGAGTGAATCCTCTTGCTACTAATCTCACCTTGTAGAGAGATATGGTACCATCTGGATTGTACTTAAGGGTAAAAACCCAGCAGCATCCCACTGTCTTGGCATGTTTGGGCAGATTTGCAAGCTCCCATGTCCCTCTAGAGTGTAAGGCAGCCATCTCCTCCTCCATGACCTGACACCACTTTGGATCGAGCAAGGCTTGCCGAGAGAAAGTGGGAATCTGTGTCGCAGAGAGGGCAACAATAAACATAGCAAAAGATCTCCCAAGGTTAGCAGTAGACATGCTTCAGCTGTATGATAGTGTTCACAACTGCCAAGGGCCTCCCTAACCGCAATCAGAAGGTCAAGGTCCTCCTCTATAGACTCAGTAACAGAAATTAGTGGAGCCTACTCCTTAGTAGTAGTGGAATCACCAAAAGTACCTGTACAACTACCACTAGTACAACTCACGTCAGTATCAACACATACCTGACCAAAGGAGGACACAAGTGGCTAAGGTGGGTGGGGTTTGTTTGATGCCATGCATGCTATTTGTATGTAATAAGAAGTCTGTATACATGACTAATCTCTGAGTCCTGCCTAGTAGTGGTCTTTATAGCAGTGGCATCATCACTGTAAGTAATGGAAATCTACTCCAAAGAAACTGGTGGTACTGGCATAGGAACAGAATCTCCCCCAAACGAAAACTGATGACCATCAGTACAGAAATAAGGAACAGGCTCGTGAAATGTAACATTAGCACTCACATAATGTTTCTTGCCCCATAAGTCATAACACCTGTATCTTTTCTGGGTGCTACTGTATCCCAAAAAGATACACTTTACTGCCATCAGTGCCAGTTTATCCCTGCCAGGTCCTAAAACATGAATAAAGGCTACACAGCCAAATACCCAATGTAACACCTGAAACAAATCCCTGTCAAGGTGGAGAACATGCCATGGAACCTACTACTGAATAGCTGAGTTGAGTAACATATTAATCAAGTAACATGCAGTTCACACTACATCTCCCCAATAAATCTATGGCACATTATGGTGAATAAGCAACGTCCTAACCACATACAACACATAGCAGTGTTTCCACTCTACCACCCCATTTCATTGTAATGTATGGGGGCAAGATGTTTGATGAATGATCCTAAGAGACCTGTAAAAGGATGCTAACTTTACTGTGCAAAATTCTAAGGCATTATCAAAGCGCACGATCTTCACAATAGTAGAGAACTAAGTCTCTATTTACAAAATGAATGCCTTAATAACATATCCAACCACATATTTATTCTTTAATAAAAATAACCATGACATTATGAGAAAATCTATAATAAGCAGATAGAAACGGTGACCCAGTCTATCACAAACTCTACTTGGACCTCATACATCCATATGCAATGAATCAAAAATAGCAGCAGCACTCTGAGAAGAACTAGAAGGAAAACTGGTTCTGTGATATTTTCCCAGCTAACAAGCATCACACAAAATCTCCGCGGTAGGCGAAATGTGAGGGATAACGCGTCGTAACCTGTCCAAAGGACATCCAAGTCGACGATGCCACTGAAAAGTTGTACCAACACTAAAGGCAACCTCGCCCTAACATATAACAACAAAAAAAGTCTGGATCATGCGATACCCCCCTCATGTCCACTACCAATTGTCCTCCCCATGAGTTTGTCCTGAAAGATGCAAATCAACTCATCAAAAATGGCACAGTAATGTAAGTCTTTTATAATTTTGTTCACAGACAAAAGACTAATAGGGAAATCAGAAACAAAAAAAAATCAGGCAATTTCAGTGAGGAAGTCAATGTCACATCTCCCTTGCCATCAACTCTGGAATGCCTACCATCAGCCACCTTAATAGTTCTACTACGAGGAACAGTCTAAATATGTCTAAAACAAGTTTAATCACCACTGAGATGACAGGATGCTCCTGAATTTACTAGCCACAGAGAGCCATCAAAAACACCACTACCAGAAGTAGAGGTAGAAGCTATACGTGAGGAGGCCAATGCAGCAATATTTGTGGTGGTAGCAGGCTCCTGAGTCAACTGGGCAAAAAGCTGAACCACTGCATCATAGTCGGCACGTGACACAGTATCACTCACCTCCTCAAAAGAGATAGCTTGGTTGGCCATAGGAGGTCTACCATACTTAGACCAACAAATAGCCCCCAAGTGTCCAACCTTGCTACAGTGAAAACGTATGGTTCGGGGTCTACCATACATGCCCCAAACACGGCCTCTCCCCCTGATAGATGAGGCACCAAGTCCTCCAGTGGCCACCAAGGCCAAAGTCTATCCAACATCAAGTATAGGTGGTTTAACAGCCACCCCGCTCACTCAACTATATACTTTCTCTAAAGATGGAAGCTCAGCAAGAGTCGGGATCTGAGACCTGGCAACCTCATAGTCTGGTCCAACACAATCCAAGAACTGAAGAATCGTAAACTACTTCCTGTATGACCTCTGAATGTCACATGTGCAGACTGGACAGTAGGCATTGTACTTCTCCAAAAGCCCCTTCATGGTAGTATAGTATTGAGACAGTGACTAACCCTCCTGCTTGAGATCACCAATAGCATGATGAATCTCAAACACCTTACTGGAATTCTTCTTGTGTGAATAGATGCCACGAAAAGAATCCCACATCTCCTTAGCCATCTTGTAATACATAATGGCATCTCCAATCTGAGACTATACCGAGTTCATGATCCATGCCCGGATCATGCCATTGTCTTTCTTCCAAGTGGCGTATTTCCTTATCTTATTCTGTAGCACACCCTCCATTAGAATGTACTCCTTATCGTGTCCCTCTACTGTCATAAGAAACGTCTGAGACCAACTAGCATAATTGTTCTCGTTCAACTTAGCAATAGGAACAAAGAAAGGAGTCTTGTAACTCTCAACGTCCATAGCAGTATCTGATGTCACCTCAGAACTTCCAGAGGATGCCATTGTGCCTTAGGACTATCACAATATGCCACCAAAAGAGATCTAAAACTTGTATTCAGATCTGAAAATTTCTGAAATCAGAGAAAATGTGACTTCTTGAACATGAAATCTAAGATCTAGAAACCTTAGAGATCATCTCAAGAGCCACAGTAGCCCCTAAGATGTGGATTTAGCACATACTAGGGTACAGGGAAACTGCTAATAGCGCCTCTAAGGAGCGTTACTCCCCCTCGCCGAAAGAGAGAACCCCACCAATCACCACCACCTCACAACCGGCGACGGTGGGCCACTGCAAGACCACCCAACACTGGTCTGCAGTCACCGATGGGGCAGCAGATGGCCTACAGTGCCCGATCAAGCAGGGTGACAGCAGCAATCAGCGGGTAGGGACGTCTATCAGCTGGTCCAGCGGGGCAACGTCGATTTGCAAGCTAGCTACCAGTATACTGTACCAACTTGCCCCCTCTCCGCTTGCAATGCAGCTGTGATCCAATGAGGAAGAGAGAATGGGATAAGGTTGACGTCTACGGAGGCTTGCGCGAGTAGGATACCAAAGCATTGATCTAGGATCATCGCTCTGATACCAAGTCAGAAATAACGAACGAGCCTATTCAACTTGAAACCCTAACACCTCTTTATATAGCAAGAGGTGAAAAGGTAAATTGCAACATAAGTCCAGGTGGAAACATAAATAGAAAAAATAGTACAGAAGCTAAAAGAGCGCTACATTAACATAGAAGCCAGAGTAGTGGAATCCCCGTCCACTGTGGAACAGGAAGAGGTAGTCACAAGCAGTCAAAGATCATATAACAAATGCGCAACATGGCACACAGTAGGCATGCATAGTGCACACAAAAACATGTTAGGTGCTTACATCATTTGGCATATGAATCCTGTACGGAAGGCACCAAGAATTGCGTTGCATGTAGCGTGTTGCGGTGCACCGTTGCACGTTGTAATTGGTGCATTGTTATGCAATACAAATGATGTGCTACAGCTCATTATGCATGGTGCACTATGCAATGCGCATGCAGGTGGGGTTGTGCCAAGGGGAGTTGATGGCAAAGCAAGGAGGTTGCTCATTCTCCAACATCTCCCAATCATGAAGATCCTCAAATCACAAAGAACGAAAGATATCCTCAAGCGCAAGGATTGCAACGAAACGAATGTCGCTTTGATACCAAGTTGAAGAGAAAAAAAAGTTATTGAAAATAGAAATGCTAACCTCTCTTATATAGAGAGTATGCGAGTATGCATGAAAAATTACATGAAAGTTCCAACTAAGAATATAAAATTGACTAAGAGTCTTAAACCTAAGATAAACGGACTCAAACCAAACATAAATGGACTCCAAAACATTAACAACTCTATAATACTCTAACAATTGCAAAGGAAGTGTTGAGAAAGAATAATCTTCATTGTTCCATTCATAGGCAAGCTTTGGCCCTTTATATAGAGAAAGGACCAAGGTATAAAGGAAAAACAATAAGGCACAATAAAATTGTTGATACTATTATTGTTTATAAGTGTTTTTCTTATTTTATTGCTATATAGGATACTAATTATAATTCCTCCAAGGGCACCTCTCTATATTAAGCACCCTAGGAGTCAATAATAAACAATTATGCTCATTTCACCCGATATGATATCAGAGTAGCAATCCTAGACCAGAACTCGATACCCGATCGAAGCCTTTGCCTCCCACACCCCACCAAAACCCTTCCTTCTCTCTCTTTCTCCTTCGGTGTCGCCAACGCCTTGCCGGCATCAGCAGCCTCGCCATCGGTCCTTCAAGGTGACAACTAGCGTCGCTAAATCTCCCTTCTCGCCCCAAGCACCACCACACTGCCTTCTCTACCACCTACAGTGCCATCGCTTTGGTCCCTGTGGACTTAAGCATGCGTGTGTGATGCTCCAAGGTGGCTAGCGATGGTGCTTGGCACCCTATATGATTTATTTCATATATTTTTTTGGCACGGTTTGCCCCACTGATGATGTGATTTCAGCATATCAAAGGCCTCTTTTATTCTCCTTTACATTTGAAAATCGTAAAATGATGGGAGACCACAAGGATCCTTTGATCGACTCATTAGAGAAGATATCCACCACAAGCGCATCCTCTCATATGCAAGGCACATCCATCAAGCTTAATGGAACAAACTCTCTCCTATGGTCGACCGCCTTTGCTAAATTTGTCAATTCACATCAAAGAAATATATTTTAATGAAGGAAGAACCTATTCAAGATAAAATGATCGATGATTCGGAGGCCAACAATTACTGAGTGGCGACCTGTATGTCGAATAGTATTAAAGAGCCTATTGCAAAGCAAGTTATGTCATACTCATCGGCTAAGAAAATATGGGATGTTTTACATAAGATTCACTCCCAGCAAAATAATATAACATGTATTTATCGTGTTATAGAATATATACACACGTTCTGTAAAGGAGCTGTCTTTGCCTGAATGCTATGGCATGTTGAAGAAGTTATGGGATGAGCAGGACATCTTTCAGCCTTTCTCTACCATTGTCTATTATGGCAAAGCAAAGGGAGGCTTTCAGATCGGTACAATTCTTGGCTACACTTGGTCCTAAGTACAAAGCAGTAAAGGACCAACTGATGACTCTGCAGGAGATACCTACTACTACTCAGATATATGCTCGCCTGTCACAACTAGAGGTGTATAATTCTACACCTACTACTGAGTCCTCGACTATAGCATCCATTGGCCATGGTCAGGGCAACTTCTTTAGCAGAGGTCAACCACATCCTCCCAGAGGAAACAAAGCTCACGGATAAGGACGTGTGGATCTATTCTGCGAGCATTGTCATCATCATAATCACACTATAGATAGATGCTAGATCAAACATGGATATTCTCCTAGACAGAGACCACGTGCCAATTAGGTAGCTACTGCTCGTGATGACACTACAAGTCATGATAGAAACACCTCTCATGTATTACTCTCACAAGAGGAATATGACAAACTGGTGGCCTCTCAATCAGATTCATCTACCAATGCCTCTATGGTCAGGATAGAATGTATGGTTGCATTATCTACTAGTTCACATGACCCTTCCTAAATTACCAACTCAGGTGCTTCCTCTCATATCACTAGAGATGCCATCTTACTTTCTTCCTTACGTACTCTTGCAACCCCATAAAACGTGAGAGTTGCTAACGGAGCACTATCCCCAATGACAAGACTTGGAGATGTTCCACTTACTAATTCCCTATCTCTTACGGATGTTCTTCATGCACCACATTTTGCTTTGAAGGCCCTACATTATCAGGTAATTTTTTATGACTGCTTCTTCCTTTTGCAAAATCTCCAAACAATGAAGCAGATTAGCAGAGGATTTAAGCAGAATGGCTTGTACTATTTGCAACTTCCACCCTCATGTGAATCTTCTTCCACTACTTATGCCACCACTGCCTTACAGTGGTACTTACACATGGGTCCCCTGAGTATCCCTATTCTTTAATGTCAGTTTCTAGAGTTACATTTTCTTGAATCTTTTTGTTGTGACGCTTGTCCACTTGGCAAGCATCACTCCTCTCCTCCCTCCCACTCCCTACTCAGCTTCAGCAACGGCAGGAGGTGACCTCTGAAGCTGAATACCGTGTACCAGTTTTTTGGAATCTCGAGTGGGATTGGAGCGTGTTCGATGGTAGGGAGGTTGGCGAAGTGTCTACAAGGGATTTCGGTGTGACCTGCTTCCTCATTTGGGACATGAGGGAGGATAAGGGTCATATGTGGGAAGAGAGGGGGGCGATGGGGTTGGTTCCCACTCTCGTTGTCTACATGACATGGTGTGCTACAAGTGCCAAGGGAGGGGTCACTTTGCGAAAGACTGTCGCGACCCTGTGTTTGTCTCCTCTACCATGGATGTGAACATCACCGAAGGTCGTGTCCCAAGAGAGCAAGCGTTGGTGGTAGATCTCATGAGGGACAGAAGCTACTACCTCCACCTTATAACCCCCCGTGCTCGGAGGTGAGGAAGATGGACTCTTTGTTGATGTCTTCCTTAGCTGGAGTTTTTCTTTGTGGTTCACCAAAGGTGGATGAGGTACGATTTTTTTGTCGCATATTAGGTTGTCATCCCGTAGGTGGAAGATGGCTATGTTATCTGAGAAGAAAGTAATTGTTTTAGGGTTGAAAGAATTGAATGTCAATTTTCTTAAGTTCAAGGAGATGTGTTTTGGTGATGTTTGTATTAGATGAAGTTCTCCAGGTATTTACAAACGTGCTAGCGATAAGAGAATTCCTTTGAACCCTATGGTTACATTTCATATTTTTGAAAGTCCACTTAGATTGAGAACAGTAGGGATTGTGATGTCATTGTGCTCATCGTTTGCCTGAGTTCGAAGGTGTCATGGTGTCGATCTCCAAGATGGTGATGTGACATCCATTGTCGAATGTAAATTGCAAGTCGGGAAATTCTTGCCAAGCAAGGAGATTTTGGTGGATGTGCCTGTGTGGTCTCATTCAAGGAGACAAAGGTGGAGTCTTACCAGGAAGCAACGTATGCATAGATGGTGGCCAGCGACTGAGGTGGCGATGCTGCAGGTGCAGCTCCGGCAAGAGTTGGCAGTGGCAGTGAACCTGCAGAGGTGCACAAGGTCTGGAGGCCAGTTTCCAAACCTGTCTGCCAGTCTGGTGCATTTCAAAATATGAATAAAGGTGGTGCAAGCTGGCCTTCCTGATTTTGGGGCCAATGGTTTTTCATTTCTGGAAAACAATCCCAAAATGGCGGCTGAGGTGGCAAAGAATATTCCTGGCACTGAACAGGTGGCTTCCGAATTCGTTTACAAATCCGGATCTGGTGAGTTAAATTTTTTGGGCAATAATCGTTTTCAAATTTTGAATTTTGAGGATGGTGGTCGCCCCTCTGTTGTTGCTGATGATGACATGTAGGATCTAGAGGGTGCAGCAGGTCAGCACGATGGAAGATGCCTGCAGGATCCAGTATGTGGGACTGGGCAGACACATCCCCAGGCGAAGAAGATGGCGGCTGCAGTCCAAATCAACATACATGAAGGTCTGGAGAGTGATCTCAACCTTTCACAGGTGGCTGTCGGACCCATTAATGGGTTCAAGCGTGGTGAGTTCAGGTCCAAAGCATTTTCTTCTCATCATGCAACAAACTGTTATTCTCAAAATGTCGTGCCAGCTGCCATTGCTTGTGATGTCTTGCAACAGATGCTGAATCCTCTTACTTTTGGATCAATTTTTAAGAGCTTTGATCGTGGAGAACTCCAACAGCCTAGCATGATTAAACTTAACGTGGATGAAGTGAGAAAGCAGCAGGTTAGAGGAGTAGAGGATGCAACCTCTGATGTTGGTGGCAATAGACGAACAGTGAAAAAGAGCCTTAACAGGGAGAAGAGCATTTTGCATAGGTCCTCATCGAGCAGATCTTCACCTCCTAGAAAGGCGATCTTGCTGAAGCATAAGATGATTCTTGGTGCTTGTTATGAGCGCAAAAAAATTTCTAAGAAAATGTCAACCAAAAGGGTTCCTGATTGTAGTGGTGTGGAGGAGGTTGAAGGTCAGGTTGCAAGTGTAATCGGTGTTAAGAAGGTACGTACACAAGGGAGGGGCAAAGGCAAATCTTAATGGTTAAGGTGCTCCCTTAGAATGTCCATGGGCTCCATGATGAGGGGTGGAGATCGACTTTGAGGCGGTACTTAACTAAATGAAGAGTGGATATTGCTTTGTTGTAGGACTTACTTGGACAGTATCTTCACAAATGAAGAACAGATTATGTGGTGACCGTTTTACATGTCTTGAGGGGAAAGCAGAAGGGAGGTTTGGTGGCTTTATCTTGATGTGACATAATGATTCTTTGGAGTTGAACTCTTCCTTGCTGGCCGAGAGGGTGATGACTATGATGTTTACAAGGAAGGTGGATGGTCTATCTATGTCCATCTCTTGTGTGTACAGTCCTTGTGATGATGCTTCCAGGGCACAATTTTAGGAGAAGGTCAATCAAGCTTCTCTTTTGGTGGACGGAATGCCATGGCTAGTTGGAGACTTCAATGCAATGGAAGATGGGATAGATCTACATCTAAATTCCAATATCTTCTTCAGGAACTTGAGTTGATGGACCTACCTATATCTAGGGCTCGATATACTTGGAGAACCAGCAATAGCATCGCGTCTTGCATTGATAAATTTATTTGTAATCTGGAGTTGGCTGAATCCTTCCATGGGGTAGAGGTTGTGGTTTGTGATAGACCATTTTCGGATCATGCACTTTGTTATGGTGTAATAATGAGGGAGCAACGTTTTCAACATATTTTAAATTTCACAAGTCCTGGCTAAGGGAGCCTGAATTCAGGGAATTGATACGTGATAAGTGGAACTCCACTCCAACATCCACATCTGCTACACGCACTTTAGCCTGTAAGATTCACGCTATTCAGGAGATGATGATTGAGTTTAAGCGAGGTCTTCGGGCACGTCGAGAAGCAAGGAGGAATGAGGCCTTGTAGAAGATCTCTCTTGATAGACAAAAGGAAGTTTCGCCTTTGTCTAGTGATGATTGCCAGGAGCGCAAACAAATTCAAGCGATTGTTTTGATGAGGACCAAAAGAGAGATGGATTGGAGGCAAAATTCCAAGTAGCTATGGCTTAAAGAGGGAGATGCAAGCACTATATTTTTTCATTTGGCAACTAGTTCCAAAAGAAGGTCAAACATGATAAATGTTTTAAGGAGTGGAGAAAACATGATTAATCAGAGGAACCAGATTTGTAATGCTTTCTGGTCCCATTTTCATGATTTCACTTAGAAACAGCCAGTTGACGAGTGGTAGTTGGGTACGTTGGACATGGAGCATGTAAATGAGGAGGCCAAGGGGGAACTTCTTAGAGAGAGAAGTGAAGAGGAGGTTACCAGAGCTCTTCATGGTTTGAAGGCCAAGGGTTCTCCTGGACCCAATGGGTTGCAAATTGTGTTCTACAAAAAGATGTATGACGTGATTGGCCCTGATGTTTTGGTTATGACTCATGAATTCTTTAGGGGTAACGAAGGTTTCAAGAGATGTTGGAGTGGAGAATGTTGTGACGGAGGTTTATTTCTTGTCTAAGTTTTGGCTCAACAAACTGTAAGTCCGTTCCATTTATTTTAATGCAATGCTCTTCTGGATGATTACCGATCTCTGATTATCTTCTTTTTAATCTTCAAAAAGAAACCTTGGCAAGCATCATAAAGTTCCTTTTCCATCGAGTCAGAATAAAAGAGTTGAGTCACCCTGTATTGTTATTCCTGTTGATTTGTGAGGACCATGTAGAGTCGAAAGTTTGCAAGATTTTAGATATTTTCTTGTCTTGGTTGATGATTATACACATCTTACATGGGTCTACATGTTGAAAGAGAAGTCTAAAACCTCTATAATCATTTAAAATTTTGCTAAAATAAAGACTAAATTTTCTTGTGTTATACGCATTTTCCGTAGTGATAATGGATTGCAATTTGTAAATGCTTCTTTGCATGATTTCTTCACCTCTAGGACGTCATGTGTTCATACATCCAAACAAAACAAGGTGGCCTAGCATAAGCTTCGCCATCTGCTTGATGTGGCTAGGACTATGATGTTTCAAACGAATGTTCCACCACATTATAAGGTAAATGTTGTTTTGACCGTCGTTTTTCTTATTAACAAGGTGTCTTCATCTGTTCTCAAAGAGAAGACACATTACTCGTTGTTCTATCCTGTCCGGGATTATTTCTCTCTTATGCCTATTGTCTTTAGGCATGTGTGCTTTGTTCATCTTTTCAAGGTCGACAAACTTTCTCCTTGGTAAGTGAAATGCACATTTCTAGGATACTCGCATACCATAAAGGGCTACAGGTGTGTTATGACCCCTTAGCACATCGATTTTATGTGGGTGCTCATGTCACCTTTCTTTAGGATGTGCCATATTTTCCACCCAAAGGGGCACCTCCGTCTGTGCCCAACTCTCAGGAGATTCCACTGCCCATGCCTACTACTACGCCACCAGTACCCTCTGAGACTCCAAGAATTCCAGAAAGACCACCATCATCCCCACCACCACCAGTATCACCACCGCCGTCGTCACCGCCACAGCCTTCAGCATGCACCTCCCAGTGCAGGGACCCTACTCTACCATGCCTGGAGCCGTTGTGTACAATACCTTGTGCTCAATCTTCCACTGGTCTGTGGAATCTAATGGAGATCAGGTACCATCCACAAAGGATCCAACTTGGACCTTCCCATTGCCTATTGAAAGGCCCAACGGCCTTATACCCGTTATTCTATTTCACAACATGTCATTTGATCATTTACCTGTTACTAAAGTTCTTTTTATTGTTGTGGACAATCACTAGGTTCTGAGGAATTATATCGAGGCCCTCCAGAATCCGGTGTGGCAAGCTACTACGAATAACAAGATGTTAGCCTTACAATCTCGAGACACTTTTTTTTTTTTTTGAGAAGCACAATCTCGAGACACATAAGAGTTGGTGGATCTCCCTCCTGGAGAGATAGTAGTTGGATGTTTTTTTTTTTGAAAATAACAGTAGTTGGATGTTGATGGATTTTTACCATCAAATGCCTATCTGATGGAACAGATGAATGGTATAAAGCTCGCCTTATTGCCAAAGGCTATACTCATACTTTTAGCATGAATTATTTGGAGACCTCTCCAGTGGCCCAAATAAACTCCGTTCGTATTCTTCTATCAGTGGCAGTGAATCGTGATTGGATATTTCATTTGGACATCAAGAATGCATTACTTCATGGTAATCTCAGTGAAAAGGTATATACGCATCAGCCACTCCGGTTTGTTGTTAAGGGGGTGTCAGAATGTTTACAGATTGCACAAAATGATATACGGATTAAAGCAAAACCCAAGGGCATGGTTTGATAGATTCAGCAAAGCTATAGAACAGTTTGGTTTCCATAAGTCCTCAGATCACTCGATTTTTGTCATGCAGAGATCTAAGGGTCTTGTAATTCTCATGGTAAAATAGAGAGTGACATAGAGCGCATGGAGCCAACTAATACCTTTCTACATTCACAGTTTGTTCCCAAGGATTTAGGCTAAATTAGGTACTTCCTGGGCATCGAGATGCACCACCTAGATAGGATGTTGGTGTTATCCCAAAGCAGGTATGTTCTTAATATTGCTAAGAGAAGTAGGGATGATAAGATGTAAGCTAGCTAACATCCCATTGGACCCAACTATTCATCTAGCATACTATGGTAACCCTGTACTAGAGAACTAGGGATCAGGGAGATATTGTAATTTTTTCTATTTTATTGGACTTCCATGTAAGTTTCCAATTTATCTTCTATAAAAGAAAGGCCAAGGTTTCTTTGATTCAATTAAGAGCATTATTTCCCTCCAACACTATCATTTGGCTATATCATGGTATTGGTGCACAAATTGCAGAAAAGGGAGCACAAGTCAAGCAAGAAAACTCCCTTTCAAAGGAATAATCAAAATAGAAGGCTATGGATAAAAGCGTCCTGAAGTTTTCTATTAAAGATGTAACAGGGGGATAGATATCAGACAACGTCTTGGATCTAGATCCCTAAACCATCACAGCCAAGCCAAGTCTGAAGGATAATTCAACAATCAACTGATCATGGTAAATGAAAGATGTGACTGTAAAAGGAAATTCTCTTAGATGAAACAATAACAGAAGAAATGGCATACCAGAGATGGAAAAAGCAGTAGAACATGCACAGCCAAAAATATAAAGTCGGAACGGATAACTTCAAGATCCTCTCAATAGCATATAAGAAATTTCCCTTCAAAGGGTGCTGAGAGTTCTTCACAATTGGGTTAATATACTGCAATACCATTCACTGAATGTATTACAAATTGTTTCATCCTGATAAAATATTTTTTTAAAAGGAAAGGCATCACATATTTATTTACTTGCTCAATAATAAAGCCCATCAAGCCAGTAAATATCACTAACTTGACAGTCTGGCGCATCACCCAACCTTTTCGTATGCATGTGGTACGTGGATATACTGGCTGCAGAAAATATAGTGAAAGAGTTAATAAAATCAAAAAACAGACTACACAGAACAAGAGGTTAGGTATGCTCCAAAAATGTCATCATATAAGCATGGGAGGTGCAGACAACTAAAAATGCACTCTGCTTCTCCACTTCAAAATATAAGTCAGTACCTCAGCAAGCATGTCTCGGCAATACAACCAGAAGCATTTTCATAGAGATCCTCGGGTAAGGAGATGACATATTGATCTCCTTCATGGTGAAACATGTCTCCACAGTAGATTCAAGGATGATTTAACCTCAGCCTAACTACTGTTAATGTTATATTTTTCTTGTAAAATAACATCTGAACTGGTTTATTCGAAGTTTTTCAGAAATGAATTGGGATAGCGTTATTACTTTTAAAATGCTAGAAAATAATAATTAGGATAGCAATAAGAACCAAATGTTTTCTCCTATCAACAGAAACTGTGATCTCGATCTAATAGAAGACACTAATAATAGAAAAAGTGACGTGTATTTTTCTATGAGATATCCTACGGTAATCCTGTATTTCATAAGGACGAACACACCACAAACGGCCATCAAAGATCAACCTGCCAACAATTTCACAAAGCCATTCAGTCTCTTGCACTTCATTGTTGTTCTAAGCTTAGCATAATAAATATGTATGCTCAAGATGAGGAGGGTACCAAGATTAGCATGTCTATACATTTTATGTATTTCTGTATTTCCTTGCCATGGTTTTCCCACTACCCTCCCTCTATGCACAGGCTAGGGTTTCTTAACCTACTCTCTCATTTCTTCCGGCAAGCACCTTTTCCTGTCAAACTTTTTTCTGTGGACATCCATAGCTAGAAGCTCGTAAATGTTCACTGTACAAAAAGATTCCAGATAGAAGAATTGACAGTTTAATTCATTTAGTTTGGCAAGACGGAACCTAATTCCACAGGACAGGCCAACCTTACCCCTACAAGAGGCTGTATTGGCAAGTTTCCTCAAGAAACGATTTTGCGCCAAACTCCCGTAGATGCAATGCTTCTTCCCATACTTGTACTAGATCTATTGTGAAATAATCATGTAACTCTTGTAATTGATTGAAAACAAATCCCTACCCCCCTTTTATACAGAGAGTGGGGAGACTACAAATACTAATAGAACTAGAAAATAGTAGCAGGATTATCAAAAATAGACAAATTAGGCTGACTTAACTAATATAAGAGTATTCTAGCACTTCCCTAATTCTATAACACTCCTTCCCAAGTTGGAACATGTAACGCCCAACTTGTTCCTGTTGAATTTTGTGTGCCCTTGAAGAGCCATCAGAATAATATAAGGAGTTACATTGATTTAATCATTTCATCATAAGAAGAATTAGATTATTTCAACGACATGAATTGGGTCCCTTGGTACGAACTAGGAGACGTACTTAACCAGATCGAATAAATTTGATGTGTATTGAATCAAAGATCTGAATGATTTAGAGGATCCAATGGTATATCAAGAAATCATCTTATCTAATTCGATCATTTGTTTCAGGTCTGAGTTGGGATGGCAACCTTCTTTAGAGGTCATCACCTCATTTATGCTCTTGAATGCAGATTCAAAATTGTCACATGCCTTGGGTCAAGGAGTTGACCTGACAACCATTTCCAATGCTATCATATAGATGGCATATCCTTTAACCTGCGACAAATATGTCTCTGTTCATGAACGCATATATTTGATAGACCAACGGTAGATGCACCCTCCTTGGTGCTAATGCTAGAAAGCCGATGTATATGGGAGAGAGTAAGAGACATGATCTTTCGAATGGATCGCACAAATCTAGTTCAAAGCGAAAAGAGCTCGCTCTAAATATATTGGAAAAGATAAATTCCACATTGGGTTGCAAAGTCCTTATCAAACTTAAGCATGAACAAGAAAAAGATAGGTCTTTGAAGAAAGGATCTGGTTTTAATGATACAAAAAGTTATTTAAAATAATATAATCTAAAGATGGATGACAACCATATGATGGAATTGAACCTCAGAATTGATATTATCGCCCTGCAGGTCTTTATGCTGGTGTTCTTGGCCCAACGCCTCTAGCAAGTTCACTGCAACACCGCCCTTCTGCTGCATTGTCCCCTCTTCATCGCCTTGTAGCACTCCATTGACGTTGATAGCATCTTTTCAAGCAACCAAGGCCGCTAGTCAAGGTTGATTCGGTGATCCTAGTGATCTCTTCTCAGACGCATGTAATTCGATCTAGGTTCTATGGTCTAATTTACATGATTATTGCCTAAAATAATAGTTGAAGTTGGTTTCTGGGGACTCTGGTGTCTGAGATGGCAGTGCCTTCTTCCTCTTTTACTTCCTTTGGAACAACATCAAATACATCTATGTAGATAGGGGCCTATAAAAGCCCATTCTTTGCTCTGATGATCAAGTTTGACATGACCAATTATCTTAAATGGTCGCAAACCTTTCAAAAAGGTCATGGGAAGGAGTACATCCTCACTCAAGCAAAGCCCACACCCAAAAAAGAAGTCTAGGTGAAGGACAACGCAATTATTATGGCTTATATTATGAATTGCGTTATACCTAGAATTGGGGATGAGATCATGTATTACCCCACTGCGAAGACGATATGGGAGTCTTCACGAGACATACTCCCAGGAAAAAAATTCTGCACTTGTTTTCCAGACTTATCATGAGCTCTTTTACTTATGTCAGGAGGGGAAGACCCTAGCTCAATATTACTTAGCCATGAAGGGCCTCTTGGAGAAGCATAATGCTTGTCGACATGTTTACACCTACTCTTCTCAATGAGACTACAAGAGAGAGTCCACAGTCTCTCTCTTCCAATCAAGTCCTGGACTTGATTACAATGTTGCCCATTCTCAGATCTTAACCATGTCCGAGCTTCCTTGCTGTCTCAAGTCATGGTAGAGGTGTTCCTTTTACCCATGGATGAGGGCGTGGCCGTGGATCTAGAGGTCATACTCATACCACCTGCACCTCCTGTAGGAAATTAGGTCATTTTGAGAACCAATGTTGGACCAAGCATGGCAAACCTACTTTTGCCAATCAGGCAATGGATGTTGATACCCCTGATACTGTTTCTCGTGTTGAGCTCAATGACTTGCTACAAAAATTCTCACAGTTGTCTCAGTCTCATGCTACATCTTCATCAGAGACGGTTGCCCATGTTTCCTCCTCAAGTATAGAATTGGTTTATTCTTCTCAGTTTTAGAGATGTGGTGAATGGCTAGTAGACTCTTATGCTTTACAACGTTTATGCAACGATCGGAGATCTTTTCCACACATGCATCTTTTTCCACCAAGGCGCATAGTACATGGTGCAGATGGGAGACATTTCTAAGTTGTTCCATAGAGGAAGATCCCATTATCTTTTACATTGCAATTGTCCAATGTTCTTTTTGTGCCTAATTTTCCTATGGATTTATTATCTATCGGTCGCATCACCGAGGAAATGAATTGCAGAGCCATTTTTGCACAGTCTTGTGCCTTGTAGGACAAGCTCATGAAGAAGATGATTGGTGGAGGACATGAAAAAGGGGGGGTATACCACTTAAGCTAGTTTGTCGCCACGGCTACTACTTCTTTTGGTCAGAGGGAGGTTACTTTGGCCACCGGATCTCCTTTTTAGTGGCACTTTCGCCTTGACCATCTACCATTGGACAGACTCAGGCAGGTCATGTCACATTTCTCCCAAGATTGTCATTACCTGCGATGATTGTCAACTTGACAAGCATCACCATGCCAATTTTCCTTCCTCACAAAGTGTTGGGTCTACTTCACTTTTCCAGTTACTCCATATAAATGTGTGGGGGCTTAGTCAAATTCCTAACCAACTAGATCACTGTTATTTCTTGGTTATTGTTGATGATTATTCTAAAGTTTGAGTATTTTCGATGAGAAATAAGTTCAACGTTGAATAAAGACCCAATTTTCTACTATTATCAAAGTTGTATAGTCTGATAATGCTTCAAAGATACACACTCAACGAATACATTCTTTTTATTATTCTTATGATATTATTCATCAGACTACTTATGCTCAGTCCTCTTAGCAGAAGAGTTGTTGAGTGAAAGCAACGTCACTTACTTGATGTTGCCTGTACCTTACTGATACATCATTCTGTTCCATCCTTATATTAGGGTGACGTTTTGACTGCATGTTTTCTTATCAATGGAATGCCTAACTCTGCTATTCATGAGCAGATTGCATAGCAAGTTTTGTATCCAGACCGGGAGATGTTTCCTACTACCCCCAGTGTCTTTAAGTGTGTTGCTTTTGTTCATGATTTTACTCCAAGGAGAGATAAACTGGCACCTAAGGCAATAAAGTGTGTTTTCTTAAGATATTCAAGGACTCAGAAGGGATACAAGTGTTTTGATCCATTGTCTTATCATCACTATGTGTCTTTTGATATCACTTTCCTTGCATTCATTGCCTATTTCTCCACTCCTATACAAGATTTATCTATGGAGATGAACTATGCCCCTATGCCTATTCCTCCAATTGCTATAGAGGATCTTCCTACTACTATGCCTCCCACTATTACCACTACTACAGCAAGATTTGAAGATTTGCCGATCCAATTGTTACTTACAGGAGGCCACATACTACTCTGCAGATACCCCCCCCCCCCCCTTCACCGACACCTTCCTCTACTATTCAGGTGAGCTCTGAGGCTTTAGACACTAATGATATGTTATCTACTAATGATTGTACAGGACAGACAAGTAAGCTTTCTACTACAGATGACTCCCTACCTGCTATGACGGCATATTCTAATCTTCCGATAGCTATTCAAAAGGTCTGTCGAACTTGTGCCAGGTCTTGCTACTGATGGTTTGGGGAACTCTTTTAAGAGTTTTTGTTGTGTTCTTACTACCTCAGAGATTCCTACTACATAACAGTAGGCTATGCTCCATCTGAAATGGCGTCAAGCCATGGAGGAGGTGATGGATGCACTACAAGCTGGAGGGATGTGGGAGCTCACACCATTACCTATAGGTTGTAGGTTGTCATTGAGTGTTTGCACTCAAGTACAATCCAAATGGGTCAGTTGTGAGATGAAAGTCCTACTTGGTAACAAAGGGGTTCACACAAACATACAGGGTTGATTTCTTTGACATCTTCTCCCTGGTGGCACGTCTCTCTACAGTCTGCATAGTTGTCTCTATTACAATTCATCAAGATTAGATTCTTCATCATCTTAATATGAAAAATGAATTTCTCTATGGCGGCTTACAGGAGGAGGTCTACATGTAGCAACCCCTAGCTATGAGGTTAAGGGGAAGTGTGTGTATAGGTTACAGAAAGCTATTTATAGCCTTAAGCAAAGCCTAAGAGCCTGGTTCCAGAAGCTCTCTTAGGTGGTTGGGTTAATAGGATTTCCCAGGTCATCTGCAGATTATTCACTATTTGTAGAAAGGACAAAGAAAGGGGTCGTGGTTATTCTAGTGTATGTCAATGATTTGATTGTTACTAGTGATGATGTGACAAGTGTAGCTAAGATTAAGTAGACCTTGGCAAATTAGTTTGTGATGAAGGATTTGAGGCCTTTGCGATACTTCCCTGGGTTAGAGGTGGCTCATAGCAGGCATGGCATTACTCTATCCCAACAGAAATATGCTCTGGATGTTCTTAAAGAGATGGGTAGGCTAGGAGCCAAATAGGTAAACATTCCCATGGACCCCAAGGCATAGTTGTATGACAGTGATGCAGAGTTAGTTGACAGCAACAATATAGCAACTGGTGGGAAAACTGTTATACCTAATAATCACTTGACCTGATATTTCCTTTACAGCAGGAAGGTTGAGTCAATTTATTGAGAATCTCACAAGATTGCATTGGGTAGCAATGATGATGGTGCTTAGATACCTAAAGTGGGCACCAAGGCAAGGTCTCTTGTTTACTAGAGGAGTATCTATATTATAGTTGGGTATTCTGACACAGATTATGTAGGCAGTCATGATGATAAGAAGTTGACTACATGCTTCTGTACATATGTTGCAGGGAATCTAGTGACCTGGAAAAGCAAAAAGCAGAGAGTTGTTTCCAGGACAAACACAAAATCTGATACAGAGTTATGGCACAAACTTCTGCCAAGTTGATGTGGGTGAAAGCCTTGCTTGCTAACCTACATATACAGATTGATGAACCAATGGAATTACGATGTGATAACTGAGCTGCCACATATATTGCAAACAACCCTATGTTTCACGAACATATCATACATGTGGAGATCGATTGCCACTATACCAGAGACTTGATTCAAAAGAGATTCATCTTTACTTCTCAGGTGGCTTTAGAGGTTCAAACTGCTGATATATTTACCAAGCCGTTGGCAAGATCTTCCTTAGATACTTGTGTTACCAAGCTGAGCAGGACTAATATCTATGCTCTAGCTTAAAGGGGGGTGTTGAGTACTCCATATTATTATGTTGGTCTGTTTCTTATTTTGCTTTCTTAATGGGGTTGTTATGTAATTTTGCACCTACCTCTCTCGATATGTAAAGAGAGGTAGAGCTTGAGAATTAAACAAGACATTTTCATTCTCTCAACTCTATCATACCTAACAATCCCTACGTGCACTACAATTTTCCACTCATCTAAGACCACTCATCAAAAGGCATCATATCAGCTGAGTTATATAGGAGGATATATAATTAAATTAATTGGTTGAAATAACTTAGTTTCATTGGAAACCCTAGGGCTCTCTTATATATAGAGAGACTGTAGGGTCAAAAGTATAGGGATGTCCCTGAGAAACAAATACATAAAGCCCTTACAATAAGAAGAGAAATAAATGACCACACAGCATAAGCTAACACTCTTCCTCAAGTTAGAGTGTAGATATCTATCATGCTCAGCTTGGATATACAAGAATCAAATGAAGATCTGGCCAAGGACTTGGTGAAAATATCAGCAATCTGCTCCTCAAATGCAACAGAAGTGGTATATAGCAACCCCTTCTAAATAATATCCCTAGTATAGTGACAGTCAACCTCAACATGCTTCGTCCTCTCGTAAAATGCTGGGTTGTTGTCAATAAAGGTAGCTACTCTATTATTACATCTCATCTCCATGGAGCTAGAAAACTACACCTGTAGGTCAATAAGCAAGGATCTGATCCACATCATCTCAACAGTCGTCTAAGCCATAGCTCTGTACTCAGACTCAGCATTAGATCTCACAACTGTACCATGTTTCTTACTCCTTCATGTGATCAAATTTCCTGCTAAGAAAGTGAAGAACCCAATGGTGGATTTACAATCCACATGACATTCAGCATAGTCTGCATCTGAGTAATCAACCAATGTCATAGAGGACTCCTTTGAGAAGAAGAGACCCTTCTCAGGAGCCTTCTTGACATATCTATGCACCATCAATGCTGCATCCCAATGCTAATGTGTTTGCTTGGCCATGAACTGACTCAGTCTCCCAACTGCAAAGGAGATGTCCGGCCTCGTGATAGTAAAATACAGCAGCTTGCCCACAAGTTGTCTATACCATCTGCTGTCCACCACCTGTGCATCCTCATCATATAGTAACATCTTGATATCCATAGGAATATTGGCCTCTTTGGCACCAAGCATACCAACCTCTTGCAAGATATCTAAAGCCTACTTCCACTAAGACAAAACCACACCCTCCTTGCTGCGAGCAACCTCAATACCAAAGAAATACCGTAAAGCTCCCAGGTCCTTCACAACAAACTGCTCTGCTAGGATGCGCTTAACCTTAGCAATGCCCTACACATCGTCCCCTGTGGTGATCAAATCATCAACATAAACAAGAAGTACCACAGTACATCGTCTAGTCGTTCTGACAAAAAGTGAAAAATCAGATGTTGATGTCTTGAATCCAACTACCTCTACAACCTGTGACAATCTCTGAAACTAGGCTTTGAGACTCTGTTTTAGGCCATATATAGCCTTTCGTAATCGGCATACACACTCCCCCTGACTTTTAAAGCCAAGTGGCTGTTGCATATAGACTTCCTCTTGGAGATCACCATAAAGGAAGGCATTCTTCATATCTAACTGGTGCAAGGGCCAATCTAACTGAACTACCACTGCAATCAACACCCGGCCTATGGGAAGTCTAGCATCTGGGGAGAAGGTGTCAAAGAACTCCACCCCATAAGTCTGGGTGAACCCCTTTGCCACGAAACGGGCTTTGTACCTAGCAACACCATCATCAGGATTGAACTTCACAGTGAACACCCATCAACAGCCAACGAGTGCAGCACCATCAGGAAGTGGAGTAAGCTCCCAAGTCCCCACGACCTCTAAGAGCAACCATCTCATCCTCCATGGCTGCTCGCCATTTTGGATCAAGCATGACCTCACGGTGAGTAGCTGGAATCTACGTAGTAACTACCGCCTGAGTAAATACAGTAAATCCAGAAGCTAGACTATCAATGGCAAGGGCCCCTACCGTAGGATAAGTAGTGCAAGGACGTGGTCTCTTCCGAATGGCTATCGAAAGGTCAAGATCATCGCCTGACACATCACCTATCCCTATGACCATCACATGGCAAACATACGTCAGTGTCTAAAGGACTCACCTGAGAAGCCGATGATGAAGGCGAGGATGGGGGTCCCTGATAAGTAGCATGAGGGCAGACATATGTCTGAAGGGACCCAGCCAAGCGTGGAAAAGAATGCGTAACAGGAAGTGGTGGCAATGTGTTGGGGACATAAATCTCAGGAAAGCTCCAAAAGCGAATGGGAGAATATGACATAGGTGCCATATCACCCTCGAGAGACATCTCAGCAGCCATCACAGAAAAGAAAGGTACAGCCTCATGAAAGATAACATCTGTTGAAATATAACGTCGGGAAGTAAGTGAATCAAAACATCGATACCCCTTTTGAGTCCAAGCGTACCCGAGAAAAGCACACTTAACTGCTCTCGGTGCTAGTTTATCTCGACCTGGTCCCAACAAATGGACAAAGACAACACAACCAAAAGTCTGAGGGGTGATGTGAAATAAGAGACGATCAGGATACATGACTTGAATAGAAATCCGTTCATGCAATGTAGCATTAGGCATCCGATTAATCAAAAAGCAAGCAGTCAAAACAGCATCACCCCAACAGAGAGGAAACAAAGTAGTGAATCAACAAAATGCGAGCAACATCAAGAATATGACGATGTTTCCTCTCAGCAATACCATTTTGCTAAGAGGTATGAGGACATGTCTCATGGATAATGCCGCAACTAGAAAAGAAATTGCGTAGATGCAAAGTACAAAATTCCAAGGCATTATCAAAATGAAAACACTTCACCAACAAGAATGTTGAGTTTTTATTTCTTTGACAAAGTTCTCAATAATTTGTCCCACATCGGACTGATTTTTCAAGAGAAACATCCAAGACATGAGAAAAATCAACTAAAACAAAGTAATATTTGTTCTCAAGTCAATCAGGAGTACGACTGGGACCCCACACGTCCATATGAATCAAATCAAAAACAGCACCAGACGAAACAGAAGTAAAACTGGAAAAACTAGCCCTGTAGTGCTTGTCAAGTTGACAAATATCACAGGTGAGAGCAGTAGAGGAGGGGATGTGCGGTATAATACGTCTGAGGCGATGAATGGTTAGATGGCCAAGGCGGTGGTGCCACTTGAGAGGAGATCCAGCAGAAGTAGGGTCCTAAGTAGCAAAAGTAGCAAAAGCATTACAGCTCATATGTTACAGCCCATGTTCCTCACGCCCTCCACCAATCATCTTCCCAGTGAATTTGTCCTGCAAGATACAGGAAGACGCATCAAAAATAGCTCAACAGTTCAGATCTTTGATGATGCTGCCAACAAATAATAAACTCAAAGAAGAATCAGGCACATAATAGACATCTGCAAGTCTCAAAGTACGAGATAAAGACATCTCCCTTGCCAACAAGTGGCAAGTGTCTCCCATCAGCCACTTGTACTGTCCCGGTGGGTGTAACAGGTGCTAACTGAGAGAAAGAGCCTCAGTCGCCACATAGGTGCTTGGATATAACAGAATCAATCAACCACTCACCAGAAAACAAAAGTGATGACATACCAGTTGCAGGTATCTCTGACGAGAAGGCCATAGTTGCAATGTCTGGAATCTGAGAGGACGCCTGAGTCAACTGAGCAATCTGTTGCCGCAAGTTCTCAATCTTAGTACTCAAGAAACTAATATCAGAACTACGAAGAGTCGCATCGGAGATCTCAGCTGCCTGATTGGTCACAATTGGCCTACCATGCTTCTGCCAGCATGTAATCTCAGCATGACCAAGTTTGCCACAGTAAGTACACGGAGTCCTAGTACATGTACTAGAAAAGCATCTACATCCATGACCACGTGCAGGGTAAGTAGTACCCTTCCCACGTCCAAGGATCGCAGCCAGTGCAGACGACTGAGCAACAGTGTCAAGAGTAGGAGTGTGTACTGTAACTCTGTTGAGTCTACTATATGCTCCCTCCAGAGCAGGAAGCTCAGGAGCAGTAACGATCGGATCTCTGGCTGCCGCATACTCAGGTCCAAGGCCAACTAAGAAAAGAGAGACAGCCAATTGACTCTTAAAACTCCTCCAAAACTCACAAGCACACCCTAGCAGGTAGGAGTAGTGCCTCTCCAACATTCCCTTCATGAGGGAGTAATACTGTGACAGCATGTGTCCCTCCTGACGCAGATAGAAAAGATTATAGAAGACCTGAAAAACTCATGCAGAGTTCTTGGCATGTGAATAGGTCACGCAAAAACACCATCTCTTTTGCAATAGTGTAGTACATGATCTCATCCCCTATGCGGGGAATAACCATCTACATCAGCCATGCATAAACCATGGCATTGTCGCTATCCCAAGTAGCAATTGTGCCTATGTTGTTCTCAGACCTCGGATCCACAAGAATATGGCTCTTTTTATTATCCCTAAAGGTCATAAGAAAAGTCTAGGACCACCGTGGGTAGTTGGTCTCATCCAACTTAACAACAGGACCAAAGAAAGGGTTCTTGAGTACCCCGGTGTCAGAAACAGAGCCCGAGGACACCTCAGACTGATCATCTGAAGCCATCTTCACAATCCAGAAGCGTCAATCAAGTTTCTATCACCACGAAATCATCCACAAATCTGAAATCAGACAAATTCAGACCTGCATCACGGACTTACACTCCTAGATCAGGACAAAAAACCCCTTTTAAATCACTACACAAGCATCGGATCATGGAAAATCACCTCCCTATCGATTTGCACTGCCAATCGCCGCCGTCGGAGCACCGTAGCATCGCCGTCGGAGGTCACCGCCGTCACCTGCAATGCACCGTCGTCTGCCCAACAGGCAACCCTAGCTGCTACTGCATTGCCGCCAACGACCTGTAGCGCCACCGGAAGCTCAACGAGCCACTGTTGTGCTACAGTTAGAGGTCAGATTGACCTCCAAGGGATCGTAGTGCCACCACGAGCAGCCCTTGGTGCTACTACGCCGCCACTGGAGACCAAGAAAGCCCCTAACCTCACCGTAGCACCGCCTGAGAGTGTTGCAAGCTCACCCGCGCTGCCACAACCCCGCTGCGCGTGCTGTAGCGCACCGCCGAAGCTCCACCGAGAGTTGCTGCAGCTCACGAGGGAGAAAGAGAGGATTAGGGTTTGATGGTTAAGGTTTTGGAGGCTGCAAGGGGTGGGATACCTAGAGCAACAGTCTAAGACCGGTACTCTGATACCAAATTTTGAAATGACTTAATTTCATTAGAAACCCTAGGGCTCTCTTATATAGAGAGAGACCATAGGGTCAAAAGTACATGAATGTTCCTAAGGGACAAAACACACAAAGCCCTTACGATAAGAAGAGAAATAAATGACCACACAACATAAGCTAATAACATTAAAGATGATCACCAGAAATACCTGATAACATAATGTTGGAGCCACCATGAAGTAGGCCAAGCTTTTAAAACGAACATTGTATGAGTTGTCCAAATTTACATGAGAAGAAATATCAACCTGTCATAAAGAGATAATAATTAGGCAACCTGTTGCTTAGGAGATACTTAGAAAAAACTTCAAGTTTGACCCTCTAACGCTGATGCTTGCATAACTACGAAAATGATTAGCAAGTTGGAAACCTGAATCAGTTCAAAGCTATCTACAAAAAGTTCTACAATCAAATCTGGGAAGGGATCAAAGATGATTACCAGAATCAGCTCATTGCTAGAAGCCAATGTCCTTTAATAGGAAAAAGCTAAAAAATTCATTAATCTATGTATTGCTGCAACATATAGGAACCTCCATATATAAATGTGCCCCGTAAACAATGTGGATGTCCCACCGATGAAAATTATCCAGTGTCTAACCAGAATCTAATTACACATTTCCAACAAAACCCTTTCCCAAAACCCCCATCCTGTCTTCCTTTAACTAAGAAATGCACAAGACCTATCCCAAGACCTATTACTGGTTTCCCTAATCTTTGACACGGATGGATGATGCATGCAGAATTTCTATGGATGGATGGCATGTGCAAAAGATGGCATCAGTCCTTTCCACAATTGACCATGGAGAATGGTATAGGGTCAAGATGCTTTCCCAATGAAAAGGCCATGGATCGAGGAGGTCTTCTCTCCCTAAATTACTGACTACGCAGACTACCAAAAAGCTGAAAAGGTGTAATAAACTAATCTAGATGCAACTAAAAAAAGCACTTCATCATCAAGTCTCTGTATGAAAAGTGTTTTGATTCCTCAACATGGGAAGGAATATTTCCAATTCAACAGTCAGTTTCAAACCAACACTATATGTGGACAAAGAAATCCAAGGGGGGGAATAAGGGATCACAGAGTGAGAAGGCAAGACAAAGTAGGCCTACAACATTACAAAGGAAATATTGATGAACAGCTAAATGGACCTAAAGAGAATTTATTCATATATACCAGATGACAATGTGTGGTATACTCTTGAATCAAAGATATTTATATGGAACTTCCAGTGAAAGAAAAATTACTGACCTTATCCTTTGCATCACACGAAGTCCTCATGTCATAATTTACATGTGCATATGAGACTAGCTTCAACCAAACAATACATGCTAGAAGCATCAAATGGATTCCAGAAAGAACAGCAGAGTCGAACCTGCCTCAGAAATTGAAGAAAAAGGTATTTTGAACTATAAGCAAGCAGAAGCAAAACAGAAAACAAATGCGAAACAAAAATAAAGTCTATAGATAGACATCCAGGTATATACAAGAATAAAACATTATGGGTGAATTTCATCTAAAACCTTACTTTGAAATATGTATATTGTTCTTGGTATGCAATTTTCAGCCTTACATTTTCACCAATATAAGTAACAGAACTTGTTTGACAATGCTTTTTCTTATTTGAAAAAGTACAAATGACACAAGTGCCTAGAATGAAAAACTGGAGAGGTTGAGGAGGAAACTGAACTTCTTACAATTGGGAGGACATGCAACTTTTTCTGTTTAAAAGGAATGATAAAACGAATAACAAGTTTATATTATATGCAGCAATTGAACTATTTGGTTTCTCCTTGAAGATAATACTATATTATTACTACACAGAAAAGTTTACCCAAATATTCCAATAAGCATTAGATATTTCTTTGCAAGTGTTGATAATTGTTGAGCTATGAGTTATGTTTTTTGTTGTAAGGGGTGTTTTGTTATTTTATTTTAGTAGTGGATTTATGATGTAACTTTTCCCTCACATATATAGAGGTGTAGGGACTACTTGGTAAAGAAAGTAGGTTCATTTTCTTCAACTTGGCCTCAAAGCACCAAGTTGGGGATACCACCACATAAACCCTAACCCTACCTCAAGCCACACCTCCACCGGATGCCACCGCCATCACCGGCGGCAGCATCGGTGCCCCACTACCATCACAGAAGCAGCAGCCTCGTCCATCGTCGCCTTCTGTTGCAGCCCATCACCGCGGCGTTCTCCCGCGCTGCTGTTTGCTGCTATCGATGCACTACAGCAGTGCTGCCTAAGGCTGCGATAGCCATCGTCGTGGTAGCAGCAACGCCAGCAGCCATTGCCTGAGAGCTGTGCAAACCCCCGTAGCGCCACCTCAACTCCAGCAGCGCTGCCTCGCCGCCTTCATTCCCTAGGCGCCGCCTCGCAGCCTCTACAGGCCTACAGCGCCAGCAAACATCGCCTGAGGGTTGTGCAAACCCCCACAGCACCGCCTCGATTCCAGCAACACCACCTCACCACCTAGTGTGGCTGTGACTGTCGCCTGAGCTCCGCCTAGCATGGCTAAGACCGCCTTCAGTTGTTGTAGGGAGGTTCTTAAGTGTTGTGGAGATGGAGATGTGAAGCAAGAACCTCCCTACGGTTGGTATGACCTCCTTGATTTCCTGATCTAATTTGGGGTGTGTATTCCCCTTTGATGTATGTTTTTTGGATGTGTATACCCCTTGAGTATTGACCGCGTGTGAGCAAAGATTTTTAGGGTGTGTATTCCCCAGTTGGTATATTTGTTAGGGTGTGTATTCCCCATTTTCTGTCAATTTTCAAATGTGAAGCGTGAAGAAATTCAGGGGTGTGTATCCTTTTCTACGGCACATTGAACTTAGTTTGTGGCAGTGTGTTTCAGTGAATATGGCAGTGTCTTAGTCAAAGATTGCGCTAGGAACCGTCATGGGTGATACTCCAACTACTGGTGTGACATGGTTGATTAACTTAGGCACTTCCAATCATTTATCCGGGAATCTGCAGTGTTTTGGACATATTCAACCTGTCTCTCAAGGTCGTACAGTACAAGTGGCTGATAAGCGACTTGCTCCCATTAGCGGTCAGGGGAAATTAATGTTACCCCTTCTATGCAGCTTAATCATGTCCAGTTTGTTCCAAATTTATCCATGAACTTGCTCTCTGTCAATGAGATTATTAAGCAGATGAATTGCTGTGTCATCTTTAATGAGCGTAGATGTATTTTCCAGTATAGAATGACAGGGAAGACTATCGGTAGTGGATATGGAGGAGTTTACCGACTTCAACAGGGTCCCATGGTTGCAGCATGTCGAGTTAGTACCACATCTGGGAGTGCTTTACAATAGCATAGACGGTTAGGCCATCCTTCTTTGGAAAAATTATGTAAGCTTATTCCGCATGTATTCCCAACGACACAACTTTCCTGCGATGTATGTCAACTTGGGAAGCACCATAGATCTTCCTTTCCAGCTGCTACAGGACCACGTTCGACTTCGTGTTTTCAGTTAGTGCATCTTGATATTTGGGGTCCCAGTATGACTCCTGATAAAGCAGGACATCGGTACTATTTGCTTGTGGTTGATGATTTTTCCAAATTGTCCTAGTAATTTCTCATGAAGAATAAGTCTGAAGTGAGTCCACTGATTGAAAAGTTTGTGTTAATAATAAAGAATCAGTTTGATGTTTGCATCAAGACTCTCAGCTTTGATAATGCACTGGAGTTTTGTACTCGTCGAGTGACGGAATTCTATGGCTTCCATGGCATAATTCATCAGACCTCATATCCTCACACCTCTCAGCAAAATGAGGTTGCAGAGAGGAAGCACAGACATATCCTTGATATGGCCAGAGCTCTTCTTATTCATAACAGTGTGCCACAGAACTACTGGGGAGATGCAGTTCACACAGCTTACTACCTTATTGATAGATTGCCCTCCTCAGTGATTCACGAGTAGATATCAGGGCAGATGCTTTATCTAAATGATGAGTTGTTTGATCTTTCACCCAAGACATTCGGGTGCGTAGCGTTTGTACATCTCCTTGGACATGGGCACGATAAATTAGCACATAGAGCAATCAAGTGTGTGTTTCTTAGCTACATAGAGAGTCTGTCACCTATGGATGATTCTCCAAGTCCTGATTCCATGAGTACTGATAAGGATATTCCTATTGCTATCATGAAGGCTCCACGATCTTCTACCCAATATCGTGTTGCTGGGAGTGTTATTTCTACTAATTCTCTAAGTTTGAAGTTTCATACATTCATAGCTGTTGTATCCAGTGCTGAGTTACCTACCTCGTATCAGCAGGCTCTACTACATCCACACTAGAAGGCTGCTATGGAGGAGATGTCTACACTTACTACCAGAGGTACCTGGGAGCTATCATCTTTACTGTCTGGCGCGCACCTTGTTGGAGCTAGATGGGTCTTTGCCTTGAAATACAACCCAGATGGGTATATTTCAAGGTATAAGGTCCGCCTAGTGGCCAAAGGATTCACCAAGACCTATGGGGTAGATTTCTTTGACACGTTCTCCCCTATTGCACGACTCTCGACTGTTCGCATTCGTATCTCTGTGGCATCTCATTATGGATGGCAGTTACATCAGCTGAATGTCAAAAATGCATTTCTGTACGAAGACTTGGAGGAAGAGATATATATATGCAGCAGCCACCTGGCCTTAAGGTTCAGGGGGAGTGTGTATGCAGGCTTCATAAGGCTATTTATGGTCTTAAGCAGAGCTCCCGAGCCTGATTCCAGCGCCTGTCTGAGGCGTTGTCTGTTATTGGGATGCAGAGATCTTCATCGGATCATTCACTATTTGTGAGGAAGACCAATAAGGGTACAGTGACTTTACTTGTATATGTGGACGATCTTATTCTTACAGGTGATATTGCAGAGGGTATATCTCAGAAGGAGTACTTGGCACACCAGTTTGCCATGAAAGATCTTAGGAAGCTGAGATAATTTTTAGGCATTGAGTTTGCTATAAGTAAGCAAGGGACAATTATGTCGCAAGAGGAAATATGCCCTTGATATTCTTCAGGAGACATGCTAGGATCCAAAGAAGCAAATATTCCTATGAATCCTAAAATTCATCTTTTTGAGGATAATGCAAAGCTAAAAGACAAGAAGGCATATTGACAACTAGTGAGGAAGCTGTTATATCTATCACTAGGTCAGATATTAGCCTTGCCATGGGTAAGCTGAGTCAGTTCTTAGATAAGTCCACTGGGGTTCATTGGCAAGCTATGATGCAGGTGTTGAGGTACATTAAGGGATGTCCAAGTAGAGCCATTCCTTTTCAAAGAAAGGCACCTATGTCTGTTGTTGCATACTCAGATGCAGATTATGCAAATGATGTTGATGACAGGTGGTCTACTACTGGTTTTTGTACCTTTGTAGCTAAGAACTTGGTAACCTAGAGGAGCAAGAAACAAAGTATTGTTTCATGCACTAGTGCTAAGTCTGAGTACCAGGCTATGGCACATACTGCAGCTGAGATGATATGGATCAGGTCTCTGTTACGAGATCTTCATATTAATGTTCAAAAACCTATGGAAATGCATTGTGACAACCGGGCTGCCACCTACATTGCAAACAATCCTATGTTTCATGAAAGAACAAAACATGTGGAAATGGATTGTCATTACATCAAGAGTTTGATTCAACAGGGTCTGCTTCATACTACTTGTCTTGCCTCCTCAGACCAGACTACTGACATATTTACCAAACCGTTGCTTCGCCCCAAGTTTAAGAAGTGTAGAAACAAGCTGAGCATGATGGATATGTATGCTCCAACTTGAGGGGGAGTGTTGAGCTATGAGTTATATTTTTTGTTATAAGGGGTATTTTGTTATTTTATTTTAGTAGTGGGTTTATGATATAACTTTTCCCTTACCTATATAAAAGTGTAGGGACTACTTGGTAAAGAAAGTGGGTTAATTTTCTTCAACTATAACCAATCTAATCAAATTTTCTAAAAATAGAAAACATTAAATCCACTTAACAATTTACCTAAAGGACATATCACCATATTAAAAAATCAAAACTAAGACTCTAGGTAAGCCCACTAAATCACTTAGGGCCGATGCCCCTTGGGTGGACCAAAACCTACCACGTGGCACTTATTCTCCATAATATTAAAACATAAATGATAAAGAATGCTTGGGTTTACATGAAAGCCCCACTCATGACGAGCAAGGAGAAAATCATGAAAGAAGGCCCTGATAGGGTGAGTTTTTATATTAATCCTCTCAAAGAAATAAGTGAGCAATACGAACCTATTTATAGGACACCACACACTTTGCATTCCCATAATAGATGATGTGGTACTAAAGGGCCACTACACAATTCTCTCAACACTCCCCCTCAAGTTAGAGCATGGAATGTCAGCTTGTAACACAGAAAAATCACTCTACACAGCAGAACAAACAAAACTCTCAACTGGAATGACTGCCTCATATATAGACGACAGTTGCACTCTTATTCATGCATATAGGCAAGTATGTTGATGACGGTACATCAGCAAGGCTGGAGCTTGACAACGAACTACTGTAGTCGGGTTAGACATGGGCCTCTCATCTAAAGACGTCAACTAGTGTTGGTGGTTCCCCATTCAATATCCCTAACATGAGTCTTCCTTTAAAGACCTCAAAACTAGATCTCCCTCTCTGGAGTCCATGAAACTAGACCTCCCACATAGAAACCTAACATAAACCTTCACTCAAAGGAACTCGAAACTGGATCTCCCTCTCTAGAGACCTCGAAACTCTGGACCTCCCAGAGTTTGATTTATCATGTGCTGACGTCAAACAAGGAACTCCTAAACGGGGGATGACTATAATAGGATCCATACTCCCCCTTTCTCCCATATTCTATGAAAGAAGAAAATGACAAAGATAAGGCATAATAAGAAGAGCTTCTCCCCCTTTTCACTTAAACATAATCATCATTTTCTCCTTTTTTTTCTTTTCTCCTTTTCTTTTCTTTATCTTTTTTTTTCTTTCTTCCCCTTCTTTTTATCCCCTGAAAATCTTCCTTCCTTTTCTTTTTTTTTCTTTCTTTATTTTTTTCACCCTTTTCTCCCGATAGTTTTCTCTCCTTTTCACTCTTCCTCTCTTTGTTTTTCACTTAACTAATTTCATCATTTTTTTTAAACATAACAAAGAGACCAAAAAAAACCCCATAGAGAGAACTCAACGCTGCTCCTTCACCTTTATCACCTTCTCCAACTTGTAGCCAATCTCGTCGCCTCTCCTCAAAGGCATCACCTTCTCCAATGCCAACTATTCTCGTGAGATCTCCACCGCGATCCTTGCCACACTTCCTCTCTCGTCACCAGCTTCTCTTCCCCGATCAAGAGCCGTGTTTGGTGGCTGAGATCTCGCTGCGTGTTATCTTCCCAATGAGAGCACGTTGCTGCCATCCACACCACACCTTCTGTGCAAGATACTCGAGTAAGGGGAGTGCAACTAAGACCTGCCCGAACTTGTTCGATGATCAAATCAAGCACCATTGCTGGTCGAAACCTAAAATCCTACAAACGAAGTTTGTAACTCCCTTGAAGGAAGCCGTCGCGCCGGCCACCGAGGTCATCGAAGCATCCCCAGTGCCAAAATAGGTCAGGGCAGTGCCGCCCAAGGTCGCAACACCGACCCGTGGTCACACTCAATCACCTTAAAGTCCAACATCGAGTTGTAGTCAATCTGAGGCCACCACCTATCTCAAGCACTGTCATGGCACCACCATTAGCGCAAGCATATGCATGGCTGCCATTGCCATTGCATCACATCCAAGCACTGCCAGCACCATCATCTTCAAGTGGGGTTGCCCTTCCAGTTGCAGCAATGCGGCTCCCAACAATAGCATCTGAGCACCTCATGTCGATCTCCTCCAGCCACTTCAAAAAAGAATCTTGTTAGGGTTCAAAGAACATAACAAGTCACACCATCACATATGAGTCCTCTCGCGCTTGATTGGGATGGCAATGAGTCCTCTTACTAATGGTAGAAAGGTTTGATCCAAGAAAAAGGTAAACCTCTGTCTATGGGGCTTACGTGTGCAGCCCAAGAAGTTATGAAGAAGAAGAGGACCAAGAGCACATGGGTAATCGACTCCGACACCTCTATTCATCTCACAGGAGACAAAGAACAGCCGATTGACCCTGTAGTTCCACAGGGGATAAAAGACGTGAGAGTGGCCAATGGGGCTACCTCTCTAATCACTGCAGTTGGGCATGTAGATGCAACCCCAATATGAAGATTGAGAAGGTATACTATGCTCCTAAGTTTCCTATGAATCTTCTGTCTGTAAGTCGTATTTGCAGGGATCTTGGCTGTCTAGTGGTATTTGATTAGAAGCACTGCTATTTCCAAGACCATATGACAGGAGAGATTGTAGGTGGAGGAATTGAAAGAGATGGGTTGTACTACCTTGACACGCCCACTCTGTTTACTGGTGCAATCTCCATCAGTCGTAATCCAATGTTGTGGCACAGGAGACTTGGGCACCCTTCCATTGGGAAGATGAGATAGATGTAACCAAAGTTGTTAGACTCTCTAACTATAGAATGCAAGGACTGTCAGATGGGTAAGCACCATAGAAGCAACTATTCTAGGAGAGATGGTGGGGTCAGCATTATCCCTTTTGCCCTGGTAGACTGTGACGTGTGGGAACCATCTAGAGTTGCCACTCCAGGCGGGTATAGATACTTTGTTGTATTCGTGGATGATCACAATCGTCTTACTTGGGTCTTTCTGATAAAGGTCCACAACGAGATTCCTTCCACTGTGCAGCAGTTTCTTTTTGAGGTGCAGACTCAGTATGCTACCACAATTCGAGTCTTCCGTACTGATAATGCACTTGAGTTTATGCATAAAGATTTGCATGAGGCATTTCGCTGTAGGGGAATCATTCACCAAACTTCATGTGCTCATTCTTCCCAACAGAATGGGATTGCAGAGCGCAAGTTGAGACACCTTCTTGATATTGCTAGAACCTTAATGTCGTATATGAAGGTTCCTAAGCAATTCTAAGGTGATGTCATACTCACAGCAGCTTATTTCATTAATCGGTTGCCCTCGTCTATGCTTCATGGTCAAATCTCATATTAGGTTATATATCTGGAGTGTAACAGGCTATTTTTTCTACCTTTGAGAGTATTTGGGTGCATATGTTTTGTGCAGAATCATGACAACCAGGACAAGTTTACTCCCTTGGTAACGAAGTGTATCTTCCTTGGTTACTCCAGGACACAGAAGGGCTACAGATGTTATGATCCAATTGTAGGAGATATGCTGTCATTACTGATGTGACCTTCTTTGAGAAGATTCCCTACTTCTCAGAAGAATGATCCTCTATAGAATGTGCTATACAGTAGACACAGATATCATAGGAGATTGCAATTGGACAGTTTCCAGGGAGATGAGCCTATACAGCATCCTACCTCTCCAGACAGGTGTGACTCAGATAGAGATGAGTCCATGTAAAGGATATCTACTATAGTATGCACTCTTCATCCCATGTCTCAGTACACAACTATCTCTCACTTGGACGAGGAAGATAAACAGTTTACCTCTACTAATACCACAATTGTTGTTCCCAGAGATTTTGTTTAGGCTTCTTAAGATCCCAGGTGAAAAGTTGCTATGGATGAGAAGATGTAGGCATTACAGTCCAGAAAGACATGGGATCTTATGTCATGTCCTAGGGGTGCTACAGTTGTTGGTTGTTGATGGGTGTATACGATAAAGTACAGATCTAGTGGGGCAGTTGATAGATATAAGGCCAGACTTGTTATCAAAGGACTCACCCAAACATATGGGGTGGATTACCTTGAAACTTTTTCTCCTGTTGCTCACATTACCTCCATCAGGATTATCCTTTCTGTGGCAATGATTCAGAAGTGACCCTTATACCAGCTAGGTATTAAAAATGCTTTCCTATATGGAGACCTAGCCAAGGAGGTGTACATGAGACAGCCACCAGGCTATGATGTTCAAGGAAAGCTTGTATGGCGTCTACAGAAGGCCATTTATGGCCTGAAGCAGAGTCCACAAGCCTGGTTTGAGAGGCTAAATTTAGATATCAGGAAGATTGGATTTCAGCGGTCTACTAACAAAGTGTGGTGGTACTTAGAGAAGTGTTATTTTGGCAGTCTATGTTAATGACATGATCCTAACTGGTGATAATACAAATGGCATAGTACAGACAAAGGCATTTTTACAGTCTATCTTTGTCACCAAAGATTTAGGAGATCTTCGGTATTTCTTGGGGATTGAAGCAGTTCTCCAGGGAACTAGCTTGTCCCATTTCTCAAAGACAGTATATCTTGCATATCCTTGAGGAGGGTTGGTTGCTTGGAGCCAAGCCATCCAGGATACCAGTAGAGCCACGGTCAGGTCATCGCACAAATGACACAAATCCCTTGTTTGAGGATGTCACTAAATACCATAGCACTATTGGTCGCTTGCTATATTTGACCATTACACGACCTAATATCGGTAGAGCCAGTCAGTTTATAGAGAATCCACGATGCAGCCATTGACAAGAAGTGTCTTATTCTAAGATACTTAAAGGGCACCCTAGGTAGAGGATTACACTACAGAGAGAGTGGATCTCTTGATCTTCTAGCATCTTCAAATGCTGACTATGCGGGATCTATAGAAGACAGATGGTCTACTTCAGGGTTTGCTATCTATCTGGGAGGTAACTTAGTTTCATGCAAGAGAAAGAAGCAAAGTGTAGTGGCTCGCTCCAGTGCAGAGGCTGAGTACAAATCTATGGCCCAGGAGGCCTGTAAGATTACATGGATGATCGGTTTTCTACAAGACTTGCGAATAAAGGTTGACATGTCAGTCCCACTTTACTATGACAATAAGTCAGCTACCTGCATTGCCTCGGATCCGATCTTCCATGAGAGGACCAAACATATTAAGGTTGACTGTCACTTTATACGAGACGTAATTTCAAATGGAAAGATCAGTACCCCATGCATATCCTCTGAGCTTTAGTTAGCAGATATTCTCACTAAGCCGTTGAAGAAAAAGCGTCATGATTTTCTTAGTAGCAAGTTAGGTCTCATAAACTGATAAACATATGCCCCAACTTGAGGGGGGGTATTGAGTTATAAGAGCATATTTGTTATTTATTCATTTCTTATTGGGTACTTATGTAATTTGCCCAGTCCTCTTTTATATAAAAGAGGAGCTAAGGTTTCTTTGAGAGGTTAATGCACATCATTCAGTTCCACACCTTTTATTTTAGTCCTTGTTATTTTTAATAGGCAAGTTATTATGGTTTCCCTATATGCTTAAGCCCTCTTTCTATATAAAAAGAGCCAAGGCCTCATTTTCGATACAACAAATCACCAAGTTGATTTTCTTAACATGGTATTAAAGCAACAATCTTAGATCAATGGTTTGGTATCCCACCAAATATGATTCGATCACCAACTTGGTGATCCGTGAAGATGATTAGCGAGGAGATCACCGACAGCAACAACGCCACAAGAAGATCTAGCAATACTGCCACCGCCTCCACCTTTTGCCGCATGGCCTACAGTGCTGCCGGTTGGAGGAGAGTCCACCGATGGTTTTCTGTATGTGCTACCCACATGATGAGCCTTCTCTCATGGGGTACCCTGAAGTTGATTAGGGTGATGAGTCTTCTCTCACCACTGATGAAGAGTTTTTCCCTTGTTGGCATAATGAGTCTTCTCTCATACAACTTGAGTTTGTTTTGCCAAAGAAAAAGGCAAAACTCAAATCAAATCGGAGTTTGTTTCTCTATTCTAGATGGATCAAGGAGGAGCAACAAAAGGCCCGGACCATGGGTCATTGACTCGGGTGTCTCGATTCATCTTACCGGAAGAATAGATGAGTTAGAAAATGTTGCTAGGACACGGAGAATCCCAGAGGCCCAAGGGGCCAATGGAGCAAACTCTTCGGTTACTTACTGCAATTGAGGAAATTCAGGTTTCCCCTACAATGAAAATTGCAGATGTGCACTGTGGCCCGAAGTTTCCCATGAGCCTATTGTCAGTTAACCAAATTAGCAGAGACCTCCAGTGCAAGGTTGTGTTTGATGACAGGCACCACTACTTCCAAGATAGACACACCAATGAGATCATTGGTGGTGGGATAGAGAGAGACATAAGCTTCTTTCATTCTGCAATAGCTTCAATGTCCACTTTGTTAAAAGTACATCATTGAAATCAATCAATTGTAAAACACCAAGTCCCCACTTTCCTACTAGTCTACACACCTCTTCCCAAGAAACCTTGTATAGGAATTTCCCTTCATGTTGTAGCCCCCTCCTAGAAGAATCTTTTCCTAATAGGTTAATTCTCCTTAACACCTTCATGGGCATTATGAGAACAGGCATGTGGAAGACTGAAATTGCAGCCAAGATGGATTTTAGGACCAACCTACCTCCCTAAATAAGGTTCTTCCATTTCACCCTGTCAACCTTGTCTTAAGCCTCTCCAATATTGTCAGAAAATCATTAACAGTAATCCACTTTCCTACTAAACAACAGGGAAAGCTCCAATCTCTCTACCAAGCATCTATAAACATCCAAGTGCTTCCTCAGCCACCACGCTGAAATGAACGAAAACCAACTTAGAGTGATTCACTTCCAACCCCGAGAAAGTACTAAAATCCTTGATCATCACCACCAAATTTTTAGATCCTTGGCCCCTCATATGAAAAACATTGTTGTCCACATACTATAGCACAAGAGTGACAAGTGTACCATCCTAAGAACAAGCCTCCACAACAACCACTAAAAGCCATGAAAACAAGAGCATCAACAACCACCAAAAAAAGCAATGGTGTAAAGGGCACCCCTCCCTAGCCCCCCTTTTTAAACCATCCAACCTCCACAAGGTCTACCATTCACCAAAACCGATAAGGATTCAACAATGATGCACCTTTTCATCCACATAATCAACAAGCCAGGAAAACATTTTCTTCTCAATGCCTGTCAAAGATAGGACTGACAGAATTGTAGGCTTTTCAGAAAGTCCACCTTCCACAAGAAATCTTTTTTCCCCCACCTTCATTATGCAGCAATCATTTCATTTGCCAAAGGACTCGCGGTGTAATCCCGCATAAATGAATGCCAACTAAATGGGGACAATCAAAATATGTAGCACATTTCTTAATCTGTTCACCATGACCTTAGCAACAATAAGGCAAACTACATTAGGAAGGACAATAGGGCAATAATCATCAACTTGCTCATCCCCTTGTTTTTTAAGGCAACAAGAACATATAGAATCTATTAAGCTTCTCAAGCCACTATTCTCTATTGCAAATTCCTAAACTGTAGCCACTAAGTCCAACTTGATGACTTCCCAGAATTCTCTGAAGAACAATACCTGATAACCATCTAGGCCAAGTGAACCCTTTGAATTTAGTCCACATTAGCAGCCCAAACCTAGTCCTCCATGAAGTCCTTTACCAAATCCAAGCCCTCCTCACTCAAAACAGGGGTATCGATAAAGGACCACTGCCATCCTCCTGGACTGCATCTCCTGGTGAACCTAAAAGCAATGTCTATTGTCTCCCAGACACTACCTCATTGCCCACCTTCAGACTCTCAAGTGGTCTCTCCCATAAGTGCTGGAGGTCCATGTCTACCTCAGAGACCTAACTGCGCTGGGTATGGAGGGGCAGCACCAGTTATGGGAGGTGTGAACGACGAGCTTCAAATGATCATAGCTCGCCAGATTGGCAGCATAGGGGAGGATAGAGTGGCGATGACCAGTAAAGTGGTGATTGAGCAGCACAATCTGAGGTCTGTAGAACACTTGGATCTATTCAACAAATGTGACTTTAATACCATGTGAGAGCATCCAACTCAAGCCCAGAGAAGCCCAATCATTAATATGAGACGCTTCTCAATTTTCACATATTTAGAAAAACTAATTTCTAAAAAAAAGCAAAATGCAAATGAAGACGAAAAGGTGATAAGAGCCTGTGTTTTTCCCACAAGGAATATTTAAGAATCAATATGTGTATGAACGTACCTGAGAATGACAAAGATTGGAAACAGTACTGCAGTTGTAGTAATTATCACATGGAGCAAGATGACAATCTGCAAACATGTGTACATTATTATGCATTAACTATGGATAAGAATAACTAAAGGTGTGAACCAAGATACTTCTGCTATGTGAATAATCATGCAACATTGAACCAGCCAAGGTTCAAATAACAGAACTCAGTAGCCACGAATGTAACTTTTTTATGGTGCTCTGGAATTGGCTTTCCCAGTGGCTTCTTCACAGACACAGATGTGTCTACAACATATTTTATGGTTACATGTAGATATACATACACGCATCTCTGTATATACACATCTATATAAATATTTGCATATGCATGTATGCATGCACCTACCCCTTCTAGGGGGAAAGATTCTGATGCAGCCCAAGCTTGCAGTTTCTAGGAAAGATTCTGATATGTGCTACATGTAAATCTTTTCGTTATTTATTCTCATGGGATAAAATAGACATCAATCAGGATTTTTTTTTTTTGAAGAGGAAAAGAACCTCTACTGGAGGTCGGTAGAGGTCCACATCATATTAAAAATTTAAAAAAGTAACATTACATATGTTGCAACCACAACTTCAATAAAGCCTTCACCCCGTCAACAACATTCTCAACCCAAGATCCCTCCCCCCCTAAAAATGGTTGCATTTTGCTGAAGCCAAATAGTCCAAAGAGCAGCAGTAACCCAATTAATAAGGTTGGTCTGAAGCCCACTTCTAAAAGTATGCCAAAATTCATCTTCAGAGGACACCCCAACACCAACAAGACACATGGATTTCCAGACGGTAGCAGAGAAGTCACACACCCAAAAGAGGTGAAGAACATCTTCCTTGAATCATCGCATAAGCTACAAGTAGCATCATAGTTCTCAACCCACTCTTCATTTCTCTGTAACGAGCCCAATTCTTCTCAGAAGCAAGAGGAAGATCCTAACCATCAAAGAAATTTTGATACACGAAAGTATACCACAATCCACCACAAGCTCATCAGCATATACGATGCTTACCTTCAGCAATTTATATGACTTACAAACAATGAATCATCTCTCGGTCTAAACTAGCTGATCAATCGAACCAGAACCTGAGCAAAAATCATGCAGAATAGAAAGCTACAGCTACAAATCCTAAACCCTAGCCTCAAAGAGCTCACCACCAAACAAAAGTGACCAAGAAGAAGAATCGACATCCCAAACATCTACCACCTTACACCATGTGTTAGTCCGAAAAGTCTAGGCACCAAGTCGGCAAAACGAACAGCCTTCGTCCAATCGTCCATCCAGAACCAAAAAGTTCTTCCTCTTTATCATTTGGAGAATAAACATCTCAAGATGTGTTGAACACCAAACCCACCCTCCTTTGGAGAATAAACAACATCCCAAGATACCGGATGTATTTGACATTTATTTATCAAACAAGAAGATCCTAGTGCAAGAGTGGGACCCCTTGATTGATAGGTTGCAAAGGCAACTAGCTAGGTGGGCATCCAAGATTTTATCTAGAGGAGGAAGACTAATACTCCTCAAGTTGATGCTTACCTCTATGCCTTCTTATTTCACTTCTATTTTTAGACTACCACAAAAGATAGAAAAGAGAATCCCTGGATTGATGAGAGATTTCTTCTAAACAAATTATAAAGCAATGAGAAACAAAGTAAGGTTGGTGGCTTGAGAGGAGATCTGTAAGCCTGTCGAGGAGGGAGGATTGGGCGTAAGGAAGTTGGGCAAGATGAATGAAAGTCTTCTGGCTAAGTGGATAAATAGGCTATTAAAGCACAGAGATGATCTTCTGGGGAGGCTGATGTAGGCATGTTATGGCAACACTCCTTCATAGGATATCCTGGCATCTTCTTTGAGTGGCTCTTCATAGTTCGTCAAGGATCTGTCACAGGTGTTGCCAAAGGTGAGGTCTTTCTTCTCTCCTCATCTGGGGACAAGGGGCGCTTTTTGCTTCTGGTTGGATGATTGGATAGGAATGGGAACGCTCAAGGATTGATTCCCTAGACTGTTTGCCTTGTCCACACTCCTAGTGCCCCTTGTTTGTGAGGGATTTGTCAAACAAAAGATTTGGTGAGCTTCAGATCATGATACAAGAGTTGCAGGACTTTAATCCATGAGGAGGTGTTGATGCCTGATAGGGCAAAAAGCAAACTAACTTTCTATTAAGAACCCTAGGTACCATTATATAGAAGGGCACAAAGGGTAAATTACAAGCACATACCCACATAATATAAAAAACAATAAAAGACCACTGAAAAACATAACAAAACATAACTCAACACTCCCCCTCAAACTAGAGCATAGACATCAAGCATGCTCAGCTTGGAACATAACAATTCAAGGCACTTCTTAGAGAGTGCTTTAGTGAAGACATCTACAATATGATCTTCAGTGGCTACATAGGGTGTAGTGATCTTGCCAGTAGTAATGGCGTCTCTAATATAATGGCAGTTCACTTCAATGTACTTAGTTCGCTCTTGAAAGGCAAGATTATTAGCAATAAATGCAGCTGCCTTATTATCACAATACATGAGAGTAGGGCCAGAAATAGATACTTCCAAATCATGTAAAATGAATCTCACCCACAGGAGCTTACAAGTGGTATGGGTCATAGCCCTATACTCTGATTCTACACTGGAACTGGAGATAACATTTTGCTTCTTGCTTCTCCATGTGACTAGGTTGCCACCTACATCGGTATAGTAGCCTGTAAGAGATCTCTATCCTCAAGTGCTCCTACATAATCTGCATCAAAATATCCATAGACATCCAGGTGGCGATGCTTTATAAATGACAGCCCCTTACCAAGAGCTTGCTTGAGGTATCTTAGCACCTAACACACACATTCCCAATACACTTCTCTGGGAGATTGCATAAACTAACTCAGTCTCCCAACTGCAAAACAAATGCTGGGTCTAGTAACGGTCAAATACAATAATTTTCCCACCATAGCATGGTACCTGGTGATATCTTCAAGCAGTGGACTCTCAAAATCTACAAGATGGGATAGATGGGTCCATATGAACACCGGCAGGTTTGCAACCCAACATCCCTGCCTCTCTCAGCATGTCAAGTATATATCTCCTCTAGGATAGGACAAGGCCACCATCAACATGTTGTACCTTAATGCCCAAAAAATAATTTATCACCCCCAGATCTTTGGTGACAAATTTAGAATGTAAGAACTTCTTAGTAGTTTCTATCCCTACTTCATCACTTCCCGTAAACAGTATATCATCAACATACACAATAAGAGTAACAGACCCAGTGGCTCTATGCATGATAAAAACATAATGATCAATAGTAGATCTAGTAAAGCCAAATTCTGGCACAACTTTACTAAATCTCTCAAACCAGGCCCTAGGACTCTGCTTAAGACCATAAATGACGTTCTTCAACCTACAAACCTTCTAACACCCCCTCAACCACCCAAGAGGTTGCTGCATGTAGACTTCTTCCTCTAAATCATCATAGAGGAATGCATTTTTAATGTCAAGCTAAGATATTGGCCAACCACTATTGACTGCCACAAAAAGAAATATATGCACTAAGTTGAGTCTGGCAACTGGTGAAAAAGTCTCAAAATAATAAACTCCAAAGGTTTATATATAATCTTTGGCAACCAACCGTACTTTGAATCTCTCCACAGTACCATCTGGGCAGCATTTGAGGGTGAACACACACCTACAGCCCACAACGATAGCACCAGGGAGTAGTTCAACAAGTTTCCAGGTATCCTTGGACTAAAGAGCAACCATCTCCTCTTCCATGGCCAAGGTCCAAGAAGGGTCTTGAGAAGCCTCAATACAGTTCCTGGGAACATGCTTGTTGTCAGCTGCAAGAGATAGAAGTCTCCATGCTGCAAGTAAATGATCAAATTACATATAATTAGAAACAGAATACTTAGCACAAGATCTTTGTGGCTTCCTCTAAGCAATAGGGAGATCCACATCAGGTACCTCAGTGGCGTTGTGTCTGGACCTCCATGTGAATCAACAGTAACAGCAGAGGATTAAGCAGGAATAGTAGAAAGTAGTTCCTCTGCAAGTATAGTGGTGGATGGAGGTCTATGCTGAAAGTGCTTAGGGAAGGTATCTGGCACCTCAAGATGGCTAGGACAAGTAATGGGAGGGACATCATAAGGTACAGGAGGCTCAGAGGGACCTGGAGGCACAGCAGTAGGCATAGACAATGGAACATCCTATGTGACATTGGGAGACTTCCCTATAGCAGGATAATATGGCATGTCCTCAAAAAAAGTCACATCCTTACTAACATAAAAATGATGTGAAAGATGATCAAAACATTTATACCCCTTCTGGGTTCTTGAATAACCCACAAAAATGCACTTAACAGATTTAGGGGCCAGCTTGCCCAACTTGAATAAATAAACAACGCAAACACATCCAAAAACTTTTAAAGGAAAAGAAAACAACTCCCGATCAAGGAAAAAACAAAATAAGAGGTCTGCACATCAAGAACAGAAGATGCTACCCGATTAATCAAAAAGGCAACTGTAAGAATAGCATCTACCTAGAATGTGGCAGGAACATGCATCTGAAACGTTATAGTGCGGACAACATCAAGAAGGTGTCTCAATTTACGTTCAACTACACCATTCTATTGTGATGTACGCACATAAGAGGTTTGATGTATAACACCAAGAGACTGAAAAAACTGAGTTAAAGTAGAATTCAAAAATTCAAGCCCACTATCAATCCAAAACATGTGAATAGTAGTAAAGAATTGAGTCTTTATTTCATTAACAAAATTTTTAGTCAATACAGGGGTTTCGGATTTCTTCATCATAAAAACCCAACAGACACGGGTCTACCAGAACAAAAACTACCAAAAACCCCTAAAACTCCTAACCCGACATGGCCCCATAAATCAGCATGAATAAAAGAAAAAAGAGACTTAGTTCTATTATTACTACTCAGAAAGAAAACTCTATGATGCTTGCCAAGTTGACAAGCATCACAAGAAAAAGAATCTGAAAACTGCATGTCAGAAAACTAACGACGAAGAACAAAAACACCAAGATGTCCCTGTCTGAGATGCTACTGTAAAATAGAAGTGACAAAAGCGACAACCATGGAATGATGCTCTAGTGGAAGGTCTAGGTAGTGTAAGCCATCCTACTCAAGTCCTCCATCTAGCTTCATCGTAAGGAGGTCCTGCAAGAAAAAAAATGATCATAAAACACTACTCTGCAATTTAATGCCTTAATAATTTGACTACAACAACAACAACAACCAAGCATTTTCCCACACTAAGTGAGGTCGGCTATATGGATTCTTTGCCTCCACACAGATCGATTTTCAGCCATTTTAGGACTTAAATTAAAGTAATTGAGGTCATACTTAATAGTTTCCTTCCAACACTTGTTTGGTCTTCCTCGCCCCCTCTTAGCAGGTTCAGCCTCCAACTTCTCGCATCTCCTAACTGGAGCATCTAGTAGCTTTCTTTGTAAATGTCCAAACCATCTTAGACGGGCCTCTCTCATTTTATCCTCTATCGGTGCCACCCTAACCCTGTTTCTAATAAACTCATTTGAAATACGATCCTTTCTTGTATGACCACATATCCATCTTAACATCTTCATTTCTGTCACATACATCTTCTGTACATGCGTATAGTTTATAGCCCAGCATTCAGAACCGTACAACATGGCTAGTCTTACCACAACTCGATAGTATTTTCCTTTGACTTTTAAAGGAACCCTCTTATCACAGAGAACACCAGAAGCACCCCTCCATTTCAACCACCCTGCATTAATTCTATGTGTAGCATCTCCATCAATTCCACCATCATGTTGGAAAATGGATCCCAAGTACTTAAAAATATCTTTCATTGGAATGCACTCTTCTCCAATTTTTACATCAATCCCTTCGTTGTTCCCTCTGCTACTAAACTTGAATTCCATATACTCAGTCTTCGTCCTACTTATGCGTAATCCTTTATCTTCCAGGGCTTCTCTCCAAAACTCAAGTTTTCTGTTCACTCCATCTCTTGTCTCATCAACCAACACAATGTCATCAGTAAAAAGCATACACCAAAGCACTTCAACTTGGATATGCTTCGTCAACGCATCTATGACCAAGGCAAAAAGATAAGGGCTTAAAGTCGAACCTTGATGCAGACCAATGGTGATATCAAAGTATCTGTCAAATCATCCTTAGTCTTTACACAAGCTGCAGCTCCATAGTACATATCCTTTATGAGGTTGATATATATAACTGGCACTTGTCTCTTCTCCAAAATTCTCCACAAAATATCTCTTGGGACAGAATCATAGGCCTTCTCCAAATCAATAAAAACCATATGTAAATCCTTTTTCTTTACTTTATATGTCTCCATCATACGTCTCAAGAGATGTGTTGCCTCAATAGTAGACCTGCCTGGCATAAAGCCAAATTGATTTTCAGTTACCATAGAGACTTGCCTCACCCTTCTTTCAATTATTCTTTCCCAAAGTTTCATCGTATGACTCATCAACTTAATACCTCTATAGTTGGAACAATCTTGTATATCACCATTGTTCTTGTATAAAGGTACCACAAAACTTTTCCTCCATTCCTCTAGCATCTTCTTGCCTCTCCACACAGTATTAAATAAATTTGTGAGCCAAGTTATACCCCGTTCCCCCGTCATTCTCCAAACGTCTATAAGAATATCATCAGGCCCAACAACCCTCCCACTTTTTATCATCTTCAAAGCCTCCTCTACTTCTTTCTTTTGTATCCTTCGATAACATGATCGATTCACATACTCTTCTGAGTTAACTAACTCCCCTAAGATGATATCATTATTTTGTTTTTCATTAAATAGGTTATGAAAATATCTTTTCCATCTTATCTTTATATCCTCACTAGTTATAAGCACCCTTCCTTCTTCATCCTTGATACATCTTACATGCGTAAGGTCCTTTGCTTTCCGCTCTCTTACTTTAGCTAACTTGAAAATATCTTTTTCACCTTCTTTAGAATCAAGTTTCTTATAAAAATGCTCCCAAGCTTTTGCTTTTGCTTTTGCTTCACTAACTATTTTCTTTGCTTCTTTCTTTGCTCTTTTGTAGTTTTCCATATTTTCATCGGTCTTATCTCGATATAAGGCTTTAAAGCAGGCTCTTTTAATTTTAAGCTTCTCATGTACTTCCTCACTCCACCACCAAGCCTCCTTTTATCCTGGAACACCTCCTTTAGACACGCTTAACACCTCCTTTGCCACCTTCCTAATACAGTTTGCCATATTCAACCACATTTCATCAGCACTACCATCAAGATCCCAAGCCTTTTGTTGCATCATCTTCTCTTTAAATCTCACTTGCTCTTTCTTAAGATTTCACCATTTAATTCTCAAATTCTTAGACACTAATTTTCTCTTCTTTGCCTTCTTCAAATGAACATCCAATACCAAAAGACGATGTTAAGCAGTTAAACTCTCCCCTTGAATAATCTTGCAATCTTTACAAGATAAACGATCCCTTCTCAAAGCAAAGTAATCGATCTGCGTCCTTGTTAAGTCACTTCTATAGGTAATCAAATGCTCTTCCCATTTTTTGAAGAAAGTATTTGCTATGAAAAGATCAAAAGCCATAGCAAAATCAAGGAACGTCTTCCCTTCTTCATTCCTAACACCAAAACCATGATTTCCATGCACTCCTGCATACTCTAAAGCATCTTTTCCCACATGCCCATTTAAATCTCCACCCAAGCAAATCATTTCTGCCTGTGGGATTCCTTGAATTATCATATCAAGCTCTCCCCAAAATTTGTTCTTTATTCTTTCCTCTAGACCAACTTGAGGTGCATAAACTGAAATAACATTCAAGATCTCTTCTTCTAAGATTAATTTTATCAAAATAATTCGATCACCCAATCTCTTAACCTCAACAACGCTCTCATTCAAATCCTTATGAATTCTAATGCCCACGCCATTTCTACCTTTGTCCCTTCCTAAATACCAAAGTTTGAAACATATTCTCTCAATTTCCTTTACTTTTTCACCAACCCACTTAGTCTCTTGAAGGTAAAGAATTTGAATCATTCTCCTTACCATTGTATCCACAATCTCCATGAGCTTGCTGGTCAAAGTACCAATATTCCAACTACCGAATCTCAGCATTCTTTGTGACACACTTCGATGACAAAGTGGTGGAACTAGCTTCTTTACTCGCATGCGTTCCTCATGCGAGAACCCTTACTCATTTTGGACTACATCCGGGCGGCGATGTAGCGGAACCCTTAGTAATTTGACTAATATACATTAAATTCAAAGCAAATTTAGGTGCATACATAACATCAAAAACTGACAAAGTAGTGGTCAGAGAGATGTCACCCAAGCCTGTCAAAGGGGACAAGGCACCATCAGCTACTCTAACATGCACAGTAGTCAATGGTCTAAGAGACGAAAAAAGTGTAACATCTCCTGTGATGTAGGAAAATGCACCTAACTTAGCAAACCAAGATGGAGTACGAACACCTCTGACACTAGCAGCAATACCTATATCTGAGCCACAAAAGCACCAGCAGTAGAAGAGGCCTGGGAGGACAAAAGTCTGTCATATTCCTCCTTGGAAATGGTAATCTGAGGGCTAACTTATTCTTCCTTCTGATAGTACTGACTTCCATCTCCACCATAAGCAACCTGATTGGCTTGATGCCCCTGAGGAAATCCGTGCTTTATCCAACACCTATTAACAATGTGATTAGTTTTGTAACGATGGTCACAAAACAAACCACATCCTCTGCCACATCCTCCTGCTCTCATGCCACATCGTCTCCCCCTGCCTCCTGAGATTCCCCTACCACAACCAATAGACGCCATGGCAGAGGAATCAAAAGGTGGGACAAAATCAGATATCTCAAGCCTGGAAAGGCAGCCATAAATCAGGTGTAGGGATCTCCTCCAAGGGCATAAGTTGATCCTTCATAGGCTTGTATTCAGGACTAAGACCCGCAAGCAACTAAATAGAACGAAAGGCCTTCCATTGCTTTGCTATTATAGTGACATCAGTGGAAATCGACTGATAAGTATCCTAGTCGTCCTAGAGGTTCTTCGTAAAGCCATAATATTCGACTAAGGACATGGTTCCCTTCCGAAAGGAATGCAACTCCTCAATCACCCTCTATAGGCGACTAATATTGCTCTTATGAGAGTATATCTCATGAAGAACCTCCCACGTCTTCTTAGCCGGCGCATAAGACATCACCTGCTTTGCTATAGGCTCCCTCATGCTATTCAACATGCACGTGGCCACCCAATCATTGTCAGCCTCCCAGTCAACAGACTTCATAATAGGTTCATCTTGCATTAAGATGTATTTCTTCCAATGTGATCCCACAAATTGGAAAAAAGATGTAGACCATAAAAGGAAGTTGGTACCATCCAACTTAATCGATGTTCCTTGCATAAAGGAAGATGCGCTCGGGATAGATATCTTCCCCACCGAGTCACTAGAAGGTTCCTTCTTGTCTTCCATATCGCTGACATGTGGGAAACGCTAAATCATATGTGTTGCACAACAACTTCAGATCATACTCTTCCTCAGAAACTCTCCACAGATCTGAAAATAAGACTGATCTAGACCATGAGACGAATCTGCAGCAAGAGGGTGACCCTACAGCAAGATGGGCAGCGTCTAGAGAGCCAAAGTAGTGCTATGGCAACGCCTGGGACGCAAGGCAACGCTACAACGGCCCTGTGGCAACACTACAGCAAGAGAGACCATCGATGGAGACCTTTAGAAGGCCAAAACGACGCTCAACAAGTGATGAAGGAGCCTCCTAAGCACTGACGATGGCCTCAAGAGGCTCCACTTGGCTACAACAGCACATTAAGAGGTGGCACTGGGGTTGCTCAGGCCTTAGTGGCGGTGCTCAGGTAAAGAGGATGCTCGCAGCATCACCTCAGATGGTCCATCGGCCACTAAAGGTGGCATGGTGGGGAGAGAATGCCCTGATAGGGGGCCCTAGGAGAAGGAAGAGGTCGCCGAAGGTGGCCTGACAGTGGCAGTGCGCTAATGGAGGGTGGTTGTGCCGAGAAAGAGGGGGATTAGAGTTTCGGTGGGGTGTAGGAAGGCCTAGTGTTGGTGGGATACCAAGCCACCAGTCTAAGACCGCTGCTCTAATGCCATGATAAGACAAAAAGCGAACTAACTTTATATTAGGAACCCTAAGTGCCTTTATATAGAGACACAAAGGATAAATTACGAGCACATACCCACACAATATAAAAATAATAAAATACCACTGAAAAACATAACAAAACATAACTCAACAATGCCTTTGTTTGGAAGGAAGGTGACTTCTCTATTAAAGAGGTGCACAGAAAGTTGAGTGAAGGTGGACTAATGATGGATGCAGATTTCCTAAGGAACTATAGGCTGATATGGCCCTCTTATTGCCCATTGAAAGTTAAGATCTTTGCTTGGTTACTTCAAAGAGGAAGGCTCATGACAAGGATGCAGAGGGTGTGATGGATACCTAAGGGGGAGAAGACCTGCCCCTTGTGTTTGGGGCCTAATGTAGATATGGATCATTTATTTTTTGGTTACCCATTTTCCACAAGCGGCTCAATTTTGGTTGGATGTTACACACAAATTTTGAAGCTTTTTGGAGGTCCTTCAGATCTGGGAATCAAGGTGGAGGACCGAATGTGTTTAGAACGAACAGGGAGAGGGCAAAGGTCTTAGCAGTAGCTTAGGGCATTTGGCTTAGGAGGAATGCAACCATTTTCAAGGGGCAAATGCCGTATGCGGAGAATTTTATCTCGTGTATTTCCTATTTAATGAATCTATCATTGTCAACTTTGTAAGTTTCGGCCTTGTAGCAAAAAAAAAAAAAAGGAATACAAAAGCATTGCTGGAAAGCTACTATATGTTGCTATTATTAGACCTGATATTAGCTTTACAATTAACAGAGACAGCCAATATATGGAGAACCCAAACTATAGTCATTGGCATGCAATTTGCCACATCCTGAAGTACCTTAAGGGGAATCCTAAAAAAGGCTTATATATGAAGAATAAGGAACATATGGACCTGCACTTCTATTTTTTTTTGAAAAGCACCTGCACTTTTATTCTGATACAAACTATGCAAGATCTACGAAGATAGGAAATCCAATACTGGATATGCCACTTTCCTAGGTGGTAATCTTATCACTTGAAGAAGTAAGAAAGACAATGGTTGCTCGATCTAATGCTAAGGATAAGTATCGTTTCATAAGCTCACACAGCTTGCAAGGTTATGTGGATGGTACATTTTCTAGCTAATATAGGGATCAAGTCTCTCCCCCAATTCCTATGTTTTGTGATAATCATTCAACTACATTCATAGCCTCAAATCCAATATGCCATGAGCGTACTAAGCATATTAAAGTTGATTGACACTTTGTCAAAAATATGGTCACTGAAGGGAAAATTAGCACCCCTACTACTATTTCTGAGCTGTAGGCAGTTGACACCTTTACTTAGGCACTCCCACAGAAGCATCATGATCATTTATGCAATAAGCTCGACATGATTGATACATATACTCTAGCTTAAGAGGTAGTGTTAGAGTATGTTATGTTTGAGAGTATTTTTTATATTTGTTATTTTTTTAAGGCCATCCTTGTACTTGACGCATTAGCCTCTCTATATAAAGACAGCTAAGGTTTCTTTTGGACATTAAGATATTGCTTTCTCTTCCAATAAACCTAAAGATGAAGAGGTAGAAAATCAAAATAGTAAACAAAACCGCTTAAGAAATACAAGATGACCTCCTCTCATCAACAACCTCCTACTCCATGAATTTAGCCTCTTCCTTACCCTCTCCAATAGAGGTTCCCAACTTCCCAATCCCACAAAGTAAGTTTTCCCTTCAAAGGCAAACCCAAGTAAATGCAAACAGCTTGTGTCCCCTTAAGCTATGACAACTCATACTAGACTAGCCACTAATATCAAGCTCCTTCCCAACTAAGACTACCTCAGGTCAATCTATGTTTAATTTAACATATAGGAATCAAGATTTCATAAGGTCTCAAGGAAGAAAGTGGCAATCCACTAAAGAGTTCTAATATGATAAATGTAAACCAAATTGTTGAGCCTAGGAACTTATTTACTATTTTATATTATTTCTTGGATGACTTTGTAATTTTCCCAAACCTCTCTAACATAAAAGAGAGGCTAGGGTTTTCCCTTGAGAATAAGACATTATTTTTCTCTCAACATGATATCAGAGCAGCGGTCCTAAGCCAGTGCTCCAATATCCAACCAAATATCCCCACCCAAAGATGATTAAAATGACCAACATAGTGGTGATTTGATGGAAGAAAAGTGGATGGCAAGTAGCAGCAGCAACGGCAACATTGGAAGAAGGTAGGCCAACGTTGCCGCCACCCCTCCTATCAACGCTGCCACCAGCTCCAGTGCCCCCCTGGGGGTCCGGTGGCCCTGCTAGCATCACCCAGAGGGGTGGCAACCCCTCTGCTGCTGCCGGCAAACCTGTTGTGGGTCTGTTGGTAGCCCAACAGGCCAATGCACCACATTGGTTTGTGATTCTTGGTGTTATCCCTTACGTAATGAAGTATATTTCATGCAATATAAATGTGGTGGTGAGTCTTCTCTCACCCTTGATAGTGAAGATATCCCCCTCAAGCACAATGAGCCTTCTCCCATGCCAAAAAGATGTGGTTGGTCCACAAGAACGATCAAGTTCAAATTTGAAGAGGCGTTTGCAGTCCAAGAAGACACGAAGAGGAAGGAGGGGATCGGAGGAGCATGGATAGTTGACTCTAGTGCCTTTATTCAACTTACAAGAAATGTGGAGTGCCTTGTGAATCCAAGGGCTCCATGTGGGATCAAGGATGTCAGGGTGGCTAATGGAGCTACGTCACCTATCACAGCAATTAGGCGTGTACATGCCTCTCCAAAGATGTCGATTGAAGAGGTTCATTGTGGCCCAGAGTTTCCAATGAACCCGCTATCAGTGAATTGCATTTGCAAGGATCTTTGGTGTCGTGTAGTGTTTGACGAAGGTCATTATTACTTCCAGGATCCGCAGATAGGAGATATTATAGGTGGGAGTATAGAGCAAGATGGTCTCTATTACCTTGACACACCTACATTGTTTGCTAAAGCAATTTCCATTCCTACTGATCTTTGGCTATGGCATAGGAGGCTTAGGCACCCATCACTCAAGAAGATGCGACAGATGTATCCTGGAGCAATTTCCATAGCTACTAACCCTTAGCCATGGCACAAAAGGGTTGGGCACCCATCGCTCAAGAAAATGCGACAAATGTTTGCTGAAGCAGTTTCCATAGCTACTGACCCTTGGCTATGGCACAGGAGGCTTAGGCACCCATCATTCAAGAAGATGCGATAGATGTATCCTAGATTGCAAGATTCCTTCACTCTACAGTGCGAGGATTGTCAGCTGGGGAAGCATCACAAGAGTACTTACCCACAGAGGGTTGCTGGAGTGAGTATTGTCCCCTTTTCTGTGGTGCATTGTAATGTGTAGGGGCCATCCAGAGTTTCTACTCCAGGAGGACACCGATATTATACTGTCATTGTGGATGATCACAGTCACCTCACTTGGGTCTTCTTGATGAAGACACGCTTAGAGATCCCTCAGTTTATTCAGCAGTTCTTGGCAGAGGTTCAAATTCAGTATGCTAATATAGTTCAAGTCTACCATAGTGATAATACTTTAGAGTTTATGCAACGAGATGTTTAAAGCCTTTTCTCCACTAAAGGCATTATTCACCAAACGTCTTGTATTCACACATCTCAACAGAACGGTGTAGCAAAGTGCAAGCTTCGACATCTCCTGGATATTACTAAGACCTTGATGATTCATGTGTGAAAGTTCCTAAACAATTCTAAGGGGATGCCATACTGTGCCATACCTGATTAATCGGGTACCTTCGTCGGTGCTTGGAGGATGGGTTCTCTTTTAGGTGATTCATCCAAACTGTGAAAGGCCATTTGCCCTATCACTGAGAATTTTTGGGTGCATCTACTTTGTTCAGTCATATGACAATCAAGTTAAGTTTTCTCCTTGGGCAGTCAAATGTATCTTCCTTAGATATTCTAAAACATAGAAGGGATATAGGTGCTATTATCCAAGTTGCAGGAAATACCTTATTCCAGTAGATGTTACTTCCTTTGAGAAGATTCCATACTTCTCAAAGGAAGAAACTTCTATATAGGCTGCCTTGAGGGAGACTCAGGTCTACCAACAAAGGCCACACACTTCACCAGACACAGGGCCTTGTCCCATCCAGACAAATGAGAGTGGTTCAACTACAGAGGAGCAGTCAATTCCGAGGAGATCCAGCAAAGTATACATGCTTCATCCTCTTTCACAGTATACTGGAGTTGCCCATCTAGAGGATGGGGTCTATCAATTTGCTTATGCCATTATTGCCACTTTTATCCCCAGGGATTTTACTCTGGCTTCCCAAGACTCTAGGTGGCATGCAGCGATGGATAAGGAGATGCAGGCATTACAGCCACGAAAGACATGAGATCCAGTACCATGTCCTTCTGGTGCTACAGTGGTTGATTGCAAATAGGTCTATACCATCAAGTACAGACCTGATGGGACAATAGATAGATATAAGGCCAGGTTTGTTGCCAAAGACTTTACCCAGACTTATGGAATAGACTATTTTGAGACATTTTCTCCTGTAACTAGTATTACTTCTGTCAATATTATCATCTTAGCTGCCGTTGTCAAGAGATAGCCTTTATATCAACTTGACATTAAGAATGTCTTCTTGTATAGTGATTTATCTGAGGAGGTATACATGACGTAGCCACCAAGTTACAGCAGCCAGAGGAAGCTTGTTTGTCGCCTGAGAAAAGCAATATATGGATTGAAGCAGAGTCCTCGTGCCTGGTTTGAGAGGCTTAGCACAGATATTAAGATGATTGAGTTCTAACGCTCTACTTCAGATCACTCTGTCTTCATTAGAAAGACTGAGTGTGGAGGCCATACTCGAGTTGTTATTCTTATTGTGTACGTGGACGACATGATTCTCACTGGTGATAATGAGGATGGAATCACCTAGACCAAGTACTTCTTACAGTCCACTTTCGTTACTAAGGACTTGGGAGAGTTGAGATACTTTCTATGGATTGAGGCAGTACGACAGGGTTCATGTTTGTCTTAGTCACAGAGACAATATACACTACAGATTCTTCAGGAGACAGGTTTGCTTGGGACCAAGCCCTCTGGTATACCTCTTGAGCCTCCACATACACATTCTTCTAATTAGGAGGATCCATTGTATAAAGATGTCACTCGATATCATAGTACAGTGAGTCGTTTACTCTTACTATCATAAGGCCTGACATCAACTTTGCAGTGAGTAGAGCCAGCTAGCATATGCAAACTCCACGTTACAGACATTGGCATGAGGTTTACCTTATTCTTAGGTGCCTCAAGGGGACACTAGGTGGAGGGTTGTACTACAGAGTGGTGGTAGCTTGGATATTCTAGCCTATTCTAATGCAGATTATGCCAGATCTGTGAATGATCGACATTCTACTTCATGCTTTGCAGTTTATCTTGGTAGGAACCTAGTCTCTTGGAGAAGTAAGAAGCAAAGTGTCGTTGCTCGCTCAAGTGCAGAGGCTGAGTATAGAGCGATGGCACAAGCTGCTTATGAAATTATGTGGGTCGTTACCTTTCTACATGACCATGGCATCCAGGACACTATGCCAGTCCCACTTCTCTGTGACAAGTCAACCACATACATTGCCTCGAATCCAGTCTTTCATGAGAGGACCAAGCGTATTGAGGTAGATTACCACTTTGTTCGTGATGCCATCCTCACAGGAAAGATTAGCACCCTGTATGTCTCCTCGGACCTCCAGCTAACAGATATATTTACTAAAGCCGTAAAGAAGAAATGCCCTGATTTTTTGTAAGACAAGTTGAACCTAGTGGATATCTATGTCCCAACTTGAGGGGGAGTGTTGAGCCTAGGGACTTATTTACTGTTTTATGTTATTTCTTAGATGACTTTGTAATTTTCCCAAATCTCTAAGAGGCTAAGGTTTTCCTTTGAAAGTAAGACATTACCTTTCTCTCAACACAAACAATGACCAAGTACCATAACACCATTGACTACCAAAATATTTGTAAGCGCATCTTAAATATAAAACATATAGCCACTTTCACATTCAAATAAGATTACATGGCTATTTTAAACACAAGAAAAATGATAAAAATGCCATTAAAAGCTATGCTAATGATTAAAAGACAAAAAAGTCACATCTACATCCACTTACCAGCTTAGACAAGACCTTCAACTGTGCCAGCTTTTCAACCGTGTATGAACACAATGGAAAAATTGGAAGCATGAGACTGTAATGTAAAAAGACAAGGATCCATCCACATAAAAAGAAATTAAACCCTTGAAAAAAAGAAAAGAAAAGAAATTAAGGGCAAAGAAACACTATGCACTACTGAAACAGACCAACACATAAGCAGCGGCCACTCCCTCAAAGACTTAGAACTGAACCAGAATTCAGTGCTGATTAGTAAACCATACTGTAAATAGAAATAAGTTGAAGTCAGATTACCTCTTAAACCAAACTATTTTTGCAACAAATATTAATAGAAAAAATGAGATGAATCTCGATAAACACAACCTTCATTAAGTTCTCGATAATGAGCCTGCTGTTTACTGCAACAAGCACTACAACACAAAGATTGAAGAGGCCAGCATGGCTCTGACAACAGAGTTGAAGCATTAAAAGATGGTACAACTTTGGAAGCCAAAAGCAAAAAGTTTTGCACCCCATATGCAAAAACAGATATAAAAATCAAAAGAACAGTGTAAGATTGTAAGGAATTTTCATTTTGCATCCCCTTTTGAAAAATAAACTAAGCCAGTGAACATTAGATACATCGAAAATCTGAATGTGCTTTCATGACATATTCTCATGATAAAGCTGCAGTTACAAGCTCTTGGTTGAAAAATGGATAATCTGACAGTGCATTCATAACAAATTCTTTCTTTTTTTGAAAGGGAAAAGGATGATTACCGGAGGTCGGTAATCATCCAAAGAATTGTATTTGGTATAAAAGGAGCGGACTTACAGATTTGAGAGCCAAGACTCAGACAAACAAGAAATGTCCCTCACTACATTTTCCACCAACACCTCTTGTCCCTGAAAACCTTGACGTTCCATTGCAGCCAAAAACACCATTGAACAGAAAAAAGCCACAATCCAAACAGCAGTGTCAACATCAACATGTCTTCAAAATGACGTGCAAAAGTTATCAACAGATGAGTGATCCACAGTTCTAAGACTAAAATGCTGCCGAATTTCCTTAGCAAAGCTGCAGGAAAAGAACAAATGTGGAATATCTTCATCAGCATCAAGACAGAGTGGACAACTCACGTCTCAGTACACAATCCCTTTTCTTCTAAAACACTTTGTAACAATCTTTTCACTTCAAAGAAGTCACAAAAAGAACTTAATCTTCAATGGTAGCTTCAAGGACCAAACCTTCCAACAATCAGATCTGATTTCATTAGTAACAGGAGGTGAATAGGTGATTTTTTTGTATGCTCTGCTAACTGAAAATGTCCCATCTCTCCACACAAATTTGGCAGACTCGTTCAAATTTGGACTGAAATCTGAAACAGCCCTCTTTATATAAAAAGAGGCAATGACATACATGGTAAATCTACTTAGGACCTAAAAATAGTAAATGTCAACTAACTTATTTTATTTCCTAACACTCCCCCGCAAGTTGAGACACAGGAGACCGCAAAGACTTGGATCCTTAAGGTAGTGAAAATCAACTCTTGTCGACATGATAGTCCCTTCTTCGTGTCTTCAACCTGAGTGTCTCTTCTTATACACCCTCACAGAGCCAGTCAATGCTTGGTTTCTCTTGAAGTATGTAAGAATACTACCCGTACTCTTGACATCTTAAGGATGCTCCCGCCTTCAACTCTTGTGTCTTCCACTCAACACATAAGGATCCAACTAAGAAAACTCAAAACTTTGAGGGGTTACACACAAGTACCCCAACAATAGAAGACTAAACTTTAAAGAAAACAAAAATGGACTCAATCAAAAAATAACCCTAAATTTTTTTTCTTTAAAAGAAAGACCAAAGAGGTTTTCTTCCTCCTTTTCTTTCATTCTTCTCCGTTGACTCTCCTTTGTCGAACATGAAACAACAGCAACGCCAATGCTGCAGCGAACATGAAGGAGAGGAGAGGAACGAAGCCATCATCGCCCCCCTCTTCTTCTCCTTCTCCCCCCCCCCCCCCCCGACTTTTTCTTTTCTCTATGGCGGCAACACTACAGTGCAGAGGAGCGCAACGGTGGTCCAGTCAACCAGAGAAGATCCGAACCGCCTTGGTCCAGTAGCGCAGACTCCAAGAAGCACAATGGTGCTTCCAGATCTTCGAACGGACATGATTTGTTGACCCAAAACTCAAATCCGGAGCTTCCTCCTCAAGGGCAACGCTGAACCTTGTTTGGCTCGTTGGTGGTGACTCCGACGGCCAATGGTCACCAGAGGTGGTCCGCGTGGTGACTAGGGCACCGACGACCCTTTCCATGTTGGTTCCTTGCCTGAGATCGGCTGGTGGCGATGCCGGTAAGTAGTTTCCTCCTAATGATAAGAGGGACAACAGTAGCAGTAGCAAAAGAGGGAGAGGAGAAAGAAGAGACGAGAGATTGGGAGAGGAGAGAGCCTCTCAAGTGGCTCGCCGAAGGTCAGCAGTGCTGCCGGAGGACCTCCCCCCTCTAGGTTTTTCTCTTTTAAACCCTGGGCCACCAAGATCGGTGGCTCTGATACCATATAAAGAATTTTGGGGGAAATAAATGATTCTTGTTCTTGATAAAAGAGAGGCCCTAGCCCTCTTTATATAAGGAGAGGCAAGGGCATACATGGTAATCTACTTACGACCTAAAAATAATAAATAACTAATCAACTAACTTATTTTATTTCCTAACACTAGTGACACATTCCAACAACACATTCCAATCGGAAGCCAAGCGTCGCCTTCCCCTAAGTGGAAGGCCCAAATACCTGATTGGTAATTGTGCAGCCGACGACTCCACTGCATTGGAAATATCTTCCACAATACCATTTGGAACATTGACATGAACATACAAGGATTTCCTCCTATTACTCTTCAATCAAGATATCTCTGCAAAAATCCTCACCAAGGAGGACATGGCATCACCTCAACACTTGCCCCTTCTATAAAAAAAGTGGTATCATCTGCATACTACAGGAGATGCATAAGAAGAGATCCATCTTCATGAGGCATGAAACCAGTAAATAAACACCCTCTGTAGGCCTTAAAAGACAAGTTAGCTAGAGTATCAACTACAATGTCAAATAGGAGAGGTGCCAAAAGACATCCCTACTAAACCCCATGTTGTGGCTATGTCCACAAACTATCAAGACAACCATTAACCAACACTGAGAAAGAAGTGGTAATACATCTCTTCATCAACTAAACCCACATCTCAAGAAAACCGCATCTTCTAAGGATCTTCCAAAGGTACGTCTAAGCCACAAAATCGTAAGCCTTCGAGAAATCCACCTTCCACATGAAAGCAGCAACAACCCTTCTCTTCCACGATGCTAGCATCTCCTCGTCAAGCATAAAGGAATCATGCGAAGATCTACCCCTTATAAAAGGTTGATTGAACAAGGCAAATAATTTTGGGCATAACCATACAAAGTCTGCAAGCCAACACCTTTTCCACCACCAGATAAATCAACTTGGAGAAAGCAATCAGCCTAAACTCATCAATTGAATCTACTCCAGGCCGCTTTGGCAAAAGAAATAAATAAAATCATTTCAATCTTTCAAAACTCCTATTCTCATAAAAGAATTCATGAATCATAGCCATAACATCAAGACGAACAATCTCCCACATCTCCCTATAAAAGATAACCTGCAAGCCATCTGAACCTGGGGATAACTCAACATGTGGTGGAGAGTTGTTTTCCAAAAATGGAAAACCATCAGCCCCAAAATCAAAGAGCTTATTCGGCAACACAGCTGCAACCCCAATTGTCGCAAATTTGAAAATGCCAAGCTGGCTAACAGGTTTGGAAACAGGCTTCCATACCTGATACTTCCTGCCCTGCATCGAAGGTCTCACACCACCTACATCCACCACTGTGGCATAAGTGGCTCGTTGCACCATGTCCTAATCGATCTCTTTTAAGGGAAATAGCACATGAACAACCACCATAGTGCAAAATCATTTTATCCGATAACTTTTTTCCCATGACCAACTCACCTTCTACCACTACACAAGAAGCATCGCCCTCGACAAGACCAACACCACGACACCTTGTAACTCAAGCAAACAACGCACATCGAGCAAACAACGCACAAATCGCCACCACAACACCAATTGTCCTCAATCTGGAGGGAATTCCACGAATGTGAAATTTGAAAGAAGGATGTAATGGAATCCTCTCATCACTTGCACCTTCATAAAGACCCAAAAGCCACCATCTAATACAAACTTCACCAAAACACCTCTCCAAATTTTTGTTTTGAAAAGGACATCTCTCCAAATTTAAGCAAATCAATATCAGACTCCCACAAACCAAAAATTTGCCTTCCTATCATGGATTCACCACAAATGCATGAGGCATCTACCTACCTGTTGCGCATCACACATGAGTTCCCTATCCACCATGCGCTAATGCATGTGAACTATTGTTGTTGCACCATGCAATAACGCACTTAGATGTATTCTTGCATGCCCTACGCATGCCTACCTAGGAGTCGCGTGCATAATATGCTCCCACCTTGTCACTGCAAATGCTACTACTACTGCCAATATCGGTGCCCCTATTATTGTTGATATGTACCATAGGTGTAGCAGATTGAAAATTGAAAATTTTTTTCAATGGTAACTAGAGCGTCTGTGATCCCTTCTAAGACCACCTCTTCTACTGCTACTACTTTTGCTACAACCTCCTATTATATGCTATTACTACTACTACTACTACTACTACTACTACTACTACTACATGATGATGGTGATAATTAGTAGGGGATCTGAACAAGGGTCCTCGTCTCCTAGTCTTAACTACCTACCTGTTGGCTATTTGCTGCTTTGGAACATTTCCTCGTCTACCACTACTACTACTGTCTACTACTGTTGCTACCACTACTACAGCATACTACTGTTGTTTGTGACTCCTACTTTTGCTACAATCTTCCACCACTTGTTACTACTGCTTCTTCTGCTATTGCTTGAGATCATCTCCCATAGTACCACTAGTTGAGATCGTCTCCCATTCTACCACTACTTAAGATCATCTCACATTCTAGCATTGCTTGGTATCATCTCCCATTCTACTACTACTTGAAATCATCTCTCATCCACTACTGCTACTGTTTGGGATTGTCTCCCATCTTTACCTACTTCCTAATGCTACTTGGGATCACCTCCTACTACATGCCTGCCATTGCTATCTGTATATTGTGATCGCTACTTCTGCTACAGCCACAACCTACCATTAATCATCTTTTTTAGCAAGGTGATTAACGATGCAAATTCTTTTTAAACTGTCCGAACGAAATTTGTTTCGTGGGTGGAGAATTCTAAGTTCAGATAGCTAATTCCGAAGCCTACAAGATATAATAGTAGTAGAGATTCTTTTGTGTGCGTTCAATATCGAATTAACAGAAGCTTTTATGCAAAGGCAAAACCCCATTGCGATTCGGAAATCACCTGCCGGAATATGGAGTCCGAACTCAGGGGGCTCTCTTTCACCCGCCTATGAGCCGGAGCAGAAGGTCGGTACGCAAACAGCAAGGAGTCCGCCTCCGCGCCCATGTGACCGGTCCCGATGCTCTCCTCCTCGCCATTCGCCTCCGCCTTTTTTGCGCCGCCGATCTGATCCGTGAGGCTGAGTTCGCCCTCGCCGGAGTTGGCGTCCACACTGGACTCGTCACCAGAGTCGGATGAGGAGGCCCTACCCGAGTAGGCCGCCTCTTCTGGGAGAGTCGACGAGGCGCTGGTGTTGGCAGGTGGGGGGCGGCGGCGGCGGAGGAGGAGGGGGATGTCAGCGGTGGAGGCATGCGATTGCTCGGCGTCGGGATCGGTGGCCTCTCCTCGCCTTCCCGATACTTGTTCCATTGGCTTAAGCGCACAAGGCTCCAACGCAGAAGATAGAGTTTTTCGGAGGCCGATAGCCGATGCTTTGTTTGTTTGTTGTTAATATTATTATTATTGCGTAGGAAGGAATAGGAGGCCTTTGCAGGTTTGGCGGGGGATTTTGCCAGAAGAGGCGAGGGAAGGGGAGACCCGTTTTACTCTGGTCGCGACCTTCAAGTGGTACCCGGTGCGGTAAACGTACGTAAATGGCGCTGGACTTTCGAGGGAATGACCATATGTGCGGTCTGGGGAATCGTGGCGTGGCTTTGTTCGGGGGGGGCCTTATCAGAGCTGCCAGTGCTGCGCCTGTTGCAGTCGGAAGGTAGGGGGAGGTGGCTTGCACATGGACGGGCGTCTTCCTGCCTATTTTTTAAATGGACACGAGTAAGAAAATATTTGTCATAATATATTTTACACGATATGTAATTATATTTTTATCAAAGAAATAAATAAAATATATAGATTAAAAATAAAATATCGATTGGAAATTAAAATCTACCGATTAAAAATCAAGCAAATTAATTCAAAATCAAAATACATCAGTTGAAAATGATTTCAACCAATTGAAAATCAAAACAAATAGATTAAAAATGAAAAATACACTGGTATGTTTTGTCTTTCCACCGGTGGAAAATAATTTTCACTTGAAATTTGGTTTTTCAATTATGAGAAGTGATTTATCACTTGAAAAGTAATTTGTCATTTATAGAAAGTAGTTTGTACTGGTGAAAACTTAAAATACATCGGTTGAAACCACCACTCTCACTTCGTACGTTGCAAAATGCATTGTAAGGTGCATTTATTTACTTTTGACTTCTTAAATTTCAGTCCAGATTATTCCAATGCCCTCTCCCCTTTGTAACTTTGCCCTTGCAAGATAACTTGAATAGGATTTCGAGGGAAAGAATAATAGGGTCAAATACAAAATTGAGCCTAACTACGCTGAGATGGTTAGGTTTGATGGTAAGGAGGACTTCGATCTACTTAACAAGTTTATCTCTAGTTTAACTTGATTTCATCCCAAGATGAGGGTAAACCCACAATCCAAAATCTCTAGCTCATAAGTTCAATTTATGAGCATGACTCATTCTACATGAGCTTATCTATGTAAGGGCAAGCTTCCCCCTTTAAGATAAGGGCATCGATGCATCTATTTGGCAAAGAATTAGGTCTCTCACCATTGCTCTATGTGCACTTCACTTAGCAATCAATATATACCATGAAGCCGCGTGTGGGGAACAGTCTTAGGCACATTGTTCACGCAACTGTTGCGTTATTTTTCTTTTTTTTTCATTTTTTTAACCTGCTACAATGCATCTGTTCCCCCCTTTCTTCGTCTATTCTCTCTTTCTCTCCCTCTCATCTTTTTTATTTTTTTTCCTTATTTCGTTTTTCTTGCACATTGTTACTACAAAAAATGTTACCTATGTTGACGGAGTTTCTATAATGACACTCAATATACAACATTACAAGCCTATTCAAAATGTTCGTGATCTTAATTTATATAGCTACAGTCACCATCGAAACCCCAATCCATTATGACGCCCACATCCATGCCTATGCCACAACCCCCCCAACCCCAACCCCTCTTCATAATCGACACCCATTCCCCAAACCAACACTTGCACCCGCAACATCCCCCTAACAATACAACGCGGCTGACCTTCCTTCCATCTCCCTACCTCTTGTGAACACTCCCTCAAGCCTCATCAATTCTCACTTGCCGACAGTCGCTTCTCTTCAACGGCCTCTTTCTTTCGCAGGTTATATCTCCATCACTCTCCCACTCTTCATTGCTCTTCTATTGCCTCTCCACACACATCTCAGATCTCTCTCTCCACTGACAGATCTCTCCTTCAAATATCTCATCACCTCGATCTTTCTCCCTTGATCTCATTAGCTATGATCTCTCTCCCTCACTCTCTTACTTGTTCCCACGATTAGATCCACATTCTCTTAAATCTGGCTCGATCTGAGCTTAATGAGGGTTAGGGTTGAGGTTTTCGCTGTTATTATTGACTGTAATAAAGAGGTTTAGGGTTAGGGTTATGTTGTTAAGGGTTGATACAATGCCAATAGTTGCATTGACTTGTTAATGGAATGGTTGGGATATTTGTTCTCTAATACCTACCAGGTGTTTGTCGAAATGCTTCAATGAATTTTCTCTTGAGAAATGTTTGTGGAAAGGCTTTCCCAAGGTTTTTTTTACACGAAAAATAAAAATACAGCACAAAAATTACAACTGAAAATCAACTAATTGCAACAACATCCTCTTCAAAGGTTGACTTCAATCCTTATTATCCCATCTTTCATCTGACTATAGCTTCAATCCAACTTGAACTCAAAGGAAACTACTAGCAACATTTTTATAATCTAGAAAAGATAGCAGCACCACCAGCCACTATTAAACATCAGCCCATTCAACATTGACCCATGCTACATCTAGTAGAATAGGATTTGCACATTGAACATCATATTGGAAGGGCCTGTAACTACAGCATCCTAATTACAGTTGACTTCAAATCTCATATGGTAGCAGCTATAATCTTCCAAACTGCAACTCAAACTATGAGAAGTATTAGAATCTAAAATCCACTTGAATCTATTAGCAGCTTCAACCCTCTTCCATTCAAAGAAAATCAGCAGCACAGTAGCACCACCAACTAGCATGTATCTATCATTTATTAGATGCACATGATTGGCAACATGTATCTATCATTTACCTATTTGGTTCTATGTTGTTAATCAATGAAACAATTAGGATGCCTGTGCATTTTCCCCCCACCCTAGCTTTTCCACCATTGATTAGTTTTCATGATTCTGTTGAGTAACTTAATCCAAATCACTTTTGGACTCTACTTTGACTTTTAAGCTATTTCCTTACTATTTCTTTGTCAATCTTTTCCATTATAGGCTATGGTTCTCAATGTCGGAATGTCTTGCAAAGGCTAAGTTCGGACAGTGGAGAGATTTCTTGCTAGAATGGATGGTGTGAATTAATTTTTGCTTTGTGTTGATATGTCAAGGATTGAAATATGTCATTCCGTTACTCTTCAATTCTTGGCATAAATACACTCTTTATGGAATTGTTAGCTATTCATTTGACTTTGTTTTGTTTGAATAGTAATCCCTTACAAAAATAAAAAACTACATATTGGTTAGATTTTCTTTTTGTAACACAATACTCTCAACCAAAAAATTAGTTCTTTTTTTACTCAATTTGTTATTGCCAATTGCTGTGCATTATTTGCTTAATTATTTATTTAGAACCATTACATGCACATCCTCCACTCGATGTTAAAATAGTCCCATGTGGTTACATTTTTATATTACTAGATTTGTGTAATCAACGTAATTTTGGATAGTTCATTTCTCCTTTTTATGGAGTACCAATAATTGTTATATGGTCTTCAAGATGATTACATTAAATAAGGTTCTTTAATTTTTGATTGAGTATAGCCTACTTCTCACTTCGTTTGACGTCTAAACTTCTCCTTACTCTATGCATTCAACTAAATTTGTGCTTACCGTGTTTTGTGTAGATGTAAGATTTTTCAAGATACTTGCATCCTTCACTAGATAGGAATCATATTGATAATTCATCATGCAGATGATCAGGTATTTTACGTTTAGATTTGATTGAACTAAAAGTTGTCAATGTAGATTGTTAAGTAATCAAATAATTTATATTTGGTGCTTTAAATGTCTAATAAGTTTGGTTCTATACTAATATTCTAAATTTTGACAGTACAAAAAATGTCCCTATGTTGATGGTCGATATACACCAACATTAGGTAACCATTGGTGTAGCATTGGATTACTCATCGGTATTGAATGAACCTACAATCCTAGAGGACATGGCCCAAACCCAAGTCACTGGTTGAAACTTTCTAAAGCCCTTCCATTGGGTCTAAGGCATCATTGCTGCCCATGGCTCCCATGAGGTCATTTGTGTGGAATGCCTTTAAAGGATAAATGTCCCTATGTTGATGGTCGATATACACCAACATTAGTTAACCATTGGTGTAGCATTGGATTACTCATCGGTATTGAATGAACCTACAATCCTGGAGGACATGGCCCAAACCCAAGTCACTGGTTGAAACTTTCTAAAGCCCTTCCATTGGGTCTAAGGCATCATTGCTGCCCATGGCTCCCATGAGGTCATTTGTGTGGAATGCCTTTAAAGGATATTCTTGTACTAAGCAATATATATGAAACAAATGACAAGTCTCATTTTGATCGATTATGTTGTGGATGAATAGTTGAAGGGAACTTTAAACTAAATGGAACAAGTTGCATGCCTACAATGATGTATTAAACCCTAAAATCTAGAGGTCCCAAATTCCGATTATTGAGAGTCATTGTTCTCATAAAAAAATGACCAAGGGCGTAAAAATGCAAGTAATTCCTTATTACACTACTAGGACGATTGCTTTTCATAATGGATGAAAACCTCGCCTATTCAGTCAAAACCGTTGTATTCCGTCGTCACGAAAGTGTGTGTCACGTTAGTGTATACAAGACGGTTTGATTTTAAACCATCGTATTTTACATGACGGTCGTATTTTACAAGACGATTATAGAAACCGTCGTCTCTCTTTTATAAACAGTTATATTACAAGCTGTCGTTAAGTACATTCAACGATGGTTTTGATAACCGTCATGTACGATACATGTGAACCATACACGACGGTTTGGAACATAACCGTCATGTATATATAAAAATGATTCTAATATAACCATCGTGTATATATGTGTATTTTTTTTCACTATATAATGTTACTAAACATATGCGACATATAAAACATACAACATACACAATATAAAAATTTCATCAACATACAACATATAACATAAAACATTCAACATACAACAAATATATATATGAACCTAATGAAAAGAGTATGTCATAATGTCAAAATATACATAAGAAAAATACAAAACATAACTAACGAAAAGATAAATAATCTAAACCAATGCCTCAACTTCTACCCCCTATTCTACTCCACCACCTCTTCGTCGTCTCTATGAAGCAGGTAGTGATAGGAAGTGTGATCCCAACTGCTGCCCCGTAATAATGCCATCATCTCTCTCATCTCCACTCTCTCTTGCTCCATCTCCTTCCTCTGCTCCTCCATGAATTTCTTGGCATCTTGCTAAGCTTGAGTTTGCTGGTGGAGTTGTGTGGTGACATCATGGAGTTGTGTCTGCATCTGCTGGACGACGGCTGCTGTCGCTGACCCCTTCCGCCCAAACAAGCTGGAGATCGTCTAACTCCTCCCCCCACTATGAATGAAACCTTTGTGCTCCGGAGGCATGACGCTCCTAAAAGCCTCCTCAGGTGTCATAGGAGGGTGTTGCTGAGTGTCGGAAGCAACGTCTATAGGGCGGTTAATTAAGTTCATCATTTCTCCCTACAAAATTATAATAATTTAATATCATATTAAAGTAAGTATAAAAATTAAAGCAATTGATAAATAAATGTTACTTACATGCTTTGTCTGGTATGTCTCATGTATCCATGTTCGCCCGCCGTCGGTGGTGGTCTTGCTATGAGTAACCTCATACACATCAACCCGATCGAGCGTGGCACCATTGTGTGAATGTGACTGTAAATATATTTCAGTGATTTGCAAGTAATAGTTATAATTAAAACTTTAATTAAAAACATAAAAGTGACATAGTTATAAGGAATTACTTACACATTTAGCCTTAACTCTATCTATACTAGTTTGACCCAAACAGTGGGTTTGTGGTGGAGCTTTGGCCCTATTGCCCTTGTTCCTCTTCGCCTGATCTTGTACATATAACATATTGTAATGGAAAACAATTAAATCTTTTATGTCCAAATGCTCTTAAAAGTATTTGTAATTACCTCTATCTCAGGCTTATTCCAATGCTCACAGCATTCTTTCCACACATCTGCTGCTATTGTAGGATTACCTCCAGACATCAACTCCATATAACAAGTAACCCTAAGTTGTGATCAAATCTTCTAGGATCCCCCTTTGTTCAGAACTTCTCTAAACAAAGGACGATGACTCTTATGGCAAGCTATAAAGACAAAGCCTCATGAATATAAGTGAGGTATATAAACACTTTGCATTGTATGTATAATATGATCATAAGTGTCAACGGGCAAGTATTTTGACACGATTATCTCCTCCCAAAACATGTAACCTATGGGTTAAAATACCTATTTTTTGGCCTCAAGTGCATCTAAATTTGTGCAAGTGTGTATATCTATAATTAATGTATTAAAATAATAACATTAAACAGACATAAAGTGGGTACATAATAGAATCAAATTCAATTTGTTAAATCAATCAAACATTCATAATAAAATCAAATAAACAATTAGAAGAAAGTGGGTGCACCCCACAATAAATCAAACACATTCAATATACTAAATCAAGTGGGTACACCCCACAATTATAAAAAAAATCACATTCTAAACCTAAGTGGGCACACCCCACATTCTAAACATAATTAAAAAATTCACATTCTAAACCTAAGTGAACACACCCCACTTTCTAAACCTAAGTGGACACACCTTACATTCTAACCACAATTAAGTAGGCACACCCCACATTTATTCACAAATGAATTAAAACAACTTAATTTCATACCTCAACAAAGCGCGTGAATCACAGAGAAGGGGATGCGAGATACATAAATCAAATTACAAATATTTATAAGTAAATAACTAAAATAAATTAAAAATTAACCAAATTTGACATTTAATTAATATAAAAAATTTTGGGATTAGAGGGATAGCAATGGGAGGAGGAGGAAGGGGTGGCTAATGGGGGCATGGGGGGTTGCGGATGGGAGGAGGGGGGGGGGGGGGGGGGGCTGGGGATGGGAGGAGGAGGAGGAGGAAAGGGGGCTACGGATGGGGATGACGAGGAGGAGGGGGGGCAGCGGCGGATGGGAGTAGGAGGAGGAGGGGCGGCGGTGCATGGGAGGAGGAGGAGGAGGAGGGGGCTATAGATGGGAGGAGGAGGAGGGGCGACGCTGCATCGTGAAAGGAGGAGGGGTGTGCATGGGGATGAGGAGGAGGAGCCACGACGAGGAGGAGGCTATGCGCGGTGAGGAGGTGGTGCAATTAGGAGTTCGAGGAGGAGGAGGAGGAGATTGATGTTGATGGAGAGGATGAGTGAATAGGGCACAGGGGGTCGAGCACTAGTTGTAGGGCACAGGTATGTTTAAAGTCGGGTAGGGCATGAAGAAATGCCACCCGACCAAAATTCGGAATCAATATATACAACAATTTTTGTTAAACCATCGTATATATTGAAGTACGCATTTTAAACGACGGTTAGAAGATAGAACCGTCGTCTATAATACGACAATTTTTATAAAAACTGTTGTATGTCGTGGTACTCATTTTACACGACGGTTTTAATATAGACCGTCATATTAAAAGTGTTGTGTATACCCCATTTTCTAGTAGTGTTAAAAGAGTATTTTGAGGAATAAGTTTGTGTGGTGACATGTGATGGTGAGTAACATTATTGAATTAACTTGAATGATGCTTTGAGATTGATTGTTACATAGATTGGCTTAATTTGTTGCATTTTATAATTTATATTATCTTAAGGCCTACTTAATAGATGGAATAAAATGTGAAATAAAGATCTTATGGAATCATCCCTTATTCGTCTAATGGGGTACACTTGAGTAGTAGACTTATATGCCACATGATGCCTAGCCAAGACCAAAGATAATTGTTCTATTTAGGTGATGGAATGTGCTCATCTTTCTGTCTTTCAGGGTAAGCATTTCCATCCCTCTTTTATCCCTAGTTGTTCCATCAAGAAATTCATCAGGATAAACTAGAAAGGAAAAGGACTAAGTCCAATATTTTCTTTTGATTTTAAGTTGGGCTAAGGTATTTCCTGATAGAGATATTATGAGATATCTCTAGCAAGTAAACATTGAATGTGCAAGTTGATCTCCATGCTAGTCTCTAGCAAATGGTTCAGATATTATGAGATACTTTAGGATGTCTTGGGCAAGTAGAATATGATACACAAACCTTGATGTTTGATGAAAATATAGAGTGACACTAATAACTCTAAGAGAAGTTTATCAAGTATGCTAATTAACTTAACTCTAGGATTCTAAATAGGCACAATTTATCATGAAACCTTACAAAATAAACAATTATCTATCAATGGAAAATAAGCAATGAACTACCACATAGAAGATAACAAAACAGCAAAATAGCTGAAAGCTTAAGGAAAAAATCAACCATAGAAAAGGTATGCAGCTACAGAATTTGTGCAGCCTCAGACAACCAGGTCTGTTAGATTAAATCTACTTTTCTTTTCTTTTTCTTTATTTTGAATCAATAGCTCTTTTGCTACTTGAAACCTTCTTTGTTAAACTTACCTTTTCATTTCCCTCTTGCTTTCTCATTTCCTTTCATGATTCAAACATTGAAACTTTTTTGATTTGGTTTCTTCCACATCCTGTTTAGTCCCATTGACCATTGTAGATAAATGTTGTGGATATGATGGGTCAGGTTACGGTGTGGTCCAAAATTAATTTGGTTGGTTGGTTGATCCTATCTTGGTCTTCCTAAGAGTTGAAACCTTATTCATTTTTTTAGTGTTTACTTATTTGTTTATGGTGAACTTCTACCATGAATGTGTATCAATTATGTGATAATTCTCTTAATGTTGTGAGCAAGATTGGCTTTTATTCCCTATTTATTCCTCATCTTATGTCATGATATGTTTGTTGATTTCTCATTATGGCTGTAATTTCTTCATGCTTTGAACGTAGAGTTTATTTTCTTTTATTTTTGTTACTCTGTAATTTTGTGTTCCTTTTCTTTTGTTATTTTGAGTTCTTTTCCTTATGTATTCCTATGTGTTAATTTTGATATTACGTTGGAGAGATGGGTGATGAATGGTTGACTGGATCCAATGCAAGGTATTTTTTTGTTTTTCATTTTATTTTTTAGAGGTGGATAAGGTGTTATATTCATGTAGAGAGGGACAACTCCCTACACAACTAATTGCTAGCAACGTAAGGGAAAGGAGCACTGTGCTTCGTTATAGGCTTACAAGCAAAATCGATACCTCCATTGAAAGAATTCTTTTTTCCATTACTAGGACACTTGCTGGCATTTTAGATTTGCAGTACATTTGGATTTGTTGTACTGATCCAAAGTTCTATTTTGTGGAAACATCATGCATTATTATAGGCCATGATCAATTTACGCCCTATGTCTATAGGCTAGGAATGGAATCATGTTTGCTTGATTTGATTTAGGGTTAATTATGTGATCATATGGTGTTAAGTGTTGATGTTTTTGTCCAATGAGGAGGACATAAACAACGTCATAACTTTTTTTTGGGGTTTTGTTTTGGATTGCTCCCTTATTTGCATAGGCTTTAAGGATGAATAATGTTGGGTTCTATGGTTGTTGCTGCTGTTGGTGTTACAAGTAAGATGAGTAGTTGGAGTCGATGACTCCACCACCAACCATTGTCTAATTCTAATGGCACCACAACCATTACCAATACAATGATAAGCAATGGTGATTTTCCTATTCCTGTGTGTAGATCTACAGTGTGTGATGATAGAATAAAGTAATGGAGAAGAACAAAAAGTTCTTTTGTGTTGTCAAAAGAGTCTTCAGCCCCAACTGTAAACAAAAGGTTAGATATGTTCTATTCTACGTTTTGGTGTAATTTTCGGTCGCTTCCTCTAAGAAAATTTGGATGATTGATAATATTGAGTACTTATCCTTTCCCCTTCAAAAAAGAAATCTTTGTTTTGTTGGTTCCTTTGGCGATTTGGTTCTATTTGCCCACATGATAGTTGCTACAGGTTATATACTAAACTGTTGATTATATACTAAACTTTCCACATGAAACTCTCTACAATTCAACATGACAAACTCGAAACTAATTATAAACATAAGTTAGGTGCCAATTCTTATGCTTTGTTGCTTGTTTCATTAAATTAATCTCTTGGGTCTTTTAGAAATCCTCAAGATTGTAGACTACCATTTATTGGCAGGAAGCTCACCAGTGACAATAATGAGAAATAATACATAGGTACATGGACATTCATGCTATTCTGCACTTCATCCATTAGCGTAATTGGCTCGTTTTGATGTTGACAAGTGACATTGAAATTGAGGTTAATATCTATGAAACTTTGTGCATGCATGTTAATCAAATGAAATAGAAAAGGTCTATATTCCCTTAACCCTTAATTACCAAAAGTGGAAAATCAATGTAGCAGCATAACAATACCACATTTAATTCTACCTTCTCTAATGAAAATGTGTTGATATGATGTTCCTTTAGATTGCCATTGACCTCCAACACCTATCGATAACTTCTAACTTCCTCCTCAGCTGCCTCCACCCCACTCCAAAGCATTGGCGTGACGTCGTTGCCTATGATGAGAACTTTTATGAGCTAGTCAAGAGCAAGAACTTCTTCCTCACCTAAGAACTTTGTTAGGTGTTTCTATTTTTTGTATTTCATTTCCATTTTCCCTATGTTTCCATGTTTGTGTATTTGTCGAGAATGGTTAATTCATTTGTCTCCTTGAAAGTTTAGTGCTTGAGATCATACCAAATCATCAAGATTACATGGGAAAGCATTCTAAACAAAGGGATGATTTGACTAAGGTTAGTCCTCTTGTTTGCCTTCTTATTACTTACGTGAAGAGTAAGAAATAATCTTCCTTAAAAAACTAAAGAGCTATTATCCATGTATTTTTATCGTGAAAAGAAAGCACACGCTACCTGAGAGGAGCTGAAATTATTGAAATCAGAAATTAAGTGTTAGCTGGACAAGCTTAATGTTGGAGTGTTGCTTAAAAATAGAGAAAAAGAACACATAATGTTCATTACTTATGGAATGTGGATAATTTGGTGAAAGAGAATGAAGATTAGGACTTGATATAGATAGATGATTTTGACGAAATGTTGTGGTGAATTCTAAGCTAAGATGCTTAACTATAAATTACTGCTATTCATAATTTTATACCAGATATAAGGCCTCCATTTTGTTTTAGCAACTTCTGAATCATTAGATGGAAAAATTATGGTGAGTTGTATTATCTTTCTTTTTTCCTAAATACTTTTCTAGATTAGCATGTCTAAAGTGTGTTGTTGTCTTTTTTGCGTATCATCTTAGATAAATTACAGTGTTAATGATTTATGCTAATCCATAAGATTTCTACATTTGGAAAACAAGAATTGATGGCAATGGTATACCCTATCTTGACTGGTAACTTCTTAATTTGTGTTGATTTATTAAAATATTCTTCCTGTGAATTATTTTAGGTAATGTCTTACCATTGTATCCTTGAACCTCAGTTAATAGTTCTTATTGAAACATTTCTAAACCTTGCTCTTTCCATAGTAATTTGATTTTTCATATTAACCCTTCAATGGATGGAGATGAACAGATACTGTTACATTTACAATCAATTTTTTAAAGCTCTACAAGCTTTTGATGCAAAAAACTATAGATCTATGACTTGAAGTTGTTTTAAAGTATCTTCTTTTCATGATTGGAGCGCCTTCAGTGCCTATTTTATTAGAATGGGTTTTTAGTACTTATATTTGTAAACGTTGCTTCTGAGTGTAGGACTTGGTGAAAAGGTACTTCAAGTTCATAAACTTCCTTATTTATCCTTGGGTAGGCAAAGAAATAGATGTAGAACTTCCAGCTGATGATGACGAATCTAGTGATGAAGATGAATTTGGTAATTGTAAGACCTTGCAAAAAAAAAAATCCCATTCTCACTCTTTATCATATTTAGCCATTGCCAACATAAAAATCATTTCTATCAAGGTCATATCTCACACATCATTTAATGTGCAATAGCTAAAGTTGAAAGTAGCAACACCAAGGATGATTTGATTATTTCTGTACCTTAGAAAACCTTAGATAACTATAATGAGTTTTCCAATGGTGAAATTTATTTTTAGGAATACAACTTTGTTGATAAAAAAGTTCTTGATAAGGGAAGTATTTTGTTTAGCTATGGTAGGCTTCAATTATTTGTTGGGTGATTGGTATCCTGCCTTTCCCTTTTCAGACCTCCCCAAAACTACTCTGCTTTTTAGTGAGGTGGAGTTATTTGCATTTTTTTAATGTTGTGAAGGAGGAAGTTGTTCATGCCACAGGAATTTTTTGCTTCCCTTGCTTGCCCACTGACTTTGTATATGAAAATTGTGGCTACCTTCCTTATCTCCAAGAAGATGAGTCCATCTCGGGAATTGCCCATTAGAATTTCTGAAGAACTCCTGCTCTTCCCCTTTCTATTAATTGTTTGTCTTCTAGTTTTGCTTTCCGCCCTATCTTTAGCTCTTTTCTTGTGAACCCCTTCTATAATCTCTTGAGAAGGAATAGAATTTAGGGAACTACATTGATACTTGTTGAGGAATAGAATTGCCCATTAAAAATGTATGCATGCACATAGGAGTACTTGATACTTGTTGTGGCCAAGGTCTAGGGAACTACATTTCTATATTTTGCTATTAAGGTGAAGTGTGTAAATCGAACAAATGCATTGTTGCAATTTCGTCCACTAGTATTTAACCCATTGCACAATATTCAACCCATATTTGTACTCCTTTAGTTGGAGAATAAATTGTGTACCATTCTTTATTTATTTTTGGATTAATTCACCTCAATTTGAAAAAATAGTTTTAAGATGAAAACTTTGCTAAAGATCCGCATTGTAGTGTGTTTTTATGCAAACATAGTTTGATGTCTTCTAACTTAAGTGATGTTTAAATCTTACGCCCAATGATTTTCTTTTGTCTAATATAATTCTTTAAAAAATATGAAAAATTAGTGTTTAGTATTGTGTGTATCTTGGGCATCACACTGCATGATGCCTCTTGGTGTAGTTGGCATTTGCCCTACTATTCTGCTACATCTCATATTTCAATAATGATTTTCCCTTTCCAATGGTTTTTATATATTTAGAAAATAAATTGGTCATAAATTGTTAATCAGTGGAGTCTTTCTTTGTAGATATGTGGCTGAATCGAGCTTGGTTAGATATGCAAAAAATAGCTTTATAGTTGCATGATAAAATAATAAGGGATGTGGCTCTACAATGCAAATGGATAACTATATGTTCATCTTTCCCAAAAAAATTACTTTATATGATCTATGAAATGGTTCCATTTTATGATTTTGTTGTAGTGTGGTTTGCATTAATTTAGGTTCATGAAACATGAATAACACCAGTGGTCTAGTGGTAGAATTGTACCCTTCCAAGGTACATACCCGAGTTCGATTCCCGCCTGGTGCATCTTTTCTTTGGTTCCAAGTTTAAGCATTCATTTTTTAATCTTTATGTTTCATGAATTTCTTTATTGAAAAACAAAAATGGGAGGTTGTTCAAGGATGCAAAATAATTACATGATGCTAATTTCTTTCATGTGTCATGATAGTTATGCAACTTGTGTTTATGTAAGTAAATTATATCATCATTTTTTTTACAAGGGCTATAACATGCATCATGTTTAATGATTTGTTGTTGTGCATCACCTCAAGTTGATCGAGAACCTTTGCAAGCTGCTTAAGATCTCATAGTTGAGGTACTTGGAAATCAATGAACCATTTGAATAATTGGAAGAAAACCCAAGGAGGGCTTACATTTTGATAAACAACTTCTAGGATAGAAGCTATTTGTACCTTTTAGCCTTAGGCTAGAATGTTGTCTACCAATTTATGAGTGTAGAGAGCGTGTTTGAAGGATACTTGTGGCTGATGTCGTTTATAATGCTTGTAGATACGGTTTCCTTTTAGAATTATGTGAAAAAAATATTTATTGGATACGTATCTATGATTTATAAATAATTTAATTAGTTATTTCAAAAGTCATATCTTGTATATTTTTCTTTAATCCTACTTGAGTAAAGGTAAACATTGTTGCTGGTGATCATGTAAGATATTGCACGATTGTAAAATTGAAGAGGACATGGTAGTCAAGATCTTTATATCTACATTGACAGATCTAGTGACAAATAGTCATGTTAGTATTATGTTATAAATAAAATTGGAGTTATTACCTACGGTGACAGTTTTATTGACATTTTTCATCCTACATCGACGGATAAAATTGTTGCTATTTCTACTATCACCAAAATTGGATAGCTATGGAAATGCGACCATCACTGTAGCTATACGTGCAACACCGATGGTTTTTACCATCGATATAGGCTATAGCGACGCCCTTTAAGACAACACCCCATTTGATCGTTGGAATAGCTCTTTATATGTACAGTGACGGTCATTTCGACCTATATCGACAATTTTTCACCGTCGGTGTAGGTGAAAACTGTTGTGTGTCTAGCACATATGTCAATTTCAAATTCCATCTTTGTCATTGACTTCCTCATCTTGTGCTCTTTCGTTAAAGACCAATATTGAGTATGTTTCTACGAGAATACAAAATAATACATATACAAAATCAGGCAATATAAATCCAATCTAAGATAGCAATTGAAAATCAAAATGCATTGAGCAATACATTTTGCAACTTGCAGTGTATTTTGATTTCCGATTGGTGTTTCTTTTTTCCCATCAGTCGAAAACCAAGATACACCACATAATAATTTTTCAATGCACGGTGTATTAATTTTCCACAGATCAAAAGCCAAGATGTACCAATTAAAAATTATATTGGATTTTCGTATGATTGACTTTTACACTCCTGTGGTGATTAACTTTTACACTCCCGCAACAACGCGAGGGTGAAAATCAAGTTTTAATTAAAGATATGGCTTTTTGTATATCTCGATGCTTGAAATAGCACAACACATAAATAGAGGATCATTTAAACTTCATACATGAAAAAATAAATCAAATAAAAAGCATTTCAATTGGATATCACTCACTGGAAGGCTCAAAATGGATTCTTAGGCATAAGCCTATACCAAAGACCTATCATAAAAAAAGTAAGAATCTGAAAGGCACTTTTCCTTTTAAAGAGAAAGCCACTCTTCTTAACTCTTTAGTAGGACAAACAATGAGTCTCTCAATAGGAGGTTTTGATAGATTTAAAGCCATAAGAAAATCTGAATCAAACAAAGAAACATCCTCATAAAAGTGGTTTTCAATAAAGCCCCAAATCATCGCTATCATCGTATCTTCAACCCAAAACGTAGAGGTGGAAATATAGTTGAGTTCATCGCTAGGAATGAGAAACAGATGATGTGTGTAGAGATCCTCCGAAGTTGACGAAGCAGTTCCTATGGCGAAGGATATGGCACTTCCAAGAGTGTAGAAAGTGAGAGCTGAAGAAAAGAAATGATGTGCTATCTCTCAAGTGCTCTTCCCGAGCCCTTATATTCTCTTCGACAAGTTGTAGAGAAACATAACCACCTACTCCTCGCATACTCCCTGAGGACCATAACTGCTATATTGAAATTAATGATTCTTTCCATCATGGAACCAAATTTCCTCTAAAATGATTTCTACATAATTTATCGCATATCATTAGAGGTGCAATTTGTTCTGTCACGACTCGGTCCCAAATCCCTACAGGATCTGAGACTGGCTCGCTTTGATTTATCCCAAGATCTAGTCGTCCAACAAGAAATAATCAAGTAAACAGTCAACAAACCACAATCACACAAGTACAGTAACTAAGCAAAAAGAAGTTTCAACAGGTGTTACGAATGTGTGCCCCGGACGTATTTTAAGACGTCTGGGAGGTGGCCCAGACGTCTGACCAGACGTCTGGGATCACATCCAGACGTCTTGCCAGACGTCTGGGATGGTTTGCAGACGTCTGCAAAATCGTTATCGTCCACACCCGCAAGTCGTCTGCGCGCCTGCGCGCGCAGACCGCATATTCCCTGTTTTTCTTCTGCGGCTGCAGACGCCTGCAGCGCCTTCTCTCTCTCCTCTCCGCGCGGCCTTAAAAGGGCCGTGCCTCCCCTCCCGTCTCCACCGTCTCCTTCTTCTTCCCCTTCCTGTGCACAAGAGCGAGCGAGCGCGAGGGCTGCAGCGGCGGCCGCAGCGAGCGCGGAGGAGGCGCGGCGTGCGAGGGCGGAGCTCTGCCGTGAGGGCGAGCTCGCCGGAGCGGCTTGGCCGACCGGCGGAGGGCGCAGGGGGCGCGGAACGACGTGGAGAGGGACCTGCTGCAGTCTGAGCAGCAGGAGCGCGAGGTGCGACGCGGGCGGCGTCGCGAGCAGAGTCCGGGTCGCGCCCTATTTCTAGAAAAATTTCTAGAATCAGACGTCTGGGTTGATAGGCAGACGGCGAGGACGACGTCTGGTAGCTCATACAGACGTCTGAAAGGTGTGTTTTCCGCTTTCTCCTTCCTTCCTGTCGACTGACCGTACTGAGGGAGGCAGTTGGCTGTGCGCAGGTTCGCTGATTCGCCATCCTTTGCGAATCAGACGTCTGTAAGTTGTACCAGACGGCGAGAGTGACCTCCAGACGTTCGGAGTGACCATCGGACGTCTGGGATCTAGGACAGACGTCCCCGCAGACTTCTGGACGTCTGGGAAACCACGCTGAATAGGTAATTCTCTGATCCACTGTTTAAGACGTCTGGAAGAAGTTCCAGACGTCTGATTTTGCATAGTATCGTCTTTTTCGACCCGTTTAGGGCCCGTTCGGGCTCCTTTTTCCGTGATTCGAGTTGCGTTCTTTTCATAATTAATTCCTCTACCCGTCTACAGTAGCTATACACTGTTTTGAGACACTCCTTGTGTTTGATCCTTGTGATAGGACCTCGTTCGGTTGCAGTCTTGAGAGTCGCGGAGGCATGCGGGATTCCCGATCACGCCCCCATTACTCCCGTTGTATCTGGTAGAGTGGCTTAAGTTTATTAATAAAATCTGTTAAAGTATGGAACCATAACTAGAAGCTAGGACATTGCATGAATCCTAGGAATGAGAAATGTATGGAATGATAGCTCCTAGGTGATGCATGAATCCTAGGGCTGGAAAACTAGTTGTATGCTAAATCCTAGGATGTGGCATGAACCCTAGGATGGAAAAACTAGTGGAATGTATAATACTGCAGTCTTGGAAAAATGGAAAGGAATATAAAGCTGCCTGTAAATTGAATTAACAGCTGCCTGTTATGAATAAAGAAACATGATTGAGATCATGGATTGTGAGAACGTGAAACTGGAAAGTGAAACATATGATGTTCTGAGATAAAGAGCTGGAACCCTACGGGGAATTAGGAGTGGAACTCCTGGAAGGAAAAAGGAATGGAACTGAGATGTAGTTTGTACTGTCTCTTGGGTACGCAGTACCAAGGGAAGTACCTGTACCTGTTTAGTGCAGAGTGGGGCCAGCCGCCCCAGGGACCCGGGGTTAGGATTGGCTGCTCTGTACCGACTTGTTGGCCCTCGTGTACGTAGTACCGAGGAGAGATAGTAGTGTTAGGAGAGTAGTAGCTACCCCACGGGCCCCGGGGTTCTGCTAGCCTCCTTCACCGACTTGTTAGGCCCACTAGGGCAAACCAGGGTAGTCAGGCGAGGGTGCGCGGACTGTGGAGGGGCAAGGCCCCGGTTTGGTTACTGTGGAGGGGTTGGACCCCTGTTACTGAGAGGGCTCTGCCCTGGTTCCGTGCTGTGCTTTGGGCGCACCTGTTAACGGAAACGACTGACCGCGTGCCAGTGCGGGCAAGCTACCTGTGCGTTTATCGCGCGTGCCGTAGTCACCGTTACGTCTGTCAGTGACCTTGGGGTGGTTGACTGAGGGTAGGATCACCACGGGGGACTCTCCCGGCCAGGAGAGCACCACGTGCTACTTCTACTTTTGGAAAAGACTGCAATCAAGATCGTTCCCACGAGGACATTCGAGATCAAGTAAAGGATCTGAGAAATAAATGAAATAGTGAGAAAAATTGAAAGATGTGAATAAAGGAAGTAATAGAACATAACAGCTACTGTACACTCTACTGTTGCCTTTAGTTAGTTTGCCACTCTACTCAGCGTTTTACTGACGTGTTACACTCGTTACCTTTTTCAGGACCAGGTGTTGAGCAGCCAGGGTCGGCGGCTGCAGAGGACGCTGGGCCGAGTAGGGTCCAGTAGAGTTTACCACAGTCTTTTGCACCTCTTTTGTTTCTGTTCTAGTGAGTAGTTTTGTTTTCGCTGTACTTTCCTTACCTGCAGTTCTTGTTATATGATAAATGTTGTTCTACTGTTGTGGTGGTACCTACTGTAGTAGTTTCTTTCCTTACTGCTGTACTTTCTTACTGTTAGTTATATTCATGCTGAATGTGGTTTATTTTACTGTCTTTTGGTTACTTCCTCGTTGGACGACTAGGTCTTGGGATTAGTCGAGTCGGTCCGGTTCTCGTGTCTCGTAGGGACTCGGGAACCGGGTCGTTACAACAGGTGGAAAGAGAACAGTGATATTACAGCCATCACATCAAAGAGTACATGTAACAGAATACAGCTATAAAACTCACTAGTAGGCAGTAGAACTAAAGCTAGGCTCGACTAGGCCCAGCGTCCTCAGCAGCCGGTGGCTTTTGCTGCTCAAATCCCTGACCTATGCAGAATATATTTGACTGGAGTCAGCTAAAGCTAAGTAGAGTGGTGGTTAAGAAGTAACATGCATTAACATAAAGTTTTCCATTTTCTAATTATATTATACATGTGGGTGCGTATAGATCTCTAATTAGGATTTGTTAATCAATCATCTGGTTCCCTATAGGAACGATTTTGCTTGCAGCTTCCCGTGATATAGGATGCCTACGTGGCACTCTCCCGGCCGGGGGAGTCCCACCGTGGTAGTCCTATACTCGGTCTACTACCCCGAGGTCACGGTCGTGACGTAGCGGTGACTACGACACACGTGATAAGCGCGCGGGTAGCTACCCCGCATTGGCATGCGGTCAGTCATTTCCGCTAGTGGGTACGACTCAACGTACAGTGCGGAACAGTGTAGGGCCTTGCCCTCTCAGAACAGAATAAGGGTCTTGCGCCTCCTCAGTCCGTGTACCCTCGTCCGACTACCCCGGTTTGCCCAATGGGCTAACGAGAGTCGGTGTAGGGGGGCCATACCTAGCCCCGGGCCCCCTGGGGAGGATAGCACCCCCCTACACTAAGTAGCTCACCTTGGTACCACATAAATGAGGGCCAGTAAGAGTCATCGTAGAGTGGCCAAACCCACCCCGGGTCCCAACCCAAGGGCGAGAAGCTCCCCTCTACACTACAAGGGATAGTTGCTCTCTTTGGTACCAAATACACGAAGGTCAGCTTTACCTCCCTTAACAGCTGTCCATAGGCAACAAATTCCCAGAACCATCTGGTTCTTCGAGGTATGGTGTTCATGTTTACATTCCCCGTGGGGTTTGAATAGGAATTTCTTTATCACATCTGGGTTGGAATGTTCGGGACAACAGTTCAATTTCCATTTTATTACAGTAGGGGTCCATTTTAGCTAAAAACAGGCAGCTCTTGATTACTCAATCATTCACATACAGTTTCTTCTAGCCCTAGTGTTCATGACAAGACCTAGGGTTCAAGAATTTATTCTCGAATATATGTTTATTCTTTCCTAGGGTTTATCTCAAGTCCTAGCATTACTTACTCACATGTATTAAATTAAAGATTAAGGTTGTAACCACTCTACCTGGGTAACCGGGTGGAATGGGGGCTCGTACAGTGGCTCCCGACGTCTCCACAGGTCCCGTACACCGGACGGACTGGAGACCTGAACATGAATTGATGGGCCAAACGGTTCAGAAGGATATAGACAAGGTATCATTATATAGAAAAACTCGTATGGAAAATGGAGACGATTCGTTTGCGAAAAAGGGTTAATAGTAGGGCCTTACGTGGCCCCAAAACACGCCATCAGGTGGAAATCAGACGTCTGGGAAAGGTCCCAGATGTCTTAAAATAGTTCTCAGGGGTGCCTCTCCTGGTGTTCCACTATCAGACGTCTGGAACTCAATGCCAACATCCAAGGACTTTGTCAGACGTCTGGGGGTGCTCCCAGACGTCTGAAATTGCCTCGGCTATGCTCCCGCCCTCTGACATATACGTACGCTGTCAGGACTTGTCAGAGAGGAAAAGGACGGAAAGTAGATCCCTACCAGACATCTTTCATTACCTTCGGACGCCCGATAAGACGTCTGGGTGTCTCCCCGACCGTCTGATTTTGCGGAAAAATGACTTCCGCGGAATCGCTCTGGCTCTCCTTGCCTGTAGGTGCTGCAGCAGAACGGCGTTGCGCCCTCCTCTCTCGCACTTCCTCTCGCTCGGGTGTTCCACTCTCACTCCGCTCTTGGCTATGGGGTGGCAACGAAGAGGAGGGGGGAAGAGGTATATAACAGGAGAGGAGGTGAGGGGAATGGAGAGGCGAGGATGGGAGTGGAGTGGCGTCGCAGGAGAAGGCGCGGTGAGGCGCGGTGAGGGAGGAAGCATATCGCTCGTACGCTGCATGCTAAAAGCATTTCCAGACGTCTGGTGAACATCCCAGACGTTTGGACAGATGTTTGGTGAACACCCCAGACGTCTTAAATAGCCAAAGGGGTGGTGGGTCGTTTTATGTTCAAAGTAATACTGAATCACCTTGCAGACAATTATGTGATATTAATCAATGTGGGTTCCTTATGACAATATATGTAGGCTCAGATAACGATTCTAACAATCTCCTACTTGGGCTACATATATTATCCATATAACCTCACATTACTTTATAATTGTATCTGCTCAAAACTGTATATCATATAGAAACACACCTCCACCAATCTCGTCCATATTGTGTTAATCATAAGACCAATACGATTTTCGTCACCAAATTTATTTGACTAAACCCTATAATGATCACATATATTAACACAATAATGATATAAATCAAATATAGATACGTAACATGAAAATTACATGTCAATGTGATTCATACATGTTACGACCCGGTTGCCGAATCCCTACAGGACACTAGAATCGGACTGACTCGACTGATCCCAAGACCCAGTTGTCCAACGAGAAAGTAATCAAAAAGCAGTAAAATAAACCACATTCACAATGCAAGCAACTAACAGTAAACAAAGTACAGCAGTAAAGAAACAACTACTACAGTACACACCACCACAACAGTAGAGAATTTTAAACGGTACAGAAATATGAAGTTTATAATAAAAGAGTACAAAAGTGTAACAAATACTCACTACTACAGAAAATGGGTACAAACAACACAAGTACAACTACTTGGATCTACTAGGCCCAGCACCCTACGCAGCCGTAGGCTTTGGCTGCTCAACACCTGGACCTGAAAAAGGTGGTAAGTACGACACGTCAGCGAAATGCTGAGTAGAGTGGCAACCAGCTTGCTAAGAAAAATAGTAAAGGTGGACAGGTAGCTGTTGTTTTTAATTTCTTCTTTATTCAACTAATTATTCTTTCTTTCATTACTTGGTTCATTTATCAGGTCTTTTTCTTGATCTCGAATGTTCCTCGTGGGAACGATCTTGATTTCAGTCTTTTCCGAAAAGTAGAAGTAGCACGTGGTGCTCTCCTGGCTGGGAGAGTCCCTCGTGGTGGTCCTACCCTCAGTCAACCACCCCAAGGTCGCTGACAGACGTTACGGTGACTACGGTACGCGCGATAAACGCATGAGTAGCTACCCTGCACTGGCACGCGGTTAGTCGTTTCCGTTAACGGGTGCGCCCAAAGCATAGCACGAAACCAGTATAAGGCAGAACCCTCTCAGTAACAGGGGTCTAGCCCCTCCACAGTAACCAAACAAGGGTCTCGCCCCTCCATAGTCCGCGCACCCTCGCCTGACTACCCTGGTTTGCCTAGTGGGCCTAACAAGTCGGTGTAGGACGGCTAGCTGAACCCTGGGCCCCGTGGGGTGGCTAGCTCTCTCCCTACACTAGTATCTCTTCTCGATACTATGTACGCGAGGGCCAAAAGTCGATACAAAGTGGCCAGACGTAACCCCGGGTCTCAACCCTAGGGCATCTAGCTCCGCTCTTCACTAAGAGGTAACATGTGCTTCCCTTGGTACCACGTACCCAAGAGACAACACACTTTCCCATTCAATTTTCCAGTTCCGTTCTATTTATTTCCAGGAGCTCTACTCCTAATTCTCCGTCGGATTCATGCTCATGTTTCTCATGCCAAGCCATACTAGGTTTCATCATTTCAGGTTTATTCGCATATAACACGTGTTTCCAATATTCAATCCTTCTATTCCAATTTATATACAGGCAGCTCGTATTTAATTTCAAACAACAGGAATTACATGTAGCAGTTACTAACAACAGTACTCTACATTGCACAGGCAGCTGTTATCCAATTACAGGCAATTGTTATTATTCTACCTACTCAGCCAAGACTGCAATTCAAGCATTCAATATAATCGTTCCAGTGTTTCTAGTCCTAGGATTCATACCATACCCTAGGATCTGTCATTCAATCTAGTGTTTCTGGTCTTAGGATTCATGCCATACCCTAGGATCTATCATTTATTCCAGACATGCAGTTAAGTTTGTAATTAACTAAGAGAAGCTACTCTACACGCAAAATCGGGAGTAATGGGGGCTCGATTGGCAAGTCCACGTGCCTTTGCAACCCCCAAGTCCTCAACAGAACGAGGTCCTAGCACAAGGATCAACCACAAGAAACCACCCAGAACAGGATAAAATTATTTCAAACAAGTAGAGGAACTTATTCTGAGAAGAACGAAACCTTAAACACGGAAATCAGACCTCGAACAGACCGTAAACGGGTCAAAAATGATAACTCTAACTCAAATCAGATGTTTGAAACACCTTTCAGACGTCTTAAAAGGGGTCCAGATCCATACCTCGCTCTGTGCTGCTTCTCAGACGTCCAGGGGTCCTGCTGAACCGTCTAAACCTAGTTCCAAACATCCGACTATCTCTCCAGACGTCTGGAGACGCTCTCCACCGTCTGGTGACTCGCCCAGACGTCTGAACCACGTGGGAGGGCGTGTCCTGCGCCTTCCCAAAGCGAATCCTGCATGCGCGTGCAAAACTCTCTCAACACAGCGCGCAACAAAGCTTCAGCGGAACGACTTGCATGGTCGTATCCGCAAAAAGAAGTATAGGAGGAAATATGTACCTCTTAGTCATCTGGAGCTCCCTCCAGACATCGTCCACATCGTCTGAATGTAGGTCCAGACGACTGATTCTGGGAAAATTTTCCCAGAATCAGAACCTCCTTCGTCTTCTTCCCGTTGCGCGCGGCCGCGTCGCGCTCGTCCGCCTGCTGCCCGAGCTGCAGCAGCACCGGGGGAAACCTCCCCAGCACAACGCTCCTCCGCGAGCACGTCGGCCGACCTCGAATTGCTCCGGCGAGGTCTCTCTCTCACAGCTCGCACGCTCTCTTCTCTTCCCTCTCGCTTCACCTCTCCTCTCTGCCACAGCACCTGGCAGCAGTTGCTGCTTTCTCTTACTCTCGCTCTCGTGCTGGAGGAAGGAGGAGACGGATGGAGTGGGGTGGCATGAGGGAGAGGACGGGGGTATTTGTAGGTGCGAGGGAAAGGGTCCTGCAAGTCGACGAGGGGAGAGAAAGAGAAGAGGGCGGCTGGGTTTCAATCTGCGCGCGGCACGCGTGCAGACTCGCGATCGTACGCACGCAAAAATTAATTTCCAGACATCTGGGAAGGCGTCCAGACATCTGACCAGAAGTCTGGACCGACTCCCAGACGTCTTAAAGTGTTTTGATGTCACGGGTCTTAACAATACATATCTATTTTCGACTTATCCAACTTTATCATAACAAGAGATCAAAAAATGATATTGAATGAGTTTAAAGAAAAATGAAATTGAATTGCAAAAAATATAAACATGTCTATACATAACGAACACCAAATAAAACAAACTCCCACTGAACTGTAGTATCATGAAAATGATACGACACCCATTCGGGCAACATGCTCATGAATGACCTTAGGTGGTAGACACTTAGTGAGTGGATCCACAATCATGGAGTAAGTTCCGATGTGTTCAATGGACACTTAGCTTTCCTTAACAGCCAGAAACTTTATATCAATGTGTTTCGACCTCAACGAACTTCTGTTGTTGTTGGAATACAGTATCGTCGAATTATTGTCACAGTAGATTTGTAGTGGTCTTTCAATGCTACCCATAATGCGTAAGGATGTGATAAAATTTCTAAGCCATATTCCCTAATTCGAGGATTCAAAACATGCTATAAATTCTTCGTCCATTGCAGAGGTAGATATCATCGTTTGCTTAGCACTCCTCCATGACATAGCTGCTCCCACTAATAGAAAAATATAGCCCGAAGTGGATCTTCGGCTATCCTGACATCAAACAAAATTGGAGCTGAATACTTGAAGACCTTCAATGTATTTAATCTCTTGTATGTGAGCATGAAGTCTTTTGTCCTTTGAAGATACCGCATAACCCATTTGTCTACATTCCAATGATTGAGTTTAGGATTACTTAAGTATCTGTCCAACATGCCAACAATGTATGCAATATTTGGCTGTGTGCAAACTTGTGCATACATCAAACTTCCCACTGCTGACACAGGGAATGTTCTCCATTTCCTTAGCTTCGACCTGATTCTTAGGGCATTGATTAAGAGAGAATTTATCTCCCTTAGCCACATGAGTGTCTCATGCCTTATAGTTTTCCATGCCATATCTCTTTAGAATGGTTTCAATGTAGTTCTTTTGTGATAATCCCAGAATACCTAGAGAGCGATCTAGGTGTATTTGGATTTGTAATACAAAAGAAGCTTTACCAAGATCCTTCATCTCAAATTTTTTTGAAAGAAATCTCTTGATTTCAAATAGCAAACCATTATCATTACTGGCAAGTAATATGTCGTTGACATACAAAATTAGGAAAACATGTTTGCCCTTATCGAATTTATGGTATATGCATTCATCAGCCAAATTTGTCTCAAAACCAAATGAGACAACAACCTGATAAAATTTATAATACCACTAATGTTAAGCATGCTTTAATCCATAAATGGCTTTCTTTAATTTGCAAACCGTTTTCTTTGCATGACATAATGCAAAGTGTTCTGGTTGCGCCATATATATTGTTTCATTAATGTCACCACTAAGAAACACTATTTTCACATCCATCTGGTGTAACTATGACTATATATATTGTTTCATTAATGTCACCATTAAGAAACACTATTTCCACATCCATCTGGTGTAACTCTAACTTAAAATGAGCCATCAAAGCTTTTATGGTTCTAAATGAGTGTTTCGAAGAAATAGGGGAGAATGTCTCTTTGAAATCAATGCCTTCCTTTTGAGTGAAGCCTTTCACAACAAGATGAGCCTTATACTTATCCACATTGCCCTTAGGAATTCCTCTTGGTTTTAAAAATCCATTTACAACTAATGAATTTTACACCTTCAGGCAATTGAACAAGTTCCCAAATGTCATTGTCATTCATTGATTTCATTTCCTCATTCATAACAATGGTCCATTCTTGGGAACAAGAACTCTGCGTGGCTTGTTCAACCGAAATGGGATCCGTATCCATTTGGTTTGTCTTATGTTCTTAAAGAAATACAACATAATCAATTGAAATTGTACTTCTCGTTTCCCTTGTGGATCACCTCAATGGTGCTTCCTAATTACTTTGACGTTGTTGAGTTTGATCCATAGGGAGATTTTCAACATTACCTTCATCCCTATTGTCACTGGAATGACATTAGGAATGGGGACTTGACCATGTTCAATATTATCTTAGGAATAGGGTAACTGTCCTGAAAAGTAATGTGCCATTACCTCTACCCAAACCAACATCCTAAAAGAAATGGGCATCCCTCGTTTCAAAAAACGAGCGAGTCTCAGGGACAAAGAACTTATATTCCTTAGACAGTTCCGAGTACCCAACAAAATAGCAACTGACCGTTCTTAAGTCTAATTTTCTTTCATTAGGATTATAAGGCCTTGCCTCAGCTGGGCAAACCCAAATATGAAAGTGCTTAAGACTAGGTATTTTACCAGTCCACATTTCATATGGGGTTTTAGGCACTGCTTTTATGGGTACCCTATTTATAATGTATGTTGTCGTTTTTAATGCTTCTCCCCAAAGGGACTCTGCAAAGAAGTATGACTAATCATGCTTCTTACCATATCGTTAAGAGTCCTATTGTGCCTCTCTACAACACCATTCATGCTAGGTGTCCCTAGCATGGTGTACTGAGGCACAATGCCGTATTCCTTTAGGAAGGAAGAAAAAGGTCCTTGTCATTGTTCGCTCAATCCATCATATCTACCGTAGCACTCATCACCACGGTCAGATTTGACAGCCTTAATCATTTTCCCAAGTTGATTTTCAACTTCGGCCTTATAGGATTCTAACACATCCAAAGACTATGATTTTTCATTAATCAGATATAGGTATCCATGCCTAGAGTAATCATATGTGAACGTCATAAAGTATTGTTGACCATTCCATGAAGCCGTAGGAAATAACCCATAAATATATGTATGAATTAATTCTAATACTCCAGAAGCTCTTATGGCATTGATGAGGTGTAGCTCATCATAGCTAAAATGCCCAAGTTAGGCTAGAAACGAGGTTAAAACACTATCTATTAACACAAGAAATGGGTTAAGTGTGAGATTTATGGAAAAAGACCTAAAATACTCAATTTGTCCTAAAAACGCATAATGAGGTCAATCTTGAGATGTTCTATACCTATGTACATAGATGATTTGAATGCCAATTGAATACAATTTGAGCTTAAAATTACAAATTAATGGTTGGATTATGTTCTAATATGTTCAATTCATATACCATAAAAATTACATTGCATTTAGACATCACTAGGACCTTCAATTAAGGTTTTACATTTAGATCCTTAAGCCTTCACATTTCATTCACTTAAAATGCATCAGGGACTTCTTTGCAAACCGCCAAGGATCTTCATGTCATGATTTCTACCATTAATGGGCTCTACTTGGAATTATCATATCGGTTCGTCAATTGGGTTTGAATACAATTCCTCCAATAGACCTAGGAAGCTCACCTCGTGCACTATTCATCGATGATGAACTCGGTGCACCAGAGTCGTCCATCCCTTGCACTGTTGATCCAATGGTGGATCCTTATCGAATCGGCCAGTGCCGATGCATACATGTTCGCTATCCTTTAAGGTCACATCTGACGGTCCACTTTTGCTCCAAAATCTTTTCGCGCTCCAAACATTCACCCCCTGTCGTGGATCTTAAACGACTCACACTTGCAATTGCTAGTAGCTTGAGCCTTCTCCAACTTATTTAAGGGGCACCCCTGAGATCCATGGCTCCTTTATCAACTCCCTCCACCCAGAGCTGATCAATTGTCCTACCTCTAGCTCTTATTTCTCCTTCCTCACTATTGGTGACAGCAATAGCCTTATTCCTTCCTCTTCATTGCCACATCAACCTACTGTGCATCCACAGATCCCATTCGTCCGTTGGAGTCTTCTTCCTCCGTTCGTCACTGCAGTGAACGACTATAGCTTAGAGGTCCCCTTTCATCCTTATAGTTTAGGATTTTTAATCGCTTTCCTAGGTTAGATTTACTGGTTTCTTAGATCATAGTAGTTTAGTTAGAACATTTAGATTAGAATTTGCTATTCAATTACATTAGATTAGGAGTAGATTAGTGTATATTTAATCCTTTGCCAATGTACCATCTCTGATCAATTCCGATCAGAGAGGATGTCACACTCATCCATATCGATCCACTGACCTTCCTCTTGATTTCACGATCATGTTCTTCCACTCTCCTCACAGTTATTGTTCACAGTTCACCCACACCACTAGGACTCCTATTAGATTTGAGGCTTAGTAGCTATTAGACCTAATAGGGAGTCAAATCCACCTGAGGGCTATCCCATCCACTTCATCTGATCACAATAGCCCTCCCTGTGCTCTAAATTGTGCTAATTTGATCAATTGAGTTCGATTTGATTTTTGGATATGATTGAGAAATATTTGATGCAATCATGTTTTTATCAGCTCTAATTGATCAAATTGAGCTAATATTTGTTTAAATGGATTTAATGAGAATGATCTAAGCTATTCTAATTTGAATTTTATCGTCTAATTTAATTGCGCCTACATTCTACCTTAGGTACTGTTTTGTTCTTATTTGAGGTTCTCGCAGCGATCTAATGAATTCCTAAGCATTGCCTACCCTTCCTGAACACCAATTAATGGTGTGTAGGAAGTATAAGTGATCAAATCACCTTGGCGATCACATATCAAAATCTGCATAATATTGATCCACACCTGCTGACCCAAGATTTGACTGGAAATTTTGATTATTTGAATCAGAATATTCTTGATCCCACCACGACAAACATTTATGCTCTCCAGGAGCAATTTAGAAATCCCTTCAACACTTACAATTAGAACTGGAGGACCAACCCGAATCACTCCTGGAGAAACTCGAACTCGATTCCATTTCCCAAACAAAATCATTTTGGGAATTATGGGCAACCTGCATATCAACCTGGACCATCCTAGGAAGATATTAATACTCAGGTCATGAAAACTCTGCAAGGTATGTAGAATCAAATGATAGAAGTAACCCGCATGATTACCAACTTGCAACACCAAGTTAAGGTTACTCCTTATCATCGACCTGTTGGAAATTTACCTTCCCAACCCATGCCCAACCCGAATAACCAACGGAATCAGTTCCAAGGTGGATATCACAGTCAACCCATTCAACCAGCACCTCAGCATCCCCCGGGTTCCAATAACAGTCAGGCTTCCCATCCTCATCCTAGAAACAACCAAACTGCAAATGCAGTTACTTTGAGGAATGGGAAAGCACTCAAGACCCCCCGCCTGTTAAAGAGATTCATTTCAATGAAAAATAGATCAACTCTTCCCCATCTTCCTCTAACACTATTTAGGAACCTAATAATGCATAATAGGGAAACCCTGCACCATCTCCACAAGCCCTCAATTCTTCACCAAATAAGAAAAAGAAAAAATCTGAGCCCACTGATAAGGAATTAATCGATTTATTTAGGCAAGTTAAAATTAACATCCCTCTCTTAGATGCCATAAAATACTTCCTTACCTATGTAAAATTTCTAAAGGATTTGTGTACCCTAAAAAGGCAGCCCTGAAATTTAGGAAAGGTGATCCTTCTTGATGCAGTCAGCTCTGTTGTGCAAAGCCGACTGCCTCTTAAGAGAAAAGATCTAGGCGCCTCCCTGATTCAAGTTATTATTAATGATACTTCCTTTGATCACGCCTTGTTAGATCTCGGTGCCTCAATTAATCTTATCCTTACAATTGTTTTTGAGGAAGTTAAGATCGGAGAATTAAAGCCTGTTGAGGTTACTCTTCAATTAGCAGATCGATCTACAATTAAACCAAGGGGAATTGTTGAGGATGTCATTGTCCGGGTCAAAAATTGTCTATTTGCAGTAGACTTTTTGGTCCTGGACATAGAGGTACCGGAAGCATTAAAGTTTGCCCCTATAATTCTTGGAAGACCATTCTTAGCCACTGCCCGTGCAGATTTTGATTGTGATTCTGGTAAAATGAATATCATGTGTAGCGGTGAATCTGTAACCCTAGATATTTTCCAAGCTTCTAGGAGGTTCCAAGAACCTGATTTCTTTGATGACTCGGATTCAGAAATGGAAAATTTAGCGGAGGAAACTTTGTAGATTTCACATTTAGGTTCCTCTTTTGCCATTAACACGGTTCCTGAACAATCCACTTCCTCTCACCCTTCCACCCTAACCACACATTCAGCTTACACTCCAGTTGACCCTTTCACTCTCACTTCACCACTAACACAAAGCAGAAATTCTTTCGGAGCCGGGCCCACAACTGGAATTAAAACCCTTGCTTGACTCCCTTAAATATGTTTTCCTGGGTCCAAATTAGACCCTGCCCCTGATTATAAATTCTGGACTTACTGGGGTGCAAGAACACAAACTTCTCCAGGTTTTGAGTAAGTATCAGAAAGCTATTGGTTGGACCCTTTCTGATCTTAAGGGTATTCATCGATCCTACTGTACACATCGTATATATTTAGAGGATGATTCTCGCCCCTCCCGCCACCCACAAAGGCACTTGAACCCTAATACGCAGGAGGTGGTAAAAAAGGAGATTATTAAGTGGCTTGGTGCCAATATCATCTACCCCATTTCTGACAGCTCTTGGGTTAGTGCAACACAAGTAGTGGCCAAAAAGGCTGGACTAACAGTTGTCACCAATGACAATGGGGAGAATATAGCCACTCGAATCGCCTCTTCTTGGCGCGTGTGTATTGATTACAGAAAATTAAACACCGCCACCAAGAAGGACCATTTTCTGCTCCCCTTTATTGATCAAATTTTGGAACAGTTAGCTGGACGAGATTTTTACTATTTTCTGGACAGTTATTCTGACTATAATCAGGTAGTGGTTCATCATGAGGACCAGGACAAAACAACTTTCACCTGCCCCTTCGGTCTTTGCAATGCACCTGCGACTTTTCAAAGGTGTAAGCTTGCAATATTTTTGAACCTGGTAGGTGAATGCTTAGAAGTCTTTATGGATGACTTCTTTGTTTTTGGAGATTCTTTTGACCATTGTCTCAAGAACCTTGAAAGAACTCTCCAAAAATGCATAGAAGTCAATCTGGTCCTCAGTTGGGAAAAAAGTCATTTCATGGTCTAGGAAGGTATTGTCTTGGGCCATGTTATTTCAAAACAAGGAATTGCGGTAGATAAAGCAAAAATAGATGCTATATCTAAGCTCCCACCGCGCACTACTGTAAAATAGATCAGATCCTTTTTGGGTCATGTGGGTTTCTATCGTAGATTCATACAAAATTTTTCTCAAATCTCCAAGCCCTTAAGTCAACTTGTTACTAAAGACCAGGCATTCGATTTCAATGACAAATGCCTGGAGAGTTCTTTGAGGTTGAAGAAGAAAGTTGCCGAGGCACCAATTTTGCCGGGACCTGATTGGAATAGTCCCTTTGAATTAATGACAGATGCCTCAGATTTTGCTATGGGGGCCGTTCTAGGGCAAAGAATTGGCAAGAAGCCCATTGTGATCTATTATGCTAGCAAAACTCTTGATGATGCACAACGGAATTACACGGTTACTGAAAAAGAACTTCTTGCCATTGTATTTGCCTTAGAAATATTTAGATCTTATCTTTTGGGGTCGCATGCCACTGTATATACTGACCACTTAGCACTTAAATATTTGCTGACAAAAAAAGATGTGAAACCCCGCCTTATCCGTTGGATCCTGCTGCTCTAGGAATTTGACCTTGAAATCAAGGATAAGGCGGGATCGCAAAATGTAGTGGCCAACCATCTCTCTTGTCTTATGACGAATGACATAATGACCCCACCTGATCAATTCCCTGATGAAAGCATTTTAGCTGCCACCACCCTCCCTTGGTTTGCACCCATCGCGAACTATTTAGCAACAGATCGAATCCCCACTGATTGGCCAAAAACAAAAGGGATAAGTTCTTTGCTGACATTAAATACTATTTTTGGGAGAAGCGTGAGCTTTTCCACATTTGGGCCGATCAGGTCGTTCGACGATGTGTCCCTGATTCTGAAATCCATGATATTCTGACACATTGTCATTCAATGGCTTATGGCAAACATTTTTCGGGCAAGAAAACTGCAGCTAAAATCCTTAATGAGGGATTCTTTTGGCCTAGCTTGCACAAAGATGCTCATAATTTTGCTCGGTCCTGTGTGCGTTGCCAGAGCATCGACAACATGACTCGGAAGGATATAATGCCCCTTAATCCTATTTTAGCGGTTGAAATTTTTGATGTATGGGGCATTGACTTCATGGGATTGTTCATTCTTCTCTGGTGGGTATTTATATATACTAGTCGCAGTCGACTATGTTTCCAAGTGGATAGAAGCAATACCCACCTGCACTAATGATCATCGTGTGGTTGTCGAATTTCTTAAGAAGAATATTTTCTTAAGATTCGACATTGCAAAACCCATTATCAGTGACGGAGGCTCACATTTCACTCATTCACAATTCCGTCACCTTCTTTCTAAATATGGGATTAATCACAAAATTTCCAGACCTTATCACTCCCAAACAAATGGCTAGGCAGAAGTTTCTAACTGGGAAATCAAAAATATTTTAGAAAAGATGGTTAGGCCCGATCGTAAAGACTGGTCTACCAAATTGGACGACGCTTTATGGGCCTACCATACTGCTTTTAAAACCCCACTCGGCATGTCTCGCTTCCGTTTGATTTTTGGGAAGGCATGCCATTTCCCGGTAGAACTCGAACATAGGACTTTTTGGGCAATAAAACAATTAAACATGGATTTATCTAACGCCAGTATCCCCAGAAAACTACAATTAACTGTATTGGAAGAATTACGTAATTTTTCAAATGAAAATGCGTGGATTTATAAAGACCGAACAAAGAAATTTCATGATAAATACATTATTCAGAAACACTTTGACGTTAATCAACGCGTTTGGATTTTTTATGCTAGGTTACGTATTTTTCCTAGAAAATTAAAATCCAAATGGATCGGCCCCTTTATTGTCCTTAAAACTTATCCATACGGTGCTATTGATCTTTTTGATCCCAAAACTAATACGACATTTCAAGTCAACGACCAATGTTTGAAGCCCTATTTTGATCATACCCCGAATCTTCCGTCTGAATCTTTCGATTTCACCGAACCAACCACAGCTGATCACTGATGCACACTACGCCTGGATGAATGGCGTAAAATATAGCACTGGATGGGAGGTAACCCATCATTTTCTTTCTACTTCTTTTTCTTTCTTTTCCCTAGGTTTTGATTATCCTAATGCATGAGGACATTGCTTTTTAAAATTTTGACGATCGAATTAGGATTTTCAAAACCTAAAGCCATGCATTTTTTTAGTCATCTTTATTTTCTGACATGCATACCCAAAAAAATAAAAATATTGAAAACTTTTTAAGAAAAATTTTGAAATCGGGACTAAGGTAAAAAAAAATCGCTTTTGGTACAATGGGATTTAGTCTTTCACAAACTAGGGATGTGGATGTGGATCTAATCATTAGAATCTCAGGGTCTATTTTTGGACTAGATTAGCTATCCTTCTCCAAAATTCGACCTTAACTCGTGATAGTTCAGGTGACTTAATCCTCTTTTGTAATATGGAAAGTATCTGGCTTAGTTTCTTATTCAAAAACTTGCATTTCTTGCGAAACTTTCTTTGTCAAATTTCACACACAAGCCAACACCTAAAAATTGCTAAATTTTTTTTTTAGAAAAAACCCCTTGTTTTGACTTAGTAAAAGTCTGAAGCAGATCATTGGTTTGACTTTCCCCCACCGAGAAGGCGGAAAATACCTCCTTTTAGGATGAGATGCCAACATGTTACCGCCGCGGAGCTGCTCCATATCTATATTTCATATCTTTAGAGGGAGCATTAATGCGCATTTCAGCAGCTCAGGTGTCTTGGATGGTGCTCTACCTATAGTGTTGGAGCAAGAGCTTGAGTTTGCTTGAAGCACCCCTTTACAATGCATTGTGTTCTGGGGTTGTGAGCTCCCAGGTGGTGTCATGGACGGTGCTATCTCGAAATATTGGCGCTAGAGCCCCCTCGAGGATTTGTAATGGGAATGATGATCCCGACACATCTGTTGTAAGACTAAGCTAGAAATAAGCATGGGGGACAAAAAAAAAAGTTTTAAACCAAAAACATGCCCTTATAGATGTTGGCTTTTCACAAGAACATGCATAAGATGTTGAAAGTTATTGCAAGTTGCGAATCGGATTCAAGAGCTAGAAAAATTCTAAAAATAGAAATTTCAAGTCATCTAAATTAACAAGGGGTTAATCTGGGAGTTTTCTGGAGGATATATTGATCATGTTTTGTCTAATTTTTGGATTCGAAAATAAATATCGATGTTTATCTTTAACAAATCCCGTACCTCTTATGTTTTTGAAACCAACCAAGTCCCTTAATCTTTTTCTCCTCAAAAGTAAAAGAAATTAGATTTCCCAAAAATTTCATTTTGTAAAAATTTAAGTTTTGCTAAGAGACTAGCAAAAGATAAGCACGGAGGTGTGATAAACGCCAGTTTATCATCATTTTTATGCATTAAAATAAATCTAGCTCTTAGGAATTTGCTCCGCAAACGAGTTTTTTGGGTTGCATTTAGGCGTAAAATAGTTTAGGCATTGATGTTGACGCAATTATTGAGGGTAAAATGTCTATTCGTGCATGTTCCTAGGCTTAGATTTGCATTTCATGTTGTAAATATTACATAGCATGCATCATTCTGCATTTAGAGTAGTTGTATATAATTTACGTTAATTGTGTCCTTTTTGTGGTCAGGAGAGAAGGATATTTATTTCGGGGCCAAGGATTGATGATACGACCATATGGATTTGATCAAGATGATGATCGGAGTCCAACGCCTCCGAGATTGCCTTGATCAGAGTCCCGTAGCACCATTGCAATCCGAGGGAGATAACGGCCAAGGGACTAGATGACATAATTCGGAGTTTCAAATGATAAATCCGACCACGCGGATGGATTTGAGTTGACAATCACAGCCTAACGGCGCAAAAATCAACTCAATTCGACCTCTATAGTAGCCCCTACAATGAAAAGAAGATGGATGACCCAGACTGCACCATGTGGTGCCGCCTAGGCCACCTATGCGTGCGCGCGCGGTAGCGTGGGCGTGCGTGCGCATGCGAAGGCACGTAGGCGCACAGCGCAGTGCGTGATGCGCGCGCGACAAATAGCGCGCACAGCGCCGTGCCAGTGGAGCAAGGGGTGGGTGCGTGCTTGGTTGGCGCCAACCTACAGCGACGCATGAGCTGTATCTAAAGCGATGCTTATAGTCATCACTAATTCTTCGCGCCCTAACAAAGCCAGCTGTGGGCGTAAGCGGGCATGAGTTGCCTACAGCGACGCTTCCAGCAACGACCTGGAGGTCACTAATGGTCCCATACCTATTTTTGCCTCTTCTCCTCCACTATAAAAGGACCTTCACCCCCTCCCTTCCAAGCCATCTTTACCTACTATACTCCCACCTACTCCCAAGCTCTAGCAAGCCTACCAACGCTTTGTTAGAGCTTGCTCTCAAGCTCCCAAGGCTTCTATTAGTGTAGCGAACCTCTGCCTCACCAAATACTCCTCCAACTTCCCATCCCCATTCATAGGTCGGCTTGGAGCTGTCCTCCCACCTCCATTCCAGTAGGAGATCATCTCCGCCTTCTCACCTCCATTTCGGAGCCACGTTGAAGCTTTCCTCTACCCGACGTCCTCCTGCATCTCACCTCCGTCGTCTCGCTCCCCACCTCCTTCATTCGAGCTTCCGCCAGGCACCGTCGTCTCGCCAAACAGCTGATTCGGGAGATTTCCTCTTACCCCCTTCACTTTTTATGCTTTCATAGTTGATTGTAATTGACATTGAAGTGATAGCTATTCCATATTTGTTCCATCTCTATTTTGTGATTCCTTTGCTCGTTTTCTTCTTACAAAAATACAAAAAAATAACAAAATCCTAAAATGCCAAAAACAAACAAAACAAAGCACGATTTTCACTTAAAGTAAACGTCGCCTCCCTGTGTTCGACCTGGGACTCCCTTGGAGTTTCGGTATAAATTTTATTTGATCGACGTGCTTTGCAACTACGGCGATGGGTTACTTGTAACCTTGATTTCAAACTCGCGAAACCCGTGCGACTAGGCATGCATTGCACTTGTTATTTTATTTTTGATGTGTTTCTTGGAGTGTTAGGGATAAATAGAGAGTCAGATCCCCAGAACCCTGGCACTTGGGAAGGCAACTATTGAAGGGGAAGCTCAATCAAGCTAGGACTCAGCTAATTCCAACTCATCATGGTTAGATACCAGCTCCCTTAGACTAGGGTTAGCTCCATTCAGCTCCATTCAGCTCATTTTTGCTGAATGGTAGCTCAAGAGAGCTCATCTTAGCTCCCCTAGCTCAGGTCTGCTTAGATCTAGCTCAACTTAGTTGAGTCTAGCTCATCTCAGCTTCTTTTAGTTCACAGGGAGCTCTAGCTAGCTCAACTGAGTTGACTAGAGTTCACCTCAACTCAACCTAGTTGAGTCTAGCTCATCTCTGCTCCCTTCAGCTCTCTGGGAGCTCCAGCTAGCTCAACTAGGTTCACATGAGTCCATCGCAACTTAAGCTCAGTCCGCCTCAGCTCCAGCCAGCTCACAATAGCTAGCTTTGGAGTCCTCACCAGAGGCAGTCCCAGCTCAACCTAGCTCCAGCTAGGTTGAAGCCAGCTCAACTAAGCTCAACTTCCCAAGCTTTGCCACTTGCACAAAAACTAAGTAGCTAAAGCTCAGTAGTTGAGCTCCCCTTCAAGCTACCTTAGCAGACCTAGCTTTAGCATAATTGCCATCAGCTCCAGAATATTCTTCTCCAGCTCTCCTCCATAAAACCATAGCTCCTCCACCTCTACTCTACTAGCTAAGCTACCTTAGCTAGCTTAACTAAGCTCCAGCTCTACCTAAAAGTCCATGGCCTTCCACTCCACCTTACCCATAACTAACCCTAACCTAACCCACTCCCTTTTGGCACCAACCCACCATAACCACCACCTTAGACACCCCTTCATGTTGGCACTAAAAAGTCCTAGACATCCCTTCATTTTGGCACCAACATGAGTCTCCATCCTAGCCTTACACCTCACCCTATATACACATCTAAACCCTACACATAACCCCCTTCTAGAAACCTTAAAGTGGCACCACCTAACCCCCCTTTTAACCCACCTAAAATGGCTCCAACTCCACCTAAACCTAACCTCCATGCAACCCTTCATGTGGTGCCAAATAACCTACACCCTCCACCATATAACCACCACCTAAAGGCCTCATCCTAACCCTTCATTCACCTCCACGCCAACCTTAACCCTTAACCCCAAAAGAGTTGACGCCAACATCCTAACCACCACCTAACACAACCTTACAAATGGCACCAACTTATCCTCTCCCTCCATATTGTAACCACCACCACATTACTCTATCTCCACCGTACGAAACCTAACCTACCCTTAACCCTAGCTCCTACATAGGGTTGGCGCCGAAAAGCATGCAACCCCCTACCTTGGTGCCACCAATATCAACCCTTGGATCCTATAACCACCCTCTATAAGCCATCCTAGCCCTTCATCCATTAACTACCCCTACCCCATCACCACTTCTATATAAACCCCTTACTACCACCATTAAAGGACACCCTTGGCTACAATTTTCTACCCATATTTCCACATACATAGAAGGTCAAGAGAAGAAGAAGAAGATTAAGGGGATACTCTGTCCCCTTGGTGCCTTCCCCTCTTCTCTTGCCTCTTGTGCCTACGCCAGCCAAGGAAGGAAGCCAGGCATTGGAGGACAACCTAGGGTACACACCTACCCTAGGAAGTGGAGGATTTGAGGGTGGTATTCTACCACCCTTGGAGGAGGAATCAAAGGTGGTCCACGCCACCTTAGGAGAAGCCTTTGAAGGTGGAATTCCATCCACCTTGGAGGAGTCAAGCATGCCCCCCTTGGGCTTGCTAGGAGGAGACTATCTCTGGTTCAAGAAAATGAGGAGGACCCTTTTTAACTACGGGAGCAGCCGCAGTTGGAGAAAGGAGCATTCCCTCTTCACCATCATCATCCAAGATTTGTGTTTTAATTTTTGTAGTTTTACTTTTTCATAGAGAAGCTTTCCTCTACTTTTGTAAAACAGAAATCCGCTTAATATTAACTTGCCTTTTCTACTTGGTGTAGCTTCTTCTTACTTTAGTTTTTTTTTTCTTTAAGACTTTCACTCCCTCTTCTCAATTAGCCTAAGGCCTTCACGCACCAAGGGTGAGCTTGAGAAGAGGTCTTTCTTATCAGCTAGTAGTTAAATTAGATTTAGTCTTTTTCTACCACCATCTTGCGATTGCCCCTTTATTTAAAAAACCTAAAAAAATATATATATATTTGAAAAGACCAAAAAGAAAGGTGATTTCCTCATTTCCAAGCAATAGATTGATTTATCAAATAGTTGCCTCCTTGGACGACCCTAGATACTCCCCTATCTTGGTTACAAATTTTAAAAGCGAACGGCTTTACGCGTTGCAACGACTTAAACCATAGTCTTAAAAATCACGTAATTTTTCATATCAGTACGCTTCCTTCCCAGAGGCATCCTTCAATAGATTGAAGAAATCAAACATGTGCTATCATAGCTCGACCACAATTGAGATCCAGTCACAACCCTATACCAGCCACAGTGTACAGATTTCCAATGAAGTGCATGGTTTTGATACCACCAAAGGTTGTCATGGCCCAAAATTCGATGCCCCAACAAGCATCAGAGTTCCGAAAAATGGCAACAGAAGAGGTGCTGGTTGGCAGAGGGCGATTCTCGTGCGTGTTTTGAAAATAGAGATTTCGTTGTAGTATATTAAGCAAAAACGCTTGTCAAAATAATTTATAAAGATAATGAGACTTGGAGTCCCGATCGTTCATCTCTGGGAGGTGTTTATGGAAATGCAAATTTGAAATCAATCTCACTCACTCTACTTGCTTAAAATCGCACATCGATTTATACTAAATTCGTATTTATGCACGACATGCTTAGTTGCCAGAATATCAGAAACTAAAACATGCAACTTCAATCACCCAAAAATGTTGCAACATGGCTCATGGTGATTTTCATAAATATATATATATATAGAAAGATTTTCATTGATTCATGATGGTGTTTGCGACATAAAGCTTATGGAAAGCTTGTAGAGGAATGCTTGAAAACATAAATCTAGCTAGCAGAAAACGATCGCATACATGAATCTACGGGGTATTATGCATGCATCGTTGGGGGAGAATTTAGAGCTACACTATTAAGCAGTAAATAAAGAATTAAAACTATGAAGAGTTATAATCTAATCTATCAGAACTAAGGGCATTTAGAGGTGGGCTCCGATGGCCTTTGACTTGGTTGAGAGGAGGAGGGGCGGCCAATGGTGCTTAGGCTGACCCTTGGAGAGAGGTTGAGGAGGTGATCCAACTTCTTGCCATGGAGATGGTGGTGGCCATGGTGAAGCTACTCGTGAAGGTTGAGTGGAGGTGGAATGAAGCTAAGCTAAAATGGAGCCAAGAGTGAATGGGTGCAAATGGCCACCCCTTAAATCTTTTTATAGACCTAAGGGAGACTCTCTAGAGAAGTGTGGAACTCTCTAGAGAGAGCTCCAAGTGTGACCGTCCAAGGAGAGAGAGAGGGTGGTTCTTAGATCCACCAAAAGTGGATCTAAGAGAAGACTCATCCTTGGTTGCTATGTTTGGCAACCAAGGTGGCGCCACCTTTGGAAGGTCCTAGAATACTCTAGGTGGTGTGGGAGTGCGTGAATGAGTGTGTGTGTGTGGTCGTGCCCTAAGTGGTTAGGTGGGTTAGGATAGGTTCTAATGGGTTTAGGTCTAGGTTAGGTCTCACATTAGGGTTGCAAACCCTAATTCACTAAGGCAAAGTGAAAGTAAACTTAATAAAAGTTTAATTGGGTGTGTGGAAACCTAATTGAGTAAAATAACTCAATTAAGTTAGGTCTAGGTCAATTAGACTCTCACTGAGTCCAATTGGACAGTGTGTGCTAAGATTAAGGCTCAATTGGACTCAATGAGTCCAATTGAATAGGCTGATGGAATTAACTAGGATCCAAGTCAATTAGGTTTAGTCAGGACCTAATTAGGTCCTTAGGGAGGCATAGAGGTGATGTACTAGGGTTAGGGCACCTTAATTTAGGTTCCTAGGGGGTTAGAATTGGGTTTAGGGAGCTAGAGATCCAAGATCAAGGCTTGAATCTCAAAAAAAGGTCTGGAGGGAAATTTTGGACGTCCAATAAAGTTATCAAACGTCTTATAATGAAAAATTAGAAGTCCAGACTTATTGTTTGGACGTCCAATCATAGTCAGGGGGGATTCTAGGTTTTGTCTTGGGTATTCTGTAGAAATTGGCCATCTGACCAAGTGTCTAGACGTCCAATAACATTGCGGAAGTGGGTTTAAGATGTGCGAGAGTTGGCTAAGGGTTCTGGATGTCTTATAACTCATCTGGATGTCTAGATAGAGGATGGAATTAGGGTTTAAGGTTTCCTAGGGTGCGGTGACCTAATCTAAGAGTGGCTAAGGCTTGGGGAGGCTTCTAGGTTGTCGTAAGGCTTGGATGGACCTAAGTTCTTCACAATTTATTGCTTTATTCCTACTTAATAGAATAGCATACCTTAACTACCTTACATTATTATCTACTACATCTAATTTAGGTCTTTCGCTCCAGCTCTGCTGCAACACCAGCTATTCTTTATTCTTCAGATCCAGCTTTAGATCCAACTTTAGATCTAGCTTCTGATCAGCTTATTACCTGCAATTGACATAATGCACCTAATTAGTACATTATAGCATTATTTTATGCATAGCTAAAAGATAGCAGTAAAGGTGCTAGTAATGCTTATGCATGCATGCATTACCCTAACTTATGCTAAGTCCTAGCCTAATTCTAGACAATTAAGACCCATGATTGCTGTGCAATCACTAGTTTATTTAATTCAGGTTGTACCAAACTAAGTCGAGCTACAGAAAAGTTCCATTTAACAAGAAAATGGAAGAAAGTATCGGGAGAATGGCACACAAGTAATAATGTAAAGCAATAACTAAACATGCACTAAGCATGAATTTACTTTAAAATCAAAACATAAAAATTACCTACCAAACATCTCGTCAAAACCTACGCAACGACAAACCCTGCCCGTTGACGGCTCGTGATGGAAACAACTTGAAATTAGGTAAGAAAGTAGGGATAAGCCAATCGGCTCAGTAGGGAATGAACAACATTTGTATTACAACAGAACTCATGGTAGTGTACAATTTCACTAACTGACTAGATCCCTAGCCCACAAGTAGCACCCTAGGTTTCAACTCCCAAACCCAATTGTATCTAACCAACCATCATGGTCTAAACCCATTAATTGAGTTGCCCCCTTTTCCTGTTATTTACAAATATAAAATTTATTATCTTACTTGCCTCAGTTATTAGATTCTGGGAATCATCCGTCTCTACTAGAGGAGATTAAGATGCTTCCTTTCCTTGGATTTTCCACCCTGATAGTCTCGCCTTGGCCAAGGTAGAGGCTAGCAAGTCTGTTGATCCTCAAAAAGGCATGCCTGTTCTCAACGTATCAAGAGCATTGTTGACCTCAGCCAAAAGAGCTAGGCCTCCTGGGAGCTACCCAAGCCTATACATTGCAACCACGAAGAGCAAGCTTTGTTCGTGTGCAGCAAGGACTAGTCACAGATAATTAGATCATCATCGCAGGATTGTCCAGAATTGTTGAGCTACACCAATGCTCCCTCTAGGAGCGGCTCCCCGTAGGAGTGTAGTCTTTGGGTACCTCTTGTTAATCACGCTTGATCGGGTTTTAAACAGGTCGCGTCATAGTACAGTCGAAAAAATGTTCAAAATAAATAAATTTTATTACTCGAATGTTAAGTCCGAGGTTGAACGCAGGGAGTAAATGGAATTCATACACTAATCTCAATAGATGTAATTTGAATACATAAAATTACTTAAAATCTAATTCAGAATGTAAAGCATGAAGTTATGAATAATAAAATGTAGCAAAAGAGAAATTGGACGTCTGATTATAGAATCAGATGTCTTAAAAAGGTTTGACTCTTCTTCTTATGCTTCTTCTCTTTCTCTTCTTTTCTTCTTTGGTTCTTCTTTCCTTCTCTGGCTATTCTTCTCTCTTCTTTGGTTTCCTTCTCTGACTTGGCCTTTGGCTTCTCTCTTCTTTCTTTTCTTCTTTGACTTTGGCCTTCTTCATCTCTGACTTCTTTGCAACAGTGCCTTCTCTTCTTTCTCTGATTTCTCCTTCCTTCCTCTTTTGGCTTTGCCATTGTCTTTTCCTCAGTCGTGACTTCTTCCTTCTTCTTCTTTGCAGCTTCTTCTGCCTTTAGCCCTCAGCTTCTCTTTGGCTCTTCCTGCCCTTAGCCTTCTTTAGCTTCCTCTTCCTTCTTCCTTTCCTAGCATAGAAGTGCAAAACCTACCCCTACCCTCCCCCGCGAATGCTCTCTCTCTTTTCTCTCTTAGGCTCGCTCTCCCAGAGCCTTTCTCGGGTATTTGGGTTGGGCTGGCGCACCCGGGTCCAGGCACACCGGCGTGGGTGATGCGCGAGGAGTGCAGGGTAAACGGGTCAGCCAAGCCAGGTCCACGGAGCGTGGATCGCGGACGAGGTGGGTATGTGGGTGAGGGGACCTCACCCCGTGTTTGGAGGCAACGAGCCTAAAACACAAAATCAATTTAAACCACTCACCTCACTCCAAAACAACCGAGGTGGGACTAAAAGTCCCACCCGCTTCTCGGGCACCCGCAGGAGATGCCTTGCTCAATTGCCGCGGCTGCAGTGCTCTCTCAAAGCCAATCACTGGTAGGATGTGTGCGTGTGCTAATTCCGCGTCACCTGGACCTGAATGCCTGGAGCATGACTGCTTGGAGCGAGCTTGCAAGCTCCTTCAAGTCTGTTCTAATGGCGGCAGAGGTCGGACTTGCGTTTCAAGCAATACGGCCTTGCGGCCTCATTAGAACATGCAGGAGGCTTCGCCGTGACACGGCGAAGGTGTCTAGGTGGGTGGTGTGGTACGGGGCAGCCTAGGCGTGCGTGCCTAGGTCGGTCTATGGCCGTGGTGATGGGTGTGGTCGGGGGGAGTGAACGGAGGTTGTGGCAGTCGATTGGTCGAAAATAGAAATAGAGATAGGGAAAATAAAGAGAGGAGAGAGGGGAAGAGATTTAACCTAATTTAAGGACGAAGGGGGGCGAGATGGTTGCTAGCGCGTACCTACCACCATCGGAGATGAAGGTTCCAGTAGAGGGGGACGGGACAACGAGGGGGTAGTTGGCACGTGCGCCTGTATGGCGCGACGCGGACGACGAAGGCGAAGATGACTCTGCCACTGGTATTTTGGAAAAGTGACGAGAAGAGGGAGGAGATGTCACCAGGGCTGGCTGGATGCTTGGCCAGAGGAGAAGAGACGAAGTTGAGGGTTGTTCTCCGGCCAAACCAAGATGAAAATGAGCGGCAAGGTCAGGGGATCCTTTTATAGTCTAAGGCAGAGAGCCTTGTGCTTGGAAGACAAGCTTCTAAGCATGGGTATCCTCGTCGGGCTTGGAAGGTCGAGAGATACCCATATCTCTCGTGCATTCGCACGAGAGATTAGGTGCGAGTCAGAGCGCATGAATGAGTTCACATGGTCGGGAATTCCTCAGAGAATCTTCCTTTCAAATCTGAGAGGGAGTCTTTGAGGAATCAGGGAGAAATCCCCTCTGGAATCCTCGTCGGAGTAGGACTCCTCCGCTATAATGGTGGAGGGACCTAATTGCAAAGAATGGTGAGGAAGCTAGGGGGTCTCTGCAAGGTTTTCGAAAGCTAGGGTTCAAAAAGTAATTAGGTTGGACTATTTTGCAAAGTAGGTCAAGGTGAACTCCCCTTAGGCCCAAATTTTGGTATAAACCTAATTTGGACATAAGTAATCCAATGGTGAAGTTAGATTTTAGGTTTGACCATGTTTGACTGGGAATTTTATGCAAAAACCCAATTTAGGGTAAATAATTGACTAGGACCCCTATTTAGGTCAAGATAGATTCCAAAGGCCAAATTGATGGTTCTAAACCCTAGGGGATTTTTTCCATTAATTTTAGAGGGTTTAGTTGATTTTAATCCTGACCAGAACCTTATTGAATTAAGTAGGTCTGTTTTAGGGTTACAAGAAGTCATTTAATTCCCAGATTTCACATTAACCCTTTTCTGATTGAACCAACTCACTTTTTTATCTTGTTAAGACCAATTGACCTATGTTTAGCCCCTTAGAAATCCCGTTGATGTAGTATAATGGTAAAATTACAGTTTTACCTCTTTATTTCTTATTTTCCTCTCAGAATAGTTATTCCTTGAATTAGGCCCTTTACTTGGTTATGTAGGAGCTTTTGTTATCTTTTCTTGGTCAAAATGAGTTAGTTAGGGCTTATGATGTTATTCCCATCATACCCTCATGTCTAGCTTTTGCTAGTCCCTTAGCTAAATTTTAAGGTTTTAACTTCTGTTCTAGACCATGAGTTTCTTTCACAATTCGTGATAAGCGCGTTTTCTTTTTCTTTTTAATTAGGTTAGAATGCCGACAGTAGGCCTAGAGGTACTCAAGTACCAACCAAGATTTGGACTTGACTATCTCTAGCCTCGGTCCTTCGCGAAGGTTTTTATGGTTTGCAGGAACTATCTTAAGGTTCGTTGGACTCTGTGGTTAAAGCTCCCGTGCTTGGGACATATTTTAGCTTCAGTTCAATTTGCAGTGCGTTTTGGTAAGAGAGAGACAGAGGATTTATTTGTTTGGAGAGTTTTCTCTCTCTTTTCTTTTTATTTCTAGATTCAGATTGGCTTCTCAACATGGTCTGTATCGGATTACTCGTCCCCATCATCAATCCTCAAAGGTCCCTAGCAATCGATGCTTCGTGATAGCATTGCCTATGGCAACCCCTAGAACCCTATCTTTCGAGATTTCGAGATAATCCCGCCCATGGCATTCTGTAGCCAAATCCAGACCCTAGCAATCGACATTTCATGATAATGCCACCTATGGCATCTGAACCAGCAGAGTGCTTATGTGCCCCCGGTAGAATATGTAAATATCCTAAGAGACAAGTACCTAGGAGACGATATGTTGTTACGCATCTTTGAGGTGAATTTCCTACCTCTGCACTAGGAACTCATCCAAATCAACTTGTGTTGATCGGCCGCTCTTAATCTAGGCAACTTTCTTCAGAACATTTAAATACTTTTGCGTGATTTTGATAGTTATGCACACTAAACCAGACTATGTGTGGGTTGGGGTGCTTAGGTTATCGAGTCCCACAAATCGAAGGTTAGTTAACGAGGCCGAATACTGATGAGACCGCATTTGTGGGCTAATCTAATGCATAAATACCTAGATATTAGAAGGATTTCACTTGTACATAGCGTACTTAGATTTGTAAATAGATTAGTTTATCAATATGATGGCATGCTTGTTTTATACATCACATTCACATGTAATAGAAGGAAATACAAGTTATGGTGGCATGTATGCATTATATGTATCATTTTGGAATAACTCTGTAAATAACCCATTTTCTTTTTATTTTATTTATTTTTCCCGCAGAGCAAACCGTCGACACCGCCACCGCTTCACCACTGCTGCCAAGTCGTTGGAAGATCCGAGTCCTCGGGGATAGGAAACATATTGGGAGAGAAGCCGCAAGAGTAGAAGGTTTTAAAAATAAAAGGTCAGGCTTTTGGAGGGAAGGATCATCTTCTCCCCTGTCCTACAGGGATTGTTCTCTACTGTAAAGGAGGCAAGCACCATGGATCCTGTGTGCACTGTGCAAGAAGCGTGAACTATGGACCACGTACTCCTGTCATTACTCTCACCACCCGTGCAACCCTCTCACCTCAACCATGCATTGCCAGCCACTGCCTTCACCGCACGCAACGCCCTCACCGCGCGCAGCACACCACGCACTGCCAGCCCTTGCCTACGCCAACTCACCGCCCAACTGCACCAGCAAGCATGCGCTGGCCTCACGTTCAGTAGCGCCGCGTGCGCACAACCAGCCTCTCACGCGTTGTGTGCACACCCGCGTGCCATCACCCGGCCTCTTCCTTCTCCTCTCCTTCATCTTCTTCTTCTCCAACGGTAGTGAAGGGACCCAAAGTTGCAGCCACCTCCTTGCTTCATTAGGCCATTACAAGCACCCAAACTCACCGTCGACCTCGTCGTTCTTCTCGTCTCATGCCCCTGACCCCTGTGCGCCCACCAGCTACTTGCCACGATGCCCACGAACGCCCCCTTACCGTCGACATGGCCGACGTTCTCCACCTCCATCCGGTCATGTCCGACCACCTCCGGCCTCCGCGTCACCACCATCGCGAAGGCCGCACCTCAGAGACCCACCACTGGCGATTGCGACGCCAGCCACTGGCTCCTCCGCACGTTCGAGCAGGGGATTCGTTTCCCCTGTTTCGCTATAGTATCGCGAATTAAAATTTACAATTCATGCCATTGTGGAAAACGCTATTGTTATATTTATTTGATTATTATATTTTGGTAGATTTGCATCAATATCCCTCACGTTTGTTTGAATCACGGATAATTGAATTCTTTTCATGAACAATAGAGTATGGGGTATTGGTTATAGGGAGCGGGTTCTGTTTTAATTAAATTTGATGGTACTTGTCAGAAATAAGATAGCAATTCTGGTATTTCCATGATGGTGATTTTGCATGTGCACCCTCATATTCTTGATTAATTATCTAAATTGAGAATTTATGCTGGAAATGAGAGCACTAGTTAGCGTGCACCTCCGTTGATATTCCCGATTACTTGATGCATCATTACTCATTTTTAATAGGCTAATTCCTCCCTGCGGAGAGGACCTAACTCTTCGTGGTTACCTTTGGAATTCTTAAATATTTTTTAAAAGCGATTTTCTACCACGCGATTACGTACAACGACACGTCATTTTATGTTAAAGTTTTTATCGAAATGAAGATTGCTCTTTCAAATGGCGCCGTTGCAGGGGAGGAAACACGCTTATTAATTTTTTCAAAAATTTTATGTTATTTTTATGCTATTTTGAAAGCTTTTCTGAATTACTAACTATCTATCTTCTTCTGTGCAAAAACACGAGATGAACGCGGCAACCGCGCACGGCGAAGACGATATTCTTGGTGGACCTTGACGCCACCTAAAGGGCGGCAACCGAAGCACGTGGGCCTTGATCCCACACGTGTGGAAGGTGGATTGGCAACTGGAGATCTGTTTATACGTAGATTTGGCTAGATGGACCTTAGACATTTAGTTTTTGTCTTGTGGACCCGTGTTGGGTATTTTTGGGAGAGTGTTCCCATTTTATTTAGATTATAGGATTATTCGAATTGTTTGAATTATATATTGGTTAGTTAGTTAGATTAGGTTTGTTTGCTTATTATTATTAAAATATATATATATATATTTTCAAACTGCCTGCTAGAAGCTGTATATCTATAGGGCGACCATCTAGGATAGAATGAGCAGCATCTAGCTTTTCTTTTTGCATTGTAAGCATCCTACATTGAAAAGAGCTGGGGTAAGGTATGTCTTTTCTTGTGCATTAGTTATCTGCACACGCATTGCATTTGAACTTAATTAAAGAAGACCATTTAAGCTAATTTGAAAATATTAATCAAGTGGTCACATTATTTCTTGGAAAGAAAGAAAAATATACAGGAAGTGTTTGAATAACATGACTGCGATTTTCAAAAGGAAAAATCACTTTTAGCGGTGTGATGCACACTTCCTTCATTGAGCACGCATTATAGGCACTACACTAGGACTTGGACCCTTAAGGCTATAGGCACCGATCTCTTTATCAGTGCAGACCCTCCTATCGTGCTTTGTGGTGATGGTACTATCTTTTGATCAAGTGTTTTGATACTTCATGGCGGGGGACACTCCTTAAAGGAACAAAAGGGTAGTTAAGGGGCACCGCATATGCATCGCCTCAAAGGAAGGGTTCGCCCTACTTGCATCCCTTTGTTCGTCCTTGGAGTAACTTCTCACTTGATCACCTGGGAGCATCATCTAAGAAAAGTATAGGTCCTAGGGCACTCGAAGGTCAATTTAGGGTGCGTAATTGCTTGACAACTTGACTGATGACCCAAAAAGGACTAAGGTAACCTCAACCTTCTTAACAGTCATTGACCAGAAATTTCAAGTGCCTCATTTCTCTTATACCACTTACGTGGGATTGGAGAAACACTGCCTTGACTATATTTGGCCAAGCTGAAGAGATTGGAAGAGGACTTAAAGAGTTTTAAATCCACAAAAGACTTCTTGCCTTGTGTTTGCTTGGCATGTGCGTGATAGAGCTCTCTAGGAAGTTTTCTGTTTTAATCTATCTAAGTCCTAAGAGAGTTAAAGCATTTAATTAAAATAAATGGACTATCCTTACTCCTATCATTTTAACCAGGATCCCATGCCCCGAGCGTATCCATCCTTTGATGGGTATAGTGACAATTCATGGGATCATTTGTATTCTTATCCTGGGAGCACTGGTCTGATAGCTCCCACTTTTGAGCAGAGCCTAGGAGCGAGATTTTCCAACCCTGGAATACCTATGCAAACACCCAACCCTCACACCCTTCATGATTTTCAGTATCGAGGTTGGATCGATACCCCTAGGCAACCAGAGCCTGAAATTGACTATCCTCCCCAACCTGGTAGTAGTAGCCTCTCCTCTTTTATGATAGAAATGCGAAAACAACAAAAGGAAATGATGGAATCTATGTGAGAGATGTTGAGGAGTAGTCAACAATTAAACAAAGAAATAAGACAGCTTAGCTATGCTCTTCCCAGTAATTCTGATCCTTACCCATACAACCGTGATCATGAAAATAATTTTGAGGAAACCAATGGCAATAGGGATCCTGTTTTACGTAGCTATGACTTAGACTCTCCCAATGAGACACGACCACTAGAGGAGAACGATCCTAGTGATTATCCACCTGAGCTATATTGGAGTCAAAAGAAAGGGAAGATGGTACCTCTTGAGGACCTTGACCCGAATGATAGTATTTTCCTTGCCTCTACTAACCTGGGTCAAGGTCGTATTATTCATATCACTTCCCCTATTAATTATTTGCTGGAATCCCATTCTACCTTTAGTGAGCCTAATCCTGACCCTTCACTTAGGGAATCAACACCTGCCTTTCAGCATCCTGAGGATTTAAATGCACCCAATGAAGGTGACCCTAAGGAAATGGAGGATGAATTAGATCAATTTTGGTCTCAGAGATATAAAGAGTCTATTTCAGAAGACGAGGATGACCCAATGGAGGAACCTGGACTAAAAATCTAGAGTGAATCACAAGGAGATTATTTGTTATTCGAGGACTTACCCCTTGAGGATATAAATAATATGGTGAAATCCGGATTCCTCCCTTCTTTCGATTTTGAGAGTCATCCTGCACAAAACCACGAGTTGATATTGGAGGACAAACACAATAGTGAGAAGCCTAGGGGAAACTCTCACTGACAATATACATCAATTGAGGATTTATATCCCGGGAAGAACAACGAATTCAGTGATATAGGTTTTCTGCATAACATTAAAGTTGATAATCCTCCTAAGATATTAAGGATAAGGAAGTAGCACACAAAGTCCCCATAAAGGATGCAATTGACAAGAAAGAACTCGGGGGTGGATCTGCTGATAATTCTGATCTCGCTACTTCCCAAGAAACCCAACTGTCGTCAAAGCATGTTGATCATGAGTCTACTAATGAGATATTAAATTCTATTCATGACTCATCTATTGTAGATGAGCAGTTGGAGGTTCATAAAATAATGAAGCTAGGTAAGGATGTGGAATACGAATTCTTATTGGGAATGGAACCTAAACAGCCTAAGCCCTCTTTGGACTTAATAATTACCACCCAATCACTCAAGCAACTAGTAGATTCCTTACCTAATCCTCGGCTCAGGTCTCTGCTCATTTACATTCTTTCTGGAGAACATATCAGGCAAGTACATCCTCGGGTAGAATGGCGAGTGTGGATTGATGCTTGTACTTTTAGTCTCGCCATTCAAGGGTGTGAAATAATAACATTTATATCTTTGAAAACCCATCCTGCTTTGGAGGATCCTTTTTATCCTCCACTTATTCCATTTTGGGAGGTCCCTTTTCATATTCCTTTTGTTATTCCTAGACCTCCCAAGGTAGCCAACGAGGTTCTTTGCTTTCATGTCTTCTGGCGAGCATCTGGAATCACGCTACATCATCAGCTCGCCAACATCTGTGGCTACCTGTTTTCTAGGCCCATGCTATTACGCATATTTTTAGGGCCTAGCTTTTTCTGTCTGGAACCAGACTTACATGTTCCCTATAAGTCTAGTTGCTGACAGAAAATGCAGCGCTTGTTGGGAGGCAACCCAGCGTTCTGAATAACATCGTCATCAGATGATTTCCTTCCTTTCTCCCCCTGTTTTAATTTTATAATGAGGACATTGTAGGATTTAGGCATGGGGGGATGCATTTTGCATTTTAGGCAGTATTCATGCATTTAGGTTAGGTGCATTAACATATAAAAAATAAAAATTTTGAGCTGAATTGATTAGTCCTTAGCAAAACATCTTTGTCATGGAGGTGTCATTAAAGATTTTTCTTCATAAAATTGTTTCTCAAGTTTAGAATCCAGTACATTTACTTCACTTGCACGTAGTCTGGTAATGGATCTTTAAAGAAAACCAATAAGTATTTTTAGTCTACTGAACCCTTGGACAGTTAATAGGGAGTCAGGCATACTATCTTCTAGTAGATCCACCTCATATTTGTGAGAAGAAAGTAGAGAGATTACTGGTGCGCTAAGTCTAGTGCATGGACTCTTAAGTTTTGGACAATTAGATGACGATACTTCAGAGTTAGGTATAGTTTTCGCTCTCTGTTCCTGTGTGCGTACATTGTGTGAATTCCTGAGAGTCACCAAATAAGGCAGATACACGAAGATTGAGTCTTAATAAAGCTATGACTATGGTGGATGGTTACGACCGTCCTTCATAGAGTCCTCACCTGAAGGAGGGTAATAGTGTCAAAGGTCGGAAATCTGCTTGTCCTATCCATTCCTTCCCGGTGTAGAGAGTAGGCACTTCCACCAAATAAACCACACAATATCCTCTTGACCATCATCATCCCTAATAATACCTCATAAATAAAAGTCTTCGTCGTGTTATGTTGATTTATAAAGAAAGGAAAAGAAAATAAAAGGAGAAACAATTATATATAAAAAAAAAGAAGAAAAAGAGAAAAGAGAGAAAGAAAAGAAAAAGAAAAGAGTCCAAGTTTACAGTTTTATCTTCATGACGATGTTTTTGAGGCAACAAAAACACCCATTGTGATCCACCAAATATGACCTATACCTACCTTTCAGTATTTCTAATCGCCCAAATACTGGTTGAGGACTCTAACTTAGTTGTAGAGTTATTAGGACTTTAATTGAAGTGTGAATGCCATGTGAGGCCACCAAATAGTGAGTACATTTATTAAATCTGGTGAGATTTGTGATCTCAGAAAGAAAAGAAGGAAAGAGTGAGCACAAAGGAATATCGAGAGAGCACAGTTATTTAGCCTCTCTCCGAGTTGACTTGTTTAATAGTCTAGAGATCTAGAGTCTGTAGTACTAGATTACATGTAGCACCAAAAGAGTGTGTGCCACCAAATACGAATCCATTCAACTTAATATCTCCTACCTAAGCCAAAAAGTCAGGGTCAAGTTACAGATTATCTTTTGCTTTATCCCCGAGGGAAGTAATTGCCTATCCCGATAGAAATATTTACCAAGGGATAAGTACGAATTATAAATGTAAGTTGGTTATTTCATTTGGATTCGTTAGCTAGGCTATTATTATTATCACTTCACAGTTGTCTGGATCTCTAAATTTATGGAATAAAGAAAGATGAATTCCCTTGATTACTTCCATTATTTTCACTTTTGCTCGGGACTAGCTATAACTAGGCATGAAAGCATTTGATGAGACCGCATTTGTGGGCTAATCGAATGCATAAATACCTAGATATTAGAATGATTTCTACTTGTACATAGCATACTTAGATTTATAAATAGATTAGTTTATAAATATGATGGCATGCTTGTTTTATAGATCACATTCACATGTAATAGAAGGAAATATAAGTTTTGGTGGCATGTATGCATTATATGTATCATTTTGGAATAATTCTATAAATAACCCATTTTATTTTTATTTTATTATTTTTTTCCAGCAGAGCAAACCGTCGACATCGCCACCGCTTCACCACTACTGCCAAGTCGTTGGAGGAGCCAAGTCCTCGGGGATAGGAAACAGATTGGGAGAGAAGCTACAACAGCAGGAGGTTTTAAAAATAAAAGGTTAGGCATCTGGAGGAAAGGATCATCTTCTCCCCCACCCTATGGGGATCATTCTCCACCATGAAGGAGGCAAGCACCATGGATCTTGTGTGCACTGTGCAAGAAGCGTGAACTGTGGACTACGTACTCCTCTCACCGCTCTCACCGCCCGCGTAGCCCCCTCATCGCAGCCACGCACTGCCAGCTGCTGCCTTCACCGCGCATAGCGCCCTCACCATGCGCAGCACACCACGCACTGCCAGCCCTCGCCTACGCTAACTGCGCAACTGCACCAGCAAGAACGTGCTAGCCGCATGTTCAATAGCGTCGCACGCGCACAACCAGCCCCGCGCGCGCTGTGTGCACGCCCGTGCGCCACTGCCTGGTCTCTTCCTCCTCCTCCCCTTCATCTTCTTCTTCACCGACACTGAAGGAACCCAAAGTTGTAGTCGCCTCCTCGCTTCATACGGCCATTACAAGCACCCAAACTCACCGTCGACCTCGCCGTTCTCCTCTTCTCACGCCCCCGACCCCTGTGCACCCACCAGCTGCTCGCCCCGATGTTAATGGGGACAATCGCGACGCGTCTCTTATAGTAGAGTCATTGTAGTATAGGATAAGACGGCTCTACGGTTGCCGTTACAATTAAAAATTTATTACTCGGAAATAAAAGAGTTCCCGAGGTCGAACTTAGGGAGCAAGTCGTATTCTAGAAGTACAGTATTTCTTGTTACAAAAATAAAGAGAGAGAGAGAGAGATGAAAATTTGGCTTCTCCTTCTTCTCTTCTTTCTTCCTCTTTGTCTTCTCTTCTCTTTGGCTCTTGGTTTCTTCTTCTTTGTCTATCTCCTCGTGGTCTTCTCTTCTGCCTTCTGTTTTCAGGACGTCATCTCTCCTTCTTTCTTCTTTTCCTCTTCTTCTTCTTCAGTCCTTCAGTCCTTCTTCTTCTTTTGCCTTCAGGACGTCGTTTGATTTTCCAATCAGACGACTTAAACTGCTGCTGCTGCAGTGTCTTCCTCAGCTTTCTTCTTCTCCTTCCTGCCTTCTCTTCTTCTTCTTCTTCACTTGTGCCTGCACACTCAAAGTTCGATCAGAGGGCAAAACCTACTCTACCCTCCCCCGCGTCTCTCTCTCTCTGAATTTGCTCTTAGGAAAGCTCTCCCAGAGCAACCGGGTAATCGGGTACGCGAGTCGTGCCCGGGTCCAGGCCCACCGGCGTGAGGTGGTGGGCGAGGAGTGCAGGTCGGGCTTAGTCAGGTCGGGCCAGGTCCGCGGGGCGTGAGCGCGGACGAGGCCGGGTAATCGGGCGGGTGAAGGGGACCTCACCCCGTGATATGAGGCGAACAGCTTAAGGCACCTTTTGCCTTTAAGCGCCCACGCGCCTCTGCGAGTTTCTGAGATGGGACTAAATGTCCCACCCCAATTTGGGTGCCCGCGCGGAGGAAGCAGCGGCAGTCGAGGCTTCGTGCGAGGGCTTCGCCTCAACTGCAGCCTGGCACTTCGCGAAGACACCCCACGCAGCCTGGGAGCCTGATCTGGGCGTGGCGTGCCTGGAGCAGCAGGTCGAAGGAGCTTCTCCACCTCATCCTTGGCAGCGGTGAGCGAAGTTCCTGTTTACAGAGAAAGGGCCTCTCGGCCTAATTAGATATGCGGAGGACCTTCGCCGTGGCACGGCGAAGGTGGTCGGAGGGTCTGCTGGTGGCGGGGCGGAGCCTAAGGGCCGCCCTAGTTCAAACTGCGGGTTGGGAAATGGGTGTGTTCGGTGGAGTTGCAGAGGGCGATTTGGGGGAAGTGGAAGGACGGAGGATGATCAGGGTGAGGAGGCGAAGGTTCTGCGGTGGTCGGCGAGCCGTGTGGGTTGCTGGAGTGATGGGAGCGGGTGGCCGGAGTGTGGCCGGAGGTGGAGAAGGTGAGGGTGATTAGGCGCGGTCGAGGGGTAATTAGATAAAAATAGCAGGGGGAAAAGAGAGAGATGATAGAGAAGACTAATTCTAATCTAGTTAAAGTGACGAAGGGGACGAAGAGGCTGCCGGCTCGTACCTACCGGAGCTAGAGAAGAAATGCCCAATGGGGGAGGACGGCGGCGACGACGGGGCAGAAGCAGCGCGCGCCGGTATTGCGCGACGCGGAGGAGAATCAGGAAGAAGTCTCTGCTGCTGGTATTGCGGCAGAGCGAAGAGGAGGAGGAGGAACCGCTGGAGCTAGAGGGCTTCTGCCGGAGTGGGAAGAGAGGAAAGTGAGGGGGTATCTCCGTCAGATCCGAGCTGGGAAGAACGGCGGAGCGACGGGGGTATTTATAGGGGCAGAACCAGAGAGGAGGGCGGAAGGAGACGACGTGTCTCCCTCGCCGGAGGACGCCAGAGGAAGGATACCCATATCGTCCGTGCGTTCGCACGGGCGGTATGGGTGGTCGCAGCACTCAGGGGGGTGCTCCTGCGCTGGCTGACGACGTAGGGCACCCCCATTTGACCTGGCAGGCCCTCCCCCTCACCCTGCGCGGCGCCATGCTCCGCGCAAGGTCGTCGGAGCATGGTACTGGTCAGGTTTTGTAGGAGGGACCTGAATGCAAAGAAAGAAGGAGAGTTAGGGGCCAAAATGTGAGGGTTCAAAAGTTGAGGGCCAAAAAGTAAATATATGAGGACCAAAGTGTAAAGTTGGTCAAGAAGGTTTCTTCTTAGGCTCAAGTTTTTATACATGACTAATTAGGACCTAAGAATTCTGATGGTGAATTTTATTTATAGATTAAACCTTTCTTGACCGGTCAATTTACGTAAAAACCCAAATTAAGTTGTTAATTTGGCATGGTTCTCAATGTAGGTCAAAATAGGTTTCTAAGGCCAAATTGAAGGTTCTAAACCCTAGATATTATTTTTCTATGAATTTTAGAGGGTTTAGTTGATTTTTTATCTACCTCGAATCTCGTGTATTTAAGTGGGTTTATTTTTAGGGTTAGAGGATGTCATTTAATTCTTCGGAGTTGCTGTAGCCCTTGTTGAGTCATTTCATGCCACTTTTCTTCTTATTAGGTTGTTTTGACCTATGTTTGGACCCTGAGTTACCCTATTTTCAGATTGGATTGGTGAAATTGCATTTTTACCCCTCAGTTTATGTTTTCTTTGCAAACTCAGAATCTCTCTGAGCCAAGCCTTTCTAAGGTTATGTAGGAGCTTTTTCTTGCAAATCAAGGTTAAATGGTGCTAGTTTAGGGTTTGTGAGGAGGTTCTCATCACACCCCCATGCCTAGCTTTTGCTAGTCCCTTAGCAAAAACCTAAGGTTTTAACCTCTGGTCTAGACCATGATATTCATAACCACTTCAGATAAGTGCCTTTTCATTTGAACCTAGATTAGGTTAGAATGCTGACCATAGGCTTAAAGGGTACTTCTAGTACCAACCAAGATCCAGATCTATCTAGCCTTAGCCTCAGTCTTTGGCAAAAGTTTTTAAGACCCACAAGAACTAACCTAAGGTTTATTGGACTTTGTGGTTGAAGCACCCCGTGCTTGAAATGATTTTTGCCTTGGTTCAGTTCGCAGTGCGTTTTGCAAGAGAGAGAGAAGTAAAAGTATTTTTGTTCGGAGAGTTTTTCTCTCTTTTTCTTTTTAGTTCTAGCCTAGGATTGGCTTTTCAACACGGTCTGTATCAGATTCATTGCTCCCATCATCAATCCTCAAGGGTTCCTGGCGATCGATGCTTCGAGATAGCATCGCCCATGGCAACCCCCAGAACCCTGGCTACTGAGATTTCGAGATAATCCCATCCATGGTGTTCCGTGGCCGAATTCAGACCCTGGCAGTTGACACTTCGTGATAATGCCATCCATGGAATCTGAACCAGCAGGGTGCTTACATGCCCCAATAGGATATGTGAATATCTTAAGAGACAAGCACCGAGGAGATGATATTTTGTTACGCATCTTTGAGGGGATTTCCCGCCTCTCCGCGTTGGGAACTCGTCCAAATCAACTTGTGTTGATCGGCCGCTCCTACTCTAGGTGTACTTTTCAGAATTTTGCGACGCTTCTGCGTGATTTTGATTTTTACGCTTACTGAATCAGGCTGTGTGTGAGGTTAGGGTGCTTAGGTTACTGAGTCCCGTAAACCAAAAATTAGTTAATGAGGCCAAATACTCCCTAAGCCTTAGACCTAATACTTCAGCTTTTCATTTTCCTCAACCTCTTGAGGAGTGTCCAGATCTTAATGGGTACTAAGAGTCTATTCAAGAATGCCTAAGGTTTGCGTTCTTACTAATCTCATTATGCACTTTTCAGTTATTTTCTTGAATGAGGTCTAGAACTTAGGTTAATTCCTTAGTTCCTTACTAATGACTATCACTTGTTTCTCATATTTTGTGCTCCTTTTTTCCTTTTGTTTCTTTTTTCCTTCTCCTTCACAAAATTTCCTTTCTCCTCTTATTCTCTTATTCTTTTTCGAAAAATTTTTAATTTTTATGGTGTTTTTGGCATATGTGAATTTTTTGTTTGAAACCTTTTCTTACACGTTTTGCACTTTCATACCCCCCCATGCCTAAGATTTGCAATGTCCTCATTGTAACTTAGGGGGTTTTTATTCAACTTAGTTCATACATTAGGACAGATGTTTTGATGAGTGAATGGGTCGGGGTGATTGTTGCGGACGATTTTTAATCTCAGATGCAAGCACCTGAGGTGGAGTCGACTGTCCTAAAGTGTGAATTTCAAGTGCACAAAGGTTTTAGAAAAGGTTTCAGGTTTTTAAAGAGAATGACGGGCTACCTCCCGTTGAGCGCTAAATTTGATGCCTTCAGCCAAGCGGGAAATGCGATGGAGAGGGGATGGTGAAATCAGCAGAGTTTTGTAATACAAGCACTTGATTAAGAGCCTGGTTGGTCCAACCAGGTGCTTGTTCAGATCAACAGGCTGATGATGCAGGCCAAACCCAATCAATCTGGTGGGTTGATAGATGTGGATAAAAAGGTGTGGAACCCACCATATACTATGAAGCTCAGATGGATGTGGAAGTGAAAACGCAGGGTTTGGCTAAGTCGAATCAGCCTGGTCAGAGTAGGGACCCGTAGAATAATCAATGAATGACGCGGAAACCCTACAGGGGTGATCAGAGAATGATGGAGCATGATATGTAGTCTGATCAGTGTTCCAAACCCGATGTGGAAATGCAATCGGCTCGGTGAGAGGTGAATCTGAATAGAAATTGAGTCCGGTTGCGGGTCGGGGTTGGGAAGAGGTTTTGATTAGTTCTGTGTGTGCAGACGAGGTGGCAACTGTGTATGAGGGCTCTTCTAGAAAGGAATGACAGGTGATTTTCTGTAAAGAGTCCTCTGGGTAACTATCAAATGCCTGAAGAGTGTCTGTAGGATGAAAGAAATCTGAATTGAGAAAAGATTTGAATCTGGGTTGCAATCACTCTTGGCATTTTCTATTTTTGGTTCCTGAGGATCGAAAAGGAATGATTCTTTGTTATCAGTGATCTCGGGAATCAGGACCTCAGAGTCGGAGTCAGAGTCATGTGAACTGAGGTCGTAGATGGGCCTGGCGTGTTCAGGAAGGAGAATCTCTCCGCAATTATAGTCGGATCTGAAGTTGTCGGAGAGTTTGCGAAAATGAGATTCATGATTATGAATTCCACCGCAGCATAAATCATCAGATGTGGAATCAGCAGCCTGACTGGGGTCTAGCCTATATGTTAATTCTGGGCTTAAAAGGGTATTCTGTCTAGGCTCAAGCTCGAAGCTGGTAGGATAGACCCAATTAAAACCTTGCTCATCCAACTCCTCAGTTTCTGTATCATAAATTGGCATGACTTTCGAAAAATCGATCAAATTTCCTGAGGATGTTGGAGAGGGATATTCATCAAATAGAGGCCCGGAATCATATTCTGTAAAAATTTGATCTTTCTCATAAGGGTCCTCATAATCTTCCCAATAAGTTTCAGATCTAGGTTCTAGGCTTAGGATGTGGGTAGAATTATTAGAACCTAAGTCCGAATAACCTTCGAGGGCCACCTTATCAAAATAAGGGGCAGAATTTATACCCTCAAAAGGTTCAGTTCTGATCTCATTATTGCAGGAGTTTTGGAATTCTAGGCTTGGCAATTCATGGTCTAAGTTTGGCTCATCATTGTGTTCTCCTGCAATATCCCAACCTAATTCAACGTTGTCTTCTATCTGGGTTGGGATTCCACAACCACTTTGTGCCTCAGTCCCGAGATCTGGGAAACTGGATTGTTCCTTACTACTGTTCCAAGATGGTTCATCCTCTGTTTCTGGTATATATGGGTATTTCTGGTTGATAATTTGTTCTACTGATTTCATCATTTCTACCCATTTTATAAGGGCATCTTGGTGTTGTTCCCAAAGTACAGGATTTGTCAAGCATTGAAGGTATTCAGATTGGTGTAATTTTTCTATCTCAATGTATCCTGTCATGAGCATATCTCGGGTTGATCCTTTTGTAACTTTTGTCAATAGAATTTGGGCACAGTTTATGATGAAAGCTGTGGTTGTTGGGACATCAACCTGAATGTTTTCTATTGGTGTTGAGGGTTTACATTTGATTTCATAGAATTCAAGGGCATCCTCAATCATCTTATCTTTCATGGATCTCAGATATTCAGGTTTTTTGAATGGTAGTCTTAATTGGTGTGGCTGCATCTTTGAATCAGGTGGTGGAATCAAGATATAGAATCGAAGTTTGAATCAAGATGGAAGAAGGGGACTTTGTTTCAGAATCAAAGAAGTGGGGAATGTGGAGTGTTGGTTGCACAAGCAAGGGCAGCGAGGCTTGGCCTCGGGGGGGGGGGGGGGGATATCTAAAGGAGGTTTCAAGGACCTCCTGCAAAATACTGAAGGACTGGATGAGATAAGCAGGTGCTGGACCCAATCAAGACACCCAAAATGTTGGGTGACTATAGAGGTTCGGGGCAGATGGACCCCTTGATCAAAAAGATCGTCCACCTGAGAATTACCTGGGCAGCTAGAGAGGGTGAGTCCCGCGAAGACCCCTACACGGTAGAGCGTTCCCACGGGTTACAAGGTTTCCCCTACCCGACCTCTCTTGTCACTGAGATTCCAGGTAGACCAGAATGGGGATCTTGACCTCTTAAGTCTACCAATTTTAGTTTAAGATCAGGGTGCTTAAAGTTACACTTGAACTCTTAGGTATTTTGAGTGAGAAAGTGACCTAATTTTAAGGTTGGTTGACCCAAGGGGTCAACTTTACCTCTTGTTCCTTTGAGAGCTTTTGGGTCCTTTGTTTTTGGGTTCAAGTGTTTAGAGAGCCAATTGTTTAGGGTTTCTCTGAATAAGTATGTTCAATCAATGGTTTAGGCACACTTCTTTTGGATTCTCTCCATTCTTGATTTAAGTAGTGTGTCTCTAAAACCCTAATGTTGAATCTTATGTTGGCTCTACTTGGTCCATTTAACTCCTTGTTTGGGTAATTAGGGCTCAAGCAAGGATGTGTTAGCCCTTAATTACCCTTTTAAAATTGTGTGCAGGAATAGTGGTTCTAAGAACATGCAGCTATTACTATGAAAGACAGGTTACTCCTAGTTTTTCTTTGTTTTTCTCCTTGTTTTTCCTCTTTGAATTTTTAGGGTTTTATTAGGAGGTTACCTGTCCTTGGAGCGGCTGCGTCTATCTTTCTTCCTTTACCTGCACATAAGAGAGAGAAAAAGATTAGCAATTGTTAAAAAGAAATTCAAAGATTCTAGAATAGCCGTTGCTCCCCGGCAACGGCGCCAAAATTGTTAACGGGGACAACCGCGACACGTCTCTTATAGTAGAGTCATTGTAGTATAGGATAAGACAGCTCTACGGTTGCCGTTACAATTAAAAAATTATTACTTGGAAATAAAAGAGTTCCCGAGGTCGAACTCAGGGAGCAAGTCGTATTCTAGAAGTACAGTATTTCTTATTACAAAAATAAAGAGAGAGAGAGAGATGAAAATTTGGCTTCTCCTTCTTCTCTTCTTTCTTCCTCTTTGTCTTCTCTTGTCTTTGGCTCTTGGTTTCTTCTTCTTTGTCTATCTCCTCGTGGTCTTCTCTTCTGCCTTCTGTTTTCAGGACGTCGTCTCTCCTTTCTTCTTTTCTTCTTCTTCTTCTTCATTCCTTCTGTCCTTCTTCTTCTTTTGCCTTCAGGACGTCGTCTGATTTTCCAATCAGACGGCTTAAACTGCTGCTGCTACAGTGTCTTCCTCAGCTTTCTTCTTCTCCTTCCTGCCTTCTCTTCTTCTTCTTCTTCACCTGTGCCTGCACACTCAAAGTTCGATCAGAGGGCAAAACCTACTCTACCCTCCCCCGCGTCTCTCTCTCTCTAAATTCGCTCTTAGGAAAGCTCTCCCAGAGCAACCGGGTAATCGGGTACGCGGGTCGCGCCCGGGTCCAAGCCCACCGGCGTGCGGTGGTGGGCGAGGAGTGCAGGTCGGGCTTAGTCGGGTCGGGCCAGGCCCGCGGGGCGTGAGCACGGACGAGGCCGGGTAATCGGGCGAGTGAAGGGGACCTCACCCCGTGATATGAGGCGAACAGCTTAAGGCACGTTTTGCCTTTAAGCGCCCGCGCGCCTCTGCGAGTTTCCGAGGTGGGACTAAATGTCCTACCCCAATTTGGGTGCCTGCGCGGAGGAAGCAGCGGCAGTCGAGGCTTCGTGCGAGGGCTTCGCGCGAGGGCTTCGCCTCAACTGCAGCCTGGCACTTCGTGAAGACACCCCACGCAGCCTGGGAGCCTGATCTGGGCGTGGCGTGCCTGGAGCAGCAGGTCGAAGGAGCTTCTTCACCTCAGCAATGGTGGCGGGGAGCGAAGTTCCTGTTTACAGAGAAAGGGCCTCTCGACCTAATTAGATACGTGGAGGACCTTCGCCGTGCCTTCGCCGTGGCACGGCGAAGGTGGTCGGAGGGTCTGCAGGTGGCGGGGCGGAGCCTAAGGGCCGCCCTAGTTCAAACTGCGGGTTGGGAAATGGGTGTGTTCGGTGGAGTTGCAGAGGGCGATTTGGGGGAAGTGGAAGGACAGAGGATGATCAGGGTGAGGAGGCGAAGGTTCTGCGGTGGTCGGCGAGCCGTGTGGGTTGCTGGAGTGATGGGAGCGGGTGGCCGGAGTGTGGCCGGAGGTGGAGAAGGTGAGGGTGATTAGGCGCGGTCGAGGGGTAATTAGATAAAAATAGCAGGGGGAAAAGAGAGAGATGATAGAGAAGACTAATTCTAATCTAGCTAAAGTGACGAAGGGGACGAAGAGGCTGCCGGCTCGTACCTACCGGAGCTAGAGAAGAAATGCCCAATGGGGGAGGACGGCGGCGACGACGGGGCAGAAGCAGCGCGCGCCGGTATTGCGCGACGCGGAGGAGAATCAGGAAGAAGTCTCTGCTGCTGGTATTGCGGCAGAGCGAAGAGGAGGAGGAACCGCTGGAGCTAGAGGGCTTCTGCCGGAGTGGGAAGAGAGGAAAGTGAGGGGGTATCTCCGTCAGATCCGAGCTGGGAAGAACGGCAGAGCGACGGGGGTATTTATAGGGGCAGAACCAGAGAGGAGGGCAGAGGGAGACGACGTGTCTCCCTCGCCGGAGGACGCCGGAGGAAGGATACCCATACCGTCCGTGCGTTCGCACGGGCGGTATGGGTGGTCGCAGCACTCAGGGGGCTGCTCCTGCGCTGGCTGACGATGCAGGGCAACCCCATTTGACCTGGCAGGCCCTCCCCCTTACCCTACGCGGCGCCATGCTCCGCGCAAGGTCGTCGGAGCATGGTGTTGGTCAGGTTTTGTAGGAGGGACCTGAACGCAAAGAACGAAGGAGAGTTAGGGGCCAAAATGTGAGGGTTCAAAAGTTGAGGGCCAAAAAGTAAATATATGAGGACCAAAGTGTAAAGTTGGTCAAAAAGGTTTCTTCTTAGGCTCAAGTTTTTATACATGACTAATTAGGACCTAAGGATTCTGATGGTGAATTTTATTTCTAGATTAAACCTTGCTTGACCGATTAATTTACGTAAAAACCCAAATTAAGTTGTTAATTTGGCATGGTTCTCAATGTAGGTCAAAATAGGTTTCTAAGGCCAAATTGAAGGTTCTAAACCCTAGAGATTATTTTTCTATGAATTTTAGAGGGTTTAGTTGATTTTTTATCTACCTCGAACCTCGTGTATTTAAGTGGATTTGTTTTTAGGTTTACAGGATGTCATTTAATTCTTCGGAGTTGCTGTAGCCCTTGTTGAGTCATTTCATCCCACTTTTCTTCTTATTAGGTTGTTTTGACTTATGTTTGGACCCTGAGTTACCCTGTTTTCAGATTGGATTGGTGAAATTGCATTTTTACCCCTCAGTTTATGTTTTCTTTGCAAACTCAGAATCTCTTTGAGCCAAGCCTTTCTAAGGTTATGTAGGAGCTTTTTCTTGAAAATCAGGGTTAAATGGTGCTAGTTTAGGGTTTGTGACGAGGTTCTCATCACCCGACACCTGCGAACGCCCCCTTGCCGTCGACGTGGTTGACATTCTCCTCCTCCGTCCAGCCACGTCTGACCACCTCCGACCATCGTGTCACCACCATCGCGAAGGCCACACCTCAAAGACCCACCACTGGCGACCGTGACGCCGGCCACTGCCTCCTTCGTGCGTGTGAGCAGGGGATTCGTTTCCTCTGTTTCGGTACAGTAAATCGCAAATTAAAATTTACGATTCATGCCATTGTTTAAAACACTATTGTTATATTTATCTGATTATTATATTTCTGTAGATTTGCATCAATGTCCCTCACGTTTGTTTGAATCATAGATAATTGAGTTCTTTTCATGAACGATAGAGTATGGGGTATTGGTTACAGGGTGCGGGTTTTGTTTTAATTAAATTTAATGGTGCTTATCAGAACTAAGATGGCAATTCTGGTATTTTCATGATGGTGATTTTGCTTGTGCACCCTCATATTCTTGATTAATTATCTAGATTGAGAATTTTTGTTGGAAATGAGAGCACTAGTTAGCATGCACATCCGTTGATATTCCCGATTACTTGATGCATCATTACTCATTTTTAATAGGCTAATTCCTCCCTACGGAGAGGACCTTACTCTTCGTGGTTAGTTTTGGAATTATTAAATATTTTTGAAAAGTGATTTTCTACCATGCGATTACATACAACGACATGTCATTTTATGTTAAAGTTTTTATCGAAAATGAAGGTCGCTCTTTCAAATACTCCCTATGCCTTAGACCTAATACTTAAGCTTCGCATTTTCCCCAGCCTCTTGAGGATTATCCAGATCTTAGTGGATACTTGAATTTTTAAGCCTAAGAGTCTAGCCCAAAAGGCCTAAGATCAATGTTCCTACTAATCTCTTTTTGTGTCTCATTAGCACTTTTTTCCTTATGTTTCCTTGATGTGGTCTAAAACTTTGGTTAATCCCTTTATCTCTTACTAATGACTATTTCTTTTTTCTTTTTCATTTTGTGTCCTTTTGACATTTTGCTCTTTTCCTCCTCATGTTTATATGACCTCAAAGTTTTCTTCGCTCCTCCAATTTTTTTTGTTATTTTTCACAATTTTCTATTTTTTTGGTATTTTTGGTATATGTGATTTTTTTTTGTGAGAATCCCTCTGACTTTTCTTGATTTCTGTATGTTTGCACTTTACCACCCCCTATTCCTAGGTTTTGCAATGTCCTCATTGTAAACAGAGGGTGTGAAACAGGGTTGGGTTTAGGGACTTAGAATAAGATTTATCGGGTGGCTGAATGGGTCGGGAATAACTGTTGCGGACGATTTCAAGTGGCTCGTGTACCAGAGGTGGGATCAATTTTTCTAAGGCTGAACTCAGGGTGCAGTAGACGTATAGTATGGACAGATAATTAGACGGATCTCGGGTTTTTGGAATGACGGGTTGCCTCCCGTTAAGTGCTAAATTCAACGCCTTCAGCCGAGTGGGAAATGAGATGGAGAGGGAGTGGTCAAATCAGCAGAGTTTTGTAGAATAAGCACCTTGATCAAGAGCCTGGTTGGTCCAACCAAGTGCTTGTTTAGATCAGTAGGCTGATGATGCAGCCCAAACCCAATCAATCTGGTGGGTTTATAAATGTAGATCGAGAGGTGTGGAACCCACCATATGCTATGGAGCTCGGATGGATGTGGAAGTATACATTCGGGGTTTGGCTGAGTCGAATCAGCCTGGTCAGAGTAAGGCTCTGTAAAATAATCAGTGAATGGTGCGAAAACCCTACAGGGGTGATCAGAGAATGATGGAGCATGGTCTTCGATCTGATCAATGCCTGAAACCCAGTATAGATGTGGAGTTGAATCATTTGCAATCGGCTTAGTAAGAGGGGAATCGGAATAGAAATTGAGTCCAGTTGCGGGTCGAGGATGAAAACGGGTTTGGATGGGTTCTGTATATGCGAAAGAGGTGGCTTCAATGAGAATTGTGTATGAGGGCTCTTCTAGAAAGGTGTTACAGGTGATTTCATGTAGAGAGTTCTCATAGTAGCTTTCAAAGTCAAAAGTGAATGCGTGAAGAGTGTCTATAGGATGAGGGAAATCTGCGTCAAGAAATGATTCGAACTCTGGGTTGCAGTCACTCTCGGCATTTTCTGGTTTTGATTCCTGAGGATTGAAAATAAATGATTCCATCTCACTGGAACCTGAACTTAAATCAGCGATCTTGGGATCCGGGACCTCAGAGTTAGAGTCGGAGAATGAATCATGTGAGCTGAGGTCGTTGATTGGTTCGTCGGAGTTAGGAGATAGAGTTTCTCTAAAATTATGGTAAGATTCGAAATCAGCGGAGAGTTTGCGAAAATCAAGTTTTGAATGAGATTCGAGATCAGGGGTTCCACCATAGAATAAATCATACGATGTAGACTCAGTTGCTTAACTGGGGTCTAGCCTATATGTGAATTCTGAGCTCTAAAAGGTGTCCTTATTAGGCTTAAGTTCTAGGCTTGTAGGAAAGACCCAATCAAAACCCCACTCGTCCAACTCCTCGGTTTCTATATCGTAGATTAGCGTGACTTCCGAAAAATTGATCTGTATCTCTGAGGATGTTGGAGAGGGGTATTCATCAAATAAAGGACCAGCATCATACTCTTCATTGAAAATTTGATCTGTCATACGGGGCCTCGTAATCTTCCCAATCAGTTTCAGATCCAGATTCTAGGCTGAGGGTGTGGGTTGAATCTCTAGAATCTAGGTCAGAATTACCTTCGAGGGTCACCTTATTAGCATAAGGGGTGGGATTTGCACCCTCGAGAGGTTCTGTTTTAATCTCATCTTTGTAGGAGTCTCGGAATTCTATGCTTGGTGAGCCAGTTTCTGGGGTTGGCTCCAAATTATGTTTTCCTGCAATTGGAACTTCCCAACCTGATTCTAGCTCAAGCATGTTGTATTCTATCTGGGTTGGGAATTCACAACAACCTTATGCCTCAGACCCGAGATTTGGGAAATCGGATTGATCCTCAATATTATTCGAAGATGGTTCATCATCTGTTTGAGGCGTATACGGGTATTTCTGATCGATAATTTGTTTCAATAACCTCATCATTTCTTCCCATTTTTCAAGATCATCTTGGTGGTTTTCCCATAGTACGAGATTTGTCATGTATTGAAGGTATTTAAAATTGTGCAATTTTTCTATCTCAATGAATCCTGTTATGAGCATGTCTCGGGTTGATCCTTTTGTGGCTTCTGTCAATAGTACTTGGGCACAGTTTATGATGAAAGTTGTGGTTGTTGGTACATTAACCTGAATGTTTTCTACTGGTGTTGAGGTTTTGTATTCAATTTCATAGAATTCAAGGGCATCGTCAATCATCCTATCTCTCATGGATCTCTGTGATTCAGGTTTCTTGAATGGTAATCTTAAGAACTTGGCTGCATATTTGGATCAGATGGTGGAATCAAGATGTAGAATCAGAATTTGGATCAAGATGTAGAATCAAGTTGTGAAGTGAATAGATCTGAATAGAGAGACCCACTGAAAATCTATGTGTGTGCTCTAAAGAGAAGGGATGAGGGATTGGATGTCTTTTTGACCCAATCGAGGCACCCAAATGTGTTTGGATGACTATGGAGGTTCGGGGTGGATGATACCCCTGGATCGAAAAGTCGTCCACCTGAGAATTACTTGGGCAGCCAGAGAGGGAGAGTCCTGCAAAGACCCCTACACGGTAGAGCGTCCCCACGGGTTACAGGGTTTCCCCCACCCGACTTCTCTTGTCACTGAGATTCCAGGTAGAGCAGAATGGGGACCTTGACCTCTTAAGTCTGCCACTTTTTATTATGATCCAAGGTGTATTGAGTGCAAAAGTGACCTAATTTCAAGGTTGGTTGACCCATGGGGTCGACTTCACCTATTTTTCCTTTGAGAGCTTTAGGTCCTTTCTTTTAATGTTCATGTGAACTTAAGAGCTTGATTTTTAGGGTTTCTCTTGGATAAGTCTTTTCAATCAAGGCTTTGGTACACCTCTTTTTGGAAAATTGATTCTTGCTTAGAAAAGATGTGTCTCTAAAATCCTAAATTGGAATCCTTAATTTGGCTCTAATTGTGGTCCAATTTAGTTGTCACAAAGATGGTATCTAGGGCTCAATCAAGAAGGTGGTAGCCCGAGTTACCTTAAATGGATGCACAATTCAAAATGTGTTGAAATCAAAATCAGGCAACTTTGGTGAATTAGCTAGATATGGAAAGCAGGTAGCCCTAAATTGATTTTTTTCTTTGTTTTTCTTTTTAGACTTGAGGGGATTAAGAGAAAGGGTTAATGAGAGATTACCTGCCTCGAGTGGTTGATTTGCGGCTGATCTCCTCGTGGAATACCTCGCAAAATCACAATAAAACAAATACAGCAAGTTAGTGCTCAAATACAATCAAAATAATGCAGAGATTAGTGATGAATTGTGAGTTACTCCCTGTCAACAGCGCCAAAATGTTAACCACGCTTGATCGGGTTTTAAATAGGTCGCTGACGGAGAGATTCTCACTTCTTTATGATAGCAGTAGAATGATATGTTGTTGTGTTTTATGTGGTGGAAAATCTCTCAATCAAAACTAAATATCAAATTTAACCACAATAAAGATGTCGCATCCATAGGGAGGAATAGATCAATAAATTCACGAGTAGAGGAATATACTGTTCGCAGACACTTTCGCGACTTTAATGCGAGGAATATGCTATTTTAAATGGATTTTGAATTTTCTTTAAATGTTCAGGGTTATTTATGCAATTTTCATGTCAGAAATTAAGCTCCAAAAATATGCATATGATGCATGTGTAATGGCATATCATGTAAATTCAACTTGCATGAAAATCTGATTTGAAATTCAAAGTTCAATGATGCACATAACACAAGTGAAGTAATTTCAGGAAACTATAAGTGCATCAATGCAATGTGCTTTGAATAAAATATTAATATCTAAATGGCAATGGCATTAAATGTAAATATTAATTGAGGAGAAAACAGAGGATTTCTCTTCTCTCTTCCTCGCGTGGACGGCCGTGCACGGTTGGCGGCGAGAGTCGACGGGGTGGTGCGCCTCAACATGTGCTTTGCGATGGCGGTGGCGCGGCGACCGGACGGTGGAGAATGGCCACCGGCTTGTTGGCCCTATTGGAGGAGGAGGCCTGCGTGTGGAGAGGATGGTGCCGCTGCTGCAGCCCGCGCAGATGCGCGCTGGAGTCGCACTCTCAAGGGCGTGCTAGGGCGCACACGGGAGTGGCCTGCGGGCGTGGGTCACCTGCGGGTGGCTGCAGCCTGCGGGCGTGGGCATCTGCAGGCTTGGCTGGCTGCCTGCGGTCATTGGCGAGGGCACGCCTGCACGAGATGGTGAAGCGCGGGGGCGCCTGTGGGCGTGGCTGTGGCATGGGCTCCTGTGGGCGGCTGCTGCTTGCGGGCGCTGGTGTAGCGAACCTACAGGGCTGGATGCTGGCGTGAGCGCCTGCAGGCAGGGCTTGTAGGGAGTGGTGGGGGTAGTAGCGCGAGTGCAGGGTGGCGTGCGCTTGCGGTAAGGTTGTGTAAGCGTGCGGTGGTGCAAGGGCGTGCTCGTGCGGTGGAGAGGCCCTTTACGCACAGTGGTAGTGGAGAGGATGGTACGGCGAGGTCAGGCTGGCATGGTTGCAAGGGTGCACGCGTGCGGTGGACAGGCGATGGAAGTTGCAGGCTCGGTGAGGGTAGGCTGGCACGGGCTCGATAGTGGGTAGTGCAAGGGCGTGGCTATATTCATCGTGCACACCTTCTCCATAGTGCATGCTCTCTCCATGGTGGGGAAGGTGTAGATAATTCCCCACCAAGGGGAGAAGAAGCCGAAGCCCCCTCTCTCTCGCCAGTACCTCTTTTTAACTCCTCTCCCCATGCGAGTTTAGGGATTTTCAAAATCCCTTACTAAATATGGCCTTCGGCTGTTGGGGAGATGTTGAGGCTGGCCAGAGGTTGAGGAAGGCTCAGTTGAGGCTAGTGGCTGTTGGGAGAGGGGAAAATTTAATTCACCCCCCTCATCTCTTGCAATTTATTCGTACAATGATGAAACATAAAATAATTACATACTAAGTTATAGAATGCGATAGAATAGATGAAAACTCAAGTAATGATGCATGCACTTATTCTATAACCTAATGTAGTTATTAACAAATATAAAATGTAAAAATAAGGTTAACTTTGGCATAACAATAGTCCATTAAAATAGACTCATCAGTCGCGTCGTAGTACAGTCGAGAAAACGTTCAAAACAAATAAATTTTATTACTCGAATGTTAAGTCCAAGGTCGAACACAGGGAGCAAATTGAATTCATACACTAATCTCAATAGATGTAATTTGAACACATAAAATTACTCAAAACCTAATTCAGAATGTAAAGCATGAAGTTATGAATAATAAAATGTAGTAAACGAGAAGTTGGACGTCTGATTATAGAATCAGACGTCTTAAAAAGGTTTGACTCTTCTTCTTATGCTTCTTCTCTTTCTCTTCTTTTCTTCTTTGGTTCTTTCCTTCTCTCGCTATTCTTCTCTCTTCTTTGGTTTCCTTCTCTGACTTGGCCTTTAGCTTCTCTCTTCTTTCTTTTCTTCTTTGACTTTGGCCTTCTTCTTCTCTGACTTCTCTGCGACAGTGCCTTCTCTTCTTTCTCTGATTTCTCCTTCCTTCCTCTTTTGGCTTTGCCATTGTCTTTTCCTCAGCCGTGCCTTCTCCTTCCTTCTTCTTCTTCTCTGCAGCTTCTTCTACGTTTAGCCCTCAGCTTCTCTTTGGCTCCTCCTACCCTTAGCCTTCTTCAGCTTCCTCTTCCTTCTTCCTTTCCCAGCATAGAAGTGGAAAACCTACCCCTACCCTCCCCCGCGTACGCTCTCTCTCTTTTCTCTCTTAGGTTTGCCCTCCCAGGGCCTTTCTCGGGTATTTGGGTCGGGCTAGCGTACTCGGGTCCAGGCGCACCGGCGTGGGTGATGCGTGAGGAGTGCAGGGTAAACGGGTTAGGCAAGCCAGGTCTGCGGAGCGTGGATCGCGAACGAGGCGGGTATGTGGGCGGGGGGACCTTCCCCCATGTTCGGAGGCAACGAGCCTAAAACACAAAATCAATTTAAACCACTCACCTCACTCCAAAACAATTGAGGTGGGACTAAAAGTCCCACCTGCTTCTCGTGCGCCTGTAGGAGATGCCTTGCTCAATTGCCGTGGTTGCAGTGCTCTCTCAATGCCAATCACTGGCTGGATGTGTGCGTGTGCTAATTCTGCGTCACTTGGACGACGGAGGCGAAGATGACTCTACCATTGGTATTGTGGCAGAGCGACGAGAGGAGAGAGGAGATGTGGCCGGAGCTCACTGGATGCTTGGCCGGAGGAGAAGAGACGAAGTTGAGGGTTGTTCTTCGGCCAAACCAAGATGAAAATGAGCGGCAAGGTCAGGGGATCCTTTTATAGTCCAAGGCAGAGATCCTTGTGCTTGGAAGACAAGCTTCCAAGCACGAGTATCCTTGCCAGACTTGGAAGGTTGAGAGATACCCATATCTCTCGTGTGTTCGCATGAGAGATTGAGTGCGAATCAGGGCGCATGATTGAGTTCACATGGTCGGGAATTCCTCAGAGAATCTCCCTTTCAAATCTGCGTGGGAGTCTCTAAGGAATCAGGGAGAAATTCCCTCTGGAATCCTCGTCGGAGTAGGACTCCTCCGCTATAATGGTGGAGGGACCTAATTGCAAGGAATGGCGAGGAAGCTAGGGGGTCTCTGTGAAAGCTAGGGGTCAAAAAGTAATTAGGTTGGACTATTTTGCAAAGTAGGTCAAGGTGAACTCCCCTTAGGTCAAAATTTTGGTATAAACCTAATTTGGACCTAAGGAATCCAATGGTGAAGTTGGATTTTAGGTTTGACCACGTTTGACTAGGAATTTTATACAAAAACCCAATTTAGGGTAAATAATTGACGTGGACCTCTATTTAGGTCAAAATAGGTTCCAAAGGCCAAATTGAAGGTTCTAAACCTTAGGGGATATTCTTCCTTGAATTTTAGAGGGTTTAGTTGATTTTAATCCTGACCAGAACCTTATTGAATTAAGTGGGTCTGTTTTAGGATTACAAGAAGTCATTTAATTCCCAGATTTCACATTAACTCTTTTTGATTGAGCCAACTCACTTTTTATCTTGTTAAGATCAATTGACCTATGTTTAGCCCTTGAGAAATCCCATTGATGTATTGCAATGATAAAATTACAGTTTTACCCCTTTGTTTCTTGTTTTCCTCTCAGAATAGTTATTCCTTGAAATAGGCCCTTTACTTGGTTATGTAGGAGATTTTGTTCTATTTTCTAGGTCAAAGTGAGCTAGTTAAGGCTCATGATGGTGTTACCATCACCTCTCAATCCGCCGTCAAACGAGATCTCAAGCAATCCATCACGGTACTTAGGTGAATTCCGTATATACGAGGGCCAAGTGTGCCTTTAGCTATGAGTACCACATACTTTGACGTTCCTGCTGCACATGCGAGTGTCGACATAGCCTAATGCCATGAGTGCCTTCGCATCGAGTCAGATTCGGGTACATCCAGATACCAAACATTGATGACATCCTAAGGCTTGTCACCGAACCTGGGAACCTTCCAAGTTTTGAGGCAAATTTCCTTGGTAGCCTCTAGCTACCGCAACAACTCGGGTCCTTTACCCAGGTAGTGAACCCATGGTTCACCAAGTCCATGGGTGCAACCTTACAATCTCACCTAGCCGACCTACCATCATTTAATTCCGTTGGGTTCTGTGTCTGGAACGAAGCCATAAAGACCTAGTGGATTACCTAGGGTCTTACTCAAGACCTTAGGATCTAATCATTTCCGTTTATTAGACTCTGGCTTAGTCACACATATCATCATGTGAGGTTCAAGCCGTTACCTAGCCAATTCAAATTGCTTTTGAGCCATTTAGAGAGCTTCAAGCTCAGATTAAAGACACACACATGCACACATACCTAAACTAGGGTTTGACTGCAATTTCACCATTTGCCTCGCCCTATTGGGGCTCCTACTAGACCTCGAATGAGGTTCTGTCTTTCCTTAGGATTCCTAGTGTCAGAAATCCACATTTCAGGCCAATTAGTAATTCCAACAAATTACTTAATGTTAGGGACCTGTTACCTAATGATAGGAAACCCCTCCAGCAGCCACCTATCATAAGGTAAACCTTTCCTAATGTTAGGTTAGGTTGCCGGCCAAGTTTAGAACTGCAAAACCTGCCTTTCATGACTGAAACTCGGGTTTTGCGCCCCCATACCACCAGCCAACTAGACCACCAATACAAATGCATACCAGGTATATTTTGAACCCAAGAGACCCCTAGTGACAATATTTTGGATTCAATCATTTACTTAACCAGATTCAATTAACTTTTAATCCTCTTTTTAGGGTTCAAGCAGGGTGGAACATGTTAATACCCTTGTTTTGATGTAACAAAATTATGTCTTTATTCAGGACTAACCATTATAGGTCAAATCAAGTTATGTTGTGTCCTCATGAAGTAATTCAAATGCTTCATGTGATATCAATTCTAGAAGAAGATTTGAAGATTGTTTTTACCTTTTTATTGAGTCTAGAACTCTGTAAGGAACCTCAATAAAATGACAAATGCTAAGTTTTTGAAATTCACAAAGGTCGTATTCTTTTTGAACTTGAGTCTTTACTATTGTGGATCGATGATAAGCGAGAATTTATACACTAAAAAAGATTGAGTTTGAAAATCCATCATTGTAGTTGTGTAAAAATTTTCTAATTAGATAATTTTACCGAAACTCAAAGTGAGTCCTCGGTTGAACACGGGGAGGCTACGTCGATATAAATCTGCAATTATATCTTTTTGTATTTTTTTATAAAGGAAACATTCGCAAAAGCAACTAAACTACTTGAAATATAAACAAGAGAGAAAGAGAGAGAAAATAACTTTTATAACTAATTTAATGTCAATTACAACTATTTGCTACAACTACAAAGCTGAAAATATACTCAAGAAAGTGATAAAAAGATTGGGGATGGGAGATTATACTCCTAGATGAATTCTTAGAAGACTAGTTGAACGGATGATGCCTGGAAGAAAGAGAGTGAAGATGGAGGACGGAGGGCCAATCTGGAAGAATCGGGGATAAGGGATGGTGTTGATGTCGCAGGATTCGCTTCCGAAATGTGGGTGAGAGGAGGCTGGTGAGAGCTCTGCGAAAGGGGGTGAGAAGTGGGAAATTTTGACTTTTAACTCTAGCGAAGCATCTTGTAGCTTGGTAGCACTAGAGAGAGCTTAGAACTTGAGTTCTTAGCTCATAGAGAGGTTGAGAGAAGGAAGGGATGAAGAAATATGTGGGGCATAGGGTCCTTTATATAGGTGAGTTACAAGGGTAGAAAGGTCCTTTAAAATCTTTAAAATTAAATGCAGGGCCTCTAGTGACGCATACATGCATCTCTATAGGTAAATGTTGCTGAAGGCACGTATTCAATCTCCGTCGCTCGCCGCTGATTGGACGCACGTTGTCGTGCCACGTCATTTCCACCACGTCTTTGTGCCTTAAGTGCTTGGGTTGATCTAGGCCCTACGATTAAGATCGAAAGGTTGAGAATGCACCAATGCAGCTTCGCCATGAATAGTTAAGAGGCAACATAGCCCCTCTTCTCGCCGTCTGATGAAGATTGGAGGGCTGAGGAATGTGCTCACTCGTGTGCCTCATCGTGTTAGAGCAGGCGTGCGATTTGGCGTCAGATCGCGTGTGCTCGCGCTTGCTCATCTGCCCTACCACGTAGCAGCCACCATTGCAGCTTGATCCTCATTATGTGATTCTATTTCATCGCTCCTCTTCTTTAGTGAATTAAATCTACTTGCGCGGATTCGAACACGCACCGTGTGTTGCGTGTAAGGCTTTGAATCGCTATGCTACGCTGTGTTCTTTGTCGAGTTTATGAATTTAAGCATGCGCGCTCTCGACTATTGGATCTCAATCCAATGGTCAAGATCTCGCAAGCTTAGACAAAGATGGAGGGCACCGGCAGCTGTGGGCGGCTTGGAATGCCCAATGTGGCACCATCTGAGCCGTCCATTTTCCAATGCTTGTAGATGGTGACACAGATGCCGGATTGGGTCGATTTTCGCATCGTTGGGCTGCGATCGTCAATTCGAACCCATCCTTGCGGTTGGATTTGTTATCTGAAGTTTGGATTTTCACCACCTTGTCCCTTGACCTCTGATCTTTCTTAGACTACATTTGATACTACGGAGGTTCGATCGAGGCGATCTCGGAGGCGTTGAACTCCGATCGTCACCCTGATCAAAACCATACGATTGGATCCTCAATTTGAGGCTCAGATAAGAATCACCCTGTCCCCTGCCCATAGTAAGAGATGAATTACTATACAAGTTGTACAAATTAACCTAAATGCATGATGATGCATGTTATGCAATATTTATAATGGATGATGCTTCAATGACACTAGGAGCATGCATAAATAGACATTTTAGGCTAATTAGATGTTTGCACATCACAACCCCATGCCTATCTCTTGCTAGTCTCTAGCTGAACTATATGCTATTTATAAACAGAATTAGAATTAAATTACTTAGGTAATAGTTATTTCTTAACACTAAGCAATTTCTGTTAAAGACCTACACTATAGAGACTTAACAGCGCTCAGGTATCTGGCACAGTGCAAATCGCCGAAGTCCTCGCCTTATTAAAACATAAATATATATATATATATATTTTTTCTTTTGTAATTTTCTTTTTGGAATTTTGACTTTAGGATTTTAGGGCAGCTTTCTACGGCTACCAACCCACCTAAGACTCGAAAAGAACTCTAAGTTCTAAGCATCTTTTTGTGACTGTGATAGACTCACTGATCAGCATTCAGAATAGACTTCAGGTTTCTATGCCATTAGGTGACCTTGAAAAGAAATTCTACCTAAAGGTGTTTCTATTCGATCAGTAGTTTTCTCCCTACTTTTTATTTTTATGGGGTCAACACAAGGGTGAACCCAGTGTATATCTCCCTGACTTATTCTACTTCTCTGCTTCTCCTAAGTATTTAGGAATTATGCATTCTTGTGAGCTAGGTTCTGGAAAATTGGCCAATGGGTTGTTACCTATGACAACTTACTAACCATACTTGTGTGGTGAATTGGGGCTTATTTATTTTTTTCTTCTTTTCTATTTCTTAGGTTTTTTTTTTAACTAGGTGGCTTTCTTAATCTAAGATTTTCCTAAAGGTAGTAGAAAGAGAATGGTCATGTGGCTGGGCTTTGGACAACTAGCCAATGGGTTGTTACCCATGACAACTTGCCAGCCATACCACCCTAGAATGCTCATTAGCTACCCAATTTTCATTAAAATCATCAAAAAGTGAGTCAGTGCAAATAGTGTGTAGATGTTTAGACTATAAGTCCCCTTAAATTAGAGGGCAGGTAGATAAGTCGTGTACTTATTACCTCAATTTATTTAACTAATTAGAAATGAATTTAGAATGGTGAGGACTTGAGAAACAAGTCCACATTTTAGTGGACACCTGGGCTGATTAAGCCCGAAGACATGAAGGGTCTAAGTGTTCAAATCCTATTGTATTATTTCCTAAGGTTGAAGAACTCTAATGCCCAAGTTCTCTTTTCCTAATTCAAAATGTTTTTTTTTTTTGTGTAGGGAGAAAAATAAGGGAAATTTACAAGAAATCCACAAAGCTGACAATATGAATTAGAAATGAATCCACCCCCCATGCCTAGCTTATGCAATGTCCTCATTGAAAATAAAAGGCATGAGAAAAAGTTGGAATGAGGAAAATGTTACTTGTATTCTATGATGCTCTAGTCAACTTTGAGTTAGACTATACAAATGCTGAGTTTAGTTCCATCGGCTAGGCGGGGTCCAACCAAAGAAGTCAAATCAAGGTCAAAGCAACCTTGTCTGAGCTTAGTTTTGGGATAACGTGGTCAACATAAGGTTTTAGACATTGTCTGTTGACCTTAAAAGAGTTACCTATCTTTGGGTCAGAAATTTCAATGGACCCATTTGGGAATATTCGATCGATGATGAATGAGTTATTTCACTTCGATCTAAGCTTCCTGGGAAAGAGATTAAGTTGAGAATCAAAGAGCCAGACCTTTTGGTTTGGCTCAAAGCTCTTGTAGGATATCAACTGGTCATGAAGAGCTTTGGTCCTAGCCTTATAGATCTTGCCATTGTCATAAGCGTCATTTCTAAGCTCGTCCAACTCTGATAGTTAGAGTTTCCTAGCCTTTCCGGCTAAATTATGGTCAAAATTACATTTTCTAATTGCCTAGAATGCTCGGTGTTCAATCTCTATGAGTAAATGGCATGCCTTAACACACACCAGATGAAACGGCAACACGTCGATAGGCATCTTGTACGTCGTATTGTGGGCCCAAAGAGCGTCATCAAGCTTTTGGGTCTAGTCTTTCCTATCAGGCCTAACCATTTTCTATAGGATGTTCTTTATCTCCCGATTGGAGATCTTGGCATGTCTATTCGTTTGGGGGTGACAAGGTGTGGAAATTCTATGATTCACCCCGTATTTTGCCACTAAATTGCAGAACTCGGCATTGGTGAAATGAGTACCACCAGCGCTGATGATGGCCCTCGGGATCCTGAACTGACTGAAAATATTCTTCTAAACAAAATTAATGACCTCCTTGTGGTCATTGGTTCAGGTGGGAATAGCCTCAATCCACTTGGACACGTAGTCAATAGCTACGAGAATGTACTGGTGTCCAAATGAAGGGAGAAAAGGTGCCATGGAATTGATGCCCCAATCGTCAAAGATTTCAAGAGGAAGAATCAGGTTTAGAGGCATCATGTCTTTCTTGGCTATGCTCTCGAGTGCCTGGCATCGGGAACATGACTGCAAGAATTCCTGGGTATCCTTGAATAAAGATGGCCAATAAAATCCAGATTGCAAAATCTTTGCAGTCATCTTTTTCCCAGAGAAATTTCCACCACACGCAGATGCATGGCAAAACTCAAGTATGCTTTGGAACTCATTCTCCAAAACACATCAATGAATATTTGATTAGAGCCGATGTGGTACAGTTTGGGGTCATCCCAAAAGTAATATTTGGCCTTGGATATTAGCCTATCCCATTGCTGCTTGGTCCAATCCTGGGGGATTTGACCAACGGCCAAATAATTCACCATGTCAATGAACCAAGGGGTTTGGACACCTCAAACTGTAAGAATAGTATGATATGGAAAAGTGTCAGTAATCAGAATATCTGGAAGAGGAGAATCGATTAGGATTATCGAAAGATGATCTGCCGCTACATTTTGTGCCCCGGATTTGTCTTTAATTTCAAGATCAAAATCTTGAAGTAAAAGAATCCATCGGATGAGCTGGGGTTTGGCATTCTTTTTGGCCAAGAGATGTCTTAGGGTCGAGTGATCGGTATAGATGATGACATGAGATCCTAAAAGATAAGCCCTGAAATTTTCCAGCGCAAATGCTACAACTCGCAATTCTTTTTTCGTAACAGTGACATTCGTCTGGGCCTCATTTAGAATTTTGCTAGCATAGTAAATGATAGAGGGCTTTCTATGAATTTTTTGACCCAAAATAGCCCCGATTGCGTAATCAGATGCGTTGGTCATGATCTCACATGGGGCTGTCCAGACCGGTGGTTGAACACTGGAGTGCAAGTGATTTCCAATTTGAGTAAATCAAATTCCTTGTGGCATGATTCATCAAAATCGAACGACGTGTCTTTGGCCAGAAGGTTGCTCAAAGGTCGAGTAACCTTAGAAAAGTCCTTGATGAACCTCCTATGAAATCCCACATGACCAAAGGAATGATCGGATTTGTTTAACAGATGTGGGAGGCGGAAGCTTGTATATAGCATCCACCTTATCCTTATCAACTTCAATTCCCTGATTAGAGACTACATGACCCAAGACGATGCCTTCCTGTGTCATGAAGTGACTCTTCTCTAGCTAAGGATCAATTGTGTTCTGATGCATCTCTTAAGGATCAATTCTAGGTTAGCCATGCAAGACTCAAATGAATCTCTGAAAATGGAGAAATCATCCATGAATACTTCCATACAATCTCCCACCATGTCTGAAAAGATGGCTAGCATGCACCTTTGAAAAGTCGTAGGTGTATTGCAAAGCCCAAATGGCATTCACCGGAACGTAAAGGTTCCATAGGGAAAGGTGAATGTTGTCTTTTTGTTGTCGTCAAGATGGATAGGAACTTGGTTATATCCCAAATAACCGTCCAGAAAACAAAATACTTCTTCCTAGCAAACCTTTCAAGAATTTGGTCGATCAAGGGCAGAGGTAAATGATCCTTTTTTGTGGTTGTGTTCAGCTTCTTGTAATAGATATAGACACGCCAAGAGGATGGTGAACGAGTCATGATAGATTGCCTTTCTCGTTAGTCACAACGGTAATCCTGACTTTCTTGGGAACAATTTGCATGGGATTAACCCAGGGACTATTCGAGATCAGGTATATGATTCCTACATCATGCCACTTGATTATTTCTTTCTTAACCACTTCTCACATATTGGTGTTCAGTCTCCTCTACATTTGGCAGGACAGGCAAGATCCATCTTCCATAAAAATTTGATGATTACAATAAGATGGCTCAATCCCCCTAAGGTCATGGATGGTCCAACCAATTGCTTCTTTATTCATCTTTAGGACCCTAATCAGTTTCATCTCCTGCTCCTTGTCAGTTTATCACTAATAATCACAGGGAGAGTTTTCTTAGGTCCTAAAAATTCATACTTTAAATTTTCGGGCAATGGTTTCAGTTCAAACTGGGGTGGGTTTAGGATGGAGGGTAAGGAGGATGCTGATGAAGATTCGTCAAGAAGGATGATGGGTGTGTTCCTCAAGCCTTCAGGTACATCCATGTCAACGACTAAGAATTCTACAAGAAAATAGAAGTCCTTGACCTTGACAATAACATCCTCAATAATGCCTTTGGTGTGGTGATCGAACAATCTGCTAACTGTAGCGTTACTAAGGTTGGCCTGAGTTCACCTAACCCAAACTTTTCATTAAGAGATGTTGGGATTAGGTTGATGGATGCACCTAGATCTAATAGTGCCCGATCAAAAGTGTAATCCCCAATGACACATGAAATCACGGGGGCACCTGGATTACTCTTCTTCTGAGGAAGGTGTTGTAGGATAACAAAATTAGCTTGCTTGGAGAGTATCACCTTCCTCGGGGTGGGTTTTTTTGGCTTGCGCTTTTGAGTACATAGATCCTTCATGAACTTAGCGTAAGCTGAGATGTGCGTAATAGCATTGAGGAGCGAGATATTGATCTCTACACTCTTGAATATATTCAAGAGCTCCCCATTGCTATCAACAGGCTTCTTCTTCCTGGGTTTTAACAAGGCTTCAGGGAATGGGACATGGGTAAGATCCTTGGATTCAGGGTCCTAAGCCTTGGTTTCTTCTTCTATTTTCTCCTTTCCTTCCTCAGACTCACTAGGGTTTGATTGACTGGAAGAGGGTAATTTTGGATCCTGGGTTTGCCTTCCACTCCTCAAGGTAATGAAGTATGTAGAAGCATATGGGTTCGGGTCTTGGGGAGGGTTAGGAAAGATCGAAGGGGCTTGATTGGCCAGATATCTAGGATTGGATGAAGAAGCAGAAGGACCCTGCTCAACCACCTGAGCATGTGTGTGTGGGTCTCTCGGATTCTCGTGCCCTTAGGCTTGATTACCTTGATTTTGTATGTTATGAGGGTTGGGTATGGGTTGAGATGGCAGAGATCCAGGCTGACGGGTCTTGGCAATAAGCTCAGATTGCAAGTTGTCCAGTGAAGTTTTCATTTGTTGTATGAGCTGGAGCATGGATCCTTGCATTTCCACCATCTGACAGTTCAAATCAGCCAGCCTTGTAGGTTGACGGGCATTCCATGTTGGCTGATTGACCTGATCAGGGGTCAGCTGAGTGTATATGTGACCCTGACCCATTGGTCTTTGCGGTGCATAATTGCTGGGTTAGATTTGGGTCTGCTGCCTTGGGTTTTTCTAGGAGAAGTTAGGGTGGTTCCTTTAACCCAGATTATATGAGTTAGAATATGGGTTTGACCTAACATTCTCCTGTATAGCATATAAATCCTCATAGGGCGAGGATGCTGGGAAAGAAGGAGAAGGATAAGAGAAACTGGGATCAAAGGCCTCAGGTTGGAGCCCGTGGGGTTTTGAATAATGCTGGCTCACAAGTTGAGCCACTTCCAATTGATTTACAAACTCCCGTCCAATAGGAGCTCATGAAGAATGGAATCCTGAATTCTGGGATTGAGTGGATATAGAAGTATTTGTAGAGTTTTTAGCATCTACTCTTCCATTCTTTTTGCAACCTAGTCCACCTTATCAAGTTTGTTGCAAATCAATTCCATATCGAATGAATGAGAGTCTTAGACTTCATTAGCATTCGATTTGGGTTGCTGGGACCGGTTGAAAGTATCCATGGAGGCATGATTGATAGAATTCTCACTCATTTACACAAACAAGTCATGTGCACTATCTGCATCCTTGTTGAGGAAATTGCCTCCGCAAGAAGCGTCCACGTGATTACGGAGTTGGTCAGTCAACCCGTGATAAAAAATTTACACGAGTTGCCATTTTAGTACCTCATGGTGTGGAAACTTTCGCAATTGATCCTGGAATCGCTCGCAGGTACCATGAAGCGGTTCGCCGGCTGATGGACAAAAGTAGTAATCGCTTGTCATAAGCATTGGTACGTCCGATTGGGAAGAATTTCTTTAGGAAGGTCGATCTAAGATCATTCCACGTAGCTATCGACCTACCAATAGTTCGACACCAATGTGCGGCCTTATCCCTAAGAGAGTGGAGAAAAAGTCCCATGATCAACTACTCCTCTTCCATGTTTGGTGCTTTGGTGGTCTGGACTAAAGTGGTCAAGTCTTTCAAATGCTGAAACGGGTCTTCAGAGCCAAGCCCATGAAAATGCTTGATCAGGCTTAAAACCTAGGGCTTGATTTCCATGCCACTGGCTAGAATCTGGACACTGGGACATTCTCCATAATTCTAAGGATCATAAAAATCCTTCAAGGGCTGAGTGCCCTGACCATTCATTCGCTAGAACCATTCTTGCATTTGCTGCAATTGTTCCAGTTGCTGTTGTTGCATCTCGTGCTGATTCTGAGGTGTAGGAGGTGGTTGATTAGCCATGGATCTACTTGACTAAAATTCAACCTACACCTCCTGGAATGGTTCAATGGTCCTTCTAAACGGGGATTCAATGTCCTCCTTCCAAGCATAAACTTGGAAGGGATCAAAAGGACTGGAGAATAGAACCCTACAACACAACAATACAAGCTTGTCCTTAAGTTGGGTATCCTGAGAACCTAGGCTCCAAGATAAATTCAAACCACAACACGAATTTTGTGTTGTCCTTAATCTAGAAGCTAGTTAAGTTGGGCTAGCGAAGCAGGGGGAGTGTGCCTTGCGAAATTGCACTTGAGGGGGGGTGAATAGTGAATTTATAAAATATTGCAAGACAAAAAATACAATCGCAAAAAGAGGCACCAGATTTTTAGGTGGAAACCCAAGACGGGTGAAAACCACCACGTAAGCCAATCCCTTGACTTAGGATTTTCTATCACAAAGTGATCAATCCACTAACCACACTATTTAAATGAGGGTAGTGTGCCTAAATTACAAATCCCACCTCCGATCCCTAAACGGAGGTTTCTCCCTTCACAATGAAGAGACGGGGACCCGATAGGCCGGATACCTAAACTACAAAAGTAAGAATGAAACAACACCTATAGAGCACCCCAATAATTTGATTACTTCCTTATCTATTAAGCATAAAGAGAAATCCCTAAGAATTTGCAGAATGAAGTGCACCGGGAGTGTGGGTTTGCCCTTTAATTAGAGTGTTATCACAGCACAAGGGAAAAATGAAGCTAAGAGTAGTGAGCAAGTGATTTCCTAAGGGAATTGAATCTCAAGATGTGTGTCTTGCCTAAGAGGGATTGTAGTCTATTTATAGGCAAGCTTGGAACCTTCAAGAATGCTTGAGAGAGGTCTCCTAGCCGTTTTAGGCAAATCCCAAGAGATTATGATGAAATCCACCACAAATCAGGGCAATGATGAGTCTGACAGTAATATCAGACGTCTGATTTTAGGATCTGATTACAACTATGGTCGTCTGATACTATTAGCTAGGCTTTACTGGTTTCATTGGATCGAAATAGGGACGTCTGATATTTTAACATAAGACGTCTGATAAAAATATTGGACGTCTAATTATGTGTGGATTTATTCTTATTTTGCCCAAATCCAAATAGGGTTCTAGATTTCAAGGAACAGACGTTAGTATGGACGTCTGTAGGATTCCCTAGACGTCTAAAAACCTAAAAAGGACTTGTCTTGGATATCTAATAGTAGATCTTTGGCTCCTAATGATATTTTCACAGAAATCAATGAGCAACGGTTCAAAGGTAGACGTCTGGAGACATGTCCAGACGTCTAAAAATGTATTTTGCCCGTTATTCTCTAAAAGAAGATGGGTGCTTGAGTCTAACAGTTGTTTTAAGAACGTCTAGGCAAACTATTAGACGTCTGGATGAGGTTATGGACGTTTGATGGAAGGTTGCTTCGATTGATGTTTATGAAGTCAGAAACTAAAGGCAAAGCTATAGGTAATTAGACATCTAAAATACTTGTCAGACGTCTTAAAGTTGAAAATCAGACGTCTGACAGTTGTTATGGACGTCTGATTTGAGTCTTAGTGTTAGGTTTTTGTTTCTAATTTATCCTAAGTGTAGAGAGCCTAAGTTAGCTATTTATAGGTTTTTTTTGGGGGCTCTTTACAACATCTCTAGACTCAAATAAAATAAAGATTACAACCTTGAAAGTTTACATAAAAAAGCCTATGACCTATGATGGTACTCATGCTACCTAGTCTTCACACTTTTAATCCTCTGACTTGGGAAACTCCATGAAACCTGCAAGTGTGTTATTACAGAGAAAAATATGCTATGCTTATGTTTTATCTTTTTTCTTCATTTTGTAAAATCATCAAAATATTATATATGAGGGGTTGAACTAACAATCTCCCCCCTTTTGATGATTTTCAAAATATAGCTGTAGGTTCTTATTTTCTTCCCCTGAAAGTTGTACTTAGTAGTCTATACCTATTTTGAGAAGATTTTTCGTAACTTTTTATGTTATTCCCTAAGTTCTTCCCTACGTTCTTCTTCCCATTTTTGAATATCATCATGAAGGGTTCTGAAAGGGGTTGATACTTAAACTACAAGTGTTATGTAATGACATCTATAAAGCAGAGATCATTAATAAAATCTGCATGCTGAAGTATAATAAAAATGGCAGAGCATTAAAGTAAATTAACTAAGAAAGGAATGTATGTGCCCTAAGCACAGAATAGCTATTGTTCCCAAAGAAATATATAAGTATGGTGTCAAGGCCCCTTAATACAAGCCGACATGGAAAGACAAAAAAGAAAGACAATAAAAAGAACTAAACTTGTCTTCTTGATCATAGCGGTGGCGGCGAGCAGGTCCTTGTCCCATCTGCAGATTGCGATCGTCAGAACCAAGTTCGTCGATGTCGTGGTGCATACTTCCCATATAAGTGTACATCTCGCCGATTTGTCGCAACAAGAGAGAGATGTCGGAGGAGAGGGAATCCGTGGTGGGATCCCATGCCTCGTCAAAGCTTTAGCGAGGAGCTTCTATTTGAAGTGGACGTTCTTCATGGAGATCCAGAAAGGGTGGAAGGGGCTCTTCTTCGGTGGACTCTTCGGCTTGCTCAAGATGCTCTCTAGGAATGTGCATCTTGGCGGCTGTGGCTCGGTTGTAGGGCTCAATCTTTTTGTCAACTGCCTGGTCATTGATGGAGATCCAATGGCTTGCAAAAATTTTGGATAAAATGGACCCAAAAGGAAGAGACGCCCATGGTCCTCATTCATAACACGAACAATGAGGCAGCAATAGTTGAAGGGAATGTGACATACGGCGGCAAAAAGGAGCACCTTGTGTTGGCGCGAGATATAGTCAAAACCTCCCGATTTGTTTAGAAGGTCTCACCCAAAAATGTGAGATAGTAATCAGGGAAGAGGTTTGAGGTTCTTGCATGGTAAGGTGCCAAGATTTTCAACATATTTTTCAGGTAGGACTAATTCTTGATTTATGACTTCTGAGTCATATTGCCTCAGAATGTCATTGAAGTCATTTCCCTCATTATGGATGACAAGATGGGTGGAAATGGAATCAGAGATGATATGGATTTCACGCCCAAATAAGCGGGTATGTAATTCAAGTTCATCGTTGCTATAGTCTTCAATGATGTTGGCATAGAAAAGTTGGACAAGATCGGGAAGCACACCAATAGTTCCAACACTAGAATAAAACTATCGGTCAAAATAATGGAAGAGATGGAGGGTTTCAAAATGTTCCCGAAGGTTTAGATGGGCAAAGTCATTCCATACAATGAAGCGAGGGCACTTGACTTTGGCATTTGCGAAGCAACGAAATTGCTGTCTAGCGATGTCGCCACGCAGTTGGTTAGCCAAATAGGCGGAAGAGGAGGTGGAAGAGCCCTTGGCTTGCTTTCGAGGGGGAGGCATTTTGGGTGGTTTGGGTGGTTGGGTTTTGGAAGGAGAGGTTTGGTGTTATAGGATAGAACACCTGCAAAGACATACATGCAAACAACATGCCACACCAGTCATTCAACAAATAATGCCATACATGCAAATAACATTGATACCAAAAAAAATGTGTGGCAGTATGCCTTTAGACAGTACAACCTGCTATGATGTTGTGGCAATATACCTTTGAATTCAAGCCACTAAGATGTCAGCTTGAATCACTTGAGGTAATACCCTTTCCATTTTCAACCAAAAAGGTGAAAATTTATGCTACATAGAAAAAATAGGTTTTGTTCTAGGGTTTTAGCTCCTAGGGCAAAAATAGACACGATAGAAGAGGAAATTGAGTTGATCATCAAAAAGAAAAGACAAGATGAGTGCTTTGAAGAGACTTGAGCAAAACTGTGGAGATGCCCTAAGGGTTTGAGAAGTTATACCCATGGAGGAGGGTCTCTAGATGCGCGGAGGAGTGGGGGCACGCGTGTAGGGGAGTAGCAATGCCCCCAGTCATCGAGGAGGCGGAGCGGTCGTCTAGCGGCGAGAGGAGCACCACCAACTTGCAGTTGTCGTCCGTCAAGAGGGAGAGAGAGGTCTTAGGGGTTTGAAGAATGAGAGAAGTGGCACTTCACGACTGGGATTTTATACCCCAAGGGGTTGGGCAAGTCTCCCCCTAAAGTTGGGAAATTTTCCATTGCAAAACCATTCAGAGAATAGACGCGAAGCGGCAGATTTTTGCCAGATCAGACGTCTGAAGATGATGTCAGATGTCGGGATTGGTCCTTTGGGATTTTAACCCTTTTGATGGCGTCGTCTGTTTTAATCACCAGATGACCTATCAGATGACTAATTTATAATTTAGACATCTGATTCTGCAGACATACCTTCCTGGAAAATGGTTTATTCTCCAGGTTGTTGTCTGATTTCTGTATCAGACGACTGATCTGACGTCTAAAGCTAAAATTAGACGTCTGATTTCTGTAGATAGTCCTTCCTAGATTTCACTCCAAAGCTGTAGGTTGTCATCTGATTTCTTTATCAGACGACTTACACGACGTCCGACTAAATAATCAGATGTTTGAATTTAGACATCATAATACATATTCTGATGCAAAAATAGACGTCTGTCAAAACATATGGACGACCATCCAGACGTTTATGAATGATGACGGACATCTGAAATAGCTCTTTTATAAACTCTTTTGAGATATAAGATCGACGTTTGTTCCATATCTTTAGACGTCGAATTTTTAAGTATAAGACGTCTGCGGTGTTAATCAAACGTCTGATATTGCACAGAATGTGCATTTTGATGTTTGAACTGCGTTTGAAGGCTCTTAACTTGCTAAAATCAAGGCTCCTATGTTTATGACAAAAGAAATTCCATTAAGTCAATAAAGTCTTCAAATATCGCGTAGCTTACATATGCCTAGTTTCCTACGTATATAATTAAAACGATCATAATGCAAAGGTTTAGTGAAAATATCAGCCAATTGCAATTCAATACAAATAAATTCAACCTCGATTTCTTCCTTAAGTGCATTATCTTTCAAAAAATGATGTCGAACATCAATATACTTTGTACGGGAGTGATGTACGGGATTTTTCGAGAGGCTGATAGTACTAGTATTAGCACATAATATTTTTATTTTATTAAATATCAAGTTAAAATCCTTCAAAGTATTTTTCATCCATAGTACTTGGGAACATGCTAGAGCGATGATTATGTATTCAACCTTCGTGGTTGATAGGGCTACACTAGATTGTTTCTTTGAAAACCAAGAGACTAGTGATTTCGCCCAAGAATTGGCACGCCCCACTAGTACTCTTCCTATCGGTGAGGCTATTTACGTGGTTCGCATCGCTATTTGTAACTAAGTTGAATTGTGGACTCCTAGGGTGGAATAAGCCATAATCAGATCTGTCAACTAGATATTTAAGTATTCATTTTACAGCATTTAAGTGTGATTGTTTATGGTTTGATTGAAACCTAGCACATAAGCAGGTAATAAATAAAATGTCAGGTCTATTGGAAGTTAAATATAGTAAAGATCCAATCATGCTACGATAGAGCTTTTGATTTATGGGCGTACCTGATTCGTCCAAGTCTAAGGAAGTTGTGACACTCATAGGAGTGTTCTTCCCTTTACTTTTCGTCATTTCAAATCTTTTCAGCATCTCCTTTGTGTATTTTGATTGACACACAAAGGTTCCGAATTCGAGTTGAGTGATTTGTAAGCCCAATAAAAACTTGAGTTCACCCATCAAACTCATTTCAAATTCTTCCTGCATAATTTCTGAAAACTTTCTACACATAGATTCATTAGTAGCACCAAAGATAATATCATCTACATATATTTGAACTAATAAAATGTCTTTTCCTTTTCTTTTAATGAATAATGTGGAATCAGCTTCTCCTATAGAAAATTTTGCATTTAACAAATAGTCTTTGAGCCTCTCATACCATGCTCTAGGAGCTTGCTTTAGACCATATTGTGCCTTGTTTAATTTATAGACAAAATGAGGCTTATCATGAGACTCATAAATTGGAGGTTGTTTTACAAAAACTTCCTCCTTAATGAATCTGTTAAGAAATGCGCTCTTAACGTCCATTTGAAAGAGTTTAAAGCCAAGGAAGGCGGCATAAGCAAGAGGCATGTGAATTGATTCGAGTCGAGCTATGGGAGAGTAGGTCTCATCAAAATCAATTCCTTCTTCTTTTTTGTACCCTTGTGCTACCAACCGGGCCTTATTTCGAATGACTATACCATATTCATTCAACTTGTTCCGGAATACCCATTTGGTACCTATTACCATTTGCATTTTAGGCTTAGGTACTAGATCCCAAACTTCATTTGTTTGGAATTGGTTGAGTTCCTCCTGCATGGCCATCATCCAAGGTTCTTCGGATCATGCTTCCTCGACACTCTTGGGTTCAACTTGAGATACAAAGGCGGAGAGACCAAAAGAGCAACTAAAATGAGATCAGGTTTTAACGCCATCAGAAACACTTTCAATGACTTGACTTTCGGGATGATCCCTTTGATATATCCAATCTTTTGGAAGATTATGGATATTGGAGTTTGGAATGTTAGACACATTAATAGAAGAATCATCTTCATCTTCTATATTGACTCGGTCAATCGAGGAAGAGTGAGGAGATTCATCGAAGGAAACATGAAGGGTTTCCCCCACTATTAATGTGGTCTTGTTAATGACCCGATATGCCTTACTACGTGAAGAATAACCAATAAAGATGGCTTCTTCACCTTTGGCATCAAATTTATCTAAATTAGAGCGGGTATTCAAAATAAATAACCGACATCCAAAAACTTTAAAATAATAGATTTTGGGTATTTTCTCATAGTATAATTCAAAACAAGTTTTTCGCAACCCGGATCGAATTAAGGTGCGATTTAACACGTAAGAAGCCATGTTAACCGCCTCGGCCCAAAAGTACTTCGATAACCCTGAGTCTATGAGCAATGTTCGAGCACACTCTTGAAGAGTACGGTTCTTTCTCTTAACCACTCCATTTTGTTGAGGTGTTCGAGGAAAAGAAAACTCATGAGCAATACCATGCTCTTGACAAAAATTATCAAACAAGGAATTTTCAAACTTGCCCCCATGATCACTACGGATACGAGTGATTTGGTAGCCTTTTTCAGTTTGAACCTTCCTACAAAAAATAGAAAAGTCGGAAAATACTCCTTCTTTGGATCTCAAGAAGGAGACCCATGAAAACCTTGAAAAATCGTCTACAATCACAAGGCAATATTTGCATCCACTAAGGCTCTCATATTTTGTTGGCCCAAATAGATCTTGGTGAGGTAGTTCTAATGGTCTTGATGTGGATATAACTTTATTTTTAAAACTAGATTTCATAATTTTACCTAATTTACATGAATCACAGATAAGCTCATTTAAAAATTTTCCTTTAGGAAGACCTCGAACTAGATCATGTTTGACTAGTTTTTGAACCAGCTTCATATGAACATGTCCTAGTCTTCTATGCCATATACTTAACTCATTATTTGCTACAAGACATTCATAAGTGCTATCTTTATCGAATTCTACGATATAAATGTCTTTAAATCTTGTTCTCTTAAGAAGTGTTTCATTGGTTAATGCATGCATAATTTCAAACATTTCCGAAGTAAATACTACCTTAAACCCCTTATCACAATTTTGACTGACACTTAAAAGATTATGTTTTAGTCCTTTAACTAGAGAAACATTTGAGATGGGAGAGAGAGGGTTACCTAGTTTACCAAGGCCAATAATATGGCCCTTATGGTTGTTGCCAAATGTAACTGTTCCTGCATCCATAGGTTGAAGGTCCAAAAATAGGTGCTTGTCTCTCGTCATATATTTGGAATACCTGGAGTCTATCACCCATCGGCCTCCTTGATGGTGGTGGTCTCCTTGTCTTCTTTCTTGTAGACCTCTTTCCTCCTACAAAAGATCTCCATAGGTGACTTGGTGTTTCTATAGGTCTTTCTAATTTTAGTCGCCTATCCTTCATTTTGTATATCCAAATTTTGACATTATAAAATTCTTTCATCCCTGTAAAACAAAGTGAAAGTTGTCTTTTCGGTATCCATTGCAATGTGGATCTGTATTTGTTAGTGGTCTCCTTTAGAGGAGGATCCTTTTTTGGCTCACTTTGACTAGGTTCATAAAAGCCTAGTCCAAATTTACACGAGGAAGGTTTTTGATGGGCAATGAGCTTGTCCAAGTTATCTTTCCCCTTTGTAAATTTGGCTAAGTCATTAAGAAGTTGATTTGATTTTTCTTTAAGGTGATTTATCTCTATTTTCATTATGTCTAGTTTATCTTCTAGTCCCCTAATCTCCACTCTAAGTAAGTTATTCTCATCCTTTTTAAAGGAGTTTGATTTTTCAAGCACATGGATTTTTTCGAGTAATTCTTCTCTATCTAGAAATTTTTGTTCACTCATTGCCGTATACAAATCATTTGTTAATGACTCTTTTTCAATCATTAGGTTTCTTATTTGCATATTTAAGGCAGTGGTTTCTTTAGTGAGAATTAGATTCTTCTCTTCAAGATCATTGATTAATTTCTTATTCTCTAAGTTTTCTTCTTTTAAAGCTTTGCTTTTGATCTTTGTTTTCTTAAGATCTAGATATAGTGAATCAAAAGCATCTTGTAATTCATCTAGAGAATAGGAGTTTACCTCAAGTTCCTCAGATTCAGATTCAGAAGCATCTTTCGTTGCCATTAGTCCCAAGCATGCCGTTTCTTTATTTGTTTCCTCTTCCTCTTCTTCTTCGGAGGTGGAGTCATCCCAAGTTGCTTGGAACTCCTTCTTGAATCCCTTGGGCTTGGAGATCTTATGGTCGGAAGGCTTCTTGTATTTCTTATCATCCCTTTCGAGTAAGGGACAATCCTTCCTTATGTGACCTCTCTTCTTGCAATTATAGCAAATTGGAGTTCTTCGTCTCTTTTCTTTCCCTTGATCTCTTTTCTATTTCTGAGAAACTTTTTAGCTAATCAAACGAATTCTTCGTCATCGGTACTTACCTCATCATCCGAAGTAGCTTTGAAGGCTAAAGTCTTCTTCTTTGGCTCCGATGAGATAGATTTCTTCTTTTTCTCTATTTTTGATTCATAAGCCATAAGATTCCCAAGTATATTTCCCATATCTAGATCCTCTGCTTGGTTGGCTTCTTCTATTATCGTTACTTTTTTCTCCCACTCGAGTCCAAGGGAGTGAAGGAGCTTCCCTTGAAGCTCCCCCTTTATAAATGTCTTTCATAGTGGCTTGAGGTTTTTCACGATTAACGTGAATTTGGTGTACATGTCCCAAGTCTCTCATTTTCCTTCATAGAAAAGGCTTCGAATTCCTGTGATAACACGTTAATCTTAGAGGATTTAACTCTAGACGTATCTTCGTGAGTTACCTCTAAGGTTCTCCATATCTCGTGGGCGGTTGTGCATTGGCTAATGCAGTTGAATTCCTCCGAGCTGAGTGCGCAGTAGAGTGAGTTCATTGCCTTAGCATTTAGTCCAAGGTGATGAATTTGCTCCACTATGTATCCCGTTTCTAGTTTCTCGGGAATGACGCATGTGGATTCGCATTTCTCCTAAACGGAGAAATTGTTGGCTTGAAGCCACATCTTCATTTTCAGCGTCTAATAAGTGTAGTTGGGCCTTTCGAAGAGTGGTGGTTGGGTGGTGGATTGCCCCTTAGATCTGCCAGTGGAAATGACTCTCCCCTCCATGTGATCTTTCCGTGCAGGTTACCCCTAAATGTGAAAAACCTGGCTCTGATACCAAATGAAATTGCACTAGAGGGGGGGTGAATAGTGAATTTATAAAATATTGTAAGACAAAAAATACAATCACAAAAAGAGGCACCAGATTTTTAGGTGGAAACCCAAGATTGGTGAAAACCACCACCTAAGCCAATCCCTTGACTTAGGATTTTCGATGACAAAGTGATCAATCCACTAACCACACTACTTAAACGAGGGTAGTGTACCTCAATTACAAATCCCACCTCCGATCCTTAAACGGAGGTTTCTCCCTTCACAATGAAGAGATGGGGACCCGACAGGCCGGATACCCAAACTACAAAAGTAAGAATGAAACAACACCTATAGAGCACCCCAATAATTTGATTACTTCCTTATCTATTAAGCATAAAGAAAACTCCCTGAGAATTTGTATAATGAAGTGCACCAGGAGTGTGGGTTTACCCTTTTATCAGAGTGTTGTCTAGCACAAGGGCAAAATGAAGCTAAGAGTAGTGAGCAAGTGATTTCCTAAGGGAATTGAATCTCAAGAGGTGTGTCTTGCCTAAGAGGGATTGTAGTCTATTTATAGGCAAGTTTGGAACCTTCAAGAATGCTTGAGAGAGGTCTCCTAGCCGTTGGAGGCAAATCCCAAGAGATTAGGATGAAATCCACCACAAATCAGGGTAATGATGAGTCTGACAGTAATATCAGACATCTGATTTTAGGATCTAATTACAACTATGGTCGTCTGATACTATTAGCTAGGCTTTACTGGTTTCATTGGATCGAAATAGGGACGTCTGATATTTTAACATAAGACGTCTGATAAAAATATTGGACGTCTAATTATGTGTGGATTTATTCTTATTTTGCCCAAATCCAAATAGGGTTCTAGATTTCAAGGAACAGACGTCAGTATGGACATCTATAGGACTCCCTAGATGTCTGGAAACCTAAAAAGGACTTGCCTTGGAAATCTTGCAGTAGATCTTTTGTTCCTAATGAGATTAGCACATAAATAAATGAGCAACGGTCCAAAGGTAGACGTCTAGAGACATGTCCAGACATCTAAAAATGCATTTTGCCCATTATTCTCAAAAAGAAGATGGGTGCTTGAGTCTAACGGTTGTTTTAAGGCATTCTAGGCAAACTATTAGACGTCTAGATGAGGCTATGGATGTATGATGGAAGGTTGCTTCAACTGATGTTTATGAAGTCAGAAACTAAAGGCAAAGCTATAGGTAATTAGATGTCTGAAACACTTGTCAGACATCTTAAAGTTGAAAATCAGACATTTGACAGTTGTTATGGACGTCTGATTTGAGTCGTAGTGTTAGGTTTTTGTTTATAATTTATCCTAAGTGTAGAGAGCTTAAGTTAGCTATTTATAAGTTATGTTTGGGGGCTCTTTAAAACATCTCTAGACTCAAATAAAATAAAGATTACAACCTTTGAAAGTTTACATAAAAAAACCTATGACCTATGACAGTACTCATGCTACCTAGGCTTCACACTTTTAATCCTCTGACTTGGGAAACTCCATGAAACTTGCAATTGTGTTATTACAGAGAAAAATATGCTATGCTTATGTTTTATCTCTTTTTTTCATTTTGTAAAATCATCAAAATATTATATATGAGGGGTTGAACTAACATCTTGAAGGCTGCTAATTATGCCAAACCCCTACCTACTTAAGTCGTTTAACTATCAAGCCCCCAAACTTAGCACCTTCTGGGGAAAGCAAATGTCACAAATTCGCACCATAGTTTGAGAAATACCCTGAAACTGACTGTTGAGTCCTAGGGTCAATGTCTACTCAATTTTAGATTAGGCTTGGGATAGCAGTGCTTTTGGAATGTGGTGGGCTCTTAAAATGGGTTGTGCCTTTAATGATTGATTGAATTGTGTGAGTGAGTGCACAACCAGGGTTTTTAAGCAAGATTATTTGAATGAGTGGATTTTAGAGTTCAACTCTTACTTAAGTAGCTTTTTAGGCTTGAATCAAGGTTGATTCAATTAAGTTTAGGAGGCACACCAAGATTTGCAAACATAGGTGAAGATGTTTTCCTTTGAAATCAAAATAAGATGGAGTGCCTGGTACTTAACCCTAAATGTTAACCCTAGTGAGTAAGCTACTTGGTGAAGTTGTTTTTAGATGAAGTGGTGCGGCCTAAACAACTTAAGCAATTGGCCTTGATGCACCATTGAATTAGGCACATAAGTGGTTACCTAATCTGATTTCTACTCAATTATGTGTTGATGAATATACTGATTCTAAGGATCGGGTTACCAGTTGTGTGAGAAAAATCAGAAGAGGCTGTGTACCTCTATGGGTGTATGTGAAGTGTAGTAAGAAAATCCCACAATCCAATAAGATTTTTTAGATTTTTTTTTGTAAGTGGAGGGTGAGGTGGGTGGAGGTGAAAACCAAACAACCAAACTAAGCCTAGGGTTTATGAGAGCGCCTAGGTTAATTAGGGTTTGAATTAAGGTGATGAAATGAAACCTATAGAGGGGGAAAAAATGAGGGAACACTTACAACGGTCTTCAACCGCACTTTATTCATTTCTATCGCTCAAAGATTCCTTGTCAGGGTACCTGCAAGACAATAGAAGAAATAAAAGAGAGGTCAGAGATCAAACAAGTGTGCAGAATGAGGAAAATAATCGAGATCTATTGCTTCCCTGGCAACGACGCCAAAATGATAAGTGAGATTTAATATGCTAAAAAGGATTTAGTTTGAAAACCCTTCATTGTAGTTGCGTGAAAATCCACTAATCAGATAATTTTACCGAAACTCAAAGTGTGTCCCAGGTCGAACACGAGGAGGCTATGTCGATCTAAATCCACAATTATATCTTTTTGTATTTTTTTTATAAAGGTAACATTCGCAATGGCAACTAAACTACTTGAAATATAAATAAAAGAGAGAGAGAGATAAAGAGAGAGAGAACAACGTTTATAACTAATTTAATGTCAAAACAACTATTTGCTACAACTACAAAGCTGAAAATCTACTCTAGAAAGTGATAAAAAGATAGTGGATGAGAGATTATCCTCCTCGATGAATGCTTAGAGGATGAGCCAAATGGACAACGCTTGGAAGAAAGAGAGCAAAGATACAGGATGGAGGGCGAATCTGGAAGAACCGGGGATAAGACAGGGTGTTGACATCGCAGGATCCGCTTTCGAAATGGGGGTTGGAGGATGACTGGTGAGAGCTCCGTGAAAGGGGGTGAGAAGTGGAAAATCATGATTTTAACTCTAGTGGAGCTTCCCGTAGCTTGGGAGAACTAGAGAGAGCTTAGAACTTGAGTTCTTAGCTCCTAGAGAGGTGGAGAGAAGAAGGAAGGGATGAAGAAATATGTGGGGTGTAGGGTCCTTTATATAGGTGAGGTACAAGTGTGAAAAGGTCCTTTGAAATCTTTAAAATTAAATGTATGGCCTTTAGTGATGGATACATCCGTCACTGTAGGTAAACGTTGCTAAAGGCTCGCATTCAATCTTTGCCTCTTGCCGCTGATTGGATGCACGTTACCACACCACATCACCGCTGCCTCATCTTCGTGCATTAAGCGCTTGGGTTGATGTCAGCCCTTCGATCAAGATTGGAGTCTGAGAACACGTTGATGCCGCTTCGCCTTCAACAATTAAGAGGCGAGTAGCCCCTCTTCCCATCGTCAAATGAAGATCGGAGGTTTGAGGAATGCGCTCGCTCGCGTGCCTTATCCCGTTAGATCGCGTGTGCTTGTGTTCGCTATCCGCGTTGCCATGTAGCGGCCACCATCGTCGCTCTATCTTCATCGTGTGGTGCAATTTCATCGTGCCTCTTCTTTAGTGGATTAAATCCACTATGCGGATTCAAACCCACACCGCGTGTTGCGCGTAAGGCTTTGAACCGCTGCGCTGCGTGGCATTCTTTGTCGAGTTTATGAATTGAAGCACACGGGCTCTCAATCGTTGGATCTTGATCCAATGGTCGAGATCTCGTGAGCTTAGACAAGGAAGGAGGACACCAGTGCTTGTGGGCAGCTTGGATGGAGCCACATGGTGCTATCTTAGCCGTCCATATTCCAATGCTTGTAGATGGTGCACAGATGTTGGATTGAGTCAATTTTCGCACCGTTGGGTTGCGATCATCGATTCGAACCCATTCGTATGGTTGGATTTGTCATCTGAAGTCTGGATTTTCACCACCTTGCCCCTTGACCTTTGATCTTTCTCAGACTACATCTAATGTTTCAGAGGTCCAATTGGGGTGATCTCGGAGGCGTTGAACTTCGATTGTTGCCCTGATCAGATCCGTATGATTGGATCTTCATTCCGAGGCCCAGATAAGAATCACCCTGTCCCTTGGCTACGATAAGAGACGAATTACTACACAATTTATACAAATTAACCTAAATGCATGTTGATGCATGTCATGCAATATTTATAATGCATAATGCATCTATGACATTAGGACCATGCATAAATAGATATTTTTGGCCAATTAGATGTTTGCACATCAATTGACCAAAATTAGTTTTTGATTGATCAATTCCTTTGTTTAATCAATCAAACATCTCTAATGGTTATATTTCCTTTTGATCGATCAACCCCTTATATTTAATTGATCAAAAAATTCCAACGGTCAAATTTTCTTTGAATTTATAAAGTCAGTTAAAATCCTCTTTTAATTGATCAACATGGAATTGACCAATCCTTTTATTTAATTGACCAAAAGTATTTTCGATAGATCAATCCCAAGTTTTGATCGATTAAAGATGTATTTTCAGTATTTCCAAAATAGGTCGAAAAACACTTATAAATAGGACCCTCGACCCCTCCTCTTCAAAACACACCTTAAGAGCTTTCAAAAAGCAAAAATGTGCATATTCTATTAAGCGTTTTCACACCTATATGCCTACAATTATTGCGATCCAGAGCACAATTCTTTATGATTCTCAGAAGCTCGATTTGTTCTAACCTTATGAGGTTCCATAGGAATATCTGTTATATTCTTTATATTCTTATTGCTTTTGATTTGGGATCCAAATTATTTTGGAAGTCTTGTTGTTCTTCTTCTCTTAGTCAGGTGCGAAAAGAGAAGACGTCTTGTAAGAGGTTGTGCCACCATCGTTCAAGTGGTCCATTAGTGGATTGACTAGATTGACTTGTCGGAGAAATCCTAAGCTGGGAGGCTTAAGTAGTGGTTTTTACCCAGAAGGGTTTCCACTCTAAATTAGCTGTTATCCTTTTGGTCTATACTTATTTAAATTTTGATCTGTGGTGTATGATTTTTTTTAAACTCTCATAGAAATAGATGTTAAACTATTCACCCCCCTTTAGTGTATACTTGATCCTTTATGCTCTGCATGCACTCATAGAACAAGTACACCAATATTGGTTCTAGTCCTAGGTACCGGTGTTGGGTACCCACTATCCTAACCAGGCCATAGTGTGCTAGTACCAGTACTGAGTCCTAGTACCGATATTGGGCATCCACAACACAATGCCATAATACCAGCCTATACCCGTACTGACCACTAGTACTGGTACTAGGCACCACTCACACCTTCCCAAGTAATCCAGCCAGTACCGATACTGCGTGATGTGCACACATCTATTTGACCTAAAGTGCCTATTTATGCATGTTTCTAGTGTCAGAGAAGCATTCATCATTATAAATATTGCATAACATGCATCATCGTGCATTTAGGTTAAATTGTATAAATTTTAGGTTAATTTTCTCTTTTTGTGGTCAGGGATCAAGGTAACATTTATTGGAGCATCAGATTTGAGATCCAACTGTACAGATCTGATTAGGTCAACGATCGGAGTTCAATGACTCCGAGGTTGCCCCGATCGGATCTCCATAATATTATATACAGTTCAAGAAAGATCAGTGGTCAAGGGGCTAGGTGGTGTTAAATCCGCACCTCAAATGACAAATCCAACCGCACGGATGGGTTCGGATCGACGATCACAGCCTAATAATTCAAAAATATATCCAATCCGACATCCGTGGCACCATCTACAACTTAGAGAAGATGAATGGCCAGGATGGAGGCACATGGCACCATCCCAGCCTCCAAACACTGGCCCAAGCCCTCGCTCCAACTCTGAAGGCGCTATTAGGACGTGATATCAGCCGTTGGATCGAGATCCAACTGTTGAGGGCGTGTGTGCTTTAAAACAAAACTGCTCCTCAAACGCAGGCGTAGCGCGTTGGGCAAACGCCCTAGCAGAGTGTGAGGGACGGGTTAGAGACTGCACGTGCATCAAATCAAGGTGCAAGCGAGGCGCGATCAAATTTGATCATGCGATGAAGATCGTGCGGGCGTGGGAGTGGAGACGTGGCAGTGCTGGGTGTGAGAATTGCGCACGTGCGTTCGGACGCACGATCGCACACGCATGCGTTAGGCATGTTGAAGAAGCGGGAAAGTGTTTTAAGTCATCTGATCTTTTGATTAGATGATTGAGAACGCTTGATCATAGATGTGCATTGAAGCAGCTGATGGCGAGGAGGCAAGCGTGCGTGCGTACCTTCACCCATGTTTATGCTACAATGATGCTAAAAAACGTCACTACAGATGCTAAAATTAATGTTTAATCATTAAAGTGACCTATTTTCCCCTCTATTCTTCAACTATAAAAAGGTCTTACGACCCTCACATTCTTTTCATCCCTTCATCTCTCTCCCTCTCCAAAGCTCTAAAGAAGCTTGTCCCAAACCCGGGATTCTCCTCTAGAGTAAAAATCAAAATTTTGTCCACTTCTCACCTCGTCGTGGAGCACTCATGGTCGTCTTCTCTCCCCCGTTCCAGAAGTAGATCCCGCGACGACGACACTCTGCCCCGCCCCTGGTTCTTCCCACTTCGTTCTCCGTCCTCTGTCTTTGCTCTTCTTCTTTCAGGCGTCGCTTGTCCGGTTCGTCCTCCAAGCAGCCGTCGAGGAGGATAATTTCTCACCTCCCTTCTCTTTATCACTTTCTAGATTATATTTCCCGCTTTCTAGTGGTAATTGTTTGACATTATCATTGATATAAAATTATTTTCCCTCTCTTTCTCTCTCTCTCTTTCTAGTGTTAATGTTGCAAGTAGAATAGAATCATTGTGATTATCTCGTCTTTAAACAAAGATTACAAATAAAAAATATAATTACAGATTTCGAATCGACGTAGCCTCCCTATGTTCGACCTGGGGCTCCTTTTTTGTTTTGATAAAAATTATTTAATTGTTCGGATTTTCCCGCAAATTACACTACGACGATGGGTTTTCAAAACTCAAATCTTTTTGCGATGAATTTTCGTACATCACTGGGCACTAGTACTGATACTGGGCACCCACTGCCATGGCTGCTGAACTCATCTTGTACCGATATGGGCCACAAATACTAGTACGAGGTACCTTTAGTACTAGACTTAAGTCCCAATTTAGCTTGTGCGGAGCCAACTAGTATTAATATTGGTCACTAGTACCAGTACTAGGTGTCTTTAGCACCTAGTTCTGAACTTTAAACCTTCCATTTGATTTCACATGTTTATCACTTGACCCCACGCTTTTAGAACACCATTCTAAGCATTTATAAGCATGGAAGGGACACAAGTAATTAGAGATATCAGGGGAAATATCCTTTCCTTGTATACCCACAATCATCACGCAATCACACAAAAAATAGAAAGGTGGGTATGCTCGACAAAACACACTATAAATGCACTAGTGTAAGGGTAATGATCCATATAAAACTCACATTGGCAACCCATTGCTTTGTTGGTGCAGGGGCATCGCGATCGTTAATTTTGATGATAACAAAACACACGTTATTTGACATTTGCATTTGAGTTTAAGATTTTATGATAAAATGCAAATGGAAGCAAGCTTGAGGAGCTTGCTCTTGGATAAAAGTATCAGGGTGCATGGAGGAAATGGAGCTTTGTGTGGAAGCGAAAGCTTGAAGATTCATAAATAGGAAGAATAGGATAGAAAACTAGATGTATTCGTAATTGTATTTATTTGTCTTTATGCTTCTTTAGATTCATGTTAAAGGGCCCAACAGTACATTATCTTAGTCCTAAGAATACTTACACATCCGTAGGACACTTAGGCAAACCTTAGAATAGAATTAGGAAGCCGAAATAGGAATTAGACAGATTGATCATACGTCCAACATGATAATTAGACATCTAATCCAGTCTTTTAAGTCGTCTGATTTTATGCCCAGACGTCTAATTACCTAGGCTAGAAATTAATAGTCTGTGCCTTTCCGTTTAGACGTCTTGGTTCAATTCCAGACATCTTGTAAGATGTCTAATGACCTTGACAGATGTCTAATAATATGACTGTTGTACTATCAGAACAAATATCTTTGAGATCCAACATAGAAATAATTTTATAGTTATCATAGATGTTCGGAGAGCCTTCCAGACGTCTGATAAGGAGACGTTAGACCCGACCAAATCTAACCATTGCATCTCGGAAATCATTTCCTGTAGCAAACCTTTGCTTTTAGACGTCCAATAGTTAGTCCAAACATCCAATACATCGTCTGACCACTTTACATTAGAACCCTGTTTAGATCTGGTGCCAAATAGGAACAAACTTGCACAAAATTAGATGTCCAACTTTTCACCCAGACATCTTAAAATGATATACCAGACATCCAACCCAGAACCCTATTTCCATCCAAAGAAATCAGGAACTCTGACCCTTGCATCAGATGACCAAAACATTGACCAGACGCCTGACCCTAAAATCAAACATTTAATTTTGTTGTTAGAGTCATTATGACCTTGATTTCGGCCTGATTTGTCATGGAATCTATCCCAATGGCTACAAGGACCTCCCAAGCCTTCTTGAACCTTCCTAAGACATCTATAATAGATGGAAACCTCTCCTTTGAGGAGTTACACCTTTGAGATAATTCTTTCCACTAGAAATGTCACCTTTGAGTAACACCTTTGTGTCCAAGCTCTCAAAGCCTCACACCTTACATTTGAGAGCTCCGAATACGTTGTGTAAACATGTGGAATCACTTCCATCTAAGGGAAGTAATCCTTTCCTATAGAAGCATTAGGTTAAACTTTAAATTTGGGCTCTATAGGCTTTGTTATTTGTATTTTATTTTCTTTGATTGGGTATTCGCATGGTGAATTCTTGTCTCCTTCGCGAGACAAAATTCTCTTCATGAAGAAGAGGGATTGAGGTACACTACCCTCGGTTGTAAGGTAGTGTGGTTGTATTGAGGTTGTAGTACCCTCATTTGTGTAGTACAGTTAGTGGATTTGATTGACTTGGTTGATCGGGAAATCCTAAGTCGAGAGGCTTAGGTGGTGGTTTTTACCCTTGGGTTTCCACCTAAAAATTTATTATCTCTTGTGGTGAATGTTTATGTGATTGTAATTTTAGTTTTGCATATTTTTTATCCTACACTATTCACCCCCTCTAGTGCACCTACATGCTTGACCTAGCCCCCTTCCCCACTCAGTATATACTCTAGGTATATATGTGCATCCCATGGCATAAGGTCTAGATCCCCATTCCTTTACCATCACTAAAGTTCTTGATAGGACTTTCATCCTACCATTCCATAGTTATGCCCTTCTTAGCAAATTAGGATCCCTATACTCGTACTAGGACACTTAAAGTTGGGTTTAAGCCACGCATTGGGCCATGTGGGTACCCTTGCAACCTGGCCTCATGCATCACATTTAAATCTTCCCCTTTTTATTCTCCAATTAGGCTCTATGACCATAGAGGGCTTACTTAATCCCCTAGTTAGGGCTAACCATTATAGGACCCAAATATGCATAAGGTTACCAACAGGGATTAATAATTGCAATTCTTTGGTATTAGGCATGGATTTAGCTAACTAGATCAAGTTCCTGGTCACCGTGAGGAATTTCTGCACAAAATGGGATTGCTTGTGTCTTATTAGACATCTAGCACAACTGCCAGACATCCAATAAGGTAAGTTCCAAAGTCTGCCATCAGAAAGCCAACCCCCGGTCAAGAAATTGGACATCCAAGCCTCTTTCTTGGATGTCTAGAGACTAGTTTGGACGTCCAACTAGAAGTCCAGATGCCCAAAAATCACCACTGCACACCCTGGAGCAGTAGGCTGCTACAGATCAATGACCAATTTATTGTCCAGACATCCAAGGTAGGCACATAAGAAGTCTGACAACAATCTTAGATGTCTAAACAACAGTTTAGAACCCTGTCTGGGTTTTGAAAATCTTTCTCATACCAAATCACACATTTGGAACTCTATCCAATACAAACAATTGTCTAGGACACGAATCTAATATGTAAACACATAAAAACCACAAAGATTTCATTTATCTCATCATCAAAAATCAAATTTCAAGTGAAATCCCCAATTCACTCGCACATTTATTTAGCCCAAAAAATGAAGCATAAGCCAAATATTCCCACATACAACCACAATCTTAGCAAGTTCGTGCTCCCATTCCACAATTTAATTCGGAAAATCAAGAGAGAAGCCAAGAGAGGTGGAAGTACCTACCTTTGATGTTGAGATCCTTCCTCCTTTTCTTCACCCGCAGCAGCTTAAGCAGCAACAGCAACAATAACCATGGCAGCCACAATGGTTGGAGTAGCTTCCTTCTCCGGTAATGGCGATGACAGTAGTGAGGGTGATGGTGGGTCGATGGAACAAGGGAGAGGAGGTGGGACTATCCCTCTCACTATCGTTGGATGAAAAAGAAAGGAGGGATAAATGGCTTCCCATGGAAGCCAACCACAATTTTAAATGGGGTGGAAATTTTGAAAGAGGGCCCCTTCCCTTACTTACATGGCCTCCAAGAAAGGCCACCAACCATGAATTCTTATGCAATTTGCCTCTCAACTTTTATTACGTGGACATTCACTTATTGATCGAAGGGTTTACTTATCTTTTAAAATTACCGTTACCAAATTAAAGTCCCCAATGCCCTTAATCCACCATTAAGCAACCAATAAAGACTTTAATTAGCTCATTAAGTGTATTCGAAAATTAGGCCCTTACACAGTGTAGCCACCTCCTAAATTAGGAAACCCTAGAGGAAAAGAGTTACAAAATATCTCAAGACAACCAGGCGATTATAAACTACAACCCCTTGCAACTGCAATGGATGATCAATGAAGAAGTTGAACTCCTTCTCAAGAAGGTAAGAGGATGCCAAACAAATTATATTAAGGAAGACGACAATCCCTTCATTGATGAGATTATGGAATCACCCCTACCTCAAAAGTTCAAGGTGCCCATGATCTCTTCCTTTATGATGACTTATCAACTGTTGAACGTACGGGTTGCTACACTAACGTGTTTGGTTTTGAAAACCTGTCGTCGTAGTATGAAAGCGAAGAACTCGTGTTCAACAAATAAAATTTATACCGGAATGGAAATCCCGGGTCGAACACAGGGAGGCAGACGTTTGATTAAAAAATACGTTTGATTTATTTGTCACGAAGTAAATTAATTAATTAGAACTATCTATCTATTTACAATAAATGAAGAGAGGGAGAGAATAATACAAACAAAAATCAAAAGAGATATAGAATGCACATGGAATTCATTATCGAAAGGATTGTTTATTACACTAAATATAACGACTAGAAAGTGGGAAAATGATTATAGTAGAAAGCAGTAAATCTACTCTAGGAAGCAGTAAATATATTCTAGAAAGCAGTAAAAAGAATGGGGAGAGAGATATCCTTCTCGACGGTCGCTTGGAGGACAAGCCGGACGGGACAACGCCTGGACGAAGGAGGACGGAGCAGGACGAAGGAGGACGAGGTGGAAGAACGGGAACGGGGCAGCATGTCGTCATCGTCGTGGGATCCGCTTCCGAAAGGGGACGAAAAATTGACTTTATCTCGCGAGAAGCATCCTGGGTGTGGGACAAGCTTCTCTTGAGCTTTGGAGAGGGAGAGAAGGAAGGGATGAAAATTTTGTATGGAGGGGGCCTCCTTTTATAGTTGCAAGGAGTGGGGGCAATTTGGTCATTACAACTCTAAAAACATTAATTCAGGACATTTTGTGACGGATAAAACCGTCGCTAAAGGTCCAAACGTGGCCTTCGTGGGCGTCGCGTGCGCGTCCGCTCACCTCCTCGCACGTAACGCACGCATACGTCTAGCTGATCTCAGCCATCCGATCGCGAGATCGGATGGCTTAGATTGCGCCTCCGCCCTCCTCTACGCGCTCGTCCGCGTGTGATTCCGCGTGAGGCGCGGCGTGCGATACAGTGTGAGCACAATTGCACGCACACGACCGTTCGATCGCGATCGAATGCCCAATCGCGCCCGCTCGCCCACACCGCTCACCCGCTCCTGCGGATTCAAACTCGCGCCAACGCCTCGCGATAAGGCGTTCACCCGCTGCGCTACGTCGTCCAGATGGTCGCGCGGATGTTTTGAGCGGCGCGTGCTCATGGCCGTTGGATCAAGATCCAACGGCCTAGTTCGCGCGTCGGATTTTCTTTGGAGAGGCAGCGGCGGCCTTGAGGGTCGGGTGGATGGCTGAGATGGCGCCACGTGGTGCCATCTTGGCCGTCCATTTTCTGGATGATGTAGATGATGCCACAGGTGTCGGATTGAGTTGATTTTTGCGCCATTAGGCTGCGATTGTCGATCCAAATCCATCAGTGCGGTCGGATTTGTCGTTTGAAGTGTGGATTCACACCATCTTGGCCCTTGATCTTCTAGGGTTCCCCGATTACTATCTAATGCTACAGATGTCTGATTAGGGCGATCTTGGAGTCGTTGAACTCCAATCGTCGCCTTGATCACATCTGTACGGTTGGATCTTCGATCCGAGGCCCTGATAAAAAGTTTGCCCTATCCATGAACATAAAAGGAGACAATTAACCCCCATTTTATTTAAAATACTCTAAATGCAAGATGATGCATGTTATGCAATATTTATAGCATGCAATGCAATCCTATGCTTAAGAATATGCATAAATAGACATCTTAAGTGGTGTAAACATGTTTACATCATACCCCCATTCCTTTCTTTTGCTAGTCCCTAGCAAAAACTATATACTATTTATAAAAGAATCAGGTTGGATTATTTGGGCATGAGTTATTTTCAATCATTAAAATAATGTCTACTTAGGATATGAACTTTGAAAGACACAACAGTGCCTGAGTATCTGCCAAAATGCAGACTGCCTCAAGCCCTCGCCTTATTCAAAGAAAAGTTTATTTTTCTCTTTTTCTTCTTTTCTAATATTTTTTTTGCATTTTCAAGTTTTAGGGTTTAAGAGTGGCTTTCTACGGCCATTCAACTTACCCAAGATTTGATGAGAATCCTAAGTTCTAAGCATCTTATTGTGAATGTGATAGACTCGTTGACCGACAGTTAAAACAGACTTCGGATTTCTACACCTCTAGGTGACCTAAAAAAAGAATTCTACCTAAAGGTGTATCTTTACAACTGGTAGCTTTATCCCTACTTTTATTTTTTTATGGGGTCAACACAAGGGTGAATCCAGTGTATATCTCCCCGGTTTATTCTACTTCTCTATTTCTTCCTAAGTGTTTTGAAAATTTTCAGTGCATTTATTGAGCTGGGTTCTGGATAACCGGTCGCTGAGCTGTTACCACCGACAACTTGCCAACCATACTCATGTGGCAAAGTGTGGGTTATTTCTTTTTTCTTTTTTTTTCTTTTCTCCTTTTCTTTTTGATTTTTTTTTTTAACTAGGTAGCTTTCCTGATCTAAGATTTACCTAAAGGCAGCAAAAAGAGAAAGATCCAGTGACTGGGCTCTGGACAACATACCTATGGGCTATTACCCATGATAACTTGCCAGCCATATCACCCTAGAAGGTTCATTAGCTACCCAATTTCCGTTGGAATCGCCGAACAACGAGTCAGTGACAAGATAGTGTGTAGATGCTTAAAACTCAAAATTTCCTCAAATTAGAGAGTGGGTTGATAAGTCGTGTACTTATCACCCAAACTTATTTACTCCAATTAAAATAGAATTTAGGTTGGCGAGGACTCGAAAAACAAATCCACATTTTAGTGGATACACGGGCTGATTAAGTCCAAAGACCTAAAGGGTCTTTGTGTTCAAATCATAATGCCTAAGATTGAAAATTTTCTTAAACCAAGTTCTCTTTCCTAATTCCATAATTTTTTTTTTAATAAAAGAAAATAAAACAAATCTACGGAGCTGACTAAGACATTCAGAGATGAATATCCACCCCCTGAGCCAATCTAATGTAATGTCCTCATTGTATTAAAAAGACATAAAACAGAGTGGAATAGCGTACAAAGCACCTGAATTACGTGAATGTCTGGTCCGCTCCGAGATAAAAACTAAAAAGAACTATATACATGCTGAATTTAGTGCCTTTAGCTAGGCACACTCTACAAAGAAGAGAAATAAAGAATTCACAGGTGTAGGTCAGAATCAGAATAAACATAAGAATCCTCTGACTTGTCAGTAGATGTCCATAAATGTGGACCAGATTGTGATGCAGACCCATACCCCATAATCGAGAATATCTCAGGTTCTGGATAAAAATTACCCAAAACCTAAAATCTATATGCAAGTGGGGTCGAGCCTCCGATTTATGAGGATGCAACCCAAGACCAAAAAGTTGGGTTATAGAGAATTCAAGCTGTTATAACCCTGGCATCAAACGTCGTTTAAGACATCTGGGAATTGGTCCAGACGTCTGGTCAGACGTCTGGAAGCCTTCCCAGACGTCTAGAATTAAATTTTTTTGGCATACAGGTTCGTGCCTGCGCGCATAGACTGAACCGCCGCCCTCCTTCTTTTTCCTTCCGCCCTGCAGGCACAGACACCTTTTTCTCTCTCTCTCCCCACGGTAGCCTTCAAATACCCCCTCTCCTCTCCCTCACCCTCACTCCACCGCCTTCTTCTTCTTCTTCCTGTCAGCGAGAGAGTGTGCGGGCGAGGGCAGCCGCAACAGCTGCTGTGAGTGCGTGGGGAGGAGGGCTGCTGCGAGAGGGAGAGAGAGCTTGATCGCGAGGTTGCGAGCTCGCCGAAGCAGCCAGGGCTGGTTTGCGGGTGTGCAGCAGGCCCGTGGTGCTGGGGAGGAGCTGCTGCAGCTTAGGCAGCAGGCGAGTGCGGCGCGGCACGGCCGTGCGCTGCGGGCGGAGGGCGAGGAGGTCCTGATTTTGGAAAGTTTCCCAGAATTAGACGTCTGGACATACGTCCAGACGACAAGAGAGACGTCCGGAGGAAGGTCCGGACGTCTGAAAGGTACGATATTTTTCACTCCTTTCTATTTTCGCGTGTACGACCTTGCAGCCGTCCCGCCAAGGTGTTCTGCTCATCTTGTGTTGAGGATGATCGTGTGTGCATGCAGGTCTCATTCGGGAAGGCGCAAGGGCACCCCCTCCCACGTAGATCGGACGTCTGGGCACAGCACCAGACGACGGAGAGGGTCTCCAGACGTCCAAAGTGACAGTCGGACGTCTGGAAACTCAGTCCAGATGGTTCAGCGGGAGTTTGGACATCTGAAGGACCGCGCAGGATCAAGGTACGACCTGAGCCACCGTTTAAGACGTCTGGAAGATGTTCTAGATGTCTGATTTTGGGCAGACTTGTCATTTTTGACTCGTTTAGGGTTCGTTCAGAGTCCGTTTTCTACGTTTCAAGTTTCGTTCTTCTCAGATTTAGTTCCTCTGCCTGTTTACAGTATTTGTATCCTGTTCTGAGTAGCTCCTTGTAATTGATCCTTGTGTTAGGACCCCGTTCCGTTGCGACTCTGGGGGTTGCGGAGGTGCGCAAGCTTGCCGATCACGCCCCCAGTACTCCCGATTTTGTGGGTAGAGTGGCCCTTTTAATTATTTATCAAAAATTATGCATTTGTGAAATAATTAATAGAGTCTAGGGTGTTGCATGAATCCTACGGCTGAAAAAACTAGATTGAATGATAGATCCTAGGGTATTGCATGAATCCTAGGACTGGAAAACTAGATTGAATAATAGATCCTAGGGTATTGCATGAATCCTAGGATTGGAAAATTAGATTGAATGATAGATCCTAGGATATGGCATGAATCATAGGACTGGAAAACTATATTGAATATATATACATTGCGGTCTTGGAAAAGTAGAAAGGAAACGATAATTGCCTGTAATTGGTTAACAACTGCCTGTTTATGAATGGGTAATTACTGTTGAGAACATGGGCTATATGAATATAAAGCTGAAATGATGAAACCTAAATTGGTTGAGTTAAAAGAACATGAACCCTATGGGGAATTAGGAGTAGAACTCCTGGGAAATGAATAGAATATAATTGGGGAAGTGAGCTGGCCCTTGAGTACGGAGTACCAAGGAGAGCGACTGTCCCCCTATTTAGTGTAGAGCGGAGCTAGTCGCCCCAGGGACCCGGGGTTAGGTCTGGCCACTTTGTACCGACTTTTGGCCCCGTGTACATAGTACCGAGGAGAGCTACTAGTGTAGGGTGAGCACTAGCTACCCCACGGGCCCCAGGGTTCTGCTAGCCCTCCTACACCGACTTGTTAGGCCCACTGGGCAAACCAAGGTAGTCAGGCGAGGGTGCGCGGACTGTGGAGGGGTTGGACCCCTGTTACTGAGAGGGCTCTGCCCTATACTGGTTCCGTGCTGTGCTTTGGGGCACACCCGTTATTGGAAACGACTGACCGCGTGCCAGTGCGGGGTAGATACCCGTGCATTTATCGCGCATGCCGTAGTCATCGTTACGTCTGTCAGTGACCTTGGGGTGGTTGACTGAGGGTAGGACCACCACGGGGGACTCTCCATGCCAGGAGAGCACCACATGTTACTTCTACTTTTCGGAAAAGACTGCAATCAAGATCGTTCCCACGAGGAACATTCAAGATCAAGAGAAAGATCTGGGGAATAAATCAATAATTGAGTAAATGGAAAAATAAAGAAAGAGATTAAAAATATAACAGCTACTGTCCACCTTACTATTTTTCTTAAGCTTTTGGTTGCCACTCTACTCAGCGTTTCGCTAACGTGTCACCTTTGTTACCTTTTCAGGACCAGGTGTTGAGCAGCCAGAGTCGGTGGCTGCAAAGTGTGCTGGGCCTAGTAGAGCCCAGTAGTTTTTACTTGTGTAGTACCCACTGTACCTTTCCTTCTGTTGTAGTGAGTAGTTTCTGTTACCATTGTACTCTTTTATTGTAAGCATCATGTTTATGTACCTATTTATTTCTTTACTATTGTGGTGGTGTATGCTGTAGTAGTTCTTTTCTTTACTGCTGTATTTTGTTACTGCTAGTTATATACATGGTGAATGTGGTTTATTTTACTGCTCTTTTGGTTATTTTCTCGTTGGACGACTGGGTCTTGGGATCAATCGAGTCGGTCTGATTCTCGTGTCTCGTAGGGATTCGGGAATCTAGTCGTAACACAAGCTCAAAAGGATAATCATTGAATGTGTGCTTGGGTTGAACATCCTCGGAACAAATGTCATACGGGTTCTGGTTTGATGGTTTCAGATGAATAGGAACCCTTCGACTCAGTCTTCTACTTCCTCTGGAGTTAGCTTCCCAAATCAGAACTTCCCAGCTTCTATCCTCCTCATTCAGAATGTTAAATTCCGGGACCTCTTGCATATTAATCACCTCATCTGAAATTTCCAAGTCTAAAAGATGTGGCTGAATCAGAATTGACATGGGTCTAATTATCTCAGAAACAGAATCATCGATAAGCTCAATGGGGTGTAACTGACAATCAAGGCATTGGATTGAATCCTCCAGAAAATGCGATTCTGGATCCGTAATGTGAGCCCTAATAAGATCAGTTTCCTCAGTTATTGGGCTATCAAATAATCTATCAGATTCCTCAGGCCCAATTGTCTCACAAAAATCGTGTTCTGTAAACTCATGTGAGACTTTGCAAATCGAATCTTCACCATTAGAATTGAAGAAATTGAAATCCGTATTAATGTATGTCTCAAAATCATCCATCACTTTTTGGTCCATGGAGACATACGTTTCTTCGTACCCCGGCTCAGGGATCTCAGGTGAAGAAATCAGATCTTCCTTAATTGGTTGCTCTAATTCAATTTGGTCAGCCTCGTAACACGTGTCCCCCCCAACAGGTGCCCGAACGGATTCTGAAATTGGCTTTCCTGAAGGGAGTTCATCCTGGGAATCATCCCACGATTGAACTAAAGCAACCACAAATCTCATCCTCAATTTCGCTAATTTCCCAAGTAAAAACTCACCCAGGTTCTTATCCTTAACATCCTAGAGCCAATCCAACAAATACATATTCAAATCATCAATCATCTGAATCAGGGGCTCCAATCTCTCAATGCAAGGTATTGGCTGAACTTCTAAAGATTGTATGATGTTTCTCAAGTTAGCCAGAACCTTATCTTGAACCTTGTTACCCTGAACCAAATGAGTTGGTTCAGGGTTGGGCAGGTTTGGGATCAATGCAGGGGAATTAACGAATTGAGATTCGTTATACCCTTCCTGATAATAGGTCATTCCAAATTGTTTAAAAGGTGGTGATGATCTAAAGGCAGTGTAATCAGAGGATGGGTAAGAATCAGTGTATCCTTCTTGATTGTAGATCGTATTAGGTTATTCATGAGAGGTTGATGATCTATAATCGATGTGGCTCTGAGAAGGATAGAAATCACAATCATAGTGTTCGGGGTTGGACTCTAAACACGGAGGTCCGGAACTGTATCCCCAATGAGTTATCCCAAGTAACTGATGGTTGATTATAATACGAGTCGGAATAATAGTCATGTTGAGGATAATTCAAAATAGGAGGGAAAGAGCGGGAATGCGTGTAATATGTGGAAGGATTCATGAGAGATGGGAGGAAGAAAGGTGCCCTACAATACAAACAATCAAACCTGTCCTTAAGTGGCCTAGCCTAAAGACCTACAGACTCCCAAAACCCGTCTTGAGATAAAGGAACGATTTGATCTATTTCTGTCTGTTCAATCCAACTAGTTAGAAGGAGGGACTGGGGAGAAGGTTCTTCCTTTGGCTTGTGCCTCCGGTTCCTAGTGTACCTTCCAGCTGCGATCATTTGATTCTGCTCCCCTAGCTAGACATCAGATTGAATAGTAGAAATAGATTAATAAAAAATAATGTCGTTCTGGGCTCTGAAGAGCGAGTCGAATCCTTAAGGCCAACGTCTACTCTGTTTTATTTAGGGCTAGGTTTGAATGTCCTTTGGAATGTGATGGGCCCTTTATCTGGGTTGTGCCCTTAATGATTGATTGATTTGTGTGTGTGTGCACAACCAGTGGTTTTCAAGCAAGATTACTTTTTTTTGATGTGGTGAATTTTAGAGTTTAAATATTACTTAGTAGCTTTTAGGATTCAACTTTAGGTATTTTCAAACAAGTTTTGTTGGCACACCAAGTTTTGCAAGCATAGGTGAAGATGTTTTCCTTTAAAACTTAAAAGGATGTGGAGTGCCTGGAAAATCCCTAAGAGTTGAACCTAAGTGGCAGCTACTTGATGAGTTGATTTTAATTGAAGTGGTACGGCCCAATCTACTCAAACAATTGGCCTGTTGCACCACTTAATTAGGCACACAAGTGATTACCTAATATGATTTCTACTCAATTATGTGTTTGAATGTGTGTACCGGCTCTAAAGATCGGTTTACCAGTTGAGTTTGAAAATCATATGAGGTTGTGTACCTTTGTGAGTTTTTTTTTCTTTTCTTTTAATGTGGAGGTTGGTGCGGGTGTGGGTGTCAAACAATAAACAATCTAACCTTAGAGTTTATAAGAACACCTAGGTTGATTGATGTTTGTGTTATTATGTTGTGGAATGAAATCTAATGGGTGGGAGGTGGGGGATAACTTACAGAACCTTCCACAGCACTTTACTCCAATCTACTGCTTTTGCTCGTCTCAAAAGAGTACCTGCAATCACAATAAGAAAGGAGAGAAGTGAGGTAAATGATTTGTAAGTTAGAAAACGCGAAGAAAAATTCAAAGAGCGTCGCCTCCCCGGCAACGGCGCCAAAATGTTGAACGCACAGGTTGCTACGCTAACGTATTTGGTTTTGAAAACCTGTCGTCATAGTATGAAAGCGAAGAACTCGTGTTCAATAAATAAAATTTATACCGGAATGGAAATCTCGGGTTGAACACAGGGAGGCGGACGTTTGATTAAAAACACGCATTTGATTTATTTGTCACGAAGTAAATTAATTAATTAGAACTATCTAACTATTTACAATAAATAGAAGAGAGAGAGAATAAGGGAGAGAATTATACAAACAAAAATCAAAAGAGATATAGAATGCACATGGAATTCATTATCGAAAGGATTATTCATTACACTAAATATTACGACTAGAAAGTGGGAAAATGATTACACTAAAAAGAAGTAAATCTACTCTAGGAAGCAGTAAATATATTCTAGAAAGCAGTAAAAAGAATGGGGAGAGAGATATCCTTCTCGACGGTCACTTGGAGGACGAGCCGGACGGGATGACGCATGGACGAAGGAGGACGGAGCAGGACGAAGGAGGACGAAGCAGAAGAACAAGAACGGGGCAGCACATTGTCGTCGTCGCGGGATCCACTTCCGAAAGGGGACAAAAAATTGACTTTATCTCACGAGAAGCATCCCGGGTGTGGGACAAGCTTCTCTTGAGCTTTGGAGGGAGAGAAGAGAAGGAAGGGATGAGAATTTCGTATGGAGGGGGTCTCCTTTTATAGTTGCAAGGAGTGGGGGCAATTTGGTCATTACAACTCTAAAAACATTAATTTAGGACATTTAGTGATGGATAAAATCGTCGCTAAAGGTCCGAACGTGGCCTTCGTGGGGGCGCGCGTGTGCCTGCTCACCTCCTCGCGCGTAACGCATGTGCATGTCCAGCTGATCTCAGCCGTCCAATCGTGAGATCGGACAGCTAAGATCGCGCCTCCGCCCGCTTGTGTGTGATTCCGCGTGAGGCGCGGTGTGCGATACGGCGTGAGCGTAATTGCGTGCACACAACCGTTCGATCTCGATTGAATGGCCAATTGCACCCGGTCGCCCACTCCTACGGATTCGAACCCACGCCAGCGCCTCGCGATAAGGCATTTGTTGAATGGTATTTTTCACGAATCACTACGCTTACGAGATTGGTTTTAGAAAACCTGTCGTTGTAGTTCGAAAGCGAAGAATTCGTGTTCAACAAATAAAATTTATACCGAAATTAAAATTCCGGGTCGAACACAGGGAGGCGGACGTTTGATTTAAAAACTACGCGTTTTTTTTTATTTGTTACAGAATAATTCAATTTAGAACTATCTAATTATTTCCAATAAATAGAAGAGAGAGAGAGAGAGTAAGAGAGAAAAAGAATATTACACAGAGAAATCAAAATGAGATGTAGAATAAACAAGGAATTTTTGCATTGAAGAGATTGTTCATTACAACTAGAAAGCATAAAACAATTACTCTAGAAAGTGATAAATTTACTCTAGAAAGCATTAAAAGAATGGAGGGAGAAATGTCCTCCTTGACGGTCGCTTGGAGGACGAGTAGATTAATCTAGAAAGCAGTAAATATATACTAGAAAGCGGTAAAAAGAATAGGGAGAGAGAAATCCTCCTCGACGGTTGCTTGGAGGACGAGCCGGACGGGACGACGCCTGGACGAAGGAGAACGAAGCGGGACGAAGGAGGACAAAGCAGAAGAACGGGAACGAAGCAGCACGCCGTCGTCATCGCGGGATCCACTTCCGAAGGGGAACGAAAATTGGACTTTATCTCGCGAGAAGCATCCCGGGTGTGGGACAAGCTTCTTTTGAGCTTTGGAGGGGTAGAGAGGAGAAAGAAGGGATGAGAATTTCGTATGGAGGGGGTCTCCTTTTATAGTTGCAAGGAGTGGGGGCAAAATGGACATTACAACTTCAAAACAATAAATAAGGGGTCTTTAGTGACGGATAAATCCGTCACTAAAGCTCCCTTCGTGGGTGACGTGGGCGGCTCACGCGCGCCCGCTCGGCTGCTCGCGTGCGCAACGCTCGCGCACGTCCATTGATTGTCAGCCGTCTGATCGCGAGATCGGACGGCTTAGATTGCGTCCGCGCCCGCTGCGTTGCGCGCCCCCTGCGCGTCTGATTGCGCGTTCGATCGCGCGTCCAATCGCGCGTCGACGCTATCGGGCGCGCGCAGCCGTTGGATCTCCATCTGACACTCGTCCGCGCCTGCTCGCCCACTCCTTTCACCCCCTCACCGCGGCTCGAACCCGCGACCTCTGCTTCGCCCTCTGCTGCGTCGCCGCTGCGCTACGCGGACGAAATGGTCATGCGGACGCTTTTAAGCTCGAGCGACCACAGCCGTTGGATCTTTATCTGACGGTGGAGAGCAATCGGGCGGGGTCCTTCACAAAATGCAAGCGACCGTTTGGGCGGCTGAGATGGAGCCACGTGGCGCCATCTTGGCCGTCCATCTTCTGGAAGTTGTAGATGGTGCCACGGATGTCGGATTGACTCGATTTTTGTGTCGTTGGGCTGCGATCGTCGATCCAAATTCATCCGTGCAGTCAGATTTGTCATCTGAAGTGTAAATTTACACCATCCTTGCCCTTGATCTTCTAGGATTCCCGGGTCACTATATGATGCTACGGATGCCTGATTAGGGCGATCTTGGAGTCGTTGAACTCCAATCGTCGCCTTGATCACATCCATACGGTTGGATCTTTGATCCGAGGCCCCAAAAAATGTTTGCCCTATCCAAGCACATAAAAGGAGACAATTAACCTCCATTTTATTCAAACTATTCTAAATGCAAGATGATGCATGTAATGCAATATTTATATCATGAAATGCAATCCTAGCTTAAGAACATGCATAAATAGACATCTTAAGTAGTGTAAATGTGTTTACATCAGCGTTCACCCGCTGCGCTATGTCGTCCAGATGGTTGCGTGGATGTTTTGAGCGGTGCATGCTCATGGCCATTGGATCAAGATCCAATCCAATGGCCCAGATCGCACGTCTTATTTTCTTTGGTGAGGTAGTGGTGGTCTTGAGGGCCGGTTGGATGGCTGAGATGGCACCACGTGGCACCATCTTGGCCGTCTATCTTCTGGATGATGTAGATGGTGCCACAAGTGTTGGATTGAGTTGATTTTCGTGCCGTTAGGCTGCGATTGTCGATCCGAATCCATCCGTGCGGTCGGATTTGTCGTTTGAAGTGTGGATTCACACAATCTTGGCACTTGATCTTCTAGGGTTCCCCGATCTCTATTTGATGCTACAGATGTCTGATTAGGGCGATCTTGGAGTCGTTGAACTCCAATCGTTGCCCTGATCACATATGTACGGTTGGATCTTCGATCTGAGGCCCTGATAAAAAGTTTGCTCTGTCCATGAACATAAAAGGAGACAATTAACCCCCATTTTATTCAAACTACTCTAAATGCAAGATGATGCATGGTATGAAATATTTATAGCATGCAATGCAATCCTATGCTTAAGAACATGCATAAATAGACATCTTAAGTAGTGTAAACATGATGACTAACATCACTTCCTTTATGATGACTTATCAACCCTCTAGACTTCATCAAACATTACAAGCAAGTAATGAAGGTCCAAGGGTAATAGAGTGCTATCCTGTGTCAGATTCACCCATCTTTGCTATAGCGCCCTAATTCGATGACGCATGGCACTGAATTCAACTTGTAGCTTACCTGCACTTGTATTGTACATGTACCTATACATACACACATTCACATGATCCATCAACAAAATACCATCATACTAAAGGCATGATCGAGAGGAGAAGAAATTAGAATTTTAAGCATTCACACCCACATTAGACGATAACGTCATCCACATTAAGTACAATATCATTACCAAAGTCCATGTCAAAGTTATGTGTGTGTTTGTGATATTTCCATGATTATTTATGTAATTAATGCCTAACTAATGTTAGCCTAAGAGTAATTTGGGTTATATTGCATTTAATTAGGTCAGTATAGGCATTTTAGGTCATTTTGTAAATAATGCATACTCTTGGGCTTTTATGCAGTTTTTTCCACAATTGTATTTGGTACCTTGATGCATTTATTTTTATTTGTGCAGGTACAAAGTTTTAGGCCGATTGAAGCAAGTTGATTGGACTTTTTGAATCGGGCTCATTTAGAAGAGGATTAACTTAGTAGACTTATTTGGAAACCAATTAACCCTATAACCCTAGCCTATTTAGGGACCCAATTAGGAGACTAATTTAGCTGACCAAACCCCTGTCTTATCCTCCTATTTGGTCAGCTAACACATCTCAAATCCTAACCTTTGATCCTATATCCTAAGGTCCATCGACACCTGGAAAAACTAAATCTTATCCTAACCTAACAACCCAACCTAGGCTCCACCTAGACCTAGCCCTAGATATAACATAGTTGCCAGCTAGGACCCTTCCTAAGCCACCATATGGTAGTCGGCCAAAACCCTAAAAACAACCCTAGTGGCTGGCCACCTATATTTAGAAACCCAACAGAAAAACCCCTCCCTATCTTGACCCTTCATCCTTGATCTAAGGGACCATATCCTACTTATCCTAGTCACCCCTTAGGATTTCATCTAGACCATCCAATTTAGTGATCCTAGGCACTCTAGATCAACCAATAAGAAGCCTCCCTTTTTCCTATAAATACAGCTAGCCGCCCCTAGGAACGATCTACTACTAAGAAATCCCTACTTCCAAATAACCTCTACCTACTAGCACTAGTGTTTCTCCACGCCAAATCTGGTGGTTTTGGCGGGTGTGCCTTTGCATCCGCATCTACGTCGGTGCTCTGGACTTCGCCTTCGAAGCTCATAGTCTTAGATTTCATTTTTCTAGTTCTAGTTGTAATAGATTTGCTTTCAGACGCATTCTTCTAGTTGTAATCCAAGTTCTACTTGTTTTGACTTTCTATACCAATAAAGTTCTAGTCCTTTTTCAACTTGTCCTCAAGTTGGTAGCTTCCTTCTAGTTCTAGTAGTTTCATGTTCTTTGTTCTAGTCAATTTTATTTGCATTCTAGTAGTAGCAATCTCATATCTATATTTGTTTTCCTGTTTCTTAGTTTTTAGGAAAGTGAATTAGTCCAATAGCCTCCTTGTAAATGGCTCGGACTCCCATATTTCCATTTGAAAAAATCTTACGAGTTTGATTCGATTCACAAATTTCAAAAGTTTCTATGCATAGTTACTACGACGAAAAATGATTTCTCGCAATCACATCCTTAAATAGAATAATGTGTGTGTATAGGAAAAGTATCTTTTGATCATTCTGCTCAAAAGATTAAAAATGAGTACGTATCATCATGGGTTGGATCATCCATGTCATATTGCAATACAATTAACTGGATTCAGAAATGGTATTGGAAACCACTTTTCAATTTGTGGTGGTTTCCGTGATTATAGTAACAAATCAATTATCAACTATTTAATATAATTACCATATATACACCTGAAAATATGGTAGCATCATATTTGATTTAGCATATCCAACGTTTTCCTTTTTTTTGTTACATGTCTCATAGACACCAAACAGAAAGTATTTTCTGTGGTCTTCACATGCTAGTCAATTTTCAAATCTTTTGTTTTAGGATCATCGTATGAACAACTTTCGATATGTGTTTGATTGTCGCATTCAGTTGCCTTCTGAAGGTAAACATTTGACTTATGAAGGTAAAGTAACGATTTTGTTTACATCAATTTTATGTTTTCTATAGGGCTGTATGGATCCATCAGGTTTAAATGAGAATATGGATGGATCATTTATTATTGAAGACATTTCTGGAGGTATTTTACGATGAAATCATTTTTTCCAAGTACGTGACTTTTATCATGGTTATTTGAGTTGTTATGTACATGTCTTTTGATACTTATAGTCTTTATATTTTTGTACCAAATAATGAAGATATGATATTGCATGTATTACACCACCTCCAATAGAATGTCATTACACTTTATTAACATTAAAACTGTAATAGCATAAGTTTGCGATTTTGCTACATGTATTATGATTCCATCAATTCATAATAAGATATGAATCCAAGAATAATTGGATTTGAAATGTTTGCATTACCATCCACGAAATAGCGCAACATGACCAAAATTGTAATACAAATTTCTTGTAATACTGCAAACAATGTTATCCAATTTATTATAAATTCCACTTCACCTATCACACAGGATAACAATCTTCGAAGAAGGAATTCGTATTACAAATATTTGTATTACACTTCACATAATAACAACAAAATTGTAACACAACTTTTTCGCATTAATACATAATAAAGTTATCTAATTTACTCAAAGTTCAACTTTACTTATCTTACATCTTTGGACAAGAAACTTATATCACAACTACCTGTTGTCGCAATACAATACAAATGATAATTAATCTAGTTTGATATGCGTTGTATTACATTAATCACATCTGTACAACATTTACCAAAGCTGTAATATAATTCACTCACAATACACCAAACAATGTCATTGAATTAAATAGAATGCCATCGCAGGACCATAATATGTTGAACTACACAATAATTGCATTATAACAACCTACAACAAGTCATGATTAGAAGACAACAACTACAGTATATGTTTTATTACGTTTCTACAGAAATCGATTATTTATAGTTCTTTTAATGTATTCTTTTATGATCATGTTTTTAAGGTAACTTCATTATTTGTGTATTTTCAGAATAAGGTACTGGATATTCATCACTTGAACCTTCTAGCACGGATGATATTTTTGTAACACTAGGTTTGTTTCTATACTTTTTTCGCTTTTAAATTCATTTTAGTATCAGTGGATGTTCAATTGAAATCATAAATATTGAACCTGTAACTTAACATATGATCATGTTTCTTCTTGTTAGTTGGCAAGCACCTACTCATTGCTGTTGATGAAAGCCTTGATAATCAACTAGTGGTGGAAAATGATTTCAAAGATATCATTCCAAAGGTTGGTATGATGTTTGACTCTATTTCAGAAACTAAAAATTTCTATGAAAATTACGCAATCACTAGAGGTTTTAGCATTCGTAAGAGCAGCATGAAATTTTCAGTTGATAGGTTTTTGAAAGAAAAGCATCTATTATATAAGAAGTTTGTCTATTCTTCGGAAGGTTTCTCTAAGAAGTTTATTGATGTGATAACGAATAAGTCATTGTCATTTTCCAACCCTCTCCCAAAATCAATATCACCATCTAAAAGGAACTTGTAAAAGAGATATGATACAATTAAGATGGGGTGATGGCCAGGATGTCTATGAAGTTCATTGCACATAGCAATAAATTGGAAGTATACAAATTCATTGATGAACACAATCATCCAATATCGTCTCCAAGCAAAAGGAGGTATTTGAAACCCATGAAAAAGATCAACATTCACACAAAAGCAATTCTTGAAATGTTGTCGGACGTTGATATACTTGTAAATAAATAGGAAGCTTTCTTGCAAAAGCATGGTGGACTTGATGAGAGGCTTGCGAACATTATTTGGGACAGATACAATTTGAAGAGGGATGAGAGAAAAAGGATATTAGGTTATGATGCACAGATGTTGATAGATCATTTCCAGTTATACAAATAAAAAACACCTGAGTTTTTTTTTCATTCATGGTTGACTATGATCAATGATTGACTTATTGCATGTGGATGGATTTTATGTGTTTGGACTATAAGTTTTTTGGTGATGTTTATCATTGGATGCAACTTATAATACAAATAAGTATAAACTTATTTTCGTGACATTTTTAAGGGTAAATCACCAAAAGAAATATGTGATATTTGAAATGGATTATTGATAAATGAGTCCAAGTAATCCTTTGAGTGTCTCTTTATCAAATTCCTCGAGGCTGTCGACACACATCTGTCTTCTATCGTAACTGATCAGGATCCATCTATATTTGTTGTAGTAGTTGTTTTCCAAATTCTATTCATAGATTTTGTTGTTGGCACATCGTAAACAATTTCAGCAGTAAGATAGGGTTTTCATCTACTAGTAACATTGCTATTTTGGAGCTTAGGGATCTTATATGGCATTCTCAAAGTGTTAAAGAGTTTGAGGAATGCTGGGGTCATATTTTAGAGAAGTCCAACCTCACTAAACACAAGTGGCTGAAGTCTATATTTGAAATGAGGGAGAGATGGGTCCCTACATACATGTGCAATCGCCTTTTTGCAAGATTGAAAATGACTCAGAGGAGTGAAAGCCTTCACTCATTTTTAAATTGTGTTGTTACAAATCAAAACACACTTTATGAATTCATATGTAGATTTCAGACTACTCCGACTAGGTCGAGGGAGAATGAAAATTGATTGGATAATGATACGTTGATGCGACGTCCTATTCTACAAACATCTTGGAACGTTGAACACCAATTTTCAGAAGTTTACACAAAGTCGGTATTTTATGAGGTTCAGAAGCAGATAACACATTGTTTGATGTTAAATGTTGTTGATTTATTGGCTCTAAGTACAAAACTTTTAGTATTGATTCTCTTAGTGATGAGAATGATGTCATTTTATGCAAAAGAGACAATGTCTTTTGCTATAATTGCAGGTTCATGGATTTTGTTGGTTTGTCATGCAAGCATATTTTTGCTATTCTAAAATATAGGAATGTTCGTGTACTTGATGACTCGTATATTTTGGAAAGATGAAAAAGCAACCTAAAGAAGTCTGGTTATTATCCCTTATACAAATTTACTAGCCATAACGATAAGGAAAAGGAGCTAAGTTGTGCTCATCTCTTATCAATGATGCACTGAAATACGATGAGGCATTAGAAGTTGCAAACTCTCACATATGAATTGCTATCTCGGAAGTCAAGAAGATTATCAATGTTCAGATTTCTCTCGACGAGGAACCCATCAGTAGATCAAGAAATATTTTGCCAAATGTTGGCATTTTCATTAGAGAACCAAAGATTGTGAAGACCAAAGGAAGTGGTAAAAGTGGTAGGCCCCAGTTAGGAAGCAATCACTTAAAATCTACATATGAGAACAAACCATTGAAAGGTCATCAGTGTAAATTATGCTTGAAGTTTAATGTTGGTCATGGTTAAAGGAATTATCCTATGAAGGTCTCCTCCGTTGATGTCTCTATTTCAAGGTATATTTTATCAATATGTTTTCCATGTGTGTATGTTTTTTTGTCTTTTTATATTTAATTTTGTTTTTGTATTGTACATTTATTTGTTCTTATCTAGATGTCTTAATGTATTGTAGGTCAACTTCTGTTGAAGACGTGAGTTCTGAAAGTACATAAGTGTTGAAGGAACCTCTTTTTTATTTCAATACATTTATTTGTAATTATTTAAATTGTTTAGTTATTTATAGTTATTATATGTTTCTGTATAAAGACAACAAAGCGGTTGTTATATGTTGCTATTCTTATTGTCTTCTTAATTTATGTTATCTTAGAGGTTGTTTCACCTAGTGTCCTTTTCAAAAAATTCATTTATGAGCTGTTCATGGAAATGTTGTGTGCATTTGTGTTTGATGAATTATACATTTCTCCATATATTACGTGTATCATTCTTTTATTTTTAATATCCATTCTTGTTTCATTTCAATTTCATGTTTGTCATGTTAAGTTCACATCTACATATGACAATGCATATAGTAAATCTCAAATATTTAAATTGTGTAAATGTTCGTAACACAACTTTATTATTTACTCATATTGTTGTATTACTCATTTTCTTCACTTATTTAAACACACAATGTAAGTTACCATAGCACCCCCCATGCGTTTGTTATACTGTTTATATATTTTCTGACGTCATGTCAAAGTGCCCTTTAATTTCATCTTAGTAATCCCCCCATGTCTTGTTTTATTACTTCCTTCAAGAAGTAATATTAACTTTTCATGTCACTAACAAATGTATTGCAATCACTTTAAAATAGTTGTAGCTTAACGCACAATTTTTCAAGTTTGAGCATGACCTAATCATTACGAACTTTTGGAAGTACAAGAAAGCTCACTCGTCAAACAAGCTATAACGACCTTTTGATAGAGTGTGCCATTGCTACAGTGAAAGTTGGATTGCAATACGAATCATTATATGTTGTAAAGAGATCATAACATCATACAAAATATTAATCAACACATACCTAACATGTCTGTGCTTTTCCATCCAAAAGTTTCAAAACAATGTTATTGTATACAGAAGAGGAAGGTGGCAAGATGCTTATATCATTAAAAAAAAAACAAAATATGGAAATGTCTACATCTAAGATCAAAATATGAGGCATTATCAAGTCATATGCTATTGCTATAAAAGCATATATTAATAACTAAGGTAAGAGACTGCACCAAAATATGAGGTTAATAAAAAAAATACTGAAACGTACAAGTGATGTGTAATGATGTGGGCGCATGTGCAAGTTATGAGTTTACCACTAGTATCACACGTCTTGTATTATACAAGTGACGGAGTTTAGGGTGCTCTGGGCCGTCGGAGGGCATTCTTGATTCAACATCTTGTTACCCACGAGGAATGTGGGTTTTCCCCCATTTTTCCGTCGCGTCTTTCTTATACTTGCACTCCGGTAACACTGTCCACCTGCATTTTTTTTTCCAGGGGCGTAGGTCAAGGGTCAATTGTGGATTTAGCGAGCCTTGAGCGCACACTATCAGGTAAAGTATCCTCCCCTTGTTTTGTTAAAATGTAGATTGCTTGCCATGTCATCTTTCTCTCGTTGGTTTGGAAGTCAAACTCATGTATCCCTATAATCCTTGCTGGAAACCCCGTAAAACTTTAATTGTGGATCAAGAACTACGTGTATAGTTATAAATGATTGTTAAATTGACTATTGTGAAGTTTAACTAGTTATTAATCTTAGTCCTTAAACTAAGTGATTAAATTTGGTTTTCCTGCTGCACTAATAGTAGAAATGAATTTTATCTGCTTATGAATTGTTAAGGTGCATAAAAATGGAAATTTTGGTATGATTTACAGAATTGATAAATTCATGCCCGCCCTAAGCTCTGTAAACCATTAATTATTAGAGAAATGACTGGAAGTTGTGGATAACAAATGGTTTATTATTGAGGAATTGACAAGTTATATCTACTTTAGAAAGGAAATTATGGAGAAAACAAAAGAAGTGCTCGAGTAAATAAAAGCTTAAAATAAACTCGGTGAGTTGCATGCTTCCTCGGCATCTTAGTCAAGACATGCATAGACTTATGTATTGTTAGGACTAGTGTGTAGTTTGAAAATAAATGATATGATGGTTGATAATAACACAATTATTATACTTGCCAAAAATATGGTTGGAACTAGGTTAACATAACTCATGTAGGATGTACATACTATATTATACTAACCCTTGCATAATCAGGTCCATGAAAGCATAAATTGTAAGTGTACTAGAGAGGGGTGAATAGTGCGGGAAATAAAAATTCATGCAAATAAAAATAATCCTACAAATCAATCACCACAAAGAGACAATGATTTTTAGGTGGAAACTCTAAGAGTAAAAACTACCACCTAAGTCTACCTGACTTAGGATTTTATGATCTATCGAGTAGATCAAAATCCATTAAACGTACCACTTAAACAGAGGGTGGTACAACCTCAATATAATCCACACTACTTCAATCGAGGGTAGTGTACCTCAAATCCCTCTTCTTCACGAACAGGATTTTGTCTCATAAAGGAGACTAGAATTCGTCATGTGAATACCCAACCAAAAATAAAATAAAAATACTAAGAACCTATAGAGCTCAAAAATAAGATTCAACCTTAGCTTCTATAGGAAAAGAAACCTCCCTAAGATGGAAGTAGAAGTGAAAGCACGGTGTGTCAGTGCTCTCAGATGAGTGGTATGAAGCTTGGAGAGTTAGGATTGATCTCTTCTAGTTGAATTCTCCTTTCAATCACTAAATATGCTAGAAAGTATTGTCTCAAGGTCTTTTTGCCAAGGAGAGGTCTTTCTCTATTTATAGAGGCCTATGGAAGGTTCAAGAAGGCTTGGGAGTCTTCTTCTAGCAATTGGAGACATTTCCGAAAGGATTGGGTCGAAATCCCATTGTGATCAGGATCATTGTAACGACCCGGTTCCCGAGTCCCTACGAGACACGAGAACCGGACCGACTTGACTAATCCCAAGACCTAGTCGTCGAACGAGGAAGTAACCAAAAGACAGTAAAATAAACCACATTCAGCATGAATATAACTAACAGTAAGAAAGTACAGCAGTAAGGAAAGAAACTACTACAGTAGGTACCACCACAACAGTAAAACAACATTTATCATATAACAAGAACTGCAGGTAAAGAAGGTACAGCGGAAATAAAAACTACTCACTAGAACAGAAACAAAAGAGGTACAAAAGGCTGTGGTAACTCTACTGGACCCTACTCGGCCCAGCGTCCTCTGCAGCCGCCGACCCTGGCTGCTCAACACCTGGTCCTGAAAAAGGTAACGAGTGTAACACGTCAGCAAAACGCTGAGTAGAGTGGCAAACTAACTAAAGGCAACAGTAGAGTGTACAGTAGCTGTTATGTTCTATTACTTCCTTTATTCACATCTTTCAATTTTTCTCACTATTTCATTTGTTTCTCAGATCCTTTACTTGATCTCGAATGTCCTCGTGGGAACGATCTTGATTGCAGTCTTTTCCAAAAGTAGAAGTAGCACGTGGTGCTCTCCTGGCCGAGAGAGTCCCCCGTGGTGATCCTACCCTCAGTCAACCACCCCAAGGTCACTGACAGACGTAACGGTGACTACGGCACGCGCGATAAACGCACAGGTAGCTAGCCCGCACTGGCACGCGGTCAGTCGTTTCCGTTAACGGGTGCGCCCAAAGCACAGCACGGAACCAGGGCAGAGCCCTCTCAGTAACAGGGGTCCAACCCCTCCACAGTAACCAAACCGGGGCCTTGCCCCTCCACAGTTCGCGCACCCTCGCCTGACTACCCTGGTTTGCCCTAGTGGGCCTAACAAGTCGGTGAAGGAGGCTAGCAGAACCCCGGGGCCCGTGGGGTAGCTAGTACTCTCCTAACACTACTAGCTCTCCTCGGTACTACGTACACGAGGGCCAAATAGTCGGTACAGAGTGGCCAGTCCTAACCCCCGGGTCCCTGGGGCGGCTAGCTCAGCTCCGCACTAAACAGGGGGACAGTCGCTCTCCTTGGTACTCCGTACTCAAGGGCCATCTCACTTCCCCAAGTCTATTCCATTCGCTTTCCAGGAGTTCTACTCCTACTTCCCCGTAGGGTTCCAGAACATCTTATGTCTTACTTTCCAGTTTCGCGTTCTTACAAACCATGATCCCAATCATATTTCTTTATTCATAACAGGCAGCTGTGAATTCAATTTACAGGCAGCTTCATATATTCCTTTCCATTTTTCCAAGACTGCAGTATTATACATTCCACTAGTTTTTCCATCCTAGGATTCATGCCATATCCTAGGGTCTATCATACAATCTAGTTTTCCGGCCCTAGGATTCATGCAACACCTAGGATCTATCATTCCATATATTTCTCATTCCTAGGATTCATGCAATGTCCTAGGTTCTAGTTATGGTTTCATACTTTAACAGATTTTATTGATACTTAAAGCCACTCTACCAGGTACAACGGGAGTAATGGGGGCGTGATCGGGAATCCCGCGTGCCTCCGCGACTCTCAAGACTGCAACCGAACGAGGTCCTATCACAAGGATCAAACATAAGGAGTGTCTCAAAACAGTGTATAGCTACTGTAGACGGGTAGAGGAATTAATTCTGAAAAGAACGCAACTCGAATCGCGGAAAACGGAGCCCGAACGGGCCCTAAACGGGTCGAAAAAGACGATACTGTGCAAAATCAGACGTCTGGAACTTCTTCCAGACGTCTTACAAAGTGGATCAGAGAATTACCTGTTCAGCGTGGTTTCCCAGACGTCCAGAAGTCTGCGGGGACGTCTGGCCTAGCTCCCAGACGTCCGGTGGTCACTCAGGACGTCTGGAGGTCACTCCCGCCGTCTGGTACAACTTCCAGACGTCTGATTCATAAGGGATGGCGAGTCAGCGAACCTGCGCACAGCCAACTCCCTCCCTCAGTACGGTCAGTCGACAGGAAGGAAGGAGAAGGCGGTAAACTCACCTTTCAGACGTCTGTATGATCTTCCAGACGTCTACCTCTCCGTCTGGCTGTCAACCCAGACGTCTGATTCTGGAAAATTTTCCAGAATCAGGGCGCTGCTCGGCCTCCGCTCGCGACGCCGCCCGCGTCGCACCTCGCGCTCCTGCTGCTCAGACCGCAGCAGGTCCCTCTCCGCGTCGCTCCGCGCCCCCTGCACCCTCCGCTAGCCGGCCAAGCCGCTCCGGCGAGCTCGCCCTCACGGCAGAGCTCCGCCCTCGTACGCCGCACCTCCGCTCTCACTGCGGCTGTCGCTGCCGCCCTCGCGTCCGCTCGCTCTCGCGCACAGGAAGGAGAAGAAGGAGGAGACTGTGGAGACGGGAGGGGAGGCGTGGCCCTTTTAAGGCCGCGCGAGGAGGAGAGAGGGGGTGGCAGGCCGCCTGCAGCCGCAGAGAGAGAGAGGAATCGCGGGTCTGCGCGCACAGGCGCGCAGACGACTCTCCTGTGCGAAAATAACTGTTTTCCAGACGTTTGGAAACGATCCCAGACGTCTGTTCAGACGTCTGGATGTGATCCCAGACGTCTGGACCGACGTCTGGGCCTCCTCCCAGACGTCTTAAAAGACGTCTGGGGCACGCGTTCGTTACAATATAACAAACTCAAAGGAAGTTTCGTCCCCGAAACTTACGCCAACTAGGGTGCGGGAAAAAGATGTCCAAATAACCATAACAAACTCAAAGAGGACCGAAGCCGGTCCGAAAAGACGTACCCGCGAAAAGCTCCGGGTACCGCTCCCGCATTGCCGCCTCAGGCTCCCAGGTAGCCTCCTCGTACCGCTGGCTCCTCCACAAAACCTTTACCAGGGGTACTTGCTTTCGTCTCAACCTGCGGATGGCTCGGTCTAGGATCTGCACTGGCCGCTCGGTGTAGGTCAGGTCGTCGCTCACCTCGACGCTCTCGTGACTCAGTACGTGACTGGAATCGGCTACGTACTTCCTGAGGTTGGACACGTGGAACACGTCGTGCACACCAGAAAGCTGCGGGGGAAGGGCAAGTTTGTAAGCAACGGGTCCAACCCGCTCCAGGACCTCAAAGGGCCCCACGAACCTCGGCGCGAGCTTCCCTCTCACCCCAAACCGCTGTAAGCCCTTCATGGGCGAAACACGAAGGAAGACGTGGTCCCCAACCTCGAACTGCACCTCTCTGCGTCTGCGATCCGCGTAGCTCTTCTGTCTGCTCCTGACAGTGCGGAGTCGTCTGTGGATCTGCTCAACTACCTCCTGACTCTGCCGAATCAACCTGGGGCCAACCTCCCACTTGGTCCCCACCTCAACCCAACTCAAGGGTGCCGTGCATTTCCGTCCGTACAGAGCCTCGTAGGGAGCCATGCCGATGCTCGAGTGATAACTGTTGTTGTATGCAAACTCTGCCAGGGGCAGGTGCTCCTCCCAAGAGCCCCTCCAGTCCAGTACACAGGCACGCAAAAGGTCCTCAAGTGTCTGTATCGTGCGTTCCGACTGTCCGTCCGTCTGGGGGTGGTAAGCCGTGCTAAACCTCAACCTCGTCCCCAAAGCCTGCTGAAACTCAGCCCAAAACTGGGACGTAAAGTGGGTATCCCGGTCGGATACGATCTCCCGCGGAACTCCGTGTAGTCGCACCACATCACGGATATACCTCTCTGCCAACTGTGCTGGTCCCAAAGTGACTCGGATCGGCAAGAATCGTGCCGTCTTCGTCAATCTATCCACTATTACCCAGACTGCGTCGTGTCCTCGCTGGGTAACAGGTAAGCCTACCACCAAGTCCATGGTGATGCTCTCCCACTTCCACTCTGGCACTGGAAGCGGCTGAAGCGGCCCTGCAGGCCTCTGATGCTCAGCTTTCACCTGCTGGCACACTAAGCACTACTGCACGAACTCACCCACATCCCGCTTCATCCCTCTCCACCAAAACTCGCGTCTCAAGTCGTGGTACATTTTCGTGTTTCCGGGATGTATGGTGAATCTGGAACCGTGTGCCTCAGTCAGGAGCTCTCTCAACAGCTCCTCGTCTCTGGGAACGCACAACCGTCCCCTCAAGCGTAGCACCTGGTCTATGAAAGAGAAGTCCCCTGAGTCCCCTGATAGTACTCTGTCGCACAAAGACTGCAAGTACGGATCGGCCATCTGTCCCGTGATGATGCGGTCTATCAACTCTGGCCTGGTCTGCCGTGTCACCGTCACTGCCCCACAGTACCCTCGTAACTCTAGAGGTCGCCAACTGCCCACCTCCTCTAAAAGGCTCCAACTCTATAACTGCAGACTGGCCAAGCGTGCGGGCGCCTTACGGCTCAAGGCGTCAGCCACCACATTGGCCTTTCCCGGGTGGTAGGAGATGCTGCAGTCGTAGTCCTTCAGGAGCTCCAACCGTCTCTGTCTCATGTTGAGCTCCTTCTGATCAAAAAGATATCTGAGGCTCTTGTGATCTGTAAAAATCTCGAAGGTCTCACCGTACAAGTAGTGCCTCCCTGTCTTCAGCGCGAAGACAACAGCTGCCAACTCTAGATCGTGGGTAGGGTAGGTATGCTCATGGGGCTTCAGTTGCCGCGAAGCGTAAGCGACCACGTGACCCCTCTGCATGAGCACACCTCCTAACCCCTGCAAGGAAGCGTCCGTGTACACAACGAACCCGCCACTACTGTCAGGGATGGTGAGCACGGGAGCCGAGGTCAACCTCTCCTTCAGCTCCAGAAAACACGCCTCACAGGCGTCTGTCCAAGCGAAAGGCACGTCCTTCCGGGTCAACTGTGTCATAGGACGCGCAATCTGTGAAAATCCTCTGATGAACCGTCTGTAGTAACCTGCCAGTCCCAGGAAACTGCGAATCTCAGTGACTGAACGCGGTCTCTCCCACCTGAGCACTGCCTCGACCTTGGCGGGGTCCACCGCCAGGCCGTCTCCAGAGATCACATGACCCAAAAAGGTCACCTCCCTCAACCAGAACTCGCACTTGCTGTATTTGGCGTACAGCCTGCGTCGTCTCAGAGTGTCCAGAACCATCCGCAAGTGCTGTCCGTGCTGCGTCCGATCTCTAGAATAGATGAGTACATCATCTATGAAAACCACCACAAACTGGTCCAAGTACGGTCTAAACACCCGGTTCATCAGGTCCATGAAAGCAGCGGGGGCATTGGTCAGCCCAAACGGCATGACCAAAAACTCGTAGTGTCCGTATCGGGTGCGGAAAGCTGTCTTGGAGACGTCGGTCTCCCTGATCCTCAACTGGTGGTATCCAGACCTCAAGTCGATCTTGGAAAACACCGTGGCACCCCGCAACTGGTCAAACAAATCGTCGATCCTCGGCAGCGGATATCTGTTCTTGATGGTGACCCTATTCAGCTGTCGGTAGTCCACACAAAGGCGTAGGGTCCCATCCTTCTTCTTCACAAACAGTACCGGGGCTCCCCAGGGAGACGCACTGGGCCTCACGAAACCTTTCTCCAAAAGGTCCTGCAACTGGGACTTGAGCTCTCGCAGCTCAAGCGGTGCCATTCTGTATGGCGCGGTGGAGATGGGGCTGGTCCCTGGTACTAGTGAGATCTCAAACTCGATCTCACTCTCGGGCGGTAGTCCTGGTAACTCGTCTGGAAACACGTCGGGGTACTCTCTGACCACCGGGATGCTCTGGAAGTCTGCCATGGGGCTGTGCTCTGCCACCACACAAGCTAGGAAGCCCTCACACCCCTGGCTCAAAAGTCTCGTCGCCCGAAGTGCCGAAATGCACCTGAAACCTCCGTCCACTGGCTGCCCGTGAAACTCGAAAGAAGGCAACTCCGGAATGGAGAAGACAATCTTCCTCTCAAAACAGTCTACCAAGGCGTGGTAAGCGGACAGCCAATCCATCCCCAGAATCACTCCAAAGTCCTCCATCTGTATCATAATCAGGTCAGCTGGCAGGCTATGTCCCCCGATGCTGACCTCGCAACCCGTGTACACCTCCTCAGCTACAAACAGCTGACCACTCGGACCTCTGATTACGAACGGATTCTCTAACAGTGTATAATCCTGGTCCAAACTAACTGCGAAACTGGCTGCGACAAACGAGTGCGTAGCGCCGGAATCGAAAAGCGTGTAAACGAGTCTGCCAGAAACTGAAACCATACCTGCTACCACGGATCCCGATGCTCTGGCGTCCCTGTGTGTTAGGGCATTGATATGCCCCTCAGCCCTCGATGCGGACGAAGCAGCCACACTCTGCGTCGGACGGGTAGGTGCTGGCCGGTACCCTCCTCGCGACTGCTGTCCTCCTCCTCGCGCCTGGGAACCGCGGCCTCCTGCGCGCCCTCCAGTGCTCTGCGCGGGAAGTATCTGCTGACCTCCTGCCCTAGACGGGCAGTCCCTCCTGACGTGGCTCGGCTGGCCACACTGGTAGCAGAGGGGAACCCAACTCCCGCCCTCAGTGAGTCCCTGCTGTCGGCTAGGCGGGGGTCCGGTGCTGGCGACTGGCCCCTGTCGAGGGCCCCCAAAGGCCACTGATGGCCCTACACAGCGTGACGGCTCTCCTGCGGACGTCACGTGTCTCCGTTCTCGCCGGCCCTGTGAGAAGTCTGGCTGAAAGGGCCTCTTCCGCCCGCCGTCGGTCTCTCGCGCGGACGGGTTGGTCTCCTCGTAAGTCATAGCTGCCTCTACCACCCTCGAAAACGTCGGCAGCTTCAGGGGTTTGACATACCCCCGGATCGCAGGCCGGAGCCCCTCGGTGAACCTCCAAAGGCGCTCCTCCTCAGTGGCTACCGCTGTCGCTGCAAAGCGGGACAGCTCCAAGAAACGCGTGCGGTACGCGCTCACGGTCATCGTCCCTTGGCGGAGAGTGTGGAACTCCCACCTCCTCTGGTCCTGCCACGTCTGGGGAAAGTACTGCTCGCAGAAGAGGGTGACGAACCGGTCCCACGTCGGCTCGTCCCTCTCCTGTCCCCGGACCGCCCTCCACCACCGGTGTGCCGCACTCTCCAGCTGGTACGTGGCAAAGGCCACGCGGCACTCAACTGGGGGGCGAAGGGTGTCGAAGATCTTCTCCAGCTGCTCAAGCCAGTCCTCTACCTCGGTCGGGTCCTCATCCCCCTTGAAGGAGGGGGGCTTCAGCTTCCGGAACTGTCCGAAAAGCTCGAAGTGGCGCTGTAGGGGAGGTGCTGGTGCACCTCCAGGCGAAGGTGCCTCGTGTACAGAAGTGTCGGAGGAAGGTGGGGGTGGCAGGGGCCCATCCCCTCCCTCGTGTCCAGCGCCGCGTCCGTCGCGTGGTCCCACAGAGGACTCCCCCTCTGCAACCCCAGGAGGAGGTGCTCGGGGTGGTGGGTGGAGCTCCTCTCGTACAATATCCCGTATCAGTCTGGCGAGGTCCTGGGCCTGGATGCCAGGGAGTGGTGGCTGGTCCATCGAGACGTCAACGACAGCACGTCCACCTCGCCGACCTCGCCCTCGGCCGCGCCCGCGGCCAGTCTCGCCAGTCCCGCAACGAGGCATCTCCTGCAAGGAGACGCGAAACAAAACGGAAACGTCAAAACAAACGGTACCTAACAAAACTTCTAAGAGATCATGTCAAGAGACATGTTGTGGTGGCTACTCTAGCTATAAACATGTGAATTGGTTATTTTCCAGTCAGTTGATTCACTTCTCGGGATGACCTTGCTCTGATACCATCTTGTAATGACCCGGTTCCCGAGTCCCTACGAGACACGAGAACCGGACCGACTCGACTAATCCCAAGACCTAGTCGTCCAACGAGGAAGTAACCAAAAGACAGTAAAATAAACCACATTCAGCATGAATATAACTAACAGTAAGAAAGTACAGCAGTAAGGAAAAAAACTACTACAGTAGGTACCACCACAACAGTAAAACAACATTTATCATATAACAAGAACTGCAGGTAAAGAAGGTACAGCGGAAACAAAAACTACTCACTAGAACAGAAACAAAAGAGGTACAAAAGGCTGTGGTAACTCTACTGGACCCTACTCAGCCCAGCGTCCTCTGCAGCCGCCGACCCTGGCTGCTTAACACCTGGTCCTGAAAAAGGTAACGAGTGTAACACGTCAGCAAAACGCTGAGTAGAGTGGCAAACTAACTAAAGGCAACAGTAGAGTGTACAGTAGCTGTTATGTTCTATTACTTCCTTTATTCACATCTTTCAATTTTTCTCACTATTTCATTAGGCAACAGTAGAGTGTACAGTGGCACGCGGTCAGTCGTTTCCGTTAACGGGTGCGCCCAAAGCATAGCACGGAACCAGGGCAGAGCCCTCTCAGTAACAGGGGTCCAACCCCTCCACAGTAACCAAACCGGGGCCTTGCCCCTCCACAGTCCGCGCACCCTCGCTTGACTACCCTGGTTTGCCCTAGTGGGCCTAACAAGTCGGTGAAGGAGGCTAGTAGAACCCCGGGGCCCGTGGGGTAGCTAGTACTCTCCTAACACTACTAGCTCTCCTCGGTACTACGTACACGAGGGCCAACAAGTCGGTACAAAGTGGCCAGTCCTAACCCCCGGGTCCCTGGGGCGGCTAGCTCAGCTCCGCACTAAACAGGGGGACAGTCGCTCTCCTTGGTACTCCGTACTCAAGGGCCATCTCACTTCCCCAAGTCTATTCCATTCTCTTTCCAGGAGTTCTACTCCTACTTCCCCGTAGGGTTCCAGAACATCTTATGTCTTACTTTCCAGTTTCACGTTCTTACAAACCATGATCCCAATCATGTTTCTTTATTCATAACAGGCAACTGTGAAGTCAATTTACAGGCAGCTTCATATATTCCTTTCCATTTTTCCAAGACTGCAGTATTATACATTCCACTAGTTTTTCCATCCTAGGATTCATGCCATATCCTAGGGTCTATCATACAATCTAGTTTTCCGGCCCTAGGATTCATGCAACACCTAGGATCTATCATTCCATATATTTCTCATTCCTAGGATTCATGCAATGTCCTAGGTTCTAGTTATGGTTTCATACTTTAACAGATTTTATTGATACTTAAAGCCACTCTACCAGGTACAACGGGAGTAATGGGGGCGTGATCGGGAATCCCGCGTGCCTCCGCGACTCTCAAGACTGCAACCGAACGAGGTCCTATCACAAGGATCAAACATAAGGAGTGTCTCAAAACAGTGTATAGCTACTGTAGACGGGTAGAGGAATTAATTCTGAAAAGAACGCAACTCGAATCGCGGAAAACGGAGCCCGAACGGGCCCTAAACGGGTCGAAAAAGACGATACTGTGCAAAATCAGACGTCTGGAACTTCTTCCAGACGTCTTACAAAGTGGATCAGAGAATTACCTGTTCAGCGTGGTTTCCCAGACGTCCAGAAGTCTGCGGGGACGTCTGGCCTAGCTCCCAGACGTCCGGTGGTCACTCAGGACGTCTGGAGGTCACTCCCGCCGTCTGGTACAACTTCCAGACGTCTGATTCGCAAGGGATGGCGAGTCAGCGAACCTGCGCATAGCCAACTCCCTCCCTCAGTACGGTCAGTCGACAGGAAGGAAGGAGAAGGCGGTAAACTCACCTTTCAGACGTCTGTATGATCTTCCAGACGTCTACCTCTCCGTCTGGCTGTCAACCCAGACGTCTGATTCTGGAAATTTTTCCAGAATCAGGGCGTTGCTCGGCCTCCGCTCGCGACGCCGCCCGCGTCGCACCTCGCGCTCCTGCTACTCAGACCGCAGCAGGTCCCTTTCCGCATCGCTCCGCGCCCCCTGCGCCCTCCGCCAGCCGGCCAAGCCGCTCCGGCGAGCTCGCCCTCACGGCAGAGCTCCGCCCTCGCACGCCGCACCTTCGCGCTCACTGCGGCCGTCGCTGCCGCCCTCGCATCCGCTCGCTCTCGCGCACAGGAAGGAGAAGAAGGAGGAGACTGTGGAGATGGGAGGGGAGGCGTGGCCCTTTTAAGGCCGCGCGAGGAGGAGAGAGGGGGTGGCAGGCCGCCTGCAGCCGCAGAGAGAGAGAGGAATCGTGGGTCTGCGCGCACAGGCGCGCAGACGACTCTCCCGTGCGAAAATAACTGTTTTCCAGACGTCTGTTCAGACGTCTGGATGTGATCCCAGACGTCTGGACCAACGTCTGGGCCTCCTCCCAGACGTCTTAAAAGACGTCTGGGGCACGCGTTCGTTACAATCATAAATGAGTCTGACATCATAATTAGATGGTTGATAATATTGTCAGACATCTGATCAAGGTATATTGGATGTTTGTCTTAATTTTTGGATGTCTAATTTTGAAGGGTGGTTTTCTTGGATTTGTTTGGATCTAAATAGGGATCTTATCGATATAGATCAGACGTCTGATCAAGACTTTTAAGACGTCTGATACTGATATTGGACATCTAATAAAGTGGGGGTTGGTTCCTGGAAATGACCATATCTAAATAGGGATCTAGTGCAAGGTGATCAAATGTCTTACTGGACGTCTGATGATAAAGGTCTTCTGCGAGAATTTGATTCCCGAGAAGCTAATTGTTAGAGTGGGTTTGACAGCTTTGGATTTAGGTCTAATTTTGCGTTATCAGAGGTCTAGAAGACTCTATGGATGTCTAAAAATAGTAATAAAATATTCCTAAGTTATTTCTTGAAGGTTTTGGTTTGAAATAGGTAATTATAGTCAAATGATCCTATTAATGGATGTCTAACAAGGTTTTCAAATGTTTGAATGGATGTCTGGAAATAGGTCAGGATGTCTGGAAACTAAGTATGCTAATTAAGTGTTCTAGGTCTTAATTATTGGACGTCTAAAAGTTGTTATCAAATGTATGGTATCATTGTTGGACGTATGATAAGATCTATTGTTTACTGTTTTGGTTTTGTAAAAAGATTTTAGGGTTTGCCTAAGTGTCCTAATAAAGGGTAAGTGTTCTTAGGATTTAGGGTGTTATATTTTGGGCTCTTTACAAAGAAACTAGAGAAAAATGAAAAGAGCAACAACATGATACAAATATTACAGTAAAAATTTCTAGGTCCTATTCTACAATTTCCTTCTTCAAGCTTTAAGTCCTACACTCCTTCATTGATCTTCTTCCTCCATAGCTCCTTATCATATTCTCCTCCATTGAGCTACTCCATGATCTTGAACTTGAGCTCTTTCACACTTGCTTCTACTTGCATTTAATTTGAAACTATAAACTCAATGCAAATATTAAATCACAAGTATTTTGTTATCATCAAAATCAATGATCAGGGTGCACTTACACCAACATAAATTAGTTTAATTACATTGTTATGTATTTATTAAACACAAATAATGTGTATTAAGTAGTTTCGGTGTGGTTACAGGGCTGTAGAGGCGTTAGAAGAGAAGAAATATCATAAGAGGGGCAAAATGCAATTTTGCCAAAGTATTGGGGCTTAAGGTGCAATTTGTCCACCCATCAGCCAAAACCTTGATCATGAAGAAATACAAGATCCTTTGGACATCTCTACAAAATTCCAGCATAAACGAAATTAAATTGCTCCTCTTCAAGCAATTCGTGCGTGGCTGACACGTGAAGAAGGGCACTCTACACACAACCCATGTGCATGGATGGCAGTAGCCGCACGCCATGCACACTTGCACCTCAAGCCCACATGCCCGCCGTGTGAGTGCAATCGAAGCCTATGGGATCTAATTTATACACTAAAATGGGTGAATAATGTACTAATCGAAAATGCAGATTTTAAGAATATTCACCACAGATAAAAAATAATTATAAATCAATCACAACAAACCAGAATGATCACACCTGTAATTTAGAGTGGAAACCCTTCCAAGTAAAAACCACTACCTAAGCCTCCCAGCTTAGAATTTCTCGACTAGCTGATGCTAGTCAAATCCACTATCATACCACTTGAACGAGGGTGGCACGACCTCTTTACAAAACTTCTCTTTTACACCTGACTATGTGAAGAAGAACGGGACCCCCAAAACAACTTGGGTCCCAAATCAAAAACAACAGGAATAAAATATAACAATGAATCCTATAGAACCTCATAAAATAAACAAATCAAGCTTTTCGAGATCGTAGAGGAGTGTGCTTTAAAACACAATGATTGCAGTCACAGAGGCGTGAAAGCACTAGAAAGGATGAGAAAGTTTTGCTTTTTGAAAGCTCCGTGAGGTGTGTTTAGAGGTGGGGGCTAAGGATCCTATTTATAAGTATTTTTTGACCTGATTGAGAAAGTTTGCAATGATGACTTTGGTCGATCAAATTAATCAATGTTTGATCAAAATAAAGTTTGGTTGATTAAAATAAAGTTTTGATCGATTCCATGTTGATTGATTAAATTAGGAAATTGATCGACTTGTAGCGCAAAATTAGAATTTGTCTGTTAGAGGCTTTTGATCGATTAAGCAAAAAGGTTCGATTGATTAAAATGGGTTTGCTCGATCAAAGTTTGAAGACTAGTCTATCAACAGAAGTAAAAACTTAGGGTTTAGCATAGGTTTGTAATCTATCGAAGTTTAAATGTGAATTAGTTGATATTTTTTAGGTTCCTTACAACATTCTAAACTCAATAAAAGTAAAAAGAGACAACATTAAACTATAGAATCTTACCCATGAAATCGAACATCCTTGGAGCATAATCATTTCTTGATATTCTATCTTTAAGTAACCTAAAATGATTAGTCCAAAATAAAACATAATTTTGTTACATCAAAATAAGGGTATCAACATGTCGTGCCATGACCACGCGTCGGATCCACCCGTAGATTTGCCAACATCAAATTCACGTGCAACATGCACTTGACCACCCACACAAGTGACGTGGTACGGACGCGTTTGTTTAACAAGGTCATTGTAGCTTCGCGTTCGCAACGTCGGTTTTAAATATAAGAATGGACGTGAGTCCAAGTGTCGAACACAGGGAGGCATGAAAGCAGGTTTTTTCTGTCACTTAGTTGTCACGGAAATGGCGAGTTTTTGCTTGCGCACGAGAAAATGTAGGAGAGAAAAGCGAGAGAGAGAGAAAGAGAGAGAGAGAGAGAGAGTCGGGTTAGAATATTTTGCTCATAGCATTCATGCAAATCATGATGAAAGAAAACTCAATAAAAAGAGAGCCAACATAATTCAACATGCAACTTGAGTTTTCATAAATACAACAATAGACAAATGCTTAAACAAAAGTAAAGTAATGCTAGGATAAAGAGAGAGAGAAAGAGAAAGGAGACGGCGAGGCAGCCACAGCGGTGGAGGAGGGCTCCATCGGCGGCTCGTTGACTCCAACGAGTACGAAAAGGTGCTAAGGGTAGCTAGGAGTAAGGTAGAAGGCTTGCAAGTGTAATGAATGCTTTACATGGGTAGTTGGAGGGGGTTTATATAGGAAGAAGGGGTTTCTAATTTGGGTAGGGGCTTTAGCGACGTCCAGGACGTCACTAAAACCATGTCGAAAGCGTTGGTGTAGACCCCTACTCGACGGTCCAATGTGTGCACCTACTCTTCTTCTCCTTTGCGATCCATGTGCGCGCCTTGAGGGCCGTCCGATTGAAGATCGGACAGCTGAGATTGCGTAGAGGGTGCTCTCACGGATAGCGCTTGCGCAGCGTATGCCTCGCGCGTCATCGCACGCATCTGGCATGAACGCTCGTAATCGCATCGCGTGCCTTCATTCGCTCCGTCCGCGCGCGAATCAACGACTGAATTTTGATTGCGCTCATGGACGTAGCGATTGCGGTTCGAACACGCGCGCCTGGTGTGCGAGGAGGGTCGCTGACCACTGCGGCACGCGCGTGAGATGGTCGCGCTCTGCATTAAACCTCAGCCGTTCGATGGGAGATCGGACGGCTGAGATTCATCCTGCGGCTGATGGAGGAAGTGGGGCGGTGGCTGGCGTGTGCTGATCTTGCGCCACGTGGCAGCTCTGTGGCCATTGATAGTCAGATCAATGGTCACAACTTCTTGGGCTAATTGCGAGAGCTCCGGATGTCGAATTTGGTTTATTTTGAGTCCGTTGGACTCCATTCGTCGTTTTGAATCCATCTATGCGGTCTGATTACTGATCTGAGGCCTTTTTTGACATGAACTTGTACAAATGACTATTAACATTGAATTATAAGCAATCTCAATGTGCGATGCATGTAATGCTCCTATACCCATTTATGATGTGTTATTTGTGCATGTTATCCTTAAGAGAAGCTCCGATTGGCAGAATTATCACCATAAAATGTAGCGTTATCAGCAAGCACCGCACCCACCCACAACCCTCGCTTGACAGCACGTTTGCCACCCACCCGCTGTTCGCTAGGCAATTGCATGCGATATACGAGCCCAACTCTCGCGCCAACTCCCAACGCTCAATCAGCTCTCGATTCACGCTTTTAGCATGCACCAATGCACTCCCATGCGTGCCTCATGTGCAAATCATGCCTCTTGTCCAAATTTAGCCTACCCTCCACTATAGAAAGGCGAATGCCCCCTCCATTGCAAACCATCCCTTCCTACTCCCATCTCTCCCCTTCTAGATTTTGGAAAACCTCTCTAAGCTCTAATTCTTGGTTCCTAAGCCATTGGGAAGCTCCATTAGAAAAAAAATAATTTTTGTCCCTCTTGTCAGCCCAATTCATCTAGCTCTCATTGGCCATCCTTTCAACCCCTGTTTAGGAAGTGGATCTCTCTGACATTGCCCTACCTCTTCCTAGCTTCCTTCGGCTCCGACCTCCTTCGTTTGTCGTCTCTTTCTTTCATCCGAGAGTCATCCTACCACCCATTGATAGAAGTTATGCGTGAAATTTTATGTCTGGAAAAATATACATCATTGTTTTTTGTAGTATAGGTTGCGTAAAATCCTAAATGAAAGAAATTTTTTTTTTTTACAAAACTTACATTGATTGAACTTTTTATCATTTTAATGTCGCGAGTCTCAATCGTTCATCTTTGAGAGGTGACTTTTGAAAAGCGAGAGTTGTTTAGTTTAGAAATCCAATTCGTTAACCTAGATCTAACCTATCCTATTATTTTTGGTCTTTTTATCTTTTGTAATTTTTTTGTGGTTTTCTCTTTCGTTGCAAAAACTTAAGGAACCCTAACTACAAAAGTGCATTTAATTGGTGGCCATGGTGGCCGTGCATGTAGTGTGGCTAACCCTAAGTGGAAGAAGGGGCATGTAATCACAAACGAGAAGAAGAATCGAATGTGCAAGTATTCACATAGAAAGAAAATTTAGATCTAGCTATTTACATTCTACCAAGATGAACATGCACATAATAATCATTAAAACATCACAAACATGCCAATAAGCATCCAAAAATTATAAGGAATCGAAACACATAAAAAGAAAATGAAATCCCACACGTTGGAAGCGCCACAAGGGCCGTCGGCTTTTGTGTAAGGGTGTAGGCTAGACCTTGGGTTTGTAAACCCATCTACACGCCTACTAACAACTGGATCGACCACCCAAGGTATGGAGGACCTTGGTGGCCAACCAAGAGAGGGAAGAAAAGAGAAGAATGTCCCCTTTAGAGAGGAGAAGCCACGCCCAATGTGAAGACAAAGAGTAGAGGAGGATGGTGCTAGCCTTCTTCTTCTTCTTGCTTAGCCACCCTTGGTGCTTGGAGGAGGAGGAGCACCTTGGAGGAGAGGTGGTGGATGGCCTGAGGATTGGGAGGAGGAAGGGATGTCGCAAGTTGGAGAGAGGAAGCTAATGATTGTGCGACACATTGAAATTGAGTTTTATATGGGAGTGTGTGGGTTTTGGAAATTGAGATCACCACTTTTTGTGGGGCAATTAGGTTGACACCACTAATTGTGAATCTAGATTAGGCAAGCTAATTTGGAAAGTGTTGGTGTGTGGTTCAAAATTCGTAAAGGTTGGGTCAACTAGATTAGGTGGGTACGAGTCTAGATGTGAGCCTACTTAGAATTAGGTGAGCCTAATTAGGTATATGTGGGTCTAATCAAGTTTAGGTGTGTTGAATCGCGAGTAGTGTTATTTAATTAGGTGAAATTAGTGTTGAAATGAGTATAGTGGAAGTGGTTAACTACAAGTGGTCCTAAATAGATTTTTTTTCAAATTTATTTTTCCTAGACTAAATTAGATTTCAAGTTGTCACTTTTATGCTTAGGGTCAAACATGGGGAGGCGGACGTAAGGTATTTGATTTCTATGCAAATCCTAAAAGCAAGTCACTTCCATTTGCTTATTATATTTTTGAAATTTTCTTTGTTTTGAGATTTCTTTTGTGATAATTTTGTCCTTGAGGTACTCCCTCAAAAATAAGTCCTTGTCAACATGCCAGCTTGAGTCCAAATAATCTCGCTGCATGTGAGGGAGGAGACCTACAAGTCAAAGATTATCTTTTCTCTTTTATAACTTTTTTTTTGGTATTTTTTTAATTATCACATAAAAGATAATAAGGAACAAAGGAAAAATTGTGGGAATTGAAATAAATTGAAATACTTAGCTTATATACATATGTACATATGTATGCATATATATAGATATATATAGAGAGAGAGAGAGGAAAAGGATGATGGGATTGGAAAATGAGATGTAGCAACACTGTGCTAGGTTAAATGATGTCTAGAGAGACATGATTAACCCTAGCTATGTGCAGCGTGAATGTGTGGATCGGACATGTGTGCATGTGTGTGTGTGAATGCTTGATGTGCGTGGGTTATCACATATGTGTGTGTAACTTGCGTGCACACACACGCGATACGATGCATGAGAAATGCGAATCGTGCTCGTGATGTGTGAATGTGTGTGAGTGTATACGTGGTAAATGTGTGTGAGTCTGTGTGCATGTTAATGTGAATGCGTGTGCGCTGATGTGTTGCCTATGCTTGGGCGTGAGTGTGAGTGCGCAGTGTGTGTGCACGCATAGTGCGTGGGTGTGCTGTGAGTGAGGTGTGTGCAACCTCGAAGAGGGTGAGATGAGTGGAGCACGTAAGTGTTGTTAGGCACGCAGGTGCGTAGTGAAGAGAGTGTGTGCAACAGGTTGTGGGGAGGGGTGAGAAGGCACGTGTGAGCACTGGTGATCGGTTAACTAAGAAGTTGGTTGGTCACTTGTTGCACTAGAAGGTCATGTAAAGAGGGGGCACGAAGGGGTGGCAATCGGCTGAGGCAACAACTGATCGGCTAAGCTTCTTACTTACCCGATCACGCGAAGACAAAGAAGGTGAGTGATAAGCGTGATTTTACGTGAAGAGAAATTACGTGAGTGATAAGTGTGATTTTACATAAGAAATATCGCCTTGTCCCTTAGCCAATAAAATAGGAAAATTAATATACAATTTGTATAAATTAATCTAAATGCATAAATGATGTATGTTATGCAATATTTATAATGCATAATGCAATTATTGGCCTAGGAACACGCATAAATAGACATTTTCTATATTGATCACACCCCCATGCTTATTTTTTGTTAGTCCCTAGCAAAAATAAACTAAATGCTATATACAAATAGAATTAGAATTTGGTTGCTTAGGCATAAGTTGTTAATCAACAAAAAAAAATTTCAACTAAGGACATAAGCTACAAAGACTTAACAGTGCTTGGGTGTCTGCCAAAATGCAAACCACCCAAGTCCTCGCCTTATTCCATATAGAAGAAAATATATACATATATATTCCTTCTTTTCTATTTTTTTAGATTTTTGAGTTTAGAGTTTCGGGGCAGCTTTCTATGGCTACCCAACCCACCCATGACTTGAAAAGAACTCAAAGTGCTAAGCATCTTATTTGTGAAAAGGTGATAGACTCACTAAGTGGCAATCAGAATGGACTTCAAGTTTCTATGCTGCTAGGTGACTTTAGGTTTCTATGGTCACTCGGGTCGTTATCCTCAACATCTTGAAGCCAATCCAATAAAGACTTGTTAAGATTGTCAATCATTTGAATTATGGCTCCAATTCTTCAATGCAGGGTGTTGGCTGAGCTTCTAAACATTGAATGGTATTCCTCAAGTTAGCCAACACCTTATCTTGGGCCTGGTTCACCTGAGCCGAATGGTTTGGTTTAGGGTTGGGTGGGTTGGAGTTTTATCCAGGGGAGTCAGGGAATTGAGGTTATTGGGGCCCTCCCTGATAATTGGTCACTTTGGGTTGTTCATAGAGGGGTAGTGACCTATATGTAGTGTAGTCCTTGGGAGTGTAAGTGCTGTAATCATATCCTTCTTGATTGTAGATCGTATTAGGTTGTTCATCAAAGGGTGGAGATCTATAATTAATATAAGCATGAGAAGGATAATAATCATAGTCTTGTTGTTCAGGGTTAGGCCTTGGACACTGAGGTCTAGAATTGTATCCCCAATCCGGGTTATCCCAACTAGTAGATGGTTGAGTATAAGTAGAGTTGGGATAATAATCATCATATTGGGATAAGATGTGTTAGGAGGGTAGGAGTCGAAATGAGAATAAGAAGTGGAAGGATACATGGCAATATGGGAGGAAAAATAGAGAAGAGAAAGGAAAGAGCCCTGTAGTATAAACAATTCAAGCCTGTCTTTAAGCAGGTAGACTAAAGACATACAGACTCCCAGTACCTATCTTAAGATCGCTGACAATTTTATCTACTTCTATTTAGTCAATCCAATCATTTAGAGGGAGGGATTTGGGAGAAGGTTCTTCCTTTGGCTTGCACCTCAGGTTCCTTTGATACCTCATCGCGGTCGTTTGACACTACTCCCTTAGCTAGACATCAAGTGGACCAGTAGAAGCAGGTTAACTATAAACAATCTCAAGTTGAGCCCTGAAGAGCAAGCGATTCCTTGAGGCCAACGTTTATTCAGTTTTAATTAGGCTTAGGTTTGAATGTGCATGGGAATGTGATGGGCCCTTTAATGGGTTGTGCCCCTAATAATCATTTTCAATGTGTATGTGTGCACAACTAGGGTTTTCAAATAGGGTTATTTTGTTATGTGTCTTTTAGGGTTTAACCTTGTTTAGTAGATTTTAGAATTCAATCATTAGATTTGTTCAATCAAAGTTCAATAGAACACTCCAGGTTTTGAAAGCACCAATGTATGTATATTCCTTTAGAAATCAAAAAGAATATGGAGTCCTGGTTCAACCCTAAAAATTGAATCCTATGGGGCAAGCTACTGATGAGTTAATTTTATCTGAAATGGTGTAGCCCAAATAGATCAATCAATTGGCCTGTAGCACCACTTAATTAAGGCACAACAAGTGGTTAACCTATTTTGATTTCTAATCACTTATATATGTAATCAATGCAGGTGTACTGGGTCCACAGATCGGATTCCCGGTTAAGTAATTGAATCAGGCAAAAAGTGGTGTGCCTTAAGTGTGTGGATGTGTAAGGTGTGTCTATTTCAATTTAAGTCCCACAATCAGATTATATATATATATATATATATATATACAGGGGAATGATCCTATGAGAAAGTTTCTTTGGTGAGAACATGAGAAAACTTAATATTGACCATTGGATAGTGGAGAGAAAGTGTTTTAATCTCAACCATTCACTATACAATGGTCAATATTGGGTCTTCTTATGTTCTCAACAAAGAATCCTTCTCATAGGATCATTTCCCTGTATATTTATATATGTATGTATGTATGTATGTATGCAGGGGTGAGGTGGGTAGAGTACAAACAAACAACCGGATCTAACTTGGGGTTTATGAAATTCCTAGGTTAATTTGGGTTTGATTTATTTATGTGATGAAGCGAAATTTAGTGGGTGGGGGGTAAGGGAATACACTTATAGAACCTTCTAACTGCAGTTTACTCCAATCTATTCTGCTTGGCTCGCCCTGGAAGGGTACTTGTAATCATAGAAACAAAGGAGCAAACTGAGCTAAAAAGTTAAGTAAGGTGGGAAATGCAGGTAATCAAAGAGCATTGCCTCTCCAACAATGGCGCCAAAATGATAAGCGTGATTTTACGTGAGAAAAATCGAGTTTGAAAACCCATTGTCACAATTATGAAAAATCTGCTAATCAAATAATTTTTATAATCGAAACTCTAGTGAGTCTCGAGTCGAATAAGGGGAGGGATGCATTTGATTTTAAAGCTACATTTAGAAATTATTGTCACAAAGCAGATTAGTCAGTAAAAATCAATCTACACGAGCTACTCTAATTAAATAATAAATAATAGGAGAGAGAGAGAATAATACAAAGAAAGAGAGAGATATAGAGATATTGAATAAATCTAGCATTTAAATAAATCATACTCCATTACAACTACTTGCAGAAAATAAATCTATTCTAAAAAAGTGATAAAAAGATAGAGATGAAAGAAATCCCCCACTAGATTGAACAAATCTAACGATATGTGAAGATATGGGCACAAGGTCATTTCAAGGCCTTAGAATTAATTCTATGGCCTTTAGTGACACATGGATGCGTTGCTGAAGGCGAGCGTTGTTGAAGGCACGTTGAAGGAGAGCCATTCAATCAAGATCCAATGCACCATGATCGGCCACGCATGCACCGCTTGGCCTTCATCCGTTGGCACCTCACATTGCGCTCGATCTAAATTGGATGGTTGAGAAGGCATCCGAACATCTTATCTCTTAGATCAGGAGCAAGTTGCGTGTAGACGACTGAGATTGCATGCTAATGCTCACTCAGATTGCATGCTATTACACGTACAATCGTGCATGTGATCTGCTCTTCATCTGAGCCGCCATGTGGCTTGTGCTGCGTCGGTGGATCAAGATCAGATGGCCCAAATTGAGTCCTTGCGCACTAAGGATTAAGGGGGATGCACAGAGGCTCAAACCTGCATCCTCCCTTGAATATAGGGCTCTTCACCACTGCACCAAGGCTCCCTCTTTGTCAAGAAGATGGTGCTGCGTTTCGTACGGTCTTGACTGTTGGATCTTGATCCAACGGTCAAGATTTGATGTGGAGAGCTCTCCTTCAGATCAAGAGGCGTTGTTGAGGGTGATCTCGACCATTGGATTGAAATCCAAAGGTTGACATTGCATGGGGATATGCTCTTAGAGATCAGTCATGGGTTGAAAAGGGCGACGTGGCATGATCAAGACTGTTCGATAAGGATTCAATGGCCCAGGTTGCTCCTCATGCGTGCCTTTAAGGCTAAGCGAGGGCTGTGGGTGCCAAGAATGGCTAGGATGGTGACACGTGGCACCATCCTGTCCATCCATCTTCTTTGACTTGTAGGTGATACCACGGATGTTAAATTGAACCTATTTTCATGTCGTTGGGCTATGATCATTGATCCGAACCCATCTGTATGGTTGGATTTGTCATCTGAAGTTTGGATTTTTACCACCTTGCCCTATTGCCTTTGATCTTTTGTGGCTTGTACAAGATGATGCTACAGATGTCGGATTAGTGATTTCAGAGGCATTAGACTCTGATCATCACCCTAATCACATCTATAGGGTCTAATCATCAATCAGAAGCCGAGAAAGATATTGCCGGGATATCAAAACGTGAACTAAATTTGTATAAATTAATAAAATGTTTGTACAAATTAATCTAAATGCATGAATAATGCATCTTATGCAATATTTATACTGCATGATACAATTATAAGCCTAGGAACACGCATAAATAAACATTTTATGCAAAATAGATGTGTCTACATCAGTGAAGTGTGTGTGCAGTTGCGTGTGTGTCACCGGATAAGTGAGAAGCTTATCGATGACAAATCAGAAAAATGAACCGTGATTGAGGAAGCAAGAGCTCAAAGCTCTAATGGATCAAAATAAAACATGAAAAATAAAGAACTACCACGTCTACTTGCTCACGAAGGAGCTAGATGGTGGTGGAGCTTCACCACGGTGGTTGGGACCACAGGAAGCTCTCCAATTACCAGCGGATGCTCTCAACTGGTGAAAGGCCATTGGTGATAGGAGAGAAAGAGAGGGAGGCAGTGGTCGACATTCGTGGTCTCTGAGGATGTGTACGTGCTGTGAGGGACAGTGTGTGTGAAGGTGGTGAGTGCCGACACCTGAGAGTGGAGGTAGGGGTGTAGTTTTATAGGTGAGGGGTGAGGTGACTGGTGAGTGCAGAGTGGCTGTTAGGATATGTTTTGGGTAATTTGTAGGTTATGCACTTGGGGTTTTGGGTAGTAAATGTAGGTGAGAAGTGGGTACTAATATAAGGTGGCACACACATAGGAATTGATGTATGAAGAATCTACCTCTCTCTTTCTTCCTCTAAATTATTCATGAATGCAGGTATTTACAAAATGCATGATTTGTTAATTAATCCTAACTATGTAATCCTAAAAAATAGCATAATAAAGACAAATTGTTGGCGTGAATTATTGAGCAATCACACACCCATGTCTATCTTTTGCTAGTCCCTAGCAAAACACTTATTTAGTACTCAATATAGAAGTTAAGTGTTTAGAAATGATTTTTAGCTAAAAATTTTTTTGGAACAATACCAATGTGTTTGTCTGTTGGATAATGTGAGAACCAAATACAAAGAAGACTACTAATACTTAAGACTTAAATGACATAGATCATCTCTCGACTAACAAGGACTCTTGGTATTTAAACCTTAAGTACAACTTCCAGGATCAGAGAGTTTTACCAAGTTTAAGAAGAAAAGAAGTTATGGTTGTTCTTAGTGCAAGTTAGGACTAATTAGATGAACTTAAGACTCAAATCTAGGGTTTCACTTCTTTTTAAGTCCTGGTTAGTCTTAGCTTCAACTCATGTTTTCGGATCAACTATAAAAATAGTGAATACTCAAACCCAACTCTTATTGCATATGTGGTTCAAAAATATTTGGTGGAAAACTTAGGGTATATATAGGTTACCTTGAAACAATCGTTTTTGGTAGATATGTACAAAGGTATTTACAATTGGATTTGCAGAACATACCGACTTATTACAATGAATATTTTTTTTCTTTTTCTTTCGACTTTTTTTTTGCTTTTTTCAATTTTCTAATTTGTTTCTTAATCTTTTTCTAAAAACAGATATGTCGGTATGTCTCCATCAACTTTATTTGGTAAAGTACACTTATTTGGTAGGTAAGTATTTGGTGGAAAGAGTTTCTCCTAGACACAAGACCAAAACTAAGACAAAGAGTCTACCTTTACGCACTAGTAAGGACTCCACCTTCCCTAATGAGAACTAGGGTTGAGAACTTAAATTTTCCTGGTTCTTCCTATATTAGTGTAGTGTGACTAAGGTTACTTGACTCTTAAACAGAGGCAAACAGATGGATCTTGTTGACTTAGGTACAACAATATGTCTGAAGTTAGGAAAGATTTTGGTTCTATCTTGTTAAAGCTCAAGTGTATTAAGCCTAAACCTGAGCGAATCAAGCTTCTGTGGCCAGGAAAGTCTAAAAAATAAAGGTTGAATATCCATAAACACTTATTTTATTTTTGCTTCAGCTTTCAGATCATAAATACACTTTTGAGAACATTTTTGGACTTTTTTTTTATTTTCATTTTTTATGTGTTTTTTGTGTTTTATAAATTTTTATGGATTTTCAGTAAGGCTATCTATATACATTAAAGATGGATATGTATAATAGAAGGGAGCCTTGCATGATACCCAAAGAATATGCAAGATCCTATGGATGCCTATCCATCCCCTCATGCTAAATGTTGCTATATCCTCATATGCATGCAAGAGGGGGTGTGACAAGATTAAAGGCTCTTGGTATAATAGTAAGGGTTATAAGGCAAGATGGATGGGTGGGTGGTGGAAAACATGTGGAATAGGCGATGTGTGAAGTGTAGTGAATTGAAATGGAGTGAAATGGAATGTGGAGTGAAGTGGTGAAAACTTAGAGGATGGAATGTGAAAAACGAGAAATGAGAGAACATGGAGAAAGGAGAAAGGGTGTTGGGGTGTCTCCCAACAAATGCCGAATTTAACATCCCTAGCTGGACTCAGAGTAAGGCAAAAACTAATTACCCTCCAGCAGGGCAACTGTCTCACCAACGGGGTAGATTCATGAGTGAGATAAGGTTTCAATCATTGCCCATTTACTCTAAATTTACGCCTAGTTTTGGGGTCTTCAATTTCAATGGTACCATCGGAGAATGATTGTGAGACAAAGAATGGACTAGTCCATTTGGACTTCAGTTTACCAGGAAAGAATTTGAGCCAGGCATCATAATGACAAATTTGCTGTGATGGCTCAAATGCCCTCCGAATGCAACTATCGTGAAAGGCCTTAGTATGTTGTTTAAAGGTCAAAGTGGAGTCATAGGACTCACATCTCAATTTTTCTAATTCTTGGAGTTGGAGTTTTCGTTCTTGACCACACGGGTCTGAGTCGAGGTTACATTGGCGAATTGCCCAATAAGCGTGGTGCTCCAACTCAATAGTCAATTGACAGGGCTTCCCAAAAAGAATTCTATAAGGTGACATACCTAGGGAAGCCTTGAAGGTAGTCCAATATGCCCATAAAGCATTAGTCAACTTGTTGAACCAATCCTTACGGTCAGGATGAACCATTTCTTGGAGAATTTGCTTGATCTGCCTATTCGACACCTCGACCTGGTTGTTCGTCTAGGGATGGTTAGAGAAGCAATATGGTGATGAACTCTGTACTTTCTCAGAAATGCCCAAAAAGACGAATGTGTGAAATGGGTTCCTCCATCCGAAATGATGGCCCGGGGGATCCCAAAGCATGCAAAGATATAGTCCTTGATGAATTTGGTGGTGACGACATGGTCAACACAGCGTATAGGAATGGTCATAATCCATTTTGAGACATAATCAACAGCAACAAGGATGCACTCGAAGTCATTGGATGGAGGAAAGGGACCCATAAAATTGATTTCCCATATATCAAAGATTTTTGTAGCTAAGATGGGTTGCAAAGGCATCATGTCACTGTGTGACATTGACCCTAGTGATTAGTACTTAGTGCAACATTTAGAATAATTGTGTGCATCTTGATGAAGGGAGGGCCAAAAGAATCCTCATTGCAACACCTTGGCTGTTGTCTTCCTACCAGAAAAATGGCCTCCACAGGCCTGAATGTTGCAAAAGGATAGCACACCGAGAATCTAGCTGTCAGGAACACAGCGACGGATAATTTGGTCAGTACCTAATCTAAAAAGAAGTGCATTATCCCAGAAATAATACTTTTCCTCTACAATGAGATGCTCATGTTGGTTTTTAAGCCAACCTTGGGGAAAAGAACTAGAGGCGAGGTAATTAGTGATATCAGCATGCCAAGGTCTACTTGCCACATTTATCGCCATAAGATGCTCATCAGGAAAAGACTCATTCATCGGCAGAGAAAGTCCAATATGGTTAGGGTCAAGTCTAGAGAGATGGTTTGAGACCACATTCTAGGCTTCGACCTTATATTGTATCTCAAGCTCCAACTCATGCAATAGAAGGATCCATAGAATCAATCGAGGTTTAGCATCCTTCTTATGCATGAGATGACGAATGGCCTTGTAGTTAGTGAAGATGGTAACATGGGAGCCTAGAAGATAAGATCTGAATTTCTCTAGCCCAAAGACGATCATCAACAACTCCTTTTTAGTGGTCGTATAATTATGTTGGGCCTCATCCAGCGTCCTGCTGGCGTAGTACACCGCGAAGGGGTGTCTATTGCATCTTTCTCCTAAGATGGCTCCAATATCTAAGTCAAAAGCATCACACATCAGGTCAAAGTTGAGGGACCAATCAGTTGGTTGAAGAACAAGGGCCTTGGTGACAGCTTCACGCAGTTGCATGAATGCCTGAATACAATTGGGGCCCATGTCGAAGGGCACATCAGTTGATAGGAGATGCGTTAAAGGTCTAGAAATCTTGGAGAAATCCTTGATAAATCTCCTATAGAACCTGACATGACCTAAAAAGGAGTGGATTTGCCTAAGAGAGCTAGCTATAGGTAAATCAACTATTTCATCCACCTTAGCTATGTCCACCTCAATACCACTTTCGGAGATGATATGTCCCAGAACAATACCCTTGTGCATCGTAAAGTGGCTTTTCTCCCAAGAAAGCACGAGATTTACATTAATACATATTTGAAGGATGCAGGTTAGGTTGGCCAGACAATCATCAAAGGTTAGTCCGAAGATCGAAAAGTCATCCATAAAGACCTCAAGAAAATCACCTACCATGTCATGGAATATCATAATGCTGGAAGGTAGTTGGTGCATTGCAGTGTCCAAACGACATTCTTCAGAAGGTGAAGGTGTCGAAGGGATAGGTGAAGGTGGTCTTGTCTTGATCACGGAGGTCGATATCCACTTGATTATAGCATAAGAACCCATCCAGGAAATAAAAGAACTGATTTCCCGCTAATTGCTCCAGGATTTGGTCAATAAAACTAGTAGAAAATGTTCTTTCTTAGTAGTGGCATTTGGTTTCCTATAATCTACACAAACTCTCCAAGACATAGGAATGCTTGTAGGGATGGATTCACCCCTATTATTAACACTGACGGTGAGGCTCGCCTTTTTTGGCACGACATGAATTAGGCTCACCTAGGGGCTGTCCCTAATCGAGTAAAAAATTCTCGCATCAAAGCATTTAATGATTTCCTTTTTATCGACCTCCCGCATGTTAGGATTGAAACATCTCTGCATCTCGTGGGAAGGTTGAGCCTCCTCCTTCGTATATATACGGTGAGTGCAATAGGAGAGGCTAATGCCAGTTAAATTAGAGATAGACCCTCAAATGGCTACCTTATGTTCAGTTAGGACCTTCATTAGTTTTCACTCTTGCTCCTTTGACAATTTTGAATTTATGATGATAAGGAGAGCATCATTTGGTCCTCAGAAAGCATATTTTAGTGTGCCAGGCAACTCTTTAAGCTCAGGAGTGGATGGGGGAAAGATCTGGCAAACCTTGGGATGAGAGTGTCCCAAAAGGATCATCATAAAGAAGAATAAGGGGTGAAGAAAACAAGCCCTCAGGTTGGCCATGAATAGGGGTATCTTGGATTGATGGATCTAAGAAATGGAAGCCCTAAGAACCAGTGTTTGGGAACAAAGTTCCAGTGTGGAATATTGCTTCCGCTAGATTTGGTGGGGAAGAATGGGAACTTTGGCCTTCAAGGGGGTAGATCGGAGGTGAGCAGCCCATAAATGACTCAGACCACGAGGTGTAAGAAGTGGAGTGGGCCTTGTCAGGGGTCTAGTCAGGGAGGGAAAAGAGAAGGGGTAGGGAAATGTCATAATGAAAATTGGTTAGGCTTTGGTGATTATTTAGGGGTACGCTGCAGTAGTCAAAATAAGTCCCTACCAACCTGAGACATGTATTGATGGCCATGTCATCGTCAAACGTGTCATCATCGATTAGATCGTAGTCAAAAGTCTTGGTGGCCTTAAAAATATTGAGTTTAAGCTTCTTAAAGACACATAACTATCTCAATGCAGCCCGTTTCACAATCAATATGGGTGCGGGCTATGGCCAAGAATGGTCTCCTGAGGACATTTGGGTAATCGAAAGTGACTCAGGAACTTCCATGTCCAATACAAGAAAGTCAACAGAAAATAGAGACTGTTGACCCTAACCACCACGTCTTCCACTACACCTCGTAGGATTTTGATAGAGCAATCTTTCGGCTATAATGTAATATGGGTCGGTTCAGATTTTCCAATGCAAAATTTTGAATCATGATGGTTAGAACGAGGTTAATGGAAGATCCTAAATCAAGCAAGGCATAATCAAAATTGTAGCCTTTGATGCTACATGAAATGAGAGGGGTGCCTAGACTTTTTTGCTTTGGTGGTAGTTTTGAGAGAATAGCACAACTCCCATGGGGCGAGAGAACCACCAGAGTTTTCATTTTCTTTTGTTGGTGCCTTGGTGTAGTGTAATCCTTAAAGAAATAGGCAATGGTAAGGATCTGGTCGATCGCTTACAGTAAGGGAACCTTGATTTCAACATCCTTGAATAAATCACTTAGGTTATCAAAGGTCTGCGGGTTCTTTTTCTTACCTTTTGGCTCCCTTAGTAGAGCCTCAGGAAATGGGCCGATTCTAGCACGAGTTTGGGCTTGTCATCCTCATGAGATTGTAGTGCATGATCTAAATGGAGGGGTGGCGAAGAAGATGGGCCAGCATCATGTTGAGGTAGATCGATGGTTTGTTTATCGCTTCTTATGGTGATAGAGTTGGACGTCGTAGGTCTAGGGGAATCGTAAGGTGAAGGAGGGTTCCTAAAAGGGGTGTAGGGTTGCTGTGCTGCTGCAGGATTCGCCTGAAATCCTGAGGGAATGCTTGGAGCTTGCAGAATCTAGTGAACATACCCCTGAGAAGGTTGTACCTGTGGTTGAGGACCACATGGTACAAAATTTGTAGCTTTGGGATAGGTTGGGCAGGAAGAGTGCCCTGAGATCGAGTCACCATACATAGCTAGCTGATCTTAACATTCTGTTGTGCCAATTGGTGCTAAAGAGAAGTCATATTTTTCTTCATGGCGCTTAGACATTTTCGTCATTATTTGCATCAAGTTGTCAAGAGGACTTGATACATGAATAGCTTGAGGTGCGCAAGGGCCCGGCGACGGATTTATTGGAGGACCATACTGGGCACTTGAGATGGCAGGTGCAGACGGTTGCATTGGTCCACCAGTGGGCTTTTGGCACTAAGGATTGTTGGACCATATGAAGTTCGAAAGATTGCGCCTCCTTGGGTTATATGTAGCAGAATGTGGGTTGTTGTTCCTCAGGGTGCACACATCTTCGAATTCTGAAGATGGGTCCGCATAGGTTATCCGAGCACATGGAGGCTTATTCCTCCATGTCAAAGTACTAGCTAGCAAAAGCCAGGTCCACATTGCTTATCGAGTTGCTTGACGTAATACTCGACAAAGGCAGTGCTGGTCATGTGGGATTCTTGGTAAGAAGCCTAACCTGGGAAGAGTTAGTTTTGTGACATGAGGGAGGAGCTGAAGTCCTAGCCACAAAACATGTGAGGTTGGTCAAAAGTTCATCCAGGTTTTTATGAATGAGGGAGACTTTGTCCAATTTTTGTGCAATTAAGTTCATATCAGTGGACAAATGGGAGGGTCCTGTGTCAACCTCGTGTGCTCCACTACCAAGTGCGTTGGTCTGATTAAAGGCGACAGAGGAATTGTTTATTGAATTTTCACTCAAGTTTTCGAATAATTAGAACGCCCTATCCTCATCTTTGTTCATAAAATTACCTCCGCTGGAAGTGTCTGCAATCTGTCGCATGGTCTCATTTACCCCATAGTAGAAAATCTGGGCTACATGCCACCATTCTAAACCATGATGCGGGCATTTCTTATGGAGATCGTTATACCATTCCCATGCCTCATGAAATTGCTCACCATTTTGTTGTGTGAAAGAAGTGATGGCATGGCGAGGCGCATTGGTGCACTTGATCGGAAAGAATTTCTAGAGGAAAGCTATATGCATCCTTCCCAAGAAGTGATGGGTCCTCCAATCGTGCATAGCCATTGCACGGCTTTGTCTCGCAACAAAAATGGGAACATTTTCATGAGGACCACATCTAACCTGGCATTTGCAAGTTTAATTATTTCAGGAAGTCGAGTAAGATCCTTTAAGTGAAGAAAAGGGTCCTTACTAGTATGGACATTATAGTGGAAGTTTATTACATTTGGTTTTAACTCGAAAGCATCCTTGCCCTCGGAGACACGAGCTTGTCTATGGGTCACTGTTGTAGTGGGATTGAGATAAGAGCTTAAAGACCTAGGCATCTCTGGAGGGGGAGGATTTGAATCTCCTCCAAGTTATCCATCATGGCTTTCATTTGTTCATTATACAAGGCCATTTGGGCTTGGAGGTAGGCTATGGGGTCACCTCGTGGAGGGGGATTATCCCCCCCTCGGGATTTTAGGGTGGGCAAGCGACTATGTATATGGAGGAGGATGAAGATTCACCCATTTCTACCCTCCTAAAATTATTAGACAATTCAACAAGTTTAGGGTTTTGTGACCTCCTCCCAAGCATGCACCAAGGGAAGAAGAATTGGGGAGATGAGAAGAGAGAATGGGATGAGAGAAAGGACGTCGAATAGGTGCACTTGATGACAAATCAAACAATAAAGATCCTAACCTCTAAAGGTGACCCCAGACCTAAAGATCCAATTTATCTACCATCGCCACCTATGGAACCGTATATCAGCATCGCGGAACCACCAGGCTAGATTAAAGGGCCATTTGCCCCAATTTGAGACACCCAATAGTACTCGGGAACCCGTAGGTAGTTAGACCTCCAAACCTTAATGGGGTCAAGTTACCACCAGTTTTAATTAAGATGCTTAGGATACAAGTGCTCTGGAATTGGTGAAGGGTGTTGTTTGGGGGGTAATGCCCAAGTGCATTTATTGAAGAGTGTGTAAGTCAAGCATGCAATGAGGAAATCTCGAATTGAAGTTTAGATTGGTGAATGGGTTTTAGAATTCCACTCTTTAGTAGTATGGATTTTAGGATTCAAGTGAGTTACTGCTTCAACCAATCTCCAAGTTTCTGGAAAATTAGTTTTAATGCCCAAGCAACCATCCTTCAAATTGACTAGTTAATGCATGATACAATGCAATGAGCTCTTAAATGGATATTTCTAAGTGTGGATGCATGAATCACTTTTAATATAATGTGAATGGGAGACAAACAATGCAACATAATTACTCCCAATCACTAGAATGTATAATCCACACAAAAGCTCAACCACCACAATAAGAGAAATGAAAATTTTTGGGGTGGAAATTTGAGATCAAATCAAAGGCAAAATGTGAGGTCGTGGTGGGGTTGGAGTCAACTTGATTTCAAGACTCCCCAACCAAAATAATGTGATCCCGAATATGAATAATGAGGCGAAAAGATGTAACAAGCATTTAATTTTGATTCGCCTCAATGAAATTGCGCATCGTGAAAAATCAAAGAATTAAGATTCTTGCATTCTACACGTGCGAGCGTGTGGGAAATCGGGGGCGATGGGATGATGAAAACAATCAATTAGTGGATTTTAATCCACTCGCCCTGAGAAATCCCAAGAAGAATCTCTCTTTTTTTAGGTTTTTTGATTTTTTGTATTTTTTTTATCTTTTTAATGAAACTTATGGTGATAAGAGAACCTAGGTTGCAAAGAGTTAATGACACCTACCTCCTCAGCAACATGTACGAAGCTCCAAGTGGCACTGGTGACTTCATGCTCTCATTCTTGCCCTCGACTCGTCCACATCTCCGACCTCCTCTACGTGTCTTCTCCCTCGCAACAGGTTCACCTACACAAAAGCAAACAACAAATACTCGTAAAGAGATGGGTGGAAAGAAGAATAACACTAAAGAAAAAGAGTAGAAATCAAACCTAACTTGCACAACCCTGGCAACGGCGATAGCTAACTTATGTTGAATCGTGAGTAGTGTTATTTAATTAGGTAAAATTAGCATTGAAATGAGTATAGTGGAGGCGTTAACTACAAGCAATCCTGCACAGATTTTTTTTTTCAAATTTGTTTTTCCTAGACTAAATCAGATTTCAAGTTGTCACTTTTATGCCTAGGGTCAAACACGGGGAGGCAGGCTTTAAGGATTTGATTTCTACGTGAATCCTAAAAGCGAGTCACTTCCATTTGCTTATTATATTTTTGAATTTTTCTTTGTTTTGAGATTCTTTTTGTGATAACTTTGTCATTGAGGTACTCCCTCAAAAATAAGTCCTTGGCGACATGCCAACTTGAGTCTAAATAATCTCCCTACATGCCAGGGTGGAGGCTTGTAAGTCAAAGGTTATCTTTTCTCATTTATAACTCTTGTTTTGGTATTTTCTTAATTATCACATAAAAGATAACAACAGAACAAAGGAAAAATTGCGATAATTGAAATAAATTGAAATACTTAGCTTATATATATGCACATGTGTATGTATAGGCTATATATATCTATGTATGTATATATATAGATATATATATACATACATAGATATATATAGAGAGAGAGAAGAAAGGAGGATGGGTTTGGAAAATAGGATGTAGCACCGAGCTAGATTAATCGATGTCTAGAGAGACGTGATTAACCCTAGCTATGTGCTGTGCAAATGTCTGGATCGTACATGTGTGCATGTGAATGCTTGATGTGTGTGGGTTACCACGTATGTGCGTACAAGTTGTGCACATGCACACGTGATACAATGCACGGGAAATGGGAATCGTGCACGTGATGTGTGAATCTGTGTGAGTGTATACGTGGTAAATGAGGGAAGGTGATTGAGTGTGTGTGTGTATGAGTGTATGTATGAGTGTGAGTCTGTGTGTGTTAATGTGAGTGCGTGTGCGGTAGTGTGTTGTCTGTGCGTGGGGGTAAGTGAGTGTGAGTGAGTAGGGTGTGCGCGTGTGCAGCGAGCAGGTGCGCTGTGAGTGAGGTGTGTGCAACCGCGAAGAGGGTGAGATGAGTGGAGTGCGTGAGTGTTGTGAGGCGCATGGGTGAGCAATGAGGAGAGTGCGGGCAACCGGTTGGAGGGAGGAGCGAGAAGGGGCATGTGAGCGCTGGTGACCAGCTAACTTAGAAGTTGGCTTGTCACTTGATGCACTAGATGGTCACACATAGAAGGAGCGCGGAGGGGTGGTGACCGACTGAGGCGACAACTGACCAGTTAAGCTACTCACTTAGCTGGTCATGTGAAGATAGAGAAGGTGAGGTGTGGGCGCGGTTGTGTGTGTGTCACTGGATAAGTGAGAAGCTTACCAGTGACAAATAAGAAAAAAGAACCTCGATTGAGGTTGGGAAGGAGGAGCTCCAAAGGTCTAATGGGATCAAAATAAAACACGAAAAATAACGAACCACCACGTCTACCTTCTCGCGAAGGAGCTAGACGGTGGTGGAGCTTTACCATAGTGGTTGGATCTATGGGAAGCTTCTCCAATTACAAGCAGGTGCTCTCAACTAGTGAGAGGCCATTGGCGATAGGAAAAAAAGAAAGGGAGGTAGTGGTCTACATTCATGGTCTTTGAGGATGTGTGCATGCTGTAAGTGACTGTATGTGTGTAAAGGTGGTAAGTGTTGACCCCTGAGAGTGGAGATGGGGGTGTAGTTTTATAGGTGAGGGGTGAGGTGAGAGGTGAGCGTAAGGTGGCCGTTAGGATATATTTTGGGTAATTTGCAAGGTATGCACTTGCGATTTTGGGTAATAAATGTAGGTGAGAAGTGGGTACTAATATAAGGTGGCACACACATAGGAATTTATGTAGGTATTTACAAAATGCATGTATTTACCTCTCTCTTTCTTCCTCTAAATTATTCATGAATGCAGGTATTTACAAAATGCATGATTTGTTAATTAATCCTAACTGTGTAATCCTAGAAAATAACATAAGACAGACGAATTGTTGGCGTGAATTGCCGTGCAATCACACTCTTATGCCTATCTTTTGCTTGTCCCTAGTAAAACACTAATTTAGTACTTAATATAGAAGTTAAGTGTTTAGAAATGATCTTTAGTTGAAAATTTTTCTGAAATAATACTAATGTGTTTATTTGTTGGACAATGTGAGAACTAATTGCAAAGAAGACTAGTAGTACTTAAGACTTACATGACATAGACCATTTCTCGACTAACATGGACTCTTGGTATTTAAACCTTAAGTCGTTGCGAGATTTTCAAGCCTTTGGGGTGTTTCTTGCAATTTACATGCATCTAAACGAACACCCAAGGGTTATTTTGTAAAATATTTCTAGACCCTAAGGGTTTCATCGTAATTTTTGCATGTTAATTATGATGCCAAATAGTTTCGGGGAGTTTTTCTAAACTTCGAAGGGTTTCCCATACATTTCTACACACTAGAAAACACACTAGGGACCCATGTGCAGAACGCTAGCACTTAAGGACGTTTCTCGCAAATTTCCACCTTAGTGAGTGTGCCAGGGACCTCATAGAATAATTTCCTCTCCACGTTGGATGCATTACGCAAATTGTACGTCCCAGCTATCAAAGAGTAAGGGCCCCTTGTAGAACATTTCAAAATGTGATGTGGAAACCTGTAAGACTTCCCCTACCCCACCTAAAACCCTACACCTAACCCTATAAGACCCACTCCCCCTTGCAACCCGTGCCCCATGCCCCCGCTTCCATCTTGGGCACCGCTCGAGCGATGCACCGCACCACCAATGTAAAGAGAGAGGGAGAGAGGCAGGAACATACCTTGCACCGCGTGCTTGTGCACAGCAACTGACGTGCACGTGACGCGTGTGTTTTGAAGAGTCGTTATAGCTTGAGCTTGTGACGTCGGTTTTAAAATAAAGAAATGGATGTGAGTCTAAGTGTCGGTCTCAGGGAGGCATGAAAATCGGATTCTTCTTGTCACTTATTGTCAAGAAAATTGCAGGGTTTTGCTTGCGAAAAGGCGCAGGTGAAAAGCAAGAGGGAGAGAGAGAGAGGGAGAGAGAGAATAGGGTTAGAATGTCTTCATTCACAACATGCAATTCAAACATAAAAGAGAGCAGACAATTGAATAGAAAACAACTTCATTTAACATGCAACTTTAGTTCATAATTACAACACTAGATGAATGCTTGAACATAAGTAAAGTAAAGCTTAAAAGACGGAAAGAGAGAGAGAGAGAGGGGACAGCGAGGCAGCCACGGTGGTGGAGAAGGCTCCGTCAGTAGCTCGTCGTCTCCGGCGATTACAAAAGGGCTTAAAGGTAGCTAGGAGGGAGATAGAACACTTGCAAGTGGAGTGAAGGCCCTCCATGGGTGGTTGGAAGGAGTTTAAATAGGAAGAAGGGCTTTCCAAATGAAGAAGGGGTTTTAGCGATGTCCGAAACGTTGCTAAAACTCTTCCCAAAACGTCGGTGAAGGCCCCTGCCCACCTGTCGCTCACGTGCGCCTTGTGCTTCTCCGCGCCTAATCCGCGTGTGCACGTCGTAAGCTGTCCGATAGAAGATTGCACGGCTGAGATTTTGTGCGGGGCGCACGCCTGGATCGCACCCTCGCCCCCGTGTCATCACGCGTGTTTGGTCAAGGTGCATCTGCGGGCGCCACGTCTCGCAATCGCATCTGTCCGCTGCTGATCGGGCGGTCCAATTTCGCCCGCGCGCGCCTTTGCCTCCGCATTTCAACGCTGCACGATTCGAACCCGAATCGCGTGAGGGAGGGTGAGCGCTTTGACCACTGTGCTGCCCTGCTTCGATGGTTGCGGTTGCGCGTCGGTGCTCGGCTGCTACCGACTGTTGGATGGAGATCCGACGGTCATGTTCTACTCGGGTGAGGAGTGTAGTGATGGCGAGGCGATGATGCGGTGTTCTCAATGGTCTGATTGAAGATCGGACGGCTCAGATCGTTCTGCGGTTGACGGAGGGGGTTGGGCGAGGTGTGCAGGCGTAGTGAGAGGGCGCCACGTGGCGCACCGTGGACCGTTGATCATCATATCAACGGTCAAAACTTCTTGGGCCCATTGCGGGAGCTCCGGATGTCGGATTTGGCCGATTTCAAGTTCGTTGGACTCCGTTCATCGCTCTAAATCCACCCGTGAGGTCTAATTGCTCATCTGAGGCTTTTTTTGACAAGTTCTCATACAAATGGCCATTAATACTATTCTATAAGCAATCTTAATGTGTGATGCATGCAATGCTCCCATTTTTATTTATGATGTGTTATCTATACATTTTGTTCTTAAGATAAATCCCATTTAACAGAGTTATCACCCCGAGATGCAGTGTTATCAGCAACCAGGTGAAGCGAGTTGTGTAATGTCCCAAAATCCAGGCTTCGAGTCATTTTAAAGTGGTTTGGGTCATTTTGAACCCAAAAACTTGGTTAGGGTTTGGTGCTGGTGTCAGAACCCCCTTAAATTGCCCAGATTCATGTAGTTCGAGTTAAACCCTAGTAAAACCTTGTTGAAAGGGTGCCATGTGTGGTATCATTGGATTCCACTTGTCGTAAGCTTTCCGGAGATGCTTGTTTTGCACGATTCCAAGGTGTATAGCTAAAGTTAGGGTCAAAAGAAGTCACTAGGGACCTAAATGTAAGGTGAACCCAACTCTAAGGGCATTTTGGGTATTTCACCCAACTAAACCTATTCACAACCGCCCCTAAGGCCTATTTAAGGACCTTGTGAGTCCCTTGGGTTGTCATTAGCCTCCAACTCTCTTAAATCAAGAGAGAAAAGGAGAAGAAAAACCATAGTTTTTCTTCTTTAAAAATCAAAAATTTATTCGTAGGGACCCAGTTGCGATTCCGCAAAACCCAAGGTCCCCATCGCAAAAGTCTCGGGTGAGCGCGGGCGCACGGGTGCGAGCACGTGGGCGTGAGTTGGCATGTCTGTTGGTATGTGTGAGGGTGGATTGGTCTGACTCTGGACCCCTTCGCGTTGTTTTGATTGGTTCAGGGCCTTCCTGACCTCAGATTTCTGTAAATAAAATACCATTGGAATCGTATCGACGCGTACTATGCATTGGTATTGTGTATTTCTACTTTTGGGTTCATTCTACTTATTGAAAAATTAGAAATGTAATTAGGTGTCTCCGACCCCATCTTAGGTCTGATTGAACCAGGTCTTCTTCCTGGTGCATGCGTGGATCTCGAGGCAGACGTGGAGACTATTTCCAGGCCTAGTGCGCATGGTTTGGAGTCACCGTAACCCTCTGGTGACCTTAGGTAGAGTAGTCTGTCCCTCTTTTCATTCCAACCGACCTTTTAGGTAAGTGAGAGCCCAGCCTGTGTGAGTTTCGTGTATACTGCCTTGATCCACGTGCATTCTCGTTTTGTTGAGTTGGGACCCTCCGGTGTTTTCCTGGTTTCTGGCACTATAAATAATGACAAAAAGGGATTTACATGAATAATAATGAATTAGCAAGTATATACACCCCTAATATTGCATGCATGAAATGAAACCTATTTTCCATAAAACAAGTTTTAATGTCTTTAAATTTGTCTAAAAAATATGGAACCTCTAGTAAAGATGAGATTTCTTATGAATGAATAAATTGGAAAATAATACGAGAAATTGTTAACCCTCGAATTAGTAATATGAAATTACTACAGGGTATCGGAATTGACAAGATAAGGAATACAATTATCTGGAAATGGGAGAGATAATACGATGGATATGTCAAGAAAATAAAAGGATTAGATAACTGGTTTTAGCCCTACTACTTGCCGGGATTTCAACCGTAGCTTTAGGTCTTTTCAGATTGGGTTCAGGGGCTGGTTTAGGGAGTTACTAGCCTCCCTACGACTCTTTGGTTAGGCTTAGCAGCCAACTGGGATAGCGGATTCGTAGAGCTCAAGGTTTGGAGCAGTTCTTTAGGCCGGTGGGTGGGTCATTGGCTGTCTGTAGTTCTGCGTACAAAGCACTTGTACATGTTTACGCTACATGACGTAGTCACTATCCCTTTCCGTGATGACCCTAGGGTGATAGAGCGTGGTGACTCGATGGATACAAGCAGCCCCCCAGCTAGGAGGGTGGCTTATATTGATCTTGCACCACGGGAAGTTACACGAGATTGCCTCGTGCCCAAGATATTGATTGACAGTTTGAGAACAATAAGAATATGGGCAAATTGCATAAAAGGAGCTGGATATAAAATAGATAGTAAATAGATGAACTATCAAGATAGTGCCTTTCTACTATACTCTGTTACTTATTTAGTTGTACTACTCTAATCAGTTGGCACTGACGTTTGTCTTGGGTGTTGCTGAGCAGTCGGGTGTCGCAGTTGCTACTGGTCAGACCTCCATGGAATCGGGTCCTATCTAAGGAGACGGTTCGTATTGAGCTGGTGGCTCAAAGTTATAGTTCCTTTTTTGCTAGTAGAATTTTATTTCCTGTCTTTCTAGTAGCTGTACAAGACTCTCCTTTATTTCTACTCTAGGAGAACTTTTCTTTTATTGTCAGCACTGTTGTTTCCTTCATTTAATGCTTTATGAATGAATGTTGGCTATTGATGTTTTATGACGTTATGTTTGGTGACTGCGATCTTGTGGGTTTTCGTGCTAGTTGTTAGCACAAGTCGACTCGAGTCTCATTGGTTGGCGGGACTCGGGTGATCACAGATGGTATTAGAGCAAGGTCACCCCATTTAGTCATAGAACGGTCCCAAAGAGCCATACAGACATTCGAAATGCATTGAATGACGGGTAACTCATTCTCTGATCAATGGGAAACCCGATTCTTATCTTAGACAATTTTACGGACCTGTGATTGTTAACAATTGGTTCTTCACTGTGCAGAGAGAGATGGCTCCATGTAGGTCAAAGCAGGCTAGTGCTACTAGCAGGGTAGATGAAGACCGACAAGTGGATCGCCCTCAATAGGCATCGGACCTAGCCGCCCAGTTTCAAGCCTTTACGGAGACCTTTCTCTGGATGCTGCGAGAGGAGGGGCGGTGGGGATCAGGAGCAACCCTTGATCCTGAGCGTGCGTATTCCTCTACAGGAGAGTAGGGAGAACCATGAGCCTCCCCCTCCGAAGGATGAACCAGCAGATCCTCTACATCGGTATCGGCAGATCTTCACTGAGTTCAGAAAGCTGAAGCCCCCAACCATCGAGGGGGATGAGGATCCTACGGGGGCGGAGGACTGGATACAGTAGATCGAGAAAGCTTTCGATACCATCCGCCCACTGGAGGACTATAGAGTACCCTTTGCGACATACCAGTTGACCAGTGCAGCACATCACTTATGGGTGTCCATTTGTGAGCAGGAGGGCATTCGGGTGGTGTCCTGGGGTTGTTTCCTTGAGCTTTTTAGCAACCAGTATCACCCCAGGACCTGGCAGGACTATGGGAGGCTCGAATTCCTCAACCTAAGGCAGGGTTCGATGACGGTTAGCGAGTATCGGACATGTTTCATCGAGCTCTCACGCTTTAAGCCGACTGCAGTAGCTTTGGAGGCAGACAAACACTGGAAGTTCGTTTACGGACTCCGTCTGAAGATACGGATGTATGTTGACCCACTTTTGTTGGACACCTCCACCCATGTAGTGGACACAGCTATGAAGTATGAGCAAGGCAATGCTGAGACCCGCAAGAGTTTTGGCGGAGGACCAGGGCAGAGGATTCAGGGTAGGTTTCCAAGGTCAGAATTTCAAGGCAGATTCTACAAGCGGAAGGACTAGATGTATCAGCCATACAGAGCACCACCACCTGTACCCCCGGCCCCTCAGCAGTAGGCACTGACTACGGCTTCGGGGTATACTCAATCCCACTATGCTGCATCGACTCAAACTCAGGGCACCATGGGGCGAACGCGATCCGGATAGGAGCTGAGATCTCGCTATAAGTGTGGCTAGCAGGGCCACCTTAAGAAGGATTGCCCAACTAAGACAGTGACTTAGGGAGGCCAAAATGGGGGAACAACTCGGACGTACCAGACCCATGGTAGGGATCTCCAGCGTTCCCGTGGAGGTGGGAATGCTCCTGGCCAAAGGCCTACTCAGAGCATGGCCGGTTCCTCTGCACCCCCACTAGCAGGACAAGTATATGCACTATCTCTGAGGGATACACAGGCTTCGCCATCCGTGGTAGCAGGTATGGTGACTATTGACTAGCATTTGGTGTTTACCTTGTTTGACTCTGGCGCTTCCGATTCCTTTATATCACCTGAGTTTTTTGTGAAACTAAAGAAATGACCAGTACTGCTAGATGAACCATTAGTCATCAGGGGTTCAGCAAGGCAGCTATGGGTAGCTGAGTCGATTTTCAGAGGTTGTAAGGTGGACATCAGGGGCTACATTCTGTTAGCCAACCTGATGAAGAATGAGATGGAGGATTTCGATGCCATCTTGGGCATGGATTGGTTGTCCGGACACCATGCGTCGATGGACTGTTTCGAGGAGAGGATTGTCTTCTCAATTTCCGGAGCACCTCAGTTGGAGTATCATGGCAGAAGTGAGAGTAGATCGATTAGGTATATCTCAGCCTTATAGGCAGCCAGGCTACTGAAGGTGGGGTGTAGCGAATACCTTGCTTATGTATTAGCAAACGTCGGAGAGAAATTGGAGATGGGGGGTGTACATGTCATACGGGAATATACTGATGTATTTCCAAGGGATCTCCTAGGACTTTCACCTTAGCGAGAGATCGAGTTTGAGATCTCTCTCATTTCGAGGACTAATCCTATATTGCTTACCCCATATTGGATGGCACTTGCGAAGTTGAAGATGCAGCTTTAGGAACTCCTAGAGAAGGGATTCATTCAGCCTAGTGCCTCACCTTGGGGGGCTCCAATGTTGTTCGTGAAGAAGGATGGTACCTTACGTCTCTGCATCGACTACAGGTAGCTGAATAAGGTAACCATCGAGAACAGATATCCCCTTCCACGGATCGATGACTTGTTTGACCAACTTCGTGCGGCCACGATCTTCTCCAAGATCGATCTGCATTCAAGCTACCACCAGCTCAGAGTAAGAGAAGGGGACGTATTGAAGACTGCCTTCCAAACTTGTTATGGTCTTCTTATTGAAAAATTAGAAACGTAATTAGGTGTCTCTGACCCCATTGTGGATCTAATTGAACCAGGTCTTCTTCCCAGTGCATGTGTGGATCTCGAGGCAGACATGGAGACTATTTTCAGGCCCAGTGCGCATGGTTCGGAGTCACTGTGACCCTCCAGTGACCTTAGGTAGAGTATTTTGTTCCTCTTTTCAATCCAATCGGTCCTTCAGGAGATTGGGAACTCAGCCTGTGTGAGTTTCGTGTATACTGCCTTGATCCACATGCATTCTCCTTTTGTTGAGTTGGGACCCTCCAATGTTTTCCTGATTTCTGGCACTGTAAATAATGACAAAAAGGGATTTATGTGAATAATAATGAATTAGCAAGTATATACGCCCCTGTTATCACGTGTATGAAACGAAACTCGTTTTCCATAAAACAAGTTCTAATGCCTTTAAATTTGTCTAAATAATATGGAACCGCTGGTAAAGATGAGATTTCTTATGAATGAATAAATTGGAAAATAATATGAGAAATTGTTAACCCTGGAATTAGTAATACGAAATTGCTACGGGGTATTAGAATTGACAAGATAAGGAATACAATTATTTGGAAATGGGATAGATAATACGACAGATATGTTGGGAAAAAAAAAGGATTGGATAATTGGTTTCAGCTCTGCTACTTGCTGGGATTTCGACCGTAGCTTAGGTCTTTTCAGATCGGGTTCAGGGGTTGGTTTAGGGAGTTATTGGCCTCCCTACGACTCTTTGGTTAGGCTTAGCGGCCAACTAGGATAGTGGATTCATAGGGCTCGAGGTTTGGAGCAGTTCTTTCAGTCGATGGGTGGGTCATTGGCTGTCTATACTTCAGTGTACAAAGTACTTGTACGTATTCACGCTACACGACGTAGCTGCTACCCCTTCTGCAATGACCCCAGGGTGACAGAGCACGACGACTCGATGGATATAAGCAGCCCCCCCAGCCAGAAGGGTGGCTTTTATCGATCTTGCACCACAGGAAGTTACACGAGATCATCTCGTGCCCGAGACATTGATTGACAATTTGAGAATAATAAAAATATGGGCAAATTGCATAAAAGGAATTGGATATAAAATAGATTGTAAATAGATGAACTATCAAGATAGTGCCTTTTTACTATACTCTGTTACTTGTTTAGTTGTACTACTCTACTCAGTTTGCACTGACGTTTGTCTTGGGTTTCAGACACAGGTGTTGCTAAGCAGTCGGATGTTGCAGCTGCTGCTGGTTAGACCTCCATGAGACCGGGTCCCATCTAAGGAGATGGTTCATACTGAGTCAGTGGCTCATAGTTATAGTTCCTTTTTCGCTAGTAGAATTTTATTTCCTATCTTTTTGGTAGCTGTACGAGACTCTCCTTTATTTCTGCTCTAGGAGAACATTGCTTTTATTGTCTGCACTTTTGTTTCCTTCATTTAATGCTTTATAAATGAATGTTGGCTATTGTTGATGGGCTTTTTGTCAATGTTAAGAAAATGTGTTGTAGTATAACTGATAAATCACTCTTCAACAAATACAATTTATAACTCGAATATCTAAATGAAGTCTGAGGTCGAACAAAGGGAGCAAATAGGAATTCACACGCTAATCTTTAATAAATGTATAAATGAGCACAGGAATAAGTCTAGAATAATGATATTTCAATGAATAATTACTACTCAAATTCAATATTTAATAAGAACATGAGTATATCAAGAGTTAACTATGACAAAAAGATATCTAGAACAAAATAATGGTGATTTAGATCACCAATTATTAGTCTAAGCATATATATATCAACTATTCTGAATATGAAATAAATGAACAGTGATCAGACGTCTAGATATCAAGTTAGACAACTTAAATGTTGCCTGCTACAGTGCTTTTCCTTTGATCTTTTCTTCTATTCTTCTTCTCTGCCTTAACTTCTCTTATGTCGCCTTTTCTTTCTCTTCTCTGGCACGGCCCCTTCTTCTTTCAAGTCTTCTCCTTCACAGAGCCTTCTCTTCCTTTCTTCCATTAGCTCTTCTCTTCTCTTCCTTTCTTCCCAGTGACTAAGCGTTGCACAGCTGCACCAAGGGGCAAAACCCACCGCTCCCCCGCTCTCTCTCTCTTTCCTTCCTTTCCTCTTATATCAAACCAGGCTTATCAGGTATTTGGGTATGTGTAACCGAGTCCAAGGCCGCGTGTGTAGGGTCACAGCCGAGGAGTGATAGGCAGGTCGAGTCTATGTGTGGGTGTGAAGGGGACCTCACCTCCAAGTGTCTAAGGCAAACAGCCGTAATCACAAATTCAACTTAAGTGATAGTTGCGCCTCCTCCCTCTACGGTGTGGGACTAATTAGTCCCACTTCTCTTAGCGTGTGCCTGCTACTGTGATGCTCTCCCAATCGAGGTAACCACTAGGGTTTGCACCTTCAATCAAGGACCTGGGAGGGTACTTGAGACTTGTCCACATGTTTTAGAGTGAAGACCTATAGTTCGCGTGGTCCTTGAACATGAAGAACAACATCGGCGATAATGGTGGCGACGGTGGAGGCCAGTGAGGAACCTGAAACACAAATACAAGCTTGAAAGCCCTCGTTAAATGGTTCGACAGTGTTGCCGAAGGATGTGGAAGATAATGGCGGTGTCCTTGGGGTGTGGGAGTGCGTGGAGTGGTTGGATGGAGGTAGAGATGGCACGTGGATGATGGGTTGGTCGACGGAGGGTTTGAGTGGTTGAGAGGATGAAATAGGAGAGGGGTTTTGTGCAGGTGGATGAGGCGGAGCTCGTGAGGGTGTTGGCGAGTTGTTTGGTGGGTTGTGGAGGTGGAGCGGACTCGTTGGAGGGGTGGCCGGAGGTAAGAATGAAGGTGGCGTACGGATGCGTCGAGGGGTGTTTTTGGGTTTTGGATAGAGGAATAAAACCTACGGAACTAAAGGAACTAATCTACCTACTCTAATTGGATGAAAGAGAAAGGGTCCGCATCGATTTTAGCAGGCCAGCGATGGAAAAGATGAACTCTCCTAAGAGGGACGGCGGCGAGGAAAGGGGAAGACGACTCTCGCTTTGACTGGTGAGGCACGGAGGAAGATGAGGAAGAGGATGGGCAGGCCAATTTAGCCGTTGGTTGCCCCTAGGAAGATGGGGAAGGAGGCCGCTGGGGCTTGGTTGGAGAGGGACCAGAGGTAGGGTTTGGAAGAGGTTTTCGGCCCCAAACCTTGCTAAGGAGAATGGTTTGTCCTCAGGGGTCCTTATATAGGCCTCAAAGGAGCTTTCTAAGCTTGGAGACCAAGCTTGGAAGCTTTGTGCAATAGGAGACCCAATCCTTCAAACGATTCGCAGTAGGTTTTGAGTAGGAATTAGAGCCCAAGATGCAGCTTAGATTGTAGGTAAATCTCTCAGGAGTCTTCCTTCCAATTTTGGAAGAGATTAGGAGAGAAATCAGGGAGAACTCCTTGATTGAAGGTCGTTTGTGATGGGTGTAGGAGTTTGAAGGCAGAGGAGACCTATTTGTGAAGAATATGATGAGGTTAGGGTGGTATTTGCAATATTTTGAAAGCTAGGGGTTTAAGTGAGAGAGAAAGAGTCTGACTGGACCAAAATGCAAACTAGGACACCATGATCTCTGATTGGGTCCAAATTTTGGTACAAACCTAATTTGGACCTAAGGAATCTGATGGTAAAGTTGGATTTAGGTTTTGAACAAGTTTGACTGGGTAATTTGCATAGAAACCTAAATTAGGGCAACTGTCTATCTAAGACTTTGTTTTAGGTCAAAATGGGTTCCAATGGTCAAATAAAAGGTACCAAACCTTAGGAAATATGTTTATATGATTTTTAGAAGTTTTAGGTGAATTTTACCCTGACCAAAACCTCAGTTAATTGAGCAAGTCTATTTTTAGGGTTTCAAATGTCCATTAATTCTCAAAACACGTGAAAACCCGTTTCTGTTTGCATGAACCCACTTATTAGAATTTATGAGCATTTGACCTTTAATTAACCCTTGGGAAACCCTGTGATTGCTCTGCATTTAGGTTATACTGTTAAAACTACATATTTACCCCTATTTTAGTGCATTTCTCTCAAAATAAATATGCAATGAATTATGGCTCTTTGACGGTGATGTACAAGCATTTATCAATTGATTATGACTAAATAAAGCTAGATATGGCTGATGATGATGTAATCAATAGCTATTGATGTTTTATGACTTTATGTTGGGTGATTGGGATCTTGTAGGTTTTCGTACTAGTTGTTAGCACAAGGCAACTCAGGTCTTGTCGATTGGCGGGACTCAGGTCATCACAAGTTGGGAGCAGGGGAGGCACAGTTTCAATCAAGCGACCTCGATGTGCACCACCTGGAAGCAATTGGGTGATGAGGGTGGAGGATCCAGTGCTTGATCCGTGTGGTCGCGTGCACACCAACTGGCACACGCCACATGGAGACAGATTGAGTAGCTCACATGCACCGCGTGTGATTAGACGGACGTGAGGCTCACGATTCGCAGCCACTCACATGCATGAATCCTAGTGCGCCAAGTGGAAAGGAATGGCTCATGTTGGTTCATAGGGACCGGCTGGGCCAAACTGGTCCGTGGTCGATCTACATGACCCAGTGAGTGTTTTTCGGTTGGTTCGGGTCGAAACGGAGTTAGATTCTTGCATATAAGGTACCGTTGAACAACTAATGAATTTTCCTACATTTTGATACCACGTTTGACCCTATTAGCACACTTTTAGATTACTAAAAATTTGTTAAATGCCCTAATAACCTCTCTTAAGCCCTTTCCTGCCCTAGGTTTGGTGCCCACGAGGGGCACATGTTCCAAGAGAGGTTACTTGGTGGCTGCTGGAGGTGCGAGAGAGCCACCCACTCCCCCATGCCCTCTGATACCCTCAAGGCAGAGTGGTTACCCTCTACCTTATTTTAACTTCGAATTATTCTAGTCTACAATTATGTCTTATGCAAAATTGGGTCCTCAGATTGGGGACCCTTCCCTTCATTTTATTTCTTTTTCATGTGATTGACTACAGCAGCATGCAAACTTATTAGCAAACAAATGAAGGGAAATGCTTGAACCATAGGGCCAATTAGAGTCATTGCTTGCTTATGCTAGAAGCTACACATGCAAGAATTCATTAGCAACAAGATTAGGAATGAATCTGAAAACTAAGGAAAAACTAGATGTTGGTGGTGTGTAAGACATTGAGATTGATGACGTCAAACTTGTTAGAAATCAATTAGGGGATCTTTTGAACCCTAAGGGGAAGTCGAGAAAACCATAGTTGTGAGTTGGAATCTTGAGATTGAAAATGGAAATGAAAATGCAAATGTGGGGAAAATATAGGTTGTGTTGAGTTCCAATGTGGGGATGAGCTGGCCCTCGACTACGCATGTATTAAGAAGAGCTGACTGCCTTGTTATGCAGGGAGAGAGATGACCTACTCGGGAAGGGACTTGGGTAGGAATGACCATCCTGCATCAATTCCTATTGGGCCCGCGTGGGGCCAACCAAGGTAGTTGGGCGAGGGTATGCAGAGTTGTTGAGGGGTGTAACCCTTGTTTTGTTCTACTTTGTTTGTTAAGTATGTACCCGTTAGTGGAAATGACTGATCGCGTGATAGTGCAGGGTAGCCCCTCATGCATTTATCACGCACGTCGTAATCACCATTATGCCACGACAATGACCCTAGGGTGATAGAATTAGTGTAGGACGAACATGGGGTTCTCTCTCAACTAGGAGAGCGCAACGTGTTCACCTTGAATCTTGAGTATACTGCAATGAGATCATCCGGATAGGGGGCATATGAAATAAAAGAATAGGTGACTCAGTTCTTGTGCAACTTGTTGGAAAGATCCTAATGAGACAACGTGAGTTAATTAAATAAGTGAGAATGTAAATGATTTACTTAAATGTCTTTCTTTTGCAAACAAGTTAAATGCCAGCTTAAACTACTCTTGTTATTGTTTAGCTCCTACACATTTTTTTTTCTTATTGTCACGTCACTCTACTCAGCTTTTCACTAACGTCTGCTCTACTTGCACCCAAGTTAGGGGACTGAGTAGCTAGGTCCACCAGCTGTAGAGAGAGACAGGGCTGGGCCTAGCCATGCCCAACCATAGCCTTAGCCTCTATTGCATTATTTTCTACTATTGTGAGCTTTTATCTTTAGAACTAGTTTCAGCTTCTATTCCCTTTTCTCATCATTATTGGTTGTGATGGCTAGAGGATGATCCATGTTTTCTTTGCCACGCATTGATGTTAGTGATTAGTTTACTTTCGTTACTGTCATTTAGTTTCTACCATAATGCATGTGTGGGAAATGTTGTGGTTATACATTTATTACTCGATGGATGATTGGGTCTTAGGATAATTGATGCGGCCTAGCTTGGTTCTCCAGTGGAGCCTGGTCAGGTCGTAACAAGATGATATCAAAGCAAGGTCATCCTAAGCAACAAACTAAGATAGACCTGGGAAGACCATACGTGTAATTATAGCAAACATAGCCATCGCAATCTCTTTCTTGTTCACAATTCCTAGTATCATGTCAGTATTAAACTACTACTAATCTTGTGGTTTCTTATCTCCTCTACAGGAGATGCCTCGTCACAGAGCTCGTGGCGTAGGTCGGGGACATGGTTGTGGGCATGGTCGTAGACTCGGTCGCGTCGAACCTGAGGCAAGGGCTGTCCTAGCCCTTCTTCAGGGTCCCCAGGCCCAAGAGATCACCTAGCTATTCCTAGAGTTTATGCAGTAGTGCCATCTCCACTGCCTCTACTGCCCCCTCCTAGCTCATCAAAGGATGCAAAGGGGGATTCTTCCATGGGGCCGAGAAGTCATCGCAGTGCTAGGCAAGCTGGCGAAGGCAGGGGTGGCCCTCCACCACCTCGACCACCTACAGACAGTTCCGAGCAGGAGTCGTCCCTCCTTGGGGGTGGACTCGTGGCCCCACTACAGCTTCACCATGACCTCGTCACCCGATTCAGGAAGCTGAAGGCCCTTCCTTCAAAGTGGTGGAGAGCCCGTCAGAAGAAGAGGATTAGCTGATGTAGATGGAGAAGATCTTCGACACACTCCGTCCCCCTGTGGAGTGTCGAGTGGCCTTTACTACGTACCAGTTGGAGACTGCCGCCCATAGGTGGTGGCATGTGATACGAGGCCAGGAGGGGGAGGAGCCATCCTGGGACCAGTTTGTGACCCTTTTCTGCGAGTGGTACTTCCTGCAGAAGTGGTAGGACTAGAGGAGGTGGGAGTTCTGCACTCTTCGCAAGGGGGTGATGATAGTTAGTGTGAATCGCATGTGTTTCCTAGAGCAATCATGCTTTGTCGATGGCTAATGAGAAGGAGCGCCTGTGGAGGTTTATTGAGGGCCTCTGACCTACTATACAGGGGTATGTGATGCCCATGAAGTTGCCTACCTACTCTCTCATGGTTGAGGTGGCAATGACTTATGAAGAGGCTAACCTGGCAGTGCGAGACACCGATGGAGGGGGTCAGAAGAGGCCCTACCAGCCTGATTACTCCTAGGGTTGCCAGGAAAGGAGTGATACAAAAATTACGTGATTTGTAAAAGCAGGTTTTTAAGTAGTACACATAAAATCCGATCAACTTTTATATTTCTAAACCTAGATAGGGGAGTATCTAGAGTCGCTCAAGGAAGCAATTTTAGTTAAGGAATTTGTATTCTCTTTCTCACCAACAAATCTTCTTTTTGGTGTTTTTAGGGTTTTGTGAATTTTTGTGTCTTTAACTGTGTATGCAGGTAGACTTTTTGGGTCAGTCTTTAGTCTTGTGCTAGGAGAAACTCTTTCTACCAAATACTCACCCACTAAATAAGTGTGCTTCACCAAATAAAGTTGGCAGGAGGCATACTGACATATCTATTTTTAGAAAAAAAATCAAGAAAAAAATTAGAAAAATGAGAAAAAGCAGAAAAAATACAAAAAGTCAAAAGAAAAAGAAAAAAAATTATTCTATGTAATAGGTTGGTATGTTCTCCAAATCCTGTTGTAAATATGTTTGTACATATCCACTAAAAATGGTTGTATCAGGGTACACTACATATACCCTATGTTTTCCACCAAATATTTTTGAGCCACATGCGTAATAAGAGTTGTATTTGAGTATTCACTTACAAAGTTGAGACCAACCTGGACTTAAAAAGAAGTGAAACCCTTGATTTGAGTCTTAAGTTCGTCTGGTTAGTCATAACTTACACTAAGCACAACCATAACTTCTTTCTTCTTAAACTTGGTAAAACTCTTTGGATCCTGGAAGCTGTACTTAAGGTTTAAATACCAAGAGTCCTTGTTAGTCGAGAGATGGTCTATGTCTTATAAGTCTTAAGTATTGGTAGTCTTCTTTGCAATTTGTTCTCACAATGTCCAATAGATAAACACATTGGTATTGCTTTAGAAAAATCTCTAGGTAAAGATCATTTCTCAACACTGAACTACTATATGAGTATTAATTAAATATGTGTTTTTCTAGGGACTAGCAAAAGATAGGCAAGGGGGTGTGATTGCACAGCAATTCACGCTAACAATTTGTCAATCTTATGTTATTTTCTAGGATTACACAGTAGGATTAATTAACAAATCGTGCATTTTGTAAATACCTGCATTCATGAATAATTTAGAGGAAGAAAGAGAGGGAGGTAGATTCTTCATATTTTGTTTCCCATGTGTGTGTCACCATCCATTTTTATCCACCTATTACCTACATTCATTATCCAAGACCTCAGGTGCGTCACCTATATTTTTCTAAATATCCTTAACGATCAGTTGCGTGTTGCACACACCACCCCTCACCTATAAAACCATACCCTCACCTCCACTCCCAGGAGGTTGACACCCTCTCCCACTTACGCACACTCACTCCATTCTCACCATCAGAGCAGCACACCCCCTCTCGTCGACCACTGCTTCTCTCTCTCTCTTCCTCTCCTAATCTTAGCACCCTCTCACAAGTTGAGGGGCCACGCTAATGATAGTGGAGATCCCTCCCGTGGTCGTAACCACCACAGTGAGGACTCAACAGCGTTTAATTCCTTCATGAGAAGGTAGACGTGGTGATTCTATGTTCATAACGTAGTTTGTTTTATTCTTTTCGTTAGTTTTTTTATCGCCATTAGAACAGCTCAAGGAGATGCTCTGTTTTGATACAGTATTCAATCGTGATTTAATTTCCTTGCTCGGTCATCGACTCATTTCTCACTTAGCCGGTGAAAAAATCCCACACTCACCCCCTCTCTCTTTGCATGACTAGCTAAGTGAGAAACTTAGCTGGTCATTATCTTTGTGGTCGGTCTCTCGTGCACCCGTGCACCTCCTGGTGACCTACTAGCGCTATTTTGCACCAGTTAAGTTCCTCACTTGGTTGCATGCCCTCATCAGCCTCATGTGCACTCTCTCTCCACCCATCCAATTGGTTACCTATGACTCCCACTCCATTTACACACAACGCTTGCACGCTTCATTGAGCACCTCACCCTTAGTGCGCACATACACATTCACACCGTGAGCAGCGCACCTTCATTCACTCAGTGCATGTGCACACACACACCCGTAGACCCATACTCATGCACAATCCCACATACACTCATACTGATGGGAACACCATCATGAGTCATAACTAGCTCAATTTGGTCTGATAAGGTTGATAAAAGCTCCTACATATCCATCAAAAGGTCCTAAGGGCACATTATCTTGTTTTGAAAAGAAGAGAAGAATATAAGGTTATTTCTGTAAAATTAACATCATTTCATAAATACAGAATAACCACGGGGTATTTCAGGGGTTTATTAAAGGTCAAATGGTTATTAATGTCTAATAAGTGGGTTCATGCAGAACAAAACGGGTTTTCATGTATTTCAGGAATTAATGGACATTTAAAATCCTAAAAACAGATCCGCTTAATTAACTAAGGTTCTGGTCAGGATAAAATTCATCTAAACCTTCTAAAAATCATAGAATAATATTCTCTAAGGTTTGGTATTCTTGATTTGACCATCTGAACAAAAATTAATCTAAAATAGAGTCCCAGACAGATAATTACCCTAATTTTGGGTTTTTGCATAAATTATCCAGTCAAACTTGGTCAAAACAAAAATCTGACCTCACCATCAAATTCCTTGGGTCCATATTAGGTTTGTACCAAATTTGGGCCCAATCAGAGATCATCTTGACCTAGTTTGCATTTTGGTCCTATCTGACTCTTTTTTTCTCAAATAGGCCCTCAGCTTTTGAAATCTTTGCAAAAAGCCCCATAACTTCTTCATCTTCTTCGCAAATTAGTCCTTTCTGCCATTGGAGGTCAACCGACCTCCAGGTAGGCTTTGACCGACTCAAATCCCACTCAAATGGCAATCAAATCCCACCAAATTTGGTGGGATTGATGTCACACCTATTGAAACCTATTGGGATCGATTTTAACTCCTAAATCCCTCTGATTCGTGTGTGCGAACCCAAGAAATCAGTGGGGTTCTTCTTGAATCATAAGCAAGCTAATGAACCTTGTTTCATGTTCTAAAGCTCTCCTAAGCCCTACAAAGGACCTCCCTCGCCTACCTCACCTCCTTAGCGAGTTTTTAAGCCAAAAATACCTCTTTCCCTACCTCCAGCTCGCTCCAACTCATCTCCAATGACTCCTCTACCTTCGGCCTCTTCGTTGGCCGCCACATACCATAGGTGGTCGGTTCCAACTCTCCCTGTCTTTCCGCACCTCGCAATACCAGCGAGGTGTCTCTTAACCCTCCGTCATCGCCGTTCTACCCCACCAGAGCTTTCATCCCCTCCGACGCCGGCCATACCAGACCCAGCGCCTCCTCCATCCTCTTTCGTCTACTAGCTATCTCTATCAACTCCCTAGCATCCACTCATCATCACCGTGCTGCCACAACTCCGTTTCGACCTTCGATGCATGTGATCCACCTTCGTCTTCCATCTCGCTGGTGCACCTCTGGCGAGACATTCCCACTACCATAGACCAGCAAACGCCACGCCACCGCATCCACGAGCATCACCTCACCTCACTGAGTAAAAGCCCCAAAGAAATTTGGGGTTTATCTCTCTTTATCACCTCACCCGACACCTCTCACCACGCACCATCATCTTGAGGTTGTCAGACCTCCATGACGCTTCTCACTCCACGCCATGACCACCATCACACTCGATGTGCTCCGGTGAACCTTCTGAGCTATTTTGACACGGCCGAAAGGCCTTATTCTCTATTTCAGGTTCCAGGTCAGAGCTCCACCGCACCGCCATTTTTCCGACACTGTTCATCAAGTTCTAGCCACATTCTTTGTGGCTGCCACCTCTAGGTCATGCGGAAGGCTTCTAGGAAGGCCTTTAGGTCTTCAATTGAGGGCTCCATCAGCTACAGCTTACCCAATTGAATGAAAGCATCTCACTACTGCTTGCGCAAAGAAGCCTTGGGACATAGTCCCACATTGTGTACTGACAAGCTTGCAAAGGCACATAAGAGTTATTTCTGTTTCCATCCCTTTGCCCAAGTCATGGGGGTCGGGTCTTCAGCACTCTCACCCACTTACCTGAGCGCCCACTGCTAGCCTGCGATCATGCCCGTAGGCCTGCACCCGATCTTGGTCCGATTACCCGATTAGTCGGGTTTAAGAGAAAGAAGAAGATGAAAGAGAGAGAGGGGGAGTTTTGCCTCGCTCTCTAACTCTCTCACACTTAGCATATTTCAAAGAGGCCTTTTCCTCTGTTGATCGTGGTTGTTGTGCCTCTCCTTGAGGCTTGAAGAGAAGAGGCCTTTACCTCTGTGCGTGACCTGAGAAGAAGAAGAGAGGCCTTTGCCTCTACTGGTTAAGGCGTCCAAGCGCTTATTCTATCGTCTGATTCTGAGGATTTGATACTGTGATTAAACTTTCATATATTAAGTGCTTGTCAAACTTAAAGAGTAATTTGGTGATTCAAATCACCATTTTACTCTAATCTTTTTGCACTTTAGACTTGAATCTTCTGATAAATCATTATTCCTCTTGATATAATTGCTTATACTTGTGATTCTATTGTAATATGTGAGATTAATCGTTATACTTGCTCCCTGTGTTCGACCTCACACTTTCTTGACGATCTTTCGAGTTATAAATATTATTTGTTTTCGCGCTATTACGGTTGTACTACAACGTATCTTTTATAAAATCCTGTTTTCGCACTTAAACACATACGTACACCCATCCCCTCCAAAACACATTCACATCACATGCATGACATCCATTTCCTGTGCATTATATCATGTGTGTGTATGCACCAATTGTGCACACATACACGATAATCCACACACATCAAGCCCTTCACACACACATGCACACACGTCCATTCCACACTCCACACGCGGCACATTGTTAGTTTCGATCTCATCTCTCTAGATGTTGGTCAAACTAACCATCGTGCTACGTAAAATTGAATCACAGATTCAATTTTTCCACCATTATATTATATAGCTATATTTATGTAAATAAGCTAAGTATTTCAATTCCTGTAATTTTTCCTTTATTCTCATATTATCTTTTATTTGATAATTAAGAAAATACCAAAAAAAGTGGTAAAAGAGAAAAGATAACTCTTGATCTGTAGGTCTCCACCCTTGCATATAGCAAGCATTTCTGACTCAAGTTGGCAATTCGCCAAGAATTGAACATTTTGAGGGAGTGCTTTAAGGACAAAGTAATCACAAAAAAATCTAAAACCAAAGAAAAATTCAAAAAATATAATAAGCGAATGGACATGACGTGCCTTTAGGATTCGTGTACAAATTGAGAACCTTAAGCCCGCCTCCCTGAGTTTGACCCTGAGCATAAAAATGAAAATCTTGAAATGTACTTTAGTCCAAGTTAAATATATTTGAAAAATCTGTGTAGGATCGTTTGTAGTTAACCGCTTCCACTGTACTCATTTTGACATTAATATCACCTAATTAAATAACACTACTTGCGATTCAAAAATGTCTACCCTTTTCTTCCTCTTTTTTTGGCCATCCTCCACTTGAATGCTCCTTGGATTGGTACCAAGGAAGAGAGAAGAAGATGAACACCAAGGAGACAAGGTAGTCTCCTTGATCACCTTCTAATTCCTCCCTCCTTGGTCAACTATATGGGTAGATATATGTAGAAAATTAATGCTAGCCAAGGATGGGTTGAAATGGAGGTATGTAGGTGTATATATAAGAGGGAAAGGGAGGTGGTTATGCTGGTGAAAAGCCACCATGATGGCCGACCACCATGAAGGGATGTGACCCTTGGCATAACTTTTGGCTTCTAGAAAAGGTCCATCTTGGCGTCAAAATATGGATGGTTGGGATGATCTTTGAAGGTGCTTTGATGGTGGTGATTGAATGATGTATTGGTGACAAAAATGGGGTAGGTATGGTGGCTCTTTTGGTGTCAACTTAGGGTTAGTCATGGTGGTGGTGGTGGGTTGAAGGGATCGGTGTTTTGGCGCCAAGGATGAAAGGGTGTCAATGGTTGTGGTTGTTCTAGTTTGGTGCCAAAAGGGAGGTGAATTGGTGGTGGTTTTGAGCTAGGTGGTAGGCCATGAAGTAGAGAGGAGGTGGAGTAAGGTTAGCTTAGCTAGCTAAGCTAGTGGTTAGTGAAAGCTAGGAATAGGTAGGAGGAGGTGAGAGGACCTATCTTTGAGCTAAAATATGTTTGCATGGAACTGAGATTAGCTAAAGTAGGGATGCTAGTGAACTTGGTAACTAGCTTAGCTAGGTAGTTCTTTGCTAGCAGCTAAGCTAAGTAAGGAGAGTTGAGTTGAGCTGACTTCAATTAATCTAGAGCTAAGGTGAGCTGGAACTTATCTGCCTGAAGACTCCTTAGCTAGCTTGGTTAGAAATCTTAGGTCCATTAGCTAAGCTCAATTGAGTTATTTGAGTCTTCATGAGCTGAAGATGAGCTGACTTGAGCTGGTTGGTGACTCTTCAGCTGACTTAGCTTAGCTAGTTGAGGTCTAATAGCTAAGCTAAGTAGGGTTGAGCAGTCATCAGCTGGGTGGAGCTGAGAATGAGCTAGATCCAGCTGATGTGAGCTGGATTGAGTTGGGATCCAGCTGAAGTAAGCTGGATTAAGCTACGATCCAGTTGGAATGAGCTTCTATTTTCTTCTTCTTTCCTTTCTCCTTTTCACATTGTCAGGTCTTACTTGGTTTCTACTATGTACTCATCCCTGACAATGAAATGAAATATATTGCACATAAAATGATAAGAAAAATATGACAATACATGCCTAAACTCAAAATGCAAGTGAATGCCTAAATGTAACCTAATACCAAGATGCAATGCAGAAAACCTAGGAACTAGATGTGATTTTTAGCCTAAGAGTGATGATAAACTGGTGTTTATCACACCTCCATGCTTATCTTTTTGCTAGTCCCTTAGAAAAAATTATTTTGCAAAACGGTATTAGGGAAAACTTTTTTTTTTTTTTGAGGAAAACATTTTTATGGGACTTTGGTTGTTTTAAAAAGTAAGGAAGGTATGAGATTTGTTTAAGATAAAACATCAGGATTTATCCGTGGATCCAAAGGTTAGCATAAAACAAGACCTGTGTATCTACCTAAGAATTCGACAAATTTTCCCATTCTGATTCCAATTATCTCGTCAACCATTTTCACAGTAAGAACCTCCTTGCTTAAGAAATCAACCCAAAAATTATGTGACGATGAAAGATCATGTGTCAATGCTTTGTGAATGGCCAACATTTTTTTTTTGAAATTATATTTTGATGGTTTTTGCCATTTTCTCCCCCATGCTTATCTTCATATTAACCTTAATAGAATTGTGTCAGAATCCTTGTCCTCGTTACCGGTCCTCGAGGAGGATCATGCTTTGACACTATAAAAGCACCAAACAAGACACCTTCGGGAGCCCTATAGCCCGACACATCCTGGAACTGTGAGAGGAACTCCTAGTGAATTCAGGCTCCTGCTTCGATACTTTGGGATAGTACCGTTCGAGATACTTGAACCGCAAGGTCAAGTAAGTCATGTAAATCTTGTGAATCTGAAGGTTGATTTGGAGAATTATCCAGATAGGGCTTTAATCGCTGACCGTTGACTTATAAGGAAATATTTGTCTTTGGATCAAAAATATCAACAACATTGTATGGATAAGTTTTAAGGATGATGTAAGGGCCGGTCCATTTTGATTTTAACTTTCCCAGAAAGATTCATAACTAGCGTCAAAAAGTCAAACACGCTGATTGGGTTCAAAAGATTGTCAAACAATATATTTATCATGAAAAAGTTTAGTTTGGTCTTTGTAAATCTGCACGTTTTCGTAAGCAAAATTACAAATTTCCTCCAATTAAGTTACTTGCAATTTACGGTGTTTGCTAACTTCATTTAAATCGGAATTGAATTGCTTAATCACCCAAAAAGCCCTATGTTTGAGTTCGACTGGGAGGTGGCATGCCTTTCCAAAAATGAGGTGAAACAGTGACATTGCAATTGGAGTTTTGAAAGTGGTACGATGGGCCCATAAAGCGTCTTCTAACTAGTTGGACCAATCTTTTTGGTTAAGCCTAACCATTTTTTGCCAAATATTTTTGATTTCCCGATTAAAAATTTCAGTTTGGCCATTAGTTTGGGGGTGGTAAGGAGTAGAAATTTTGTGATTAACCCCATATTTAGATAAGAGCTGACGGAATTGGGAATGTGTGAAGTGAGATCCTTTGTCATTGATAATGGCCTTAGAAACTCTAAATCTTGAGAAAATATTTTTCTTGATAAAGTGTATGACAACACAATAATCATTGGTGTGAGTGGGTATTACTTCAATCCATTTAGAAACATAGTCGACTATGACTAAAATGTACAAGTGTCCACAAGAGTTGATGAACGTTCCCATAAAGTCAATGCTCCAAACATCAAAAATTTCAACTTCTAAAATGGTCAAGGGGCATCATATCTTTCCAAGTCATGTTGCTGATGCTCTGGCAATGCACATAGGACTGAACAAATTATTAAGCATCTTTATGTATGCTGGGCCAATAGGATCTAGAACTTAAAATTTTGGCCGTAGTTTTCTTGTCTGAGAAATGTCCACAGCAAGCCATCGCATGATAGTGTTCAGAATATTATGAAATTCTGAATCGAGATTACACTGCTGGATGACTTGATTAGCGCAAATACAAAATAAATAGGGCTCCTCCTAAAACTAATATTTAATGTTGGTGAAGAACTTATGCTGTTTGGATTTGGGCCAATCGGGAGGGATTTGTCCAGTTGCCAAGTAGTTTGCGATCGTAGCTAACCAGGGGAGGTTATTAACAGCCAGGAGGGTTTCATCTAGAAAGATATTAGTTAGGGTAAGCATATCATTCATCGTGAGATGAGAGAGAGGATCGACCACTATATTTTGCAAACCCACCTTATTCTTAATTTCCAAGTTAAATTCTTAGTGTAGAGGGATCCATCGAATAAGGTAGGGTTTCTCATCTTTCTTGTTCATCAAGTATTTTAGTGCTGAGTGATATGTATAAATAGTGACATGCGACCCCAAAAGATATGATCTGAATTTCTCAAAGGTAAACTGATCTCGGAAATGCATGATTCGTAAAAGCAGATTTTTAAGTTGTTGCAACATGTAGTTTGTATCGCTTTTAAATTTATAAACTCTGAGTACTTGGGTAAGTATTTGGGTCATCCCAAGAGAGTTAGATTGCTTTTTAATCAAAATCTCTCACTTGATATAAGGAAAACAAAACAACTTCTTTTTCTTAGGTTTTCAAATATGTATTTTTTAGGGTTTTGAATAGGGCAAACAAATGCGAAGAGAAAGTCAGAAATCAAAACTATGGCAAAGGTAAGGCAACAAGTGCCTTACTTCTCCAACCCATCCTAAGCACGGAAGGCCTAGTGTAATGAAGAAGTAAGTCACAAACAATCACAAGCTTTTAAAAAGTAGAAGAATGCTTCTTAATTCAAAGGGTTCTTCAATACAATTGAAGAACTCACAAGAGAAAGGAATTTCCACTTGTAAGCTCCAACCAGAATGAAATCAAGCACTAACTACTATGAAATTAAACAACAAAAATATAGAGGAAAGCTTAAGAAGAAAATGTTGATGATGATGCTGCTGCCCAAAATGCCTGCTCCAATCTTGGTCGCCCCAGGATCAAAAGGGATTCTTCCTTCCTTCCTGGACGTCCTCCTTGTGGCAAACCCTAAGTGGGCATGCCTCTCCCTCCTAGAGCGGATGCTCTCCACTCCAAGAAATCCTCCCTAGGGTGGCATGGTCCACCCTTGAATTCTCCTCCTCTGAATGTCCTCCTTGGCTTGGTGGTGACACAATAAAGAAGAAGAAAAAGTTGAAGCCACCAAGGAGACAGGGTGTCTCCTTGATCTTCTTCCTTCTCTCCTTCCTTCCTTGGCTGTGGGCTATAAGGTAGAATATAGGTGGGAAATAATGCAACCAAGGATGGGGAAAATGTTGTGGTTATAGATCTTTTTATAGAGTGGAGGGGGGTAGGTTAGGATGAGATTAGATAGATGGTTATGATGGGATCTTGGAGGGTGGTTATTGATCCTAGGGCTAGGGTTCTTTGGCGCCAAGCGAGGAGGTATGTAGGTGGTGGATGTGGTGGTGGTTAAGCACCAAAAATGGCGCCAACTATAGGAGGGTTAAGGGGTGTTGGTGGTTGGTGTGGAGTATGGAGGACTAGGAAAGGCTTGTGAGGTGGTGATTGATAGATCCTAGGGTTGATAGGTGTTGGCACCAAAGGTGAGGGTGTATGGAGTGGTGGATGTAGGTGGCTTAAGTATGTTGGCACCAACCCTTTGTAGGTTAAGGGTTAAGGGTTGGCATGGAGGGTAGATGGATGGATAGGATTAGATAGGGGAGGTGGTTAGGTGATCTAGTGGTTAGGGTTTCTTGGAGCCAAGTTGAAGGGGAATGGGTAGGTTGTTTTGGTGCCAAGTGAGGGTGGTTAAGGGGTGTTAAGTTGGCACCAAGGTGGTCTTCTAGAAGGGGGGTGACATGTAGGGTGTTGATGCACTTATGAAGGTAGGTGTAGGGTGATGATTGGTCTTCAAGTTGGCGCCAACTTTGAAGGGTTGTGGAGGTGTTTTTGGCACCAACTTGAAGTGGGTTATGGTGGTGGTTATGGGTGGTTTTGGAGGGAAAATTAGGTGGCCTTTGGTGGTGGTGGTGTGAAGGGTCATGAAGGTAGGTGGCACCAACTAAGAGTGGACTAGTTAGCTTGTTAAGGTGGTGGACTTGGAGTAGTGGTTAGGGTGAAGTTAGGTTAGCATTTAGATGGATGGCCATGGAGGTGGAGTTGCTTTTGAGCTTATAGCTAAGCTAGCTAAGGTAGCTTAACTAATGCTTGAGTAGAAGAAGAGGTAGGAAGGATAGGGTTTAGGGAGGAGGAGCTGAGGGAGTAGCCTTGAGCTACCCTGAAGCTTGTGGGAGCTATCATCTGCTGTAGAAGTCCTTGTAGGAGCTTAGCTACTCTACTTTAGCTAGCTAGTTCTTTACTAGCTACTAAATTGAGTAGATTGAGCTAGGTTGAGCTGGTATCAACTATTCTGGAGCTGGGGGAAGCTGGCTGTGGACTTCTCTGTTGACCTAGCTTACCTAACTAAAAACTAGTAGCTAAGCTAAGTTGATTGGAGCTCCTGTGAGCTAAGAGGAGCTGGACTGAGCTGAGCTAGAGTTGGAAGGAACTCATGTCAACTCAGTTGAGCTAGCTAGGGCTCCCAGTGAACTGTTTGGAGCTAAGATGAGCTAGACTCAACCAAGTTGAGCTGGATCTTAGCTGAGTTGAGGTAGGTTTAGCTAAGTTGAGCTACCTTGAACTACCATTCAGCTAAGATGAGTTGAAAGGAGTTGGAAGGAGCTAAACCAAACCAATGTGAGCTGATATCCAACTGAGATGAGCTGGATCCAACTAGGGTTTAGCTGATCTGATCTTCTTCTTCACTTTCTTCCTTCTCGAGTGCTATAGTTTTAATGGTTTGAACATCTTTTTAACCTTAACACTCAAGTAAAGTTGTCAAAAACACAAAAAGAATGCAATGCATGCCTAACCTAATTTATGCCTAAATGCAACCTAGAATCACATTTGCAGAGTCAAAATCCTAAGAACTAGGTTTGTTTTAGGGCATAAGAATGATGATAAACTGGCATTTATCATGAACACAATGGCAAGAAGTTCTTTCTCAATAACAGTGTAATTCTGTTGTGTATCATCTAAAGTTTTGTTGGCATAGTAGATCACAATGGGCTTCCTATCAATGCCTTGCCCTAAAATCACCCCAACAGCAAAATCTGAGGCATTAGTCATTAATTCAAAGGGATGATTCCAATTAGGTCCCTATAAAATTGGTGCCTCAGTGACTTCTTTCTTCAATTCTCAAAGCACTCCAAGCACTGATCAATGACATCAAAAGGTCAGTCTTTAGTTAAGAGTTGACTCAAGGGTTTTGAGATCTTGGAGAAAGCCTTGATGAATCTACGGTAGAATCTCATGTGCCCCAAAAATGATCATATATGTTTAACAGAGTTGGGTGAGGGAAGTTTAGAAATGGCATTAATCTTACCTCTATCTATCGCAATACCATCTTTAGAAATGACATGGCCTAGGACGATGCCTTCCTGGACCATGAAGTGGTTTTTTTCCCAACTGAGGACTAAATTGACTTCTATGAATTTTTGGAGAGTCTTGTTAAGATTCTTAAGACATAAGTCAAAAGAGTCTCCAAAAATGAAGTCATTCATAAAAACCTTGAGACATTCACCTACTAAGTTAGAAAATATTGCAAGCATACACCTTTGAAAAGTCGCAGGTGTGTTGCAAAGACTGAAAGACATCCTTCGAAAAGCAAAGGTTTCGAAGGGTTAGGTGAATGTAGTCTTTTCTTGATCCTCAGGGTGGACTGCTACCAGATTATAGTTGGAGTATCTATCAAGGAAATAGTAAAATTCCTATCCAGCTAAACGCTCCAAGATTTGATTGATAATTGGAGCGAAAAGTAGTCTTCCTTGGTGGCAGTGTTTAATTTCTATAATTAATGCACATAGACCAAGAAGAAGTAGTCTTAGTGGCAATATTTTCCCCTTTCTCATTTGTGATGATGGTTAGTCCTACTTTTTTAGGAACAACTTGAGTAGGAATAACCCAATTACTATCGAAGATAGGGTAGATAATGCGGCGTCCAGTGATTGTGAAAATCGCGTGATTTATAAAATGTGATTTTTGGTCATTGTAACATACAAAAATGCAATTGCTTTTAAATTTGTAATCTTAGATAGTGGTGGTATCTAGGGTCGTCCAAGGAGGTGGAAATGTAATTTTGACAATTTCTTGCTCGAAAAATGGAAATCAACCTTCTTTTTGGATTTTTGAATATATAATTTTTAGGGTTTTTATATGGGTAAAAATTGAATGCGGAGAAAACAGGAAGTAGAAATTCTAATTTTAAGGCAACAAGTGCCTTGCTCCACCAACTCACTCCAAGCACAAGAGGCTTGGAATAATGGAGGAGCAAGAACACAACAAATACTCACAAACTCTTACTAAAAAAATTGTAGAGGAATGCTTCTTATATAGAAAAAATGTTTACAAAATGTGAAGAACTCACAAGTAAGGGTTCTCACTTGTAATCTCCAACAAGAAAACACACACTACAATGCAAAACAAGAATAATGAAAGTAAAAAAAGGCTTAGTGATGAAGATGATGCTGCTCGAAACTTCTGCTCCAGTTCTGGTTGCCCTAGAACCAAAAGGAATCCCTTCTCCTAGACATCCTCCTCTTGGCAAACCCTAGGTGGGCATGCCTCCTCCTTGCAAGCCTAGATGGCCTGCTTCCTGACTCCTCCTAGGGTGGATGTGGACCACCCTTGGTTCTCCTCCTCTTTGGTCATCCTCCTACCTGGCTTGACTCCTTGGCTTAGCGTAGACACAAGGTAGAAGGGAGGAAGTTCAAGGCACCAAGAGGGCAAGAGCACACCCTTAATCTTCTCCTCCTCCTCCTCTTCTTCTCCTTGGTCATTGGGAATGGTGGAATATAGGTGGAATTACACTACGAATTGATGTAGCCAAGGGTGAGTTAAATGTGGTGGTTATGGAGTGGATTTATAGAGTAGGAAGGTGAATGGTTGGTGTGGATGATTTGGATGGCCAAGATGGATTTTGGAGGGGTGGTTGTAGGATCTATGGCCATGGATGATTGAAGCCAACCCAATGGTCTTGAAGGGAGATAGTTAAGGGTTGGAAGCACCCTTTTGGTGGCCATCCATGGGGGTTGTGAACCACCATTTTGGCATCAACTTTGGTGCTTCTAGAAGGGGCTTCCTTGGTGCCATATGTGGAGGGTTTAGATGGAAATTGTGGTGGCATGGATGGTTGAGATTTAAGCAAGATTTGGCACCAATTGAAAGGGTGAGAGGCTTAGTTAAAGGTTGGGTTGGCGTGGAGTTAGGTGTGGTTAGGGGTTAAAGGGTGGCACCCATTTTGGATAGTGATGATGGGCTTATGGGGATAGGTGTAGGGTTGTGACGAGGGCTTAAGTTAGCGCCACTTTTGGAGAGGTGTAGGGGGGTTTTGGTGCCATCTTAAGGGGGGTTAAGGGTGGTTATTTTGGTGAAAGGGTGGCTTATTTTTGGCACCATATTGAGAGGATGAGTGGTGGTGGTAGTTAAGGAGGGTTAGCGCCAAAAAGGGAAGGAAGTGGAGGTAGTTTTGTTGGTGGAGCTACTAGGGTGGATGGCCACAGTGGAGGAGGTGTGGCTGAGCTGAGCTAAGCTAGCTTAGCTAGTAGGGTTGTAGTGGAGGAGCTGATGATGAGAGGCCAAGAGCTAATTGGAGCTAGTCTAAAGTACATCTGGAGGTGAAGGAAATTTCCTGGATCTAATTCTAATTGAAGAGGTCTTTCATGAGCTCAACTACTAAACTTAGCTAGCTAATTCTTCTGCTAGCAGCTAACCTTGAGTAGTAAAGCTCATGTTGAGTTGGTATCAACTTATCTGGAGCTGGGGAGAGTTGAACCTGCTTCTCTTAAGAACTCCTAAGCTAGATTAACTACCAAGTTAACAAGTAGTAGCTAAACTAGAGGGAGTTCAACTACCGTGAGTTGAGTGGAGCTGGGGAGAGTTGACTGGAACTGGAGTCAACTAATGTCAACTAAGTTGATCTAGCTTGACCTCCCAGTGAACTGATTGGAGCTGGGATGAACTAGACACAACTAAGTTGGGGTGGATCTGAGCTGATTTAAGCTAAGTTGAGCTACCTTGAGCTACCATCCATCTAAAATGAGTTGAATGGAGTTGGGATGAGCTAAACACAACCTAGTTAAGCTAGGATCCAGTTGTGATGAGATGGATTCAGTTAGGGTCCAGTTGGAATGAGCTTTCTTTTGAGTGCTAGATTTTTAGGGATCTGACTATCTGGCGTATCCCTAACACTCAAACAAACATGTTAAAAAGATAAAAACTATGCAATGCATGCCTAACCTAAGTAATACCTAAATGTAGCCTGAAAACCCATTTGCAGAATTAAAACCCTAAGAGCTAGATCAGTTTTAGGACATAAGAATGATGATAAACTAGCATTTATCATCCAGCTACTTGATGATCTCCCGTTTTACCACCTCTTGGATATTAGGATTCAATCTCCTTTGAGGCTGGTGGGAGGGACGAGAGTCATCCTTTATATAGATTCTGTGAGTACAGTAGGATGGATTAATGGCCTTGAGATCTTTAAGAGTCTAATTGATTGCTTTTTGATTCTTGCTCAAGACTTGGAGAAGCTTTTCCTCTTGATACCTAGTAAGATTGGAATTGATAATCAGGGGCATAGTCTGCTTAAGTCCTAAGAAAACATATTTCAGAGAGTCGGGCAAGGGTTTTAAATCCAATTGCAAGCCCATCTCGAAAGAGATTTAGAATTGAGGTCCAAAGGGGAAGAGAGAGAGAGAAAGAATGAAGGGGAGAGTTAGATGTGGAAGGTGAAGTCAGGGTGGGGGGGTAAGCTGATTTAGGAACATATTCAATTGCAAAGTAAGTGCCTATGTGTGTAATTTGCATGGTTTCTTCCACCAAACTATCTATTTCTAAGTTTGAATCTTCAAAGAAATCAGGTTCTAGGAATCTCCTTGAAGCTTGAAAAATATCCAAAGTAATTGATTCTCCACCGCATATGATTTTCATCTTTCCAGAATTACAATCGATATTCATCTTTGCGATGGATAGAAAGGATCTTCCAAGAATAATTAGGGCATTCTTTGTTACGACTTGAGTCCTACCCAAGTAGGGACTTGATAAACGTCAGTTTATCATCATTCTTATGCATTAAAACAAACCAAACTCTTAAGAATTTAACTTCGTAAATGGGTTTTTGGGCTACATTAGGCATAAATTAGGTTAGGCATGCATTATACTTTTTATTATCATTTAATGCATTTATTTAAGTGTTAGGGTTAATCAGATTGTCAGATCCCCAGAACCCTAACACTCAGGAAGGCAACTGGTGAAGGAGAAGCCCAAACTAGCTGAAACTCAGCTTGATCTAGCTCACCATAGCTGAATTCCAGCTCACTTAAACTAGGATTAGCTCATCCTAGCTCCATTTAGCTCATCTCAGTTGAATGGCAGCTCAAGAGAGCTCATCTTAGCTCACCTTAGCTCAAGTCAGCTCAGATCCAACTCAACTTAGCTGAGTCTAGCTCATCTCAGCCCCCACTAGCCCACTGGGAGCTCTAGCTAGCTTAGCTGAGTTGACTGGAGTTCACCTCATCTCAGGACCAACTACATCCAGCTCCACTCAACTCCAGGCAGCTGAAGATGACTTCATCTTAGCTCAGGAATCTCAAGTCCAGCTCTCGGGGATTCCACTTAGATAAACTTAGTTGAGCTAAGCTACCTTAGCTACTCCAACTAGCTAGGTCATCCCTAGGAATATCAGATCCAGCTCACCTCACCATATTTCAGCAGAACCCAGCTTGCTTTAGCTTGGCTTAGTAGCTAGCAAAGAACTAGCAAGCTAAGCCAGCTAAAGTAGCTCCATGCCACCTTCTTCAGCAGCTACCAGCCCAGTTTAGCTCCAGATAGCTTCCTCCAGCTCCTCGCCTCTAAACCCTAGCTCCAAATGCCTACTTCCCTACCCTACTACTAGCTAAGCTCTAGCTCCCTTGGCAATCACCACCCTAAAACCCTACCTAACTAGCTCCATCAACTAAGCCCACCTAAGACCACCTAAGCTAGCTCCACCCCTACTCCATTTGGCGCCAACCTACTCACCACTCTTCACCCCTCAACCGCCACCAAAAGGCACCAAAAAGTTGGCACCAAAACCACCCTAACTACCCCCTTTTTGGCGCCAACTTCACCTCCCATCTCATCCCTACACCTACCCCTTCCAAGCCACATCCACCATCCACATACCCCCCATTCTAGAACCTTAAGTTGGCACCACCTAACCCCCCTTCTAGAACTCTATTTTGGTGCCAACTTAAGGGACACCAACACCATAACTACCCCCCATGTGTCCCCTCACTTGGCGCCAAACCTTAATAGCCCTAGGATCTACTAACTAGCCTAAAATCCCATCCTAGTCATCCATTCCAAGAGCCAGCTATACCCCCCATCCTACTCTATAAAAAGACCCTTAACCACCACCATTTCCCCATCCTCCATTAGTGTTAACTCTACCCTATACCCACCTACAACTCACGGCCAAGGAAGAAGTAGAAGAGAAGAAGATTAAGCAGGCATCCTACCTGCCCCCTTGGTGCCTTCTTCCCCTTCTCTCTTCTTCCTTGTGCCACGCCAAGAAGGAGACTCTCTTCAACTTGGAGGACGGCCAAGCATTGGAGGAGAAGGGTGGTGCACGCCCACCCTTGGAGGAGCCATTAAGGTGGAAGCCATCCACCTTGAGGAGAAAAGGCACTCCCCCTACTTTAGGGCTTGCCAGGAGGAGACTACTTGGAGGAGTTATTCAAGGAGAAGGAAGGAGCCCTTTTTAACTGTGGGAGCAGCTGTAGTTAAAGCAAGAGCTTCACCATCATCATCCAAGAATTTTGTTTCATTTGCTTTGTAGTTTTATTTTTTGTCATAGAAGCTTTCCTTTACAAGTGTAGAACAAAAATCTAGTTTCTATAAAGTTGCTTTTCTAAATTTGTGCACCTTGTTCTCTACTTTAGTTTTGTTTTAGCACTTTCACACCCTCTTCCCAATTATCCTAGGACTTCACTTGCTTAGGGTGAGTTTGAGAAGAGGTCATTCTTGCCACTTAGTTACTAAAATAGGATTAGTCTTTTTCCTGTCATCAACTCTGCGTATTTCTGTTATTTCAAAACCACAAAAATTATATATTTGAAAATACCAAAAGGAAAGGTGATTTCCGCATTTTGAAGTAAGAGATGTATTTTGCAAACATTTGGCCTCTTGGATGACCCTAGATAATTCTCTATCTAGGTTTACAAATTTTAAAAGCGACTCAGTTTTTGTGCGTTACAACGATCTTAAAAACCCTAATTACAAATCACATAAAATTCGATCACTTTTTGGCGCTGTTGTCGGGGAGGCACGGCTTTGTATTTAGTAAATCTCTTGCTTGATAAGTGGATCTCATCCCCTTTTCTCTCTTGTCTCTCGTGTGTGTAGGTATTGTAGGAAGAAGGTGGGAGTTTGGAAGCGAGAGCTTGAAGTCCCTTTTCTTCCCTAAGATTTCAGGTTGGTTCCTCTTTCATTGTCACACAATTCTTTAAAAAACTACCAAAACTCCATTAAACTTGGCTTTCAGGATTCTAAACATTAAAAATAAGTGGAGTGGTGATAATTAAAATTCATTATTTTCTTGTTTACATCATTTAACACCACTTCACTTCAAGGGTGGGTAGTCTAATTTTCGAGTCCAGACTTCTATTTGGATTTCAAAAATCAATTCTTGACATCAAAGGCCTTCTAAAATCTTGAAATGTCACCTAGTGATTCCAATTTAAGCAAGGAACGTTTGTGCCAAATTTCAAAGCAACTGGATATGTATAAAATTTTTAAAAATTCGTGGATTGCAGAGGGGTCATCTCCTCTAATCTGCCTATTTTACTACTGTCCTCGAATTTTAGGAATTTTTATACTCATCTAATTTTTGTGCAATTTATCTTTTTAGAATTCTTGTGAAATTCTACACATTTTATAAATTTTAAAAAATTTTATGAGGCTGGTGGTGGTATTGAATAGTCCAAAATACCTACGGATATCATTTTTGGACTTTAACACCAGCACAAAGAAAAATTCTATAAAAAAATCGAACAAATTCCTAAAATCACAAAAAAAAAATTTTTGGAATCCTTGTTTGATTTTCCTTACAGTAGCAATGGTTTTTGCATTGTTTAGACCACTACTTAAAAAGAAAGCCAAAAACAAACTCATTGGTAGTAAAATTTCTATCTTAGGATCAATTCAATTAGGGTTTCTTTCAAATTTTTAGTCCCACAAATTAAAGGAAACTTATCTTCACCAATACAACCTGATTTCCTTTTGTTGGTGGAATTTCAAACTTATTTGAAAACTTAAAAAGAAAATCCTAAAACACATTAAACTAAATCAAATTCTAAAAGATAGAAATACATTAATTTGTGTGTCAACTTGTTTGATATTGGAATCACTTTCCAATTCCTACACACACTATAAAAATTGAAATAACAGGGTAATATCCAAATTAACGCCCTCTACATTCCGTGTACACTCTAGTCTCCTAGACCTAACTAAAATTTGTAGCGATTTGACCACTAAGTTTCATCAACTTAGGCTTGCTATCTAGGTCTTAAGTTTTTTCTAGTTAATACCAATTCTTTCATCTATATTTGGTGACAGGCTAAGGGGCCATGTCAAATGATTAGGCACCGGTTTACACAAGCCCCTGGGGATTTTTCCTGGGATATGCTTGGGTCCAACCCTCCCCATATTCAACTTGGCCAGATTTGTCGATAGAACAGGTATTCACTATTGAATTCTTATTTCCTAGGTAAAATAAGTCTTAGGTTAAATTTTTAGGGAGTCACACTTAAGCTAAGTCTAGAAATTTTGATTGATTGATTGCACACTTTCTCTCATCTCCATCTCTTCTCCTCCCCTCCCGTTCTTCCCTTTTATGCATGGGTGGCGGTCCCAAAATCCACACTTGGAGGGACCATTTGACTTTACCCCCCGCGCCAAAAGATCGCTTTTCCCATCTTCTTCTTCTAAAAAAATGGAAAACCAACAAAACAAGTCCACTAACCCTTCCACCTCCACCTCTGATCCCACCTCTAACCCCACTCCTAATCCAAATTCGGACCCTTCCACCCCAAACAACCCCCCCCCCCCCCCCCCCACCTTTGACTTCCAGCACTTGAAGCTACCTTATGCCGATTTGCTGCAATCTCAACAGCAAACCCCCCCGTCTGATCTCTACACTTTATGGCTGAGCAGATTGCTCAACTTAAAGCCAATCAACAATTGTTGACTAGGAATATCCAGAACCTAGCCAACCAAAGGCCTAACCCATCACCCTGTCAACAGCCTGTTGTTTCTCTAAAAGATTTTTATGATCCTTCTTACTATGAGAAACGACCGGGGGTGGTCATACTTGAGGGGGATCGAGATCAAGCCAGCGGTTTTGAACCTGATTAAACATTTCCATGGTTTTCCTAAGGAAGACCCATTCAACCACCTTGAAGAGCTAACTCTTCTTACATAAACAACACATTCCCAAAATGTGCAAGAAGTCCTATGGATGATGCGGCTATTTCCATTATCTCTTAAAGATAAGGCTACTTAATTGTTCAGGACCATTGGTCGACCCATTTCCACATGGCCTCAGCTCAAGAGCACCTTCCTCAAGGAATTTTTTCCTATAGGTCGTACAAATTCTTTACGAAGATCTATTACAACCTTCCAACAAAAATCTGGTGAGAGTTTCATGATTCTTGGGAAAGATTCCAAGATCTCTTAAGAAGTTGTCGACACCACGAGATTCCTTTATGGCAGCTCGTGCTGATCTTCTGTCATGGTTTAGAAGATCAAATTTAATGTTTCGTCGATGCCTCATGTGGAGGCAACTTCTTGAATAAGGATGCTGAAAGTGCCTACGACCTATTTGAAGAAATGAATGAAAACTTATTTAATCAAGCTTCCATGAACACATTTTGCAAAACTTCAAACCCGCAGTTTGGTGTTCATGAAGTAGGCACTCAATCTATTCATGTAACCCAAGATGATCTTCAAATGATTGCACAAAAACTCAACCAGATGCAGATAAATCAAAAGAAAATTGAGGAAAGACTCACCACACCAACCCAAGCTCCACACAGTCCACATTTAACCCATCCTAACATTCCATGAAGAGAAAATTTGCACAATCTCAAACTACCCCTGCTGATTATTACCAATATTCTGAGGCTTTCTATGATTCACTGGGGAATGACAACTATCCAAACCCTAACCCCACTCAAAATATTTCTGTCCTCCAGGAGCAATTTAGAAATTCCTCCAACTGGAAGAATTACCTGAACCACTCTTGGAATAACCCAGTTCCTCCCCAAACTTCAAATCAATTTGGCAAGTATGGGTCAAATCTGACCTTTCATCCTAGGCCATCTCAACAAGACATCAATACCCAGATGATGAAAACCCTACAGGATATGCAGAATAAGATGATAGAAGTAACTCGCACCATCACAAATCTGAATAATCAGATTGGGGTTACTCCCACTCAAAGTCCTGCAAGACATCTTCCATCCCAACCCATGCCCAACCCTAGGAACCAATATTCAGGTAGAAATCAAAACTTTCATAACCAACCTCCCATAAATCCATTACCTCAGCAGCCTCCCAGGTTTTCACAACAACAGGCCCCCCACCTCCTCCAAATAATAATCCGACTACACATGCAGTTACGTTGAGGAGTGGGAAAACCACCACTAATCCCAGGCCTTCCCAACAACCTGGTGAAATCCACATTCCTGTGCAAATTGACTATGAACTCCCACATTAGGAAGAAAAAGAAACACAAAAATCTCAGGACACGACTCCTATCCCTTTTCCACAAGTTCACCCCATCACTAATCGAAAAAAGAAATATGAGCCTGAAGAACTCGTGGATTTATTTGTGCAAGTTCAAATCAATATCTCTCTCCGAGATACAATCAAGTATATACTTGCCTATGCCAAATTTTTGAAGGAGATCTGTACTCCAAAAAGGTAGGCCAAAAGTCTAGGACAGGTGCATCTTTCGAAGACAGCAAGCTTTGTCATATAGAGCAAGCTCCCTCCTAAGATGAAAGATTCGGGCACGCCATTAATTTCAATGATTATTGATGATACTACTTTTGATCACGCCCTCCTTGATCTTGGTGCCTCAATTAATATCATTCCCATGATTTTATTTGAAGAATTTCAGATCGGTGAATTAAAACCTGTTGAGGTTACCCTTCAATTAGCCGACCGATCTACAATCAAACCTCGTAGGATTGTCAAGGATGTCTTGGTCAAGGTCCAGAATTATGTCTTCCGTGCAGACTTTCTAGTCCTTGACATTGAGGTACCCGAATCTTTAATGAATGCCCTAATAATTCTTAGACGACCTTTTTTGGCCACTGTAAAGGCAAATATCAATTGCCACACAAGCAAAATGGATATCACCTGCTCAGGCCAAACTATCACTCTTCATATTTTTAAATCCTCCAAGAGATTCCCTGATGATAATTTTTTTGACTCAAATACAAAAATTTCGAATTTGGTGGAGACAATGTTGGTACCCTTCCCGACCATAAATTTTTTGAGGAATCTGACTTAGAATCAATGGTTGGCGAAATCTTTGACTTGGAGACTTGTCTTCCACAATAATCTATTCCTGATGATCCCCCTAATTATTCCTCTAACCCACCCACTTTTCTCTCAACCCACCCCTGCACACTAACCCCACCTACCTCTCATCTCTTCTCTCCCACCCCCTTTCACCTGGCCCTACTACCAGATCCACCCGAGTTTGGCATTCATCCTGAATTAAAACCATGGCTAGACTTGGGTTACTGACTGCGTTATTTTAGTTTTTGAAAATGTAAATCAAGATCATTGCAGTTTAGAAATCGAGTGGCAAATAATGCAAATCAAAACTAATTAAATAAACCACTCACAAAGGAGCGAGTCATATCCACAGGGAGGCAATGGCTTATTTAAACTCGCACAGGTTAAAAATAGATATTCACGATAAATTTCGTCAAGAAATCGAGTCAAAATCGCTTTCAGATTAAGTAAACAACATGAGCTAATGCTAAAATAGCAATTATGCACACCTGAAGAATTTATTTTGCAATGTGGCATAATAAAATACTAATAAAATCTCACAATGGCAAAAGATGTAATTATTAATTGAGGGAGAATCAGGGGATTGCTTCCCTTTCATTATCGTGCATCGGAAGAGGAATAGCGACCAGCGAGGCTCTAGGGGAAGGTCGAGTGGGCCAAGTCGCTTCCAATGGTGGCGGTCTCGTGGTGGCCGAAGGTTGCGGCCGGAGGAGAAAAGCTGCGGCTGTGGCAGGTGCTGCTGCTTCTGTGCGTGGAGGCGTGGCGCTGCTGAAGGGCTGCACGTGCACGTGGAGGATGTGCGGGTGCGGGCGGAGCTGTTGGAGGATGCGTGCTCTATAGTGTGCGTGGGTGCCTTGCTGGCTACGTGTGGGCTGGAGGCAAGGAGGGCGCAAGGAGGATCACGAGCTATCTGCTGCGTGAGCTGGAGGTGTGCGCAGGCGACAAGAGCGGTGCTGCGCACTGGGAATGCCAATGATGGAAGTGGCGGTGACGTATGTGAAGATGGCGAGGATGGTAGTGAGGAGGCACGTGTGGTGCGCGCAGAGGCTGTGCACGTAGTCTGGTCGGGCAGGCGGAGGGCTTACGCGTGGAGGTCGTGCGCAGGCCAAGCATGTTGCTGAAGCTGCAGCTGCTGCATGAGTGCGTGGAGGAGATGGTCGTGCGCTGCGGGTGGAGGTGCTATGCGGAGAGGCGTGGCGCGTGCGGGGTGGTCGGGCAGGTGGTGAAGGAGGTAGCGGCTGGTGGATCTGTTTGAAGATGTTGGGTTTGTTGGTGGAAGAGAAACAGATGAAAAGAAAGAAGAAGAAGAAGATGGTGTTGGTGGCGCATGGACAGGGAAGGTGATCTAGTGGTTGCAAGGTGATGGTTGAGTGGATGTTGGAGACGCATGCGCACGGTGATGGCCGAGCTCGCCGGATTGGCGCAGCGGTCTGTCACCCCGCCAACCCATGGTGTGGCGATGCTTGACCTTGGAGACACACGGTGGTGGTGATGGAGGTGAGCTCGAAGCTCTTCATGGTGGTGGAGTCGGGGCAGAGTCTCACGAGCACGGTAGCAGTTCCCCCTCTCTTGTAGCCGTCTGCATAGATTTGAAATGGAGAGGTGGGAGTTGATCTGCTTCTCACATCCATTAAGGAGGTATGGCTGGAGGAGGAGAGGCGAAGCCGTTCCTGCAAAAAAGAAGATGAGAAATATAATAAACATTGGCTTATTTATAGACAAAGCCTTATAAAATATTCAATTGCATGTATTATGTATAATTCCCACTAAATGCAAACTAAATTAAAAACCATGCATGCTAAGGCCTAATTTACATAAAAATGCGATGCATGAAACAAATCTATATTTAATATATTTATATCCTAATGCATGCTAAATACATGTTAAAATTTACCTAATGTCTAGGCATTTAAATACCTAAATAGCCCACAAATATGGGTTAATCAATGCCCCCATACCTAGTTTTTTCTAGTCCCTAGCAAACTCAAGTAATAACCCAGCTCTCCAAGTAAATTAGCTAACCCAATCAATCTTGCCTAGAAACATGTTAAGTTACATACTTTAGACCTAAGGTTCCTAAGTAGTTGCTAAGTTACAGACTAGGTCAGCTAAGGACGAGTTGCTGTTGTTAGGGCTATTGAGGTGATTTAAAAGATGTGTTCTTTGTAGTAATAATTCCTAAAAAATAGCTCAAACAATAGATAAAATTTATAACTCAAATGTTAGAAATGAAGTTCGAGGTCGTTCGTTGGGAGCAAATATGGAATTCACATGCTAATCTTAACAAATAATGTAAATGAGCACAATTAATTACTCAAAATCTAATGGACAATGTATAACATGAGCATATATGATGAGTCAAAAAGTAATCTAGACAAATAATGGTGATTTGGATCACCGATTATTAGTCTAACACATGTAGCAAATACTCAAATAATATCAACTAGTCAAACCAAGTGCGCAGTGCACTCCATCAGACGATAGAGTCTTTAACCAGACAGCTTAAGTCAGCCTTGCTACAGTGCTAAGACGGCACTGTACTTCTTCTTCAGCCTCCTCTTCTTGTTCTGTCTTTCTTCTTCTTCTTTCTCTGCATGCACCGGGGGCAACTCTTCTTCAGATGTGCCAAGTGTTAGCCTAATACACAGGGAAGCAAAACCCCCCTTAACCCCGTGCGCTCTCTCTCTTTCCTTCTCTCTGGTTTCTCCTCTTTCTTACCTTCACAAGGCCATGCACAGTACCGGGTTATCGGGTAATCGGTCTAGAGCGCACCTGGGACCAGGGCTACCGGCGTGGGGTAGCAGCCGAGGTGTGCACAGGCATAGGTGGGTAAACGGGTCGGACCAGGCCTGCGTGCACAGTATCACGGGTGAGGCATGTAAGGGGAGCATGCAGGGGACCTCACCCCCCTGTGTGACTTGAGGCGATAAGTCGGTGTCACAAAATCAATTTATGTCACTGCAGTTGCTTTGTACCACATGATGTGGGACTATCTGAGGCCTCCTTTTTGCATGCGCCTGCAGATGGAGTGGTGCGTCCAATTGGAGCAGCTACTGAGGGGAAGGCTTCCAATTGAAGCCCTGCTTAGAAGCCTAGAGTCCTTCCGCGCAACCTGGATGTATTACCTGGAGCTGCAGGTGCTGAAGAGCGAGCTTAAAGCTTTCTTGAAGCTCGCCGTTAATGGCGCTAGGGACCTGTTGATCTGAAACATGAAGAACGACCTTTCAGCCCTGTCAAATGAGTTCAGTAGCTCCGTCATGGGACGGTGAACATGGTGGTGTGCGTGATGTAGCTTGAGGATGCGTGGAGGTGGCTGGCAAAGTCGAAATTGGATGGAGGAACGTGGGTTGTTCGGGGGCGTGTTTAGGTGAGCGATGGAGCGAATAGGAGAGGGGTTTGATTGATGGAGTCATGGAAAAGCTTATGAGGTGGTTGGCGAGGCAGATGGAGGGGTGTAGCGATGGGGGCACCTCGCCGAAGGGATTGCCGAAGACGGAGGAGATGAGGGTGGTTGACGGCGTCGAGGGTCTTTTGGGGTTTTTGGGGATAGGAAATTAACCTAAAAGAACTAAGGATCTAATCTAACCCTAATTTAATAGACGAAAGGGGGAGGACAACACGAGTGTTGGTAGGTCGGAGCTGGGGAAGAAAGCGCTCCGGTGGGGTTGGACGGCGAGGAAAAGGGGAGGATGGCCCTAGATTTGGCATACCAGGCACGGACGAAGGAGACGAAGATAATGGCACTCCCAATTTGGCTGTTGGGAGGCCGAAGAGTGACAGAGGGAGGAGCTCGCCAGAGCTAAGGCGGAGCAGGGCCGGAGGTGGAGTTTTGAAGAGGTTTTTGGCCCCAAACCTTGCTGAGAAGAACGGGTAGGCCTTGGGGATCGTTATATAGGCCTTAGGGAGAGGTTAGAGGTTAGGAAGTAAGCTTCCCACGCTTGGAAGGCTGACCGGAGTTGGAAACCCAACTCTTTGAAGGATTCGCATGAAGATTTGGGTGATTTTTCGACTTCGGATCTGGCTAAAAAGGAAGCTAATTTCTTGACGAATTCCCCTTTCAAATCTGAGAAGGATTCGTCAAGAAATCAAAGAGATTTTGGCAAATGAAGCTTGCCGGAGTTGTAGGATTAGGATTCTAGGGTGGTAGGGACCTATTTGAAGAATACATAGAAGATGGGGGGCTTTTTGTGAGGAATTCAAAAGCTGAGGGGTTATTTGGGAGATTAAGAATCAGACTTGGACTAAAATGCAAAGTAGGTCGAAATGATCTCAGATTTGGCCCAAATTTTGATACAAATCTAATTTCGACCTAAGAAATGTAATGAAGAAGTTGGATTTTTGTTTTGACCTCGTTTGACTGGGTAATTGATGCAAAAACCTAAATTACGGTATAGGCCTGTCTGTGATTCTGTTTTAGGTCAAGATAGGTTCTGATGGTCAAATTGAAGATGCCAAACCCTAGAGAATATTTTTATATGAATTTTAGAGTGATTATGTGAATTTTATCTTAATCGAAACCTCAATAGATTAAGCGAGTCTATTTTTAGGATTTCAGATGTCATTTAATTTTCGAAACGCGCAAAAACCCATTGCTGTCTGCAAGGACCCACTTGCTAGACCATTTGACCTTTGATTAACCCCTGAAAAATCCTATGATTGTTTTGCAATTGAGATATGCTGTTAAAACTGTAATTTTACCCCTGTTTTACTGTATTTCTCTAGGAATGGATTTGCAATGAATTATGGTTCTCTGGCTATTATGTAGGAGCATTTAATGATGGAATATGACTAAATAAAGCTAGATATGGATGATGATGACGTTATCATCAGTTGCAGACATAGGTTTCCCTGATTTCTAACTCTACCCTAAGGTTTTTTGATTCCAGAGATTAAAGCATCCGTGCATATGCATTGGTCTGATTTATTTGATGTTGGTATGATTGTCAACCTAGAAAGAGAGTAAGAAGGATTTTTTTTCTTTTTTTTTTTAATATATATATTTTTGTTTGATTCCTCTAAGTCTAACCTTGGATCAGCTATCAACACGGTTTGTGTCGGATTCATTGTTGCCATCACCGAACCTCGAAGGGTGCCTGGCTTTCGATGCTTCAAGATAGCACCACCCATAGCGACCTCAAGAACTCTTGGAAATCGACACTTCGAAATAGTATCGCCCATAGATTTCTTAAGCGAATTCAGGCTTGTGGCAATCGGCACTTCGGGATAGGGCCGCCCATGGTACCTAAACTGCACAATGTGCTTACATGCCCCTAGTAGGATAGATATCCTAAGAGAAGCGCCGAGGACATGACATGTTATCATCGCATCATCAAGGCGAGTATATACTCCACCTCTTCTGCGGCAGGAACTCGTCCAATCAAATTGTGTTTTCAAGCTTCTCCTAAATCAGAACTAAGAGAAGCAAATTTTATTTAAGAAATTAAGGTGATCATTACTTATACAAGACCAAGTGTATGTGAGATGTGGATGCTTAAGTTACGAGGACCCGCAAACCAAAAGGTAGAAAAAGACACCAGGTACTACCCATCCTCTAACTCAATCCCTAGCTTTTCTTCCTCAACCTCTTAAGGAATGGTCCGCAGCTTAACTCCTACTTAAGTTTTTAAGTCCACAAAGGACCCTAAGGGTCTAAAGTTAGTAGCTCAACTTAGCTTCTAAAGTCAAACACCTAGAGTCAACTTAGTCTAACCTAAAGTTCTGGTCTTATGCCTAAGAATGTAGGGTCCAACCAGTTAAGCTCAATACTACAATTTTTTTTTTTGAATCAATGCAAATGTATGCAATGCATAATGCTTTAACTAAATGCATGAATGCACTATGTATAAATGCTATGTATATCCCCAAGTACACCCCCCCATGCCTAAAATATGCAATGTCCCAATTGCATAGAAGGATATTACCTGGGTCAGAGTTGAGCTACCGTTATTTTGTTGGCAGCCGAGTAACCAAAGAACATGCAAATCAGGTTCAAGGATGATAGAAATAGGCCCTAAAAATGAGTAAAGTAATGTTGGCCTAGAAAATAGGTAACCTAGGATGTTGGCGAGTTGATGATGAATCCCAATAGCAAATGCTCGCCCAACCAGGATGGGAATGAAATCGTCCTAGGTCACCAGAGGAGGTTCTAAATAATAAACGGGAATAATAACCTGCATAGGGGTAGGGGGAGGATGACAAGGATCCTCCAAAAGGAATGGGGAAGGAATGGTGCAGAGATAAACCCCTAGGGTAATGGACTGACCATAGAAAGCATCAATCCATACCCGATACCCCATTATAGGAAATATTGGTCTGTTAAGCCCCCGGTCAAAATAATAGTGAGCATGTCTTTAAGCCAAGGATCGTCTAGGGTGTCCAAGTTTCGAGGTTACGGGATGGTCATAAGATATAGGTTGGGTTTAGTTGGCTCGGTGTCCATCCCTAACAATCTTTCCAATTCCTCAATTACATCCCTAGAATCCCTTGTACTATCACAAGTATCTACTTGCACTTCATTAGTGATCATTTCAACATATGGAGTCAAAATTTCACCTTCAAACATAGGTGAATCAAAGGACTCTGAATCAAATGAAGGCAAATTGGAAGCAACAAATTTAGGGATTACCCTATCAATCTCATCCTCGGTTTCTTGTTCATTACTAAAATCTTCCCTGGAGTCTATATGTGAATCCACATTAATCTCAGAAGTTGCTTCCATGTTTTCCATTATTTCATGATAAGGAGGGATATCATAAATAGATGTGCTAAGAAAACCTAATTTGGTCAAATTTGTGACATCCTCGGCAGCTAATTCTTCAAATAAGACATAATCACCCTTGGTGTCACTCCAAATCTTGAATGTAGGTTCCTCATATAATTCATCCTTCTCCTCATCATATAATTCATCATGTACCCAAGGTCTAGAATCATCTAAAATCCCAACAGGTCCCCTAGGGCACTCTATCTGGGGTAAATGGTTCACACTGGTAACATTGGACTCCTCAGATAGGTGAATTTTTTCAGGGTTAGGTTCCCTAAGGGTGGGCTTGAGTTCCATCTTGTGATCAGAAGGGAGGGTGGGATTAACAACATGATTTCGACCCACTTCATCAAATGTCACGAAAATACTGTCATCTGGGTCGAGGTCTTCCAATGGTACCATCATTCCCTTCTTTTGACTCCAATATAATTCAGGTGGATACTCAACATGATTATCATCTTCCTCAGGTTGCCACCTTTCTTCATCCAATGTATAGCTACCTTCATACATATTTTCCTCCTACTTAAGACATGGACCTCTGAAGGAAGTGTCAACCAGCGGGGAGGTTTCAAAATCAATCCTCAAAAAGTAGCTATTCTCCCTTACATAATCCCCAAAATTCCCCTCCAACTTAGGGTGTGTCTCTCCCACAGGAGATGCATCTAGCGTAGAGGGGTGCACGTCATCCTCAATGGGGTTGATTGGGTGACTAATTTCTTCTTTTCCTTGTTAGCCTACTCTTGAAGATTCTCCTAATAATTCAATCATTTCGTCTTGCATTTTCTATATTTCCAACTTCAAGGAGGAGAGGTCATCATTACTATCAGGAGAGAAGTCAGGCTCAGGCTTATAGTTCCTAGAAGTTTCTATCCAACCATTATAATCATTTAGGGAGGGTGGGTTGGGCATTTCTATGTTGTATGGGATATTGGGCAAGGCAAATCCTGCTCTTAGGTTCTGCTCACTAATTTGGGGCTTACCATGCCAATACTCCTATAATAGGAGTAAAAAGGATCCCACTGGTTGTCATTTTGTCCATCAAAAGATGGACCATCTCTGCGTATGGGATCGAAGATTTCAGAGTGGGGGTAAGGGTGTGAGCAAGTTGTGAAAGGATGAAAATCAACGTGGTTCATTCTTAACTCACACCACAATCAGATTCCTCCCAAGCAAACACAATTCAAAAGGACCTGTTAAGTCTTTACAGGTTTAGGCTTTTGACTTTAATTCATATTGTAGGTGACAAAGCAAGTTGCCTAATCAATTACGAGTCTATTGTCAACCTACTAAATGCCTAAAAAGACCTAGTTGGAGCTTAGGTGCTCTTCCCTAAAGCTCAAATGGTAGAGCAACTCCAAACATGGAAGATCAAGGGATGCAAGTAGGCCTAAGCCTTCCTTTGAAGCTTTGCTTTCGCGATGCTTCTTAACTACCCCCAAAAATCCGTGACAGGGTATCCCCTTCTTTGGAGTTACAAAACCTTTGATCTCAAGTTCTGAACACTTCAAAATCCAACGGTAGGAGGGCTCTTGTCCTAGTAGTTCCAAGACCTAGGAGTGTCTAAATGAGTGCTTTGGTGCAACAAAATAGCAAAGTGTGCATACACTGAAAAAACTATTTTTGAAACACACGCAAGTTTTCAGCTCAAGTTCTTGGTTTTTAGTATTCCTCCTTTACTTAAAGTTTTTTTTTTAAGAAAATATGTGACAACTTGTTAGACCTTTTCAATTCAATTAGGTTGTCTTGCAATTAAATCTAGATGCAAATGCATGAACAATATAAAATGCAAGGAAAAGAAAACATACCTTGCCTCCAACAATCTTCAATGAGATGCATGCAAATGCAAGCAAAATAAACCTAGAGGCTACTCATTCACACCTAAACGGTCGTCCAAAGGCAGGTAGCTTCTAGCAGGTAGCTCGTGCTTTTTTATTTTTTTTTAGCTACTTATGCACAAACAAATAAAGGATAAACAACCCACAAAAGAAAACATAGATCTAAAGAAAAGGGAATAGACTCCCGAAAAATTACCCAACACGGGCTTAAAAGAAAATCGAGGAACAAACCCCTAAAATGTACCCCAGAATAAGAGTCCCAAATAATGAATGCAAGAAATCCTAAAGTCTAATTTTATCTAAATGCAAAAGTACAGAATAAAGATGATCTCTTTTTCTTTTTTCCAAAATTCTTCTCTTCAAGTTGGTGGCGTCAAGGTCCAACAAGATGTGAAGCTCAGTCTCTCCTCCAAGTGGTGGAAACAAGGTCCACCACGGCATTGTTGAGGTCGATGCAACAACTTGTATGTAATATGCGTACCTCACGCCAAATCAAATAAAACAAGTTAAATATGCCACAATTTAAATCAACATAAACAAATAAATAATTGCGAGTTTATTAGGCCTGTTGCCTCCCCAGCAACGGCACAATTTTTGACCGCGTTATTTTAGTTTTCAAAAATATAAATCAAGATCGTTGCAGTTTAGAAATCAAGTGGCGAATAACGCAAATCAAAACTAATTAAATAAACCACTTACAAAGGAGCGAGTCGTATCCACAGGGAGCCAATAACCTATTTAAACTCGTATAGGTTAAAAATAGATGTTCACAATAAATTTCGTCAAGAAACTGAGTCAAAATCACTTTCAGATTAAGTAAACAAGAGCTAATGCTGAAATAGCAATTATGCACATTTGAAGGATTTATTTTGCAATGTGGCACAATAAAATACTAATAAAATCTCATAATGGCAAAAGATGTAATTATTAATTGGGGAAGAAACAGGGGATTGCTTCTCTTTCTTCGTCATGCATGGGAAGAGGAACGGCGGCCGGCGAGGCTCTGGGGGAAGGTCGAGTGGGTTGAGCCGCTTCCAATGGTGGCAGTCTCGTGGCCAATGGTGGCTGGAGGAGAGAAGCGACGGTGGTGGCTGTTGCTACTGCTTCTGTGCGCGGAGGCGCAGCGTTGCTGAAGGGCTACACATGCGCATGGAGGATGCACGGGTGCGCACAGGCGAAGCTACTGGAGGACACGTGCTCTGTAGTGCGCGTGGGTGCCCTGCTAGCTACACGTGGGCTAGAGGTGAGGAGGATGCAAGGAGGATGCACGCGCTACCCGCTGCGTGAGCTGGAGGTGTGCGCAGGCGACAAGAGCGGTGCTGCACGCTGGGAATGCCATTGATGGAAGTGGCGATGGCGTGCGCGAAGATGGCAAGGATGGTAGCGAGGAGGCACGGGTGGTGTGCACAGAGGTTGTGCGGGCAGTCTAGTCAGGCAGGCGGAGGGCTTATGCGTGGAGGTCACGCGCAGGCTACACATGTTGCTGCAGCTGCTGCATGAGCGCGTGGAGGAGATGCTCATGCGCTGTGGGCGGAGGCTGCAGAGGTGCTGTGCGAAGAGGCATGGCGCACGCGGGGTGGTCGGGTAGGCGAAGGGGGTAGCGGCTGGTGGATCTGTTTGAAGATATTGGGTTTGTTGGTGGAAGAGAAACAGAGGAAAAGAAAGAAGAAGATGGTGTTGGTGGTGCGTGGACAAAGAAGGTGATATAGTGGTTGCATGGTGATGGTTGTGTGGCCGTCGGAGATGCACGCGCACAGTGATGGTCGAGCTCGCCGAATTGGCACGACAGTCCGTCACCCTGTCGGCCAACGGTGTGGCGATGCTCGACCTTAGAGACACACGGTGGTGGTGATGGAGGTGAGCTCGAAGCTCTTCACGGTGGTGGAGTCAGGGTAGAGTCCCCCTCTCTTGTAGCCGTCTGCATGGATTTGAAATGGAGAGGCAGGAGTAGATCCGCTTCTCACGTCCATTAAGGAGGTATGGCTGAAGGAGGAGAGGCGAAGCCATTCTTGCGAAAAAGAAGATGAGAAATATAATAAACATTGGGTTATTTATAGACAAAGCCTTATAAAATATCCAATTGCATGTATTATGTATAATTCCCACTAAATGCAAACTAAATTAAAAGCTATGCATGCTAAGACCTAATTTACAAAAAAATGCGATGCATGAAACAAATCTATAATTAATGTATTTATATACTAATAAATCCTAAACACATGTTAAAATTTACTTAATGTCTAGGCATTTAAATACCTAAATAGCCCACAAATATGGGCTAATCAGTTACACCTACCATTTTCCATCAAATTTTGATCCCCATCTTTATACCACTCAACTTTCCAGGGATCCAGAAGAAGACCCTTTTTATGCGGGCATCCAAGTGTCCAACTACTTACATGATCATTCATCTTCCGTGCATACCTTCACGCCAAGTTGAATGGCGTAAAAGATAGCACCCGATGAGAGGTAACCCATCATTTTTTCCTGCTTTTCTTTTCTCTTTCTTTTTACAGGTTTTGACTATCCTAAACCCGATCGCCTTTCACTATGGTGATCCCTTTTCCCTCCTAATGCAAGAGGACATTGCATATCATAAGCATTGGGGGTGTTTTTAAATTTTGATAATCGATTTAGGATTTTCAAAACCTAAAAGCATGAATTTTTCTTTAGTCATTTTGTTTTATTTTCCTGCATAAATACATAATAAATAAATAAATAAAAATGTTGAAAACTTTTTGAGGAAAATTTTGAAATCGGGACTAAGGTTGAAAACTTACTTCGTGGTACAATGGGATTTTATCTTTAACAAACTAAGGATAAGGATATGGATCCGATCATTAGAATTTCAGGATCTACCTTTAGACTAGATCAAATATCCTTCTCTAAAATTTCACCTGAACTCATGATAGTCCAGGTGACTTGACCCTCTTTTGTAATATGGAAAGTATCTGATTTAGTTTCTTATTCAAAAACTTACATCTCGTGCAAAACTTCTTGTGTCAAATTTCATACACAAGCCAACACCTAAAAATAATTAAAATTTGGAAAACCCCTTTTGTTTGGCCTTAGTAAAAGTCTGAAGCAGATCATTGGTTTAAGTTCCTACCACTGAGAAAGAGGAAAATGCCTCCTTTGAGGACGCGATGTCAACATGTTACCACCTCGACGCTGCTCTATATCTATATTGCATATCTTTAGATGGAGCATTAAAGAGTGTTTTTGCAGCTCAAGTGTCTTGGACGATGCTCTACCTGTAGTGTCGGAGCAAGAGATTAAGTTTGCTTGGAGCGCCCCTTTGCACTGCATTGTGTTTTGGGGTTGTGAGCTCCTGGGTGGTGTTATGGATAGTGCTATCTCGAAGTACTAGCACCAGAGTCCCCTCAAGGATTGGTAACTGGAATAATGATCCCGACACATTTGTTGTAAGAGTAAGCTAAAAATAAGCATTAGCGAGACAAAAAAGAAGTTTTAAACCAAAAACACACCCTTATAAATGTTGGCTTTTCACAAGCACAGACACAAGGTTTTAAAGGTTATTGCAAGTTGCGAATTAGATTCAAGAGCTAGAAAAATCCTAAATACAAAAATTTTGAGTCATCTGAATTAACAAGGGGTTAATCTATGAATTTTTTGGAGGATATATTGATCTCGTTTTTGTCTAATTTTTTGATCTGAAAACGAATCCCGATGTTTATTTTTAACAAATCCTGTACCTCTTATGTTTGGATCAACCAACATCTTATAATCTCTTTCTTCTCAAAAATTTTAAAAAATAGATTTTCCTAAAATTCCATTTTGTAGAAATTAAAGTTTTACTAATAGACTGGCAAAAGATAAGCATGAGAGAGTGATAAACGCCAGTTTATCATCATTCTTATGCATTAAAACAAACCTAGCTCTTAGGAATTTAACTCCGCAAACGGGTTTTTGGGCTACATTAGGCATGAATTAGGTTAGGCATGCATTATACTTTTTATTGTCTTTTTAATGCGTTTATTTGAGTGTTAGGGTTAATCAGATTGTCAGATCCCCAGAAACCTAGCACTCAGGAAGGCAACTAGTGAAGGAGAAGCCCAAACTAGCTGGAACTCAACTTGATCCAGCTCACCATAGCTGGATTTCAGCTCACTTGAACTAGGGTTAGCTCATCCTAGCTCCATTTAGCTTATCTCAGCTGAATGGCAGCTCAAGAGAGCTCATCTTAGCTCACCTTAGCTTAAGTCAGCTCAGATCCAACTCAACTTAGCTGAGTCTAGCTCATCTCAGCTCCCATTAGCTCACTGAGAGCTCTAGCTAGCTCAGCTGAGTTGATTAGAGTTCACCTTAGCTTAAGACCAGCTACATCCAGCCCTACACAACTCCAGCTAGCTGAAGATGACTTCATTTTAGCTCAGGAAACTCAAGTCCAGCTCTCGGGGATTTAGATCTAAGCTACCTTAGCTACTCCAACTAGTTAGGTCATCCCCGGGAATATCAGACCTAGCTTATTTACCTTGGCTTAGCAGCTAGTAAAGAACTACCAAGCTAAGCCAGCTAAAGTAGCTCCAAGCCACCTTCTTCACTAGCTACCAGCCCCAATTCAAGTCCAAACAACTTCCTCCAGCTCCTAGCCTATAAACCCTAGCTTCAGATGCCTGCTCCTCTACACTACTACTAGCTAAGCCAGCTTAGCTAAGCTCCAGCTCCCTTGCCATCCACCACCCTAAAATCCTACCTAACTAGCTCCACCAACTAAGCCCACCTAAGACCACCTAAGCTAGCTCCACCCCTACTCCATTTGGCGCCAACCTACTCACCACTCTTCACCCCTCAACCACCACCAAAAGGCACCAAAAAGTTGGCGCCAAAACCACCCTAACTACCCCTTTCTTTGGCGTCAACTTCACCTCCCATCTCATCCCTACACGTACCCCTTCCAAGCCACATCCACCATCCACATACCCCCCCTTCTAGAACCTTAAGTTGGCGCCACCTAACCCTCCTTATAGAACCTTATTTTGGCACCAACTTAAGGGACACCAACACCATAACTAACCCCCTTTGTATCCCCTCACTTGGCGCCAAACCTTAATAGCCCTAGGATCTACTAACTACCCTAAAATCCCATCCTAGCCATCCATTCCAAGAGCCACCTATACCCCCCATCCTACTTAATAAAAAGACCCTTAACCACCACCATTTTCCCCATCCTCCATTAGTGTTAACTCTACCCTATACCCACCTACAAGTCACAGCAAAGGAAGGAGAAGAAGAGAAGAAGATTAAGCGGTCATCCTACTTGCCCCCTTGGTGCCTTCTTCCCCTTCTCTCTTCTTCCTTGTGCCACGCCAAGAAGGAGACTCTCTTCAACTTGGAGGATGGCCAGGAATTGGAGAAGGGTGGTGCACGCCCACCCTTGGAGGAGCCATTAAGGTGGAAGCCATCCACCTTAAGGAGAAAAGGCACGCCCCCTACTTTAGGGCTTGCCAGGAGGAGACTACTTGGAGGAGTTATTCAAGAGAAGGAGCCCTTTTTAACAGTGGGAGCAGCCGTAGTTGGAGCAAGAGCTTCACCATCTTCACCATCATCATCCAGGATTTTTATTTCATTTGCTTTGTAGTTTTATTTTTTATCATAGAAGCTTTCCTTTCCAAGTGTAGAACAAAAATCCAGTTTCTATAAATTTGCTTTTCTAAATTTGTGCACCTTGTTCTCTACTTTAGTTTTGTTTTAGCATTTTTACACCCTCTTCCCAATTATCCTAAGCCTTCACTTGCCTAGGGTGAGTTTGAGAAGAGGTCATTCTTGCCACTTAGTTGCTAAAATAGGATTAGTCTTTTTCCCGTCATCAACTCTGCGTATTGCTGTTATTTCAAAACAACAAAAATTATATATTTGAAAATACCAAAAGGAAAGGTGATTTCCGCATTTTGAAGTAAGAGATGTATTTTGCAAACATTTGGCCTCCTTGGACGACCCTAGATACTTCCCAGCCGACTTGATAGTGATCCACATGGAGGACTTTGGCGTGATCTTGGGGATGGATTGGTTGTCCTTGTACCACGCCTTGGTGGATTGCTTTGAGAAGAAGATTATCTTCTCCATTCTCGAGTTGCCTCCATTTGAGTTCCATGTCCAGCCCGTGGATGGGGGATTCAGGTGCATTTCCGTGCTTCGGGTAGTGAAGTTGTTGAACCAAGGGTGTGTGGACTACCTGGCTTGTGTCACAATGGAGTCTAGTCCAGGAGTCAACCTGCAAAGCGTTCCAATGGTCTGTGAGTACCCAGATGTCTTTCCAAAGGAGTTGCCGGGATTGCCACCTGAGCGAAAGATCAAGTTTGATATCTCGTTGATACTAGAGACTAGCTCCATCTCTACTGTGTCATATAGGATGGCACCACTTGAGCTGAGAGAGCTCAAATCCTAATTATAGGACTTGTTGGAAAAGTGCTTTATGAGGCCTAGTGCATCCCTTTGGGGGGCGCCGGTATTATTTGTGAAGAAGGAAGTCACGCTCAGGCTTTGTATTGATTATAGATATGCCCATGATTGCTGTGCAATCACCCATCTCCTAAGCAACTGACTCGGGAGATTATCTCTCTCCCCCTCTCTTTTATCATTTAATTCTGCTTTTTAGTTTAGTTAGTTTTATTTCAAGCATGTCTATTGTAGTAATTATTTCTTTCTCTCATTCTCTCTCTCTTCATTTTTATTCTAATTGTGAACATTTTATTTGTAATAAAATTTCCATTACCTTGCATTTGTTCTGCATATTTTGCAATCACATTATTACATATCATTTTTCTATCGCTCCACAGTCACCCACTATCACACACATTTCTCTACCCTATTTTTATTTCCAAAATTCTATAAAAATCACAAAATTGAAAAAAAATAAAAAATAAATAAACGAAATGCGGATTTTCGAGCGTCACCTCCCCATGTTAGATCCGAACTCACCTCCAATTGTTTATCTAATCACGGATTTTCTCACGTACTACGACATAGTTTCCAAACGTTAATTCCTTCGTAATTTTTCGACGATCAGTTTGGCACCATTGTCGGGGAGGCAACAGACTCTGATTTTTCACATTTGCTCACATTTACTTATCTTTTGACTCACTTTTCTTTAATTTGATGTGTTGTAGTGATAAACGCAAGTTTATCATCATTCTTATGCATTAAAATAAACCTAACACTTAGGATTTTGCTTCGCAAATAGGATTTTGGGTTGCATTTAGGCATAAATTAGGTTAGGCATGCATTTTACTTTTTATTGTCTTTTTGATATGTTTTTGTGAGTGTTAGAGATATACAAATTGACAGATCCCTAGAACCCTAGCACTCAGGAAAGCAACTGGTGAAGGAGAAACCTAAACCAGCTGGAACTCAGCTTTATCCAGCTCACCATAGCTGGAATCCAGCTCACTTGAACTAGGGTTAGTTCATCCTAGCTTCATTCAGCTCATCTCAGCTGAATGGTAGCTCAAGAGAGCTCATCTCAGCTCACCTTAGCTCAAGTCAGCTCAGATCCATCTCAACTTAGCTGAGTCTAGCTCATCTCAGCTCCTATCAATTCACTGGGAGCTTTAGCTAGCTCAGCTAAGCTGACTGGAGTTCACCTCAGCTCAGGACCAGCTACATCTAGCTTTATTCAACTCTAGCCAGCTAAAGATGACTTCATCTTAGCTCAAGAAGCTCAAGTCCAGCTCCCGGGGACTCAGCTTAGCTCAACTTAGTTGAGCTAAGCTATCTTAGCTACCTCAACTAGCTAGGTCCTCCCCGGGAGCATCAGACCCAGCTCACCTCAGCTCATTTCAGTAGAAGCCAACTTGCTTTAGTTTGGATTAGCAGCTAGCAAAGAACTAGCAAGCTAAGCTAGCTAAAGTAGCTCCACGCCACCCTCTTCAACAACTGCCAGCTCCTCCCCTCAAACCCTAGCTCCAATTGCCTCCTCCTCTACCCTACTACTAGCTAAGCTCCAGCTCCCTTGGCCATCCACCACTCTAATACCCTACCTAATTAGCTCCACCAACTAAATCCTACCTAAGCCCACCTAAGCTAGCTCCACCCTACTCCTTTTGGCTCCACCACCTAGCCACCTTTTCACCCCATCACCACCACCAAAAGGGACCAATTTTGGCACCAAAAACTACCATAACCACCCCTCCCTTTTGTCACCAAAACACCCTCACATCATGGCCCTACACCTACCCCCTCAAAGCCACATCCACCATCCACATACCCCCCTTCTAGAACCCTACCTTGGCACCACCTAATCCCCCTTCTAGAAGGCCATTTTGGTGCCAACTTCAAGGGACACAACCACCCATAACTACCACCTATGTGACCCTTGGGTTGGCACTAATCATCCTTAGCCCGAGGATCTACTAACTACCCTTAAATCCCATCCTAGCCATCCATTCCAAGAGCCACCTATACCCCCCCATCCTACTCTATAAAAAGATCCTTAACCACCACCATTTTTCCTATCCTCCATTAGCATATTTTCTACCCTATATCCACCTACATCTCACGACCAAGAAGAAGGAGTGAAGAAGATTAAGGGGGCATCGTACCCGCCTCCTTGGTGCCTTCTTCCCCTTTTCTCTTCTTCTTGTGCCACGCCATGGAGGGGGAGCATTCCACTAGGAGGATGACCAGGCAATTGGAGGAGGAAGGCTGGTGCACATCCACCCATGGGAGAAGCATAGGCACGCCCCTCTTTAGGCCTTGCCTTGGAAGACATCATCTTGGCAGAGCTTTGCAAGGAAGGAGTTGGAAAGCCCCTTTTTAAGCCCAGAAGCCACTGAGCTTGGAGCAAGAAGCCTCTCATCTTCACCATCATTACAAGAGGATTGGTGTTTTTGTCATTTTTTTTGTAGTTTTTCTAGTAGTAGAAAGCATTCCTCTACTAGGGTTTTCGTGTAAACAATCTTCCTTGTTAAATCAAGTTACTTTCTTTACAATTCTTTTGTTGCATTTGTTTTCTCTCTCTAGCACTCTTCACTCCCTCTCCCTAATTACTCTAGGCCTCCACGTGCCTAGGGTGAGCTTAGGGAGAGGAATTAATTGTCACTTAGGTTTTAGCTTAGTGATTGTAGGTGTTAGTTGCTTCCCGCCAACAACTCGCATATTCATCGTTATTTCAAAACACAAAAAAAATATAAATTTAAAAACACCAGAAAGAAAGTTTATTTCCATTTTCAAGTAACAGACATTTTGCAAACATTTAGCCTCCTTGGACGACCCTAGATACTTTCCTATTTAGGTTTTATAAAATTAAAAGTGACTCAATTTTTGTGCGTTACAACGATAAAACCCTAATTTTACAAACCGCGCAAAAATCCGTATCACTTTTTGGTACCATTACCGAGGAGGCACGACTTTGCATTCATTTATTTCCCTTACTTATTAAGTGGATCTCACCACCTTTTCTCTTTCTCTATTGTGTGTAGGAACTACAGGAAGAAGGCGGGATTTTGGAAGCGAGAGCTAAAAGTCCCTTTTCTTCCCTAAGATTTCAGGTTGGTTCCTCTTTTCTGGTCACATAAATCATTAAAACTACCAAAAAATTATTAAACTTGGCTTTCAGGATCCTAAACAAGTCAATTAAGTGAAGTGGTGCAAATTAAAGCCCATTGTTCGCTTGTTTGCATCATTTAACACCACTTCACTTCAAGTGTTGGTGTTCTAATTTTCGGGTCCAGACTTTTGTCTGGACTTCAAAAATCAATTCCCAACACCACAGGCCTCCTAAAATCTTAAAATTTCATCCAACGATTCCAATTCAAGTAAGGAATATTGTTCCAAATTTTAGAACAATTGGATCTGTATAAAATTTTTAAAAATCCGTGTACTGTAGAGGGTTCATCTCCTTTAATCTTCTTATTTTGCTACTATCCACGAATTTTAGGAATTTTTATGCTCATCCAATTTTTGCGAAATTTAGTTTTCTGAAATCCTTGTGAAATTCTACACATCATATAAAATCATAAAAATTATCTGAGGCCAGTGGTGGTATTGAAAAGTCCAAAATACCCTTAGGTATCATTTCTGAACTTCGACACCAGCATAAAGAAAAATTCCAAAAAAATATTAAACAAATTTCTAAAATCACAAAAAAATATTTTTTGGAATCCTTGTTTGATTTTCCTTACAGTAGTGGTGTTTTTTGCATTGTTTGGATTACTACTTAAACTGAAAGGTTAAAAGCAAACTCATTGGTAGTAAAATTTCTGTATTATAATTCAAGTGTTAGGGTTTTCTTTTCATTTCTAAAGACCAACAACTTAAAGGAAGTTGATCTTCATTAACACAACTTATTTTTCCTTTGTTTGTTGAATCTCAAACTTGTTTGAAACCTTAAAAAGAAAATCCTAAAATACATTAAGCTAAATCAAATTCTAAAAGTAGAAAAACAAACAAAAATTGTGTGACAACTTATTTGCTATTAGAATCACCTTCCAATTCATGCACACACCATAAAAATTGAAATAACAGGGCATTACCCAAATCAACGCCCTCTACATTCCGTGTGCACTTTAGTCTCCTAGACCTAACTAAAAATTGTAGCAATTTGACCCCTAAGGATTCAACTTAGGCTTGCAATATAGGTCATAAGTTTTCTCTAGTTAATACCAATTCTATCATCTATATTTGGTGTCAGGCTGAGGGGCCGTGTTAAACGACTAGGAGTGGGTTTGCACAAGCCCCTGGGGATTTTCCTAGGAGATGCTTGGGCCTAGACCTCCCTTTATGCAATTTGGCCAGATTTGTTGGTAGAACGTATATTCACTATTGATTTCTTATTTCCTAGGTAGATCAAGTCTTAGGTTAACTTTTTAGGAAGTCACATTTAAGTTAGGTTTAAAATTTTATTTGATTGATTGCACACTTTCTCTTACCTCCATCTCTTCTCCTCCCCTCCCAGTGCAAAAAGATCACTTTTTCTATCTTCTTCTAAGAAAATGGGAAATCAACAAAACATGTCCACTAACCCTTCCACTTTCACCTCTAATCCCACTTCTAATCCTAATTTTGACCCTTCCACCCAAAACCCCCCCACCTTTGACTTCCCACATTTGAAGCTTCCTAATGCTGATTTGCCTCAATCACAACATCAAGTCCCCCAACCTGATCTCTACACCTTGATGGCTGAGCAGATTGCTCAACTTAATGCCAACCAACAAGTGTTGATTAGGAATATCCAAAACCTAGCCAACTAAAGGCCAAACCCACCACCCTGTCAGCAGCCTATCGTTTCTCAAAAAGATTTTTATGATCCTTCCTATTATTAGGAACGATCAGGGGTGGTTATACCTGCAGGGGACATCGAGATCAAGCCAGCGATTCTGAACCTAATTAAACATTTCCATGGCTTTCCTAAGGAAGACCCATTTAGCCATGTTCAAAGCTAACTCTTCTTGCACAAACAACCTATTCTCGAAATGTGCAAGAAGACCTATGGCTAATGCGGCTATTTTCATTATTTCTCAAAGATAAGGCCGCTTACTGGTTCAGGACCACTGGCCGACCCATCACAACTTGGCCTCAGCTTAAGAGTTCCTTCCTCAAGAAATTCTTTCCCATAGGTCGTACTAATTCCCTGAGAAGATCTATTACGACCTTTCAACAAAAATCTGGCAAGACTTTCCAAGATTCTTGGGAAAGATTTCAAGATCTCCTAAGAAGTTGCCCGCTGACAGGAGGTGGTTCTTGCACGTGTTTTGAAAACAAAGATCTCGTCGTAGTTTAGTGCACGAAAACGCTCGTCAAAAATAATTTATAAAATAACGGGACTTGAGTCCTGGTCGTTCATCTCTGGGAGACATGTAGAAAATGCAGATTTGAATTCGATTTAGCTTACTCTACTTATTTTGAAATGCATGCCTATTTACAATAATTCGTATTGATACATGACATGCTTAGTTGCAAGAGAATACAAATTTCACGCATGCAACTTTAATCACAAGGAAATATGGCAATCAGCTCATGGTGATTTTCACACATAGACATAGAGATATATAAAAGATGATTTCATTGATTGCATCATAGTGGCTACAGAGTGAAGCTCGTGAAAAGCTTGTATAGGAAAGCTTAAAAGCAATAAACTAGCTAATAGAAAACGACTGCATACATGAATTTATGAGGGGATTATGCATGCATCATTGAAGGAGAATATGGAGCTACACTACTAAGCAGTAATAAAGCATTAATCAACGAAGAACTATGCTACTTATCTAGCTAACAGAATGAAGGGCATTCAGAGGTAGCTCCGATGGCCTTTGACTTGGTTGAGAGGAGGAGGGGCGGCCATGGTGCTTAGGCTGGCCCTTGGAGAGAGGTTGGAGGTGATCTAGGCCTGGCGTGGAGGTGATGAGGATGCCATGGTGTGCTCGTGGAGATGGAGGTGCAGTAATGGAGGTGGAATGAAGCTAAAACTAGATGAAAGGCTAGATGGGTGCAAATGGCCACCCAAAGGTCCTTTAAGTAGACCCAAGGGAGCCTCTCTAGAGAAGTGTGGAACTCTCTAGAGAGGCCTATGGTGGGAGCTCGTGGGAGAGTGAGAGAAAGCATGAATGGGTGAATTTTAGATCCACATTTGGTGGATCTAAAAATTGAATGCATCTTGGTTGCTATTTTTAGCAACCAAGGCAACAACACATGGTAGAGAGTTATAGAGAACTCTAGGCTATGTATTTTCGTGTAGAAGGTGTGTGTGGGTCGAAACCTAGGTGGCTAGGTTGATTAGGTTAGGTTCTAGTGGGTTTAGGTCAAGGTAGGTTTTAAATTAGGGCTGTAAACCCTAATTTATTAAAGTAAAAAGAAATTAAACTTGATATAAGTTTAATTGGATGTGTGAAACCCTAATTGAGAGTAAAACAACTCAATTAAGGTAGGTCTAGGTCAATTGAACTATCATTGAGTCCAATTGGACAGTGTGTGCCAAGATCAAGGCTCAATTGGACTCAATGAGTCCAATTGAATAGACTGATGGAATTGACTAAGATCCAAGTCAATTAGATTTAGTGAGGACTTAATTAGAACTTATAGGAAACTGAACACGATTTAATCATTTTTATATTGCGGTTGAATTACTTTAATAATTTGGTTAGTAACCGATAATACAAATGAATTGCATGAAACTAGCAAATTTTGGTTGTAAAAGTTGACAAATGAAAATTCTTGTTGTGAACTTTTATGAACTGCATACCATTTTAGTCCATCAGCCATGAAGTTACCTTACAACCCAATGCATGTTGAATAGTTTCCTGCGTTTCTCTTTTAGTTTATTATTAAGGAGATGGAGTTCTTGTCTAAGTTGAGGTACGGGAGAGGTTTCCCGAGTAATTTTTCGGTGAGTCCATGACACCCTAGTCTGTTCTTTTCAAGGTTGTTATGGACCACTTGCTTCTCGTCTCCCTTCACACTTACAAATTCGCTTGAGTTTCGGGGATGAAACTCTCTTTAAGGTTGTTATATCGTAACATCCCAAAATCCAGGTCCGAGTCATCTCAAAGTGGTTCCAGTCAATTCGAACTCGAAAACTCGATTGTGGTTCGGTGCTGATGTCAACACCTCCTTAAATTGCCAGAAAACACATATTTCGAGTCATCCTGTAGTCCAACGTTATCAAAAGGCTATGATGTAAGGTATCATTGAAATCCTATCGATGCATACTACACATTGGCACAATTTATTTTCGTTTTTGAGTATGTTCTGTTTAGTTAAAAGTCAGAAACGTCACTAGGTATTTTCGACCCTATTTTTGGTCTATGTGAACCGGATCCTACCCTGGTGCATGCAAGGATCCCAAGACAAGTGTGACAATTACCCCGAAGTCCTGTGCACATGGTTCAGAGTCATCGTGACCCTCCGGTGACATTAGGCATGTAGTCCCTCTCTTTCCAATGTGGTTTGTCTACATGGTGATTTTCTTTGCATATTATACCGTTTAGTGTGCATTCTTACCTCTTGCTAAGATTGGAATCCGTCTTCGTGTTTCTTACTATTTTGAGGTACTTGAATCTTAAATATAGATGTTGTAAATCAAGTTGGTAACTCGGATTATGACTAGTTAATTTCACTTAATTAACTATCAGTGATTTTTATGATTTAACGGATTATACAACAGTTATGCTTATTGGATATGGCCTTATCATAGCATGTGCAAACGACTTTAATATTTATCCTAGTTTATGAACACTTTATTGAAAAATAACTTAATTTTATTTGAAAGATTAAGAGTTAGTGATCATATGTACCTTGTTATTGCACGTATGAAATAAGATTCGTTTTCTATAAAATAAATTTTGTGATGTTCTTTATTAAATGGATAATATGGGACCACTGTTATAAACTCAGAAATACCTATGAATGAATAGGTTGAAAAGATGAGGATTTTTGTTAATCCTAGAACTAGTAAAAAAAATTACTAAGGATTTTCGGATCTATGTGAAACAAGTTCCGTTGAAATTGTAATTAGTAAATAATATGAACTAACCATCATAATATGGAAATTATCTGTAAACTGACAATATTAGATGTGGTATGAATACATGTTCATCCTGGACTTAAGGATGTGGAATTAGTAAACAGGACAAGATTTGATGGAAACAAAAGATACAGTTATCTAGAATGAATGTAGTAAGACGGATTTGTCGAGAATTAAAGAAATCAGATAATTGATTTTTAACCCCGCTACTCGCTAGATTTTGGTTGTAGCTTTGATCTTTTCAGACCGATTCCAGGGGCTAGTTAAAGAAGTTGCTGGCCTCCCTACAACTCTTTGATTAGGCTTAGCAGTCAACTGAGATCATGAATTGTAAGGCTCGAGGGTTGGAGTGGTTTCATTCTTGACCGATGGATGGGTCATTAGCTGTTTGTGGCTCAACGTACATAGCACAGGTACTTGTTCATATCATACGATGTAGCTGCCACCCCTTTTCGCAATGACCCCAAACTGATGGAGAGCAACGACTGGATGGGTATAAGCGATCTTCCTAACCAAGAGGGTAGCTTATACCAATCTTGCGCTGCAGGAAATTACACGAAATTATCTTATGCCCTGAGACGTCGATTGATAAATTGTGGACTATAATAAATTGGGCTTTCAATGTACGAAACGGAACCAGATAACAAGATGTCTAATAAATGAATTAATCAAAGCTATAGTACTCATTTTCTATTGTTCTCGGTTATTGTTACACTCTGTTGTTGTTGCTTCTACTTAGTTTTTACTGACATGATTTTGGATTCAATACTCAGATATACTTGGCAATTCGTAAGGTGACTTCAGCTGTGCATCTCCTTAAACATATATACTTATGTTCTGCGTTAAATTCTCTGGTCAGTATCTATTTATGTTCATTTAATTTATACAATATGATTTATTTGTTTGCTATATTTATATTTTATGATTATGTGTTGATGACTGCGATCTTGTGGGCAAGTTGTACTAGTGGTTAGCACACGGCAAACCTAGGTTTCGTCGCTTTGCAAAAATTTGCGTCGTCATACCACGCATATTGGGTTATCAAACAATGCAATATAGATTCCCATATGGCCGAATCTCAAAGGAAGCTCCAACTCTCCGAGCTCGAAGAAATTCGTCGGGACGCTTATGAGAATAGGAGACTTTATAAAGAGAAGATGAAAGCCATCGACGATCGGCACATTAATAGAAAAACCTTTGAACTAAATCAACAAGTCTAGTTATTTGATGCAAGGCTTAAACACTTTCCCGGAATGTTGAGATCCAAGAAGACAGGACCTTACCGGGTGGTCAGACCGTTTTCTAATGGGGCAGTCAAAATTGCCAATCTTAAGACTGGGCAAACCTTTACAATTAATGGACAAAGATTGAAACATTCTCTTGCCCAGGTTCCTTCGAAGGAAGTTGTAACCCTCATTAAGGGTTAAACTAGAGCTTCGCCCAGCTGGAGGCAATAAGCTCAACGCTTCTTCAAAAGCAACCCAAAGGATTTAAGCTGACCAGGTACACAATTCAAACTCAGGTGAATTCTTTCCCTACTCCCTTGCATATATTTATTTTCTAATGAGGAGATTATGCAACATAAGCATGAGGGGGTGGTAATTCGTATTTTCTTAGTACAAAATTCTCAACTTGAACTAATTTATATTTCTTTTATTAAAAAAAAAAAGATTAGAAAAAGAAAACTTAAGTATTAGGAGCTTATCAACTTTAGGAAATGATATATTAAAGACATGAACACTTATACTCTTCAAGTCTTCAGGCTTAATCAGCCTGGATGTTCACTAAAATATGGACTTGTTCTCGAGTCCTCACCACCTTAAGTTATATTTTGGTTAATAAAGTTTTGTGGTAAATATATGACTTATCAACTCGCTCTTTGATTTGGGGGGACTTATAGTCTAAGCATCTACATACGTTTCGCACTAACTCACTCGGCGATTTTAACGGAGATTGGGTAGCTAATGAACCCTCTAAGGTGGTATGGCTGGCAAATTATCGTAGGTTAGATGCCCCATTAGCAGGTTGTCCAGAGCCCAACCACGCGACCCATTCTTTATGACGGGTGCCTTTAGGTAAATCTTAGATCAGGGAAGCCACCTACTTAATAAAAAAATTGATAAAAAAAAGGAGAAAAACAAAAACAAAAGAACTAAGCTATACTTCACTACACGAGTATGGCTGGTAAATTGTCGTAGGTTAGACGTCCCATTGGTCGTCTGTCCAGATCCTAACTTATAAAATGCACAAAAATTCCCAAACACTTAAGGAAGAAATGAGGAAGTAGAATAATTTGGGGAGATATACACTAGGTTAACCCTTGTGTTGACCCTACAAAAATAAAAATAAGGAGAAAACTATCGATCGAATAGATATACCTTTAAGCAGCATTTTCTTTTCGAGTCACCTAGGGGCGTAGAAACCTGAATGTTTTAATTACCGTCGATTGAGTCTATCACAATTTTCACAACAAGATGCTTAGCACTTAAAGTCCTTTTCGAGTCTTGGGTGGGTTGGGTAGTCGTAAAAAGTTACCCAAAAGCCTCAAACACAAAATCCAAAAAAAAATCAAAAAAAGGAAAAAAAAATGAATTTGCTTTTATACAGAACAAGGCGAGGACTCGAGCAGTCTGCATTTTGGCAAACACCCGAACATTATTGAATCTCTGTGGGTTAGGCTCGCTGTAGAAATTTCCACCTGTTGACAAGTTGTGCTTGAGAGATCAATTCTTAATTCTAGTTATACATAGCATTTAGATTAACCTTGCTAGGGACTAGTAAGGGGTGGGCATGAGGGTATGATGACTCTACATATAATGACGATAATTTCATCAATTAGAGTTAATTTCGAGGGCGCATGTGCATTAATATCATGTTATTGTGGGTTTAGGAGCAATGCATGCATATCATGCAATATCTACACTTAGATTACTTATAATTAATGATTAATGGACATGTAAATAAGTGCCTAGTGAAATAGGTCTCAGATGAACAATCCAACCATAAGGATGGATCTGGACTGACAATCGTAGCCCAATGATGTAAAAATCGCCTGAATCCGACCTCCGTAGCTCCCACAACAAAGCAAAAAAGTTGGAAGATCCAGATGACGCCACGTGGCACCATCCAAGTCGCCCAAGGGCTACCTCATCAACTCATTCTAGTCGTTGGATCATAGCTGGGAAGCAACCACGTCACCCCCTCACTCGCGCCTCACAATCTGAAGGAGAAGCCCACGTGTGATCTCGCCCGTTAGATCTCCATCCAACGGTAGAGAGCTCGTGCCACCAGACTTCACTCGACAATCCATTGTCGTGGCGTAGTGGTTCACAAAGGAACTTGAATCGTGAAGACACAGGTTCGAGACCTCGCGAGGGCTCAAATTCGCCCACCGAATCTCCACCGAGTGGTTCTAATAGCAGCTACATGGCGCAACCTCGCACGTCGAATGCGCACGATGTGTGTACGCGTAACCCCACGGACTATCGTATGTGCGGGCGAGGCACGATCCGAAGCATCGATCCTCGCATGTCTCTGGTTCATCTTCAATCCAACGCTCGAAATCTCTTATGTGCGATCGGGCGCGCTTAAGGCATGATGGCAACTGGTGAGGCACGATCAGAGACGTTCGTGAACGATCCAACGGCTGCCAATGTGCCTCGCATGCTCCAGTGTGTGCACAGCATCCTCCAACGATGCAGCGCGTTGTTTGCATGCGTGAAAGGCAGTCTAACGTGATCCAGTTGCCCACAGCATAGTCCAGTGCGGGAATTTGCAACTTTTAGCTGACCCTTATCCCTCCCCATGCCTATATAAAGCCCTACACACACCCCCTTTGCCACTCATCTCTTCCTAACTTCTACCTAGCACGTCCCCACCTCCATAGAGTTGCAAAGCACCTTCCTAAAGTCGCCAAGCCACCGACGGAGCATCCACCACCACCATGGCTGCCTTGACAAGCTCTCGTTCCACCATAGTTTTTACTCATAGTTTATCTTAATGTCTCGTTACCTAAGATTTCTTCTAGTTTTATGTTAATGCATGTAATACTGTGTTGATGATTAATAGAAGCGATTTTTGATGACATTATAGTACCATTTCCACATGCTTTGAATTAAGTTCTATTTAACTATCTTAAGTTATTTGTTATATGCATGTGCTCTACCTTAGATTTCTAACCCTACTCTCTCTCTCTCTTTCTTACACAAGCAAACCAAGCAAAACTATCATGTGGCAATGAGATAAGCAATTAATTGATCCAATTTCTGCCTCCCTGTGTTCGACACTCGTACTCCCGTTCAACTATCCTTTTTAAAATGATGTCGTAAACGCATGCTACAACAAACGAATTATATTTACACGTTTCTCAACATCAGCCGTGTGTTAGGATTCCTGTAGTGGAAAATGAGCCTGTGCTTAAGCCGAACATCATTAGTCTTATCCCCCACTTTCACGAAAATAGTTCTGAGGATCTGTTTCAGCATATTGATGATCTTAAGAATATGTCTCAAACTTTAGGTCCACGAAATCAAAGTCAGGAAATCCTACTCATGAAGATGTTTCCCTTTAGCCTTAAGGATAAGGCTGCCTGTTGGTATCAAACTAGTGCACAACCTATCACAACTTGGGCCAAACTCGAATCTGCTTTCCTAAAGAAATTTTTTCTCATAGGTCGCACCAATACCCTTAGGTGAGCAATCATGACTTTCTCTTAGAATCAAGGAAAACCAATTCATGAAGCATGGGAGCACTTTCATGAATTGTAAAGGAAATGCCTACATCACAACATCCCTCGTTGGCAACTAATGCACATCGTTTACTATGGATTGCAAGAGAGTGTTCACAATCTGGTCAACACCTCTTGTGGTGGAAACTTCTTGAATCGCGACGAAGAATTTGCCATAGAACTTTTCGAGGGAATGGCAGAAAACTCAATCAATAACACCTCCATGACCTAATTCATGAGAGGGAACCCGCATCAGAAGGGCATTCACGAAGTTGAGAGCCAATCCAGTTTACAAGATCTTGAGATTATTGTAGAGAAACTGGAGAAGGTTGATATCGCAGCCAAGCATCTTAATGAGGTCAGAAACATGGTAAAAAATCTTACACTACTTGCTACAAATCTCGCGCCTCAAACTATTTTGCAAATTCCCGTGGGGAGGGAGTTTGTGAATAATCTAGATTTGCAAGATGCATCTTCCTTGTGTCATCTCCGAACTCATGCACCAACCCAAGAAGGGACCTTTGTCCCATCTTTTCCTCCTCTTTCCCCACTGTAGTGGAAAACACGATGTACCCTAATGATTTGCATGCCATCTAGGGGTACAACAAGAGATCAAATCCGTACTCTAACACTTACAATCCTAGATGGAGAAACCATCCCAACTTCTCCTAGTCTGATCATTCACAAAGACCTACCTATCCAAATCAGACCCGTCCAAACCCACCGACGTTGCCTTTTAAAAAATCGCATGTGAGGCCCACCCAACAGAGTATGTAGAGCTACTCAAGGTCGAATAGAGATTCACAGCTCAATTAGATTTTGCAAGCTATGAATGAGAGCCAGCAATGGAATTCTAAAGCTCTCGCTAACGTTCAAAGGTAATGTGCAGCAGAATTGGCTAACCTCAGGGGCCAAATCACATAGTTGGCTGAGTGTCATCAGCCAGAGTCCCTTCCATCCTGACCAATTCCAAACCCTAGGAATCTTCTTAACCCTAGGTTTAACCCAGGAAGTCACAATCTGAATCAGGGCCAACTTCATTTCATTCATCAGGCCCATCTGAATCAAAACCCACCCTTTGCACTTCCCGAATATGAGTTCTTGAACTAAGATCAACAACAATCTTTAATGACTCAACCTTTACTTCCAAATCCATTGATCCTCCAAAATCTGCAATTGGCTTCGCAATCTTCTTCACATGCGGGTATTAACTCTATTATAACCTACCGAGGGACTTCTACTAAGGACCCCATAGATCCACATGTACACCTTTCGGATCCTAGTTCATCCAAAACTGCTTCCATGCCTACATCTATTAGAGCTGATTCACCTAATCCCGCTAACATTCCCGCTACTTCTTATTAGGTTCACACTTTTGTAGGACAAGAAAACCAAGTTCCTTTTCCTGAAGCCTTAAATAAGAGATCTAGAAAACAAAAGAAACCCATTACCATTGATGAGGATTTAATTAAAGTTTTTGAACTGGTGCACATAAACATCCCACCCCTAGATGCTATTAAGCACATTCCAGCTTATGCAAGATTTTTAAAGAAATTATGTACTTCAAAGCGTAAGCCAAAGAAAAGAGGCATTGTGGTACTCTCCAAGAAAATTAGCTCAATCATCTCGAGTACACTTCCTTTAAAGAAGAAAGACCCAGGATCTCCATTGATTTCATGTATAATTAGGGACCGGTGCTTTGATGGAGCCCTCCTAGACTTAGGAGCATCTATAAACCTTATTCATACTTCTCTTGTAGAGCACTTCAATGTAGAAAATCTTAAACCCACTAAGGTGACTTTACAGTTAGCGGATAGATCCATTAAGTCACATAAAGGAGTTTTAGAAGATATTATAGTAAGAGTTCGGGACTTTTACTTTTCGATGGATTTCATAGTACTAGATATGAAAATACCCAAATGGATTAAGGATACCCCAATTATTCTAGGGAGACCCTTCCTGGACACTGCAAAGGCCAACATAGATTGCGAGTCTAGAAAGATGAAACTTAAGTTTGGGGAGAAGACACTTAAACTTAATATATTCAAAGCTTCAAGAGGATTAGATTGCAAGTGGATCAAGGAAGTAAGAACGATTTCTATCTTTGAGGATGAGCCTATTTCCTTAGATTTAATGAACTATCCTTTGAATTTTTTATCCCTCAGGACAAAATCCTGCTCTACGAATATGCACTTGATCTAGAGGTTGAATCATCTGACTCATCTTTACCTCTATACTCAGTTGAAAATCCTGCCTCAGACTCTATTGTTGATACTACACCTAAAATGGAACTCAAACCCTTACTTGACACACTAAAATACGTATACCTCAAACCCGATCAGTCTTATCATGTGATTATGAATTCACATCTTTCTAAAGATCAAGAGACTAGATTGATCGCGATCCTGTGAGAACACAAGAAGGCAATTAGGTGAACTTTACACAACCTAATTGGGATTAGCCCCAATTACTGCACTCATCGTATCTATATCGAAGATGGGGCAAGACCTTCCCGCAAAGCACGGTAGAGATTGAATCCGAACCTTAAGTCATAAAGAAAGAGATAATCAAGTGGCTAGATGCAAATATCGTTTATCCTACATCAGATAGCCCTTGGGTGAGTTCAATTCAATTGGTGCCTAAAAAGGCAGGGTCGCCATAATCAAAATCGAATATGGTGGAACCATTCCCATGCAAATTGCAAATTTGTGGCGAGTTTACATCGATTATCAAAATATAAATTCTATAACAAAGGACCATTTCTGAAATGACCCTTTCAGGGACCGTTCGGAGTTCTTTCGAAAAGTTAGGAATGTGAACGCCATTTTTGACCCCTTGAGTCGGGTGTGTGGGTCTTATAGGAACAAGAGAGGGTAGCGGGGGAGTTTCCCCAATTTCTCTCTCTCTCTCCTCCCACACCACACTCACCCACGCGCACACACATGCACACTTCCCTCTCCCCACAAAAACCCTAACCCTTTTCTATTTAAGCCCCCACACCCCTCTCCACCTTCACACCCTCACCACCACCTCCACCTCCTTCCCTTGCAGCCAGCAACCACCACCAACAGCCTCCCCACCTCCACTTGCAGCCACGCGTGGAGGAGAGGAGCTCGCGAGGAAGGGGAGAGCGAGGGCGTGGAAGAGAGGAGAGAGCTCGGGGAAGTTCGAGAGTGCGCAACCGGAGGAGCTCGAGTAGCAAAGCTCGCGTGCGAGGGACCTGCGGTTGCAACCGCGAGGAGCTCAGAGGTGCGAGGACCTCCGAGGAGTCCGGGGGTACGAGAGGGAGGAGGCACGACTGGAGTGCAACTGTGAGAGCTCGAAGGAGCACCCGCGAGAGGAGAGGAGGCCACAGGAGGATCCGCAACCTCCTACAGATGCTGGAGCAGCTGCTGCGGGCTCTGCAAGTGAAGCTTGTGAGAAGACGAATGCCACAAAGGAATTCTGCATACTGGATTTTTCCAGTATCAGATGTTTGGAGCATCTGCCAGATGTCTAGAGCAATAGCGGACGTCTAAAGCTGAAGCCGGACATCCGAAATTTCGCGAAGTGCTGAGGTATGAGTCCTATATGCTCATGCATGAGCGTACATGAAGTACGTAACGTTGCACTATCGTGGTTTTAAACCTGCAAACGCATGCGTAGGTACAGGTCTTGGAAAGGCACGCAAGCACGCTCTTCGATATGCTTTAGGATGTCTGGATGTCTCCACAACCGTCTGATAGACTTATCAAACGTCTGGGCGCACTGATAGACGTCTGGAAAGACCCAGGACGACTGCAAAGGGGTTCCACACATCCGCCAGCAACACAAGAATACAAGATGAGTTACTAACATCATTTAAGACGTCTGGGCCTAGTCCCTGACATCTGATTTTAGTCTGTACGCACGTTTTTGACCCATTCGGGGCCCAAACGGAGTCGATTTACGCAAACGAAGTACCAATGTTTTTCTCTCAAGTTTTTCTATGTGTTAGTGTCAATTATATACTGTTTGAAACTCGTCTAATGTGACTTGGTCACTGGTATAGGTTTCCACCCTGTAGCGTGTTTGGGGCCTGCGGAGACGACGGGATCTACATTTCAAGCTCCCATTCCACTCGTGAATCCCAGTAGAGTGGTTTACTTTAATATTAAGATTTAAATAAGTGCATGTTTAGAATAACTTGATTGAACCCTAGGATGTGAAATAAATCCTAGGGTAGAAGCGAATGAACATTTCTTGAGCTGCACTGTTTACTTTGAGATACTTGTTAAACCTTAATTGCTAGAAATTGTATAGATACATGATGTGATACTTCTTCAGTTGTAAAAGCATGAGCTGTCTATTATATGAATGAGAATCAGAAGATGAACAACGAGATATGCATGTTGAGAAATGAAATGAAAAAAATACAAGCATGAACCCTACGGGGAACTAGGAAAACTCCTGTATACAGAAAGAATCTTGTAAGTAGACAAGAAGTGAGCTGGTCCTTATGTACGCGGTACCAAGGAAAGCAGCTGTCATTTTAGTGTAGAGGGGAGCTAGCCACCCCTTAGGTTGAGACTTAGGATTAGGACTAGTCACTCTATACCGACTCCTGTTTGGCCCTTGCGTACGTGGTACCGAGGTGAGCTACTTAGTATAGGAAGGGAGCTAGTCGCCCCACAGGACCAGGTGTTAGGACTAACCACCCTACACCGACTCTTGTTAAGCCCACTAGGCAAAACAGGATAGTCGAACATGGGTACGCAGACTATGAAGGGGCAAGACCCCTATTTTAAGAGAGCAAAGCCCTATGTTGTTCCGTGCTGTACTTTTAGGCATACCCGCTAGCAAAAACGACTGACTGCGTGCCAATGTGAGGTAGCTACCGGTACGCTTATCGCGTGTGTCATAGTCACCGTTACATCGCGATCGTGACCTCAGGGTAGTTGACTAGGTGTAGGACTACCACGGGAGACTCTCCCAGCTAGGAGAGCACCACGTGTACATCGTACATCACGGGAAAGAGTGTAATCAAGATCGTTCCCTTGAGAAACAGGCAAGATCAAGAAATGACCGGATTTTTAAAAGAATAAACAAATCAAAACCACTTAGTTGAGCTAAATGAAAATGAATAATTAATTAGTTGGATGTCTTATTTTAATTGCATGTAAATGGCTTAACCACCACTCTACTTAAAGTTAGCTGAACACAGTTTTTGTAACCTTGTAAAGGTCAAGGAGTTGAGCAACCAGCACCACCGGCTATATAGGGAACTAGGCCCAGTCGAGCCTAACCTTAGCTATTGTTCCCTTTTTATTTCCGAGCTTCTATTGTTGTAGCGAGTACTCAATATATATAATATTTTTGTTACGTTTCCATTCTACATTCTGCTGTTGTAGTTGTGATGGCATGTAATATTGTAAGACTTTTCGTTCCATTTCCTTTACTGTCTCTGTATTATTTTCTGCCTAGTTACATTGCATGTGTGGTTGTAGAATATTTTTTGCTTGTGGTTATTTCTCGTTGGATGACTGGATCTTGGGATTAGTCGAAGCAAGCCGATCTCAGGTCCGGTAGGGATCTGAGATCGGGTCGTAACAAAGATGATATCAGAGCAAGGTCGTCCCGGAAAATGAACCAAATGGTCTGAAAATAACCACTCACGTGCATGTAACTAGGATAGCCATCATAACGTTTCGCTTTGATCTTCGCTTCCGAGTGTTATTTCTTTATGTAATCCGATATCATTGACAGTTCTTGTTCTTTCTCTTGTATCTCCTTATAAGAGATGCCTCGTCAAAGAGTTCTCGAGATAAGCCGCAAACGTGGCCGTGGGCGGGGTCGGAGGGGCGGATATGCCGAACCTGAGGCACCAGTCGACCCACCCCTCCTTTCAGGCATCCAGGCCTAGGATCTCACCCAGCTGATCCAGAATATAGTACAAGAGGAGCTCCAGCAGCCTCCTTGGCCACCCATCCCTGAGGATGTGGAAGGAGAGTCCTTTATGGGACAGGGGAACCATCGCAACACCAAACGAGCTGGAGGGGGAGGAGGTGATCCTCCACCATCCCCACCACCCTCAGACATGTCTGAGCACGAGCCCTCCTTACATGGAGGCATACCTGTTCCCTTGTTGCAACTCCACCATAAACTTTTCGGCCAGTTCTGGAAGCTAAAGCCCCCTCCTTCAAGGGGAATGAGAGCCCGTTTGAGGCAGAGGACTGGCTGGAGCAGATAGAAAAGGTGTTTAACACACTCTGCCCTCCTGCAGAGTGTCGCGTGGCCTTCGCCACATACGAGTTGGAGAGCGCAGCCCACAGGTGGTGGAGAGCAGTCAAGGGCCAAGAGGGGAGAGAGCAATCGTGGGACCAGTTCGTTGCTCTCTTCTGCGAACAGAATTTTCCGCAAATCTGGCAGGACCAGAGAAGGCGGGAGTTCCATACTCTCCACCAGGGGGCAATGACAGTTAGCACGTATCACACGCATTTCCTGGAGCTGTCATGCTTCGCCCCGACAGATGTGTCCACAGAGGAGAGCCTGTGGAGGTTTACTGAGGGACTACGACATGCGATTCGAGAGTATGTGAAACCCTTGAAGTTGCCCACTTTTTCTCACGTGGTCGAGGTGGCCATGACCTATGAGGAGACCAACCCGACTGCGCGAGAAACTGACGGTGGATGGAAGAGGCCCTACCAGCTAGAGTACTCACAGGACCGTCGAGAGAGGAGGCACACGGCGCCTGTAAGGGAGTTGTCTCGTTCTACAAGGCCACCAGTAGCCTTTGGGGGTCCTAGACAGGAGCCAGCTGTCAGCACCAAACCCCTACCCAGCCACCAGCAGGGACCAACTGAGGGAGAAGGCCGTGCCCCTCTCTGCTACCAGTGTGGCCAGTCGGGTCACATTAGGAGGGACTGCCCATCTAGAGCCGGAGCACAGCAGATGCTCCCCGCACTGAGCGCTTGAGGCCGATCTGGTAGCCGCAGTCACTAGGTGCGTGGAGGAGGATAGCAGTCACGAGGGTACCGGCCAGTTGCTGCTCGCCCGACCCAGAGCGTGGCCGCTTCTTCTGCACCTAGGGTTGAGGGGCGTATTAACGCCCTAACTCACAGAGATGGCAGGGCTTCAGGTTCTGTGGTGGTAGGTATGGTTACCGTTTCTGGTAGATTAGTGTACGTTCTTTTCGATTCTGGTGCCACACACTCGTCTCCTCGAATTTTGCCGTAAGTTTGGGGCCGAGCAGTGTACTGTTAGAGGTTTCGTTCCTGATTAGAGGGCCAGGTGGACAGTTATTCGTCATGGAGGAAGTCTTCACAGACTGCGAGGACGCTATACAGGGACACAATCTTCCCTCCAACCTGATAGTGATCCCAATGGAGGACTTTGGCATGATCCTAGGGATGGACTGGCTGTCTACCTATCACGCCTTGGTAGACTGTATTGGGAGGAAGATCGTCTTCTCTATACCAAAGTTGCCTCTCTTTGAGTTTCACGGCCAGCCGACAGATGGAAGTTTCAGGTGCATCTTCGCACTTCGGGCAGCAAAGCTTTTAAGCTAGGGGTGTGAGGGCTTCTTAGCTTGTGTTATAGTAGAGCTTAGTCCTGTGGCCGACCTTCAGAGTATCCCGGTGGTCTACGAATACCCCGACGTCTTCCCCGAAGAGCTGCCAGGACTATCACCTGAGCGTGAGATCAAGTTTGAGATATCACTAGTACCAAGGACCAGCCTCATTTCTACTACAACATACAGGATGGTGCTGCTTGAGCTGCAAGAACTTAAGTCTCAATTACAGGACATGTTCGAGAAGAGCTTTGTGAGGCCCAGTGCGTCCCTGTGGGGAGCCCCTGTATTGTTTGTAAAGAAGAACGGTACCCTATGGCTTTGTGTCGACTACCGACAACTGAATCGGGTCACCGTCAAGAACAAGTACCCGCTACCTCATATCGATGACCTCTTTAATCAGTTGAGAGATGTCACAATGTTCTCTAAGATAGATCTGAGGTCAGGTTACCACCAATAGAGGATCAAGGAGATCGACGTCTCCAAGACAGCTTTCCGTACTCAGTACGAGCACTACGAATACTTGGTCATGCTGTTTGGGCATTACTGTTAGATGTTACTCCGAATATAACCAGATTGCGATTCACCCCAAAGACCAAGAGAACTTTCACCTATCCCTTTAAAACCTTTGATTTCCGAAGGATGCCATTTGATCATTGCAACACACTCGCAACTTTTCAGCGGTACATGCTAGCCATTTTCTCCGATATGGTGGGTGATTACATGGAAGTATTCATGGATGATTTTTCCATCTTCAGGGAGACATTTGATGTCTATTTAGAGAACTTGTCGAAGATTCTGAAGCATTGAATTGAAGTTAATTTGGTGCTCAATTGGGAAAAAAGCCATTTTATGGTACCTAAGGGCATTATACTTAGTCACCTCGTGTCTAAGAGAGGTATCCAAGTAGACCAAGCTAAGATCAACCAAATTTCAATTCTACCTGTACCGAACTCGGTCAAGGACATTAGATCGTTTCTCGGCCATGTTGGCTTTTGTCAAAGATTTATTCTCGACATTTCAAAGATTGCCTGACCTTTGATGAACCTCCTCACGAAAGACACGACTTTTGAGATGGACGAGGAGTGTATTACTGCATTTCATACTTTGAGAGATAGAGTTACACAGGCTCCTATCTTGCAACCTCCTGACTGGAACTTACCTTTTAAGATCATGCACGATGTATTTGACTATGCAGTATGAGCTATTTTAGGGCAAAAAATTGAGAAGAATCCTATAGTGATTTACTATGCCAATAAGACACTGAATGACACATAAAGGAATTACATGGTTATAGAGAAAGAATTGCTAGCAATAGTATTTGGATTAGAGAAATTCAGATTGTATATCCTTGGCTCTTGAATTATCATGTACTCTAATCACTCTGCGATCAAACACCTTCTTTTGAAGGACACAAAGCCTAGGTTGATCAAATGGATCTTGCTCTTACAAAAATTCGACCTGAAATTCGTGATAAGGCGGGACGACAAAATGTCATTGCCGACCACCTTTCTTGCCTTCCTTCTGAGAGTATCAAAACTTCTCCACCTATCACAGAATACTTTCCTGATAAGCATCTTTTGAGTATATCAACCGATCTTCCTTGATATGTTGATATCGTAACTATTTGGTCACACATCAATTTCCATCCAACTGGGACAGGAATCGCAAATCATGACTTGTATCAGAGGCTAAATACTATTTCTGGGAAGATCCTTATCTTTTCCAACTTTATAATGATCAAATCATCAGGCAATGTGTATCATCTTCAGAGATTGAGTCTATTCTCTTGTTTTGTCACGAACAGGCATGTGGGGGTCATTTTTTGGGACGTAAAACTGCCATGAAGATTCTGCAAAGTGAGTTTTATTGACCCACTCTTTTCGTGAATTCATAAATATATTGTAAGGCATGTAGTTGCTGCCAGACTCTTGATAGCATGACACGCAAAGACATGATGACTCTGAACCCAATAGTTGTTTGTGAAATCTTCGATATTTGGGACATTAACTTGATGGGTCTATTTCCTTCTTATATCTTCGAGTACATTCTACTCGCTGTTGATTACGTATCTCGTTGAGTCGAAACCATACCCACGTGCAGCAACGATCATAGAGTTGTCATTCATTTCGTTCAAAACCATATCATCTCTTGTTTTGGGGTACCACGCACGATTATCTTTGACGGCAGATCCCATTTCAATAACACCCAATTTCAAAACCTTCTTAGGAAATACGGGGTTACACATCGTATAGCTACACCCTATCACGCCCAAACTAATGGGCAAACTGAAGTCTCTAAACGACAGATCAAGAAGATCCTTCAAATGACAATCCAACCCAATAAAAAGGATTGGTCTTCTCACTTAGACGAGGCTTTGTGTGATTATAGGACTACCCACAAGACACCCATAGGAATGTCACTATATAGACTTATTTAGGGGAAACCCTGTCATCTTCCCGTAGAAATAAACACAAGCCCTATTGGGCTTTTAAAGATTGCAATTTTGACTTCGCGAAGGCTAGAGATCACCATAGGTTACAACTTAGCAAACTTGAGGAGATTCGTAACGATGCCTATGAGAGTTCTTAGCTGTATAACGATGAGTTAAAAGCCTTCCACGATAAACACATTTCCCGCAAATCTTTCGCACCTGATCAGAAGGTGTTACTCTTTAATGCCCACCTAAATCTTTTTCCAGGGAAACTTAGGTCTTAATGGACTGGTCCATTTGAGGTTACACGAGTCTTCGACAATGGAGCTATTGAAATCACCGAACCCAACAAAAATCAACCCTTCAAAATAAACGAACAACACCTTAAACCTTATCTTAAGACACACTCCCTGGGTCTTGTTGGAGATTGTTACACACTCCACTAGCACTTCACCTGAGTTTACACCTAACTGAAGGCATAAAACTTAACACCTATATATAGCTATTTTCAGTTCTTTCTTTTTTGTTTTTCCCATCTTTGTGTACTTCTACAGTTGAGCCTGAGCTTTATCTGATCACTTCCTTATTACCTATCCAACCCCTTCGACTTTTATCAAAGTAGAAATCATTTTCTTGAGATCCGTTGATCTCCTCTATTTGACTCCTTCCGTCACCCTAAACTAAGTGAAGTGTTGAGTCTTTTTCACCCCTTCTTTACAATGAGGATATTGTAAGATTTTTGCATGGAAGGTGTGAAGTGAATTTTAATACTTTAAGTGCAGTATTAGATAAAAGAAAAATTTTGAAAATTCTAAATCCCTAAAAATTAAAAATTTTGAAAACACATAAAAATTTGAAAAATTATAAATAATAAAAATATTTTTAAAATAGCAAAAATATTTTGCTTTTACGGGAGATTACATTCATGAGAGGAATCCCTTCATAAGAAGAAGAATTTTGGAAAAAAATCCTTAAAGGACCTTATTTAATATTTATAAGTAAATTAAAAATAACTTAAAGAATTATGAATTTCTTAAGTAATCTTTTAAAGGTCAGAAATCAAAAATATATTTATATTTATATATAATGTAAATAGTCTACATAAGTAAGAGCATTGAATCTTTACTTTAGATTTTGTCTGGAATATTTTTCAAAATAAGTGCTTATATTTTACTAGTGTAATGGGATTTTTCAAGTTGAGAATTTAAAACCTAAGTATATAATTTATATTCCCATTCATTACTTTGAAAATAGAGTAACTAAAATGTTATTAACTTTTATACAAGACTTAATTTTTTGAATTAAATTATAACTTTCTTTGTCAATAAGACTAGAATATGTCCTTTTGCCTTTAAATTTCTATTTTTATCACTAAGTTAAGTATAAAGACTGGATACTTAGAGTTAATCAAGTAAAGAAATTAGTTTGAAACCTTAATCATAAGGTCTAACAGGCTATAGGTAACTTAATCAATCAAGGATGTTCTGCTAGACTTGGCGAGTTACATCTTGACAGATCCTGCGGACTGACACTATTGGTTTAAGGAACCTGGAAGTGAAGAGTTTTGTTGTTCAAACTTCACACACGATAGAATTGTCTTATAGGCATCTGAAACCGTGAAAACACAAAAACCAAGAGATCGATCTTATATCCTTTTTACCCCAAGGATTTCCACGAAGCAGCTCTTGAAAGGTGAAGGATGTGCCACTCACTGCAGAGCACTTGCTAGGGCTAAGTGTACTACGCTAAGTTAATGAAGTTACGAGTTCAAATATTACCCTTAACACTCATGCATTTAATTTTTATTACAAAACTCTAAGGGGGTTAAGTCGAGGGAGTCCTGGTTGAACTAGGGGGAGGCTTGAATGTGATTGAGGCTTTGAATGCCTTGATTGAGTTTCTTATTCTATTTTTGTAATTTTTGTCTTTTTCTTTTTTTTTCTTTTCTTAAGAAGTTGAAACTAACTAAGAGTAAATTAGACACGTATCTTTTTTTGTATTTTCTTATTTAATGACAAAACTAAAGGGAAAGTACCTAACTACTTTTTCTATCTTTTTTTTTTTTTTTCGAAGTTACGAAAGAAATTGGGAAATGTATTTACAAACACCAACTAAAAAGTGAAATGATCATTTTTAGGGTTTCCATTTTATGATTTTTTTTTCTTTTCACAATAAATATATTCACAAAATTACGGGAAAACTAACTAACATTTATTTCAAGAAAGAGAAGACAAACACTACTTGATATTGAAAAAGAAGTTCCATTACACTAATGGTGGTAAAAACCACTTATAAAAAGTTGAAAGGGAAATATGTACAACCACACTCGCTCACTCCATCATTTGGTAAATGGAAATGAGAAGATCAACACGGTGTGCTTGGCGAACGGCGGAGGTTAGGGATATGAAAATTCAGATTCTATACTTACGAGTGACCAAGGTTTGTTTTAATGTGGTGTTTTCTAGGGAGTCTACTTGGTGGGCTCTATGGTAGAGAGAGGGAACGACCATAGGTTTACCGTTCTAAAGATGATGGTGATGGCTATGGGTTTGGGAGATGGTCCTAATGGTGGGGATACTAATGGGCGTGTGCCCTAGGTTTGTGGTGACACTACAACAAAATTAAATTTTAGTGACAAATATTTGTCGCTAAAAGTAATTATTTTGTCCCTAAAATACTTTAGTGATGATTAAAAAACTTGTCACTACATTGTCACTAAGAATGCTGCCGCTAAAAGTTTGCAACAAATTTTATCATCACTATATTAAAAATTGTGGTGTAAAATATAGTTATCACTAAATCGTCACTATAAAATCCTATATAATCAAATACAATCATCATAATTTTCGTCCCTAAAGTTTACCTATAGTTACAAAAAAATACGCCACCAAAATATCACTATATAATAATTTAGTGTCAAATATAGATGTCACTAAATCCTCGCCATGAAAACCTAGAGTGTCAAACACAATCATCACAATTTGTCCTTAAAGTGTACTTATAGTTACAAAAAAATGTCACCAAAATATTACTATATAATACATATAGTGATAAAGTTAAATATCGATAATTTGTCACTATATTATTATATGATAACAATTAAAATATTGTAATTTTCACCACTATTTACTTTTAGTTACAATTATTCTTATTGCCAATGTAATCTATGAGACGATTCTAGTATATTATTCCATCACTATAATATTTATATAAAGATATGTTGCAAATTGTCACGATAACTATTTTGTGATAATTATATATTTGTTTGATTAGGCACACCAATTTTTTTTGTCACTATATCATATTACAATGTTAATCTACTTTAAATATTAACGTACATCACCTTTTTGATTGAGAATAAATAATGAAACAAATATTTATAATTAAATGAAATTATTGAAACATAATGCATGATTAGCAAATCCTTATTTCAACAAAACATAAAAAGGCTGAAGTAAAATAAAAGTCCACACTATAACAATAAATCATAATTTCTGACATGCTAAAACTTTAACAAAATGAACATCTCTTATCTGTTAATGCTTCTGCAGGAATATACTCATCTTTTTATCCATGATGGAGTAGATTATCATGACATCATTCTTTGCAATGAAACATCAACATTGTCAATATGAAATTTTCTCTACTCCCTAAAAATTTACAAAAATAAATAAGTCTTATATATGATGATGTTCGTACTAATTTTAATGGACATAACATATATTAAAACTTAGAAATACAGATAATGATAAGAGTATCCAATTACCTCATAACTATTTGCTTTTTTAGCTAGGCAATGACTCTTCCAATCATATCTCTTATTTACTCAAATTGTCCATATGGCCTAATTAAATCTTCACCTTCATCTTTTTCCACTTTGACATAAACTCATATGAATTTAGAACCTAAAATTGAATCTCTAACTCTTTCCACTAGATTTGTACTTTGTATCCATTAAAGTGCAACTTTTATGTCAAGATCATCATGAGCCGATAGAAACACATCCTACAAAAGATGAAAGTAGCATTTCAATTTCTTACATAATAGAATGAAATAGATCATTTTTCCATTAAAATTTTCAACCCAATATAATGTAAGTTACATGTCCTTTCATAAATAGTGATTGGCTATGAGACTTTGGATGTGAATGATTTATTACTTGTTTAAAAGTGACATCTTCATGTCTTCTATCCTGGTGGATTTCCTAAACACAACACGACATGCATCATATACAATGTTAATATTCAAAGAAATAATTTCGAAGTAAAAGCATCAATGTTACTATTATACTAATACTAATTTGGATTACATGTCTTACTGCTTCGATTTATGAAGCAATCATTGACTGAACCAATTTCTGAATATTCATTTGAGTTTTCCTCAATAACTCAATCTCCTTTCTTTGTGATTCCAATTGCTTCTTTTGAGTCTCTAAGTTGAATAACCAACTCTTGACTTTGTTGTTGTTGCTCCTTATTTGTTTGGCTATATAATATTTGATGTAATGCATGTGCACGACCACTATAGTTGCTCCCTACTATTTTTTCCTACACTTCCTCAATTTGCTTAAGATCTTCATAAGCATCCATCTTCTCCATTTTATTTCAAATTATGCCTTGATTAAAATAATAATAATGTTAGTGCAACATAATAAAAATAATAGTACATAATTATAACAAGATCAATAAACATCAACATAATAAGTATACATAATTCTAACAAAAAGTGGGATAATTTACACATACATAATCTTGAGTAGGCAATGATTAGTAAAATAATTGAGGCTAAGAAAGAACTAACCATCATAATAAGTAGTTGCATATTTATTTTAAGCATTTAACTTATTACTAAGGATCGGAGAGCACCATTAATTGTCTTCATTATCTCATTTTATATGTTGTTTATAATATAAATCACTGGTTAATTTGGAATGTCAACTTCCCAATTCGTACTTCATGTCAACTTTCCAATTCATACTTCACGTTGGATGCCCTTTTGAAGGTATACCTCCTAATTTAGTAAGTTGCTTGGATTTTATTTTTTTTGCATTTTTGGAAAGAAAGTTTCTTGGAATTTTGTGAAAGCATGCAAGCTTTGAAGAAAAATTATTTGTCCCTATTCTTTCTCTTATTCTTCCACCATGGAAATGTAGGACAAGGTTACTACAACCCCTATGTGCTTTAAGTATTCTACCTTGCCTCTACTTCATATGAGGTAGCTCTTTAATAGTAGGAAGGAGGAAAATGTGAGAACATAAACTTTCTAAGGTTGTGTTTGGAAGGGACATATGTATTTAATTATGGCTTAATTTTGAAAAGTACTTAATTATACATGGTGTTGGGTTTGTTAGTGGAGAAGTGATAATATTTGATGTGATATATGATTTGGTGTAATTTAAATAGAGATAGCTATAACTTCTTTTTTTATATTTGATGTTAGTTTGCTTTTTATTATTAGTTTGATAGAAAGTAGAGTAAGTAATAGTTGGATATCTATTGCGAGTAAAGATGACAGAATGAAATAAAATTTTTGTTACACGCTTGAAAGCATTGCGAATTAGTATTATATAAGTTCAACAACAATATGCTGATTTGCCTCCTATTCCAGGGTTTAGCATATTTCCCTTTTCATTTTTTTTTATTTCATGCCTAAAATATGATGGGAAGATGTCTAAATTGAGTTACCAAGATGACCATTTCAAAGACCTTTTATCTTCTACCAAATGAAAGCCAAGCCTTTTCCCACTACCACGGGACAAATACATGTATTTCTTTTTCTCCATATCCAATCTACTTGTCAGATACTAAGTAGACTAAGAATATGTCTACTACTATAAGCAAATTCTAGTCTTCCAATTATTACCCAGTCGAGAGCAGAGGTTTTACAATCAATTGTAACAAACAAATTCTCATGGACTTCCATGTCAATTGCAAGGAATTACCTAACCTAGCATGTATTCTATTAGGATACATTTAACTAAACGATTGAAACCTTCTTTTTTTAACTGAACAAGAGGATCTATCAGGATAGAGCCATGGATAACAAAGCAAGTAAAAAATAATAAATTGCATAGAGATCAAGTCTACCAAAATCATGTGCTTCCTTTGTGCTAAGGAAAAACTATATTTCCCTGCTTCACTCGTACGAGCAAGTTTATTATTTTGGAAATGGGCAACCCAATAACTCAGTTTATGATGGTTTAACAAAACCACCACCGCCTCAAATTGAACCAATAGCCACTCAAGTGGACAACAGCTTACGAAAAAATCAACCATTACAACATGGCTCTTTGGTTACCGAGACAATCAAAGGAAATTTTGATTATGAAAATGCAACAACTATCAATTTTGGGTCAGAAGTACTAAAAGGTGTTCTTTATCACGTTCCTCTCGAATCATCCAAACCTCAAAGCATTTCTTATAGTTTGCGATCATGTGGTGTGAAAAGATCTCGAAAGGCTATGAAAGATCCTTTGCATTTCTCATAGAAGTGGTTACAATTTCTTTTTTGCTGAGCAATGTGCAAAGCTGAAGCCACTTTATGCCCGAGAAGAAAGGGCCATAATGATTGCTGACATGTGGAACAAACTCAGTACAGAGGAAAAAGAGGTCAATCAACAAAAAGGTATTAAGGATGTTGAGCGACATCGTATCGAGATGCTTGAGTACAAGAAATCAAACGCCTTCAGGGAGGCACAGTATCAGTAATTTTTGCAAAACCCGTTGTGGCCTTCTCCCTGCAGAACATTATCGACTGATATGGGCATTTTTAACATAACTCTCTGCTTTCAATCGATGTGTTCTTAGATAGTGAAATAGATCAGCTACAGCCAACGGATCCATCCAATCTTTTTGTTGTTGTTGTAAATCTTCAAGTTTGGTCTCAAAGATGGGTCTGGCCTCAAGCTCGGGGGAATACATGAAGTGTAGCATCAAACTATTGGTTGTAACTTTATTTTGTTACATGGGACATTTGAGTCTGGAATCCAGAGTTGGGTGCAATGTACTGATCTAACTGCTTGTTGGTGATTAATTATAGGTTATAGACTAAAAAAACGAAAGGCAAAGATGATCATCAGATAAATAGAAATCACAAAGTGAAAGCCAAAAGAAAAGAGGAAAACTTGCGTGAACCAAAGAAAACCCATCAGGGTAAAAATCATAAGCAGTCCAGAGCCACCAAAAAGAAACAATATTGTCTGCAAGTGACCGTAGATCCTACTAACTCTTCATGTTTCTTTTATCAGTTGAAATCAGTAAAACTAAGATCGTAAATTTCCAAATCCAAACAAAATCCACCAGCATTAAGATCACAGAATTCCCACTGCCACAAAAAAAAACGATCTCTTTTTTTCTCTTATCTTCTCAACCTGATGAGAATACTACGATGAAATATCAATTCCCTCCAGTCGAGGGTCCTCGCCAACTCTCACCATTGCCTCTAATCTCCTTCTTCGATAACAACCCAACCCCGAGAACAGAGGCAGATAGAGAGAAACAAAGAGGAAGATTGGTGGAGGATAAGAGGGGAATGGCCTTGGGAGGTGGCAAGGAAGAGAAGAGGTCACGCTCTCTTACTCAACTCTCTTTCTGTATAGGATAGATATGGAGGGGAGTGTCTCTCACTCTCTCCCTCTAGAGTCCAGAGGAAAGGGATGGTGACAATGTGGTGGTTTCTTTTTTAGTGGAAGCTGAAGCAAACAAGAATCACTAAGAGACCACGTTAGAATCAAGAACTTGGACCATTCTATCAGATGTTGATATCTTCCCTTGTGATTTTCATCAGACCTAAACCAGATCGAAAAACTTGGAAAGGTATTTAATATCAGAGTCCTAACCTCTAACAGTCTCACTTCATTCACTTCCAATCCCCGTAAACTAAAGGAATGCAATGTGACGCCCTTTAATTACTACACATCTTTAGGAAGTATATACATCATTCTTGTAACAAATATGACAAATACCTGCAATAGCATGCGTTAACTACCTCAAAACAACTGCAGCATTTCTCAGAGAAAGGTATTTCTGAACTGATTCGTTTCTTATACGTTTGAAAACATCTGCATTTGCACACTGTAGCTTTGTTCTTGGCTAAACATATGGCGCCTCAAATCTAGTAACGTCACATAATTTCTTCGAAGGATACATAGACGAAGGTGTCTCAATATTAACATAATCTGGCTCATCCATCGAGTAGGCATTATAATTCTCATCCTGAAGTATTAGCTTCAAGTGCTTCCAATGCCGACTTCTGGATTGCCTTTTTTGATACTTCTCCGACATCTACACCCTCTTGAAAGGGTGGACAGAAGGAAGCAACATTTCAACCTCGATAACCTTTGGCACCATCAACACCGAGCAACTTAAACAATAGGCATTCCAATTTCTTAGTAATAACATGACTTTATCAACACTCAACTTCACACTACAATACGGTTACAAATTTACATATCGACAATCTCAAATGCAACATGACATGGTTTTACAAGATAATGTGCTCGCTTAGACTTGAATGACTACTGAAGACCCCACTCCCAAAGCTCCTAGTTATAGGATAATTAAATGTTTGATTTACAAGCTCCTGATGTTTCTTCTACCCTGCGGAACGTTGTTCCATGTGACCCTCCCTCGGATGAATGTCTTGCAAGTGAATGTAATTTGATCGAATGTTTGCCAAAGTTCTCTCCCGTTCTACTACTACTTCCAGATTTCAACCCGATATTTAACCAAAGAAGAAAAGAAGTTTAAGTTCCTTTGAGAAAACCAGAACGCATGGTAAAAGGAATTCCCAATCGGGCGAGTAAGTATCGGCGGAACACATCTCCCGTCACAAGATACCTCGCGGTAAGGCTACATGCAGCAGAGAGGAGTGATGTCCGATTATCCGCATCGATCGGTCGGCTGCGACGAAGAGAGAGATTGGCGAGGTGTGGAGCGGTGGAGCATTGCCAATGGTGGGTGGGGAAGCATAACCCTCGAATGGGTATGGGACTAGAAGCAAGGGGTAGGAGAGACGGGAAGGAGCTGGTGCCTGCCCGCCCCGATGGCGTGGAAGGACACACACTGCCGCTGGGGCCCTAGCGAGGAAAGAGCGCTCGCCATGGTGGGTGGGGGAAGGGGGCTTTGCCGGAGGGGTGATGTGGTGGTAGGAGGAAGAGAAGAGGAAGAGAAGGTGAAGGCATACCTCAGAGGAAGGGCAACGTGGTGGTTGCCGGAGGAGAGGATGCACAAACGGAGACGAGTAGTTGAGATTGGCGACGAAGACGTTAGAGGTGAGCGAGGAGGGGCTGCAGGCGAGTCGACGGAGAGGAGGTGGGCGAGGATGTCGTGGGCTAGGAAGTGGTCTCTCGACGCTTGAAGACGAGTAGAGAGGGAGATAGATTATGGATTTGGGAGGAGGGGGACGGACGGGGTGCGGGGGGTGAGGGGGACGCGGGCGACGAGGTGGGGTGCCGCGATGGAATTTATTTCAAGAGGGGCGACGAATCATAAGCGGGATTGTTGCGTGCGGTTTTTGTTTTTGGCAAATTAAGTTAGAATTAGAGATAAAAATGGTTTCTATGAAAAGAAAAAATAAAAAAAATAAAAAAACAGGGAAGTTAACTTTTATTTTTTTATATTTTTTTGTGGTTATTTATAAAATAATACTTGTTTTGAAAGAAAAATAAATTAATACAGTAAATCATTATTTTCCTCCAATTCTTTATATCATTCATTAACCTACATTCTTATATAATAATATTAATTTGGAAATAATTATTTACTTTTATCTAATAAAGAAAATGAAGAAATTTTGGTACTTAATTACCTTCATTCTTCTATTTTTTGTTAGCTTATTCTAACCAAGATGATAACCTTTAAAAATCATTCTTGGATAATAATCTTTTAACAATAATATAATCAATGTATCATAAGTTTCTAATTTGTAACATATGAATTCGTGAAAGCAATTAAAATATCCTTTTAAAAAATGTTGAGAATTTATTATGAAAAATAAATTTTCAAAAATTGATTGCTATCCAAATAAAATTGATGATCTTAGATTTGATGGTATTAATATAGTAGCTACATCTATGTTGGTAGATTTGTTATGATAGAAATGTATATATTTATTGCTAAAATTATTTGTTAATTAACAAATGAATGTAACTACTTTTATATCTATACTACGTACTAAGCTTAAATAATAGGGACGACTATGTATGTTGTTAAATTAATCATCAATTATTGAATTAATGTGAGGAAGAAATATAGTTTTGTTGCTAAATTATACTAATAGTGACAAATATATTTATCACTAAAAGTAACTATCACTTCAGAAATTTTTTTTGCGGGCAATTATTTACATTGTTACTAAATAAATTTCGATAGTGACAAATGATTTTGTTGCTAAAGATAATTGATACTTGACAAATTAATATTGCGACAAATGTCATATATTTGTTACTAAATCTAATTAATAGTGACAAAGCTGTTATGTGTCACTATGTTTATTATCACTAATGACCAATTTTGTTGTAGTGTGATTGAGTAAGTGTTTGTGATGGTGGGCGTGTGAGTGTGAAGTGGAGTGCAAGGAATGGTGATGGTGATGGTGATGGTGATGATGGTAAAAATGGAAGTGGGAGTGTGGGCATGTGTGTGAGAGTGTGTGGGAGTGTGTGTGAGTAATTACTACTACAAAAGAGAATAAAATAAACAAAAAGAACAAGTATAGAAATTGATTGAAAAGGAAATTTACACTACTAAAAATAACAAAGCTACTAACAAAACACAAAAGAGAATGAGGGAAGTGGATAGGTGTCCTCTCCAATGTAGGCGTGAGCCTATGGGGAGGTGAGGGAAATCCTTGGCCAAAGCCTATTCCCTCTTCACCTAGATCATCAAGACCAAGTAGGCACATGAGAAACCATTGGTCTTGGAGATGGAGCTCTCAAGGTGGAAGCTCATGAGCATAATGGTGGAGGAGAGTGGAGTGGATGGGGTAGAGGAGGGGAGGGGGGGTGGTCGACGCCCATGGGGGGGGGTGGGGGAGGGGGGTGGTGGCGTTTATAAGTGTTGGCACTAGATATGGTGGTCCTAAGGCATAGGTTAAGGGGTCTACTTTAGGATACATCCTAAGGGTAGAAGGTTCTAGGTGGGTGCACAACTTAAGGTGAAGGTATTGGTCAAGTGGTGGTCAAGTAGTGGATAAGGAGAGGGGGAGTTGGCATAGGATATGGGTTGGTTTAGGTAGGTTTAAGGTGGCATGGGGGTTAAGTGTGGTAGGGTTAAGGCTAGGGTGATTAGGAAGGGTGTTGGGCTTGTGTAGGTAGGCTAGTTGTGTGTGTATGTGTGGGCCTAGAGAAAATTGATAAATAATACAATATACTAGCTACTACTAGGTCCATATAGGTGTAAATAAAAATAGGGAAAAAAATGTAGCTATTGGAAAACGTACACAAATATATGCGTGTGTAAAATTGTATATAAAATTATGAATGCACATGCAAGTTCATTTTATTTGTGTACACATGTGTATATATATGTGTATGGGTGTGTGCATGGTTTCGTTAATTAGACGCAAATACTAGCTTGCATGGGTCTGCATGGGATTGTCTGAGGGGTTACGGTTTGTCCTAGAATTGCATGCTCCTGTCTCCACCTCTCTTTTTTTAGTTTCTAGCTGCTTCTCCTTATCTTCAAAATGCAGTAATGACTGCATCATTTAAATCCCAATGTTGCTCCAAATTTATATATGGTCCTACATAGATAAATTGTCATTATTGCTCAAGAGACCATAAATGGTAGAATTAGGGTTAAGGATATACAAATGCAATCATGCATGCAATGCATGTAATGGATACAATATTCATAGAATGTATACTAGGTTTAAGCTTAATTTAGTCAAATTAGGCCCTATGATTGTTGTGCAATCACTCACCCAGAAAAAAGACTTAGAGATTTTACTTAATTAGTAGTAAGAAAAATGAGAAGGCGAAAAAATATATATATTACACCCTGTAATAACGCACCTTGGTACAAATGGGTGCTTATGAATTTATCCACTAAATAAAGCATCTCACTACAAATGGATGCTACCCTCCTTCATGCAATAAAAAACACCTTAATATAAATGGGTGTTTTAACCTATAGAAAATGGATTAGAAAAATATGGAGATAAAACTAGGAATAAGAGACCCAGTGGTCCAACTGAGGAAATATATGCCTTGAGTTGATCTCGGGATAAAAACGGGTGAGGAGAAAACAACCAAGTTTGAGTAAGGTCAAGCTAAAGGCTTGAATTGGGATGACCTGGATTGGGATCTTGATGTCTTCATGTTTGAATTTTTGTGACTTTGGATGCCTGTAGGATGAATCTACTTCACCTACACGAACATTTTAACCTCATAGCTACTAAACCTTAAGTGGGCAGTGAAGCCTAAGAAATAGTATTTTGGAAATTAGCAATTGAAGTTTAAAGGAGACAAATTGATAAAGCCCTGGGTCTAGAAGTCCATCCTTGATGTTGTGGGCTAGTTGGTTTAAGGGTCCTACTTACTTTCTGAATTTGGTTAATAAAGGGTGTTTAGTTAATTTACAAAAGCTTAGGTTGATAAGAATTAGAATTCATAAGCTTAAGGACTGACCTGTGTCTATTGAATTTTTGAGTTAGAATTTGATTTCTAGTCTTTGAGTCTTGTTACATTATCCATCTTGACCTCTCTAGTTTATAGGGTTTAGAGTGGTGTACAGATAACAAAATGGGTACCATATGTTTTGATTTGGAGTTGAATTCCCGTCGACAGTCTGTTTTTCACGAGTATCTATTTTGAAAGATATCTATAGTTTTGAGTCCTAAGTATGAGGATTCCCATCAAATTCTTTGTTTTACTTATGGATATTTATTTATAAAAGTATAAAAACATAAAATAGAAAATTTTCAAAAATCTTCTAACCTAATCATTCTTCTACTTCAGAATTCATTATATTATTATTTTTAACCCTGGTATTTAAATCATCATATTCATTAGTTATCTTGCTAGAGACTAGCAAAACTCTGGCATGGGAGTATGATGAGGAACTTATCATGGCTCCTAGTTCATCATTATTAGCTAGTTTTCCTAATTAAATTACTAGTGAATAGCATTACAATAGAGTTATATATTTAGGATAATAATAGCAAAGACCTTATTTATATGTTAAAATACTTAAATTAAGGGTTAATAAACATCTATTTATGTTTAATTAATAAATGGGACTTAAATCCAATCATTTAGCTATATATATAAGTATTATGTCTAATTTATAATATTTATATTACCTAAGTTGTTAATTAACTTAATAATGTTAATCATTTAATTAAATATAGCTAAAAGGAGTAAAAATGCAATCTCATGTCATAAATATATTATTTACAGTATTTATAATTATATATAAAAACTTGAAAGAAAAAATAATTTAATTTAAGCCTTAAAATTCATGGTTTGCATTTCAGTCTGTAATTTCCATGACGTTTAAGTCCTTTTATTCACACATAGGTCATTCATATTTACATCCAGGTCCTCAAACTTTCCCTTCTTATTTTCTTCTTCACTGAGACCGACGGTCGGCATTCACCCACATCCTTCTTCTCCGATGTTGGCAGCATCGGAGGGCCGAGCTCCATTTTCGTGTATGGTAAGCTTCACCATAACAAACTCTTCACATCCAATGGTTTGGATGTTTTGCACGCGCACTGGACACCTGGAGGCTTTGTCGTCGTCGAAGAAGATGATGGAATATTTTGATGTATCTAGACATCCTCCAATCCATATTCAACGTCCCTGACCTTCCTCACCACCTATATATACCCCCTGCGACCTTCGATTGGAGGTTGACAACTCCCTACCCTTCTTCCCACACTGAGTTGTCATTAGGCTATTCTTCATACTCTGAGATCCTCTTCCTCCTTCCTCAGAGCTTCTCCAGTGGAGCTAAGCTCTCCTCTGTCTTCCTCGTCCTTCGTTTCATCTCCATGATGAAGCTCTGACATCATCTCTTCATCCAGCTCATATTCTTCTCTCGCTGGAGCTATTGTTCTCACCTTCTGATTTCATCAACTCCAACAAAGCATCATCGGCATCATCCTCTATTCATCTAGGTAAGTAGCCTAGAACCTTTAGGTAGATCTATAGGTTAGTTTAGAGTAGTTGATTAGTTAGATTAGCTTAAGTAATGCTCTGATCTTACTCCTTCTCTGACTTCAACGAGGTCAAATCTGACCTTGTTGGACTTCAATTCATGAAATCCAAATGTTCTCCACCTTCGTCAACTCTCCACGACCTTATTCCACCTTTCTTTTTCCTCGATTAGACATGTTCCACAAAATGCCTAAATCACCTCAATTTCTAACCTCCACTATCTATGGCAGAGGTCAAAAGAGTTTAATCCATCTAATTGACCATTTCATTACCTTCACAATATCACAGAAATTAATTCGCCTCAAGTGATTGATCAAATCAATGATTCTAGTGTTCTGTCGAACTCATTCTTCATTTCAAACTAATTTGAGTTTGCATGTGAAATATGATCTGTTATTGATCAAATTGTTGTGTTCTTGAGACTACTCATGGTCTCAGGAAGCTTTTTCACTGTTCCTTGAAGTGTTGCATGGAGTTTAAGATTCTGATGGTCAAGATCATAATTCACAGAAGCTCCAACATCATCTCTTCATCTAGCTCATATTCTTCTCTTGCCGGAGCTGCTATTTTCACCTTCCAATTTCGTCAACTCCAACGAAGCATCGTCAACATCTTCTTCCTCCATTCATCCAGGTAATTAGCCTAGAACCTTTAGGCAAATCTATAGGTTAGTTTAGAGTAGATGATTAGTTAGATTAGCTTAGGTAATGCTCTGATCTTACTTCTTCTCCAGCTCCGACAAGGTCAAATCCTACCTTATTGGACTTCGATTCATGAAATCCATATGTTCTCCACCTTCCTCAACTCTCCACGACCTCATTCCACCTTTCTTTTTCTTAATTAGACATATTTCACAAAATGACTAAATTACCCCAACTTCTAACCTCCGTTGTCGATGGCGAAGGTCACAAGAGTTTAATCCATCTAATTAACCACTTCATTACCTTCACAATATCACAGTGATCAATTCGGCTTAAGTGATTGATCAAATCATTGATTCTAGCATTCTATCGCACTCAATCTTCATTTCAAACTAATTTGAGTTCACATGTGTAATTTGATTTGTTATTGATCAAATTGTTGTGTTCTTGAGATTACTGATGGTATCAGGAAGCTTTTCCACTATTCCTTGAAGGGTTTCATGGAGTTTAAGATTTTGATGATCAAGATTGTAGTTCACCAGAGCTCCTATGAGCTCCAGTGAAGGCAAATGTGAATCACAAGTCTTTAAACTCTCTGAGAAGCTCCAAGTCATCATCCGTTGCTCTACTGATCATGATCCACTCAACATTCCTATGTTCTATGGACTGAAGCATTCAACTAGCCATCATCTTCCTCAGCTCTTACAGAGCTGGGGAGGTTGATCCACAAACTCTCAAACCTTTGCAATACATCAGGAAGCATCCTTGTAACCTAGATATTTTAAATCAGGTTGTAGATTTGTGATTAACCCTCTAGTTTGGTCTATCGACAAAACTCAGTTTGGAACCCAGGCAAAGGCCTAGAAATTGATGTTCTAGGTATCAAAATTGGACTTTTGAGGTTGTTTTGAGTTCCTGAGAATCTTATTAGCCAATCTTATGGGTTAATTGAGTGGACATCATTATGTTATTTAAAGTCAACTCTTGAGCTCTATATAGCCAAACCACGGTCATTCTGGAGCTCTAGGCTTCAAAACTTAAGTCTGAGATCATTTTGGAGATCCTGAGTTTTTTAGGAATCTGTTAGGATTGATTTGAAGTTGTTTTATTGAGGATTTCAGTCAGATTAGATCTCTACTCAATTTAGGTTTAGGATGCTCTAGACACTCAAATCCGGATGGTTGCCTAACAAACACCTCTTCTTTAAGAACCCCATTTAAAAAGGCACTCTTCACATCCATTTGGAAGAGCCTAAAATCTACAAAAGAGGCAAAAGCAAGAAGCACTCTAATTGATTCGAGCCTAGCAACTAGAGCATAGGTCTCATCAAAGTCTATATCCTCCTCTTGGTTATAACCTTGAGCAACAAGTCTAGCTTTGTTTCTAACTATCTTTCCGAACTCATCCAATTTATTCCGAATGACCCATTTTGTACCAATAATGGTGTGGTCTTTAGGCTTAGGAACCAAATCTCAAACCTCATTCCTCTCAAATTGGTTGAGTTCTTCTTGCATAGCTAGAATCCAAGACTCATCACCACAAGCCTCTTCAATAGACTTGGGTTCTAACTAAGAAACAAAGGCATCAAAAACAAACAAACCCCTAAAATTTGATCTTGTTTGAACACCTATTGATACATCACCTAAAACGAGATCTTTGGGATGATCTCTTTGAAATGTCCAATCCTTTGGTAAGTCATGAACATTCCGGGTGTTTGGAATTTTAGAAGCATCAATAGAAGAGGGTGCCTCATCATCATCATCAACTATGGAAGAGGAAGTTGATGTGAATGATTCGTCAAAAAACACATGCAATGTCTCCTCTATGGTTGATGTCTTCTTATTAAAAACCCGACATGCCTTGCAACGTAAGGAATACCCAACAGAAACTCCATCATCACACTTAGGATCAAACTTATCCAAGTTGTCCTTAGTGTTCAGGATGAAGCAATGGCAACCAAAAACTCTAAAATACAAAATCCTAGGAACACGATCATAAAACAACTCAAACAGGGTTTTCTTAAGAGTGAGTCTAAGGAGCACACGATTTAACACATAGCAAGTCGTGTTAACCTCTTCTACCCAGAAATATTTGGGAAGACCCAATTCTATCAACATTTTTCTAGCGCATTCTTGGAGTGTGTGATTTTTACACTCAATAACTCTATTTTGCTGAGCCACTCTTGGAAATGCGAATTCATGGTGGATCCCGAAAAACTCACAAAACTCGGTAAAACTCTCATTCTCAAATTCTCCACCATGATCGCTCCTAATTCGGGAGATACAAACACTTTGGCCAGTTTGTATTCTCTTGGCTAACCTAGAGAATTCTAGAAAAGACTGATCCTTAGACCTAAGAAAAATCACCCACTTAAAATGCGAGAAATCATCGATAATAACGAAACAAAAATGACAATCATTCAGACTTTTGTGTCTAGTTGGTTCAAACAAGTCTAAATGGAGCAATTCAAGTGATCTAGTAGTTGACACAACTCCCTTACTCTCAAAAGAGGCCTTGGTTAGTTTTCCTTTTTCACAAGTATCACAAATATGATTCTTTTTATAACAAAGTTTAGGCAATCCAATAACAAGTTCTTTTCTAACAATTTTATCAATGAGTCTCATATTGACATGACCTAATCTTCTATGCCAAAAATTATTTTCTTCATTAGAGGCAAGCAAGCAATCAACTTATCTTCCTTATCAAATTCAAGAACATAGATATCTTTTTCTCTTTTTCCTATCAAAAGAACTTCTAAAGTTTCTTTATCAATAATTTCAAAACCATCTTTATCAAATACAACCTTACATCCCCTATCACATATTTGGCTAACACTAAAAAGATTATGTTTTAAGCCATCAACTAGAGAAACATTTCTAACTTGCTTAAATGAATTACCTACTGTACCCTTACCAATAATACGACATTTTTTATTGTTCCCCATAGACATGTGTCCTTCGTTGGCTTTCTTGAGCTTTAGGAATTGCGTGGAGTCTCTCGTCATGTGCCTTGAACATCCACTATCCATAATCCACTTGTTTGTTTTCTTTGAGGCCTACAAAACAAGAATTGAGAATATTTTTGGGTACCAATGCCTTCTTGGGTCCTTGAGTGTTAGAATATCTTTCCTAAAAATAATTTTTTTTAGGAATCCATTTGTTCTTGGCCTTTTGGTTGAAAGCATATGCATGATGAGGTTGTTTTGTAGCCTTATGGTTGAAAACATATGCATTGTGAGGTTATTTTTGAGCCTTATGGCTATACAAGTATGCATGATAGATTGGTTTTTGAGCTTTAGGTGGCACAAAAGTATTTTTGCCTTTGGGTTTCACAAAGTTCATTGGCTTCTTGGTTGTAGATGAAGATTCAACATAACCAAGACCATGCCTAAAGGTAGATGGTAATTGACTTGCAAGCATCCTTTGTAAGTTCTTGCTACCATTAGTAAACTTAGTCAAGTCATTGATCAACTTGTCTAAGTTCATCCACATCTTTCTCTAAGCAAGCAATTTTGTTTTTCAATTCAATACTCTCTTCCATCAATATGTCTTTCTCAATAAGCATGCTAGTGTTAGAAGTAATAAGATTTTTATTCGATCTAGTTAAGTTTAAACATTTAGTTTTCATATTTGCATTTTCCTTTTCTAGATCCAATTTCTCATTGACAAGAAGCTCATATTTGTTTAGCAAGTCATTTTCTTTTACTCTAAGCTTTTTCAAGGCTCTATTTTCACGTTTTATTTTCTTACATTCATGAAAAAGCTCATCATATGCATCAAGTAGCTCATCAAAAGAAGTAGAGTCTTGTACCTCGGTCTCATTTACCATGAGACACACATGCACAACTTCCTCCTTGCTTGAGTTAGAGTCAAAGTCGGAGTCGGTGTCGTCACTCACACTCTTCTCCAAGTCGTTCCATGTTGCCACAAAAGTCTTCTTTTTCTTCTTGAAGAATATCTTTCTTCACTTGTCATTGGTCCTTCGCTCCTTTTCCTCTCTTTCCTTCTTCTCCTTGTTGTCTTTCTTATCATCATTAAGTAGAGGACAATCTTTTAGTATGTGGCCCTTCTTCTTATATCCATAGCATGTAGGAGTATCATCATCTCTCCTCTTTTTGAATTGCTTCCTCATTCTCACATACTTCTTGAATCTTCTAGAGAATATGGCCATCTCTTCACCATTTTCATTTTTATCCTTGTCATCGAGGTCGGAATCACTCTCAATTTTGGCTTTGAATGCCAAGCTCTTCTTCTTTGAGCTAGAAACTTCATTTTCCTTTTCTTGGATAGCTCAAGCTTCACTTTATGAGCCATTAGACTTCCAAGTATCTCATCCATGCTAATGTTCTTCAAATCCTTTGCTTCATCAATTGCAGTGACCTTTGATTCACATTCCTTAGTTAGAGCCCTCAAGAATTTGGACACCATCTCATTTGAGGGATAACTCTTCCCAAGCCCCTTAAGAGGGTTGATGATGTTGGTAAACCTTGTGGTCAATTCGTTTATGCTTTCACCTAGCTTCATCTTGAACATCTCATACTCTTGGGTTAAGAGACCAATTTTTATCTCCACCCTTGAGGTTCCTTCATGGGTCACTTCAACGTAGTTCCAAATCTCATGTGTTGTCTCTAGCTACAAAATTCTATTAAACTCATCATTAGAGAGGGCAAAATATAGTATGCTCATAGCCTTACAATTAATTGATATCTTCTTCTCATCTTTTGGCTTATAGTCTTCGATGGTGGCATCTACTTCTGGCATCTTGAATTCCTTTTCTACCATTTTCCATAGTGAGAGATCTTTGGTGGCTGATTTAAGGTAGATTGCCATCTTCCTCTTCCAATGCGTGTGCCATTCCTATCAAAATATGGAGGTCGGTAGGTTGATAATCCCTCAGTCCTTAAGTTGCTTGATTTCGCCATTATCGTTGGTGCGAGGAAGTAACTCCAAAGTACACCAACCTAAGCTCTGATACCAAATGAAAGCACTAGAGTGGGGTGATTAGTGCTAAAGGTGGTAAACAAAATGCTAATTGAAATTAAATGCAGATATGAAATATAATCAAGAATTCCACAAATATATCATCAACCACAACACAAGTATTTATAGTGGAAACCCAACCTCGGGTAAAAACCACTACCTAGATCTCCCAATCTAAGATTTTGCCCCGAGTCCAACTTGGAATACTAACTGGTACTTATGGGGTACCAAACCCTTTTACAAACCCTCTTGATTTCCCAATCAAGAGCAAACCCTTCTTACTTAAGAAGAGAGGAACCCATAACCTAGGCCCTCAGATTACAAGTAGATGAAGGAATAAAATTGAATTAAAATAGAATTTAGCTCCCATGGATAACCCCAAAAAGATATGCAATCAATTATATGCAATAGCTATCTAGGTGATTACAAAGAACTCCCTTAGTGATTATGAGAAGATGATGCTGCTAGGAGTTGAAGTGATGAAGCTTTAAACAAGTGGGAGGTGGAGAATCAAAGCTTCAATCACTTCCAAGAACACCAAAAATATGTTTTAGCTGAATGTGGGCTTGTATGTGCTTTAAAGTGTGTTTTGGGGTGTTCTCTTATCTTCTAAGAGTGGGAAACCATCTCATATATATAGAGGGGTGTTTGGACTATTTTAAATGTGCAAGAGATCCTTATTTGACAGCTCAATTATTTCCCAATTTAATTTGCCAACGGCTAATTGAGTTGGTTAAAAAGTACTTTACCTAACGTTAGTTAAAAGTTATATAACGTTATGTGAGCTATCTAATGTTAGGTACACAGTTAGGTGCAAAGTTCGCTATCTCCTGGAGTTGCTCATTTTGGCCTAAAGTAGCCTACCTAACGTTAAGTAAACTTTGTCTAACATTAGGTCGACTACCTAATGTTAGATGCTCAGTTTAATGCAAAGTTTGTTATTCCTTTGATGGCTCAAGGTGACCTCAGCCTTACTACTTAATGTTAGGTATATACTACCACGTTAGATGGACTGTAAAAAGTCTTCCAACCGTCCAAATGAGTCTTGATGATCCTATGGAGTTCTAGAATGATCAGTTAACACCTAAGGTTATGTTTTATCATGTTTTTGACCAAATTAGACTTATGAAAGTGATGCCCTAATAATGTAAATTGATGCTAATCTAATTGGGGCTTTCCTTTCATTCTAAAGAATATAAAATTACAACTCAATTCCTAAAATTATAAAGAGACCTAACTCTGATCTCTTCCTTCTTCATGGCTTTGAATTTTGTCAAGAGAGCTTCAACCTAAAAATCAATCTTGCAATAACTATGCATAAGATCCAATTTTAATTTCAATTACTTGAGATGTTTGTTATCATCAAAACCATTATTAAAGGCTAATGTGGTGCTTAATTGCTTATGCACCTACAAATCCAACCAGTTAGAGAGAGGAATTGGGGAGAAGGTTCTTCCCTCAACTTTTGCCTCAAGTTTCTTTGATACCCCCTAACTGCTATCGTTTGACGCTACTCCCCTAGCTAGACATCAGATAGACTAGTAGAAGCAAATTAATCATAATTAATCTCAATCGAAGCCTTGAAGAGTGAGTTCAATCCTTAGGGTCAATGTCTACTCATTTTTAGTTAGTCTTAGGATTAAGTGTGCTCTTAGAATGTGATGGGCTATTAATGGGTTGTGCCCTTAAAGATCGATTAATATGTGTGTGCGTGCACAACCTGGGTTTTCAAATAAGGTTTATAGAGATGAAGTGTCTTTTAGGGTTTAACCGTGTTTAGTAGCTTTTAGGGTTCAATTTCTTAGGTATATTCAAACAATGTTATGTGATTCACACTATGCTTTGTAGTCATAGGTGTAGGAATTTTCTTTGAAAATCAGAGAAAACATGGCGAGCCTGGTTCAGACCTTAAAAATTGAATCCTATAGGGCAGCCACTTGATTTCTCACATTTAAATTAAGTGGTGTGACCCAAACAAATCCATCAATTGGCCATTCACCCCTCTGGTTGAAGCACACAGAAAGATTTGACCTATTCATATTTTAGTCACATGCGTGTATTCGATTCAGGTGTCCCAGGTCCACAGGTTATAAACCCGGTTAAGTGTTAGAATCAGAGAGATAGTGCACCTTGAGTTGTATTTGTGGGTTGTTTTAACTGTATAGCTTTTAATTTGGTCCCACAATTAGAGAAAATAATTTATATATATATATAGTTTTTAGGTGGGTGAGGTGGGTGGAGGTGACAAACAACACAACCAATCTAACCTAGGGTTTACACGAGCTCTTAGGTTGATTCTAGTCTGAATTATTTATGTGGAAGGAATGAAATCTAGTGCCTTAGGTTGATTCTTAGGAATGAGTGCACTTACAAATCTTTAAAACTATACTTTGCTCCAATCTACTGCCTTTGGCCTACCTTGATTAGGTACCTTCATGATATGGATTTTTTCGTGGGTTTGTAAAATTAGGGTTTTATTGTTGTAATGCACAAAAATCAAGTCACTTTTAAGTTTATAAAACCTAGATAGGAAAGTATTTAGGGTTGTCCAAGGAGGCCAAATGTTTGCAAAATATGTCTCTTACTTGGAAAATCAACTTTCTTTTTGGTGTTTTTAAATTTATATTTTTTTATGTTTTAAAATAATGGCAAATACGCGAGTTGTTGGCGGGAAGTGATTACGCAGCAATCATAGATCTTAATTGACCTAAATTAGGCTAGGATTTACCATAAGTTAGGGTAATTCATGCATGCATAAGCATTATCTGCATCTTTACTGCTTTCCTTTAGCTATACATAAAATAATGTTATAATGTGCTGATTAAGTGCATTATGTCAATTACAGGTAATAAGCTGGATCTGGAGCTGGATCTGAAGTTGGATCTGAAGCTGGATTAGGAATAATAGGTGTTGCAGCTGGGCTGGAGCAGAAGACTTAGATTAGATATAGTGAATAATGATGTAAGGGAGTTAAGGTATGCTATTCTATTAAGTAAGAATAAAGCAGTAAAATGTCAAGAGCTTAGGTCCATCCTAGCCCTAGGATAGCCTAGAGACTTCCCCCAAGCCTTAGCCACCCTTAGATTAGGTCACCGCATATTAGGAAACCTTAAAACCCTAGTTCCAAGCCTTATTTGGACGTCCAGATGAATTATAGGATGTTCAAAACCCTTAGCCAATTCCCGCACACCTTAAACCCACTTCTGCAGTGTTATTGGATGTCCAGACACTTTGTCAGACGTCCAATTTCTGCAGAATACCTAAGACAGAACCTTGAATTCTTCCTAACTCTGATTGGACATCAAGACAATAAGTCTGGACTTCTGATTTTTTAGACGTCTGATTCCATTTTTGGACGTCTGGAACTGCTCTTCGGTTCCTGTTTTGAGATTCAAGCCTTGATCTTGGATCTCTAGCTCCCTAAACCCAATTCCAACCTCATAGGAACCTAAATTAAGGTACCCTAACCCTAGTACGTCACCTCTAGACCTCCCTAAAGACCTAATTAGGTCCTCACTAAACCCAATTGACTTAGATCATAGTCAATTACCATTACCTAAGTCAAATGGACTCATAGGGTCCAATTGAGCTTAGATCTCAACCCACACAAGTCCAATTGGACTTAGTGAGAGTCCAATTGACCTAAGCCCAACCTAATTGAGTTATTTCACTCTCAATTAGGTTCACACTCATTCAATTAAACTTGGGTTAAGTTTAATTGCAATTCCCCCTTAGCAATTAGGGTTTACAACCCTAATTTGAGGCCTACACCTACCCAAACCCCTTAGGACCTAACCTAGACCACTTAGCCACCTAGGGCAGGACCACACACTCACACTCACACACCCATTCACACACACACACCCACCTAGAGTTCTCTAGAACTCTCTTGAAGTGGTGCCACTCTTGGTTGCCAAATTTAGCAACTAAGAGTCATTTAATTCTTAGATCCACTTTTTATGGATCTAAGAACTACTCTCTCTCTCACTTGGCCGGCCACTCATGGGACTCTCTCTAGAGAGTTCCACACTTCTCTAGAGAGACTCCCTTAAGTCTATAAAAAGACCTAAGGGGTGGCCATTTGCACCCATCGCATTCTTGGCACTCATCCGCTTAGGTTAGCTACATCTCCACCTCCACTCTACCTCCACGAGGAACACCACTATGGAAGCCACCATCTCCACGCCAGGATGCTGGATCATCTCTCCAACCTCTCTGCAAGGGTTGCCCCTCCTTCTCTCAGCCACTTAAAGGCCATCGGAGCCTACCTTCGAATGCCCTTCTTTTTTGCTAGATTAGTAACTTAGCTCTCGTAGTTTTACTACTTTCATTTACTGCTTAGTAGTGTAGCTCTTATTCTCCCCCAATGATGCATGCAAAATCCCCTCATAGATTCCTGTATGCGATCATTTTCTGTTAGCTAGTTTTATGTTTTCAAGCTTTCCTATACAAGCTTTCCTCTACATTCCATGTTGCAAACATCCTCTGAATGAATGAATAAAAGATATATTTTTATATATATGTCTCTATGTTGGAAATCACCATGAGCTTATTGGTTGCAATCTGATTTGTGTGATTCAAGTTGCCTATTTTTCATTTATATATATACTTTGCAACAGGCATGTTGATTCCGGAAAATATAGAAAATCCAACTATAAATGCATTTTCTATAAACAGCCACCACATCACTAGAATTGTGCGCACTGAAACTCATACTTTCACTTTCATTATCTATCTGACACACACGCATGTAATCAGAATTCATAATAGAAGTGGTGAAACTTTAATCTGAAGATTGGAAACCGGCGTGTGATTTTAAATAAAGTAGAGCGATAAAGGATCGATTTCAAATTTGAACCAACGCCTCCTAGAGACGAACGACTAGGACTAAAAGGCTCGTTATCTTTTTATAAATATTTTTGTTTGATCGTATTGCGCACTATACTACGACACTTTTTCATATCAAAACGCGCTCTACGACTCCCAAACAAATGGCACCGTTGCCAGGGAGGCAACGTCATTTTCTTTGAGTTCGATCTTTTAAACTATCACTGACAAATCTTCCTCTACTTTGTTCTTGGATGTGCAGGACAACATAGGAAAAAAACAGGATCTGCACACACATTGAGCACGTAAAAAGAAATTAGGTGCACATCCCTTCTTAGGCTAGGTTTTCTTTTGAACCTTAGGATTAGATTTGCTTCCAGTAATTTCTTTTGAAAAAAAAAATATTCATTTTTGTGAAAAAAGAAAAAAAAACAAAAAAAAAATTCAAAAAAATCTAGATTAGGTTTCTTTTTGAATCCTAGGTTAGTTTGAAAAAGAAAAAAAAAAATATATATTTGAAAATCCTTTGAAAAAAAAATCCTTTTTGAAAAAAAAATTTTCAAAAACTTTTTGAAAAAAAACATATTTTTGGTGGAAAGTTTGGATTTCAAAACTCAAACACTCTTTAAAAGCTTCTCCACCATTCTCTGATTTTCAGCCAAGGTTCAAAATCTGTATTAAAAATTAGATTGCCAAAAAATTAGTGAACAAAAAATTATAAAATTTGGGCTAGACCTTCATTTTCAAACCATCTTTCAAATAGCATTGCTCTTTTAAAAAATTCCAAGTATAAAATTTTTAAAAATTCGCGAAGTGCAAGGGGGTCAGACTGACCCAGATTTGAGATTTTTCAAATTTCAAAAAGTAATTTCAAGCAATCTGCGAATCTATTTTAAATAAAAATGGTGGGGTTTAAAAGCTGATCTCATTGGCTTTATTTTTCATATTTTTCCCAAATTTTTGAAAGTCATTTGATACTGTTTTAAAGTGAAAAATCAACCAGGGGTCAAAATTCTAAATCTAACCCCCTGACAGTCAAAAATCTCTAGAAATTTTATTAAAGAAGTAAAAATTGCAAAAAAATATTCTATGAAAGGATAATTGAAAAAGGAATCTACTCGCCAATTTTCAAGTTAATTGGATACCTATTTTTGTCAAATAAATGATTGTAATTTTTATGATCTGCTGAAGAAGAAAAAAAAACAAAAGAACAAAACCCTAGAATTGCATGAACCCTAGGTTACACCTTTAGGGTTACAATTTAGAGATCACATTTGGGCTAACCTAGACTTAGTCAAGTCTAGTACTTAGCTGGTGAGTTGGTCACCTTGTGGGCCACTCACCAAAAGAAAACTCCACCTAAAGAAAGTGGGCTAAAAATAAAGTCTAAAATACGAAATAAACCCGAATTCATTGTCGCACTACTGGGTGCTTTCAACCTCTTGGTTGGGTTACCCGAGAGGCGGGAATCGCTTTCAATCGGTTGTACAATGATTTTTCTTCAGGAATTAGAACTTAAAACGAAAAATCTGATCATCTGATTCATAAGGACCATCTGATTGGCAGGGCCTTAGCCTTGTCTGGTTTGGCTACACCAACCCAGGGGTTAGGTGGTATATGCAAGGAAGGAGGTCACTTAGACCTCAATTGGTTGGACCTTGGGAGCCACTCCCAAGGAGGTGAGTCACCTCGCTAGGACCGACTTCTCCCCCCACTTCTTCTACTCCCGTAGCCACAATGGCTAATCCTGGACCTAGACTGGGTTAGGATATTGACAATCTGGACCCAATGGCTCGTCTGGAAGCCCAGGTAGTGGAATCTAAGGAGCGGCATCGGTAGAGCATGGACCGCATTTTGATGACGCTTGACAGGATGCATCATCCACCGCGAGGAGAACAACTGCAGGATTTCTATAATCCAGCCGCACCAATCGTCACACCTTTGGTCAGAATTCCCGCAGGCGGAGACGCGTTTGAGCTCAAGCCCAATGTGATTGGGTTGATCAGCACTCACTTCTATGGGAACTCAAGCGAAGATCTATTCCAGCACCTAGAGGACTTGAGTCGACTCGCAGAAATGATTTGACCCAGGAACATTGATCTTGGGATTGTTCTAATGAGGCTTTTCCCATTTTCTCTAAGGGACAAAGCTTCATACTAGTTCAAGACCATTGGGAAGCCAACTGGAACCTGGTCGGAATTACGACGTGAATTCCTCCTGCAAAAGTTCTTCCCAATTGGTCGAATAAACACGATGAGGTGCGCAATCACGACTTTCTCCCAAGGAGCTGGGGAGAAGTTGCATGAAGCCTGGTACCGATTTCACGACCTTCTCCGGAAATGCCCGCACCATGGTATACCCGGATGGCACCTAGCTCAAATCTTTTACCATGGGCTGGATGACACACATCGGTATCTGGTCGATGCATCTAGTGGTGGGAATTTCCTCGCAAAGGATGAGAACAACGCATTTGAGTTGTTCGAATCTTTGGCGGAGAACTCGATGAATGCCGTGTCCATGAACCAATTCCAACGGCTTGGTCAGCAGCAGGTTGGTGTCCATGAGGCTCACACCGAGTCTATTCAAGCCTACATGGATATCATCGTCAAGTAGCTAGATAGAATAAACCTAATTGAGAAAAGATTGACCAGATTAGTCAGGGTCAATCTGACATGAACTCTACCACTTCAAGACCCTCCTATGCACCCCGAGCCCCTCCTGCTCGAGTTAATCTACTCACTCGGGATGGATCTTCTCCTTATTTACAAGATCCCGCATATCAAGATCCCATAAACAATCCAGATCTGGCACCTTACGACCAGGGTTACGCACCACCCGCGGATTATAACATGTATCCCCTTGACGGATATACATCTCAGACATCTTCAGCCTACAAGGACATTAGTGCTATCCAAGGATACGGGCGTAATAACCCGTATTTAGAGACGTATAACCTTGGTTGGCGCCAGCATCCGAACTTCTCTTGGTCTGGTAATTCACAGAGACCACATCAAGATCCCCACTACCAAACTAGGTAATACGAGAATGCGCAAAACACGTACCCTAGGTAGCATCCATTCTCGCATCAGCAGCAACCCCGTTCTTTATACCAGCCGTTGCACCAAGCTACCAGTCACCCTCCAAAGCGAGCTGACCCTTTGGAGGCACTGAAAGAGGAGTTTCAAGAATCGATGAGGAAATCTACACAGGATACCTTGCAGATTATGAAGGCGATGGCTAATCAGATATAGACTATACAGAACATGCAAAACCAGCTGTTGCAAGAGCATAGGACTCAGGGAGCCTTGCCCTCCCAACCCGTCTCGAACCCTCGATATGTGCAGAACCAAGGTGCCTCGCCTAGGTTTCAGGCACCATAGGGACAGGCACACGCCATATTACAGGCGCCTCCTACACCACCTGGTTACGCTCAAGGCCAGCCGCCTTTGCAAAACCCCGCATACTCTGCCCCTTCCGCTCCCCCACCACCTCATGGACAGCAAGCCGATGCAAATGTTGTCTCATTGAGGAGAGGAAGGAAGACATTCGACCCACCACATAGGCAGGCGGGTCCTGATTTTTCTCACCCTTCACCGTAGGCGGGTTCGACTCCTTCATCTTAGGAGCCACCTACGGTAGATAAGGGTAAGAGGCCACTTGACCTTGAGATTCTCGTCCCTTTTCCTGAGGCTATGACGTGGAATGTAGTATGGAAAAAGGACACGCAGAATTTTGAGGACCTGAAATCAATGTTCAAGGAAGTGCATATTCAGGTCCCCTTCCTCGAGGTAATTGATCACATCCCTGCTATCGCTAGGTTCTTCAAGGACTATTGTACCCCGAAGCGACAACCAAGAATTGGATGACGGTGGTACTATCAAAAGAGGCTAGCACTGTGATTTTAGCTGACTTGCCGTCGAAAAAGAAAGACCCTGGTACCCCACTCATATCCTGCTTCTTGCAGGATTCTCCATTTGATCGGGTCCTTCTAGATCTGGGTTCGTCCATCAACCTAACTCCTATAACCATATTTGATCGATTTCGATTTGGGGAGTTAAAGCCCACCTCGGTCACGATTCAGCTGGATGATAGATCAGTAAAAACACCGAGGGGGGTGGTTGAGAATGTGATCGTGAAAGTCCGCGGATTCTGCTTTCCCGCAAACTTTTTCATTCTCGATATGGAAGTTCCTCCTAATCTCCGAGATGCACCATTATTTTGGGTCGCCCATTTCTAGCGACAACCCGAGTGAACATTGATTGTGCATCCAAGTGTATGGAGATAGCCCTAGGTAATGAGCGACTTCGACTTGACATATTCAGGGTAGCAAAGAATTTTGACTGTGATCGCATAGAGGAGGATGGTGAAGACGAAGATTCGGCACACTGTGGTAACATTAGGCTCCTTTGTGACGACCCAATGTCACATTCGTCTGTACTATCAGGGTTCTTGGACCTCGATCCACACGGGACTGAAACCACTGCACTACACATATCTCCCCGAGGATCTAACTGTTTAGGGTGTGCTTCTGACCACAGCACCCCTGAATTCAGCTATCTTGATCCACACATTGCTGAATCACCCCTGTTGTTGCAGGAAGACATGACCACAGCTAACGGGTTTCCCATTAACACAGTCACAACCGATTATTTCACAGGAAGAGAATCAGCGAGAATTCACGTGCACACGGATCAGTAGATTCCCACCCTCGAGTTTGCTCCTCCCACTCCCATTTCTGACTCTAACCCACCCATTATTGAATTGAATCCCTTACCTGACTCACTTAAGTATGTGTTCTTGGGCGAAAGTAAGACATACCCAGTCATTATTAATGCCCACTTAACCCAAGAACAGGAGCATCAATTGATTTCTATGCTACAAGACCATAGGGCTGCTATAGGGTGGAGTATTGCTGATCTCCATAGTATTCGCCCCTCGTATTGCACTCGTCACATTTACACGTATGAAGGGGTGAAACCTTCGAGACAACCTCAAAGATGGCTAAACCTGAATATGCTAGAGGTTGTTAAGAAAGAGATCATCAAATGGCTGGATGCAGGTATTGTATACCCAATCTTAGACAACCAATGGGTGAGTCCAATCCAGATAGTGCCCAAGAAAGCAAGACTCACCGTTGTGAAAAACGATAAGGGTGAATCCATCCCGACCCGCACTGTGACATCTTGGCGGGTCTGCATCGACTATAGGAAACTGAACACGGCTAATTCCATCACTAAACCTAATTTGATAATTTGATGATTAAACTGAACATCGACCTAATTAAGTCCTCACTAAACCTAATTGACTTGGATCTTAGTCAATTCCATCAGCCTATTCAATTGGACTCATTGAGTCCAATTGAGCCCTGATCTTGGCACACACTGTCCAATTGGACTCAATGAGAGTCCAATTGACCTAGACCTACCTTAATTGAGTTGTTTTACTCTCAATTAGGGTTTCACACATCCAATTAAACTTATATCAAGTTTAATTTCATTTTACTTTAATGAATTAGGGTTTATAGCCCTAATTTGAGACCTACCTTGACCTAAACCCACTAGAACCTAACCTAGGGTTAAGAAGATTCCTAGGGTTTGGAATTGGCTAGGATGGAAGGGACTGTGGCTGATGACACTCAACCAACTGTGTGATTTGGCCCCTGAGGTTAGCCAATTCTGCCGCACATTACCTTTGAACGTTAGCGAGAGCTTTAGAATTCCGTTGCTTGCTCTCATTCATAGCTCGCAAAATCTAATTGAGCTGCGAATCTCTATTCGACCTTGAGTAGCTCTGCATACTCTGTTGGGTGGGCCTCACATGCGATTATTTAAAAGGCAACGTCGGTGGGTTTGGACGGGTCTAATTTGGATAGGTAGGTCTTTGTGAATGATCAGACCAGGAGAAGTTGGGATGGTTTCTCCATTTAGGATTGTAAGTGTTAGAGTACGGATTTGATCTCTTGTTGTACCCCTAGATGGCATGCAAATCATTAGGGTACATTGTGTTTTCCACTATAGTGGGGAAAGAGGAGGAAAAGATGGGACAAAGGTCCCTTCTTGGGTTGGTGCATGAGTTCGGAGATAACACAAGGAAGATGCATCTTGCAAATCTAGATTATTCACAAACTCCCTCCCCACTGGAATTTGAGAAATAGTTTGAGGCGCGAGATTTGTAGCAAGTAGTGTAAGATTTTTGACCATGTTTCTGACCTCATTAAGATGCTTGGCTGCGATATCAACCTTCACCAGTTTCTCTACAATAATCTCAAGATTTTGTAAATTGGATTGGCTCTCAACTTCGTGAATGCCCTTCTGATGCGGGTTCCCTCTTGTGAATTAGGTCATGGAGGTGTTATTGATCGAGTTTTCTGCCATTCCCTCGAAAAGTTCTATGGCAGATTCTTCGTCGCGATTCAAGAAGTTTTCACCATAAGAGGTGTCGACCAGATTGTGAACACTCTCTTGCAATCCATAGTAAAAGATGTGCATTAGTTGCCAACGAGGGATGTTGTGATGTAGGCATTTCCTTTACAATTCATGAAAGTGCTCCCATGCTTCATGAATTGGTTTTCCTTGATTCTAAGAGAAAGTCATGATTGCTCACCTAAGGGTATTGGTGTGACCTATGAGAAAAAATTTCTTTAGGAAAGCAGATTCGAGTTTGGCCCAAGTTGTGATAGGTTGTGCACTAGTTTGATACCAACAGGCAGGCTTATCCTTAAGGCTAAAGGGAAACATCTTCATGAGTAGGATTTCCTGACTTTGATTTTGTGGGCCTAAAGTTTGAGACAGATTCTTAAGATCCTTAATATGCTAAAATAGATCCTCAAAACTATTTTCGTGAAAGTAGGGGATAAGACTAATGAGTTCGGCTTAAGCACAGGCTCATTTTCCTCTACAGGAATCCTAACACACGGCTGACGTTGAGAAACGTGTAAATATAATTCGTTTGTTGTAGCATGCATTTACGACATCATTTTAAAAAGGATAGTTGAACAGGAGTACGAGTGTCGAACACAGGGAGGCAGAAATTGGATCAATTAATTGCTTATCTCATTGCCACATGATAGTTTTGCTTAGTTTTCTTGTGTAAGAAAGAGAGAGAGAGTAGGGTTAGAAATCTAAGGTAGAGCACATGCATATAACGAATAACTTAAGATAATTAAATAGAACTTAATTCAAAGCATGTGGAAATGGTACTATAATGTCATAAAAAATCGCTTCTATTAATCATCAACACAGTATTACATGCATTAACATAAAACTAGAAGAAATCTTAGGTAACGAGGCATTAAGATAAACTATGAGTAAGAACTATGGTGGAACGAGAGCTTATCGAGGCAGCCATGGTGGTGGAGATGCTCCGTCGGTGGCTTGGTGACTCTGGGAAGGTGCTTTACAACTCTATGGAGGTGGGGACGTGCTAGGTAGAAGTTAGGAAGAGATGAGTGGCAAAGGGGGTGTGTGTGTAGGGCTTTATATAGGCATGGGGAGGGATAAAGATCGGCTAAAAGTTGCAAATTCCCACACTGGACTGTGTTGGAGGTGATGAGAACCTCATCATGAACCCTAACTAGCACAATCTAACTTAGATATTCGAGAAAAAGCTCCTACATAACTCATAGAAAGGCTTGACTCAGAAAATTCTGAGTTTGTGAAGAAAATAAGTCATAAGGGGTAAAAATGCAATTTCACCAACACAATCTATAAACAGGGTAACTCAGGGTCCAAACATAGGTCAAACTAACCTAATAAGAAGGAAAGTGGGATGATTTGATCCAACAAGTGCTACAGCAACTCCAAGGAATTAAATGACATTCTGTAACCCTAAAATAAATCCACTTCAATTCACGAGGTTCTAGGCAGAGTAAAAATCTACTAAACCCTCTAAAATTCATAGAAAAATAATCTCTAGGGTTTAGAACCTTCAATTTAGCCTTGGGAACCCATTTTGACCTACATTGAGAACCATGCCCAATTAATGATTTAATTTGGGTTTTTACGTAAATTGGCCGGTCAAACAAGGTCTGACCTAGAAATAAAATTCACCATTAGAATCCTTAGGTCCCATTTAGTCATGCATAAAAACTTGAACCTAAGATGAGACCTTCTTGATCGACTTTGCATTTTGGTCCTCATCTATTACTTTTTGACCCTCAACTTTCAAAACCCTTACATTTTAGCCCCTAGATTCTTCGTCGTTCTTTGCATATAGGTCCCTCCTGCAAATCTCTGAGCAGCGCCATGCTCCCGCGACTTTGCATGGAGCATGGCGTCGCGTAGGGTGAGGGAGGCCACCTGCAAGTTGAACCGGGTGTGCCCTGCGACGTCTGCTGTCGCAGGGACACCGCCATGACGTCTACCCTCGCCCACACCTTCCGTGCGAATGCGCGGAAGGTATGGGTCGCAATTCTGACCACTCTCCTGCGAGGGAGGCACGTCGCCTCCCTGCGCCCACCCCTCCGCCTCCGCCTTTATAAGGACCAGCGTCACCAGCTGATGGGGGCAGCTCGGTCCTGACGGAGAAAAACCCCCACCTTTCCTCTCTTCCCACTCCAGCAGAAACCCACCAGCTTCGGCGGTTCCTCCTCCTCCGTCTCGTCGCTCTGCTGCAATACCAACAGCAGAGCCACCTTCGCCCGCTCTTCCCGCGTCGCGCCGTACCCAGCGCGCGCCCTCCCGCTCTCTTCCTCGCCGCCGCCCTCCCCCTCTGGGTATTTCTTCTCCAGCGACAGTCGATACGACTGTCGCCCTGCTCCGACCCCTTCGTCCCTGTAATTAGGTCAGAACTATTCCCCATCTCCCCCTCTTTCTTTTCCTCACTGTCTTTCATTCAATTAACCCTCGACCGCTCTTGTCCACCGTCACCTTCCTCATCTCCGGCCACCCTCCGGCGAGACGCTCCCATCGCTCTGCAGCCCCACACGCCTCGCCGACCCTCACAGAACCTTCGCCTCATCACGCTGAACAACCTCCGCCCACCCACTACCGCTCTACACCCACTTATCGCTCCCCCGAACACACCCACACCTCCAGTCACAGGGCGACCTATGCACGCATGCCTAGGCCGCCCCACGACCTGCTGCACCTCGCACCACCTTCGCCGTGCCACAGCGAAGGTCCCCTATTGATCTGATTAGGCCGAGAGGCCCTTTTCGTGTCTGGCAGTTTCGACGCCCGGCCGCCATTGACGCTGCATTGAAGCAGCTCCACGCACGCTCCAGGCTTCAGAACTCCAGGGCTCCAGGTGCTGCGAGGTCGGGATGGTAGTGCGAAGGCAGCTAACCCAGCAATCGACGCGAATAGAGCCTGCAGCTGAGGAAGCGAAGCTGCGGTCTGCTGCGGGCGCGCGAGAAGAGCGCTGAAGATAGTCCCACATCGTGAGTTTACTAAACCCCGCAGTAGTATAAATTGATTTTGTGCTTTCTACTGGTCGCCTCCGAAAGCACTGGGGTGAGGTCCCACACCCACTCACCCGCCCGGTCCGCGAGCTCATCACGCGGATCCGGCGGACCCGACCCGACACCACCTGCGCACTCCTCGCGTACCAAACACGCCGGTACGCCTGGTCATGGGCACGAAACCCGACCCGATTACCCGCGGCTCTGGGAGAGCGTCCTGTGAATGGTTTACAGAGAGAGAGACGTGCGGGTAGAGGGACAGGGTAGGTTTTGCTCTTTGTGCAGGGACAGGGTGCGAGAGAAGAAGACCAAGGAAGAAGGAAGAAGGAGAAGGCCAAGGAAGAAAGAAAAGAAGAAGATCGCAGGGAGAAGAAGAAGAAGGAGAAGCACAAAGGAAGCACTGTAGCAGACACCACTTAAGCCGTCTGACTGAGAAATCAGATGACGGATGTAGCTCTGCAGACAAAGCAAAGAAGAAGAAAAAGAAAAGAAAAAGTGCCGTAGTTGAAAGAAAAGAGAAGAAGGAAGAAAGAAGAAGAAAGAAAGAAAACAAAGAAGAGAAGAAGAAGAACTGGAGAAGATCGAGAACTGTGAAGTAGAGAAGAAAAAGAAGACAAGCAAAGAGAGAGAGAAGAGAAGAAAAAGCCAAGAAACAAAATCTACTTCTCCTTCTCTCTCTCTCTCTCTTATTTTTGTAATAAAGAAGCATTGTACTTCTAGAATTCTAGTAGCTCCCTGAGTTCGACCTCGGAAGAAAAACATTTCTGAGTAAAATTGTAATAGTGGCAATGACGACAAATCATAGCTAATTTATCTGTACCACAACGACATTACTATAATAAGAACAAACAAAAGGCTGGCTAAGCTTCGGTGTCATCATTAGACACTATTTTTGGCGCCGTTGCTGGGGAGCAACGGCTATTCTAGAAGCTTTGAATTTCTTTTAAGAGATTGCTAATCTTTTTCTCTCTCTTGTGTGCAGGTAAAAATGAGAAGAGCAGCCGCACAACAAACACTCCACCAAACAGGTAATCCTCATTAGCCCTTTTCTTAACTCCCTTAAAATCTGAAAAGGAACAAAAAGAAAAATCAACTTAGGGCTACCTGCATCATACATAGTAATTCATCAGAGTTGCCTAATTTTCATTTCAACACATGCTTAACTGTCCATCCAACTAAGGTAACTAGGGCTAAAACCTTCTTGATTGAGCCCTAGATACTAAAATTTTGAGGCAACTAAAATGGACCAACTAGAGTCAATTCAAGGATTAAAAATCTAGGGTTTTTAGAGACCCACCTTCTATTAACAAAGAAAAGATCTTCCTAAAAAGAGGTGTGCCTAAGCCATTGGTTGAAAATACCTATTAAGAAAAATCCTAAACAATTGGCTCTCTAAACACTTGAACCCTAAAAAAAGGAAACAAGGCCTAAATTCTCAAAGGAATCCCTAGGTAAAGTTGACCCTTAGGGTCAACCAACCTTCAAGGACCCAACCACCTTGTTCACAAAAATATCTAAGAGTTCAAGTGAAACCTTAAGCACCCTGATCTTAAAGTGAAAGAGGTAGACTTAAGAGGTCAAGATCCCCATTCTGGTCTACCTGGAACCGCAGTGACAAGAGAGGTCGGGTGGGGGAAACCCTGTAACTCGTGGGGACGCTCTACCGTGTAGGGGTCTTCGCGGGACTCACCCTCTCTGGCTGCCCAGGTAATTCTCAGGTGGACGATCTTTCTAATCAAGGGGTCCATCTGCCTCGCACCTCTATAGTCACCCAACATTTTGGGTGTCTTGATTGGGTCCAGCACCTGCTAAACTCATCTTCTCCCTCAATGTATGTTTGGTAGGAGGTCCTTGAAACCTCCTTTAGAAATTCACTCTCCCCGAGGCCGAGCCTCGGTGCCCTTGTTTGTGCAACCAAACATTCACACAACCCTTTTCCTCTAATTCTGAACAAAGTCCCCTTCTTCCATCTTGATTGAAACTTCGATTCTATATCTTGATTCCACCACATGATTCAAAGATGCAACCACACCATTTAAGATTACCATTCAAAAAACCTGAATATCAGAGATCCATGAAAGATAAGATGATTGAGGATGCCCTTGAATTCTATGAAATCAAATGTAAACCCTCAACACCAATAGAAAACATTCAGGTTGATGTCTCAACAACCACAGCTTTCATCATAAACTGTGCCCAAATTCTGTTGAAAGAAATTACAAAAGGATCAACCCGAGACATACTCATGACAGGATATATTGAGATAGAAAAATTACACAAATCTGAATACCTTCAATGCTTGACAAATCCTGTACTTTGGGAACAACACCAAGATGCCCTTATAAAAAGGGTAGAAATAATGAGATCACTAGAACAAATTATCAACCAGAAATACCCGTATATACTAGAAACAGAGGATGAACCATCTTGGAACAGTATTAAGGATCAATCCAGTTTCCCAGATCTCGGGACTGAGGCATAGGGTGGTTGTGGATTCCCAACCCAGATAGAAGACAACATTGAATTAGGTTGGGATATTGCAGGAGAACACAATGATGAATCGACCTTAGACCATGAATTGCCAAGCTTAGAATTCCAAAACTCCTGCAATAATGAGATCAGAACTGAACCTTTTGAGGGTATAAATTCCGCCCCTTATTTTGATAAGGTGACCTTCGAAGGTTATTCGGACTTTGATTCTAGTAATCCTACCCACATCCTAAACCTAGAATCTAGATCCGAAACTTATTGGGAAGATTATGAGGCCCCATATAAGAAAGATCAAATTTTTAAAGAATACGATTCCGGGCCTCTATTTGATGAATATCCCTCTCCAACATCCTCAGGAAATCTGATCGATTTTTCAGAAGACATGCCAATTTATGATACAGAAACTGAGGAGTTGGATGAGTGGGGTTTCAATTGGGTCTATCCTACTAATTTGGAGCTTGAGCCTAAACAGAACACCTTTTTAAGTCCAGAATTGACATATAGGCTAGAACCCAGTCAGGCTGCTGATTTCACATCTGATGATTTATGCTGCGGTGGAATTCATGATCATGAATCTCATTTTTGCAAACTCTCCGACAACTTCGGATCTGACTATAATTGCGGAGAAACTCTCCTTCCTGAACACACCAAGCCCATCTACGACCTCAGTTCACATGACTCATTCTCTGACTCCGACTCTGAGGTCCTGGTTCCCGAGATCACTGATAACACTGAATCATTCCTTTTCGATCCTTAGGAACCAAAAACAGAAAATGCCAAGAGTAATTACAACCCAGAATTCAAATCTTTTCTTGAATCAGATTTCTTTCATCCTACAGACACTCTTCAGGCATTTGATAGTTACCCAGAGGACTCTCTACAGAAAACCACCTGTCATTCGTTTCTAGAAGAGCCCTCATACACAGTTGCCACCTTGTCCGTACACATAGAACTGATCAAAACCTCTTCCCAACCCCGACCCGCAACCGGACTCAATTTCTATTCAGATTCACCTCTCACCGAGCCGATTGCATTTCCACATCGGGTTTGGAACACTAATCAGACTACATACCATGCTTCATCATTCTCTGATTACCCCTGTAGGGTTCCCGCGTCAATCACTCATTATTCTATAGGTCCCTATTCTGACCAGGCTGATTCGACTCAGCCAAACCCTGTATTCACACTTCCACATCCATCTGAGCCACATTGCATATGGTGGGTCCCACACCTTTTGATCTACATCTATCAACCCACCAGATTGATTGGGTTTGGGCTGCATCATCAGCCTGTTGATCTTAACAAGCACCTGGTTGGATCAACCAAGCTCTTAATCAAGGTGCTTGTTATATTAAACTCTGCTGATTTGACCATCCCCTCTCCATCTCATTTCCCGCTTGGCTGAAGGCGTTAAATTTAGTGCTTAACGGGAGGTAGCCCGTCATTTTCCTGAAAATCTAAACCCTTTTTCACACCTTTGTGCACTTAAGGTTTGCCCTTATAGGCAGCCGACTCCACCTCAGATGCTTGCATCTGAGATTAGAAATCGTCCGCAAAATTCATCCCGACCCATTCACTCATCAAAACATCTGTCTTAAGGAATGAACTAAGTAAATAAAAACCTCCTAAGTCACAATGAGGACATTGCAAACCTTAGGCATGGGAGGGTATAAAAGTGCAAAACTTGTAAGAAAAAGTTTCAAACAAAAAAAATCACATATGCCAAAAACACCATAAAAATTAAAAAATTTTTTCGAAAAAGAATAAGAGAATAAGAGGAGAAAGGAAATTTTGTGGGAGAAGGAAAAGAAACAAAATGAAAAAGGAGCACAAAAATGAAAGAAAAGAGTGATAGTCATTAGTAAAAAACTAAGGGATTGACCTAAGTTCTAGACCTTATTCAAGAAAAGAAATGAAAAGTGCATGGTGAGATTAGTAAGAACGCAAACTTTAGGCATTCTTGGATAGACTCTTAGTACCCATTAAGATCTAGACATTCCTCAAGAGGTTGAGGAAAATGAAAAGCTTAAGTATTAGGTCCAAGGCTTAGGGAGTATTTGACCTCATTAACTAACTTTTGGTTTACGAGACTCAGTAACCTAAGCACCATAACCTCACACACAGCCTGGTTCAGTAAATGTAAAAATCAAAATCACGCAGAAGCGTCACAAAATTATGAAAAGTACACCTAGAGTAGGAGCGACCGATCAATACAAGTTGACTTGGACGAGTTCCCAGCGCGGAGAGGTGGGAAATTCCCCTCGAAGATGCGTAACAAAATATAATCTCCTCGGTGCTTGTCTCTTAGGATATTTACATATCCTACTGGGGCCATGTAAGCACTCTGCTGGTTCAGATTCCATGGATGCCATTATCACGAAGTGTCAATTGCCAGGGTCTGGATTTGGCCATGGAACACCATGGATGGGATTATCTCGAAATCTCAATAGCCAGGGTTCAGGGGGGTTGCTATGGGCGGTGCTATCTCGAAGCATCGATTGGCAGGAACCCTTGAGGATTGATGATGGGAGCAAGGAATCTGATACAGACCGTGTTGAAAAGCCAATCCTAAGCTAGAATTAAAAAGAAAAAAGAGAGAGAAAACTCTCCAAACAGAAAAATTTTCTATCACTCTCTCTTACAAAACGCACTGCGAATTGAGCCAGGGCTAAAATCATTTCAAGCATGGGTGCTTTAACCACAAAGTCCAATAGACCTTAGGTTAGTTCTTGTGGGCCTTAAAAGCCTTTGCAAAGGACTGAGGCTGAGGCTAGACAGATCTGGATCTTGGTTGGTACTAGAGTACCTTTTAGGCCTATGGTCAGCATTCTAACCTAATCTAAGTTCAAATGAAAAAGCACTTATCTGAAATTATTAAAAATATCATGGTCTAGAACAAAGGTTAAAACCATAAGTTTTTGCTAAGGGACTAGCAAAAGTTAGGCATGGGGGTATGATGAGAACCTCATCATGAATCCTAACTAGCACAATCTAACCTAGATATTCTAGAAAAAGCTCCTACATAACTCATAGAAAGGCTTGACTCAGAAAATTCTGAGTTTGTGAAGAAAATAAGTCATAAGGGGTAAAAATGCAATTTCACCAACACAATCTGTAAACAGATTAACTCAGGATCCAAACATAGGTCAAACTAACCTAATAAGAAGGAAAGTGGGATGATTTGATCCAACAAGGGCTACAGCAACTCCAAGGAATTAAATGACATTCTGTAACCCTAAAACAAATCCACTTCAATTCACGAGGTTCAAGGCAGAGTAAAAATCGAACAAACCCTCTAAAATTCATAGAAAAATAATCTCTAGGGTTTGGAACCTTCAATTTAGCCTTGGGAACCCATTTTGACCTACATTGAGAACTATGCCCAATTAATGATTTAATTTGGGTTTTTACGTAAATTGGCCGGTCAAACAAGGTCTGACCTAGAAATAAAATTCACCATTCGAATCCTTAGGTCCCATTTAGTCATGCATAAAAACTTGAACCTAAGATGCGACCTTCTTGACCGACTTTGCATTTTGGTCCTCATCTATTACTTTTTGACCCTCAACTTTCGAAACCCTTGCATTTTAGCCCCTAGGTTCTTTGAAATTCTTTGCATATAGGTCCCTCCTGCAAATCTCTGAGCAGCGCCATGCTCCGGCGACTTTGCGCGGAGCATGGCGCCGCGCAGGGTGAGGGAGGCCACCTGCAAGTTGAACCGGGTGTGCCCTGCGACGTCTGTTGTCGCAGGGACACCGCCATGACGTCTGCCCTCGCCCACACCTTCTGTGCAATCGCGCGGAAGGTATGGGTCTCAATTCCAACCACTCTCCGGCGAGGGAGGCACGTCGCCTCCCTGCGCCCACCCCTCCGCCTCCGCCTTTATAAGGACCAGCGTCACCAGCCGATGGGGGTCGCTTGGTCCTGACGGAGAAAAACCCCCACCTTTCCTCTCTTCCCACTCCGGCAGAAACCCACCAGCTCCGGCGGTTCCTCCTCCTCCATCTCGTCGCTTTGCTGCAATACCAGCAGCAGAGCCACCTTCGCCCGCTCTTCCCGCGTCGCGCCGTACCCAGCACGCACCCTCCCATTCTCTTCCTCGCCGCCGCCCTCCCCCTCTGGGTATTTCTTCTCCAGCGACAGTCGATACGACTGTCGCCCTGCTCCGGCCCCTTCGTCCCTATAATTAGGTCAGAACTATTCCCCATCTCCCCCTCTTTCTTTTCCTCACTGTCTTTCATTCAATTAACCCTCGATCACTCCTGTCCACCGTCACCTTCCTCGTCTCCTGCTACCCTCCGGCGAGACGCTCCCATCGCTCCGTAGCCCCACATGCCTTGCCGACCCTCACAGAACCTTCGCCTCATCAGGCTGAACAACCTCCACCCACCCACTGCCGCTCTACACCCACTCATTGCTCCCCCGAACACACCCACACCTCCGATCACAGGGTGACCTATGCACGCAAGCCTAGGCCGCCCCATGACCTGCTGCACCTCGCACCACCTTCGCTGTGCCACGATGAAGGAGGCCCTATTGATCTGATTAGGCCGAGAGGCCCTTTTCGTGTCTGGCAGTTTCGACGCCCGGCCGCCATTGACGCTGCATTGAAGTAGCTCCACACATGCTCCAGGCTTCAGAACTCCAGGGCTCCAGGTGTTGCGAGGTCGGGAGGGTAGTGCGAAGGCAGCTAACCCAACAATCGACGCGAATAGAGCCTGCAGCTGAGGAAGCGAAGCCGCGGTCTGCTGCGGGCGCGCGCGAGAAGAGCGCTGAAGATAGTCCCACATCATGAGTTTACTAAACCCCGCAGTAGTATAAATTGATTTTGTGCTTTCTACTGGTTGCCTCCGAAAGCACTGGGGTGAGGTCCCACACCCACTCACCCGCCCGGTCTGCGAGCTCATCATGTGGATCTGGCGGACCCGACCCGACACCACTTGCGCACTCCTCGCGTACCAAACACGCCGGTACGCCTGGTCATGGGCACGAAACCCGACCCGATTACCTGCGGCTCTGGGAGAGCATCCTGTTAGTGGTTTACAGAGAGAGAGAGACGTGCGGGTAGAGGGACAAGGTAGGTTTTGCTCTTTGTGCAGGGATAGGGTGCGAGAGAAGAAGACCAAGTGTTACGAACACGCGCTTCAGACGACTTTTAAGACATCTGGGAGGTGGCCTAGACGTCTGACCAGACGTCTGGAACCACTTCCAGACGTCTGGGAATCGGTTATTTTTGGCACACGTGATTCGTCTGCACGCTTGAGCGCGCAGACCTGCATACGCTCTCTCTCTCCCTCTCTTTTTCCCTCTCTCCTGCGGCCGCAGACCCACCTTGTCCACTCTCTCTCCTCCTCGCGCGGCCTTAAAAGGCCACGCCCTCTCCCTCACTCTCGTTACCTCCGCCCCCTTCCTCTTCTCCTTCCAGCCAGTGCGCGAGAGTGAGCGTGAGTGAGCGGCGGCGGCGACAGCCTCGGTGAGCGTGGGAGGAGGTGCTGCGCGTGGAAGAGGTGCTCGGCCGTGAGGGCGAGCTCCTCGGGGCTGCTAGGGCCGGCCGGCGGGGGGCGTAGCGGGCGCGGAGCGACGCGGGGGGGACTGCTGCAGTTTGAGCAGTAGGCGGACGAGACGTGTCACGGCCGGGCGTCGCGAGCGGAGGGCGAGTTGCGCCTTGGTTCTGGAAACTTTTCCAGAATCAGACGTCGGGGCTTCTAGCCAGACGACGGGCACGACGTCTGGATGACTGTCCAGACGTCTAAAAGGTGAGTTATTTCTGCTTCTTCATTTTCTTCGACTGACCGTACTAAGAGAGAGAGGAAATGGGTACGCGCAGGTTCTGAGATTCGCATCCATCGCGAATCAAACGTCTGGCTGCAGTACCAGACGACGGGAACGACTTCTAGACGTCCTGGGTGACCATCGGACGTCTAGGAACTAGGCCAGACGCCCCCGTAGGCTTCTGGACGTTTGAGAGACCACGCAGAGCAAGGTAACCCCTGATCCACTTTTTAAGACGTCTGGAATAAGTTCCACACATCTGATTTTGCACTGTTTCGTCGTTTTCGACCCTTTTAGGGCCCGTTCGGAGTCCGTTTTCCGCATTTCGAGTTGCGTGCCTTTCGGAATTACATCCTCTACCCGTCTACAGTAGCTATATACTATTTTGAGAAACTCCGTGTGTTTGATCCTTGTGATATGACCCCGTTCCGTTGCAGTCTCGGGGGTTGCGGAGGCACGCGGGATTCCCGACCACGCCCCCAGTTCGCCTGTTATAACCGGTAGAGTGGCATTTAAGTTTATTAGCACAATCTGTTAAATTATGGAACCATAAATAGAACCTAGGACATTGCATGAATCCTAGGAATGAGAAACGAGATTGAATGATAGATCCTAGGGTGTTGCATAAATCTTAGGGCTGGAAAACTAGATTGTATGATAGATCCTAGGGTATGACATGAATCCTAGGATGGGAAAACTAGTGGAATATGTGAACACTGCAGTCTTGAAAATGTGGAAAAGAAATAAAGTTGCCTGTAAATTTGTTTAAACAACTGCCTGTTATGAATAAATGAACATGATTAAGAATATGGGATGTATGAACGTGAAACTAGAAAGGTGAAACCGGAATGCGCTGAGTTAAAGAGCTGGAACCCTACGGGGAATTAGGAGTAGAACTGCTGGAAAGTGAATGGAATAGAATTGGGGAAGTGAGCTGGCCCTTGAGTACGGAGTACCAAGGAGAGCGACTGTCCCCCTATTTAGTGCAGAGCGGAGCCAGCCGCCCCAACGACCCGGGGTTAGGACTGGCCACTCTGTACCGACTTGCTGGCCCTCGTGTACGTAGTACTATGGAGAGCTACTAGTGTAGGGAGGTACTAGCTACCCCACGGGCCTTGGGGTTCTACTAGCCTCCTACACCGACTTGTTAGGCCCACTGGGGCAAACCAGGGTAGTCAGGCGAGGGTGCGCGGACTGTGGAGGGGCAAGGCCCTTGTTTGGTTACTGTGGAGGGGTTGGACCCCTGTTACTGAGAGAGCTCTGACCTGTACTGGTTCCGTGCTGTGCTTTGGGCGCACCCGTTAACGGAAACGACTGACCGCGTGCCAGTGCGGGTTAGCTACCCGTGCGTTTACCGCACGTGCCGTAGTCGCCGTTACGTCTGTCAGTGACCTTGGGGTGGTTGACTGAGAGTAGGATCACCACGGGGGACTCTCCTGGCCAGGAGAGCACCACATGCTAATTCTACTGTTCGGAAAAGACTGCAATCAAGATCGTTCCCACGAGGAACATTCGAGATCAAGTGAAGGATCTGAGAAGTAGATAAATTGTGAAACAATAGAAAGACGTAAATAAAGGAAGAAAGAAAATTAAAACAGCTACTGTACACTTTACTGTTTCTTTAGTTTAGCTGCCACTCTACTCAGTGTTTTGCTGATGTGTTACACTCGTTACCTTTCAGGACCAAATGTTGTGCAGCTAGGGTCAGCGGCTGCAGAGGATGCTGGGCCGAGTAGGGTCCAGTAGAGTTACCACTGTTCTCTTGTACCTCTTTTTGGTTCCATTGTAGTGAGTAGTTCTTGTTTCCGCTGTACTTTTCTTTACCTGCAGTTCATATTATGTTATGAATGTTGTTCTACTGTTGTGGTGGTATATACTATAGTGGTTTTCTTTCCTTACTGCTGTATTTTCTTACTGTTAGTTATATTCATGTTGAATGCGGTTTATTTTACTGCTCTTTTGGTTACTTCCTCGTTGGACGACCAGGTCTTGGGATTAGTCAAGTCGGTCCGATTCTCGTGTGTCGTAGGGACTCGGGAAATCGGGTCGTTACAAGATGGTATCAGAGCAAGGTCGTCCCGAGAAGTGAATCAACTGACTGGAAAATAACCAATTCACATGTCTATAACTAGAGTAGCCACCACAACATATCTTTTGACATGAGTTCTTAGACGTTTCTGTTAGGTATCGTTCCGTAGTGACGTGTTCCGTTTTGTTTCTTGTCTCCTTGCAGGAGATGCCTCGTTGTGGGACCAGTGAGGCGGGCCGCGGCTCGGCCGAGGACGAGGTTGGCGAGGTGGGCGTGCCGTTGCCGACGCCCCAGTGGACCAGCCACTACTCCTGGGCGTCCAGGCCCTGGACCTTGCCCGGCTGATACGAGACATTGTACGAGAGGAGCTCCACCCACCGCCCCGAGCGCCTCACCCTGGGACTGCGGAGGGGGAGTCCTCTGTGGGACCACTCGACGGACCCGGCGCTGGACACGGGGGAGGGGATGGGCCGCCGCAACCCCCACCTTCCTCCGATACTTTTGTGCACGAGGCACCGTTGCCTGGGGGTGGACCAGCATCCCCACTGCAGCGCCACTCCGAGCTCTTCGGGCAGTTCCGGAAGCTGAAGCCCCCCTCCTTCAAGGGGGATGAGGACCCGACCGAGGCAGAGGACTGGCTCGAGCAGCTGGAGAAGATTTTCGACACCCTTCGCCCCCCGGTGGAGTGCCGCGTGGCCTTTGCCATGTACCAGCTGGAGAGTGTGGCACACAGGTGGTGGAGGGCGGTCCGGGGACAGGAGAGGGACGAGCCGACCTGGGACCGGTTCGTCGCCCTCTTCTGCGAGCAGTACTTTCCCCAGACGTGGCAGGACCAGAGGAGGTGGGAGTTCCACACTCTCCGCCAAGGAACGATGACTGTGAGCGCGTATCGCACGCGTTTCCTGGAGCTGTCGGGCTTTGCAGCGACAGTGGTGGCTACTGAGGAGGAGCGCCTTTGGAGGTTCACCGAGGGGCTCCGGCCTGCGATTCGGGGGTATGTCAAACCCCTGAAGCTACCTATGTTTTCGAGGGTGGTGAGGCAGCCATGACTTACGAGGAGACCAACCCGTTCGCGCGAGACACTGACAGCGGGCGGAAGAGGCCCTTTCAGCTAGACTTTTCATAGGCCGGCGAGAGAGGAGACACGTGGTGTCCGCAGGAGAGCCGTCACATTTTACAGGGCCATCAGTGGCCTTTGGGGGCCCTCGACAGGGGCCAGTCGCCAGCACCGGACCCCCGCCTAGCCGACAGCAGGGACCCACTGAGGGCGGGACCCGGGTTCCCCTTTGTTACCAGTGTGGCCAGCCGGGCCACATCAGGAAGGACTGCCCGTCTAGGGCAGGAGGTCAGCAGATACTTCCCTGGCAGAGCACTGGAGGGCGCGCAGGAGGCCGCGGTTCCCAGGCGCGAGGAGGAGGACAGCAGTCGCGAGGAGGGTACCGACCAGCACCTGCCCGTCCGACGCAGAGTGTGGCTACTTCGTCCGCACCTAGAGCTGAGGGGCGTATCAACGCCCTGACACACAGGGACGCCAGAGCTTCGGGATCGATGGTAGCAGGTATGGTTTCAGTTTCCGGCAGACTCGTTTACACACTTTTCGATTCCGGCGCTACGCACTCGTTTGTCGCAGCCAGTTTCGCAGTTAGTTTGGGCCAGGATTATATGCTGTTAGAGAATCCGTTCGTAATCAGAGGTCCGAGTGGTCAGCTGTTTGTAGCTGAGGAGGTGTACACGGATTGCGAGGTCAGCGTCGGGGGACATTGCCTGCCAGCTGACCTGATTATGATACAGATGGAGGACTTTGGAGTGATTCTGGGGATGGATTGGCTGTCCGCTTACCACGCCTTGGTGGACTGTTTTGAGAGGAAGATCGTCTTCTCCATTCCGGAGTTGCCTTCTTTCGAGTTTCACGGACAGCCAGTGGATGGAGGTTTCAGGTGCATTTCGGCACTTCGGGCGGCGAGACTTTTGAGCCAGGGGTGTGAGGGCTTCCTAGCTTGTGTGGTGGCAGAGCCCAGCCCTGTGGCAGACTTCCAGAGCATCCCGGTGGTCAGAGAGTACCCTGACGTGTTTCCAGATGAGTTACCAGGACTACCGCCCGAGCGTGAGATCGAGTTTGAGATCTCACTAGTACCAGGGACCAGCCCCATCTCCACCGCGCCATACAGGATGGCACCGCTTGAGCTGCGAGAGCTCAAGTCCCAGTTGCAGGACCTTTTGGAGAAAGGTTTCGTGAGGCCCAGTGCGTCTCCTTGGGGAGCCCCGGTACTGTTTGTGAAGAAGAAGGATGGGACCTTACGCCTTTGTGTGGACTACCGACAGCTGAATAAGGTCACCATCAAGAACAGATATCCGCTGCCGAGGATCGATGACTTATTTGACCAGTTGCGGGGTGCCACGGTGTTTTCCAAGATCGACTTGAGGTCTGGATACCACCAGTTGAGGATCAGGGAGACCGACGTCTCCAAGACAGCTTTCCGCACCCGGTACGGACACTACGAGTTTTTGGTCTTGCCGTTTGGGCTGACCAATGCCCCCGCTGCTTTCATGGACCTGATGAACCGGGTGTTTAGACCGTACTTGGACCAGTTCGTGGTGGTTTTCATAGATGATGTACTCATCTATTCTAGAGATCGGACGCAGCACGGATAGCACTTGCGGATGGTTCTGGACACTCTGAGACGACGTAGGCTGTACGCCAAATACAGCAAGTGCGAGTTCTGGTTGAGGGAGGTGACCTTCTTAGGTCATGTGATCTCTGGAGACGGCTTGGCGGTGGACCCAGCCAAGGTCGAGGCAGTGCTCAGGTGGGAGAGACCGCGTTCAGTCACTGAGATTCGTAGTTTCCTGGGACTGGCAGGCTACTACAGACGATTCATCAGAGGATTTTCACAGATCGCGCGTCCTATGACACAGTTGACCCGGAAGGACGTGCCCTTCGCTTGGACAGATGCCTGTGAGGCGTGTTTTCTGGAGCTGAAGGAGAGGTTGACCTCGGCTCTCGTGCTCACCATCCCTGACAGTAGTGGTGGGCTCGTTGTGTACACGGACGCCTCCTTGCAGGGGTTAGGAGGTGTGCTCATGCAGAGGGGTCACGTTGTCGCTTACGCTTTGCGGCAACTGAAGCCCCATGAGCATACCTACCCTACCCACGACCTAGAGTTGGTAGCTGTTGTCTTCGCGCTGAAGACTTGGAGGCACTACTTGTACGGTGAGACCTTCGAAATTTTCACAGATCACAAGAGCCTCAGATACCTTTTTGATCAGAAGGAGCTCAACATGAGACAGAGACGTTGGTTGGAGCTCCTGAAGGACTACGACTGCAGCATCTCCTACTACCCAGGAAAGGCCAATGTAGTGGCTGACGCCTTGAGCCGTAAGGCGCCCGCACACTTGGCCAGTTTACAGTTACAGAGTTGGATCCTTTTGGAGGAGGTGGGTAGTTGGCGACCCCTGGAGTTACGGGGGCACTGTGGGGCAGTGACGGTGACACGACAGACCAGGCCAGAGCTGATAGACCGCATCATCATAGGACAGATGGTCGATCCGTACTTACAGTCCTTGTGCGACAGAGTACTGTCAGGAGACCCAGGGGACTTCTCTTTCACAGACCAGGTGCTACGCTTGAGGGGACGGTTGTGCGTTCCCAGAGACGAGGAGCTGTTGAGAGAGCTCCTGACTGAGGCACACGGTTCCAAGTTCACCATACATCCCGGAAACACGAAGATGTACCACGACTTGAGACACGAGTTTTGGTGGAGGGGGATGAAGCGGGATGTGGGTGAATTCGTACAGCAGTGCTTAGTGTGCCAGTAGGTGAAAGCCGAGTATCAGAGGCCTGCAGGGTCGCTACTGCCGCTTCCAGTGCCAGAGTGGAAGTGGGAGAGCATCACCATGGACTTGGTGGTGGGCTTACCTGTTACCCAGTGAGGACACGACGCTGTCTGGGTAATTATGGATAGACTGACGAAGACGGCACGTTTCCTGCCGATCTGAGTCACTTTGGGACCAGCACATTTGGCAGAGAGGTATATTCGTGATGTGGTACGACTACACGGAGTTCCGCGGGAGATCGTATCCGACCGGGATACCCGCTTTACGTCCCAGTTTTGGGCTGAGTTTCAGCAGGCCTTGGGGACGCGGTTGAGGTTTAGTACGGCTTACCACCCCTAGACGGACGGACAGTCTGAGCGCACGATACAGACACTTGAGGACCTTTTGCGTGCCTGCGTACTGGACTGGAGGGGCTCTTGGGAGGAACACCTGCCCCTAGCGGAGTTCGCATACAACAACAGTTATCACTTGAGCATCGGCATGGCTCCCTACGAGGCTCTGTATGGACGGAGGTGTACGGCACCCTTGAGTTGGGTTGAGGTGGGGACCAAGTGGGAGGTTGGCCCCAGGTTGATCCGGCAGAGTCAGGAGGAAGTCGAGCAGATCCACAGGCGACTCCGCACTGTCAGGAGCAGACAGAAGAGCTACGCGGATCGGAGACGCAGAGAGGTGCAGTTCAAGGTTGGGGATCACGTCTTTCTTCGTGTTTCGCCCATGAAGGGCCTGCAGCGGTTTAGGGTGAGAGGGAAGCTCGCGCCGAGGTTTGTGGGGCCCTTTGAGGTCCTGGAGCGGCTTGGACCCGTTGCTTACAGGCTTGCCCTCCCCCTGCAGCTTTCTGGTGTGCACGGCGTGTTCCATGTGTCCAAGCTCAGGAAGTACGTAGCCGATCCCAGTCACGTATTGAGTCATGAGAGCGTCAAGGTGGGTGACGACCTGACCTACCCCGAGCGGCCAGTGCAGATTCTAGACCGGGCTGTCTGCAGTTTGAGACGAAAGTAAGTACCCCTGGTAAAGGTTTTGTGGAGGAGCCAGCGGTACGAGGAGGCTACCTGGGAGCCTAAGGCGGCAATGCGGGAGCGGTACCCGGAGCTCTTCGCGGGTACGTCTTTTCGGACCGGCTTCGGTCCTCTTTGAGTTTTTTATGGTTATTTTGACGTCTTTTCCGCACCCTAGTTAGTGCAAGTTTCGGGGACGAAACTTCCTTTGAGTTTGTTATATTGTTATGAACGCGTGCTTCAGACGTCTTTTAAGACGTCTGGGAGGTGGCCCAGACGTCTGACCAGACGTCTGGAACCACTTCCAGACGTCTGGGAATTGGTTATTTTTGGCATGCATGATTCGTCTGCGTGCCTGAGTGCACAGACCTACGTACGCTCTCTCTCCCTCTCTCCTGCGGCAGCAGACCCACCCTGTCCGCTCTCTCTCCTCCTCGTGCGGCCTTAAAAGGCCACGCCCTCTCCCTCACTCCCGTCACCTCCACCCCCTTCCTCTTCTCCTTCCAGCCAGTGCGCGAGAGCGAGCGCGAGTGAGCGGCGGCGGCGACAGCCGCGGTGAGCGTGGGAGGAGGTGCTGCTCGTGGAAGAGGCGCTCGGTCGTGAGGGCGAGCTCGCCGGGGCTGCTAGGGCCGGCCGGCGGGGGGCGCAGCGGGCGCGGAGCGACGCGGGGGGGACTGCTGCAGTTTGAGCACCAGGCGGACGAGACGCGGCGCGGTCGGGCATCGCGAGCGGAGGGCGAGTTGCGCCCTGGTTTTGGAAACTTTTCCAGAATCAGACGTCTGGGCTTCTAGCCAGACGACGGGCACGACGTCTGGAAGACTGTCCAAACGTCTGAAAGGTGAGTTATTTCCGCTTCTTCATTTTCTTCGACTGACCGTACTAAGAGAGAGAGGAAATGGGTACGCGCAGGTTCTGAGATTCGCATCCAACGCGAATCAGACGTCTGGCTGCAGTGCCAGATGACGGAAACGACTTCTAGATGTCCTGGGTGACCATCGGACATCTGGGAACTAGGCCAGACGCCCCCGTAGGCTTCTGGATGTCTGAGAGACCACGCAGAGCAAGGTAAGCCCTGATCCACTTTTTAAGACGTCTAGAATAAGTTCCAGACGTCTGATTTTGCACTGTTTCGTCGTTTTCGACCCGTTTTGGGCCCGTTCGGAGTCCGTTTTCCACGTTTCGAGTTGCGTACTTTTCGGAATTACATTCTCTACCCGTCTATAGTAGCTATATACTGTTTTGAGAAACTCTGTGTATTTGATCCTTGTGATAGGACCCCGTTCCGTTGTAGTCTCGGGGGTTGCGGAGGCACGCGGGATTCCCGACCACGCCCCCAGTTCGCCTGTTGTAACCGGTAGAGTGGCATTTAAGTTTATTAGCATAATCTGTTAAATTATGGAACCATAAATAGAACCTAGGACATTGCATGAATCCTAGGAATGAGAAACGAGATTGAATGATAGATCCTAGGGTGTTGCATAAATCCTAGGGCTGGAAAACTAGATTGTATGATAGATCCTAGGGTATGACATGAATCCTAGGATGGGAAAACTAGTGGAATATGTGAACACTGTAGTCTTGAAAATGTGGAAAAGAAATAATAGCTGCCTGTAAATTTGTTTAAACAGCTGCCTGTTATGAATAAATGAACATGATTAAGAATATGGGATGTATGAACGTGAAACTAGAAAGGTGAAACTGGAATGCGCTGAGTTAAAGAGCTGGAACCCTACGGGGAATTAGGAGTAGAACTGCTGGAAAGTGAATGGAATAGAATTGGGGAAGTGAGCTGGCCCTTGAGTACGGAGTACCAAGGAGAGCGACTGTCCCCCTATTTAGTGCAGAGCGGAGCCAGCCGCCCCAACGACCCGGGGTTAGGACTGGCCACTCTGTACCGACTTGCTGGCCCTCGTGTACGTAGTACTATGGAGAGCTACTAGTGTAGGGAGGTACTAGCTACCCCACGGGCCTTGGGGTTCTACTAGCCTCCTACACCGACTTGTTAGGCCCACTGGGGCAAACCAGGGTAGTCAGGCGAGGGTGCGCGGACTGTGGAGGGGCAAGGCCCTTGTTTGGTTACTGTGGAGGGGTTGGACCCCTGTTACTGAGAGAGCTCTGACCTGTACTGGTTCCGTGATGTGCTTTGGGCGCACCCGTTAAGGGAAACGACTGACCGCGTGCCAGTGCGGGTTAGCTACCCGTGCGTTTACCGCGCTTGCCGTAGTCACCGTTACATCTGTCAGTGACCTTGGGGTGGTTGACTGAGAGTAGGATCACCACGGGGGACTCTCCCGACTAGGAGAGCACCACGTGCTACTTCTACTGTTCAGAAAAGACTGCAATCAAGATCGTTCCCACGAGGAACATTCGAGATCAAGTGAAGGATCTGAGAAATAGATAAATTGTGAAACAATAGAAAGACGTAAATAAAGGAAGAAAGAAAATTAAAACAGCTACTGTACACTTTACTATTTCTCTAGTTTAGCTGCCACTCTACTCGGCGTTTTGCTGACGTGTTACACTCATTACCTTTCAGGACCAGGTGTTGTGCAGCCAGGGTCAGCGGCTGCAGAGGACGCTGGGCCGAGTAGGGTCCAGTAGAGTTACCACTGTTCTCTTGTACCTCTTTTTGGTTCGACTGTAGTGAGTAGTTCTTGTTTCCACTGTACTTTTCTTTACCTGCAGTTCATATTATGTTATGAATGTTGTTCTATTGTTGTGGTGGTATATACTGTAGTGGTTTTCTTTCCTTACTGCTGTATTTTCTTACTGTTAGTTATATTCATGCTGAATGCGGTTTATTTTACTGCTCTTTTGGTTACTTCCTCGTTGGACGACCAGGTCTTGGGATTAGTCGAGTCGGTCCGGTTCTCGTGTCTCGTAGGGACTCGGGAAATCGAGTCGTTACACCAAGGAAGAAGGAGAAGGCCAAGGAAGAAAGAAAAGAAGAAGACCGCAGGGAGAAGAAGAAGAAGGAGAAGCACAAAGGAAGCACTGTAGCAGACACCACTTAAGCCGTCTGACTGAGAAATCAGACGACGGATGTAGCTCTGCAGACAAAGCAAATAAGAAGAAAAAGAAAAGAAAAGGTGCCGCAGCTGAAAGAAAAGAGAAGAAGGAAGAAAGAAGAAGAAAGAAGACAAAGAAGAGAAGAAGAACTGAAGAAGATCGAGAACTGTGAATTAGAGAAGAAAAAGAAGACAAGCAAAGAGAGAGAGGAGAAGAAAAAGCCAAGAAACAAAATCTACTTCTCCCTCTCTCTCTCTCTCTCTTATTTTTGTAATAAAGAAGCATTGTACTTCTAGAATTCTAGTAGCTCCCTGAGTTCGACCTCACTCTCTCCGAGTCCGACCACTGCCGCACCACCATCTCCGAGTCCGACCAACCTTCACACACACTCTCGCACCACACAACCATCACCACCACACTTACCACACAATGGTGAACCTTCTGAACAAGTTTAATGTGTCCGCGAGGCCATTTGTATGTTTTTCAGGTTTCACCCTTTGCAACCATTAATGAGGAAGCTCGAGCAAGCTTGGAGCCGAGTTCACAGTCACACTCACCCCAGGTCGCATCTCTAGGTCCTGTGGACTCGCTGCAAGATCACTCCCAGGTGGTCAATTGGAGACCACACCACTTGCTGCCATTCTAATTGAGGACATCTTCACCTGCAGGCGCATGCGTAAGAAAGTTATGGGATATAGTCCCACATCATGGGATTAGGAGCAATTGACGTCGCATAAGTTGTTTTTCCGCTCTGGGCTTACTACCTCAAACACATGGGGGTGAGGTCCTCACTCACTGGCACTTAACCTGATTTGCCTAAGCCCTTTTCACTCCTCGGCTGTGATCCACGCCTATAGCATTGGACTCAAGTGTGCATACCCGAATACCCAATTACCTGGATGTCTGAGAAAGAAGAAAAGGAAAGGAAAGGAAAGAAAGAGTGGGGTAGGGGGGGTTTTGCTACTCTATGCGTTGGCTGACATATCCGTGAGTGAAGACCCTTGTGCTCTCTGAAAGGAGAAGGAGAAGACTTGAGAAGGAAAGGAAGAAGGGAAGGGCTGAAGGAAAGAAGAGAGGGGGGAAGAAGAAGAATAAGAGGAGGCACTGTAGCTGAAGGCGATTTAAGTCTTCTGATTGGGTGTTCCATCGTCTGATTGCTTCTAACACAGTGCACTGTGCACTAAGCTTGTGTGGATTTAAAGTGGTTGATACTATTCATTTATTTAGATTATTAAGTAATTAGTATATATATGTATCTAAGCTAATAATTGGTGATTTAAATCACCAATATTTTGCCTTAGACATCTTTTTACTTCATTAAACTTTTGATATACTCGTGTTCTGAACTGAAGATCAATTTTGAGTAGATATTACTCATTGATAATCATTATTGGCTTGATTTCCTATGTTCATTTATATTTTGATTAAGATTAGCTTGTGAATTCCACATTTGCTCCCTATGTTCGACCTCAGACTTCAAATTTGAGTATAAATTTTATTTGTTTTCGTGTGATTTCGACTACACTACGATGAAGTATTTTTAAACATTGATTTCCTATGTTAACAAGAGTTGTTGCTGCTGCGTGTTGGAGCCGCTGCGAGAAGGGAAGGGAGTGGAAGAGGAGGGGCTATCGTTGTTGTTGCTATTGTTGCTACTGTAGTTGCCGATGTTATTGTTGTTGTTGTTGCTGCTATTGTGCCTAGAGAGATGAGGAAAAGGGGAGGTGTCGCTGCTGTCATGGTGGCTACTATGAGCCTGGGAGGAAGCTCCTCCTCATAAGTAGGGTTTCCTTTCCCTTGAAATTAATTTCTTTTGATGCCCTGTGATGTGGAAATCCCTGAATTTTTAGGTTTTGAGTATTATAGCTAATGAATATATGTGATCTATGATGATCGGTATGGATTAGGGTTGTTGTGTGTGTGGTGTTGGCTACGTGGGGATTGCCATCTCCATGGTTTTCCCCTTTGATTTGCCTGATTAGATGGTGGAACAAAGCATGGATTTGCTTGTTGTAGTTTCTTGTGGTGATGGTTGAGTTATGCTTTAGTTATGAGCTAAATTTGGTGAATGTCAAATTGAGGGTTTCTATTGTGGGTCGAAATTGATTATGAGGTCTATAAAATCCATGTGGTCTTACGTGTTTACAATCAATTTCGGGTTGTAGACAAATGGTTATTTGAATTAGGGTTAACTGGGTGTTTGACATGTTGAATTGGGTGCTGGAAGTGCTTAGTATCGATACTGGTGATCAATATCGGTACTAGTTGACCTAGCACCGCCTTGTGATAGGCATGCAATGGGTACTGAAAGTACCCAGTACCAGTATTGGTGATCAGTACCGGTACTGGATGATTTTAGTTGGTAAACTGAGTCTGCCCAATACCGGTAGTGGCTGGGTTATTTTGATACAAAGCTGGTGGTGCCCAGTATTGGTACTGGTGTTCAGTATCAGTACTGGCTGGGCTGATAAACAACTAATGGTGCCCAGTACCGGTATTGGTGCCTATTGCTGGTATCGGTTGGAACTTCTGATTTGGTTCTGGGGGTTATCAAACGTCTGATAGCCTTAATCCTAATGTCTGAACTTTTGGTTATACGTCCTTGCAACTCGATTGCAATTCCAAGGACTAAGCCCCCTAGCGATTGGACGTCTGACATTGCATCGGACGTCCGATGTGCTTGTACGTCCGATGTGCTTGTTTGGATGTTTAGCCAAGGAATTAGACGATTTCCTGTAACTACTTGTAGCTTTTGGTGTGGGACGCCATTTTTTGGACATCTGGTCTTATAGTTAGACATCTAGACTGGTCTCTTGTCGTCCAAGGAATAGTTTGGACGTTCAATACTGTTGGCATGGGATGGGTCTCCCTGGTGTTTATCTCTGGACGTCTGGGATGTGTGTTAGACGAACTATGTACTTTTGGACGTTTGACACTTGTGCTGGACGTCCAATAAGACACATGTGGTCTTGTTTTGTGTGGAATTTCCCCACGTGAACCAAGAACTTAATCTAATTAGTTAAATCCCTATCTAATGCCTAGGAATGGAAGATATTAATCCCTATTAGCATCTAATGTTAGAAACTTGGATTTTAGGCATAATTGGGACTTATGATGGTTAGTCTTAATAAGAAATGGATCAAACCCTCTAAGGCTACAAATCCTAATCTAAGAAAAAGAAGGGAAAAACCTAAATGTGATGCATGAGGTCAAGTTGCGAGAATATCCGTGTGGCCCATTGCATGTAATCTAAGCCTAAATGGGTTCTAGTAGGGGTATAGAAATCCTAATTGGCTAAGTAAAGCTCAGCTTTGGAATGGTAGGGTGGAAAATCTATCAAGAACCTTAGTAATGATAAAGATATGGGTTCTTAAACTGTATGATGTGGGAGGTGGCCCAAGTTAGGCAATGAGTTGCTAATATGGGTTTTATATGGATCAGTACTCTTGCATTGGTACAACTATCTTGTGAAATCGTGAGACGTACTCATTTCTCTACTATTTGTAAAATTTGGGTAAACAAATGGAGTGTTTTCCTTGGTGTTCCTCTGGTGGTTATGGCCTGTCCATGACGGTGAACACTGGGATTGGTATGCTAATTATGTAAACTTGGATTCTTTGTGCTGGTAAATGCTAAAATGGTATCCAAAAAGGGGTGGTGTTAAGGGATAAACATGGGTAATCAAACGGAAGGTTTAAGTTGGTGACTAGGTGCTGTAGACACCCAGTATTGGTAACGGTGATTGGTATTGGTACTTGAGGGTGCCCAGTACTGGTACCTAAGACTAGGACCGATATTGGTGTATTCGTTCTACATTGTTGAATTTGTTAATTGGTTTGAGACTGTGTGATTTTAATGCTAGAAATCCCATGTAATAATAGAACCTAGTTGGGGGCCTAGCCGGTACCCCAATGGGCAGGGATGAATGAGGAAAATTGTTGATAGACCCTAGATGGGTAAAGTATGTGTGCATGTGGGTGTGTGTGCGTGCACCTATAATTTGAGTATGAGGCTCCCTAAATGCATTGAAAGCAAATTTGAATCGGCTAAGTAATGTCTTGAATCTCATAAGATGACATCTGCGACTCGACCAGAGTCTAATAAAAGGAAACGCTTTGATCCTAAGGTCTTGCATATGACCCCAAGAGATCCACTAGGTCCTTAGGATTTTGTTCCAAATGCGGAACCCAATGGAATCAAATGGTTGTAAGTCAACTAGGTGAGCTCGTAAGGCTACACCCTTAGACTTGGTGAACCCTGGATTCACTGCTCGGGTAGAGAACCTGAGCTATTGCGGTAGCAAGAGGCTACCAAGGAGATCTGCCTCAGAATAGGAAAAGTTCCTAGGTCCGATGATAGGCCTTGGGTTGTCATTGGTGTTTGGTACTTGAATGTACTTGAATCTAATTAGGTGAGGAGGTACTCACAACTTTAGACTCTGTATGTGCCCATATGCACAATGGGGGATGCAGAGGGTACTTAGTACTTTGCTAGAGGCTCACTTGGCGATCGCATGTACGGAATTCACTTGGTACTGTGAGGGATTGGTTGTGACCTTGTCCGATGGAGGATAGAGAGAGCACACCCGTAGACTGAGCTCCTACGAGGAGCTACTCCTGGCAGAAGCATTGGTGTGTCTCTACAGTTTTGGCCAATCCTATGATGATAATTTGATTTTATTTGTGACTGATCCTTGTTGAACACAAATTCAGCTTGTGCTTCGTGATCGCAAGCCATAGGCCTAGGTAGCTCCCAAGAGGCCCGACACTTCTGACTGAAGTCAGCAACGTACTTTCCGGAGGATCAACAGACTGCTAGCCTCTCCCTTGGCCAAGGTGAGACTATCGGGATGGAATCCAAAGGAAAGGATGCACCTCAATCTCCTATGGTAAAGAGGTATGATTTACATAATCTAATCATTGAGTTGATTGAGAGAACAAGTGTTAATACCAAATCATGAGAAAATTTGGGCAACTTGACTAATGGGGTGTGGGACAACGGTGGTTGGTCGTGTTAGATAGGGTTTGGGAATTAGAACCTAGGCTATTGAATTGGGCTAGGAACTAGTCGGTAAATGAAATTATACACTATCTTGTTTGGTTGAGATACAGTGGCCGTTCGTTTCCTATTAGGCTGATTGGCTCATCCCTACTTTGTGACCTACTTTCAGGTGTTTGCCGTCGTGTGTCGTTGACGCACAGAATTTGTTGCTACGCAGGTTTTTGCATAATCTGTTGACAGGTAAATTTTTTGCTTTAGTTTAATGTAAATTTATGTTTCGTCATTACTTTTCTTTATCATTTATATGCTAGTCTTCCTGTACTTTCCTTCATTTTATGTATTAAATGGAATTCTTTTATAGCTCAACTTATGTATAACCTAAATTAAATAAACTAGCACATCTTCTGTTACCATTCCTCAGAACTTCGACCTACATTTAGGGGCCTGGGTTTTGGGGTGTAACGAATAATCTTGTCCTAAGCTAGCCTAAAGCCTTCATAATTTTAGTAAACCAAACCCTACTTAATCCCTACCACCCATCACCCATCCTAAGGCCAAAACACACTTCGTATTTTTAGAAACCTAAGGAACCTATCCATTCCCTTATGCCACATCACTCCACCTAATCTAGACCCTTCATCTCTAATCCTATGGCCCCTATCTAACCTACACATAACCCTTGGATATTCCACCACCATTAGATGCCCATCTAAGAGCTAGTATTAATTTTTAAGTAGTGGAAACACCTCAACCATTGATCCTAATCCAAGGGCCCTCATTTCTTTACCATTCCTATAAAAACACTACCCCTCCCTCCACCAAAATCAATTAATCTCTTAGTAATCCTTAGTATAGTTTAGTAGTAACTAGCACCATAGGGCACACCCACCATCCCTCTACCTCCATAGCTTCTTCGGTCCTTTCTTCTTCCTCCTAGTGCCCTGGATCTAAAGCTCCATTAGAAGCTTCCGTAAGCATCCCTCAAGCGACTCCAATCTCTTCGTTATCTCTCTATTCTTTTATAGTTCTATTCTTATTGTAATCTCTAATTAAGATTATATTTGGGTGACATTTTTGATAGTTGAAATAAATTGCAGTATTCATTTGATATTTGTGTCTCTATTACTACTATTATTTGTGCATCTGTTTGATACAATATATTATCTATTACTCTATTCTACTATATAATAAGTGCAAAAGGTTTTAAGTAATGACTACCTCCTTGTGTTCAACTCAGATTCCTTGTAGTTTGGTATTATAAATTTCAATTGATCGCTTTGTTTGCACGCTACAATGATTCTACACTTTTAATTGCGTAGATTTAGCAAACATCAAGCAGCCGTCAACAAATTGATCTGACAATTTTGCTCGAGCATCTTAAGGTTCTAGTTCAGGAGCACCTTATGAATATCAAAAGCGGCACATCCTCCTGACCAGGGGGTTCTTGGGATTTTGTGGTTGATCCATGTGATCAAATGTAGAAGAAACAGAAGTAGAAGTAAAGGGGATAGAGTGCTACACAGGAGTAATAGGTCTAGGAAAACCTATCAATGGAGAGACGAGGGGCGGCCTTAGTGATTGCCTCTTGTGCATAAACAAAAACAATGTGCAAAGGCACACTCATCACTGTGAGAAAAACAACGACAAGTAAAACCCGTAATGAAACGAAACAAAAACGGGTTTTCTTCCTTTCCAGAGAAAAGAAGACCTAGAATATGCGTAAAATATGAGGACGAAAACAGATACAGCTTACATAAAAACATGTGTCCTATGTGTCTACGTAGTGCATATCCTTAAGGCTCGAAGGTTTACGATCTAGGATCGAGTCCACTCATTACTGGCTCCTTGGGGCTCTAGTAGTGAGGTAGATTTGTTGATCTTTGACCAAAGTCCTAAGAGGTGAAAAGAGGACAGGTAGAAGGATAGACTCGTGTGACTCTAGTGATTGCATTGTGTGCACAATAGCATGCAACAGATAACAATAAAAACCTGTACACAAGTTTACAATACAAAAGATGTCATAAGGTTTAGTGAATTGCTCATTTTATCAAATGTCTTCTAAATGAAAAGAAGATAACAAGATATGTTTCGCTTTTTAATATTTTCAATACAAGTGGTGGTCTTGCTTAGGTCCAAGAGAGGGATCTACGCGGTAAAATCTACTGTATTTCCACAACATATATCCTGAATAAGAAATCTAGCAGAAAGTATGCACTCCTAAGAGTGCACGCCTAATGGATATAACTGGTAGTCAGAAAAATGTCTTTTTGGTATTTTCATATATCTATCAAAATGAAACAAATAAACTATTTAGAGACTAGGGAAAGAAGTATCTTACAATGTATATACAGGAGAAAAGCGGGAAATACGAGAAGAAAAACCTGCCTTCTTTTTGCTCAAGTACCCTATCAGGCAGATACCTGAAAGAAGACAAAAAAAACACAATAAGTTAGAAATGAGTAATAAAAAATAAGAATAAATGAAATGATATTGGCGGGTATAATTTATTTGAGTTGCCTCCTTGGCAACGATGCTAAAAAATGATGCACTACATTACATAGTTAATTAGTCATTGTTAAGTTATAGTATAGGGAATAAGGTAATTACCACATTTTATAAATTTATACTAGTTAAGTCAAGGTCATTCGCTGGGAGGCTAATTTAACCATAACATTCACAATTTATTCTTAATTTAATTCTTATTCTTAATTAATAATTGTTATAATTAACTAGCTATTGTATACTTAACTTATATACATAATTACTATATAACTTACTTAATATATACTTATTAGTTATAACTTAATAACATAAATATTACTCATTACTTAAATTATAGTTACTTAATTACTACATACTTAATTTACTTATAATTTACTTCCATACTTAAGTTATATAACTAATTAATACTTACTCTAATTAATTAGTCTAATAAATACTAGATTTACTTAATTAAGTTATAGCATAATACTAACCTAACTACTATACTATGTACATTATAATTACTAAATACTTAAGATTACTACTTAAATTATACTACTACTTAATACTTAATTTAACATAGGTATAGTTATAGTATAAGTTAACCATAATAAGTAACTATATAATTAACTAACTACTTAATTAACTAATTAATTACTACAATATGTTATCCACATGAATAATTTTAGAAAAATGAACAATAATAGCATGGCAATCATTCCATAATGAAAAGAAAAAGATTTGCATTGAATTGTGAAAAGAATTATACAAAAATTGTTGTTTAATAAAAACACATGTAATCACTATTATTTATCAACAACTAAGGCATTTAATCATTTAACACTTAGGCTCCAGAGCCTCGCAGAATTTACTAAGTGTTGAGAGAACACTTAGCCATCCTTCACAAACACAACTCCTTAGAACAAAAGGAGATATGGATCCATGTGGCTTTCGCAAGATCAATGGCTAGGATGGCCGGATTGGTACCACTACTAGCTACGTGTCACCATCTCAGCCTTCCACCTGGTGCCTGTAGGCCACTCTCCCAGAACACATGGTCAAATATATCAAGAGCAGCACACACAACTGCGCTACCCGGGGAGTCGACCCTTGTTTGGGTGATACGCCTACGGAGGCAATTTCTTTTTTACGCCTTCAGCTCTTCAGCAATTGTTGATGTGGGACTAAAGAATGATCTTTTCTTTAGCGCACGCCTATCACCAGTGCTGACTTCACTACACGATTGCCATCAGCTCAGGGCTTCAATCATTGAATAACTCCCCAGATCTTCAGATCTATCATTTGTTTGTTGATTCCACTCCTCAATTAGACTAATGGAGCTTGTACCTTCTTTAAATCAAGCTCTCTAGTTGGTCTGATGCCATGAGTGCAGAACAATAGGTTTTTAAGCCCAAACCCGAATCCCGAGTCCCTACGAGACACGAGAATCGGACCGACTCAACTAATCCCAAGACCTAGTCATCCAACGAGGAAGTAACCAAAAGAGTAGTAAAATAAACCACATTCAGCATGAATATAACTAACAGTAAGAAAATACAGCAGTAAGGAAAGAAACCACTACAGTATATACCACCACAACAGTAGAATAACATTCATAACATAATATGAACTGCAGGCAAAGAAAAGTACAGCGGAAACAAGAACTACTTACTACAGTGGAACAAAAGGAGGTACAAGAGAACAGTGGTAACTCTACTGGACCCTACTCGGCCCAGCGTCCTTTGCAGCCGCTGACCCTGGCTGCTCAACACCTGGTCCTGAAAGGTAATGAGTGTAACACGTCAGCAAAACGCTGAGTAGAGTGGCAACTAAAACTAAAGAAAACAGTAGAGTGTACAGTAGCTGTTATGTTCTGTTACTTTCTTTATTTACGTCTTTCACTTGTCTCACGATTTCAATTATTCCTTAGATCCTTTACTTGATCTCGAATGTTCCTCGTGGGAACGATCTTGATTGCAGTCTTTTCCAAAAAGTAGAAGTAGCACGTGGTGCTCTCCTGGCTGGGAGAGTCCCCCGTGGTGATCCTACTCTCAGTCAACCACCCCAAGGTGACGGACAGACGTAACGGTGACTACGGCACGCGCGATAAACGCACAGGTAGCTAACCCGCACTGGCACGCGGTCAGTCGTTTCCGTTAACGGGTGCGCCCAAAACACAGCATGGAACCAGTACAGGGTAGAGCCCTCTCAGTAACAGGGGTCCAACCCCTCCACAGTAACCAAACAGGGGCCTTGCCCCTCCACAATCCGCGCACCCTCGCCTGACTACCCTGGTTTGCCCCAGTGGGCCTAACAAGTTGGTGTAGGAGGCTAGCAGAACCCCGGGGCCCGTGGGGTAGCTAGTGCCCTCCCTACACTAGTAGCTCTCCTCGGTACTACGTACACGAGGGCCAGCAAGTCGGTACAAAGTGGCCAGTCCTAACCTCGGGTCCCTGGGGTGGCTGGCCCCACTCTACACTAAACAGGTACAGGTACTTCCCTTGGTACTCGTACCCAAGAGACAGCACACAACTACGTCTTTCTTTCTCAGTTCCATTCCTTTCTCTTTCTAGGAGTTCCACTCCTAATTCCCCGTAGGGTTCCAGGCCTTTTAACTCAGAACATCTAGGTTTCACCTTCCCGTTTCACGTTCTTACAATCCATGTTCTCAATCACGTTTATTTATTCATAACAGGTAGCTGTTAATTCAATTACAGGCAGCTATTTGTTCCTTTCCATTTTCCAAGACTGCAGTATTCATATATTCCACTAGTTTTCCCGTCCTAGGATTCATGCCGTATCCTAGGATCTATCATACAATCTAGTTTTCCATCCCTAGGATTCATGCAACACCTAGGATCTATCATTCAATCTATTTCTCATTCCTAGGATTCATGCAATGTCCTAGGTTCTATTTATGGTTCCATAATTTAACAGATTATACTTAAAAGCCACTCTACCGGTTACAACAGGAGAACTGGGGGCGTGGTTGGGAATCCCGCGTGCCTCCGCAACCCCCGAGACTGCAATGGAACAGGGTCCTATCACAAGGATCAAACACAAGGAGTTTCTCAAAACAGTACATAGCTACTGTATACGGGTAGAGGATTTAATTCCGAAAAGAACGCAACTCGAAACGCGGAAAACGGGACCCGAACGGGCCCTAAACGGGTCGAAAACGATGAAAAAGTGCAAAATCAGACATCTGGAACTTCTTCCAGACGTCTTAAAAAGGTGGATCAGGGATTACCTTGCTCTGCGTGGGCTCTCAGACGTCCAGAAGCCTACGGGGGCATCTGGCCTAGTTCCCAGATGTCCGATGGTCACCCCGGACGTCTGGATGTCGCTCCCGTCGTCTGGTGATACAGCCAGACGTCTGATTCGCGTTGGATGGCGAATCACCGAACCTGCGCGTACCCATCTCTCTCTCTCAGTACGGTCAGTCGAAGAAAATGAAGAAGACGAAAATAACTCACCTTTCAGACGTCTGTACAGTCTTCCAGACGTCGTGCCCGTCGTCTGGCTAGAAGCCCAGACGTCTGATTCTGGAAAAGTTTCCAGAACCAGGGCGCGACTCGCCCTCCGCTCGCGACGCCCAGCCGCGCCGCTTCTTGTCCGCCTACTACTCAAACTGCAGCAGTCCCCCCCGCGTCGCCCTGCGCCCGCTGCACCCCCCGCCGGCCGGCCCTAGCAGCCTTGGTGAGCTCGCCCTCACGGCCGAGCGCCCCTTCCACGCGCAGCACCTCCTCCCACGCTCACCGCGGCTGTCGCTGCCGCCGCTCACTCGCGTTCGCTCTCGCGCACTGGCTGGAAGGAGAAGAGGAAGGGGGTGGAGGTGACGGGAGTGAGGGAGAGGGCGTGACCTTTTAAGGCCGCGCGAGGAGGAGAAAGAGAGCGGACAGGGTGGGTTTGCGGCCGCAGGAGAGAGGGAAAAAGAGAGGGAGAGAGAGCGTACGCAGGTCTGCAAGCTCAAGCGAGCAGACGAAACACGCGTGCCAAAAATAATCGATTCCCAGACGTTTGGAAGTGGTTCCAGAAGTCTGGTCAGACGTCTGGGCCACCTCCCAGACGTCTTAAAAGACGTCTGAAGCGCGCGTTCGTAACAGCTCAGGGCTTCAATCATTGAATAACTCCCCAGATCTTCAGATCTATCATTTGTTTGTTGATTCCACTCCTTAATTAGACTAATGGAGCATTGTACCTTCTTTAAATCAAGCTCTCTAGTTGGTCTGATGCCATGAGTGCAGAACAATAGGTTTTTAAGCCCAAGCTTCAGATTGACTGTAGGTTTCTCTCTCTCTCTCTCTCGTGCCTAAGGATGCTCTCAGTGCTTGGAACTAATCTGCGCCTTCTGGAGAAGAGATAGAGGTCTTGGAAGCTTTGGAAGCTTGATAAGCTTCAAAGCTTCACGTTGAAGCTCAGAACAAGGATGGAGGTTCAATTGACCTAATAGATAGATCAAAGCCTTTGGAATAGATCTAAATAGATTTAGGAGGTTGAAAATGATTGTTGTGAGCTAATTCCAACTCAGAATCTCATCAAAAGGACTATAAACCTCTCTAAAGTGTATATTGAACCCAAACTGAGTAGATATCTAATTTTACTGATATCCTTAATAAAAGAACTTTAAATCAATCCTAACAAATTCCTACTAAACTTAGGATCTTCAAAATGATCTCAGACTTAAGTTGTGAAGCCTAGAGCTTTGAGCGACCGTGGTTTGACTATATAGAGCTCAAGAGTTGACTTTAAATAAGAGAATGATTTCCACTCAATTAACCCATAAGATCAACTAATAAGATTCTCAGGAACTCAAAACAACCTCAAAAATCCCATTTTGATTCCTAGAGCATCAATTTCTTGGCCTCCACCTGAGTTCCAAATTAAGTTTGGCCGACAGACCAAACCAGAGGGTTAATCACAAATCTAAAGATTGATCTAAAATATCTAGGTTCCAAGGATGCTTCTAGACCTATTGTAAAGGTTTAAGAGTCTGTGGATCAACCAGCTCAGCTTTGCCAAAGCTCAGGAAGATGATGGCTAGTTGAGTGCTTCAGTCCATAAAACATAGGAATGTCGAGTGGATCATGACCAGTAGAGCAAAATATGATGATATGAAGCTTCTTAGAGAGTTTAAAGACCTGTGATTCACATTTGCCTTCGCTAAAGCTCATTGGAGCTCCGGTGAACTACGATCTTGATAATGAGAATCTTAAACTCCATAAAACACTTCAAGGAACAGTGGAAAAGCTTCTTGAGACCATCAATAGTCTTAAGAACACAATAATTTGATCAATAACATATTAGATTACACATGCAAACTCAAATTAGTTTGAAATTTAGACTGAGTTCAACAGAATGCTAGAATCAATGATTTGATCAATCACTTGAGGTGAATTGATCACTGTGATGTTGCGAAGTTAATGAAGTGGTCAATTAGATGGATTAAACTCTTGTGACCTCCGCCATGGACAATGGAGGTTAGAAGTTGAGGTGATTTAGGTGTTTTGTGAAACATATCTAATCAAGGAAAAAGAAAGGTGGAATGAGGTTGTGGAGAGTTGAGGAAGGTGGAGAACATATGGGTTTCATGAATCAAAGTCCAACAAGGTTGGATTTGACCTCGTAGGAGCCGAAGAAGAAGTAAGATCAGAGCATTACCTAAGCTAATCTAACTAATCAAATACTTTAAAGTAACATACAGATCTACCTAAAGTTTCTAGGCTACTTACCTGGACGAATGGAGGAAGAAGACACCGATGATGCTTCATTGGAGTTGACAAAATTAGAAGGTGCGAACAACAGCTTTGGCAAGAGAAGAATATGAGGTAGATGAAGAGATGACGTTAGAGCTTTGTCGTGGGGATGGAATCGAGGACGAGGAAGATGGAGGAGAGCATAGCTCCACTGGAGAAGCTCTAAGGAAGGAGGAAGAGGATGCTAGAGTATGAAGAATAGCCTAATGACAACTCAATGTGGGAAGGGTGGGGAGCTTTCAACCTCCAATCGGAGGTGGCAGGGGGTATTTATAGGTGGTGAGGAAGGTCAGGGACCTTGAATTTGGACCAGAGGACGTCTAGATATATTGGAATATTCCATCGTCTTCTCCTATGATAGTGAAGCCTCCAGGTGTCCATAGTGCATGTGCAAAACATCCAAATTGTTGGATGTGAAGAGTTTGTTATGGTGAAGCTTGCCACGAGCAGAAATGGAGCTTAGCCCTCTGATGTTGCCGACATCGGAGAAGAAGGATGTGGGTGAACCCGACAGTCGGTCTTAGTGAAGAAGAAAATAAGAAGGAAAAGTATGAGGAGCTGGATGTAAATATGAAGGACTTGTGTGTGAATAAAAGGACTTAATCATCATGGAAATTAGGGATTGAAATGTAGACCATGAGTTTTAAGGCTTAAATAAAATTATTTATTTATCAAATTTTTATATATAATTATAAATATTGTAAATAATATATCTATGACACAAGATTACATTTTTACCCCTTTTAGCTATATTTAATTTAATTATTAACATTATTATGTTAATTAACAACTTAGGTAATATAAATATTATAAATTAGATATAATACTTATATATAGCTAAATGATTGGGTTTAAGTCCCATTTATTAATTAAACATAAATAGATGTTTATTAACCCTTAATTTAAGTATTTTAACATATAAATAAGGTCCTTGCTATTATTATCCTAAATATATAACTAACCCTATTGTAATGATATTCACTAATAATTTAATTAGGAAAATTAGCTAATAATGATGAATTAGGAGCTATGATGAGTTCCTCATCACCTTCCTCCACTATAAAAAGGCCAAAGCCCCTCCATTGCAAACCATCCCTTCCTACTCCCATCTCCCCTGCTCTAGAGCTTGGAAAACCTCTCTGAGCTCTAATTCTTGGTTCCCAAGCCATTGGGAAGCTCCATTAGAAAAAAATAATTTTTGTCCCTCTTCTCACCCCTATTCATGGAGCTCGCTCTGGCCATCCTCTCACCCCTCATCTAGGAAGTGGATTACTCTGACGTCATTCTGCCTCATCCTAGCTTCCTTCAGCTTTGACCTCATTCGTCCATCTTCTTTCTTTCATCCGGGCGCTGTTTGACCACCCATTTCGCAAGCAGTTGACTTGGGAGATTCACTCTCTCTTTTATCATTTTATTTTACTTTTTAGTTTAGTTAGTTTTATTTCAAGCATTTCTATAGTAGTAATTATTTCTCTCTCCCTCTCTCCATTTTTATTATAATTGTGAACATTTTATTTGTAATAAATTTCCATTCCCTTACATCTGTTCCTTATATTTCACTATCACATTATTACACATCATTTCTTTATCACTCCATAGTCACCCACCATCACTCACATTTCTCCACCCTATTTTTATTTCCAAAATTCTATAAAAATAGAAAAATTGAAAGAAATAAAAAATAAATAAATGAAACACGGATTTTCGAACATGGCTCCTTGTGTTCGACTCGGACTCACCTCCAGTTATTTATCTAATCATGGATTTTTGCACGTACTATGCCGCGATTTTCCAAACCTCAATTGCTTCGCAATTTTTTGACAATCAATAGTGGATTAGTGAATGGGGATGATTCGACTCTACGTATGTAGATATCCGCTTTAAGGTAAGGACTCTCTCCTGTAAGCTATTGCATGTCATGTCACGATTTAGATAGGAGACAACATGGTATATCGGGTCGGCCACTGATGTGCCTAGTCAAATCCTACCCTAAGTCCTGATAATCCGAGTTAAGAGAATACTTAAAGACAATTATGTTGCTGACTGTGTAATAAAAAGAAAGAATGAATATTAATAATGAGGTTGTTCCTCCCTTTTTAATATTGTTTGCTAGGTGCTTCTTACTTAGCTTTGTTGGCACTTTACTAAGCTTTTTGGCTGACATTGTCCCCTGTTTGACTTCTGATTAGAATTTTAGTGGGTCTGCAAGGTTGAGCCGGTGCACTTATCATAGTTGCTTTAACCATTAAGATAGGTTGTAGCAGTTGCTTTCTTAAACTTTTCTATTGTGTGACATGCTTCTACCACGTGTGGGTGTCATTCTAGCTTGTACCATACTATTACTTTCTTTAGTTTTCTTATTCTGCCTTATACTTTTCTTTTCGTGCTCTGAATGTGATTTAGACTAATGATGGTTTAATTTTTGTGCTATTATTGCTTGGTTATGATGGATATGCATTTATTGCTAATATAGGTAATTAGCTTGGAATTCCCAACTCGATCGTCCATGGGTAGGTCATTATAGATTTTCACCTTCCCTTCGTAGACAAACAATTCATTTGTGGTATCGCAAAAGCATGAAAAAAAGGTGTTTTAAAATTTTCTCGATTCAGTAAATTGATCGATGTCCGAAAACCAATTAATCAAGAAATAAAACACCTAAATCGGAACTATATGGGAAGAACTAGTTTCTTTCCATTTTAGGGTCACCACGAGTATCAAGATTACGTCTAGGGTGGTGTAGCACAACACCCTAGATGTTGTTCCTCCTACAATAAGTCTCAACACGGCCTTAGGACCTTCTTCTCGATGAGTAGATGAGACCTTCGATGCCAAGAGCACTTGATCCTCCTCGCATCTCGTGAACACTTTGCATTTTCGATGCGGCGTTCACCTCTAAACTTGTGTGTGACTAGGAAACCACCTACAAGGTTGCAAACTCAAGGCCCTTGTCTCAATAGTTATTGCACATGATACTATCAATATGCTCCTACTATTTCTTACATGAGTCAAGGCATCATTGAATGCATTCATAACACTTCATGAATCATTTAAGTCTAGGTGCTTCTTTGGATCATGATTGGATTTAGGCCTATACCCTTCACCCAGTCTCTCATGTCATGATCCACAATGCTTCATCATATGAAGGTGGATTATTCTCAAACTCATTTGAGTCATGAGATCCAAAATTTCATGAGTGGGTTTTATTATCTTGAAACCTATTCAAGTAGCTGAGCATACTTGCAGGAATTGATTACCTTTAGATTTAGTTTGGGATCTTGACCAGGTTCTAGCAACCTTACAAGATTCCTTTTTCTTTAGTTTAATTCTTATTGCGAGCATCTATCTCATGGAATGCGTTATCCCACAAGTTGAGCACTTCTTGAAAAATCTTGTTTACGAGTAGGAACACTTCCAAATCCCAATTGACCATTGAAATTAGAAAATTCTTATATATCCAACCAGCTTGATTATATTACAGGCTCAATCATTGATTTGCATATCTTGATTGAGATGAGTTCTTCAACTCTCCTATTATGCAATATTCTTGAATTAAATCTCAGTTGGCTATTGATCATTATGGAATCTGGCATTCCACAACTCAAAAGCACCCTTTTGGAATTCTCATCACACCAATACAACAATTGTTACGTGTGATGTCCAGGAATATTGCAATTGTCCCTAATCCAACTCGATTGAATAGGACATTAGATAATAAAATTCAATTTTGGTGGCCTCATCTTGGTAGAGTTCAAGTAACTCTGCAGGGATCATTCCTTGGATTGGATTATGAGTTAAGCATTAATCATTCTGAGAATTTGATATTTCAAAAATCAAAATGCTCGACTAATCTGTATCACAGCATTGATAACCATTATCATGCTTTTGATATCCAAAGAATTGTCCTAGAACCCAACTCATTTGGACTTGGACATAGGTGATTAATAATAAATATGAGTATGTGGATCTTTGTACACATCATATGTGATCAAGGGAACTTGATTTGAATCTATAAAGGACATCCCTTCACTTTCTCTGATGCAAATCCTTATTGGATTCAAGGAATCTACCATTCATCATCATTTGAACTACTCTAAGTTCAATCTTGTTTCAAGAAGGCAAGACCAAGACAAGGTGTACAAGAGGAATGAGTTAGAAACCATTTCTTACTCATTTTGAGATCCATTATCTAAATCAGATCGAATCTCATATGATATGTTCATCGAATTTACCAACTCCATAATCAACATGTGGGAGTCATCAAGCTTTTCAAAAGATCTTTGACCTTTCTCCACATTTGAACATCATTATGATTGAAATGATTATTAGTTAATGTCTCTATTCACTAAAGATCATTTCCACAATGCACACATCACTATATGTCACTTTTAGATACATCTCCCTATTAAAGGTCCCTTTCATAAAAGGATTGGACACAAACTATCTTAGATTGCTTGATTATTAGGTCAGAAGAAACTATTCTCAGTTGTTCTTTTAATCGCACTCGTTGACATTCATGTCTAAAATATGAGGCATCTTATAGAGGCAGAGTATCCTCTTTGCGCTTATTCAGAATTCTTATTAATGATCTCATAGTATCTAAAAATAGATTCTGAATCATTCAGGCATCCCATGGCTAAAGCTTACAATAAATCATTCATCATATGAATAAGCAAGTTCCAAAATAATTTGGAAATAGAAACAATTTCTATTGATACATGATTACAAAGATAGTCTTTGTGATCCAGAATTCAAATTCTATATAATGAGCTTTGCATTCTATGATGGCTCCCACTATAACAACTTTCCTTGGGTTCTATCTACAAAGTTTCTTCATCCTCAACTTTATATTGATCACCTAAATAATAAGCAACAATTGCAAACTTGTCAAGCACATCAGAATCTCTTCATTCATCATATGAATAAATAAATGATGAAGACATGTAATACCTTAAGGAATCTTTATTTCAATCTTCCAATAAGGTCTATAGATCTCTATTGATAGATTCTCATCTCATGCAAAGCCAACTTGTTCACATGTTAGTTGTCCTTCCTTGACCTCTCGTTGTTGAGGAATGCTTCCTCTTTCTTGAGGTGTTGCTCTCTCTATCAAGATGATTCAACATGTTTTACCAACTCATGGACTATTCCATTAAAGTTTTCTTTGTCGAGGGCCCAAGTGTAAAGATTGAGGAGAGATTCCATGATCATATCGAGCTTCTCATCTTCAAATAATATCCCTCCATACTCTTCGTATTCTAGAAACAAATTTTATATCGAGAACATGTGTTCTTCCAAAGAACATTCGAATCTCATTTTGGAATTTTAAAGTGTAGAGAATATAGTATTTTGAGTGCCTAAGGATCAAGCTTAAATACAATGTCGCTTGCATACTTGCATTCGTTATCATGGTTTGCTAATCCCACTGGTAGATGCTTGACAATGGAATGTTTCATGAGGACATGATTATCATGTCAGGCTTCATTATATTTCTCCATAGCTTGATTTCTTGGTTTCTCGAATGACCTAGAGCACAACACATAGCTCAAGTTGTTTGCACTCACCATATTCACAACCATTGCAAACCATTCGCAGTGAATTGATTTTGTTTATATATTCCAGTCGAAGGTAGTTTTGAAATCCATCATTTCTATGAATAGCACAAGTGTGGTTAGATTTAAAAAAAAAACATTTTTTTTCAAGAATTTTGAACAAACATCTTCCACTCTACTTTGAGTGCTGTTTCTTTTACAACTCTCAAAATAAGAGACATGTCGATCCTAATGTCTTCAGTGGGAACAAACTCTCCTCTCCATTGAATCGGTGTAGCTGTGAGGGTTGTATACAAAATCTCAACAAGAGAAGTGGGAACTCTTTCCTCCTTACAAGTATAACTTGCGTGTTCACATTGCTTTGGCCCTTTTGTGCCACTACACCATGTGCATCAAACCACCACTGAGCGTGTGTGTAGCTATGTACGTGATCTCCTAAATGCACCTAACTGTGGGGCTTGGAACTACAAATGGGTTGGTTCACATATGGTTCATCCCTTTCAAGAAACAAGGTAGTCTACTTCACATGCATGCTCTGGCAATGCCTTCTTGAGGGGGAGCATACTCATTGGCATAATCCTGTGGTTACGTCTAGCATGTCTTGGTGAAGGCCAACGGGTCATCATCACCATGATGATCTCCTTAATGCTTGAGAGATCTAGTCCTAGTGGTTCGATTAGGTCTGTTTGAGAAGAGTCAATTTAAACCTATTAAATTATTAATCTTGACCTAGTTTAGATTGGAATCACATTCTAATCTTGTCTTATGTATCGTGTTTGAGATCACATTGCCATGCATCCAAGCACATATAGACACATTCATTCCACAAAAATTATATCAAAATATAAAGTGCTCCAAAATTATAAGAATTACATAAAAATAACTCAACTCGCTCACTAACACTTCACTTTACATGCTATCATGATCACAAGAATATTCCACAACATACAACCATCAAACATTCTAGAAAATTGGCATATAGATACCCATCACATCATATGTTAAGGGGATGTGATTGTTTAATTATCCTATGATCACTACTTACTCATATTTAGTAAACACAGTCAGTTATTACTAGTAAAACGCTAATTTGAGATTCATTTAGAACGAATGTGGCCATCCGCTTATTTTGAAAACCTTAATTCCTAAAAATAATACTATTATAAATATGAAATTTGTCTTTCAAAATAATTTTTGGTCTATTTGAGGTTTTTAAAAAATCTATGCACCTAATTCAACGAGGATTGCATCGTACACATCACAACATAGGCACACATATTCAATACCAAAAACCAAAAGTATGCCTACTGAAAAAACAAAAGGAAATTCCTTAATATTCGTATCTAATTTTTTGTTGAAGGATGGATCAAATCCAATTCGATTTCTAGCTTAAATCACAGATTAAATTAAGGTTTTAGGAAAAGCAGGCACTTCATGGATGTCTGATCAATATATTAGTCATCCAATTTCTTCACAATACATGTCTTGAGAGTAGGAACAAGTTCTATCCACTTATCAGACATCTTACAACTTTGTTAGAATACCTAAATCATCATTTAGGTTGTCTGGTAAGCTAACCAAGCATCTAATATTGCCCTTTTATTCACATAGAGAGCAAAACAAACTTTTACTTGCAAATGAGACGTCTAACCAATATATTAGACAACTTATATGGCAAAAATAAATCGTCTAGCATGTATGTTGTTGTTGAAGGTGGAAAAATACGCATTCGCAATTGGATTCGAAAACCCGTCATTGTAGTTTGAGTCGCGAAGAAGTCCGTTCAATAAATAAAATTTATACCGAAAAATCCGTAAAAAAGTTCTGGGTCGAACATAGGGAGGTTACGTTGATCTCAAAATCCGCAATTATATTTTTTTGTATTTTTGTTTGAAAGGCAAAATAATCACAATGGAATCGCTATAGACAATAAGAGAGAGAGAGAGAGAGAGAGAACAATCACTTGATATATGAATAATGTTTTAAAACTAAGAAAGTGGGAAATGATTACACTAGAAAGCGGGAAACTGTTCCACTAGAAAGCAGGAAATTCTACTCTAGAAAGCGATAAAAAAAAGGAGAGAGAAGTTATCCTCCTCGACGAATACTTGGAGGATGAGGTGGGAAGAAGGAGGACGAAGTCGGAAGAACGGGAACGAGGTAGCACGTCGTCATCGTCGCGGGATCCACTTCCGGAACGGGGGCGAAAACTTGGTTTTAGCTCTTAAGGAGCATCCAGGGTGTGGGATAAGCTTCTCTTAAGCTTTGGAGAGGGAGAGAGGAGAAGGGATGGGAAATTCGTAGGGTAGGGGTCTCCTTTTATAGTTGCAAGGAGGGGGGGCATTTTGGATATTTTAATTTCAAAAACATTAATTCAGAACCTTTAGTGACGGATTTATCCGTCACTAAAGACCTGAATGTGGTCGACGTGCGCGTGCCGTGCGAGCCCCTCACCTTCGACTATCTCAACGCCTGCGCATGTTCGCGCACGATCAGCCATCCGATCTCAAGATCGGACGGCTTAAAATGCTCCTTACCAGCGCCTTCGAAACTCCTCTATCGCGTGCCTGCGTGTGATGAGGCATGCAAATGTGCGTCATCGTGCGCGTACGCGATTGACAATCCTCCGCACACCATGCCTCCTCCCCTCGGTCGCTCGATCTTGATCTAATGGCCCAATCGTGCCCGCACCTGTGCTCGTCTGATTTGAAGATCTTGGCACGGCTCGAACTTGTGCCCTTCTCTCGCGAAGGGGCGCTCGACTGCTGCGCTGAGAGCTTCTCTTTGTCGCGCGGATGAATTTGTGCGTGTGGCTCTATGGTCGTTGGTTTCCCATCCAACGATGGAGATTCATCGAGCGGGTGAAGAAGAGAAGCGAAGGCGGGTCCTTGGGGCCAGTTGGGTGGCTGAGATGGCGCCACGTGGTGCCATCTTGGCTGTCCATCTTGTGAGTATTGTAGATGGTGCCACGGGTGTCGGATTGGATCGATTTTTGCGTCGTTAGGCTGCGATCGTCGATCCGAACCCATTCGTGTGGTTGGATTTGTCATCTGAGGTGCAGATTAACACCATCTTGGTCCCTGATCTTTAGGGTTCCTTGATTTCTATCTGGTGCTATGGATGTCCGATCAGAGCGAACTTGGAGTCGTTGAACTCCAATTGTTGCCCTAATCAGATTCGTACAGTTGGATCTTTGATCCGAGGCCCCGATTAACAAGTTGCTCTATCCCTGGCCATAAAAGGAGACAATTACTATATAATTTATACAACTTGCCCTAAATGCATGATTATGCTTGTTATGCAATATTTACAATGTTTGTTGCTAATATGGTACTAAGAACATGCATTAATAGACATTTTAGGTTAATTAGATGTATGCACATCACGCCCCCATGCCTATCTTTCCCTAGCAAAAGCTACATGCTATTTATAAAAGAATTAGGGTTGGATTACTTGGGCACAAGTCATTTTCAACATTAAGAAATTTTTACTTAGGATCTAAACTTTCAAAGACACAACAGTGCCCAGGTATCTGCCAAAATGCAGACCGCCTCATGCCCTCGCCTTATTTAAAGAAAGATATCTTTTTCTCTTTTTCTTCTTTTCTAATTTTTTTGGATTTTTGAGTTTAAGGTTATAGAGTGGCTTTCTACGGCCACTGAACCCACCCAAGATTTGATGGAAACCCTAAATTCTAAGCATCTTTTTGTGAATGTGATAAACTCGTTGATTGGCAATCAGAACAGACTTCGGGTTTCTATGCCCCTAGGTGACTTTAGAAAGAAATCTGCCTGAAGGTGTATCTATACGACTGGTAGCTTTCTCCCTACTTTTATTTTTTATGGGGTCAACACAAGGGTGAATCCAGTGTATATCTCCCTAGCTTATTCTATTTCTCTGCTTTTTCCTAAGTGTTTTGGGAATTTTTAGTGCATTTCTTGAGTTGAGTTCTGGACAACCTGTCGATGAGCTATTACCACCGACAACTTGCCAGCCATACTCGTGCGGCGAAGTGTGGCTTATTTCTTTTTGTTTCTTATTCTTTCTTTTCTCCTTTTTCGTTTCTTTTTCCTTTATTTTTGAACTTTCTTTTTCTTTTTAAGTTGGTTGCTTCCCTAGTCTAAGATTTACCTAAAGGCAGCAAGAAGAGAGTGGTCCGGTGACTAGGCTCTGGACAACCTACCTATGGGCTATTACCCACGGTAACTTGCTAGCCATACCACCCTAGAAGGTTTGTTAGCTACCCAATTTCCGTTAAAACCGTCGAACAATGAGTCAATGACGAATAATGTGTAGATGCTTAGACTTAAAGTTCCCTCAAATCAGAGGGCGGGTTGATAAGTCATGTACTTAGCACCCAAACTTATTTAATCAAATTAAAATAGAATTTAGGATGGCGAGGACTCGATAAACAAATCCACATTTTAGTGGATGCTCGGACTGATTAAGTGCAAAGACCTAAAGGGTCTTAGTGTTCAGATCCTATTGTAATATTTCCTAAGATTGAAAGGTCTTAATGTCCAAGTATTCCTTCCTAATTCAATTTTTTTTAATGTATATATTAGAAAATAAGTAGAATTTATAAGAATTCCACAAAGCTGACAAAATGATTCAGAAATGAATCCACCCCCCCATGCCTAGCTGATGAAATGTCCTCATTGACAATAAAAGACATGAAAGGAAGGGTAGAATGCAGAAGATATCACCTGAATATGAAGCTCGGGTCAGCTCTGAGTCAGATTGTACAATTGTTGAGTTTAATGCCGCCAACTAGGCGTAATCCAGCCAATGAAGTCACAACATAGCTAGAGCAACCGTGTTTGAGATGGGTTTTGGAACAGTACGGTCAATAACAGGCTTCTGACGTTGACCGTTGACTTTGAATGAATTACCCATCTTCGGGTCAGAGATCTAAATAGGCCTGTTTGGAAATATCTGATCGATAATGAACAGGCTATTCCATTTCGACCTAAGTTTGCCAGGAAAGAGCTTAAGTCGAGAATCAAAGAGCCAGACTTTTTGGTTTGGCTTAAAGCTCTTGCGGGAAATCAATTGGTCATGAAGAGCTTTGGTCCGAGCCTTGTAGATCTTGGAATTCTTGTATGCGTCATTTCTAAGCTCCTCCAACTTAGATAGTTGGAGTTTTCTGGTCCTCCTAGCTAAACTCAGATCTAGATTACATTGTTTGATTGCCTAGAATGCCCTATGTTCAATTTCTACGAGTAAATGGCACACCTTTCCATACACTAGACGAAATGGAGACATGCCGATGGGTGTTTTATACACTGTACAGTAGGCCCAAAGAGCATCCTCAAGCTTTTGAGTCTAGTCTTTGCGATCAGGCCTAACCATTTTCTGTAGAATATTCTTGAACTCCCGATTGGAGATCTCGGCCTGTCCATTCGTCTGGGGATGGTAAGGTGTGGAGATCCTCTGATTAACCCCGTATTTTGCCAGCAAATTACGGAACTGGGCACTAGTGAAATGAGTGCCACCATCACTGGTGATGGCCCTCGGAATCCCAAATCAGCTGAAGATGTTTTTCTTGACGAAATCTATGATCACCTTGTGGTCATTGGTTTGGGTAGGAATAGCCTCGATCCACTTGGACACGTAATCAATAGCGATAAGAATGTACTGATGTCCAAATGAAGGGAGGAAGGGTCCCATGAAATTGATGCCTCAAATGTCGAAAATTTTGATAGGAAGAATTGGGTTTAGGGACATCATGTCTCTCTTGATTATGCTCCTAAGTGCCTGGCATCAGGAACATGACCTCGAGAAATCCTGGGCATCCTTGAATAATGACGACCAATAAAATCCAGATTGTAAAATTTTTGCAGCTGTCTTTTTCCCGAAGAAGTGTCCACCACATGCAGATGCATGGCAGAACTCGAGTATACTCTTGAATTCGTTCTCTGGAACACATTGGTGAATAATCTGATCAGAGCCGATGCAGTACAGTTCAGGGTCCTCCCAGAAGTAATATTTGGCCTCAGATTTGAGTCTATCCCATTGTTGCTTGGTCCAATCCTGGGGGATTTGACCAACGGCCAAATAATTGACAATGTCAGCAAACCACAGGGTTTGGACACCTGAAACTATAAGGATGGTCTCGTCTGGAAATGTATCAGCAATCGAAATGTCTGGATGAGAAGAATCACTCAGAAGTTTCGACAGATGATCCACCACCACATTTTGTACCCCGAATTTATCCTTAATTTCAAGATCAAATTCTTGAAGTAGAAGAATCCATCGAATAAACTAGGGTTTGGCATCCTTTTTGGCCAAGAGATGTCTCAAGGCCGAGTGGTCGGTATATATGATGAAGTGAGACCCTAAGAGATAAGCCCTAAATTTTTCCAAAGCAAATACTACAACTGGTAATTCCTTCTTACTAACAGTGTAGTTCCTCTGGGCCTCGCCCAGAGTTTTACTAGCGTAGTAGATGACAGAGGGCTTCCATCAATCTTCTGACCCAAAATAGCCCCGATTGCATAATCAGAAGCGTCAATCATGATCTCAAATGGGGCTATCCAAACCGGTGGTTGCAACACCAGAGCACAAGTGACTGTCGTTTTAAGAAAATCAAATACCTTATGGCATGATTCATTGAAATCAAACGATGTTTCTTTGGCGAGGAGATTGCTCAAAGGACGAGCAACCTTCGAAAAGTTCTTGATGAATCTCCTGTAGAATCCCACATGACCAAGAAATGATCGAATTTATTTGACAGATATGGGAGGAGGAAGTTTAGCGATAGCATCAACCTTAGCTTTGTCCACTTCGATTCCTCGTTTAGAGATTACATGACCCAAGACGATGCCTTCTTGTGTCATGGAATGACTCTTTTCCCAGCTAAGGACTAGTCTTGTTTTGATGCATCGTTTAAGAATCATTTCAAGATTAGCTAGACAAGAGTCAAACGATTCTCCAAAAATAGAGAAATCGTCCATGAAGACTTCCATAAACTCTCCCACCATGTTAGAAAATATGGCCAGCATACACCTTTGAAAAGTCACAGGTGCATTGAATAAGCCGAATGGCATCCTACGGAAAGCAAAGGTTCCGTAGGGACAGGTGAAAGTCATTTTTTCCTGATCCTCAAGATGAATAGGGACTTGGTTGTATCTCGAGTAGCCATCAAGGAAACAGAAGTACTTCTGCCCGACTAGTCTTTCAAGGATTTGATCAATAAAAGGCAAAGGGAAATGATCCTTTTTTGTAGCTGTGTTCAGCTTCCTATAATCAATACAAACTCTCTAAGATAAAGTTGAACGAGTTGTGACAGATTCTCCTTTCTCGTTAGTCACAACGGTAATCTCGACTTTCTTGGGAACAATTTGCACGGGACTTACCTAAGGACTATCAGAGATCGGATAAATGATTCCTGTATCGAGCCACTTGATAATGTACTTCTTGACCACTTCTCTCATATTTGGGTTTAATCTCCTTTGCATCTGGCGAGAAGGGCAGGATCCATCTTCCAAAAATATTCTGTGATTGTAGTAAGATGGCTCGATCCTGCTAAGGTCATGAATTATCCAACCAATTACCTCCTTGTGTTTCTTTAGGATCTTAATCAATTTAATCTCCTGCTCCTTTGTTAATTTAGCACTGATAATCACAGGGAGCATCTTATGTGATCCTAAAAACTGATATTTTAGATTCTCAGGCAATTGTTTCAGTTCAAGCTAGGGCAGGTTGATGATTGAAGGTAAGGAAGATGCTGATGAAGACTCATCAAGAGGAAGAGGTTGAGAGTGAACAAAATCAATAACCTCTTTAGAAGGTGGTGGGTCTGCCAAAGAGGGCTGCGGGTCCAAATCAACATCAGAGGAGGAACTTTCAAATGCAGAAACCACCATACAAGTTTTAATATTTACGTTATCGTTCTCAAGTTCCTCAATAAATCCACAATCCTCAAATTTGTTAATTGCCTTAAAAATATCCAATTTCATTCTTTGATCCCAAAAGGCGATTTCCATGCTACCACTCTCACAGTTAATGTTGGCCTTGGTGTTAGCCAGGAATGGATGCCCCAGAATGATGGGCGTGTTCCTCATATTTTTAGGTACATTCATGTTAAGGACAAGGAAATTTACAGGAAAATAGAAATCCTTAACCCTGACAATAGCATATTCAATAATGCCTCACGGATTTGTGATCGAACGGTTCACTAACTGCAGTGTTACTGAAGTCAGCCGAAGTTCACCTAATCCAAACTTCTCGTAAAGAGAATCGGAATTAGGTTGATGGATGCACCCAAATCCAGCAGTGCTCTATCAAAGGTGTAAACTCCGATGACACAAGAAATCAAAGGAGCACCTGGATCTCTCTTTTCCTGAGGGAGGTGGTGCAGGATAACAGAACTGGTCTGCTCAGAGAGTACCACCTTCCTCGGAACATATTCTCTCGACTTACGCTTCTATGTACATAAATCCTTTAAAAATTTTACGTAAGCCAGTATATGTTTGATAGCATCGAGGAGCGAGATATTGATTTTGACATTCTTGAAAATATTCAGAAGCTCCTCATTACTATCAACATACTTCTTCCTTGATCTAATCAAGGCCTTAGGAAAAGGAACATGAGTTGGATCTTCGGAATCAAGTTCTTGAGCCTTGATTTCTTCTCCAGAGTTCTCCTTTCTCTCCTCAGGCTCTTCAGGATTTGGTAAATCAGAATAGTGTGGTTGTGGATCCAGAGTTTGTTTACCACTCCTCAAGGTAACATAATTAGCAGATGCATACGGGTTTGGGTCTTGAGGAGGGTTAGGAAAGATTGGAGGAGCTTCATTAGCCAAGAACCATTGATTTGAGGAAGAAGAAGAAGGACCCTGCTCAACCACCTGAGCATGTGTGTGCGGGTCCCTCTGATTCCTGTACCCATGGGCTTGTTTGCTTGGATTCTGGGTATTACATGGGTTGGGTATGAGTTGATATGGTAGAGATCCAGGTTGACAAGAATTAGCAATGAACCCATTTTGCAAGTTGTCCAGCGAAGTTTTCATTTACTGCATGAGCTGGAGCATAGATCCTTGCATCTCTACCATTTGTCGGTTCAAATCAGCCTACCCTACGGGTTGACGGGCATTCTAAGCTGCCTAATTGACCTGATTCGGGGGTAGCTGAGTGTAAACATGACCCTGACCCATTGGTCTTTACGGAGCATAGTTGCTGGGTCGGAATTGGGTCTGCTGCCTCAGATTTTTCCAAGAGAAGTTAGGGTGGTTCCTCCAACTCGGATTATAAGCATTGGAGTAAGGGTTGGATCTAACATTCTCTTGTACAGCATAAACATCCTCATAGGGTGAGGATGGAGAGAGAGAAAGGGAGGGATCAGAGAAACTGGGATCAAAGGCCCCAGTTTGGAACCCGTGGGGTTTTGAATAATGCTAGCTCACAGGTTGCCGCATCAAGTTGATTCACGAACTTCCGTCTAGAAGGAGCTCGCGATGAATGGAATCCCGAATTCTGGGATCGAGTGGATCAAGAGTTGTTCATTGAGTTTCCGGCCATCCACTCCATTCTCTTAGTAACCAAGTCCACCTTATCAAGTTTATTACAAATCAATTCCATATCGAATGAATGAGAGTCGTGGACTTCATTAACATTCGATCTGGGCTGCTAAGGCCTGTTAAAAGTATCCATGGAGGCATGATTGATCGAATTCTGGCTCATCTCCTCAAACAAATCATGCACGCTATTTGCATCTTTGTTGAGGAAATTGCCTCCGCAAGAAGTGTCCATGTGGTTTCTGAGTTGCTCAGTCAACCCGTGGTAGAAGATCTGCACGAGTTGCCATTTCGACACCTCGTGGTGTGGACACCTCCGCAATAAGTCCTGGAATCACTCCCAGGAAACATGAAATTACTCCCCTGGCCGCTGGGTGAAGGTAGTAATTGCCTGTCTCAAAGCATTGGTACGTTTGACAGGGAAGAATTTCTTTAAAAAGACTTATTTCAACTCATTCCAAGTTCCAATTGGTCTTCCTATAGTCCTGTACCAATGAGCATGTTTATCCCTAAGAGAGTGGGAGAAGGGCCTCATGATCATTTGCTCCTCATTCTTGTTTCGTGCCTTAGTGGTCTGGACCAAAGTGGTCAAGTCCTCCAAGTGCTGAAATGGGTCTTCAGAGTCAAGCCCATGGAAATGTTTGATCCGGCTTAACCCTGGGGCTTGATTTCTATGTTTCGATAGGAATCTGGATGCCGGGATGTTCCCCGTAATTTAAAGGATCATAAAAATCCTTCAAGGGCAGAGTGCCCTGCATTCTCTGGAACCATTCTTGCATTCTCTGCATTTATTCCAGCTGCTTTTGAAATACCTCCTGTGGATCCTGAGGTAGAGAAGGCTGTTGATCGGCCATGGGATTGATTTGGCCAAAATCCAATCTACGCCTCCTAGAATACTCTAGTGGTCCTTCCAATCGGGGATTCAATGGCCTCCTTCCCAGCATAAACTAGGAAAAGGTCGGAAGGACTGGGGATAAGAATCCTACAGCACAACAAAACAAGCTTGTCCTTAAGTGGGGTAGCCTAAGGATCTACAGACTCTCAGAACCCGCCTTAAGATTATATATGATTTACTCTACTTGCATCTGCTCAATCCAACTAGTTAGGAGGGACAAGGGAGAAGGTTCTTCCTTCGACTTGCACCTTCGATTCCTAGTGTACCCCCCATCCGCAGTCGTTTGATACTACTCCCCTAGCTAGACATCAGATTGATCAGTACAAGTAGGTTAATCATAAACAATCTCAGATTGGACCCCAAAGAGTGAATCAATCCTTAAGACCAATGTCTACTTGATTTTATTTAAGCTGGGATTGTAGTGCTTATGGAATGTGGTGGGCCCTTAAAATGGGTTGTGCCCTTAATGATCAATTGAGTATGTATGAGTGCGTGCACAACCAGGGTTTTCAAGCAAGATTATTTGTGATGAGTAGATTTTAAGGTTCAAATCTTTCTTAAGTAGCTTTTAGGGTTTAGAATTAGGTTTAATTCAATCAAGTTTGAGGCAAACCAGGTTTTCAAGTACGGGTGAAGATCACTTTCCTTTTGAAATCAAAAATAAAGTGGAGTGCCAGGTATGAACCTAAATTGAAAACCCTAAGGGGAAGCTATTTGGTGAGTTGATTTTAAGTTGAGTGGTGCGGCCCAAACAACTCAAACAATTGGCCACAATTGCGTCATAGAGTTAGGCACACAAAATGATTAACCTAGATTGATTTCTACTCTTTTATATGTTGATTTCTGTGTATCGGTTCCACAGATCAGAATCCGGTTAAGTAAAAGAAAATCAATTTGGTTAAGTGCCTTGAATGTGGGTGTATGTTGTGTGTATGTTGAATTACCTCACAAGAAATATCTTTTTGATTTTTTTATATGCGAGGGTGAAATGAATGTGGGTGGAAATCCAAGCAACCAAACTAATCCTAGGATTTATGCAAACACTTAAGTTAATTGGAGTTTGAATTAATGTGATGAAATGAAATATATGGAGGGGGAAGAATGGGGAGCACTTACAGTCGTCTTCAACTACACTTTACTCCGATCTACCACTTGACGATTCCCTAATAGAGGTATTTGCAAAACAATAGACAAGAGATAAAGCAAGTTAGAAAATAGCAAAGTGGGCGAAATGCGAAAAGAAGATCTAAAAATCGTTGCCTCCCTGGCAACGGTGCCAAAATGTTGAAGGTGGAAAACAACGCGTTCGCAATTGGATTTGAAAACCTGTCGTTGTAGTTCGAGTCACAAAGAAGTCCGTTCAACAAATAAAATTTATATCGAAAAATCTAAAAAGAAGTTCCAGGTCGAACACAGGGAGGCTACGTCTATCTCAAAATCCGTAATTATATTTTTTTGTATTTTTGTTTGAAAGGCGAAATAATCACAATGGAATCGCTATAGACAATAAGAGAGAGAGAGCGAGAGAGAGAACAATCACTTGATATATGAATAATGTTTTACAACTAAGAAAGGGGAAATGATTACACTAGAAAGTAGGAAATTCTACTCTAGAAAGCGATAAAAGAAAGGAGAGAGAAGTTATCCTCCTTGACGAATGCTTGAAGGACGAGCCAGACGGAGGCGACGCTTGGAAGGCGGAGGATAAGGTGGGAAGGAGGACGAAGTCGGAAAAATGGGAACAAGGCAGCACGTCATCGTCATCACAGGATCCACTTTCGGAACGGGGGCAAAAACTTGGTTTTAGCTCTTGAGGAGCATCCTGGGTGTGGGATAAGCTTCTCTTAAGCTTTAGAGAGGGAGAGAGAAGGAAGGGATGAGAAATTCATAGGGTAGGGGTCTCCTTTTATAGTTGCAAGGAGTGGGGGCATTTTGGACATTTTAATTTCAAAAACATTAATTCAGGACCTTTAGTGATGGATTTATCTGTCACTAAAGGCCTGAACATGGCTGACGTGCACGTGTCGTGCCCCCCCTCACTTTCGGCTGCCTCAATGCCCGTGCACGTTCGCGCACGATCAGCTGTTCGATCTCAAGATCGGATGGCTTAAAATGCTCCTTACCAGTGTCTTCGAAACTCCTCTGTCGCGTGCACGCGTGCGATGAGGCGTGCAAACGGATGTCATTGCGTCCATACGCGATCGACAATCCTTCGCGCGCCATGCCTCCTCCCCTCGTCTGCCCGATCTTGATCTAACGGCCCAATCATGCCCGAGCCCATCTGATTTGAAGCGCTTGGTGTGGCTCGAACGCGCGCCCTTCGCTCACGAAGGGGTGCTCGATCTTTGCGCTAAGTGCTTCTCTTTGTTGCGTGGAAGAATTTGTGCGCGCGGCTCTACGACCGTTGGATGCCCATCCAAAGGTGGAGATTCGTCGAGCGGGTGATGAAGGGAAGCAGAGGCAGGTCCTTGGGGCTGGTTGAGTGGCTGAGATGGTGCCACATGGTGCCATCTTGGTCGTCCATCTTCTGAGTATTGTAGATGGTGCCACGGGTGATGGATTGGACCAATTTTCACACCATTAGGCTGCGACCATTGATCCGAACCCATCCGTGCGGTCAGATTTGTCGTATGAGGTGCGGATTAACACCATCTTGGCCCTTGATCTTTAGGGTTCCTTGGTCTCTATCTGGTGTTATGGATGTCCAATCAGGGTGATCTTGGAGTCGTGGAAATCCAATTGTCGCCCTAATCAGATCTGTACGGTTAGATCTTCGATCCGAGACTCTGATTAACAAGTTGCTTTGTCCCTGGCCATAAAATGAGACAATTACCATATAATTTATACAACTTGACCTAAATACATGATTATGCATGTTATGCAATATTTATAATGTATGATGCTAATATGGTACTAAGAACATGCATTAATAGACATTTTAGGTTAATCAGATGTATGCACATTAGACATCTAATTGTTGCAACTATTGCTATAAGAGAGCGAAAACATTTTCCCTCATTGAACATTTGACAACCTCACCAGATGACCTTAATTACTTTTTAGGTCATTTGATAGGTCTGTTAGATGTCCTCTAGGTGAATATTTTGAAGTCTACGACTGTTGTATGACTTCAATAAACCTCTAAGTTGCCAAATTTGATTTGCAACTTCAAAATCTCTCATTTAAAACCCTAAATTCATGTTTTTACATAAACCTGGATTTGCCTAGGATCTAATAGCACTGTCAAGGATTGAATAGTTCAACCTAGTGGCATTACGGAAGTGTCAAAATAGTTTTTTAAAAATTTTCTTTGATTCTATAAATGGCTTGAAGCCAAGAAAATTTAATATTGAGAATCCAAAACAACCACATCCTAAATAACTAAAATCACATGGGAAGATCTAGGATCTTGCTATTCTGGGTTCTCCACGAGTATCGGGTATAGTTGAGGGGTGATGTAGTACAACACCCCACCTATTGTGCTTCCTATAATAAGTCCCAACTTTGTGGGACTCCCTTCTTCTCGGTTGGCTGTTGAGGCCCTTCGTGCGAAGAAAACTTGATTCCTATGTGTCTTTTGTAAACCTTTTGTAAGCCATAAACTCCTTTGCATTCCTGGAGGCAATGTTCACCTCAGGTCTCCTCCAAAATTGGCCCATGCAAGTTTAGAATATGATGAATACAAGAATAATTGATTATATAATTCTTAATTTATGTTTGTCGAGTAGCAATTATTGCATAATTGTATTAGAATTAGGGCATTTTAGGTACTAGTGCATTTTAGGGTTGTTCATTGATATCACTTCATTTAATTACTTAATTCATGCCAAACTAATGCTGGTTTAAGGGTAATTTGGGTCTAATTGCATTAGAATAGGTTACTTTAGTTATATTACATCATTCTATAAATGTTACATTTTTAGGGTTTTTGTGCAATATTTTTGTTAGTTATATTTGGTACCTTACTATGCTTATTTATATGTGTAGGTTTGAGGTTTGGATCTAAATGGAGTCTGTCTTCAAGGCCAAATCAATTTGAGCTCACGTGTCCTATTTAGGTTAACCTAATTCCCTAAATCCTAACATAATTAATCCTACACCTAGCCTATTAGGAAACACAATTTCCACACCTTAAAAAGGCTAGCTACCCGAACCTAATTAGCACCTACTTGGGCCGGCCAGAACACCTTAATTACCTACCTCATTGAATGGCCAACCTAGCTCAACCCTAATTACTTGAACCACCAATCCCATAACTTAAGTCAACTCACGCAATATTCAAGATTGGTCGGCCTTAATACCCACATTTCCTACATTATTTGGCCATCCTTTATGCTTAATTAGTTGACTCTTTGGATAACCAAATAATGCCCCTTAATTCCCACCATTAGATTTAAATCCTATGGCCTAAAATTGAGAACACCTCTTAACAACAACCCTAGTCCTTATCCCTTAGGTTGGTGCCAATAATCCACATTCAAACCCACATCATAGCTAGCCAAGTGCAGTAGCCTTTCCACAATTGGACCTCCATCTTATGGCCTTGATTAATCATCCAAAAACTTATCCTAAACCCTACCTAAAAATAGCTTTTGGATGATCACATCATAGGATCAAATCTCCACCCTCTAAATCACATCCAAGGGCCTACATCTCCTCTCCAAAATGGCCAGCCATTTTGAACACAACCAACATAGGTTGGCTGGCCACCTTAGGTTGAATCTAATCCATCCATCCACCTTTGATTACATACTAGCCATCCACTCTATTCCAACAAAAAAACATATTTTTCTAGCCTCAACTTTAAACCTTACCCTTTGATTTTCTAAGATCTAATCCTAGCCTTATATGTCCATGATCTAAACCCACCTACATCAACCAATCATCTATAAAAGAAGCATATGGATGACCTTGGGAGGGACCATAATTTTTCCTTCTATTCCATGTGTTGGAGCCCTTTCTACTACTAAGCATTCTTCTATCTTGGTGTGAGCCTCTCACATCCAAGGGATCCCACACTAGTCTCTAGAGTGAATATGCATGGCCACGCTCTTGTCTCTACCTTTGCATCCTCTGCTTCTGGGCTCCATCCTTTGTGCCGCTCTCGACTCTGGATTTCTACTGTTTTACTCCCTTGTTTTCATGTTATCTTTTTTTTCGTAGTTGTAAACATTCAAAATTTCTAGTATCAATAAAATAGTCTCTTTTTGCTTTACTTCTGTCTTTGTGATTGCATGTAAGTAGAGTAATTAAAACATGTCTCCCTATGTCCGACCTAGACTCACCATTCTTATTCTAAATATTTCGCAAATTTAGTTTATTTTGATATGGTTTCTCGCACTATGACGAACAATTAATTTACCTTAGCGACAAACTAAACATTAATTTTGGTGCCATTGCCGAGGAGGCAACGGATTTAGTTACTTTAGTTGTAATTAAGTTAGTTTCATATTTAGTTTACTAACTTGCTTTATTGTCTTCGCTTGTGTTTTCGTAGGAAGCACGCAAGATTCGCCTTCATGAAGTTTTGAAGCAATAAAGTAGATTTGCGGGTGAAGACATTAAGCATCTCATCTTCATCTTAGTCAGGTATTTCAATCTTAGTTAGGTTGAATTATAAAAAAATAAAAAAATTTGAAAAAAAAACACAATTTTTTTTCTCTTGATAGGTGTGATCCTTTGCTTACGAAAGATCACATCTATTATTTTAGTGTTCAGATCAGAGTTGGGATCTGAATTCAAAAATTAATTTCAATCACTTGGAGCATCCAAAAATTTTGAATTTTTATTGATTATTTTCCATGAAATTAGGATCAAACCTACCAATTTGAGCTTGAAAATTCACTATATATTTTTTGAAAAAATTCTCTAACTGCCTATGAGTCTTTCTAAAATCAATGCGCAAAAAATCCAGATTTCAGGATTCTTTTATGATTTTTATAATGCTCCAAATTTCGTGAAATTATTGCATGAGATTCTTGATTAAATCTAGTTTATCTGATAAAATTTTGAAAATTTTCTGAAAGTGGAATTGTTACTGTTTGGACAGATTACTGACTAGGGGTTTGATCTGCCTGCACTATAAAAAAATAGCCTTTAGCGATATTTAATATTTGCCACTATAGGCTCTCTATTTGCCGCTATATGTAATTAGTGACACTTATAATAGTTATCGCTTAATTGCCACCTTCATTGGCATCATTAAAAGGTTAGTGGCAATTGTATAATTGTCGCTAAATCATCGGTATTAGCAGAACTTTAATTGCCGTAATTACCATCACTAATGATCTTCTTTACTGGCAATTTATTTGCCGCTATTTTTCCACTATTGAATTATATTAGTGGCAATTTAATTGATGCTACTAATGTCACTATATACTTCATTTAGCATCATTTAAATTGTCACAATTAGCGTCGCTAATGATCTTTTTTAATGGCAATTTATTTGACACTATTTTGCCACTATTGAATTATATTAGTGGCAATTTAATCGACCCTATTAATGTCGCTATATACTTCATTTAACGAATTTTTCTTGTGCCACTAAATCACCACTATTGATTTGCTTTAATGGCAGATAGTTTTGTCATTTAATTGCCATTATTGTTATTATTTAGAAACAATTATTTGTCTCTAAATTGCCACTATTGATTTACTTTAATGACGTTTTCTTTTATCATTTAATTGCCACTATTGATTCATTTTAATGATACCTTGTTATATCACTTAATTCCCACTATTGGTATTCTTTAGTAAAAAATATTTTTATTTGAACAAGATTGAACTATAAAGCCAACCTCAATTTTATTTATCTCCTAATAATAAAGTACAATAAGGGCTCTTTAAAGGGATACTTCATAAAATAAGAAAAATATAAAAAAGTAGCAGCAGCCTCAACACCAAAATATCCCCTCTCAAGAGTAATACAAAGAAAGAAATAAAAAATACTTGAAAATTTTGAAAATACAACCAATCATGAAGACTCGACCACTAAAAGCAACAACCTCTTAAAATTGTTGCTATCCCAAACAACTTCAATCTTCTAAACTTCAATTAAAAGCTAGAAAGCAGCACCATGATTAACAAAATCATCAGCAACACCTCCATCATATGAAGTCAAAGATGAATAAATGCAGGTAGGATCAAATGTTTATAAGCCATTGTCTATAGACATCAACCATGAAAGTAGGTAATATACTAAAAACCACCACAATCACTAAATAGGATGCATCCAAGAATAAAAGATAAAATGATTAGATATATAAACTGGCAATGGATATTGCATGTTATCTTCACAATGATGACCATCACCATGAAAGCCAAATGGGCAAGTGCATCCACTAAGATCATAGTCCTTTGATTAGTAAAGAAAATAAAAATAGAAATTAAATACTCAAGAAGATTAATTTCAATGTCTGGCTGTTCTTTATATTCACTTGTATAACAAAAATATAAATTAAATACTTAGCAAGATCAATTTCAGTGTCTAACTATTTTTCATAAAGGGCAGTGTGCATTAAAGTTCAAGCTCTTTCTTTGATATAAGAAAATTAAATTAATCAAGCTTGGTATCTGAAGTTTAAATCAACTTTTGTTGAATATATAAATCTCCGTAACAGTAAAACATGGATCAAGACTTGTAGACTAGTCTATTTGCCAATTCTTATGCATACAAGTTTCACTATTGGTCAAAAGTGAGCTAATATATTTGTCTGTAGGTAATAAATCTGCAATGTACTATTCTTCTACTTTTTCTCACATGAACAATGGGCTTAGAGAATAGGCCTTGCCAATAAGTGAGTGATTATGTCAGCTTATGGTATTGTACATAAAGGAATTGTGGTGACATGGGAAAACTAAGTCTTGAATTGACAACAAAATTAAGGAAATTGCAAACATTCCAACGAGCAGCTCATGGATCAACACCAGTAGCTATATCACAAATGAGCTATATCACAACTTAAAATTCCTTTAAACTAATGAGATGTGATCTAGATTGCAGTTGTAATAAACTTAAGTACTATGTTAGGAGCTTTTTAAATCTCAACGAGCAGCTCATGGATCAACGCTAGCAGCTTGCATTCCAAAAAACCAAGTTGAATTTGACCTTCTCACCTAGATGAACAAGGTATTTAATGAGCCAGCAAGGCCTATCCTGGATGGCAATTTCTGGTTCAGTTTGACCCATTTACTAGCCCTGCATGTATTGTACATGTCAAAGGTGGTTCCAAACATATTAAACCGCTAGCAAACGTATGGTTCCAATGCAAGATCCAGTTCCTGGTTTAGTACCAGTTGTTAGTGTTGATTCCTTTTGGAGACAAAGGCTCTGAACGAACTTTGTCAGAGACAAAAGTGGCAACTCTGTACATGTCAAAGGTGGTTCCAAACATATTAAACTGCTAGCAAACGTATGGTTCCAATGCAAGATCCAGTTTCTGGTTTAGTAATAGTTGTTAGTGTTGATTCCTTTTGGAGACAAAGGTTCTGAACGAACTTTGTCAGACACAAAAGTGGAAACTCTATTAACCTGGAACTTCCTTAAGGCATCTCCCTCAAGGCATCGAGAACATAGGATGAGAAGGATAGTCATTTTTTGGTGATTCAATATGTGAGAAGTTGACCCTATGTCTTATTCTGGTAAAGCCAGTGGCATTTCAAAAAATATCCACATGCACATACACATGCATGCATGCTAAAAGACACACATAGTGAGGCCTCCAAATAGATTCCTATACCAAAGTTCAGATTCAAATATGAATCCAGATTGTTAAGTGTTTAGAAGTTTATGTTAGTTCAACTACTCATATATAATATTTTGATGATTTTACAAAATGAAAAAAATGAAATAAAAAATAAGCGTAGCATATTGTTTCTCTCTGTAATAACATAATTGCAGGTTTCATAAAGTTTTCCAAGACAGGAGATTAAAAGCATGAAGACTAAGTAGCATAAGTATTAGGTCATAGGCTTTTCATGTAAACTTTCAAAGGTTGTAATTTTCATTTTATTTGAGTCTAGAAATGTTGTAAAGAGCCCCCAAAACATAACCTATAAATAGCTAACTTAGGCTCTCTACACTTAGGATAAATTAGAAACAAAAATCTAACACTAAGACTCTTATCAGACGTCCATAACAATTGTCAGATGTCTGATTTTCAACTTTAAGACGTCTGACAAGTGTCTCAGACGCCTAACTACCTATAGTTCTGCCTTTAGTTTCTGTCTTCATAAACATCAGTTGAAGCACTCCTCTATTAGACGTCCATAACCTCATCCTGACATCTGATGCTTTACCTGGACGTCCTCAGAATAACCGTTAGACTAAGCACCTATCTTCGTTCTACAGATAACGGGCAAAAATGTATTTTCAGATGTTTGGACAAGCTTCCAGACGTCTACCTTTGGACCATTGCCCATGTGTTTCTGTGCGTATCTCATTACGAGCAAAAGATCTTTTGTCAGATATCATAGCCAAGTCTTTTTAGGTTTTCATACGTCTGGTGAATCCCTTAGACGTCCATACCGACGTCTGATTCTTTAAATCTAGAACCCTGTTTGGATCTGATCAAAACAGGAACGAATCCACACATTATTAGATGTCCAATAACTCTATCAGACGTCTTATGTGAAAATATCAGACGTCCTTGTTTCGATCCAATGAAGTCAGTTCAGGATGGCCTATAGTATTCGACGACCAAAATTATAATCAGACGTCTTATAAGACATCTGACCCTAAATTTAGACATCTGATATTGCTGTCAGACTCATCATTACCCTGATTTGTGGTGGATTTCATCTCAATCTCTTGGGATTTGTCTCCAACGGCTAGGAGATCTCTCCCAAGTGTTCTTGAAGTTTCCAAACTTGCCTATAAATAGACTACAACCCCTTTTAGGCACAACACACCTCTTGAGATTCAATTCCCTTAGAAAAATCACTTGCTCACTACTCTAAGCTTCATCTTGTCTTTGTGCTGTGCCAACACTCTGATCAAAGGGCAAATCCATACTCCCGGCTCACTACGTTCTACAAATCCTCAGGGAGTTCTTTTTATGTTTAGTAGATAAGAAAGTAATTAAAGTATTGGGGTGCTGTATAAGTGTTGTTTTAATTCCTATTTTTGTACTTTGGGTATCCGGCCTATGGGGTCCCCGTCTCTTCATTTTGAAGGGAGAAACCTCTATTTAGGGATCAGAGGTAGGATTTGTAATTGATGTACACTACCCTCTTTTAAGTAGTGTGGTTAGTGGATTGATCACCTTGTGATCGAAAATCCTAAGTCAAGGGATTGGCTTAGGTGGTGGTTTTCACCCATCTTAGGTTTCCACCTAAAAATCTGGTGCCACCTTTTGTAATTGAATTTTTTGTATTACAATATTATATAATTTCACTATTCACCCCCCTCTAGTGCAATTTCATTTGGTATCAGAGCAGGTTTTCCGCATTCAGGAGTAACATCCGTGGAAAGATCACATGGAAGGAAAAGTCATTTCCACAGGCAGATTAGAGGGGCAATCCACCACTCGACCACCACTCTTCGAAGGCACAAACTACACTTACTAGAAGCTGAGAATGAAGATGTGGCTTCAAGCCAACGTTTCTCCATTTGGGAGAAATGCGAATCCGGATACATCATTCCCAAGAAACTAGAAACAGGATACACAGTGGAGCAAATTCATCACCTTGGACTGAATGCTAAGGCAATGAACTCACTCTACTGCGAACTCAGCTTGGAGGAATTCAATTGCATCAGCCAATGCAAAATCGCCCACGAGATTAGGAGAACCTTGGAGGTAACTCACGAAGGTACATCTATAGTTAAATCCTCAAAGATTAACTTGTTATCGCAGGAATTCGAAGCCTTTTCTATGAAGGAAAATGAAAAGCTTGGGGATATGTACACCGATTCACGTTAATCGTGAATAACCTCAAGTCACTAGGAAAGACATTTATAAAGGGGGAGCTTCAAGGGAAGCTCCTTCGCTCCCTTGGACCTGAGTGGGAGCAAAAGGTAATGGCAATAGAAGAAGCCAACCAAGTAGAGGATCTAGACATGGAAAATCTACTTGGGAATCTCATGGCTTATGAATAAAAAATGGAGTAAAAGAAGAAATCAATCTCATCGGAGCCAAAGAAGAAGACTTTAACCTTTAAAGCTACTTCGGATGATGAGGTAAGTACTGATGACGAAGAATTCGTTTTATTAGCTAAAAAGTTTAAAAGTTTCTCAAAAATAGAAAAGAGATCAAGGGAAGGAAAAGAGAGGAAGAACCTCTAATTTGCTATAATTGCAAAAAGAGAGGTCACATAAGGAAAGATTGTCCCTTACTCAAAAGGGATGATGAGAAGAAACCCAAGAATCCTTCCGACTACAAGAAGATCTCCAAGCCGAAGGGATTTAAGAAGAAGGCATTTCAAGCAACTTAGGATGACTTCACCTCCGAAGAAGAAGAGGAGGAGGAAACAAATGAAGAAACGACATGCTTGGGATTAATGGCAACAAATGATGCTTTTGAGTCTGAATCTGAGGAACCTGAGGTAAACTCCTATTCTTTAGATGAATTACAAGATGCCTTTGATTCACTATATGTAGATCTTAAGAAAACAAAAACCCAAAGCAAGGTTTTAAAAGAAGAAAACTTAGAAAATAAGAAATTAATCAATGATCTTGAAGATAAGAATCTAATTCTTACAAAAGAAACCACTATCTTAAATATGCAAATAAGAAATCTAATGATTGAGAAGGAGTCATTAACAAATGATTTGTATAGGGCAATGAGTGAGCAAAAATTTCTAGATAGAGAAGAATTACTCGACAAAATCCATGTGCTTGAAAAATCAAACTCCTTTAAAAAGGATGAAAATAGCTTACTTAGAGTAGAGATTAGGGGACTAGAAGACAAACTAGACATAATGGAAATAGAGATAAATCACCTCAAAGAAAAATCAAATCAACTTCTTGAGGACCTAGCCAAATTTACAAAGGGGAAAGATAACTTGGATAAGCTCATTGCCCATCAAAAACCTTCTTCAAGTAAATTTGGACTAGGCTTTTATGAACATAGTCAAAGTGAGCCGAAAAAGAACCCTCCTCTAAAGGAGACCACTAACAAATACGGATCCACATTACAATGGATACCGAAAAGACAACTCTTATTTTGTTTTGTAGGGATGAAAGGACATCATAATGTCAAAAATTGGATATACAAAATGAAGGATGGACGACTCAAATTAGGAAGACCTATAGAAACACCAAGTCACCCATGAAGATCTTTTGTAGGAGGAAGGAGGTCTACAAGGAAGAAGATAAGGAGACCACCGCCATCAAGGAGGCCGATTGGTGATAGACTCCGGATGCTCCAAACATATGACAGGAGACAAGCACCTATTTTTGGACCTCCAACCTACGGATGGAGGAACGGTTACATTTGGCAACAACCACAAGGGCCATATTATTGGCCTTGGTAAAATAGGTAACCCTCTCTCTCCCATCTCAAATGTTTCTCTAGTTAAAGGACTAAAACATAATCTTTTAAGTGTCAGTCAAATTTGTGATAAGGGCTTTAAAGTAGTGTTTACTTCAAAAATGTTTGAAATTATGTATGCATTAACCAATGAAACCCTTCTTAAGGGAACTAGATTTAAAGACATTTATTTCATAGAATTTGATAAAAATAGCACTTATCAATGTCTTGTAGCAAATGATGAGTTAAATATATGGCATAGAAGACTAGGACATGTTCATATGAAGCTGATTCAAAAACTAGCTAAACATGAATTAGTCTGAGGTCTTCCTAAAGGAAAATTTTTAAATGAGCCTATCTGTGATTCATGTAAATTAGGTAAAATGATGAAATCTAGTTTTGAAAGCAAAGAAGTTATATCCACATCAAGACCTTTAGAATTACTTCACCTAGATTTGTTTGGACCTACAAAATATGAGAGCCTTAGTGGATGAAAATATTGCCTTGTGATTGTAGATAATTTTTCGAGGTTTTCATGGGTCTCCTTCTTGAGATCCAAAGAAGGAGTATTTTCCATTTTTTCTATTTTTTGTAGGAAAGTTCAAACTGAAAAAGACTACCAAATCACTTGTATTCGTAGTGATCATGGGGGTGAGTTTGAAAATTCCTTGTTTGATGATTTTTGTCAAGAGCATGGTATTTCTCATGAGTTTTCTTTTCTCCGAACATCTCAACAAAATGGGGTGGTTGAGAGAAAGAACCGTACTCTTCAAGAGTGTGCTCGAACATTGCTCATAGACTCGGGGTTACCGAAGTACTTTTGGGCCGAGGCGGTTAACATGGCTTTTTACATGTTAAATCGCACCTTAATTCGATCTGGGTTGCGAAAAACTTGTTTTGAACTTTGATGTAAACACATTTACACTACTTAAAATGTCTATTTATGCATGTTCTTAAGCATAAGATTGCATTTCATGATATAAATATTGCATTACATGCATCATCTTGCATTTAGAGTAGTTTGAATAAAATGGAGGTTAATTGTCTCCTTTTATGTGCTTGGACAGGGCAAATATTTTATCGGGGCCTCGGATCAAAGATCCAACCGTATGGATATGATCAGGGCGACGATTGGAGTTCAACGACTCCAAGATCGCCCTAATCAGGCATCCGTAGCATCAGATAGAGACCGGGGAACCCTAGAAGATCAAGGGCCAGGATGGTGTAAATCCGCACTTCAGATGGAAAATCCGACCACACGGATGAATTCGGATCGACGATCGCAGCCGAACGACACAAAAATCGAGTCAATCCGACATCCGTGGCACCATCTACAACTTCCAGAAGATGGACGGCCAAGATAGCACCACGTGGCGCCATCCCAGCCGCCCAATCGGCCGCGGGGGTCCTGTGAAGACTGCGCACCGTCTCCTCTCCGCCGTTGGATCTCGATCCAACGGCTGCGGTCGCGCGCGTTTAAAAACGTTCGCGCGACCATTTCGCCCGCGTAGCGCAGCGGCGACGCAGCTGCGGGCGAAGCGGAGGTCGCGGGTTCGAGCCGCGGAGAGGGGGTCGAAGGCGCGGGCGAGCGGGCGCGCACGAGCGTCGGATGAAGATCCAACGGCCGCGCGCGCCCGATAGCGCCGACGCGCAATTGGACGCTCTGGTGGGCGCGCGATCGCACGCGGGCGGCACGCTACGTAGCGGGCGCGGACGCGATCTAAGCCGTCCGATCTCGCGATCGGACGGCTGAGACGACGCGGACGTGCGTCTGCGTTACGCGCGCAAGCCAGCCGAGCGGGCGCGCGTGGCGCGGCGGCGACGGCGACGGCGGGGCTTTAGCGACGGTTTTATCCGTCACTAAAGACCCCTTATTTATTATTTTGAAGATGTAATGTCCATTTTGCCCCCACTCCTTGCAACTATAAAAGGAGACCCCCTCCATACGAAATTTTCATCCCTTCCTTCTCCTCTCTACCTCTCCAAAGCTCAAGAGAAGCTTGTCCCACACCCGGGATGCTTCTCGCGAGATAAAGTCCAAATTTTCGTCCCCCTTCGGAAGTGGATCCCGCGACGACGACGGCGTGCTGCTTCGTTCCCGTTCTTCTGCTTCGTCCTCCTTCGTCCCGCTTCATTCTCTTTCGTCCAGGCGTCGTCCCGTCCGGCTCATCCTCCAAGCGACCGTCGAGGAGGATTTCTCTCTCCCTATTCTTTTTACTGCTTTCTAGTATAGATTTACTGCTTTCTAGAGTAGTCTATTCGTCCTCCGAGCGATCGTCGAGGAGGACATTTCTCCCTCCATTCTTTTAATGCTTTCTAGAGTAATTGTTTTATGTTTTCTAGTTGTAATGAAAGAACTCTTTTATGATAAATTCCTTGTCTATTCTACATCTCATTTTGATTTCCATGTATAGTATTCCTTCGCTCTCTCTTACTCCCTCTCTCTCTTTTATTTGTTGTAGATACTTAGATAGTTTAGATTGAATTTCTTTGTGACAAAATAAAAAGAAACGCGGAGTTTTTAAATCAAACGTTCGCCTCCCTGTGTTCGACCCGGAATTCTTATTTCGGTATAAATTTTATTTGTTGAACACGAATCCTTCGCTTTCGAACTACAACGACGGGTTTTTCCAAAAACCAAACACGTTAGCGTAGATTCTCGTTCAACATTTTGGCGCCGCTGCCGGGGAGGCAACGCTCTTTGATTTCTCTTCGCGTTTTGTAACTTACAAATCATTTACCTCACTTTTCTCCTTTCTTATTGTAATTGCAGGTACTCTTTTGAGACAGGCAAAAGCGGTAGATCGGAGTAAAGTGCTGTGGAAGGTTTTGTAAGTTACCCCCCACCTCCCACCCATTAGATTTCATTTCATCACATAATAATTCAAACATCAATCAACCTAGGTGTTCTTATAAACTCTAAGGTTAGATTGTTTGTTGTTTGACATCCATACTCACTCCAACTCCCACATTAAAAAAAGAAAAAAATAAAAAAAATCTCACAGAGGTACACAACCTCATCTGATTTTCTAACTCAACCGGTAAACCAATCTTAGGAGCCGGTACACACATCCAAACACATAATCGAGTAGAAATCAGATTGGGTAATCATTTGTGTGCCTAATTAGGTGGTGCATCAGGCCAGTTGTTTGAGTTGTTTGGGCCGCACCACTTCAAATAAAATCAACTCATCTAGTAGCTGCCAATTAGGTTCAACTCTTAGGGATCTACCAGGCACTCCACATTCTTTTTAAACTTTAAAGGAAAATATCTTCACCTGTGCTTGCAAAACCTGGTGTGCCAATGAAACTTGATTGAAAACACCTAAAGTTGAATCCTAAAAGCTACTAAGCAAGATTTGAACCTTAAAATTCACCACATCAAAAATAATCTTGCTTGAAAACCACTGGTTGTGCACGCACACACAAAGCAATCAATCATTAAGGGCACAACCCATTTAAAGGGCCCATCACATTCCAAAGCACATTCAAACCTAGCCCTAAATAAAACAGAGTAGACGTTGGCCTTAAGGATTGGACTCGCTCTTCAGAACTCAGAACGAGATTATTTTCGATTAGTCTGTTTCTACTGTTCAATCTGATGTCTAGCTAGGGGAGCAGAGTCAAACGATCGCGGCTGGGGGGTACACTAGGAACCGGAGGCGCAAGCCGAAGGAAGAACCTTCTCCCCAGTCCCTCCTTCTAACTGGTTGGATTGAACAGACAGAAGTAGATTAAATCGTTCCTTTATCTCAAGACGGGTTTTGAGAGTCTGTAGGTCTGTAGGCTAACCCATTTAAGGACAGGTTTGATTGTTTGTATTGCAGGGCACCTTTCTTCCTCCCGTATCTCATGAATCCTTCCACATATTTCACGCATTCCCGCTCTTTCCCTCCTGTTGTAAATTATCCTCAACATGACGATTATCCCAATTCGTATTGTAATAGACTATCAGTTAGTTGGGATAATTCGGATTGGGGATACAATTCCGGACCCCCGTGTTTAGGGTCTAACCCTGAACACTGTGATTCTCAATTCTATCCTTCTCAGAGTTGCATCGATTATAGATCGTCCTCGATTCATGAACAACCTAATGCGATCTACAATCAAGAAGGATACACTGATCCTTACCCATCCTCTGATTTCACTGCCTTTAGGTCATCTCCATCTTATGAACAATCTAAAATGATCTATTATCAGGATGGGTATAACGAATCTCAATTCGTTAATTCCTCTACATTGATGTCAAACCCGCCCAACCCTGAACCAACTCATTTGGTTCAGGTTAATCAGGTTCAAGATAAGGTTCTGGCTAACTTGAGGAATATCATTCAATCTTTAGAAGTTCAGCCAATACCTTGCATTGAGAGATTGGAGCCCCTGATTGAAATGATTGATGATTTAAACAAGTCTTTGTTGGATTGGCTCCAGGATGTTAAGGATAAGAACCCGGGTGAGTTTCTACTTGGGAAATTAGCGAAATTGAGGATGAGATTCGTGGTTGCTTTGATTCAATCTTGGAATAATTCCCAGGATGAACTCTCTTCAGGAAAGCCAATGACAGAACCCGCTCAGGCACCTGTTGGGGGGGACACGTGTTACGAAGCTGACCAGATTGAATTAAAACAACCAATTAAGGATGATTTGATTTCTTCACCTGAAATCCCTGAGCCGGGTTACGAGGAAACGTATGTCTCCTTGGAACGCAAAGTGACAAATGATTTTGGGACATACATTGATACGGATCCTGATGGTGAAGATTCAAGTTGCGAAGTCTCACACGAGTTTTCAGATCACGATTTTTGTGAGACGATTGGGCCTGAGGAATCTGATAGATCATTTGATAGCCCAATAACTGAGGAAACTGATTTTATTAGGGCACACGATACGGATCCAGAATCGCATTTTCTGGAGGAATTAATTCAATGCCCTGATTATCAGTTACACCCTGTTGAGCTTATTGATGATTCTAATTCTGAGATAATTAGACCCAAGTCAATTTTGATTTTGCCACATCATCTAGACTTGGAGATTTCAGACGGGGTGATGAATATACAAGAGGTCATGGAATTTGATATGCCGAATGAGGAGGATAGGAGCCGGGAAATTCTGATTTGGGAAGTCAATTTTGGAGGAAATGGAAGATTGAGTCGAAGGGTTCCTTTTAAACTGAAACCATCAAATCAGAACCCTTACGACATCTGTTTCGAGGATGTCAAACTCAAGCACACATTTAACGATTATCCTTTTGAGCTTCAATTCTCTGTAACCCGACATTTTGGCCTTGGGTTGCATCCTCACAAATCGCAGGCCCGACCCCGCTTGCATTCTGATTTTAGGTTTTGGGTAATTTTTATCCAGAACCTAAGATATTCTCGATTATGGGGTGTGGGTCTGCACCACAATCTGGTCCACATCTGTGGACCTCTGTTGACAGGTCGGAGGATTCTTCTGTTTATTCTAATTTTGACCTGCACTTCTGAATTCTTCATTTCTTTTCTTTGTATAGTGTGCCTAGCTGAAGGCACTAAACTCAGCACATATACAGTTCTTTTTCATTTTCATCTCGGAGCGGACCCGATATCCACGCAATTCAGGTGCTTTCTACGCTTTTCCACTCTGTTTTATGTCTTTTTAATACAATGAGGACATTGCATTAGATAGGCATGGGGGGGTGGATATTTATCTTTGAATTCATTCGTCAGCTCCGTAGATTTGTTTTATTATTAAAAAAAAAAAAAAATATATATCGAAATTAGGAAAGAGAATTTGGGTTTAAGAAAATTTTCGATCTTAAGAAATACTATATTATGGTTTGAACACAAAGACCCTTCAGGTCTTTGGACTTAATCAGCCTATGTATCCACTAAAATGTGGATTTGTTTTTCGAGTTCTCGCCAACCTGAATTTTATTATAATTGGAGTAAATAAGTTTGGGTGATAAGTACACGACTTATCAACCCGCCCTCTGATGTGAGGGAATTTTGAGTCTTAAGCATCTACACACTTTCTTTGCACTGACTCGTTGTTTGGCGATTTTAACGGAAATTGGGTAGCTAATGAACCTTCTAGGGTGATATGGCTGGCAAGTTATCGTGGGTAACAGCCCATAGGTAGGTTGTCCAGAGCCCAGTCACTGGACCTTTCTCTTTTTGCTGCCTTTAGGTAAATCTTATACCAGGGAAGCCACCTACTTAAAAAAAAAAAAAAAAAAAAAAAATCAAAAAGGAGAAAAGAACAAAAAGAAATAAGCCACACTTCGCCGCACGAGTATGGCTGGCAAGTTGTCGGTGGTAACAGCTCATCGACCGGTTGTCCAGAACCCAGCTCAGAAAATGCACTAAAAATTCCCAAAACACTTAGGAAGAAGCGGAGAAGTAGAATAAACCGGGGAGATATACACTGGATTCACCCTTGTGTTGACCCCGTTAAAAAATAAAAGTAGGGAGAAAGCTACCGGTTGTAAAGATACACCTTTAGGCAGAATTCTTTTTGAGGTCACCTAGAGGCGTAGAAATCCGAAGTCCGTTTTAATTGCCGGTCAACGAGTCTATCACAATCACAATAAGATGCTTAAAACTTAGGGTTCTCATCAAATCTTGGGTGAGTTGAATGGCCGTAGAAAGCCACTCTTAAACCCTAAAATTTGAAAATCTAAAAAAAAAGAGTAAAAACAGAAAAAGACATTTTTCTTTGAATAAGGCGAGGCTTGAGGCGGTCTGCATTTTGGCTGATACCCGGGCACTGTTGTGTCTTTGAAAGTTCAGTTCTTAAGTAGACAATTTCTTAATGATTGAAAATAACTCAGGTCCAAATAATCTAACCTAATTCTTTTATAAATAGCATATAGTTTTTGCTAGGGACTAGCAAAAGATAGGCATGGGGGTATGATGTAAACACATTTACACTACTTAAAATGTCTATTTATGCATGTTCTTAAGCATAAGATTGCATTTCATGATATAAATATTGCATTACATGCATCATCTTGCATTTAGAGTAGTTTGAATAAAATGGAGGTTAATTGTCTCCTTTTATGTCCTTGGACAGGGCAAATATTTTATCGGGGCCTCGGATCAAAGATCCAACCGTATGGATATGATCAGGGCGACGATTGGAGTTCAACGACTCCAAGATCGCCCTAATCAGGCATCCGTAGCATCAGATAGAGACCGGGGAACCCTAGAAGATCAAGGGCCAGGATGGTGTAAATCCGCACTTCAGATGGAAAATCCGACCACATGGATGAATTCAGATCGACGATCGCAGCCGAACGACACAAAAATCGAGTCAATCCGACATCCGTGGCACCATCTACAACTTCCAGAAGATGGACGGCCAAGATAGCGCCACGTGGCGCCATCCCAGCCGCCCAATCGGCCGCGGGGGTCCTGTGAAGACTGCGCACCGTCTCCTCTCCGCCGTTGGATCTCGATCCAACGGCTGCGGTCGCGCGCGTTTAAAAACGTCCGCGCGACCATTTCGCCCGCGTAGCGCAGCGGCGACGCAGCTGCGGGCGAAGCGGAGGTCGTGGGTTCGAGCCGCGGAGAGGGGGTCGAAGGCGCGGGCGAGCGGGCGCGCACGAGCGTCGGATGAAGATCCAACGGCCGCGCGCGCCCGATAGCGCCGACGCGCAATTGGACGCTCTGGTGGGCGCGCGATCGCACGCGGGCGGCGCGCTACGCAGCAGGCGCGGACGCGATCTAAGCCGTCCGATCTCGCGATCGGACGGCTGAGACGACGCGGACATGCGTCTGCGTTACGCGCGCAGGCCAGCCGAGCGGGCGCGCGTGGCGCGGCGGCGACGGCGACGGCGGGGCTTTAGCGACGGTTTTATCCGTCACTAAAGACCCCTTATTTATTATTTTGAAGATGTAATGTCCATTTTGCCCCCACTCCTTGCAACTATAAAAGGAGACCCCCTCCATACGAAATTTTCATCCCTTCCTTCTCCTCTCTACCTCTCCAAAGCTCAAGAGAAGCTTGTCCCACACCCGGGATGCTTCTCGCGAGATAAAGTCCAAATTTTCGTCCCCCTTCGGAAGTGGATCCCGCGACGACGACGGCGTGCTGCTTCGTTCCCGTTCTTCTGCTTCGTCCTCCTTCGTCCCGCTTCGTTCTCTTTCGTCCAGGCGTCGTCCCGTCCGGCTCGTCCTCCAAGAGACCGTCGAGGAGGATTTCTCTCTCCCTATTCTTTTTACTGCTTTCTAGTATAGATTTACTGCTTTCTAGAGTAGTCTATTCGTCCTCCGAGCGATCGTCGAGGAGGACATTTCTCCCTCCATTCTTTTAATGCTTTCTAGAGTAATTGTTTTATGTTTTCTAGTTGTAATGAAAGAACTCTTTTATGATAAATTCCTTGTCTATTCTACATCTCATTTTGATTTCCATGTATAGTATTCCTTCGCTCTCTCTTACTCCCTCTCTCTCTTTTATTTGTTGTAGATACTTAGATAGTTTAGATTGAATTTCTTTGTGACAAAATAAAAAGAAACGCGGAGTTTTTAAATCAAACGTTCGCCTCCCTGTGTTCGACCCGGAATTCTTATTTCGGTATAAATTTTATTTGTTGAACACGAATCCTTCGCTTTCGAACTACAACGACGGGTTTTTCCAAAAACCAAACACGTTAGCGTAGATTCTCGCTCAACTACTATAGGAAAATACTCAAAATTAGTTTTTTTAAAGTTTTTGGATGTCGATGTTTTGTTTTGAATACCCGCTCTAATTTAGATAAATTTTATGCCAAAGGTGAAGAAGCCATCTTTATTGGTTATTCCTCACATAGTAAGGCATATCGGGTCTTTAACAAGACCACATTAATAGTGGAGGAAACCCTCCATGTTTCCTTTGATGAATCTCCTCACTCTTCCTACATTGACTGAGTCAATATGGAAGATGAAGATGACTCTACTATTGATGTGTCTAACATTCCAAACTCCAATATCCATAATCTTCCAAAAGATTGGATATATCAAAGGGATCATCCCGAAAGCTAAGTCATTGGAAGTGTTTCCAATGGCATTAAAACCCGATCTCATTTTAGTTGCTCTTTTGGTCTCTCCACCTTTGTATCTCAAGTTGAACCAAAGAGTGTCGAAGAAGCATGCTTCGAAGAACCTTGGATGATGGCCATGTAGGAGGAACTCAACCAATTCCAAAGGAATGAAGTCTGGGATCTAGTACCTAAGCCTGAAGGGCAAACAGTAATAGGTACCAAATGGGTACTCTGGAACAAGTTGAATGAATCCGGTATAGTCATTCGAAACAAGGCTCGGCTGGGAGCACAAGGGTACAACTAAGAAAAAGGAATTGATTTTGATGAGACCTACGTTCTCGTAGCTTGACTCGAATCAATTCGCATGCTTCTTGCTTATGCCGCTTTTCTTGGCTTTAAACTCTTTCAAATGGACGTTAAGAGTGAGTTTCTTAATGGATTCATTAAGGAGGAAGTTTTCGTAAAACAATCTCCTAGTTTTGAGTCTAATGATAAGCCTCATTTTGTCTATAAATTAAACAAGGCACTATATGGTCTAAAGCAAGCTCCTAGAGCTTGGTATGAAAGGCTCAAAGACTATTTGTTAAATGCAAAATTCTCCATAGGGGAAGTTGATTCCACATTATTCATTAAAAGAAAAGGAAAAGACATTTTATTAGTTCAAATATATGTAGATGATATTATATTTGGTGCTAGTAATGAATCTGTGTAGAAAGTTTTCAGAAATTATGTAGGAAGAATTTGAAATGAGTTTGATGGGTGAACTCAAGTTTTTCTTGGGTTTACAAATCATGCAACTTGAATTTGGAACCTTTGTGTGTCAATCAAGATACACAAAGGAAATGCTGAAAAAATTTGAAATGACGGAAAGTAAAGGGAAGAACACTCCTATGAGTGTCACAACTTCCCTAGACTTGGACAAATCTGGTACGCCCATAGATCAAAAGCTCTATCGTAGCATGATTGGATCTTTACTGTATTTAACTTACAGTAGACCTGACATTTTGTTTAGTACCTGCGTATGCGTTAGGTTTCAATCAAACCCTAAACAATCACACTTAAATGCTGTAAAATGAATATTTAGATATCTAGTTGACACGTCTAATTATGGCTCATTCTACCCTAGGAGTCCACAATTCAACTTAGTTACATATAGCGATGCAGACTACGCAGGTAGCCGCACCGATAGGAAGTGGGATGTGCCAATTCTTGGGCGAATCACTAGTCTCTTGGTTCTCAAAGAAACAATCTAGTGTAGCCCTATCAACTACGGAAGTTGAATACATAGCCGCCGCTCTACCATGTTCCCAAGTGCTTTGGATGAAAAATACTTTGAAGGATTTCAACTTGATATTTAATAAGATAAAAATATTATGTGATAATACTAGTGCTATCAACCTCTCGAAAAATCCCGTACATCACTCACGTACAAAATATATTGATGTTCAACATCACTTTTTGACAGATAATGTACTTAAGGGAGAAATCGAGGTTGAATTTATTTGTACTAAATTGCAATTGGCTGATATTTTCACTAAACCTTTGAATTATGATCGTTTTAATTATATACGTAGGAAACTAGGCATACGTAAGCTAAGTGATATTTGAAGAATTTAGTGACATAATGGAACTTCTTTTGTCATGAACATAGATGGAGCCTTGACTTTACCAAGTTAAGAGCCTTCATACTCAGTTCAAACATCAAAATGCACATTCTGTGCAATATGAGATGTCTGATTAAACTATCAGACGTCTTATACTTAGAAATTCGTTGTCTGAAGATCTGGGACAGACGATGATTTTATATCTCAAAAGAGCTGATAAAAGAGCTATTTTAGACGTCCGTCATCATTCACAGACATCTAGGCCATTGTCTAGATGTGTTGACAGACGTATATCTGTGAGTCAGAACATGTATTATGAGTCAGATGTTTGATGATGTGGTTAGATGTCGTATAGGTCCTCTGACCATGAAATCAGATGACCTTGTAACTTTAGAGTGAAATCCAGGAAGGTCTGTCTACAGAAATCAGACGTCTAATTTTAGATTTAGACATCTGGTTTGTCGTCTGATACAGAGATCAGACGACAACCTGGAGAATAAATCATTTTCTAGGGAGGAATGCTTGCAGAAATCAGACATCTAATTTGTAAATTAGTCGTCTGATGTTTCGTCTGATGGTTAAAACAGACGACGCCATCAAAAGGGTTAAAATCCCAAAAGTCCAATCCCGACGTCTGACAATGTCTCCAGACGTTTGATCTGGGAAAAATCTGTAGTTCGCATTTGTTCTCTAGATGGTTTGGAATGCAAATCTCTTTAACTTCAGGGGGAGACTTGCTCCAAGACCTTGGGATATAACATCCCCATCGCAAGGTCCCACTCCCCTCTCTCAAATCCCTAAAGCTCTCCCTCCCCACCCGACGACCCACAGCTGCAGTTGGCGACCTTCCTCTCGCCGCCAGACGATCGTCGCGCCTCCTCGATGACTGGCGGAGCTGCTGCTCCCCTGCACACGTACTCCTCGCTTCTCGACCGTGCATCTGGTGGCCCCCCCTCTCCCATGGGTATACTCTCTCAACTCTTAGGGCATCTCCACATTTTTTTGCCCATGATTACCTTTGCCCTAGCCGCATCTTGTTTTCCTTCTTGATCCACTCGACCTACTTGCATAGTTCATGCCATTGTTTGCCCTAGAACCTAAAACCCTAGATCAAACTCTCTTTTCTCTTGGAGCATAAAAGTTCTATGTTTTTGGCAAGGGTATTACCTCACGAGATTTAAGTTGACATTTTAGTGGCTTGAATTCAAAGGTATATTGCCACAACTTCATGGCAGGTTGTATTGCCTCAAGGCATACTGCCACACATTTTTTATCAATGATGATTGCATATCTATTGGTTGAATCTGAGTGGTAGAAGTCTATTGGTTGAATGTTGTTTGGTTGAATGTTTTTGTATGGATGTTTTTGCAGGTATTCTATCCTCAAAACACCAACCTTTTCTTCCAAAACCTAACCACCCATTCCACCAAATATGCCTCCCCGTCGGAAGTAAGCCAAGGGCTCTTCCACCTCCTTCTCCACCTATTTGGCGGACCAACTGCGGAGCGACATCGCTAGGCACCAATTTCGTCGCTTTGCAAATGCCAAAGTTAAATGCCCTCGTTTCATTGTCTAGAATGATTTTGCTCATTTAAACCTTCGGAAACACTTCAAAACTCTCCATCTCTTCCAATATTTTGACTGACAGTTCCACTCTGGCATTGGAACTGTTGGCACTCCTTTTTGCCAATACAAGGCACTATCTTCGTTCTACAGATAATGGGCAAAAATGTATTTTCAGATGTCTGGACATGCTTCCAGACATCTACCTTTGGACCGTTGCCCATGTGTTTCTGTGCGTATCTCATTACGAGCATAAGATCTTTTGTCAGATGTCGTAGCCAAGTCTTTTTAGGTTTTCAGACTTCTGGTGAATCCCTTAGACGTCCATATCGACATCTGATTCTTTAAATCTAGAACCCTGTTTGGATCTGATCAAAACAGGAACGAATCCACACATTCTTAGACGTCCAATAACTCTGTCAAACGTCTTATGTGAAAATATCAGACGTCCTTGTTTTGATCCAATGAAGTCAGTTCAGGATGGCCTATAGTATTAGACGACCAAAATTATAATAAGACGACTTATAAGATGTCTAACCCTAAATTTAGACGTCTAATATTGCTATCAGACTCATCATTACCCTGATTTGTGGTGGATTTCGTCCCAATCTCTTGGGATTTGTCTCCAACGGCTAGGAGATCTCTCCCAAGTGTTCTTGAAGGTTCCAAACTTGCCTATAAATAGACTACAACCCCTCTTAGGCACAACACACCTCTTGAGATTCAATTCCCTTATAAAAATCACTTGCTCACTACTCTAAGCTTCATCTTGCCCTTGTGCTGTGCCAACACTCTGATTAAAGGGCAAATCCATACTCTCGGCTCACTCCATTTTGCAAATCTTCAGGAAGTTCTTTTTATGCTTAGTAGATAAGAAAGTAATTAAAGTATTGGGGTGCTCTATAGGTGTTGTTTTAATTCCTATTTTTGTACTTTGGGTATTTGGTTTGTGGGGTCCCCGTCTCTTTATTTTGAAGGGAGAAACCTTCGTTTAGGGATCAAAGGTGGGATTTGTAATTGAGGTACACTACCTTCTTTTAAGTAGTATGGTTAGTGGATTGATCACCTTGTGATCGAAAATCCTAAGTCAAGGGATTGGCTTAGGTGGTGGTTTTTACCCATCTTGAGTTTTCACCTAAAAATCTGGTGCCACCTTTTGTGATTGAATTTTTTGTATTACAATATTATATAATTTCACTATTCACCCCTCTCTAGTGCAATTTCAGTTTATAGGTTTGAACTCTAGAAAGCTAAATCCTATTTGGCTAGTAAATGAATACAGGTTTAAATGGTGAGGCATCTGATTAGATTATAAGTCCAATCAACTTGATTAGGTGATTTTTGTTGCTTCCTATATGTCCTATCTAAAGAGACATGCACTTTCTCATGTGCCCCTTACCTAGAAGACCCCATGGCCTTTCTTTATTATCTAAATCTCCACCTTCAATGCAATTATCTCTTGTAAATTCTATCAAACAGTAATGCTACTTTCTCCAATATCTCTAATTTTTCAAGATTTGTATAATAGCCTACACTTTTCAAGAGCCTGCAAAGTAACAAGGGTTCCAGCCAAATATGACAATGAAAGATCCTACAAATCCAACAAAGCATCATCCATATTTTTCAATGCCTTAACAAGAAAAAGAAACCGATGTTCACAAATTGCTACCATTTTGACATACCCAAGTGTTCCACTTTTAATAATGTCAATGAGTTTGGCAATGGGAGGCATGTACTTGTACTCTAGTCCAAATTGCACAAGGATCTATGGTCTTTCTTTTGATGCATCTAAGACCTACAAAGAAGTGCAAAAGTAAGCAATATCAGATTTTATGGGCAGATTCAAACATTTCAATATCACCATCATCAATGAAGCCATCTTCATATTCACCTTCTTCACTGTCACAACTTCCAAACTCATTAGTCTCTGTATCAGCAATGTCTTCACCATAAGAATCACTTCTGTACAAGTCAAGGAGACACTTCTGCAAACCAGGCAACTCTCATACTAATAATTTGGAAAATTCAAGCAACATTGGAAAAGATGTTCTTGATCAAAAACATAAAGCAAAAAGTTTTTCGAGTTTATGAAGTAGATGATCAGCATAGAATGATTGAAAAGAAAGTTATTGATTCATTCGTAGGAAAAATAATACCAATAAAGTAGATGATCATGACTTCAAAATCATGCAAGGGCCTATCTTAAGTTGGAACCATCATCACTGATTCATTCGTAGGAAAAATAAAAATTGGTTCTAACTTCTACCCATCCTTTTCCCCTTATAACATGAAAATCCTAAGATTAACAGCTCCTAAATGTGCAAACCAAAACTTAAACACTGAGTTCCAAGTTTGCCCCACATCTACCATTTGTGCTACTGGCCAAGTTTCTAGGGTTGTGATTGAAACTAAAGTTATCATGATAGATGCCAAAGTAAGTGTGGATTGAAGCATCTATAGTTGCAATAATGACATTCACATTAACATTTTAGCTTTAATTATGACAAACATGCTAATGTTTTAGCTTTAATTAATGGGGAAATATGTACTAGAGAGACTTATGTTTAAAAAACATATATGTTTGTTTGGAGATCAAGTTATAACCTAGACTTTGTATGTTTACAGATAAAGTAGCAATCTTCGGGACATATGAGCATTGCTAACTATGCAACAAGCAACAAATGAAAACAAGCCATTGGAACGTAAAGGGTAAAGGCATACATGCATCAAATCCAACTAAACTTTGTTAAAAATAAACTAACTAAACTCCCTACAAGCAACCACCTAGCAATGCTCACCTACACGCTTACTTACTTACAAATCGCAAATCTGTTGTCTAGCCAAAAAAAGAATAAGAAACTAAAGCCCTTGATCACAGAAAAAACAAGAAAAAGAGCAGAGCAAAGCAAGGAGATAACTCACTTGCAACTAGATATTGAGAGGAAGATCAAGAGACTGGACGAGGATGCCATCTCCTACAACTGAATGAGGAGAGGAGAGGATGAGGACAAAGCCCTCAACAAACCACCACCAAGACCTCTACGGAGGATTGTTGACTCCAATGGAAAGGAGAGGATGCTGACTCCTGCAACTAGATGAGGAGATCAGTGAGGCAAGGAGTAGGGTGAGGTAGGGGAGGAAGATTGTGCTATCGACGTCAATGCGGATGAGGAAGTCGACGACGTGAGAAGTAGGGAGAGGTGGAGGAGGGTTGTTAAGTTGACATTGTTGATGCAAATGAGAGGGGAAGGGTGCTGTGGTGGGAGTTAACGCACAGGGGAGGCAACGCACAGGGGAGGCAACGAACAAGGGGAGGCAATCGAGAGGAGCGATCGAGGGAAACCGCTGCTGGGAGAAGGGGTGAGTCTTGCAGGGAGGCGATGCACAAGGGGAGGCAATTGAGAAGTGCGATCGAGGGAAACTATCGTCGGGGGAAGGGGGAGGAAAGGGGTGAGCCGTGGGGGGGGTTTCAATATTGTATTGTTCACACATGTGGGTTTTTGAGGTAAAGGGGGCAGCGGGTAAGGACGCATGTATTTTTTGGAGCATGCAAGAATGGTAATAATTTTAGGTTTAGTTTTTTTATTTTAAAAAAATAAAAAGGCTTTTGTCATATAAATCTACTATTTATTTATTTTTTTGTGATATGAGCCTAATCGATAAAAGGGTTTGCTACAAAATTATGTTTATGTTGAATCTCTTGATTACGATGGTACTAAAATTTTAATTGTTAGTTGACTAAAAATTTTTAGTGGATCATATTTTTTAGCCTTTAAATTAACTTTAAAAATTATAATGAAAACATTCTATATACATACAGTGGTACATATATTTGCCATTAATATCAATTGTCATTTATCAAAAGATTTTTAGTAGCATATATTTTTAATTCCACTAAGTTACCTTATGTTATTAAAAAAATGTTGAAGATAAAATAGTGGCCTCATTTCATCTACATTAATTTTTTGTTCAAAAAAAATATTATAATGGCATAAATAAAAATTGTCACTAAATTAAAGACTATAGTGTCAAATATAATATATTTGCCACTAATGCTAATTGTTGTTTGACAAAAAATATTATAGTGACATTAGTAACCATTACCACTAAATTGAAGGCAATAGTGGCAAATATATTTGCCACTAATACTAATTGTTATTTGACAAAATGTTATAGTGACATATATAAAAAATTTGTCGCTAAATCAAATAAATTAGTGGCAAATACATTATATGCCACTATCTAATTCGCCACTAAATGTCATTTTTTTTGTAGTGCTGATTGACTATTTTGCAAAGAAAAATCTATTTAAATTATATGAATCCCTATCAAGTTTGTAAAAAAATATATTTTATGATCTTGGATTGAATCCCTATCAAGTGCCTTGAATCTGATAGAAGTGGATGCTATAGGGTGATCACTTTAGGGTTTCTTGCATATAGTGAACACAATCGTGGATTTAAAGGAAATTATTCAAACTCGTGTTTGAAAAACTTGTTGTGTCCCTAAACCTTCTTTGAAGTGGTAACTAGATAAACCCTAAAAGATCCTAACATAAGGCTTAAACCTTAAAATTCTTGGACAAAATTAAGAGGCCTTGTATTGCTTGATTAGCACTCACTTCACACGTTCAAATTAATAATTAAGGTCACAACCCCCTTAACACTCATGACATTCCAAGAAGCACAATTCTACCTAAGCCTAAAAAATAGTAGACACCCCCATTAGGTTGGATCGCCTATTAGGTTGGATCAAGTTAAACTTAATTGAATTAATCTAGGGCCTTGTCTACCTAAATCAATTGGTGACTAAATAGGTTGGTGTAGTGGCTGTGTCAACCTCTAGTGGTGCTCCACCATGCGGGGTGTCTTAGGGGGTCTCACCCATCTGGTCGGCCAGGTAATTCAAGGGTTGAAGAGATCCACTTAGGGCTGGTAGGGCTTGGATTAGGTTTGATAGGTGCAACCCTATAAGGTAGAAATTGATTGCTTGATTGAACTAGATAGGGGCACACACATTTCTCTCACTTGTTCTCTTCTCATCTCTAAGCTTCTTCCAAGTGTATGCACAACACGAGATCACAAAATCCATACTTGGTGAAACCTCTAGCAAGGGAACCTAGGGGAAGATTGATTTTTGGTGAATCAAGTATTGACGTAACATCTGAATCTAATTGGATGGCTGACTAAGCCAACTGACCCCCTCCCAATCAACCCCTCTAAAGCAAACTCCTTCGAATCAAGATGATCCGCACCGCTAAATAGCACTCCAACAATAACTCAATCAATTCCAGTCCCATCATTAGAGACAACGGCAAAAATTGATTGAATTATTCTAAATCCAAAATCAAGAACTAGAGCAACCTAAACCCTTGAGGGATTTCTATAATCCCTCTAGTTATGCACTTGAACCCTATGTTAGGGTTCCTCTGGTTGATGTAAACTTTGAAATCAAACACTCAACCATATCACTTCTACTTTACTTTAATGGCTGTAGTTCTAAGGATTCTTTCTAATTCCCTGAAGAATTCACTACCATTAGTAAAATTAGTGGAATCCAAAATTTGAGTGATGATGTGCTAGAGATGAAGCTCTTCTCATTTGCCTTGAAAGATAAGGCTAGCCATTCGTGTCACACCATAAGGAAGTCCTTCACTATATGGAAGGGGCTAAGTAGCACCTTCCTTAAATAAATTTTCTCTATTGGAGAAACCAAGGCACTTAGAAGAGCTATTGCCACCTTCTCCTAACAACCAAGAGAACCATTACATAAATCTTGAGAGAGATTCATGGATCTAATAAAAAAATGTCCACATCATGAGGTTCCTAGGTGGCAACTAGTTCAAATATTTTATCATGGATTTAATGATCAAATGAGGAGCCTTGTGGATGCATCATGTGGATAGCACATTTGAATTATTTGAAAATATGAGCAAAAATTATCTGAATAATGCCTTCATGGAAACTTATGATAGATTTATGCAATCTAAAGGTGGTATTTATGAAGTTCAAGAGAGTGCAAGCTAATAAGGGAATTTTTCGCTTACAAATAATAATAGAACTAATAATGATAATGATAATAAGAGTGATAGTAATAATAATGCATTGTAGTATTAGGCGTGGTGGAAAAAATCCCAGATCAACAAAGACAATCAAATATGCACAAAGCTTAAACATGCATCATATTAAATAAACCACGTAGGGAAAAATATCGTCTCCATAGGAAGGCAAGTACGCACATGGTTCAAGATATAATAATGATTCTAATAATCCAAGACAAATATATGAACTACAAAAACCAAAGCAAATGCAGGAAGTTGTGATGGAAGCACACGGTTGTGGATGCAGTGTGATGATGGAGATGGGTGTGCTGTAACCATGCTCGTTGGAGGAGATGACTGAGAGTAGCATGGTCGCAGTACGAAATCATGGTGGCGAGGTCGTCAAGGTGGAGAAATGTGGTGTGGAGCCACGTGCTGTCACCATGTGGCCGGAGAAGGCAGAGGCACACGATTGTTGCGATCGAGGTAGTGCAGTCGTAAACATGGTCGATGAAGAGTTGTTGAGGAAGAGCACACGGTCATAGTCGTAGTCGCGGTGTCATGGGAAGAGAGCAGGCATTCGCAGTCGAGACTGAGGTTGCTTGCGGTTGGAGTGTCGAGGGTGCGGTGGAGAAGGGAAATACAGTGGGTGGCAGCGGGTGTTGCTGTCATGTGAGAGACACCGGCTAGGGTGGAGCACGGTCACAGTGGCCTTTGCTGTTGCTGTTGAGGGCGCAGTGATAGATGAGGTGTGGCTCATTATAGCTAAAATGCTCAAGTTAAGCTAGAAACTAGGTTAAGCACTATTAAATTAACACATGAAATTGGTTAAGTGTGGGAAATAGGGAAAAAGACCTAAAACATCAATTTTATGTTAAAAATGCAAAATTAGGTCGTTAAATGAGGTATTATATTCATTACTGTAAAATGATGATCAATTTGCAAATTAAATAAACATTTGAGTTCAAAACTACAAATCAAAAGTACAATTAACTTCCTAAATGTTCAATTAAGCTTAAATAAAAATTTGGTTGCATTTAGACATCATTAGGACCTTGCATTAATAGTTTTTCACGTAGGTCCTTAGGTCATAAACATTTTATTTTAGATAAAAACTACCAAGGACCACTTTGTAAGCTGCAGGGGACTATTTGCAACACTTAAGGATTGCTCTGCAGAATTTCTTAGCCACTTATGGGCTTTTCTGCTATTGTTCTACCCCTTCGCCCATAAGGGCTTCCCTGCAAGCTACACACTTGCTGCACTCGCGAGTCTACTGTTCACCCGTAGAACACACTGCATCACAACTGTTCATTCCTTGCTTTCTTGATCTTGTGGTCCAGATTCTTTCGAAGCTTTGCGCACTTCAGCGCATTAGGTCACCTTCGTGCCTAGATCCCATCCAACGGCCACATCTTGATTTGATCCTCGCACACGTTGGTAACCCATCTCCACCGCCCATACCCTAAGTGACTAATCGCACCACTGTGGTGCTTTCATCCACTATCCCAGAAACTTAAGGAGCTGCTTGAGCTCGTGCACAAAGAGATGAGCTCCCCTCCGACTTTCTTTAGGCGATCCTTTCGTCCTCTCCAGCTCTCCTAATCCCTTCACTCGCCACATCCTTGACAGAGGTATGGTTTTTCACCTCCCATTCCTCCTTGCCACTAGGGATGACGTACGCCTGAGGATGACCTTGGAGCTCCATTAGAGGAGCTGGAGATCTCCCCCATTCTTCCTCCTTAGCCGCTGGCTTTGGATTTAGGCAACCCCATTCCTCCTGTTAGATTAGGATTTCCTGCTTTTTAGATTAATTGTAGTGCTAGTTACAGTAATTTAGGAGTAGATTAGATATTAGAAATCAAAATTCTACTGACGGTTTAGTGTAGAGTAGTAGATTAGTTTAGATCCACTCTGCTCTCTTTGATCAATTCAGATCAGAGAGGTATTTTTCCACTGCCATTTCGATGCATACAGTTTTCTCTTTGCTTCACGAATTGCTTCTGATTTTCCCTCGAAATTTTATTCATTGATCACCCATCCATCAAGGTCAAATTCAGATATGAAGCCTTGGCTTCTAGATCTGAATTTGCACCTAAAAACCCACTTGGTGGGTCTCCCACTCATTCCATCAGTTCACAAAGACCCCTCGATCTGATTTGATTGTCTCAAATTGTTCGATCATCTTTCAAGTTATTTTTAATGCCCAATCTTATGATTTGGTGATCATTTGATTTTATTGGATTCAATCGAGCTTTTTGAAGTTTTTAATTGCTTAATTAAGTGTCATGCAGTGAACCCAATGCTTTGGATTTGATTTTTAATTTGTGGGTGAGCATGCACTTAATTTAAGTGTTATTTGGAGAGTTTGCCCAAGGATAATCAGTAAAATTGATTTGAGGTCAAATGAGGACTCAATTGATTCTGAGTTAATCACTAGATCATCTTTAACACCAATCAATGGTGTTTAAGTAGATCGGATGATTATTCAGATATCAAATCATGTTAAACAACCTAAATCAGGGCAACATGGGTTTTTGATACATACAAAATCCAATTTGGGAAATTGTGCTTACCAGTGGATTTCAGATTTTCAATTTTGAATTTAAAAGGATTTTGGGTAGATCTGCCAGAAGTGTTTTGTGGATTTTATGTGTCTCAGATTGGACCTTCTTAGTTCTGATCTGGGCTGATTTCCAGAGATTTGAGGCAATAACTGTTGCTGCTAAAACTATAGTAGATGTTGCTGCTGAGATAGTAGCAGGTCTTAAGATGTCGAAACTTTGGTTCCATCTTCTGATTTCAAATGGTTGCTACTAAGATTGTAGCAGATCAGATTTCAGTAGTTTCAGCTGCTATTATGCAGGGGCTGCAACAACCACTGTGTGGCTGTGTTGGGAGTCTGATCAAAGGTGATTTGGAAGGGGTTTTGAAGTTTAAATTGAGCTAACTTGTTTTGTAGTGTTAGAACCTCATGTATCAAGCATTCATGTACTGTTATACCTTAAAATTTAAGTTGAATGTCTTGATTTCTTGTATAAATTTCTGTTGTCAACTATCTACATGTGCTTAACTGTCCAAATGACTATTAATAACATTTACATCAAAAATCAAGTTTAACTACCCATGCATGTTTAATATAGTGTGTTGGATGTTTTGATGTGCTAAAACCTCCTTTCTAGCCACTAGAACCCCATTCAAGGCCTTAGGTTCTTTTTGAAAATTCTTTAAAGGCCTTAACTTGTTGAACTTTGTAAATAAATAAAAATCTTAAAAAAATTTCAAAAAAATAAAATAAACCTACCTTGGTTAAGATTGGGTATATTTTTAAGTGCATGACAAGTTTCAAGACATTCTGAACACCCGACTTGGTAGAACATACTAGCCGACGGTTTAGACTACCTTGGAATTTAATAAAAGACATTAACTTCAAAAATACCAAAAACATCTTCTTCTCTCTCATCTCTCTCTTTCTCTCTCTTCCCTTATCTCTACTAAATATATAAAACCTATAAAAAACATAAAAATCCTAAAAATACTACGTATACTATGTATATTCTTGTATATACTAATTAAATCTAAGCTATAAGTAAATATTGTATAATATGTATATATGGTATATGAATATCTTATATATGTATTCTATGTATTAAATTAAGTATTTAGAGTAACTTAATGTATATATAGTCTTATTGTATTATTATATATTAATTTATATAACTTAATTGTAAAATAACTAAGTAATTCTACAAACATATTTAAATATACATATCTATACCCAATACTGTACATATGTATTTATATATGTATTATGTATGATATAATACCTGTAATGTAATTTAATTATATATATAGAGTAAATAATTAATTTATTAAGATAACAAGGCAAGTTATAAAGTTAAAATAAAATAAATTAGTAAATTAAGTTAATACTGAGATAACTTATAGTGTATACTTGTACTATATTATAATAAGTATTTTCAACATATTTGATAATATTTATACTGTATTTCAGTATTTATAGTCTATTTATATGTATAACTAATTAAAACATGTATTTAAATCTAAATAAACTAAAATCAAGCTTATAAAATACCATAAAAATCTGTAATAAATAATTTATTATGTATATTAATACTGTACTAAGTTAATTTGATGACTAATCAACTAATTTATACTGTAATTAGCAAATTAAATCTTAATTTAATGTGTATAAATTGTAAACTTTAGTTAATTTAATTATATAATGAACTAACTTATTTATGTAAAGTAACTACATAATTATGTAGGCCTATGTAAGGGCTTTAAAATCCCATAATTTATTTTTAATTTATAATAAATTATGGTCCTCAAATCGAGGGCTAAAATCACTAAATCAAAACAACTCTGTGCGTGGGTAGCAGTGCTTGAAGCACCTTCTGATAGTGCCACATCGTGGCTTTGCAAGCAGCTAGTGCACCATATAATTGATTTGTGATGTGAGCTACCCAGTCATCATGGCGCTGTGCACCCACATACACATTACCATTCCTCCTCTTATACGTGATATGAGAATATGAGACTTTGTGTGTGGTGCAGTGGACCAGGGGCCGTGCACTGTGTGTGGGCTTATGTGGGCACAATAACGAGCTATAAACTGGTTAAAATGCACCTAATGAGAATTAGGGTGGCCCTAGTAGAGGTCTCGTCCCACCTAGTAATGGGTGCTATGTATCCCTCGAAAAGGCCACCCGCCAATCAAATCCATTTTTGGGTTAAAAACTAGTTTGAATCGACTAATGAACCGATCTAAAGAGAAGAGAAGAGGCTTGAAAAATTCACTAAGTGTTGAGCCTTGTGCATGCGACTAAGTTTTAATAGTCTCTTTGCCTATGTGTATGCATGTATGCTGTGTGTGTTGAGTGTGTGTGTGTGTGTGTGTTGTGTATTGTGAGTATAGTGTGTTAGTGTGAGTCTGTGCGTAAGTATATATGTATATGTATGTGTAAAGTATATAGTGAGTATATAAGTATATGTATATAAGTATATAGTGTGTATTATGTGTGTTGTGTGTCTGTAATGTATAGATAGTGTGTATATGTAGTGTTTAAGCTCTTATATGTATATATATAAGACTAAGGGCTTTAGTGATGAATACATCTGTCACTGTATATATATATGTATGTTAGTATAAGTAGTTTTTACCTTAAGTAGTGTAAATATGTTACTAAGGCTACACTGACGTTTCTATATGTCACTGTACATAGGATTATATATTAGTATAGATAATAGTTTTTGCCTTATGATATGTACATAATGCTACTAGGATTTTAGCGACACTTATATATGTTACTATAGATGTTAGTATGTTATAATGAGTTAGTATAGTAAATTTTATTAACTATTTTTGTACCTATACTTAGGTATTAACTATATTAGTTGTAAATAACTAACATAGAGTAGTTGTACATAGTTTTTTTTAATGCTTGTTTGTGTATATTTATTTTCAAGAACTGTAATGCATTCATTCTTTTGTACATAACTAACCAAATTCTTTTATTCATTCATTGATTCATTGATTTTTGTAAATAAAATTAACATTTTTGGAATAAAAGAATAGTTTTGGACTTAGAGTGATGTATATCAATAACTGCCTCCTAGTGAACGACCTGGAATAAACCAGTAAAATTAAGTATATAAATAAAATTGATGCAATAACGGTTTATGTTTGTGACATATATTACAACAATGACATTTAAAACCTCTTTTTAGTACGAACTAGTCGTCGACACTTCATATTTTTGGCGCCATTGCTGGGGATAAAAACCAGACAATAGCGCTTTATTGTGATTGTTCGACGAATGTTGCAGAAAGTTGATTAGTAATGGAGAACGCGGTGCAGTTAGTGAGGAGAGGGAGGAGAAGTCGGGGGTTGCGATCGTCGGGTGTGGCCGCGGTGCTGTGGAGGAGAGCGGGCATCAAGGCATGGAGGTGGCTGTGCGGTAGTGGGGGACGGGTGTTCTCTGTTCTGATTGAAGGGGGTGTGTCTGGTCGAGATGAAGAAGTGGAGGGGAGAAGTTATGGTCCTCTATGTGTGTTCAACCGAGAGGAGGAAGAGCGAAGGGGGTTCGGGCAGGCAGTGTCGGGTGGTGGTGGTGGAGAGGGGATGGAGAAGAACGAAGGGGGTCGGGTGCAGGGCTTCTCGTGGGTGGAGGTTCCATGCGCTAAAATTAAGTGGAGGGACCCTGACTAATTGGTTTGAGGAGAGAAATTATGGAAAGGGAAATCTCTATATTCAATAATTGAGTGGCGATCTTAGATTCCTTCTATTTCTTTGATTTTGTAGGTCTTCATTTTTTGAGCTTATCAAATAAATGAGAGTCAAAATAAGGACACAAGCTCTAAAGTTGATTCCCTTGCCATTTTTTGTTGGAAAAAAAATCCAAATGTTACAATGACATTTCAATTTGAGATTTGATGTGATGTCATTTACAATTGTACTTCCTAGAATGCCCTTGCATAAAAAATAAATAATCAATCAAATTACGTCAAAATTAATAAAATGCAAGGAATGATAAATCTAAAGTTTACTTACTTTATCAATGCCATACATGCTTTAATTTAAATTCCCATCCTAATAATAATATACATAAGCATAATTATAGTCCACTAAAGTGGACCTATCACAAGAAATGTGTATATGAATTTGATTTGTGAACAATCGGATAAGATTGATTTGGTATCCAAGAAATTGGATGAATTGATGAGCCAAAATAGAAGGGGAGCAATCCTCCCATCCTCTACTATCCAAGCTTTCTCGGGGAGGGAGTTTGTGAATAACTTGAACCTGGCTCAGGATATGAGCCATCTAACCTAGTCCCTCTTAATGGAATCCAAATAGGGACCTTTGATCTTTGTTATCCTGATTCTGCACTCCTATCCTCCTCATCCTCTAGATATGAGGATGTTTTGGCTATCCAAGGGAACATTAGAAATAATGCCTTCTCCAACACCTACAATCCTAGTTGGAATCACCTGAATTTCTCTTGGAAAAGCCAAGGACAAAGGAACCAACAAACTTCCTAATCTACACTGTATCAAACAAACCTTAATTTTTGAAACACTTATAATTAGGGTCAGACCTACCAACCCTTGCCAGTTAGTTAGCTGAGCCAAATTAAGTTGGCTCTTCAGAATCATAATTAGCAATTGGTGGACATGAACTCTTTGATATTACAAGCAATACAACAAATGACTTAGTCCATCAATGACTTGAAAGTTTGTATAGGGCATAAACCTGATGTTAGAGCATTTGGAGCCCTTTCATCCCAAGTTGTTCCCAACCCTAGAAATGCTCCTAATGGAGGAAATTTGCCTATAGGATTCAATCAAAATCGAGAGCCACAAAGTCAAGCTCATGTGATTCACCAAGCTCCCTTGATTCCTCTGAATCAATTATGCTCAACCTTCTTGGCAGGTCCCATCGGTCCTATCGAGTTCATCTCAAGGCTTCAACCTGAACCCACATGCTATTGCTAATTCAATCACCTTGAGAAGTGGGAAGACCACCCAAGAACTTGTTCTAGCCTTTAACTCGATCTTTAAGGGTCTTGGTGCAATTGAATTGACTATGGAGCCTGAAATTGGAGAAGAAGAGGCTTGATCAATGGAATAAGGATTACACATTCCTTTCCTTGAGGCTCTGAATAGGCCCAGTAAGAAGAACCCCCAACATGACAATGAGGTGTGGCATGATTTGTTTATGCAGGTCCATATCAATGTGCCACTCCTTGAAGCTGTTGAATAAATCCTATCTTGCTCTAAATACTTAAAGGAATTAACCATAACAAAGTGCAAGCCTAAATCAAGCAACCTTAGGAAGGTATTCCTATTTGGACAAGCGACCTTCATGATTTTGAGATAGCTACCTCCTAAGAAGAAAGGCCCTGGAGCCCCTCTGATTTCTTGTAGCAAAGGTAACATGAATTTTAACAGGGCTATCTTAGACATAGGTGCTTCCATTAATCTCATTCTAACTACGCTTTATGAGCAACTTGGACTCAGTGATTTAGAACTCACTTCTGTCACTTTACAACCAATCGACTGAGAAATAACAATTCCCAGGGGAGTGTTGGAAGATGTGACTGTTAGAGTCAAGGACTTGTATTACCCTATCGACTTTTTAGTCCTTGATATGAAAGCACTTGAGAAATTGAGCAACACCCCATCACCTTAGGACTACCTTTCCTGGCCACTGTCAAGGCACATATAGATTATGATTATGGAAGTATGGAAATTGCCTTTGGGGACTAGAAGATGCAATTGAGAATTTTTAAGGCATCCAAGAATATCGATGGGAGATGTAGCTTGATTGAGGAATTGGGAAGAATCGAGTAAGTCAAATCCATACAAATAATAAAGGAAACCACCCCTAAGTTTATGACATAGGACTATTCTAGCTACTTGAGAAGATGCAAAGATTATATCCATGAGCTAGGGAAATTGTTGGGAGTGAAAGAGTAAAAGTTACCTACCACTACACATGATGTAGAGTTGAACTTTGAATAAAATTATGATTCACTTTGCCTAATCATGGATGATCATAAAGGCTAGGTAGATGAACATATGACTATCTTTGAAAATTCTATGTTGGACTCAATGTCCACGGGTAGGCAATTGGAATTTGAGACGTTACTCTCTGAGAACAGAATTTCTGGTCCTAAGGAAACTTTACTTCCTAAATTAGGTGAAGCACAAGAACTCGATGAACCTCAAATGATTAGCTTCACCTTTTCATCAGGTCTAGATGAATTTGAATTTGAATAATTTATCATGAATTTCGATTTCACATTTATGTAACTAAGTCTGATTTTAACATTGGTGATTCAAAAGACTTGGACTTCAAGGAAGAAAGTAAGGAGGTGGTGGAACTAAGAGAAAATTTTTTGGGAGATGATATTGAGGATCTAAGGTGCCTCTACTCTTAAAAACTCCAACTCTTTATAAAGACCCTTGTGATTTACCTAAATTAGACTCTTGTAGACCCAAGCTAGCCCAACATCTACACATTCACCTCATATCTTATTATCATTGGGCATGGAACTTTATCAAGCACAAACCTTTTGCACTTGGGTTGCACAACTCAAACCCCAACTCTACACCTCATTTCCTTAGCATTGAAAGCCATTAGGTGTAGCTTTTCTTGATTTATTTATCTTGTACCCGATCATCCGAGATGGGGTTGCATCACCAATTCATTCACTTATGGGGACATGTCCTACCTGAGCTACAAGGCTATATCATTTACACAACTTATATTTGTGGGAGTTAGATGATTAATATTTATTTGTTGAAATACTGGTCTTTCTGAATGTGCATCTAGCAGTAGACGTAAACTTCAACACTTGTTGGAAGGCAACCCGACAACGATTTATGCTAACTTAGTTAGTTTGATTTTACCTTAGATTAGATTGAGTGGGAGTAGCTGGATTCTTCAACGGGCACGACTGGTTCAATTGTCCTTTTCCTCATGCTATTTCATGTACTTTTATGCTTTAGTCATACATTAAGGACAATGCATGAGATGGGCATGGGGGGATGTATAATTTGGTCTACCCCAGTTACTTGTTTCTGCATTCTTGTGTTTTCTTACGTGTCCGTCTATTTCTCACTCCATTGTTTTCAAAAATAAAATCACAAAAAAATGGCATTTTTAGAGTCTTGAGCTAGGAAAAGTAAAAAATTGACTTTGACGATTTACCAGTCTTAAGAAATGTATAATCATGATCTTTTCACTTAGACTCTTCAGGTCATATTTCAATGTAATTAGCTCAAGTATTTACTAAAATGCAATTTTGTTTCCTGAGTCTTTGAACGAGATTCACAAAAGCTAAAGTATTAAGTCTAGGGAGTGATAAGTACGTGACTTATCTTCTTATCCTTTAGTTTGAAAAGTTTATAGAAATTAAGCAATCTATCCTTGCACTTATGCATTGATTTGTCTTTTGGGTGACCACCCATTGAAAACAAGGTAGTTAATAGGGGTTAGATTGAGGGTGTTTGATCCTTGCGGGTATGGCTGGCATGTTGCACTGGGTCTACTCCCCAATTGTAGGATGTCCATATCTTAGTTTTGCATCTTGAATGGGATTCGGAAGAGCCACCTTCTTAGAAAAATGAGAGAAAAAGGAGATAAAATATAAAGTAGTAGGAGGAAGAGAACATATATATATATATATATATATATATATAGAGGACGAATCTGGAGAGCATAATGCCTAGAAAACTGAACTTGAGCACAAAATGTGGATCATTGGATGCCAATTACGTGATCCATAGAAATAACACTAATAATGAGTAAAGTGGTATTATACTAGCATCAAGATTTAGGAAAGCCAAGATAATTTGAAATTAAATGTAGTTGTAATTGATAACATGCTAAAAAAGACTAATGTAGAAGCATCTAATCCTATCTGTAATTACTCAAAATAGACATGTCAATCCTTTGTTATATAGAGCATTGATTTATATAATAAAAATAGAAGGTAATGAATACAAGATAGTGTACGATAATTACAATTGTATAAGAATGTGTAATAAATACTATAAAAATATTGTAACGATATAAAAGAGTAATTGTAACTGTTATCACGTGTGAGTGTAGTAACTACACACATGCGTTGTAACGAAACGATATATTGTTGTAACATAAAGAAAATAGTGTTGTAACGGATTATCTGGTCAAACGAATTCTAACTTTTGACCATGTTTGTTTGTAATACATTACAATTATATAAGGAACGTCTAATACAAAAAATGATAACAAGTTAAATTTTTATGTTACAAAGAAATATTGAGTAACAAGGAGGTTGAGAGTTGAGTTGTAATACAAGCTAGCAATGCATAAAATAATAGATAGTCATGTTGTAATACATGCCAACAACACATAAAAAAATAGATAGTTTGAGTTGTAATACAAGACAGGAACACATAAAATAATAGATAGTTGAGTTGTAATACAAGCTAACAATACATAAAATAATAGATAGTTGAGTAATAAGGATGTTCAGAGTTGAGTTCTAATACAATCCAGTAGCGTATAAAATAATAGAAAGTCAAGTTGTAATACAAGCCATCAACACATAAAAAAATAGATACTCAAGCTGTAATACAAGCCAGCAACACATAAAATAATAGATGGTTGAGTTGTAATATAACCCAACAACACATAAAATAATAGATAATCGAGATTTAATATGAGTCAGTGACAAACTCTAGTTTATCATCATTCCTATGCCCTAAAACATACCTAGCTCTTAGGGTTTTAACTCTGTAAACAGGTTTCTAGATTGCATTTAGGCATTTCATTAGGTTAGGCATGAATTTCATATTTGTTGTCTTTTAATGTGTGTATTTGAGTGTCTGGGATAAGCAGAAAGCCAGATCCCGCAAAATCCTAACACTTTAGAAGGCAGACGATGAAGAAGAAACACAATTTAGTTGGATCTTAGTTGAATCCAAGCTCATTACAGTTGGATTCCAACTCCATCTGGTTGGGATCAGGTCATCTTAGCTCCATTCAGCTCATTTCAACTTGATGGCAGCTCATATAGCTCAACTCAACTCAATTCTAGCTCAACTTAGTTGAGGCTAACTCATTTCAGCTCCAATCAGTTCACTAGGAACTCAGGTTAGCTCAACTTAGTTGACCCCAGCTCCGATCCAGCTCCTTCCAGCTCTACTCAGCTTATGGTAGCTGAACTCCTAGCTTAGCTACTACTTGACAACTTAGTAGCTAAGCTAAATAAGGAGCCTTCAAGAGAAGCAGGCCTAGCTCAACCTATCTCCAAAATAGTTGAGACCAGCTCAACACAGCTCAACCTACTCAACTCATCTACTAGCAGAAGAACTAGTTAGCTAAGCTGACTAGCTGAGCTCCTAAGAAGACCACTTCAAACAGTATTAGCTCTAGGAAGATCCACTCAGCTCCAGTCAACTCCTGGTTACCTCCTCTCAGCTAAACCCTATCTACTCCTCCACTACCCAACTAGATAAGCCAGCTAAGTTAGCTTAGATTAGCTTTACTATGCTCCTCCACTATGGCCGTCCATGATCCCTACGCTCTTCCTCTTCCTTGGCGCTAGAAAATGAGCACCACCACCAACCAAACACTTCTTTATCTTGGCACCAAGTCTAGGCACCTTTTGAACCCACAACCACCACCAAAAGCCATGCCAAAACCACCCCTCAACTACCCTCCTTTGGGCACCAACTCTAACCCTTATCTCAACCCTTCATCCACCACAAAACTCATCCCAACAATTCAATATGGAACCAAGAGAGGACCTTCTAGAAGGCCCTCATTTTGGCACCAACCATGGTCATAACCACCACCTAAGAACTGTTTGGGTTGGCGCCAATTAACCCTCTCCATTGGATCCATTAACCACCCTCATAACCTAATCCTATCCATCCATCAATTCCATGCCAACCATCCCCCCTTCCCTTCTTATTTATGCCCCCCATTCTACCACCAAAAACCTTACCCTTGGCTACATTAATCTAGTGCATATTCCTCTCCTATAGCCACCTATATTCGGCTAAGAAGGAAGGAGAAGAGAAGATTAAGGGCCAATACACTTGCCCCCTTGGTGCCTTCTTCTCCTTCTCTCTTCTTCCTCGTGTCACGTCAAGCCGAGTCACACCACCTTAGAGGACGGCCAGGCAAGAGGAGGAGTAGGGTGGTTCACATCCACCCTAAGGAGAAGTATAGAGGCATGCCAGCAGGCTTGCTAGGAGGAGACATCCAGGAGGAGGAGATTCCTTTAACTCTAGGGTAATGATCGTTCAATTCTTAACATAGTTAATTAAGGTTATTAGTATTAATTAATCATACAAAGAATGGACTTAAGCTAACTTGAATCATTAAGTTGTTGTCGTTAATTGTAGTATAAGGCCAAGCTAACCTAACATTTTAGATTTTATCTCTTTTAACTGGTTGAGTTCAGGTCGTTTGCTGGAAGGCATAAACACCATTTTCTTATTCTAAAACATAATATTAATTACTTAATCAGTAATTACAATATATGTTAAGCACATGAATAATTGTACATAAAATTGAATGTAAAATCAAGCAACTATTCCACTAATAAGAGAGAGGTACATGAATGATTTTACAATGAATAACAAGTAATCACAATTACAACATCAAGTATTACAAGATAAGGCATAAAAGATATTACAATACAACATGAATGCCTTGTTTATAGCTCAAACACTTCATTTCTCTCTTCAACCTTCAATCAGACGTCTCTTAAAGAAATTAGACGACTGTGATTTTACAATGAATAACAAGTAATCACAATTACAACATCAAGTATTACAAGATAAGGCATAAAAGATATTACAATACAACATGAATGCCTTGTTTATAGCTCAAACACTTCATTTCTCTCTTCAACCTTCAATCAGACGTCTCTTAAAGAAATTAGACGACTTAAATGTTAAAATTGGACTTCTAATTAAAGCATTGGATGTTTGTTCTCTTTTAATCAATCATTTCATTTCATTAAAACTCTCCTCTTTCCTCTTGTCATATTTAACTCTCTGTAAGACTTCTCTTTCTTTTCTTCTTATCTGCTCTTCAAAGCTCTAAGCTCTCTCATCACTTAATTCTCTTTTCTTTAATATCTTCCTCATTTAACTCACTGAGCACTCATCTCTCTCTCTCTTTTAGCTCTCTTTCTTCTCTTAAGTCCTCTCTTCTTTGCTTCTTTAAATTTCTTTTCTTCTCTTACTTCTTTCTCTTCAATTTTATTTCTTTTCTTTAACTCTATACTGTGCACAACTTTTATTGCATACTTAAGCCTTTTTTTTTCCACCTTAATCCACATTCTTTGTTACTTAACCAAAAATTTGGTTAATTGGTGGACTGGCCTTTTCGAGGATACACAACACCCACAAGGGGTGGGACTAAACCCTACTCAAGCTGGTCCTGATTCATTAGTGTGGATTTTAGATATTTTTGCACAATACCAGGCCCATTCTAGGCCCACATGCTCACGTCCACCAGGGCCTATGCACACACATGTGTGCGTACACACACATGCATGCACATGCACGGCACATGCTAAAGAGGATCAAAATGCTTAATTATGTGCCCTACGCTGACGACTGAATAGGCTCGACACCTTTTTGGTTTTATGCCCAGGTGCATGTTCCTTTGTTCTCAATGTGGGACTTGATCAACAGTTCCTCCTTCAGAGCAGTGCTTTTGCGGCCGTGATCTTCAAACGATGATTCTGAGTAGCTTAGTGATTCAAATCGAGCAAGCAAGGGCTCAATCGAAAGCTGAAGATCTCAGTTACATGATTTTACCATCAATTTGATGGTTGGATCGGATCTGATCCATAGATTTGAAGGAGGAACAGGCAATGAAGGCGACGGGTTTTGATGGGTCTAATTTGGATATTGTGGTCTTTGGGATTTATCTGACCAAGAGATATTAGGGTGGTTTCTCCATCCAGGGTTAAAGGTATTCTAATATGGGTTTGATCTAGAATCATTCTCCTGGATGATGTAAAGATTCGACGTGTTTTCCTTAAAAGATAGGGTTGGGGAAAAAAGTGGGAATGATGGGACAAAGGTTCCTCCTTGGGTTGGTGATTGAGTAGGGAGAAAACCCAAGGAAGAAGGATTTCTAGAATCCAAATTATTCACAAATTCCCTCCCCGCAAGAATTTACGAAATAGGCAAATACGCGGGATTCTGCGTAGCAAGAGGCATAATAGTTTTCATCGTATTTCAGACCTCACCGAGATGCTTTGATATGATGTCGACTTTGTCTAGTTCCTCAGCTATAATCTATAAATCCCTTGAACTGGACTGATTTGTGATCTTGTGAATGCCCTTTGATGTGAGTTTTGATGTGGATTTTGGTGCGTGTTTCCACACGTGAATTGCAACATGGATGTGTTGTTGATCGAGTTTTCCACCATCCCTTCAAATAGTTTTGTGGCGGATTCTTCGTCACAATTTAGAAAGTTCCCTCCACAAGAGGCATCGACCAGGTTGTGAATGCCTTCTTGCAATCCATAGTAAAAGATGTGCATTAGTTGCCAATGAGGGATGTCGTGATGTGGGCATTTCCTTTGCAATTCATGAAGGCGCTCCCACGCTTCATGAATTGGTTCTTCTTAATTCTGAGTGAAACTCGTGATGGCTCACCTAAGGGTATTGGTTCAACCTATAGGAAAGAATTTCTTCAAGAAGGCAAGTTTGAGTTCAACACAAGTCGAGATAGGTTGTGCGATTGTGCGGTACCAATAGGTGGCTTTGTCTTTTAAGCTAAAGGAGAACATCTTTATTAATATGATTTCCAAATTTTGATTTTGAGGTCCAAGAGTTTGAGAAAGATTCTTAAGATCTTCGATATGTTGGAATGAATCCTCAGATGCATATCCTTATAAGTGTGGGATTAGACCTATAAAATTTGGATTTAATTCTGGGTTGTTTTCCCCAATGGGAATCCTAACACTAAGCTCTACTTGGGAATTAGATGGATTGTAGTAGTCACAGAGTAGAGGCCTAGGCAAAGGGAGAGGTGGAGGAAAATCAGGTGGATCAGGACCTACCTCAGGTAGAGGAGGAGGACGAGCTTGCAGCTTCTGAAGAGCAACCGTCAACAGATTGATTTGACGGTTCTACTCTAGCATTTACAGATTCTGGTTCAGGAGCACCTCATGGATATCAAAAGGTGGCATCTCCCCCTGACCAGAAGAAGGGATCTCGGGTTTCTACTTCTACTGTTGATCCATAGAATTAAATGCAGAAAATGTAGAGAAATCAGACGGGAAAATTGGTTGCCTCAGTGCAACCAGCTTGGGTATCTGTCAAAGGACATACGAGAGGCAGCTTCAGAGATCGTCTCTTGTGCATAAACTGCAAAAAATGTGCAAAGGCACACTTACACCACTGTGAAAACAACAAGTGAAACCTGTATATAGCACGAAAAAAATGAGTTTTTCTTCTTTTCAAAGGAAGAGAAGATCCTAGGAATACGCGTAAAATATACAGGGATGCAAACAAATAGTATGTCAATCCAAAATACACATCCTATATGTGTCTACGTATGTGCATATCCTAAGGCTCGAAGGTCTAAGGTCTACAATCGAGACTGCTCACTACTGGCTCCTCAGGGCTCTAGTAGTGAGGCAAACTTCTTGATCTTCAACCAAAGCCCTAAGAGGTGTAAAGAGGAGAGGTAGAAATATAAGACTTGTGTAACTCTAGTGATCGCGCAGTGTGCGCGATAGCATGCAACAGATGTAAGTGATAAAAACCCGCATGCAATCTGCAAACAGATATATGTCGCGAGTTTTATGAATCCTCTTTTTAGTTAATCTTTTTCACAAATGGTAGAAAGAAGTAGCAAATGTGATCGCTTTTTAGATCTTTTCAATCAATAATATGGTCTTGCTTTTTAATCAACGACAGGGATCTACGCAGGTTTTTCACGAGTTTTCCCGCTGATGCGAGATCAAAAATCCCGAGTTAGATCAAAAACTACTACCAGGTAAATGTGCTCCTAGGAGTATATGCATAATAGTATTCTACTGCTAGTAAGAAAGTATGTATTTTTGGTATTTTTTATATTTCTAATCCTAATGCAACAAACAATCTAATTTAAAGACTAAGGAAAGAATACTCACAATGGGAATGTACAACGAATACGTGAGAAAATATCAAACAGAAAACCCACCTTCCTCCTGAGAATACTCATGAAGATATCCCTGAAAGAAGACAAAAACAAAACAAAATAAAAACTAATTAGAAAGAAATTATTTACAAAACTAATAATTAAAATGATAACGACGAATATAATTACCAAGTACCCCCCCGGCAATGGTGCCATTAAAATGATGACCTTACTTAACAAAATTATGCAAGGGAATGTTTTGGTGAATAAAATGAAACAAAATGTTGCACTCCCTAGCAACGATGCCATTAAAATGATCGTTCAATTCTCAATACAGTTAATTAAGGTTATTAGACTTAATTGATCATGTAAAGAATGGACTTAGGTTAACTTGATTTGTTAAATTATTGTCGTTAAATGTAGTATAGGGTTAAACTAACCTAACATTTTATATTTTATTACTTTTTAACTAGTTGAGTCTAGGTCGTTCATTGGGAAGCATAATTGTAATTTAATTCACCATTTTTATTCCTAATGCATAATTAACTAATAAATAAATTAATTAAATTTATAATTAGTAATATGTTAAGCACATGAATAATTGCACATAAAATTAAAACTCTAAAGCATAGCAATTATTCCATTAATAGAAAAGAAATGTACATGAAATATTTACAATGAATAACAAGAGAAATCTCAATTATTACATCAAGTGTTTACAAAATAAGGCATAAGAGATGATTACACTAATTACAACACATATGCCTTGATTACAAGTAAGCTCAAACACTAATTAATCTCGAATTAGCCTTCAACCTTCATCTTTACTCTTTATCAGATGTCTCTTTTCTTGATTAGACGACTTAAAACTCAAAATTAGACTTCCACTTAATACATTAGACGTCTCACTCTCTCTTGTGCATTCTCTTGTTCCACACTTAGTTCTCTCATTACTTAAGTCCTCTGTCTTTCTTCTCTCGCCTCTCTCTCTTCATTCTTAGTTCATTTTTGCTGTGCACTCTTATGTTGCACACTTAGTTAAATTTTGGTGCTTAACCCATGTTTAACACTTAACAAAAATTGTTTAATGGGTGGCCCAGGTAGAGGGGATTTTAATGGTTTTAGTATGCACAGTACCAGGCCCATCAGGTCCACACATGCATGCCCACTCGGGCCCACGCACACATAGGAGTGCACACACATGCATGCTCGCATGTGCACGGCATGTTGTCAAAGTTCTCAGAAAGTCTTATGGGTAATTGGTGCACCCAACACTGACGACTGAAGCATTGGGGCAACAATTTCCTATTATACCAAGGTGGCCGCTCCTACCTTTCCGAGGTGGGACTTAACTCAGCAACTCTCCTCTCAACGTAGCGTCCGCAGTCATCGATTTTGGATGATGATTCCGAGTGACTCCATGGACCAAATCAAGAAAAACATGGCTCGATGGAAAGCTCTAAGTCTTAGCTGCATGATTTTAACACCAATTTGGTGTTTGGATCATATTTGATCTATGGTTTCTAGGAAGAAACATGACGCTGTTAACACAACCTGGAATATGCTTTAAAGAGTATATTCAAGTTAAATGACCTGCAGATTTGATTAATTTCTCAATTGAGAGTCCAGGAGAGTTTAGGAAATGCTTCCACAGGTTTAGGAGAGAGAATAAGGTTAGAAGGAGCTTCAGTTTCTCTAGAACTTCAGAATCATCGCACTTGAAAGCTCAGAGCTCTGATTCATGAATGAATCAGCCCAGCAAATAGATTAAGACCTCATCTAACAACCCAGATCAAATTCAGATATCAAATGGCTCTATTATGGGTAAAATTTAGCATCATATCTCAACGGAAGTTCCTATAACAGCTTTGGGTTCCAGTTGGAACCCAAACTGGATAGGAGTTTAAATCTTTATCAAATCATAATAAAAGTCACTCTAATTAATCCCAAATGATTCACACATACCATAGGAACTTAGTTAACCTAATAAATCTGAGATTCAAACAATTTGATCTTGAATTAAGCTCAGAGTTGACTTACGAAACTTACAGTTTGACTTTTCAAATTTCACCTCCTTTGATTGAGGTAAAAGTTTAGATAGGTATATTTCAACTTCAGGAATTTAATTAGCACCTCAAAATTTGGGTTTGAGCACTCTAGTAGTGCTCTCAGTCTTGCCGCTTGAGCTCGATCGAAGATGTGTTCGACAGGTGAAGCCAGAGGTTCTCAAACCTATTCAAAGCCTAAAATAGGTTCTACATAAGCTTCTCAAGTTTCTGAATCTAAATCCAAGCTCTTATCCTTAAAGGAATTGTCTACTTAACTCTCTTGGAGCTGAGGAAGATGAAGTCCAGCAGGGAATAATCATCATCAAATTACAAATCCAACAGGTGGATTCGGTACCTCTAATCCAAATGAGATGATCTGGAGCTTTTCGTGAAGTATTGAAGGCTGGAGCTCTATTTGAGGTTGCCGGAGCTCACCTAAGCTTCAGTGAATGCCATGAAATGACTTTGGAGATTAAATGTCCATAAAACATGTTAAGAAATAGATCAGAGGTTTCCTGAGGTTGCTGGGAACCTCATGATCTCGTCAATAAACACAATTTATAAACAGACATATAGATAAATCAGGAATTCAATAAAAACACCTATTGAGTTTGCCTGAACTCAATAGGTGCCCTCTCACTCAATTGAGTGGGGGAAGTGAGTAAAAAGATGAAGCGATGATAATTAAGTGAAGAATTAAGTGGTTAAACTCCTTTGAACTTGCCATGGACAGTGAGCTCAAAGGTTGAAGGTGAATTGGGCATTTAGTGTGTGAAATGTAATAGGTCAAATTATAGAGTCGAATAGGGTCCTTTAGTGATAAGTAGGTGATGGAAGACCCTCATTGGGTGTGATTTAGTCTCTGAGATCTCCGCCATGGACAACGAAGATGTCAGGTGAAGGTGATATGGTTTAGGCGAATAGGTGATAGATTTAGTAAATCAATAGCATAGAAGTGATCATGGAGAGGTGTAGAGTGTGATTCGTGTGTTTAAAAGACTAGATAGAGCTCCAGACAAGCTCAAGGAGCTTGCCAAAGTCGGAGAAGAAATAGTAAGAACAAACATTACAACTATTTAATCTAAGCTAATAACTACTCTAATCTATGCTAAACTACTCTAGGAATCTAGTTATACTTTTACCTGGATGAAAGGAGATCAGAAGACTCCGTCAACGTTCATAATGGAGGAGGAAATAGAGGGGGAGAATAGAGCTTCGGTGGAGATGAAATGTGAGGTGTAGGAAGAAGTGCTGGGGTTGTGGCCTCATCCGAAGACGTGGCAGAGGATGGCGGAGAAGTGTGGGAGGTGTAGGTCCTCGGAGAAGACCAGAGGGAAGAGGAAGAAGTTGTCGGAGATAGGTTTGAATAGCCTATCTAACGACGGCGGTGGGGGGAGAGGGTAGGGGGTCGCTTCAAAGAGGGAGAAATAGGTCACCGGAAAAATGAATAGCCTATGGTTAACCACGGTTTGGGGAGGAGGGGTAGGGGGTCGACAGTTGAAATTGGAGGTGGTGAGGGCTATTTATAGGTGGAGGAGATGGTCAAAGGGGGTGTACCAGGATGACAAGATGCTAAGGTTCGTCCTAGCTCATTGGCATTGTCTCCGATGCTGGTGAAGTTATCTACCTAGTCTGAATAGGATTCACAGCACATTCGATCCGTCGGATGAAGAGGAGGTGGTAAGTGGAGTGTTGGCAGTAACGATGGTAGCTGAATGATGTCAGATCAGAGGTGAAACGATGGTATGGACACTGGAGAACGTGGACCATCCAAGGCTGAAGATGAAGATGAAGAAGACGACGATGAGTGTGTACACAGGGGCATTTTTGCAAAAAATGAAGGACCTAACTGTATAGAAAGGACTTAATTGAAATAGAAGTTAGCGACTTAAACATAAATAGTTAGTTTTGAGGCTTATTTTAATTTATTTATTTTTCAAATTTTTATATATTATTATAAATTAGGTAAATATTATATTTATGCCTTGAAATTACATTTTTTCCCTTTTTAGCTACATTTATTTAAGTGATTAATTTAAATAGGTTAATTATATACTTAGGTCATAATATTAATTAAGTTAGTTTAAATATTAAATATCTAACTAAATTCTTGTTAATTAAGTCCAATTTATTAATTAAATTATTATTAAGATTAATTGACATTTAATTTAGCATTTTTTAACTTATTTTATAGGTCCTTAGTAATTTAACCCCTATAGTATAATTAACCCTGCATTTAATGTATTCTTAGTTAATTACTAGGGAAATTGGTTAATTAAAGATAATTAGGAGCCATGATGAGTCTCTCATCAGGCAATCACAGTTGGAGTGGGAGTTCCAAAGCGGCTGCATCTTCATTCCTAAGCTTTTTTCTATCTTCTAACATATTTATTTCTAGTGTAGCTAGTTGCTTTTCCTCGGAGATTACAAGTGTGGAACTCCTCCCACTTGTGAGTTCTCTGTATTTGGGATTTTGTGCGTACAACAAGTCAAACCCACTTTACAAATTGTGTGATTTGTCGTATCACTTTTTGGTGCCGTTGCCAGGGAGGCATGGCTTTGCATATCATTTTTTCTCTTGCTTGATATTCAAATCTCATCCCCTTCTCTTTCTTTCATATTCGTGTGTGCTGGTACCTATAGGAAGAAGGCAGGATTTTGGAGTGAGAGCACAAAGTGCCTCTTCTTCCTACATATTTCTGAGGTTAGTGCCCTTTTTCTTGTCACATAAATTCTAAAAAATTATCATAAGATATTAAAAGAGGCTCTCAGAATCAAAAAAATAAAAATTTTGAAGGGTGGTGAATTTTAAAATCAATTGGTTGCTTGATTGTCTTATTTACCACCACTCTACTCAAGTGTTGGTGTACTTATTTTTGGAGCCAGACTTTTGTCTAGACTTCAAAAGTCAAGTACCGACACAAGCCTCTTAAAATTGTGAAATTTCACCCAAAGGTTCTAAATCAAGATGTGAACATATGTTCCAAATTTAAAAGAATTTGGATTTGCAAAAAATTTTTAAAAATTTGTGGACCATAGAGGGGTTAGCCCTTCTGATTTTATTATTTTGCTACTGTTTATGAATTTTAGGAATTTTTGTACTCATCCAATTTCTATGAAATATAACTTTCTGGAATCCTTAAGAAATTCCTTACAACATATAAAATCCTCAAAATTTTTGGTGATCAGTGGTGTTACTGAAAAGTTTAAAATATCCACGAGTATCATTTCTGGACAGTGACACTAGTATAAAGAAAAATTCCAAAAAAATATCAAATAGATTTCTAAAATTACAAAAAAATGATTTTTGGAATCCTTGTTTGATTTTACTTCCAGTAGTGGTCTTGTTTTCCCTGTTTGGACCATTACTTTTAAAAGAAATCCTCAAAGAGATTCATTGATAGTTAATTGCCTACCTAGGGTTCAAGTCAATTAGGATTTATTTCATTTTTAGTCCCACAATCTATAAAGAAAATTTATCATCACTGATACAACTTGTTTTCCTTGTGATTGTGAAACTCAAACTTGTTTGAAAACATAATAAGAAAACCCTAAAATACACTGAACAATTTCAAACCCTAAAAGGTGAAAACAACAAAAATTTGTGTGAGAACCTTTTGTTTTGGCATTGTATACATTCCGTCCAATTTGCACACACTTTGAAAAAAGAAATAACTGAGCATTTACCTTAGTTAACCCCCTCCACATTCCCATGCACATTCAAGCATCCTAAGCCTAATTAAAAAAGGTAGTCATTTGACCACTTAAGGACTTCATCAAATTAGGCTTGATATTCAGAATTCAAGGATCTTTAATCGTTCCTAATTCCCTTAGTAAATACGGTGATAGACTAAGAGGGAAGTCAAACGACGGGTACGGGTTTACACAAGCCCCTGGTGATTTTCCTAGGACATGCTTTTGCCCAAGCTGCCTCTATAGTCTACTTGGGCTTACTTTGGGATGTGGGCCCACTTATTGATTTCTTGCTTTCCTGGGTTCCCAAGTCTTAGGTTTTCCTAGGAAGTCAACCTTAAGATAGCCTAGATTTTATTTGCTTGATTTACACACTTCTCATCTTTTCCCTTCTCTTCTTCTCATTTTCCTGTGTATGCACGGGCGAAGGTCCTAGAATCCACATCTCGAGGGACCAATTGATTCGCCCCACGCACAAAAAGATCTCTTTCTTCTGCTTTGCATTCTCCCTTAAATACAAAATTGGAAAACATGCAAAATAGGTCCATAAATAACACATCCGCTTCCACCTCTCAACCCGACCTTAACCCCTTTGTACAAGATCCTTTAGCTAATCTGCATGTTGACTTTCCCATCCCTGACTTCCCAGGTTTGGAGCTACCTCAGAACCTAGAACAGCCAGAGCAGAATCAAATTGCACCTAATCTCTTATTCATGATGGTCGACCAACTGGCTTGACTTGAACACAATCAGCAACGGTTGGCTAGGACAATCACGAACCTAGCCAAGCAAAGATCGGGTCAGCTGCTCAGGGAACCTCTCGTACCACTTAAGGATTTTTATGATCCATTTAACTACGAAGAGAGACTCATGGTTGTTATACCCAAAGGGGATTTTGAAATCAAACCCACTATCTTTTTTTTGAAAAGAAAAGGAGTGTTATCGAATTGCAGATAGCAATCCAGGAGAGCATTTATTGATTATATGAAAGAAATGAATTACATCAGTGAACCCCATTGATGTATGAGATTCCAGCAATTGTTTACAATATTATCCACATTCACTAGTCTCTCCTGAAACAAACTCTCATTTCTAGCTCTCCACACTGACCATAGCACAACCACCATGGGCAAATATGGCTTATTCAACCTCAAAAAAGAACTCTAGAGATCATCCCACGTGGGAATAGTTTCCTTGCAGACCTTCCTCCAAACACAATATGTTATCATGCATGTGGAGAAAATATGAAGACTGGAGTCATTGTGCATCCCACACAAATGGTAGAATTGAGCAGGAGTGCCCATTCTCCTATGCCTCATATCGCCCGTTATCAAACCATCTCTTTTGCACAACCACAAAATGATTTGTACCTTCAATGGTACTTTCAATTTCCATAGCTTCTTCCCAATCTCATCCACCTTTGCCGACCTGGAAGAAAGGATGAGTTTCTCATAGGCAGCCACTGACGAGATGGCCCCATCAAACCCGCTATCTTGAACCTCATAAAATGTTTCCATGGCATTTCGAGAGAGGACCCTTTCAGCCACCTCGAGGAGCTAACTGTCCTCGAGCAAACCGCCCATTTCTGCAATGTGTGGGAAGATTTGTGGCTCATGAAACTCTTCCCTCTCTTCCTAAAAGACAAGGCGGCATATTGGTTCGGGACAGTTGGGCATCCTATTACTACCTATTCTAAATTAAAAAGCACTTTTCTTAATAAGTTTTTGTTGATCGCTCGTACAAATGACTTTAGGTGATCTATTACAACCTTTCAACAGAAATCTGGTTAATCTCTCCATGAGTCTTGGGAGAGGTTTCAAGAATTGTTTAGGAGTTGTCCCCACCATGAGATTCCACCATGGTAGCTAGTGCAAATCTTTTATGACGGATTAGAAGATCAATTAAAATGGTTCGTGGATGCTTCATATGGGGGTAACTTTCTTAAGAAAGATGTTGATAGTGCCTACCTACTTTTTGAAGAAATGAGTGAAAACTCATTTAATTTAGCTTCAATGGATACCTTTGGTAGGACTATAAACCCAAAACTTGGGGTTAATGAAATTGACTCTAAATCTGCATCGATTCCAGTCACACAAGATGACTTGCAAATGATTGCACAAAGACTGGATCAAATGCAAATTCACCAGAAAAAGATCGAAGAAAAGCTGAATAAAAAACAAGCTCCCTACCCAAACTCCCCTAACATCATGAGAAGAGAGAATTTGCATAATATTTTTGCTATTGCAGATGAGTAGCAATGTTTGACTGAGTTTTCACAAGATTTGACTGGGACTTATGATTTAATGAATCAAAATATTTTTAGCCCTGCCACTAAAAACATCTCGGCTCTCTAGGAGCAATTTGAAAATCCCACCAACTCCTACAATCAAAATTGGAGGAACAATCTGAACCCCTCCTGGAAAGGCCTGAATCTGGTTCCTTTTGCAAAACAAAATCAATTTGGGGCTTATGGGCAGAATCTATATCAACCTAGGTGATGAGGTGTAGCTCATCATAGCTAAAATGTCCAAGTTAAGCTAGAAACTAGGTTAAACACTACATTATTAACATGATAAAATGGTTAAGTGTGGAAATTAGTAAAAATGATCTAAAATATCAAATTGGTGTTAGAAATGCATAATTAGGTCAATTAATGAGATATTCTATTCATAAATGCAAAATAATGATTCGATTGCAAATTGAACACATGTTTGAGTTCAAAAGTACAAATAAAGGGTTAAATTAACTTCTTAAATGTTCAATTGTGTTCCAATAAAAATCTCATGGTATTTGGACATTAATAGGACCCTATATTCATTAGATTACATTTAGGTCTCATGCATTAACATTTTATTCACATCGAAAACCTCCAGGGACCTATGTGAAAAGCTGCAAGGACCTCATTATAAATCACCCAGGACCTATTTGTAAGACTTTTGGATTGCTTTGTAGTCATTTCTATTACTAATTAGTCTTTGCACAATTTCTTCACTGTTTCATCTTAAGGGCCTGCATGCAATTTACCCAATACATACCTGACACTGTTCACTTGCTTTATTAGCAAAGAACATGGCCCATCTAGGCCATCGTTCCTTTGATCCATCGATTTGACGACAGATCTTGATCCGCTATTCGCGTGCCTTCGCATGATGCTCCATCACTACCTCTAGATCTGATCCAACGACGCTCTTTTGATATAGACCTTTCCATGCTCCTCTCGATCTCTCATCCATTGTTAAACCTAAATCTAGCTAATCACACATAACGGTCACCACAATCACTCGAGAGGCTACTTAACCACGATCTTAGACCCTTGCGTGCACCATTTGCTTCTCTCTTACATTCTTGAGCTAGTCCTTTCATCCCCTTCGGTTCTTCTCCTCATCAGACCTTAGCTCCATTGCTTGGGTGGTGGAGTTTCAATTTCTTCGACCCTTCCTCGCCCTAAGGATCACGTAACTCCCCAGGGCAACTCTGAATTCCACTAGCAAGTTTTCTCTCCGAAGCTCCTCCCCCATTCATTGCTGCAACCACCAGTTGCAAATCCTCTTCCAGGTCCCATTCTTCCACTTAGTTAGGTTTTAATGCTTTATCAGTTAGTTGTAGTGCTTGTTAGTGTAGTGTAGATCTTTCTAGGAGTAGAATTAGATAGTAATCTCATGGATTCATTGATAGATATAGTAGTAGAATAGGATAGTGTGAATTTCACTCAATCTGATCTCTCTGATCAATTCTGATTAGAGAGACATTTCATCCATCCATGTTGATCCATATAGCTTCCCCCTCACTCCACAAATCATTTCTTATTCATTTCCTCGATGTTTTGTTTCACAATTCACTCATCCACTAAAGCCACCATGAGATCTAAAGCTTCTTAGCTCTCAAATCCCATGGTGCACCTAAACCGTTGGAGAGCTCATTCACTCCACCTGACCACAAGATCTCTCCTTATGTTCAGAATTGAATATGATTCACTTGAGTCATTGGAATTTGGTTTAAGTGCTCAATCTTAGATTTGGGAGTTAATTTGGTGAGAAATGATGTAACGAACGCGTGCCCCAGACGTCTTTTAAGACGTCTGGGAGGAGGCCCAGACGTCGGTCCAGACGTCTGGGATCACATCCAGACGTCTGAACAGACGTCTGGGATCGTTTCCAGACGTCTGGAAAACAGTTATTTTCGCACGGGAGAGTCGTCTGCGCGCCTGTGCGTGCAGACCCGCGATTCCTCTCTCTCTCTGCGGCTGCAGGCGGCCTGCCACCCCCTCTCTCCTCCTCGCGCGGCCTTAAAAGGGCCACGCCTCCCCTCCCGTCTCCACAGTCTCCTCCTTCTTCTCCTTCCTGTGCGCGAGAGCGAGCGGACGCGAGGGCGGCAGCGACGGCCGCAGTGAGCGCGGAGGTGCGGCGTGCGAGGGCGGAGCTCTGCCGTGAGGGCGAGCTCGCCAGAGCGGCTTGGCCGGCTGGCGGAGGGCGCAGGGGGCGCGGAGCGACGCGGAGAGGGACCTGCTGCGGTCTGAGCAGCAGGAGCGTGAGGTGCGACGCGGGCGACGTCGCGAGCGGAGGCCGAGCAACGCCCTGATTCTGGAAAAATTTCCAGAATCAGACGTCTGGGTTGACAGCCAGACGGAGAGGTAGACGTCTGGAAGATCATACAGACGTCTGAAAGGTGAGTTTACCGCCTTCTCCTTCCTTCCTGTCGACTGACCGTACTGAGGGAGGGAGTTGGCTGTGCGTAGGTTCGCTGACTCGCCATCCCTTGCGAATCAGACGTCTGGAAGTTGTACCAGACGGCGGGAGTGACCTCCAGACGTCCTGAGTGACCACCGGACGTCTGGGAGCTAGGCCAGACGTCCCCGCAGACTTCTGGACGTCTGGGAAACCACGCTGAACAGGTAATTCTCTGATCCACTTTGTAAGACGTCTGGAAGAAGTTCCAGACGTCTGATTTTGCACAGTATCGTCTTTTTCGACCCGTTTAGGGCCCGTTCGGGCTCCGTTTTCCGTGATTCGAGTTGCGTTCTTTTCAGAATTAATTCCTCTACCCGTCTACAGTAGCTATACACTGTTTTGAGACACTCCTTGTGTTTGATCCTTGTGATAGGACCTCGTTCGGTTGCAGTCTTGAGAGTCGCGGAGGCACGCGGGATTCCCGATCACGCCCCCATTACTCCCGTTGTACCTGGTAGAGTGGCTTTAAGTATTAATAAAATCTGTTAAAGTATGAAACCATAACTAGAACCTAGGACATTGCATGAATCCTAGGAATGAGAAATATATGGAATGATAGATCCTAGGTGTTGCATGAATCCTAGGGCCGGAAAACTAGATTGTATGGTAGACCCTAGGATATGGCATGAATCCTAGGATGGAAAAACTAGTGGAATGTATAATACTGCAGTCTTGAAAAAATGGAAAGGAATATATGAAGCTGCCTGTAAATTGAATTCACAGCTGCCTGTTATGAATAAAGAAACATGATTGGGATCATGGTTTGTAAGAACGTGAAACTGGAAAGTAAGACATAAGATGTTCTGGAACCCTACGGGGAAGTAGGAGTAGAACTCCTGGAAAGCGAATGGAATAGACTTGGGGAAGTGAGCTGGCCCTTGAGTACGGAGTACCAAGGAGAGCGACTGTCCCCCTGTTTAGTGCGGAGCTGAGCTAGCCGCCCCAGGGACCCGGGGGTTAGGACTGGCCACTCTGTACCGACTTGTTGGCCCTCGTGTACGTAGTACCGAGGAGAGCTAGTAGTGTTAGGAGAGTACTAGCTACCCCACGGGCCCCGGGGTTCTGCTAGCCTCCTTCACCGACTTGTTAGGCCCACTAGGGCAAACCAGGGTAGTCAGGCGAGGGTGCGCGGACTGTGGAGGGGCAAGGCCCCGGTTTGGTTACTGTGTAGGGGTTGGACCCCTGTTACTGAGAGGGCTCTGCCCTGGTTCCGTGCTGTGCTTTGGGCGCACCCGTTAACGGAAACGACTGACCGCGTGCCAGTGCGGGCTAGCTACCTGTGCGTTTATCGCGCGTGCCGTAGTCACCGTTACGTCTGTCAGTGACCTTGGGGTGGTTGACTGAGGGTAGGATCACCACGGGGGACTCTCCCGGCCAGGAGAGCACCACGTGCTACTTCTACTTTTGGAAAAGACTGCAATCAAGATCGTTCCCACGAGGACATTCGAGATCAAGTAAAGGATCTGAGAAATAAATGAAATAGTGAGAAAAATTGAAAGATGTGAATAAAAGAAGTAATAGAACATAATAGCTGCTGTACACTCTACTGTTGCCTTTAGTTAGTTTGCCACTCTACTCAGCGTTTTGCTGACGTGTTACACTCGTTACCTTTTTCAGGACCAGGTGTTGAGCAGCCATGGTCGGCGGCTGCAGAGGACGCTGGGCCAAGTAGGGTCCAGTAGAGTTTACCACAGTCCTTGTACCTCTTTTGTTTCTGTTTTAGTGAGTAGTTTTTTTTGTTTCCGCTGTACTTTCTTTACCTGCAGTTCTTGTTATATGATAAATGTTGTTTTACTGTTGTGGTGGTACCTACTGTAGTAGTTTCTTTCCTTACTGCTGTACTTTCTTACTGTTAGTTATATTCATGCTGAATGTGGTTTATTTTACTGTCTTTTGGTTACTTCCTCGTTGGACGACTAGGTCTTGGGATTAGTCGAGTCGGTCCGGTTCTCGTGTCTCGTAGGGACTCGGGAACCGGGTCGTTACAAATGATGTTTATCAAGTGAATTGGGTTTTTATGAGTTTAATTGGTTTGAATGTGATGGACTTGAGTTGTTTTAACTTGATTCTTATCATTGAATGTGTTCTTGCCCAATTTGAATCTCGATTTTTTATTTTTGTCAGTTTGGTAGCTTAAGTCCATATGAATCAGATGCACTAATTCGAGGCTTGAGCAATGATCCAATGAGTTTAAATGGATCGCCTAGAGTCCATGTACACCAATCAATGGTGAGGGTAGCATACCTCATAGCTAGTCTAGATCAAATGCGCACATGGGTGACAGCTTGGATTTATTATAAATCAACTCAATCTGATGTTTAATAATTTGATCAAGTTTGGAATGTTTTAAGGAAGATCTAAGATTGTTTTTAGTGGGCTTCACAGTTTGATTTAATCTTCTCTCTTCATGCTGTGTGTGGCGTGAAAGAGAGATTAGATTAGAGTTTCTCATTTTTTTTTTTAGATCTGATCTTGATTTGGATGATTTTTTAGATATGCTATAAAGGACTTGCAACAAATGAGAGTGAAGTTTTCATGTTTTGGAAGCTTAATTTTATCTTCATCTTCTCACTGTCTATAGTGTGAAGTGAAGATCAAATTAAGATTTCTAATATTGTTAAGATTTTGATTAGAGTTTGAAATGCATGTTTGATGACATAGTATTATTTTTAACATCTGAAATGGATGATTTAATGATTTGTTTGCCTGATCTGGGTTGTTTTCCCCATTGTTTATAATGGAAGGAGGCAATCAGTCAGAGTCATTGATGTAGATTCCCTAAGGAAGGGGGTCAGATTGAGCCTGATAAACAAAATAATGCAAAATAAAATATCACAATCACAAAATAACCAATCTCATAAGTACACAAGGATTTTTAGGTGGAAACCCAAACTCGGGTAAAAACCACAATCTAAACCTCTCGGTTTACAATTCCCTGATGACCTAGTCTCAAATCCACTATCCAAGTCTCATAGCTACAAGGGTGACTTAACCACTTACAACCACGCTACTATGTATGAGGGTAGCGTACCTCAACCCCTCCTCTTCACAAGGAGTATTTTGTCTCACAAGGGAATTGAAAATTCGCAAAGCAAATACCCAAACAAAGGCAAATATAATATATCCTTTAGAGCCACAAAGTATAAATCTAACTAGCTACTATAGGCAGAGGAAACTTCCCTTTGATAGAAGTGCATCGGCTATTGACGTGGAGTGCGTAATCTACGCAATGGCATGACGGCACTCTCATATTCGTAGGTGGGAGAGCGGGTGCACGGCTAGGATGGTGCTCTCAAGATGTAGACAAAGGTTTGGAGAGAGATCTCCTCTCAAGATTGCTTGGACACAATATGATGTGGAAATAGTATTACAAGTTGTATGCTGCTTAGGAAGTGTGCTCCTCTATTTATAGAGGTCTTAAGAAGGCTTTGGAAGGCCTTAGAAGCCGTTGTGATCTAGGGTAGCGCATTGATAAGAAGCTGTTGTGATCTACTATGCTAGTAAAACTCTTGATGATGCACAGCGGAATTACACCATAACTAAGAAAGAACTTCTTGCCATTGTATTCGCCTTAGAGAAATTTTGCTCCTATTTGTTGGGGTCGCATGTCACCGTTTACACCGACCACTCAACACTTAAATGTCTGCTGAACAAAAAAGATGCGAAACCTCACCTTATTTGTTGGATCCTGTTGGTTCAGGAATTTGTCCTGGAAATCAAGGATAAGGCGGGTTTGCAAAATGTAGTGGCTGATCATCTCTCTCATCTTATGATGAATGATGTGCTGACCCCACCAGATGTCTTTCCAGATGAAACCTTATTAGCTGCCAATACCCTCCCATGGTTTGCACCTATTGCAAACTAGTTAGCAATAGAATGAATCCCCTCTGATTGGCGAAAAACCAAATAGGATAAGTTCTTTTCTGATATCAAATACTATTTTTGGGAGTAGCCCAATCTTTTCCGCATTTGTGCCGATCAGGTCATTCGACGATGTGTACCTGACTCAGAATTTCACAGCATTTTGACACACTGTCACTAGATGGCCTATGGCAGACACTTCTCGGGCAAGAAAACTGCAGCTAAAATCTTAAACTCCAGATTCTTTTGGCCCAGCTTACACAAAGATGCTTACTCTTTCATTCGGTCTTGTGTGTGTTGCCAAAGCATCGACAACATGACTAAAAAGGATATGATGCCCCTATATCCTATCGTAGAAGTTGAAATTTTTGATGTTTGGGGCATAGATTTCATGGGACCATTCATCAACTCATGTGGGTACTTATATATACTAGTGCAGTCGACTATGTTTCTAAATAGATCGAAGCAGTACCCACTCACACCAATGGTCATAAGGTAGTCATGGAATTTATCAAGAAAAACATTCTCTCTAGATTCGGAGTTCCCAAGGCCATCATCAGTGATAGAGGATCACATTTTGCTCACTCTTAGTTCCGTCACCTATTATCTAGGTATGGGGTCAATCACAAAATTTCCACTCTTTATCGCCCCCAAACAAATGGCTAAGCAGAAGTTTTTAACTGGGAGATTAAAAATATTTTACAAAAAAAGGTTAGGCCCGATCGTAAGGATTGGCCTAGTAAATTAGACGATGGTTTATGGGTCTATCATATGGCTTTCAAAACTCCCCTTGGCATGTCCCCTTTTTGTCTCATTTTTGAAAAGGCATGCCATCTTCCAGTAAAACTCAAACATAGGGATTTTTGGGCAATTAAATAACTTAATATGGATTTATTTGAAGCCGGTAAACAAAGGAAACTGCAATTAACGGAACTGGAAGAACTGCATAATTTTGCTTACGAAAACGCTTATATTTACAAAGACCGAACCAAATAGTTTCATGATAAATATATCGTTTGAAAACATTTTGACATCAATCAACGTGTTTGTCTTTTCGACGCACAATTACGTATTTTTCCAAGAAAATTAAAATCAAGTGGATTGGCCCATATATTGTCCTAGAAACTTATCCCTACGGCACGGTTAACCTTTTGGACCCAAAAACAAATACTTCCTTTCAAGTCAACAACCAACGATTAAAGCCCTATTTGGATAACTCTCTGAATCTCCCTTGAGAATCTCTCGATTTAAATGACTTACCTGACCATAATCATTGATGCACTTCACGCTCGGTTAAATGGAGTTAAAGACAACATTGGATGGGAGGTAACCCATCATTTTCTTTTCGCTTTTCTTTTTCACTTTCTTTTCAGAGGTTTTAATTATCCTGAGCTCGATCGCCTTCACTAAGGTGATATCTTTTCCCTTCCTAATGCATGAGGACATTGTATATTGTAAGCATGGGGGGTGTTTTAAATTTTGATGACCATTTTAGGATTTTCAAAACCTAAAAACATTCAAACATTTTTTCCTTTATGCATGCATATTCATAAAAATTAGAAAAAATCATGAAAATTTTTTGAGGAAATTTTGAAAATCGAGACAGTTTGAAAGTTCACGTCGAGGTACAATGGGATTTTTAATCTTCAACAAACTAGGGACTAGGATGCGAATCTGATTGTTAGAACTTCTAGGTCTACTTTAGACTAGATCAAATATCTTTTGATAAATTTTTCTTGAACTCTTGATGATTCAGGGAACTTGATCTCACTTTGCAACTTGGAAACTCCTTGGCTTAGTCTCTAACCCAAAAACTTGCATCTCTTCCGGAATCCTTATGTCAAAAATTTCACACACAAAGCTAACACTACCCAAGCTTACAAACATTAGAAAAATTAGAAAAGTCCGTCTTAGTGAAAATTTGAGGCAGATGATTAGTGTGAGTTCCTATCGTTGAGAGGGAGGAAAATACCTCCTTTGAGGATGCGGTGTCAACATGTTACTTCCTCAGCACTACTCTATATTTATATTTCATATATTTAGACGGAGCATTAAGGTGTAATTTTGCGGCTCAGGTTTCTTGGACGGTGCTCTACCTATAGCATCGAAGCAAGAGCTTGAGTTCGCTTACTTATTTTGTTGAGCAGGGTTGCTTACTTATTTCAACAGGTGAATTTTGCTCTTCAACTGGTATGTTTCAATGGAAAACTAAAATACATTGATTAAAAATTAAAATACACCGATATATTTAATTTATTTAGTGGGGACATCTTACATTTGGTATAAAGAGCCATTGAATAAGCATTGTGTTATAACCCGGGGCATCAAGTGTCGTTTAAGACATTTGGGAAGTGGTCCAGACATTTGGTCAGACGTCTGGAATTAAATTTTTTCGACGTATGGATTCGCGTCTGCACGCATGCGCATGTAGATTGAACCCGCCGCCCTCCTCCTTCTCTTTCCTCCCTCCCTGCAGATAACTTTTTCGCTCTCTCTCCCCCTCGGCAGCTTACAAATACACCTCTCTCTCCCTCACCCTCACTCCACCGCCTTCTTTTTCTTCCCCCTGTCAGCGAGAGAGCGAGTGGGTGAGAGCGGCAGCAGCGGTTGCTGCGAGTGTGTGGGGAGGAGGGGCTGTTACGAGAGGGAGAGGGAGCTCGACCGCGAGGGTGCAAGCTCGCCGGGGCAGCCAGAGCCGACTGGCGGGTGCGCAGCAAGCGTGTGGTGCTGTGGAGGAGATGCTGCATCTCATGCAGTAGGCGAGCACGGCGCGGCACGACCGTGCGCTGCGGGCGGAGGGCGAGGAGGTCCTGATTCTGGGAAAATTTCCCAGAATCAGACGTCTGGACTTACGTCCAGACGACGCAGGAGACGTCTGGAGGAAGGTCCAGACGTCTAAAAGGTACGTTATTTTTACGTTCTTCTTTCGCATGTACGGCCATGTAGCCGTTCCGCCGAAGTCTTCTACATCCTTTTATGTTGAGAACGGGTGCGTGTGTGTGCAGGACTTGTTCGGGAAGGCGCAAGGGCATGCCATCCCACACAGATCAAACGTCTGGGCACAGCACCAGACGACGGAGAGGGTCTCCAGACATCTGGAGTGACAGTCGGACGTCTGGAAACTAAGTCCAGACGGTTCAGCGGGCTCCTGGATGTCTGAAGGACCGCGCAGATCAAGGTATGACCTGAGCGATCATTTAAGACGTCTGGAAGAAGTTTCAGACATCTGATTTTGGATAGACTTGTTGTTTTTGACCCGTTTAGGGTCCGTTCGGAGTCCGTTTTCCACGTTTCAAGTTTCGTTCTTCCCAGATTTAGTTCCTCTACCTGTTTATAGTAATTGTATACTGTTCTGAGTAACTCCTTGTATTTGATCCTTATGTTAGGACCCCGTTCCGTTGCGTCTCTGGGGGTTGCGGAGGCACATGGGCTTGCCGATTTCGCCCCCAGTACTCCTGGTTTTGCGGGTAGAGTGGTCCTTTCAATTATTTTCAAAAATTATGCACTTGTGAAATAATTAATAGAGTCTAGGGTATTGTTGAACCCTAGGAATGAAAAACTAGATTGAATGATAGATCCTAGGGTAATGCATGAATCCTTGGATTGGAAAACTAGATTGAATGATAGATCCTAGGGTATGGCATGAATCCTAAGACTGGAAAACTAGATTGAGTATAGATACATTGCAGTCTTGAAAAAGTAGAAAGGAAACGATAACTGCCTATAATTGGTTAACAGCTGCCTGATTATGAATGAATAATTACGGTTGGGAACATGGGCTATATAAACATAAAGCTGAAAAGATGAAACCTAACTTGGTTGAGTTGAAAGAGCATGAACCCTACGGGGAATTAGGAGTAGAACTCATGGAAAGTGAATGGAATAGAATTGGGGAAGTGAGCTGGCCCTTGAGTACGGAGTACCAAGGAGAGCGACTGTCCCCCTGTTTAGTGCAAAGCGGAGCTAGCCGCCCCAGGGACCCGGGGTAGGTCTGGTCACTTTGTACCGACTTTTGGCCCTCGTGTACACAGTACCGAGGAGAGCTACTAGTGTAGGGAGAGCACTAGTGATGAGAACCTCATCATGAGCCATAACTAGCTCATTTTGACCCAATACAAAGGATAAAAGCTCCTACATATCTCAAGGAAAGGCTTAACTCAGAGAATTCTGAGTTTGAGAAGGAAACCAGTCATAAGGGGTAAAAGTGCAATTTTACCAGTATAATCTGCATACAGGGTAATTCAGGGCCCAAACATAGGTCAAAACAGCTTAATAAGAATAAAAGTGGGATGAGATGATCTAGCAAGGGCTACAGCACTTCCAAGGAACCAAATGATAATCTGTAACCCTAAAACAACCCACTTCAATTCACAAGGTTCGAGGCAAAGTAAAAATAGAATAAACCCTCTAAAATTCATAGAAAAATAATCTCTAGGGTTTAGAACCTTCAATTTGGCCTTTAGAACCCATTTTGACCAACATTGAGAACCATGCCCAATTAATAACTTAATTTGGGTTTTTGCGCAAATTGACCGGTCAAACAAGGTTTAATATGAAAATAAAATTCACCATCAGATTCCTTAGGTCCTAATTAGTCATGTATAAAAACTTGAGCCTAAGAAGAAACCTCCTTGACCGACTTCACACTTTGGTCCTCATATATTTACTCTTTGGCCCTCAACTTTTGAACCCTCGCATTTTGGCCCCTAACTCTCCTTCGTTCTTTGCAAACAGGTCCCTCCTGCAAAACCCTGCCAGCACCATGCTCCGGCGACCTTGCGCGGAGCATGGCGCCGCGCAGGGTGAGGTGGAGGACCTGGCAAGTGTACCGGGGGTGCCCTGCGTCGTCAGCCGTCGCAGGAGCACCCCCATGGTCATTGTAGCCCCCCATACCGGCCGTGCGAACGCACGGACGGTATGGGTTCGTATTCCGACCATTCTCCGGCGAGGGAGACACGTCGTCTCCCTCCGCCTTCCTCCCTGCTTCAACCCTATAAATACCCCCCGCCGCTCCACCGACGAAGGCAGCCTGGATCTGACGGAGAAAACCCCCAGCTTTCTTCTCTTCTTTCTCCGGCAGACGCTCACCAGCTCCGGCGACTTCCTCCCCCTCCACCTCTTCGCTCTGCCGCACTACCAGCAGCAGAGACTTCCTCCCCTGCTCTTTCCGCGCCACGCCGCACCCAGCTGGCGCCTCTCCAGCCCTCTGCTCGCCGCCGCCCCTCTCCCTGAGCATCGTCTTCTCCGGCGACAGTCGATACGACTGTCGCCCTGTTCCTCCCCCTTCGTCCCTGCAGTTAAGTTAGACCTACTCCCCTTCTCCTCCTCTTTCTTTCCCCGCTTTCAATTTAGTCAATTAAACCCTCGACCGCTCCTGTTCACCCTCATCCTCTCCGCCTCCGACCACCCTCCGGCGAGCCGCTCCCATCACCTCAGCGACCCACACGGCTCGCCAACCACCGCAGAACCTCCGCCTCCTCACCCTGATCCTCTTCCGCCCCTCCACTTCCCACCAAACACCCTCTGCAGACCCACCGAACACACCCACTCCCTCGCTCACAGTTTGACCTAGGATGACCTGATAGCTCCATCTCGCCCCCTGCAGACCCCCTGACCACCTTCGCCGTGCCACGGCGAAGGTCCCCCGCCTGTCTGATTTGGCCGAGAGGCTGTTCTTCTGTGACCAGGTGACTCGCCCGCCGTCGCCATTACTGCGCAGGCAGAGCTGCTTCACCTGCAGGTGCAGGCACGCCTTCGCCCAGGGTTGACTCCCAGGTTGCGCAGGGACTCTCCGCGAAACGTCCCTGGTTCACAGACGGGGCGAAGGCCGCGCGGGAAGCCACGATCGCCCACTGCTCCATCCGCGACGCGCGCTCAATTGGGGTGGGACATTTAGTCCCACCTCGGAACCTCTCGAAGGCGCGCGGACGCATAAAGGCAAAAACTGCCTTATGCTGTTTGCCTCAGTTACCACGGGGTGAGGTCCCTCTCACCCGACCCGACCCGACTCGGCCTCGTCCGTGACCACGCTCCGCGGACCTGGCCCGACCCGATTAGACTGACCTGCACTCCTCGCCCACCACGCACGCCGGTGGGCCTGGACCCGGGCCTGACCCGAACCCGATTACCCGGTAGCGCTCTGGGAGAGCTTTCGAAGAGTGATTTCAGAGAGAGAGATACGCGGGGGAGGGGGGTAGAGTAGGTTTTTGCCTCTTGACGAATAAACTCTGAAGTGTGCAGGCCAAAGAAGAAGAAGCAGACCCGCTGAAGAAGAAGGAGCTGCTGCACTGTAGCGAAGGCATTGTTAAGTCGTCTCAGCACCGGGGCAGACGACGGAAGGTCAGCAGCCAAAGAAGAAGAAGACCCGCTGAAGAAGAAGGAAGAGCAACGGCCATCGCGAAAGAAGAAAAAGAGAGGTCAAGGCAGGTGAAGACAAAGAAGAAGAAGGAATGAAGAGAAGCAAGAAGCAAGAAAAGAAGAAGACGATCTGACGAAAAAGAAAGAAAGGAAACAAGGAAGAACAGAAGAAGAAGAGCACGAGGGGAAGATCTGAAGAAAGCAGAAGAAGAAGAAGAAGAAGAAGAAGAAGAACAGGAAGAACCAAAGACAAAGAGGAAGAAAGAAGAAAAGAAGAAGAAGCCAAATTTTCATCTCTCTCTCTCTCTTTATTTTTGTAATAGAACTTGTATATCTCTAGAATACAACTTGCTCCCTGAGTTCGACCTCGGGAACTCTTTTATTTTTCCGAGTAAAAAAAAAAATTTTATATGAAACGTTGGTAACAACCGGCTTTACTACAACGATATAACTGAAACCGGAAGTTACCATAACGCTATCATTTTGGCGCCGCTGCCGGGGAGCAACGGCTATTCTAGAGGTAAACATTCCTGTATCTTTTAATTTCTGATAATCTCCTCTCTTTTGTGCAGCTACAGGAACTCAAGAAGACAAGCAACCACACGACAACCACTCCGAAGACAGGTAAATCTTTTCTCTCACTATTAACCCCTACACTCTAAAGAGAAAGAAAAGAAAAGAACAAAGCAATATAGGGCTAACCTGTCTTCCATACTTAGTAACCATAAAAAGTTGCATGTTTTCAACTCATCACTCCTGCACACTATTAAGGGTATTTAAGGGCTAACACATTCTTGCTTGAGCCCTAATTGCCCAACAAAGAGTTAAATGGACCAAGTAGAGCCAACATAAGGTCAAACATTAGGACTTCAGTAGAGACACACCCCTTAATCAAGAATTGAGGAAATCCTAAAGAGGTGTGCCCAAGCCATTGATTGAAAATAATTAACAAGAAAAATCCTAAACAATTGGCTCTCTCTAAACACTTGAACCCTAAAAGACAGGACCTAAAAGCTTTTAAAGAAAACAATAGGTAAAGTTGACCCTTTGGGTTAACCAACCTTAAATTAGGTCACTCTTTGCACTTAAAAAGACTAAAGTTCAAGTGAAACCTTAAGCACCCTGATCTTAAAATTGGTAGACTTAAGAGGTCAAGATCCCCATTCTGGTCTACCTGGAACCGCAGTGACAAGAGAGGTCGGGTGGGGGAAACCCTGTAACCCGTGGGGACGCTCTACCGTGTAGGGGTCTTCGCGGGACTCTCCCTCTCTGGCTGCCCAGGTAATTCTCAGGTGGACGATCTTTCTGATCAAGGGGTCCATCTGCCCCGCACCTCTATAGTCACCCAACACATTTTTGGGTGTCTTGATTGGGTCCATCACCTTCTAAACTTACCTCTCCCAACTGTGCATGTACGGAAGGAGGTCTCTAAGACCACCCTTAAGACCTCCTTTAGAAATTCACTCTCGTCAAGGCCAAGCCTCGACGCCCGTGTTTGTGCAGCAACACCCTCACATTATTCTCTCTTCTGATTCAGAACCAAGTTCTTCTTCTTCCCCCATCATGGCTCAGCCAGTTGAGGAAGAAAATAATCTGGAACACCAGCTCCAGCGACTCAATGACCTCTTCCAAAACTTCGTGCACCCACCACAGCGTCCTATGATGCGGGACCACTACAATCCTGCTGCGGTGGCAATTGAGCCTCGAGTTAGAATCCCGATTGGAGGACCTGATTCCGAACTAAAGCCCAACATGATTCACGCTATACCTAAATTCCATGGGCTTAATTCTGAAGATCCCTTCCAGCACATCAAACAGCTTAAGCATCTGGCCCACACTTTTGGATCAGATGCGCAAAATCGGGATATTCTTCTCATGAAGATGTTCTCCTTTTCTCTTATGGACAAGGCCGCCCATTGGTATCAAACTCAGACCCGGCCGATCAACACTTGGGAAGAACTTCAATCCGAGTTTTTGAAAAAGTTCTTTCCCGTTGGTCGGACCAACGCCTTGCGCCATCAGATTACACACTTCACTCAACAATCAGGAGAACCTCTCCATGAGGCATGGGATCGTTTTCAGGATCTCATGAGGAAGTGCCCCCATCACGGAGTTCCTAAATGGGAACAAGTCCAATCTTTTTACCAGGGACTCCGTGAGGACATCCGCCTTTTCGTCAATGCAACCTGCGGAGGAAACATCATGGGTCAACATGAAGACACCGTATGGGAGATTCTCGAAAACATGTGCGAGAACTCCATCAACAATGACTCCATGGGATTATTCGACAGGACGAATACCCGCGCAGCGACGAATCTTAAGGGAGCACATGAGACGCAGGGCCTGTCCGCATCAGTCGACCTGGAATTAATGGCCAGTCGATTGGACAAGGTCTCAATTATTGAAAAGAAGGTGGATGAGCTGACTCAGCACTTGCAGCGAGCCACCTCTGCGCGTAACTCCTTTGCACAACCTCCTTCCACACAGGAGACTGTGCAAAACATCCTACACCGATCCTTCCCTGGGATGGATCCATATCCATCCCCAACTGATTCTTGGACTGGAAGATCATCCGATCCTTTCTTCACCAGCCGGGGGAACTCCATTCCTCCTTTCCCTGATTCTCAGGAGGTTCCTCAGACCTGCGAGGACCTCAACGCCATCCAGAACGACCCATTCTCCAACACTTACAACCCTGGATGGCGAAACCATCCCAATTTTCAGTGGGCGGGAAATTCTCAAACCCAAAGACCACCTTTTCAGTCCCGCCCACAGCCCTCTCATCACTACCAGCCGCCTCAGCCTCGGCCCAACCCTACTTATCCATCAGGGCCAAATCAAGATCAAATGTCCTTAATCCTTCAGACTCTGGCTGACATTCAAAAATCGAATGCGGCCATTCAAAAACAGCACAAGGACGAGCTTACTGAAGTTAAAACTCAGCTGGCCCAGTTGGCAAATTCTCGCCAGCCAGGCACACTCCCTTCCCAACCCCTTCCTAACCCAAATAACGTGCCAACCCAGAAGCGCGTTATGAATCCAAATTTAGGCCAAGCTCAATGGATTTATCAGGCCCCCACTGCTCCATCTCCAGACGAGATGGAAGCCTCTACTTCTCGTACGGGATTTCAGCAGCAGCCACCCCTCCTACCAAATCCAAACCAAAATCAGGCCGGATTAAATTCTGTAACAACACGTAGTGGTAAGACAACTCAGGACCCGCGTTATCCAAACCACTCCCAGCCTGATAATCATGACCCTAGGATAATTATCCAAGGTACCGCTGTTCCAGACCCACAACCTGGACCTATCCTAGAGGAACCAACCAAGATCCCGTTTCCCGAAGCCCTGACCAAGGGAAAGAAGACCACCAAACCCGTGGCCCCTGAGGAGGACCTGGTCAAGCTCTTTGAGCAGGTCCACATAAACATCCCCTTGATGGATGCAATCCGCCACGTACCAGCTTACGCACGATTTCTAAAGAATATATGTACACCCCAGCGTAAGCCGCGAACCAAGGGAGGGAGCCCAATTGTTCTGTCAGAGCAAGCCAGCTCTGTAATCCTTAGTAGACTCCCACCCAAGGCAAAAGATCCTGGAACTCCCCTGATCTCCTGTAAGATAGGTGGTACCCAATTTGACAGAGCATTGTTAGACTTAGGTGCATCTATAAATCTGATACCCACATCCTTACTTGACCATCTGGAAGAATCTGAGCTGAAACCAACTGAGGTGACATTACAATTAGCAGATCGATCTATAAAGTCACCAAAAGGGATTCTCGAGGATGTTATCGTAAGAGTGCGGGATTTCTATTTTCCAGTGGACTTTATAGTCTTAGACATGGATGCACCTGAGAACCCTAGGGATACACCAATCATTCTAGGGAGACCTTTCTTGGCTACTGCTAGAGCCAACATCAGCTGTGAGGAGGGCCAAATAGAGCTTAAGTTTGGAGATCAAACACTGAAAATTGATGTATTTAAGGCCCAACAAAGAATTAATTGCGGCGTCATCGAGCAAATTTGTGACATCAAGACTTTGGTTGATGAATCACACCTCCAGAATGACTTGAGTATTCCTCATCAACCACAGAAGGATCTTGACCCGCAAATAGAGGAGTCAAATCCAGATGTGAACAACCCAATAACTCCCACCCTTGAACCTCACATCTATACTGAACCACCCGCTGCTGCTGAAAACCCCATCCTTGAACTGAAACCCCTTCCTGCTCATTTGAAATACATCTTTTTGGGTTCTAATCAGACCCTTCCTGTGATCATCAATTCCAACCTCAATCCTGAACAGGAATCCCGTCTGATTGTTGTCCTCCAGCAACATCGCAGAGCCATCGGATGGACCCTCGATGATTTGACTGGAATAAGTCCCTCTTATTGTACTCATCATATCTATTCAGAAGAGGGCACACGACCTTCTCGTGAAATGCAGAGACGCTTAAACCCCAATCTGCAGGAGGTCGTGAAAAAGGAGATCATCAAGTGGTTAGATGCCGGGATCATCTACCCGATCTCCGATAGTCGTTGGGTGAGCCCAATTCAGGTCGTGCCTAAGAAGGCAGGACTCACCACTATAACGACTGAGACCGGAGAAATCATTCCTACCCGATTAGCCAACTCGTGGAGAGTCTGTATAGATTACCGTCGACTCAATTCCTCCACGAAGAAGGATCATTTCCCACTACCCTTCATTGATCAAATTCTCAAAAAATTAGCGGGAAATAGGTTCTTCTGCTTCCTTGACGGGTACTCCGGTTATAACCAGGTGGCAATCCATCCTGAGGACCAAGAAAAGACCACATTCACCTGCCCCTTCGGAACATACGCTTTCCGAAGGATGCCTTTCGGTCTTTGCAATGCACCCGCTACTTTTCAGCGATGCATGCTTGCCATATTCTCAGATATGGTAGGTGATTATCTGGAAGTCTTCATGGATGACTTTTCAGTTTTCGGAGCATCATTCGACGATTGCCTCCAACACTTGGTCCAGATACTCAGGCGGTGCATCGACGTGAATTTGGTTCTTTCCTGGGAAAAGAGCCATTTCATGGTGCCTGAGGGAATTGTCCTGGGACACTCAATTTCGGAGAAAGGTATCCAAGTGGATCGAGCTAAGGTTAATCTGATTTCTCGCCTTCCTATGCCTAGCTCGATCAGGGACATCCGATCCTTTTTAGGGCATGTCGGTTTTTATCGACGATTTATCCCTGATTTTTCAAAAATCGCACGCCCCCTGACCACTCTTCTCTCCAAGGATGTTCCCTTCGAAATCTCCAAGGAATGCACTCAAGCATTTGAAATCCTGCGTGACCGAGTCACCCAGGCCCCGATCCTACAGTCCCCTGATTGGTCTCAACCCTTTGAGATCATGTGTGATGCATCCGACTTCGCTGTAGGAGCGGTTTTGGGGCAGAAAAATGACCAGAAACCTGTGGTCATTTACTACGCCAGCAAAACACTCGATGAGGCTCAGCGTAACTATACAGTTACTGAGAAAGAGCTGCTAGCTGTAGTATTTGCCCTAGAGAAGTTCAGATCATACCTTCTGGGTTCCCATGTCATCATATACTCGGATCACACGGCTGTGAGGCATCTCCTTGCAAAGAAGGACGCGAAACCTCGATTGATCCGATGGATCTTGCTGTTGCAAGAATTTGACCTCGAGATTCGCGATAAAGCGGGAAAACAAAACGTGGTAGCTGATCACTTGTCCCGTCTTCCTTCTGAAATGATAGACCCTTCCGAACCCATCACTGAGCATTTTCCCGATGAGCACCTGCTGACTATTGGTACTAGCCTTCCATGGTTTGCTAATATTGTAAATTACTTGGCATCTCATCAGACCCCGTCCGATTGGCCGAAGGCCAAGAAAGACAAATTACGCTCCGATGCCAAGTATTACATTTGGGAAGACCCGTACCTCTTCCGCATAGGTGCCGATCAGATCATCCGGAGATGTGTCCCGGAAGGGGAAGTCAGCAATATCCTCTCTTTCTGCCATGACCAGGCATGCGGTGGCCATTTTGCCGGGCATAAAACCGCATCAAAAGTCCTCCAGTGCGGCTTTTACTGGCCCACACTGTTCAAAGACGCATACAGTCATTGCAAGGCATGCAGTCGTTGCCAGACTTTGGGCAACATGAGCCATCGCGACATGATGCCTATGCAACCGATTCTAGTATGCGAAATCTTTGATGTTTGGGGGATTGATTTTATGGGCCCCTTTCCTGTTTCGGATGGTTTCGAATACATTCTGTTGGCTGTGGACTACGTGTCCAAATGGATCGAAGCCATACCGACCCGAACCTGTGATCACAAAATCGTTCTCAAATTCATTCATCAACACATTTTCTCAAGGTTCGGGATTCCTCGTGCAATAATCTCTGATGGGGGGACCCATTTTACAAATGCTCAGTTTAGGTCACTGATGACCAAATACGGGGTGTCTCACCGAATCTCTACTCCTTACCACCCCCAAACTAATGGTCTAGCTGAGCTGTCGAATCGGGAGATCAAGAAAATCCTGCAGGTCACTGTTCGACCTGACAGGAAGGACTGGTCGTCCCGACTTCCGGAAGCATTGTGGGCCTATAGGACCGCTCACAAGACCCAATTGGGCATGTCTCCCTTTAGATTGGTGTACGGAAAGGCATGCCACCTTCCCGTCGAACTGGAGCATAAAGCCTATTGGGCAGTACGGAACTGTAATCTAGATCTTTCCAAGGCTGGGACCCACAGAAAACTCCAAATCAGCGAGATCGATGAATTGCGCATAGACGCGTACGAGAACTCGCAAATCTACAAGGAGCGGGTTAAAGCCTTCCACGACAAACACATCTCAAGAAAGATCTTCCATCCTGGTCAAAAGGTCCTACTCTTTGATGCCCGACTCAAACTCTTCCCAGGAAAACTGAGATCTAAGTGGGTCGGACCATATTTGGTCCGACAGGTTTTTGGAAATGGAGCAATCGAAATCAGTCCACTCAGCCACGATTCTGAACCTTTCATCGTGAATGGTCAAAGACTCAAGCCGTTCATTGATGTAACTTCTACTGATTTGGCTGAGGCATCTTATATCCTCCGTTCCCCTTGAGCTTATTGCGCCCAGCCGATGGCGTAAAACTCAGCGCTTAACGGGAGGCAGCCCGTCATTCTCTTTGAAAACCTGAAACTTGTTCTGACACCTTTCAGCACTCGAAGTTCACCCTTATAGACAGCCGACCCCAACTCAGATGTTCGCATCTGAAATTTGAAATCGTCCGCAAAAATTCAACCCGACCCATCCACTCACCCAAATTTCTGTCTTAAGGAATGAACTAAGACCCCCTAGGTTACAATGAGGACATTGCAAATCTTAGGCATGGGGGGGTAGGAAAGTGCAAAAAAAAAAAAAAAAAAAAAAAAAAACTTGTAAGAAAAGGTTTCAAACAAAAAATTCACATATGCCAAAAATACCATAAAAATTAAAAAAAAAAAAAAAAAAATTAATTAAAAAAAAAAAAAATTTTTCGAAAAAGAATAAGAGGAAAAGAGGAGAAGGAAAATTTTGTGAAGGAGAGAACAAACAAAATGAAAAAGGAGCACAAAATTAAAAAAAAAAAGAGTGATAGTCATTAGTAAGAAACTAAGGAATTAACCTAAGTTCTAGACCTCATTCAAGAAAATAACTGAAAAGTGCACAATGAGATTAGTAAGAATGCAAACCTTAGGCATTCTTGAATAGACTCTTAGTACCCATTAAGATCTGGACACTCCTCAAGAGGTTGAGGAAAATGAAAAGCTGAAGTATTAGGTCTAAGGCTTAGGGAGTATTCGGCCTCGTTAACTAATTTTTGGTTTACGGGACTCAGTAACCTAAGCACCCTAATCTCACACACAGCCTGGTTCAGTAAGCGTAAAAATCAGAATCACGCAGAAGCGTCGCAAAAATCTGAAAAGAACACCTAGAATAGGAGCGGCCGATCAACACAAGTTGATTTGGACGAGTTCCCAGCGCAGAGAGGCGGGAAATCCCCTCGAAGATGCGTAACAAAATATCATCTCCTCGGTGCTTGTCTCTTAGGATATTTACATATCCTACGGGGGGCATGTAAGCACTCTGCTGGTTCAGATTCCATGGATGGCATTATCTCGAAGTGTCAATTGCCAGGGTCTGGATTCGGCCACGGAATACCATGGATGGGATTATCTCGAAATCTCAATAGCCAGGGTTCCGGGGGTTGCCATGGGCGGTGCTATCTCGAAGCATCGATCGCCAGGAACCCTTGAGGATTGATGATGGGAGCAAGGAATCTGATACAGACCGTGTTGAAAAGCTAATCCTAGGCTAGAACTAAAAAAAAAAAAAAAAAAAAAAAAAAAAAAAGAGAGAGAAAACTCTCCAAACAGAAAAAACTTTCTATCTCTCTCTTACAAAACGCACTGCGAACTGGGCCAGGGCTAAAATCATTTTAAGCACGGGTGCTTTAACCACGAAGTCCAATAAACCTTAGGTTAGTTCTTGCGGGCCTTAAAAACCTTTGCTAAAAGACTGAGGCTAAGGCTAGACAGATTTGGATCTTGATTGGTACTAGAGTATCTTTTAGGCCTATGGTCAGCATTCTAACCTAATCTATGCTCAAATAAAAAGGCACTTATCTAAAACCATTGAAAACTTCATGGTCTAGAACAAGGGTTGAAACCTTAAGTTGTTTGCTAAGGGACTAGCAAAAGCTAGGCATGGGGGTATGATGAGAACCTCATCATGAGCCATAACTAGCTCATTTTGACCCAATACAAAGGATAAAAGCTCCTACATATCTCAAGGAAAGGCTTAACTCAGAGAATTCTGAGTTTGAGAAGGAAACCAGTCATAAGGGGTAAAAGTGCAATTTTACCAGTATAATCTGCATACAGGGTAATTCAGGGCCCAAACATAGGTCAAAACAGCTTAATAAGAATAAAAGTGGGATGAGATGATCTAGCAAGGGCTACAGCACTTCCAAGGAACCAAATGATAATCTGTAACCCTAAAACAACCCACTTCAATTCACAAGGTTCGAGGCAAAGTAAAAATAGAATAAACCCTCTAAAATTCATAGAAAAATAATCTCTAGGGTTTAGAACCTTCAATTTGGCCTTTAGAACCCATTTTGACCAACATTGAGAACCATGCCCAATTAATAACTTAATTTGGGTTTTTGCGCAAATTGACCGGTCAAACAAGGTTTAATATGAAAATAAAATTCACCATCAGATTCCTTAGGTCCTAATTAGTCATGTATAAAAACTTGAGCCTAAGAAGAAACCTCCTTGACCGACTTCACACTTTGGTCCTCATATATTTACTCTTTGGCCCTCAACTTTTGAACCCTCGCATTTTGGCCCCTAACTCTCCTTCGTTCTTTGCAAACAGGTCCCTCCTGCAAAACCCTGCCAGCACCATGCTCCGGCGACCTTGCGCGGAGCATGGCGCCGCGCAGGGTGAGGTGGAGGACCTGGCAAGTGTACCGGGGGTGCCCTGCGTCGTCAGCCGTCGCAGGAGCACCCCCATGGTCATTGTAGCCCCCCATACCGGCCGTGCGAACGCACGGACGGTATGGGTTCGTATTCCGACCATTCTCCGGCGAGGGAGACACGTCGTCTCCCTCCGCCTTCCTCCCTGCTTCAACCCTATAAATACCCCCCGCCGCTCCACCGACGAAGGCAGCCTGGATCTGACGGAGAAAACCCCCAGCTTTCTTCTCTTCTTTCTCCGGCAGACGCTCACCAGCTCCGGCGACTTCCTCCCCCTCCACCTCTTCGCTCTGCCGCACTACCAGCAGCAGAGACTTCCTCCCCTGCTCTTTCCGCGCCACGCCGCACCCAGCTGGCGCCTCTCCAGCCCTCTGCTCGCCGCCGCCCCTCTCCCTGAGCATCGTCTTCTCCGGCGACAGTCGATACGACTGTCGCCCTGTTCCTCCCCCTTCGTCCCTGCAGTTAAGTTAGACCTACTCCCCTTCTCCTCCTCTTTCTTTCCCCGCTTTCAATTTAGTCAATTAAACCCTCGACCGCTCCTGTTCACCCTCATCCTCTCCGCCTCCGACCACCCTCCGGCGAGCCGCTCCCATCACCTCAGCGACCCACACGGCTCGCCAACCACCGCAGAACCTCCGCCTCCTCACCCTGATCCTCTTCCGCCCCTCCACTTCCCACCAAACACCCTCTGCAGACCCACCGAACACACCCACTCCCTCGCTCACAGTTTGACCTAGGATGACCTGATAGCTCCATCTCGCCCCCTGCAGACCCCCTGACCACCTTCGCCGTGCCACGGCGAAGGTCCCCCGCCTGTCTGATTTGGCCGAGAGGCTGTTCTTCTGTGACCAGGTGACTCGCCCGCCGTCGCCATTACTGCGCAGGCAGAGCTGCTTCACCTGCAGGTGCAGGCACGCCTTCGCCCAGGGTTGACTCCCAGGTTGCGCAGGGACTCTCCGCGAAACGTCCCTGGTTCACAGACGGGGCGAAGGCCGCGCGGGAAGCCACGATCGCCCACTGCTCCATCCGCGACGCGCGCTCAATTGGGGTGGGACATTTAGTCCCACCTCGGAACCTCTCGAAGGCGCGCGGACGCATAAAGGCAAAAACTGCCTTATGCTGTTTGCCTCAGTTACCACGGGGTGAGGTCCCTCTCACCCGACCCGACCCGACTCGGCCTCGTCCGTGACCACGCTCCGCGGACCTGGCCCGACCCGATTAGACTGACCTGCACTCCTCGCCCACCACGCACGCCGGTGGGCCTGGACCCGGGCCTGACCCGAACCCGATTACCCGGTAGCGCTCTGGGAGAGCTTCCGAAGAGTGATTTCAGAGAGAGAGATACGCGGGGGAGGGGGGTAGAGTAGGTTTTTGCCTCTTGACGAATAAACTCTGAAGTGTGCAGGCCAAAGAAGAAGAAGCAGACCCGCTGAAGAAGAAGGAGCTGCTGCACTGTAGCGAAGGCATTGTTAAGTCGTCTCAGCACCGGGGCAGACGACGGAAGGTCAGCAGCCAAAGAAGAAGAAGACCCGCTGAAGAAGAAGGAAGAGCAACGGCCATCGCGAAAGAAGAAAAAGAGAGGTCAAGGCAGGTGAAGACAAAGAAGAAGAAGGAATGAAGAGAAGCAAGAAGCAAGAAAAGAAGAAGACGATCTGACGAAAAAGAAAGAAAGGAAACAAGGAAGAACAGAAGAAGAAGAGCACGAGGGGAAGATCTGAAGAAAGCAGAAGAAGAAGAAGAAGAAGAAGAAGAACAGGAAGAACCAAAGACAAAGAGGAAGAAAGAAGAAAAGAAGAAGAAGCCAAATTTTCATCTCTCTCTCTCTCTTTATTTTTGTAATAGAACTTGTATATCTCTAGAATACAACTTGCTCCCTGAGTTCGACCTCGGGAACTCTTTTATTTTTCCGAGTAAAAAAAAAAATTTTATATGAAACGTTGGTAACAACCGGCTTTACTACAACGATATAACTGAAACCGGAAGTTACCATAACGCTATCAACTAGCTACCCCACGGGCTTCGGGTTTCTGCTAGCCCTCCTACACCAACTTGTTTGGCCCATTGGGCAAACCAGGGTAGTCAGGCGAGGGTGCGCGGATTGTGGAGGGGCAAGACCCCTATTTGGTTACTGTAGAGGGGCTGGACCCCTGTTACTGAGAGGGCTCTGCCCTATACTGGTTTCGTGCTATGCTTTGGGCGCAGCCGTTAACGGAAACGACTGACCGCGTGCCAGTGCGGGGTAGTTATCCGTGCGTTTATTGCGTGTGCCGTAGTCACCGTTACGTCTGTTAGCGACCTTGGGGTGGTTGACTGAGGGTAGGACCACGACGGGGGACTCTCCTGGCCAGGAGAGCACCACGTGCTACTTCTACTTTTCGGAAAAGACTGCAATCAAGATCGTTCCCACGAGGAACATTCAAGATCAAGAGAAGAATCTGAGGGAAAATTCGATAACGAGTAAACGGAAAATATAAAGAAAGAGATTAAAAATATAACAGCTACTGTCCACCTTATTTTTTCTTAGCTTTTAGTTGCCACTCTACTCAGCATTTCGCTGACGTGTCACCTTTGTTACCTTTTTAGGACCAGGTGTTGAGCAGCCAGAGTCGGCGACTGCAGAGGGCGTTGGGCCTAGTAGAGCCTAGTAGTGTTACTTGTGTAGTACCCACTGTACTTTTCTTTCTGTTGTAGTGAGTAGTTTCTATTACCCCTGTACTCTTTCATTGTAAGCTTCATGTTTTGTACATGTTTATTTCCTTACTGTTGTGGTGGTGTATACTGCAGTATTTCTTTTCTTTACTGCTGTATCTTGTTACTGCTAGTTATATACATGGTGAATGTAGTTTATTTTACTGCTCTTTTGGTTACTTTCTCATTGGACGACTGGGTCTTAGGATCAGTCGAGTCTGTCCGATTCTTGTATCTCGTAGGGATTCGAGAACGGGTCGTAACAAGATGGTATCAGAGCAAGGTTGTCCCGAGAAGTGAACCAACTGACTGGAAAATAATCAATTCACGTGTCTATAACTAGAGTAGCCACCACAACGTTTCTTTTGACATAAGCTCTTATACTTCTTCGTTAGATATCGTTCCATATTGACGTGTTTCCGTTCTGGTTTCGCGTCTCCTTGCAGGAGATGCCTCGACGCGGGACTAGCGAGGTGGGCCACGGGCGCGGCCGAGGAAGAGGTCGGAGGGGCGGGTGTGTTGAGGTCGACGTTTCAGTGGACCAGCCACTACTCTCGGGCATTCAAGCCCAGGACCTCACCCAGCTGATACGGAACAGTACGGGAGGAGCTCCACCCACCACCACGAGCGCCTCTCCCTGGGGTTGTGGAGGGGGAGTCCTCTTTGGGACCACGTGACGGACGTGGCGCTGGATGCAGGGGAGGGGATGGGCCTTCACCGCCTCCACCTTCCTCCGACACTTCTGTGCACGAGGCTTCCTTACCTGGAGGTGCACTAGCATCTCCACTGCAGCGCCACTTCGAGCTTTTCGGACAGTTTCGGAAGCTGAAGCCCCCCTCCTTCAAGGGGGATGAGGACTCGACCGAGGCGGAAGACTGGCTCGAGCAGATTGAGAAGGTTTTCGACACCCTTTGCCCCCCGGTGGAGTGCCGCATGGCCTTTGCCACGTACCAGCTGGAGAGCGCGGCACACAGGTGGTGGAGGGCGGTTAGGGGATAGGAGAGGGACGAGTCGACCTGGGATCGGTTCGTCACCCTCTTATGCGAGCAGTACTTTCCCCAACGTGGCAGGACCAGAGGAGGCGGGTGTTCCACACTCTCCTCTAGGGGACGATGACCGTGAGCGAGTACCGTACGCGTTTTCTAGAGCTATCCCGCTTCGCAGCGACAGCAGTAGCCACTGAGGAGGAGAGCCTTTGGAGGTTCATTGAGGGGCTTCGGCCTGTGATTCGGGGGTATGTCAAATCCTTGAAGCTGCCTACATTCTCAAGGGTGGTGGAGGTAGCTATGACATACGAGGGGACCAACCCATCCGCACGAGATGCTGACAGCGAGCAGAAGAGGCCCTACCAACCAAACTTTTCATAGGGCCGACGAGAGAGGAGACACGTGGCGCTCGCAGGAGAGCCGTCACATTTTGCAGGGCCATCAGTGGCCTTTGGGGCCCTCGACAGGGGCCAGCAACTAGCACCGGGCCCTCACCCGACTGACAGTAATGACCCACTGAGGGCGGGAGTCGGGTTCCCCTCTGCTACCAGTGTGGCCAGCTGGGCCACATCAGGAGGGACTGCCCATCTAAGGCAGGAGGTCAGCAGATGCTTCCCGTGCCAAGCACTGGAGGGCGAGCAGGAGGCCACTGTTTCCAGGCACGAGGAGGAGGATAGCAGTCAGGAGGAGAGTATCGGCCAGCAGCTACCCGTTCGACGCAGAGTGTGGCTGCTTCGTCCGCACCTAGGGCTGAGGGGCGTATCAACGCCTTGACACATAGGGATGACAGAGCTTCAGGATCAGTGGTGGCAGTTATGGTTTCAGTTTCTGGCAGACTCGTTTACACGCTTTTCGATTCCGGCGCTATGCACTCGTTTGTCGCCGCCAATTTCGCGGTTAGTCTGGGGTAGGATTGTATGCAGTTAGAAGATCCGTTCGTGATCAGAGGTTCGAGTGGTCAGCTGTTTGTAGCTGAGGAGGTATACACGGGTTGAGAGGTCAGTGTTGGGGGACACAGCCTTCCCGCTGACCTAATTATGATACAGATGGAGGACTTTGGCATAATTCTGGGGATGGACTGGCTGTCCACTTACCACGCCTTGGTGGACTGTTTTGAGAGAAAGATCATCTTCTCCATACTGGAGTTGCTTTCTTTTGAGTTCCACGGCCAGCTAGTGGACGGAGGCTTCAGGTGCATTTCTGCACTTCGGGCGGCGAAACTTTTGAGCCAAGGGTGTGAGGGCTTCCTAGCTTGTGTGGTGGCAGAGCCTAGCCCTATGGCCGACTTCTAGAGTATCCTGGTGGTCAGAGAGTACCCCGACGTGTTCCCAGACGAGTTGCCAGGACTACCGCCCGAGCGTGAGGTCGAGTTTGAGATCTCACTAGTACCAGGGACCAGCCCCATCTCCACAGCACCATACAGGATGGCTCCACTTGAGCTGCGAGAGCTCAAGTCTCAGTTGCAGGATCTTTTGGAGAAGGGCTTTGTGAGGCCTAGCTCATCTCCCTGGGGAGCCCCGGTACTGTTTGTAAAGAAGAAGGATGGTACCCTACGCCTTTGTGTGGACTACCAACAGTTGAATAGGGTCACCATCAAGAACAGATATCCGCTGCCGAGGATCGATGACTTGTTTGACTAGCTGCGAGGTGCCACAGTATTCCCCAAGATCGACTTGAGGTCTGGATACCACCAGTTGAGGATCAAGGAGGTAGACGTCTCCAAGACAGCTTTCCGCACCCGGTACGGACACTACGAGTTTCTGGTCATGACGTTTGGGCTGACCAATGCCCCCGCTGCCTTCATGGACTTGATGAACCGGGTGTTTAGACCGTACTTGGACCAGTTTGTGGTGGTATTCATTGATGATGTGCTCATCTATTCTCGAAATCAGACGCAGCACGGATAGCACTTGCAGATGGTTCTGGACACATTGAGACGACGTAGGCTGTACGCCAAATACAGCAAGTGCGAGTTCTGGTTGAGGGAGGTGACCTTCTTAGGTCATGTGATCTCTGGGGATGGCTTGGCTGTGGACCCAGCCAAGGTCGAGGCAGTGCTCAGGTGGGAGAGACCGCGTATGATTACTGAGATTCGCAGTTTCTTGGGACTGGCAGGCTACTACAGGTGGTTTATCAGGGGTTTTTCACAGATTGAACGTCCTATGACACAGTTGACTCGGAAGGACGTGCCCTTCACTTGGACAGACGCTTGTGAGGCGTGTTTTCAGGAGCTGAAGGATAAGCTGACTTCGGCTCCCGTGCTCACCATCCTAGACAGTAGTAGCGGGTTCGTTGTGTACACGGACTCCTCTTTGCAGGGGTTAGGGGGTGTGCTCATGAAGAGGGGTCATGTTGTCGCTTACGCTTCACGGCAACTGAAGCCCCATGAGCATAGCTACCCTACCCACGACCTGGAGTTGGCAGCTGTCGTCTTCGCGCTAAAGACCTGGAGGCACTACTTGTACGGTGAGACCTTCGAGATTTTCACAGATCACAAGAGCCTCAGATACTTGTTTGATCAGAAGGAGCTCAACATGAGACAGAGACGTTGGTTGGAGCTCCTGAAGGACTATGACTACAGCATTTCCTACCACCCGGGAAAGGCCAATGTGGTGGCTGACGCCTTGAGCTGGAAGGCGCCCGCACACTTGGCTAGTTTACAGGTGCAGGGTTGGAGCCTTTTGGAGGAGATGGGCAGTTGGTGACCCGTAGAGTTACGGGGGCACTGTGGGGTAGTGACTGTGACGCGACAGACGAGGCCAGAGCTGATAGATTGCATCATCACAGGACAGAAGGCCGACCTGTACCTGCAGTCCTTGAGTGAAAGAGTACTGTTAGGAGACCTTGGAGACTTCTCTTTTACAGACCAGGTGTTGTGCATGAGGGGACGTTTGTGCGTTCCCAGGCACGAGGAGCTGTTGAGAGAGCTCTTGACTGAGGCACACGGTTCCAGATTCACCATACATCCCGGAAACACGAAGATGTACCATGACTTGAGACACGACTTTTGGTGGAGAGGGATGAAGCGGGATGTGGGTGAGTTCGTGCAGCAGTGTTTAGTGTGCTAGCAGGTGAAAGCTGAGCATCAGAGGCCTGCAGGACCGCTACAGTCACTTCCAGTGCCGGAGTGGAAGTGGGAGAGCATCACCATAGACTTGGTGGTGGACTTACCTGTTACCCAGCGAGGACACGACGTAGTCTGGGTAATTGTTGATAGATTGACGAAGACGGCGCGTTTCTTGCCGATCCGAGTCACCTTGGGACCAGTACAATTGGCAGAGAGGTATATCCGCGACATGGTACGTCTACACGGAGTTCCGTAGGAGGTCGTATCCGACTGGGATGCCCGCTTTACGTCCCAGTTTTGGGCTGAGTTCCAGCAGGCCCTGGGGACGCAATTGAGGTTCAGTACAGCTTACCACCCCTAGACGGACGGACAGTCTGAGCGCACGATACCGACACTTGAGGACCTTTTGCGTGCCTGTGTACTGGACTGGAGGGGCTCTTGGGAGGAGCACTTGCCCCTGGCGAAGTTTGCATACAATAACAGTTATCACTCGAGCATCGGCATGGCACCCTACGAGGCTCTGTACGGATGGAGGTGTATGGCACCCTTGAGTTGGGTTGAGGTGGGGACCAAGTGGGAGGTTGGCCCCAGGCTGATCCGGTAGAGTCAGGAGGTAGTTGAGCAGATTCACAGGCGACTCCGCACTGTTAGGAGCAGGCAGAAGAGCTATGCAGATCGGAAACGCAGAGAGGTGCAGTCTGAGGTTGGGCATCACGTCTTCCTTCGCGTTTCGCCCATGAAGGGCCTGGAGTGGTTTGGGGTGAGAGGGAAGCTCGTGCCAAGGTTCGTGGGGCCCTTTGAGGTCCTGGAGCGAGTTGGACCCGTTGCTTACAGGCTTGCCCTTCCTCCCCAGCTTTCTGGTGTGCACGACATGTTCCACGTGTCCAACCTCAGGAAGTATGTCGCCGATCCCAGTCACGTCCTGAGTCACGAGAGCATCGAGGTGGGCGAAAACCTAGCCTACCCCAAGCGGCCAGTGCAGATTCTCGATAGAGCCGTCCGCAGTTTGAGACGGAAGCAAGTGCCCCTGGTAAAGGTTTTGTGGAGGAGCTAGCGGTACGAGGAGGCTACCTGAGAGCCAGAGGCGGCGATACGGGAGTGGTACCCGGAGCTTTTCATGGGTACGTTTGTTCGGACCGGCTTCGGTCTCTTTGAGTTTGTTATGCATATATCGTTCTTTCCCGCATCCTAGTTAGCGCAAGTTTCGGGGACGAAACTTCCTTTGAGTTTGTTATATTGTTATAACCCAGGGCATCAAGCGTCGTTTAAGACGTCTGGGAAGTGGTCCAGACGTCTGGAAGCCTTCCCAGACGTCTGGAATTAAATTTTTTCGGTGTACAGGTTCGCGTCTGCGTGCATGCGCGCGCAGACTGAACCCGCCACCCTCCTCCTTCTCTTTCCTCCCTCCCTGTAGATAGCTTTTTCTCTCTCTCTCTCCCCCTCAGTAGCTTACAAATACACCTCTCTCTCCCTCACCCTCACTCCACCGCCTTCTTCTTCTTCTTCCCCCTGTCAGCGAGAGAGCGAGCGGGTGAGAGTGGCAGCAGCGGCTGCTGTGAGTGTGTGGGGAGGAGGGGCTGTTTCAAGAGGGAGAGGGAGCTCGACCGCGAGGGTGCGAGCTTGCCATGGCAGCCAGAGCCGATCAGCAGGTGCGCAGCAAGCGTGTGGTGCCGCGGAGGAGCTGCTGTAGCTCAGCAGTAGGCGGGCGCGGTGCGGCACGGCCGTGCGCTGCGGGCGGAGGGCGAGGAGGTCCTGATTCTAGGAAAATTTCCCTGAATCAGACGTCTGGACTTACGTCCAAACGATGCAGGAGACGTTTGGAGGAAGGTCCAGACGTTTAAAAGGTACGTTATTTTTACCTTCTTCTTCCGCATGTACGGCCATGCAGCTGTTCCGCCGAAGTCTTCTGCATCCTTTTGTGTTGAGAACGAGCGCATGTGTGTGCAGGACTTGTTCGGGAAGGCGCAAGGGCACGCCATCCCACACAGATCAGACGTCTGGGCATAGCACCAGACGACGGAGAGGGTCTCCAGACGTCTAGAGTGACAGTCGGACGTCTGGAAACTAAGTCCAGACAGTTCAATGGGCTCTTGGACGTCTGAAGGACCACGCAGATCAAGGTATGACCTGAGAGATCATTTAAGACGTCTGGAAGAAGTTCCAGACGTCTGATTTTGGATAGACTTGTCATTTTTGACCCATTTAGTGTTCGTTCGAAGTCTGTTTTCCGCGTTTTAAGTTTCGTTCTTCTCAAATTTAGTTCCTCTACCTGTTTACAGTAATTGTATATTGTTCTGAGTAGCTCCTTGTATTTGATCCTTGTGTTAGGATCCCGTTCCGTTGTGCCTCTGGGGTTGCGGAGGCACGCGAGCTTGCCGATTTCGCCCCCAGTACTCCTGATTTTGCAGGTAGAGTGGTCCTTTCAATTATTTATCAAAAATTATGCACTTGTGAAATAATTAATAGAGTCTTGGGTATTGCATGAACCCTAGGAATTGAAAACTAGATTGAATGATAGATCCTAGGGTAATGCATGAATCCTAGGACTGGAAAACTAAATTGAATATAGATACATTGCAGTCTTGGAAAAGTATAAAGGAAATGATAACTGAATGTAATTGGTTAACAGCTACCTGATTATGAATGAATAATTATGGTTGGGAACATGGGCTATATAAGCATAAAGCTGAAAAGGTGAAACCTAACTTGGCTGAGTTGAAAGAGCACGAACCCTACGGGGAATTAGGAGTAGAACTACTGGAAAGTGAATGGAATAGAATTGGGAAAGTGAGTTGGCTCTTGAGTACGGAGTACCAAGGAGAGCGACTGTCCCCCTATTTAGTACAAAGCGGAGCTAGCCGTCCCAGGGACCCGGGGTAGGTCTGGCCACTTTGTACCGACTTTTGGCCCTTGTGTACATAGTACCGAGGAGAGCTACTAGTGTAGGGAGAGCACTAGCTACCCCACGGGCCCCGGGGTTCTACTAGCCCTCCTACACCGACTTGTTCGGCCCACTGGGCAAACCGGGGTAGTCAGGCGAGGGTGCACGGACTGTGGAGGGGCAAGACCCCTGTTTGGTTACTGTGGAGGGGCTGGACCCCTGTTACTGAGAGGGCTCTGCCCTATATTGGTTACGTTCTACGCTTTGGGCGCACCCGTTAACGGAAATGACTGACCGCGTGCCAGTGCAGGGTAGCTACCCGTGCGTTTATCGCTCGTGCCGTAGTCACCGTTACGTCTGTCAGCGACCTTGTGGTGGTTGATTGAGGGTAGGACCACCACAGGGGACTCTCCCGGCCAGGAGAGCACCACGTGCTACTTCTACTTTTCGGAAAAGACTGCAATCAAGATCGTTCCCACGAGGAACATTCAAGATCAAGAGAAGAATTTGAGGGAAAATTCGATAACGAGTAAACGGAAAATATAAAGAAAGAGATTAAAAATATAACAGCTACTGTCCACCTTACTGTTTCTTAGCTTTTAGTTGCCACTCTATTAAGCGTTTCGCTGATGTGTCACCTTTGTTACCTTTTCAGGACCAGGTGTTGAGCAGCCAGAGTCGGCGGCTGCAGAGGGCGTTGGGCCTAGTAGAGCCCAGTAGTGTTACTTGTGTAGTCCCCACTGTACTTTTCTTTCTGTTGTAGTGAGTAGTTTCTGTTACCCATGTACTCTTTCATTGTAAGCTTCATGTTTATGTACATGTTTATTTCCTTACTGTTGTGGTGGTGTATACTGTAGTATTTCTTTTCTTTACTGCTGTATCTTGTTACTGCTAGTTATATACATGGTGAATGTGGTTTATTTTACTACTCTTTTGATTACTTTCTCGTTGGACGACTGGGTCTTGGGATCAGTCGAGTCGGTCCGATTCTCGTAGCTCGTAGGGATTCGGGAACCGGGTCGTAACACATTGTGTGTATTAGTCATACATCTGTTCATTTATTTATTTATTTTTTCCCGATTCAGGCTCTCTCTCTCTCACTCATATTGTAATAGTTTCTCTTAATATTAGAATTCTGATATGATTTTAACTTTTGTACTCTCGCAACAAGGTGCGAGCTCAAAACTAGTCGTAATTCAAACATTTATTACAAGTATTCCTTATAATAAAAGTATTAAATTTTGTATTATAAGTGAAAATTGACTTATATTACAACTACACATGTAGTTGCAATACAAGTAATAACTCAGAATTGCTTGTAATACAAACTTGCATTATAAGTATTCTTTATAATTGAAGTACTAAAATTTCTATTACAAGTGAAACTAACTTGTATTACAGCTGTACATATGTTGTAATATGTAAAGTGCCAAACTTGGATCATAGAGTCATGTTAGACTTAAGCATGTTAAGATAAATCTATCGATGCTTTTCATGTGCAAATTGAAATCTGCACGAATTTAAAAACCCGTAATCGAATCGACAACCCACGTGTTTTTTGTTTTGTGATCTAGACCTCGGATCAACGATCGAAAGTATTGTTAGCTTCCTAGTGTCACAAGGAGTGGCATGTTTCGTGTGGCAATTGGATCTTGGATGCGTGAAATACATGTGAACCATGAACAAATTGATGTGCGACCCACTTTGGAAACTGTACTATGCAAATAACTTTCATTTTAAAATCAATAAATTTTATTGGATTTTTTGTCTTATAACAATTCCGAAGGTAACTCCGCCTATGTTGAGGTTCGTGTTTCTTTTCATTGCCGGTCCCAAGCCCGGGTAAAGGAGGAGGGTTGCGTTAGGTAGTCGACAGCCAGCATAAAATTTGTCGGATCTTTAAACATGGACTCTAGCAAAGACTCTAATTTCGTTGGGGCGTTCCCTACTTGCGACGCGCTGCATCGACGCCCGGGTGTAGTGATAAATGAGCAAGGGTTCTCGCATGAGGAACGCATGCGAGTAAAGAAGTTAGTTCCGCTACATCGCCGCCCAGATGTAGTCCAAAATGAGCAAGGGTTCTTGCATGAGGAATGAATGCGAGTAAAGAAGTTAGTTCCGCTACATCGCCGCCCGGATGTAGTACAAAATGAGCAAGGGTTCTCGCATGAGGAACGCATGCGAGTAAAGAAGCTAGTTCCACCACTTCGTCATCGAAGTGTGTCACAAAGAATGCTGAGATTCGGTAGTTGGAATATTGGTACCTTGCCCAGCAAGCTCATGGAGATTGTGGATACAATGGTAAGGAGAATGATTCAAATTATTTACCTTCAAGAGACTAAGTGGGTTGGTGAAAAAGCAAAGGAAATCGAGAGAACAGGTTTCAAACTTTGGTATTCAGGAAGGGACAAAGGTAGAAACGGCGTGGGTATTATAATTCATAAGGATTTGAAGGAGAGCGTGGTTGATGTTAAGAGATTGGGTGATCGAATTATTTTGATAAAATTAATCTTAGAAGAAGAGATCTTGAATGTCATTTTAGTTTATGCACCTTAAGTTGGTCTAGAGGAAAGAATAAAGAACAAATTTTGGGGAGAGCTTGATATGGTAATTCAAGGAATCCCACAGACAGAAATGATTTGCTTGGGTGGAGATTTAAATGGGCATGTGGGAAAAGATGCTTTAGAGTATGCAGGAGTGCATGGAAATCATGGTTTTGGTGTTAGGAATGAAGAAGGGAAGACGTTCCTTGATTTTGCTATGGCTTATGATCTTTTCATAGCAAATACTTTCTTCAAAAAATGGGAAGAGCATTTGATTACCTATAAAAGTGGCTTAACAAGAATGCAGATCGATTACTTTGCTTTGAGAAGAAGGGATCGTTTATCTTGTAAGGATTGCAAGATTATTCCAGGGGAGAGTTTAACTGCTCAACATCGTCTTTTGGTGTTGGATGTTCATTTAAAGAAGGCAAAGAAGAAAAAATTAGTGTCTAAGAATTTGAGAATTAAATGGTGGAATCTTAAGAAAAAGCAAGTGAGATTTAAAGAGAAGATGATGCAACAAAAGGCTTGGGATCTTGATGGTAGTGCTGATGAAATGTGGTTAAATATGGCAAACTGTATTAGAAAGGTGGCAAAGGAGGTGTTAGGTGTGTCTAAAGGAGGTGTTCCAGGACAAAAGGAGGCTTGGTGGTGGAGTGAGGAAGTGCAGGAGAAGCTTAAAATTAAAAGAGCCTGTTTTAAAGCCTTATATCGAGATAAGACCGATGAAAATATGGAAAACTACAAAAGAGCAAAGAAAGAAGCAAAGAAAATTGTTAGTGAAGCAAAAGCAAAAGCTTGGGAGCATTTTTATAAGAAACTTGATTCTAAAGAAGGTGAAAATGATATTTTCAAGTTAGCTAAAGTAAGAGAGTGGAAAGCAAAAGACCTTATGCATGTAAGATGCATCAAGGATGAAGAAGGAAGGGTGCTTATAGCTAGTGAGGATATAAAGACAAGATGGAAAAGATATTTTCATAAGCTATTTAATGGAAAACAAAAGAATGATATCATCTTAGGGAAGTTAGTTAACTCAGAAGAGTATGTGAATCGATCATGTTATCGAAGGATACAAAAGAAAGAAGTAGAGGAGGCTCTGAAGATGATAAAATGTGGGAGGGTTGTTGGGCCTGATGATATTCCTATAGACGTCTGGAGAATGACGGGAGAACGGGGTATAACTTGGCTCACAAATTTATTTAATACTGTGTGGAGAGGCAAGAAGATGTCAGAGGAATGGAGGAAAAGTTTTGTGGTACCTTTATACAAGAACAAGGGTGATATACAAGATTGTTCCAACTATAGAGGTATTAAGTTGATGAGTCATACGATGAAACTTTGGGAAAGAATAATTGAAAGGAGGGCGAGGCAAGTCTCTATGGTAACTGAAAATCAACTTGGCTTTATACCAGGCAGGTTTACTATTGAGGCAATACACCTCTTGAGACGTATGATGGAGACATACAAAGTGAAGAAAAAAGATTTATATATGATTTTTATTGATTTGTAGAAGGCCTATGATTCTGTCCCAAGAGATATCTTGTGGAGAATTTTGGAGAAGAGACAAGTGCCAATTATATATATCAACCTCATAAAGGATATGTACTATGGAGCTGCAGCTTGTGTAAAGACTAAGGATGATTTGACAGACTACTTTGATGTCACCGTTGGTCTGCATCAAGGTTCAACTTTAAGCCCTTATCTTTTTGCCTTGGTTGTGGATGAGTTGACGAAGCATATCCAAGTTAAGGTGCCTTGGTGTATGCTTTTTGCTGATGACATTGTGTTGGTTGATGAGACAGGAGATGGAGTGAACAGAAAACTTGAGCTTTGGAGAGGAGCCTTGGAAGATAAAGGATTACGCATAAGTAGGACGAAGACTGAGTATATGGAATGTAAGTTTAGTAGTAGAGGGAACAACGAAGGGATTGATGTAAAAATTGGAGAAGAGTGCATTCCAATGAAAGATATTTTTAAGTACTTGGGATCCATTTTCCAACATGATGGTGGAATTGATGGAGATGTTACACATAGAATTAATATAGGGTGGTTGAAATGGAGGGGTGCTTCTGGTGTTCTCTGTGATAAGAGAGTTCCTTTAAAAGTCAAAGGAAAATACTATCGAGCTGTGGTAAGTCCAGCCATGTTGTACGGTTCTGAATGCTGGGTTATAAACTATAGGCATGTACAGAAGATGTTTGTGGCAGAAATGAAGATGTTAAGATGGATGTGTGGTCATACAAGAAAGGACCGTATTTCAAATGAATTTATTAGAAATAGGGTTAGGGTGGCACCGATAGAGGATAAAATGAGAGAGGCTCGTCTAAGATGGTTTGGACATTTACAATGAAGGCCACTAGATCTCCAGTTAGGAGATGTGAGAAGTTGGAGGCTGAACCCGCTAAGAGGGGGCGAGGAAGACCAAACAAGTGTTGGAAGGAAACTATTAAGTATGACATCAATTACTTTAATTTAAGTCCTAAAATAGCTGAAAATCGAACTGTGTGGAGGCAAAGAATCCATATAACCGACCCCACTTAGTGTGGAAAAAGGCTTGGTTGTTGTTATTGTTGTAACAATTCCGATGGTACGTATTTCCTGAGAATAAGACTTTGTTTGACATAGTTTGGGGAATACTCAGTTACGGAAAAAAAGACGGAAATAGAAGCCTATTCAATCAATTCTTTCCTAAACCCAATCTAATTTTTTTCCCCTTATTTTCCTTCCAGACCTCCTTTTGCCTTTCCAGTCCACGTTGTCTCCCCCACCCTATAAATAACTCCCATTCTTTCTCCTTGCAACCACCGCTGCCGCCACAACTCCCATTCCCGTGAAAGAGAGAGGGAGAGGAAGGGAGCGAGAGCGAGAGGGAAGGGGGGCACGAGAGCGATTGACCTCAGCGTCGACGTCGGAGGTCATGTCCGTTTTCATGTCCGTTTTCATGTCCGTTTCTTTTTGTTCTTTCTTTCCTTCTCCCGTGAATGCATGAAGAGAGAAAATTGGAGGGAGTGGGGAACAAGGGAGGAAGGGGAACAGTTGAGTGAGTTTGAGGGAGGTCGAGGTGGGCTGTCGGAGGTGCTGCGACATGGGTTCTCCTCCAGCGGGTACAGTATGTAAGAAGTAAACAAAGAAGGGAGAGGAGAAGATGACGGTGACAAGGAAGGATGTAGAGGGAGAGAGGGAGAGGAGACTGCAATTGGCAGGACGACGAGCGATGGCGGACGACGCTCCTTGTGAGCGCATGCATGGGTGCACGCAGGGAGGGAAAGAGAGAGAAAAGGAGAGGAGGAGGCTGGCACGGAGGAGCTCCCCATGGTCAACGAATAGCCGGCGGGTGACCAGAGGCGGGACAGTACGAGGAGGTCGTCGCTGTGGGAAGCCGGCCGACTACATCGTGCGCACATGGGTTCGATAAAGAGAAACGAAGGAGAAGAGGAACGGAGGAAAACGAAGGGCCGATGGAAGGGATACAAAAATTGTATCTCGAAAATAATAACTTCTAAATATTGCACTTTGGTTCCTATGAAAGGGAGTTAAGTTATTTAACATATGACGGATAGATTTGTTTTGTATAGATTGAGGGCATCTTAGGTCAGAATTTGACAATTCAGGACTCAATCTTAGGATTCTCAAGTGTTTTGGATGCATCGGTATAGATGGATTGGATGGATTTTGCTCTAAATGTTGAGGCACTGATTAAGGAGACATGTGTGGTGTTGGGAGTTTTTGCAGTAGCCGTGACTCAAGGGTGACGTTAGGTAGAGTAATCTCCCTTTTTTCTCATGTAGTTTGTCTATATTACTATTTTTCTTCGCATATTCATCATTTAGGGTTCATTCTTATCTCTTACTAAGATCGAAACCTGTCTTTGTGTTTCTTACTATTTTGGATATTTGAATATTAAATATTAATATTGTAAATCAAGTTGGTGACTTGAAATTTGAATAGTTAAATCAATATAATTAAACGTTAGATTAATTACAATTTACTAGAAGATTCTCATGATTTAATGAATTGTAAAGTACTTATGTATATTGAATGTGACCCTATCATTGCATGAGTGATATGAACTCTGTTTTTGTAAAACTGACATCATTGTGATTGTTAAATAATAACCTAATTGGGCCTATAGTCAGAAATTAGAAACTAAGTAGTTTAACAATTAATTTTGAATTGATGTGATTTTAGCTCTTTCATAACTTGAATCGATGATTTTAAATGATGAGAGTTATGGATTAATTAAGAGATGTTATTAACTAAGTTATCTGAAAATAAGTTATTAAGATGAGAGCTATGGATTAATTAAGAGATGTTATTAACTAAGTTATCTGAAAATAAGTTATTAAATTGATAATGACAGATTGGTCAGAAATAAATTGGATAAGCGATTTAGCCCTACTCGTCGGGACTTTGGTTGTATCTTTGGTCTTTTAGATCAACTTTGGGCAGGTTTAAGGAGTTGCTGGCCTTCCTATGACTCTTTGTTAGGCTTAGTGGCCAACTAAGATAGTAGGATGCATGGCTTGAGGATTGTAGTTGGCTTTCTTTACTCAGCTAGTGGGTGGGTCATTGGCTATCTATGGTTCAATGTGTTTAGCTAGCACATGTTTGCACCATATGATGTAACCACCACCCCTTTCTGCAATGACCTTAGGGCGACGAAGCGTGGTGACTTGATGGGTATAAGCCGTCTTTTCAGCCAAGAGGGTAACTTATACTGGTCTTGCGCCTTAGGACATTACACGAAATTGCCTCATGCCTTGAGGTGTTGATTAACAGGTTTTGACCGTAACAAGTTGGGTGTAACTTATAAAACAAACAAAATAATGTGAACATTTATAAAAGAATTAATTTATGAGATAGTACCCTTTCTTTTTCTCTCTGTTATTGTTTTGTACTTGATTGTTGTTTCTGTACTCTACTCAGCTTTTGATGACGTACTCTTTGGGTTCCGTACTCAGGTATTGCTGAGCAATAAGGGGTTGAGCTGTGGTTGGTCCTAATATTTGAAGGGCCTAGTGTGGTACTAGGAGATGACCTATGCTTACAGTAGTTTTAGCAGTGCAGATTTTCCTTCAGTTTTCTAGTGATTGTACCTTGTTACTCCATTACTCCTTCCCTTTTCTGCTTTCTATTAATGTTAGCATTATTTATTTAATGCATTATGAATTTCTGTTTCGCTATTGTTGTTGTTTTACGATTATGTGATGGGTGACTACGATCCTGTTGAGTGCTATTCTGTATTCGATAGCTTGGGTCTCATCGGGTTTACTTAGTTGGTGTGACCTAGGTTGTCACATAATACAAGTAACAACTCAAAATTACTTGCAATACAAACTTTATTAGAAGTATTATTTGTAATATAAGTGCAAAATTTGTATTACGAGTGAAAACTAACTTATATTACAACTACAGGTGTAGTTATAATACAAGTGATAACTCAGAGCTATTTGTAATGCAAACTTATATTACAAGTATTCTTCGTAATAAAATGTGAAAACTTGTATTACATGATGATTAAGCATTAATGCAAAATGGTTACTTTCAAATCATAATGCAATAAATGATTAATTATATTCCAAATATAGTATATAAATAGACTAGCAACGCAAATTGACATTTATGTGAAAGATACCTTCAAGAAATAATGTAATAATTAATTGAACAAATTCCAAATACGAAGGGTGATTTTCTAAACTACCATTTAACTTGTGTGGTGATTTCTATCAATGGAGAACACCATCAAAAGAAGACAATTGTGGACACCATTTAGATCTTTAGAGCACAGTTAGAATATACTTTTCCTATATATATATATATAAGTGTGCATCCAAAAATACAAAAAAAAAAGAGTGAGGTTTAGAATAAGAGCCATAGAATCGAGGTTGGAATTTCTTATTCATTTTAGCCTGGACTCGTATTTGGTTTTCTGATTGTTTTTCGATTTTGGTTTTGCTCAAGAACTAACAAAAAATAGGCATGGGAGTGTGATATATCTCTATTTGATTACTTAATTCATGTCTAATTAATGCTGGTTTAGGGGTAATTTAGGTCTAATTACATTAGAATATGTTAGTTTAGTCACATTGCATCATTCTATAAATATTACATTTTTAGGGGTTGTTATGAGCAGGGCATCAGACGTAGTTTAAGATGTCTGGGAAGTGGCCCAGACGTCTGGAACCCTTCCCAGACATCTGGTATTAAATCTTTTCGGCGTACGGGTTCACGTCTGCGCACCTGCGCGTGCAGACTGAACCCGCCGCCTTCGTTCTTCTCTTTCTCTCCCTGCAGGCGCCGTTTTTCCTCCTCTCTCCCCACGGCCGCCTTATAAAAATGCTTCCCCTCTCCCTCACCCTCACTCCACCGCCTTCTTCTTCTTCTTCTCCCTGTCTGCGAGAGAGCACGCGGGCGAGAGCGGCCGCAGCGACTGCTGCGGGTGTGTGGGGGAGGAGGAGCCATTGCGAGGGGAAGAAGGAGCTCGACCGTGAGGGTGCGAGCTTGCCGGGGCAGCTAGAGCCGACCGGTGGGAGAGCAGCAAGCGTGGGGTGCTGCGGAGGAGCTGCTGCAACTCAGGCAACAGGCGGACGCGGCGCGGCATGGCCGTGCGCTGCGGGCGGAGAGCGAGAAGGGTTCTAATTATGGGAAAATTTCCCAGAATCAGACGTCTGGACTTACGTCCATACGACGCATAAGACGTCTGGAGGAAGGACCAGACGTCTGACAGGTACAATAATTGTTATCTTCTCCTTCTTTCGCGTGTACGGCCATGCAGCCGTTCGTCGAGTTCTTCTGCACCCCTTCGTGATGAGAGCGAGTGTGTGCGTGTGCAGGATTTTTTTCGGGAGGGTGCTAGGGCTCACCATCCCACACCGATCAGACGTCTGGATACGGTACCAGACGACGGAGAGGACCTCCAAACGTCTGAGGTGACAATCGGATGTCGGGAAACTAAGTCCAGACTGTCAGCCAGCTTATGGACTTCTGAAGGACTGTGCAGACCGAGGTATGGCATGATCGACCTTTTAAGACGTATGGAAGAAGTTCCAGACGTCTGATTTTGGGCAGACTAGTCATTTTTGACCCGTTTGGGGTCCGTTCGGAGTCCGTTTTCCGGGTTTCAAGTTTCATTCTTCCCAGATTTATTTCCTCTACCTGTTTACAGTAATTGTATGCTGTTCTGAGTAGCTCCTTGTCTTTGATCCTTGTATTAGGATCCCGTTCCGTTGTGGCTTTGGGGGTTGCGGAGGCGAGCGGGATTGCCAACCACGCCCCTAGTACTTCCGATTTTGCGGGTAGAGTGGCCTTTTAATTTAATTATAAAAAATTATACATTTATGAAATAATTAATAGAGTCTAGGGCATTGCATGAACCCTAGGGCTGAAGAATTAGATTGAATGATAGATCCTAGGATATTGCATGAATCCTAAGACTAGAAAACTAGATTGAATGATAGATCCTAGGGTATGACATGAATCCTAGGACTGGAAAACTAGTTGAATATATACATTGCAGTCTTGTAAAAGTGGAAAGGAAATGATAACTGCCTGTAAATTGGTTAACAGCTGCCTGTTATGAATGGATAATTATAGTTGAGAACATGAATTGTATGGATATAAAGCTGGAATGGTGAAACCTAAATTGGCTGAGTTAAAAGAGCATGAACCCTACGGGGAATTAGGAGTAGAACTCCTGGAAAGTGAATGGAATAGAATTGGGGAAGTGAGCTGGCCCTTGAGTATGGAGTACCAAGGAGAGCAACTGTCCCCCTGTTTAGTGCAGAGCGGAGCTAGTCGCCCTAGGGACCCGGGGTTAGGTCTGGCCACTTTGTGCCGACTTTTGGCCCTCGTGTACACAGTACCAAGGAGAGCTACTAGTGTAGGGAGAGCACTAGCTACCCCACGGGCCCCGGGGTTCTGCTAGCCCTCCTACACCGACTTGTTAGGCCCACTGGGCAAACCAGCATAGTCAGGCGAGGGTGCGCGGACTGTGGAGGGGCAAGACCCCTGTTTGGTTACTGTGGAGGGGCTAGACCCCTGTTACTAAGAGGGCTCTGCCCTATACTGGTTCCGTGCTGTGCTTTGGGCACACCTGTTAACGGAAACAACCGACCACATGCCAGTGCAGGGTAGCTACCCGTGCGCTTATCGCGCGTGCCGTAGTCACCATTACGTCTGTCAGAGACCTTAGGGTGGTTGACTGAGGGTAGGACCACCACGGGGGACTCTCCCGGCTAGGAGAGCACCACGTGTTACTTCTACTTTTCGGAAAAGACTGCAATCAAGATCGTTCCCACGAGGAACATTCAAGATCAAGAGAAGGATCTGAGAAATAAGTCAATAGTGAGTAAATGGGAAAATATAAAGAAAGAAAGTAAGAATATAACAGCTACTGTCCACTCTACTGCATCTCTTAGCTTTTGGTTGCCACTCTACTCAGCGTTTCGCTGACGTGTCACCTTTGTTACTTTTCTGGACCAGGCGTTGAGCAGCCAAAGTCGGCGGCTGCAGAGGGCACTGGGCCTAGTAGAGCCTAGTAGTGTTACTAGTAGTACCCACTGTACTTTTCTTTCCATTATAATGAGTAGTTTCTGTTACCCCCTGTACTCTCTTTATTGTAAGCTTCATGTTTATGTATATGTTTATTTCTCTACTGTTGTGGTGGTGCATACTATAGTATTTATTTTCTCTACTGCTGTATTTTGTTACTGCTAGTTATATACATGTTGAATGTGGTTCATTTTACTGCTCTTTTGGTTACTTTCTCATTGGACGACTGGGTCTTGGGATCAGTCGAGTCGGTCCGATTCTCGTGTCTTGTAGGGATTCGGGAATCATGTCGTTACAGGGGTTTTTGTGCAATATTCCTATTAGCTATATCTGGTATCTTGATGTTTTTGTTTATATCTATGTAGGTACTAGGTATGGATTGAAATGGAGTCCCTCTCCAAGGCCAAATCAATTTAGATCACCTATCCTATTTAGGCTAACTTAATTCCATAAACCCTAACTTAATTAATCCTACACCTAGCCTAATAGGAAACCCAATTTCCACACCTAAAATTGGCCCATGCAAGTTTAGAATATGATGAATACAAGAATAATTGACCATTTCATTCTTAATTTATGTTAGTTGGGTAGCAATTATTGCATAATTGTATTAGAATTAGGGTATTTTTGGCGTTAGTGCATTTTAGGGTTGTTCATTGATATCTCGCCATTTAATTACTTAATTCATGAATAACTAAGGCTAATTTAAGGGTAATTTAGGTCTAATTGCATTAGAGTTTCTTAGTTTAGTTATATTACATTATTTTATAAATATTATGTTTTGAAGGGTTTTTGTGCGATATTTCTGTTAGCTATATTTGGTACCTCGTTGTGTTTGTTTATATCTAAGCAGGTACCAAGTTTGGATCTAAATGGAGTCCCTCTTTAAGGCCAAATAAATTTAAGCTCACATGTCCTATTTTATTTTGGTTAACCAAATTCCATAAACCCTAACTTAATTAATCCTACACCTAGGCTATTAGGAAACCCAATTTCCACACCTAAAATTAGCCCATGCAAGTTTAGAATATGATGAATACAAGAATAATTGACTATTTCATGCTTAATTTATGTTAGTTGGGTAGCAATTATTGCATAATTGTATTAGAAGTAGGGCATTTTTGGCATTAGTGCATTTTAGGGTTGTTCATTGATATCTCTCCATTTAATTACTTAATTCATGAATAACTAATGCTAGTTCAAGGGTAATTTGGGTCTAATTGCATTAGAGTATGTTAGTTTAGTTATATTGCATCATTCTATAAAAATTACATTTTTAGGGGTTTTTGTGCGATATTTCTGTTAGCTATATCTAGTACCTTGCTGTGTTTGTTTATATCTAAGCAGGTACCAGGTCTGGATCTAAATGGAGTCCCTCTTCAAGGTCAAATCAATTTGAGCTCACACGTCCTATTTTATTTAGGTTAACCTAATTCCCTAAACCCTAACATAATTAATCCTTCACCTAGCCTATTAGGAAACCCAATTTCCACAGCTTAAAAAGCCTAGCTACATGAACCTAATTAGCACATACTTGGGCTGGCTAGAACACCTTAATTACCTACCTCATTGAACGACCAACCTAGCTCAACCCTAATTAATTGAACCACCAATCCCATAACTTAAATCAACTCACCCAATATTCAAGATTGGCCTGCCATATTACCCACATTGCCTACATTATTTGGTGTTACGACCCGATTCCCAGATCCTGACAGGACCCGAGATGCCCTCGCCTCGACTAATCCCAAGACCTAGTCGTCCAACGAGAAATGATCAAAAGCAGGAATAATACCACATCCACACATGCATTATAATTAAGCAGAAGGAAAAACGAAACAGTAAAGGAAAGTAGAGCATCTGTCTCAAAATAGTACATGCCACCACAACAACAACAGTGGAAAGAAAATAGAAAGTAATAGGAATAGTAAAATAGATGTCTATTACTCACTACAACAGCAGAAAAATGAAAGAGCTGGAAAGAAACAATTACGGCTGGGCTCGGCTGGGCCCAGCACCCTCTGCAGCCAGAAACTCGGGCTGCTCAACTTCTCGTCATGAACAGGGTTACGAAAAGACAAAGTCAGCGAACACTGAGTAGAGTGATGTTTACATTATTTATGTCCAAGTAAAGTAAAACAAGTAACTAGGTTTATTCTCATTTCTATTTATCTCATCTATGCATTTCTGGTTCATTTATTTCACAAAGGATCCAAGTATTTCTTGATCATGCTTGTTCTTTGTGGGAACGATCTTGATTGCAATCTTTTCCGTGGAGTAGAAGGTACATGTGGTGCTCTTCTGGCTGGGAGAGTCCCCCGCGGTAGTCCTACACCCAGTCAACCACCCTAGGGTCACTGTCGCGATGTAGTGGTGACTACGGCATGCCTGATAAGCGCACGAGTAGCTATCCCGCACTGACATGCGGTCAGTTGTTTCCGCTAGCGGGTACGCCTAAAGTACAGCACGGAACAGTACATGGCTTTGCCCTCTTAGAATAGCGGTCTCGCCCCTTAGAACCAAACAGGGGTCTCGCCTCTCCACAATTCGCGTACCCTCGTCCGACTACCCCAGTTTGCCCAGCGGACCTAACAAAGTCAGTGTAGGGTGGTTAGCTTAAGCCCAGGCCCTGTGGGTGGCTAGCTCCCTCCCTACACTAGTAGCTCACCTTGGTACCACATATGCGAGGGCCAATAGGAGTCGGTGTAGAGTGACCACTCCTACCCCGGGTCTCAACCCAAGGGGTGGCTGCCTCCCCCTCTGCACTAAAAGGGATAGTTGCTCTCCTTGGTACCGTGTACACAAGGGCCAGCTCACTTCCCGTCTACATACCAGATTTCCTTTCATACATAGGAGTTCTACTCTTAATTCCCCATAAGGGTCATGCTCATATTCGTTCCATTTATCAGTATTCAGATCACATGGTGCATAACTCGTTCCTCATCCAGATACGGGTAGCTCATGTTTTCACAATTCAATTCTCAATCATATATATGCAACTTATGGTTTCATAGTTCAATTCTCATTCACATATAGGCAACTCGTATTTTAACCTGACTCTCAAGTAAACAAAGTAGTTCAACCATTCGCATTTGTTTCTACCCTAGGGTTCATTTCTCATCTTAGGGTTTATTCAAGCATTCTAAACATGCTCTTTCATTGTGTAAATCTTAATGTTATAGTAAACTGCTCTATCGGGTATCACGGGAGGAATGGGAGTTGCACCGTAGATCGCATCGTCTCTGCGGGTCCCAAACACGCCACCGGTTGGTAACCTGTACCAGCGACTAATTTACATCAAAAGAGCTCAAAATAGTAGGTATTCAACACTAACATGTAGAGAAACTCGAGTAGAAAACAGCGGTACTTCGTTTACGGAAATCCTATTCCGTTTGGGCCCTGAACAGGCAAAAAACACTGTTACTGTCCAAAATCTAGTCCCAGACGTCTTAAAAGATGTCAGATCTTACCTCGTGTTTCTTGCGGCATCCTCAGACATCCAGATCCCTCTGCGACCGTCTAGGGGCAGCTCCAGACATCAGACAAAGCCTCCGGTCATCTAGAAGTACCTTCGGACATCTGGCGACGTGATCAAACGTCCAAAAGTGCTTGGAAAAGCGCACAACGTGCCTTTCCAACGCCCTTCACCTACGTATGAAAGCCGCTGACACATTCTTAGCCCAACATTTCTTGTGCTACGATCTGCATGGCGGAAAGTAGCACTGGAAACATGTACCTCGTGCGATATTATGCTTTCAGACGTCCAGCTTCAGCTTCAGATGTCCTGATGCCCCTCCAGACGTCTGGTCGATGCTCCAGATGTCTGATACTGGAACTTTTCCAGTACTAGAACCTCCTCCATGACGCTACTCTCCTCGCAGCGCCACCCACAGTGCACCGCAGCAGCTTTAGCAGCTGCAGAGGGCTGGGAGGCCACCTCCCCGAGCCCCTCCTCCTCATCCGCATGCCCGCCACCATCCGTGCGAGCTCCGCCGAGCTCCCTCTGAGCTTCGTCGAGCTCCCTTTGAGCTCCACCGATCTTCCGTCGAAGCTTCCCCGAGCTTCCACCGAAGCTCCTTCGAGCTTCGTGCGAGGCTCTCCGACTCCACACGAGCTCCCCGAAGGTCCACAAACCTTGGTCCTCCTCTCTCACATTCTTCCTCTCTCTCCTCTTCGTTTTCTCTCGTTCACCCTCTCTCTCTCGCTCTCCCTTACCAATCCTTGCTCGGCCTTGCTCCTCCTTACCGCGACTGCATGGGGGTGTCTGGACAGGGAGGTAGCGGTGGCTGGTGGTGAGGGGTGAGGGTGGTAAGGAGAGGGGGGTTTAAATAGGGTCAAGTGTTAGGGTTTCAGGTGAGAGGCGATAGGAGAGAGAGAATGTCCACGTGCCATGCACGCACGGAGGGAAAATAAGTTTCGATTTTTCCTACTTTCAGACATCCGGGCTTGTGTCCAGACGTCTGGACAGACGTCTGACTGAAACTCCAGACGTCTTATCCGACTAAAAAGGCAACGGGTCATTTCATCATTACAAACTTAAAGGAAGTTTTGTCTTCGAAACTTGAGCTAGCTAGGGTGCAGAAAAAGGAATGTAAAAACGCATAACAAACTTAAAGATGCTCAAAGTAGGTCCGAAGATACGTACCCTCAAAATGCTCCGTGTATCGCTCTCGCATTGCCGCCTTAGGCTTCCAAGTCGCCTCTTCGTACCGCTGGCTTCTCCATAGAACCTTCACCAGTGGTACCTGCTTCCATCTCAGACTCCTGACAGCTCTGTCTAGTATCTGTACCGGCCTCTCGGGCTAGGTCAGGTCATCCCCCACCTCGATGCTCTCATGGCTTAGAACGTGGTTGGGATCGGCGACGTACTTCCTGAGGTTGGACACGTGGAACACGTCGTGTACTCCAGAAAGCTGGGAGGAAGGGCAAGCCTGTAAGCACCGAGTGCTACCTGCTCCAGGACCTTAAAGGGCCCCACAAACCTAGACGCAAGCTTCCCCGTCACCCCAAAACACTGCAAGCCCTTCATGGGCGAAACACGGAGGAAGACGTGATCCCCAATTTCGAACTGCACCTTTCTGCGCTTCCGATCAGCATAGCTCTTCTGCCTGCTCCTGATAGTGCAGAGTCATCTGTGAATCTGCTCTATCACCTCCCGACTCTGCCGGATCAGCCTGGAACCAACCTCCTACTTGGTCCCCACCTCGACCCAACTCAAGAGTGAAGTACACCTCTATCCGTATAGGGCCTCGTAAGGTGCCATGCCGATGCTCAAGTGGTAACTATTGTTGTATGCAAACTCTGCCAAGGGTAAATGCTCCTCCCAGGAGCCTCTCCAATCTAGTACATAGGCACACAGAAGGTCCTCAAGTGTCTGTATCGTGCGCTCTGACTGCCCGTTGGTATGGGGGTGGTAGGCTGTACTGAACCTCAGACGCATCCCTAAGGCCTGTTGAAACTCTACCCAGAACTGAGAAGTGAAACGAGTCTCTTTGTCGGATACGATCTCATGAGGAAATCCGTGCTGGAGCACCACATCTCTGATGTATCGCTCTGCTAGTTGTGCCAGCCCAATGGTGACTCGGATCGGTAGAAACCGTGCCATCTTCGTCAACCCGTCTACGATCACCTAAACTGTGCCGTGTCCTCGCTGGGTAACTGGTAGACCCACCACCAAGTTCATGGTGATGCTCTCCCACTTCCACTCTGGCACAGGAAGTGGCTGCAATGGCCCTGCAGGCCTCTGGTGCTCGACCTTCACCTGCTGGCATATCAAACACTGCTGAACAAACTCACCAACATCTCGCTTCATCCCTTTCCACCAGAAGTCGTGTCATAAATCGTTGTATATCTTTGTGTTCTCGGGATGTATGGTAAACCTGGATGCGTGCGCCTCAGTTAGAAGCTCTCTCAACATCTCCTCGTCCCTATGAATGCATAAGCGTCCCCTCATGTGCAGTATCTCGTCTGAGAAGGAAAAGTCTCCTGGGTCCCCTGTCAACACCCTGTCTCATAGTGTCTGTAAGTACGGATCGGCCATCTGCCCTGCGATGATGCGGTCTATTAGCTCTGGTCGTGTTTGCCGTGTCATTGTCACTGCCCCATAGTACCCCCATGACTCCCGGGGTCGCCAACTGCCCACCTCCTCCATGAGTCTCCAACTCTGTGCCTGTAAGCTGGCCAAGTGGGCAAGTGCCTTCCCGCTTAAGGCGTTGGCCACCACATTGGCCTTGGGTGGTAGGAGATGCTGCAGTCGTAGTCCTTCAGGAGCTCTAACCAATGTCTCTATCTCATGTTGAGCTCCTTCTGGTCAAATAAGTACCTGGGGCTCTTATGATCTGTGAAGATCTCGAAAGTCTCACAGTAAAGGTAGTGCCTCCGTTACTTCAGCGTGAAGACAACTGTTGCCAGCTCTAAGTCATGGGTAAGGTAGCTATGCTCATGGGGCTTTAGTTGCCGCGATGCGTAAGTGACAACGTGACCCCACTGCATGAGTACATCCCCTAACCCCTGCAATGAAGCATCGGTATAAACCACGAAACCGCCACTATTGTCTGGGATGGTAAGTACAGGAGCTGAAGTCAGTCTCTCCTTCAACTTCTGGAAACACGCCTCGCACTCGTTGGTCCAGGCGAAGGGCACATCCTTCTGGATTAGCTGAGTCATAGGACACGCAATATGAGGCAATCCTTTGATAAACCATCGGCAATAACTTGCCAGTCCCAAAAAGCTACGTATCTCTCACTGTGCGTGGCCTCTCCCACCTGAGTATGGCCTCTACCTTCGCTGGGTCCACAGCCAATCCATCTCCTGAAATCACGTGGCCCAAGAAAGTCACCTGTCTCAACCAAAACTCACACTTGCTATTGATGAATCCATGTTAATGGACTATTGTTACCCTAAGTACTTAATTCTAACATAGTATGTTTATTAATAATTACATTAGGTCATTAAATAAGTACATGCATCATTACTTGAGTTTTTATCTATTTTATTACATTCTATAATTTAGTATGTAATTATTTTATATTTTATTGTTGTAGGAATAAATTGCAAGAGATGAGGGGGGTGAATTAAATTCTCCCCTCCCCAACAGTCGTTGGCCTCAACAGCTCCTCAACAGCCGCCGGCCAAAACTAGTAAAGGGATTTGAAAATCATTTGAGAGGCGGAGAGAGGAGATAAAAGAGGGACTTGCACAGGAGAGTAGCGCAGCTGGGGGTCTTCTTCTTCTCCCCCTGGGGGGACCCAACGGTGAAGGGAGCGTGCACTATGGGAAGGCTGCGCCGCACCCATCCCAGCGCTACTGCCAGGCGGCTGCAGGCACTGCACCCTTCGCACTTCGCGTGCCCACACCGCACCTTTCTAGCCTCACCACCCTCGCGTGCCCGCGCCATCGCCTTCCATCGCCAGCGCCCGCAGGCGCCCTTCAAGCCTGCGTCCAACCAATGCCCGCAAGCGCTCACACCTCTAGGCAAACGCCCGCAGGAGCAACCCCCTCCAGCGCCTTTGCGCACCCACACATCGCCTTCCACCTCCAGCACCTTGCGCGCCCTCTGCAGGTGCTGTAGGCTAACCTTCCTTCACTGCAAGCATTGCACCGCACCCCCACAGGCGCACCCCCTCCAGCGCCACCTCTGCTGCACCATGCCATACCAAGCGCCCTCCACCGCTACTGCCAAGCATCCTGCAGGCGTTGCACCCGCGACCAACTCCTGCAAGCGCTGTGCCCAGCCACCCTCGCCATCGCCTGCAGGCACCCCTGTGCTGCATCGCAGCCACCCATAGGTGACCATAGGTCCACAGTCGTGCCCTGCAGGCACTGCAAAGGACCACTCCAGTGCCACCACCAGCACCCTTGTGGGCGCACACCCATTGAGTAGCCACGCGGGTTGTAGCAGCACTGCTCCTCTTCTCCAAGTGTAGCCTCCTCCTAAAAACAGGTCGGCGGCCCTTCTCCTTTGCCCGACCGCCGCCGGCCACCTCTGGCTGCCGCATCACCACCGTTGCGTAGCCCTCGTCGAGGCGCACCTCCCCGTCGACTCTCACCGCCAACCGTGCACGGCCGGCCACGTGAGGAAGAGAGAGGAGAAATCCTCTATTTTCCTCTCAATTAATAATTACATTCAATGCCATTACCAATTATATATTCATATTTTATTCAGGCCACATTGCATTGATGCACTCATACTTTCCTGAAGTTATTTCACTTGTGTTATGTGCATGATTTAACTTTGAATTTCAAATCAGATTTGCATGCAAGTTGAATTTATATGATATGCCATTACACATGCATCATATGCATATTTTTGGAGCTTAATTCCTGACGTAAAAATTACATAAATATCCCTAAACTTTTAAGGAAACTTACAAGCTCTGTTTAAATTAGCATATTCCTCGCATTAAAGTCGTGAAAGTGTCTGCGAACATTATATTTCTCTTCTTGTGAATTTATTGGTCTATTCCTCCCTATGGATACGACATCTTTACTGTGGTTAAAATTGATATTTAGTTTTGATTGAGAGATTTCCACCACATTAATTACAACGACATATCCACATTAAGAAAGCGAAACTCTCTTCGTCAAAATGGCACCGTTGCCGAGGAGGCAACAGATGCAATAGATTCACGTTATTATTTTTTGAATATTCTGAGTTGCGCAGTTATCTGATCAATTTTTTTTTATTGTGCAAGGAATCTGACACGACGATAGGCGCACCAGAGTGACGACATTGAACTTGAACAACATGCACAGCGGAGACGATCTTTCTAGTGGACCTTGACGCCACTTGGAGGCTAGCAATCGGAACATGTGGGCCTTTATCCCACGCACATAGGCTTACGAAGGAGCCTGTTTTTGATTTAGTCAGTAGAGCTTAGTTTAGATTTAGTTTAGATATATATTAGAATTTAATTACTGTCTTTTGGACGCTTGTCAGGTATTTTTGAGAACATGTTCCCAGTGCTTCTTTATTTCTTATCGCTCTTGTATGAGGGAGCGTATTTTCGGGAGCATATTCCCATTTATTTAGATTATAGGATTATTTGAATTATTTGATCTGCATGTTTATTAGTTAGTTAGATTAGGTCTGTTTTCTTATTATTATTATTAAAAAAAAATATTCGAACTGTCTGCTAGAAGCTGCATATCTATAGGATGACCATCTAGGATTGAATGAGCAGCATCTAGTTTATTTTTACTGTATTGCATACATTGCATGAAGAAAGCTGGAGTAAGGTACGTCTTCTCCTGAGCATCAATTACCTGTCATGCATCTGCATTTAACTTAAATCTAAGACCACTGAAGTGCTTGAATCGAATTAATTCAGTGGCCACTTTAAAAATTGGGACTGCTAAGAGGTTGGACCGTAAAATCTATGACTAAAAATTATGTGCAAAAGGATCTTGTTTGCGAAATTTCAAAACTCAAAACATGCTCGTATGTTTGCATACCTGAGACACTGTGCACCTCACACATAAGATCACTAGATAAATTTCTACCTCTCCTCTTTTGCACCACAAGGGAAGTTAGTTGGAAATCAACAAGCCTATCTACCAAGTTACTTCGATTCCTCGTGTGTGGGCTCGATTCGAGACTTCCATCCCTTGCGAGTAGGTTATAGGCACCAGTGAAGGTTAGCCTAGGAAGCGTAATTTTTGCAAAACTTGTTTGGCCACCAACTAAACATTTAATTCAAAGACCTACAATCTATTAAAAACAGATCCCACTGAATTTGCGTTTGCTTTGACAGTAGAACTCTCTAGGAAATTTCTGCTCGTGTTCTGAATTCTTCTAAACCCTAAGAGAGTTAAAAACTGTTTTGCTTAAAGAAATGGATCACCCTTACTCCTATCATTTTGATTATCAGAGTAAATACTTCCCATCTTTTAACCAGGATCCCATGCCCCGAGCGTATCCATCCTTTGATGGGTACATTGACAATTCATGGGATCATTCATATTCCTATCCTGGGAGTACTGGCTTGATAACTCCCACTTTTGAGCAGAGCCTAGGAGCGGGATTTTCCAACCCTGAAATCCCTACTTCTATGCAAACACCCAACCCTCCCACCCTTCATGATTTTTTGTATCGAGGTTGGACCGATACCCCTAGGCAACTAGAGCCTGAAATTGACTATCCTCCCCAACCTGATAATAGTAGTCTCTCCTTTTTTATGATAGAAATGCAAAAATAGTGACAGGAAATGATGAAATCCATGGGAGAGATGTTGAGGAATAGTCAACAGTTAAATGAAGAAATAAGACAGCTTAGCTACACACTTCCCAGTAATTCTGATCCCTACCCATACGACCATGATCATGAAAATAATTCTGAGGAACCCAATGACAATAGGGATCCCGTTTTATGTAGCTATCACTTAGACTCTCCCTATGAGACGTAGCCACTAGAGGAGAATGATCATAGTGATTATCCACACGAACTTTATTGGAGTCAAAAGCAAGGGAAGATGGTACCTCTTGAGGACCTTGACCCCAATGACAATATTCTCCTTACCCCTACCAACCTGGGTCAAGGTTGTATTATTGCTATCACATCCCTTATTGATTATTTGCTGGAATCCCATTCTACCCTTATTGAGCCTATTCCTAACCCTCCACTTAGGGAATCAATACCTACCATTCAGCATCTTGAGGATTTAAATGCACCCAATGAAGGTGACCCTAAGAAATGGAGGATGAATTAGATCAATTTTGCTTTCACGGATATGAAGAGTCTATTTCAGAGGACGAGGATGCCCCAATAGAGGAACCTAGACTGAAAATCTGGAGTGAATCACAGGAGAATTATTTATCATTTGAGGATTTACCTCCAAAGGATATAAACAATATGGTGAAATCCAGATTCCTCCCTTCTTTTGAGAGTCATCCACCATCAAAACAGGAGTTGATATTAGAGGACAAACAAAATAATGAGAAGTCTATGGAAGACTCTCGGGGACAAAACACGTCAATTGAGGATTTATACCCCGAGAAGAATAACGAATTCAATGATATAGGCTTGCTCCAAAATATTAAGACTAATCCTCCTTTAGGAATAATTAAGGATACTGATCCAACTTCTGTCTTCACTAATGAATCACATATACACCCGACAAAAATTTGAGTGAACCAAACGAATCCGAGGATGAGCTTAATGATAATGATTTAGATATTTTGACCCTGCCATCAAAGAGTTGTAATTTGGAGTCTACCCTTGATTCAAATATGACTCCGATCATTAATGCTAGACAGGGTAATGTGCAATTGTCTACAACTGTTAGGGAGTATACACAATCTGAATCATTGTCGGAATTCGACCTGAAAGCGACTAAGCCCTTACTGGACTTAACCATTACCTTCCAACACTACAAACAACCCTTATACTCCCTAACCGATCCTTGGCTCAGATCTCTACTCATTTACATTCTTTCTGGAGAACATATCAGGTAAGTACATCCTTGAGTAGAATGGTGAGTGTGGATTGATGCTTGTACTTTTACTCTCACCATTCAAGGGTTTGAACCAATAATGTTTATATCTTTTACAACCCGTCTTGCTCTGGAGGATCCTTGTTATCCTCCACTTATTCTGTTTCTAGAGGTTCCTTTTCATATTCCTATTGTTATTCCTAGACCTCCCAAGGTAGCCAATGAGGTTCTCCGCTTTCATATCTTTTGGTGAGCATTTGGGATTACGTTGCATCATCAGCTCGCCAACATCTGTGGCTACCTATTTTCTAGGCCTGCGCTGTTACGCATATTTTTAGGGCCTAACCTTTTCTGTCTGGAACCAGACTTACAGGTTCCTTATAAGTCTGGCTACTGACAGAAAATGCAGCGCTTGTTGGGAGGCAACCCAGCATTCTAAATAACACCATTGTCAGGTGATTTCTTTCCTTTCCCCTATTTTAATTTTACAATGGGGGCATTGTAGGATTTAGGCATGGGGGGGTGCATTTTGCATTTTAGGAAGTATTCATACATTTAGGATAGCATATAAAAAAAATATTTTCTCTGAGCTGAATGGGTTAGTCCCTAGTAGAACACCTTTGTCATTGGAGGTTTTTCTTTTTAAATTATTTCTTAAATTTAGAATCTAGTACATTTATTTCACGTGCACGTAGACTTGGTAATGGATCCTTGAGGAAAACCAATAAGCATTTGTAGTCTACTGAACCCTTGGATAGTTAATAGGGAGTTAGGCATACTATCTTCTAAGATCCACCTCATATTTGTGAGATGAAAGTAGAGAGCTTACTGGTGTGCTAAGTCTAGTGCAAGGGCTCTAATCTTTTGGACAATTAGATGATGATATTTTAGAGTTAGGCATAATTTTAGATCTCTGTTCCTGTGTGCGTACTTTGTGTGAATTCCTGAGAGTCACCAAATAAGGCAGATACACAGAGATGGAGTCTTAATAAAGCTATGACTATGGTGGATGGTTACGACTGTCCTTCATAGAATCCTTGGCTGACGGAGGGTAATAGTGTCAAAGGTCAGAAATACACCTGTCCTATCCATTCCTTCTTGGTGCAGAGAATAGGCACTTCCACCAAATAAGCCACACAATATCCTCTTGACCATCATCATCCCTAATAATGCCTCATAAATAAAAGTCTGTGTCATATTATGTTGATGTATAAAAAAAAAAAGAGAGAAAAGAAAAGAAGAAGAAAAAGAAGAAACAGAAAGAAGAAAAAGAAGAAACCATTATATTACAAAAAAAAAAGAAAGGAAGAAGAAGAAAAGAGAGAAAAAAAAGGTCAAAGTTTATAATGTAACATTGTTTCTGAGGCAACAGAACATCTATCGTGATCCACTAAATATGACCCATACCTACCTTTTTGTATTCTGATCGCCTGAATATTGGCTAAGGACTTTAACTTAGTTGTAGAGTTATTAGGACTTTAATAGAAGTGTGGATGCTATGTGTGGTCACCAAACAGTGAGTACAATTACTAAATCTGGCGAGATTTGTGATCTCAGAAAGAAAAGAAAGAAAAGAGTGAGCGCCCAGGAATATCAAGAGAGCACAGTTGTTTAGCCTCTCTTTGAGTTGACTTGTTTAATAGACTAGAGATCTAGAGTCTGTAGTATTAGACTACATGTAGCACCAGATGAGTGTGTGCCACCAAATACAAATACATTCAACTCGATATCTCCTACCTAAGCCAAATGCTAGGGTCAAATTATAGATTATCTTCTGCTTTATCCCTGAGGGAAGTAGTTTCCTATCCCGGCAGTAATATTTACCAAGGGTGAAGTACGAACTCCCAATGTGAATTGGCTTTTTCACTTGGATCTGTTACCTAGGCTATTATCACTTCACATTTGTATGGATCTCTAAAGTTTTGAAATAAGAAAAGAAGAAATCTTCTGATTATTTCTATTATTTTTGCTAGGGACTAGCAAATCTTAGGCATGGGTGTATTCGATGAGTCCATTTTAATGGACTATTGTTACGCCTAAGTACTTAATTCTAACATAGTATGTTTATTAATAATTACATTAGGTCATTAAATAAGTACATGCATCATTACATGAGTTTTTATCTATTTTATTGCATTCTATAATTTAGTATGTAATTATTTTATGTTTTGTTATTGTAGGAATAAATTGCAAGAGATGAGGGGGGGGTGAATTAAATTCTCCCTTGACCAATAGCTGCCGACCTCAACTGAGTCTTCCAGCCGGCCTCAACAGCTCCTCAATAGTTGTTGGCCAAAATTAGTAAAGGGATTTGAAAATCCCTTGAGAGGTGGAGAGAGGAGAAAAAAGAGGGACTTGCACAAGATTGGAGGGCAGCTAAGGGTCTTCTTTTCCCCCTGAGGGGACCCAACGGTGAAGGGAGCGTGCACTGTGGGAAGACTGCTTGCACTGTGCACCATCGCTGCACCCATCCCCGCGCTACTGCGAGGCGGCCGTAGGCACTGCACCCTCCAGCGCCTTCGTGATAACACCACGCAAGGGGGTAGTAATTAGGTTGAATATGGCCCATCTTTAGAATAAAAGGCACAACATAAAGTAGAATAGGAGCATTGCATGCATCAAGTACCAAGATTGCTTATAAACTGTATTAATGGCCATTTGTGTAAAGCATTTGTCAAAGCAGGCCTCAGATGAGCAATCGGACCGCACGGATGGATTCAGGACGACGAACGGAGTCTAACGGACTCAAGATCGGCCAAATCCGACATCCCGAGCTCCCACAATGGGCCCAAGAAATCCTGACCGTTGATCTGGAGATCAACGGCCTAGAACGCGCCACGTCACCCCGCCCCCGCCGCTCGCACGCCCCCAAGCTAGCCAAGGACGCATCTCGGCCGTTGATCTTCGATCGAACGGCCGAGATCCGCGCGCTCGCCCGCGGTCGTCGCGACAAAGCGCGGGCGTGGCGCAACGGTTAGCGCGCACGCCCGCGTCGCGGCGACGCGCGTTCGAATCGCGCGGAGCGGAAATCAATTGGGAGCGAAGGGCGCGGCAAAATTGAGCCGCGCGATCAGAAGCGAGCGGCTAGGATTGCGCCACGCGGCGCGACGACAGCGCCCCACCTCCCACGCGCGCGCGCACGCCGGGCGGAAACGCGCGCGCGCACGCGCGCCCGAAGCGCGATCCTAGCGCAGGCGCGGGAGGATCTCAGCCGTCCGATCATCAATCGGACGGCTCTCGTTCGACATCCACGGATCGCGCCTGAAGAGAGAGAGGGGCGGGCGGCTGACCGGCGGCAGAAGGCCTTCACCGACGTTTCTGGAAGCGGTTTTAGCGACGTTCTGGATGTCGCTAAAGCACATTCTTCTTTTAGGAAGCCCTTAACTCTATTTAAACCCCCTTCTACCACCATTCAAGGCATCCTCTCCCACTTGCAACTACTCCACTCCTCTCCTAGCTAGTCTTAGGCACTCTTGTAATCGTCGGAGACGACGAGCCGCCGACGGAGCCTCCTCCACCGCCGTGGCTGCCTCGTCGCTCTCCACTCTCTCTCTACCTCTCTCTCTCTCTCTTTTAAGCTTTCATTTACTTTTGTTGAAGCATGTATTTAATATTGTAAACCATGAACTATGAATGCATGTTTAATGAAATTATTTTCCATTTAGTTGCCATTTTAATTTCTATTTAAAGTGCATGATCAAAACCAAGAGCTTTCTAACCCTAAACTCTCTCTATCTCTCACTTTTCAAAGCCGTCTCTTTCGCAAGCAAAACTCCGCCTTTTTCGTGACAACAAGTGGTAAACAAAATCCGATTTCCACGCCTCCCTGAGATCGACACTCGGACTCACCTCCGTTTACTTCTTTTAAAACCGACGTATCAAGTGCAACTATAACGACACCTCTTAACACACACGCACGAAGGCACGTCAGTTTTTGGCGCCGTTGCCGGGGAGGCAACGGATTTGTTTTATCACCTCCATTCCACACTCATTCTCACATCGTCTAATGCCCTATTTTCCTTTTTACTTGACGGTTGCAGGAATTCGACGCATGGATGGCGAAGCGACGCATTCCACGACGGTAGCAAGGGAGTAGGCGCCTCGAGAACCGATAGTGAGTACCCTCTCTCTCATTGTTTGCTTGCGTGAAAAAGCTAAAAAAAATCATAAAAACTAAAAAAATTGGCGTGGTGAATGATTGCTTGACCCACATTCTTAACACATCACCCTACAAAAAAAAAATGTACACTCTAATATGCTGGATAAATTCTTGGAGTGTTCTTTTCTCTTTCTCTTGAGTGGTGTTTGCGAAGCCACCGTGAGTTGACCTGGGCCGCACCACTCAACCCTAAAACTGACTCATCTAATAGAAGCTGCACGATTATCAGGATGAGTACACTAGGGTTTTAGAGCCTCTACAAAATAAAAGGAAATCTACTTTCACTAAGTTGTGTGCAGAACTTGACGTGCCCACTGAAACTTGTTTGAAAATATTAAGACACGTCAACCCTAAAAAGTACTTAAGTAAGGATGAAACACTAAAAGACACTATATCTTAACAAATCCTTGCTTGAAAATCATGTTTTGCTAGAAGCACACACTTTGAAAGTAGAACATTAAGAGGCACCACCCCAATCAACGCCTCATCACATCACCCTAAGCACAAGCACTATCCTAGCCCTTTAAAACTGAGTAGACGTGCCCTAGGCAGGACTGAGTTAAGTCTCAAAAGGTGAGGTTTTGTCTGCTAGGCACTTGGCTTTCATTCCCTTGGTAGAATCTGGTGACTAGGCTGCGGGGCAGTGTCAAACGACCGCGGTTGTGGGGTCTATGGAACCGGAGGCGCAAGCCAAAGGAAGAACCTTCCCTGCAATCCCCTCGTAATCAACCTGGCCAGATTAGCCTTGGGAAGGGGAGTCCAGTGTTTACGGACTTAATCAACCTTTGTGAGATTTCTAGGTCTCCTAAGGAATACATCATAAGGATTAGGCTTGTTTGTTTGATTGAGTGCACAACTCTCTCTCATCTGTTCTTCCCGCATCCCTCCATTTCTTCCATGGATTTCAATGCCTATCCATCTTACCCAAATTACCCCCAACATGATTTGTATGCTAACCCAAGTAGACCATACCCACAGCCGAGTTGGGATAACCAACCACCAAGTTGGGGATGCAACTTGGAATATCCCTCTTGGCCCAACTATGACCAAACCACACCAACCTCTTATTGGAATGTGGGGCTCCATATCTCGATTCTCCTCACGATGCCTCCTCATTTAGGCCCGACCCGCTCTACTGTGATAGGACCTACACTTTAGGAGAACACCAAGAACCCTACCCTTCTCAGGATAATAACCAAGAAAGGTCATCTGAATTCAACAACCTTTCCTACTTGACCTTTGGATTGGAAGAAGTCCTAGACAAATGGAAATCAGAAAATAATCAGAAATCTAGGCAAGCCCAGGATCATCAACCTTTGATTTGGTCCCCTGATGAAGAATCTGACTATGAGGAAAACTTAGAACCTCAACTATTCTGGAGTAGGACCAAACAGAGAATGGTTCCTCTTGAAGAACTGGACCCTGAACATGATAGAATAGAGGACCCACCCAAGAACTTAAACACCAATATGGATTCTGATCCACAACCTCAACCATACTCTCTTAACCTGGATTTCAAGGAGGAAATCCAAAGGACACCAAATGACACCATGTCAATTCTTGATAACCTCCAGTTAGAACTACACAGACAGAATCAAGAATTGGTTAAAGGGCAACATGCCATGTTGGAGTTGTTCCAACAATTGGGGGAAGAAGGCCAAAGAAAGCTGTTGCATACAACGCCATTCATGGAATTCATAAAGCAAGGACCTACCATGATCAATTGGACTACACCTAGTCATCCTGATTTGGTTCAGTCCACCATTGATACCCCTCAGGAGTTGGATAGCTCAGTGGATAAGGAAAGTAAGGATTCCTTGGAACACAATTTGGGGAGCATTGAGAACAAACATCAGGAGGAAACTGAGAAGGTGAGGGGAGAGACCTTGGAATCTGAATCTAATCGGCTCAAGACAAGTAATCCGGTGGGAGTAGCAGCCAACGTCGGAGATGGAGAATGGAGTTACAATTTCAAAGAAATTGATTATGAATCGGTTAGAATCCCCATCACAAATTTAGAGGAGGGCCGAGAGAAAGAATATGATCTAGAGGATGAAATTGACCCTACCTCTAATGCAACCCCAAACAGTGAATCTGATACAAAGGAGGTTGAAGAAAATATTCTTGAGATCAAGGCCTTGGAGGGAATGAGCAATGAAACCATAGTTACGGAAGAGATGGATTCGTCTTTGAAGAGAAGACTCATGCTTGGTTGTAGGGCTCAGTATGAAACTCTGGACTTTGTTACTTGCCCTACCAGAATAAAGATCCCGCAACCCGAATGCACTAGAATTGATACACTTTCAATGGATTACAATTTTATGGGGACACAAGCTGAATATAAGACCTACATCTTTAGTGTTTGGCACGTCATATTTGGGGTGCGTTCGTCCACAACAACTTGTTTGCATGCCCACAAACTAAGAGAGGATCTGACACGGGCATGCATGATATATCTGTTACAGAATTCCCGCCCCTTAGGAACGGGACTCCACCACAACCTTATTCGCATCTGTGGACTTCTGATTTTGGGTTTGGTTAATTTTGAACATATCTTCTTGACCCAAGCCATTCCTGTTTGTGCACCGCCCAGCTGGAGGCGTTAAACTCAGCGCTTCCTGGGAGGCAACCCAGCGGATTCAGACTGATCTGGTAGTTTACGTCACTCAGGTACTATCTTTTTGAACCCTTTTGCATCCATGCATCTGCCAATGAGGACATTGTCCAACTTAAGCATGGGGGGGATGGTAAACTGCATAATCCTGAGCTTAATTAATCAGTCTGAATGAATAAATTAATTGATTAAAAAAAAAAAAAAATGAATTTAGGAAGAAAAACTTAGGCATTAGAAACTTGTCAATAGTGGGAAATAATACAAAAAGAACTTAAACACTTAGACTTTTCAGGCCTTCAGGCTTAATTAGCCCTGGTGTCCATTAAAATATGGATTTAGCGGCGAATCCTTGCAACTTTAAGCTATTCTAATCCACCTAATAAATAAGGTAATAAGTATACGACTTATCAACTCACCCTCTAACTCAGGAAAACTTTGAGTCTAAGCATCTACACACATTTTTGCACAGACTCACTTCTCGGAGATTTTGACAGAAATTGGGTAGCTAATGAACTCTCTAGGGTGGTATGGCTGGCAAGTTGTCGTGGGTAACAGCCCATTGGCAGGTTGTCCAGAACCCAGCCACAGGCCATTTCTTTTTCGTTGCCTCTGGGTACATTTGAGATTAGGGAAGCCACCTACGAAAAAAAAAAAAAAAAAGAGAAGAAAAGAAAATAAACCACACTTCACCGCACAAGTATGGCTGGCAAGTGATCGTGGGCAACAGCCCATTGGTCGGTTGTCCAGAGCCCAGCTCAATAATTGCACAAGAAAGACCAAAACACCTAAGGACGAAGCGGGGAAGTAGTACAAGCCGGGGAGATATACACTGGAAAATCCTTGTGTTGACCTCAAGTAAAATGAACGTAGGGAGAAAGCTACCAGTCGAACAAATACACCTTCAGGCAAAAATTTATTTTCTTTTCCGGACACCTAGAGGCGTAGAAACTCGAAATCTGTCTCAATTACCGTTAAGTGAGTCTATCACAACATTCACACCAAGATGCTTAGCACTTAGGGTTTTGATCGAGTTTTGGGTGGGTTGGGTAGCCGTAAAAAGTTACCAACCCACACTGAATTCCGAAAATTCTAAAAAGACATATATAGACATATACGTATACATATGTATAGTTATATATACAAAGCAAGGATTCGGGCGATTTGTATTTTGGAAGACACCCGGGCGCTGGTTAGTCTTTGTAGATTAAGATCTTCGTATATTTCCTCTTATTGACGAGTAACGAAGTGCCGAAGCAATTACTTCTTGAATTCCCCAAAGAAATAAAGGCTAGAATAAACCTTGCTAGGGACTATCAAGGAGTAAGCATGGGGGTATGATAACACCACGCAAGGGGGTAGTAAATAGGTTGAATATGGCCCATCTTTAGAATAAAAGGCACAACATAAAGTAGAATAGGAGCATTGCATGCATCAAGTCCCAAGATTGCTTATAAACTGTATTAATGGCCATTTGTGTAAAGCATTTGTCAAAGCAGGCCTCAGATGAGCAATCGGACCGCACGGATGGATTCAGGACGACGAACGGAGTCTAACGGACTCAAGATCGGCCAAATCCAACATCCGGAGCTCCCACAATGGGCCCAAGAAATCCTGACCGTTGATCTGGAGATCAACGGCCTAGAACGCGCCACGTCGCCCTGCCCCCGCCGCTCGCACGCCCCCAAGCTAGCCAAGGACGCATCTCGGCCGTTGATCTTCGATCGAACGGCCGAGATCCGCGCGCTCGCCCGCGGTCGTCGCGACAAAGCGCGGGCGTGGCGCAACGGTTAGCGCGCACGCCCGCGTCGCGGCGACGCGCGTTCGAATCGCGCGGAGCGGAAATCAATTGCGAGCGAAGGGCGCGGCAAAATTGAGCCGCGCGATCAGAAGCGAGCGGCTAGGATTGCGCCACGCGGCGCGACGACAGCGCCCCACCTCCCACGCGCGCGCGCACGCCGGGCGGAAACGCGCGCGCGCACGCGCGCCCGAAGCGCGATCCTAGCGCAGGCGCGGGAGGATCTCAGCCGTCCGATCATCAATCGGACGGCTCTCGTTCGACATCCACGGATCGCGCCTGAAGAGAGAGAGGGGCGGGCGGCTGACCGGCGGCAGAAGGCCTTCACCGACGTTTCTGGAAGCGGTTTTAGCGACGTTCTGGATGTCGCTAAAGCACATTCTTCTTTTAGGAAGCCCTTAACTCTATTTAAACCCCCTTCTACCACCATTCAAGGCATCCTCTCCCACTTGCAACTACTCCACTCCTCTCCTAGCTAGTCTTAGGCACTCTTGTAATCGTCGGAGACGACGAGCCGCCGACGGAGCCTCCTCCACCGCCGTGGCTGCCTCGTCGCTCTCCATTCTCTCTCTACCTCTCTCTCTCTCTCTTTTAAGCTTTCATTTACTTTTGTTGAAGCATGTATTTAATATTGTAAACCATGAACTATGAATGCATGTTTAATGAAATTATTTTCCATTTAGTTGCCATTTTAATTTCTATTTAAAGTGCATGATCAAAACCAAGAGCTTTCTAACCCTAAACTCTCTCTATCTCTCACTTTTCAAAACCGTCTCTTTCGCAAGCAAAACTCCGCCTTTTTCGTGACAACAAGTGGTAAACAAAATCCGATTTCCACGCCTCCCTGAGATCGACACTCGGACTCACCTCCGTTTACTTCTTTTAAAACCGACGTATCAAGTGCAACTATAACGACACCTCTTAACACACACGCACGAAGGCACGTCACTTCGCGCGCCCACACCGCACCTTTCCAACCTCACCGCCCTCGCGTGCCCGCACCATCGCCTTCCATAGCTAGCACCCGTTGGTGCCTTTCAAGTCTGCGTCCAACCAACGCCTCCAACCAATGCCCGCAGGCGCTCACACCTCCAGCCAGGCGTCAGCAGGCGCAGCCCCCTCCAACGCCTTCGCGCACCCACACATCGCCTTCCACCTCCAGCCCCTTACGCACCCTCTGCAGGTGCTATAGGCCAACCTTCCTTCATTGCAGGTGCTGCACCACACCCCCACAGGCGTGCCCCCTCCAGTGTCACCTTCGCTGCACCGCACCACACCAAGCACCCTCCACTGCTACTGCCAAGCATCCTGCAGGCGCTGCACCCACGACCAACGCCCGCAGGCGTTGTGCCTAGCCACTCGCGCCATCGCCTGCAGGCGTCCCTGTGCTGCACCACAGCCACCCGCAGGTGATCGCAGGTCCACAGCCGCGCCCTGCAGGCGCTGCAAAGGATCGCTCCAGTGCCACCACCAGCACCCTTGCGCACGTGCGCCCAGTGCTTAGCCGCGTGGGCTGCAGCAGCACTACTCTTCTCCAAGCGTAGCCTCCTCCTCTAATAGGCTAGCGGCCCTTCTCCTCTGCCCGGCCGCCGCTGGCCACCTCCGCCGTTGCGTAGCCCTCGTCGAGGCGCACCTCCCTGTCGACTCTCGCCGCCAACCGTGCACGGCCGACCACGTGAGGAAGAAAGAGGAGAAATCCTCTGCTTTCCTCTCAATTAATAATTACATTCAATGCCATGGCCAATTATATATTCATATTTTATTTAGGCCACATTGCATTGATGCACTCATACTTTCCTGAAATTATTTCACTTGTGTTATGTGCATGATTTAACTTTGAATTTCAAATCAGATTTGCATGCAAGTTGAATTTATATGATATGCCATTACACATGCATCATATGCATATTTTTGGAGCTTAATTCCTGACGTAGAAATTGCATAAATAACCCTAAACTTTTAAGGAAACTTGCAAGCTCTGTTTAATTTAGCATATTGCCCGCAATAAAGTCGTGAAAGTGTCTGCGAACATTATATTTCTCTTCTTATAAATTTATTGGTCTATTCCTCCCTGTGGATACGACATCTTTACTGTGGTTAAAATTGATATTTAGTTTTGATTGAGAGATTTCCACCACATTAATTACAATGACATATCTTCTATTGCTATCATAAGAAAGAGAAACTCTCTCCATCTGTTGTACTTGGCATACAGTCTGCGTCACCTCAAGGTATCCATGATCATGTGTAAATGCTGACCATGCTGTGCCTGATCCCACGAGTAAACGAGTACGTCGTCGATGAACACTACCACAAACTGGTCTCAGTACGACCTGAAAACACTGTTCATCAAATCCATAAAGGCATCGGGGGCATTGGTCAGCCCAAATAGCATGACCAAGAACTCGTGATGTCCATACCGAGTACAGAAAGCTGTCTTGGAGATGTTGGTCTCCCTGATCCTCAACTGGTGGTAACCTGACCTCAGATATATCTTGGAGAACACTATGGCGTCTCGCAACTAATCAAAGAGGTTGTCAATCCTTGGCAGCGAATACTTGTTCTTGACAGTGATCTTATTTAGATATCGGTAGTCAGCACAAAGTCACAGGGTACTGTCCTTTTTCTTCACAAATAGCACAGGGCTCCCCATGGGGACTCACTGGGACTCACAAAGCCATTCTCCAATAGGTCCTGTAGCTGTGACTTAAGCTCTCGCAGCTCAAGCGGTGCCATCTGGTATGGTGCAGTAGAAATGGGGCTGGTCCTCGGTACCAGTGAGATCTCAAACTCGATCTCACGCTTAGGCGGTAGTCCTGGCAGCTCTTCTAGGAAAACGTCGGGGTACTCGTAAACCACTGGGATACTTTGAAAGTCAGCCACGAGGCTAGGCTCTACCACTACACAGGCCAAGAAGCTCTCACACCCCTGGCTTAAAAGCCTCACTGCCCGAAGCACGGAGATGCATCTGAAACCTCTGTCCACCAGCTGACCGTGAAACTCAAAGGGAGGCAACTCCGGTATGGAGAAGATGATCTTCCTTTCGAAACAGTCCACCAGGGCGTGATAGGCGGACAACCAGTCCATCCCTAGGATCACGCCAAAGTCCTCCATTTGGATCACAATCAGGTCAGCGGGGAGGCTATGTCCCCCTATACTGACCTCGTAGTCCATGTTGACCTCCTCGGCTACGAACAACTGGCCACCTAGGCCTCTGATCACAAACGGGTCCTCTAACAGTACACTGCCCTACCTCAAACTGATGGCAAAACTCGTAGCAACTAAAGAGTGGGTGGCAATAGAATCAAAAGGTATGTACATTAATCTGCCAGAAACAGTAAGCATACCTGCCACCACAGAACCCAAAGCCCTGGTGTCTCTGTATGTTAGGGCGTTGAAACACCTCTCAGCTCTCGGTGTAGACGAAGCAGCTACACTCTAGGTCAGGCGAGTAGCAGCTGGCCGGTACCCTCCTCGTGACTGCTGTCACCCCACGTGCTTGGTGACCATGACCACCAGCTCAGCCTTCAACGCTCGATGGGGGGAGCATTTGCTGTGCTTCGACCTTACATGGGCAGTCCCTCCTGATGTGGCCCGGCTGGCCACACTGGTAGCAGAGGGGTACTTGACCTCCTCCCTCAGTAGGTCCCTACTGGTGGCTGGGCGGGGGTTCAGAGCTAGCAACTGGCCCCTGTCTGGGGCCCCCAAAGGCCACTGGTGGCCCCGCAGAACAAGACGGCTCTCCTGCGGGCGCCGTGTGCCTCCTCTCCCAATGGCCCTAAGAGTACTCTGGTTGGTAGGGCCTCTTCCGTTCGCCGTCTGTGTCTCACACGACTAGGTTGGTCTCCTCATAAGTGATGCGAAAAATCATGTGATTTGTAAAAGTAGGTTTTTAATGTCATTGTAACACGTGAATTCGCATACGCTTTTAAATTTATATTCCTAAATAGGGGAGTATCTAGGGTCGTCCAAGGAGGCAAATTTGCAATTCAATTCTCTTTCTTATAAAATAAATCTCAACTTTATTTTTGGTATTTTAAATATATAATTTTTTTTAGTTTTGAAATAATAAGGGCAAAGTGCGAATTGTGACGGAAAAGTGCTAACACCTAAAATGGCTAAGCTAAAACTTAAGAGATGAAAATGTCCACTACCTAAACTCACTCTAGGCAAGTGGAAGCCTGGAGTAATTAGGAAGTAGAAGTGAAATAAGTGCTAGAACAAATACAACAATTGCAATAAGAATTAAAAAGAAGGCAATTCAATTATGCAGAATTTCTATTCTCTACAAAGACAAGTAGAGGAATGCTTCTACTAGAAATGGAAAATATAAAAGCAATAAAAGAAACACAAATCCTCTTACAAAATTTGGTGAAGAAGGGAGTCTTCTTGCTCCAAGCCTAGCTGCTCCTTGGCTTGAAAAGAGAGTCTCCTTCTCCTTCCTTGAAAGCTCCTCCAAGGTGGATGCTTACACCTTCAATGCTCTCCTCCAAGGGTGGGCATGCACCACCCTCAAGCTTTCCTCCAAGGTGGTGTGGACCACCTTCAAGACCTCCTCCAAAGGTCTTCCTTGCCTAGCTCCTCCTTTGGTTAGCATGGGCACAAGAGAGAAGGGAAGAGGGGAAGGCACCAAAGGGACAGAATATCCCCTTAATCTTCTTCTTCTTCTTCTCTCTTGGGCATGGGCTCTAGTTAGAGTATGAGAGGAAATTTGCTAGCCAAGGATGGATTGAATGGTGATGGGTAGTGGTCTTTTTATAGGGTAGGATGGGGGGTTAAGGTGACTCTTGAAATGGAGGGCTAAGATGGGAGGATGGAGGTGGTTAGGTGATCCTAGGGTTAAGGATGGTTGGCGCCACCTAAGGGGTGTAAGGGGGGTAGTTATGGGTGGCCAGGGGACACCTAAAAGTGACACCAACCATGGAGAGGTGCCATGGGTTGGCGCCAACTTCTAGGCTTCTAGAAGGGGCTTGAGGTGGATGGTGGTGATGGCTTGGAGGGGTTATGTGTAGGGTGGATATGGGGGTTAAGGTTGGTGCCAAAAGGGAGGTAGTTAGGGTTGGTTTTGGCACCAACTTTAGTTGTCTTTTGGTGGCTAGTTGAGGGGTGAAAGGTGGTGAAGAAGTGGCGTCAACTTTGAGTAGAGGTGAGCTAGCTTAAGTAGGCTTAGGTGGACTTGGAGTGGTAGGTCATGTAGGTGGAGTTAGGGTTAGGTTTTTTTTGTGCCATGGAGGTGGATGCTAGCTAAGCTAAGTTAAGCTAGCTTATCTAGCTATAGAGTAGAGGAATATGCATGTGGAGCTTAGGGTTTGAGGAGAGGAGCTGAGGAGGAGAAGCTTGGAGTTGAATTGGAGCTGACAGCTACTGAAGAGGTCAACATGGGGCTACTCTAGCTGGCTTAGTTTGCTAGTTCTTTGCTAGCTGCTAAGCCACGCTAAAGTTAGCTGGCTTCTGTTGAATGGAGTTGAGGTGAGCTGGGTCTGGTGCTCCTGGGGAGAATTGGGCTGGTTGAGACAGCTAAGGTAGCTTAGCTCAATTAGCTTGAGCTAAGCTAGGTCCCCGGGAGCTGGACTTGAGCTTCCTGAGCTGGGATGAGTTCTTCAGCTGGTTGGAGTTGAGTGGAGCTGGATGTAGCTGGATCTGAGCTGGGGTGAACTCCAGTCAACTCAGTTGAGCTAGCTAGAGCTCCCTGTGGACTAGTGGGAGCTAAGATGAGCTCGACTCAACTAGGTTGAGCTGGATCTAAGCTGACTTGAGCTAGGGTGAGCTAAGATAAACTCTCTTGAGTTGCCATTCAGCTAAGATTAGCTGAATGGAACTGGGATGAGCTAACCCTAGTCCAAGTGAGCTAGGTTCCAACTGTGGTGAGCTGGATCAAGCTGAGTTCCAGTTAGTCTGAGCTCCTCCTTCACCAATTGCCTTCTTGAGTGCTAGGGTTTTAGGGATTTGTATATCTGTTCATCCCTAACACTCACAAAAACACATTAAAACAACAAAATAAAATGCAATGCATGCCTAGCCTAGTTAATGCCTAAATGCAGCCCAAAAACCCATTTGCGGAGCAAAACTCTAAGAGCTAGGTTTGTTTTAATGGATAAGAATGATGATAAACTGTCGTTTATCAATAAGTTATGGCCGCCTCGACCACATGAGAGAAAGTGGGTAGTTTCAGGAGTTTGACTTACCCTCGAATCGCAGGTCGGAGCTCCTCCGTAATCCTCCACAGGTGCTCCTCCTCAGTAGACACAGCTGTCGGGGCGAAACGTGATAGCTCCAGGAAACGCGTGCGGTACGCACTAACCATCATTGTCCTTTGGCGGAGAGTGTGGAACTCCCTCCTCCTCTAGTCCTACCAGGTCTGCAGAAAGTACTGATCATAGAAGAGAGCCACGAACTGGTCCCACGTCGGTTCTCTCCCCTCCTGGCCTCTAACTACCCTTCACCACCTGTGTGTTGTGCTCTCTAGCTGGTACGTGGCAAAGGCCACACGGCACTCCGCAGGAGGGTGAAGGGTGTCGAACACCTTCTCTATCTGCTCCAGCCAATCCTCTGCCTTAGATGGGCTCTCATCCCCCTTGAAGAAGGGGGGCTTCAACTTCCAGAATTGCCTAAAAAGCTTGTGGTGTAGCTGTAGTGGCAGAACAGGCATGCTTCCAGGCAAGGGGTGCTTGTGCTCGGAAGTGCCAGAGTGTGGTGGGGTTGGTGGAGGATCACCCCCTCCCCCTCCTGCTCGTCCGGCGCTATGACGGTCTCTCTGTCCCACTGAGGACTCCCCCTCCACATCCTCAAGAAGAGGTGCCAAAGGAGGCTATTGGAGCTCCTCTCGCATGATGTCTCTGATCAGTTGGGCGAGACCTTGGACCTAAACGCCCGGAAGGAGAGGTGGGTCAACTGGTGTCTCAGGTCTGACATGTCCGCCCCTTCGACCTCGTCCACGGCCACGACCATGGCTTGCCTTGGGAACTCCTTGACGAGGCATCTCCTACAAGGAGATGCAATAGATAGAACAAAAGTTATCAACGATACTAGATTACATCGAGAAAAGACTCAAAAATGAATATCAAAGCAATACGTTGTGATGGCTATCCTAGTTATATGCATGTGAGTGGTTATTCTTGGACCAATTGGTTCACTTCTCGGGACGACCTTGCTCTGATACCATCTTGTTACGACCCGATTCCTAGATCCCAACAGGACCCGAGATCGGCTCACCTCGACTAATCCTAAGACCTAGTCGCCAACAAGAAATGACCAAAAGCAGGAATAATACTACATCCACACATGCATTATAACTAAGCAAAAGGAAAAATCAAACAGTAAAGGAAAGTAGAGCAACTGTCTCAAAATAGTACATGTCACAACAATAACAACAGTGGAAAGAAAATAGAAAGTAACAGGAATAGTAAAATAGATGTCTATTACTCACTACAACAACAAAAAAATGAAAGAGCTGGAAAGAAACGACTACGGTTAGGCTCGGCTGGGCCCAACACCCTCTGTAGCTGGAAACTCAGGCTGCTCAACTCCTGGTCCTGAATAGGGTTACGAAAAGATAGAGTCAGCGAACGTTGAGTAGAGTGGTGTTTACATTATTTATGTGCAAGTAAAGTAAAACAAGTAACCAGGTTTATTCTCATTTCTATTTATCTCATTGATGTATTTTTGGTTCATTTATTTCACAAAGGATCCAAGTGTTTCTTGATCTTGCTTGTTCCTTGTGGGAACAATCTTGATTGTAGTCTTTTCCGTGGAGTAGAAGGTACACGTGGTGCTCTTCTGGCCGGGAGAGTCCCTCGCTGTAGTCCTACACCCAGTCAACCACCCCGGGGTCACTGTCGCGATGTAGTGGTGACTTACGGTATAAGTGATAAGCGCACGGGTAGCTACCACTCACTAACATGCAGTCAGTCATTTCCGCTCGTGGGTACGCCTAAAGTATATCATGGAACAGTATAGGGCCTTGCCCCCTCAGAACAGGGGTCTCACCCCTTAGAACCAAACAGGGGTCTCACCCCTCCACAGTCTGTGTACCCTCGTCCGACTACCCCGATTTACATAGCAGGCCTAACAAAGTCGTTGTAGGGTGGCTAGCTTAACCCCGGGGCCCATGGGGTGGTTAGCTCCCTCCCTACACTAGTACCTCACCTCGGTACCACGTACGTGAGGGCCAACAGGAGTTGGTGCAGAGTGACCAGTCTTACCCCGGGTCTCAACCCAAGGGGTGGCTGGCTTCCCCTCTACGCTAAATGGGACAGTTGCTCTCCTTGGTACCGTGTACACAAGGGCCAGATCACTTCCCGTCTACATACCAGATTCCCTTTCATACATAGGAGTTCTACTCCTAATTCCTCGTAGGGTTCATGCTCATATTTGTTCCATTTATCAGTATTCAGATCACATGGTGCATAACTCGTTCCTCATCCATATACATGCAGCTCGTGTTTTCGCAAATCAATTCTCAATCATATACTTGCAACTTGTGGTTTCACAGTTCAATTTCTCATTCACATACAGGCAACTTGTATTTTAACATGCATCTCAAGTAAACAGAGTAGCTCAACCATTCGCATTTGTTTCTACCCTAAGGTTCATTTCTCATCCTAGGGTTTATTCAAGCATTCTAAACATTTTCTTTCATTGTGTAAATCTTAATGTTATAGTAAACCACTCTACCAGGTATCACGGGAGGAATGGGGGCCTACACCGCTGATCTTGTCGTCTCCGCGAGCCCCGAACACGCCACCGGCTGGTAACTTGTAACAACTAATTTACATCAGACGAGCTCAAAACAGTAGGTACTCAACACTAACATGTAGAGAAACTCAAGTAGAAAATAGCGGTACTTCATTTGCAGAAATTCGATTCCGTTTAGGCCTTGAAGGGGCCAAAAACATGATTACTGTCCAAAATCAGATGTCTGGGACTAGTCTCAGACGTCTTAAAAGGTGCCAGATCTTACCTCGTGTCTCCTGCGGTATCCTCAGATGTTCGAATCGTTCCACGACCATTTGGGGGCAGCTTCAGATGTCAGACAAAGCCTCCGATCGTCTGGAAGTACCTTCGGACGTCTGGCGACGTGATCAGACGTCCAAAAGTGCCTGGAAAAGCTCACCGCGTGCCTTTCCAATGCCCTTCACCTGCGTACCAAAGTCATAGACCCATTCTCAGCCCAACATTTCCTGTGCTATGATCTGCATGGTGGAAAGTAGCGTAGGAAACACATACCTCGCGCGATATTATGCTTTCAGATGTCCGACTTCATCTTCGGACGTCTTGATGCCCCTTTAGACGTTTGGTCAATGCTCCAGATGTTTGATACTAGAACTTTTCCTATACCAGAACTTCCTCCGTGACGCTGCTCTCCTCGCAGCATCGCCCGCAGCATACCACAGCACCTTCAGCAACTGCAGAGGGCTGGGAGGCCGCCTCCTCGAGCCCCTCCTCCTCGTGTGCATAACCGCCGCCAGCCATGCGAGCTCTTCCGAGCTCCCTCCGAGCTCTGCCGATCTTCCGCTAAAACTCCTTCGAGCTTCGCGTCAGGCTCTCTGACTCCACACGAGCTCCCTGAAGGTCCGCCGACCTTGGTCCTGCTTTCTCACACTCTTCCTCTCTCTCCTATTTGTTTCCTCTTGTTCACTCTCTCTCTCTCTCTCTCCCTCGCCGATCCTTGCTCGGCTTTGCTCCTCCTTGTCGCTGCTGCACGGGGGTGTCCGGACAAGGAGGTAGCAGTGGCTGGTGGTGAGGATAGGGGGGTTTAAATAGGGTCAGGTGTTAGGGTTTCGGGTGAGTGGCGATAGGAGAGAGAGAAATTTTGTGCACCGCATGCACGGGGAGGGAAAATAAGTTTCGATTTTTCCTACTTTCAGACATTCGGGCCTGTGTGCAGACGTCTGGACAGACATCTGACTGAAACTCCAGATGTCTTATCCGACTAAAAAGGCTAAGGGTCATTTCATCTGGCCATCCCTTATGCTTAATTAATTGACTCTTTGGATAACCAAATAATGCCCCTTAATTCCACCATTAGATTTAAATCCTATGGCCTAAAACCAAGAACATATCATCCCAACAACCCTAGCCCTTATGCCTTAGGTTGGTGCCAACAATCCACATTCAAACCCACATCATAGCCAGTCAAGTGCAGCCACCTTTCCACCATTGGACCTCCATCTTATGGACTTGATTAATCATCCAAAAACTTATCCTAAACCCTACCTAAAAGTAGCCCTTGGATGACCAAATCATAGGATCAAATCTCCACCTCCCAAATCACATCTAAGGGCTTACATCTCCTTTCCACATGGTCAGTAATAAATGCCAGTTTATCATCATTCTTATGTATTAAAACAAACCTAGCTCTTAAGATTTTTCTCCGCAAATAGGTTTTTGGGATGCATTTAGGCATTAACTAGCTTAGGCATGCATTGCACTTTTTATTATCTTTTTAATGTGTTTTTGTGAGTGTTAGGGTTATACAGATTGCCAGATCCCAAGAACCCAAGCACTCAGGAAGGCAACTAGTCCAGAATGCCCACGAGTACCATTTCTGGATGTTGACACCAGCACAAATAAAAATTCAAAATAAATATCAAACAAATCTCTAAAATCTTAAAAAAATCTTTTCTGGAATCCTTGTTTGATTTTACATAAGGTAGTGGTGCTAGTTGCATTGTTTGGACCACTAATTATTTAGAAAGCCTAAAAATAATTCATTGGTAGTATTTTCTGTATTAGGTTTCAAATCCAATTAGGGTTTCTTTCTTGCTTTTTAGTCCCACAACATAAAGGAAACACATCATCACCAATATAACTTGTTTTCCTTTAATTGTGAAAGTTTCAAACTTATTTGAATATTTAAAAAAAGAAACCCTAAAACACATTCAATTAAATTGAATCCCAAAAGACAAAAATACAAAAATTGTGTGACAAACTTGGTTTTAATTGGAATCACTTTCCAATTCCTACACACATACTAAAAATTGAAATAATAGGGAAACAACCCAATCAATGCCCTCCACATTCCATGTGCACACTAATATCCTAGACCTAATTAAAATTGATAGCAATTTTACCCTTAAGGTTTTCATCAACTTAGGCTTGCTATATAGGTCTTAAGTTTTCTATAGTTAATACCCAATTCTGTCATCTATATCTGGTGTTCAGGCTGAGGGGCTGTGTCAAACGACCAGAAGCGAGTTTGTACAAGCACTTGGGGATTTCCTGGGAAACACTTGGGCCCAAACCTCCCCTTAAACAACTTGGCTATACTTGTTGACAGAACGGGTATTCACTAGTGATTACTTATTTCCTAGGTAGATCAAGTCCTAGGTTAATTTTTAGGGAGTCACATTTAAGTTACGTCTACAATTTTGATTGATTGATTGCACATTTTCTCTCATCTCCATCTCTTCTCCTCCCCTACCATTTCTTCCATTTTGCACGGGCGGCGGTCCAAAACTCCACACTTGGAGGGACTAGTTGATTTTGCCTCCCCAAAAAGACTTTTCTTACATTCTTCCTCTTCTTTAAAAATGGAAAATAAAAATTGGTCCTCTAACTTGCATGCTAATTATTCTTTCCCCAATGTTTCCACCCAAGAGCTTCTTAATCAGGCCCCCCCACCTAATTTCTACTCCATAATGGCTCAGCTACAAGTTAAGCAACAACAGTTGCATAAGGATTTAACAAACCTAGACAACCAAGGGAGTCCTGCCACACCTGCCCAAGCTCCACACATTCCACATCTCACCCCTTCTCACATCCCAAAGAGACAAAATTTGCATACGACTCGTGTTGAGTATAATCATTATTCTGAGGCCTTCTATGGTTGAACGAGGAATTATACTTATCCAAATCATTACCCCACTCAAAATGTTTCCACCTTCTAGGAGCAATTGCAAAATTCCTCTAATTTGAGGAATTATCCGACTCACTCCTAGACCAATCTAGTTCCTCACCAACAACAAAACCCATTTGGGGGTATGGTTCAAATCAAACTTATCAATCTGGGCCATCTCAAGAAGACATCAATGCCCAAATGATGAAAACCCTACAGGAGATGCAAAGAAAAACTACGGAAATCGCCCATGTTTTTAACAATCTCAATGATCAAATTGGGGTTATTCCAACTCAAGGACCTGCAGAACATTCACCATCCTAGCCACACCAAACTTTGTCAATCAAAGGAGCCAACACCCAGGTGGACACCAACATCAGAACCACACTATTCATCCTCCTATTAACCCAATATCTCAGCACCAACCTGGTTTCTATCAACATCAGGCCCCCCCACCTCCTCCCAGTGATAACCAAACTGCATATGCAGATATGTTGAGGAGTGGGAACACCACCACTGATTTAGGGCCTTCAAATCAAATTGATGAAACCCACTTTCAGCCTATGCAAATCAACTCTCCTAACCCCACTCAGGAAGAAGAAAAAGAGATCCCAAAAACAGTTGATTCAAATCCTACTTCTCACTCTGAAACACTGCAATCCAATCTTTTTGATCAAAAATCAGAGCCCTCTCACCAAGATCTTTTGGACTTATTTGAGCAAGTTGAGAGGAATATCCCCCTCCTAGATGCCACCCTTGCCTTTGCTAAATTTTTGAAAAAAAGGTTTACTCCAACAAGGGAAGCTCAGAATCTAGGAAGGGTGGTCCTTTCTAAGACAGCAAGCTCAATTGCTCAGAGCAAGCTGCCTCTCACAAAAAAGGACCCAGGCGCATCTCTCATCTCGGTTGTCATAAATAACACCACCTTTTTTCACGCCCCTCTCAACTTAGGTACCTCCATTAATATCATTCCCCCGGTCATATTCGAGGAATCTCGATTCGGTGATTTTAAACCTACTAAGGTTCAATTTCAATTGGGAGATTGATCTACCATTCAACTGCGGGGAATCATTGAGGATCATATTGTCAAGGTTCGAAATTGTCTAAATCCGGTAAATTTTGTGGTCCTTGACATAGAGGTACTTGCAACTCTCACTAACACCATTCTTGGAAGACCCCTTCTGATTACTGCAATAGCTAATATCAACTCTCACTCTAGAAAAATGAATATAAGTTGCGGTAACCAGATTTTCCCATTAGATTTATTTCAAGCTTCCAAAAAGGTCCATTGATCACAAAATTTTCGAGGACACTGATAATACAATGGAAGCAATTTGTGAGAAATCTTTGTTGATCAAATCCTACTTAGCTTTGACCACCATGGATCTAGATTTTATTGATTCCTATTCTAAGGATGATTTTGTGGTCCTAGACTTTTCAGATCAATTAGGGTTTGACTTTTACTCTTTCAATCTTCCTATTTTCTCACCAAAAACATCCACACCAACTTCACCTACCCTACATCTCATTGACTCCTTTCCCCCTCCCTTTCCATTAGACCTATCACCCAACCCACCAGAGTCTGGCATTTTACATGCACTTAAACCATGGCCAGATCCAGGTCATTCTTCCATTTTTTCATTTCATTTTCATCCCGACTTCTTTACCATTCATCTTTTCAGGGATCTTGAGGAAAACACATTTCTTGAGGGCATTCAAGTGTCCAATTATTTACATGATTGTCCATTTTCCGTGCATACCTTCACGCCCAGCTGAATGGCGTTAAAGATAGCACTGGATGGGAGGTAACCCATCATTTTTCTTGCTTTCCTTTTTCCTTTATTTTTCCAAGTTTTGACCATCCTAAACCCGACCGCTCTTCATTAAGGTGATCCCTTTTCCCTTCTAATACATGAGGGCATTGCATATCTTAAGCATGGGGGGGGGGGTGTTTTTAAAATTTTGATGATCGATTTAGAATTTTCAAAACCTAAAAACATGCATTTTTCTTTAGTTATTTTCCTACTTGCATGCCCAAAAAAAATAAAAATGTTGAAAACTTTTTGAGGAAAAATCTTGAAATAGGGACTAAGGTTGAAAACTTACTTTTGGTACAATGGGATTTAATCTTTAACAAACTAGGGATAAGGATACAGATCTGATCATTAGAATTTTAGGGTATATTTTTAGACTAGATCAGATATCCTTCTCTAAAATTCCACCTGAACTCATGATAGTTCAGGTGACTTGATCCTCTTTTGTAATATGGAAAGTATTTGGCTTAGTTTATGATTCAAAAACTTGCATTTCTTGCGGAACTTCCTGTGTCAAATTTCACACACAAGCCAACAAATAAAAACTACTAAAAATAAGAAAAACTCCCTTGTTTGAACTTAGTAAAAGTTTGATGCAGATTATTGGTTTGAGTTCCCACCTTCGAGAAGGAGGAAATGCCTCCTTTGAGGATGTGATGTCAACATGTTATCGCCTCGACACTACTCCATATCTATATTTCATATCTTTAGACGGAGCATTAAAGTGCATTTTAGCAGCTCAAGTGTCTTGGACGATGCTCTACCTATAGTGTTGGAGCAAGAGCTTGAGTTTGCTTGGAGCGCCCCTTTACACTGCATTGTGTTTTGGGGTTGTGAGCTCCTGGGTGATGTCATGGACAGTGTTATCCCGAAGTACTGGCGCCAGAGCCCCCTCGAGGATTGGTAATGGGAATGATGATCGTGACACATCTGTTGTAAGACTAAGCTAAAAATAAGCATGGGGAAAAAAAGGTTTTTAACTAAAAACATGCCCTTATAAATGTTGGCTTTTCACAAGCACAGACACAAGGTTTTAAAGGATATTGCAAGTTGCGAATCAGATTCAAGAGCCAGAAAAATCCTAAAAATAGAAATTTCAAGTCATCTGAATTAACAAGGGGTTAATTTGTGAATTTTTTGAAGGATATATTGATCCCATTTTGTCTAATTTCTGGATCCAAAAATAAATCCTGATGTTTATCCTTAACAAATCTCGTGCCTCCTGTGTTTAAATCAACCAAGGTCCCTTAATCTTTTTCTCTTCAAAAGTCGAGAAAAGATTAGATTTCCTAAAAATTTCATTTTCCAAAAAATCAAAGTTTTGCTAAGAGACTAGCAAAAGATAAGCATGGGGATGTGATAAATGCCAGTTTATCATCATTTTTATGCATTAAAACAAACCTAGCTCTTAGCATTTTGCTCCGTAAATGGGTTTTTGGGCTGCATTTAGTCATTAACTAGGTTAGGCATGCCTTGCACTTTTTATTGCCTTTTTAATGTGTTTTTGTGAGTGTTAGGGATATATAGATTGCCAGATCCCTAGAACCCTAGCACTCAGGAAGGCAACTGGTGAAGGAGAAGCTCTCACCAGCTAGAACTCAGCTTGTTCCAGCTCACCATAGATGGAATTTAGCTTACTTGAACAAGGGTTAGCTCATCCTATCTCCATTCAGCTCATCTCAGCTGAATGGCTACTCAAGAGAGCTCATCTTAGCTCACATTAGCTTAGGTCAGCTCAGATCCAGCTCAACTTAGCTGAGTTTAGCTCATCTCAGCTCCCATTAGTTCACAGGGAGCTCTAGCTAGCTCCACTGAGTTGATTGGAGTTCACCCCAGCTCAGGTCCAGCTACATCCAGCTCTACTCAACTCCAGCCAGCTGAAGATGACTTTATTTCAGCTCAGAAAGCTCAAGTCCAGCTCCCGTGGACTCAACTTAGCTCAACTCAATTGAGCTAAGCTACCTTAGCTGCCTCAACCAGCTTGATCCTCCCCGGGAGCACCAGACCCAGCTCACCTCAGGTCATTATGGTAGAAGCCAGCTTACTTTAGCTTGGCTTAGTATCTAGGAAAGAACTAGCAAGCTAAGCTAGCTAGAGTAGCTCCATGCCACCCCCTTCAGCAGCTGCCAGCTCCATTTAAGCTCCAAACTCCTTCTATCCAGCTCCTCTTCAAAAACCCTAACTCCCATTGCGTACTCCTCTACTCCATTAATAGTTAAGCTAGCTTCTAGCTCCCTTGGCATTTACCACCCTAAAACTCTACCTAACTAGCTCCATCAACTAAGCCCTAACTAAAGCTCATCTAGGCAAGCTCCATCCACTCCAAGTTGGTGCCACCACCATCACCACCTTTCACCCCTCAACCACCACCAAAGGGCACCAAGAATTTGGAGCCAAAACCACCCTAACTGCCCCCCTTTTTGGCACCAACTTTTCCCTCCAAAAATGCCCTAATCTCCACCCTACACCTAAGCCTAAAGCCCATCTCCACCTTCCATTTTCCCTCCAAAATTGCCCCCCTTCTAGAGCACCATTTTGGCATCAAAATGGAGGCACCCCTGCCACCATGGACGTCCACCAAGGGGTGGATTCAACCTATAACTGCCCCCCCTTGCACCCTTTAAGGTGGCGCCAAGTGATCTCCACCTTAGGATTAACTTAACCACCTATAACCACCAACAAACTCCATCCTAGCCCTCTACCTATTCACGCCAACCCTACCCCCATCCCACTCTATAAAAACCCATCACCTACCACCATTTTCATCATCCTCCATTAGTGTTTTATTCTACCTATACCCACCTACACCTACGACCAAGAAGGAGTAGAGAAGAAGATTAAGGGGGCACATCACCTGCCCCTTTGGTGCCTTCTTCTCCCCACTCTCTTTAACTTGTGCCATGCTAGGGAGGAAGGCCATTTTACTTCAAGGAGGACGGCCAGGCAAAGGAGAAGGACCTAGGGTGGACGTCCACCCTTGGAGGAGGAGAATTGAAGGTGGTAGCTTCCACCTTGGAGGACACCATCTTGGAGGAGCATAGCAAGGAAGGAGTTGGACTCTTTTCAAGCCCAAGAGCTACCAGGCTTGGGACAAGAAGCCATCATCTTCACCATTTCATTTAGAGGATTTGTGGTTTTATCTTCTTGCATTTCAAGTAGATTAGAAGCTTTCCTCTATGAGTTTTGTGTAGAACAAGTTCATTTTAATTCAAGTTGCCTTCTTTCAATTTTTGTTGCATAGCTTTTTACAATTTTTGCCTAGCATTTGTTTCACTCCCTCTCCCTAATTATTCTAGGCCTCCACATGCCTAGGGTGAGCTTAGGGAGAGGCTTTACCTGTCACCTTAGGGTTAGCTTTATTGAAATAGGTTTTAGTTGTTTTCTCACTATCAACAAAAACTCATATGTTGCCATTATTTCAAAATCATAAAAACTATATATTCAAGAACATCAAAAAGAAAGTTGAGTTCCATCTTTAAAGCAAGGGATTTTGATTTGCAAACTTGTCTCCTTGGATGACCCTAGATACCCCACTATCTAGGTCTTATAAATTTTAAAAGCGAATCCGTTTTTGTGCGTTGCAACGACTTAAAACCCCAATTTAACAAACCGCGCAAAAATGCGATCAGTTTGCCACTTAGAACACAACAAAAAGGTTGGCCAGCCATCTTTGGTTTCATCTAGACCCTCCTCCATTCACCTTTGATTGCATCCTGGACATCAATCCTATTCCAACAAAAACAACTTATTTCTCTACCCTCAACTTTAAACCTTAGCCTTTGATTTTCTAACACCTACACCTACACCTACCTTAGCCTTTGATTTTCTAACATCTACAACCTTAGCCTTTGATTTTCTAACATCTACACCTAGCCCTACATGTCCATGATCTAAATCGACCTATATCAACTAATCGTATTACTCCAAGACCCCTATAAAAGAAGCATATTGCTTGCTTGAATCCTAATGAAATAAAAATATGAAAACTGTCATTGTTGTGGCGAGATTCGTGTGATGCAAACAAGTAAATCGAAACCACATATACGTGTGAATATCAAGTCGTCCACTTATGATTTGGAAAATAACATCATGTATTCGAAGTAAAATCTCTAATATATCCAACATATCAACTTGATTACTAAACAAAAATACTAAACGAAGTGAGATGGAGAAACAAAGCTTGTGATGATGAGATGGATGTCCACAGTTGTAACGACCCGATTCCTGAATCCCTACGAGACACGAGAATCGAACCGACTTGACTAATCCCAAGACCTAGTCGTCCAACGAGAAAGTAACCAAAAGAGCAGTAAAATAAAACACATTCACCATGAATATAACTAGCAGTAACAAAATACAGCAGTAAGAAAAGGAAGTACTACAGTATACACCACCACAACAGAAAGGAAATAAACATGTACATAACATAAAGTTTTCGATAAAGAAAGTACAGGGAGTAACAAAGAAAACTACTCACTACAGTGGAAGAAAAGTACAGAAAGTACTACAGGTAACCCTACTGGACCCTACTAGGCCCATCGTCCTCTGCAGCCACTGACTCTGGTTGCTCAACAGTTGGTCCTAAAGAGGTAACAAGGGGGGAACACATCAGCGAAACGCTGAGTAGAGTGGCAACTAAAAGCTAAAGAAGCAGTCGAGTGTACAGTCGCTGTTATATTTTTACTTTCTTTATTTATGTCTTTCTATTATTTCACTATTGATTTATTTCTCAGATCCTTCTCTTGATCTTAAATGTTCCTCGTGGGAACGATCTTGATTGCAGTCTTTTCTGAAAAGTAGAAGTAACACGTGGTGCTCTCCTGGCCGGGAGAGTCCCCCGTGGTGGTCCTACCCTCAGTCAACAACCCCAAGGTCGCTGATAGACGTAACGGTGACTACGACACGCGTGATAAGTGCACGGGTAGCTACCCTACACTGGCACGCGGTCAGTCGTTTCCGTTAACGGGTGTGCCCAAAACACAGCACGGAACCAGTATAGGGTAGAGCCCTCTCAGTAACAGGATCCAACCCCTCCACAGTCCGCGCACCCTCGTTTGACTACCCTGGTTTGCCTAGTGGGCCTAACAAGTTGGTGTAGGAGGGCTAGCAGAACCCCGGGGCCCGTGGGGTAGCTAGTGCTCTCCCTACACTAGTAGCTCTCCTCGGTACTGCGTATGCGAGGGCCAACAAGTCGGTGTACAGTGGCCAAACCCACCCCGGTCTCAACCTGAGGGTGGCAAGCTCCCCTCTACACTAAGAGGTAATGTGTGCTCTCTTTGGTACCAAGTAACCAAGAGATAACACACTTCCACGTTTCACTTTCTCAATTCCATTTCATTCTCTTTCCAGGAGTTCTAATCCTAATTCCCTGTAGGGTTCATGTTCTTTTGTTTGGCCATTTTGGGTTTCACCGTTCCAGCTTTATATTTATATATCCCATGTTCTTAATCGTATGAATTCATTCATAACAGGCAGCTGTTAATCCATTTACAGGCAGTTATCATTTCCTTTCCACTTTTCCAAGACTGCAATATTTATATATTCAACTAGTTTTCCAATCCTAAGATTCATGCCGTACCCTAGGATCTATCATTCAATCTAGTTTTCCAATCCTAGGATTCATGCAATACCATAGGATCTATCATTCAATCTAGTTTCTCAGTCCTAAGGTTCATGCAATGCCCTAGACTCTATTAATTGTTCCACAATTGTAACAAATTTTGTTAAGTAAATTAAAAAGCCACTCTACTAGCGAAACCAGGAGTACTGGGGGCGTGATCGACAATCCCGCGAACCTCCGCAACCCCCAAGACTGCAACAGAATGGGGTCCTAGTACAAGGATCAATCACAAGGAGTTTCTCAGAAGGGTATACAATTACTGTAAACGGATAGCAGAATTTATTATGGAAAGAACGCAACTCGGAACGCGGAAAACGGACTCCGAACGGGCCCTAAACGGGTTAAAAACGACGAAACTGTCCAAAATCAGACGTCTAGAACATCTTTCAGACGTCTTAAAAGGTGGATCGGTCGTACCTCAGTTCTGCGCAGTCCTTCAGATGTCCAGAAGCCCGCTGGAACATCTGGCCTTGGTTTCTAGACGTCCGATTGTCACCCCGGACGTCTGGAGGTCCTCTCCGTCGTCTAGCACTGCAGCCAGACGTCTGATTCACGTGGGATGGCGAGCCTTCGTGCCCTCCCCAGCAGGATCTGCGCACACATACACCTACGCTCAGCACGACGAAGCGTAGAAGAAAACGCGGTGGACGGCTGCATGGCCGTACACGCGCAAAAGGAGAAGGTAAGAAATATCTTACTTGTCAGACGTCTGGAGGACGAGCGGGCTTCTGGATGTTTGAAGGACTACGCAGAACTGAGGTACGACCGATCCACCTTTTAAGACGTCTGGAAGATGTTCTAGACGTCTGATTTTGGACAGTTTTGTTGTTTTTAACCCGTTTAGGGCCCGTTCGGAGTCCGTTTTCCGCGTTCCAAGTTGCGTTCTTTCCATAATAAATTCTACTATCCATTTACAGTAATTGTATACCATTCTGAGAAACTCCTTGTGATTGATCCTTGTGCTAGGACCCTGTTCTGTTGCAGTCTTGGGGGTTGCGGAGGCGCGCGGGATTGCCGACCACACCCCCAATACTCCTGGTTTCGCTGGTAGAGTGGCTTTTTAATTTACTTAACAAAATTTGTTACAATTGTGGAACAATTAATAGAGTCTAGGGCATTGCATGAACCCTAGGACTGAGAAACTAGATTGAATGATAGATCCTAAGATATTGCATGAATCCTAGGACTGGAAAACTAGATTGAATGATAGATCCTAGGGTACGACATGAATCCTAGGACTGGAAAACTAGTTGAATATATAAATATTGCAGTCTTGGAAAAGTGGAAAGGAAATGATAACTGCCTGTAAATGGATTAACAACTGCCTGTTATGAATGAATCAATACGATTAAGAACATGGGGTATATAAATATAAAGCTAGAACGGTGAAACCCAAAATGGCCAAATAAAAAGAACATGAACCCTACGGGGAATTAGGAGTAGAACTCCTAGAAAGAGAATGGAATGGAATTGAGAAAGTGAACGTGGAAGTGTGTTGTCTCTTGGGTACTTGGTACCAAAGAGAGCACACATTACCTCTTAGTGTAGAGGGGAGCTTGCCGCCCTCAGGTTGAGACCGGGGTGGGTTTGGCCACTGTACACTGACTTGTTGGCCCTCGCGTACGCAGTACCGAGGAGAGATACTAGTGTAGCGAGAGCACTACCTACCCCACGGGCCCCGGGGTTCTGCTAGCCCTCCTACACTAACTTGTTAGGCCCACTGGGCAAACCAGGGTAGTCAGGCGAGGGTGCATAGACTGTGGAGGGGTTGGACCCCGGTTACTGAGAGGGCTCTACCCTATACTGGTTCCGTGCTGTGTTTTGGGCGCACCCGTTAACGGAAACGACTGACCGCGTGCCAGTGCGGGGTAGCTACCCGTGCGCTTATCGCGCGTGCCGTAGTCACCGTTACATCTATCAGCGACCTTGGGGTGGTTGACTGAGGGTAGGACCACCATGGGGGACTCTCCCGGCCAGGAGAGCACCACGTGTTACTTCTACTTTTCGGAAAAGACTGCAATCAAGATTGTTCCCACGAGGGACATTCAAGATCAAGAGACCGATCTGAGAAATAAATCAATAGTGAAATAATAGAAAGACATAAATAAAGAAAGTAAAAATATAATACCTACTGTACACTTTACTGCTTCTTTAGCTTTTGGTTGCCACTCTACTCAGCGTTTCGCTGACGTGTTCCCCCCTTGTTACCTTTTCAGGACCAGGTGTTGAGCAGCCAGAGTCAGCGGCTGCAGAGGACGCTGGGCCTAGTAGGGTCCAGTAGGGTTACCTGTAGTACTTTCTGTACTTTTCTTCCACTGTAGTGAGTAGTTTTCTTTGTTACTCCCTGTACTTTCTTTATCGAAAACTTTATGTTATGTACATGTTTATTTCCCTTCTCTTGTGGTGGTGTATACTGTAGTACTTCCTTTTCTTACTACTGTATTTTGTTACTACTAGTTATATTCATGGTGAATGTGGTTTATTTTATTGCTCTTTTGGTTACTTTCTCATTGGACGACTAGGTCTTGGGATTAGTCAAGTCGGTCCGATTCTTGTGTCTCATAGGGATTCGGGAATCGGGTCGTTACAAGATGGTATCAGAGCAAGGTCATCCCGAGAAGTGAACCAACTGACTGGAAAATAACCAATTCACATATCTGTGACTAGAGTAGCCGCCACAGCATTTCTTTTGACATGAGCTCTTAGACTTTTTCGTTAGATATCGTTCCATATTGACGTGTTTCCGTTCTGTTTTGCGTCTCCTTGCAGGAGATGCCTTGTCGTGGGACTAGCGAGGTGGGCCGCGGGCACGGCCGAGGACGAGGTCGGCGAGGTGGGCGTGCTGCGGTCGACGCCTCAGTGGACCAGCCACTGCTCTTGGGCATTCAGTCCCAGGACCTCGCCCAGTTGATATGGGATATTGTGCGAGAGGAGCTCCACCCACCGCCCCGAGCGCCTCTCCCTGGGGCTGCGGAGGGGGAGTCCTCTGTGGGACCACATGACGGATGCGACGCTGGACACGGGGGAGGGCATGGGCCACCACCGCCCCCACCTTCCTCCGATACTTCTGTGCACGAGGCTCCTTTACCTGGAGGTGCACCAGCATCTCCACTGCAGCGCCACTTCGAGCTTTTCGGGCAGTTCCGGAAGCTGAAGCCCCCCTCCTTCAAGGGGGATGAGGACCTGACTGAGGCAGAGGACTGGCTTGAGCAGCTCGAGAAGGTTTTTGACACCCTTTGCCCCCTGGTGGAGTGCCGCGTGGCCTTTGCCACGTACCAGCTGGAGAGTGCGGCACACAGGTGGTGGAGGGCGGTCAAGGGACAGGAGAGGGACGAGCTGACCTGGGACCGGTTCGTCACCCTCTTTTGCAAGCAGTACTTTCCCCAGACGTGGCAGGACCAGAGGAGGCGGGAGTTCCACTCTCCGCCAGGGGATGATGACCGTGAGCGCGTACCGCACGCGTTTTCTGGAGCTGTCCCGCTTCGCAGCGACAGCGGTAGCCACTGAGGAGGAGCGCCTTTGGAGGTTCACCGAGGGGCTCCAGCCTACGATTCGGGGGTATGTCAAACCCCTGAAGCTGCCTACGTTTTCGAGAGTGGTGGAGGCAGCTATGACCTACGAGGAGGGTACCGGCCAGCACCTACCCGTCCGACGCAGAGTGTGGTTGCTTCATCCGCACCTAGAGCTGAGGGGAGTATCAACACCCTGACACACAGGGATGCCAGAGCTTTGGGATCGGTGGTGGCAGGTATGGTTTCTGTTTCCGGCAGACTCGTTTACACACTTTTCGATTCCGGCGCTACGCACTCGTTTGTCGCGGCCAGTTTCGCAGTTAGTTTGGGCCAGGATTATATGCTGTTAGAGAATCCGTTCGTAATTAGAGGTCCGAGTGGTCAGTTGTTTGTAGCTGAGGAGGTGTACACGAGTTGCGAAGTCAGTATCGGGGTACATAGTCTGCCAGCTGACCTGATTATGATACAGATGGAGGACTTTCGCGTAATTCTGGGGATGGACTGGCTGTCCGCTTGCTACTCTTTGGTGGACTGTTTTGAGAGGAAGGTCGTCTTCTTCATACCGGAGTTGCCTTCTTTCGAGTTTCATGGTCAGCCAGTGGACGAAGGCTTCAGGTGCATTTTGGCACTTCGGGAGGCAAGACTTTTGAGCCAGGGGTGTGAGGGCTTCCTAGCTTGTGTGGTGGCAGAGCCTAGCCCTGTGGCAAACTTCCAGAGCATCCCGGTGGTCAGAGAGTACCCTCACGTGTTCCCAGATGAGTTACTAGGACTACCGCTGGAACGTGAGATCGAGTTTGAGATCTCACTAGTACTAGGGACCAGCCCCATCTCCACCGCACCATACAGGATGGCACCACTTGAGCTGCGAGAGCTCAAGTCTCAGTTGCAGGATCTTTTGGAGAAGGGCTTTGTGAGGCCCAATGCGTCTCTAAGATAGCTTTCCACACCCGATACGGACACTACGAGTTTTTGGTCATGCCGTTTGGGCTGACCAATGCCCCCGCTGCTTTCATGGACCTGATGAACCGGGTGTTTAGACTGTACTTGGACCAGTTCGTGGTAGTATTTATTGATGATGTACTCATCTATTCTCGAGATCAGAAGCAGCACAGACAGCACTTGCGGATGGTTCTGGACACACTGAGACGACGTAGGCTGTACGCCAAATATAGCAAGTGCGAGTTCTGGTTGAGGGAGGTGACCTTCTTAGGTCATGTGATCTCTGGGGATGGCTTGGCAGTGGACCCAGCCAAGGTCGAGGCAGTGCTTAGGTGGGAGATATCACGTACAGTCACTGAGATTCGTAGTTTCCTGGGACTGGCAGGCTACTACAGACGGTTCATCAGGGGTTTTTCACAGATTGCACGTCCTATGACAAAGTTGACCCGGAAGGATGTACCCTTCACTTGGACAGATGCTTGTGAGGCGTGTTTTCAGGAGCTGAAGGAGAGGCTGACTTCGGCTCCCATGCTCACCATCCCTGACAGTAGTGGTGGGTTCGTTGTGTACACGGACGCCTCCTTGCAGGGGTTAGGGGGTGTGCTCATGCAGAGGGGTCACGTTGTCGCTTACGCTTCGCGGCAACTGAATCCCCATGAGCATACCTACCCTACCCACGACCTGGAGCTGGCAGCTGTTGTCTTCGCGCTGAAGACCTGAAGGCACTACTTGTACGGTGAGACCTTCGAGATTTTTACAGATCACAAGAGCCTCAGATACCTTTTTGACCAGAGGGAGCTCAACATGAGACAGAGACGTTGGTTGGAACTCCTGAAGGACTATGACTGCAGCATTTCCTACCACCCAAGAAAGGCTAATGTGGTGGCTGACGCCTTGAGCCGGAAGGCACCCGCACACTTGGCCAGCTTACAGGTGTAGAGTTGGAGCCTTTTGGAGGAGATGGCCAGTTGGCAACCCCTAGAGTTACGGGGGCATTGTGGGGCAATGACTGTGACATGACAGACTAGGCCAGAGCTGATAGATCGCATCATCACAAGACAGATGGCAGACCACTACTTGCAGTCCTTGCACGATAGAGTACTGTCAGGAGACCCAGGGGACTTCTCTTTCACAGACCAGGTGCTGCGCCTGAGGGGACGTTTGTGCGTTCCCAGAGACGAGGAGCTGTTGAGAGAGCTCCTGACTGAGGCACACGATTCCAGATTCACCATACATCCCGGAAACACGAAGATGTACCATGACTTGAGACGCCAGTTTTAGTGGAGAGGGATGAAGCGGGATGTGGGTGAATTCGTACAGCAGTGTCTAGTGTGCCAGCAGGTGAAAGCTGAGCATCAGAGGCCTGCACGGCCGCTACAGCCACTTCCAGTGCCAGAGTGGAAGTGGGAGAGCATCACCATGGACTTGGTGGTGGGCTTACCTGTTAGCTAGCGAGGACACGACGCAATCTGGGTAATTGTGGTAGATTGACGAAGACGGCACGATTCTTGCCGATCCGAGTCACTTTGGGACCAGCACAGTTGGTAGAGAGGTATATCCGCGACATGGTACGTCTACACAGAGTTCCGCGGGAGATCGTATCCAACCAGGATAGCCGCTTTACGTCCGCGTTTTGGGCTGAGTTTCAGCAGGCCCTGGGGACGCGGTTGAGATTCAGTACAGCTTACCACCCCCAGACGGACGAACAGTCTGAGCGCACGATATAGACACTTGAGGACCTTTTGCGTGCCGTGTACTGGATTGGAGGGGCTCTTGGGAGGAGCACTTGCCCCTGGCGGAGTTTGCATACAACAACAGTTATAACTCGAGCATCGGCATGGCTCCCTACGAGGCTCTGTACGGACGATGGTGTATGGCACCCTTGAGTTGGGTTGAGGTGGGGACCAAGTGGGAGGTTGGCCCCAGGTTGATCCGGCAGAGTTAGGAGGTAGTCGAGCAGATCCACAGGCGACTCCGCACTGTCAGGAGCAGGCAGAAGAGCTACGCGGATCGGAGATGCAGAGAGGTGCAGTTTGAGGTTGGGGACCACGTCTTCCTTTGTGTTTTGCCCATGAAGGGCCTTCAGCGGTTTGGGGTGAGAGGGAAGCTCGCGCTGAGGTTCGTGGGGCCCTTTGAGGTCTTGGAGCAGGTTGGACCCATTGTTTACATGCTTGCCCTCAGCTTTCTGGTGTGCACGACTTGTTCCACGTGTCCAACCTCAGGAAGTACGTTGCCGATCTAAGTCACGTCCTGAGTCACGAGAGCGTCGAGGTGGGCGACGACCTGACCTACCCCGAGCGGCCAGTACAGATTCTTGACAGAGCCGTCCGCAGTTTGAGATGAAAGCAAGTACCCCTGGTGAAGGTTTTGTGGAGGAGCTAGCGGTACGAGGAGGCTACCTGGGAGCCTGAGGCGACGATGCGGGAGCGGTACCCAGAGCTCTTCGCGGGTACGTCTTTTCGGACCGGCTTAGATCCTCTTTGAGTTTGTTATGTTTATATATGTTGTTCTTTCCCTCACCCTAGTTAGCTCAAGTTTCGGGGATGAAACTTCCTTTGAGTTTGTTATATTGTTACGAACGTGGCATCAGACGGATTTTTAAGACGTCTGGGAAGTGACCCAGTCTGTCCAGATGTCTGGAATCCTTTCCAGACGTCTGGTAATAAATTTTTTCGGCGTACGGGGTTGCGTCTGCACGCGTGCACGCGCAGACTGCACCCGCCGCCTTCGTTCTTCTTTTTCCTCTCTCTCCCTGCAGAAGCGCCGCTTCTCTTCTCTCTCTCCCCGCTCTACCTTTATAAACGCTCGCCCTCTCCCTCACCCTCATCTCCTCTGCCTTTCTCTTCTCCTTCTCCCTGCCAGCGAGAGCGCGAGCGAGCGAGTGAGCGGCGGCGGCGGCGAGCGTGTGGGGAGGAGGGTTGCGAGCGGAAGAAGCTCAACTGCAAGGGTTCGAGCTTGCCGGGGCAGCTAGAGCCGGTCGGCGGGGGGAGTGGTGGGTGTGGGGTGTCGCGGAGGGGCTGCTGCATTTCGGGCAGCAGGCAGACGGGGCGCGGCGCGGCCGTGCATCGCAGGCGGAGAGCGAATCGGGTTCTGGTTTTGGAAAATTTTACAGAATCAGATGTCCGAACTTACGTCCAGACGACGCCGAAGATGTCTGGAGGACGGTCCAGACGTCTGACAAGTAAGATATTTCTTACCTTCTCCTTTTGCGCGTGTACGGCCATGTAGCAGTCCGCTGCGTTTTCTTCTACGCTTCGTCGTGTTGAGAGCAGGTGTATGTGTGCGCAGGTCCTGCTCGGGAGGGCGCGAGGGCTCGCCATCCCACGTGAATCAGACGTCTGGCCGCAGTGCCAGATGATGGAGAGGACCTCCAGACGTCCGGGGTGATAATCGGACATCTGGAAACCAAGGCCAAACGTTCCAGCAGGCTTCTAGACGTTTGAAGGACTGCGCAGAACTGAGGTACGACCAATCCACCTTTTAAGACGTCTGGAAGATGTTCAAGACGTCTGATTTTGGATAGTTTCGTCGTTTTTAACCCGCTTAGGGCCCGTTCGGAGTCCGTTTTCCGCGTTCCGAGTTGCGTTCTTTCCAGAATAAATTCCACTATCCGTTTACAGTAATTGTGTACCATTCTGAGAAACTCCTTGTGATTGATCCTTGTGCTAGGACTCCTTGTGATTGATCCTTGTATACCATCAGGTTGAGACCGGGGTGGGTTTGGCCACTGTACACCGACTTGTTGGCCCTCACGTACGCAGTACCGAGGAGAGCTACTAGTGTAGGGAGAGCATTAGCTACCCCACGGGCCCCGGGGTTCTGCTAGCCCTCCTACACCAACTTGTTAGGCCCACTGGGCAAACGAGGGTAGTCAGGCGAGGGTGCGCGGACTGTGGAGGGGTTGGACCCTTGTTACTGAGAGGGCTCTGCCCTATACTGGTTCCGTGCTGTGTTTTGGGCAAACCCGTTAACGGAAACGACTGACCGCGTGCCAGTGTGGGGTAGCTATCCGTGCGCTTATCGCGCGTGCCGTAGTCACCGTTACGTCTGTCAGCGACCTTGGGGTGGTTGACTGAGGGTAGGACCACCACGGGGGACTCTCCCGGCCAGGAGAGCACCACGTGTTACTTCTACTTTTCGGAAAAGACTGCAATCAAGATCGTTCCCACGAGGAACATTCAAGATCAAGAGAATGATCTGAGAAATAAATCAATAGTGAAATAATAGAAAGACGTAAATAATGAAAGTAAAAATATAACAGCTACTGTACACTCTACTGCTTCTTTAGCTTTTAGTTGCCACTCTACTCAGCGTTTCACTGACGTGTTCCCCCCTTGTTACCTCTTCAGGACCAGGAGTTGAGCAGCCAGAGTCAGTGGCTGCAGAGGATGCTGGGCCTAGTAGGGTCCAGTAGGGTTACCTGTAGTACTTTCTGTACTTTTCTTCCACTGTAGTGAGTAGTTTTCTTTGTTACTCCCTGTACTTTCTTTACCGAAAACTTTATGTTATGTACATGTTTATTTCCCTTCTGTTGTGGTGGTGTATACTGTAGTACTTCCTTTTCTTACTGCTGTATTTTGTTACTGCTAGTTATATTCATGGTGAATGTGGTTTATTTTACTGCTCTTTTGGTTACTTTCTCGTTGGACGACTAGGTCTTGGGATTAGTCGAGTCGGTCCGGTTCTCGTGTCTCGTAGGGATTTGGGAATCGGGTCGTTACAACAGTGCTGTCACCACTTGGACGTGACGATCTCCGTAGCCGAGGAGGGTGTGGCGATGGCATGGCGTGCTTCGCTTGGAGCACGAATATGAGGATGGTGGCTTCTTGGATCTTCTCACTTGGGGAGACGAAGAGGATTTTGGCATGTTGGTGGTGCACAATCTTGCATGCTTCACTTGGAGCATGGAGGTTGTCACCATCACTCAGTGATGGAGCTCCTCACCTTGGAACAGGGAGAACCAAGGCTGACCATGGCAAGGGAGGTGGGTGTGTAGGCGTTGGAATGGGAGAGGTGGGGTGTTGGCATTGGAATGGGAATGGGGAAGGGTGCGCTCTTGGGAATGGAATGGGGGAGAGTGAGTCGTAGATGGGAGAGGTGGGAATGGGTATTAGCGAGAATGGGATGGGGGAGATGTGTTCTTGCAAGCATGGGAGGGGTGGTGTGTAGTAGAGTTGGGAATTGGGATATAAGGTATCACAAGAATGGTTTGGGTGCTCCCTATAGGTGATGAGGTGGCAAGGTGGTCCAGATATTTGGAGGTGAATCCTATTAGTCGGGTAGAAGGTATAGAAAGAGGTATTATGGTCATTAGAGGAGTGTTTAGGAGGTGGAATGAGGTGATTTTGGGAAGGCTCTTGAAAGGTTAATTGGGTAAGATTATTAGGTGATTAATTAGGTAGGTAGATAGGTGAATTTTTGGTACAGTGAATGGGATTTATTTGGTGCAGGTTTATGGAAGAGAGGGAGGAAAATGGGATTAAGGTGAAGGAAGAAAGTACTAAACTAGGTTCTGAATAATGTGATTCCACGATTCTACATGACTCTTCCTGATATATCTTTGCTATCATTCCGCATTCCTATGGGAAGTGACCCTTGACATTTTGGTTCTTGATCCCATGAGTGGATCCTTCAAAAGGCAGAAGTGCACCATAATAAAAAATTCCCATTGATTCTCAAGCACAACAAATATGAATTTGTGCATGCATATCCAAGTGCACACATGTGGAGTGCTAATACCATGTAAATACATGAGCTGACATTTCGATCAAGCCACTAAATTCATGCAAATACATGAATGTGTATGCAATGTAGTCCATTGAAGTGGACTCATCACATATGGACAACCTTGGGAGGGAACCATTATTCTTCCTTCTATTCCATGTGTTGGAGCCCTCTCTACTAGTGAGCATTCTTATACCTTGGTGTGAGCCTCTCACATCCAAGGGATCCCGCTCTAGTCTCTGGTGTGGTTTTGCACAACGACACTCTCGTCCCCATCTTTGCCTCTACATCCTCAACTTCCAGGCTCCATTCTTTGAGCTGCTCTTTGCTTCGGATTTCTACTATTTTACTTATTTTCTTCTTATTTCTATTTTCGTAGTTGTAAACATTAAAGATTTCTAGTATCAATAAAATAGTCTCTTTTCACCTTACATCTGTCTTTGTGATTGGATGTTGGTAGAGTAATTAAAATGCATGTCTCCCCATGTTCAACGCGGACTCATCATTCTTATTCTAATTATTTCATGAGTTCAGTTTACTTTGATCTCTTTTTTGCGCTACTACAAACGATTAATTTAGCTTAGCGAAATAGCAAACATCATTCATGTATTTTGGGGCTTAGTTATTAATAAGTGTCTATTTTCTTTTTTTCAAGACTGCTTGAGCTATGCCAAGGAAGAGGTGAAGATCATGCTTAATTTATGAGAGCTAAGCTAAGGGAGGAGACAAGAGCTATAAGCCTCCTTCAACTGACAAGTGAAGCCACCTCATTACTAACTCCAAGCCAAGCCATCTAGTCCATTGTCCACACCCCCTAAGACCAAACCTTTGACTCCTCTCCACCAAATATGCCCACCTAACCTTAATTCCAGCCTAAAATCTCACACCAAACCCTAATTATACCAAACCTGGATCCTAATTCCAAGAAAAACCAAACTTACACCCTAGCTCCCTATTCCTACAGGGCCACACCCAACCTAGCCTTATCATTGATTTCCATGCCACCTATAGCCCTTGATATATTCCTATTTAATTACATAATTTATGCCTAACTATTATTAGTTTGAGAGTAAATTAGGTCACACTGCATTAGATTAGGCTAAATTAGTTATTTGGCATCATTTTGCAAATGTTGTATTTTTAGGGATTTCTATGTAATATTCCTATCATCTATATCTGGTTCCTTAATGTCTTTGTTTATATATGTGCAGTTACCAGGTCTGAATCTAATTGAAGCTTCGCATCTTTGGAAAATCAATTGAGTGCACATCTTCTAATTAGGCTAACCTAGATCTTTTTAACCCTAGCCAAATCAATCGTTGACCCAACCTATTTTAGAGCCAATTTCCTACACCTGAAACCATGGTTAACCTAACCTCTTTAAATCCTTTGTGGTTGGACAAAGCACATTAAATTCCAGTTAATATGGCCATCTATAGACTTGATTAATCTAAGCCTTTGATTCTACATCCTAAAGTCCAACCTATTCTCACATCAGCATCAAGATAGTTGAGCTCATCAATTGGACTCACCCAACCCATTAACCTAACCCACTCTACATACCTAAGTTCCCACCTAAAATCAACCTACATCCACCCAAACAAACCCTACTAGCCAGCCCTATATCCCTCCAAAAGCAATCCTCCACAACATCCCATATATCCCCATGCAAAATCCCTTCCAAACGTAAAACCTAGACCCGAACTATTCTCCCAACATAGCATACACCGCCTAATTCCCACGCATGCACTTTCCATGTACCCAATCCATGCAAAAACTGTCTCAATCCACGCAACAAATCAAATCCACTCACGTCCACCGCTCTCTCCCTCATTTTCCATGCATAACAGACGTCTCTCTCTCTACATACGAATCCTATCCTTCCAACTCCACGAGCCGCTCTCCATCTCTCAAATCCAAAATCTCCTCCGCATCTATGTATATTATAAAGGGTCATTGTTACAGCACGGTACGCATCTATGTATTCTATGAAAGGTTATTGTTATGAGCTGTTCGCTTTACTATAAATATCTTTACTTTTTTTAGAGTAACATGTAGGATGAGAATAATATTTAGGTTATATTTGTATATAATAATAGATAAAAAGATCTCCCCTTTTAGATTAGGTTTTGATATATATATATTTTGAAATAAGAATATAAAAATATATGTTGTAATATATTTTGCAATGTAGATCTACCATTTAGTAAAATACATAGGTTAAAAATTAAAATACAGCGATACATTTTATTTCAATTGATTTTATACTTATATAGAGTGATTTGTGTGAAAGTGATAGAAGCTTTTGTTTTTTTCTGTTTGTTTTTGTATCATGTACCTTGGAGCTGTTGATAGTTTTCTTTCCCAACTTTCATTTACTGCAGATTGCCAAGGCAGCATGGCTTTTTTTTCTTGTTGCATAAATGTATTTTGGCTTTCCACATGAAAAATCACTAGATACGTTTTAATTTTTCACTAATGTATTTTAGTTTCTACCATGCAACATCTCATATATTTTGATTTTCAATTGACGTATTTTGAATTTTTAAGTCAATGAAAAAGAAAAATAGATCAATTAAAAATTAAAATATATCAGATAATAAGTAAATTTTTAGTTAAACAATAATAAATTAAAGTACATAGATCAAAATTATAGTACATTACAATGTATACTTCGTTAATTTTTACACTTCTGCAGCTAAGGTGCAGCTAAAACCTAGTTAAATATATATACCATGCGGACATCATTTTCCTCTCAATCTCTGCCCCTTCTATTTTCTCTCGATCTCTCCCTCTCACTCGACGTCCCCTCCTCTCAATTTCCAATTCCCCCTCATTTTTTTCTCAACGTCCATCTCATCCTCCATTATTTTTATTCGATCTCTCCTCCCTGATGGCTTCAACATTTTTCTCCGTCATGCACCCTTGCACGTTCCCTATTTTCCTCTCAATTATTCTCTGATACTCCACCCACCACATACGGCCGAACATCCTCTCCAAGATCTCCCAACTCCAGTACGGCTCCCTTCTCCTTCCTTCAAATAAGTCTTTCCATATTATTTTCCTCCTTCCTCTAATAGTTTTAATAATCAAGCCGATGGTAGTCGCATATCCAACTTCGCCATCCTTTCCGCTTCTCCTTGGTCCAACTTCTACTTTAAGCGTAAGGAGATCGAGGGGACGTCTCCGCCACCATCCTAAGTCTCCTGTAGCCGCTACTCTGCCTCTCTACCTCTCTATTTTAATTGCTTTTAATCTAAGTAATTTAGTTCTAATTTATTTTGTTCTCATTGATCCTTGTTTGAGTTCTAGTATTTATTATTTTCTCATATTAGTTGTAATCAGAGTTCTTATACCAATAAAAGTTCATTTGTATTTTGATCCATGTTTCTATTTGTTTGCAATGATTTACTTTATTTTACTTTACTTTCGTAGTTGGTTTCGGTAGTGGGGGAGTTGATTTGCTTCATCTAGCTTTTTCGATATATATGAAAAATATCAAAAATATTGTAAAGTAAAAAATATCAAATATATTTCTCTTGAGTGTTTGAATTCGACAGCAACTCCATTATGCTTTCCGATCTCGATCTTTACTTCAAAATAATTTGTGTTCGATCTTATAAATTTAAAATTTTCATGTAATTTTCATTTATGACGACATAATTTTATCTTATATGGATTTGCACGATCAACCCCTATCTCATCATTCATGTCACCTTCCTCCACATCAGCAAAACAAATCCCAACCCTAAATTCTATGATCAACCATCCCCCTCTTTCCATCATGCCACATCACCTTTTCTCCTCCACTCACATTTCACCACCTAAGCCTAGCCACCTCTCCAAAGATCCTCCAACAACCTAAATCCTAGCCCCTTTTCCATAAGTGGTGCCAAGCAAAATCTTAGCCCACCAAGATTCCACGCCAACTCCACCATCTCATCTAGGCCGTTCACCCTCCCTCTTACTTCATCACACCATCCATCACAACATCAATCCATGGCCTTTGATCCCATCCAATCCCTTCATGCCAACTGTCCTCCCTTCTCTATATAAACCCCCCACCTCCTCCATGCCACCTTCATCTTCTTCTACATCCTCTCCACCTCCATGGTCGTACCCTCTTCTTCCCCTTAGAAACCCTAGGTGCCCCTCTCCCTATCCCTCCTACTCTTCCTTCTACTCCATCTCCATCAAGGCTTCTCCATCTTCTTCAGCATCTTCGGCTTCCTCATCCTCTTCTCCAAGCAAGCTACTTCCGATGGCCGTCAGCAACACTTTTCACCTCCAGCACGAGTCCACTATCTTCTTTAATCTACAAATTATACTACTCATTCTTCTTCTTGTTCTTTTTCTTTTCTTTTATGTCATTTGTAGTTAATTTCATTTGTAGTTTTTGATGTCGTTTGTAGTAAATTTTTGCTATCATAAAGTAGTTTATCTTGGTGTTATTCTTCTTTATGGCTTATGTTGCTTTCATTTAGATTATACTACATGTTAGCATTGTTATTAGTTTCCACATCTTAATCTTACTTCCTAAATTTTCGCATTTAATTTAGTGCATCTAAAAAATCCAAAAAAATTATATTTCATTTCTACATGCTAGCTTAGATTATTTGAGAAACTATGTAGAAAACTTCTCTATATAAAAAGTAAAAAAACATTTACATTAGGGTCATGACATTGTTACAATTTAGTCCCTAAAACTTATTTTTGAATTTATTGTGTGTAGTCTAGTTATGCGTGAAATTTGGTAGGAACCTTAGTTAGGAATTAAAGTAATTTCGATAATTTTATTAAGAGTTTTATATATTCAAGAAATTATTTGCATGAGATTTACATTTATGTCCTGATTCTGTAGTTTAGTCTCTACCGCGAGTCCCCTTTATCTTCTTTTATATTTAAAATACCAAAAATATCAAAAAACCCAAAATACCAAACTACAATAGCTAGGTTTAGTTAGGAAGCAATTAAAACCTGTGCCTCCTAGTGAGATGACTTAGACTATCATTTTCACTTAAATTTTTAAGAATTCAAAATATATAAATTTAAAATGATCGGAATTTTCATACTACGATGACACAATTAACACCTAGTAGATTTCACACACTAGAATCTACAACAAACAATAATCAAATCATCGAACCAACTTGTTGGACTTTGATGATAACGTCGTCATCAGCCATATCTAGCTTTATTTAGTCATATTCCATCATTGAATGCTTCTACATAATAGCTAGAGGACCATAATTCATTGTATAATCATTCTGAGAGAAAGATAGTAAAATAGGGGTAAAACTGCAGTTTTAATAGCATATCCAAATTGCAGAACAATCACGAGATTTCTTAGGAGTTAATTAAAGGTCAAATGATCTTAATGGTCTAACAAGTAGGTCCGTGCAGATAGAAATGAGTTTTCGCACATTTCAAGAATTAAATGACATCTAAAATCCTAAAAACAGACCTGCTTATTCTACTGAGGTTTTGGTTAGGATAAAATTTACAGAAACCCTCTAAAATTCATAGCAAAATATTGTTTAGGGTTTAGCATCCTTGAATTGACCATCAGAACTTGTTTTGACCTAAAATAGAGTCACAGATAGACCTTTGCCCTAATTTGAGTTTTTGCATAAGTCAAACTAGGTCAAAATCAAAATCCAAGTTCACCATTGGATTCCTTGGGTTCAAATTAGGTTTGTATCAAAATTTGGGCCCAATCTGAGATTGTTTCGAATGATTTTTCACTTTGGTCCAAGTCTGACTTTCTTTATCTCCAATAGCCCCTCAGCTTTTGAATTCCTCACAAAAAGCCCCCAACTTCTTTGTCTTCTTCATGAAAGGTTCCCATTGCATATTGACTCCTAATCCTAAAGTTACGGCAACAATAGCCTAAGGATTTCTCCTTGATTGATTGATGAAACTTAAATTTGAACCGGTGATCCCTCTTAAAACTCTTACAGTCAAACCAATTCTTGAGCATTAATTCCTTCCCAATCTCTCATGAAAACGCATGAGAGATTCACATTAGAGATTTGGGTTTCCTACTTCGACAAACCTTCCAAGGTTGAAAGCTTGGATTCCAAGCTTCAACCACCCTCTATTGCCAATATAAAGATCCCCAGGGCCTTCCTGTTCTCTCCAAGCTTGAATTCCGACCGTGAAACCCCCCCTTCCTCTCTCTGCTCTAGCCGAGAAGCTTTGTAAGCTCTGACGACTCCTCCCGATCTCCCTCATCATCCGATCGCAATACCAGTGGCCGAATTTCCTTCCTCTCTCTTATCCGCTCTTGGCCGTACCACCAGGAGCCTCTTTCCCATCGTCGTCGCCGCTTCTACCTTACTGGAGCCTTCGTCTTATCCAGAGCCGACGTACCCCCAGTAAGGAGAATCCTCCCCTTTCGTCTGATTAGCTTAGGTTAGATTAGTTCCTTATAGCTTGTAGGTTAGTTTCCTACCCAAAAATCCCAAAAAGAAACCCTTAAATCCACTAATCACTCTCGTCTTCTCCGTCTCCGACCACTCCTTCGGCGAGGCATCCCCGCTGCTATACCCCTCTATCTGCCTCGCCAACCACCTCATAAGCTTCACCACGACTCACCCATCAAAACCCCTCTCCTATTATGTCGATTCTACCTCCCAAACTTCCCACCGAGCAACACACCTTCACGCTGTCTTCTCCGTCACCGACCACCCTCTACACGCCACCATCCTCCACAAGACCGCCACCATCACCTTCGCATGCTATAGTGAAGCTAAGGAGACATTTAACTAGGGCCTTTGAGCCCATATTCGTGTTCCAGGTCTTCACCAATTCGCCGCCGCTGCCGCCACCATCTCCAACCACGACTTAGCTCCTCTGGCATCAACACGGCCTAGTGCTACTCTCAATCGACGTGGCTACGTCCCAAGATCTGCTCTAGGTGTTTGATTAAAGACCCCAAGCTGCAGCCACTACCAATTGAAGAAGACTTCCAGCTGCTGTATTCGAGCAAAGAGGCTTCATGGGATAGTCCCACATCGGCCACGGAGGAACACTAGATGGTGCATAAATTGAAAACGTGTTGAGGGCTTGTTGCCTCAACACTTGGGGGATGATGTCCCCCGCACCCATTCACCTACCTCGCCCGTGACACCTTGCACGTGGGCCTGGCTCCAACCCATATACCTGCCTACGCCTGCGCACACCTCGACTGCTACCCTACTGCAGGCAGCCTTGGTCCTGGGTGCTCTCTGATCTAATACTCAACTACCCGATTATTCCTGAGAGAGGAAAAGAAGGAAGAGAGAGAGAGCATGGAGTTAAGGGGGGTTTTGCTCTATTGTGTAATGGCTAACACTTAGCCGCATCTGAAGAAGAGTTTCCCTTGTGCATCAAAAGGGCCAAAGAAGGAGAACCATAGAAAAAGAAGAAGAGCAGAGCAATAGAAGAGAAGGCAAGGAAGAAGAACAACAGAAGAAAAGTCAAAAAGGAGTACTATAGCAACGCCCTTTAAGACATCCGATTCTAAAATTAGACATCTGATTATTTGTTCCTTCATTTGATTATATTTGAGTAAATGTTTTACGTGTTAGATTAATAATTGGTGATCCAAATCACCATTATTTTTTCTAGATTTCTTTTTTGACTCTTCATTACTCATGTCATACATTGCATATTAGATTTTGAGTAATTAATTATGCTCATTTATATTATATGTTGAGATTAGCGTGTGAATTCCATATTTGCTCCCAGTGAATGACCTCGGACTTCATTTTTGACATTCGAGTTATAAATTTTATCTGTTGTTCGAGCTATTTTCGAGGAATTATTATTACAACGAATGCATTTTTTAAAACCTTTATTTAGCACCTAAAACATTTTGGCACCATTATCGGGAAGAAACACGTAATTCACCGCTATTCTCTTGCTATATTTTTATATTTGAGCACTAACTTGCCCTATTTGCTTTATTGTGATTTTGCGAGGTATATCATGAGGAGATCTTCCACGCAAATCAACCACTCCAGGGCAAGTAACTTTTCTATTCTTCCTTAATCAACCTCCTAATCTTGGGAAGACAACAAGGAAACAATCAATTAGGAATCACTTGCCTTATTTTTCATAGTAACTATCATTTAAAAGGAAAGTTTCCTAATTTGCAAAAAATTTTTTCAAATCTGATTGAAGATTGAGATGATTCCGTTTAGAATTCCCTACACCAAATTTCTTGTGCCTATTAGGGATCATGCTTAATTTCTGATCATCTTGGACTACTCACCTTCTTGTTTGAGTCCAAGGTGTACATGGTGAGATCAAATTGGATGCAGAATAGGGCCAATTAGGGTTTGGAGTGCTAGTACACATTTTTGCTTGCATAAAAGGAAACAAACCTACCTGCATTTGTGTGCTACCCAAGCCCTTGATTGAAAAGATCTAATAAGAAAAACCCTAAAATCAGGCTCTAATTTCTCTTGAATTTTAAAATCTTGGACCTAATAACCTGTAAGTAAAATCAGGGTGATTTCTAGGTCTTGCCCTAGATCTCATTCTGCCATCTTTAGGGTAGGTCAGGTGAAGTTGGTCTACATTGTAGGTCAACTGACCTCCAAATTAGGTCACAAGTTGAATTAACTTCTAATCAAGTGAAACTGAAGGCACAAATTAAGACATAAAATTGGTAGAGTTAAGGTCTTAAGTTCGTACATTCTGGTCTACCTGGAACCTCACTGACAAGGAAGGTCTGGTGGGGGAAACCCTGTAACCCATGAGGTCGCTCTATCGTATAGGGGTCTTTGCAGGTCTCTCCCTTCTTGTTTACCCAGGTACTTCTCGGGTGTGCGAATTTCTGATTTAGAGGTATTATCGACCTCAAAACTACCTTAGTCATCCAAAAATCTTTGGGTGCCTTGATTGGGTTAATTTCACATCTAGTCCCTCATCCCTTCTATTTAAAGCACATACACAGATCATCTTAGGGATTTCTTGCAGATATGACCTACTCCAATCTAAATCTCGAGTTTGATTCTACATCTTGATTCCACCACTTGATTCAACAATGCAACCTGACATGTTAGGAAAAGTGATTAGGAAACCTGAGTCCCAAATGACTATCAAAGATAAGATGATTGAGGCTGCTTTTGGATACCATGAAGAATATTATAGAGCCTTAGATAGGGACATTTAGGATAAATTTGTAGAAACAACAACCTACATTGTGAACCGTGTTGAAATACTTTATACTCGAGTCTTACATGGTTCAACGCGAGAGGATCTTTTATCAGAATTCAGTGAATTATGGAGATTACATAATATCGAGTGTCTAAAATGTTGTTCGAATCAACAATTTTGGGAAAGATATCAAAGTCTCATAGAAAAATGTGGGGACATGATAAATACACTACAAAAGATAATTATTCAAAGATGGCCATACATTCCTTCAGAAGATGATGAGGCATCTAGGAGCAACATTGAGGAGCAAAATCCCAAATCCCAGTGATAAGAATCAAGGTTGTTGTGGACCCCCAACCCAGATAGAACTTAATCCAAAATATGTACAGACTAATGCACCTAATTTTGAGTTGGGTTGGGAAGCTCCGATTGCAGGTGATCACGATTTCAAGCCAGCCCTAGAGATACAAAAACCTGGTTCACCTAGCTTTGAATTTCTAGGCACCTGTGATAATGAGATTAAGTCAGAACCTCTCCAGGGTGTAAATTCTATCCTTTATTCTATAAGGTGACTCTCGAGAGCAATTCTGACATCCCTGTAGAGCCCAGCCTAAATTCTAGTGATCCAACCCACACCCTTAACCTAGAATCTAGATCTGAGCCTTATTGGGAAGATTATGAGGCCTCGTGTGATATGAATCAGATTTCGAATGTTGATTATGATTCATGGCCTATATTTGATGATTACACCTCTTCAGACTCCTCAGAAATACAGATTGATTGTTTGGAAGTCACGCCGATCTATGATACAGAAATAGAGGAGCTAGAAGAGCTGGGAATCGATTGGGTCTTCCCTACAAGCCAAGAACCTGAGCCTATTCCTAATAGAAACACCTCTTTGAGCTCAAACTCTGAGTATAGGTTAGACCTAAGGCAGGTTGCTGAGTCCACATCTCTTGATTTATTCTATGGTGGAACCTCTGATCTCGAGTCAAATTCAGAACATGATTCTCACAAGTTCTCTAACGATTTTGAATCTTACTCTGATATTGGAGAACTATTGTTTCCTGATGATTACGAGCCAATCTACAACCTCAGGATCCACAACCTATCTTTTGATTCTGACGCTGAGGTCAATGATTTGAAAGAAAACACCTCTTTTGCAACACATACAAAACCTTCTAAAACCCGCTTTCAACCCCGACCCGCAATCAGACTCAATTTCTTCTCTGATTCTCTCCTCAATGAGTCGGTTGCACATGATTCTCCTCCACATTTCAATCGGGTTTCGAACTTCGATTAGACTGATAATCACGCCCCATGCTTCTATGATCACTCCCATAGGGTTCCTACATCCTCCACTAATTCATTCTCTTTTTGAGGATCCCTACTCCGACCAGGTTGATCCAACTCAGCTAAACCCTAATTTTTCACTTCCACATCATTTCGAACTTTATAGTATCTGGTGGGTACCACATCTCTTGATCCATATTCATTAACCCACCAGATTGATTGGGTTTAGACTGCATCATCAGCCTACTAATTTGAACAAGCACCTGATTGGACCAACCAGGCTACTGATCAAGGTGCTTGTTCTACAAAATTTGCCTGATTTGACCACTCCTTCTCCATAGCATTTTCTGCTCGGCTGATGGCATTGAATTTAGCGCTTAACGGGAGGAAACCCGTCATTCCAAAAACTTAAGATCCTTCTGATTATCCATTTGTACTTCACATCTATTACACTTTGAGTTCAGTTTTAGAACAGTTGACTCCACCTTTGGTACTTGTACCAGAGCTTGAAATTGTCCGCAACAGTTATCCCAACCCATTCACCTACCCGATTATCCTATTCTAATCCCTGAAGCCAAACTGTTTCATACCCTCCGTTTACAATGAGGACATTGCAAAACTTAGGCATGGGGGGTGTTAAAGTGCAAACATACAAAAATTCAAAGTTATGAAGGATTCTCACAAAAAATACATATTCTAAAAAAAATATGGAGAAAGGGGAGGAAATTTTGAAAAAAAAATTAAATTGCATATCATTCTTGAGGAGGAAGTAAGGAGGGGATTTAAATGTCAAAAAGGAGCAACAATTTGAAATAAAAAGAAATAGTCATTAGTAAAAGATTATGGAATCTATTTAAGTTCTAGACCAAATCAAAAGCAAGAAATAAAAGTCAAAAAGTGCTAAGAGACACAAAGATCAGTATGAGTGCTAATCTTAGGCCTCTTGGGTTGTGTTTTAGGCTTAAAAATTCATGTATCTGCTAAAATCTGGATAGTCCTCAAGAGGTTGAGGAAAATACAAAGCTTAAGTATTAGGTTTAAGGCTTAGGGATTATTCGGCCTCACTAACTGACCTCTGATTTGCGGGACTTGGTAACCTAAGCACCCTAATCCACACACAGTCAAGTTCAATGCGCTTAATTATCAAAATCACGCAAATGCGTTAATTCTATTATGAAAAGCCACCTAGATTAGGAGCGGCTTATCAACACAAGTTGATTTGGATGAGTTCCCGGTATGGAGAGGTAGGAAATTTCCCTTGAAGATGCACAATAACATATCGTCTCCTCGGTGCTTGTCTCCTAGGATATCTAAATATCCTACCGGGGGCACATAAGCACCTTATGATGATTCAGGTGCCATGGGCGGGATTATCCCAAAATGTCGATTGCCAGGGCCTGAATTTAGCTACAGAATGCCATGGGCGGCACTATTCCGAAGTGTCGAAAGCCAGGGTTTTGGGGGTTGCCATGGGTGGGTGGTGCTATCTCGAAGCATTGATTACTAGGAATCCTGTGAGGATTGATGGTCGGAGTTAGAAATCCAATACAGACTGTGTTATAAGGTTAATTCAAAGCTAGAAATAAAGAAGAAAAAGAGAGAAAAAACTCTCCAGAAAATACAAAAAATTCTTCTATCTCTCCCTTACAAAAATTCACTACATACTGAACCTAGGTTAACCATGTTTTAAGTACGGGTGCTTTAACCACGGAGTTCAACAAACCTTATGTTAGTTCCTGTGGGCCTTAGAGACCTTCGCGGCAAACTGAGGCTAAAGTTGGTCAGGTTTGGATCTTGGTTGGTACTTGAGTACCTCTAGGCCTATTGTTAGCATTCTGACTTAATCTACAAAAGAAAGCACACAACAAGAATCTGAGCATAAAAAGGCATGGTCTAGAATTTGAGTTAATTTCATGAGATTTGCTAAGGGACTAGTAAAAGTTAGGCATGGGGTATGATGATAACATCATCATTAGCCATATCTAGCTTTATTTAGTCATATTTCATCATTAAATGCCCCTACATAACAGCCAGAGGACCTTAATTCATTGCATAATCATTCTGAGAGAACGACAGTAAAATAGGGGTAAAACATTAGTTTTAATAGCATATCCTAATTACAGAACAATCACGAGATTTCTCCAGGGTTAATTAAAGGTCAAATGATGGTAATGGTTTAACAAGTAGGTCCGTGCAGATAGAAATGAGTTTTCGCGTATTTCAGAAATTAAATGACATCTGAAATCCTAAAATAGACCCGCTTATTCTACTAAGGTTTTGGTTAGGAATAAAATTCACATAAACCCTCTAAAATTCATATAAAAATATTCTTTAGGATTTGGCATCCTTGAATTTATCATCAGAACCTGTTTTGACCTAAATAGAGTCATAGACAGACCTTTACCCTAATTTAGGTTTTTACATAAATTACCCAATTAAACTAAGTCAAAACCAAAATCCAACTTTTCCACTGAATTCCTTGGGTCCAAATTAGGTTTGTACCAAAATTTGGGCCAAATATGAGAATGTTTCGACCTATTTTGCACTTTGATCCAAGTCTGACTTTCTTTATCTCCAATAGCCCCTCAGCTTTTGAATTCCTCACAAAAAGCCCCCAACTTCTTTGTCTTCTTCATGAAAGGTTCCCATTGCATATTGACTCCTAATCCTAAAGTTACGGCAACAATCAACCAAGGATTTTTCCTTGATTGATTGATGAAACTTCCTCAAATTTGAATCGGAGATCCCTCTTAAAATTCGCTTCCAATCAAACCAATTTTTTAGCATCAATTCCTTCTCAATCTCTCATGCGAACACATGAGAGATTCACATGAGAGATTTGGGTTTCCTACTCCGATGAACCTTCCAAGGTTGAAAGCTTGGATTCCAAGCTTCAACCACCCTCTACTGCCTATATAAAGATCCCTAGGGCCTTCCCGTTCTCTCCAAACTTGAATTCTGGCCGTGAAACCCCCCCTTTCCTCTCTTTTCTCTGGCTGAGAAGCTTCGCAAGCTCCGGTGACTCCTTCCAATCTCCCTTGTCATCCGATCGCAATACCAGCAGCCAGATTTCCTTCCTTTCTCTCATCTGCTCTTGGCCGTACTAGCAGGAGCCTCCTTCCCATCGTCGTCGTCGCTTCTACCTCACCGAAGCCTTCATCTTCTCCAGAGCCGGTGTACCCCCAGTAAGGAGAATCCTCCCCTTTCATCTAATTAGCTTAGGTTAGATTAGTTCCTTATAGCTCATAGGTTAGTTTCCTACCCAAAAATCCCAAAAAGAAACCCTCTGATCCACTAATCACTCTCGTCTTCTTCGTCTTCGACTACTCCTCTAGTGAGGCATCTTCACCTCTACACCCCTCTCACCAACCACCTCATAAGCTTCTCCACGACTCACCCATCAAAACCCCTCTCCTATTACGCTGATTTCACCTCCTAAACTTCCCACCAAACAATGCACCTTCACGTCGTCTTCTCAGTCACCGACCACCCTCTACACTCCAACATCCTCTACAAGACCGTCACCATCACCTTCGCCATGCTACGGCGTAGCTAAGGAGCCATTTAATTGGGGCCTTCGAGCCCTTATTCGTGTTCCAGGTCTTTGCCAGTTCGCTGCCGCTGCCACCACCATCCCTGACCACGACCGAGCTCGTTCGACGTCGAGACGACTTAGTGCTACTCTCAATCGATGCGGCTACGTCCCAGGATCTGGTCCAGGTCATGGATTAAAGATTCCAAGCTATAGCCGCTACCAATTGAAGAAGACTTCTAGCTGCTGTATCCGCGCAAAGAGGCTTTGTGGGTTAGTCCCACATTGGCCACGAGAGAACACCAGATAGTGCATAAATTGAAAAAGTGTTGAGGCCTTATCGCCTCAACACTTGGGGGGTGAGGTCCCCCGCACCCATTCGCATGCCTCGCTCGTGACACCTTGCACGTGGTCTTGGCTCCGACCCGTATACCCACCTAAGCCTGCGCACACCTTGGCTGCTACCCTACTACAGGCAACCCTGGTCTCGGGTGCTCTCTGATCCAATACCCAACTACCCGATTATTCCTGAGAGAAGAAGAGGAGAAGGAAGAGAGAGAGTGTGTGGGGTAAAGGGGGGTTTTTCTCTGTTGTGTAATGGCTAACACTTAGCCGCATCTGAAGAAGAGTTTCCCTTGTGCATCAAAAGGGCTAAAGAAGGAGAACCACAGAAGAAGAAGAAGAAGAAGAGCAGAGCAACAAAAGAGAAGGCAAGGAAGAAGAACAGCAGAAGAAAAATCAAAGAGGAGTACTGTAGCAACACCTTTTAAGACATCTGATTGGAAAATCAGACATTTGATTATATTTGAGTAATTGTTCTACATGTTAGACTAATAATTGGTGATCCAAATCACCATTATTCTGTCTAGATTTCTTTTCTGACTCTTCATATACTCATGTCATATATTGCATATTAGATTTTGAGTAATTAATTGTGCTCATTTATATTATGTGTTGAGATTAGCACATGAATTCCATATTTGATCCCAGTGAATGACCTCAGACTTCATTTCTGATATTCGAGTTATAAATTTTATCTGTTATTCGAGCTATTTTTGAGGAATTATTACTACAACGAACGCATCTTTTAAAACCTTGATCTATCCATTAAAATAGACTTCTTTAACGATTTCTGGAAGTCTAGCGAAGATGAAGGATACTGAAATTGAAGACAATCCGAGCATCTAGCATATAGGTTGGCCTTCTGATTGGAGTACATGATATATGATCAAGTCCTTGGATATCCACATTGAAGAAGGAAGAAGAACCAGTGGTGTTTTTCTTCTCTCTCCTTCCTCTCTTTTCACAGTGTAGACTTAGCACACAAGTATTAAGGATCAATTAGGGTTTCCCAATTGCCTTGAGAGATATTTATAGGGAATCCATCAATTCCTAATATGATGGTGACCATTGAATCAAATCCAATGGGTAGGGATTAATCCTAATTGAATTTTACAACAATTCCCCCCAACTAATTTAAGGAATTGGGCTTAAGTATCCAAAGGGTTTTTATTTGCATCCAAACCCTTTAGATCAAGACCAAACACATTTGACCCAAATTAAATGCCAAAGCAAATACCTATTTGACTCCTTAAATAGTATTTAATTTCTATTCAATTAAGAACCCATTAAAATCATTATTGGTTTCATTATGCCAATAATGAAGCATTTAGGAATTTGGATTTACGGCATTGTGCCTCCCTCAGGTATTCCAAATACTCATGAATCCTTCACATAGAAGACCTATGTAACTTGGATTATATCCCAGATTCACTATCCATCCTATCAGGTTACATAATTTTATATTTTCCTTGTATCATTGGGATGAGAATGAAGACAACTCCTTTCTAAAAGGGTTGCCTTCTTGTCTTTTGTGTATGGGTTTGATCATGACTTGTTTGACCATTCATGAAATTTTGCATATCCTAATATACACAAAGCAGGACCATGCTTCTGATATGTTTCGTACACTAACGATAGTAGATTTATGTGATTCCTTCGAGAGACCATATGTCTCATATGCACACTAATGGAACGTTTGTAGGTATCTTATTATTTTGAAAAATATTTAATCAAAAAATAATCCCATTATTAATTTTGAAATTAATTTTCAAAATAATTATTCAATTTATTTGTATTTTGAAAATGAACTACATACCTATACCTTTGTGGATCACATCCAACATAAATATGTTCAAGTAACCAACAGCCAAAAACATACTTCCATCGAATCATAGATTCTAAAAAATAAAGAAATATTCACCAACATTCATATTGGGATTTTCGATAAAGGTTGGAATCAAATCCAATTTGATTTTGGGTTAAAATGCATACAAAATCAAGCATTAAAACACATCGTAGTACTTGTCGGTTGACCAAAATTAGATTTAAGTCGACCAACAACACCATTGGTCGACCAAAGCAACCATTAGTTAACCAATGTGTGCTGGATGCAAGAAGAGTGAAAAGAAACTCTTTTCCTTCACATCTTGGTCGGTGAACAACAACACAATTTGTTGACCAATGAGCCCATCAATTGACCAGTATGTATTGTGTGTTAGAATAGTAGTTGGGAACTCTTCCTTTCACATGTTGGTCAAGCAATATCCAACATTAATTGACTGACAATAATTCCATTGGTCGACCAATGAGGTCATTCATCAACCAATAATTTATGTTTGCATCTTTTAATGTTTAATTTTGCCAAAATTCATATTTTCATGTTGGGAAAAATACTTTATGCAACTCATAAACCCTAAATCTAATTTTCTACTCTAAAAAATGGATTGACTAGGGCTCTAATCGCAGTGAAGGGTGAAGGCAGGGTGGTGAATGATTCACCCCTTCTTGCCGTGGATAAACGATTCATCCATTACATCACGAAAGTGTGAAAAATAAGGTGTTTCAAAATTTTCTCGATTTCACAAATTGATCGATGCTCGAAAATCGAATTAATCAAGAAATAAAACACGTAAATAGGAACCACATAATAAGGACTAGTTTTTTCCCATTCTAGGGTCCCTATGAATATTGAGATTAACTTTGGGGTGGTGTAGCACGTCGCCTTATGTGTTGTGTGTCCTATAATAAGTCTCGACTTGACCTCGGGACCTTCTTCTTGATGGGCAGATGAGACCATTGATGCCATGTACACCTAATCCTCCTCGCATTTCGCATTTCCAAAGCTGCATTCACCTCAGAACTTCTTGCATGTGCCTAGGGAAGCACCAGCAGGGTCATAGACTCACCACCCTTTAATGGTTGGTCGACCAACAAACTTGTCAATCGACATGTGCCAAGAGGGAAGATCGGTCGACCACCAGCATGATCGGTCGACCAACTACTAAGGGGTTGGTTAGCCAACTCTATTGTTGGTCATCATGGAAGAGAAGAGGCAGCTTAATGGTGTACTTCCTTTTCTTCCTTTCTCTTCCTGGCAGTAGTGGAGTTCTCTTTTAAGAATTAGAGGATTGATTAGGTTCTTAGGTTTTGCCTTTAGGACATGTTTATAGGGAGTCCCACTAATCCTAATATGGTGCATGGGACACATCGGATCAATTGCAATGGGTAGAATTATTTTATAATTGAGATTTGCAAGATTGGCCCTTTAACTATTTTACCAATTGGGTTTTAGTACCCAACAATGCATTTAATTTGCATCCAAACCCTTTTGGATCACTACCAAACATATTCATCTAAATTAATTGTGAAATCAAATACTATCTAACTCTTAGAATAATTTTTTATTCATATACAATAAAGAACTCACCAAAATCACTATTAGTTTCATCATGCCAATAATGAAGTGTTTAGGATTCGAGATTTATGGCACTACGCCTCCCTTAGGTATTCCTAATACCCATGAGTCCTTTAGTTTAGAAGTCTTAGGTTACCTCGATGATTAATTCTTAAATCTACCAGCCTTGCTATAATGGATTACATAATTTATGTTCTCCTTGTATCATTAGGATGAGAACAAAGGCTATCTCTTTTTTGAAAGGTTTGTCCTCTTCTCTTTCATGTGTGGGTCAGATCAGGATCTGTACAGCTGATAAAGGAATAATTAAATGATATAAAATGCCTAATCTAGCTTAGTCCTAGCATTTTCATGCTTTCATATTTGTACATGATATGGACACATCTATTTAGGTTAAAATGCCTATCCATACATGTTCCTAGGCTTAGATTTGCATTTCATGTTATAAATATTGCATTGCATGCATCATTCTGCATTTAGAGTAGTTGTATATATTTTAGGTTAATTAGGTCCTTTTTATGGTCAGGAGAGAAGAAGACTTATTTCAGGGCCTCAGATGGATGATTGGATTATACGGATCTGATTAAGACGATGATAGGAGTCTAATGCCTCTGAAATCGTCTAGATCGGAGAACTGTAGCATCATACGAAGTCCAAGGAAGATCAACAGGCAGGGGGCAATTCGACATCCATATGGCTTTTGGATGGAAAATCCAACCGTACTGATGGATCCGGAGCGATGATCTCAATCCAGCGGTGCGGTAATCATCTCGATCTGAGAACTGTGGCACCCTCTACAAAAGAAAGAAGAATGGATGGCCCAGATGGCGCCATCCAGGCAGCCCAACGCCAACTAGCGGCAGCGCACCACGCAGCAGTAGCGCACCTCGCATAGCCGTAGCCACGCGCAATAGCAGTGCAACGCATGCCAATGCGCGCGCGCGACACGGCGTGGAGAGCACGGGCACATGAAGCGCGCAGCGCACGTCAGTGGAGCGGATGCCAATGGAGGATAGGCGTGTATCTTCAGCGACGCGGGCCTTTAGTGACGCTTGCAGCTGTTACTAATGGTCTGCGCGCATCAGCAAGAGGAATTGAAGGGCAGATCTTTAGAGATAGCTACAGCGATGTTTACTGACATCAGTAATGGCCTAGATGCGAATTTGTTCTTCCTCCACTATAAAAGGACCTACCCACCACCATTCCAAACCATCTCTTCCTTTCTTCCTCTCACCACCTCCAAGGCTCTAAAGAGAGCTTGTCCCAAGCTTGGGATGCTCCTCTAGAGTAGAAAATCAAATAGTTTTCCCTCCCCTCATCCCCATTCATGGAGCATCCCAAGCTTGTCCTCTCACCGCCCTTTGGGAAGAAGATCCTCACCACGACGCCGTCCTGCCCCATCCTCCGTCCTCCGGCTACGTCCTCCTTCGTCTCGCTCCTCACGACCTTCCTTTAGGTGATGTCAGAGCGAGTCGTCCTCCGAGCAACCGTCGAGGGGGATTTCTCTCACCTCATTCTATCTTTTTACACTTTCGTAGTGTAGATTTCTCACTTTCAAAGTGTAACAAACAATTCTTCATGAATAGATGATTATTTCTCTCTCTCTCTCTTTCTCCCTCTCTCTTATTTTTTGCAAGTAGATAAAGTTTTCATCGACTGAATCTCTTGCTTGCTAAAAATACCAAAAAAATTAGAAAAGATAAAAACAAGCAAAAACAAATAAAAGTGAAGCGCAGATTTTTATAAAACCAAACGTTTGCCTCCCTATGTTAACCCGGGACTCACTTCTAGTTTCTGTATAAATTTTATCTAATAGACGTGTTTTGCAACTACGACGGCGAGTTACTCGTAACCCTAATTTCAAACATGCAAAACACGTGCGATCATTTTGGCGCCGTTGCTGGGGAGGCAATGCTCTTTGATTTCTTTTTTCTGTGTTTTTTCCACCTTACCTAACTTTTATCTCACTTTTTCTTTGATCTTATTGTGATTGCAGGTACTCTTCTAAGGCAGGCCAAAGAGGTTAGATTGGAGAAAAGTGTGGATGAAGGTTTTGTATGTGTGCCCCACACCACCCCCACCTTAGTTTTTATTCCATAACCTAATAACTCAAACTGAAATCAACTTAGGTGCTTTTTATAAACCCTAGGATAGATTTGGTTGTTTGTTTTCCACCTCCACTCACCTCGCCATCCACATAAATAAAAAAAAAATACAAAAAGTGTTATCTGATTGTAGGATTTTCTGAAAGAGACACACCTTAATATCCGCAACTCTCAACTTAAGGCGCACCACTCTACTTTGATTCTACCACTTAACCAGGATCTAACCTGTGAACCCGATACACTTCAGCTCAAAACAAATAAGTGAGTAGAAATCTAATTAGGCTAAGACATTGTGTGCCTTAATCTATGGTGCGACTAGGCCAATCAATTGATTTGTTTGGGCCGCACCACTCAAAATAAAAGCAATTCATCAAGTAGCTTGCCACTTAGGGTTGATTCTTAGGGTTGAACCAGGCACTCCACATTTTTTCTCTGATTTCTAAAGGAATATATCATCACCAGTTCTTGCAAAACTTGTAGTGTTCTCCTAAACTTGATTGAATATACCTATGATTAAACCCTAAAAGACACATCATCAAATAACCTTGTTTACAAACCCTGGTTGTGCACGCACACACATTTTAACTGATCATTAAGGGCACAACCCATCTAAAGGGTCCATCACATTCCAAGAGCACAATCGTCCCAAGCCTAATTAAAACTGAGTAGATGTTGGCCTTAAGGATTGATTCGCTCTTCGGGGCTCAGACTGAGATTTTTTTTTGATTAATCTGCTTCGCTCCATCTGATGTCTAGCTAGGGGAGTAGTGTCAAACGACTGTGGCTGGGGGGTACACTGGGAATCGGAGGCACAAGCCAAAGGAAGAACCTTCTCCCTAGTCCCTCCTTCTAACTGGTTGGATTGACCGGATAAAAGTAGACCGAATCATTTATAATCTCAAGATAGGTCCTGGGAGTTTGTAGGTCTTTAGGCTAACCCACCTAAGGACAAGGTTGATTGCTTGTACTGCAGGGCACCTTTCTCTCTTCTGTTTTCCCTCCTATTCTACCATGTATCCTTCCATTTCTTACATGCATTTCCCATCCTATCCTCCTACCATCACTTATCCCCAAGATGATTACTATTCTGACTTGACTTGTAATTACCCATCAACTAGCTGGGATAACTTTGATTGGGGATACGAATCCAGACCTCAAAGTCCAGGGCCTAACCCTGGACAACAAGACTATGATTGCTATCCTTCCCAAACCTACAATGATTATGGATCTCCATCCTTTGATGACCAAGCTAACCCGATCTACAATCAGGAAGGATATAATGATTATAACACCTATCCTTCCCAGTATTCCACTGAATATAGGTTGCCACCACCCTTTGAACAACCTAGAATGACCTACTTTCAGGGAGGGACCCAAGAACCTTGACATCTTGACTCCCTTAGATTTAACCCAAACCCACCCAAACCTGAATCGAACCAGTCAGTTCAGGTGAACCAGATCTAGGATAGGGTGTTGGCTAATTTGAGAAACACTATACAATCTTTAGAAGCTCAACCAACACCATGCACTGAAGCACTGGAGCCTATGACCAAAATGATTGATGAACTTAATAGTTCTTTATTGGATTTGCTCCAAAGTGTTAGGGATAGGGACCTAGGTGAGTTTTTTCTTGGGAAATTGTCGAGGTTGAGGATGAAATTTATGGTTGCCCTAGTCAAATCTTGGGATGATTCTCAAGATGAACCCCCTTCAGGAGAGCCAATGTCTGAATTCGCTCAGGCACCTGTTAGGGGGGATACTTATTCTGAGATTGGAGATGACTAGGTTGGGCTAGAGCAACCCTTTGAGGATGAATCGAGTTTCTCACCCGAGATCCTAGAGGTAGGGAATTGCGAAAAATGTCTCCACGGACCATGAAATGACATATGATTTTGAGACATATGTAAATGAGGATCATGGATTCTTTGATTCTGAGGGTGAGGAATCTCTTAGTGAAGTCTCACTTGAGTTTAAGGAAGATGATTTTAGTGAGACAAATGGGCTCTAGGAGCATGCTGAATCATTTGATAGCCCAGTCATTGAAGATTTTGATTCGGTTGGGGCTAACGTGGAGGATTCGAATCCTCATTTACTTGATGATTCAATCAGTGACCCCATTCCTCATCCACACCCCGAAGAGCTGACTTCTGAGATCATTGTGCCCAAGTCAATCTTGATTCAACCATGATTTCTAGACTTGGGAGAATCATATGGGGTGAATGATATGCTAGAGGTCCTGAAGCCTGAGCCCTTGATGTTGGAAGATAGAATTGTTGAAATAAAAATTTGGGAAGCTAATTCTGAGGGAACTTTGATTTTGGATCTAAAGGTACCTATTGAGCTGAAACCACCTACTTTCTATTAGGACCCTTACGATATCTTTCACGTGCAACCCAAGCTCGAAATAACTGATTATTTTTCTGAGCTAGATGTTAAGTGGACAACTGCACCTATTGAACCATCTTTACCTGTTGTCCGACACTTTGGTCTTGGGTTGCACACCACTAAACCGTAGGCTCGACCCTGCAAACGCAACCTTCAGTTCTGCATGATTGTCGTCCAAAACTTGAGAACCACTCAACCCTGGGGCATGGGTTTGCACCATAATCTGGTCCACGTCTGTGGACATCTTTTACTGGCGGGTTTTAGGATAAATATTTTTATTTTGCTTCTGACCCGCACTTATGAATTCTCAATTTCATCTTTGTATGTATATTATGCTTAGCTAAAGGCATTAAACTTAGCACGTGTGTATACTCTCTTCTCTCTGCGGAGCTGACCGGGCTGTCATGAAATTTAGGTGATATTCTATTTATTCTGCCCTTTTCATGTCTTTGTTTTCATAATGAGGACATTACATCATTTAGGTATGGGGGGGTGTGGATAATCAATTCCTGAAATCATTATGTTAACTTCGTAGAATTTCTTTTAGTTTCTTATAAAATTAAAAAAAATTAAAATTTTGAAAAAGATATAAAAAGAAAGAAATTATAAAAAGAGAACTTAGGCATTTGGAAGTTATTAACTTTGGGAAATGATACGAAAGGACCTAAACACTTTGACTCTTCAGGTCTTCAGGCTTAATTAGCCCGGGTGTCCACTCGAATGTGGACTTAGTCTCGAGTCCTTGTAATCGACGGTTCGCGACGAGATCGTGTTTTAAAGAGATATTCGCTGTAGTATATTTGAAATCACCGCGAAAAATGATTATCAATTTTATTACTCAAAATTCAAAAACTTTCGAGGTCGAACTCAGGGAGCAAATCGGTATTTCAGAAGCAAAATCACAATTTCAAAGTACTCAGAAGATGATATTAATGCAGTCTAATGTATATGAGAAAAATAGAAAATCCAGAAATAAATGTCTTTCTTCTTTCTCTCCTCTCTTTCTTTTCTTTCTTCTGCTTGGCTGCACCTTCTCTTTCTGTCTTCCCTTTCTCAGACGTCTAATTCTATGAATTAGACGTCTTATTTGGCAAGTGCTACAGTACTTCTTCTTCTTCTTTTCTTCTTTACTTGTCTTTCCTCCTTGGCTTCTTCTTCTTTTCTTCTTCACTTGGCTTCTTCTTCTTTCTTCTGCTCCTGCTTCTCTCTGCCTTTGCTTTCTCTTTTCTTCCTTATCTTTCTGCGACTAAGTCTTCAGCTTCGTCTTCCTTGGCCTCTGCAGTCTCCTTCCTCTTTCTCTTCTTCTCCGCAGCTACTTCTTCTTCCTCCTTTCTTTTTCTTCAGCCGCGCCTTCTCCTTCCTTCAGCTGCTCCTCTTCTTCTTCTCTTCCTCTTTGACTACGCCTCCAAGTCCTTCCTTCTCCCTCAGCTACTCTTCTTCTTCCCTACACACACATAGGAGCAAAACCTAGCCCCTACCCTCCCCATGTCTCTCTCTTTATTTCGCTCTTAGGACTACTCTCCCAGAGCCTTTCTTGGGTAAACGGGTCGGGTCAACGTGCCTGGGACCAGGCCACTGGCGTGTGTGGTGGGCGAGGAGTGCACGGGTAGTTGGGTCAGGCAGCCAGGTCCGCAGAGGAGTGAGTGTGGACGAGGCGAGTGAGTGGGTGAGAGGACCTCACCCCGTGTTTGGAGGCAACGAAGGAGAAACACAGAAACAATTTAAATCGCTCACCTGTGCTGAAAACTATCGAGGTGGGACTAAAGACCCACCCGCTTCTTCACGTGCCCGCAGGGAGAATGGCTGCCCAATTGCTACTACTGTGGTCGATGAAGCCTTCGATTGCTAAGTGCGAAAGAGTCGTGGGATGCTTCCGCATACTTGGGACTCGATCTCTTGGAGTGGGGCGACCTGGAGTGAGCTTGCAAGCAACCTTTGCTCTTGCTTCAATGACGGCCTGCACTTCACCACAGTCGGACCTGCACTTCACAAATACGGCCTCGCAGCCCTGTTAAAACACTTGGGTAGCTTCGCCGTGTCGAGGAGAAGGTGGTGCGGTGGGTGGCGTGGCGTGGCGTAAAATAACCTAGGTGTGCATGCCTAGGTCGGACTGTGACCGTGAAAGTGCGTGTGTTCAGTGGGAGTGTAGGGTGCGTGTGTGGTCAGTGAAGGGGCGGATGATTGTTACTGGGTGATGGTGGAGGTTCTGAGGTAGGTGGTGAAGTGTGTGGATGAGTGGAGCGATGGTTGCACCTTCGCTGGTGGTCTGTCGGAGATGAGGGAGATGGAGGTGATTGGCTCTGTCGAGGGGGGTTTTGTGAAATAAAATGAGGGAAAATAGAAAGTAGGGAGAGAGGAACTTAACTAAGGGACTTGGAGCGAAGGGGGGAGGCGGAGGGCGAGCAGTGCGTGTCTGCCATCGTCGGAGATGAAGGCCCTGAGATGGAGAGGTAGCAACGACGAGGAGGTCAGAGAGCCTCACGCAGGTATGGTGCGATGCAGAGGAGTGCGGTAGAGATGGTTCTGCCTTTGGTATGATGGCAGAGTGATGAGAAGAGGGAGGGAGAGTCACCGGAGCCTGCAAGTAGATGGCTGGAGGAGGGGGAGACGAATTTGAGGGGATTTCTTCGGCCAAATCAGGCTTGAAAGAAGCGGTCGGACTTGAGGCTTCTTAAATAGGCACGGGCAGAGGGAGAATCGCGAGGTGGAGACCAAAAGTCGTTGCCGGAGGCATGGCTAGAGGGGAACCCATACCTCTCGAGCATTTGCATGAGAGGTATGGGGTGATTCAGGGTATGGGGCGCTGCTCATGCGATAGGGGGCTTCGCATAGAGCTCCTCTTTCAAATCTGGGAGTAGCTCCCCATGGAAATGAGGAGAAAACCTCCTCGCAAAGTCACCGGTGGTATGGGTCCCTGCTGCAATGGCAGAGGGACTGAAATGAAGAAAGTGACAAAAATTTGAGGGGGTATTTGCAAGGGTTTTCAAAAGTTAAGGGCCAAAATGTAATTAGGTGAACCATTTTGCAAAGTAGGTCAAGATAACCTTCCCTTAGGTTCAAATTTTGGTATAAACCTAATTTTGACATAAGGAATCCAATGGTGAAGTTGGATTTTAGGTTTGACCACGTTTGACTAGATATTTTGCACAAAAACCCAAATTAGGTCAAATATTGGGCTTGGTCCCCAATCGAGGTCAAAACAGGTTCCAAAGGTCAAATTGAAGGTTCTAAACCCTAGGGGATATTTTTCCATGAATTTTAGAGGGTTTAGTTGATTTTTATCTTGCCTGGAACCTTATGAATTTAAGTGGTTTATTTTAGGGTTACAAAATGTCATTTAATTCTTACATTTCACAATAACCCTATTCTGATTGGACTGTCCCACTTTTTCTCTTATTAAGTCCAATTGACCTATGTTTAGACCCTTAGAAATCCCGTTGATGCACTGCAATGGTAAAATTACAGTTTTACCCTATTCTTCAGGTATTCTTTCTAGATCAGTAATCCCCTGAGTTAGGCCTTCCTTCAAGTTGTGTAGGAGCTTTTGTACACTTTATTAGGTCAAAATATGCTAATTGGGGCTCATGATGAGGTTCTCATCACCTTGCCAATTAAAATTTATTTTAAGTTGGTAAATAAATTGGGATGATAAGTATGCGACTTATCAACCCGCCTTCTGATTTGGGGGGACTTTAAGCCTAAGCATCTACACTTTTTTTTTTGCATTGACTCACTTTTTGGTGGTTTCTTTGGAAATTAGGTAGCTAATGAGCTATCTTGGGTGGTATGGCTGGCAAGTTATCGGTGGTAACAGCTCATCGACTAGTTGTCCAGAGCCCCGTCACAAGACCATTTTCATTGTACTACCTTTAGGTAAATCTTAGATCAGGGAAGCCACCTACTTAAAGAAAAAAAAATAAACAAAAAGAAAAAGAAAATAAATAGAAAAAGAGAAAAAAATAAAAAATAAACAAAATCGCACTTCACTGCACGAGTATGGCTGGCAAGTTTCCGTGGGTAATAACCCATTGGCCGGTTGTCCAGAACCTAGCTCATAAAAAATGCATAATAATTCCCAAAGCACTTAGGGAAGAAGCAGGGAAGTAGAATAAACCGAAGAGATATACACTGGGTTCGCCCTTGTGTTGACCCCATAAATAAAAGAAGTAGGAAGAAAGCTACTAGTCGAAAAGATAAACCTTTAGGCAAGGTCACCTAGGGTCGTAGAAACCCGAAGTCCATTTTAACGGCTGCCTAGTGAGTCTTTCACTATTTTCATAAGATGCTTAGCACTTAGAGCCCTTTTCGAGTCTTGGGAGGGTCGGGTAGCCGTAAAAAGTTATTCCGGAACTCTCAAACTCCAAAAGTACAAAAGAAATTAGAAAAGAAGAAAAAAAAAAGTATCTTCCCTCTTCAAATAAGGAGAGGACTTGGGCGGTCTGCACTCTGGCAGGTACCCGGGTATTGTCGAGTTTTCGTTGTTTAAGACCTTAGTTGAAATTTTCTATTGATAATAAACGACTTAAGCCTAAGCGATATAATCCTAATTTTGATTTTATACATAGAATGTAGTTTAATTTTGCTAGGGACTAGCAAAAGATAGGCATGGGGTATGATATAGACACATCTATTTAGGTTAAAAAGCCTATTCATGCATGTTCCTAGGCTTAGATTTGCGTTTCATGTTATAAATATTGCATAGCATGCATCATTCTTCATTTAGAGTAGTTGTATATATTTTAGGTTAATTAGGTCCTTTTTATGGTGAGGAGAGAAGAAGACTTATTTCAGGGCCTCGGATGGATGATCGGACCGTACAGATCTGATTAGGACGACGATCGGAGTCTAACGCCTCTAAAATCATCTAGATCGGAGAACCGTAGCATCATACAAAGTCTGAGGAAGATCACCGGCCAGGGGGCAATTTGACATCCATACAGGTTTCGGATAGAAAATTCGACCATACAGATGGATACGGAGCGACGATCGCAGTCCAACAGCGCGAGAATCATCTTGACTTGAGCACCGTGGCACCCTCTACAAAAGAAAGAAGAATGGATAGCCTAGATGGCGCCACGTGGCGCCATCTAGGCTGCCCAACATTGGCCAACAGCAGCGCACCATGCACAGCCGTAGCCGCGTGCAGCAACAGCACACTGCGCACACCCATAGCTGTGCGCGGTAGTAGCGCAATGCATGCCAGCATGCGCGCGCGTGACATAGCGCGGGGAGCACTGACGCATGAAGCGCGCAGCGCACGCCAGCGAAGGAGAGGCACGGATCTTCAGTGATGTGGGCCTTTAGTGATGCTTGCAGCTGCCACTAATGGTCTGCACATGCCAACAAGAGGAATTAAAGGGCGGATCTTTAGCAACAGTTGCAGCGACGTTTACGGACGTCAGTAATGACCCAGATGCAAATTTGTTCTTCCTCCACTATAAAAGAACCTACCCACCACCATTCCAAACCATGTCTTCCTTTCTTCCTCTCACCACCTCCAAGGCTTTAGAGAGAGCTTGTCCCAGGCTCGGAATGCTCCTCTAGAGTAGAAAATCAAATAGTTTTCCCTCCCCTCATCCCCATTTGTGGAGCATCCTGTGGCCGTCCTCTCACTGCCCTTCAGAAAGAAGATCCTTGCCGCGACACCATCTTGCCCCATCCTCTGTCCTCCGGTTACGTCCTCCTTCGTCCCGTTCCTCACCACCTTCCTTTAGGTGACGTCAGAGCAAGTCATCCTCCGAGCAACCGTCGAGGGGGATTTCTCTCACCTCATTCTATCTTTCTACACTTTCATAGTGTAGATTTCCCACTTTCAAAGTGTAACAAACAATTCTTCATGAATAGATGATTATTTTTCTCTCTCTCTCTTTCTCCCTCTCTCTTATTTTTTGCAAGCAGATAAAGTTTTCATCGACTGAATCTCTTGCTTGCTAAAAATACCAAAAAAATTTGAAAAGTTAAAAACAAGCAAAAACAAATAAAAGTAAAGTATGGATTTTTATAAATCCAAATGTTCGCCTCTCCATGTTCGACCCGGGACTCCCTTCGAGTTTCAGTATAAATTTTATCTGATAGACGTGTTTTACAACTACAACGACGGGTTACTGGTAACCCTGATTTCAAACACGCGAAACACGTGAGATCAGTGCATTTCAATCATTTAGGTCATGCGTACTTGTTTAGCTTAATAAGTGTCTTTTTTTTTTGAAAGGAAGCTTAATAAGTGTTTTTAAATCACTAATTGATGTGTTTTGCTTTTAGGAATAAAAGGAGCTCAAAGAAAGAGATAAGACAAGGAAGGAAGACAAAGGCAAAGGACACATGACACTTCCACAACCTATCCACACCGTAAACCCTAAGACAACCTACCCTACATGTAGCCTTGTGCTAAACCATATTTATCCAACCCACCTCACAATTGATTCCTTATCTAAAGGCCATTAATTAGCCATGTTATATTGGTAATAATACACACTTCATCTCCACCTTACACACTCCATCCAATGGCCTACACTCATATCTTATTTTTAGCCACACACCACTTATCTTGGCTAGCCATGAGCCCTATCTAGAAACATCTCTTGGTTGGCCACTAGAGTGTGATCTCCACCCTTCATCCACCTACTAATGGCCTTGATTAATCATCTCAAATGAACCCTAATGCCCTCCTAAGAATCCTCCAATTCAACCAACCAAAGGACCTAATTTAAACACTTGATCAACCATACTAAGGTTATCACCATGTGGCCTAAAACCACCACCTAACCAATGCTATGGCCAACCACTAAAAGCCTGCATTTGGCCGACCATGTGGCACCTTATCTTGACCATTTATTTGTAATCCAAAGGCCCCCTCTCCCAACCTTAATGACTGGTCATATTAGTTCCATCTCTACCCTCCAAATCCCATCCTAAGGCCTTATTTGAATCTAAAACTATCGACTCCAATGTGCTACCTAAGACCCAATCCTAACCCTTCAACTTTAATCATATGGCCTACATCCTTAATTCTAATCAACACACCATTAGTCAATCATATTAGACCTCACAATCTATAAAATAGCCTACCATCCCAACACTTGGGATTATGTCTTCCTCTCTAATCTCTTCTTCCAGCCATTCTCTCCACTTTCTTCCATCACCTCCATAAGCCTCCTAGGTAGAAATCTTAGGTCCACTACCATGGTTGTTCCCTCCCCTCTCCATTTGTAACACCCCCAAAGATAGCTCCACATTGTAAACTTATGAAAGTGAGTTGTGGGATATAAAGGATTGAGGATTACTACTTGATAACTTGGGCTTAAGCATTTTGGGTGGTTGTTTGGATTTTTGGGGCCCAAACCTACAAGTTGCCAAGGTCAGCTTTTCTCAATTAGACTCTAGTCTAGGCTCAGGTCGTTACAAGTAGTATTAGAGCCAAACCCCCTCCATTAGAAGGAAAGAGCTGCCCTTGGGATGGCTAAAGAGTGCATCATGAGGTGGAGCTGCCAATACTACTGGCAGTGCATTGATTGATTGAGTCTTGATGAGGACGTGGATGTTAGGATTTCAAGTGGGGGAGGTTGTAACACCTCCAAAGATAGTCTCACATCATAAACTCATGAAAGTGAGTGGTGGGATATAAGGATTGAGAATCGAGGGGGTTTGGCATGTAGTAATTACTACATGCCAACTTGAGTAAGCATTTTAGGTGATTGTTTGGGTTTATGGGACCCTGATGGTAACACCATCCTTAGTCATAACTAGCTTGAATTAGTTAGAATTAAGAGTCAAATGCTCCTAAATAATCGCTTGAAGGCCGTAATTCCACATAGATCCATTTTGAGAAGAAAATAATAAAAAGGGTTAAATTTACAGTTTTAACATCACATCATGAATGTAGAGTAACCACGGGGTCACCCAGGGGTTAATCTAAGGTTAAATGAGCATTAAAGTCCAAAGAGTGGGTCAACAAAAATAGAAATAGGGTTTCACGTGTTTCGAGAATAAAATCAGAACATAAAATCCTAATTTGGACCTAGTTAAATTGAAGAATTTTTCTTCAAGATAAAATTCATCTAAACCTTCTAAAATTCATATAAAAATATTCTAAGAGCTTTGGTATCTTTGGTTTGACCATCTGAACCTATTTTGACTTTGAACAGAGTTTCAAACGGGATTTTACCTTAATTTGGGCTTCTAGTCAAATTTCCCAGTCAAATGTGGTCAAAACTCAAATCCAAGTGCATCATTAGATTCCTTGAATCTAAATTAGGTTAGAATCAAAATTTGGGTCCAATTAGAGTTCATATTGACCTAGTTTGCAATTTAGTCCTTAAAATCTCTATTCTTCACATCCAAGCCCCTAACTTTCAATTTCATTGCAAATGGATCCCTAGGTTCTCTTCTCCTTCATGATTTAGTCCCTGCTGCCATTGATGAGTCAACAGGGCAAGCACATACATTGACTAAGTTAAAACCTGATAAAATCACCTCCAATTCCCACCAAATTTGGTGTGATTGGAGTTCAAACAATGAAGATTCAAGTGAACGCAATCTTAGACTTTGATTTGAGGTCGAAAGCTCATGCAAAGCCATGGAATTCATGGGATTCTTTGCTTCCAAACCAAGGTCCAATCAAGCCTCCTTCCTCAATTAGATCTTGGTTTTGAGCTCTATAAAAGCTCCTGAAGGTTCCACCGTTCTCCTTAAGTCTGGTTTAGCCCAAAATTCTTCGTCCTTCTCTCCCTCCGACCACCTTCATTGTGACTCTGTCCAGCATCTCAAATCTCCATTGTTGCCCTTTGCCATGTACGATAGGCAGAGGGAACTTCTTCCTTAGCTTCCTCCGCTCCTACCCGGTCAAAGCAGGAGCTACCTCGACCTCCTCTTCCTCACCGTCTCTCCCACCGAAGAATTCACCATCTCCAGCACCGGCCAATCACAGTCGGCACCATTCCTCCCCTTTCATCCCTTAGATTAGGCCAATCTCTCCCTCTTCTTCTATAGATTAGAATCCACTCCTTACCAATTCAAATCAACCACTATATCACTACCTTCCCCTTCATCTTCTTCTACAACGGCAGTGATGAGTCCATTTTGCTGGACTATTATTAAGCCTAAAAATAGTAGTCTCGATGGATTATAGTTCTTAGCATAAGCATCTTATTATATATAGATGGATTAATTTATATTACATGCATTTACCATTGTGAATAAATAGTGCTCATGTAATTTCATATATTTTAAAACTAATTATGTTTTGTGTGAAATACAGGGAATAACTATCGATGGAGAGGAAGATCATGGCTATTTTTAGGTGGAGTTAACGACGACCATGCTAATTTTAGTAAGGGATTTAAAATCCCTTAATCTGAGCCGGTGAAGAAGGAGAGGAGGAGGATAAAAATAGGAGTCTCCTCCACGCACAAGAATAATCATCCCTTCCCCTAGTGGGGATCTTCTCCCTTGCCACCATTGTGTAGTAGGCAAGCACCTTGAAACCCAGCGTACACCATGTCTTAGATGTGCTGCACCTCTACTCCTCCCTTTCGCCGATCACGTATGCACGGTGATAGAGTTCATACACCCACTGCCATCGTCCTCTTCCCTTTCTTCTTCGTCTTCTTCTTCCTTTTCTTCAAACCACTTGCACCAACCCAACAACGGCCACCACCTCCTCTACCATCAACGACTCTTTGCACGCACCACTAACCTCCAGCCACCTTCGGCAACCCTCGCGTGCGCTTGCACGCCCAACGCCCTGCCGACCAACTTCCTCCATGCTTGGCCACCTTCATGCACTGTTCTTCTCCAAGAAGTGCCCAAAGTTGCTGGCCATCCCCCTTCTCGTAGCCATCCGCTCCTGCCACCATCCTTCACACCATCAACTCCCTTACATTTGCATCGATGCCACGATCACCGCCATGACAACAGAGCCGTCGACGATAGCCCATGCTCATAGCAGTAGAATGCTACACCGTCCGGCGACTCCTCCCCCGTTGACCCTCCGACGGCCACCTCTGGCCGCGCCTCTTATGTCAACGCGAAGCCAACATTGAGAAGGACCTACACAGCGTGCAGGTCGATGGCTGGCCCCTCTTCATCACATGTGAACAGGAGAGAGAAGGCTTCCTCTGTTTTGCAACTCAATAGTAATTATGGGCCATGCCATTGCCAATATTCCTATTCATTTATTTAATGGATTAATTTATTGAAAGTAATTTGCATGGATATACCTCTTGTTTATTTGAATTACTTTCATGAAGGATATAGAGCATGAGATATTGAATAGGGTCTATTCTATTGAAGATTAATATTTACACTGATTGCTATATGCCAAGATCACTATTCACTTGTTAACAGAATATTATATGGTTGTGATTTTGCATCTAAACACCTACATTCTTGATTAAGTGTTTAGAATGAGAATTCATGTTGAAAATAGGTTACACTAATTAGAATGCACATCCAGTGATATTTCTGATTAAACAAGGCACCACTCACTAGTTTAATAGGCTAAATCCTTCCTGTGGAGACGACCTAACTATTTTTGTGGTTGGTTTTGAATTATTTAATATTTTCAAAAGTGATTTTCTACCATGCGACTAAATACAATGATGCTACAATTTGTGTTTGAAATTTCAATGAAAACGAAGATCGCTCTTTCAAATGATGCTATTGCTGAGGAGGAAATACGCTTATTAATTTTTTCAGGAAATTTATATTATTTTTTTGTTATTTGTGAAGATTTTCTGATTTGCTGACCTTGTTTCTGTTTGCCTGCAAAAATGAACGAAGGAACGCGATGGGCGCGCACGACAGAGACGATACTTTTGGTTGACCTTGATGCCACCTAGAGGGTAGCAACAGGAGCACGTGGGCCTTGATCCGATGCACGTGGAAGGAGGATTGGCAACTGAAGACCTATTTGCTTTCTTTAGATTTAGATCAGGCTAGATAGACATTAGACATTTAATTTCTATCTTGTGGACCTACATTGGGCATTTTTGGGAACGTGTTCCTAGTAATTTTTATTTCTTATCTTGCTCTTGTATGCGGGAGCATCTTTTCGGGAGCATGTTCCCATTCTATTTAGTTTATAGGTTTATTTGAATTGTTTAAACTGCATGTTAGTTAGCTAAATTAGATTAGGTTTATTTGCTTATTATAAAAAAAAAAAGAAATCGAATTACCTGCTATAAGTTGCATATCTATAGGGCGACCATTTAGGATTGAATGAGCAGCATCTAGTTTATATTTCTGCATTGCAGACATCTTGCATGAAGAAAGCTGGACTAAGGTACGTCTTCTGTTTAGCATCAAATACATGTCATGCATCTACATTGGACTTAAATCCAAGACCACTAAAGTGTTTGAATCTAATTAATTCAGTGGTCACTTTAAATAAAAAGATTTGGACTGCTAAGAGGTTGGACTTTAAAATCAGTGACTTGAAATTGCGTGTGAAAGGACTTGTTTACGGGATTTTAAAACGCAAAACGTGTACGTATGTTGCACACCTAAGACACTATGCACATCACACATAGGGTCACTAGATAAATTTCTACCTCTCCTCTTTGCACCATAAGGGAAGTTAGTCGAAAATCAATAAACCTATCCACCAAGTTACTACTGTTCCTCGTGTGTGGGCTCAATTCGAGTCTTCCATATCCCTTGCGAGTAGGTTGTAGGCACCAATGAAAGTTAGCTTAGGAAGCGTAATTCTTGCAAAACTTGTTTGGCCACCAACTGAATAATTAATTCTAAGACCTAGAATCTACTAAATACAGATCCCACTGTATTTGCGTTTGTTTTGACAATGGTAGAACTCTCTAGGAAGTTTCTATTTTTATTCTGATTTCTTCTAAGTCCTAAGAGAGTTAAACCTATTTGGCTTAAAGAAATGGATCACCCTTACTCCTCTCATTTAGATTATCAAAGTCAATACTTCCTATCTTTTAATCAGGATCCCATGCCCCGAGCATATCCATCCTTTGATGGGTACAATGATAATTCATGGGATCAATCATATTCCTATCCTGGGAGTACTAGTCTGATAACTCCCACTTTTGAGTAGAACCTTGGAGTGGGATTTTCCACCCCAGGAGTCCCCACTACTTTGCCAACGCCCAGCCCTCCCACCCTTTATGATTTTTCTTATCAAGGTTGGACTAACACTCCTAGGAAACCTAAGCCTGAGATTGACTATCCTCCCTGACAGTAGCCTCTCCTCTTTTATGATAGAAATGCAACAACAACCAAAAGAAATGACAGAGTCTATGGGAGAGTTGTTAAGGAATAGTCAACGATTGAATGAGAAAATTTGTCAGCTTAGCTACTCTCTTACTATTGATTCTAATCCCTACCCGTACAACCGTGATCATCAAAAATACTTTGAGGAAGCAACGGATAATAGGGATCTTGTTTTGAGTAGCTATCACTTCAACTCTCGCCATGAGACATGGCCACTAGAGGAGAACTATCTTAATGATTATCCACCCAAGATATATTGGAGTCAAAAGAAAGGGAGAATGGTACCACTTGAGGAACTTGACCCCGCTAACATATTTTTCTTGCCCCTGATAACTCGAGTCAAGGTCGTATTATTCATGCCACTTCCCCTATTAATCATGTGGTGGAACCCCATTCTACCCTTTGTGAGCATAATCTCGACCCTTCACTTAGGCAACCAACACCTACCATTCAACATTCTAAGGATTTACATGTGCCCAATGAAGGTGACCCTAAGGGAATGGAGGATGAATTGGATAATTTTTGGTATCAGGGATACAAAGGGTATATTTTAGAGGAGGATGATGACCCAATGGAGGAACCCAGGCTTAGAGTTTGGAGTGAATCTCAGGAGGATTATGTGTTAATCGAGGACTTACCCCCTAAGGATATAAATGATCTGGTGAAATCTGGGTTCCTTTCTTCTTTTGATTTTGAAAGTCATTCTCCCTAAAATTGGGAAGCTATAGAGTCTAAGTTGGAGGAGGACCAGCATAAGAGTGAGAAGCCTAGGAGAGACTCTTAGGGATAATACATACTAATTGAGGATTTATGCCCTGAGGAGAATAAAGAATTGAGAGATATAGGCTTACTCCATAACACTGAGACTGATTCTCCTTCAGAAGTAATTGAGGATATTGAAGCAACACATTCCCTTACTGGTGAATCACATATACACCTTGACAAAAACTTAAGTGAACCAAAAGAATCCGTGGATGAAATTAGTGATAATGATTCAGTTGCTTTGACCCTGCCATCAAATAAATGTGAGTTGGAGTCCACCATTGATTCACATATTTTGGAAGGTGAAAATATGACTCCCATTCTTGAGGAAATCATTAATGATAGGTAGGTGACTTGAATTTTTCTACAAAAACTATTAGGGAGAATAATACAAAATCTGAATTGTTGTTGGAGTTGGACTTGACACGGACTAAGCCGTCCTTGGACTTAATCATTACCACCCAACACCACAAACAACGCTTACACTCCCTAATCGATCCTTGGCTCAGGTTTCTGCTCACTTACATTCTTTCTGAGGAGAATATCAGGCCAGTACATCCTCGAGTGGAATGGCGAGTTTGGATTGATGCTTGTACTTTTAGTCTAGCCATTCAAGGGTTTGAAATAATTATGCATACATCTTTTAAAACCCTTCCTGCTTTGGAGGATCCTTGTTATCCTCCACTCCTGTTTCAAGAGGTCCCTTCTTCTATTATTTTTTTTCCTAGACCTCTTTAGGTAGCTTATGAGGTTCTTTGTTTTCATGTCTTCTGGCAAGCATTTGGAATCACTCTGCATCATCAGTTCGCCAACATTCGAGGCTACTTGTTCTTTAGGCCTGTGCTTTTACGCATATTTTTGAGGCCTAGTTCTTTTTGTTTGGAACTAGACTTACAAGTTCCCTATAAGTCTAGCTACCGACAAAAAATGCAGCGCATGTTGGGAGGCAACCCAACGTTCATAATAATACCTTCATCAGGTGATTTCCTTCCTTTCTCCCTTTGTTTTAATTTTACAACGAGGACATTGTAAGATTTAGGCATAGGGGGATGCATTTTGCATTTTTAGGTAGGATTCATGCATTTAGGTTAGGTGCATTAGCAAGAAAAAAAAAACACCCTTTTGTGTTTTTGAGCTGAATTGGTTAGCCCTAGCAAAATATCTTTATCAAGGAGGTGTCATTGAAGATTTTCTTAAATTATTTCTAAGTTTAGAATCTAGTACAGTTACTTCATTTGCACGTAGATTGGGTAATGGATCTTTGTAGATAACCAATAAGCATTTTTAGTCTACTGAATCCTTGGACAATTTGAAGGGAGTTAGGCATACTATTTTCTATTAGATCCACCTAATATTTATGAGAAGTAGAGAGACTACTGGTACGCTAAGTTTAGTGCAAGGACTCTTAAGTTATGGATAATTAGATGATGATACCTCAATAGTATGACCTATGGGAAAGAACTTAAGGAAAGCACTTTTGAGCTGAGGCCATGTGTTAATAGGTTGGCTGATGGTTCTGAATCAATAAGCGACCTTATCTTTGAGAGATAATGGGAATAACTGCATCAGCCAAAGATCTTCTTGCACATTGTGGGAACGAGTTGTTTGTGCAAGGAGAGTCAGTTCTTCAAGGTGGCTGAATGGGTCTTCCCTAGGTAGGCCATGGAAGTGCTTAATCAGGTTCAAAACTGCCGATTTGATCTCGTAGCCCCCCTCTAGAATTACCACCCCCGGTTTGTCCTCATAGTAAGAAGGATCATAGAAAATTTTTAGAGGAACGACAGGCTGCTGACGGGGTGGTCGGTTTTGCCTTTGGTTGGCTAGGTTTGTTATATTGTTAGTCAACAGTTGTTGATTGGCTTGTAGTTGAGCAATCTGGTCAGCTAGCATAGAATAAGGATTAGGCAGGAGGGTTGTTGTTGTGGTTGTGGCATCTCAGCATTAGGAAGCTCCAGCTTTGGTAGTTGAGGGAGTGGAAAAGTCAAAGGTGGGGGGGTTAGTTTGTGTGTTTTGGGTGAAAGGTTCAAAAGTGGGATTATAGGTGGATGTATGGGTTAGTGGACTTATTTTGTTGGTTTCCATTTTTTTATGCGAATGAGAATAATATGGAAAAAGCGATCTTTTGGTGTGGGGGGCAAAATCAAATGGTCCCTCAAGGTGCGGAGTTTGGGACCGTCACCCATGCATAAAATGGAAGAATGGGAGGGGAGGAGAAAAAGAGAGATGAGAGAAAGTGTGCAAAACAAAAAACCAAGACTAGTCTTGTCTTAAGGTTGACTCCTTAAAAACTTAAGACGTGGGAACCCGATAAATAAGAAATTAGTAAGTGAACCTGCTTCCTAATAATCACCCGACTAGACTAAAGAGGTGAATTGGGCCCAAGCATGTCCTGGGAAAATCACTAGGGGCTTGTGTAAAGCCACACCCATTGTTTGACTTCCCTCTAAGTCTGTCGCCACGTTTTCATGAGGAATTAGGAACGCTTAATAATTCCTAGATATTGGATATCAAGCCTAAACTTTGGTGAAGTCCTTAAGTGGTCAAATGGCTACTGTTTTTAATTAGGCTTAGGTATCTGAATGTGCATGGGAATGTGGAGGGCGTTGATTGGGGTAATGCCCTATTATTTCAATTTTTTAAGTGTGCAAAAATTAGAAAGAGTGATTCCAATGTCAATCAAGTTGTCACAAAATTTGTTGTTTTTCTGTTTTAGGATTTGATTTAGCTTAGTGTCTTTTTAGGGTTTTCTTTTTAAGTTTTCAAACAAGTTTGAAATTCACAAACAAACAAAAATCAAGTTGTATTGGTGAATGTAGATTTCCTTCTAAAATGTGAGTCTCTAAAAATGAAAAGAAACCTAAATTGAATTGATCCTTAAGTAGAAATGTTACTACCAGTGAATTGCTTCAAGCTTTTCTTTTTAAGTAGTGGTCCAAACAAAGCAAGGAACACCACTACTAGAAGGCAAATCAAACAAGGATTCCACAAAATATTTTTTTAATGATTTTAAGAATTTGTTTGATATTTTTTTTAATATTTTTCTTTGTAATGGTGTCAAAGTCTAGAAATGATACTCATGGGTATTTTGGACTTTTTAGTACCACCACTGACCACCAAAAATTTTTTGATTTTATATTATGCGTATAATTTTACAAGGATTCCAGAAAAATAAATTTTGCAAAAATTGGATAAGTAGAAAAATTCCTAAAATTTGTGGACAGTAACAAAACAGTGAAATCAGAGGAGATGATCTCCCTGTGGTCCACAGATTTTTAAAACTTCTCTACAACTTCAATTGTTGTCAAATTTGGCAATGATGTTCCTGACTTGATTTGGAATCTTTGGGTGACATTTTAAGATTTTAGGAGGCCTATGGTGTCGGGAATTGATTTTTGAAGTTCAGACAGAGGTCTGGACCTGAAAGTCAAAACACGAACATTTAAGGTAGAGTGGTGTTGAATGATTCAAATAGCCAAACAATTGCTTTTAAAGGTCACCAATCTGCCTAATTTTTATGTTTATGATCCTGAAAGCTTAATTTTTGGTAATTTTTTTAGGATTAATGTGACAAGGAAGAAGGAACTAACCTGAAATCCTTTGGAAGAAAAGAAACTTCAAGCTCTCACTTTCAAAATCCCACTTTTTTCCTGTAATGCCTGCCCACACAAGAGAGAAGAGAGAGAAGGGGATGAGATCCAATTATCAAGCAAGAGAATTACTAAATGCAAAGTCGTGCCTCCCCAGCAACGACACCAAAAAGAGATGCGAAGAAAGGCGTGATTTGTAATTAGGGTTTTTAAATCGTTGTAACACTCTAATTCGCGATCGCTTTTAAAATTTATAAACCTAGATAGTGGTGGTATCCAGGGTCATCCAAGGAGGCGGGAATGCACTTTTAAAAATCTTGTTTGACAAAAAGGAAGTCAACTTTCTTTTTAGGTTTTTGGATATAAGATTTTTTTTGGTTTTTAAATAATGGACGATTACACAAATGTATGAGAGGAAACGATCACACCTAATTGCTAATGCTAATACCTAAGTGACAAAAATGGTCTCTCTAAACGCACCCTAGGTACGTGGAGACCTAAGGTAATTAGAGAGAGGGAGTGAAATGTGCCAGAAACAACAATTAACAAAGATGCAACAAAAATGAAAAGAAGGCAACTTTAATTAAGTAGAAATATGTTTTACAAAAGACAAGTAGAGGAATGCTTCTACTCTAAAATGAAAATGCAGAAGAAGTAAAACACAAATCCTCTTGATGATATTGGTGAAGAAGAGAGGCTTCTTGCTCCAAGCTCAGCTGCTCCTAGGCTTGAAAAGTTCTCCTTCTTCTTCCTTGAAAAGCTCCTCCAAGTTGGTGTCTTCCTTGGCAAGCCCTAGGTGGGCGTGCCCTTTCTCCTCCAAGGGTGGAAAATCTCCACCCACAAGACTCCTCCTAGGGTGGCATGGACCACCCTCAAGACCTCCTCCTAAGGTCCTCCTTGCCTGGCTGCTCCTCTGCCTGGTGGGGGCACAAGAGAGAAGGGAAAAGGGGAAGGCACCAAGGGGACGGAGTGTCCCCTTAATCTTCTTCTCCTTCTTCTCTTGGCCGTGGATATGGTGGGATGAAGGTGGAAAATATGAAGCCAAAGGATTAAGGTATGGTGGTGGTTAATGGGGATATATATATAGGAAAGGATGGGGGTTGTAGGTGGCTTTTAGGATGGATGGTTAGGATGGGTTTTTAAGGTAGTTAGATGATCCTAGGGCTACTAAAGGTTGGCGCCAACTCAAAGGTGGTGATTACCATCCTTGGTGGCTCTTGAGTTGGAGCCAAAAAAGGGGTTCTAGAAGGGGCTTGGTTGGCCCCACTTAATCGAGGGTGGAGATGGGTTTTGTAATGTGAATGGAGGATGTAGATAAGGGTTAAGGTTGTCACCAAAATTGGGTTCTAGAAGGGGGCAATCTTGGCGTGGGATTTATGGGTGGTGGAGATGGAGTATGGAGGTGGTTGTGTGATCCTATGGTGTGTATTAGTTGGCGCCTAAAGGATGGATGCATAGGTGATGGATGTGGAGTGAAGAGGCATCAATGTTGGTACCAAGGGAGAAGTCTTCTAGAAGGGGTTGTTGGTGGCAAAGAAGGAAGGGTTAGGATAGGCTTTATGGGTATGTGGATGGTTAGGATTTAGGAAGGCTTTTTGGTGCCAAATGTGGATGGTTATGGGGGGTAGTTGGCATGGGTTTTTGGTGGCTTTTGGAGGTGGTGGTGTGGAGAGGTGTGGGAGTTGGTGGTTGGCATCAAAAAGGGAAGGAGGTGGAGGCATTTTTTGGTGGAGCTTGTAGCTAAGTTGAGGTCGAGCTAGGTTAGGGTTTTGGGTAGGTGGTGGACAGCCAGTGGGAGCTAAGATGTAGGTAAGCTAAGCTAGCTAATCTAGCTTAGCTAGTAGCTGAGTAGAGGAGGAGGTGGGATGGAGATAGGGTTTAGGCAAGAGGAGCTGAGGGAGGAATGACTGGAGTGAACTGGAGCTGGTAGCTGTTGAAGGGAATTGCAGGGAGCTACTTTAGCTGGCTTAGCTTGCTAGTTCTTTGCTAGCTGCTAAACCAAGATAAAGTGAGCTGGCTTCTACTAAAATATGCCAAGGTGAGTTGGGTCTGATTTTCCTGGGGAGGACCTAGCTTGCTGGAGTAGGTAAGATAGCTTAGCTCAACTAGGTTGAACTAAGTAGAGTCCTCGGGAGCTGGACTTGAGCTGGCTTGAGCTGGCTTGAGCTATTTGAAGTAATCTTCAACTGACTTGAGTTGAGCGGAGCTGGAAGTAGCTGGACCTGAGCTAAGGTGGACTCCCATCAACTTAGTTGAGCTAGCTTGAGCTCCCAATGAACTGATTGGAGCTAAGGTGAGCTAGACTCAACTAAGTTGAGCAGGGTTTGAGCTAACTTGAGCTAAGGTGAGCTAAGATGAGCTGCCCTGAGCTACCATTTAGCTAAGATGAGTTGAATGGAGCTCAATGGAGCTAACCCTAACCCAAGTGAGTTGGTATCCAGTTATGATGAGCTGGATTTAGCTGAGTCCCAGCTGGAATGAGCTTCCCCTTCACCAGTTGCCTTTCTCAGTGCTAGGGTTTTAGGGATCTGACTATTTGTTCATCCCTAATACTCAAATAAATGTGTCAAAAACACAACAAAACATGCAATGCATGCCTAACCTAATTGATGCCTAAATGCAACCCAAAAACCCATTTGCGGAGTAAAAATCCTAAGGGGTAGGTTTGTTTGGAGTATAAGAATGATGATAAACTAGTGTTTGCCAGGTTGCATAACTAAAATTCTAAATCTAAACCTCATTACCTTTACACTAAAAGCCACTAGGTACAACATCAGTTGATTTATCTATCCTGTGCTCGACCTCTTGGAATGGGGTTGCACCATCAACTAATACTTACTAAACTTTTTAGCTGCTTTGCATCTAGTTGAAGATGTAAAATTTAGCGTTCATTGGGAGGCAATCCAACACTTCTGATTGTCTATATTAGGTTGTATATATTACATTAGATTGTAAATTAATTTAGATCTAGAGATGATCAGGCTTCATTATATAGAACTCAAAGGCTATCAAGAGATATCTATTCTTTTCTTATGTTTATTGCATGCATTGAGAACACTGCATAAAATAGGCATAGGAGGGGATAGATAATTATGCTGAGTTACTTTGTTCAGTTTTTAGATTTTTGCTAAAAGTTGTATATATTTTGTCAAAAAAGATTAAGAAATTATAAAAGAAAAAAATTGATGTTTTTAGAGTTTGAGCTAGGAAAATTGGGAAATTGTGACTTTGACAATTTACCAATCTTTAGAAAATGTATAATCAAGATCTTTTTGCGTAGACTCTTAAAGTTGCATTTTGATTTAATTATCTCAAGTATTTAATTAAATACAAACTTGTTTCCTGAGTCCTTAAAATAAGATTTGAAAAGGCCAAAGTATTAAGTCAAGGGAGTAATAAGTATGTGACTTATCTTCTGACCCTCTAGTTTGAAGAATCTTGTGAAGATTAAGCAATCTACACTTGCACTTATGCACAAACTTGTCTTTTGGGTGATCACTTGTTGAAAACTAAGTGGTCAGTAGGGCTTAGATTGTGGGTCAGGTGTTCCTTGCAGGTATGGCTAGCATGTTACACTAGGTTTGCTCCCCAACTATATGGTGTCCAGATCCTAGCCTTGCATCTTTAGCTTTTCAAGCCTTTGTCTAGGAAATGTTCTTGGACGAGATTCGAAAGAGCCATCTGCTTAGTAAAATGAGCATAGATAAAGAAGAAAAAAAAATATAGTAGGAGGTAGAAAGGAAAAGAGTTAAAAAAAAAGTGTGTAAAAAATAACCCAAAAGAGTGAGGTATAGTGATAAGAGGCCAATTGGCTCAATCGAGGAGATATACACTGGGTTCTCCTTTGTGTTGACCTTAGGATAGAAAAGCATAGGGAGAAAGCTACTAATTCTTTGTAAGTCAGATCAAAAAATGGGGTCTAATAGAACAAAAAGATAATCTAATTGCCTTAGCGAAAACTTAGAGTTCAATTTGGTTGCCCAATCGATGAGTCACTTCTTTAAACACACTAGATGTTTGAGATTTGAATTCAATTCAAACCTTGGGTAGATTGAAGAGCCTTAAAAAGTTGCTTTTGAGATTCAAGTCTAAGGCTAATAAAATCTACAATTGGATTTAGGCAGCCTTTATTTAAGTTGATACTCTAGATTTGTTAAGTGTTTCTAGCTAAGGTTTTGAATATAGCTTCTTTTGATTTGGTGAAAAGTTGATATCAGGATTTTTGACCTACTTTAGCACAAACTTGCTTTTTAGAGGTTTGCATAGGTTTCATATTTTGTTTCATACATCCTAATATACACGACTCTGTGTCTTTCGATCCACCATGTACACCTACAATAGTAGATCTATGTGATCTCTTCAAGCGATCATGTATCTCATGTGCTCTCATATACATACTAGCTTTCCAGTCTCAACACTAATGTGGGTGCATTGACAATAGATTCACAAAATGTGTATATTCAAACATAGAGACACATATTTGTCTCAGGTTAAAGGACACATCCTTTTTCATAACAGTGATAAGAGAAGGACTTCCACATATCTCCATCTCATCAAGTCAACTCCTTGACTCAACCTGCGTGACAACCTTGAATCTCCATTCCTATGCAAAGGACATGCAGTAAGGGCATTAGTTAGGCAACAGTTTCTTGGGAAGATTGGCATCACTTCTTAGACTAGAGATAAGTGTTAGATATCATGATGGTTCTTAACAACTTATCGAAATGTTGGATTCAAACCGTTTGGATCTTTGATACCTATCATGCTTTATATCCAACTTAGCTACAATACATTCTCCCAATTATTTTGAGGGACCCAACTAGCTACATTAGTGTGTCCATGTGATCTCACACTCAGATCCAATTCATCGATCAAGTGATTGCACTTAAGTTGGCTCGCTAAAGGCACATAATTCCAACACCTCTTTGATCCATCTAATCATTTTAGGAGCTCTAGGAAAATTTTATCAAGCATTTCGCCAATGCAAGGTGGCCTCGAGAGAATTCGAATATCCTCTTCTTTGTCAAGCAAGAGAAAGGGGAATCCCTTTTGTCAACATGGATCATTTCATTAGAAAGTATGGTGGATGTTGTAAACCATCTAATGATGCTACCACCATGGTGTTCATAGATGGATTATATACCGAGCCTATTTGGGACAACTTCCAAGGCTATCCTCCATCTAACATAGGGGATCATTGGATGACGGCCTTATACTATGTTGAGAAATCTGAGTATCATGCCTCAAAAGGAAATGAGAGCAATCCATGGATGTCTATTGGTACATTAGTCATTAGGCACCTTAATCACCTCCTAATTGTGGTTTTGATAATAAATAACTCACATTCACCAAGTTTATAACTAAAATTCAAATATCTCAAGGATACATATCTTGGTTTTTGTGAGGACTAGCTTGCATGATCAAAGCATAAAAGAAGGCTAAAAGGAAGCATTGGCAATGGTAGCCTCATTCAAGTGCTAGTTGAAGGCTTTAATCAAAGGAATTGGTCAAAAAGATTCATCAAGTTCATGGGAGTATATTGAGTCAAGGTCTCAAATGTAATCTAGTACTCATGGTTTGTAATCTTCATTTATTTTTTCATTTATATTGTAAAGAGAACCCCCATGCTAGTCAAATTAGGCATAACATAGGTGATTCATGCATAATCGACACACTTAAGCCTCTAATTAGGTTCCAAATGTCAAAGTTAGGTCAATCATGCCTAATCAAGTCATAATTAGGTCACTAATCCCTAATCATGTCTTAGTTACACCTTAGTGACCTTAGGGTAGAGAGAGGAGTGATGAATTGTCCTTGAAAAACTCAAAATAGGCAAAACAAGGCACCTAACGTTAGATGCTGACTTGAGGTGGAAACTATCCCAAAGTGCACTTTGAGTGAATTACGAATGATGCGAGATAACATTAGTTGGCACCTAACGTTAGCACTGCATGTTAGTTGACCTGAAAAGTGATTTTTTGAAAAGGGTTTTTGCTCCTTGGTTGGACACTTGTGGGGATGATTTTGAATGTTGAAGTGCGTGCCCTTGGTGTCTTTGGACCCTAGTTGTCTCCTTTATATAAGGGAAACACCTCTAACCTTCTCAAATTTGCTGGGCACATCAAATCCACATTCTTGAGCACTTAAAAGCTATAGGGCTCTACTCATTCTCTTAAACCTTGCTATTGCTAGTTGAGCCCTCCTTCATCCTTATACAAGTCTTAGGGCTTTGATACGCTCTCCCTTCCCTCTAATGCACAATTACTTATTCACAAAGGGAGTATTAAATTGATCTATAAACAATCTTCTCATTTTCATTGCATTTTTAGTATTGGAGGCTATCCATAAGGCTTTGATTTATATTTCTGGGTACTTAATTCATTTTCTTCTTAATCTAAATTTATTATAATTCGAGGCTTTGAGGTGTGGGTCCTGATATGAAAATTCTTAACATAGTTAATTAAGGTTATTAGTCTTAATTAATCATGTTAAAAATGATTCTTAAGCTACCTTGCTTAATTAATTTGTCGTTGTTAATTATAGTATAAGGTGCAGATAACCTAACATTTAGAAATTTACTTTTAATTGGTTGAGTTTAGGTCGTTCACTGAGAGGCTTTATTACGCTAATCAATCACCATTTTATTCTAAGTTAACCTTTATTATTATTTACTTAAGTTAATTACTACTATACATAAGTTATTCACTTACTATACTGCTAATATAGCTTATATTACTCTACATTAGATTATTATGCTATTATATACTCTAACTTACTAAGTACATAATTAGTTTCTTAATTACCTATTAATTACTATAATATGTTGTCCACATGAATAATTGCATAAGAATTGACATTAATAACATGGCAATTATTCCATAAATGAAAAGAAATGATATTTAAAAATAAAAAAGAATTATATCAAAAAGTGGTTTACAAATAAAGCATAAAAATGATTTAAACACTTAACACATGCCTTTCATTCTCTGCAGCCTTCATGACTTAGTCAATTCTTGAGAGCCCTTTTTACTCTACACTTGAGAAAAATTTTATTAATTGGTGGGCCCATGGTTCACAGGATCAACAACCATTAGGGTCGGATCGGTATCATTACTAAGCAGGCCCTAGTTAATTTTTATGTATATTTTTGTATAGTTTCAAGCCCATCTAGCCCCACAATATGCTCATTGGTCTCCCAGCCCACACACACACCCATAAACACGCACACATATGCATGCACACACACAAGCTCAGATTATTTGCCCCCTGTGCTGACGGCCAGCCATATCATTTGTTCGGTTCATTTTGTAGCAGTGTGGTGTTTCAAGATGTTCCAAGGTGAGACTTTATTGGCCTTATCTCCTTATGTGCAGCCATGCTTTAGGTCAGAACTTCATTACTCGATTTCTCTCAGCACACAAGTCCAAATCAAGCAAATAATAGCTTGATCGAAAGCTCTTGGATTAATCTATCAATTGTTGAATTCAATTTGAACTTTGGATCATAATTGATCTGTGAAATTAGGGCCTAAACATGGCTTGATCTCCATCTACATTCTGTGTGGGGTAGAGGATAAAATAGGTCATCTGACTTATAAACTTGGTTTTCCTCTCAATTGAGAGCCCAAATAGGTGTTAGTAATCATTTTGCAAGGAATGGAGAAGCTATTGTGAATTAGAGAAGCTTAGAAAAACTCCAGAGCTTCTTAGCTCTTGTTCTCAAGGCATAGAGCACTGACATCAAGTTTAAACACCCTGACAGATAGATATAAGCCTCTAGAATTGATCTAAATCAATTTAGAGGGTAGAATGGAATTGATTTGGGTTGAAGTTGGTTATGAATCTCGCCAAGATAGTATTGAACACCTATGGGTTCCAGTTTGAACCTAAACTATGCAGGAGATGGATCTACACTAAAATCTCATTACAACTTAACCTAATTAGTTCCAATAAATTTGTAATCAACACAAGAACTCAAATCGACCACGTAATCTTAGATTCAAGGCCTAACACTCTAAAATCGACCTAGGGTTGACCAATCCAAGGAAAAAGTTGACTTTAGAAAATATGAAATTTAGATCAAATTAAAAGCCTAGGTAGACTAAATTTAACCTTAAAAATCTATTGAGATCCTTAAATCTAAGTTTTAAGCACTCTAAGAGTGATCTCAGGCACTTCCGTCTGAGCTCAAATGAGGTGTTGTTCAACAGAAAATCCTAGAGACCTAACATGTCAAATAAGACTTGATCTAAACTCATAATGTATAATGGATGCTTCTGAACCTATTTGGAGGATCTGATATCAGAGGAATCATCAACCTTAGCTCTGTTGGAGCTGAGGAAGATGAAGTTCAAAAGTGTGATAAACTTACTGAAACATAGAAGCAAAGAATGGAAGTTGATCAGAAGATCATCTAGAGGTAATCTGGAGCATATTAGAATGATTCAAACACTGGAGCTCTCGTTAAAACTTGTTGGAGCTCACCAGAGCTTTAGTGAAGATTGGAAAATATCAACAGAGATCAAATCTCCATTAAACTTTACAAAAATTTATTCAAAAGATTCCTGAGGTCACAAGGAACCTTAGAACACATCAATTGATTCAATTGATGACTAGAGTCAAGATTGATCAAGGAATTCATCAAAGAATCATCTTGAGTTCGCTAGAACTCAGGGAAAGGATTCTAACTTAATTGAGTGAGGGAAAAGACTTACGAGAGTGTGGCGATGCTCTGTGTGTGTCTAATTAGGTGATCGAACTCTTCTTGAGTCGCCATTGACAGCGAGCTCAAGAAGTTGGAATGCATTAGGCGATTACTATATAAGTAATAATAGTTCTAATTAATAAGTGGAACATGACCCTTGTGATGTGAATAAGTGGTGGAGGGCCCTAATTGAAGGTGAAATAGCTTTGAGACCTTCGCCATAGACAGTGAAGCTCTCAAGTGTGTGTGATATGGATTAGGCGAATTAGGTGATCAAATTAGTGAATAAGAAGGTCGAATGGATTCATGAAGTGATAAAGAATGTGGCTAGGTGATTAAGTAGATGGACGAAGGTCCAGCAAGCTGGAATTGGCTTGCTGGAGTTGGAGAAGACAAAGAACCGAACAACTAACTAAACTATGCTATCCACCTGATTAACTAGCTAAACCTAATATAGACAAAAAACTGAGGCTATTTTACCATTACCAAGACGAATTGGAGGTAGAAGATCTCTATCGAGGTTCATCAAAGAAGAAATTAGAGGATAAAGGAAGAAGCTTCGATGAGAAAGGAAGGTGTCTAGACGGAGGATATGATGCTCCTGAGCCCTGTCACAACTACTGGAGAGGAAGAAGAGGAGCGAGAGGCGATGTCTCCGCCGGAGTCGCTCTGATAGGGGGTGAGAGGTTACTGGACACTTAAGAAGAATTGCCTATCATTGACTCAACTAAGGAAGAAGGATAGGGAGCCGACCTTTGTAATTGGGGGGGAAGGGTGTATTTATAGGTTGTGGCGGAGCTCTAGGGAGAGGAATCAGGATGGTAAAAGGTCTAGGTTCATCATAACCTTCGACATCATCTCCAACACTAGTGAGGTGTTAACACGCTTTCGTCGAGTTTAAAAGTATGCATCGTAGTACTATTAACAAAAGCAAATCAACATTTAAATTTATAAGCGCTCAAAAACAAGAATGAGTCCGAGGTCGTTCGTAGGGAGCAAGTATAACAAATCAATCACTAATCACAATAATCAGAGATAGTAATTTTAAGTGAATCAGATAATTAAAAATAATATGCAATATATGTCAGAAAGGTGTCTCAGAATATCAAGTATTAGAATGCAAAAAGAACGGGTTAAAAATGGTGGTTTGAACCACCAAATTTAACCCTACAATTAAGCTATACTCAAATATCTCAAATAAATCAACAGTAACCGCAATATCAGAACCAAACAAAGCACCAAGTCAGATGATAGAACTAAGGCTTCGATGCCTTATCCTTAAGGGCTCAGAAGAAGCTCAAGGTTTAGTGTTTGCAAGGAAAAATTGGGTTTTAAAATAAAGCATTGTAGTACAGTCGAAATCGCTTTAAAAATAAATAGATTTTATTACTCGAAGTTTAAGTCCGAGGTCGAACACAAGGGGCAAATTAGGGTCTAGAAATCAAGATCACAACTTGAGAATTTGAATATAATATGCAATAAAAATCAAAGTTATAGTGCAAAAATGTAAGTACAGAAGATATTAGAGAAATCAATGTATTTGAAAAAGCACAAAATTGGACGTTTGATTTGTGAATCAGACGCCTTAAAATATGGATGCTACAATGCTTGATCTTCTTTCTTCTCTTCTCTTCTCTTCTCTTCCGATTGCTCTCTCTCTCTTCTTTCTTTCTCTTCCTCTGATTCCTTGCCTTAGCCTTTCTCTTCTTCGGCCTTCTTCTTCAGCCTTTTCCTTCCTTAGCTTCCTTCTTTCTCTTTCTTTGGTGGCTCCTTCTTCTTCTGCCTTCAGTCCTTCCTTCTCTTTCTTCTCTTCAGCTCCCGCCTCTTTAGCCTTGTCCTCTCCATCCTTAGCATCCTCTTCGACCTCCTCCTTCTTCCTTGCCTTCAACCCTTAGCTTCTTCTTCTTCTTTCTTCAGAGAAAAATCTACCCCTACCCATGTGAGCTCTCTTCTCCTCTTTCTCTCTTACGTTCGCTCTCCCATAGCCACCTTCTCGGGTAATCGGGTCGGGTACGCACCTGGGACCAGGCCCATCAGCTTGTAGTGGTGAGTGAGGTGTGCTGGGTCAAGTCGGATCAAGCCAGGTCCACGAAGGCAAGGTCACGGATGAGGCGGGTGAAGGGTGAGTGGGACCTCTCCCCGTGGTAACTGAGGCGATTAAGCCTATGCAGTTTTTCCCCTTATGCAGGTGCGGCGCTTCAAAAGTTTCTGAGGTGGGACTATCTTCCCACCTCTCTTGTGTGTGCTTGCAGCAGGGATGCTTTGATTGATTGCAGCTGTGGCTTCAGCCTTCGATGCCAATCAGCTGCCTGGAGTTGTGCATGAGGGAAGTCCGCACAACCTAGGACTATTGGCCTAGAGCGGGAGGACTTGAAGAGAGCTTGCAAGCAAGCTCCTTGCTGTTCGTCAATGGTGGCAACCCTTCGGACCTGCAATCACGTAAACGGCCTCGCGGCCACATCAGAATGCTCAAAAGGCTTCACTGAGGCATGACGAGTATACTGCGGGGGTTGGCGTGGCGTGGGACTGCCCGAGTGCGCGTGCCTAGGGTAGCCTGTGGCTGCGTGTGTGGGTGTTTGGGGGCCCTTATGGTTGAGTGATAGCGTGTATGGAGTGAGGGGTTACGTTCAGTGAGGTGTTGCAGAGCTTATGGGGTGGTTGGCAAGGCGGATGGAGGTGCAGAGCGACGGGGATGCCTCGTCGGAGGTCTGGCCGGAGATGAAGGGGATGATGGTGGTGGAGTGCGTCGAAGGGTGTTTTTGAGAGATAAAGAGGGAAAAAAGGAGTACAAGGGAGAGGGAACTTATCTAGTAGTAAAGAGATGAAGGGGGAGACAGGGATGGCAGCCGGCTCGTATCGTCAATGCTGGAGACGAAAGCGCTCAGTGGGGGAGGTCGGCGAGGAAGAAGGGGATGCAGAGGTGTCGACGGGTGCGGCGCAACACGGACGAGCGAGAGGAAGAGGAACCCGCCACTGGTATTGTGGCTAGGCGACATGGGAGAGGGAGGGAAGTCACCGGAGCTTGATGAGCAAACTGGCCGAAGGAGGAAAGACGAATTTGAGGGGTGTTTCCAGCCAATTTCAAGCTTGGGAGATGCGGGGTGATTTGGGTTTGCTTATATAGGCCTCTGAGGATGGATTTATGCTTGGAAGCCAAGCTTCCGAGAAAGGGAGGTTCGCCGGAGATGGCAACTTGAAAGAGACCCGAATCTCTCATGCGTTCACATGAGAGATTGGGTACCAAATAAGGCCTTCAATTAGGTTTATATTGGAGGAGATTTCTTAGAGAATCTCCCTTTCAATTTTGAAGGGGATTCTCTGAGAGATCAGGGAGATCTTGCCTTTGCAATCTCGTCGGAGTAGGATTTCCTCCGCTATAATGGTGGAGGAACCTAATTGCAAAGAACGAAGAAGAAGCTAGGGGGTTTCTGCAGATGTTTTCAAAAGATAGGGGTAGAAATGTAATTGGATTGGACCTATTCGCAAAGTGGGTCAAGATGAATTTCTCCTAGGTCCAAATTTTGGTACAAACCTAATTTGGATCTAAGAAATCCAATGGTGAAGTTGGATTTTGGGTTTGACCATGTTTGGTTGGGCAATTTATGCAAAAACCCAATTTAGGGTAAATATTTTTCTATGACCCCAATCTAGGTCAAAATAGGTTCCAAGGGACAAATTGAAGGTTATAAGACCTAGAGAATATTTTTATATGATTTTTAGAGGGCTTATGTGAATTTTATCCTAACTAGAACCTTGTTAAATCAATTGGGTCTGTTTTAGGGTTACAAGAAGTCATTTAATTCCCAAAATTCACATGAACCCTTTTCTATTTGAACCAACCCACTTTTTATCTTGTTAAGACCATTTGACCTGTGATTAGCTCATGAGAAAACCCGTTGTTGTACTGCAATGGTAAAATTACTGTTTTACCCTTGTTTCTTACTTTTCTCTCAGATGGTCATTTATTGAGTTAGGACCTCCAGTTGGTTATGTAGGAGCTTTTGTTCTCTTCTTTGGGTCAAAATGAGCTAGTTAAGACTCATGATGGTGTTCCCATCATACCCTTATGCTTAGCTTTTGCTTGTCCCTTAGTAAAATTTTAAGGTTTTAACTTTGATTCTAGACCATGAGTTCGTTGATGTTCATAAATTATGATGAGTGCTTTTTTTCTTTTTGATTAGGTTAGAATGCCGATAGTAGGCCTAGAGGTACTCAACTACCAACCAAGATCCGAACTTGACCAGCTCTAGCCTCAGTTCACCGCGAAGGATTTTATGGCCCAAAGGAACTATCCTAAGGTTCGTTGGACTCCATGGTTAAAGCACCTATGGTTGTAACATTTTTAGCCTCGGTTCAGTTTGCAGTGCATTTTTTGTAAGAGAGAGATAGAGGATTTTCTTTGTTTGGAGAGTTTTCTCTCTCTTTTCTTTTTATTTTTAGCTTTGGACACGGTCTGTATCGGATTCCTAGTCCCCATCATCAATCCTAGAAGGGTCCCTAGCATCGATGCTTTATGATAGCACCACCCATGGCAACCCCCAAAACCATGGCTTTTGAGATAATACCACCCATGGTGTTCTGTAGCTAAATCCAGATCCTGGCAGTCAACATTTCATGATAATGCCGCCCATGGCATCTAAACTAGCACAGGGTGCTTACATGCCCCCAGTAGGATATGTAAATATCCTAGGAGACAAGCACCGAGGAGACGATATGTTATTGCGCATCTTCGAGGGGAATTTCCCGCCTCTCCGCGTCGGGAACTCGTCCAAATCAACTTATGTTGATCGGCCGCTCTTAATCTAGGAAACTATTTCAGAACAATTAAACGCTTTTGCGTGATTTTGATATTTATGCGCATTGAACCAGACTGTGTGTGGATTGGGGTGCTTAGGTTACTGAGTCCTGCAAGCCAGCAGTCAGTTAACGAGGCCGAATACTCCCTAAGCCTTAAACCTAATACTTAAGCTTCGCATTTTCCCCAACCTCTTGAGTATTTCCCAAATATTAGCAGATACTTGAATTTTTTAATCCTAAGAGTCTAGCCCAAGAGACCTAAGATCAGCGTTCCTACTAATCTCTTTTGTGTCTTATTAACAGTTTTTTTCCTTTCATTTTCTTTTTCTTGATATGGTCTAGAACTTAGTTAATCCCTTAATTTCTTACTAATCACTATCTCTTCTTTTTCTTTTTATTTTGTGCTCCTTTTCTGACATTTTTCACTTTTCCCCTTTTTCTCCCCATGATTTGTATGGCCTCAAAATTTTCTTCTCCTCCATTTTTTGTCTTTTTCATAATTTTCTATTTTTTTTTGTATTTTTAGCATATGTGATTTTTTGTGAGAACCCTTCTGAATTTTGATTTCTATATGTTTGCACTTTACCACCCCCATGCCTAAGTTTTGCAATGTCCTCATTGTAAACGAAGGGTGTAAAACAAGTTTGGGTTTCAGGAATTTAGAACACGATTTATCGGGTGTGCGAACAGGTTGGGAATGACTGTTGCATACGATTTCAAGCTCTGGCACACATACCAGAGGTGGGATCGACTGTTCTAAAATCAAACTCAGGGTGCAGTAGACGTGAAGTACAGATGGATAATCAGAAGGATCTCGGGTTTTTGGAATGACAGGTAGCCTCCCGTTAAGGGCTAAATTCAACGCCTTCAGCTGAGAGGGAAATGGTATGAAAAGGGAGTGGTCAAATCAGCTGAGTTTTGTAGAACAAGCACCTTGATCAAGAGCCTAGTTGGTCCAACTAGGTGCTTGTTCAGATCAACAGGCTGATGATGCAGCCCAAACCCAATCAATCTAATGGGTTGATAAATGTAGATCAAGAGATGTTGACCCGACCATATACTATGGAGCTCGGAATGATGTGGAAGTGTGAACCCAGGGTTTGGTTGAGTCAAATCAGCCTAGTCAGAGTAGGGATCCATAAAATAATCAATGGATAATGCGGAAACCCAACAGGAGTGATCAGAGAATGATGGAGCATGGTTTGCAGTCTGATAATGTCCAAAACCTGATAGAGATGTGGAGGCGAATCATCTGCAATTGGCTTGGTAAGAAGGGAATCAGAATAGAAATTGAGTCTGATTGCGGGTCGGGGTTGAAAATGGGTTTGGATAGGTTCTGTATATGTAGAGGAGGTGGCATCAGTAAGAATTGTGCATGAGGGCTCCTTTAAAAAGGAATTATAGGTGGGTTCATTTAGAGAGTCCTCATAGTAGCCATCAAATTCAAAAGTGAATGCCTGAAGAGTGTTTATAGGATGAGGAAAATTTGAGTCAAGAAAAGATTCGAATTCTGGGTTGCAGTCACTCTTGGTATTTTCTGGTTTTGATTCCTGAGGATTGAAAAGAAATGATTCCATCTCACTGGAACCTGAATTTAAATCAGTGATGTCAGGGTTCGGGACCTCAGAGTCGGAGTCAGAGAATGAATCATGTGAGCTAAGGTTGTAGATTGGCTCGTCGTAGTCAGGAAACAAAGGTTCTTCGAAATCATGGTAAGATTTGAAATCGTCAGAGAAATTGCGAGAATGAGATTCAAGATCAAAGGTTCCACCACAGAATAAATCACAAGATGTAGACTCAGCAACCTGACTTAGGTCTAGCCTATTCTTTGATTCTGAGCTTACAACGGTGTCCTTATAGGGTCTAGGCTCAGGATTTTGGCTTGTGGGGAAGACCCACTCAAAACCCCACTCTTCCAACTCCTCGATTTCTGTATCGTAGATTGGCGTCACTTCCGAGAAATCAATCTGTATCTCTGAGGATGTTGGAGAGGGATATTCATCAAACAAAGGCCCAGAATCAAAATCTTCATTTAAACTTTGATCGTCATCATATGGGGCCTTGTAATCTTCCCAATAAGTTTCAGATCCAGATTCTTGGCTGAGGATGTGGGTTGAATTACTAGAATCTAGGTCAGGATTACCTTCGAGGGTCACCTTATCAGAATAAGGGGTAGGAATTACACCCTCAAGAGGTTCTGTTCTAATCTCATCATTACAGGAGTCTCAGAATTCTATGCTTGGTGACTTAGGATTTTGGTTTTCTAGGGCTGGCTCAAAATCATATTCTCTTGCAATTGGGACTTCCAAACCTAATTCAAGATCAGGCATGTTATTTCCAGCTGGGTTGGGAATCCACAACAACTTTGTGCCTCAAACCTGGGATTTGGGAAATCAGATTGGTCCTCAATAGTTTTCCAAGATGTTTCATGAACTGTTTGGGGCATGTACGGGTATTTTTGATCGATAACTTGTTTCATCAATCTCATCATCTCTTCCCGTTTTTCAAGATCATCTTGGCGTTGTTCCCAAAGTACAGGATTTGTCATGCATTGGAGGTATTCAAAGTTATGCAATTTTTCTATCTCAATGTATCCTGTTATGAGAATGTCTTGGGTTGATCCCTTTGTTGCTTCTATTAATAAAAATTGGGCATAGTTTATGATGAAGGTTGTTGTTGTTGGTACACTAACCTAAATGTCTTCTACTGGTTTTGAGGTTTTGTATTCAATCTCATAAAATTCAAGGGCATCCTCACTCATTCTATCTCTCATGGATCTTTGTGATTCAGGTTTCTTAAATGGTTTTCCTAAGTAACCAGGATGCGTATTTGAATCAGATGGTGGAATCAAGATGTAGAATCAGAATTTAAGTCTTAGAATGAAGTGATTAGATCTAAATAGACTCCCAACAGAAAATCTATGTGTGTGCTCTAACTAGAAGGGATGAGGGAGTGGATGTGTTGTTGACCCGATCAAGGCACCCAAAGATTTTTGGATGACTATAGAGGTTTGGGGCAGATGATATCCCTAGATTAGAAAGACATCCACCTGAGAATTACCTGGGCAGCCAGAGAAGGAGAGTCCTACAAAGACCCCTACATGGTAGAGCACCCCCACGGGTTACAGGGTTTCCCCCACCTGACCTCTCTTGTCACTGATGTTCCAGGTAGACCAGAATGGGGACTTTGACCTCTCAAGTCTGCCAGTTTTATTTAAGAGCAAAGGTGCTTAAGATTTCACTAGAACTTTAAATGTATTAAGTGCAAGAGTGACCTAATTTCAAGGTTGGTTGACCCAAAAAGGGGGTCAACTTCACCTATTTGTCCTTTGAGAAGTTTTAGGTCCTTTCTTTTAGGATTCAAGTGAGATTAAGAGCCTGAATTTTAGGGTTTTCTTGAATAAGTCTCTTCAACCAAGGCTTAGGCACACCTCTTTTTGGAGAGTTGATTCTTGCTTATGAAGGTGTGTCTCTAAAACCCTAAATTGAAATCCTTAATTTGGCTCTAATTGTGGTCCAATTTAGTTTCCAAAATATGGTATCTAGGGTTCAATCAAGAAGGTGGTAGCCCTAGTTACCTTAAATGGGTGCACAAATTATTATTATTGTTGAAATCAAATCAGGCAACTTTGGTGAATTAGCTAGAGATGGAAAGCAGGTAGCCCTAATTGATTTTATCTTATTTTTTTTCCTTTTCAGAATGAGGGGCATTAAGAGAAAGAGATCAATCAGAAATTACCTACCCTGGGGGTGTTTGTTGTGTGGCTGTCTTCCTTTGAATCTTTTCCCCTGAAACAATCACAACAAAAGAGATATATCAAGTTAGTACCAAATCAACAATTATAATCCAGATTTCTAAATTGCCCATTGCTCCCCGGCAACGACACCAAAATGTTAACAAGGCGAAATCGGGTTTTAAAATAAAGCATTGTAGTACAGTCGAAGTCGCTTTGAAAACAAATAGATTTTATAACTCGAAGTTTAAGTCCGAGGTCGAACACAAGAAGCAAATTAGGGTCTAGAAATCAAGATCACAACTTAAGAATTTGAATATAATATGCAATAAAAATGAAAGTTATAGTGCAAAATTGTAAGCACAGAAGATATTAAAGAAATCAATGTATTTGAAAAAGCATAAAATTGGACGTCTGATTTGTGAATCAGGCGCCTTAAAATATGGATGCTACAGTGCTTGATCTTCTTTCTTCTTTTCTCTTCTCTTCTCTTCTCTTTCGGCTGCTCTCTCTCTTCTTCTTTCTTTCTCTTCCTCTGATTCCTTGCCTTAGCCTTTCTCTTCTTCTGCCTTCTTCTTCAGCCTTTTCCTTCCTTAGCTTCCTTCTTTCTCTTTCTTTGGCAGCTCCTTCTGCCTTCAGTCCTTCCTTCTCTTTCTTCTCTTTAGCTCTTGCCTCTTTAGCCTTGTCTTCTCCGTCCTTAGCTTCCTCTTCGACCTCCTCTTTCTTCTTCCTTGGCTTTAGCCCTTGGCTTCTTCTTCTTTCTTCAGAGCAAAACCTACCCTTACCCGTGCATGCTCTCTTCTCCTCTTCTCTCTTACGTTCGCTCTCCCAGAGCTACCTTCTCAGGTAATCAGGTCGAGTATGCACCCGGGACCAGGCCCACAGGCGTGCGGTGGTGGGCGAGGTGTGCTGGGTCGGGTCGGATCAAGCTAGGTCCACGGAGGCAAGGTCACAGACCGGGTGGGTGAAGGGTGAGTAGGACCTCACCCCGTGGTAACTGAGGCGATAAGGCCTATGCAGTTTTTCCTCTTATACAGGTGTGACACTTCAAAAGTTTCCGAGGTGGGACTATCTTCCCACCTCCCTTGTGCGTGCCTGCAGCAGGGATGCTTAGATTGATTGCAGCTACGGCTTCAGCCTTCTCTGCCAATTAGTTGCCTGGAGTTGTGCGCGAGGGAAGTTCGAACAACCAAGGACTATTGGCCTGGAGTGGGCAGACCTAAAGAGATCTTGCAAATGAGCTCCTTGCTATTTGTCAGTGGCGGTGACCCTCTGGACCTGCAATCACGTAAACATCCTCGCGGCCACGTCATAATGCTCAGAAGGCTTCGACAAGGCATGGCGAGTATACTGCAGGGGTCGACGTGGCGTGGGACTGCCTGAGTGCACATGCCTAGGGCAACCTGTGGCTATGTCTGTGGGTGTGTTTGGGGGCCCTTGTGGTTGAGTGATAGCGGGTATGGAGTGAGGGGTTACGTTCAATGAGGTGTTGCAGAGCTTATGGGGAGGTTGGCGAGGCGGATGGAGGTGCGAAGCGATGGGGATGCCTCGTTAGAGGTCTGGCTGGAGATGAAGAGGATGATGGTGGTGGAGTGCGTCAAAGGGTGTTTTTGAGAGATAAAGAGGGGAAAAAGGAGAAGGGAGAGGGAACTTATCTGGGAGTAAAGAGATGAAGGGGGAGGCAGGGATGGCGGTTGGCTCGTATTGTCGATGTCGAAGACGAAAGCGCTCAGTGGGGGAGGTTGGCGAGGAAGAAGGGGATGCAGAGGCATCGGTCGGTGCGGCGCGACGCGGACGAGTGGGAGGAAGAGGAACCTGCCACTGGTATTGTGGCTAGGTGACGAGGGAGAGGAACGGAAGTCGTCGGAGCTTGATGAGTGAACTGGCTGGAGGAGGAGAGATGAATTTGAGGGGTGTTTTCGACCAATTTCAAGCTTGGGAGATGAGGGGTGATTTGGGTTTTGCTTATATAGGTCTCTGAGGATGGATTTGTGCTTGGAAGCCAATCTTCCAAGCAAGGGAGGTTCGCCGAAGATGGCAACTTGAAAGAGACCCGAATCTCTCATGCATTCACATGAGAGATTGGGTACCAAACAAGGCCTTCAATTAGGTTCATATTGGAGGAGATTTCTTAGAGAATCTCCCTTTCAATTTTGAAGGGGATTCTCTGAGAGATCAGGAAGATCTTTCCTTTGCAATCTCGCCGGAGTAGGATTCCCTCTGCTATAATGGAAAAGGAACCTAATTGCAAAGAACGAAGAAGAAGCTAGGGGGTTTCTGAAGATGTTTTCGGAAGATAGGGGTAGAAATCTAATTGGGCTGGACCTATTTGCAAAGTGGGTCAAGATGAATTCCTCTCTGGTCCAAATTTTGGTACAAACCTAATTTGGACCTAAGGAATCCAATGGTGAAGTTGGATTTTGGGTTTGACCATGTTTGACAGGGAAATTTATGCAAAAACCTAATTTAGGGCAAATATTTGTCTAAGACCCCAGTCTAAGTCAAAATAGGTTTCAAGGGCCAAATTGAAGGTTCTAAACCCTAGAGAATATTTTTATATGATTTTTAGAGGATTTAGGTGAATTTTATCCTAACCAAAACCTTGTTAAATCAAGTGGGTCAGTTTTAGGGTTATAAGAAGTCATTTAATTCTCAGAATTCACATGAACCCTTTTCTGTTTGAACTAACCCACTTTGTATCTTGTTAAGACCATTTGACCTATGATTAGCTTAGGAGAAAACCCGTTGTTGTACTGCAATGGTAAAATTACAGTTTTACCCCTTGTTTCTTGCTTTTCTCTCAGAATGGTTATTCATTTAGTACCTCCAGTTGGTTATGTAGGGGCTTTTGTTCTCTTCTTTGGGTCAAAATGAGCTAGTTAGTGCTCATGATGGTGTTCCCATCATTTAGCATAGCACAGAAGCACAAGGCCTCACAGAAGGTAGAGAGATCAGCATGCTAAGTGTGGAGAGAGGAGAGTGGCACGAATCTCAAGGCCACAGTCCAAAAACCCTCCTCCACTAGACCTGCGTGAATAGTACCCAAGTAATCAGGTTGCGTATAGGGGTCTATACCCACCGGCGTGATCATGGCTGAGGAGTGGTAAAGGGCGTGGCGTGGGGACCTCACCCCCAGTGAAGAGGCAAAAAGCCTTAAGCCCTTTTTCCTTTTATGTGCTGCATGTACTTTTTCCTACACAATGTGGGATTATGATCTGTAGTTGCCTTTGTGTGAACTGCTTGCATGATGTAGCTGATGGATTTGAGGAATTGGGGTACTAGTTGCATCCTCCTCGTGCGATTGAAGACTTGGAAGCTTTAGGAGTCAGATTTGGTTCAGTTGTGGGCAATAGTAGGTCAGCTAATGATCGGAGACGAGCGAACATGGTCGGAGAAGACGGTGGCGGCAACGGTGCTCCGATCAGACCTGAAAAGCAAGAATACAGGATTATCGCCCTAATTAGAAAGCTCAGTATGGTCCTTGGAGGGTGGCAAGTCTCGTGAAGGTGGTTATGTGAAGTTGGGTGCAGTGTGGTGCTCGACCGGTGTTGAAGAAGGTGACGAAGGGTGTGGGTGTTCGATGGGGTTGTAGAGTCCACGAAATCCCAAATAGGTTTAGGGATTTTGTAGGTGGAGTTAAGGCAGAGCTTGTGGATGTGCTGGCTTGTGATTTGGAGTGATGTAGCGCTGACGCGAGCTCATCGAAGCTCATGCCGGCCGTGGGGAAGATGGTGGTGTTGAGGGTGATGTGGTAATAGTTCCTAGATTCTAAAGGCGTAGAAGGAGGCAAGGGAGTGAGAGGAAGAGAGAAGAAGGACTTAGAAAGAGAGAGTGAGCAGATGAGGCATCTAGTGTTGACCAGTTGGATGCGAAGAAGACGGTGGAGTCTGGTGATGCAACGGTGAGGAAGGAGAGGTTAGGGACGCCCTTTCTTTGGCTGGAAAGGTGCACGATGAGGAGAGGAAGCCAGAGGGCCATCCAATTTGATGGTTAGGCTCCATCTAAGTTAAGAGGTGATCATAGAGAGCTCGCTGGAGTTGAAGTTGCAGAGGTTGGAGGAGAAGAGAGGGGAATTTCGACTCAAACTTGGCTGGCTTTAACGCTGGGAACATGAGGGCTCTTTATAGAAGAAGGTTTTGGGGTTCAATTGCCTAGAAACCTCGAATTGGAGCAACCCCTTTTGGAAACAAAGCTCTGATTTCTTAGAGCTCTCCGGAGCTCTATGCTCAATGTGGGAGCCAAAGGTTGGGTTCTTTGTGAAGAGAATCTCCTTGGGATTTATCCTTCCAAGTTTGGAAGAATTTAGTTGCGGATTGAAGGAGAAATCGTTGATTGAAGTCGGCTGCTGTGGGTTTGGAAGATGTTGTTCACACTCATGGCGGCAGGGGCATATGTGCGAAAATGATGGTAAAGTTGGGGACCAAAATGAAATAAGCTTGAAAGTTAGGGGGCTAAGTGTAAGGAAGAGTTTTTAAGGGCTCAAATGCAAACTAGGTCAACATGGACTCTGATTGGGCCCAAATTTTGATGTTAACCTAATTTGGATCCAAGTAATCTAATGATGAACTTTGAGTTGAGTTTTGATCACATTTGACTAGGAAATTTGCACAGAAGTCCAAATTAAGGCAAATTTCCATTTGAAACTCTATTCTAGTTCAAAATGATTTCAGATGGTCAAACCAAGGGTAACAAATCACTTATAATATTTTTATATGAATTTTAGGAGGTTTAGATTAATTTTATTCTAACCAAAACCTCTTTAATTTAAGTAGGTTGATAATTAAGGTTTTTGGTGCTATTTTCGCCCACGAAATGCGTGAAACTCCATTTTTGTCAATGTTGACCCACTTTTTGGACTTTTATGCTCATTTGACATTCAATTAACCCCTGAATGACCTTGTGGTTAATATGTGTTTCTGATGTGTTGTTAAAATTATAGAATTAACCCTGGTTCCCTGTTCTCGTCTTAAATTAGAATGATACAGAGTTGTGACCCTCAGATGATTAGCTAGGAGCTTTTAATAATCAAAATTGGCCAAATGTGGCCAGTTAGGGCCCATGATGGTGTTAACATCATACCCCCATGCCTACCTTTTGCTAGTCCCTAGCAAAATCCTATAGACCACACCATATCTCTAAGTCGGATGTAATGTTAGGGTTCCCTACTAAGCCACATATCTAGAAATCAGATCAAAATACCAATAGTAGACCTAGAGGTACTCAAGTACCAGCCACGATCCAGAGCTGACCAACTTCAACCTTGGGTCTGCAGCGAAGGTTTCGACGGCCCGCAAAAATTTCCTAGAGGTTCATTGACCCTAGTGGTTAAAGCACCCGTGCATATTTGTAGTAAGTTTAGGTTCAATTCGCCAGTGCATTTTTTATAAGAGAGAGATAGAGGGATTTTTCATTTTGAGAGTTTTTTCTCTTTTCTTTTTTATTCCCCTAAATCTAGCATCGGTTGGCCCTAAACACAGTTTATATCGGATTCCTTGTCCCCGCATCAATTCTCGAAGGGTCCCTAGCTTTAGATGCTTCAGAATAGCAACACCCATGGCAACCCCCAGAACCATGGCTTTCGACACTTCGGGATAGTTTCACACATGGTGTTTTGTAGCTAAATTTAGGACCTATCAATTGACATTTCAAGGTAACCCCACCCATGGCACCTGAACTAGAACAAGGTGCTTACATGCCCCCAGTAGGATATTTAGATATATTAGGAGATAAGCACCAAGGAGATGAGATGTTATTATGCATCTTCGAGGGGTTTTTTATTCCACCTCTTCGTGCCAAGAACTCATCCAATGAACTTGTGTCTTCGAGCCGCTCCTAAGTTAGAACTTTGGGAAAAACTTTTGAGAATGGAACACTTTTAGAATTATTTCTTTGTTATGTGCACTGAACTAGACTAGTGTGTGATTTTTGGGTGGTTTGGTTACCAAGTCCGTAAACCAAAGGGCAGGCGACAGGGCTGGATACTTCCTAAGCATTAGAATTAATACATCAGCCTCGTACTTTCCTCAGCCTCTTGAAGACTAATTCGGATCTTAACGAATACATGAGTGTTTAAGCCCTAAAATAGGCCCAAGAGGCCTAAGGTTGGTACTTTTCACTAATCTCCTAAGTTTTAGCCTTCTAGGTCTTAATTCATCATTGATCCAGCCTAGAAGTTAGCTGAGTTCCATATTCAATCACTAAGGACTATCTCTTTTTATTTCTTTTTGATTGCTCCTTTTTATTTTATTTTCTTTGCTCCTCAATTATTTTTTTAATTTAGCTCAAAATTGACCTCTCCTATCTCCTTTCTCCATTTTGTTTTGGATGAAACCCCTCCATGAATCAAATTTCACAGCGTTTTTCACTTTAATACCCCCCCATGCCTAAGATTTGCAATGTCCTCATTGTAAATTAGGTGGGTTTGAGTTCAGTTCAAATCATACATTAGAATAGGTGGGTGGTGAACGAGTCGGGATAACTGTTGCGAACAATTTCTAGCTCTGATACAAGTATCAAAGGAGGAGACGATTGCTCTAATAGACGAACCCTAAAGTGCAATATGATTTCAAAGAAAAGATAGGTCAAAAGGTTCTCAGGTTTTTCAAGTGGTGGGTTGCCTCCCATTAAGCACTAAGTTTAATGCCATTAGCTGGGCACAATGTAGCTCAGGGAGAATGGAGATCAAAAGATATTGTAGCCAGATTTGAATCTGTTAGTTTAGGGAATGGTTTGAGTCTCTGACTATTCATGACAAATGGTTTTGGGTCGAGGTTGAGTTCAATGATTTCGATAGCTCCATTTCCAAAGACTCGTCGAATGAGGAATGGTCCAATCCACTTCGATCTTAGTTTTCCTGGGAAGAGCTTGAGCTTGGCATCAAAGAGTAATACTTTTTGACCAGGATGGAAAGTTTTCTGCTAAATGTGCCTGTCATGGAAGGCTTTGACTCACTCTTTGTAGATACGAGAGCTCTCATATGCACCATTGCGTAGTTCCTCGATCTTGCTCATTTGCAACCGGCGATGGATTCCAGCCTTCATGAGATCTAGATTGCACTTCCGTACTGCCCAGTAGGCTTTGTGCTCTATTTCTACGGGGAAATGACATTCCTTCCCATACACGAGTCTAAAGGGAGTCATTCCTAACTAGGTCTTATGGGCAGTCCTATAGGCCCACAAGGTTTCTGGGAAAAGTGACCTGAAGGATTTTCTTGATCTCCTGATTGGATAGCTTAGCTAATCCGTTGGTCTAGGGGTGATAAGGAGTCGAGATACGATGTGACACCCTATACTTTTTCATTAAGGACTGGAAGTGCACATTTGCAAAATGAGACCCACCATCACTGATGATGGCCTTCGGAACCCCAAATCTGGAAAATATGTTCTCCTTAATGAATCGAAGAACAACTTTATGATCATTTATTCTAGTGGGGACGACTTCGATCCACTTCGAGACATAATCAATAGCAAGTAAGATGTATTCAAAGCTGTTAGATCCTTAAAAGGGTCCCATGAAATCAATTCCCCAGATGTTGAAGATTTCGCACACAATGATCGGATTTAAGGGCATCATATTGCGTGAGCCGATGTTGTCGAGGGTCTTACAATGAGCACATCCCTACAATAGGATTGTCTGTCTTTGAACATTGTGGGCCAAAAGAACCCACACTGGAGATCTTCACTGCAGTTTTACACCCAGAATAATGGCTACCGCAAGCCTGGTCATGACAGAACGAGATGACATCATTGACCTCGTTGTCGGGAATTAATCTCTGGATCACTTGGGCATTACCGATGTGGAAGAGATACGGATCTTCCCAGACATAGTACTTGGCATCGGAAATTAGCTTGTCCCGCCAGCAGGTCACCCAATTGGTTGGACTTTCCCAGTAACCAAGTAGTTTACGATATCAGCAAACTAGGGAAGTCCATTAATGGCCAAGAGGTGCTCATCCGGAAAGTGCTCAGTGATAGGTCTAGACGGGCCAATGATCAAAGAAGGAAGGTGAGACAAATGGACAGCTACCACATTCTACTTTCTCGCCTTGTCACAAATTTCAAGATTGAGTTCTTGCAACAGCAAGATCCAGTGGATTAATCTAGGCTTCGCGTCCTCCTTCGTGTGTAAGTGCCTCACTACAGTGTGATCAGAGTACATGATGACATGGAATCCTAAGGGATATGATCTGAATTTCTCCATACCAAATACTACAACCACTAGCTCTTTCTCTGTAATTGTGCAGCTATGCTAAGCCTCATCCAGTGTCTTGTTGGCGTAATATATAACCACCAATTCCCATCGATTTTCCGACCCAGCACCGCTCCTACTACGTAGTCAAATGCATCACACATGATCTTGAAGGGTTGAGACCATTCAGGAGATTGCAGGATTGGTGCTTGGGTGACTTAGTCACATAGGATTTCAAATGCATGACTGCACTCACTCGCCATCTCAAAAGTTATGCCCTTTGAGAGAAGGTTCGCCAAGGGGCACGTAATCTTTGAAAAATCAGATATGAATCGGTGATAAATCCGACGTGCCCCAAGAATGATCTGATGCCTTTGACCGAGGTAGGCATAAGTAATTTGGAAATTAGATTTACCATGGCTAGATCGACTTGGATACCTCTCTCAGAGACCAAGTATCCAAGCACGATGCCCTCAGGAACCATGAAGTGGCTCTTTTCCCAAGAAAGACCAGGTTCACTTCAATGCATCTTTAAAGGATCTGGACCAAATGCAGGAGGTAATCATCGAAAGATTCACCAAAAATAAAGAAGTCATACATGAAGACCTCAAGGTATTTAACTACCATATTGGAGAATATGGCTAGCATGCATCGTTGAAAGGTGGCAGGTGCATTGCAAAGCCCAAATGGCATCCTGCGGAACACGTACGTACCAAAGGGGCAGGTAAAGGTGGTCTTTCTATATCTTTGGGATGGATTGCCACCTGATTGTATTTGGAGTACTGATAACACCACACAAGGGGGTAATAATTATGTTGAATATGGCCCATCTTTAGAATAAAAGGCACAACATAAGTAGAATAGGAGCATTGCATGCATCATGTACCAAGATTGCTTATAAACTGTATTAATGGCCATTTGTGTAAGCATTTGTCAAAGCAGGCCTCAGATGAGCAATTGGACCGCACGGATGGATTCAGAACGACGAACGGAGTCCAACGGACTCAAGATCGGCCAAATCCAACATCCGGAGCTCCTACAATGGGCCCAAGAAGTTCTGACCATTGATCTGGAGATCAACGGCCCAAATTGTGCCACATCAGCCCCGCCCCCACCGCATGCACGCCTTCAGCCAGCCGAGGACAAATCTCGACTGTCGATCTTCGATCGAACGACCGAGATCCGCGCACCCGCCCGCGGTCGCCGCGACAAAAGCGCGGGCGTGGCGCAACGGTTAGCGCGCACGCCCACATCCACGAGACACGCGTTCGAGCCGCGCGGGGGGGATTTGAAGGCGAGCGAAGGGCGCGGGGAAATTGGGCCGCCCGATCAGCAGCGGGCAGCCAGGATCTCGCCACACAGCGCGACCGCAGCGCACGAGCGCCCATTCGCGTGCGCACGCCGGGCGGAGACACGCGCGCACACGCGTGCCCAAGGCGCGATCTCAGCGTGGGTGAGGAAGACTCTCAGCCGTCCGATCTTTGATCGGACGGCTCTCGTTCAGCGGCCACGGATAGTGCGAGGAGAAGGAACGCGGCGGGCGGCTGACCAGCGGCGAGAGGGCTACACCGACGCTTTTGGAAGCGATTTTAGCGACGCTCTGGATGTCGCTAAAGCCCCTTCTTCTTTTAGGAAGCCCTTAACTCTATTTAAACCCCCTCCAACCACCATTCAAGTCATTCACTCCCCCTTGCAACTACTCCACTCCTCTCTTAGCTAGCTTTAGGCACTCTTGTAATCGCCGGAGACGACGAGTCGCCGATGGAGCCTCCTCCACCGCCGTGGCTGCCTTGTCACTCTCCACACACTCTCTCTCTCTGTCTTAAGCTTTCCATTACTTTTGTTGAAGCATGTATTTAATGTTGTAAGTTATGAACTACGAATGCATGTTTAATGAAGTTATTTTTCGTTCAATTGCCATTTTAATTTCTGTTCAAGTTGCATGATCAAAACCAAGAGCTTTCTAACCCTAAACTCTCTCTCTCTATCTCTCTCTCTCGCTTTTCAAAAATCGCATCTTTCGCAAGCAAAACTCCGCCTTTTCCGTGACAACAAGTGATAAACAAAAATCCGATTTCCATGCTTCCCTGAGACCGACACTCGGACTCACCTCCGTTTACTTCTTTTAAAATTGACGTATCAAGTGCGACTATAACGACACCTCTTAACACACACGCACAAAGACACGTCAGTTTTTGGCGTCGTTGCCAGGGAGGCAATGGATTTGTTTTATCACCTCCATTCCACACTCATTCTCACATCGTCTAATGCCCCATTTTCCTTTTTACTTGACGGTTGCAGGAATTCGGCGCATGGACGGCGAAGTGACGCATTCCATGAGGGTAGCAAGGGAGTAGGTGCCTCGAGGACTGATAGTGAGTAACCTGTCTCTCATTGTTTGCTTGCGTGAAAAAGCTAAAAAAATTATAAAAATTGAAAAAGAATTGGCGTGGTGTATGATTACTTGACCCACATCCTTAACACATCACCCCACAAAAAATGTACACTCTAACATTCTGAATAAATTCTTGGAGTGTTCTTTTCTTTTTCTTGAGTGGTGTTTGCGAAGCCACCGTGAATTGACCTGGGCCGCACCACTCAACCTTAAAACTGACTCATCTAATAGAAGCTGCATGATCATTAGGATGAGTACACTAGGGTTTTAGAGCCTCTACAAAAGAAAAGGAAATCTACTTTCACCAAGTTGTGTGCAGAACTTGACGTGCCCACTGAAACTTGTTTGAAAACATTAAGACACGTCAACCCTAAAAAGTACTAAAGTAAGGATGAAACTCTAAAAGACACCACATCTTAACAAATCCTTGCTTGAAAATCATGTTTTGCTAGAAGCACACACTTTGAAAGTGGAAAATTAAGAGGCACCACCCCAATCAACGCCTCATCACATCACCCTAAGCACAAGCACTATCCTAACCCTTTAAAACTGAGTAGACGTGCCCTAGGCAGGACTGAGTTAAGTCTCAAAAGGTGAGGTTTTGTTCGCTAGGCACTTGGCTTTCATTCCCTTGGTAGAATCTGGTGACTAGGCTGCGGGGCAGTGTCAAACGACCGCGATTGTGGGGTCTATGGAACCGAAGGCACAAGCCAAAGGAAGAACCTTCCCTGCAAACCCCTCGTAATCAACCTGGCCAGATTAGCCTTGGGAAGGGGAGTCCAGTGCTTACGGACTTAATCACCCTTTGTGAGATTTCTAGGTCTCCTGAGGAATACACCATAAGGACTAGGCTTGGGTGCTTGATTGAAACACATTTCTCACATCTGTCGCCCTCCGCATCCCCTCCTGTTCTTCTCTAGTGTATGCACGGGAGGCGCTCACTGCATCCCGAGTTGTGTGTTTTGGGGCAGGAATCTAGGCGACGTAATTCTGTTGAAAACATGGCTGAACCTAGGGTAGATGAGGCTGAGGATCAACCCCCACCTGATGCTATGGCCATCATCCAAGCTCAAATCAATGCTAACCATCGGCTTCAGCAACAACAAATCCACACCATCATGCAAGCCATACAACGGTTACAGAACCCACAAGAACAACCACCACCACCTTTCCACGACATACCAGAGCAACCACCACTTGATTTACTACCATTTCAGGACCAGCCAAGACCCCTCCGTGATTTCTATAACCCTTCTGCTATTAGAGTCGAGCCACACCTTAGGATCCCCGAGCGGGGAGATGATTTTGAGCTAAAATCGAATGTCTTAAGTCTGATCCAGAGCCACTTTCATGGAAGCTCAAATGAGGACCCCTTTCAGCACCTAGAGGATCTCGACCGCATAGCACGAATGGTGAAACCTAGGAACATTAGCCTTGACATTGTTCTAATCAAGATGTTCCCTTTCTCATTAAGAGACAATGCTTCTCATTGGCTTAGAACCCTAGGTAGACCCATCACCACCTGGGAAGAACTGAGGCATGCATTTTTAAAGAAATTCTTCCCCATAGCAAAGACCAATGCCCTCAGAAGAGCTATCACTACCTTCACACTCCAGGGTGGGGAACAATTTCATGAGGCGTGGGAAAGATTTAATGAACTTTTGAGGAAATGCCCACAGCACGAAGTTCCAAGGTGGCAATTGGCCTAGATCTTCTACCACAGTCTGGACAGCAACCTACGGAACTTCGTTGATGCCTCATGTGGGGGAAACTTCCTAAATAAAGATGAGGAGAGCGCTTTTGAGCTCTTTGAGTCTATGAGCGAGAATTCACTCAACAATGCCTCCATGAACCAGTTTAGCAGGTTCAGTCAACCCCGTGGCGGGATTTATGAGGTGCAAGCAAATTCTGGAATGGTTGACATGGACATCATTGCCAAAAAATTGGATCGAGTGGAATTGGTGGACAAAAAGATTGATGAGCTACTGAATCAGACCAGGAATCCCTTGCAGACTTTCTCCCTAGCAAAGGGAGCACATAATGTTGACCTGGTCCAACCCTTCACCCAACTGAACCTGGAACAACCCCTGACCACGTTCCAGGGAGGGACCTTTGCTCCCTCGACCCTTGATTACTCCCTTCCCTCTTCATCAACATCGGCTATCCTAGAAGATGTGCAAGCCGTCCAAGGATATGCAAAACCTGACCCTTTCTCCAACACTTACAACACCGACTGGCGTAACCACCCCAACTTTGGTTGGACAAACCAGAAACCACCGCAATTCCAAAATCAGCCCAGGACAAACCAGCAGCCACACTTGCCCCCTATCAGCAAGGACCACCAGTTAGACCCCAATATAACCAGAATAGGGTGGTCCCTCCCCCACAAAACCAAATGGATACCTTAATAAAGATGATGGCTGACATGAACCAGAAACATCAGGAGGAAATGGCCTTGGTAAAGGGACAGTTAAGCCAACTCTTGGACTGTAAACAACAAGGATCCCTACCTTCCCAACCACAACCGAACCCACGAAATATAATTAACAGAGGCCCCAATTCGCAAGGGTTCCAAAGCAACGCCAGATAGGCTCACATGGTCTAGCCAGCCCCGCAAACACCTCCTGGGTTTGGCGCTTCTTCGTCCTCGTCTTCTCAAGGATCACCCCATGGCCCCAATGCCTCTGCGAATGCGGTGACCTTGAGAAGCAGCACAAAAACCCAGGATCCCAAATGGCCGACTCCCCTCGAGACTTTACCTGTGGAAATACCCAACTCAGAAGAGGCACCAACCAAGGACCCAGACATGGAACCAATCCACATTCAGACACCCTACCCTGAGGCCTTGGAAACAATCAAGAAAAAGAAGAATACTGTGGAAACTGAGGAGCTGTTGGAAATTTTTAAGCAAGTACAGATTAATATTCTGCTCCTAGAAGCCGTCAAACACATCCCTGCTTACGCCAAGTTCTTAAAGGATGCCTGTACACCCAAGCGTAAGCCGAGACCGCAAGCACCTAGGAAGGTTGTACTTTTTGAGCAAGCAAGTTCCGTGATATCAAGCAACCTTCCACTCAAGCGAACTGACCCAGGAGCACCCCTGATTTCCTGTATTATCGGGGACATGACGTTTGATAGAGCACTCTTGGACCTAGGTGCTTCTATCAATCTAATTCCAACAACCCTGTACCACCAATTTGGTTTTGGGAGCTGACACCAACCCCTGTCACCATCCAGCTGGTTGATAGATCTGTGAAAACCCCGAAGGGGGTTGTCGAGGACGTAATTGTACAGGTCAAGGACTTCTATTTCCCGATCGACTTTTTGGTGCTCGACATGGAAGTCCCTGAAAAATTACAAAATGCACCCATAATTTTAGGCAGACCTTTCTTAGCTACGGCTAAAGCAAACATTGATTGTGACACGGGATGTATGGAAATCGCTTTCGGGGATAGGAAAATGCAATTGGATATCTTCCGGGCGACAAAGTCTTTTGATTGCGATTACATTGAGGATCCCATGGAAACTTTAATCGAGGAATGCCTCACTCTCAGTTCTGTCTCAGACCACCAAACCTGTAGTTCTGACCCGTCACCATCATTACCCGTGGACCTCTGTAAGGCTGAGTATCATCACATGACACCATTTGAAGAGATCGATGTTGATCAACTACCGCCCTTTCCCTTCCCATCAACTGTGGTCCCACCCGCACCCGAACTTAAACCATTGCCCGAAAATCTCAAGTACGTCTTCTTGGGACCTGACCAGACCTTCCCAGTGATTATTAATTCTCATCTAACCAAGGATCAGGAACTCAGGTTGACTGCGACCCTTTCAGAACATCGGGCCTCCATTGGTTGGACCATTGCGGATTTAAGAGGAATTAGCCCCACCTATTGCACCCACAAGATTTACCTGGAAGACGAGGCCCGACCTTCCCGCCAGATGCAGAGACGTTTAAACCCTAACATGCGGGAGGTTGTTAAAAAGAAATCATCAAGTGGCTTGACGCCAACATCATCTACCCTATCTCCGATAGCCCCTGGGTGAGCCCCACTCAAGTGGTTCCAAAGAAAGCTGGGCTCACCGTTGTCACCAATGATCATGGTGAATCCATCCCCACCCGCACCACTACCGCATGGCGGGTGTGTATTGATTATAGGAAGCTTAATGAAGCCACTAAGAAGGACCACTTCCCCTTGCCATTCATTGACCAAATCCTTGAAAGATTGGCAGGGCAGAAGTATTTTTGCTTCCTGGATGGATATTTAGGATATAACCAAGTCGCAATTGCTCTAGAAGATCAGGAAAAGACCACATTCACTTGCCCGTATGGCACGTTTGCATTCCGTCGAATGCTATTCGGGTTATGCAACGCACCTGCGACCTTCCAGCGTTGCATGCTAGCCATTTTTTCAGAAATGGTGGGTGAATACTTGGAGGTCTTTATGGATGATTTCTTTGTATTCGGGAATTCATTCGACCATTGTCTGAGCAACTTGGAGAAAATCCCGAAACGATGTATCGAGGTTAACTTGGCGTTAAGTTGGGAGAAGAGCCATTTTATGGTTCAAGAAGGAATTGTCCTCGGTCACATCGTTTCGCATAGGGGTATCGAGGTAGATCGAGCTAAGGTTGATTTAATTTCCAAACTTCCTTCACCTAGTTCGGTCCAGCAGATTCGCTCCTTCCTAGGACATGTTGGCTTCTATCGAAGGTTCATCAAAGACTTTTCCAAGCTTTCAAAACCCTTGACCGACCTTCTAGCCAACGACGCCATATTCCACATGTCTCCTGATTGCATCCAAGCTTATTACACCCTCCGGGACTTAGTCTCCACCGCACCTGTACTTCAACCCCCAGACTGGTCCCAGGACTTTGAGATTATGTGTGATGCATCAGATTTTGCCATAGGCGCTGTCCTGGGACAAAGGCAAGACAAGAAGCCAGTGGTGATCTACTACGCGAGCAAAATGTTGGACAAGGCCCAACGTAATTATACCATCACAGAAAAAGAGTTGCTCGTTGTAGTATTTGGACTTGAAAAATTCCGTTCATACTTGCTGGGATCCCACGTGACTATTTACACTGACCATTCAGCCATCCGGCACCTGTTGGCCAAAAAGGACGCAAAACCCAGGCTCATCAGATGGATCCTGCTTTTGCAGGAATTTGACCTGGAAATCCGAGACAAGGATGGATCGAAAAATGTGGTTGCTGACCACTTGTCGAGACTTCATCCAGACCACATTGGACCCTCCCTACCTCTATCTGATACCTTCCCTGATGAACACATCCTAGCCGTGCAAGACAAGAAAATGCCATGGTATGCTAACTACGTCAATTACCTGGTTATAGGACAAACCCCGCACAGCTGGTTTAGACAGCAACGGGACAGGTTCTTGGCTGAGGCCAAGCACTATTTCTGGGATGATCCCATGCTATTTTGCCTCTGTGCTGATCAGATCATCAGAAGGTGTATCCCTGAAGATGAAGTTCAGAGTGTGCTTTCCTTTTGTCATGACCAAGCATGTGGCAGCCACTTCTCTTGAAAGAAAACAACTGCAAAAGTGTTGCAGACTGGATTTTACTGGCTGTCCCTATTTAAGGATGCACACATCTTTGCCAAAACTTGCTCACACTGCCAAACACTGGGGACCATGACCAACAAAGATATGATGCCCCTTCAGCCCATTTTGATTGTCGAAATCTTTGACATTTGGGGTATCGATTTTATGGGCCCCTTTCTACCATCCAACGGCTTCGAGTACATCCTGGTCTTAGTAGACTATGTTTCCAAATGGATTGACGCCGTCGCCACCCGATGATGCGATCACAAGACTGTCATGGACTTTGTGAAGAAGAACATCTTTTCCTGGTTTGGAATACCCAAGGCCATGATCAGTGATGGTGGAAGCCATTTTATCCATTTCCAATTCCGTGCCCTACTTAGAAAATACGGGGTAAACCACCGCATTGCCACCCCATATCATCCACAAACAAATGGGCAGACTGAGGTCTCCAATAGACAAATCAAGAGCATTTTACAAAAGACTGTGAGACCTGACAGGAAAGACTGGTCCACACGACTTGATGATGCCCTGTGGGCATACAGGACCGCTTTCAAGACCCCGATAGGCATGTCGCCTTATCACCTGGTCTTCGGCAAGGCCTGCCATCTTCCTGTCGAATTGGAACACCAGGCTTACTGGGCTGTCAAGCAGTGTAACATGGATCCCCAGTTAGCCGGTGCGCAGAGGACGCTGGAATTATCTGAGCTCAAAGAAATCCGTCGGGACGCTTTGACAATAGTCGATTGTATAAGGAGAAAATGAAAGCCATCCACGACCGACTCATTCATAGAAAAACCTTTGAGCCTAACCAGCAAGTTTGGTTGTTTGATGCATGCCTAAAACTCTTCCCAGGGAAACTCAGGTCCAAATGGACAGGACCATTTCCGGCGGTTAAGCCCTATTCTAATGGGGTGGTTGAAATCACTGATCTTAACACTGGGCACACTTTTACAGTTAATGGTCAAAGATTGAAGCATTTCTTGGCCCAGGTACCCCCCAAGGAAAGTGTCACCCTCGTTAAGGGCTGACACCGAGCACCGCCCAGCTGGAGGCGTTAAACTCAGCGCTTCCTGGGAGGCAACCTAGAGGATTCAGACTGATCTGGTAGTTCACGTCACTCAGGTACTATCTTTTTGAACCCTTTTGCATCATGTATCTGCCGATGAGGACATTGTCCAACTTAAGCATGGGGGGTGGTAAATTGCATAATCCTGAGCTCAATTAATCAGTCTGAATAAATAAATTAATTTAAAAAAAAATTAGGAAGAAAACTTAGGCATTAGAAACTTGTCAATAGTGGGAAATAATACAGAAAGAACTTAAACACTTAGACTTTTCAGGCCTTCAGGCTTAATCAGCCCTGGTGTCCGTTAAAATATGGATTTAGTGGTAAATCCTTGCAACCTTAAGCTATTCTAATCCACCTACTAAATAAGGTAATAAGTATATGACTTATTAACTCACCCTCTAACTCAGAAAAACTTTCATTCTAAGCATCTGCACACATTTTTGCACAGACTCACTTCTCGGAGATTTTGACAGAAATTGGGTAGCTAATGAACTCTCTAGGGTGGTATGGCTGGCAAGTTGTCGTGGGTAACAACCCTTTGGCAGGTTGTCCAGAACCCAGCCATAGGCCATTTCTTTTTCGTCGCCTTTAGGTACATTTGAGAACAGGGAAGCCACCTACAAAAGAAAAAAAAAAGGAAGAAGAAGAAGAAAAGAAAATAAACCACACTTCACCGTACAAGTATGGCTAGCAAGTGATCGTGGGTAACAGCCCATTGGTCGGTTGTCCAGAGCCCAGCTCAATAATTGCACAAAAAAGACCAAAACACCTAAGGAAGAAGCGGGGAAGTAGTACAAACCAGGGAGATATACACTGGAAAATTCCTTGTGTTGACCCCAATTAAAACAAATGTAGGGAGAAAGCTACCAATCGAACAAATACACCTTCAGGCAAATTTGTTTCCTTTTCCGGTCACCTAGAGGCGTAGAAACTTGAAATTTGTCTCAATTACCGTTAAGTGAGTCTATCACAACATTCACACCAAGATGCTTAGCACTTAGGGTTTTGACCGAGTTTTGGGTGGGTTGGGTAGTTGTAAAAAGTTACCAACCCACACTGAATTCCGAAAAAAATTCTTAAAAAAATATATATACGTATGTATAGTTATATATACATTAAAGTAAGGATTCAGGCGATTCGTATTTTAGCAGACACCCGGGCGCTGCTTAGTCTTTGTAGATTAAGATCTACGTATATTTCCTCTTATTGACAAGTAACGAAGTGCCTAAGCAATTACTTCTTGAATTCTGCAAGGAAATAAAGACTAGAATAAACCTTGCTAGGGACTAGCAAAGAGTAAGCATGGGGGTATGATAACACCACACAAGGGGGTAATAATTATGTTGAATATGGCCCATCTTTAGAATAAAAGGCACAACATAAGTAGAATAGGAGCATTGCATGCATCATGTACCAAGATTGCTTATAAACTGTATTAATGGCCATTTGTGTAAGCATTTGTCAAAGCAGGCCTCAGATGAGCAATTGGACCGCACGGATGGATTCAGAACGACGAACGGAGTCCAACGGACTCAAGATCGGCCAAATCCAACATCCGGAGCTCCTACAATGGGCCCAAGAAGTTCTGATCGTTGATCTGGAGATCAACGACCCAGATTATGCCCGTCAACCCCGCCCCCACCGCATGCATGCCTTCAGCCAGCCAAGGACAAATCTCGGCCATCGATCTTCGATCGAACGGCCGAGATCCGAGCGCCCGCCCGCGGTCGCCTCGACAAAAGCACGGGCATGGCGCAACGGTTAGCGCGCATGCCCGCATCCACGTGACACGCGTTCGAGCCGCGCGGGGGGGGGATTTGAAGGCGGGCGAAGGGAGCGGAGAAATTGGGCCGCCCGATCAGCAGCGGGCGGCCAGGATCTCGCCACGCGGCGCGACTCTAGCACATGAGCGCCCACGCGTGCGCGCACGCCGGGTGGAGACACGCACGCACACGCGCGCCCGAGGCGCGATCTCAGTGCGACGAGGAAGACTCAGCCGCCTGATGTAACGACCCGGTTCCCGAGTCCCTACGAGACACGAGAACCGGACCGACTCAACTAATCCCAAGACCTAGTCATCCAACGAGGAAGTAACCAAAAGAGCAGTAAAATAAACCACATTCAGCATGAATATAACTAACAGTAAGAAAGTACAGCAGTAAGGAAAGAAACTACCACAGTATATACCACCACAACAGTAGAACAACATTCATCATATAATTTGAACTGCAGGTAAAGAAAAGTACAGTGGAAATAAGAACTACTCACTATAACGTAACAAAAGAGGTACAAGAGACAGTGGTAACTCTACTGGACCCTACTCGGCCCAGCGTCCTCTGTAGCCGCTGACCCTGGCTGCTCAACACCTGGTCCTGAAAAAGGTAACGAGTGTAACACGTCAACAAAATGCTGAGTAGAGTGGCAACTAAAACTAAAGACAACAGTAGAGTGTACAGTAGCTGTTATGTTCCATTACTTTCTTTATTCACATCTTTCAATTGTCTCACTATTTCATTTATTCCTCAGATCTTTTTCTTGATCTCGAATGTTCCTCGTGGGAACGATCTTGATTGCAGTCTTTTCCAAAAAGTAGAAGTAGCACGTGGTGCTCTCCTGGCCGGGAGAGTCCCCCGTGGTGATCCTACCCTCAGTCAACCACCCCAAGGTCACTGACAGACGTAACGGTGACTACGGCACGCGCGATAAACGCACAGGTAGCTAACCCGTACTGGCACGCGGTCAGTCGTTTCCGTTAATGGGTGCACCCAAAGCACAGCACGGAACCAGTCCAGGGCAGAGCCCTCTCAGTAATAGGGGTCCAACCCCTCCATAGTAACCAAACCGGGGCCTTGCCCCTCCGCAGTCCGCGCACCCTCGCCTAACTACCCTGGTTTGCCCCAGTGGGCCTAAACAAGTCGGTGTAGGAGGCTAGCAGAACCCCGGGGCCCGTGGGGTAGCTAGTACCTCCCTACACTAGTAGCTCTCCTCGGTACTACGTACGCGAGGGCCAGCAAGTCGGTACAGAGTGGCCAGTCCTAACCCCGGGTCCCTGGGGCGGCTGGCTCCGCTCTGCACTAAACAGGTACAGGTACTTCCCTTGGTACTACGTACCCAAGAGACAGTACACAACTACATCTCAGTTCCATTCCTTTCTCTTTCCAAGAGTTCCACTCCTAATTCCCTTGTAGGGTTCCATCCTTTTTACTCAAACATCCAGGTTTCACTTTCCAGTTTCACATTCTTACAATCCATGTTCTCAACCACGTTATTTATTCACAACCGGCAGCTATTAATTCAAATTACTGGCAGCTTTATATCTCTTTCCATTTTCCAAGACTGCAGTATTATACATTCCACTAGTTTTCCCATCTTAGGATTCATGCCATATCCTAGGATCTATCATACAATCTAGTTTTCCAGCCCTAGGATTCATGCAACACCTAGGAGCTATCATTCCATCTATTTCTCATTCCTAGGATTCATGCAATGTCCTAGGTTCTATTTATGATTCCATAATTTAACAGATTTTATTAATAACTTAAAGCCACTCTACCAGGTACAACGGGAGTAATGGGGGCGTGGTCGGGAATCCCGTGTGCCTCCGCGACCCCCGAGACTGCAACGGAACGAGGTCCTATCACAAGGATCAAACACAAGGAGTGTCTCAAAATAGTGTATAGCTACTGTAGATGGGTAGAGGATTTAATTCCGGAAAGAACGCGGAAAACGGAACCCGAACGGGCCCTCAACGGGTTGAAAACGACGACACTGTGCAAAATCAGACGTCTGGAACTTCTTCCAGACGTCTTAAAAAGTGGATCAGAGAATTACCTTGTTCTACGTGGTTTCTCAGACGTCTAGAAGCCTACGGGGACGTCTGGCCTAGTTTCCAGTCGTCCGATGGTCACCCCGGACGTCTGGAGGTCACTCCCACCGTCTGGTACTACAGCCAGACGTCTGATTCGTGTTGGATGGCGAATCACTGAGCCTGCGCACACCCATCTCCCTCCCTCAGTACGGTCAGTCGACAAGAAGGAAGAAGAAGACGGAAAACTCACCTTTCAAACGTCTGGAAAGTCTTCCAGACATTGACCTCGCCGTCTGGCCATCATCACAGACGTCTGATTCTGGAAATTTTTCCAAAACCAGGGCGTGACTCGCCCTCCGCTCGCGACGCCACCCGCGTCGCACCTCGTGCGCCTGCTGCTCGAGCCGCAGCAGGCCTCCCGCGTCGTTCCGCTCCCGCTGCGCTCCCCGCCGGCCGGCCCTGGCAGCCCCGGCGAGCTTGCCCTCACGGCTGAGCGCCGTTCTCGCACGCAGCACCCCCTCCGCACTCACTGCGGCCGTCGCCGCCGCAGCAACCCCGCGCCCGCTCTCGCGCTCGCTCACTGGAAGAAGAAGAGGAAAGGGGTGGAGGCGACGGAAACGAGGGGAGGCATGGTCTTTTTAAGGCCGCGCGAGGAGGAGAGAGAGGGAGCACGGCAGTGGCGTCTGCAGTCGCAGAGAGAAGAATAAGCGAATATACGGTCTACGCGCTCAGGCGCGCAGACGACCTGCGCATGTCGAAAATAACTGATTTCCAGACGTCTTGGCCACCTCCCAGACGTTTGGGGCACGCGTTCGTAACACCTGATCTTCGATCGGACGGCTCTCGTTCAACGGCCACGGATCGTGCGAGGAGAAGGAACGGGTCGGGCGGCTGACCGGCAGCGAGAGGGCTACACCGACGCTTTTGGAAGCAGTTTTAGTGACGCTCTGGATGTCGCTAAAGCCCCTTCTTCTTTTAGGAAGCGCTTAACTCTATTTAAACCCCCTCCAACCACCATTCAAGGCATTCACTCCCCCTTGCAACTACTCCACTCCTCTCTTAGCTAGCTTTAGGCACTCTTGTAATCGCCGGAGATGACGAGCCACCGATGGACCCTCCTCCACCGCCATGGTTGCCTCGTCGCTCTCCACTCTCTCTCTCTCTCTCTCTCTCTCTCTGTCTTAAGCTTTCCATTACTTTTGTTGAAGCATGTATTTAATGTTGTAAGTTATGAACTACGAATGCATGTTTAATGAAGTTATTTTCCATTCAATTGCCATTTTAATTTCTGTTCAAGTTGCATGATAAAAACCAAGAGCTTTCTAACCCTAAACTCTCTCTCTCTCTATCTCTCTCTCTCGCTTTTCAAAAATTGCATCTTTCGCAAGCAAAACTCCGCCTTTTCCATGACAACAAGTGATAAACAAAAATCCGATTTCCACGCCTCCCTGAGACCGACACTCGGACTCACCTCCGTTTACTTCTTTTAAAATCGACGTATCAAGTGCGACTATAACGACACCTCTTAACACACACACACAAAGACACATCAAGTACCCATCCAGGAAATAGAAAAATTGACTTCATGCCAATTTCTCGAGAATCTGATCAATGGACGGGAGCAAGAAATGATCTTTCTTCATGGAGGCATTCAATCTTTGATAGTCTATGCAGACTATCGATGAATTTGCAATACGAGTCAGGATGGTCTCTCCAAATTTGATCATAATCATAGTGAGCCATGCCTTCTTGGGCACAACTTGAATGGGGCACACCTAGCGGCTGTCCGAGATTGGGTATATGATTCCGGCACCTAGCCACTTGATGATCTCTTTCTTCATGACCTCTTAAAGATTTGGATTCAGTCGTCTCTACATCTCTCAAGATGGTCGTGTGCCCTCTTCGGTGTAGATACGATATGTGCAATAAGAGGGTCTTATCCCAGTCAAGTCATCTAGAGTCTATCCGATGGCTCTTCGATGCTGTTGGAGGACAGAAATCACCTTTGTTTCCTTATCAGGTGTGAGTTGGGAATTGATAATCATGGGAAATGTTTGATTGGAACCTAAGAAGATGTACTTCAGATGATCTAGGAGGGGCTTCAATTCTAGTATTGGGTTATCAGCAGCGGGCGGGTGTTCGGGATGGGCCTCAAAAGATAAGGTGGAAGCTATGGCTAGGTCTAGATTAGTTTTAGGCTTCTCTATCTGTGGGTCAAGATCTTCTTGTAGCTGAGGATCGGGGATAATCGGGTCTTCCTCTGTAATTGGTTTCTCAACCAAAGAACCGATGTCGCCTACTTTGATTTCCCCACAGTTTATTCCTTTCTGGGTCATAAAGATATCAATCCGTAACGTCATATTCCAAAATTTTAACTCGATCTGGCCCTCTTCACAATTGATATTCGCCCTAGCGGTGGCTAAGAATGGTCTCCCAAAGATGATCGATGTGTCTCTCATATTTTCAGGAGTATCCATATCTAATACGATGAAGTCCACTAGAAAGTAGAAATCTCGAATCCTAACTAGAACATCGTTGAGAACTCCTCTAGGCGACTTGATTGATCTGTCTGCTAGCTGCAAGGTCACCTCAGTCAATTTGATCTCAGTTTCCTCAAATGATCTAGTAGGGATATAGTGATGAGGTTTATGGAGGCTCCTAGATCCAACAAAGCTCGATCAAATTCTAGAATATCGATCTTACAGGAGATCAAAGGGTTGCCAGGATCTTTCACTTTCTCCGACAGTTTGCTCAAGATGATTGAGCTGGCTTGCTCAGATAATCTGATCGGACTCCCATCTTTGTTTCACGGCTTACTCTTCGGTGTACATAAGTCCTTTAAGAATCATGCATAAACTGGTACGTGGCGAATCGCATCCATCATGGGGATGTTCATCTGGACTTGCTTCAAGAGTTGGACCAAGTCTTTGTTAAGAAGTGCCATGGGTTTGGGTTTCCTCTTTCCTTTGGTCAAGGCCTCAAGAAATGGAACCTTTGTAGGTTCCTCTAGGATTGGTTCAGGCTCTGGATCTAGGATAGGGGTGTCCTGGATAACCATCCTAGGGTTAGACTCTGAACTACTAGGTCTAGGGTGGCTAGGATAAGGTGAATACTAAGACAATTTGCCACTACAGGTGGTAACAGCATTAACGCCTCCTAGTTTTGGTTGGGAGTCGAGAAAAGAGGTGGTTGCTACTGATATCCCAAATACGATGTGGAAGCCTCCATCTTGTTGGGTGGTGGAGCAGAAGGGGCCTAATACATGTAGTGAGCTTGACCCTGATTCGGGTTCATAACGTACCTCCGGTTCGACACGTTATTCGAATTTGATAGAGGTTGAGATGGGAGTGCACCAGGTTGGCAAGACCCAGCCATTTATGCGAGCTGATTTTGAACCTTTGTGATCTCATCTTTGTGCTATTTCAGCATAGCCGCATTAGTCTTTTGGGTGTCAACTAGGGTTTGTAAAATCAGATTCATTTGATCTTCCGTTAACGGTCTGAATTGGTAATTCAAATTGGGCCTAGGCTAAGAAGGTTGATATGGGTGCGGAGCTTGTGGTTAGGGTTGAAATTGTGGTCTTGTGTTCTAATTATTTCTTGACCACATGAAGTTTGGATGATTGCGCCATCCAGGGTTATAGGTGTTAGAGAATGGATCATTCTGGATGGCGTGGAGATCCTCGCGGGTCTAAGGTACTCGAGAGAAATCATAGTACGAGGGTTCAGAGTTCCCTAACTAGAGTAGGTAGGCCTGGAGTTTCCTCCAAAACTGGGATCAGTTGAGGGTGGATACAGGTCCATCCCCAGATAAGAGTGGTGGTGAATGTTATGCACAGCCTCCCTACCTAAGGATGGTTGCGCATATGTGCTCTACTGTGAGGAGGTGGCTCTCTGCAGATGTGGAGTCAATTCATCCACCTTCATCTCAATGATGAAGACCTTATCCATGCGACTGGCCACCAACTACAGATCTATGGATGCGGATAGGCCTTGCGTCTTGTGTGCCCCTCGCAGGTTTGTCAATGCATGGGTGGTCGTTTGGTCGAGCACATCCATAGATTCATTGTTTATGGAGTTCTCGCACATCTTCTCAAGAATCTCCCAAGTGGTATCTTCATGTTGACCCATGATGTTGCCACCATAGGTTGCATTGGCAAATAGCCTAATATCCTCACAGAGTCCCTAGTAAAAAAGACTGGACTTGTTCCCATTTAGGAACTCCATGATGGGGGCATTTTCGCATGAGATTCAAAAAGTGATCCCATGCCTTGTGAAGTGGTTCTCCTGCATTTTGCGTGAAATGTGTGATCTGGTGCCTCAATGCATTAGTGTGACCAACTGGGAAGAATTTCTTTAGGAATTCAGATTGGAGTTCCTCCCAAGTGTTGATTGGATGAGTTAGCATCTGATACCAATAGGCAACTTCATCCATAAGAGAGAAGGAGAACATCTTCACGAGTAGGATGTCCCAATTCTGAACAGGTGGTCCAAAGGTCTGGTCCAGATGTTTCAGTTGCTTGATGTGCTAGAAATGATCTTCGGAGTTTAAGCCGTGGAATTTGGGGATAGCATTAATCAAGTTCAGCTTCAATTCAGTATTAGGTCCTCCAGTCGGGATTTACACCCTGGGTTCGATCACTACCGCAACAGGATTGTAGTGATCTCACATTTGAGGACGCTATAGCAGGTTGATGAATGCATCGAATAGATCGGTGAGGTACTGTAATTGATTCTGAATGATGGGCTCTTCTTCTTCGTTCTCCATGGATGCAGATGATGGAGACCTAGGCGTAGATATGGAAGAGTTGGAAGAGATGTCAATCTGGTCAGGCGGTAGCACAAACAAATGGGTGGAGGCTTGGCCTCAATGAGAATGAACTGCTAATGGAGGCCTCAAGGGTGGTTTTAAGGACCTCCTCTTGAACATGCACTATAGAAGTAGATGAGGGACAAATATGTAATGGGCCCAATTGAGGCACCCAAAAATCTTTGGATGACTAAGGAGGTTCGAGGCGGATGATACGTCTTGATAAAAAACTCACCCACCCAAGAATTACTGGGTAGCTAGGAAGGGAGAGTCTCACAAAGACCCCTATATGGTAGAGCGTTCCCACAGGTTACAAGGCTTCCCCCACCCAACCTTCTTCCTTGTCACTGAGAATCCAAATAGATCAGAATGAGCAAGCTTGACTCCTAAGTCTACTAGTTTAAATCCTAAGTATGTGCCTTGATTTGATTTGTGACCAAATTTGGAGGTTGGTTGACCCATATAGTGGATCAACTTCACCTAACTTGCCCTAAAGTTAGGATGAGTTGGGTAAAGAACCCAAAATCACCCTGAGTGGTTTGCAAACAGGTTATTACGTCCCAAGTTTTAGTGATTCAAGTGATTGTTAGAGTCTGCTTTTAGGGTTTGCTTGATTAGATCAATTCAACCAAGGCTTGGGTGACACATGATGTAGGAAACGTGTTTTCTTTAAATCAGGCAAGTGTATTTTCTTGAAACCCTAATGTGGAAACCCTAATTTGGTTCTATTTTCCAAGTCCAATTCTATCCAAAGTTGGTACCTAGGGCTCAATCAAGAAGGTGAATAGCCTAAGATACCTTAAGTCCCTAGTAGGTGCAAGTATCAGGATGGGGATTTCTAATCAAATCAGATCAATTCAGGCAACTCAAATGATTGATTACTATGAAATAAGGCGAGTTGATCCTAATTGATTCTTCTTTTAATCCTTTCCAGAAATGGGGGGCTTAAAAGAGAAGGTAATGAGATTACTCACCCCTGGTATGGTTGTTCATGCCGCTGCTCTTCCAATTCACCTCACAAAAACACAATAAGTCCAATAAAGCAAGTTAGTACCAAATCAGAATTGCAATCAGTGAATGAAATGTGCATTGCTCCCTGACAACGGTGCCAAAATGTTAACACACTTTTGTTGAGTTTAAAAATACGTGTCATAGTATAGTCAACAAAAATGAATAAACATTTAAATTTGTAAGTACTCAAAAACAAGAATGAGTCTAAGGTCGTATAATAGAGTTTTTAAGGGTTAAAATGCAAACTTAGTCAAGATGGACTTTGATTGGGCCCAAATTTTGGTGTTAATCTAATTTGGACCCAAGGATTCTAATGGTGAACTTTGATTTGAGTTTTGACCAAGTTTGACTAGGCAATTTGCATAGAAGCCCAAATCAGGGTAAATTTTTTTTTGAAACTCTATTCTAGCTCAAAAGGGGTTCAGATGGTCAAACCATTGGTACCAAACCACTTAGAATATTTTTCTATAAATTTTAGGAGGTTTATATTAATTTTATTCCGACCAAAACCTCTTTAATTTAAGTGGGTTGATAATTAGAGTTTTTGGTGTTGTTTTTGCCCTCGAAATGCCTGAAGCCCCGTTTCTATCAGTGTTGACCCACTTTTGGACTTTTGTGCTCATTTGACATTCAATTAACCTCTGAATGACCCTGTGGTTAATTTTTGTTTGTTATGTACTGTTAAAATTACATAATTAACCTTGATTCCCTATTCTCATCTCAAATCATACTGATGTAGAGTTGTGACCCTCAGATGATTAGGTAGGAGCTTTTAACATTAAAACTTGACCAAATGTGGCCAGTTTGGGCCCATGATGGTGTTACCATCTTGAGGTTATTCACCTAAGAAAACTAGGACTATAGACATATCCGAACCGTGGGATGAAGAGGAGGTCAGCAGAATATGGATACAAGCTATGGTGGTTGTACGTTGGTTGGGTAGTGATCGATGCGGTGCAGTTATCGGATGTCGTGGGCCATCCAAGAGGAAGGAGTTGAGGAAGATGATGTACACAGGGACCCAAGTGCAAATATAAAAGGACCTGATCATAATAAAGGACTCAAATGATATGAAAGATAAAGGCAAAATTGCAAATAATGGATTTGATGGCTTATTTTAATTTATTTCTTTTTTAACTTTTTATATATAATTATAAATAATGTAAATATGATATTTATGCCATGAAATTACATTTTTTTCCCATTTTAGCTATATTTATTAATGTGCTTAACTTAACTTAAGTTCATTAACAACTTAGGTATAAGTTATATATAATGCATTATATAGCTAAATGGTCTTGAGTTGAGTCCTATTTATTAATTAATACTAATTTTACATTAATTAAACCTTATTAAGTTATTTTAACATATTTTCCATATTCTTACTATTTTATCTATATTATATAATTAACCCTGTTTATGTTATTCATTGGTAATTAGCTAAGTAAACTAGCTAATTAGGGTAAATTAGGAGCCATGATGAGTCGCTCATCAGGTCCATAATTTCACAAGGGTAAGGGTTAGCTCTTGGTTAGGTGTTGAGGGTGGGTTGTAACATGGGTTTGGTACCCCATAAGTACCAATTTAGTATTCTGAGTTGACTTGAGGCGAAATCCTATGTTTGGAGACCTAGTTAGTGGGTTTTCCCTTTAAAAGGCTTTTCCACTATATATTCTAGTGTTGTGGTTTGATGTTTACTATTGACAACATATATCAATCGAAATTAGTTACACACTTGCTTAATTGTTAAATTGCTTTAATTTATCACCATTAGCACTATTCACCCCCCAATAGTGCTTTTAATGTCAACACCAGGGATTTAAATGTTCGATGATATAACACCAATATATTGCATATTGTGACAATGACCCATATCAATACTCAAGTAGTATCATTTTTCCACAATGTCGAGAGATATTTCACCTATATTAAGGGGTATTCATTGATATCGACAATATCAGTCCCTTCGTTGGATTTTTTTCATGAATGTTAGCGATATACTATTGATATGTGATATTTAGTTCAAAACTGAAATATGCAAATATCGCAAGTGATATTTTGCTCAGAACTAAAATATTCAAAGATCATTGATGCTATTTCAAATGTCACAGGTGATATTGGTTGATAACTGAATATAATGCGTGATATTTCAAGTATTACTGGTGATATTTGTGACGACTCGATCCCGCCAAGTGATGAAACCCAAGTCGCCGTGTGCTAACAACTAGTCCATGCTGAGAATAGCATCAAAATCCACCATATTGATTTCCATTAGGTCGGCTAGCAGAGTGTAGCCCCCGATGTCCACCTCACAGTCTCTGAATGCTATCTCAGCTACCTATAACTGCCCTGCTGGACCCTTGATGACCAATGGCTCACCAAGTAGTACTGGTTGTTTCTTTAGTTTCGTAGAAACTTGTGATAAATGTTAGTTTATCATCATTTTTATGCATTAAAATAAACCTAGCTCTTAGGATTTTGCTCTGCAAATGGGTTTTTGGGTTGCATTTAGGAATAAATTAGGTTAGGCATGCATTGCATTTGTTGTTGTATTTTTAAAGTGTTTCTTGGAGTGTAAGGGATAAGCAGATTGATAGATCCCTAAAACCCTAACACTCTTGAAGACAATTGATGAAGAGGAAGCTCAATCAGAATATGACTCAGCTAATTCCAGCTCATAATGACTGGATACCAGCTCCTTGGGACTAAGGTTAGCTCCATTAAGCTCCATTCAGCTTACCTTAGTTGAATGGTAGCTCAAGACAGCTCATCTCAGCTGAACCCAGCTCAAGTCAGCTCAGATCCAACTCAACTTAGTTGAGTCTAGTTCCTCTCAGCTCCCATCAGTTCACTGGGAGCTCTAGCTAGCTCAACTAAGTTGACAGGAGTCCATCTCAGCTCAGCCCTAGCTCATTCCAACTCACCCAGCTCATGGCAGCTGGACTCCAAGTTAGCTAAGCTACTACTTGTCAACTAGTAGCTTAGCTAGCTCTAGAGTTCTCATTGGAGGCAGTTCCAGCTCAACCTAGCTCCTGCTAGGTTGAGGTCAGCTCAACTGAGCTCAACTACCCAAGCTTGGCTACTTGCATAAGAACTAAGTAGCTGAGCTCAATAGTTGAGCTCCCCTTGAAGCTGCCTCAATAGACCCAGCTCCAACATAGCTTCCATCAGCTCCAGAGTCCTCTCCCAACTCCTCCATGAAACCCTAGCTCCTCCACCTCTACTTTACAAGGTAAGCTTCAGCTCCACCTAAAAATCCATGGTCGTCCACTCCTCCACCTTAACCCTAACTAACCCTAACCTAACCCACCCCTTTTGGCGCCAACCCACACCAACTACCACCAATCACACCCCTTCATGTTGGTGCCAAAAACACCACATGCATCCCTTCATTTTGGCACCAACATGTGCCAAATCCTAGCCCTACAAATCACCACCTAAAGCCATCCCTACCTAATGAAGGTAGGGATGACCCACCTAATCCCTTCTAGAAACCCACCTTTGGTGCCAACCATAACCCCCCTTAACTACCCTAAACTACACCCTAGTTGGTGCCAAAATACACCACCGAAACCCCCTCATTTTGGTGCCACCTATATCTACCCTTAATCCCATAACCACCATCACATGGAGCCATCCTAACCCTTCCTAAAACCCACGCCACTTAACCCACCTAAACCCTCCTAGAGTTGGCGCCAAAACACCTAACCACACCTCCACATATCCCTTAAGATTGGCAGCAACTAACCCTAGCCATCCATCTCCTAACTACCACCCTATGATCTAATCTTAGCCCTACAACACACTAACCTATCCCTTAACCCTACCCTACATAGAGTTGGCGCCAACTCTTCCACCCACCATAACCACCACCTCATACACCTCTCTACCTCCATGCCAACCTTCATCCACTATCCATCAACCAACTTCCACATCCTAGCCTTCCATCACACCGCCTTTCCTTTAACCCTAGTTAACTATCCTTACACCCCACCACTCCTATATATACCCATACCTACCACCATTAACAAGCATCTTTGGCTACATATTTTGCACCTATATTCTACCCTATAGCCCACAGCCAAGAGAGAAGAAGAAGAAGATTAAGGGGATACTCTGTCCCCTTGGTGCCTTCCCCTCTTCTCTTCTCTCTTGTGTCCACACCAGCCAAAGGAAGAAGCTAGGCAAGGAGGATCTTGGAGGAGATCTTAAGGGTGGTACATGCCCACCCTTGGAGAAGCTTTTAAGGTGGAAACCATCCACTTGTGGAGGAGCTAAGGCACTCCCCATCTAGGGCTTTCCAAGAGGAGTACATACCTTGAAGGAGCAATTCAAGGAGAAGGAGAAGGAGGAATCATTTTCAACTACGGGAACTGCCGTAGTTGGAGCAAGGACCCTTCCATCTTCATCATCATCTTCAGGAGGATATTGAGTTTTTATTTTGTTGATTTTTTCTATTTAGTAGAAGCATTCCTCTACTTGTAAAAAAAATCTTCTTTTAGTAAAATTTTGCCTTCTTTAAATTTTACTGCATTTCTAGTTGCATTTTGTTACTTTTTCCTAGTGTGCACCCACTCTCTCTCTAATTACTATAGGTTTCTACCTACCTAGAGTGAGCTTAGAAAGAGAACTTGATTGTCACTTAGGTTTTAGTTTCAACAACTTAGGTGTAGTCGCTTTCTCGCTTCAATTTCGCAATTGCTCCTGTTGTTTCAAAAACCCAAAAACATCTCATATTCCAAAAATATAAAAAGAAAGGTGATTTCCAATTTCAAGTAAGAGATTTATAACTGATAAATTGCCTCCTTGGATGACCCTAGATACCCCACTACCTAAGTTTAAAAATTTAAAAGCGTTTACGATTTCGTGTGTTACAACGATTTGAAACCCTAATTACAAATCATGCATATTTTTCACAACAACTTAGGTGATATAAAAAATAATGGGATGAACCAAAATCAAATAGTGTAAAAACCAACCACTGGTTAATCGTCACCATACCTTCCACCATAGATGGTGAAGCCTGTGTATCCCTCGAGGATAGAGCATATACCCATCCTACTGGAGAAGGTGCAGAAGACTTGGTCATGCTCTTAGTAGGTTTCTGTCCCAGGACAGCCACACCTCCATGGAACTGCTAGGAGCCCCTGCTATGGGTCTAGTAAGTCTGAGCTACACCTTTATTCTGGCCGAAAGACATCCCACCCTAGGTCCCTATCTTGGCTGGGCAGTCGTTCCTAATGTGGCCCTGTTGGCCACACTTGTAGCAAGATCTCTACTCTGGTCCTGATTGTGCATGTCTCACAGTGCCTTAAGTCTATTCGACGAAGTAGGATGACGTTGTGTGTATCCTGAGGTCAAGGTCAGTGCCTATTGCTGAGGGGACAGAGGTACAGGTGGTGGTGCTCTGTATGGCTAGTACCTCTGGTCCCTTCTCTTCTGGAATAGGTTCTAGAATTGCAACCTTTGCCCTGCTCATACTTCATAGCTATGTCAACTAGCTAGGTGAATGTGCCTAACAGAAGCGGGTTCATGTACTTTTGTATCTCCAGTTGAAGTCCCTAAATGAACTTCCAGCACTTGTCAACTTTAGAGGCCACTGCAGTTGGCTCAAAGTGTGAGACTCAATGAAATGAGTTCGATACTTGCTAACAGTCATTGATTCCTACCTTAGGTTGTGGAACTCGAGCCTCCTCTGATCCTGCCAGGTCTTGGGGTAGTACTGGTTGTTGAAGAGCTCAAGGAAGTGACCTCAAGACACCACCTGAGTGCCCTCCTGCTCGTGTACGGACGCCCACCATCGGTGCACTGCTCTAGTTAGTTAGTATGTCACAAAAGGCACCCTACAGTCCTCTGATGGGTGGATAGTGACAAAGGCTTTTCAATCTGTTGTATCCCTCCGCCCCCATAGGATCCTCTTCCCCCTTTAGAAAGTTGGGGGCTTTAGCTTTCAGAACTCAGTGAAAATCTGTCGATACTGATGTAGAGGGTCCACTGGTTCATCTTTTGGTATGGGAAAGCCATGGTTCTCCCTACTTTCCTTGTGAGGAGGAACACACACACTTGGGACCGAGGGCTACTCTTGATCACCACCTCCTCCTCCCCCTACTTGAGATGCGGGAGGTAGCCTCTACTTCAGCATTTTGAAAAAGGTCTCTGTAAAGGCCTAAAACTGGGTGGCCATGTTGGGAGCTTGCTGAGGGGGATCAACCTATCAATCACCATCGGTTTGGCTAGTAGGACTAGCCTACCTGGTCCTATGTAGAGCCATCTCTCTCTGCATGGTGAAAATCAAATGTTAGCAATTACAAGTTTAAACCAAAACAGAATATGTGAAAACTCATGTGAATCGGGTTTCCAGTCAATCAACGAATGGGTACTCGTCATTTAGCACATATTGAATGTTCGCATGGATTTCCCAAACTTTTCTATGATTTAATGGGATGACGTTGATCTGATACCATTTGTGACAACTCGAGTCTCACCAAGCGACAAAACCTGAATCATCGTGTGCTAACAAACAGCACAAGCCAACCACAAGATTGCAATCACCCAACACATAGATAGAGCATCAATAGCTAATCATTCATCCATAATGCATTAAATGAAAAATAAATAAACTGCTAACAACATGATAAAATTTACCACAGAAAGCAAAAGGTAAAGAGTGTTCAAGTGCTCATACAATCATCAAAAGATAGAAAATAAAATCTAACAATGGAAAACAATAACTAAGAGCCACTGGCTTAGAACAGACCTATAATTCTGGACTAGAGGGAGGTGAATAGTGCAGGATAAAAAAATATATGTGAAAATAAATCAATCAATTTCACAAAATAATTCACCACAAGATGCATCAGGATTTTTAGGTTGAAACCCAACCCGGATAAAAACCACCACTAAGCCTCTCGACTTAGGATTTCCCGATTGATGGAGTTGACCAAATCCACTAACCAAACTACTTGAATGAGGGTAGCTCAACCTTAATACAACAACATTATTTTATTTTGAGGGTAGCGTACCTCAAACCCTCCTCTTCACAAGGAGTATTTTGTCTTTCAAATGAGATGGGAATTAACCACATGAATACCTAACCACAAATAAAATGAAAATACAAAAGTCTATAGAGCCCAAATAGTAAAGGATAACCTAGCTACTATAGGCGAAATGACCTCCTTAATGCGGATGTAGATTAGCATGATCACGCATTGGGTTGGCGCTCTTGGATGCAAAGAGTAGAGCAGTGGCACCTTTTCTTCTTTTAATCTCTTGCTAGTTAGTCTAAAAATGGTGGAAGTATTATCTCTTGTGTCCTCTGATATATATAGAGGTCTTAGGTATGTTTAAGAAGGCTTAGAAGCCCTCTTCTAGTTGTTAGGAATAATTCTAGGAGATCAGTATCAAAATCAAAATTATAAATGAATTTGACACTAGAATTAGATGTCTAAGTTCAATGTTAGACATCTAGTCAAAGGTTTAATGAAAGGTCTAGTCGTCTAATTATGTAGGGAGTGTTTCTTGGAATTAGTTTGATCTAAATAGGTACCTAGTCAGACATCTAAGGTAGACTTTTAAGACATCTAGGATTATTTTTGGATGTCTAATTATAAGTGAGTTTGTTCTTGGAAATGCCGATATCAAAATAAGGTTCTAGTGTAACTTCATCAGACATCTTACCAGACATCTACTCATACTATTCAACATCTGATGGCAAAGGTTCTCTAAAAGAATTGATTCTTGAGAGGCCAACGACTACGAAGGCCTGACAGACCTTGGGTTTGGGTCCAATGACACTTTATCAGATGTCTGGGTGGCTTTAAGGATGTTTGGTAATAAATGGTAGGCTGTGCTAGCTTGGCTCACTAAGAAAAGCCAACAGTCCTCTTTCAAGACGTCTAGCCAAGCTCTCAGACTTCTTATTGGATGTCTAGACTATGGGTAGGACGTCTAAAGGTAATGGTCATGTAGAAACGTGAGTAGGGTTATTTAATTAGGTGATATTAGCATTGAAATGTATATAGTGTGAGTGATTACCTACAAGTGAATCTACACCAATTTGTTGAAATTTATTATCTTGGACTAAATCAGATTTTAAGATAGTCACTTTTAGGCCTAGGGTCTAACTCTAGGAGGTAGGTTTTGGAATTAGTCAATTTTTACATAATTTCTAAAATTGCATCAATTCCTTTGGCTCATTATATTTTTTATTTTTCTTAATTTAAGATTTCTTTTGGATAATCTTGTCCTTGAGATACACCCTCAAAATAGGCCCTTGGCTACATGCCAAATAGTCAGAAATGGTCTTGCCACACATGAGACCGTGTACTTGCAAGTCAAGAAATATCTTTTCTATTTTAGATTTTTTTGTTCTTTTCTTTATCAACAAAATAAAAGAGAATATAAAAGAAAAGAAAATGCAGAATTGAAATGCGAAAAGGAAATTAATTCAAATACTTATCTTATTTATAGATATGTATATATATAAGAGATATATAACTAAATAATATATAATAAAGGGGGGAATATTAAATCAAAGATTCAATGGGAATGTAGCACCACGCTAGGTTAACCGTTGTCTAGAGAGACGTGATTAACATAGCTATGTGCACCATGCGAGTGTGGAGCAGACATGTGGGTGTGTGTGAGATGGATTGATGTACGTGAATATCAGGGATATATGCGTAATTAGTGTGAATATACTCACGATGTAATGCACGGTAATGGGAGATGTGCGGTATTGTGAATGGGACGATGTGTGTGTACATATAGGAGGAATATATGTATATATAGGTCGATGTGGAAGCATATATGTATATGTATATATGAGTGTGGAATAGAGTATATCTATATCTATATCTATATATGTATATAAATGTATATAAATATGTATACTTGAATGTGTATGTGTAATGTGTGTATGTATGTGTTTGTGTCTGTGAGTGGGTGTGTGTGTATGTATGTGTGCACTACTGAGTGAGTGGTGTGGTGTGTGTGATTGAGAAGTGAAGCACGGGTGTGTTGAAACCAGGTTGAGGCGGTGAACCGAGGAGGGAGAGGGGAATGATAATAGTTGGAGGTGGTTTCATTGAGAGAGAGGCGCAGGTGAAAGGCAAAATGAGGAATGATCGGTCACTAGCCTCTACACGCGTGAGATGGGAAGAGAGAGAGGGTGCAGGCATGGTCACCACTTGGAGCATGAAGTGACCGGCTGGGTTTCTCACCTAGCCAGTCACTTGAAGGGTGAGGAGGCGTGGGTGTAGGTGCTTGCGTGAGTGTTGTGATAGGTTGAAGGGGACAGGTGGTGCGTGCGTGCCCCTTCATCGGATAATTGAGAATCATTTCTGGTGAAAGGAGAAAAAATGAGTCGCGATCAGCTTTGAACAGTGAGAAACAAAGGAGCTTTAGGAGCTCGAGCTACATGCTAATGGCGAATGAAATATATATAAAACCAAAGCACAAATCAACGAGAACCCACCACACCCACCTGCTCGCAAGGGAGTTGGGTGGTGATGGAACGCACCATGGTGTTTGCAACCATAGTGAGTCTGCTCCTACACACAATGTGCCTCTTCTCAACTAGTGAGAAGAAGGGTTGTGTATGGAGAGGAAGAGAGGGGAGGGGAAAGTTGTGTGTGGCCGACTACTGGAGTGGATGGAGGTGCTATAGTGAGTGAGGGGTGTGTTTTGCTGTGAGGGGGAAATGTCTGGTAGGTTGTTATGGTGGGAGCCAACGGCGCATGGAGGGGGGGGGTTGAGGGTACTTATATAGGTGAGGGGGTTGAGGGTAATGATAAGGGAAAGCCGTTAGGGTGGGATTTTTTTTGCTATTTTTGCATGTAGGCACTTGAAGTGTTAGGAAATTAATGTAGGTGGTGTTAGGTGGTAGAAATGTGGTGGAAATGAAGGGGTAAAAATGACGGAAATGGGGGCTCAATCTCTCTCTTTATCTTCCTCTCCATAAAATGCATGCTTGCACATATTTACAAAATGCATGAATATCTACCTAATCTAAATGCGTAAAGTTAGGAAATAACATAAGATGGATTAATTAGCAGCGTGAATTGCTATGCAATCATACCCGATGCCTATCTTTTACTAGTCCCTAGCAAAACACTTATTTAATAGTAAGATAGTAGCATTTAGAAATGATCTTAAGCTGTAGATTTTTTCTAAAGCAATATTAATGTGTTTATCAGTTGGACATTGTGAGAACCAATTACATGGAGGACTACCAGAACTCAAGTCTAACATAACATAGACCATCTCTCGACCAATAAGGTACTCTTGCTATTTAAACCTTAAGTGTAATTTCTGGGACTTAGAGGGTTTTGCCAAACTCGAAAGCTAAGAGGTTATGGTTATGCTTAGTGATTGATCAAGACTAACCAAATGAACATTAAGACTCAAGCCCGGGGTTTCATGTCTTAAAAAGTCCAGGTTGGTCCTAGCTTTAGCTCATGTCTTTGGATTGACTCTCAAAAATGAGTGAAGACTCAACCAAACTCTTATTGCATTATGGTTCAAAGAATATGTAGTGGAAACATGATATTTGTAATGCACTCTAAAAAAAGTTTTTTGGTGAAGAATCTATAAGAATTTGGAGAACATACTGACTTATTCAAAAGAATGTCTTTTTACTCTATTCTTTTTTTATAAAAGCAATGCTAGTATGTCTCCTACAACATTATTAGGTAGAGCACACTTATTTGGTGGGTGAGAACTTTGGTTGAAAGAGTTTCTCCTAAACATAAGGCTAAAAACTATGATAAAAAGTCTACATGCATGCACAAGTAAGGACTTCACCTTCCCTAATGAACACTAGGGTTGACACTTATGTTCATCTGGTCTTTCCTGACTCCGTGTAGTGTGAACCAAGGTTACTTAAACTCCCAAGAAGCAAACTAACGAATCCTGTACTAGTGACTCAGGTACAAGAAAATCTCCTAAGTTAAGAGAGATCCTGGTCTATCTTGTCAATGCTCGAGTGTATTAAGCCAAAGCCTGATCGAATCAAGCTTCTATGGCCCGAAAGTCTTCAAAGCAAAGGTTGAATGTCCATAAACATTTATTTATTTTTGCTTTAGCTTTTAGATCATAGCTAAACACTATTGAAAACATTTTTAATTTTTGAATTTTCAATTTTTATGGTCTTGTCATGATTTGCAATTTTTTTTTTAATTTTTCAAGATTTTTAATTTTTATGGATTTTTCAATAAGGCTATCTATATATACTATAGATGGGTATGTATAATGGGCAAGAATCTTCATAATACCCATATAATACCCAGATCCTATGGATGCCTATCCACTACCCCATGCCAAACCATGCTATGTCCTCATATGCACGCAAAAAGGGTTAGACAAGCTCAAAGGGTCTTGGTGCGAGAGTGAAGTGCACAGTGATTGCACAACAATCATATGACCTAATCTACCTGAACTAAGTTAAAATCTAGCATAACTTAAGAACAATGCATGCATAAGCATCATAATTTGCATAGTAGTTAGTTTGATAGCCTTATAGATAATATTGCCATTTTATGCTCTAAAAGAGAGACGAAATTGATTGCACATGATTCGAGGCCTTAAATGATAGATCAGATTGTACAGATCTGATCAGGACGATGATGAGAGTCCAACACTTTCGAAATCGTCTTGATTAGACAGTCATAGCATCACGTGCAACCAATAGAAGAACAGAGGCCAAGGAGCAAGATGACAGAGATCCAAGGCTCAGATGTAAAATCCAACCACACGGATGGATCCAGATCAACGATCGCAGTCTAACGGTGCAAAGATTAAACTGATCGGAGCTCTATAGCACCAACTACAAAGACAGGAAGATGAACGGCCAGGATAGTGCCACGTGGCACCATCCCAGCAACCGCTCGTCATGCTCCCAACCTCTGAAGGAAGAAATGAGGACTGTTGGATCGTCATCCAACGATCTCAAAGAGGCCACATCGCCCCCATGCAACATCAGTTGAGAGATCTAAGTCGTTGTATCTCCATCCAACAACTAAGAGCATCTGACCACAAAACCAAAAACATGACTCAAACGTGGCCGCAGCACATTGGTCATAACCTTCACACCATAACATGAGGCGTGTGTTTGAGTCACGCGAAGGGTGAAATTGGAAGAGGCGGTGGCACTCAAACGTAATTGGGCTATTAGATGAAGTTGAACGACACGAATGCAGCTACGTAGCGCACCGAGGCACGTCGGATGTGGTTGTGCGATGGATGCGCAGTTGAATGCCCAACTCAATGCCCCGATTGACGTGCAAGTAAGAGGTGGAAATGTGCACGAGTTAAGTAGTCTGATCACGAGATCGAACTGCTGAGAGTGTTAGCGTGCGATTTCAAAGTAGCACGCGTCATTTGAATGTGAAGAGCACGAGGGAGTGGCGCGATCGCAATCGGGCAGCTCCGAAGTTGCCACGTGGTGCCACCAGAAGACATCCGTGCATATAAGGCACGTTGGAGGGTATTTTTTGGTGTGATCTGAGCCGTTGATCTCCCGATCGATGGATCTTATCGTACCTAGGTTGTTGCACGAGTTGGAGGGCTAAAATGCCCACTTTGCCCCTCATTAAAGCTATAAAAAGAGCCCCAGGGCCCCCCAGTTGAGAGGCAACTCCCACCAGATGCAACTCCAACCTCTCTCCCTCTCTACAACTCTTCTCTAGCATTCGTCCCAATGCTCTGGATCTGAAGTGCTGTCGTACTTCACATAAGAATCTGACAAGCGGCATCGTCGTCATTTGCTATCTTTCTCTATCTCTATCTCTCTCTCTATTTCTCTATCCACTCTTTAGCATAGTAATTTCTAGTTTGAAAACTATTTCGAAATAGCAATAAAATTCTGATTTTCTAGATATCTAATGTCTATATATACATATATAAATATATAAATATTTATTTATAACGACTTTCTAAAAATCATTCGCATAAAAATCATATTTTGCCTCCCTACGAACAACTCGATACTCATCGAAACTTTATAAATATTATTTGTTTCATCATGATTTGCACTACAACAACAGAATTAATCTTTTACTCATTTTGTGGTCGAACAAGTTGGCGCCGTTGCTAGGGAGGCAACAGAAATTTTTTAAAAGCTTTTCATGTACAGTGCTTATTTAAGATTCTAACTTGCTATTTTTGGTTGTGCAGGAATCACAAAATTGTAGAAACACGTGCAACAACGGAAAAAAAACAAGTGCTAATCTCAAGTAAGTACTCGTAGCTTAGATTAGGTTAGATTTCATTTCAAAAAAATCTAAAAAGATTAGGTCTTTTGCTTGAACCGTAGGATTAGTTAGCATTTGGTTGGTTTTTGAAAAAAAAATTCACTCTTTGTGAATTTCGGGCTAAAACAAACTCTTTTCTTAAAAATTCAATTCCCAAAAGTATGCAAGTCTAAAAATTCCAAAATGTTTAGTGGACGTCGAATTTAAATTCAGGAATAACATATCCAAAATTTGTGCAAATCTGATTTATAAATAATTTTCAAAAATTCATGGACTGAACTATTATCAAATCAATTATTGTTCCTGATTTTTCGAAGTTCAAAATATCATAGGAATTTGTATACAACTTCGATTGACTTGAAATTTATGGCACTGAATTTCTATGAAAATCAAGAATTTAGGAAAAATATGAAATAATATTTCCTACACATTTGATTACACGGATTACTCAATCAATAACTGGGGGTCAAAATAGACTACAGAACTCCCAATACACTTTAAATCAGAAAAAAATAGAAAATGTGCATTAAAATTCTTGAAAAAATATTTTCTGAGTGTCAAGTTAATGGTGCAATAGAACCAATTGATTGCATTGCGTGGGTCGCACCACTTCTCTGATTTTGGACTCAAAAGGACCATCTAGCATTATCTGCGCTTAGGGCTTCACATTAGGGTAGAGCACACCTACATTTCCATTCTTTTTTTTTTTTTTAAATAAAGGGGAGGGTGGGGGGAGACCCCACCCCCCTGAGGGCCCCCGAATTTCTCGCTTGCCACGGAGCACCTCCGTGATCTTCGCCACGGCCACTCTCCAGCGTCGAGTCAAGTACATTTCCTTTCTTAAAGGAAATCTATCAAACAATTGGGATTTGCAAAACTCTTGTTTGCCTCATCAGAGCCCTTGATTGAAGATATTAACTCAAGTAAACCCTAAAACTCACTAATACAAGCATTTGAACCTTAAAATTCACTTCATCATAAAAAAAAATTGCCTGTAAACCCCTTACCTGTGCACTTCACACATTTAAAAATCAATCTTAAGGGCAAAACCCCCCTAATGCCCATCATATTCCAAAATCACATCAAGCCTAAGCCTAAAATTGAGTAGACGTGCTTTAGGTAGGACTAATATTCTTAGGGAGTTGAAATTAGATTGGGCTAATGTTGAACGTACGAATCGCTACGCTAATGTGTTTGGTTCTGGAAAACCTGTCGTTGTAGTTTGAAAGCAAAGAACTCGTGTTCAACAAATAAAATTTATACCGAAATTGAAATTCCAGGTCGAACACAGGGAGGCGGACATTTGATTTAAAAACTACGCAGTTCTTTTTATTTGTCACGAAGTAATTCAATTTAAAACTATCTAATTATTTACAATAAATAGAAGAGAGAGAGAGGGTAAGAGAGAGAGAGAATATTACACATAAAAATCAAAATGAGATGTAGAATAAACAAAGAATTTATCATTAAGGAGATTGTTCATTACAACTAGAAAGCATAAAACAATTGCACTAGAAAGCGATAAATTTACTCTAGAAAGCATTAAAAGAATGGAGGGAGAAATGTCCTCCTTGACGGTCGATTGGAGGACGAGCAGAACTACTCTAGAAAGCAGTAAATCTATACTAGAAAGCAGTAAAAAGAATAGGGAGAGAGAAATCCTCCTCGACAGTCGCTTGGAGGACGAGCCAGACAGGACGACGCCTGGACGAAGGAGGACGAAGTAGGACAAAGGAGGACAAAGCAGAAGAACGGGAACGGAGCAGCACGCCGTCGTCGTCGCGGGCTCCACTTCCGAAGGGGGACGAAAATTTGGACTTTATCTCGTGAGAAGCGTCCCAGGTGTGGGACAAGCTTATCTTGAGCTTTGGAGAGGTAGAGAGGAGAAGGAAGGGTTGAGAATTTCATATGGAGGGGGTCTCCTTTTATAGTTGCAAGGAGTGGGGGCAAAATGGTCACTACATCTTTAAAATAATAAATGAGGGGTCTTTAGTGATGGATAAATCCGTCACTAAAGCCCCAACGTGGGTGTAGCACCCGCACCCACGCACGCCTCCTCAGCTGCGCTCTTCTTCAACGCCCACGCACGTTCATCAGATCTCAGCCATTCAATCGCGAGATTGGACGGCTTAAGATGCATCTCCGCCCGCTGCTACGCGCCCGCCCAGCGGGTACGATCGCGTGTCCTTGCCGCGCGTTCAATCATGCGTGATCTCAATTGAGCGCAGTTGTCCGTCCAATCATGATCCAATGCCTTCCCGCGCTTGCTCGCCCGCGCCTTCCTCCCCTTCACTGTGGTTCGAACCCACGCCCGCAGCTTGCGTAAGCGCGCTCGACCGCTGCGCTACGAGGCACGGATGGTCGAGCAGGCGCTTTTAGGCGCAGCTGACCACAGTCGTTGGATCGAGATCCAACGGTGGAGAGGGAGCGGGTGCGGGGTCTTCAGAAAATGTATGCAGCCGTTTGGGCGGCCGGGATGGCGCCACATGGAGCCATCTTGGCCGTCCATCTTCTAGAAGTTGTAGATGGTGCCACGGATGTCGGATTGACTTGATTTTTGCGTCGTTGGGCTGCAATCGTTGATCCGAATTCATCCGTGCGGTTGAATTTGTCATTTGAAGAGCGAATTTACACCATCCTGGCCCTTGATCTTCTAGGGTTCCCCAGTCACTATCTGATGCTACGGATGCCTGATTAGGGCGATCTTGGAGTCGTTGAACTCCAATCGTCGCCCTAATCACATCCATACGGTTGGATCTTTGATCCGAGGCCCCGATAAAATGTTTTCCCTGCCCAAGCACATTAAAGGAGACAATTAACCTCTATTTTATTCAAACTACTCTAAATGCAAGATGATGCATGTTATGCAATATTTATATCATGAAATGCAATCCTATGCTTAAGAACATGCATAAATAGACATCTTAAGTAGTGTAAATGTGTTTACATCATATCCCCATGCCTATCTTTTGCTAGTCCCTAGCAAAAACTATATGCTATTTATAAAAGAATTAGGTTGGATTATTTGGACCTGAGTTATTTTCAATCATTAATAAATTGTCTACTTAGGAACTAAACTTTCAAAGACACAACAGCACCTGAGTATCTCCCAAAATGCAGACAGCCTCAAGCCCTCACCTTATTCAAAGAAAAATTTCTTTTTCTCTTTTTACTCTTTTCTAAGTTTTTTTGGATTTTCAAATTTTAGAGTTTAAGAGTAGCTCTCTACGGCCATTCAACTCACCCAAGATTTGATGAGAACCCTAAGCTTTAAGCATCTTATTGTGATTGTGATAGACTCATTGACCGACAATTAAAATAGACTTCGGATTTCTATGCCTCTAGGTGACCTCAAAAAGAATTCTGTCTAAAGGTGTATCATTACAACCGGTAGCTTTCTCCCTACTTTTATTTTTTTTACGGGGTCAACACAAGGGTGAATCCAGTGTATATCTCCTCGGTTTATTCTACTTCTCCGCTTCTTCCTAAGTGTTTTGGGAATTTTTAGTGCATTTACTGAGCTAGGTTCTGGACAACCGGTCAATGAGCTGTTACCACCGACAACTTGCCAGCCATACTCATGCTGCGAAGTGTAGCTTATTTCTTTTTGTTCTTTTCTCCTTTTCTTTTTGTTTTTTTTTTTTTTAAGTAGGTGGCTTCCCTGATCTAAGTTTTAACTAAAGGCAGCAAAAAGAGAAAGGTCCAGTGATTGGGCTCTGGACAACCTACCTATGGGCTGTTACCCACGATAACTTGCCAGCCATATCACCCTAGAAGGTTCATTAGCTACCCAATTTCCGTTAAAATCACCGAACAACGAGTCAGTGCAGAGAAAGTGTGTAGATGCTTAAGACTCAAAATTCCCTCAAATCAGAGGGCGGGTTGATAAGTCGTGTACTTATCACCCAAACTTATTTATTCCAATTACGTTAGAATTAAGATGGCGAGAACTCAAAGATAAATCCACATTTTAGTGGATACACGGGCTAATGAAGTCCAAAGACCTGAAGGGTCTTTGTGTTCAAATCATAATGTACTATTTCCTAAGATTGAAAACTTTCTTAAACCCAAATTCTCTTTCCTAATTCCGATTTTTTTTTAATAAAAGAAAATAAAACAAATCTACGGAGCTGACGAATGAATTCAGAGATAAATATCCACCCCCCCATTCCTATCTAATGCAATGTCCTCATTGTATTAAAAAGACATAAAACAGAGTGGAAAAGCGTAGAAAGCACTTGAATTGTGTGAATGTTAGGTCCGCTCCAAGATGAAAACTAAAAAGAACTGTATATGTGCTGAGTTTAGTGCCTTCAGCTAGGCACACTATACAAGGAAAAGAAATGAAGAATTCACAAGTGTAGGTCAAAATCAGAATAAACAGAAGAATCCTCTGACCTATCAAAAGAGGTCCACAGATGTGGACCAGATTGTGGTGTAGACCCATTCCCCATAATCGAGAATATCTTAGGTTCTGGATAAAAATTACCCAAAACCTAAAATCAGAATGCAAGCGGGGTCGGGTCTGCGATTTATGAGGATGCAACCCAAGACCAAAAAGTTGGGTTACAGATAATTGAAGCTCAAAAGGATAATCGTTGAATGTGTGCTTGAGTTTGACATCCTCGAAACAAATGTTGTAAGGGTTCTGATTTGATGGTTTCAGCTTAAAAGGAACCCTTCAACTCAATCTTCCATTTCCTCCAAAATTAACTTCCCAAATCAGAACTTCCCATCTCCTATCCTCCTCATTTAGCATATCAAATTCCAGGACCTCTTGTATAGTAATCACCCCATCTGAAATCTCCAAGTCTAAATGATGTGGCAGAATCAAAATTGACTTGGGTCTAATTATCTCAGAATTAGAATCATCAATAAGCTCAACGGGGTGTAACTGACAATCAAGGCATTGAATTGAATCCTCCAGAAAATGTAATTCTGGATCCGTAATGTGTTCCCTAAGATCAGTTTCCTCAATTATTGGGCTATCAAATGATCTATTAGATTCCTCAGGCCCAATCGTCTCACAAAAATCGTGTTCTGAAAACTCGTGTGAGACTTCGCAACTTGAATCTTCACCATCAAAGAAATCAGGATCTGTATCAATGTATGTCCCAAAATCATTTGTCACTTTTTGTTCCAAGGAGACATACGTTTCCTTGTAACCTGGCTCAGGGATCTTAGGTGAAGAAATCAGATCATCCTTAATTGGTTGCTTTAATTCAATCTGGTCAGCCTCATAATACGTGTCCCCCCCAACAGGTGCCTGAGCAGGTTCTGTCATTGGCTTTCCTGAGGAAGGTTCATCCTGGGAATCATCCCATGATTGAATCAAAGCAACCACGAATCTCATCCTCAATTTCGCTAATTTCCCAAGCAGAAACTCACCCGGGTTCTTATCCTTAACATCCTGGAGCCAATCCAACAAAGACTTGTTTAAATCATCAATCATTTCAATTAGGGGCTCCAATCTCTCAATGCAAGGTATTGGTTGAACTTCTAAAGATTGAATGATATTCCTCAAGTTAGCCAAAACCTTATCTTGAACCTGGTTAACCTGAACCAAATGAGTTGATTTAGGGTTGGGCGGGTTTGACTTCAATGCAGAGGAATTAATGAATTGAGATTCGTTATACCCTTCCTAATAATAGGTCATTTCAGATTGTTCAAAAGATGGTGATGACCTAAAGCCAGTGAAATCAGAGGATGGGTAAAGTTCGATGTATCCTTCTTGATTGTAGATCGTATTAGGTTGTTTATGAAAGGAAGACTGTAACGACCCGGTTCCCGAGTCCCTACGAGACACGAGAATCGGACCGACTCGACTAATCCCAAGACCTAGTCGTCCAACGAGGAAGTAACCAAAAGATAGTAAAATAAACCACATTCAGCATGAATATAACTAACAGTAAGAAAGTACAGCAGTAAGGAAAGAAACTACTACAGTAGGTACCACCACAACAGTAAAACAACATTTATCATATAACAAGAACTGCAGGTAAAGAAGGTACAGCGGAAACAAAAACTACTCACTAGAACAGAAACAAAAGAGGTACAAAAGGCTGTGGTAACTCTACTGGACCCTACTCGGCCCAGCGTCCTCTGCAGCCGCCGACCCTGGCTGCTCAACACCTGGTCCTGAAAAAGGTAACGAGTGTAACACGTCAGCAAAGCGCTGAGTAGAGTGGCAAACTAACTAAAGGCAACAGTAGAGTGTACAGTAGCTGTTATGTTCTATTACTTCCTTTATTCACATCTTTCAATTTTTCTCACTATTTCATTTATTTCTCAGATCCTTTACTTGATCTCGAATGTCCTCGTGGGAACGATCTTGATTGCAGTCTTTTCCAAAAGTAGAAGTAGCACGTGGTGCTCTCTTGGCCGGGAGAGTCCCCCGTGGTGATCCTACCCTCAGTCAACCACCCCAAGGTCACTGACAGACGTAACGGTGACTACGGCACGCGCGATAAACGCACAGGTAGCTAGCCCGCACTGGCACGCGGTCAGTCGTTTCCGTTAACGGGTGCGCCCAAAGCACAGCATGGAACCAGGGCAGAGCCCTCTCAGTAACAGGGGTCCAACCCCTCCACAGTAACCAAACCGGGGCCTTGCCCCTCCACAGTCCACGCACCCTCGCCTGACTACCCTGGTTTGCCCTAGTGGGCCTAACAAGTCGGTGAAGGAGGCTAGCAGAACCCCGGGGCCCGTGGGGTAGCTAGTACTCTCCTAACACTACTAGCTCTCCTCGGTACTACATACACGAGGGCCAACAAGTCGGTACAGAGCGGCCAATCCTAACCTCGGGTCCCTGGGGCGGCTGGCCCCACTCTGCACTAAACAGGTACAGGTACTTCCCTTGGTACTGCGTACCCAAGAGACAGTACAAACTACATATCAGTTCCATTCCTTTTTCTTTCCAGGAGTTCCACTCCTAACTCCCCGTAGGGTTCCAGCTCTTTATCTCAGAACATCATATGTTTCACTTTCCAGATTCACGTTCTCAAAATCCATGATCTCAAACATGTTTCTTTATTCATAACAGGCAGCTGTTAATTCAAATTACAGGTAGCTTTATATTCCTTTCCATTTTTCCAAGACTGCAGTATTATACATTCCACTAGTTTTTCCATCCTAAGATTCATGCCACATCCTAGGATCTAGCATACAACTAGTTTTCCAGCCCTAGGATTCATGCATCACCTAGGAGCTATTATTCCATACATTTCTCATTCCTAGGATTCATGCAATGTCCTAGATTCTAGTTATGGATTCATACTTTAACAGATTTTATTAATAACTTAAGCCACTCTACCAGGTACAACGGGAGTAATGGGGGCGTGATCGGGAATCCCGCGTGCCTCCGCGACTCTCAAGACTGCAACTGAACGAGATCCTGTCACAAGGATCAAACACAAGGAGTGTCTCAAAACAGTGTATAGCTACTGTAGATGAGTAGAGGAATTAATTCTGAAGAGAACGAACTCGAATCGCGGAAAACGGAGCCCGAACGGGCCCTAAACGGCTCGAAAAAGACGATACTGTGCAAAATCAGACGTCTGGAACTCCTTCCAGACGTCTTAAAAAGTGGATCAGAGAATTACCTGTTCAGCGTGGTTTCCCAGACGTCCAGAAGTCTGCGGGGACGTCTGCCTAGATCCCAGATGTCCGATGGTCACTCCGGACGTCTGGAGGTCACTCCCGCCGTCTGGTACAACTCCCAGATGTCTTATTCGCAAAAGATGGCGAATCAGCGAACCTGCGCACAGCCAACCCCCCCTCCTCAGTACGGTCAGTCGTCAAGAAGGAAGAAGAAGGCGGAAAACTCACCTTTCAGACGTCTGTATGATCTTACAGACGTCGACCTTGCCGTCTGGCTATCAACCCAGACGTCTTATTCTGGAAATTTTTCCAGAATCAGGGCAATGCTCGGCCTCCGCTCGCGACGCCGCCCGCGTCGCACCTCGCGCGTCTGCTGCTCAGCCCGCAGCAGGTCCCTCTCCGCGTCGCTCCGCGCCCCCTGCGCCCTCCGTCGGCCGGCCAAGCCGCTCCGGCGAGCTCGCCCTCACGGCAGAGCTCCGCCCTCGCACGCCGCACCTCCGCGCTCACTGCGGCCGCCGCTGCCGCCCTCGCGTCCGCTCGCTCTCGCGCACAGGAAGGAGAAGAAGGAGGAGACGGTGGAGACGGGAGGGGAGGCACGCCCCTTTTAACGCCGCGCGGAGAGGAGAGAGAGAAGGCGGCAGGCCGCCTGCAGCCGCAGAGAAAAGAGGGAATATGCGGTCTGCGCGCTCAGGCACGCAGGCGACTCGCGTGTGTCGAAAATAACGGATTTCCAGACGTCTTGAAACTATCCCAGACGTCTTATCAGATGTCTGGTTGTGATCCCAGACGTCTTGTCCGACGTCTGGGCCACCTCCCAGACGTCTTAAAATACGTCTGGGGCACACATTCGTTACAATATAACAAACTCAAAGGAAGTTTCGTCCCCGAAACTTGCGCCAACTAGGGTGCGGGAAAAAGATGTCCAAATAACCATGACAAATTCAAAGAGGACCGAAGCCGGTCCGAAAAGACGTACCCGCGAAAAGCTCTGGGTACCGCTCCCGCATTGCCGCCTCTGGCTCCCAGGTAGCCTCCTCGTACCGCTGGCTCCTCCACAAAACCTTTACCAGGGGTACTTGCTTTCGTCTCAACCTGCGGACGGCTCGGTCTAGGATCTGCACTGGCCGCTCGGGGTAGGTCAGGTCATCGCTCACCTCGACGCTCTCGTGACTCAGTACGTGGCTGGGATCGGCTACGTACTTCCTGAGGTTGGACACGTGGAACACGTCGTGCACACCAGAAAGCTGCGGGGGAAGGGCAAGTCTGTAAGCAACGGGTCCAACCCGCTCCAGGACCTCAAAGGGCCCCACGAACCTCGGCGCGAGCTTCCCTCTCACCCCAAACCGCTGTAAGCCCTTCATGGGCGAAACACGAAGGAAGACGTGGTCCCCAACCTCGAACTGCACCTCTCTGCGTCTGCGATCTGCTTAGCTCTTTTGTCTGCTCCTGACAGTGCGGAGTCGTTTGTGGATCTGCTCAACTACCTCCTGACTCTGCCGGATCAACCTGGGGCCAACCTCCCACTTGGTCCCCACCTCAACCCAACTCAAGGGTGCCGTGCATTTTCGTCCGTACAGAGCCTCGTAGGGAGCCATGCCGATGCTCGAGTGATAACTGTTGTTGTATGCAAACTCCGCCAGGGGCAGGTGCTCCTCCCAAGAGCCCCTCCAGTCTAGTACACAGGCACGCAAAAGGTCCTCAAGTGTCTGTTTCGTGCGTTCCGACTGTCCGTCCGTCTGGGGGTGGTAAGCCGTGCTAAACCTCAACCTCGTCCCCAAAGCCTGCTGAAACTCAGCCCAAAACTGGGACGTAAAGCGGGTATCCCGGTCGGATACGATCTCCCGCGGAACTCCGTGTAGTTGCACCACATCACGGATATACCTCTCTGCCAACTGTGCTGGTCCCAAAGTGACTCGGATCGGCAAGAATCGTGCCGTCTTCGTCAATCTATCCACTATTACCCAGACTGCGTCGTGTCCTCGCTGGGTAATAGGTAAGCCCACCACCAAGTCCATGGTGATGCTCTCCCACTTCCATTCTGGTACTGGAAGTGGCTGAAGCGGCCCTGCAGGCCTCTGATGCTCGGCTTTCACCTGCTGGCACACTAAGCACTGCTGCACGAACTCACCCACATCCCGCTTCATCCCTCTCCACCAAAACTCGCGTCTCAAGTCATGGTACATTTTCGTGTTTCCGGGATGTATGGTGAATCTGGAACCGTGTGCCTCAGTCAGGAGCTCTCTCAACAGCTCCTCATCTCTGGGAACGCACAACCGTCCCCTCAAGCGTAGCACCTGGTCTAAGAAAGAGAAGTCCCCTGGGTCCCCTGATAGTACTCTATCGCGCAAAGATTGCAAGTACGGATCGGCCATCTGTCCCGTGATGATGCGGTCTATCAACTCTGGCCTGGTCTGCCGTGTCACCGTCACTGCCCCACAGTACCCTCGTAACTCTAGAGGTCGCCAACTGCCCACCTCCTCCAAAAGGCTCCAACTCTGTAACTGTAGACTGGCCAAGCGTGCAGGCGCCTTACGGCTCAAGGCGTCAGCCACCACATTGGCCTTTCCCGGGTGGTAGGAGATGCTGCAGTCGTAGTCCTTCAGGAGCTCCAACCAACGTCTCTGTCTCATGTTGAGCTCCTTCTGGTCAAAAAGATATCTGAGGCTCTTGTGATCTGTAAAAATCTCGAAGATCTCACCGTACAAGTGGTGCCTCCATGTCTTCAGCGCGAAGACAACAGCTGCCAACTCTAGATCGTGGGTAGGGTAGGTATGCTCATGGGGCTTCAGTTGCCGCGAAGAGTAAGCGACCACGTGACCCCTCTGCATGAGCACACCTCCTAACCCCTGCAAGGAAGCGTCCGTGTACACAATGAACCCGCCACTACTGTCAGGGATGGTGAGCACGGGAGCCGAGGTCAACCTCTCCTTCAGCTCCAGAAAACACGCCTCACAGGCGTCTGCCCAAGCGAAAGGCACATCCTTCCGGGTCAACTGTGTCATAGGACGCGCAATCTGTGAAAATCCTCTGATGAACCGTCTGTAGTAACCTGCCAGTCCCAGGAAACTGCGAATCTCAGTGACTGAACGCGGTCTCTCCCACCTGAGCACTGCCTCGACCTTGGCGGGGTCCACCGCCAGGCCATCTCCAGAGATCACATGACCCAAAAAGGTCACCTCCCTCAACCAGAACTCGCACTTGCTGTATTTGGCGTACAGCCTGCGTCGTCTCAGAGTGTCCAGAACCATCCGCAAGTGCTGTCCGTGCTGCGTCCGATCTCTAGAATACATGAGTACATCATCTATGAAAACCACCACAAACTGGTCCAAGTACGGTCTAAACACCCGGTTCATCAGGTCCATGAAAGCAGCGGGGGCATTGGTCAGCCCAAACGGCATGACCAAAAACTCGTAGTGTCCGTACCGGGTGTGGAAAGCTGTCTTGGAGACGTCGGTCTCCCTGATCCTCAACTGGTGGTATCCAGACCTCAAGTCGATCCTGGAAAACACCGTGGCACCCCGCAACTGGTCAAACAAATCGTCGATCCTCGGCAGCGGATATCTGTTCTTGATGGTGACCCTATTCAGCTGTCGGTAGTCCACACAAAGGCGTAGGGTCCCATCCTTCTTCTTCACAAACAGTACCGGGGCTCCCCAGGGAGACGCACTGGGCCTCACGAAACCTTTCTCCAAAAGGTCCTGCAACTGGGACTTGAGCTCTCGCAGCTCAAGCGGTGCCATTCTGTATGGCGCGGTGGAGATGGGGCTGGTCCCTGGTACTAGTGAGATCTCAAACTCGATCTCACGCTCGGGCGGTAGTCCTGGTAACTCGTCTGGAAACACATCGGGGTACTCTCTGACCACCGGGATGCTCTGGAAGTCTGCCACGGGGCTGTGCTCTGCCACCACACAAGCTAGGAAGCCCTCACACCCCTGGCTCAAAAGTCTCGCCGCCCGAAGTGCCGAAATGCACCTGAAACCTCCGTCCACTGGCTGCCCGTGAAACTCGAAAGAAGGCAACTCCGGAATGGAGAAGACAATCTTCCTCTCAAAACAGTCTACCAAGGCGTGGTAAGCGGACAGCCAATCCATCCCCAGAATCACTCCAAAGTCCTCCATCTGTATCATAATCAGGTCAGCTGGCAGGCTATGTCCCCCGATGCTGACCCCGCAACCCATGTACACCTCCTCAGCTACAAACAGCTAACCACTCGGACCTCTGATTACGAACGGATTCTCTAACAGTGTATAATCCTAGTCCAAACTAACTGCGAAACTGGCTGCGACAAACGAGTGCGTAGCGCCGGAATCGAAAAGCGTGTAAACGAGTCTGCCAGAAACTGAAACCATACCTGCTACCACGGATCCCGATGCTCTGGCGTCCCTATGTGTTAGGGCGTTGATACGCCCCTCAGCCCTAGGTGCGGACGAAGCAGCCACACTCTGCGTCAGACGGGTAGGTGCTGGCTGGTACCCTCCTCACGACTGCTGTCCTCCTCCTCATGCCTGGGGACCGCGGCCTCCTGCGCGCCCTCCAGTGCTCTGCACGGGAAGTATCTGCTGACCTCCTGCCCTAGATGGGCAGTCCCTCCTGACGTGGCCCGGCTGGCCACACTGGTAGCAGAGGGGAACCCGACTCTCGCCCTCAGTGAGTCCCTGCTGTCGGCTAGGCGGGGGTCCGGTGCTGGCGACTGGCCCCTGTCGAGGGCCCCCAAAGGCCACTGATGGCCCTGCACAACGTGACGGCTCTCCTGCGGACGCCATGTGTCTCCGTTCTCGCCGGCCCTGTGAGAAGTCTGGCTGAAAGGGCCTCTTCCGCCCGCCGTCGGTCTCTCGCGCGGACGGGTTGGTCTCCTCGTAAGTCATAGCTGCCTCTACCACCCTCGAAAACGTCGGCAGCTTCAGGGGTTTGACATACCCCCGGATCGCAGGCCGGAGCCCCTCGGTGAACCTCCAAAGGCGCTCCTCCTCAGTGGCTACCGCTGTCACTGCAAAGCGGGACAGCTCCAAGAAACGCGTGCGGTACGCGCTCACGGTCATCGTCCCTTGGCGGAGAGTGTGGAACTCCCGCCTCCTCTGGTCCTGCCACGTCTGGGGAAAGTACTGCTCGCAGAAGAGGGTGACGAACTGGTCCCACGTCGGCTCGTCCCTCTCCTGACCCCGGACCGCCCTCCACCACCGGTGTGCCGCACTCTCCAGCTGGTACGTGGCAAAGGCCACGCGGCACTCCACCGGGGGGCGAAGGGTGTCGAAGATCTTCTCCAGCTGCTCAAGCCAGTCCTCTGCCTCGGTCGGGTCCTCATCCCCCTTGAAGGAGGGGGGCTTCAGCTTCCGGAACTGTCCGAAAAGCTCGAAGTGGCGCTGTAGGGGAGGTGCTGGTGCACCTCCAGGAGAAGGTGCCTCGTGTACAGAAGTGTCGGAGGAAGGTGGGGGCGGCAGGGGCCCATCCCTTCCCTCGTGTCCAGCGCCGTGTCCGTCGCGTGGTCCCACAGAGGACTCCCCCTCTGCAACCCCAGGAGGAGGTGCTCGGGGCGGTGGGTGGAGCTCCTCTCGTACAATATCCCGTATCAGTCTGGCGAGGTCCTGGGCTTGGACGCCAGGGAGTGGTGGCTGGTCCACCGAGACGTCAACGACAGCACGTCCACCTCGCCGACCTCGCCCTCGGCCGCGCCCGCGGCCAGTCTCGCCAGTCCCGCGACGAGGCATCTCCTGCAAGGAGACGCGAAACAAAACGGAAACGTCAAAACAGACGGTACCTAACAAAACTTCTAAGAGCTCATGTCAAGAGATATGTTGTGGTGGCTACTCTAGCTATAAACATGTGAATTGGTTATTTTCCAGTCAGTTGATTCACTTCTCGGGACGACCTTGCTCTGATACCATCTTGTAACGACCCGGTTCCCGAGTCCCTACGAGACACGAGAACCGGACCGACTCGACTAATCCCAAGACCTAGTCGTCCAACGAGGAAGTAACCAAAAGACAGTAAAATAAACCACATTCAGCATGAATATAACTAACAGTAAGAAAGTACAGCAGTAAGGAAAGAAACTACTACAGTAGGTACCACCACAACAGTAAAACAACATTTATCATATAACAAGAACTGCAGGTAAAGAAGGTACAGCGGAAACAAAAACTACTCACTAGAACAGAAACAAAAGAGGTACAAAAGGCTGTGGTAACTCTACTGGACCCTACTCGGCCCAGCGTCCTCTGCAGCCGCCGACCCTGGCTGCTCAACACCTGGTCCTGAAAAAGGTAACGAGTGTAACACGTCAGCAAAGCGCTGAGTAGAGTGGCAAACTAACTAAAGGCAACAGTAGAGTGTACAGTAGCTGTTATGTTCTATTACTTCCTTTATTCACATCTTTCAATTTTTCTCACTATTTCATTTATTTCTCAGATCCTTTACTTGATCTCGAATGTCCTCGTGGGAACGATCTTGATTGCAGTCTTTTCCAAAAGTAGAAGTAGCACGTGGTGCTCTCTTGGCCGGGAGAGTCCCCCGTGGTGATCCTACCCTCAGTCAACCACCCCAAGGTCACTGACAGACGTAACGGTGACTACGGCACGGGCGATAAACGCACAGGTAGCTAGCCCGCACTGGCACGCGGTCAGTCGTTTCCGTTAACGGGTGCGCCCAAAGCACTGCACGGAACCAGGGCAGAGCCCTCTCAGTAACAGGGGTCCAACCCCTCCACAGTAACCAAACCGGGGCCTTGCCCCTCCACAGTCCACGCACCCTCGCCTGACTACCCTGGTTTGCCCTAGTGGGCCTAACAAGTCGGTGAAGGAGGCTAGCAGAACCCCGGGGCCCGTGGGGTAGCTAGTACTCCCCTAACACTACTAGCTCTCCTCGGTAATACATACACGAGGGCCAACAAGTCGGTACAGAGCGGCCAATCCTAACCCCGGGTCCCTGGGGCGGCTGGCCCCACTCTGCACTAAACAGGTACAGGTACTTCCCTTGGTACTGCGTACCCAAGAGACAGTACAAACTACATCTCAGTTCCATTCCTTTTTCTTTCCAGGAGTTCCACTCCTAATTCCCCGTAGGGTTCCAGCTCTTTATCTCAGAACATCATATGTTTCACTTTCCAGATTCACGTTCTCAAAATCCATGATCTCAAACATGTTTCTTTATTCATAACAGGCAGCTGTTAATTCAAATTACAGGCAGCTTTATATTCCTTTCCATTTTTCCAAGACTGCAGTATTATACATTCCACTAGTTTTTCCATCCTAAGATTCATGCCACATCCTAGGATCTAGCATACAACTAGTTTTCCAGCCCTAGGATTCATGCATCACCTAGGAGCTATTATTCCATACATTTCTCATTCCTAGGATTCATGCAATGTCCTAGATTCTAGTTATGGTTTCATACTTTAACAGATTTTATTAATAACTTAAGCCACTCTACTAGGTACAACGGGAGTAATGGGGGCGTGATCGGGAATCCCGTGTGCCTCCGCGACTCTCAAGACTGCAACTGAACGAGATCCTGTCACAAGGATCAAACACAAGGAGTGTCTTAAAACAGTGTATAGCTACTGTAGATGAGTAGAGGAATTAATTCTGAAGAGAACGCAACTCGAATCGCGGAAAACGGAGCCCGAACGGGCCCTAAATGGGTCGAAAAAGACGATACTGTGCAAAATCAGACGTCTGGAACTCCTTCCAGACGTCTTAAAAAGTGGATCAGAGAATTACCTGTTCAGCGTGGTTTCCCAGATGTCCATAAGTCTGCGGGGACGTCTGCCTAGATCCCAGACGTCCGATGGTCACTCCGGACGTCTTTAGGTCACTCCCACCGTCTGGTACAACTCCCAGACGTCTGATTCGCAAAAGATGGTGAATCAGCGAACCTGCGCACAGCCAACCCCCCCCTCCTCAGTACGGTCAGTCGTCAAGAAGGAAGAAGAAGGCGGAAAACTCACCTTTCAGACGTCTGTATGATCTTACAGACGTCGACCTTGCCGTCTGGCTATCAACCCAGATGTCTTATTCTGGAAATTTTTCCAGAATCAGGGCCCTGCTCGGCCTCCGCTCGTGACGCCGCCCGCGTCGCACCTCGTGCGTCTGCTGCTCAGGCCGCAGCAGGTCCCTCTCCGCGTCGCTCCACGCCCCCTGCACCCTCCGTCGGCCGGCCAAGCCGCTCCGGCGAGCTCGCCCTCACGGCAGAGCTCCGCCCTCGCACGCCGCACCTCCGCGCTCACTGCGGCCGCCGCTGCCGCCCTCGCGTCCGCTCGCTCTCGCGCACAGGAAGGAGAAGAAGGAGGAGACGGTGGAGACGGGACGGGAGGCGCGCCCCTTTTAACGCCGCGCGGAGAGGAGAGAGAGAAGGCGGCAGGCCGCCTGAAGCCGCAGAGAAAAGAGGGAATATGCGGTCTGCGCGCTCAGGCGCGCAGGCGACTCGCGTGTGTCGAAAATAACGGATTTCCAGACGTCTTGAAACTATCCCAGACGTCTGGTTGTGATCCCAGACGTCTTGTCCGACGTCTGAGCCACCTCCCAGACGTCTTAAAATACTTCTGGGGCACACATTCGTTACAAAGATGATCTATAATCGATGTAGCTCTGAGAAGGATAGAAATCAGAATCAAAGTGTTCAGGGTTAGACCCTAAACACGGAGGTCCGGAGCTATATTCCCAATCCGAATTATCCCAATTAACTGATGGTTGATTACAGTACAAGTCGGGATAATCGTCATGTTGAGGATAATTCACAACGAGAGGGAAAGAACGGGAATGCGTGTAATATGTGGAAGGATTCATGATACACGGGAGGAAGAAAGGTGCCCTACAATACAAACAATCAAACCTGTCCTTAAATGGGTTAGCCTAAAGATCTACAAACTCCCAAAACCCGTCTTGAGATAAAGGAACGATTTGATCTACTTCCATCTGTTCAATCCAACCAGTTAGAAGGAGGGACTGGGGAGAAGGTTCTTCCTTCGGCTTGCGCCTCCGATTCCTAGTGTATCCCCTAGCCACGATCGTTTGATTCTGCTCCCCTAGCTAGACATCAGATTGAACAGTAGAAACAGACTAATTGAAAATAATCTCGTTCTGGGTTCTGAAGAGCGAGTCCAATCCTTAAGGCCAACGTCTACTCTGTTTTATTTAGGGCTAGGTTTGAATGTGCTCTGGAATGTGATGGGCCCTTTAAATGGGTTGTGCCCTTAATGATTGATTGATTCGTGTGTGCGTGCACAACCAGTGGTTTTCAAGCAAGATTATTTTTTTGATGCGGTGAATTTTAAGGTTCAAATCTTGCTTAGTAGCTTTTAGGATTCAACTTTAGGTATTTTCAAACAAGTTTCATTGGCACACCAGGTTTTACAAGCATAGGTGAAGATGTTTTCCTTTAAAGCTTAAAAAGAATGTGGAGTGCCTGGTAAATCCCTAAGAGTTGAACCTAATTGGCAGCTACTTGATGAGTTGATTTTAATTAAAGTGGTGCGGCTCAATCAACTCAACCAATTGGCTTGATGCACCACTTAATTAGGCACACAAATGATTACCTAATCTGATTTCTACTCAATTATGTATTTGAATGTGTGTACCAGTTCCTAAGATCGGTTTACCGGTTAAGTTTGAAAATCAGATGAGGTTGTGTACCTCTGTGAGATTTTTTTTACTTTTTTACTTTTTTTAATGTCGGGGTTGGGGTGAGTATGGGTGTCAAACAACAAACAATCTAACCTTAGAGTTTATAAAAACAACTAGGTTGGTTGATGTTTGAATTATTATGTTGTGGAATGAAATCTAATGGGTGTGAGGTGGGGGATAACTTATAGAACCTTCCACAGCATTTTACTCCAATCTACCACTTTTGCCTGTCTCGAAAGAGTACCTGCAATTACAATAAGAAAGGAGAAAAGTGAGGTAAATGATTTATAAGTTACAAAACGCGAAGAGAAATCAAAGAGCGTCGCCTCCCCGGTGCCAAAATGTTGAACGTACGAATCGCTATGCTAACGTGTTTGGTTTTGGAAAACCTGTCGTTGTAGTTTGAAAGTGAAGAACTTATGTTCAACAAATAAAATTTATACCGAAATTGAAATTCCGGGTCGAACATAGGGAGCCGGACGTTTGATTTAAAAACTACACGTTTCTTTTTATTTGTCACGAAGTAATTCAATTTAAAACTATCTAATTATTTACAATAAATAGAAGAGAGAGAGGGTAAGAGAGAGAATATTACACATAGAAATCAAAATGAGATGTAGAATAAACAAAGAATTTATCATTAAGGAGATTGTTCATTACAAATAGAAAGCATAAAACAATTACACTAGAAAGCGATAAATTTACTCTAGAAAGCATTAAAAGAATGGAGGGAGAAATTTCCTCCTTGACGATCGCTTGGAGGACGAGCAGAACTACTCTAGAAAGCAGTAAATCTATACTAGAAAGCAGTAAAAAGAATAGGGAGAGAGAAATCCTCCTCGACGGTCGCTTGGAGGACGAGCCGAACAGGACGATGCCTGAACGAAGGAGGATGAAGCAAGACGAAGGAGGACGAAGCAGGAGAACGGGAACGGAGCAGCACGCCGTCGTCGTCGCGGGATCCACTTCTGAAGGGGGATGAAAATTTGGACTTTATCTCACAAGAATCATCCCGGGTGTGGGACAAGCTTCTCTTGAGCTTTGGAGAGGTAGAGAAGAGAACGAAGGGATGAGAATTTTGTATGGAGGGGGTCTCCTTTTATAGTTGCAAGGAGTGGGGGCAAAATGGTCACTACATCTTTAAAATAATAAATGAGGGGTCATTAGTGACGGATAAATCTGTCACTAAAGCCCCAATGTGGGTGTAGCACCCGCGCCCACGCGCGCCTCCTCAGCTGCGCTCTTCTTGAACGCCCACGCACGTTCATCAGATCTCAGCCGTCCGATCGCGAGATTGGACGGCTTAAGATGCATCTCCGCCCGCTGCTACGCGCCTGCCCAGCGCGTACGATCGCGCGTCCTTGCCGCGCGTTCAATCACGCATGATCTCAATTGAGCGCAGACGGCCATCCGATCAAGATCCAACGCCCGCCCACGCTCGCTCACCCATGCCTTCCTCCCCTTCGCTGCGGTTCGAACTCGCACCCGCAGCTCGTGTAAGCGCGCTCGACCGCTGCGCTACAAGGCGCGGATGGTCGAGCAGGTCCTTTTAGGCGCGGCTGACCACAGCCGTTGGATCGAGATCCAACGGCGGAGAGGGAGCGGGTGCGGGGTCTTCGGAAAATGTATGCGACCGTTTGGGCGGCCGGGATGGCACCACGTGGCGCCATCTTGGCTGTCCATCTTCTGGAAGTTGTAGATGATGCCACAGATGTCGGATTGACTTGATTTTTGCGTCATTGGGCTGCAATCGTCGATCCAAATTCTTCCGTGCGGTCGAATTTGTCATTTGAAGAGCGGATTTACACCATCCTGGCCCTTGATCTTCTATGGTTCCCCAGTCACTATCTGATGCTACGGATGCCTGATTAGGGCGATCTTAGAGTCGTTGAACTCCAATCGTCGCCCTGATCACATCCATACGATTGTATCTTTGATTCGAGACCTCGATAAAATGTTTGCCCTATCCAAGCACATAAAAGGAGACAATTAACCTCCACTTTATTCAAACTACTCTAAATGCAAGATGATGCATGTTATGCAATATTTATATCATGAAATGCAATCCTATGCTTAAGAACATGCATAAATAGACATCTTAAGTAGTGTAAATGTGTTTACATCAGCTAAGGTCAAGGCCTTGTCTACTTGGACCCAGTGGTGACAAGAATGGTCGGTGTGGTAACCGCGTTAACCCTTAGTAGTGTCCCATCGTGCAAGGTGTCCTAGGGGTTCCCACCCTTCTGGCCAGCCAAGTAATTCAAGGGTTGACCTAACCTAGTCGGATTTTGGGAAATCAGGATTAGGTCTAATTATGGTTCACATTGTAAGGATTAGCTTGATTATTTGCATTGTAATGGTGGGGATTCTCTCATTTGTCTTTTCTCTCTCATCTATTAACTTTCTTCTGGTACATGGACACTAGAAGGTCTCTGAACCCTGATTTGGTACCACCTTTCGAGAGTAATCTAAGGAGAAGGCGCAATTTTTCTGAATCTGAATCCGTTCCTATGGATAATCAACATGAGGAGGAATTGATTAAGGAGAACTTGGACCCATACTCTTTTGATCCCCACTATTCCTCTTTTCCTTCCTATCCCAACCCTTCCCTTACTCCATGTTCTTCAGAATGGGAGAGCTCTCCTCAACACCCGAGACTTGATTCCCTTACCTACACCTCATATTCCCCAGGTATAGTTAGGCCTACCTCATCCTTATAGAATCCCACACGAATCTCTGGATATCAAGAATCTCTACAATCCCAAGAGACACTCTCCATACAAGACCAGGACCTGATCAGCATGACCAACTATCTTGATCGAAATCATCTCTTCCCTGGTCAGGGATATTCCTCAAAGTCCCAATACCTAGAACATCAATCTTATCCTCAAAATCACTTTGCAAATTATCCCACTTCCACCCAAACCACTCCACCTTTTTATTGGGATAACCCTATACCACCCAACCAAGGATATGATTCGTACCTTAGGTATTCAAATGATAGATATTCTGATTTAATTGAGGTTAGAAATCCTGGAAATTATTATCCTCAGCCCACTCAAACCCCTGACCATGGCGGTGATCTGGAGATTACCCAATTACTCCAAGTAGACCAGGAGATGAGAGAAGCTAATAAAAGAAATACGGATAACCTGACAAAAGAGCTCAATAAAATCCAGGAAGCACAACGTCATAAACCTTGTCAGAGTGTGCCACAAGTTGGTGGTAAGCCACTTAAGGTTGAGGATCCAACCTTAAGTATGACATCTTATCCAATCCCAACCTCTACATACATCAAGCCCACGCACTAGCCCTGTGATTATGTAGAACAGATCCTACTCAGTCCTATAGATAAACTTATAAATAATTTTGATATCCTAAAAACTGACTTTGAGGAGGAAGACCCACTCAAGGAATTATATCTTGATTTAGGCCCAGGATTGCAATCATTCTATTTTGACGAACCAATCCATGGTGGGCTGGAGTATGAGTCCTTTATGTTTAAGGATGCACAGTTGGACATTGAGGATGATCCTAAGTCTGATATTACAAAAATTGTGGGAGAACTTGAACTAAGGAAGGATGAACAAGATCAAGATCAAGAACAAATGGAAGAAACATTACATGGAAATAGAGAGATTGGCCCCTACCAGGAAATTTTGGATGATATTAATCTAATTTTGATGGATAATTATTCTAATCATATGTGCTTGGAAGATTCAAACTCCATACCTGGGGTCAACTCAAATGATTTTTCTAACTCAACTCCCCTAGAAGTTGAATCCATTCCCACTTCCACACTATCCGATTTGCAACCATCTCTGCTACTTATCCAGGATTCTGATGGACAACTCTCTAAGGATTACAATATTGATGTGGAGATGCCTGATTCTGCATGTTCTATCTCTGATTCTAACCCTCAACAGCATGTGAAAGAACAGGACAAACAATCCCCTTATGAAAAAGATGTGCAAGAAATTGCAGAATTATTGGGGATGACTTACAATGATTTATCTGAGGAAGCAAAGAATGTAGTTGAATCATGGAATTTTGAGGAGTTTGATTTGACTGATGAGAAACAAGAAGACATGCCCTTGGAAGATGTAGTTTAAGAGAAAGATAATTGGGATCAAATTCAAAAGTCCACAGAACTAAAAGAATTTGAGGTTTTGATTAATCTAGATTCTGATCTTACTCCCCCTGGGGCAATGATTCTAAGGAATATGAACTTTTGTCCATTACATTTGAGAATTTGCACCATGAATTAAAACAAGATTTGGGTGACTCGAATGAGATTTTTGATCATCCCAGGGATGAGATTGAGGATTCTGATTCGAACATCCAGCATGAGTTGGGTAATTCTGAAACTATTGAGATGGACCACTAGATCTTATTTGACTCACTCTACATCCATCTACACCTGACTTAACTCACAAAGTGGTTTCTTATACCATTTCAGACTACACCACTCGGGTTCCTCCTTTCATTTCCCATCACTTTCAGAACCCGTATGATTTAGTCACCATGGACCACTATTTACCCACCTCATCTACCTTACTCATGCATCACTTCTTAAGGTTGCCACTATCAACTTTGCACTCTGGCACCTGCACTTATTTTTCTCTTTTTTGTAACAGCTGGCTGCAAATACTATTCCAAGTCCATTTATTTTATTTTTTCAACCATTTGGGCTTGGTATTCACCATCAACTGATCCACATTTATGGATCACTGATTCTTGGGCCGCATGATCATATCTTCATTTTAATCTTGACTCAACCCATTAATTTGATCATTAATTTGGGTTTAGGTCCGGCAAATGATGTTAAACTTAGTGCTGGTTGGAAGGCAACCCAGTATTCATTACAGGTAGTTTTGCATTTTCTCTATCCAAGTTGACCTAGATTAAGAAGCTCAGTTAGGTGATATCCCCTCCTCTTGCTTAATTTTTTATTTTCCTGCATACATTTTAATAAGGACATTGTAATGAGTAGGCATGGGGGGTGGACATTGCATGTTTTATTTTTATGACAAAAAAAATATTGCATTCATGCATAAAGAATTTTTATCAACAAGATTTTATTAGGGATTTATTATTAAGTTGATTCCTGAATTTAGAATCCAGTATAATTTCACACTTACACATAGAATTTGCAATAGATCCTCTGTGAAGACCGATAGACATCTTTAGTTTGTCGAGAAGAAGCAATGCTTCTTCTCCAGAGCCCTTGGATAGTAATTAGGGAGTCAGGCAAACAATCTTCTAGTAGATCCACCAAACAAGTGTGAGGTGAGAGTAGGGAGTCTACTGGTACTCTAAGGTTAGTTCAAGGAATATTAGTTTCTGGGTAATTGGATAATGATACTGGGAGTTAGGCATAGTTTTCGCTCTCGGTTCCTGTATACAAATTCTTTGTGCGAATTTTTAGAGAGCCACCAAATAAGGAAAATACACAGAGAGCGGGTTCTAATAAAACTAAGACTAAGGTGGATGGTTGCGACCCTCCTTTATAGAATCCTCGGTTGAAGGAGAGTATTAATATCAAGGTCAGAAATACACTGTCCCATTCATTCCCTTCCTGGTGCCAAGAATAGGTACTTCCACCAAATAAGCCACTTGATACCCTCTTAAACACCCCAATCCCGAATAATGCCTCGTGAATAAAAGTGTGCATGGTTGCTACAGTACGTTGTGTTGGTAGAAATAAATAAATATAAAAAAAGAGAAAAGCAGAAAAAATATATATAAAAAAATGGAAAAAAAAAATGAAGAAAAAGAAAAAAAGTATGTGTGTTAATTGCGTTGTATCAAGCACATTAAGGCAATAACACCCATTTCCTTCACAGTCCACCAAATACATCATTGACCTACTTTTATGTATTTCTGACCGCCTGAATACGGGCTGAGGAATTTTGACTTAGTCATAGGGTTATCAGAACTTAATCAAAGTATTAATGCCATGAGAGGCCACCAAATATACTAACAAATCTGGTGAGATTGTGAACTCAAAAAGAAAGAAAGAAAAACAAGAAGAAAAAAAGAAAGTGAATGAGTACAAAGAAACTAAAGAGAGCACAGTCTCTCTGCCTCTCTTTGAGTTGATTTATATAATAGTTTGGAAATCTAGGTTCTATAGTACTAGTCTATGTGTAGTACCAGATGAGTACAAACCACCAAATACAAATCCACTTGACTCAAAACACCTTCTACCTAAGCCAAAAAGTCGGGGCTAAATTTACCGATTATTTTCTTACCTTGAGGGAAGAAGATTGCATATCCCAATAGAATTTTACTAAGGGTCAAGTACGATCTTTAGATGTGGATTGGTTTTCCACTTGGATCCGTTACATAGGCTACAACAATACACTTTCACGACTGCCTGGATTTCTAAAGTTTTGGATGAAAACAAGAGAAATAAATCACTAATCGAACTCTCAATAGAAATCAGTCATTTAGGACCACTTTGCATTTAATCTTGCATTTGCTAGGGACTAGAAAGATTTAGGCATGGGGGTGTGATTGCACAGTAATCATATGACCTAATCTATCTGAATTAAGTTAGAATCTAGCATAACTTAGGAACAATGCATGCATAAGCATCATAATTTGCATAGTAGTTAATTTGATAGCCTTATAGATAATATTGCCATTTTATGCTGTAAAAGAGAGATGAAATTGGTTGCAGATGTTCTGAGGCTGCAAATTATAGATTAAACCATATAGATCTGATCAGGACGACGACGGGAGTCCAATGCTTCTAGAATCATCTTGATCAGACAACCATAGCAATAAGTGCAGCCCATAGAAGAACAAAGGCCAAGGAGCAAGATGATAGAGATCCAAGCCTCAAATGTAAAATTCAACCACACGGATGGATTCAAATCAGTGATCGCAATCCAACGGTGCAAAGATCAACCCGATCGGAGCTCTGTAGCACCAACTACAAAGATGGGAAGATGAACAGCCAGGATAATGCCACGTGGCACCATCCCAGTAGCCACTCTCCACGCCCCCAACCTCTGAAGGGAGAAACGAGGATCGTTGGATCATCTTCCAATGAGCTCAAAGAAGCCACGTCGCCCCCACGCATCATCAGCTGAGAGGAGATCTCAACTGTTGGATCTCCATCCAACGGCTGAGAGTGTCTGAGCATAAAACCAAAAACATGACTCAAATGTGGCCACAACACATTGGTCATAACCTTCGCACTAGAATGAGAGGTGCACGTTCGAGCCATGTGAAGGGTGAGATTGGAATAGACGATGGCGCTCGAACGTAACTGGGCCGTCAGATGAAGACGAAAGGGGTGGATGCGGCCGCGTGGTGCATGAAGGCAAGTTGGTTGCGGCGATGCGATGGAGCGGTTGAATGCCCAACCCAACGCCCTCATTCACGTGCAAGCAAGAGGCGACAACGTGCATGAGTTAAGTCATCCAATTGCGAGATCGGACGACTGAGAGTGTTAGGATGCGATTTGAACGTAAAGAGTGCGAGGGAGTAGTGTGATCACGATTGGGCGGCTCCAAAGCTGCCATGTGGCGCCACCTGAAGACATCCGAGTGAATAAGGCACGTTGGAGGCTATTTTTAGGTGCGATCTAAGTCGTTGATCTCCTGATCAATGGATCTGATCATACCTAGGTTGTTGCATGAGTTAGAGGGCTAAAATGCCCACTTTGGCCCTCATTAAAGCTATAAAAAGAGCCCCAGAGCCCCCCAGTTGAGAGGCAACTCCCACCAAATACAACTCCAGCCTCTCTCCCTCTCTACAACTCTTCTTTGGCATTTGTCCCAATGCTCTGGATCTGAAGTGCTATCGCACTTCACACAAGAATCCCACAAGCGACATTGTTGTCATCTACTATCTTTCTCTATCTCTCTCTCTATTTCTCTATTTACTCTTTAGCATAGTGATTTCTAGTTTGAAAATTGTTTCCAAATAGTAATAAAATTCTGATTTTCTAGATATCTAATGTCTATATATACATGTATAAATGTATAAATATTTGTTTAGAATGACTTTCTGAAAAGCTTTCACATAAAAATTATGTTTTTCCTCCTTGCGAACAACTCGGTACTTATCGAAACTTTATAAATATTATTTGTTTCATCATGATTCTCACTACAATGACAGAATTAATCTTTTATGCGTTTCGTGGTCGAACACGGGGTATACAACAGAGTGGATGGGTGGGATAGATGGTGGGTGGTGAAGTGAAGTGAATGAAATGAAATGAAATATGGAGTAAAAGTGAAAGGATATTAGGGTGCCCCCCAACGAGCGGTAAATTTAACATCCCCGACTGGACTCAGAATGAGGCACAAGCTAGTTACCCTCCAGTAGGGCAACTGTTTCACCAATGGGGGCAGGCTCATAAGTGAGATACAGTTTCAATTGCTACCCATTAACTGTAAATTTATGCCTAGATTTGGGATCTTCAATTTCGATGGCACAGTTGCGAAAAGGTCTCGAGACCAGGAAAGGACCAGTTCATTTGGACTTCAGTTTTCTAAGAAGGAATTTAAGCTAGGAATTGCAAAGCCAAACCTATTATGATGGCTCAAACTCCTTTTGCCTAATGTGGCTGTCATGAAAGGCCTTGGTTCATTGTTTAAAGGTCAAGGTAGAGTCATAGGCTTCACAATGTAGCTCTTCTAATTCTTGGAGTTGGAGTTTCCTTTCTTGACAACACAAGTCTCGGTCAAGGTTACACTGGCGAATCGCCCAATAAGCGCAGTGCTCCAACTCCATGGGCAAGTGACAAGGCTTCCTGAAAACAATCCTGTATAGTGACATACCAAGGGGAGCCTTGAAGGTAGTCCGATATGCCCATAATGCATCAATCAGCTTGTCGGACCAATCCTTATGGTCAAGCTGAACCATTTTCTAGAGGATCTACTTGATTTGTTGGTTCGACACCTCAGCTTGGCTGTTCGTTTGAGGATGGTACGGAGAAGCGATATGGTGGTGGACTCCGTACTTCCTCAAAAGTGGTCAAAATGATGAGTGAGTTAAATGACTTCCTCCATCCGAAATGATGGCTCAAGGAATCCCAAAGCATGCAAAGATGTAGTCCTTGACGAATTTAGTGGTAACAACATGGTTAGCACAGCACACGGGAATAGCCTCAATCCATTTCGAGACATAATCAACGGCAACAAGGATGTACTCAAAACTGTTGGAAGGAGGAAAGGGGCCCATAAAGTCAATTCACCAGATGTCAAAAATTTTTGCAGCTAGGATGGGTTGCAAGGGCATCATGTTGCGTCGTGACATTGACCCTAGGGACTAGCACCTAATGCAATGCTTAGCATAATTGTGTGCATCCTGATGGAGGGAGGGCCAAAGAATTCACACTACAAAACCTTGGCTGCAGTTTTCCTCCTAGAAAAGTGGCCTCCATAGGCCTGATCATGGCAAAAGGATAGCACACTGGGGAACTCGCTGTCAGGAACACAGCAATGAATAATATGATTATCACCTACTCTAAAAAGAAGTGGATTATCCTAGAAATAATACTTTGCTTTTGCAATGAGGCACTCACACTGGTTTTTAGGCCAACCTCATGGGAGAGAGCCAGAAGCAAGGTAATTAGCGATATCGGCATACCACAATCCACTTGCCACATCTATCGCTAAGAGGTACTGATCATGAAATGATTCATTTAATAGCAAGGTAAGTCCAATATGGTCTGGGTTGAGTCTCGAGAGGTGGTCTGCGACTACATTCTGGGCTAGACCTTATCTCGTATCTCAAGATCAAACTCTTGAAGGAGAGGGATCCAATGAATTGATTGAGGCTTTGCATCCTTCTTATGCATGAGATGATGAATGATCACGTGGTCTATGAAGATGGTAACATGAGAGCCCATAATATACGATCGAAATTTCTAAAGCCTAAAGACAACCAGTAGCTCCTTTTCAGTGGTTGTATAATTACGCTGGGCCTGATCCAACATCTTACTGGCGTAATACACCACGAAGGGGTGTTTTATCACATCTTTGTCCCAAGATGTCTCCAACAGCTAGGTCAGAAGCATCACATATCAGCTTAAAGTTGAGGGACCTATTAGGTGACTGGAGAATATGGGCCTTAGTGATAGCATCATGCAGCTGTGTAAATTCTCGAATACAGTCGAGACCCATGTCAAAGGACACATCAGTTGATAGGAGATGCGTCAAAGGTCTAGAAATCTTGGAGAAATCAATGATAAATATCCTATAGAACCCAATGTGACCCAAAAAGGAGTAGATTTGTTGAATAGAGCTAGGCATCTGTAAATCAGCTATCACATCAAGTTTAGCTCTATCCACCTCGATACCCTTTTCGGAGATGATATGTCCAAGAACAATACCTTCACGAACCATAAAATGACTTTTCTCCTAGGAGAGCACGAGGTTAACATCAATACATCTCCGAAGGATTTGGGTTAGGTTGGCTAAACAGATCAAAAAGTCGTCCATAAAGACCTCAAGAAAATCACCCACCATTTCGTGGAATATTGCCACCATGCATCTTTAGAAGTTAGCTAGCACGTTACAAAGTCCTAATGGCATCCTTCTGAAAGCGAAGGTGCCAAAGGGGCAAGTGAAGGTGATTTTCTCTTGGTCTAGGGGGTTAATAGCCACCTAGTTATAGCCTGAGAATCCATCCAGGAAATAAAAGAATTGATTTCCTGCTAATCGCTCCAAGATTTGGTTGATTAAAGGTAGTAGAAAATGGTCTTTCTTGGTAGCAGTATTAAGTTTCCTATAGTCTACACGCACTCTCCATGATGTAGGAGTGTGTATAGGGATGGATTCATCCCTGTCATTGACACAGATGGTGAGACCTGCCTTTTTGGGCACAACATGAATCGGGCTCACCTAGGGGTTGTCACTGATTGGGTAAATGATGCCTTCTTCAAGCCACTTAATTATTTCAACCTTGACGACCTCCCACATATTAGGATTGAGATGTTGCTGCATCTCATGGGAAGGTCGAGCCTCCTCCTCCATATATATACGATGAGTGCAATAGGAGGGGCTAATGCCAGTCAAATTAGAAAGAAACCATCCAATGGCTACCTTATGTTCAATTAGGACCTTCATTAGCTTGCACTCTTGCTCCCTGGATAATTTTGAACTGATGATTATAGGAAGCATTTCATTTGGTCCCAAGAAAGCATATTTTACATTGTCAGGCAGTGCTTTAAGTTTAGGAGTGGATGGCGAAAGATCTGGCAATTCTTAGGATGAGAGTGTTCCAAAAGGATCAGAAGGAAGAATAAGGGGAGAAGGAAATTGGCTCTCAGGTTGGCCAAGAAGGGGGGCATCTTGGATTGATGGATAAAAGAAGGGAGAGCTTGAGTGAGCAGCATTTGGGAACAAGGTCCCAGTGTGGAATGTCACTTCCGCCTGATTTGGCTAGAAAGAAAGAGCACTTCGATCTTCAAGGGGGTAGATTGGACGTGAGCAGGCCAGAAATGACTCAGACCATGAGGCATAGGAAGCAGAGTGAACCTTGTCAGGGGTCTGGTTAGGGAGAGATAAGGGTAAGGGAAGGGGTGGGGAAATGTCACGGTAAAGGTTAGTCAGGTCTTGATGATTTTCTAGGGGTACACCACAACAATTTGAATAGGTCCCTACCAACTTGATACATGCACTGACAGCCATGTAATCGTCCAACGTGTCATCCATGATAAGATCGCAATCAAAATTCTTGGCGGCCTTAAAAATGTTAAGTTTGAGCTTTTCAGAGCCCACGACAATCTCTATGCAGCCCAATTCACAATCAATATGGGTGCAGGTTGTGGCCAAGAAAGGTCTACCGAGGATGATCGGGTAATCAGAAAGTGAATCAGGAACTTCCATATCTAATACAAGAAAGTCAACAGGAAAATAGAGACTATTGACCCTAACCACCAGGTCTTCCACCACACCCCACGGGATTTTGATAGAGCGATCTGCCAAGTGCAATGTAATAGGGGTGGGTTTTAGATTTCCCAATGCAAATTTTTGGAACATGATGGTCGGTACAAGGTTAATGGAAGAACCTAAATCCAGCAAGTCATGATTAAAATTGCAGTCTTTGATGTTGCATGAAATGAGAGGGGTGCTTGGGTCTTTCTACTTCGGTGGTAATTTTGACAATATAGCACAACTTGCATGGGGTGAGAGAACCACAAGGTTGGTTCTTTTTTGCTATCGCCTAGGTGTAGTGTAGTCCTTAAAGAAACGAGTAATAGTCAACATGTGGTTTGTTGCCTGTAACAAGGGAACCTTGATCTCAATGTCCTTGAATAGATCACGCAGATTATCAAAGGTCTATGTTTTCTTTTTATTTCCTTTTGGCTCTTAGGGAATGAGACAGATTCTGGCACCAGTTTGGGTGTGTCGTCCTCATGAGAATGTGGTGCGCAACCCGAATGAGAGGACGATGAAGAAGATTGGCCAGGATCAGGTCGAGGCAGATCAATGGTATGTTTACTACTCATAGTAATTGCATTGGACATCGCAAGTCCAGTGGGATCATAAGGTGGGGGAGGGTTCACAACAGGGACATAGGGTTGATGTGCTTGTGGAGTACTCGGAGCTTGCAAAATCTGATGAACCTACCCTTGAGAAGGTCATACTTGTGGTTGCAGACCATGGGGTACAAAATTTCACAGGTTTAGGACAGGTTGGGTAGGCAGAGTGTCCTGAGATTGAGTCGTCATGAGTAGTTGACTGACCTCAGCATTCTGCTATGCCAATTGGTGTTGAAGAGAAGTCATATTTTCTTCACGGTGTTTCGACATTTTCATCATCATTCGCATCAATTTATCAAGAGGGCTTGATGTGTGATTCATTTGAGGTGCACAAGGGCCCGGCGGTGGATTTGCCGAAGGATTATGTTGGGTCCTTGGGATGATGGGAGTGGACGGTCGCGTTGGTCCACTAGCGAGGTTTTGGTGCTAAGGGTTGTTAGACAATGTGAAGTTTGGATGGTTGTGCCACCCTAGGTTATAAGTAGCAGAATATGGGTTGTTCCCTAGGGTGCACACATCTTCAAATTCCGAAGATGAGTCCGCATATGGTAATTCATCTGAGTACATAGAGGCTTGCTCCTCCATGTCAAAATATTGGCTAGCAAAAGCCAAGTCCACATTACTTACCGAGTCACTCAACATGATACTCGATAAGGATGGTGCAGGTCGTGTAGGATTTTTAGAGATTAGCTCGACTTGGGAAGGATTGGGTTTGTGACATGGTGGAAGAGTTGAAGTGTGAGCCACAGAACATGTGGGGTTGGCCAAGAGTTCATCCAGCTTCTTGTGAACAAGGGGGACTTCATCCAATTTTTGTGCAATTAAATTTAAGTCAGTGGATGAATGGGAGGGTCCGGTGTCAACCTCATGTGCTCCACTACGAGGAACGCTGGTCCAATTAAAGGCGATAATGGAAGTGTTGTTCACCAAATTCTCACTCATGTTTTCAAACAGTTCAAATGCACCATCCTCGTCTTTATTCATGAAATTACCCCCACAGGAAGCATCCGTAATCTGCCTCAAAGTTTCATTTAGCCCATAACAGAAAATATGAGCTACATGCCACTTAGGCAGATCGTGGTGTGTACATTTTTTGAGGAGGTCATTATACCTCTCCCAGGCCTCATGAAATTATTCGCCGCTTTGTTGCGTGAAAGAAGTTGTAGCATAGAAAAGTACGTTGGTGTGCCTGATTGGGAAAAATTTCTTGAGAAACATTGTGCGCATCTCTTCCCAAGAACGGATGGGTTTCCCAATGGTGTGCAACCATTGTGCGGCTTTGTCCCGCAATGAAAATGAGAACATTTTCATGAGGACAAAGTGTAACCTGATATTTCTTGGTTTAATAGTTTCAGCTAAATGGGTTAAGTCCTCCAAGTGAAGAAAAGGGTCTTCACTAGCAAGTGCATGATAATGGAAGTTGATTAGGCCAATTACGTTTGGGTTCAATTCAAAATCCTCCTTGCCCATGGGGACGTGAATCTGACCAAGGGTCTCTATAGTAGTGGGATTCTTATATGGATTAAGAGACTTGGGCTCCTCCCATTCAGGAGGGTTTTGCGTTTCCTCCAAGGTTTCCCTAATGGCTTCAATTTGCTCTATATAAATGCCATTTGGGCTTGGAGGGGGGTTATCGGGTCGACGGCTCTACCACCACCTGGTGGGTTGGGAGGGGGATGACTTCCCCCCTCAATAATTGGGGGTGGGCAAGCAGCCATGTTTATGGAGGAGGATGGTTCACTAGATTCTTCCCTTCTAGAATTATCAAACAATTCAACAAGTTCAGGGTTTTGTGACCTCCTCGTAAACATGCATTGCCGAAAGAAGAATTGGGGTGATGAGAAGAGAGAAGAGGATGAGAGAGATGATGCCGAATAGGTGCACTTGATGACAAATCAATCAATCAAGGCCTTAACCTCCAAATGTGACCTAAGACCTAAAGATCTAAGTTACCTACTATTGTAACCTATGGAACCGAATACGAGCACCACGGAACCACCGGGCCAGATTGAAAGGCCATTTGCCCCAGTCTTAGACACCCGATAGCACGTGGGAACTCGTACCAGCACATAGGCATTACACGTAGGTAGTTAGACATCCAAACCTTAATGGGGTCAAGTTACTACTGATTTTAGCTTAAGAGGCTTAGGATACAAGTGCTTTGGAATGTGAAGGGCATTGTATATGGGTAATGCCCAAGTGCGTTAATTTATATGTGTGTAAAACAAGCATGCAATGGGGAACTCTCCCCGAATTGAAGTTTTAGATGGTGAATGGCTTTTAGAATTCCATTCTCAAGTAGTATGAATTTTAAGATTCCAATGAATTACCAATTCAACGAATCTCCTGGTTTTCAAGAATACCAGTTCTTTGTGCCTAAACAACCCTCCTTCAATTTGATTTAGTTAATGCATGCTACAATGCAATGGGCTCCTAAATGGATGTTTCTAGGTGTGGTTGCACGAATCACTTTTAATTCAATATGAAAGGGAGCCAAACACTTCAATTGAAGTGCTCCCAATCACCAAAATGGAAATCCACACAAAGCTCAACCACCAAGATATGAAAAATGAAAATGAATAAGTTGGGGTTGAAATTCGAGATCAAATCAAGGGTAAAATATAAGATCGTGGTGGGGTTGGAGTCAAATCGATTCCAAGACTCCCCAACCAAAGTGTGGATCCCAAATATGATAAATGAGGCAAGCGAATGTAACAACCAATCAAATTCTAATTCGCCTCAAGTAGAAACTTGCATTGCGAAAAATCCAAGAATCAAGATTCTACATACGCAAATGAGTGGGAAATTAAGGGCGATGGAGATAATAAAAAGAATCAAATAGTGGATTTTAACCCACTCACCCAAGAAATCCCAAGAAGATTTTTTAGGGTTTTTCATTTTTTTGATTTTTTTATCTTTTTATCTTTAATGTGATAAGAGAACCTAAATTGCTAAGAGGAATGGACACTTACCTCCTCAGCAACATGTACAAAAGTCCAAGAAGCACCGATGACTTCACACTCTAGCTCCCACCTTGGACTTGCCCATGTCTTTAACCTCTTCTATGTGTCTCCTCCTTGCAATAGGTCCACCTGCAAAAAACAAACAAAAACACCCGTGAAGAGATGGGTGGGAGAAGAGATAAACTTAAAGAAAAGAGTAGAAACCGACTCCAGATGGCGCCTCATTGGCAACGGGGCCAAAAAACTTATGTAGAAATGTGAGTAGGGTTATTTAGTTAGGTGATATTAGCGTTGAAATGTATATACTGGGAGTGATTACCTACAAGCGAATCTACACCAGTTTATTGAAATTTATTATCCTAAACTAAATCAGATTTTAAGATAGTCACTTTTAGGCCCAGGGTCGGACTCAGGGAAGCATGTTTTGGAGTTAGTCGATTTCTACACAATTCCTAAAATTGGATCAATTCCTTTCACTTATTATATTTTTAGTGTTTCTTAATTTAAGATTTTTTTTGATAATCTTGTCCTTGAGGTACACCCTCAAAATAGGTTCTTAGCTACATGCCTAATTACGCATCAATCATAGGTCTTAATTAACCTAAATAATGTTAGAACCTAGCTTAATTTGTGAATACTTCATTCATATCATGCATATGATGCATTGCATCATTTTATATAGAATAAGTTGAGATATCTTGCTATTTAATGTTTTTGTTGTCATTTGCAGGTAATAAAGTGATTCAGGATGCAAGATAGAGTGGAATAAGGCAATAAAGAGAGAAGAAGACTAAACCAGATAAGAGGAATGAGGAGGATAGCCTTATCCCTACCCTTAGAAACCCTAGGACAACCTTCCTAAACCCAAAACCACTTCCATTAGGGCATCTTAGTCTTAGAACCCAAAACATGGATAGCACTATCCATGTTCTTATCCACCTCATCCCTTTACCAAACACTTAGGAACCAAAACATACCTTAGAAAACCCAAAACCCACTCTCGAGCACCTTTTTAGACTCCAGACATTAGGCTGGACATCTGATTTCTACAGAAAATCAATCTAGGAAGCCAAAACTCACACTGACACAGAATTAGACATCCAACCTAACTTCCAGATGTCCAATTTTGGAGTATAAGATGTCTGATCACTTGTTTGGACATCTGGAGGTCATCTCTAATTCCTGTTTTAGGTGCTAGAAGCCCGAGCTTGCCTCTTTTGACTTAGAAAGCCCACCAAACACCTTAGGAAATCTAATTACAGACCTCCTAAGCCTATCCCACTATCCATACCCTCACTTATCCTATTCCTAACCCAATTGAGCAAGCCCATACCTAATTGGATGCATCTACAGTTGATTGGGTGCACCTAAACCCAATTGGATCCACCCAGGATCTAATTGACTCATACCTATTAGGATTACCTTAGCCTAATCACACACACACACATCCAATTAGACTTGACCTAGACCCAATTAGGCTCACTCGTATCCAATTAGACTTTCCTAAGCCTAATTAGGTCCATACCCCCTTAATCTAGGTTGATCTAACCTAGATTTACCGAAACACACATCCACACACACTCAACTACACACACACACACACTTCTTCTACCTTAGTCTAGAAAACACCTAAATATAGCCTATTCTAGAAACACCTATTCTTAGCCATCCTAATCTTAGTAAACCCAACCTAAGCACCTACTACTAAGACCCCTTGGACGGCCACCTTAGGTCCATTAACTCAATTCTCCTCCACTCCACTCTTGTGACGACCAACACCTTCCCTTCCACCCTCCCAAGGCCATCCACTCTCCTCCTCCATGGACGGCTAGAAGAAGCTCCAAGGTGCTCCTCCATGGATGACCAAGTGAAGCTCCAAGGTGTTCTCCTCCAAGGCTTCAAGGATGGCTAGAAGAGAAAAAGTCCACCACCCTCTTCTCCTCTACTTCTTCAGGGGCGTGCCCTCTTCTCTCTCCTTGGAAGACGAGCCCACGCCCTCCCTCTCTTTCTCCTCTTGGATGGCCAAGAAGGCTTCTTCATAGCCTCCCTTGGTTGATCCTGTCATTCTCTTAGTTTAGTTCTTTTTATGTATTCTTTTGCACTTCATATGATTAGTCAATGCATGCTTAGTTTTCTTTGAATAATTAGTGACATGCTTCTATCTATCATTATGAATACACGCCCATTAGTTAGGTTAAGATTAGGTTTTCGCTAGCATATTTAGATCTAGGTTTCATTGCGCTTTTTAGAACAAAAATCAAAAAACACAAAAAACTCGCAAAATACGAAAAGACCAAAAAGATTAGGTTAGGTTAGAAAAGAGGATCCAAATCTAAAAATAGTTTTTCACGCCTCCCAGAGATGAATGACCGGGACTCATGTTATAAAAGAATAAAAATCAACGCGGGTTTCGTAAAACAAATATTTTTTTTGATCAAGGGTTTAGCGTAACTATACTACTATTCCAATGTATTTCAAAACATGCGCGAAAACGCTTTGTCAATGCCAAAATAGTTAGAAACAGCCTCGCCACACACTAGATCGTGTACTTGTAGGTCAAGAATTATCTTTTCTATTTTAGATTTTTTTGGTCTTTTCTTTATCAACAAAATAAAAGAGAAAATGAAAGAAAAGAAAATGCAAAATTATAAAATGTCAAAAAGGAAATTAATTGAAATACTTAGCTTATTTATAGATATGTATATATATAATATATAGATATATAATATAGGTATATATATAACTATATAATATATAATAAGAGGGGGGAATATTGAATCAAAGATTCTATGGGAATGTACCACCACGCTAGGTTAACCGTCGTCTAGAGAGACACGATTAACCTAACTAAGTGCCGCATGCGAGTGTGGAGCGAACGTATGGGAGTGTGTGTGAGATGGATAGATGTGCGTGAATGTTGGGGATATATGCGTAATTGGTGCAAATATACCTGCAATGTAATGCACGGTAATGGGAGATGTGTGGTATCGTGAATGGGACGATGTGTGTGCACGTAGGAGGAATATATGTATCTATATGTGGATGTGGAAGTATATACGTATATGTATATATGAGTGTGGAATAGAGTATATATATATCTATATATCTATATGTGTATATAAATATATATAAATATGTATACATAATGTGTATGTGTGTGTATGTGCAATGTGTGTGTGTATGTGTCTGTCTGTGAGTGGGTGTGAGTGTGTGTATGTATGTGTGCACTGCTAAGTGAGTGGTGTGGTTCACGTGAGTGAGAAGTGAAGCACGGGTGTGTTGAAATTGGGTTGAGGCGGTGAACATAGGAGAGAAAGGGGCGCGGCAACGGTTGGAAGCGGTTTCAGTGAGAGAGAGGTGTGGGTGACCGGTAAAATGAGAAATGGCTGGTCACCAATTTCCATGCATGTGAGATGGCGAGAGAGAGAGAGAGGGCATGGGCATGGTCACCGCTTGGCACGAGAAGTGACCGGTTGGCTTTCTCACCTTGCCGGTCACTTGAAGGGAGAGGAAGCGCAGGTGTAGGTGCTTGCGTGAGTGTTGTGACCAGTTGAAGGGGACAAGTGGTGCATGCGTGGCCTTTCACTGGACAACTGAGAAACATTTCTGGTGAAGGGGGAAAAAATGAGTTGTGATTGTCTTTGAATAGTGCAAAAGATAGGAGCTTTGGGAGCTCGAGCTACACACTAATGGCGAACGAAATATATATAAGACCAAAGCACAAATCAACGAGAACCCACCATGCCCACCTGCTCGCGAGGGAGATGGGTGGTGGTGGAACTCACTATGGTGTTTGCAACCACAGTGTGTCTACTCTTGCACACAGAGTGCCTCTTCTCAACTGGTGAGAAGAGGGGTTGTGTATAAAGAGGAAGAAATGGTGAAAGGGGAGGGGAAAGTTGTGTATGGCTGGCTGCTGGAGTGGATGGAGGTGCTACAGTGAGTGAGGATTGTGTGTTGCTGTAAGGGGGAAATGCCTGGTAGGTGGTGATGGTGGGAGCTGACTGCGCATGGAGGGGGGGTGAGGGTATTTATATAGGTGAGGGGGTTGAGGGTAGCGACAAGGGAAAGCCGTTAGGGTGTGGGATTTTTTCTAGGATTTTTGCATTTAGACACTTGACATGTTAGGAAATTAATGTAGGTGGTGTTAGGTAGTAGAAATGTGGTGGAAATGAAGGGGTAAAAATGAAGGAAATGGGGGCTCAATCTCTCTCTTTATCTTCCTCTCCATAAAATGCATGCATGTGCATATTTACAAAATGCATGAATATCTACCTAATCTAAATGTGCAAAGTTAGGAAATAACATAAAATGGATTAATTAGCGACGTGAATTGCTAAGCAATCAGGTTATAGACCATTATTTCCAGCCTAAGTGTTCAGACATCTGGCCAACTTAGTTAAATGACTTAAAGTCTAGTATTAGATGTCTAATGTTAATATTGGATGTCTGATCAGTCTGCCTGAAACCTATTTTGGATTTTTAAGTTTACCTAAGTGTCCTAGTGATGCCTAGTGATGGAAGAGTGTTCCTAGGATGAAGGTAATGTACTATTGGGCCCTTTAACAAGATTTTAAAGAAGAAGAAATAACAAGGAAAATACAAAATACATTTTTTATTTCTATCCTATTATTCTTCTCCATGCTTCTTCAAGCTCTTGCTCCAAACGAAGCTCCATCATCTCCATGCTCCTTGATGCTTTTGTCAATGATAAGATCCTCCAATCTGTCACAGATGTGAGCTTGAACTCCTTGCATTTGCATTTATTTTGAAACTTAGACACTCAAATACAAATGTCAAAATACGCACCTCGATCAATTAATTTTGATGATAACAAAATACACATATTTTGTTATCATCGAAATTAATTGATCGAGGTGCCTTTGCACCAACAGGAATGACTCCTCAAGTAGGACCCGGTTCTATAGTAGACTGACCGATAGCAGTCGCTGCACTTGACTGCTGAGCAACACCTGAGTAGGAACCCAGGAAACACATTAGTAAAAATTGAGTAGAGTAGAACAACTACAAGTAACAACAGTGAAAAGAGTAAAAGAAAGAGGGCACTGTATTAGAAATTGTGAGTTATTACTTATCCAATTCCATTTATGCATTTAACCCATATTATTATAGTTCACAATTCGTCAATCGACATCTCGGGGAACGGGATGATCTCGTGTAACTTCTTGTGGCGTGAGGGGGTCGTTGGTCAACTTAGACCAGCGTTCTGGTCTGACTGGTTGCCAGTCAGCATCTGATTGTCATTGACCATGCATGTCCAATTGTGCTAAATGCACTTGCGACTACCGCAATTGCAATGCTTTGCCAATCGAGTGAATGTAGGCATGCTTACCACGAGCTAGCATGCATGGTCAATGCCAATCAAACATTGACGCGTGGCAAGGCACGGATCGGCAACCGGTTTGACCAAACCGGTTGGTCTGAGTTGACCAATGTGCCTTTCGTGCCTCAGGAAGGCCTAATTAGATTAGCTTCAATTTACATTATTAGAGAACCACTTGCATATGTCTAATTTGGTCAAAATATGATAAAATATATCTTTAGGTGTTAACAGATCATCCTAGAACCCCAAAAGATCAACAAGACTCATCTGGATAGTTGGAGGACATTTTACAGTCCATCAACGTTAGGTGGTAGATACTTAACATTAGGTAGTAAGGCTGAGGTCACCTTGAGGGATCTAGGGAATAATGAACTTTGTATTGAGCTAAGCATCTAATGTTAGGTAGTTGACATAATGTTAGGCAAAGTATACCTAACATTAGGTAGGCTATTTTGGGCCAAATTGAACAGCTCCAGGAGATAGCGAACTTTATACCTAACTAAGTACCTAACGTTAGATAGCTCACCTAACGTTATATAACTTTTAACTAATGTTAGGTAAAGTACATTTTGACCAACTTAATTAGTCGTTGGAAAATCAAATTGGAAAACAATTGAGCCATTGAATAGGGGTCTCTTGCACATCTAAAGTAGTCCAAACACCCATCTATATATATGAGATGATTTCCCACTCTTAGAAGGCTAGAGAGAACACTAAAAACTCACTCAAAAGCTCATTCAAGTCTACATTCAGCTAAGGCTTACACTTGGTGTTCATTGGAGGTGATTTGAGTTCTTGTTTTTGAAGACCACCCTCCTTGGAGCTCAACCACCTCAACTCCCTACTGTGTCACCTTCATACATTCACTAAGAGAGTTCACTTTAGTTTCATAGATAGCTATTTCATGCAATTAATTGCATATCCTTTCGAGGTTATCGACATGAGCTAAATTCTGTTTCAATTCAATTTTATTCCTTCATTTACTTGTAATCTGAGAGTTCGGGTTGTGGGTTCCTCTCCTCTTGAGTAAGAGGAATTTGCTCTTGATTGGAATATCAAGAGGGTTTGTAAAATGGTTTGGTATCCCATAAGTATCGATTAGTTTCCAAGTTCAACTCGAGGTAAAATCCTAGGTTGGGAGATCTAGGTAATGGTTTTTACCTGAATTTGGGTTTCCACTATCCATGCTTGTGTTGTAATTGATGTTATATTTGTGGATTGCTTGAGTATACATTAAATCTGCATTAATTTCAATTAGCAATTTATTTATCGCCTTTAGCACTAATCAGCCCCCCTCTAGTGCTTTCAAATCTTTCTCTTTCTTATTCGTTTTGTATAAGCTTGTATATAGCTAGTTTAGTTGTAAATAGTAGAACCTTCTGTATTCTTGTATGAATCATTGTATAAGTTGTATAAATAATTCATTTGTAAATATTCTTCATATTTTTGGAATGAAAGATTGATTTTAGATCTTAGAGAGTAATGTATATCAATAACTGTCTCCCAATCAATGGCCTAGAACAAAAACCAGTAAAAAAATGTATTTAAATAAAATGACATCTGACTGAATCACGGCACTATACTTCAAATACGATTGTGACATTAAAAACCCTAAATTAGCTGCAGTCCAATTTAGTACATCACTTATCACGTAAAGATAGATGGGTAGTCAGTGCGTACCATTCAAACGTTGGAAGATCTACTTAGGTCTTGCATGTTGAACTGGGGTGGTTCTTAGGTGGGACTTGTATCACTTGTAGAGTTTGCCTATAATAACAGCAATCATGCGAGCATTGACATGCCACCATTTGAAGCTCTCTACAAATGAAAGTGTATATCACTCTCATGTTGGGTCAAGTGGGAAGAGGGGCCTGAGTCAATCCAACAAATGCAAGAGATTGTTGATAAAATCAAGAGGAAACTATAGATAGCCTAGAGTCACCAGAACAGTTATGCAGATGGCAAGCAGAAGGATGTACAATTCCAAGATGGGAAATTTGTTTTCCTCAATGTGTCCCTAATGAAAGGAATTCAAAGATTTGGGGTTAAGGGTAAGCTGACACCTAGATATGTTGGTCCCTTTGAGATATTGAAGTGAGTGTGACTCGTCACCTACCATCTTGCCTTATCTCCTCACCTGGCGAGGATCCATGACGTCTTCTACATATCCAACCCCCGAAAGTATGTTCCGGATGAAAGCCACATCATCAGTTATGAGAACTTATCTCTGGAGAAGGATTTGACATTCGAGGAGGAACCAGTGGGGATTCAATTGTGCCACTTGGAGGTTATAGAATAAGGAAGTAGCCCTAGTCAAAGTATGATGGAGAAGCCCAGACTATGAGGACTTGACTTGAGAGATTGAGACAACAATGAAGGAGAAATACCCTAACCTCTTCTCGGTTGCAGGTATGAATCTTGAGGACAAATTCCATTTTCATTGATATCCTCCTTTGTTGTCTTTCATAGTTAAACTTTTATTTGTTGAAGTCTTGGGAAACGAACCTTTTTGAGTTGGGAAACGATCCTCTTTTAGTGAGTTATGGGCAGGGGTGACTAGACACCTGATTACTTTTAGATCCAACTTCACCCAAGTTTCAAGGATGAAATTTACTTTTAGTGGATTATGATTTAATGACTCGAACTAGAAATTTGATTATTTAATCTGACACTAGACCTTTAAATGAATCGAATGCCACCAATCCTGGACAAATTGGAGCCTGCATGAATTAAAAATGCGTAATTGAAGTCAAAGACCACGTGTTTTTCATTCTTGCCATCTGAACCTCAGATTGATGATCCAAAAGTAGTGTTAGTTTCCTGGTGTCATGAGGATTTCGACAGTATATTTTGTGTGACAATTGGACCTCAGATATGCAAAATGAGTGTGAACCACGAGCAAACCTACATGTGACCTACCTTGGAAATCATACTGTACAAATGATCTCTATTTGGAAATCTATAAAATTTATTGGATCCCTTGTCTTGTAATGATTTTGACGATATGTGTTTCATGAGAATTAGAATTTATTTGATGTAGTTTTGAGAGTACACGTGGTTATGGAAAGTAAGAAAAAAACCATGAGAGCCTAATCCCAATCAAACCTCCTTAATTTTTCTAGCCCCTTTCCCACGTCACCTCTTCCACACCTCATATAAAAACCCACCTAAACCTCTCTATTCTCCCTACACAAACACCAACTGCCGCCACCAACTCCCATCCTGGTTCTTCATGCATGCAAACGTGAGAGAGAGAAGAGGGAAGAAAGAGAAAGCATGCGAGACCGAGCGAGAGGTTGAGATGAGACACATGTGCGGCAACATTGAGTGTGTCAATGGGAGTGATGATGAGCAAAAACTGCCGTCGAATCCAAAACTCCACGCATAACCCAGTAAAGGATCCGGCTACCCGATTACGGGGTAAAACAAGCGGGTCTGGTACTACCCGACCCACCTTCGACTAGTCGGACCCAGACTTAGAGCCATCCAAACTACTAGAAGATTTGGTGCAGCCAAGCCCAGAATCATGACAAGACAAAAGTGACCACCCACAACCTGACAGCAGACATGCAGTCTAACAAATGCACCAGAGATTACTAGCCTAGGAATCTGTCCATATTATAAATAGTGAGGGAGGCCCCCAGGTAAAAGGGGCCCTAAGGGAGAGAAATACTGTAATCCAGCAAGTTCTAGTGCATAGTTGGGAGCATCATCCTCCCTCCAGATATACACCCCTTGCAGTGGAACTAGGTCACCAACTTCTTGTGCCTCCATTGCGATTACTCTAAATATGTCAGGTCGAGTCCTCCCCTCGCGTAAGGGGCTCGATCATGACCTCCCTATGATGGATGGCTTGTGGCTATGTGAGGTTCTCTACGCTTATAGATTCTTTGATGGGCCAAGGCACGTTAAATGGCACTGTCTGTGGGAAGCATCAACAAAAGTGCCATGATCTTGTAAGCATCTAGATGCTAGGAGGTAATGCCCCTCCAACACCCTACCCTGATCTCCCTAATCAAGAACCCTCACAATGCTCCTAACCACTCACAGCCCCTCCCTCACAAGGAGACCTAGTCGAGGCCCGATGTCTCCACATTCCGACGACACCCTTAGCACATTGATCCCAGTGAAGGGATGCAAGTATGACCTGGCTAGCTGCTTGAGGCCCCAGAACAAGCCTCCCTCCTCGAGACATGGGATAGAAAGGGGGGAAATATGAAGCTAAGGCTAGCGGTCTTGTATACATGCCCTTGCGCATACCATTCGCCTACTCGTAAAGAGGGTAGTGCTAGCCCCTTGCCAGAAGAGTTCAAACAACTGGTCAAGGCCCTGCATGAAGGGATGGCGAACCCCAATGGTTTCCTTGGGAGCCACCGCCAGGTGATGTTGGTGCATGGCTGCCACGACAGGAGACCCTGCCAAGCACTCTCAGTGTGCTTGTCTGGCACAGCCTATCAATGATCCATCTACCTACTGCCAAACAGGTTGCCAACTCCTAAAGCATGGCGGGTAAGTCCTAGGAGCACTTAGCCAAGAGATGAAGGGATAGAGACGACCCTGGGAAGCTGTTAAAAGTTGGACAGAGGAAGACTGAGTTCTTCTGATCCTTCCTGGATCAGGTCAAGACTCGATATTTCAAGAGTGGAAGGCCCTATGAGGCAACAGCTGCCCAGCACTTCGGGTCGGGCCGCTTGACCCGAAGGCTCTAGCGCGATGCGAACAATCATGTGCCAAAGCACCCAGTAGAGCTCTGAGCAAAGCTATAAGGATCAGGGAGAGAAGCAGCTCCTTCCTTTCCCACGGTCGATTGGCCAAGGGACGTGATAGCAACACCAACCTCATAGAGGGTAAGGGGAGCCTCTAGAAAGCATGCCCCAGCACTTGTCCGTGGAAGGGGCCACTTCCACAAGAGAAGGGCTGCCTTCCTCAAAATAGCCACCGGCTCACTAAGGGTCGCGACAATGGACCCCGTTAGGTAAGGCAAGAGTTCTTTGAGAAACGCACTCCCCTGACCATGAATCAGGTGGACGTGCATAAGAGGGGCTGGTCAACAAGCAAGGACCTACTGCCCCCAAGGTCCATAAAAACAAGGAAGCTGACTCCGGGCCTCGCCATAAGTGCCGCAAGGCTCGGAGGACTGTCGGGATCTGTGCGACCAAGTCAAGTCCCAGATCCAGCGTGGGAGCCTGGCTCGCCTCTTCAGGAAAATCCCTAGCGGAGGTGTAGCAGACCTATGGAGGGCCTAGAAGACAACCCTGAGGAAAAGCTCCAGCTATTGTAGGCAGCTATCATGGTCTTCCTTGCAGACTGAGAACTAGGCTAGTTGATACCCTGTCCAATTAGGCCAATGGTATCACCTTGGCTCCTCTTCCGATGGAACACCATCACCAGGTCCTGGCAGCAACGCTTGCATCACCCAAGGTCCTCACCTCCTGTCGCCTGAACATATCAGTGCAAAGATTAAGGTAATCTTTTGGATCGACCCCGTGTTGTCCAATGGAGTACTTGGACTTACTTCAATGACACTTCTCCCAGTGGGGTAGCTTTAACCCAAGCCCTTGGAGGAGTACACTCCCTTGGCCATGAACAGGTTGGACGTGTTTGTGAGGGACTAACCTCGTCACCTCTAAAATCCATAAAGGGGGCAGCTAACTTTGGATCTTGTAGTAAGTGACAGGGCTCACAAACACATCGGCAAAAGATGCTAGGATTTGTGCAAGCAGATCCAGTATGGAGGCCTGGATCGCCTTAGCTTGGGACCAGAGCAGGAATAGGCTAATAACCTGCCTAATTAACCCCCGGATGTAGTACTCGCATTGCTCTAACACACTCACCTTTCCATACGGAGGTTGAGCTAACCTTTAGAGTCGATAAGCTACCCCTTTTGGATAGGCGCATCCATATGCCCCCCCCCCCCACTTCCCAATGGGGGCTCAAAGGAACACGGTCAAGAATGCAGCATCCAACACAATGACCTGCTTCTGACGAGACCCCCACCGAAGAGTCGACTATGGCCCAAGGGTAGATCTCTCCCTCCAATGGCCATTCTAGCCAAGGACCTGTGGTTATCATAAAGAAACAACAAAGGGAGAGATTGGCCCTCCTCTGTCCGTCTGCGACAAGGACGGGCACCTCAACTAGGTGACCACGCTTACAATGGCCAGGTTGATGGTAGCACTGGACAACCTCGTCGACTAACCACCATTCCATGCCCTCCACCAAATCCTCTTTATGCACCTCTGATCTCCTTAGGAAGTAGAAATAATGCACGGGAGTCAGGCAACCTAGCGTAAACTCCTAAGGGTCGAGCTGAAGCTACCTAGGAAACCCAGAAGAGGGGAAGGAAAGGAAACCATGTCCAAGCAATATGGCATAAGGAAAACCTGGCCACCAATGACTTCGGGACTACAGCCAGGCCCTTCGACCATGGCTATGCTTCTCTTCCCTCATGACACTACCTATCTCATCGTGGTCGGAGGAAGTCTTGATAACCTCTAAGCCCACCGTGGAGAGGGAAACCCTATCAATGCTTACAATGGCATTAGAGGTCTCTGTCTCATCCTAACGACAATCAATAACCATAGTTGCCATAGACCAAGACTTACTCCCCACAGCAACTGACCATCACTTGCGGGGAGCGGCACTTGCACCACATCATTTCCTGGGTAGCCACCTCTTAAGGTTGGCCAGAACTAGGGCAGATGCATCCTACGTTCCCTCGTATTGCCGCTTGTTAAGGCCAGCAAGCCATCTCTTAAGGTTGGCAGGAACTAGGGCAGACGCGCCCTACATTCCCTCGTATTGCCACCTCTTAATGTTGGCAAGCCACCTTTTATGGTTGGCAGGAACTAGGGTGGATGTGCCCCACGTTCCCTCGTATGGCCGCCTCTTAAGGCTAGCAAGCCACCTCTTAAGGTTGGTAGGAACTAGGGCAGACACACTCCAAGTTCCCTAGTATTGCCACCTCTTAAGGCCAGTAAGCCAACTATTAGGGTTGGCAGGAATTAGGGTGGATGCGCCCCATGTTCCCTTGTGTTGCCACCTCTTCAGACCAGTAAACCATCTCTCGAGGTTAGCAAGAACTAGGGTGGATGCACCCCTCATTCCCTCATATTGTCGTCACTTAAGGCTGACGAGTCACCTCTTATCGTATTGCTACCTCTTCAGGACGGCCAGCCACCTCTCAAGGTTGGTAGGAACTAGGGCGAACACACCCCACGTTCCCTCGTATTATCGCCTCTTCAGGTTGGCAAGCCACCTCTTAAGGTTGGCAAGAACTAGGGTGAACGCACCCCACATTCCCTCATATTGCCTCCATTTAAGGTCGGCAAGCCACCTCTTAAGGTTGGCAAGAACTAGGGCAGATGTGCCCCACGTTCCTTTGTATTGTTGCCTCCTCAGGCTGGCCAGCCACCTCTCAAGGTTGGTAGGAACAAGGGCGGACGCGCCCCACGTTCCCTCGTATTGCCACCTCTTCAAGCCGGCAAGCCACTTCTCAAGGTTGGCAGGAACTAGGGTAGATGCGTCCCATGTTCCCTCGTATGGATACCTCTTAAGGCTGGTAAGAACTTGGGCAGATGCGCCTCATGTTCCCCGACATTGCTGCCTCAAAGGCCGACAGGCCGCCTCTAAAGGTCGGCATGAACTTTGATGAAAAGGCCATAAGGACGAAAGAAGCAAGGGCGCTCATGCTCCCATATTCCGATAAATATAGTGTCGCCTCCCAGGACTGACAGGAACTTGGACCCCTATGCCCTAAAATTCTGTACACATTGATGCCGCCTCCTAAGGCCAGCTATGAACATAAGTAAACGTGCCTCACTCCGACTCTTGGAGACGATAGAGAAAGCATATGATGAAGGTGCCTTGGCCGCTCACACTTGCAACTCCCCCATTTATACAAAGAGCTGGGTACTGCCCACTGGCAGAGCTTTAACTATTTTATTCTTAGTAGCATCTATTAACTAAAAAGTGTGCCAAAAATTTGGGCCATCGCACCCAACGATATCATGCCACCCCTCGAGGCTGGTAGAAACTAAGGTTCTGGTGCCCTACACTCCAGACAACACAACGTTGCCTTACAGCGACAACAAAAGCTTAGGCCCTTACGCCCCAAGTTCTGCCTAATGTAACGACAACACATACTAGGATTTCCAGCAATAAGAATCCGAGTTCCCACACTTAACTCTCATTGCCACCTCTTAAGGTGGGCTCTCATTTGTTGCTGCCTCCAAAGGTCAGCCCTCTCAAAGGTCCCCTTGAACTTTCCTCGTTCCATAAAAGGATGCTAAGGGTATAGCCAAGTAGGCCAACGTGCAGCAGTATTACACCCTGCAACCACACTGGCAGAACCGTCCCTTATCTGCACATGATAAGGACAAACTTAGCTACAGAATAGCTACGTTCAAGATGATCAAACCAACAGCAGCTTTCGCGGACATAACTATCCACCCAGCAACCAATTTCCAAGCCCTTGTCTTTGAGAAGAGCTGAGGTAATGAATAAGGATTGAACAATTAGTTCTGAATCTTAAAATCCAGCCTACTCAGCAACAACTCTTCCGCTGTGGTTATTCAACGCTATCCTGGTGATGCTATCCAACTCGTCCAGGCCAAGATCTTGCCTATTTAGGTAGATGCAACTCAGCCAAGCCACAATAAGAGTCCCAGGCTAGGCTAAGGGAGCTCCTTCAAATTGGCTTTATTAAACCCCCACGTCAGATGCGACTCTCAGAGAAGGCGGCAACCTCGAACGAGGCACGGGCATATACTTCACTAATGAAGCCTACCCTAAAGCTCCCTTACCAAGGATAAGCATTGACAAACTCTTGCAATGGGTAATTTTTCCCAACCTCCATAAGGGACCTGCAGTGAGTACTGCCAAAATCAACCCCATTCTAGCTAACGAATTTCCTACGATATCCAAGCGAAGAGTTCTTGTACGAAAAGCTCTGAAGGCCCTTAGTCTCCAATAGAGAGACGGGCAGACTTCGATAGAGTCCAAGCAACCATAGCCTTTTAGTCCTCGGGCACCAAGAAAAGGGCCTACCCTCCTCACTTTACCCTGAAAACTACACGTCGACAGCCCATTGGCAACAACTGACTTCGAAACCGGCTATTCCGGAGTGTGCAATGGACAAAGGCATTTCTCTTAAAAGTTGCCTAGCCCAGCAGGGATTTCCTTCCTCTCCTTAGGCTACCTCATAAGGGAAGCATTTCAAATGGAGGCACTCAAGGCAATTGCTGCTAGCTTGACTATTCCAAGAAGGACAGTTCTAAGATCCCAGCTAGAGCACTAGTATCAAAATTGCGTGAGCAAAAGTGCTAAGTACTGTTAAGCCTAACACCACTTTCTGCCTGGGGAGTTAGCACCAATTTTGGCATTCTTCCATCAACCTCATCTCCAAGGGGGACCATGTTGATAATGCCCACCCCTCTCTAAAAGCAAGTTGCGGCCAAGACATTGATTCGCCCTTACAAGCTGACATGGCCATACCATGTGTCAGGCGGAGACAGGCAGACAAGGTACCAAGAGAATAGTCAGAGCATAGAGTACATGAGAAGACTCCCACAGGTCGCACGCCTGCCTTTAGCCAGGCAAATGGCATAAGAGCCTGACCACTATGGTGGCTAGCCCTCCCTAATGGCACTCCCTTAGGCCTTGCCAGTGAACAGCTGGAGCAAACAAAATAATAGGAGCAAGTCTCTATGCCAAGCCATTTGGGTGCAAAATCAAAATGTCCCTCGAAAGGGATCATGCAAAAACTCGTAAAGGCAGTCCATGCGAATCTGGCGAGTAGTAAATCCTAGCTGGTGAACCAACCCCTCATACTTGGCATGTGAGCAATTCAACACAACAGGACAAGTACAATAAAATAGAAGCTTCTTCCTTTTATAAGAAGTATTGTCAATTACATTCTCCGGGATCATCATCTCCAGTTGATTTACAACAAAATGGAAAAAACTAATACTGAAAATACAAAGATGGCGACAACACAGTTCATCAGGACTCGGCGGCTTCATGATCAATCTTCAAGGTTGCTTACCCTCAGCAATGAGGGTGATAGAGCTATGTCAGGACCAGCAGTCCCTGTAGCTTTTGGTGGACTTAGCTCTGACACCCCCTCATTAGAAACCAGTCTGACCAAGTCAAGTGGCTCCTGCCCATGTCCTCAGCAAACCATTGTGTGTCAATGGGACCAACTTCTTGAGCCACCTACCCCTCCCCAACAGAGGATTGTCCCACTTCGAGGACATACACCTCCTTCTGCAGAGGAAGAAGGGTTGAACGAGAAGCCCGTTGGCGGCTCAGCAAGTCTTGACGGGCCACAACGCCCACTTAAGGTAGTTGAAGCAACTCGAACGTGCTGGAGTACCCTCCAATCTATCTGTGAGGTGGCCCACCTAGTCGACGCCATGAGGCCTCTAGCAGGCCCTTCCGCGGAGGATACCCAGTTGATGGCGCCCACAATGCTTACCCAGGCAGTTGAGCTCAACTGCCTGGGTAAGCATTGTGGGTGCCATCAGACTAAAACCACCCACTCCTGCCAGTGCCCTTGTTGAGCTCCATCCCACATTTGGCTAGGCAAATACACTCCCAGAAGAGGAGCTGCCGGTGACAGTAGCTCCTGCTTCACCCTCGTGGAATCACCAAGGGAGCCGAGCAAGGTGGTAAAAGCAATAAGCCTCCACAAAGGAGCAGCCTCCATCCAAGCCTCGAGCAGCACATCTATGACCTGATGTCCATCGAGTATTCCAAGCAGATCCAAAAGGGGCAAACCCAATGGAATATCCTTCACCTCATCCCCGCTCGGGTCTAAAAGGGAGGAGGAGACGACTGGCTCCCTCCCAATGAATGTCCCACCAAGCTCCCCTTGCTGACGCCCTGAGGGAACTTGCTCTGCCTCCTCTTCACCGCTGTCCTCCCCCCTGTTGAACTCTACGAATGCAAGAAGAGACCTTCTTCTTACATTGGCCTATGCTCCTCCCCCATACGAGATGAGTCCCATACCGGGAGAAGCCACCGCGACGTCAAAAATAGTTCTATGGGAAAAATCCCCGAGAGCCTGTGCCAAGAAATAAAAGAGAGTAAGCAGGCATGAAAGGAGGAAGGCAACTCTAAAAATAATTCTTCGCTACAAAGAATGGCGAAACCTCAAACCTACCAATGTCGCGATAGGTGTAACAGCTAAAATATATGAAAGGCCCTCACCTCAACCCATGCGCCGAGCAGGGGTGCTGAGAGGGGCTTACCCCCGTCTGAGGGACCACACATAATCGCCCTTAGGCTGCTTCGCCGGATGCAGAGGTTCAAAGATGAAATCCTATCAAGAGAGCAAATGGAACGAATGCTCCTCAACGCAATTGACAAGTCTTTCAAGTACGATGAAGAGGGTGGAGGGTCGTGAACTAAGACCCACCACGGACCCCTAAGCAATGAGGTCGAGGCAAGTTTCTCTCCATTGTTTTTCCTTGTTTCATTCATGCATGCATGGATAGAGAAGCGAGAGGGAGAGTGAAATAGGGAAGTGAGGAGGAGATGATGGTGAGGGATGAAGGAACCGATTGGCGGCGACCGAGAAGGCGAGAGGAGCACCAGTGACTCTTGCATGTATGTGCATGGGTGCACATAGAGAAAATGAGAGAGAAAAAGCAATGGAGAGAGATAGAGAGGAAGGAGGAAGAGGGTAATGGAGGTCACCAAAGGCATGAAACTAGCAAGGGAGAGCAGTTGGACAACAGGTCACCGACGAGGGGACCCTTCACGTATGTGCATGGGTGTTGTAAGTGAAGCACGTGAAGAAGTGAAATGAGGAAAAAGTGGAAGAAATAAAAAGGAGGAGATAGTTGAAGGGGTGTCAAAATTGTGCTTTAAAAATTTAAGCTTTTAAATATTCTATTTTGGTCCCTGTGAGGAGAACCATTGTGTTATTTAAAGATCTAATGGTCTAACTTATTCCAAATAGATCAAGGTAATCTGAGGTCAAATTTCATTGATCCAGGGCTCGATCTCGAGGTTTTAAAGTGTGACGAACACATCCATAGGGTCGTTTCAGACAAGTTTCACTTTGATTTTTGAGGCATAAATTATAGGTCACATTTGCACGAGATCGCGCAAAGGAGAATTCATGTGCATGTGCTTAAATATACATGAGGTAGAACGTCACCTTTTGATTCATTTAAATTTCCTTTCCTTATTCAAATGTTCTTCTTCAAATCTGTTTACACCTAATAGGAGATCTACTTAATTGATTGCCATTGTTCATTCTAGCTAATACTGTTTCAATATCGACATACGTGTGCTTGTTAGGTCCCATAGGATTGCATAATTTAGTTATAAATCATTAAATGTGGGATTGTTATGATAAGGGTAAAAATCAGCAAAAACAAATTAGCATATTATTGTTTTGATCTAATTACTTGTGAAGTTTTTAATTTAGATTAAAAGGATCTTGTCATCGCATGTATAAAACGATCTTCGATAATTTTGAAATTTATATCATTGGATTCCTTAAATAATAGTTGGTAAGGAGCCACTGATAGAAATCTAAAATTTCGAAGTTAAATGCCTATTTGAAAAATAATGTGAATATTTATTCTTCTTTATGCTTCGAACTCGTAAAGTTAATAAGATATCGAAAAGGTTGTGCTATAGTGACTCCTTGATAGCAGTTCATGGAATTGATGAGAATTGACAATGAATAAAAGGATTGCCTGGGTCATTGGTCTTCGTAATCGTTTGTAGCTAGGGAGTTGCATGCCTCCCATGCAACTTAGGCTTATAGCCAAGTTTGGTGCAACCTTATGGTTCTTTTACACCAGATGTGGAGTGCTTCGTCTGTTGGTGTTGCAGGAAGAAGAGCTATCTAGGATAGACAACACCTTACACCTTTGATGTAACCACCTTTGGGTTTGTTTTGAGGTCATATGTTGATTATGTCTAACACCGTGGCTCCTTGAGGTAGGGAAGACATTACTGGCCCCAGTTGAGTCCAATTTGAGGGGCTTTATGGGTAGAGACGAGTCCAGATCGACAACTTAAATTTATTATATAATAAGATGACCAATAATCGACAAAATAATAATTGAACCAATGCCTAAACTAATTGATACTACTATACTCTAAATAGTTAACTAAATTTTACAATGCATTCCTATTAGCTTTCTACCTTTTGTTTTTGTTATCATTCTGTGTTTTTAATTTTTCCCTTTATTTATATTAATGCTTATTCTTCCTGGCCATAGTTAGTTGCCTAGTTTAGATACATTCTACTGGGTGTTTTTCTCATTAGGCTAACTTCAAACGCAGGTGAACCATCTCGAGCACCGACGATGGTTGGAGAATTTTTGGAGAAGAATGCAGAGCAATGATATATGAGTTTACTAATTACTTACCACCCCCTACTATAGTAGTATTTCTTTTCCTGCTTTCTTCATGATGTAACAGACAAGTAGATTTTGTTTCTGGTGCACTTTTATATTTTAGTTAGATATGGACCTGACATATTATATTTAATTTTCACTTTTTATGTTTTGGTTACTATTTCATTTGATTCTACATATTGCTTCTCATATTTATGTGTTAGACAATAGATATTCAGGTTTGGAATCTGTGACCTAATATCGTTAGGTGTTAGGCCGCAACACTCTCATTCGGTCAGGAAAAAGGTGAACATTATCTTTGGCATCCCTACACAATACCTTAAAAGATCAACTTTGGAAACTTCTGTCGTGGAAGCTCTACAACCAATCTCTAGATGCTATTGTATCTCATTTTACAATGAGATGGCAAAGAACCAGATGAGAAAGGCAAGTCAAATGCAACACTACTTTGACCTATTTATATTCATTCTACTAATTGTGTAATAGGAGCAACCAAGGCTCCTTGTTAATGAAGGGAATACCATAGATATACTCTGCTACACCACCTTCAAGAAATAGAGGTTCAAGGATTCACACCTCCCCCTACTTTCCCTCTTGTCCTAGGGTTTGGCAACCAACGATCTCCCTCATGGAGCGATATGCTTACATGGGAAGCCCATTAGGAATTTCTACTGGCAAGTTGCCAGCGACCAACTTTAACTAAATTTTAATTTAATTTCCTATTTGATTGATATAATCTTTACTTGCACAGCAGTCGATTAATTTGATGTTGTTATCGGGGAGACAACGCCGCATTCACATTTTATTTCATTAGTTATTTATAGCATTTACTAACATTGCCTTCCATCCTAGTTTTCGATTAATTTTTCTCTTTTGTAGGGTGCCCGACAGAGCTAGGTAGGAGGAGGAAGATCAAGGAGGTAGGTGACATTTAGGACTTAGATTAGGTTAATTAGTTTAAAGATAATTTAATTTCCATTACTATTTTGTTGGACCCGTGTTGGGGTATCTTGGGAGTTGGTTCCCATTGGATTAAAGTTCTTTATGGCCTTGTATGTGGGAGCAACATTTTGGGGAGCTTGTTCCCATTATTTAGATTTTAAGTTTTTCTTCTTGTATGGAGAATGCAATGATATGTGTGAGTAGCTAGGTAACTAGTTATATTGTGTCTCAAATCAAATTCAAGAAAAATTGATGCCAAGAGGAGTTGCCTGTTAGGTTACATGCATATAAGAATTCCTACTAGATTTTATTCACTACGTTTACCCCATTAGTGCACGTTGAAAGCTAGAGTAAGGTATGTCTTCTATCTTTAACATCTAGTACCTACCAAGCATATGCATTTGTGGACTTAAAGTCAAAGACCACTTAATTGAATGAATTGGTTTAATCAAGTGGCCACCTAATCCAAATAAATTGGGATTGCTAAGAGGCTAGACTTAAAAATTGATGACCTAAAAGTTGGCATGTAAAGGACTTGACTGTAGATTTCAAAAACAAATTCACACTTGTGTTGCACACATAAGCGCAACTGCACACCACACATAAGATCACTAGATACTTCTTCTACCTCTCTTCTTTGCATCACAAGGGAATTTAGCTGGAAATCAACCAGTCCATCTCACCAAGGAACTTCAGTTTCTCATGAGTGGTCTCTATTTGAGGCTTTCTTCCCTTGCGAGTAGGTTTTTAGGCAAAAACGAAGGTCGGCTAGGATCTGTAATATCTGCATAATTTTCTTGGACACCAATTTGCACCTTAACTAAAGACCTAAAATCTACTAAAAAGGTCCCTTTTTTCTTGCATTTGCATTGGTGTGTGTGTGGTGAGAGCTCTCTAGGAAGTATTAGGAAATTAATTGGGAATCGATTGAGCCTAAGAGAGTGTACACCAAATCAATTGGAAGAGATTGACCCCCCTACTCCTATCCATCAAATTTTCAAAGGTAATATCTCCCATATTTACACAATGATCTCAAGACTCGAGCCTATCCATTCTTTAATGGATACAATGGCAATACATGGGGTCAGTCATATTCTTTTCTTGGGAGTATTGGCTTGATATCTCCCAATCATTATGAGTAGAACCTATGAGTAGGATTTCCCACCTCTGGAATTCCTTCTAGAATGCAAACGCCCAACCCACCCACCCTCCATGATTTTACCTATCAGGGTTGGATTGAAACTCTTGGGAAACAAGAGCCCAAACTTGATTATCCTCCTAGATCTGTCAGTAGCCACTCCTCTTTTATGATGGATATTCAGAAACAACAAATTGAAATGATGGAATCTATGGGAGAGATTTTGAGGAATAATAATAAAAAAAAAAGAATAAGGAACTTAGCCACATTAGTTACCCTCTTATAATTGATCTTGATCCCTTCTCGTATACCCCAAATTTCCAAAATGACTCGGATGATTCGAATGGAAATAGGGATTCATTTTCGACAAATGGCTACCCTTTAGACTCCACCCATGACATGTGGCCACTAAAGGATGAGGATGATCACATTAACTACACACTTGAGCTCTACTGGAGTCAGACAGAGGGGAAGATGGTACCTTTGGATGACCTTAACCTTGACGACAACATTTGCTTCACTACTGATGGGCAAGGTTGTACTCAGTTTGTCATTCCCACTTCCCCTACTTATCAAGCGGTAGAACCTAATTCTACCTTTAGGGAAACCAAACCTAAACCCACCCTTAGGGAACCTACACTTGACTTACTTCTATCTGAGGAGACACCCACTATATTTGAGGATCCATCACCCCAGATAGATTTCCTTGAGGAGTTTGAAATGAAAGTTGAAATTGTTGATCAACCACCACCTTAGGTGGAGGAGTCTAATTTAGAGGAGGAAGAAGAAATGTTAGAGGAACTAGCAATCAAGATTTTGTGTGACTTGAGGGTAGATTATGTATTGTTTGAAGATTTACCCCCCAAGGTTATAGAGTTGATGAAGTTTGGATTCCTCTCTGCTTCTACTTTTGATGATACTCCTCTTGAAACAATAGAGAATGATGAAGCAACTCATGTAATTGATGAAGAATCACATGAACATCCTAAGAGGGATTTAATGGAAGATAAAGAACCTGGGGATGATTCCAATGCTGATGTAGATTCTCATAGGCTAGTTACTTACTAGAAGGCTCACCTGCCATCAAATGCATGTGATTGGGAGTCAACCATTGATTCACCTAAGCCCAAAAGTGAAAAGTTGACTCCAATTCTTGATGTAATTAGTAGTGATTGGTAGGATGAACTCTATTCATTCACCCGATCTTCTAAGGAGGACATTACATAATTAGCAAGGTTGTTCGGAATAGAATCTGAGCAACCCAAGCCCTCATTGGACTTAATTACTACCCCCCAACCACCTAAGCAAACCTTAGAGTCCCTAACCGATCCTTGGCTCAAATCTATTCTCTTGTTTATTTTCTCGAGGGAGAATATCAAGCCAGTACATCCCAAGGAAGAATGGCGAGTGTGGATCAATGCTTGTAATTTTGGTCTCGCCATTCAAGGATTCGAGTTAAAATTATACAAACCTTTAGGAACCCTTATAGCTTTGGAGAATCCTTGCTATCCTCAACTGATCACTTGTCAAGAGGTTATTTGTCATTCTTTACTTCTTAGACCTCTTCGAGTAGCTTGTGAGGTTCCATGCATTCAAATCTTTTGGCGAGCATTTGAGATAACTCTGCATCATTAGCTCAGTAACATTTGGGGCTACCTATTTTCTAGGCCCACTCTATATGCTCATTTTTATGGCCTAGTTCTTTGTGTTTGGAACTTGACTTATAGGTCCACTGCAAGTTTGGTGGCTAATAGAAAATGCAACGCTTGTTGGGAGACAACCCAATTCCACTTTAGGTAATATCTTCCCTTTTTGCACAATGAGGACATTGTACAACATAGGCATGTGGCGGAGGTAAAACTTGAGTTTTTGATTTTTGCATGCATGTAGGATTTTCATTTGCTTTAAGAATATGTAATAAAGAAATAAAAAAATGGTATTAAATAGAAATAAAATAATATAATATTATGTTCATGAGGATACAAGCTAGGTTAGGAGAGGAGGTTAAGATGAGCCAATTAGTCTCTGACCTTTATAGGATTTGGGAAGAGTCTTTAATCTAGACTCTTTGGGCCTGAAATAGGCTTAAAAACTTAAGCATTTACTAAGATTTGGATTTTTTTCTGAGTTCTTGAGGAGATCAAGAAGTTAAAGTATTAAGTTAAAGGTAGAAGTAGTATGGGCTAGGTGTCTTTCACCCTTAAGGGTTGGTCGATTTTGTAAGTTTAGGCTTTTTATACTTGCACGAAGCACACTGAATTAGCTTGTAGGGTGCTACAACACAATGCAGTCTTGGATCCCTTTCTAAATCATCAAAGAAAAGTTTAAAAATTTGTGACGAATTGAGCTTAAACCCGAGTCTTCAGGCGCTAACAACAAGTACAACAGCCACAAGCTCGCAATCACCTAACACATCTCCATAGAACATCAATAGCCAAACATTTATTCATAATGCATTAAATGAAGAATATAAAGTGCCGACAAATATAATAAAATCCACGATAGAAAGCATAAAGGTAACGAGCATTCAAGTTCTAGTACAATTACAAAAGACTAGAAATAAAAGTCTAATAGCAGAAAAGAATAAAATTAAAGAGATAGTGCTCAGTATGAACTGTCTCCTACAGTATGATTCGATCCCACAGTAGACAGACCAATAATAGTCGTTGCACTTGACTATCTAGCAACACTTGAGTACAGAACCCAAGAAAATACATCAACAAAAATTAAGTAGAGTAGAGTCAACACGACAAGGAAACAATAGTAAACAAGAACAAGAGAAAAAGGGTATTGTATCTTAATTCATTCACTTATTAGTCATTTTGTTATCCCGTTCCATTTTATTTGTTGGAAGCCCAGGTTGTTAAAGTCTACAACCTATTAATTAATGCCTTAGGGCACGAGGCAATCTCGTGTAACTTCCTAAGATGCAAGACAAGTACAGGCCATCTTCTTGGCCTAGAAGGTGACTCATACCCACCAAGTCATCTCAATCCGTCACCCTAGGGTCATAGCGGAAAGGGGTGGAGGCTATGTCAGGTGGCATGAACACGTATAAGTGCTATGTATGTTGAACCACAGATAGCCAATGACCCACCCTCCAGTCGAGAAAGAAACCACTACAGACATCGAGCCACACATCCCGCTATCCTAGTTGGCCGCTAAGCCTAACCAAAGAGTCATAAGGAGGCCGCAACTCCCTAAATTGACCCCGAACCGATCTAAAAGACCAAAGCTACAGCTAGCTTTGGCAAGTAGTAGGGCTAAATTCAGTTATCCAACCTCTATGTCTTGACAATGCCGTCGTATTTCTTATACAATGAATTTCTAGGTAACTGTATCATTAGTTGTTACTAAACCAAGCCATAATTAATCAATTACATTCATTGATTTCATAATTACAAGGCATTCACGTTACTCCCTAACTTATTGGTTTACAAGTAGTGTCCAATTGATGACAGTGATCCCACATTGTTTATCTTAATCATTTACTTAGCATCAAATTATTGCATATTAAAGTACCCAAAATTAGAGTTAAATCCTCAAAAAGGTTCCAAACTCAGCAAAAGAGGAAACTCATTGCATCCAACACGGTACCCATGAAAAATCATGCAGGACAGGTCCACAGTTACTCGAAAATGAACCGAAAACATGAGAAGGGTAACTACTCTACCTAGCATCATTGGAGGGTTATGATGACTCCAAATTATGTGGAAAGGGCCTGGAAACATGTGCCACATCCGCCTCATACTCCGCACATGCACCAAGGGAAAATCCTAGATTCCATGAACCAAAAATAGGGTTGGAAACACATTTCTAATTTTTCACTAGGGAAATAGTACTCAAAAATGAAAATAAAGTATATTAATGTGTAGTACATGTTGAAACGATTCCAATGGTACCTTATTTGTAGAATTTCAACTTAAGAAGGTCTCGAATCACTAAAAAATGAGCAAGGGGGTCATTGAACCAATCAGTTCAGGTGGATTGGTCAAATTGGTCCACGAATGCCACGTGTCAGCTGCTGCTTCGCCCACACCTCCTACACATGAATCGCCCAATGTCACTCCTTACTTCCCGCCATTGGATTACCACGTGTCAATAATCCAATGGTCGCACCCGACCGCTTCCATGTGTAGATGCTCACATGTGCACGTGCCGGCAGTACCTCTCCGTGTGTTACGTGTCGCGAATTCATTGCGCATTGCCAAATCGGATGGCCTGCACTTGTCATCATTGTTGCTTGTACGAAAATTGCCAAGGGAATCCTAGAGATCTTGAAATCGCAACTAGGTCCCTACAATTTTTTATTAAGATTTCTAATTGAAATCCTAATTCTTTTTTTTCTTTTCCTCTTAGATTTTGAAGCCTCTTAGAAGACAATGATGGATCTCAACTCAAGAAGGCCTATTTATAGATCGAAAAGTAGGTTTAGGGTTAAGATTGGTGGGTAAATTATGGAAATTACCCTTAGGTTTGTTTCACCTTACCTTTAGTCCTTTTTGACTTGTTTTGGACATAACTTGAGCTACACACCTTGGATTCACGCGAGACAAGCGTCGTTGGAAAGCTTACGATGAGAAGAATCCAACGGTACCATATATGGTACCCATTTGATGAGGATTTACTAGGGGTGATAAGTCTACTTTCGTTGACCATTATTTGGCCTAAGTATTATTTAATTAGTCGTTCTTAGTTGATATTTGATTAGGAATTAAGTGGGAATTCAACACAGTCTGCGTACCATTTTATGCATCAATTTTATGCTAAATAACATATGATATGTTATGATAATCATTTGGTGGATGCAGGCTAGGCACATGACACCTGAAGGCATCTGGCAGACAGCTAAAATCACTCTATAAGACATCTGAAGCTTAATTTGAACGTCTGAAAATCTCTATCGAGAACCACTGCTATTTGCACATTTTAAGACATCCGGGACATCAATTCGACGCCTGATAAAGAACAATCGTCCTTTTCTGCTAGTCCAACCACTTGCATTCTTCGCAGGTGGTTAGAGAAGCTTTCAACGGAAGCAAACAGAAGAGACCTCTTTTTAGAGGCAGGCCATCCACAGAGAACATCCTCCTTCCCCCTGGTGGGTGAAAAGGATGTTGGTCGGGACCCGGATAGGTGTGTTAATATGGTGATTTTATCGTTGAAGTGTGTATAGTGGTTAACCTAAATTGAGCCTAACAATCTCTTTACAAAATATTTTTTTACCAGACCTATTTGATTTTATCTTGGTCACTTTTAGGCCCAAGGTCAAACTCAGGGAAGTGGGTTAGAAGTCAAGTTTCTACGCCTATCCTACAACAAATCTCTTCCGTTCGTTTATTGTGTTTTTTGTGTTTTTCTATCTAGATTTTTTTCTGATAATTCTTGTCCTTGAGGCACACCCTCAAAATTAGGTTCTTGGCTTTGAGCCAAATCAGGGTTCCAAAATGGGTCTTGCTATTCGCAAGATGGAGTACCTGCAAGTCAAAGATTATCTTTTCTCTTTTATATATTATTTATTTTTTATCTTTTAATTGGCATGCGAGAGAAATAGAAATAAAGTAAAAATAGTATAGATATATATGTATATACTATATATGTATAAAGGGGTGGGGGTGGAGGCAGAGATGGAGTGTAGCACGGTGTCGAGTCGGTCGTCGTCTAGAAAGACACAACCAACAGGACAAGTAGCTGCGTGGAGTGTAAGATGGATTGATGGAAGATGAGTGTGAACACGCTTTTTATATGCATGTATCAGGGAATATCAGCAACGGGTGCAAATATTCCCGTGATACAACGTATGGTAAGTAAAGTGAAAATATATATATATATATGTATATATGTAAATATATCTATATGTATATATGGTTATAAATATATAGGTACATATGTAGTTATATGTATATATATATATGTATATGTATATGTATGTATATGTATATAGATATAGGTATGTAACTATATGTATAGATAGATATGTGTGTGTGTGTGTATATATATATATATATATATATATATATATATATATATATATATATATATGATACTATATAGATGTATATATATATGTGTGTGTATGTATATAGTAATATATGTATATATAGATATATGTAGATAAATAAATAAATAAATATATATATATATATAGTTATAGATATATATGTATATATGTATGTATAGTTGTATATATATATATATATATATATAAGTATATGTGTATATATATGTATATATATATGTATACGTATATAAGTATATGTATATATGTATAATAATACCTAGTTATATAGGTTCTACTATATGTATAGATATAAGTATATATATATATGTATATAAATATATGTATATATATCAATATATATATGTACATGTATATATATATAAGTATATAATAATATATTAGTGAGAGTGTGTGTGTGCGAGAGTGTGAGTGTGTGTGTATGTGTTTCTGCAGAGAGATAGGGAGAGAGTGTTGTGAGAGAGAGAGAGAGAGCGCTCGGTTCTGCTGGAGCTGTTTCGTAGATGCATGTAGGAAAAGACGCAGGCGGGAGCGGGCGCTAGCAGAGGACTGCAAGCAAACGTGCGGGTGGGCGCTGGAGTGGGACGCGGGGCGGGACGTGCTTGTGGGCAAAGGCTGGTTGCGACGCGCCGGGTGACCGAATAAGTGAGAAACTTACTGGTCACCCCACTGTAGCCACAGTGTTCCGTAGAAATGCGTGAACAGTGGCTACAGTGGCCTGGTGAGCCGCGCAATCGCTTGCGCCCGGTGCTGTGAGTGCGGGTGGCTTGCGGATGGCTCGGTGCATGCTGGCGCGTGCGTGGAAGGGGTGCGCTGGTTGGTTGTGGGCGTGGATAGGTTCGCGTACACGAAGAAGCTGGAGGCGAGGGCGGCATCTGGCGCGTGCTGGAGGCTTGCGTGCGCTGCTGCCGCCTTGCTGCTGCTGCTGTGGGGCTTGGCCGGCTGCTGTAGGGGCGTGCGGTGGCCGGTTGAGCTCCAAAGCTTGAAGCTTTGTGGTAATGGTGTAAATGGCGTGGAAAGTTGAAATAGAGAAGAGAAGACCACCACGCCCACCGGCTCTTTGATGAGCTGGGCGATGGTGGTTTCACGGTGGTGGGTGTGCACCACAGTGATGGACTCCTGCCCGCAGAGTGGCTCCTCAGAGGATGAGGGCCTACATATGGAGGGAGAGGGGAGGGGATGGCTTGGAAGGAGAAGCTGCTGTGTGTTGGGTTTTTGGCTTGGAGAACCAGGCTCTGCTTCAAAGAAGAAACCATGCCCTTTTAAAGAAGAAGGCATGCACAGCCATTCCCTGGCTGTGCATGCCTCAGCATGGTTGTGCAGGGCAAGCTGCCGTAGGGAAGGGCCTGCTACAGAGCATGGCGCGATGAGGAAGAAGAGGCCATTCAACCACGGAAAGAATTTCAAAGTCAAATAGAATTAAAATAAAAAGATGGTGAATTTTGCAAAGCAGCACTTGAGAAAACGTGAATTGCGAGGCCATTTTATTCACTCTCCTCCCCTCTCAATTAAATGCATGCATGTGTGTATTTTTATAAATGCAACTATGGATACCTAATATGTACTGGTAATGCAAGGAAATAGTGCAAGACGGCACAATGCAGGTGTATTTTTGCGGTGCAATCATACCCCCATGCCTATCTTTTGCTAGTCCCTAGAAAAATAACATTTAGAAATGATCTTCAGGTGAAGATTTTCTTCTGAGGCGATAAAAGTATTTTTATTGTTGGATATTGTGAGAACCAATTGTAGAGAAGACTACCAGTACTTTAAGTCTTATATGACCTAGATCATCTCTCAACTAACCTAGACTCTTGATATTTAAACCTTAAGTACGATTTCCAGGATCCAGGAGGTTTTTGCCGTACTCGAGAGCTTAAGAGATTATGGCTTGTGCCTAGTGACGGATCAAGACTGACCAGATGAACATTAAGACTCAAGCCCAGGGTTTCACGAATTTTTAAGTACAGGTTGGTCCTAGTTTCTGCTCGTGTCTTCGGATTGACTCTTAAAAAGATGACGGAAAACTCAACTCCCATTTTCTGACATTTGTGGCTCAGGGTATTTGCCCTGAAGAACTTTTCTGTAGGAAGAAGACTTTACAGATATTTGCGAGATATACTGACTTATTTGCATCTTTTTTTTTTTGAAACATGTGTCAGTATATCTCTTACAACATTATTTGGAGGAGCACACTTTTCTTCTTGGTGGGAGAGTTCCTTTTTGGTGGAAAGAGTCTTTCCTAAACACAATATTAAAGCCTGGGATAAAAAATCTACCTGAGCGCACAGGTAAGGACTCCACCTTCCCTAATGAACACTAGGGTTGGATCTTATGTTCACCTGGTCTTTCTTGATATGTGTAGTGTGAACCAAGATTACTTAGGCTCTCGAGTAGAAGCAAACCAATGGATCCTGTACTGGTATTTCACGTACAAGAATACGTCCTTAGTTAGGAGAGATTCCGATCTATCTTGTCAATGCTCAAGTGAATTAAGCCGAGCCTAAGCGAATCAAGCTTCTGTGGCCTGGAAAGTCTTCAAAATAGAGGTTGAATATCCATAATCACTTATTGTATTTTTGTTTCAGCCTTCAGATCATTACTAAACACCATTTTTTTTTCTTTTTTTTCTTTTTCTTACATATTTATAAATAGGTGGAAACTACATGATACCATAAAATACCCATATCCTATCGATGCCTATCCACCCCCCATGCCAAATGATGCTATGTCCTCATATGCATGCAGGGAAAGGTAGAGAAAGGACAAAAGATTGGGTAACGAGAGCTGAGGTGCAGGGTATACAGCAGGGTGGTAGGGTGGGTGGATGGTGGGTGGTGAAGTGAAAAGTGAAGTGATTGTGACAGTGGCATGAAAAGTAATGGTGGATGGTGAAAGATCTGGCATTTCCTGGGACGAGAGTGTCCCAGGCAGATCGGAAAACAAGTCAGGAGGAAGAATTTGGCCCTCAGATTGGCCAAGAAGAGGGGCTTCTTGGATAGATGGATCCAAAAAGGAATAGCCCCAGAGAGAAGTATGTGGGCTCAAGGTCCCAGTGTGGAATTGCAAATCCGCCTGATTTGGCGAGAAAGAAAGGGCAATCCGGTCTTTAAGAGTATGGACCAGTGGTGAGTAGCCTGGATATGACTCAGACCACGAGGTATGGGAAGCGGAGAAAACCTTGTCAGAAGTCTAGCCAGGAGAAGGTACGGGACAAGGGAGGGATGGGGGAACGTCACAATATATGTTGATCAGGCAATCGTCAGTGTTTACAAGTAATCCGCAGTAGTCAGAATAGGTCCCAATTAGTCCGATACACGTGCTGATGGCCATTTCCTCGTCAGACATGTCATCCTCGATACAATCGCAATCAAAGTTCTTGGCTGCCTTGAAGATGTTAAGCTTGATCTTTCCAGATCCAATGGTGATCTCAATATAGCCCGACTCGCAGTCGATATGGGCGTGGGCTATGGCCAAGAAAGGTTGACCAAGGATGATCGGACAATCAGAAAGTGAGCTAGGAACTTCCATATCTAAAACAAGAAAGTCAACAGGAAAACAAAGACTGTTGACCCTAACCACCACACCCTTTGGGATTTTGACAGAGTGATCTGCCAATTGTAACTTGACAGGGGTGGGTTTCAGATTTCCCAAGGAAAATTTTTCGAGCATGATGGTTGGTATAAGATTGATGGAAGATCCTAGATCAAGCAGGGCATGGTTAAAATTGCAGCCTTGGATGCTACAGGAAATCAATGGTGTGCCCGGATCTTTCTGCTTCGGTGGTAGGTTTAACAGTATAGCACAACTCGCATGAGGTGAGAGAACCACCAGATTCTTGGTTTTCTTTTACTGTCGCCTGGGTGTTGTGTAGTCTTTGAAAAATCGGGCGACAGTGGGTATGTGGTCGATAGCCTCGAGCAAGGGTACCTTGATTTCTACATCCCTGAACAAATTACGCAAGTTATCAAAAGCTTGCGTATCTTTCTTTTTGCCTTTTGGCTCCCTCAGTAGAGCCTCAGGGAATGAGGCTGATTCTGGCACCAATTTGGGGGTATCGTCCTCTCGCGAATGCGGTGCGCATCCCAAATGAGAGGGCGATGAAGAAGACGGGCCAGGATCAAGTCAAGTCGGATCAACGGTCTGCTTACCGCTCCTCATAGTGATCACATTGGACGATGCAGGTCCAGTGGGATCATAAGGCGAAGGAGGGTTCGCAATAGGGACATAAGAGTGCGGTGCTGCAGCGAGATTAGCCTAAAATCTTGGTGGAATGCTCGGAGCCTACAGAATTTGATTAACCTACCCTTGAGAAGGTCGTACCTATGGTTGAGGACCACGGGGTACGAAGTTTCGCGGGTTTGGAACAAGTTGGGCAGGAAGAGTGCCCTGAGATCGAGTCTCCATGCGTAGTTGACTGATCCTAGCATTCTGGTGCGCCAATTGGTGCTGAAGAGAGGTCATGTTCTCTTCATGGCGCTTTGACATTTCCGTCATCATTCGCATCAATTTATCAAGAGGACTTGATGCGTGTTCTGTTTGCGGTACGCAAGGGCCTGCTGGCGGATTCGCCATAGGATTAAACTGGGCCCTTGGGATGACAGGTGCAGACGGTAGCATTGGTCCACCTGCGGGGTTTTTGGCGCTACGGGTTGTTGGACCATGCGAAATTCGGATGATTTCGCCACCTTGGGTTATAAGTGGCAGAGAACGGGTTGTTCCCCAGGGGCAAGCGTCTTTTATGCCAAAATACATGTCTGCATGTAAATATGCGTCTGAGCACACGAAGGCTTGGTCCTCCGTGTCGAAATATTGGTTCGCAGAAGCCAGATCCACATGACTTACCGAGTCGCTCGACGCGACACTCGGTAAGGAAGGTCTTACGGGGTTTCTCGGGATAAGCCTGGTGTTGGAAGAATTGGGATTGTGACGAAGTGGTGAAGCGGAGGTGTTTGCCATAGAACGGGTAGGGTTGGCCAGAAGCTCGTCCAGCTTCTTGTGCACGACAGAGACTTCATCCAATTTCTGTGCGATAAGACTGAGATCTGTGGATGAATGGGAGGGTCCTGTGTCAACTTCGTGGACATTACCGGGCAGGCTGGTACGATTAAAGGCGACAATGGAGGCATTGTTCATTGAGTTTTCACTCATATTTTCAAACAATTCGAACGCTCCATTCTCGTCTTTATTCATGAAATTCCCTCCGCAGGAAGCATCTGCAATCTGCTTCAAAGTTTCATTTAGCCCATAGTAGAAAATCTGGGCTATATGCCACTTAGGCAGACGTGGTGCGGACACTTCCTGAGGAGGTCATTATACCTCTCCCATGCCTCATGAAATTGTTCACCGTTTTGTTGTGTAAATGAAGTGATAGCACGGCGAAGCACATTGGTTCGCTCGATTGGGAAGAACTTCTTGAGAAACGTTGTTCGCATCTCTTCCCAAGAGTGGATGGTTCTCCCAAGGGTGTGTAACCACTGCGACGCTTTATCCCACAATGAAAACGGGAACATTTTCATGAGGACTATAGGTAACCCGATATTTCTTGGTTTAACAGTTTCAGCCAATCGGGTTAGGTCTTTCAAGTGGAGAAAAGGATCTTCACTTGCAAGACCATAGAAGTGAAAATTTATTTAGGCCAATTATGTTCGGTTTCAATTCAAAGTCGTCCCCGCCCATGGGGACCCGAATTTGTCCTATGGTCTCTGTAGCAGCGGGATTCTGATAGGAGCTAAGAGACCTGGGCTCCTCCCGTTCGGAAGGGTTCTGCATTTCCTCCAATGTTTCCCGAATGGATTCCATTTGCTCATTATACATTTCCATTTGGGCTTAGAGGCTGGTTATGGGATCTAAGGCTCCACCACCTGGTGGGTTTTGAGGGTGATTTCCTCCCTCAGGATTTGGGGGTGGGCGTGCAGCCATGTTTGTGGAGGAGGAGGATGATTCGGCTTCTTTTCTAAATTTATCAGGCAATTCACACAGTTCAGGGTTTTGTGACCTCCTCCCAAACATGCACTACTGCAGGAAGAATTTGGGGGATACGAAGGGGAAAGGAGATGAGAGAAATGACGCCACAAAGGTACACTTGATGACAAATCAATTCAATCAAATTCCTAACCTCTACAGTGTGCCCTTAGACCTAAAGATCTAAGTTACCTACTATCACGAACTACAAAACCGAATGCGAGCACCGCGGAACCACCGGGCCAGATTGAAAGGCCGTTTGCCCCAGTCTTAGACACCCAATAGCACGTGGGAACCCTCACCAGCGCGTAGGCGCTACACGCAAGTAGTTAGACCTCCAATCCTTAATAAGGGTCAAGTTGCTACCAATTTTTAGTTAGAGGCTTAGGATCAAGTGCTTTTGGAATGTGAAGGGCATTATTTATAGGTAATTCCCAAGTGATTGATTTTTAGAGTGTGTAAAACAAACATACAACGGGGAAATCTCCCCGAATTGAAGTTTTTAATTGGTGAATGGTTTTTAGAATTCAGCCTTAAGTAGTATGGATTTTAGGATTTCGCTGAATTACCAATTCAACCAATCTCCGGGTTTTGAGAGAATACAAGTTTTCTTTCTAAGCCCAACAAACCCTTCTTCAATGTCAATTAGTTAATGCATGCTAAAATGCAATGGGCTACCCTAAATGGAGATTTCTATGTGTGGATGCATGAATTAGTTTTAGATTAGTGTGAAAGGGAGCCAAAGCACTTCACTTCAAGTGCTCCCAATCACCAAAAAGATGTCCACACACAAGGCTCAACCAATAGATAAAGAAAATCAAATTGTTGGGGTTGAAGTATTCGGGATCGAATCTTAGGAAAGTGAAAAGTCGTGGTGGGGTTGGAATTAACTCAATTCCAAGTCTCCCCACCAAAAAGGTGATCCCAAATTTGCAGATAAATGAGGCAAAGAGGGGTGCAATCAATCTTCTTATGTTTGCCTCAAAGAATACTTCACACGGCGAAAAATTCAAGAATCAAGATTCTTGGATTTTCGCTATGCGAAGTAAGGCGGGAAATCCCGGGGCAGTGGGAGTAAAGGCAAACAATCAAACAAGTGAATTTTAATCCACTTGCCCCAAGAGATCCCAAGAAGTTTTTCTAGTTTTTAGTTTTTCTATTTTTGTTATTTATTTTATTAAGGTTACAAGTTAACTTAGATTGACAAGAAAGGAAGACTTGTTCAACAACGTGTGCGGACCTCCAGTGCGGTGTTGGCGACTTCACACTCTCGTTCCCACCTTGGATCTTCTCACGTCTCTGACTTCGTCTGCCTGCCTTCTCTTTGCAACAGGTTCACCTGCACACCAAAAAAACAAAAACACCCGTGAAGAGGAGGGTGTGAGAAGAGAAAAATTAGAGGAATGGAGTAAAAGCTTACTTGAATACGCACTCCCCCAGCAACGGCACCATGAAAAGGATGGTTAGATGGGACCCGGATAGGTGTGTTAATATGGTGATTTTATCGTTGAAGTGTGTATAGTGGTTAACCTAAATCGAGCTTAACCATCTCTTTACAAAATATTTTTTTACCTGGCCTATTTGATTTTATCTTGGTCACTTTTAGGCCCAGGGTCGAACTCAGGGAAGTGGGGTTAGAAGTCAAGTTTCTACGCCTGTCTTACAACGAATCTCTTCCGTTCGTTTATTGTGTTTTTTGTGTTTTTCTATTTAGATTTTTTTATGATAATTCTTGTCCTTGAGGCACACCCTCAAAATTAGGTTCTTGGCTTTGAGCCAAATCAGGGTTCCAAAATGGGTCTTGCTATTTGTAAGACGAAGTACCTGCAAGTCAAAGATTATCTTTTCTCTTTTATATATTATTTGTTTTTTATCTTTTTATGGGCATGCAAGAGAAATAGAAATAAAGTAAATATGGTATAGATATATATGTATATATTATATATGTATAAAGGGGTGGGGGTGGAGGCGGAGATGGAGTGTAGCACGGTGTCAAGTCGGTCGTCGTCTAAAAAGATGTAACCAATAGGATGAGGTGTTGCGTGGAGTGTAAGATGGATTGATGGAAGATGAGTGTGACCATGCTTTTTGTACGCGTGTATCGGGGAATATCAGCAACTGATGCAGATATTCCCGCGATACAATGTATGGTAAGTAATGTGAAAAAAAATATGTATATATGTATATATGTAAATATATCAATATGTATATATGGTTATAAATATATAGGTATATATGTAGTTATATGTATATATATATGTATATGTATATGTATGTATATGTATATAGATATAGGTATGTAACTATATGTATAGATAGACATATGTATATATATATATATATATGTATATGTATGTATATGATACTATATAGATGTATATATATATATGTGCATGTATATAGTAATATATGTATATATAGATATATGTAGATAAATATATATATATATATAGTTATAGATATATATGTATATATGTAAGTATATTTGTATATATATATATAAGTATATGTGTATATATATGTATATATATATGTATACATATATAAGTATATGTATATATGTAGATATATATTGATATATATACATATATTTATATACATATATATATATATGTATGTATGTATGTATGTATAATAATACTTAGTTATATAGGTTCTACTATATGTATAGATATAAGTATATATTATATATGTATATGTATATAAATATATGTATATATATCAATATATATATGTATATGTATATATATATAGTATATAATAATATATAAGTGAGAGTGTGTGTGTGTGAGAGTGTGAGTGTGTGTGTATGTGTTTCTGCAGAGAGACAGGGAGAGAGTGCTGTGAGAGAGAGAGAGAGAGCACTCGGTTCTGCTGGAGCTGGGAGTTAAGTCATCTGCAGCAGTGGAGCGTCGTCTGGTGATCCGCGCGCGCGTGCAGGCATGTAGGCACGTGGAGAGGCGCGCACACGTAGGGGAGTGGGCCCGGAGGAAGGAATGCAGCGCACAGCGCTGCGCAGAGAGCTGGAGCGGGCGCACGCAGATGCACGCGGGCGAAGACGCGGGCGGGAGCGGGCACTGGCAAAGGACCGCACGCAGACGAGCAGGTGGGTGCTGGAGCGGGATGTGGGGTGGGACGCGCGCGCGGGTGAAGGCCGGTTGCGGCGTACTGGGCGATCGAATAACTGAGAAACTTACCGGTCACCCCATTGTAGCCACAGTGTTTCATAGAAATGCGTGAACAGTGGCTACAGTGGCCGGGCGAGCCGCGCAACCGCTTGCACCCGGTGCTGTGAGTGCGGGTGGCTTGCGGCTGGCTCGGCTCATGCTGGCGCACGCGTGGATGGGGTGCGCCGGTTGGTTGCGGGCGTGCAGAGGTTCGCATACGTGAAGAAGCTAGAGGCGAGGGCACCTGCAGGCACGCACTGGAGGCCTGCGTGCTCTGCTGCCGCCTTGCTGCTGCTATTGTGGGGCTTGGCCGGCTGCTGTAGGGGCGTGCAGTGGCCGGTTGAGCTCCAAAGCTTGAAGCTTTGTGGTAATGGCGTAAATGGCATGGAAAGTTGAAACAGAGAAGAGAAGACCACCACGCCCACCTGCTCTTTGATGAGCTGGGTGGTGGTGGTCTCACGGTGGTGGGTGTGCACCACAGTGATGGACTCCTGCCTGCAGAGTGGCTCCTCAGAGGAGGAGGGCCTGCATATGGAAGGAGAGGGGAGGGGACGGCCTGGAAGGAGAAGCTGCTGTGTGTTGGGTTTTTGGCGTGGAGGACCAGGCTTCGCTTCAAAGAAGAAACCGTGCCCTTTTCAAGAAGAAGAAGGCATGCACAGCCATGCCCTAGCTGTGCATGCCTCAGCATGACTGTGCAGGGCAAGCTGCCACCGGGAAGGGCCTACTGCAGAGCATGGCGCGAAGAGGAAGAAGAGGCCATTCAGCCGCGGGAAGAATTTCAAAGTCAACTAGAATTAAAATAAAAAGATGGTGAATTTTGCAAAGCAGCACTTGAGGAAAATGTGAATTGCGAGGCCATTTTTTTCACTCTCCTCCCCTCTCAATTAAATGCATGCATGCGTATATTTTTATAAATTCAACTATGGATACCTAATATGCACTGGTAATGCTAGGAAATAGCACAAGACGGCACAATTGTAGGTGTATTTTTGCGGTGCAATCAGTGGGGATGTCCTCCCTTTCCAACACCATGGAACAAGCGCACCCTGTGAGCCAAGCGTGCACCGTGAACCCCTGACGTACATCGTGGCCAAAAGCTTGCTCCACCGCACTCGCAACACTCCTGACCCATAGGTGCACACGGTGACAGAGTGTGCACCACTACATCCATGCTCCCCCTGCCTTCCATCTTCATCCTAGTCAGCTAACAGCACAGTACCTAAACTCGTCCCCTCGCCGCTGACCATCCTCTCATCACCGCCACCCAACTCCTCCAGCCAAACACCACCAACACCTGTAGCCAAACTCCTCACACCTACCCCTTCCTCTTCTTCTTCATCATCTTCTTCTTCCTTCCACTGCCACCTGCAACTCCAAATGAAAGAACCCAAGCCACAGCCACCACCCCATGCCGTCCACACTCCTCCAACCTCCTCGACTCTCACCGAAATCACCACATGACCACCGTCGACCACTAGGGGCTACGCGTGGCCCACGTACGCGACCTCCGTAGCACCTTCGTCGTCGTTCACACCGCTGGTCATCCACGTGCACCAGTCACGTTCGGTGATCATCAGCCGAGCAGCGACAGCCACTGCAACCGTCTCTCTCCCACGCGCCTCCACCGAGCTCCAACTGGTCGGCGACCCCTCACTCACGCGTGCATGGAGGAGAGAAGGGAAAACCCTAGTTTGGTTTCAATTAATATTTACGGGTTATGCCATTGTGAGGTTCACTATTCTCTTATCTTTTTTAATTAATATATTGAAAGAATTTTGCACGAATATCCCCTTATTCTAGGTGAATTACTTAAAGTCAAATTCTTCTCTTGAATGCTATTAACTATGGGATGTTGATTACAATGAATAAGTTCTCTTTTATTGAAAATTAATATTGCCATTGATATCCATTTCCAAGATTACTATTGATTAGAATATTGGGTTGTGGTGATTTTACATATAAACACCTACATTCCTGATTAATTATTTAGGATAAAAGTTTATGTGAGAAAGAGAGTTGCGCTAAGTAATATGTGCACCCATTGAGTTTTCCGAATAATTGAGGCACCATTCACTGGTACAATAGGCTGATTCCTCCCTGTGGAGATGACCTAACTATTTTCGTGGTTAGATTATGAGAATTAAAAGGTTTTGAAAAGAGATTTTCTACCACGCGATTAAATACAACACGCCATTTTATGTTTAAAATTTCAACGAAAGTGAAAATCGATCCATCAAATAGCGTCGTTGCCGGGGAGGAAATAAGCCTATTAATTTTTTTGGGAAATTTATATTATTTTCATGTATTAATGAAGCTTTTCTGAATTTCTGACCTTGTTTCTATTTACATTGCAAAAACGAACAAATGCGACAGGAGTGCACGGTAGAGGGAATATTTTTGGTGGACCTTGACACCACCTAGAGGGCAGCAACATGAGCACGTAGGCCTTGATTCCACACGTGTGGAAGGAGGATTGGCGACTGGAGACCTATTTATACTTAGATCAGGCTAGATAGACCTTAGACATTTAATTTTTTTCTTGTGGACCCGTGTTGGGTATTTTTGGGATCGTGTTCCCTTTTTATTTAGTTTATAGGATTATTCGATTGTTTGAACTACATGTTGGTTAGTTAGTTAGATTAGGTTTGTTTTCTTATTATTATTATATATATATATATTCGAACTGCCTGCTAGAAGCTGCATATCTATAGGGAAACCATCTAGGATTGAATGAGCAGCATCTAGCTTTTCTTTTTGCATTACAAACATCCTACATTGAAGAGAGTTGGAGTAAGGTACGTCTTTTCTTATGCATTAGTTATCTACACACGCATTGCATTTGGACATAATTAAAAAAGACCATTTAAGCTGATTTGAAAATATTAATCAAGTGGTCACATTATTTCTTGAAACGAAAGAAAAATATACAGGAAGTGTTTAAATAACATTACTGCGATTTTCAAAAGGAAAGATCACTTTTTGCTGTGTGATGCACACTTCCTGCACTGATCACACACTATAGGCACTACACTAGGACTTGGACCCTTAAGGCTATAGGCATCGATTTCTTTATCGATGCAAACCCTCCTATCTCACTTTGCGATGGTAGTATTAACTTTTGCCGAGTGACTTGATACTCTAAGGAGTAGGAAACCCCTTAAAGGAATTCAAGGGTAGTTAAGAGGCACCACTAACGCAACGCCTTAAAGGAAGGGTTCGCCCTACTTGCATCCCTGGGTTCCATCCTTGGAGTACCCTTTTACTTAAGCATTAAAGAATATCATCGCAACAAAGTGTATGTCTTTAGGGCACTCGAGGGTCAATTTAGGATGCGTAATTGCTTGACAACTGATTGATCACCCAAAAAGGACTAAAAGTAACCTCAACCTTCTTAACAGTCATTGACCAGAAATTTCAAGTGCCTCATTTCTCTTATACCACTTTTGTGGGAATGGAGAAACACTGCCTTGACTATATTTAGCCAAGCTAAAGAGTTGGAAGAGGACTTAAAGAACTTTAAATCAACAAAAGACCTCTTGCCTTATGTTTGCTTGGTGTGTGTGTGATAGAGCTCTCTAGGAAGTTTCTATTTTTAATCTATCTAAGTCCTAAGAGAGTTAAACCATTTAATTGAAAGAAATGGAATATCCTTACTCCTATCATTTTAACCAGGATCCCATGCTCCGAGCGTATCCATCCTTAGATGGGTACATTGACAATTCATTGGATCATTCATATTCCTATCCTAGGAATACTGGCCCAATAGCTCCCACTTTTTAGCAGAGCCTAGGAGCAGGATTTTCCACCCATGGAATTCCCACTACTATGCAAACACCCAACCCTCCCACCCTTCATGATTTTCCTTATCGAGGTTGGACAAATACCCCTAGGCAACCAGAGCCTGAAATTGACCATCCTCCCCAATCTAATAGTAGTAGCCTCTCCTCTTTTATGATAGAAATGCAAAAACAACAAAAAGAAATGGAGTCTATGGGAGAGATGTTGAGGAATAGTCAACAATTAAACAAAGAAATTAGACAGCTTAGCTACTCTCTTACTAGTGATTCTGTTCCCTACCTGTATAACTGTGATCATGAAAATAATTCTGAGGAAACCAATGACAATAGGGATCCCATTTTGAGTAGCTATCACTTAGACTCTCCCCATGAGACACGGCCACTAGAGGAGAACGATCCTACTGATTATCCACCCAAGCTATATTAGAGTCAAAAGAAAGGGAAGATGGTACCTCTTGAGGACCTTGACCCTAATGACAGTATTTTCCTTACCCCTGATAACCTGGGTCAAGGTCGTATTGTTCATATCACTTCCCTTATTAATTATCTAGTGGAACTCCATTCTACCCTTAGTGAGCCTAATCCTGATCCTCCACTTAGGAAATCAACACCTACCATCCAACATTCTGAGGATTTAAATGCATCCAATGAAGGTGACCCTAAGGGAATGGAGGATGAATTGGATTAATTTTGGTCTCAAGGGTACAAAGAGTCTATTTTAGAGGAGGATGATAACCCGATGGAGGAACCTGGCCTTAGAATCTAGAGTGAATCACAGGGGGATTATGTGTTATTCGAGGACTTACCCCCTGAGGATATAAATAATCTGGTGAAATTTGGACTCCTCCCTACTTTTGATTTTGAGAGTCATCCTTCGCAAAACCAGGAGTTGATATTGGAGGAGGACGAACACAACAGTGAGAAGCCTAGGAGAGACTCTTGGGGACAATACACATCAATTGAGGATTTTTTCCCCGAGAAGAACAAAGAATTGAGCGATACAGGCTTACTCAAACATTAAGACTGATCCTCCTTCAAAAATAATTGAGGATACTGAGGAAACTCCTTTCTTTACTAATGAATCACATATACACCCCGACAAAAACTTGAGTGAAACAAAAGAATCCAGGGATGAAATTAATGATAATGATTTTGTTGCTTCGACCCTGCCATCAAAGGAATTTAATTTGGAGTCCACCATTAATTCACATATATTGGAAGGTCAAAATATGACTCCAATCATTAATGATAGGCAGGGTGACATGAATTTTTCTGAAATAATTGTTAGGGAGAATACACAATCTGAATCGTTGTTGGAATTGGACCTGACACCGGTTAAGCCCTCATTGGACTTAATCATTACCTCCCAACACTACAAACAACCCTTACACTCCCTAATCGATCCTTGGCTTAGGTCTCTGCTCACATACATTCTTTCTAGGGAGCATATCAGGCCAGTACATCCTCAGGTAGAATGGCGAGTGTGGATTGATGCTTGTACTTTTAGTCTCACCATTCAAGTGTTTAAAATTATTATGTTTATATCTTTTAAAACCCTTCCTGCTTTGGAGGACCCTTGTTATCCTCCACTTATTCTGTTTCAGGAGGTCCCTTCTCTTGTTCCTTTTGTTATTCCTAGACCTCCCCAGCTAGCCTACGAGGTTCTCTGCTTTCATGTCTTCTGGTGAGCATGTGGGATAACGTTGCATCATTAGCTCGCCAACATTCGTGGCTACCTGTTTTCTAGGCCCACACTGTTACGCATATTCTTAGGGCCTAGTTCTTTCTGTTTGGAACCAGACTCATAGGTTCCCTATAAGTCTGGCTGCCGACAAAAAAATGCAGCGCTTGTTGGGAGGCAACCCAGCATTCAGAATAACACCATCATCAGGTGATTTCCTTCCTTTCTCCCCCTATTTTAATTTTACAATGAGGAATTGTAGGATTTAGGCATGCAGGGGTGCATTTTGCATTTTAGGCAATATTCATGCATTTAGGTTAGGTGCATTAGCTAAAAAAAAAACTCTTTTCTCGAGCTGAATTGGTCAACCCTAGCAAAACATTTTTTTCGAGGTTTTATTAAAGATTTTCTTCTTAAACTATTTCTTAAATTTAGAATCCAGTATAGTTACTTCACTTGCATGTAGACTGGGTAATGTATCTTTGAAGAAAACCAATAAGCATCTTTAGTCTACTGAACCCTTGGATAGTTAATAAGGACTCAGGCATACTATATTCTATTAGATCCACCTCATATTTGTGAGAAGTAGAGAGTTTACTAGTGCGCTAAGTTTAGTGCAAGGACTCTTAAGTTCTGGACAATTAGATGAGGATACCTCAGAGTTAAGCATAGTTTTCGCTCTCTATTTCTGTGTGTAAACATTGTGTGAATTCCTGAGAGTCACCAAATAAGGCAGATACACAGAGATTGAGTCCTAATAAAACTATGACTATGGTAGATGGTTACGATCGTCCTTCATAGAGTCCTCGGCTGAAGGAGGGTAGTAATGCCAAAGATCAGAAATACGATTGTCCTATCCATTCATTCTCGACGCTGAGAGTAGGTACTTCCACCAAATAAACCACACAATATCCTCTTGACCATCATCATTCCTAGTAATGCCTTGTAAATAAAAGTATGCATTATTTTGTGTTAATAGTAGAAAAAAAAAGAAGAAACATTTATATTTAGAAAAATATGAAAAAAAAGAGAGAAAAGAAAAAGAAAAGAGTTCAAGTTTATAGTTTTATCTTCGTATCATTTTTCATTATGTGATGATGTTTCTGAGGCAACGAAAACACCCATTGCAATCCACCAAATATGACCCATACCTACTTTTCAATATTTCTGATCACCCAAGTACTGCTGAGGACCTTCTAACTTAGTTGTAGGGTTATTAGGACTTTAATTGAAGTGTGAATGCCATGTGAGGCCACCAAACAGTGTGTACATTTACCAAATCTGGTGAGATTTGTGATCTCAGAAAGAAAAGAAGGAAAAGAGTGAGCACAAAGGAACATCAAGAGAGCACAGTTGTTTAGCCTCTCTCTGGGTTGACTCATTTGATAGTCTGGAGAGTTAGAGTCTGCAGTATTAGACATGTAGTACCAGATGAGTGTATGCCACCAAATACGAATCCATTTAACTCAGTATCTCCTACCTAAGCCAAAATGTCGGGGTCAAATTACAAATTATTTTCTGCTTTGTTCCCAAGGGAAGTAGTTGCCTATCTTGATAGAAATATTTACCAAGGGATAAGTACGAACTGCAAATGTAAGTTGGTCATTTTCACTTGGATCCGTTACCTAGGCTACTATCACTTCACATTTGTCTGGATTTCTAACTTTTTGAAATAAGAAAAGAAGAAACCTTTTGGTTACTTCCATTGTTTTTTACTTTTTGCTAGGGACTAGCAAAACTTAGGCATGGGGGCATTTGATAAGTCCACTTTTGTGGACCATTATTTGGCCTAAGTATTCTTTAATTAGTTGTTCTTAGTTGATATTTGATTAGGAATTAAGTGGGAATTCAACAAAGTCTGTGTACCATTTTATGCATCAATTTTATGCTAAATAACATATGATATGTTATGATAATCATTTGGTGGATGCAGGCTAGGCACATGACACCTGAAGGCATCTCGCAGATAGCCAAAATCACTCTATAAGATGTCTGAAGCTTAATTTGAGCATCTGAAAATCTCTATTGAGAACCACTGCAATCTGCACATTTTAAGATGTCCAGGACATCAATCCAATGTCTGATAAAGAACGACCATCCTTTTCTACTGTTCCAACCACTCGCATTCTTCGTGGGTCGTTGGAGAACCTTTCGGCAGAAGCAAATAGAAGAGACCTTTTTTCAGAGGCGGGACATCCGCAGAGAACATCTTCCTTCCCCCCTAGCGGGGATGTCCTCCCTCTCCACCACCATGGAACAAGTGCACCCTGTGAACCAAAAGTGCACTATGAACCCCTGACGTACACCGTGGCCAAAAGCTTGCTCCACCGCACTCGCCGCCCTTCAGACCCATAGGCGCACATGCTGACAGTGTGTGCACCACTATGTCCATGCTCCCCCTACCTTCCATCTTCATCCTCTTCTTCATCCCTGTCAGCCAACAGCAAAGTACCCAAACCCATCCCTTCGCCGCAGACCATCCTCTCATCATCGCCACCCAACTCCTCTAGCCAAACACCACCAACACCTGCAGCCAAACTCCTCACCCCTGCCCCTTCCTCTTCTTCTTCTTTGTCATCTTCTTCCTTCCACCGCCACCTGCAACTCCAAACGAAAGAACCCAAACTACAGCCGCCACCCCGTGCAGTCTACGCTCCTCCAACCTCCTCGACTCTCGCCAAAATCACCACATGACCTCCGTCGACCATTGGGGGCCACATGCAACCACACGCAGCCTATGTACACGACCTCCATAGCACCTTCGCCATCGTTCACGCTGCTGATCATCCACGTGCATTGGTCATGTCTGGCGATCATCGGTCGAGCAACGACCACCATCGCGACCGTCTCTCTCCCACACGCCTCCACCGAGCTCCAACCGGCCGATGACCCCTCATTCACGCGCACGTGGAGGAGAGAAGGGAAAACCCCTGTTTTGGTTTCAATTAATATTTACGGGTTATGCCATTGTGAGGTTTACTATTTTTTTATTTTTTTAATTAATATATTGAAAGAATTTTGCACGAATATCCCCCTATTCTAGGTGAATTACTTAAAGTCAAATTCTTCTCATGAATGTTATTAACTATGGGATGTTGATTACAATGAACAAGGTCTCTTTTATTGAAAATTAATATTGCCATTGATATCCATTGGCAAGATCACTATTTAATAGAATATTGGGTTGTGGTGATTTTACATATAAACACCTACATTCCTGATTAATTATTTAGGATAAGAGTTCATGTGAGAAAGAGAGTTGCGCTAAGTAATATGCGCACCCATTGAGTTTTTCGAATAATTGAGGCACCATTCACTAATACAATAGGCTGATTCCTCACTGTGGAGACGACCTAACTATTTTCGTGGTTAGATTCTGAGAATTAAAAGGTTTTGAAAAGCGATTTTCTACCACGCGATTAAATACGACACATCATTTTATGTTAAAGTTTTTCTCGAAAACTAAGAGCACTCTTTCAAGGGGTTGACCGAAAATACACATTTTTACACGTTTTACAATTTATCTGTACTCACACCAAACCAAAAGCGTGCCTACAGGTTCGAAGTGACTTGAACCACTTCGAAATGACTCAGGACTCAAATTTTAGGATGTTACAAATATAACAACCTTAAAGGGGTCTTGCCTCTGAAACTCGAGTGAAGGCAAAGGGAGAAAGAAATTGTGTCGAGTTCATAACAACCGTAAAGAGGAAAAGACAACCTTAAAGAGAAACAAACCAAGGAGCTAAGGACTCACTAGTGAAATGCACTAGGTATTTCTCCTTCATGTCTACCTTTGGTTTCCAAGTCGCCTCGTACCTCTAACTCCACCACAAGGCCTTCACCAGGCCTATCTCCTTATTTTGTAGCCTCTAGATGGTATGATCCAGGATCTACACCGACTGCTCCTGGTAGGTTAAGTCAACCACAATCCCCACGTTCTCGTAGTTAAGAACATGGTTTGGATCTGACACATACTTCCACAGGATGAAGATATCGAAGACGTCGTGGATGCTGGCTAATTGTGGTAGCAAGGCAAGTCTAAAGGCAATTGGTCTAACCCTCTCCAACATCTCGATTGGGTCCACAAACCTCGATGCTAGCTTACCCTTCACCTTAAATCTCTACATGCCCCTCATCGGTGATAGGGCCAGATGGAAGGTTTCTAAAGTCGTTTCGTTGTAGCAAAGCCTCCTAAATAGCTCATTCAATAGATAAAATTTATAACTCGAAACCAAAAAGAAGAGTTCGAGGTCGAACATAGGGAGCAAGTATTGCAATTCACGTGCTAATCATGATGAATAAATAAATGAGCACAGGAATTTATGCATAATAATGATATTCAATGCATAATAATTACTCAAATTTGATATTTAATGATAAACATGAGTACTTCAAGAGTTTAATTGGACAAAAAGATATCTAAGATAAAATAATGGTGATTTAAATCACCAATTATTATTCTTTGTATACATATATATCAATTACTCAATATTTGAAATAAATGAACAGTGGCTTAAACCACTTAAGCCAATTTCCATGCCAGCCAATGTTTCTACAATAATGTTCTCAAAGCAAATCAGACGTCAACTTCACAGCAGAACACAAAGCTTTCAAAGTCTTTCTCTTCTTCTTCTTAGGGTCTTCTCCTTCTTCTTCTTTCTCCATCACAGAGCCTAAGAGCTCTCATGGCTAAGTGTTTAGACATGGTTAAGCACCAGAGAGCAAAACACCCCCCTCCTCCTCACAAATTCCTTCTCCTCCTATTAGAACCAGGGTAATTGGGTATTCGAGTATATGGTCAGAGGTCCAGGTCCGCGTACATGTGGGCACGAACGAGGGTACGAGGGCTGTGCATGCGAGGGATCTCACCCCCTGTGTGTCGAGGCGACAAGGCCTTGGCACCAATTCAATTTATGTGTGGCTGAGTGCATCTCCCTCTATGATGTGGGACTATGTTCCCAAATCACTTCTTCGCGCTCTGTAGTGAGGTGTCTTTGAGCAATTGGAGTGGCTCACTTATTGCTTCCTTCAATTAACTGCCCAGGAAGACTCCTGGGTCGAATCTGCAACACCTGAAGTAAGAATTGGGGAAGAACACGGTTGGAGGAGCTTGAATGACATCGAAGATGGAGGTAGCAATAGGCAATAGTCGGTGCAACCCTGAAAGAAGAATACGGGTGCGAAGGCCCCAATTAGAAAGCTCCTTAGCTTTGCCGTAACACAGTGAAGGCGACGGAGGTGGTAGCATGCCGTGAGAGTGGTCGTAGGTGGCTAGCGAATATGGTGGAGGTGGTGTGACAGTGGGTTGTTCGGCAGAGGGTTTCGGTGGGTGAATAATGAAATTGGTAGAGGGCTTTTGAAGGTGGAGTTGAGGCAGAGCATCTAGAAGTGAAACAGAGGTGTTTGGTGGAGTGTGGCATTGTGGAGGCATCGTCGGAGCTATGTCGAAGTGGAGGAAGATGGAGGCGTGCGGTGGCGTCGAGGGGTTGAAACGAAGAATAATGGTGAGGGAATTGATCTACGATATTAGAGGGACCTAATTAACCTATTCTAATGGTTGAAATGGGAGGAATGGCATCGGATTTCATTGGCCGGTGCCGGAGAAGGATAAATCTCCGGTGGGCAAACGGCGAGGAAAGAAGGAGGGAGACGGTGTTTGTTGGTACCACAAGACGTGAACGATCGTGGGGAAGGAGAATCCACCAGCTATTGTCTGTGATGGTGGATGAGGAAGGTGGTCGAAGGCGCTCGCCAGAGTTGGTGGAGAAGGAAGCCAAGGAGAAGGGAAGAGAGGGTATCCGACCTCCAAACCAAGCTAAGGAGGACGATTATCCTCTGGGGGTCTTTTATAGGGCTCAAAAGGGCATTCAAAGCATGGAAAGGAGCTTTCAAGGTCCGGCCAATTCATTCGCAAAGGATACCTACACCTCCCATGCATTCACATGGGAGATTGGGAAGGCAATAGGATTCATGGCCTATCTCACTTGGAAGAGAATTCCTCAATGAATCCCTCTTTCAATTTTGTGATTGATTTATTGAGAATTGAGCGAGAAAATCTCGCTCAAATCTCAACGGTGAGCTGCAACTTACTCGTAATGGTAGTAGGGACCTAGATGTGAAGGTGATGACTAAGTTAGGGCGGTCTTTGCAATATATTTCGAAAGCTGAGGGGCTATTTGAGAGAAGAATCAAATTGGACCAAAATGTAAACTAGGTCAAGATGATCTCTAATTGAGCCCAAATTTTGGTACAAACCTAATTTCGGCCAAAAGAATCTGAAGGTGAAGTCAGATTTTGGTTTTGAATAGTTTTGACTAGGTAATTCACATAGAAATCCAAATTAGGGTAACTTCTTGTCTGAGACTCTATTTTAGGTTAAAATGGGTTCTAATGGTCAAATTAAAGATACCAAACCTTATGGAATATTTTTATATGATTTTTCCTAAACAGAACCTTATTTAATTAAGTAGGTCTGAAATTAGGGTTTCGGGTGTCCATTAATTCTTGAAATGCGTGAAAACCCATTTCTATCTGCACATACCTTCTTATTAGACATTTATGGCCATTTGACCTTTAATTAACCCTTGAAAAACTTGGTGATTGTTTTGCATTTATGATATGATGTTAAAATTATGAATTTACCCCTGATTTAATGCATTTTTATTAGAATGAAAATGCACTGAATTATGGCTCTTCGACGATTATGTAGGAGTACTTGTCAATTGATTTAGACTAATTAAAGCTATTATGGATGATGATGACGTTATCATCATACCCTGATGGGAACACCATCATGAGCCATAACTAGCTCATTTTGACCCAATTAAGTCAATAAATGCTCCTACATAACCATCAGAGTCACAAGTCATTGCATAATCATTCTGAAGGAAAAATAAGAAACTATTGTTAAAACTCCAATTTTACCAGCTCATCATGAATGCAGTACAACCAAGGGTTTTCTCAGGGGTTGAATGAAGTTCAATTGGTATTAAAAAGATAACAAGTGGTATAAGACAAATAGAAAAGGGCTTGCATGTGTTCTGGAAATTAAATGACTTTTGAAACCCTAAAAATTGATTCGCTTAATTAATCAAGGTTCTGGTCAGAATGAAATTCACCTAAACCCTCTAAAAATCATAAAAAAAATATTCTCTAGGGTTTAGAAACTTCAATTTGACCATCATAACCCATTTTGACCCAAAACAAAATCATAGACAAACAATTGCCTGAATTTGGGTTTTTGCATAAATTACCCAATCAACATGGTAAAAACAAAAATCCAACTCCACCATTGGATTCCTTAGGTCTAAATTAGGTTTGTACCAAAATTTGGACCCAAGATGAGTTTGTCTTGGCCTAATGTGCAATTTGGTTCTATCTAATTACATTTCTACCCATAACTTTCAAAATCCTTACAAAAAGGCCCCTATCTTTGTCGTCATTATTCGCAAATAGGTCCCTCCATCATTATCGTGGAGGAATCCTTCTCCGACAATCTTTGATTGAAGGGAACTCCTTCTCTGTTAAATCAATCCCTTCCAAAATTGGAAGGGAGATTCTTTGAGTTCTCTTCCTTCTGAATCCGTCCATATGCTCCATAGCCTTCCCAATCTCTTATGCGAATGCATGAGAGATTCGGGTATCTTTCAAAATCCTACTCTGACAAACATTCCTAACTTGGAAGCTTGACTTCCAAGCTCAAAACTCTCTCTAGAGCACTTTATAAGGACCCTCAGACCTCGCCAAGTTCCCTAGACTCATTTTTGGCTGGAGTTACCCCATGCTCTACCCACCTCTCCAACCGAAAAACTCCATGAGCTCTGGCAATATCTTTGACCTCCTTCCTTGTCCGTTCTCACAAAACCAGCAACGGATTCCCCATCGTCAAATTCTTTCACGTGCCACAATACCAACGATCGTTCCCTTTCCACGTTTCATCGTCGCTCCTTCCTACCAGAGAAATCCATCCTCCTCGATGCTGGCCATACCAGCCGACGCCGTCCATACACTCCCAAAAGCTCTGCCACCCATTCCCGCACAAAACCCCTCTCCTATTGCATCCTATTGACCTCTCACAATCGCCACCGAACAAACCCATCACCAGCCTCCGTCCGACCACTATGCACCTTCATCCTCCATGAAACCACCGCCATTACATTTGCCAACATCCAACGAATCTTCTAAGGTGTTTTGACGCGGCCGAAAGGCCTTATTCTCTATTTCAAGTCCCACGTCAACGCTTCACCGCCACGCCTTATCTCCAACGTCGTTCATGGTGCTCTAACTACGAAGAGCTCAAGTGATACCTCCTAGTCGTGCAGAAGGCTCTTAGGCATCTCCCTAGGTGGTCAATTGGGAGCATTGACTGCTCCAAGGAGTTCAAATTGATGCCACTAGTTGCTGTTGTTTGCTCGCGTAAAGAGGCCTGTGGGAATAATCCCACATCGTGGAAATACAACCGCACGCCTATGCATAAAAGGAATTTGTGTTTAGGTCCTGTTGCCTCAAGACACACGGAGTGAGGTCCCTCTCATCAATGCATGCCTCGTCCGTGATCTCTGCCCGCGGACCTGGCCTGACCTGTTAACCTGCCTAGCTATGCACTCCTCGGCTGCTACCCCACTGCAGGTAGCCCTGGACCCAGGTACGCTAGGTCAGATAACCTGATTATCCTGAGAAAGGCCCTGGGAGGGCGGAGCCTAAGAGAGAGAGGGAAGGAGAGATTGCAAAGGGGTTAGGGGGGTTTTGCTACAGAAGACATTGGCTGACATTTAGCCAATTTGAGAAGTTCCCCTCCCCTATGTGAAGAAGGAGAAGGAAGCAAAAGAAGAAGAAGAAGAAGGAGAGGGAGCCGTAGTAGAGAAAGAGGAAGAAGAAAGCAGAAGCAGAAGAAGGAAGGAAGAAGGTCTGGACAGTGTGAAAAAGAAGAAAGGAAGAGGAAAGCAAAAGAAAAATCATAAAGGGGTACTGTAGCAACATCTTTTATGACGTCTGATTGCAAAATCAGATGACTGATCACATATTCCTGCCTTTGATTAAGATTTGAGTAATTAGTCTATGTGTTAGGCTTATAATTGGTGATCCAAATCACCATTATTTTATCTAGAATTCCTTTTTACTCTTCATATACTTATATTATACATTGCAAATTAGATTTTGAGTAATTAATTATGCTCATTTACATTAATTATCGAGATTAGTGTATGAATTCCTATTTACTCCCTGTGTTTGACTTCGGAACTTTTTCAAGTAATAAAATTTATTTGTTTAAATGCTATTTTGGCTATACTGCAACGTGACATTCTTAAAACACCGATCTAGCATTAGAACATTTTGGCGCCATTGTCGGGGAGCAACGCGCAATTCACTACTATTCTCTGCATTATTTGATTATATTTGGGCACTAACTTGTCCTGTTTGCTTTCTTTTGATTTTGCGAGATACTTCATGAGGAGATCTTCCATGCAAAACAACCACACCAGGGTAGGTAACTTTTTCATTCTTCCCTAATCAACCTCCTAATCTTGGGAAGACAAAAGAAAAAAAGGAAACTATTGATTAGGAATCATCTGCCTTATTTCATAGTAAATATCATTGAAAAGGCAAAATTCCTGATTTGCGAAATTCTTTTCAAATCTCATTGAGTTGAAGCGATTCTGTTTAGAGATCCTACCCTAAATTTCCTATGCTTATTAGGGACTACGTTTAATTTCTAATCACTTTTGGGCTAACACACTTCTTGCTTGAAGCCTAGGGTGAACATATCAAGATCAATTGGACTTGGAAATAAAACAAATTAGGGTTTCTGCATTAGGGTTTTTAAATGCTAGTACACATGTTTGCCTGAATTAAAGGAAAGTTACCCTCCCGCATTTGTGTGTTACCCAAGCCCTTGGTTGAAAGGATCTAATCAAGAAAAACCCTAAAAATCAGGCTTTAAATTCACTTGAACCCTAAATCCTTAGACCTCATAACTTCGGAGTCAAATCAGGGTGATTTCTAAGTTTTGACTTAGATCTCATTTTGCCATCTTTAGGGTAGGTCAGGTGAAGTTGGTCTACAGTGTAGGACAACCAACCTCCAAATTAGGTCACAAGTTGAAATTAACTTCTAAATCAAGTGAAAATCAAGGCACAAACTAGGACATAAAAGTGATAGGCTGAAGGACTTAAGTTCATACATTCTGGTCTACCTGGACCCTCAGTGACAAGGAAGGTTGGGTGGGGGAAACCCTGTAACCTATGGGGACGCTCTACCGTGTAGGGGTCTTTACGGGACTCTCCCTTCCTGGCTGCCCAGGTACTTCTCGGGTGTGCGAATTTCTGATTCTATGGTATCATCAGCCTCTAAATTGTCTTAGTCATCCAAAAATCTTTGGGTTCCTTGATTGGGTCAATCCACATCTAGTCTCTCATCCCTTCTATTTAGAGCACACACAGATTTCCTTGGGAATCTCTTTTTAGAGCTAATCAATTTCGATCTAATCTTGAATTTTGATTCTACATCTTGATTCCACCATCTAATTCAAAAATGCAGCCTGGCTACTTAGGGAAACCATTGAAGAAACCTGAATCTCAAATACTAATGAAAGATAGAAGGGTTGAGGATGCCCTTAAATTTTATGAGATTGATGACCAAACCTCAAAACCAACTGAAAACATTCAGGTTAATGTATCGACAACAACCTTCATCATAAACTGTGCCCAAGTAATTATAACACAAGTAACAAATGGATCTACCCGGGATGTTCTCATGACAAGATACATTGAGTTAGAGAAATTACATAACTTTGAGTATTTCCAATGCATGACAAATCCTGTACTATGGGAAAGACACCAAGATGATTTTGAAAAATGGGAGGAGATGATAAAATTATTAAAGTAGATTATCGATCAAAAATACCCGTACATTCCTTAAACATTTAGCAAAACATCTTGGAACAATACTAAGGATCTATCTAATTTTCCAAATCCCAAGTTTGAGAATCAAGGTTGTTGTGGACCTCCAACCTAAATGGAATATGATCAACCTAATATACAGATTAACATTCCTAATCTTGAAACAGGTTGGGAGGTCCCAATTGCATGAGAACACGATTTTGAACCAACCCTAAAAAACCAAAACCCTGGTTCGCCAAGCATAGAATTTCTAGACTCTTGTGATAATAAGATTGAATCAGAACCTCTCGAGGGTGTAAATCCCGCCCCTTACTCTAATAAGGTGACCCTCGAGGGAAGTTCTGACATCCCTGGAGAGCTCAACCTAGATTCTAGTGATTTAACACACACACTTAGCCTAAAATTAGGATCTGAACCTTCTTGGGATAATCACAAGGCCCCGTGTGACGAAAATCAAAGTTTCAATTTGGATTATGATTCTGGGCCTTTATTTGATGAATGTACCTCTCCAACATCCTCAGAAATATAGATTGATTTTTCGAAATTCACGCCAATCTATGATATATAAATCGAGGAGTTGGGTTTTGATTGGGTCTTCCCTACAAGCATAGACTCGAGCCTAGACTTAATAAGGACACCTTTTTGAGCTCGGAATCTGAGAATAGGCTAGACCCAAGTCAGGTTGCTAAGTCTACATCTTGTGAATTATTCTATGGTGAAACCTCTAATCTAGAATCAAATTCAAAACTTGATTCTCGCAAATTCTCTGACGATTTAGAATCTTACTGTGATTTCAGAGAACCATTGTTTCCTAATGACTATGAGCCAATCTACGACCTCAGCATACATGATCCATTCTTCGACTCTGACTTTGAGGTCCCTGAGCTCGAGATCATTGATTCAAAATCAAGTTCCATTGAGATGGAATCATTTCTTTTTGATCCTCAGGAATCAGAAATAGAAATTGCCGAGAGTGTCTGCAACCCAGAGTTTGAATCTTTTCTTGACTCAGACTTTCTTCATCCTATAAACACTCTGCAGGCATTTACCTTTGAGTTTGATAGCTACTATGAAGACTCCCTAAATGAACCTACCTTTGAATCCTTACTAGAAGAACCCTCATATACAATTCTTATTGATGCCACCTCTTCTACACATGCAGAACCTTCCCAAACCCGTTTGCAACTCTGACCCGCAATCGAACTCAATTTCTACTCTGATTCTCCTCTCGATCTGGTTGTAGATGATTCTCCTCCAACCTTCTCTGATCACTCTCGTAGGGATCTCACATCTTCTAGTGATTCTTTTGAGGATCCCTACTATGACTAAGCTGATCTGACTTAGCCAAACCCTGGATTCACACTTCCGCATCATTCCAAGCCCCACAGCATATGGTGGGTTCTGCATCTTTTGATCTATATCTATCAACTTGCTAGATTAATTGAGTTTGGGCTACATCATCAGCCTGCTAATCTAAACAAGCACCTGGTTGGAACAACTAGGCTATTGATTAAGGTGCTTGTTCTACAAAACTCATCTAATTTCACCACTCCTCTATACCATTTTCCGCTCGGTTGAAAGTGTTGAATTTAGCGCTTAACGGGAGGCAACCCGTCATTCCAAAAAAACCCAAAATCCTTCTGATTATCCTTTTGTACTTCACGTCTATTGCACCGTCCTAAGTTCAGTTTTAGAATAGTCGATCCACCTCTGGTACGCGTACCAAGGCTTGAAATCGTCCGCAACAGTCATTCCCGACCCGTTCACCCACCCAATAATCCTGTTCTAATTCTTGAACCCAAAACTGTTTCACACCCTCCGTTTACAATGACATTGCAAAACTTAGGCATGGGAGGGTGATAAAGTGCAAACATACAAAAAAAATCACAGTTTGGAAGGGTTCTCACAAAAAAAAAGCACATATTTCAACAACCAAAAAAATAAAAAAAATTGAAAAAAAGAATAAAAATAGGAGAAGGAAGGAAATTTTGAATTGATAGCATATTAGATTTTGAGGAGAAAAAGGAGAGGAGACAAAAATGTCAAAGAGGAGCACAATTTGAAAAGAAAAAGAGGTAGTCATTAGTAAAAGATTAAGGAATTGACTTAGTTCTAGACCATATCAAAAGAAAGAAAAAGAAAGGCAAAAAGTGCTAATAAAATAGAGAAGAGATTAGTAGGAACGTTGATTTTAGTCATCTTGGGCTATAATCCTAGCCTTAAAAATTCAAGTACCCACTAAGATCTGGACCTCAAGAGGTTGGGGAAAGTGCGAAGCTTAAGTATTAGATCTAAGGCTTAGGGATTATTCGGCCTCGTTAACTGACCTCTAGTTTGCTTGACTCGGTAACCTAAGCACCCCAATCTACACACAGTCTGGTTCAGTGTGCCTAAGTATCAAAATCATGTAAATGCGTTTAACTTATTCTGAAAAAGTCACCTAGATTAGGAGCGGCTGATGAACACAAGTTGATTTGGACAAGTTCCCAACGCGGAGGGGTGGGAAATTCCCCTCGAAGATGCGCAATAACATATCATCTCCTTGGTGCTTGTCTCCTGGGATATCTACATATCCTACTGGGGGCATGTAAGCATCCTGTGATGGTTCAAATGCCATGGGCAGCATTATCTCAAAATGTCGATTGCCAGGGTTTGGATTTAGCTATAGAACGCCATGGGCGGGATTATCTCAAAATCTCGAAAGCCAAGGTTCTGGGGGTTGCCATGGGTGGTGCTATCTTGAAGCATCGATTTCCAGGGACCCTACGAGGATTGATAATGGGGACTAGGAATCCGATACAGACCGTGTTGTAAAGCCAATCCGAAGCTAGAAATAAAAAGAAAAGAGAGAGAAAACTCTCCAAAGGCAAAGAAAAATTCCTCTATCTCTCTCTGACAAAAATGCACTGCAAACTGAACCGAGGCTAAAACATGTTACAAGCAAGGGTGCTTTAACAGCGGAGTTCAACGAACCTTAGGTTAGTTCCTGTGGACCTTAGAATCCTTCACAACAGACTAAGGCTAGAGCTGGTCAGGTCTAGATCTTAGTTGGTACTTGAGTACCTCTAGGCCTATTATCGTCATTCTAACCTAATCTACAAAAGCAAGTACACAACAAAGTTTTTAAGCATCAAAAGATTTTATGGTCTAGAATCAAAGTTAATGCCTTAAAATTTTGCTAAGGGACTAGCAAAAGCTAGGCATGGGGGTATGAAGGGAACACCATCATGAGCCATAACTAGCTCATTTTGACCCAATTAAGTCAATAAATGCTCCTACATAACCGTCAGAGAGTCACAAGTCATTGCATAATCATTCTGAAGGAAAAATAAGAAACTAGGGTTAAAACTCCAATTTCACCAGCTCATCATGAATGCAGTACAACCAAGGTTTTTCTCATGGGTTGAATGAAGGTCAATTGGTCTTAAAAAGATAACAAGTGGGATAAGATAGACAGAAAAGGGTTTGCACGTGTTCTGAGAATTAAATGACTTTTGAAACCCTAAAAATTGACCCGCTTAATTAACCGAGGTTCTAGTCAGAATAAAATACACCTAAACCCTCTAAAAATCATAGAAAAATATTCTCTAGTGTTTAGAACCTCCAATTTGACCATCAGAACCTATTTTGACTCAAAATAGAATCACAGACAGACATTTGGCCTAATTTAGGTTTTTGCATAAATTACCTAGTCAAATATGGTCAAAACTAAAATCCAACTCCACCATTAGATTCCTTAGGTTCAAATTAGGTTTTTACCAAAACTTGGACCCAAGATGAGTTTGTCTTGACCAAGTTTGCAATTTGGTCCTGTCTAATTACATTTCTACCCTTAACTTTCAAAATCCTTACAAAAAGGCTCCTATCTTTGTCGTCATTATTTGCAAATAGGTCCCTCCATCATTATCGTGGAGGAATCCTTCTCCAACTATCTTTGATTGAAGAGAACTCCTCTGTTAAATCAATCCCTTCCAAAATTGGAAGGGAGATTCTTTGAGGAGTTCTCTTCCTTCTGAATCCGTCCATGAGCTCCATAGCCTTTCCAATCTCTTATGCGAATGCATGAGAGATTCAAGTATCTTTCAAAATCCTACTCCGGCGAGCATTCCTAGCTAGGAAGTTTGTCTTCCAAGCTCAAAACTTTCTCTAGAGCACTTTATAAGGACCCTCAGACCATGCCAAGTTCCCCAGACTCATTTTTGGCTGGAGTTACCCCATGCTCTACCCACCTCTCCGACCGAAAAACTCCATGAGCTCTGGCAATATCTTTGACCTCCTTCCTTGTCTGTTCTCGCAAAACCAGCAACGGATTCCCCATCGTCAGATTTTTTCACGTGCCACAATACCAACGATTGTTCCCTTTCCACGTCTTCATCGCTGCTCCTTCCTACCAGAGAAATCCATCCTCCTCGACGCCGGCCATACCAGCCGATGCCGTCCTTCCCCTTTTCATCCACTTAGAATGGGTAGTTAGGTCTCTTTAGGTTCCTAGGTTAATTTCCTACCCAAAAACACCAAAAATATCCCCTAGACGCACCCGTTCACCTTCATCCTCTCCACCTCTAGTTGCCCTCCGGTGAGGTCATCCACTCGCTACACAACTCCATCCACCTCGCCGACACTCCCAAAAGCTCTGCCACCCATTCCTGCACAAAACCCCTCTCCTAGTTCATCCTATTGACCTTTCACAATCGCCACCGAACAAACCCATCACCAGCCTCCATCCCCCACTCCGTCCGACCACCACGCACCTTCATCCTACATGAAACCACCGCCATTACATTTGCCAACATCCGACGAATCTTCTAAGGTGTTTTGATGCGGCCGAAAGGCCTTATTCTCTATTTCAAGTCCCACGTCGACGCTCCGCTGCCACTCCTTATCTCCGACATCATTCGTGGCGTTCTAACTATGAAGAGCTCAGGTGATACTTCTTAGTCGTGCAGAAGGCTCCTAGGCATCTCCCTAGGTGGTCAATTGGGAGCATTGACTGCTCCAAGGACTTCAATTTGATGCCACTAGTTAATGTTGCTTGCTCGCGTAAAGAGGCCTGTGGGAATAATCCCACAACATGGAAATACAACCGCACGCCTATGCATAAAAGGAATTTGTGTTTAGGGCCTATTGCCTCAAGACACACAGAGTGAGGTCCCTCTCACCAATGCATGCCTCGTCCGTGATCACTACCTGCTGACCTGGCCTGACCCGTTAACCTGCCTAGCTATGCACTCCTCGGCTGCTACCCCACTGCAAGCAGCCCTGGACCCGGGTACGCTAGGTCTGATAACCTGATTATCCTGAGAAAGGACCTGGGAGGGCGGAGCCTAAGAGAGAGAGGGAAGGAGAGATTGCGCAGGGGTTAGGGGGTTTTGCTACAGAAGACATTGGCTGACATTTAGCCAATTTGAGAAGTTCCCCTCCCCTGTGTGAAGAAGGAGAAGGAAGCAAAAGAAGAAGAAGAAGAAGGAGAGGGAGCCGCAATAGAGAAAGAGGAAGAAGAAAGGAAGAAGAAAGTAGAAGAAAAATCATCAAGGGGTACTGTAGCAACATCTTTTAAGACGTCTGATTGCAAAATCAGATGACTGATCACATATTCCTGCCTTTGATTAAGATTTGAGTAATTAGTCTATGTGTTAGGCTTATAATTGGTGATCCAAATCATCATTATTTTGTCTAGAATTCCTTTTTACTCTTCATATACTTATATTCTACATTGCAAATTAGATTTTGAGTAACTAATTGTGCTCATTTACATTAATTATTGAGATTAGTGTATGAATTCCTATTTGCTCCCTGTGTTTGACCTCGGAACTTTTTCGAGTAATAAAATTTATTTGTTTAAATGCTATTTTGGCTATATTGCAACGCGACATTCTTAAAACACCGATCTAGCATTAGAACATACCCCCATGCCTAACTTTTGCATAGTCTCTTAGCAAAATCTTATGAAAAGAACTAGAGTTATAGACCATGCATTGATGTTCAGAATCCTGATTTATTCTTCTCTTTTAGAAATTAGGTCATAATGCTAATAATAGGCCTAGAGGTACTCAAGTATCAGTCAAGATCCAGACCTGACCAGCTTCAGTCTCAGTCTGCCGTGAAGGTTTCTTACATGCTTTTAACATGGTTAGTCCAAGTTCAGTTTGCAATGCATTTTTGTAAGAGAGAGGGATAGAAGAATTTCTTTGCATTTTTTAAGAGCTTTCTCTCTCTTTTTCTTGATTATTTTTCTAGCCTCGGATTGGCCCTAAATACTATCTGTATTGGATTCCTTGTTTCCACCATCAATCCTCTCAGGGTCCCTGGCAATTGATGCTTTTAGATAGCACTGACCATGGCAACCCCTAGAATCCTAGCTTTCGACACTTCGGGATAATGCTGCCCATGGTGTTCTGTAGCTAAATTTAGGCCCTTACGATAGACATTTCAGGATAATCTCGCCCATGGCACCTGAATCAGCACAAGGTGCTTACATGCCCCTGGTAGGATATTTAGATATCCTAGGAGACAAGCACCGATGAGACGATATGTAATTACTCATCTTCAAGGGAAATTTCCCACCTCTCCACGTCAGGAACTCGTCCAATCAACTTGTGTTGTCGAGTTGCTCCTAAGCTAGATCTTTGAGATGATTTTTCAAAACAGAATACTTTTGGTAGATTTTTCTTTATTAAGCCCATTGAACCAGTCTAAGTGTGTGATTTTGGGTGCTTAGGTTACCAAGTCCCACAAACCAAAGGGCAAGCAACAGGGCTGAATAATCCCTAAGCCTTAGACCTAATACATTAGCCTCGCACTTTCCTCAACCTCTTGAGGATTAATCCAGATCTTAACGAATACATGAATGTTTAAGTCCTAAAACAAGCCCAAGAGGCCTAAGATCTGCACTCATACTAATCTCCTTGTTTCTCTATTATTTCAGGACTTAATTTTTTTCTTTTGATTAGGTCTAGAACTTAAGTAACCTTCATAATCAATTGCTAAAGACTATCATTTTTGTTTCAAATTGTTTCCCCTTTTTGACATTTAAACTCCTCTTTTTTTTCACCTTATGAATGATATGCAATCAACTCTCAAAATTTTCCTTCCCTTTCCATTTTTGTTCTTTTTTCAATTTTTTTTGGTTTTTTGATTATGTATTTTTTTTGTGAGAATCCTTTAGAGAATTGGATTTTTATGTGTTTGCACTTTAACACCCCCCCCATGCCTAAGTTTTGCAATGTCCTCATTGTAAACCGGAGGGTATAAAATCAACTTGGTTCATGGGTTAGAATAGGGTAAAAAGGGTAGGTGAATGGGTTGGGATGACTATTGCGAATGATTTCAAGCTTTGATACAAGTACCAAAGGTGGAGTCATCTGTTCTAACTCTAAACTCTAAGTGCAGTATTTGTGTAGCTTAAAAGATGATTAGAAGGGTTTCGATTTTTTGGAATGACGGGTTGCCTCATGTTAAGCGCTAAATTCAATGCCTTCAGCCGAGCAGAAGGTGGTCAAGGAGAAGGAGTGGTCTAATCGAATGAGTTTTATAGAACAAGCACCTTGATCAATAGCATGTTTGGTCCAACCAGGTACTTGTTCAGATTTACAGGCTGATGATGCAGCCCAAACCTAATCACTCTGGGGGGTTGATAGATATGAATTAATAAATGCGGAGGCCACCAGATGCTTTGAAGCTCAGATGGATGTGGAAATGAGAATTTAGGGTTTGGTTGAGTTAGTTTAGCCTGGTTAGAGTAGGGATCCTCAAAAAAAAATGGAGCTGAAAAGGATATAGGAACCCTACAATTAGGATCAGAAAAGGATGGGAAGTGATTATCAATCTGATCCATGTCCGAAACCCGCTCAAAAGATGGAGAAGAATCGTATGCAACAGGATCAGAGAAAGGTGAATCAGAGTAGAAATTGATTCTAATGGTAGGTTGGGGTTGAGAATGGGTTTTGGAAGGCTCTATATGTGGATCAGAAGATGTGGCTTCTATGGGAACTGTGTGTGTTGTGAGCTCCTCTAAAAAGATTCAACGGTAGGTTCATCTACAGAGTCTTCACAAAGCACATCAAAATCAAAGGTAAATGCCTAGAGAGTGCTTATAGGATCATGAAAATCTGAGTATTGAAAGATTCGAATTTTGGATTGCAGACACTCTCGGTACTTACTATTTCTGATTTCTGAAGATCAAAAAGGAATGATTCCATCTTAATGGAACCTGATTTTGAATCAATGATCTCGGGATTAGGGACCTTAGAGTCAGAGTCGAAGAACAGATTATGGATACTGTGGTCATAAATTGGTTCATCGTTGTCAGGAAACAAAGGTTCTTCGAAATCAGAGTAAGATTCGAAATCATCGAAAAATTTGCAAAGATTGTCTTCTGAACCTGATTCCAGATGGGGAGTTCCACCACAGAATGAATCAAGATGTGTAGAATCAGCAACCTGTCTTGGATCTAACCTGATTTCAAATTCTGAGCTCAAAGAGGTGTCCTTATTAGGCATAGGCTCAGGTTCTTGGCTCCTAGGGTAGACCCCAATCGATTCCCAACTCTTCCAACTCCTTAATTTCTGTATCATAGATTGGCTGTGTGGCCTTCATATCATCTATGGATTTCATCCTGAATCTGAATCCATTTATAATGTAACCTAAATGGCAATGTCTATAACTCAACGGTTGATCCGATATTATGTCGAAGTCCTCCAACCATCGTGGGTCATTCTCTTCTTTCATTTGCATAATTCGTTCTTTAAACCACTCGAGAAAATTAACCTCACGCGTTTCTAGATGTGAGCACTCCTTAAATTCATTATAAAATGCATCAACTTCTAGAATTTGCTTAAGAATGTACAAGTGAGCTAGATGCCGATCGATTTCAGAGATTGATTTGTACTCTGTGTAGAGGGTAGACCTTCCTGGAATATCAAATATGGAAACACAATCTTCATCGTTCTTATTGTACCCTCTATCATAATTTCTCTGTAATCGATTAAATCGATTGTCTATCTCATCCATATACATAGCACAGAAGTTAATGGAGTCTTCTACAAGATATCCTTCCACAATAAATCCTTCAGGCTTAGCCTTATTTAACACATAATCTTTAAGTTTCTTCAATAACCGTTCAACTGGATACATCCATCTGTATTGCACAAGCCCAACAACTTTGGCTTCATTTGCAAGATGCAGAGTTAAATGAACCATGACATCAAAGAATGTTGGAGGAAATATCTGCTCCATTTTACATAATGTGATGACTATTTGCTTATCCCAATACTGTAATAAATCAGAATGTATAGTTTTCGAACAAATAGCTTTGAAATATCGGCTCATCTCCACAATTGAATCCACAACTGGATCAGGTAGTACTCCACGAATAGCTAGTGGGAACAAGGCTTGCATGTAAACGTGACTGTCGTGACTCTTTAACCCAGTAATTTTCTTTTGAGCCTCATTTACACATCGAGAAAGTTGTGAAGAATAGCTATTTGGCACCCATACTTATTTCAAAAAGGTGAAAACTTTCACTTATTGATTATTGTTTAAGCTATAAATGGCTTCCAAAAAGTCATAACTACCGTATTCTTTTTCAATAACAGGTAACTCTGAACGAATGCCTAAAGTTATTATTCTTTTCTCATTTTCACTGTATCCTTTGGACTATCAGTTAAGTTGAACACATCCGAAATGTTGTCCATGACATTCTTCTCAATATGCATCACATCATGATTATGTCGAATAGTTAGATCTTTCCAAAACGAGAGTTCCATGAAGAAAATGCTCTTCTTTTTAAAACCCATATGTTTCAAAGCTATTTGATCTTTCTTAAACAAATGACCTAATCGTATGTTGCCAAGTTGTTGCAATTTCTCCATTATTTGAAAATCTGACAATCTTATTGAATTTGTATTTAGCTTATTCCTTAGATTCTTAGAAGATACTAACAACTTTTATCGTCGAACTTGTCCTTAAACACTGTTGTTCGCCATCTATGGTCAACTAGCAGGAATCTACGGTGTCCCAAATAACAGAACTTATTGCTTTTAGGTAGTCGAAGATGTTGAGTATCTTCCATACATACTGGATAAGGAGACTTTCCCTTTGTACTCCATCCTGACAAATTTGCATATGCGGGGAAGTCATTAATGGTCCAAAATAATGCAGCATGCATATCAAAGAATTCTTTTCTGTGTGCATCATATGTACGAATGCCGTTACATCACAATAATTTCAGTTCATCTATCAATGGTTGAAGATAAACATCAATTGCATTTCCTGGATGCTTTGGACTAAGGATGAGGAGGGTCAACATCATAAACTACGATCACATACAAAGCCACGCAGGTAAGTTGTAAGTTACCATCACAACTGGCCAAATTGAATAGGATCGATATATGTTCTTGAAAGGATTAAACCCATCACTTGCAAGACCCAATCTGACATTCCTTACATCCTCTGCAAATGTTAAATGAGTGTTGTCAAACATTTTTCACTCTTTTGAATCTACAGGATGACGAATGCGACCATCTCGTAACATATTATCCTTATGCCATGTCATCAAATTTGCAGTTTCATTTGAAATGAAAAGGTGTTGAAGCCTAGGAATCAATGGAAAGTAACGTAGAACCTTCTCTAGCTATTTTTTGGCCCTTGTATTTAGTGGATTTCCCACTTTAAATCTCTCAACACCACATTGTGGACAACTACTCAACTTTGCATATTCATTTCTGTATAACACAATCATTTGGACAAGCATCAATTTTCTCACAATTTAACCCAAGTCCACGAATCTGTTTCTTTGCTTCATACCATATCTTTGGATAATCGTTCAGATCATTTAAAAGCTCTCCAATGAATTCAAGCACCTCGGACATCAATTTAGAGGTCTCTCTATTCGTAACCTTCATCTGAAATAACTTCAAAAGAAATGACAACTTAGAAATTGACGTGATACCGAGAGCAAGAGGTTCATCTGCTACCCTAATAGCATCATAAAACTAATTACAAGTTTCCCCACTAGTCAGATCTTCAACTCTTGCTCTCATCTCGTTAAGCATTTCATCGATGTCATTAGCTTCAATGTCAATAGCTATCTCATCGAAATCTATCAGAGATCATCTGTCTTCCTCTGTCTGATCCTCTCCATGAGCAATCCAGTAAGTATAATGCTGTCACCAACTGTTGCAAATCATGTTCTCGTATACAGTGTTCCTATCATGTGAATATCCATTCAAGCACCTCCTACATGGGCAAAATATCCTGTCGAACTTGTCTCCTTGTCTGAATGACTTCCTATCATCATGAAATGCCCAATCAAGGAACTCTCTCACTCCATTCTTGTACTAAGAGTAATTCGATCTCCTCAAACTAATCCAAGACTTATCCATGATAATCTACAAAAATGAAATAAAAGCACCCAATAATTATAATTAATTTGATTTCATAATAGTGTTTGTATTTTGATTAAGATTTTCACTTAATAGCCCATCCTTGAAGATTTGATCACAACATTACTTGTTACATGTAACCGGTGTCTAGAGAAATTTCGGCAACATCTCCTCGCACTTCTCCAGTATATCCCCCAAGACTAACATTAACTACATTCCCAATAATTCCCATTTAAGGGTGCATTAGGGATGTAGATAAGGTCAGTTGATATACCGGAGAAGAGTGAAAAGATACTACCGAAATTCCTCCAGACATCAGTTCCATGTAACAAGTAAATCTAAATTGTGATCAATCTTCAAGGACCCCCTTTGTTCAGAACTTCTCTGAACAAAGGACGATGACCCTTATGACATGCTATGAAGACAAAGCTTCGTGAATGTGAGGTATACAAACACTTTACATTTCCGTATAAGATGATCATAAGTGTCGATGGGCAAGTATTTTGACTCGATTATCCCCTCCCAAAACCTATAACCTAGGAGTTAGAATACCTATTATTTGGCCTCAAGTGCATCTAGATTTGTGCAAGTGTGTGTATCTATGAATTCATTAAAATAATAAAATTTACAATAAAAATAAATAATTATATACAAAATAAAAATAGATTGTTCCTCTCTTTCCCTCCTCTCCCTTCTCTCCATTCTCTCCTATCTCCCTGTCTTACCACTTCCTTTCTACTCTCCTTCTCTCTTCTCCGTACCCTTTCTCTCATCCTTCCCTTCCTTTATATTCTCCTCTATGCATCTCTCCCCCTCTCCTTCATCTCCCATCTATTTATTTATCCTCTCTTTCCTCTCTTCTCCCTATCCTTGATCTCCTCCTTCCCTTTATTAATTCATATTCTTCTTTATTCATCTCTTTCCCTCCTCTTCCTCTCCTACTCCATCTCCTTTCACTCTCCCTCTTCTCTATTACTTCTTCCAAACTTCTTAAATTCATAAAAAAATTCACATAAGAAATACAATCAAATAAGCATTCAGAAATAACCATCAAGTGGGCACACCCCACATTCATAAAAACATTCACACATCGAAATATCATCAAGTCGGTACACCCTACATTCTATACCTAAGTGGGCACACCCTGCTTTCTAAACTTAAGTGGGCACACCCCACATTCATTCACAAATGAATTAAGGCAATTTAATTTCATATCTCAATAAAGCTAGTGAATCACAGAGAAGGTGTCCGACGACGTGAGATATCTAAATCAAATTTAAAATATTTATAAGCAAATAACTAAAACAAATTTAAAAGATTAATCAAATTTAACATTTACTTAATACAAAATATTTCGTAATTAGGGGGAGCAATAGGAGGAGGAGGAGCATGGGGTGCTGCAGATGGGATAAGGAGGAGGGGTTGATCGAGGATGGGGATGGGGATGAGGAGGAGGAGGGGGGCTTGCAAATAGGAGGAGGAGGGACTGGGGATGGGGATGAGGAGGAGGAGGAGGGGCTGGTCGGGTTTGGCGATGAGGAGGAGGAGGGGCAACGTCCACAAGGAGGAGGAGGGGCTGCGGTTGCTGGAAGGAGGAGGAGGCAACGGTGATGCTGCTGGAAGGAGGAGGCGGCAGCGCCTATTGGAAGGAGAAGGAGGAGGATCTAGGGCTACACGCGGATGGAAGGAGGAGTGGCGACGCATGAGGAGGAGGGGGGCTTGGGTTGCGTACGCGCTGATGGGAGGAGGATGGCCAGTGGCTCATGGGAGGAGAACGGTCAGCTGTGCAATGGTAGCGGGATGAGAAGGAGGAGGAGCGTGCGCAAAAGAGGATGATCAGGAGGAGCGTGTGGCGACGAGATCTGTGAGGAGGAGAGGTTGACGGAGGAGGAGGAGAGCTCTGTCAAGAGGAGCACACGTGAGAAAGATGACCAACGCATAGGGACTCGGGTGCTAGTTTTAGGGCACAGGAACTTAGACGATGGTTTTTCTAAAAACCATCATTTAAACTCAGGTAGGGCATGAAAAAATGCCGCCTGACCAAAATTTGCAATCAATTTAGATGATGGTTACAAGATAGAACTGTCGTCTATAATACGATGGTTTTTATACAAATCATCATGTAAATATATGTGGGTCCACCACTCTTTTTGCATGGGATTCACAGTAAATATATACGACGGTTGTAATTCCAACCATCATATATATGAAGAATAAGATGGTTTTCAAACCGTCATCTAGGAACTCTACTATATACGACAGTTTTAACAATAATCGTCGCTACAAAAGCGTCACGAAAGTGCATTTTTCGAGTAGTGTGCATCTTATTAAAAGTTTACAGGGGTATATATGTAAAAGCCCCTAAAATATTTATATGACCTAAATATGCATGCATGACTATAATGTAATATTTACAACCCTTATGCACTAGACTAATTAGGTGTGTAGCATAAAATAGGCATATTATCAATATAGATTAGGTATGTATCATACCCTTATGCTTATCTTTTACTAGTCCATAGCAAAACACTGAACATACAAATGTGCAGGAACATAGAAAAGCAATTCTAACAAAAAAAAGAGAATGTGGGAAATCAATAGACGAACTTGAGCTAAGCCTGATTTAGAAATTCAATATGATTTTTCACCAATAAAAAGGAAATTATACACAAAACCTTAATGGCAAAGACTCAACAGTTCTAAAGTATCGACTCAAGTACGGACTGCCTAAGTCAAATTAGAGATCTTATTAGCTTCAAGACTTGGGTTTAGAGAACAATGTTAGATGGCTCTATCAACCTACCTAAGGTTTGAATTGGATGTAAGAAATAAGAATGTTCTGTGCGTAAAAAGGTGACTTGTCAGATGAGCAACTAAGTTGATTCCAAGTATTCAATAAGGGTTAGAATATCTTTTCCCTCTAATGGACCTAGTTTTCGAATTGGCCTTACTAAGAATTGACACTTTCCCCTCACCTATTTCTATCCTGAGGTCAACACTTTAGGCATATAATTCCTTGACTAGACCAAAGGTCTCTTTTCCTAATTATTTTATCTTCATTTTATTTCTCTCTCTTTCTATTTTTTTTTGGAAAGGATAGAACACCCATATGTAGCAAGGTGTTTTATTTATTGGCTAACTTTTTGCCACCCATTTGTAACGAAGTGTGAATTTATTCCCGACTTCTCTTTTTTTTCTTTTATTCTCTAAATCATTTTTTCTAGGTGAGTGGCTCTCCTTCATCCATTCAAGAACCTTTCTTAAATAAAGATCCAAAACCTAATGACGCATGATGGGATTTGGACATCCAACATCTAGGGAGCATACCCAGTGCAACATTGATGGTAACACCATCATTAGCCATAACTAACCTGAATTAGTTGAAATCAAGTGACAAATGTTCCTGAATAATTGCCTGAGGACAGTAATTCCACTCATTCGTTTGAGGAGAAAACATTAAAATAGGATTAAATCTATAGTTTTAACATCACATCATAAGTGAAGAATAACCACAGGGTTTTTTAGGGGTTAATTAAAGGTCAAATGAGCATTAAAGTCCAAAGAGTGGGTCCACATAGACAAAAATGGGGTTTCACATGTTTCGAGAACCAAATCAGAATACAAAACCCTAATTTCTGACCTGCTTAAATTAAAGAGGATCTGGTTAGGATAAAATTTATATAAATCTCCAAAAATTCATAGAAAAATATTCTAAGAGGTTCAGTACCTTTGGTTTGACCATCTGAACTTATTTTGACTAAGAATAGAGTTGCAGATGAAATTTTACCCTAATTTGGGGTTATGTACAAATTTCCCAATCAAACATAGTCCAAACTCAAATCTGAGTTTACCATTAGATTCCTTGGGTCAAAATTAGGCTAAGGCCAAAATATGGGCCTAATCAGAGTCCATCTTGACCTAGTTTGCATTTCAGTCCTTAAAACCTCTATTTCCTACACTTAGACCACTAACTTTTGAAATTTCTTTCAAATGGGTCCCTAACTTCTTCATCTTCTTTGTAGAAATGCCCCTGCCACCATTGAAGGTGTGAAAGCACCTTCAAGCAAGATTCGAGAGAAGGAATCTCTCTCAAATCAGATTCATATCCCTCCAAAATTGGAAGGAATGATCTTGAGGAGATACCTAATCATTTAAGCCATCTCAAAAGCCCTAAATCAAATCCCAGAGCTCAGGCGAGCTCGAGGAATTTAAGGGATTCTTCCCTTTGAAATCATGGCTAATTGAGCCCTTTTCCTCATTTAAAGCTTGTTCTGAAGCTCTATATATGATCCTCATGTGCTAACCATCCTCCGGAGCTCGGTTCCAGGCCAAAAATCTTCAACTTCTTCCTCGGCCGCCTCTGACCGTAGCTTCGGTGATCTCCTCAATCCTTCTTCTTCACCCTCTACCACGTATGATAGGCAAAGGAATCTTCTTCCTCTCCCTCGCCCGCTTCTCGCCATACAAAGCAAAGGCTCTCCGACTCCTTCCTCACCATCTCTCCCACAGGAGAAGTTCATCTTCTCCACATCCAGTCATCACACCGATGTGGATTCCTTGCCCCTCTTGTCCAGTAACATAGTTCTCTTACTTCCTCTCTCTCCCTAGTTTAGGAATACCCCCTTAACATCCCAATTCCATCAACAAATCGCCCTCTCCCCATACGTCTTCTCTACTGCCAGCAACGCCTCCGGTGAAATTGCACCGCCGCCGCACTCCACTAAATCACCTTCTTCCACCCCCAAAAGCTCTGCCTCAATTCACAGACCAAAACCCCTCTTCTTATTGATAGCTTCGCTCACCTAAACCCTCAGCTGACCAACCCACCTTCCCACCTTCATCCCCGACCTTGGCCAGCCAACATACACCCCCAAACACCATGAGAACACCATCGTTGAACTCCTCGCCTCACGGCAATCCTACTAAATGCTCTAACTGGGGCCTAAAGCCCGTGTTCATGTATCTCAAGGTTCACTAAACGCTTTGTCACCGCCACCGATTCAACGCCAATATCCACCATCATTCACTGACCTCCAGACCTGCCTCCACTTCCAGGTGTTGTGAAATTCCTTTGCAACCTCAATCACTCCTCCAATTGGTCGAAGCATCATCTCCAGTAGCTTGATTTAATGAAGACATCCCTGCAGCTACACATACGAAAGAGGAGAGTGGGATAATCCCACATCGTCCATGACAAATCTGCAGCAGCACATAAAAGGAATCCATGTCGTATTCCCTTCACCCAAGACACGAGGGTAGGGTCCCTTTATCCACAAGCCTCACTCCTCACCTGCAATACATGCCACGCAGGTCTGGTCCTTTACCCGGTACTACACAACCTGATCACCCGATTGCTACCCAGTTCAGGAAGAAAAGGGAAAGAGACATGAGGAGGGTAGGGGTAGGTTTTGCTTTGGGATTTGTGCCCTATGCCTCGAGATGCATGTTTAGAAGGCTAACACTTAGCATAAGGCTTACTCTATGGTTGCCCTTGTGCCTTGACAGTTCTCTGAGTGGTTTAAGTCATTTGTAGCACCCTGACGATGTCTGATTGAGGCATTTGTTGAGGTACTGTAGGGATATTTGGTATCTGATTGGATGTGGCTATTTAAGTGGTTCAAGACCACTATAGCAAAATTGATTTGATTATAAATGCCTTGAGATGTGCTTAATTGTAGGATTTAAGTGGTGATTCAAATCACTATTTTTTATAGTCCTTTCTATTCTTTTTCTCCCAATAATTCTTGAGATACAATTGCTTATTATTGAATATCATTTTGAGTTGATTATTCATTGCATATCTTTATTATTGTGCTCTGTAATTATAAATTGCTGTTAGTGTGTGAATTCCACATTTTCTCCCTACGAACGACCTCGGACTCAAATTCCTTATTTTCAAGCACTCTTATAAATTTAAATGTTGTGAAGCAGTTTTGTTGATTATACTACGATGCAAGCAACGGCTTCCTCAAAACACGACGAATTCGCCCATCAACAAGCATGCCAGCCATACCTACAACGATCAATTGACCCTCAGGCTAAATCTTATTGACCACTAAGGACTCAACAAAAAATCACCCACAAGATAAGTCAATGCAAGGTGTAGGTGAAGATTGCTTAAACCTTAAAGACTCTACAAACCAGAGGGTGGGAAGATAAGTCATGTATTTATCACTCTTTCTTACTTAATACTTTTGGCTTTTTCAAATCCCTTCAAAGACTCGAGTTACAAATCTGTATTTTAGTAAATACTCGAGAAAATTAAGTTGGAATTCGACCTAAAGAGTCTAGGCTAATGATTTTGTTTGTATATTTTCAAAAATTGGTAAATCCTCAAAATTGAAAATTTTCAATCTTTTATAGATTAAATTCTGAAAACACTAATTTTTTTTTAAAAATAAATTTTGGCATGCTATGTATAAAATTCTGGCGACAAATAAGTGACCCAAAATATTATCTACTCCCCCATGCCTATTTCATCCAATGACCTCAATGCATGCAATAAACATAAGAACAAAAATAGATATCACTTGATGATCAAGGGTTTTGAACAAAACAGGTTGACTATCTACAAACTTGAATCAAACAAAACAAAAAACAAGCTAACCTAATTCATTAGGTTGTCTCCCAACGAACATTGAATTTTACATCTACATCTAGACACAGTTCAGTCAATTAACCCTCCAGGAGGGTTATAGTCTCCTTAGGGGGCATCTAGGCAAAGTAAGGTTTAAGTCTTTGTCCATTCACAGTAAAGGCTTGCCGAGTCTTAACATTTGCAATCTCTACAACCTCATTAGAAAAAGGTTTGACCATTATATATGGGCCTATCCATTTCGATCTAAGCTTGCTTGGTAATAATTTCAACCTTGCATGAAATAGCCATGCTCTTTGATTAAGGTCAAAGGCTTTTCTAAGTATATGCTTGTCATGAAAGGATTTAAATTTTTCCTTGTAAATCATCTAGTTTTCAAAAGCCTCACATTTAATTTCCTCGAGCTTAGTTAATTGGAGCTTCCTATGATCACCAGCCAAATTAAGATTATAATTACATTCCTTGACTACCCAATAAGCTCTATACTTCAATTGCACTGGGACATGACAAGGTTTCCTATAAATTATACCCCTACAACCACAATCCACCACTACCTCCTCCTTACCTCCACTATCCAATCCCCTCCATCCTTTCCCTAAGACCCCAAACAACCACCACTACCACAACCATAAGCCCTCCCTCTCCTAAAGCATTGGAAGCAATTTTTTTGGCATCTTTAAGTTCTGTGGTCATATTTAATTTTGGGCATTATTTTGTATTTTTATTTTTCTATTTGAATGCATGTCAGACATATTCCCTTAATCATGAAATTTTCCTTACCTTACTATTTTTCACATGCTGATCTAAGAAGTTTGTCATGTATTTGATATTTTTGGGATCAATATGGGTTGTGTGAAATCTATTACATATATATCTCTATATAGGGTTATTGGCCTTAAGTTTTGATTCTTGACTTATTATTGCCATGAACTTTTTTATGGATAAAAATGGGAATTAGAGGATACTGATTGCATATGAAAATGATAAGTACTAAGTGGTTGTTTGATGAGTAGATAAGTACTAAGGGTTCTTTTTCTTTTTCTTTTTCTTTTTTTTTGGGTTTTCGAAAGTTCATACAAAGGAAAAAAAATTGGGGGCTTAAGTGTTTGTTGATCATGTGATGATTTTGCATATACAAAGCATACAAGTGATTTGTGTGTGTGATGTTTCCCTTTCTGTCATCAAGTCATGAGTTTTTTGGTTCCATCTAATAAAGAAGTTGGTTTCAAAAAGAATGTATGGTAATGCATCTGTAGTCAAGGATGAAGGCGGTTTAAGACTTTGTTTGAGATTTTTTTAAGTTTAAAGCATAAGATTGAGATCATAATGAGATCAAAAGAGATTAGTTAGTTCTCATGATTGTTGTTTTTTTTATGTTTAAAGCATAGGATCAACATTCTGGTGTTGCCATGCAATCCACTCTTCTCAGTAGGAAGGCGTCTGCGGCCATTGATGAGGTTGTCGTAGCAAGCTTATGCTTATCTGCTTTGATCTATTAGTATTATGCATTGGCAATCATGTTGTTGATTATTTCTATCTTGGGTTTATATTTCTTTTGTGTTAAGGTTTTCTTAGGGAGGGGATGAATTAGGTGGATGAGAAATTTGTATTACATCTTTGCTGCATTCCCTACATAATCGCAACAATCAATATCTTTATGGTTGCAGTAAGTCCTTGCTTTCGTTATTTTCTTGTGATTCACTTTTAAGAGGCTGCAAGGCACATTGGCTATATTTATGTTGGGCAATCTTGCTTTTGTTGTCTTGTATTAAGTAGCTTTTTCATTAGGTTGGCTTCCGTTGCTTGTGTGTTTGTGGTTGGTTAAATGATGCTAAACATGAAATTGTACAATTAATATATGGTAAATATAGTCTTTTTTCAATTTTGATAGTTTCATCTATGATGATTGAAAATTTAGCAATGGATTACCTTATAATGTTGTTAATTTTGTCCATTTCTTGTCTAAAGTGATGTGTGTAGAATTTAATCTTATTATGGACAACAGTGGCTCCATCAATGATAAAGTGTGTATTTGGGATGCTATTACACATAATATTGTTTATCAGACTGACATAAAAAAATATAATAGCTTCTATTTCTTTAAATGTACACAAATTTGTTATTTTGTTATAGTTTGCTATAAAGTCATATCCACAAATGGATTCCAACGAGTGTGGGAGTCCAATTGGGTTGTGATTGTTACTTGATAAATGATGGCTTCTTGGGGGGTTTGTTGATCCTCCTCTACTCCAACATCCATGAAGGGCTCTTGCATGAGGAAGAGGCCTCGACTTACATGAGACTTGGTGCCTGTTGAGTTGGCGCAAGTGACTTGCCAGGGCTTTAGGTCAAATCAAGGGTTAGGGTTAGGGTTTTTTTCAATGGTGCATGTGGAAGAGTCTGATGAGGTTTTTTTTCTATAGGACCTATGGTACAAAGGGGCTTCGAGCATAGGGCATCATCATTTGCCCCCTTTTGAGGGAGGATGGCAAGGAAGGCCATTATGTGCTCGATCTTGGCAAGAATATCACCCCTTAATGTAAGGCACTTTGCTCCCCTTCTCTTGACTTGTGCTAAAGGCTAAACTTTGAATCTTGATTTTGGTTGTTTGTAGTCTACTTGTGATTGTTTTGTGTGGTCCTTTGTATAGTTCAATCTATTTAAACCCCTTTCTTGAACAAGGTAGGTTTTCTATAGTTTTTTTGTTTAAACCCCTTGCTTGTACATCAACACCCATGTAGTTGTGGTGATGTGAATTTGGAGAAGAATATTACTTTTCAAAAGGTAGTCCATGAGAGTAGCCATTATCTAAATCATCTTTTGATAAATTTTAAATGTTTGCCAAGGTCTTTCTCTTTCATGACATTCTATTTTGTAACCAAATATGACAATTTTTTTTATAGTGTAAGCCAACGAGGACGGGTGGATTTCCAATCTTGTATGGTCTATGAATCTAAATATTTTAGTGAAAACTCTATTGGTAGATCGAATCTTAACCCCATCTTTTGAAGAATATTCTATGCATTTTTTATTGCTTAATACAAAGTTATGAGAGAATGGATCTTTCTTTTAGTTTTGCATTATATAACTCTTGTTTTCAATTATCATTACATAAATGTGTTCTTAAATGTTGACTGTGCCCCATGACATTATGCAAATAAAATACATAGCTAAATGTGAGAAGGTACTATATGGTGGTGCCATGTTTCTTTAGCAGTCATGATTTTGGTTACATGTGCATGAGCAAAGCTGCTAGTATTGTAGGCACATTTGGTCATTTTTTTGGAATGCTGGGATCGTAAGAAACTAGAACTTGTTCCAATTAAGGTTGTGAGTGGCATTTGGAAATATCATCATGTGGAGATGATTGAGATAGATGTATTGAAGGACCTTGCAGAAAATGAAATAGGTAGATTGTGTTAAGTTGCAACTCAAACCAATGCTTTAATTAAAGGTTTAGTTAATTTTTTTATTTAATATGTATTATGTGTGATTTTCATGTAGTTGTTTACAATCAAGTATTAGTTTGACTATCGTAACCACATCTGCATGGTAACTAATCTTTGGCTATACTTTGTTCTATGAAACTTAAAATGACTTGAAACATAGGTTGAGTCTTTTATCTCCAAAAGGTTATTAGTTATCATCTAGTGAAAGTGGGCTTTGTTTTGTTTATATGTAATTATTTAATTGATGTGCTTGGTTTGCATTTCTTATGATCATATGGAACTATGTGTATACTTATGGATTCAATTTTTAAAGTAACCTTTTTTGTAAATGTCTATGTGGATAGATTCCTTTTTGGCTTTGATGTTTTTACTCATTAGATTGGCTATGATGGCCATTAGTATTTATTCTTATGCCCCTATTATCGAGTTTGGTTGGGGTGGAAAAGCTTTCTATCAAACAATTTCGTTGAATGGATTGTAATGTTGTTTCTAGGTGTGTGAATAGCTTGGACCCAAGTTGTTTGATTTTCTAAGGAGAAATAAGTACTCCCTTTTTCCTATGGATCTTATCTAGGGGTTTGCACAATAGCTTTTGGAATTTGTAGCATGTGTGTTGACTTCCTTGGAATAATGAATTTGCATATTTTAGTGACTAATAGAAATTTGTTGCTGGTCTTTTTTTGTGAAGGGGTTGAGTAGTTTTCTTTTGTTCTTTTAAAATAAATATGAATGATTTACGCCTAATTCACACTGATCGAAAGCCATAAAGCATACTTCTTGTGTCTTGTGACTATGTAAAGGTTTCAATTTGCAAGGTATTTTGAATTTTGTGTTATTCTAGATTTTATGCCTTTTGCATCAAGTACTTAAACTTAACTGTCCCATTAAATGAATTCTTGGAATGATACAAAGTAATCCAAAGAGGAATTCATAGGATGAAATGCAATTTAGGTTTTTGCCAAAGTCAAGTACCATAAAGTTGATTGATTTTGGGAGTATATCTTTGACAATCAAGACCATAGCTCTATCATTTCCATAGGGCACTACAAAGCACCTGAAATCATTTAGGTAAAATGGTTTTCCTAGAAAGAAGTGTTCATCTCACTCTCCATTGTTTAGTTTAAGGACACATGGCTCATGGCAGGGGGGAGGGGTCAAATTTTTTATATTTATATGCATCTTAGTCAAAGTTCATCTCTTTGTGTTTGTTCTAATGGTTAGTTTGCAATTCGCAAATTGTGAAATTGATTGTTTACCTCTTTTTAAAGTTCCAATTATACAGCAATAAAAACCTATTTGGTTTAATTTCCTCCAATTTGGTCCCAATTTTAGAACTTTATTTTTGCATAAGCATGATCTATTGGAAATGTTTGAGTTAAGAGTAGCACATTATCTTGCCTAAAGTTCAAGATTGCACTTTTTTGTTTCTTCTTAGGAATTTAGGAATCTGATAGCAAACAACTTCATCTTTGATGATTCTAACAGGTGAACACAAGTACTTCTGCATGATATTTAGAACTCATATTTTTCCAATTATTTATGTTTTTCACTGACATGTAGTTTCAGTCATTTTGCATTTGTTCTTTAGTAAGTTGGTTGGCCTCAAGTGCTTACAAAGCAATTTTTCTTGCTTCCTTGCTTCTCTGGCATGTAAGTTACAAGAAGATGTTTAGTAGTCATGATCCATTACTTTAAAAATCTTCTATCAAATTTAATAATTTTAGTGTGTTTACATATTAATGCAATTTTTCCTACTAGACTTATGGGTCAATAAGAGCCTTTGTTTTGAAGACTTTGACTTGCTTTCTTAGTAATTGTTTCTCTCTTGATTTTCCTCCTTGCATTATTTTGTACTTTTGATCATCTTGTCATCATCATATCATCTCTACCTCCTCCCCTTCTTTTTAATTAATATGAAATAAGATGGATTATTTGGATTTAAACATAAGAGTAGCTCATGAATGATTGTGTTTTGTGATAGCTAAATTGTATGGAATGAATGAGATCTTACATTAGTAAAGAAATGCATATTGAGAGATGGGGCATGGGACAATGCATTTAATTTATTTTCGTGTGATAAATTGCAACAATTGTACTGGAACACAAGAACAAATCAAGATATGACATAATGCGAAATATCAAATCATTATGTGATCATAGAATTTGCCAGAGAATTGCTAGAAGCATTGCTTACATGGTCTCTTCATTATGTGATCATGCAATGAATCAAGAGATTTGACTCATTCTGTTTTTATCCAGATCTTTTGATTTCTCTTCTTTTGAATGCTATGAGATCACTTAAATATCACAAGCTCTTGGATCAAAGTGTTAACAAGTAATCACAAACTATTCAAAAGATCACATAAATATCTTCCATGCTTCCATGCAATATTGGGAACTCATGAACAAATCACTTGGAATGATGACATTGACAAAATTGGTTAATTGACTAGCAAGAGCCAAATGTTTAGAAGTGATGGAATTTAAGCTAGACACCTGAAAAATAAGAAAACAACATGGTAGTGGTAAATTATTTACAAGACACATTTATTGAGACAAGATAAGTTTTGAATCATTCATGTTACTAAGACATCAATTTTAAGGGAAGATAGACTTTTTTTCATAACATTATTGTTTCATTCTGAATCATTCTTGAATCATTCTTGTTTTAGAACATCGTGATTGGCCTTCGGGTAGGTTGCCAAGCTGTGGCAGCACCCTCAAGCCCTCAACCATTAAGGAGGTAATCCTTTATTTTGGTTTCTTTTGAATGTCCATTCATATGCATGTAGTTTTCTATTGAATTAGAATAAAATTAGATCCCTTTTATCATCAATTTTTAGAATACTTCCTCGTCTAGGTTTGATTTAGTGGACTAATATTCTCTGGGAGACTAGTATTCCTCTCCTTATGATACATTGTACTTTTTTGTAAATTTATGCTTTTCAACTTAGATAGCTATAGCAATATGAATGATGGCCTTATATGGTTTATTTTACTAAAGTTAAATCTATGTTTTAGATCATTTGCTTCTAATTTGGTTGTAATTTGATAGAAACGTATCAAATACTTTATTACAGTTGTGCGACCATATAGAAATCAGTTACATGAAACAAATGCTTTCCAATCTCGTTTGAAATCATTTCTAGTTCACTACTATGTGGACCCACACAAATGGAAGGATGTGGTATATTTTCAAGTTTTAGTGGAATTATAACAAATTGTGCTAATTATCAGAAGTGCAGCTATTGAAAATATTGATTAGGTCTACGTGGAGATTTTTAAGCTGAATTAATTGAATATTGTAGTAATATTTAAAACAAGCAGTGCTTTTGATTGGGTGTTGAGTCTGGTTGAAGTGAAATTATATTGAATATGGCTTGATGATAAACTAATTAATTGAAGTTCTAAAATCCAAACTTAAGTGCTATAAATACTACAGTTAAGACTATATTATTGCTAGGAGAAGTAGTTTTGTTTGTTGGTGCTAGATCAAGTCATGCAATACATAATTGTGCTTTTACTTTGGAGTCATGGAGCCATGAAATTCTAGCTTTGTTAAATGCCTATTGGTACTTCAATTGAAACTGGTAGGAAATATTCTCTTTTGAGCAATTTCTTAACTTGATAAAATTGGTGATGAATGAAATCTAAAGTGTCTACTCATCTCTTTTCTGGACTCAGAATTCCTTATGTAGATAAGATTCAAATTATTTTACAAGATGCATTTAAAATAGGGATGCTAACTAGTTTTCTTTAATAGGTAAAATATCTTTCAACAGATGGAGTACTTCCCAAACCCATATGACCAGGCAATATCGATTATTGGGAGGACACTTTCAAAATTTGTCAAAGGTAATCTTATCCCATTCTTTGGATTTGGAGATGGTTAGCAACATTTTCTTGGGCATTATGCAACTAGCTTTTTCTAGGATATATAGCATGTTGTCTATCACGACAATCTTTTTGAGAGCAAATATTTGATTGGCTCTAATGTCTTTTTGGGTAATTTCAACCCATGACAAGGAGGTATTTAGTTTTTATCTAGATAATAGACCATGTCGTGGCTTCGACGATGCGCTAGATCGTTATGGAGAATTAGTTCCTCATGTTCACGTTGCAAGTTAAAATAACACATTAACTTTATCCATTAAGTGGGTTCTCAAGTTCCTTTTTTCCAATCTTCAATTTCAGAATAGGCCCAACATCTTTGGCACCTATTATTGAAACTCCCATAAGCATTGTTGATGAGAGTGGTGGGCAATATCATGTGCTTCTCTCATTATTGCCGATGGAAAGGTTGGCCAATTTCTCTGTGAATTAATTTACACTATAAAAATTCTTTAAACACATAACTAGTTCAATTTGAGTTTGCAATTTTTCCCACAACCAGAAGAAACCCTGCAAAGTGGAGCTTCCCAAATTTGCGCTTTTCGGTAAGCTGACATTGACTAAAAAGGAGTTCTACTAAGCAATTCAAGGGAAACTAACTGATAATCCACATGTTGTCTTTTTTGTTTTCTTAATAGATATCAAAAAGGTCAACCCCCAATAGCAACACAAGGAAGCGGGACAGCAGACATAACAAGATTGGCTTCTTGACTTGTTGGTCTTCAACTTAGATCACTACTAAGTTGCTAGAGTTCCTTTCACTGAGTTGCTGGAGTCTATTTCTCTCATTAGATCTCAAAGTCATAGTCTACAACCCTTTACAGGTTAGTCTCTATAAATCAGATTAGACATTAGAATTCCCCTATTATATATTTCATGCCATTCATCACCATATATGGTAGAGAATCACATAAATACCTAGTATAGAGAATTGAATAGACTGAGTTTACATTGTATATGCCATCATCCTTCTATCCGCATCACTAAGTTGAGTTACATACCATTATTTCCCACATTTGCATTATAAGTTTTGCATGAAGTAAACCTAAACGGAAGGAAAACCACCAAGCAAGAAAGTAACTTTAGGAGAAATAGCCAAGCAAAATTCAGCATTACTTTGATTCATTCTCTGTCATAGTGACAATGAAAAATTCTCTTTTTCTAAGATTTCAATGTCATAGTCGGTACAGTTTGATTCCTTGGCAAGGTGGCTCATAGACCCAATTGATTTAAGGCCTGATATTAATATTAGGAATGGTTTACTTATGGAAGGGGTGTTAGGCATTGAATTTACAATTGACAACAAATAGCAACTGAATGTAGCTTTCAGACAACTTTAAATAGCATCCTCATATAACAAAGATCCAAATTATGTATCCCATTCTTTTAAAAACTCAATGCTTCAAAGCAGTCCAACTCAACCACCACCAGCATAAATTGCACAATAGCAGATTGTCTCTGATCAGAGCTAAAAGATCAAAATATGAAAATAAGACCAATAGCAACAACAGAAAAATAGTTGATGGACAATTAAAACCCAATGACTGACACAAACAAAATTGGTAAAATTAGCAACAAATTATCTGACAATTTAGTAAACTTCCAGACTAGAATTATCTCACAATTATCAGACTAATTACAATTACGCCAGAATTATCTTACTTGGTAAACCCAAATAGATATCAGACTATGACCAGCAGTCCAATTATCTCACAATTACACCAGCAGCAAAGCTTCTAGACTAAGATTAGAATTATACTTAGCATAATTGAGAATCAGAGAAAAGATATCAAACATGATTATTCTTGATGTATAGATTCTTTTCTTTGTCATCCTTGGTTTTAAATTAGGTTATTTCAGACATGACTATTCTGAGTTGTACTTTTGATTTTACCCACCATCATCCTTCTCTTTTGACTGGTGTGGTTTTACATCCTTCTTGGCAACAAAGAAATGTAGTAAAGCACCCAAGATCCATAGGTTGGTTACTCCCCTTACCATGTAAAGGAAGAGGGCTAGGATCGCATAGAAAAAGAAGAAAATTGCAATGTCCCAAGTTGATTAATGGGAAGTTTCCCATTTATTGTCAAAGAATAAAGTCATTTTGTTAGATTTTCTAGCACCTTTCTATTTTACATTTTTATGTCTTCTAGTTCATTTCTTGTTATCCTTTGTGTATATTTAGTTAGACAATAGCTAAAGTGATTTTATAGTAATCTTGACTTTGTTATTTGACCCTTTTAATTGTATGATATTTGGTTATCTTTGCAGGCTCTTGAAAAGTCAAAAATATGAACAATCTTTAGAAAATGTTAGGTATTTTATTACTATATTAGAGATAGAGCTTGAACTTTATTACAGACACTACCATTTATGGTAATCTAAGTTGTCAGTTTGCAGATAATCTAACTTCTTTTGCCAAGTTGTCAAAGGAAATGGATGTTGATGCTACTGTTGCTAATATTTTGAAGAAGGTTGAAGCTACAAATGATTTCAATTGGGTTGATGAAGTGCTTCATATTTCAGTCAGATTTACTTGAATTGCTTCTCATTGTATTTTTATTTTTTCTATATTTTTCTTTTCTTTTCTCTTGCATTACCCTTAAGAGGGGAATATGTACTTTGATAATCTAGAAAGTCATTGAAAAGGAATCTGTGCTTGAGCCTTTATGTTTTGTGCTTGTTAAAATTTTTTTCTTAGTAAAGAATATAATTAAGTCGTATAGCAGGGCATCATTAAAATGAATCAATAGTGGTAATTAAATAACCAAAGAAAGTGTCATAAAAGTAAATAATTAGTGATGATTTAGTAGCATAAGAAAGTGTCATTAAAGAAAATCATTAGAGGCGATTTAGAGACACAAATAATTGTTGCTAAATAATAATAATAGAGGCAATTAAATGGCAAAATAAAGTGTTGCTAAAGTAAATCAATAGTAGCAATTTTGTTACATAATAAAAGCCATTAAATGAAGTATATAGCGACACTAATAGCATCAATTAAATTGCCACTAATATAAATCAATAGTGGCGAAATAGTGCAAATAAATTGCCATTAAATAAGATCATTAGCGATATTATTTATGATAATTAAAGTGATGCTAATACCATTGATTTAGTGGCAATTATACAATGGCTGCTAACCTTTTAGTAATGCCAACGAAGGCAGCAATTAAGAGATAATTATTTTAAGTGTCACTAATTACATATAGCGACAAATAGAAGGCCTATACTGATAAATATTAAATGTCACTAGTGGCTATTTTTTTATAGTAGTAGCATAGTTGGGAATATGCTTAATGACATCAAGGAGTGGTATATTAATCTGGACTTGTTTAAATAATTCAAGTAGCTCCTCTTGTTGCTAGCCACATTCTTCTTTTTCTTCACTTTTTCTAAGGCTTCAGGAAAGGGTATTTGTGTATCAATCAAAGGTGGGTTTTGAGCCTTGTTCTTAATTTCCTCCTCAATATCAATAATCACATTAGGTCCACTAGGATTATTTGTGGTTGGGTTAGAAGGCCAAACTGAGTTTTGGGTTTGAGTACCACTTCTTGAGGTAATAGAATGTGCAGAGGCTGCGAGTTAGGGTCAGATCCTTGAGATCGATTAGGCAAGATAGGAGCCTATTGAGGACTAGGAAATTCGAGTGGGTTTTGCGGGGCGAGATTAATCACATGAGCTTGCTCCTAATTTTGGTGGAACCCTTGCTAATAATAAGTCCAATTTTGAAGATTCTTAGGGTTCAGTATAGGCCGGGATGGGAGGGATCCTTGTTATCTAGATTCCATTAATTGACTCAGTTGTCCCATAACCTCGACCACCTCCTCTTGATGTTTTTGATTTAGATCAGTAATAAATTTAATCAAGGTGTCCATTTGATTTGATTGGGTAGGTTGAGTAGGTCCAGGTCTAGGCTGATTATAGGTTATCCTATTGTTGTGACCTTGATGTAGGAAGAGGGGGTTAAAAGCAGGTCTAGCCTGATTCGGGTTTGGATTTTGATTATGTCTAGACCAGGAGAAACTAGGATGGTATCGCTATCCAGGGTTGTAATGATTAGAATAAGGGTCCATTTTGGGATAACCCTAGATGGCTTGTACATCCTCATAGCCAGAGAGCATATTAGGAGTTGGGAGAGAATAATCAGGATAAGAGGAGACAAAGTCCCCTCCTTAGGACGCAGTCAGCATATGTTCCAAGTTTAATTGGTTCATAGGCTAAACCAAGTCAAGATTGTTCACAAATTCCTTTCCCAAGGGATTCTATGGCTGTGTAGGTGCAATCAGTGTTCCCCTATCCACAAAATAGTCTTGTGGGGATATCCTTAGAGGTTTTTTAGAGTAGCTGATGAGCTCATCCAATTTCTTGTCCACCACTTTCATGCGATCCAATTTCTTGGCTATTATGTCCATGTCAATTGAGCTCGAATAGCTTGAACTTCATACATCCTACTATGGGGTTGATTGGATAGACTAAAAGTGGTCATGGAGGCATGATTTAAAGAGTTCTCACTCATAGATTCAAATAAATCAAAAGCACTCTCATAATCTTTATTTAGAAAATTTCCTCCACAAGAAGCATTCATGAAATTTCTAAGTGTATAATTCAAACCATAGTAGAAAATTTGGGCTAGGTGCCATTGAGGAACCTCATGGTTTGGACACTTTCTTAATAAATCATTAAATCTCTCCAAAGCCTCATGGAGTTGTTCCCTTGGTTGTTGTGAAAAGGTGGTTATGGCTCTCCTAAGGGCATTAATCTTGCCTATAGGGAAGAAGTTCTTGAGGAAGGAGCTTATTAGCTCCTCTCAAGTAGCAATGGGTTTGCCTATAGTTCTGAACTAGTGAGCTACCTTATCCCTTAAGGAGAAGGGGAACACCTTCATTAGGACAATATCTAGGTTCACATTTCTAGGTTTGATGGTCTTAGCAAGTCTACCTAGATCTTCGAGGTGCTGGAAGGAGTCTTCATTGGAATTCCCATGAAATGAAAAGATTTTGGATCAAGATAATCACATTGGGTTTTAGTTCAAAATCATCTCCCCCTTCAGGGACTGTTATAACCCTGGCATCAAACGTCTTTTAAGATGTCTGGGAAGTGGTCCAGACGTTTGGTCAGACATCTGGAAGACTTCCCAGACGTCTGGAATTTAATTTTTTTGGTGTACGGGTTCACGTCTGCACGCATGCGCGCGCAGACTTAGCCGCCACCCTCCTTCTTCTCTTTCCTTCCACCCTGCAGATGCAGCCATTTTTCTCTTTCTCTCTCCCTGTGGCTGCCTTCAAATACCCCCCTCTCCTCTCCCTCACCCTCACTCCACCGCCTCCTTCTCCTTCTTCCTGTCAGTGAGAGAGTGAGCGGGAGAGGGCAGTAGCAGCTGCTGCTATGCGTGCGTAGGAAGGAGGGGCTACTGCGTGAGGGAGAGAGCTAGACCGCGAGGCTGCTAGCTCGCCGGAGCACCCAGGGCCGACCGGCGGGTGCACAGCGGAAGCGTGGTGTTGGGGAGGAGCTGCTGCAGCTCAGGCAGCAGTTGAGCGTGGCATGGCACGGCCGTGCGCTGCGAGCGGAGGGCGAGGAGGTCCTGATTCTGGGAAAATTTCCCAGAATCAGACGTCTGGACATACGTCCAGACGACGTAGGAGACGTCTGGAGGAAGGTCAAGATGTCTGAAAGGTACGATATTTTTACCTTCCTTCTCCTTTGGAGAGTATGGCCATGCAACCGTTCCGCCGAAGGCTTTTGCATCATTTCATGTTGAGGACGGCCGCGTATGTGTGCAGGACTCGTTCAGGAAGGCGCAAGGGCACTCCATCCCACACAGATCGGACGTCTGGGCACAGCACCAGACAACGGAGAGGGTCTCCAGACGTCCGGAGTAACAGTCGGATGTCTGGAAACTAAGTCCAGATGGTTCAGCAGGCTTCTGGATGTCTGAAGGACCACGCAGGATCAATGTATGACCTAAGCCATCATTTAAGACGTCTGGAAGATGTTCCAGACGTCTGATTTTGGGCAGACTTGTCATTTTTGACCCGTTTAGGGTCCGTTCGAAGTCCGTTTTCCGCATTTCAAGTTTTGTTCTTCTCAGATTTAGATCCTCTACCTATTTACAGTAATTGTATCATGTTCTGAGTAGCTCTTTGTAATTGATCCTTATGTTAGGACCCCGTTCCGTTGCGACTCTAGGGGTTGCGGAGGCACGCGGGCTTGCCGATCATGCCCCCAGTACTCCCGATTTTGCAGGTAGAGTGGCCCTTTCAATTATTTATCAAAAATTATGCACTTGTGAAATAATTAATAGAGTCTAGGGTATTGCATGAAACCTAGGACTGAAAAACTAGATTGAATGATAGATCCTAGGGTATTGCATGAATCCTAGGACTGGAAAACTAGATTGATGATAGATCCTAGGGTATGGCATGAATCCTAGGACTGGAGAACTAGATTGAATATATATACATTGCAATCTTAGAAAACTAGAAAGGAAATGATAACTGCCTGTAGTTGGTTAATAGCTTCCTGTTTATGAATGAATAATTACGGTTGAGAACATGGGCTATATGAATATAAAGCTGAAATGATGAAACCTAAATTGGCTAAGTTAAAAGCGCATGAACCCTACGGGGAATTAGGAGTAGAACTCCTGGAAAGTGAATGGAATAGAATTGGAGAAGTGAGCCGGCCCTTGAGTACGGAGTACCAAGGAGAGCGACTGTCCCCCTGTTTAGTGCAGAGCGGAGCTAGCCGCCCCAGGGACCCGGGGTTAGGTCTGGCCACTTTGTATCGACTTTTGTCCCTCGTGTACACAGTACCGAGGAGAGCTACTAGTGTAGGGAGAGCATTAGTTACCCTACGGGCCCCGGGGTTCTGCTAGCCCTCCTATAGCCTCACAAGACAGATGGCCGACCCGTACTTGCAGTCCTTGCGTGACAGAGTACTGTCTGGAGACCCGGGGGACTTCTCTTTTACAGGCCAGGTGCTGCACATGAGGGGACGTCTGTGCGTTCCCAGAGACGAGGAGATGTTGAGAGAGCTCCTGACTGAGGCACACGGTTCCAGATTTACCATACATCCCAGAAACACGAAGATATACCATGACTTGAGATGTGACTTTGGTGGAGGGGAATGAAGCGGGATGTGGGTGAATTCGTGCAGCAGTGTTTAGTGTGCCAGCAAGTGAAAGCCGAGCATCAGAGGCCTGCAGGGCCACTACAGCCACTTCCAATGCCAGAGTGGAAGTGGGAGAGCATCACCATGGACTTGGTGGTGGGCTTACCTGTTACCCAGCGAGGACACGACGCAGTCTGGGTAATCGTTTATAGATTGACGAAGACGACGCGTTTCTTGCCGATCAGAGTCACCTTGGGACCAGCACAGTTGGCAGAGAGGTATATCCGCGACGTGGTACGTCTACACGGAGTTTCGTGAGAGATCGTATCCGACCGGGATACCCACTTTACGTCCGAGTTTTGGGCTGAGTTTCAGCAGGCCTTGGGGACACGGTTGAGGTTCAGTACAGCTTACCACCCCAAGATGGACGGACAATCTGAGCGCACGATACAGACACTTGAGGACCTTTTGCGTGCTTGTGTACTGGACTGGAGGGGCTCTTGGGAGGAGCACTTGCCCTTGGCGGAGTTTGCATACAATAATAGTAATCACTTGAGCATCGGCATGGCACCCTACGAGGCTCTGTATGGACGGAGGTATACGGCACCCTTGAGTTGGGTTGAGGTAGGGGCCAAGTGGGAGGTTGGCCCCAGGCTAATCCAGTAGAGTCAGGAGGTAGTCGAGCAGATTCACAGGTGACTCCGCACTGTCCGGAGCATACAAAAGAACTATGCAGATCGGAAATGCAGAGAGGTGCAGTTTGAGGTTGGGGACCACATCTTCCTTCGCGTTTCGCCCATGAAGGGCCTGCAGCAGTTTGGGGTGAGAGGGAAGCTCGCGCCGAGGTTCGTGGGGCCCTTTGAGGTCCTGGAGCGGGTTGGACCCATTGCTTACAGGCTTGCCCTTCCTCCCCAGCTTTCTGGTGTGCACGACGTGTTCCACGTGTCCAACCTCAGGAAGTACGTCGCTGACCCCAGTCACGTCCTGAGTACGAGAGCGTCGAGGTGGGCGACGACCTGACATACCCCAAGCGGCTAGTGCAGATTCTCGATAGAGCCATCCGCAGTCTGAGACGGAAGCAAGTACCCCTGGTGAAGGTTTTGTGGAGGAGCCAACGGTACGAGGAGGCTACCTGGGAGCCTGAGGCGACGATGCGGGAGCAGTACCCAGAGCTTTTCGCGGGTACATTTTTTTTCGGATCGACTTCGGTCCTCTTTGAGTTTGTTATGCATATATTGTTCTTTCCCGCACCCTAGTTAGCGCAAGTTTTAGGGACAAAACTTCCTTTGAGTTTGTTATATTGTTATAACCCTAGCATCAAACATCGTTTAAGATGTCTGGGAAGTGGTCCAGACGTCTGGTCAAACGTCTGACGCGAACCCGTACGTTGAAAAAATTAAATTTCAGACGTCTGGAAGCCTTCTCAGACGTCTGGAATTTAATTTTTTCAACGTACGGGTTCGCGTCTGCGCGCATGCGTGCGGACTGAATCGCTGCCCTCCTTCTTCTCTTTCCTTCCACCCTGCAAACGTAGCCCTTTTTCTCTTTCTCTCTCCCCACGACTGCCTTCAAATACCCCCCTCTCCTTTCCCTCACACTCACTCCACCGCCTCCTTCTCCTTCTTCCTGTCAGCGAGAGAGTGAGCGAGCGAGGGCAGCAGCAGCTGCTGCTGTGCTTGTGTAGGAAGGAGGGGCTGCTGCATGAGGGAGAGAGCTAGACTGCGAGGGTGCGAGCTCGCCAGAGCAACTAGGGCCGACCGGCAGGTGCGTAGCAGAAGCGTGGTGTTGGGGAGGAGCTACTGCAGCTCAGGCAGCAGGCGAGCGCGGCACGGCACGGCCGTGCGCTGTGAGCGGAGGGCGAGGAGGTCCTGATTCTAGGAAAATTTTCCAGAATCAGACATCTGGACATATGTCCAGACGACGTAGGAGACGTCTGGAGGAAGGTCCAGACATCTGAAAGGTACAATATTTTTACCTTCCTTCTCCCTTCGTGAGTACGCCCAAGCAGCCATTCCGCCGAAGGCTTTTGCATCATTTTGTGTTGAGGACAGCCGCGTATGTGTGCAGGACTCGTTCAGGAAGGCGTAAGGGCATGCCATCCCACACAGATCGGACGTCTGGGCACAGCACCAGACGACGAAGAGGGTCTCCAGACGTCCGAAGTGACAATCGGACGTCTGGAAACTAAGTCCAGATGGTTCAGCGAGCTTCTGGAGGTCTGAAGGACCGCGCAGGATCAAGGTATGACCTGAGCCATCATTTAAGACGTCTGGAAGATGTTCCAGACGTCTGATTTTGGGCAGACTTGTCATTTTTGAACCGTTTAGGGTCCGTTCGAAGTTCATTTTCCGCGTTTCAAGTTTTGTTCTTCTCAGATTTAGATCCTCTACCTATTTATAGTAATTGTATCCTGTTTTGAGTAGCTCCTTGTAATTGATCCTTATATTAGGACCCCATTCCGTTGCGACTCTAGGGGTTGCGGAGGCACGCGGGCTTGCCGATCACGCCCCCAGTACTCCCGATTTTGCGGGTAGAGTGGCCATTTCAATTATTTATCAAAAATTATGCACTTGTGAAATAATTAATAGAGTCTAGGGTATTGCATGAAACCTAGGACTAAAAAACTAGATTGAATGATAGATCCTAGGGTATTGCATGAATCCTAGGACTGGAAAACTAGATTTAATGATAGATCCTAGGGTATGGCATGAATCCTAGGATTGGAGAACTAGATTGAATATATATACATTGCAGTCTTAGAAAAGTAGAAAGGAAATGATAACTGCCTGTAATTGGTTAACAGCTGCCTGTTTATGAATGAATAATTACGGTTGAGAACATGGGCTATATGAATATAAAGCTGAAATGATGAAACCTAAATTGGCTGAGTTAAAAGAGCATGAACCCTACGGGGAATTAGGAGTAGAACTCCTGGAAAGTGAATGGAATAGAATTGGGGAAGTGAGCCGACCTTTGAGTATGGAGTACCAAGGAGAGCGACTGTCCCCCTGTTTAGTGCATAGCGGAGCTAGCCGCCCCAAGGACCCGGGGTTAGGTCTGGCCACTTTGTACCAACTTTTGGCCCTCGTGTACACAGTACCAAGGAGAGCTACTAGTGTAGGGAGAGCACTAGCTATCCCACGGGCCCCGGGGTTCTGCTAGCCCTCCTACACCGACTTGTTAGGCCCATTGGGCAAACCAAAGTAGTCAGGCGAGGGTGCGTAGACTGTGGTGGGGCAAGACCCCTGTTTGGTTACTGTGGAGGGCCTGGACCCCTGTTACTGAGAGGGCTCTACCTTATACTGGTTCCGTGCTGTGCTTTGGACGCACCCGTTAACGGAAACGACTGACCACGTGCCAGTGCGGGGTAGCTACCCATGCATTTGTCGTGCGTGCCATAGTCACCATTACGTCTGTCAGCTACCTTGGGGTGGTTGACTGAGGGTAGGACCACCACGAGGGACTCTCCCGGCCAGGAGAGCACCACGTGTTACTTCTACTTTTTGGAAAAGACTGCAATCAAGATCGTTCCCACAAAGAACATTCAAGACCAAGGGAAAGATCTGAGGAATAACTCAATAACGAGTAAATAGAAAAATAAAGAAAGAAATTAAAAATATAACAGCTACTATCCACCTTACTATTTTCTTAGCTTTTAGTTTCCACTCTACTCAGCGTTTCGTTGAGGTGTCACCTTTGTCACCTTTTCAGGACCAGGTTTTGAGCAGCCAGAGCCGGCGGCTGCAGAGGGTGAGCCTAGTAGAGCCCAGTAGTTTTTACTTGTGTAGTACCCACTGTACTGTTCCTTCGGTTGTAGTGAGTAGTTTCTGTTACCTCTATACTTTTTTATTGTAAGCATCATGTTTATGTACATGTTTATTTCTTTACTGTTGTGGTGGTGTATACTATAGTAGTTCTTTTCTTTACTGCTGTATTTTGTTACTACTAGTTATATGCCTGGTGAATGTGGTTTATTTTACTGCTCTTTTGGTTACTTTCTCGTTGGACGACTAGGTCTTGGGATCGGTCAAGTCGGTCCGATTCTCGTGTCTCGTAGGGATTCGAGAATCGGGTCGTAATAGGGATCTTAACAAAAGGTTCCACATTAGTTGTAGAAGGTTAAGAGAAATCAACTTGGGTGGTGGTGGTTGTGGTTATGGTTCTTGGATCTGCTTCAGAGTCTGCATAATCAATTGGACTTGTTGTTGTTGGAGTTTATGATTAGCATTGATCTAAGCTTGGATTAGAGTAAGAGGGTCAAGATTTTGATTCTCAAGATTTTTAGGGATATCAGGTTGCTCAGGAATCTCAGGCATCTTACCCTTACTAGAATTAGCCATCTCAATAAGATCAGAAAAAGCAAGTCTCCTTCTAGTGTTCCTCTTAAGTGGTTCAACCAATGCAGGATTAAGTGATCTCTACCGAGCATAAATAGAGGAAATATAGGAGATGTGAGGGGAATAGGAGAGAGAATGTATGTGCTTGTTAGGCGTAAAATCACATTTTTTAATATTTTCGTAGGAGTATAGCACAAATATACGTCGATAAATAAAAATGTAACGAGATTTGGTAAGTCCCGATCAAACTCAGGGAGGTGGAAATGTAACTTTGAAATTGATAACTTAACTTGACTCCTAAAACTAAACCTGACTCCTATTACCTAAATGCGACGAATATCCTTCACTGCAAATTCTCTCGTGGCGATCTCGAAACATACAATTATCGTATAATGAAGATATATGTAGCATGTGTACGTGTAGCGCTCGACACGATATTCTTTTAAAACATAAAACACTATCAAGATCATTTTGATGAGGCATGTAATCATCACTTGTGTAGGGACTGCCGTATAAACATATATATATATATATATATATATATATATATATATATATATATATATATATATATATATATATATATATATCAATTTTTTGTTGGGATTATTGATTTTTTTGAAAATAAAAATCTACTCGAACTAGATACTAGAAACAAGTTACAAGATAGACATGAAGCAAATCAACACCTATTCAAATAGTAATCATGAAAGTTCTTTACATAGTTGAATGCTTAATAAGGAAATCAAAACACTTAAACCAAAACAACTAAAACAAAACTACTAGAACTATTAGAACTACTAGAAATTGAGTAAAAAAAAACTAATGAGAAAATGACATAGATTTATTCTACTAGAACAAAGGCACTATGGAGTGGTCCTTGGTATCCTTTTGAGGGAGTGGAGGAGCAACAACCGTGCACCAAGAGTAGCTTTGGTAGATAGCATGGAGGAGGAAAACTGTGAAGGTGGTAACCTTTGGTGGAAGGAAGAAGAGGATGGAGATCTAAAGGGCGTGGGATTTTTTTTTTTGGCAAAAGAATTGAGAAGGGGGGCGAAATTGGGATGTGGGATTTGATTTAGGTGGAGGAGAGATCCGCCCCCGTAGGAGAGAAATCGGATGGATAAATAAATAATGGAGGGAGGGTTCGATTGAGTGGATATGAGAATTGATGTGGGGCTGTTTGGATTTGTGGGGTTGGGATGTTTAGGGGATAAAATGAGATAAATAAAAGGTAGGAAAAATGTGCGTGGCCGGTGGGTGTACCTGGGTTGTTGGGATGGGTTTTGGTTTGTTCGGCCACATAGGATTATTACGTAGGATTTATGCATGGGGATAGAATTTGTTGGGAATTTGGTTTGGTTTTTCCGTGGAAAGGTGTTGCCAGTCGATGACATTGCATGGGGATGGGTTAAGGCTTACATAGGTTGGGTATTTAGTGGGATTTTGTTGTGTAGTGTATAGGAATAAGGTGGGATTGAGTTGGTTCAACCTAGGTCGGGTTACATGAGGGTGTGTGAGTTAGGCTTGGGAGGTCATTAGATAGGTTTCCTAGGGTGTATGGTAGGTTTCCTAAATCAAAGGAGGCATGATAGGACCTATAGCTCGTAAATCTAAATAAGACCATAGTGTGTGAATTTTGGATGCTCAGGTTACCAAGACTCACAAATTGAAAGGTAGACAAGGGTATCAAATACTTCCTAGGTCTTTGACTTAATACCTAAACTTTCTCAGATCCTTTTCAAAGACTTGGGAAACAAATCCAGATTTTAGGAAATATCCAAGATAATTAAGTCTTAGTAAGGCCTGAAGAGTCTAAGTGACACGACCTTGTTCTACATTTCCAAAATTTAATAAATCCTTAAGATCAACATAATCAATCTTTTCTAGTTTAAATACTCAAAACATTCTTCTTTTTTAACACAAAACACACCTTTTTTTTTCAAAGCATGAATTTTTCAAAAATAATTGTTTTTTCAAGAACCCATTTATTGAAGTAGAAACCCTAAATGAATGTTTGTACACAAGGGGTAGTGCATACAAAAGTGTAGTGCATACACAAGGGGCCCTCAAACAATCTTTTGTAATGAAATATCTTTTAGGGTTGATCTTGTTCAAAGATGAATTTTAAGGTTTCGATGATATAATATATTCAAACAAGGTTCTTGTGATGGCACACAAATGGTTTTGCAAGCATGGGTGATAATATATTTTCTTTGAATTTCAAAAAGATGAGTGCCTAATTGAAAACCCTAAGATTTGGACCTAGGCAGGCAACTTCTAAATATGAATCAATTTTAATTAATTCAAGTGGTATGGCCCAATACAAAGGAACCATGGCTTCTCAAACATCACTGAACAAGAAATTCAAAAAATATTTTTTTGAAAAATTTTGAGTCCCTTTTAGATTTTTTTATATACTGGGGTCCAAAATCCAGAAGAGACCCTTAGTTGGATTCTACATGAATCAAGCAATGTCGTGCATCAAAAGATTTTCAATTACTTTTCAGAGATATTTATGTTGATTAGGAAACCAATGCAAGTTATTTCACTCAATTCAAATTTGTAGAAAAAAATATTAAAATTCAAATACTGCACAAAATTAGGAACATAGGATTTCTGATAACAGTCTGGTGTGTGAATTTTTATTTTTTTTTTGAAAATTTTAGGGTTGGTTTCTAACTTCAAAACACACGTTATGGAACAATTTTATAATTTTTGGGCCAATAAAAATCTAGGAAATAAATTTTAAAAATTGAGTTTGTTTGCAACCCAAATTTTGGGTGGTGGCTTTTAGGATTTCCAAGAGATAACACCCACCAAAAGAGATGTTTTTTAATGCAAGCAACTCAAGCAAATAACTACTAACCCTAAGGATCAAATAAACTCCTAGCCTAGATGGACAATATTTTTTTGTTTTTTCTTCTCAAGGAAACCTAAGGCAAAACTATCCTAGGATTCAAAATGATCCAAATACTAAGATGCAAAGACCTACCTCAATGTCTTTACCTACACTTTTCTCCGATTCTACCATTTGTCTAAAGGATCCCGTGTTGTCGTATAATCCTGCACACAATCAGAGAAACAGAGAAAAATGAGTTAGAGACATGAATGCAAAACTTGAAAGCAAAAATAGTAGCAAACTCTATTGCCTCCCCAATAACGGTACCAAAATTTATAGTCGATTCTACGCTTAGTGCTAAAATCATTCGTTGTAGTGTGCAAAAATCGCTAACAATTTAAAATTTATAACCAAAGTTGGGAGTCCAAGTCGAACATAGGGAGGCAAAACAGGAGTTCGCGTATGTATTTTTTTTCATTTTTGAATTTTTGTAAGAGAAAGAAAATATGAACTAACTATAAGAAAATCAAGAAATAAAGAGAGATAGATAGCAGGGATAGAGATAAGAAAAGGACTTTTTATTTCTACTAGAGGAATGATTACAAATAGAGTCTTGCTAAAAAAAATATTAATGCTATTCTTAACTAAAACAAAAGCAAAGCAAGAGAAGATCTAGAGTAGAGTCATGGCAATGAAGATTCCGTCGACATTGTCGGAGTTGATGTAGAGATTCAGAAGAAGACTAGAGAGGGTGTAAGGATGTAGAGGAATGATTGGTGGAGTTTCTACTAATGGAGAACCTAAGGGGACAACTAGGCTTTTCTATCTCTAATTGGGAAGGCTTGGATGTGGTGGTAGAATGTGTAGTATAGATCGTGGAAGAGGAATTAATTCTCTAAGGGATGATCTAGGTGTGCTTTTATAGAGATTGGAAATAGATGTAGGCTATAGGATCTAGATCTAAGGGTTTAAGGAAGGCCAACAATGTAAGGTAAATGTAGGTCCTCGGATGTGCATTCAAGTGGTGTAAGGGGGCAAGAGAGTGGTTGACCATGTAGCTTCTTAGAGAAACTATATATGGCCGGACAAGTGTCTAATTGTAGGCCTTAGGATGGGTTTTGGATGGTTGGGATTGGAGCTAAGAGGCTATGATCTAATTTAGGTCTTAAGGAGAGGATAAGTTCTAGGTTCTTTTAGAATCCTAAGGAGGCTAGATAAGGGCTGGCTATAGGGATTAATGGGGGCCCTTAAATGGTGTTTGGATGGTGGATAAGGAGGGCAGGGTGGCTGACTATATGCCTTAGGGTTTAAGCAAGGTTGGTCGGCCACATAGAGAAGATAAGATCTTTTGTGTGGCTGAACATCAAGAGGATATGTTCTTTTGTGGGTGTGTTGATGACCATAGGATGGAGGATGGAAGGTTAGGATTAGATAAGCTTTAGGTTTTTCTGAAAATAGGTGGGCTTCAGACAAGGTTTAAAGTGTAGAATAGGTTATCTTAGGAGGGGTTTTAGGAAGAGTGTAGGATATGACATGTGTCCTCATGTCCTTCTTTCTTTCTTGTCTTTAATTCTTCATCACTCCAATCTTCCTAGCTTTATTCCAAGCAACTTAATCTTCACCACTTACTCTTGCATTATTCAAATGACTTTAACTAGATGCTAATTGGACGTAAAATTTTTATATGATCTAAATATGCATGCATGACTATAATGTAATATTCACAACACTTATGCCCTAGACTAACTAACTACTTAGCATAAAATAGGCAAATTATCAATATAGATTATGTATCTATTAACGTCTTACTGGCATAATATATTACGTAAGGCTTCTTGTCTGAACATTGGCAAAGAGCAGCACAAACAACCTGGTCAGATGTGTCGTACATAATTTTAAATCCTAGCGAGTATGCGGGAGGTTCGAGAATTGGGGTAGTGGTAACTGTGTCACGCAGTGTAGCATACACCTGTAAACACTCTTGGGTCATGTTCAATGGAACATCATTCGACAAGAGGTGGGTAATGGATGAGAGATTTTAGAGAAGTCTTTGATAAACCTCCTATAAAATCCAACATGACCTAGAAAAGAACAGATTTGCTTAATTGATTTAGGAGGTGGTAACTTGGATATCAATTCAATTTTTTCACGGTCAACTTCTATATCTCTGGAGGAGACTACATGGCCTAGTACTATCCCCTCCTCCATCACCAAATAACTTGTTTCTCAGGATAGTACTACATTCACTTCAATAATCTCATCAAAATCTTAGCCAGGTTCGCTAAGAATGGGTCAAAGTCTTCTCTAAAGATGGAGAAGTCATCCATAAAAAGTTCCAAAAAGTCACCTCCCATTTCAGAGAATATTGCCATAATGCACCTTTGGAAGGTGGCTGGTGCATTGCATAAGCCAAAGGGCATTTGACGGAAAGCAAATGTGCCATATGGGTAGGTGAATGCAGTTTTCTTTTGATCATCGGGACTTACTACAACTAGGTTATATCCAAAGAATCCATCCAGGAAACAAAAATACTTCTTCTCTACTAATCATTCCAAAATTTGGTCAATAAAGAGAAGGGGGAAATGATCTTTCTTGGTCGCTACATTTAACTTTCTGTAATCAATGCACACTCGCCATGACATAGCATTATAGGTAGGGATGGAGTCTCCTTGTTCATTAATTGTGACAATGAGCCCTACTTTTGTAATGACTTAAGCCCCCACCCTAGTAGGGACTCGAGTCGATTTTCCAACTACCCAAGATCTAGTCATCCATCGCATAAACATAGAATAAATAAATCATTCACAATGCATCACATCATATATAATGATACAAAATAGAAGAAAAGGAAACAAGTACTGGAAGAAACAAAATAAAGTAATGAAGGATTGAAATCAATAAAGGAAACACCCAACTAGAAACTACAACTATAACTACCAATTATGGTGCTACAGTAGAACCAACACCGTTAACTCCTATAGTCGTAGAGCCTGATTGTAACTCTCTTGGACCTGAGTACAGAGTCCAACGACGCTGAGTAAAGTAATGAAAATAGTGGAGAGAGAACTAAGTAAAAAAAAAAACAAAGTGGTTACTATTCTTATTTGTTTTAATTTTGCTTTTATTGATTTCCATTATCTATGTCTTACCACAAGCCCAATGTTACGACCCGGTTCCCGAATCCCTACGAGATACAAGAATCAGACCGACTCGACTAATCCCAAGACCCAGTCGTCCAACGAGAAAGTAACCAAATGAGCAGTAAAATAAACCACATTCACCATGTATATAACTGGCAGTAACAAAATACAGCAGTAAAGAAAAGAAATACTACAGTATACACCACTACAACAGTAGAGAAATAAACATGTACATAAACATAAAGCTTACAATGAAAAGAGTATAGGGGTAACAGAAACTACTCACAACAACAGAAAGAAAAGTACAGTGGGTACTACACAAGTAACACTACTAGGCTCTACTAGGCCCAGCGCCCTCTGCAGTCGCCGACTCTGGCTGCTCAACACCTGGTCCTGAAAAGGTAACAAAGGTGACACGTCAGCGAAACACTGAGTAGAGTGGCAACTAAAAGCTAAGAAACAGTAAGGTGGACAGTAGCTGTTATATTTTTAATTTCTTTCCTTATATTTTTCGTTTACTCGTTATCGAATTATCCCTCAGATTCTTCTTTTGATCTTGAATGTTCCTCGTGGGAACGATCTTGATTGCAGTCTTTTCTGAAAAGTAGAAGTAGCACGTGGTGCTCTCCTGGCCGGGAGAGTCCCCCATGGTGGTCCTACCCTCAGTCAACCACCCCAAGGTCGTTGACAGATGTAACGGTGACTACGGCACGTACGATAAACGCACGGGTAGCTACCCCTCACTGGCACGCGGTCAGTCGTTTCCGTTAACGGGTGCACCCAAAGCATAGCACGGAACCAGTATAGGGAAAATCCCTCTCAGTAACAGGGGTCCAGCCCCTCCACAGTAACCAAGCAGGGGTCTTGCCCCTCCACAGTCTGCACACCCTCACCTGACTACCTTGGTTTGCCCAGTGGGCTGAACAAGTCGGTGTAGGAGGGCTAGCAGAATCCCGGGGCCCGTGGGGTAGCTAGTGCTCTCCCTACACTAGTAGCTCTCCTCGGTACTGTGTACATGAGGGCCAAAAGTTGGTACAAAGTGGCCAGACCTAACCCCGGGTCCCTGGGGCGGCTAGCTCTGCTCTACAATAAACAGAGGAACTGTTGCTCTCCTTGGTACTCCATACTCAAGGGCCAACTCACTTCCCCAATTCTATTCCATTCACTTTCCAGGAGTTCTACTCCTAATTTCCCGTAGAGTTCGTGCTCTTTTAACTCAACCAATTTAGGTTTCATCATTTCAGCTTTATATTTATATAGCCCATGTTCCCAACCGTAATATTCATTCATAATCAGGCAACTATTAACCAATTACAGGCAGTTATCGTTTCCTTTCTACTTTTCCAAGACTGCAATGTATATGCATTCAAGCTAGTTTCCCAATCCTAGGATTCATGCCATACCCTAGGATCTATCATTCAATCTAGTTTTCCAGTCCTAGGATTCATGCAATACCCTAGGATCTATCATTCAATCTAGTTTTTCAATCCTAGGGTTCATGCAATACCCTAAACTCTATTAATTATTTCATAAATGCATAATTTTTGATAAATAATTGAAAGGGTCACTCTACCCGCGAAACCGGGAGTACTGGGGGCGTAATCGGCAAGCCCGCACGCCTCCGCAACCTCCAGAGCCACAACAGAATGGGGTCCTAACACAAGGATCAAAGACAAGGAGCTACTCAGAACAGCATACGATTACCGTAAACAGGTAGAGGAACTAAATCTAAGAAGAACGAAACTTGAAACGTGGAAAACGGACTCCGAACGGACCCTAAACAGGTCAAAAACGATGAGTCTGCCCAAAATCCGACATCTGGAACTTCTTCCAGATGTATTAAATGATCGCTCAGGTCATACCTCGATCTGTGCGATCCTTCAGACGTCCAGAAGCCCGCTGAACCATCTGGACTTAGGTTCCAGACATTCGACTGTCACTCCGGACGTCTGGAGACCCTCTCCGTCGTCTGGTGTCATGCCCAGATGTCTGATCTGTGTGGGATGGCGTGCCCTTGCACCTTCCCGAACAAGTCCTGCACACACACACGCCTGCTCTCATCACGAAAGGATGCAGGAGGCTTCAGCGGAACGACTGCATGGCCATACATGCGAAAGAAGAAGAAGATAAAAAATAACGTACCTATCAGACGAATGGACCTTCCTCCAGACGTCTCCTGCGTCGTCTGGACGTAAGTCCAAACGTCTGATTCTGGAAAATTTTCCCAGAATCAAAACCTTCTCGCTCTCCGCCTGCAGCGCACGGCCGTGCTGTGCTGCGTCTGCCTGCTGCCTGAGCTGCAGCAACTCTTCCCCAGCATCACACGCTTGCTGCGCACCCGCCGGTCGGCTCTGGCTACTCCAGTGAGCTCGCAACCTCGCGGTCAAGCTCCCTCTTCCTCTCGCAACAGCTCCTCCTCCCCACACACTCGCAGCAGTCGCTGCTGCCGCTCTCGGCCGCTCGCTCTTTCGCTGACAGGAGGAAGAAGAAGAAGAAGGCGATGGAGTGAGGGTGACGGTGAGGGAGAGGGAGAGGCATATTTGAAGGTAGCACGGGGAGAGAGAAAGAGGAAAGGCTGCGTCTGCCGGGAGGGAGGAAAGAGAAGGAGGAGAGCGGTGGGTTCAGTCTGCACGCGCATGCGCACAGATGCAAACCCGTATGCCGAAAAAATTTAATTCCAGACGTCTGGGAAGGCTTCCAAACGTCTGACCAGACGTCTGGACCGCTTCCCAAACGTCTTAAACGACGCTTGATGCCTGGTTATAACACCCGGTCATTATCTGTTTAAATCTATTTCCTCAGAAGGTACAAGGAGATCTTACTGTGATATCCTAGATGGTAGATGGCATATGACTTACCCCCTTGGCCGAGGGGGCGACCCGTATCCTCCCTATCACCTAGTTAACCACCCTAGGGTCTTAGCTAACAGGCTCAAGTAGTGACTACAATCCATGCGATAAACATGTGGGGAGCTACCCACACTCGCACACAACCAGTCCTCTCCACTATTGGGTACGAGAACAAAATGGCTCCAATCTCTCGTATAGTGATGCATACCAGACACCTCATTACCTGGTTGGCCAACCGCTTAACAAAGTGAGTCGCAAGGAGGCTTAGCTTACTCCCTGAACCAATCTCTACCCCTGAAAGGTGTAGCTAGCCTTACCATTGATACCGAACACGAGTACTAACTTTCAAACATTTAACACAGGCATCATTACCCATTTCACAATTATTTGATTAAATCTATTTCCTTATATTCTCATATTAGTTCCACATGTACCACAAATTTCTGCTTCACCACCCAATGTGATTCACATTTTTGTTAGTTTTCACATCCTAAGGTAACAGCTATTTCTCATTCGTTTCTTTCATGACTCGCATTAATTTTATGTGTCCTATATCACGATGTTTTTATTTGTTAATGAGCATCACGTGCCAATTATTTCTGAGCAAGTTTGTTCAATTCGATAAGCTAATATAATATTAAATTCACCACTTACGATTTTCATGCCCATAATTTCTTACTCATTGATCCACTTATTCAATTAATAACTAGTCAAGTTGTTAAACTAGAATCAAGCATTCATATATATATATATATATATATATATATATATATATATATATATATATATATATATATATATATATATATATTCGTTGATCATTCGAGTATCTAAAATAAAATATAAAATTCTATATCATGACTCATATACTCATCAAGAAGTGTAGGATGTAAGATGTGACTATATATCTAACTAATAATTAATTAACATTTACAGCGAATGCCATAAGAAGAGGAGGATGTCTACTCTACTTAGGGTCACCTGAGGGTCATAAAGGCCTTAAAAAAAACATGTCGGGGACTCCCCGAATTTTGCGCAAGCTCTGGACGTCTGACTCTAATTCTTGATTAGATACATTTAAAAAGTAAATATAGAATATTTAGGGATACAAAATCTAATTTACCACTTTATGGAAAAAATAGATCTCACCAAGTTAAAGTTCATGTCGTGACGGTCCCAACGGTAGGTGGCTCTTCCAAATTGGATTTCGAAAACTCTATGAATCAATCAATCAAAAGAGACGGTCATCAAGGATTTAAGTGTAATTTTGGAAACTTAAAATTTTGCTTTCACAATTTTTTAAGTTGTGAACCCCTTCTTGTCCCTCTTTTTCCTTACGACTCATCTCCTTTGTTCTTCTTACAATGTTACTGTTCACGTAACCCATGCGTGCATGGCAGCCCCCTCGCAGGCCGACGCTGGCGACCACCGATAGTCGTCGACCGTCATCAGCCTCCTGCTGGTCTCGCCGACCCTCTTTGACCACCATCGTCAACTGAGATGCCTCCGAGAACTCCTCACGTAGCTTGCTATGGGAACAACAACCCATAGCCGGCCACCTTCGACCATGCACGGCCGCCTCCAATCATGACGTTCTTCGCCGGTGGCCACCCCAGCCCTGCCGGACCTCCTTCGACCTCCCCCTCCTCCATCCTTCTTCTCTTTCATATTGGGTGCAACTTGCACCCACCATACATGTCGACTCCCATGGCCACATCAAAGTCACATCAACCACCGAAGGCCTTCCATGGGTACGACTGATGACTTCATCGGCACCCTGCCATTTTTTTCCTCCTCCTTCCTCCTTTCCTCCTGATTCCCTTCTCTTGGCCAACACCATGCACACACGAAAGCGAGAGAAAGAACGAACAAAAATGAGGGAAAGAAACGCTCACCATTGCTTGCACGCACATCGTCGATGATGCCGACCATCGTCTGACCTCCCCTAGTCGGAGTTGAAGGAAGAAGAGAAAGAAGGGAGGAACACCGAGGAGACGACCCCTCCTTCCTCTCTCTCTCTCTCTCTCTCTCTCTCTCTCTCGATGTTATAGGAAAAGAAGAGTACGATGGAGTGGGTTTCGGTTTGGATTTGGAAGGGTTATTTAAAGTGATAAGGGGAAAAGTTGTTAGGATTTAAGGATATAGGAAAAGAGAAAAGAAAAAGAAAAAGAAAAGAAGAACGAATTTGAGGTGGTTAAATTTTTATCTTCTGAACCCGCAACTTCTTGAATTCGTATCAAATCGATTCTGATTTCTGCAAAAATGGTGCCTCTTATGACACTATCCACACAACATTTCTAGAGAGTCAACTAGAGTTGGCCAAAGTTAATTAAAACTCAAAATTTCTCATTTTTGGGCTATGCCAATTTGATTCACACCTTACAAGCGTCGACAAGTTCATCTCAACACGCTTACTATAAACTATGGCTTGGATTTGAATTTTGGGATATAATAGCTTTCTTGGGAACAATTTGTATCGAGCTCATCCACTGGCTATCTAAGATGGGGTGAATGATACCCGTGATATCCACATCTAGGCACTTGATGATCTCTTTTTTGACAACTTCCTGCATATTTAGGTTTAGTTTTCATTAGGTTTTCCAGGAAGGTTTGCCCCCATGCAATAACTGGGCCTAATTCCCTTGAGATAAGAAATGATCTAACGGATGGCGACCCTATGCTATTTCAGTACATTGATTAACTTCAACTCTTGCTCTTGGGTGAGTCTCAAATTCACAATCACTGAGTAGGTGTCCTTTTCACCCAAGATATCATACTTTAGTGATTTAAGGAAGAGATTAAGTTCTAATGTTGGTGGAGTCAAGTTAGGAGAAATTTCTCAGTGTTGATCTAGCAGGGGAGGGGAGTAGGAGGAATCCAGGCATATCTAATCAATTGGTGGTCATGAATATGGTGTCTCATTTATTACAATCCTGCAATCCTACACAGGAGGATGTGGATGAATAGATAGAACTTCATTAGTGATGCAACAGTGTCTTGATGTGCCTGAGGAAGAGTCTCAAGGATTTCAGAAATGGAACACCCCAAACATTTGAAATCGCTAGTAGAAATATGGGGTAAATCTAGGTCAGAGTCTAAGTCAGCCACAATTATTGAATGTGCAACCAAGTTGGTGAACCTGTACGACGATGAATGACCAATTGGATCATTGCAAAACATTCCAATATTTGCATAAAGCTGATGGTCATCTTCCTCAGAGTCCTCAATTCTGTCACAATCAAAATTCCTTGCTGCCTGAAAGATATCCATTGTTAACTTCTGGTCTCCTAGGGCAATTTCCATTCAACTAGATGCACAATGCATTTTTTCCCTGGCGGTCACCAAAAATGGGTGACCGAGAATAATGGGTGCATCCTTCAATTATGTTGGGACCTCCATGTCAAGAATTGAAAAGTTCGCTGGGAAACAAAACCCATGGACTTTCAAAATAAAGTTTTCCACCACACCTTGAGGCACCTTTAAAAATCGATCAGCTAGTTGAATCATGACTAAGATGGGTTTCAGTTCCCCAAATCCAAATCTAAATCATGATAGGAGTAGGGGTCAAGTTGATGGATGATCCCAAACCCAACAAGCCCTATCACATGGAGCATATTGCAACTGGAAAGATATCAAGGGTGCTCTAGGGTCTTTTGCTTTGGTGGTAGATCACTTAGTATTACAACACTCACCTACTGGGATAGAATCGCCTTTCCAGCCTTCTTAGGTTACCACTTGGGGGTGCAATATTCCTTGAAAAATCAGGTAATAGTCGGAATGTGGTCAACTGCATTGAGGAGGGGGACTTGGATATGAACATCTTTAAACATGGACTTCAAGTGCTCAATATTCTATTCGAGCAAAATCGTCGTTGTTTATGGAATATGTTGTAGTATAGGACAAAATCGCTCAAATCATTTAAATTTATAAACTCAGATTCAAAAAATAGAGTCCGAGATCATTTGCAGGGAGCAAAGATACAATGTAATTCACCAATCACAAGAAATATATATGCAATGATATTCAAAATGATATTTTAATAAAATCATAATAATAGTGCAAGAGGATTGGATTAAAAATGGTGATTTGAATCACCAAATTAACCCTCAATGTTATGCTCACAAATATTCAAATAAATGAACAATAACCACAGTCAATTTTCCACGTTAGTTAAGTATCCACAGTAACCAGTAGATCAAATGATGGGCAAGGCTTCCAGACGCCTTAACAGAAGAGGCTCAAGGGCCCTTCTCAAGAGAACAAGGCTCTTCTTCTTCAAGAACACAACAACAGCAACAACCAAGGCTCAAGGACCTCTTCATATTTTCTCTAAGTATCGAGAGCAAAGGGAGTGCAAGAGAGCAAAACCCACCCCCCTCTCTCTTAGATGTTCTTTCTCTCTCAGACCCAAGCTCAGAATTAGACCAAACCTAGGGAGCGAGTAACCAGATCCACCACCCAAACCCACGTGGCATGTGCACGGACAAGGGCATGGACGAGCGTGTAAGGTGCTACATGTGCGAGGGCATGGTAGGGACCTAACCCTAGTGAATCGAAGGCAAACAGCCCTCGTCACCTTTTCGTATTATACCACACTGGCAGTTCTCCAACACACGATGTGGGACTATCTTCCCATGCTTCTTTGCGCAGTAGCTGAAGGAGGTAATGCTTCCAATTGAAGGCGAAGGTGTGGTTGTGATCTTCAATTGAGGTCCTAGAGGAGAACCTGGGAGTTGTCCGCAGCACTTGGAGATGATAGTGCTGAAGACGTAAGTTGCGGCGGAGCTCCAGCTAACACCTGAAAAGAAGAATATGGCCTCTCACCCTTGTCAAAAACACTCAGGAGGATCGTTGGACATCGGCGAGTGTGATGGTGGGTGTGGCATCTCGTAAGGGTGTGTGTAGAGGTTTGGCAACCTCAAGAAGGTGGTGCAGTGAGGTTAGTGTCGGGTAGAGTGATTGAGTGGCCAATCCCCTCAATTACTTGAGGGGTTTTGGTAGGTGAGGCACGACATAGCCTATGGAACTGGTAGTGACTGGAATGAAGGTCTGTGGAGGTGGTATGACCTTGCCAGAGCTTGGCTGAAGTGGAGGGAGATGATGGTGGTATCGGTTGAGTTAGTGGTCGAACTTGAGGACTAAGGGGTTGGAGAGGATCGATAAGGGGAGAGGAAGAGCTAGAAGGACTCAGAGAGAGAGATGGCAGGCGAAGGACTTCAGTTGTGATGGACCAGAGTTAGAGAAGATGATGTCAACAGTGATACAGTGGCGATGAAGGAGAGGGAGAGGGTGGTCGTGCTTTGGCAGGCGGCGATCGCAAGGATGAGGGGAGGATAATGGGCCAGCCAATTTGACTGTTAGCCAGGTCCATGAAGAGGATAGAGGAGCTCGCCGAAGACAAAGGTGCAGACAACCGGAGGAGGAGAAGATGAGGGAATTCCAACGTTAAACTTCGTAAGAAGCTCAAAATCGCAAGAGGAGCCTATTTAAAGGCCTTAAGGAGGCTTCCAATCTTGGAAACAAGCTCTGTGAGTTTGACAACATACGGATGAAAAAATCCCTAATTTTACAAGCATTCGCATGAAGAATCTAGGGCAAATCAAGGTCCAATACCTGGTCCAATTCGTAGAGCATCTCCCAAGGATTCTACCTTTCAATTTTGGAAAGGTTTGATTGATAAACGAGCGAGAAATCCTTGCTCGAATCTCAACAGAGCTGTTGCATTCACACCAATGGCGGTAGGGACTATTTTGCAAGAAACAATGACAAAATTATGGGCCTGATTGCAAAGATTTGAAAAGTTAGGAGTTTAATTGAAAGAAAGAGTTTAAATGGACTAAAATGCAAACTAGGCCAAGATGGACTCCGATTGAGCCTAAATTTTGGTACAAACCTAATTCAGACCCAAGGAATCTGATTGTGAATTTAGATTTTAGTTTTGACCAAGTTTAACTAGGCAATATGCATAGAAACCCAAATTAGGGTAGAATTCCATCTGAGACTTTGTTTGAGGTCAAAATGGGTTCAGATGGTCAAACCAAGGTTACCAAACCTCAAGGAATATTTTTATATGAATTTTAGAAGGTTTAGATTAATTTTATCTTGACTAGAACCTCTATAATTTAAGTAAGTCTGAAATTATGGTTTTGGGTGCTGAATTAGTTGTCAAAATGCATGAAACCCTATTTCTGTCTGTGTGGATCCTCTTATTAGACTTTAGTGCTCATTAGACCTTAGATTAACCTATGGCAAACCCCGTGGTTACTCTGCTTTCATAGTGTGACGTTAAAACTATAGAATTAACCCTATTTTAATATTCTTCTTTCAGAAAGGATATGCAAGGAATTATGACTCTCAAGTGATTATGTAGGAGCATTTGTCAATTAATCCTGACTAAGTAAAGCTAGTTATGGCTCATGATGATGTTATCATCAAAATTCCTTATACCCTTACTCCTTTTCTTGATTTCTCTCGATAATGCCTCTGGAAAGGGTACAAGAATTTGTATAGTAGGTTTAGTCACTAGTTCTTTCTCTTTCTTCTCCTTAGGCTACTCTCTATTAGATTTAGAAGATGAGGATTCAACCTAAGGAGGTGGTTTTGATGGACCTAGATCCTATCTTCGAGGAGGAGGATCCTTGGTGGATGTTCCACTTCTCAATGTAACTATGCTCGAGCTAGCCTACGACTCATAAGGTGAAGGAGGAGTAGAAGGGTTGGGTATGGGTTGTAGAGGGCCTTATTGTATAGGAAATCTACGTGGAATGGGAGGTGCCTATTGTTCGTTTATTTTCTCAACACAGTTAATTAAGTTAATTAGGCTTAATTATGTGCAAGAGAAAGTAACTTAGGCTAACTTGAATTAATGTCGATTAAGTAGTATAAGGTCAAGCTAACCTAACATTTTAGATTTTAATTCTTTTTTAACTGGTTGAGTCCAGGTCGTTCATTGGGAGGCATAACTTAATTTAATTCACAATTAAATCCTAAGCATAAATTACTAATTACTTAATCAATTGAAATTATAATTAGATTACTTTAAGAATATGAATCTTGCATAAAGGATATTCAATTAAAAGATATGATGCAAAATTCCATAAAGAAAAACATATTTACACATGTGAATTGTTATTAAAAGCAAGTAAACATGTTTATTTCACTAATTTCATCTCATTTACAAAAGATTAAGGCAAGAAAAAGAAATTCAAATGAATATAAGTGCCTTCTTACATCAAGTAAGCTCAAAAAGAAATTGTATTTAAGTAAAAATTACAAAATCAAACATCTTAAACTCTTAAATTTCCATTTCCTTCTTCTATCTTCAGCCTCAATTCTTTTTCTCTTCTTCTCTCTCTCTCTCTCTCTCTACCTTTCTCTTTACCTCTCTGTCTCGAGCTCTTCACATTTCTCTTAAGTCTCTCAACCTCCTTTCTTCTCTTTCTTTTCCTTTACCTTTCTGTCTATTTATCGTTCTCCTTTGTTTCTCCTTTAAGCTCCACGAGCTCTTCACCTCTTTTCTTTCTCTTCCTTTACCTTTTAACTGTGCACTTGAACCGAATTTGGACTACACTTGAACCGAATTTGAACCACACTTGAACGAACAAAAAATTTGGTTTTGTGGTTGGCAGCTCGAGCCGGTCGGGGATACACAGCACCCCTCTCAGGGTGGGACCAGACCCTACTAGGTCCAAGCCTAGTTTATATTAGGTTTATTTCTGGTTCAATTCTCATCATGCACAGTCTCTAGCCTCCCAGGCCCACATGCACATGCCCGCTCATGGGCCCACGCTCGCACGCACACATACCCGGGCACGTGCACCGCACGCACCCACACACACACTTATGCTCATTGTGTGCCCAGCACTGATGACTGAACAACCCTATGCACTTTTTCCATTTATCCTAAGGCGTGCACTTACGTTCTACCGATGTGGCACTAAGTTAGTCCCCTCCAGGCCGAACTTTGGTTGGAAGCACAGGTTGACTCAGAGCTCCAAATCAAGCAAACAAGGGCTCGTTGGAAAACTCTGAAGGTGCTATACAAGAATGCAGCATCAATTTGATGCTAAAAACATAATCTACCCTTCAATTTGAAGGGTGAAAGTTGGAGCTTTTCACGGCTAATTAAGCCTGCAGAAATGCTTTACAGGTTTAAGGACCTGCAGTGATCCTTTTTGACTTCAGATGAGGTCCTGAATCATCTCAGAAGATGATTTCGCACCTAAAGGTGAAGGGAAGAGGTGCTAAGAAGCTTTAGGAAGGCGAAAAAGCTTAAAAGCTTCAAATAGAAGCTTCAAAGCTTCAAATTAAGCTCTGAAAGGCTTCATAGACAGCTTAAGATCAGATGCATCTAATGCAACAACCTCTGAAGGTTGTTAGGAGTCCATCTGGGCAGTGTTTGCATTTGAAATTCATCAAAAAGGCACTGAAGACAGTATTGGGTTCAAATGAACCCAAATTGAGCAGCAGTTGGATTCTTCTAAAACTTTAATTAAAACTCATTTAAATCAAATCGAATCTATCTAAAATCATCCCAAAAGTAATTTGAACTCATTAATTTCTTGAATTGAAACCTGAATCATTAAATCAAACCTAATTTTGACCACTGAACCTTGAAATTTGACTTTCATCCTTAAGCATTCTCAGATGCAATTAACACTTCAAATCATCTGCATTTAATCTCAGGAACATGTTCAGGGTCTCAGAAAGAAGTTTTGACCTTGAAACGTAGGGTTTCAGGTCTATCGCCTAGTCTCTAAAAGTAGTTTGTTCGACAGAACAAACTAAGGCTTATCTAAGTGATTGATCTACTATATTGATCTTAAGGCATCCTCTTGATGCTTCCAAACCTTTAAAATTAGGATTATCCCTATTGAACAAACTTCTCCAACTCTACCGAAGTTGGAGAAGACAAAGGTCTAAATCTTGCTCTAGGTCCTAAAACTTCAAACAAAATATTGCAGAATGATCAGTAAGCCTCAAATAAATGATCTGGAGCTTCAGAGGGAATTTCATAGGCTGAAGAGTACATCTTGGTTCGTCGGAGCTCGCTGGAGCTTCGGTGAGTTCAAATAATGGCTAAAAGTGTGTAAAAGCTATAAAAATAGGCCATTGAAAGTCTGAAAAGTCTCCTGAGGTTACAAGGAACCTCAAAAACTCAATAATTCCTTCAATTAATGATTAAACTGAAATGTATGCAGTGAATTCACAGAGAATGTGATCTGAGTTTGCTGGAACTCAGATCAAGTTCTCTCACTCAATTGAGTAGAGAGAACTAATCAATGAGGTGTAGCAATAGTGTTCAGGTGATCAATTAGGTGGGGGAACTCCTCCTGAGCCGCCATTGATAGCGAGCTAAGGAGGTTGAGTGAATTTTAGGTTTTTAGATATAAGTGATTTTAAGTAAAATTAAAGTAAGGATAGGGGCCCTTAGATAATGATTAAGTGATGGAAGGCCCCAGTAGAGGTGAATTGCCCTCGATTACTTCCGCCATGGACAGCGGAAGCAGGCAGTGAAGGTAGAGATGGATTAGCCGATTAGGTGTTCAAATCAAGGAACTAAAGTTTTAGAAATGATCGTGGAGGATTAAGGAAGATGATCAATGAAATTAAAAGATAAAAGAATGCTCCAGTCAAGCTCAAAGAGCTTGCCAGAGCTGTGGAAGACGACAAGAAAACTAGCATTAAATCTAACTAACCTACCTAATTAGCTACTCTAATTAAACTACTTACCTAACCTACTGTTACCTAGATGAAGGGGGCAGAGGATCTCCATCGAAGGTCCTTAATGAAGGAGGAAATCAAAAGGCAGAGGAAGAAGTTTGGCAGGTGTAGGCACAGCATAGAAATGAAGCCCAACATCAACACTGCGTCAGAAGACTTAGTGGATGACGGCGGAGATCGGGAGCAAATGAAGAAGAATGGAGGAAGTCGGAGGAAGCGAAGGAAGGTCACCGGAATTGGAGCGAATAGCCCATCTGCTAGCTCAGTCGGGGGAAGAGGGAAGGGAGCTAACTCCTTGAAATCAAAGAGGTGGAGTGCGGCGGCTGAGGGGAGGGTGAATCTGGATGGAAAGAGGTCTGGGAGTGAAGTAACCACTGACGTCTTCTCCAACGTTGGTGAGGTTAACTTCAAGCCCTAAATAGGATTTGAGCTTCATCCAGACCGATGGATGAAAAGAGGATGATGAGCACAAGCTCCAAGAGCTTGAAAGGAAAGGGCAAACATCGGATGGACGGTGATTGGCGGGTATGGAAACCTCCTATCGTCAGCCATTGAAAAGGCTGAAGAAGAAATGAAGAGGAAGAAGAAGATGTTTACAAGGACCTTTCTGCAATGAAAGCTAAGGACCTAAGTGAAGAATAAGGACTCAATTGAAATAAAACTTAGGGACTAAAATGTAAACTAAGGTTTTCAAGGTTTATTTTAATTTAAATCTTTTTCAACTTTTTATATATGATTATAAATTAGAAAAATAATATATTTAAACCTTGGATTTATATTTTTGACCTTTTTAGCTTAATTTATTTAATTAAATAAAGTTACTTAAGTTATTACATACTCAGGTATAAGTTATACTTAAATTAGTTAACATATTAATTAGGTAAATTATTGATGATATTTTGAGTCTATTTATTAATTAATTATTAATAGTATTAATTGGATAATAATATAGTATTTTTAACTTATTTTAAGGTCCTTCAATATTTTATCCCTTATTCTATAATTAACCCATATATTTACAAATTCTTAGCTAATTAACTAGGAAGACTAGTTAATTAGGGATAATTAGAAGCCATGATGAGCCTCTCATCATACCCCCAAGCCAAGATTTTGCTAGTCCCTAGCAAAAATTAACTAGAAATATGATTAGTTAAACACTTGGGTTTAAATTAATAAAAACTAAGTAGATGAATGCTTAGGTCAGAATTTTGAATATTAATTTTTAGATTTATATATATATAAATAAGTATCCATAAATATACAGAGCATTCTGTGAGAAGCTCCTTACTTAGACTTATAACTCAAACCACTTCTCAAAACACACTCTATTAAAAACATAGTTTTTAACAAGAATTTTATCAAAAATTAGAATCTCAAAAACCATTTATTCTTTGTAATCATTCTAAACCCTAGAAACTCAAAATTCAAAGTGTTTTAAGAAAAACAAAGCTTAAGAGGTGGAAATTAAATTTTAACTCAAAAACTCAATAGACTTAAGTTAATCCTTAAGTTATGAAATCTGATTTTTATCAATCTATGTTTTAAAAAATTAGCCAGATACTCATCATTAACCAAACTTAGAGTAGTAAAACCCTAATCTACTAGCCTACAGCACCAAGGACAGACTTCAAGACCTAGGGTTTTGTTAATCTTTCTCCTTTAAGCCTCAACTGCAAGTCCTCAAAACTCAATTTCTTAGGCTTCACTGTCCAATACAAAGGTTCAGTAGCTATGATTTTAAAACATCCATGCTTGTGAAGAGAATTGTCTTAAAGGCATCCAAATTTGCAAAAATCCAGATCTTAAGACATCAATTTCTAATCTAGATTATTCCAATTCAAGCCTTTGGCTTGGCCTTACTCAGGTTTGGTTGCTTTCTCCTCACCAGTTTTTTATCCCGAGGTCAACACTTTTTGTGTATATCTCCTTGGTGGACCACTGGGTCTCTTATTCCGAATTTTTATCTCCATATTTTTTTATCAACTTTTTCTATAGGATGGAACACCCATATGTAGTGAGGTGTTCTTTTGATTTGGTGGAAGGAAGGATAGAATTCATTTGTACCGAGATGCTTCATTTGGTGGAAAAACTGCATAAGTATCCATTTGTAACGAGGTACTTAATCGCAGGGTGTTTTATTTTATTTTTATTTTCTTTTTTTTTATTTTTCTCCCCCTTCTCATTTTTCTTACTAGCACTATACTCCAAATCCTTTTTCTAGGTGAGTGGCACATCCTTCACCCTTTCAAGAGCCGCCCCGTGGAAATTCTTGGACTAAAAAGGATTTAGAATCAATCTCTTAACCTCTGTGTTTTCGCGATCTCAGATGCCAACAAGACAATTCTATGTGTGTGAATTTTGGATGCTTAGGTTACTTAGCTCTCAAACCAAAGCCTGGATAGCAAAGCCATTCACTCTTACATCCTTTAAACTTTTAGTTTCCTCCTACAAGATCTGTCAAGACATAACTCGCCAAGTCTAGTCGAATGTCCTTAGTTGATTAAGCTTACTATAGCCTGATAGACTTAAAGACTAATATTCTACCAACTCTTTACTTAATTAACTCTGAATATCTGGCCTTTTTACTTAACTTGATGAGAAAAATAAATATTCAAAAAGTAAAAGGATTACTTAGTCTAATTGATTAAAAAGTTACAATTTAATTCCAAAACTTAAGTTTTGAACTTAATACACCTTAGTTACATTATTTCAGGGTAAAGAATAGAAAAATAAATCCTTAAGGTTTAAAGATTCTAACTTAAATAAAATCCCGTTTAAAATTTCACAAACAAAAATGTGTTCTGAAAAATGTTATAAGTAGAAATCTAAATAAGGATTTAAAGCTCTTATAAAATATATTTTTTTATAATATATATTTTTATTTTTGGTTTCTGACCTAAAAGAAAAGTTAAGCTCTTAATTACTAATATAAATAAATATAAATATTTTTTATATCTTCTTCTTCTTTTCTTTTCTTTATTCTAGATGTAAAACCCCTTTATTATTTTTACAATTTTCAAATTTTTATATTTGTATATTTTTATTTTTTATGTTTTATAAAATTTTCCAACTTTTATGAATTTTTTAAAATTTTTGGTATTTCCATTTTTTTAAATTTCGTGAATATTTAATTTTTATATATTTTTTTTCTCTACAAATACACTTGAAGTGAAAATTTCACTTCACATCCCCCAAGCCAAGATTTTACAATGTCCTCATTGTAAGAAGGGTGAAAAAGATATTATACTTCACTTAGTGTATAGGGTGATGGAAGGAGTCGAATAGAGGAGATCAAAGATTTCTGTGCAGACGATTTCTATTTTGACCAAAGGTCAGAGTGGACAGTCGGACTAAGTGAAGGTAATCAGTGTAGAATGAAGTGAAACATCAGATACAGATTCAAGTGTATAGGAAGAGAAAAGTATAGAAAATAGGAAACAGCTATATACAAGGTGTGGATGGAAAGATGACAAACCCTAATGGAGTGTGTAACAGTCTCCAACAAGACCCAAAGCATGTGATTCCAAGAAAGGTTTTAAACGTTGACCATTAACTTGAAGGGTTGATCCTTGTTGGGTTCGGTGATTTTGATAGCTCCATTGTCGAAGACTCTAACAACAATAAATGGTCCTTGCCATTCAGACCTAAGTTTCCCAGGGAAGAGCATCAAATGGGCATCAAAAAGCAACACCTTCTGACCAGGTTTAAAAGATTTGCAGGAAATGTGTCTGTCATGGAAGGCTTTAAGTTTTTCCTTATAAAGCTTTGAACTGTCATAGGAATCATGATGCAATTCCTCAAGTTCACTAAGCTGCAACCTACGATGATCACCAGCCTTTGTGAGGTCTAAATTACAGGCTTTAATTACCCAATAGGCCTTGTGTTCAATTTCTACGGGAAGATGACAGGGTTTCCCGTAAACAAGTCTATATGGTGACATGCCTATTGATGTTTTGTAGGCAGTCCTATAAGCCCACAAAGCCTCATCTAAACGGGAAGACCAATCCTTCCTATCGGGTCAGATTGTCATTTGAAGGATCTTTTTGATCTCCCGATTAGAGACCTCAGTTTGCCCATTGGTTTGGGGATGATAAGGTGTAGAAATACGATGTGTAACCCCATATTATCTAAGTAAATTCCTAAACTGGGCATTATTAAAATGGGAACCGCCGTCAGAAATGATAGCACGAGGTACCCCAAAATGAGTGATAATATGACTCTGAATAAAAGGAATGACAACTCGATGATCATTTGTGCGTGTGGGTATGGCTTCAATCCAATGAGAAACATAATCAACAGCAAGTAAAATATATTAGAAGCCAAAAGAGGATGGAAATGGACCCATAAAGTCTATGCCCCAAATATCAAAGATTTCACAAACAACAATCGGATTTAGAGGCATCTGATTGCGCAGCAATCATAGGTCTTAATTGACCTAAATTAGGCTAGGACTTAGTATAAGTTAGGGTTATTCATGCATGCATAAGCATTATCTACATCTTCACTGCTTTCCTTTAGCTATGCATAAAATAATGTTATAATGTGTTGATTAAGTGCATTATGTCAATTGCAGGCAATAAGCTGATAAGGAGCTGGATCTGAAGCTGGATCAGGAATAACAGGAGTTGTAGCAGAGCTGGAGCAGAAGGCCTAGTTTAGATGTAGGAATAATAATGTAAGGGGGTTAAAAGTTTGCTATTCTATTAAGTAGGAATAAAGCAGTAAAATGTGAAGAGCTTAGGTCCATCCTAGCCCTAAGATAGCCTAGAGACTTCCCCAAGCCTTAGCCACCCTTAAATTAGGTCACCGCACCCTAGGAAGCCCTAAAACCCTAGTTCCAACCCTTCTCTGGATGTCCAGATAAGTTTTAGGACGTCCAAGACCCTTAGCCAACTCCCACGCACTTCAAACCCACTTCTGCAGTGTTATTGGACGTCGAGACACTTTGTCAGAAGTCCAATTTCTGTAGAATACCCAAAACAGAACCCAAAATCCTTCCTGACTCTGATTGGACGTCCAGACAACAAGTCTGGACTTCTAATTTTTGAGTATAATACGTCTGATTATATTATTAGACGTCTGATACTGCTCTCCAATTCCTGTTTTGAGATTTAAGCCTTGATCTTGGATCTCTAGGTCCCTAAACCCAATTCTAACCCCATAGGAACCTAAATTAAGGTGCCCTAACCCTAGTACACCACCTCTAGACCTCCCTAAGGACCTAATTAGGTCCTCACTAAACCTAATTGACTTGGATCTTAGTCAATTCCATCAGCCTATTCAATTGGATTAATTGAGTCCAATTGAGCCCTGATCTCAACACACACTGTCCAATTGGACTCAGTGAGAGTCCAATTGACCTAGACCTGACTTAATTGAGTTTTTTTACTCTCAATTAAGTTTCCACACACCCAATTAAACTTGTATTAAGTTTAATTGCAGTTTACCTTAGTGAATTAGGGTTTATAACCCTAATTTAAGACATACCTTGACCTATACCCACTAGAACCTAACCTAATCAACCTAGCCACCTAAGTTTCGACCCACACACACCATCGACACGAAAATACCTAGCCTAGAGTTCTCTAGAACTCTCTACCATGTGTGGTAGCCTTGGTTGCCAAAAATTGCAACCAAGAGCCATTCAATTTTTAGATCCACATTTGGTGGATCTAAAAATCACCATCCACCCTCTCTCTCTCACTCTCCCACGAGCTCCCACCATAGGCCTCTCTAGAGAATTCCATAATTCTCTAGAGAGCTTCCCTTAGGTTTATAAAAAGACCCCTTGGGTGGCCATTTGCACCCATTCACTTCCTTGGCATCCATTCCACTTAGGCTAGCCACTTCCATCTCCACTCCACCTCCACAAGTTGAGACCACCATGGAGGCCACCATCTCCATGCCAGGAAGCTGGATCAGCTCCCCAACCTCTCTCCAAGGGCCGACCTAAGTTCCATTGGCTGCCCCTCCTTCTCTCAACCACTCAAAGGCCATCGGGGACCACCCCTGAATGCCCTTCCATTATGCTAGATTTAGATTATGCTCTTCGTATATTTACTGCTTTTATTTACTGCTTAGTAGTGTAGTCTTACTTCTCCCCCAATGATGCATGCGAAATCCCCCCATCGATTCTTGTATGCGATCATTTTCTGGTAGCTAGATTTAATTTTCAAGCACTTATGTACAAGCTTTCCTCTATATTCCTTGTGCAACAACTCCCAAATGAATGAATGAAAACACATTTATATATATATATATCTCTATCTGTTTGAAATCACCATGAGCTTAATGATTGCTATTATCTTTTGCATGATTAATGTTGCCTATTTCTAACTCTTAATATTCTTGCAACTAAGCATGTCATACCTAAATACATAATAATCACGAACTGGCATGCGATTCTAAACAAAGTAGAGTAAGATCGCTTTCAAAAATAAAAGCAACGCCTCCCAGAGATGAACGACCGGGACTCAAGTTTCGTTATCTTTAGAAATCAATTTTTGACGAACATTTTTGTGCGACTATACTACGATTTCCGACGACTTTCAAATGCGCAAAAATGGCTTTTTGTCAGCATCATGTCTTTTCGGGACATGCTACCAAGAATTTGGCAGCGACTGCATGCCTTACAATATGTCTGTGAATCTGCAAATAAAGTGGGCCAATAAAACCCGCATTGCAGAACTTTTGTAGCAGTCTTTCGACCATAAATATGACCACCACAAGTCTGGTCATGACAAAAAGAAAGGATAGAATCAATCTCAGAAGAAGTAACACAACGCCTGATGATTGATCATTACAGAGTCGGAAAAGATACGGATCTTCCCAGAAATAGTATTTGGCTTTTGATTTGAGTGATGATTTGTGATTCCCATCCCAGTCTGGCAGGAATTGATGTGTAACCAAATAGTTAACAGTATCTGCGTACCAAGGAAGATCTGAGGATATAGTCAAAAGATGTTCATTAGGAAAGTGTTCAATGATTGGAGGAGTTGATTCAATAGTATCAGAAGGAAGGTGGGAGAGATGGTCGGCAACAACATTTTGTCGTCTCACCTTATCACGAATTTCTAGGTCAAACTCTTGCAAAAGTAAGATCCATCTGATCAACCTAGGTTTCATGTCCTTTTTGGATAGAAGGTGTCGAATAACTGAGTAATCAGAGTACACAATAATTCAAGATCCAAGTATATAAGATCTGAACTTTTCTAATCCAAATATTGTCGCTAGTAATTCCTTTTCTATAACTGTGTAATTTCTTTGTGCCTCATTCAAAGTTTTACTAGCGTAGTAAATTACTATCGGATTCCTCTCAATTTTCTGACCTAAAATAGCTCCAATTGCATAATCTGATGCATCACACATGATTTCAAACGGTAAATCCCAATTAGGTGGTTGCAAGATCGAAGCATGTGTAACTCTATCTCTCAATGTTTCAAATGTAGAAATACACTCCTCACTCATCTCAAAAGTAGTATCCTTTGTGAGGAGGTTTGTGAGTGGTCAGGCAATCTTTGAAAAGTCAGGTATAAATCTTCTATAAAATCCCACATGCCCGAGAAAAGATCTAATACCTTTGATCGAGTCAGGAATTGGAAGATTTGCAATTTGATTAATCTTAGCTCAATCTACTTGGATACCTCGCTCAGACACAAGGTGGCCAAGTACAATGCCCTCTGGAATCATAAAATGACTCTTCTCCCAACTGAGGACAAGATTCACTTCTATGCATCTCTTGAGAATCTTCAACAAATTATCCAGACAAATCTCAAATGTTTCCCCGAAGACTGAAAAATCATTCATAAAAACCTCCATATATTCACCCACCATTTCAATAAAAATGGCTAACATGCAACGCTGAAAAGTCGCTGGTGTGTTGCAAAGCCTAAATGGCATTCTTCAGAAAGCAAAGGTTCTGAAGGGGTAGGTGAAAGTCATTTTCTCTTGATCTTTGGGATAAATTGCTACTTGATTATATCCAAAGTAACCATACAAAAGGAAGAAGAACCTATTACCAGCTAATCTCTCAAGGATCTGATCAATGAATGGCAAAGGAAAGTGGTCCTTCTTTGTAACTGTGTTAAGCTTACGATAATCAATACAAACTCACCACGAATTCTCAATTCGTGTGGGAATGGTTTCTCTAGATTCAGTCTTAATTATGGTCAGTCCTACTTTTTTAGGTACCACTTGAATTGGACTCACCCAAGGGTTATCAAATATAGGGTAAGTAATGTCAGCATCTAGCCACTTGATTATTTCTTTCTTTACGACCTCCTTTAAATTTGGATTTAAACGTCTTTGAGCTTCTCTTGAAGGTCGTGCCCATCTTCAATATAGATGCGATGAGTACAAAAATTAGGGCTAATCCCGGTGAGATCATGTAAAGTCCACCCAATTGCCTTCTTATGATCTCGTAAAACCTTGATCAATTTTGATTGTTGTGATTCAGAAAGATGAGAGTTAATGATTACAGGAAATGTTTGATCAAATTCTAGATAAACATATTTAAGATTATCAGGCAATGGTTTCAATTCTGATGCAGGAGTAGAATCAACAACAGGATTTGGGGTGGGATTTTCAACTGCAAAGAGTGAATTAAATGAGTTGTGAGGTTCAAATTTAGGATCGAGTATAGATTATGATAATGGGTTTTCATTTTGAGGGTATAAGATATCAAAAGATGTATTCTCTAGTTCTAAGGAACTGAGGTCATCCTCAAAAACTGAAATAAATCTAATTTCCTCAATCTAATTGCAATCCAATCCTTTAGAAGCTCTAAATATATCCAATTTAATTGACTTCTCCCCAAATTTCAACTCAATCTTTCCAAATTCACAATCTATGTTGGCCTTTGCAGTGGCCAAAAAGGGTCTCCCTAAAATAATTGGGGTATCTCTAATGTATTCGGGTACTTCCATATCAAGTACAATAAAATCCACCAGAAAATAAAAATCCCGAACTCTCACAATTATATCCTCCAACATTCCTTTAGGTGACTTAATAGATCTATCAGCTAATTGTAAAGTCACATTGGTAGACTTAAGGTTTTCTATTTGGAAATGTTTTACCAAAGATGAAGGAATGAGGTTAATAGATGCTCCTAAATCTAGGAGGACTCTATCAAAACACTGGTTCCCAATTATATAGGAAATAAATGGGGATCCTGGATCTTTCTTTTTCAAAGGAAGCGTACTGGAAATGATAGAGCTCACATGCTCTGAAAGTACCACAGTTCTTCCTTTCTTCGACTTACGCTTAGGAGTACACAACTCCTTAAGAAATCTCACGTAAGTCGGAATGTGTTTGATAGCATCTAAGAGGGGAATATTAATGTGTACCTATTCAAAAATTTTAATTAAATCCTCATCTAATATAACAGGTTATTTTTGTTTCCTAGTCTTCTTCAAAGCTTCAGGAAATGGAATTTGGATTTCCTATTCTATTAAGGTATTTCCCAGATCTCGTGAATTAGTGGGAATTGTAGGATCGGGTTCTGGACTTCTTACAAGTGTAGAAACAGGGGTCATTCTAGATGTACTAGGGTCATGGGATAGGTTCCTTGGATAAATTGGATCCCTAGTGGAAGTTCCACGGTGGGTTGTAACAGAGTTAGTACCCGCATATGAAGAGGTAGCTGATGAAGAAGATGCTTGCTGATGCTGGAAAGATGGATTAGAAATTAAAGGTTGATTTCGTTGATTTAAAAATGATTGCTGTTGATTAAGATACTCGTGATCATGATTAGCAGAGGGTGGATTCTGATTCAGATTTTGATTTAGATTTGGATTTAGGGGTAATTGATTAAGGAAATGGACATGTCCTTGATTTAGATTTTGAACTCCCGAGTGTGGTCTCTACTGGATATTCCTAGGTGATGAGAACCTCACCATAAGCCATAACTAGCTCATTTTGACCTAATACAGAGAATAAAAGCTCCTACATAACCTTAGAAAGGCTTGGCTCAGAGAGATTCTGAGTTTGCAAAGAAAACATAAACTGAGGGGTAAAAATGCAATTTCACCAATCCGATCTGAAAATAGGGTAACTCAGGACCCAAACATAGGTCAAAACAACCTAATAAGAAGAAAAGTGGGATGAGATGACTCAATAAGGGCTACAGCAACCCCAAAGAATTAAATGACAGCCTGTAACCCTAAAAACAAACCCACTTCAATTTACGTGGTTCGAGGCAAGATAAAAGTCAACTAAACCCTCTAAAATTCATATAAAAATAATCTATAGGGTTTAGGACTTTCAATTTGGCCTTAGGAACCCATTTTGACCTACATTGAGAACCATGCCCAATTAACTTAATTTGGGTTTTTGCGTAAATTGACCGGTCAAACAAGGTTTAAGCTAGAAATAAAATTCACCATCATAATCCTTAGGTCCTAATTAGTCATGCATAAAAACTTGGGCCTAAGAAGAAACCTTCTTGACCAACTTTACACTTTGGTCCTCATATATTTACTTTTTGGCCCTCAACTTTTGAACCCTCACATTTTGGCCCCTAACTCTCCTTCGTTCTTTGCGTTTAGGTCCCTCCTGCAAAACCTGCGCAGCACCATGCTCCGGCGACCTTGCGTGGAGCATGGCGTCGCGCAGGGTGAGGGAGGGGCCCTGGCAAGTCAATGGGGGGTACCCTGCATCGTCAGCCACCGCAGGGACACCCCCCTGGGTACTGCGACCGCCCATACCGCCCGTGCGAACGCACGGACGGTATGGGTCTCCTTCCTCCGGCGTCCTCCGACGAGGGAGACACGTCGTCTCCCTCCGCCCTCCTCTCTGTGCCCGCCCCTATAAATACCCCCGTCGCTCCGCCGTTCTTCGCAGCTCGAATCTGATGGAGACACCCCCCTAAATTCCTCCCTTCCCACTCCGACAGACGCCCCCTTGCTCCAGCGGCCATCTCCTCCTCCTCGTCGCCCTGCCTCACTACCAGCAGCAGGGTTACCTTCCCTCGATCCTTCCGCATCACGTCGCACCCAGCTGGCGCCTCTCCGGTCCCTTCCTCGCCGCCGCCCCTTCCTCTGGGCAATTTCTTCTCCGGCGACAGTCAATACGACTGTCGCCTGCGCCAACCCCTCCTCGTCCAGCTTAGCAGGTAGAACTTCTCCTCTTCCTCCCCTCTTTCTTTTCCATACTGAAACCCTTACTGTCGGCCCCGATTTCCCACCAATCACCCTCACCTTCTCCACCTCCGGCCAAACTCCGGCGAACCGCTCCCATCGCTCCAGCACCCCGCACGGCTCGCCGACCTGTGCATAACCTCCACCTCGTCACCCTGATCCTCTTCCACCCCTCCTCTTCCCACCAAACGCCCTCTGCAGATCCACCAAACACACCCACTTCTCCGCCCGCAGTTTGACCTAGGGCGATCCGTTGGCTCCACCACGCCCACTGCAAACCATCCGACCACCTTCGCCGTGCCACAGCGAAGGTCCCCCGCCTGTCTGATTAGGCCGAGAGGCCGTTCTTCTGTGACCAGGTGACTCGCCCGCCGTCACCATTACTGAGCAAGCAGAGCTCCTTCGCCCAGGTTCGACTCCCAGGTTGCGCGGGGCGTCTCCGCGAAACGTCCCAGGCTCGCAGTTGGGGCGAAGGCCGCGCGTGAAGCCACGATCGCCCACTTCTCCCTCCGCGACGGGCGCTCAATTGGGGTGGGACATTTAGTCCCACATCGGAACTTCTCAGAGGCATGCGGACGCATAAAGGCAAAAAGTGCCTTATGCTGTCTGCCTCCTGACCACGGGGTGAGGTCCCTCTCACCTGACCTGGCCTCGTCCATGACCACGCTCCGCGGACCTGGCCCGACCCGATTAAACCGACCTGCACTCCTCGCCCACCACCGCACGCCGGTGGGCCTGGACCCGGGCGCGACTCGTACCCGATTACCCGGTTGCTCTGGGAGAGCTATCCTAAGAGCAAACTTTGAGAGAAAGAGACGCGCGGGGGAGAGGGGTAGAGTAGGTTTTGCCCTAACTCTGAACTCTTGACCGTGCAGGCATAGGTGAAGAAGAAGGAAGCTCAGGGAGACACTGTAGCAACAAGAGGTTTAAGTTGTCTGATTTTCAAATCAGACGACGTCCTGAAGACAGGTGAAGGCAAAGAAGAAGGAAGGCGAGGCAGAGGAAAGAGAGGAACACAGAGCAGCCAAGTGAAGACTCTGCAGACATCAGAAGACAAAGAAGAAGAAGAAAAGAAGAGAGAAGGAGCAGCCAAGTGAAGAAACAGAAAGCAGAAGAAGAAGAGCACTGGAGGCAGATCTGAAGCAAGAAAAGAAGAAACAAAGAAAATAAAAAGAAGAAAAAGACAGGATCGTCCAACCAAGAAATAGAGGAAGCAAGAAAAGAAGAAGAAGAAGAAGAACAGGAAGAACAAAAGCCAAAGACAGAGAAAGAAAGAAGAGAAGAAGAAGAAGCCAAACTTTCATTTCTCTCTCTCTCTTTATTTTTGTAATAAACATGTATATCTCTAGAATACGACTTGCTCCCTGAGTTCGACCTCTGGAGAACTGTATTTTCCGAGTAACAAATATTAGAAAATGATGGCAATAACTATCTGTACTACAACGACTTAAGAAAAGCTAGTTGCTGCCACCATTTCGCCACTAGGGTTTAGAATTGGCTGGGATGGAAGGGCCCCTAGTTGACAAGATTCAGCTAACTGCGTGATTTGGCCCCTAAGATCAGCCAATTTTGCCGAAAATTGCCTTTGGACTTCAGCAAGAGCCTCAGCATTTTGTCGCTGGCTCTCAGTCACAGCTCATAAAATTTGGTTGAGCTACAAATCTCTATTTAGCCCTATAAGGTTCTGCGAGACCGCGTAAAATGGCCTCGTGTTAGGTTGCTGAAATGGCAACGTAGGCGGGTTTTTCCTGGTCTAAGTCGGCTATGAAGGTCTTTGTGAATGGTCACACTAAGAGAAATTGGGGTGATTACGCCATCCAGGATTATAAGAATTAGAATATGGGTTTGATCTTGGTGCATATCCTTGAATAGCATTCAAATCTAAAGGATAAGGCGTGTTTTCCACAAAAATAAGAAGTGGGGAAAGAGGTAGGAAAGATTGTGGGACAAAGGTCCCTCCTTGGGCTGGTGCAAGAGTAGATAGAAACCCAAGGAAGATGGATCTCTAGAATCCAGATTATTCACAAATTTCCTCCCCATGGGAATTTGCAAAACAGGTAAATGCGTAGGATTTTGCACAGCAAGTAGAGGTGTAAGAGTTTTCATTGTGTTTCTGACTTCGTCGAGATGCTTTGCTACGATGTCAACTTTTTCCAATTTTTTTGTAATATTCTCTAAATCCTTGGAACTAGACAGATTTCCGATCTCGTGAATGCCCTTATGCGGATTTTGATGTGCTGTATTAGTACCCAGCGTGAATTGCGACATAGATGCGTTATTGATCGAGTTTTCCGTCATTCCTTCAAATAGTTCTGAGGCGGATTCTATGTCATGATTTAGAAAATTCCCTCCACAAGAGGCATTGACTAGATTGTGAATGCCCTCTTGCAATCCATAATAAAAGATGTGCATTAGTTGCCAACGAGGGATGTTGTGATGTGGGCATTTCCTTTGTAGTTCATGAAAGCGTTCCCATGCTTCATGAATTGGTTCTCCTTGGTTTTGAGTAAAAGTCATGATAGATCTCCTTAAAGCATTGGTGCGACCAATAGGGAAGATTTCTTCAAAAATGCATATTCGAGTTCATCCTAAGTTGAGATTGGTCTTGCAATAGTTCTATACCAATTTGCAGCTTTATCCTTAAGGCTAAAAGAGAACATTTTCATTAGTAGGATTTCCCTATTTTGATTTCGAGGTCCAAGAGTTTAAGATAGATTTTTAAGATCTTCAATATGTTGAAATGGATCCTCGGATGCAAATCCATGGAAATGTGGGATTAGACCTATAATGTTTGGCTTTAATTCTGGGTCATTTTCCCCTTTGGGAATCCTAACATTAGGCTCTACTTGTGCATTAGATGGATTATAATAGTCTCAGAGTAGAGGCCTAGGATGAGGGATCGGTAAATCAGGGATATCAAAACCCGCCTCAGGTCGAGGTGGAGGACGGGCTTGCAAATTTTGCAAATTATGGAGAGCAGCCATCAACAAATTAATTTAGCAGTTCTGCTCGAGCATTTGAAGATTCTGGTTCAGGAATGCCTCTTGAACATCAAAAGGCGGCATCTCCCTCTTACCAGAAGAAGAAGGGATCTTGGGATTTTGGTTCTGCAATTGGTCCGTAGGATCAAATGCAGAAAAAGTAGATGAATCAAATGGGAAATCAATTGGTTGCTTAGGTGCAACCGGTCTAGGTATACCTGTCAACAGAGATACGAGAGGTAGTTTCAAGGATCGCCTCTAGTGCATAAACCAAAAAAAAAATGTGCAAAGGCACACTCACGCCACTAAAATAGCAGCAAACAAGACTTGCAAAACAGCGCGAAAAAATGGGTTTTTGTCTTCTTTCAAAGGAAAGAGAAAGTCCTAGAATATGTAAAATAATTTGGATGCAAACAAGTATAATATCGGTATCAAAATACGCATCCTAAACCCATGTCTACGCAAGTGCATATCCTTAAAGCTCAAAGGTCTAAGGTCTAGGATCGAGACCGCTCACTACAGGCTCCCCAGGGCTCTAGTAGTGAAATAGACTTGTTGATCTTCGACCAAAGCCCTAAGAGGTGCAAAGAGGAGAGGTAGAAAATTTAGACTCGTGTAACTCTAGTGATCACGCTGTGTGCGCGATAGCATGCAACAGACGATAGCGAAGAAAAAACCCGCATGCATTCTTCAAACAGATTTAAGTCACAAATTTTATTATCCTCTTTTTACTTAATCTTTTTCAAAAATATGATAGAAATAAGTAAAGTGACCACTTTTTAAAGTATTTTCAACAAAAATATGGTCTTGTTTATTATCTCCAAGATAAGGATCTACGCAGATTTCTGCATGTTTTCCCGCTGATGCGAGAAAAATAGTAGAAAACTTTTCCCGAGTCAGATCGCAACAAAACTAGCAGGTATATGCACTCCTATGAGTGTATGCCTACAACATGCTATTGTTAGTCAGAAGTATGCGTATTTTTGTATTTTTTTAATTTTTAACTAACTAAATGCAGAAATACAAACTACACTAGAGACTAAGAAAGAAATACTCACAATGGTATTTATAATGGATAGAAAAATATAGAATAGAAAAAAGAAAACCCGCCTCCTCTCCTAAGAATACCTACAGAGGTAATCCTAAAAAGAAGATAGAAAATAGAGCAAAATAAAACTAATTAGTACAAAACAAAACAAATAAACAAAAACAGTAATGGCAAATATAATCTACAGTTACCTCCTCGACAACAATGCCATTAAAATAACACAGCATAAGCCTATCCCTGAGGGATGTTAGGTCTGGGTTACAAATGTGGAATGTTTCTTGGGTTAGGGAAAATTTGGGATGGTAAGGTCCTATGAGCACAGGTGGTGATGTTGCCAACCGCGGTGCTGCTTTTGTGTGTTTTTATGCTTATTACAGTAATGTCGTTATAGTATAAAATAAGATAGCTACGGTCGTCATTACCATAGAAATTTACTCGAAAATAGTTTCCCGAGGTCGAACTCAGGGAGCTACTAGAATTCTAGAAGTACAAAGTTTCTTTATTACAAAAATAAGAGAGAGAGAGAGAGAGATTTCTGTTTTTGGCTTCTTCTTCTTCGCTTCTTCTCTTTGTGCTTGTCTTCTTCCCTCTTCTTTCTTCTACTGCTCTTCCTGTCTTCTTCTTTTCTTCTTTCTCTTTTCTTCAGCTACGGTATCTCTCTCTCTACGGGTCTTCTTCTTCCTTGGCTCTGTTTGCCTTCAATTCCGCTTCTTCTGCTTGTCTTATATTTCTTTTCTTCTTCAGTTCTTCTTCTTTTTCTCGTCTGTCTTCTGCTCTTCAGCTGCAAAGTCTTTTCTTTCTTCCTTCTTCTCTTTTCTTTCTCTTTTCTTCAGCTGCGGAGCCTTCTTCTTTCCTTCTTCTTCTTCTTCTTCTTCTCTGCTTTATCTCCTCTGAAGGTTCATCCGTCGTCTGATACAGCCGTCAGACGATTTAAACTGCGGTCTGCTACAGTGATTCTCCTCTTTTCCTTCCTTCACTGCTTCTTCTTCTTTGGCGAGCCTTCTTCTTCTGCTTCTTCTCTTCTCCTTCCTACGGCTAAGTGCTGAGCCCTTCTCCTTCAGCGCTCCTATCCTGCACACAAGGGGGACGCAAAACCTATCCCCTCCCTCTACCCGCACGTATCTCTCTCTCTACAAACCGCTCACAGGAAGCTCTCCCAAAGTCGCGGGTTAACGGGTCGGGTTGCGTACTGGGACCAGGTGCACCGACGTGATTTGGTGCTCGAGGTGTGCGTGGGTAGTGTCGGGTCGGATCCGCCGGGTCCGCGTGGTGAAACCGCGGATGGGGCGTGTGATGGGGCGCGGGACCTCACCCCAGGTGTATCGGAGGTGATAAGGTAAAAACACAAAATCAATTTAAATGGGTGCGGCTCTTTGAGAACTTACGATGTGGGACTAAACTTCTGCTTCTTCTCGTGTGCGCCTGCAGGAAGACCGTGACCTCACTTCAGTAGCTGCATCCTTGTTTCCCCTCACGTGCCAGCTGCCTACCTTCACCAGAGTCTCCCCAATTCGCATCAGCTGGAGACCAGACGCTCTGAAGCCTGGAGCTCGCTTGGAAGCTCCTTGAGTCGTCACCAATGGCGGCCGGGGCAGCAGATCTGTCCAGCACAAAAAGGGCCTCTCGGCCTAATCAGACCACAGGGGAACCTTCGCCGTGGCACGGAGAAGGTGGTGCGAGGTGCAGCAGGCCGCGGGACGGCCTAGGCGTGTGTGCCTAGGTAGTCCTATGGCCGGAAAAGTGGGTTTGATTAGGGGTGAGTTGTCGAGATGTAGAGTGGCAGTGGAGGGGCGGAGGGTGTTTAGTATGATGAGGCGAAGCTTTTGGGACAGTTGGCGAGTCGTATGGGGTTGTGGGATGACAGGGACGACTCGCCGGAGAGTGGCTGGAGGTGGGGAAGGTGAGGGTGATCAGGCGTGGTCGTGGGGCAATCAAGCAAAATAGATTGGGGAAAAGAAAGAAGGGAAGAAGGGGAGTAACTGAAACCTACCTACAGGGACGAAGGGGGCCAAAGCGGCTGGCAGTCGTATCGACTGTCACCGGAGAAGAAGCACCCAGAGGGAGAGAGCGACGGTGAGGAAGTGGGCAGGGAGGCGTGCGCTTGATACGGCGCGACGTGGGAAGATTAGGCGAAGCTGGATCTGCTGCTGGTATTGCAGCAAAGCGATGAGAAGGAGGAGGAGGGGCCACCGGAGCTGGTGGGTTTCTTGTCGGAGTGGGGAGAGAGGAAGGGTTGAGGGTTTCTCCGCCAAGACCAGACTGCGAGAACCGGCTGGCGATGCTGGTTCTTATAAAGGCGGTGGCGGAGAGGCGGATGCAGGCTGGCAACGTGCACCCCTCGCCGGAGTATGGTCGGAGACGAGACCCATACCTTCCGTGCGTTCGCACGGAAGGTGTGGGGGTCGTCAGGCATCATGGCTGAGTCCCTGCGACAACAGACGTCGCAAGGAACTCCACGTTCACTTTGCAGGACGTCCCCCTCACCCTGTGCGACGCCATGCTCCGCGCAAAGTCGCCGGAGCATGGTGCTGCACAGAGACTTGCAGGAGGGACCAAAATACAAAGAACGACGAGGAAATTTGGGGTCAAAATGCAAGGGTTTTGAAAGTTAAGGGTCAAAAAGTAAATGATGAGGACCAAATTGCAAAGTCGATCAAGGAGGTCTCTTCTTAGGCTCAAGTTTTTATGCATGACTATATTGAACCTAAGGATTTTAATGGTGAATTTTGTTTCTAGGTCAGACCATGTTTGACCGGCCAATTTACGTAAAAACCTAAATTAAATCATTAATTGGGCATGGTTCTCAATGTAGGTCAAAATGGGTTTCTAAGGCCAAATTGAAAGTTCTAAACTCTAGAGATTATTTTTATATGAATTTTAGAGGGTTTAGTTGATTTTTACCCTACCTCGAACCTTGTGAATTGAAGTGGGTTTGTTTTAGGGTTATAGAATGTCATTTAATTTCTTGGAGTTGCCTTAGCCCTTGTTAGATCAGATCATCCCACTTTCCTTCTTATTAGGTTTGTTTGACCTGTGTTTGGACCCTTAATTACCCTGTTTGCAAATTGCATTGGTGAAATTACATTTTTACCCCTTACGACTTGTTCTCTTCTTGAACTCAGAATTCTCTGAGTTAAGTTTTTCTTTGAACTATGTAGGAGCTTTTTCTTGTATATCTAGGTTAGATTGTGCTAGTTAGGGTTCATGATGAGGTTCTCATCATACCCTCATGCCTAGATTTTGCTAGTCCCTTAGCAAAAACTTAAGGTTTCAACCTTTGTTCTAGACCATGAAGTTCTTAATGATTTCAAATAAGTGCTTTTTCATTTGAACCTAGATTAGGTTAGAATGCTGATCATAGGCCTAAAAGGTACTCTAGTACCAACCAAGATCCAGATCTGTCTAGCCTCAACTTCAGTCCTTAGTAAAGGTTTTTAAGGCCCGCAAGAACTAAGGTAAGGTCTATTGGACTTTGTGGTTAAAGCACCCGTGCTTGAAATGATTTTAGCCCTGGCTCAGTTCGCAGTGCATTTTGTAAGAGAGAGAGATAGAAGATTTTTCTGTTTGGAGAGTTTTCTCTCTCTTTTTCTTTTTAATTCTAGCTTAGGATTGGCTTTTCAACACGGTCTGTATCAGATTCCTTGTTCCCATCATCAATCCTCAAGGGTTCCTGGCAATCGATGCTTCGAGATAGCACCGCCCATGGCAACCCCTGGAACCCTGGCTATTGAGATTTCGAGATAATCCCATCCATGGTGTTCCGTGGCTGAATCCAGACCCTGGCAATTGACACTTCGTGATAATGCCATCCATGGAATCTGAACCAGCAGAGTGTTTACATGCCCCCAGTAGGATATGTAAGTATCCTAAGAGACAAGCACCGAGGAGATGATATTTTGTTACGCATCTTTGAGGGGAATTTCCCACCTCTCCGCGTTGGGAACTCGTCCAAATCAACTTATGTTGATCGGCTGCTCCTACTCTAGGTGTTCTTTTCAGAATTTTGTGACGCTTCTACGTGATTTTGATTTTTACTCTTACTGAACCAGGCTGTGTGTGAGGTTAGGGTGCTTAGGTTACTGAGTCCCGTAAACCAAAAGTTAGTTAATGAGGCCAAATACTCCCTAAACCTTGGACCTAATACTTAAGCTTTTCATTTTCCTCAACCTCTTGAGGAATGTCTAGATCTTAATGGGTACTAAGAGTCTATCCAAGAATGCCTAAGGTTCGCGTTCTTACTAATCTTACTGTGCACTTTTCAATTTTTTTTTTTTTCATGAATGAGGTCTAGAACTTAGGTCACTTCCTTAGTTTCTTACTAATGACTATCCCTTTTTTCTCACATTTTTGTGCTCCTTTTTCATTTTGTTTCTTTTCCTTCTCCCACAAAATTTCCTTTCTCCACTTATTCTCTTATTATTTTCGATTTTTTTTTATGGTGTTTTTGGCATATGTGCATTTTTTGTTAAAAACCTTTTCTTACAAGTTTTGCACTTTCATACCCCCCCATGCCTAAGATTTGCAATGTCCTCATTGTGACTTAAGGGGTTTTTATTCAACTTAGTTCATTCCTTAGGACCGATGTTTTGATGAGTGAATGGGTCGGGATGACTGTTGCGGACGATTTCTAATCCTAGATGCAAGCATCTGAGGTGGAGTCGGCTGTCTTAAAGGGTGAACCTTAAGTGCACAAAGGTGTCAAAAAGGTTTTAAGTTTTCAAAGAAAATGACGGGCTGCCTCCCGTTAAGCGCTGAGTTTTACGCCATCGACTAGGCACAATAAGCTTAAGGGGAATGAAGGATATAAGATGATTCAGCCAAATCAGTAGAAGTTACATCAATGAACGGCTTGAGTCTCTGACCGTTCACGACAAAAGGTTCGAAATCATGGCTGAGCGGACTAATTTCGACGGCTCCATTTCCAAAAACCTGTCGGACCAAGTATGGTCCGACCCACTTGGATCACAACTTCCCAGGGAAAAGTTTGAGTCGGGCATCAAAGAGTAGGACCTTCTGACCAGGATGAAAGATCTTTCTAGAGATATGCTTGTCATGGAAGGCTTTAACCTGTTCCTTGTAAATTCGCGAGTTCTCATACGCGTCTAGGCGTAATTCATCGATCTTGCTGATTTGAAGCTTTCTGTGGGTTCTAGCCTTCGAAAGATCTAGATTACAGTTCCGTACTGCCAAATAGGCTTTGTGCTCCAGTCCGACGGGAAGGTGACATGCCTTCCCATACACCAGTCTAAAGGGAGACATGCCTAATTGGGTTTTGTGGGCTGTCCTATAGGCCCAGAAGGCTTCCGGAAGTCGGGACGACCAGTCCTTCCTGTCAGGCTGAACAGTGACCTGCAGGATTTTCTTGATCTCCTGATTTGATAGCTTAGCTAGACCATTAGTCTGGGGGTGATAAGGAGTAGAGATTCGGTGAGACACCCTGTATTTGGTCATCAGTGACCTAAACTGAGCGTTTGTGAAATGGGTCCCCCCATCAGAGATGATTGCTCGTGGAATCCCGAACCTTGAGAAAATGTTTTGATGAATGAATTTGAGAACAATTTTGTGATCACAGGTTCGGGTCAGTATGGCTTCGATCCATTTGGACACGTAGTCCACAGCTAGCAGAATGTATTCAAAACCATCCGAAACAGGAAAGGGGCCCATAAAATCAATCCCCCAAACATCAAAAATTTCGCATACGAGAATCGGCTACGACGACATCATGTCGCGATGGCTCATGTTGCCCAAAGTTTGGCAACGACTGCATGCCTTACAATGACTGTATGCGTCTTTGAATAGTGTGGGCCAGTAAAAGCCGCACTGGAGAACTTTTGATGCGGTTTTATGCCGAGAGAAATGGCCACCGCATGCCTGGTCATGGTAGAAAGAGAGAATATTATTGACTTCCTCTTCCGGAACACATCTCCAGATGATTTGGTCAGCACCTACGCAGAAGAGGTATGGATCTTCCCAGATGTAATACTTGGCATCAGAGCGCAATTTGTCTTTCTTGGCCTTCAGCCAATCAGACGGGATTTGATGTGATGCCAAGTAGTTTACTATATTAGCAAACCGTGGAAGTCTAGTACCAATAGTCAGCAGGTGCTCATCAGGAAAATGTTCCGTGATGGGTCCGGAAGGGTTGATAATCTCAGAAGGAAGGCGGGACAAATGGTCAGCTACCACATTTTGTCTTCCCGCCTTGTCGCAAATCTCGAGATCGAATTCTTGCAACAGCAAGATCCATCAGATTAGTCAGGGCTTCGCGTCCTTCTTGGCAAGGAGATGCCTCACAGCCATGTGATCCGAGTAGATGATGACGTGGGAACCCAGGAGATAAGATCAGAATTTTTCAAGGGCAAATACTACGGCTAGCAGCTCTTTCTCCGTAATCGTGTAGTTACGCTGAGCCTCATCAAGTGTCTTGCTAGCGTAGTAAATGACCACGGGTTTCCCGTCAGCTTTCTACCCCAGGACCACTCCTACAGTGAAATCAGATGCATCGCACATGATCTCAAAGGGTTGAGACCAATCAGGGGATTGTAGGATAGGTGCCTGGGTGACTCGGTCACGAAGGTTTTCAAAGGCTAGTGTGCATTCCTTGGAGATTTCAAAGGGTACATCCTTAGAGGGAAGAGTAGTCAAGGGACGTGCGATTTTCGAGAAATCACGAATGAAACCACGGTAAAAATCGACGTGCCCCAGAAAAGAACGAATGTCCTTGATTAAGCTAGGCATAGGAAGGCGAGAGATTAGATCAACCTTAGCTCGATCCACTTGGATGCCTTTCTCCGAGATTAAATGTCCCAGAACAATTCCCTCAGGCACCATGAAATGGCTCTTTTCCCAGGAAAGAACCAGATTCACATCGATGCACCGCCTGAGTATTTGGACCAAGTGTTGGAGGCAATCGTCAAATGATGCTCCAAAAACTGAAAAGTCATCCATGAAGACTTCTAGATAGTCACCTACCATATCTGAGAATATGGCAAGCATGCACCGCTGAAAAGTCGCAGGTGCATTGCAGAGACCAAAAGGCATCCTTCGGAATGCGTATGTTCCGAAGGGGCAGGTGAACATGGTCTTCTCTTGGTCCTCAAGATGGATTGCCACCTGGTTGTAACCGGAGTACCCATCAAGAAAGTAGAAGAACCTATTTCCCGCTAGTTTCTCGAGGATCTGATTAATGAAAGGTAGTGGGAAATGATCCTTCTTCGTGGAGGAATTGAGTCATCGGTAATCTATACAGACTCTCCACAAGTTGACTAATCGGGTAGGAATGACTTCTTTGGTTTCAGTCGTTATAGTGGTGAGCCCTGCCTTTTTAGGCACGACCTGAATTGGGCTCACCCAACAACTATCAGAGATTGGGTAGATGATCCCGACATCTAACCACTTGATGATCTCCTTTTTCACGACCTCCTGCAGATTGGGGTTCAAGCATCTCTGCATTTCACGAGAAGGTCGTGCGCCCTCTTCTGAATAGATATGATGAGTACAATAAGAGGGACTTATTCCAGTCAGATCATCGAGAGTCCATCCGATGGCTCTGCGATGTTGCTGGAGGACAGCAATCAGACGGGATTCCTGTTCGGGATTGAGCTTGGAATTGATAATCACAGGAAGGGTCTGATTAAAACCCAGAAAGATGTATTTCAAGTGATCAGGAAGGGGCTTTAGTTCAAGGATGGGGTTATCAGCAGCTGCGGGTGGTTCAGAATAGATGTGGGGTTCAAGGGTAGGAGCTATTGGTTTGTCTAAATCTGGATTTGACTCCTCTGTTTGCGGGTCAAGATCTTTCTGCGTTGATGAGGTATAATCAGGTCATTTTCAAAGTGTGTTTCATCAACCAAAGCCCTAATGTTACAAATTTGTTCGATGACACCGCAATTGATTCCTTGTTGGGCCTTAAATATATCAATTTTCAGGGTTTGATTTCCAAATTTGAGCTCTATTTAACCCTCCTCACAGCTGATGTTGGCTCTAGCAGTAGCCAAGAAAGGTCTCCCTAGAATGATCGGTGTATCCCTAGGGTTTTCAGGTGCATCCATGTTTAAGACTATAAAGTCTACAGGAAAGTAGAAATCCCTCACCCTTACAATAACATCCTCGAGAATCCCTTTTGGTGACTTTATAGATCGATCTGCTAATTGTAATATCACCTCAGTTGGCTTTAGCTCAGCTTCTTCTAGATGGTTAAGTAAGGATGTGGGTATCAGATTTATGGAAGCACCCAAGTCTAGCAATTCTCTATCAAATTGGGTATCACCTATCTTGCAAGAAATCAGGGGAGTGCCAGGATCTTTAGCCTTGGGTGGGAGTCTGCTTAGGATTACAGAGCTGGCTTGCTCTAACAGTACAATTGGACTCCCACTCTTGGTTCGCGGCTTACTCTGGGGTGTACACACATTCTTTAAGAATCGTGCGTAAGCCGGTACGTGGCGGATTGCATCCATCAAGGGGATGTTTATGTGGACCTGCTCAAAGAGCTTGACCAGGTCCTCCTCAGGTGCCACGGGCTTGGTAATCTTCTTTCCCTTGGTCAAGGCCTCGGGAAATGGAACCTTGGTTGGTTCTTCTAGGATAGGTCCAGGTCTTTGATCTGGGACGGGGATAGGAATGTCCTGGATTACTGTCGTAGGCTTGGGATCACTACCATGCTTGGAGTGGTTTGGGTATGGTGAATCTTGGGTTTCCTTACCACTACGAGTTGTTACGGAATTAAGTCCTGCGTAGTTTTGGTTGGGATTGGGTAAGATGGGTTGCTGCTGATAGCCTGCAAAAGAAGTGGAAGCTTCCATCCCGTCGGGTGAAGGAACAGAGGGGGCCTGATAAATCAAGTGGGCTTGGCCCGAGTTTGGGTTTATAACATGCCGCTGTGTTGGCATGTTATTCGGGTTAGGAAGAGGTTGGGAAGGAAGTGTGCCTGGCTGGCGAGAATTTGCCAACTAGGCCAGTTGATTTTGGACCTCTGTAAGTTCGTCCTTGTGTTGTTTTTGGATAGCCGCATTCGTTCTTTGAATGTCAGCCAAAGTCTGAAGGATAAGGGACATTTGATCCTGATTTGGCCCTGATGGATAAGTAGGGTTGGGCAGAGGCTGAGGCGGCTGGTAAGGACGAGGGGGCTGTGGGCGAGGCTGAAAGGGTGGTCTTTGGGTTTGGAAATTTCCTGCCCACTGAAAGTTGGGATGGTTTCTCCATCCAGGGTTGTAGGTGTTGGAGAATGGGTCGTTCTGGATGGCATTGAGGTCATCGCAGGTTTGAGGAACCTCCAGAGAATCAGAGAAAGGGGGAATGAAATTCCCCGGGCTGGTATAGAAAGGATCGGATGACCCTCCAATCCGAGAATCAGATGGGGATGGATATGGATCCATCCCAGGAGAAGATCGGTGGAGAATGTTTTGCACAGTCTCCCCTGTGGAAGGAGGCTGTGCAAAGGAGCTATGTGCAGAGGTGGCTCAGTGCAAGTGCTGTGTCAGCTCATCCACCTTCTTTTCAATGATTGAGACCTTGTCCAATCGACTAGCCATTAGTTCCAGGTCGACTGATGCAGACAGGCCCTGCGTCTCATGTGCTCCCCTAAGGTTCGTCGATGCGCGGGTATTCGTCCTTTCGAATAATCCCATGGAGTCATTGTTGATGGAGTTCTCGCACGTGTTTTCGAGAATCTCCCACACGGTGTCAGATGAGAACCTCATCATGAGCCATAACTAGCTCATTTTGACCTAATACAAAGAATAAAAGCTCCTACATAACCTTAGAAAGGCTTGGCTCAGAGAGATTCTGAGTTTGCAAAGAAAACATAAACTGAGGGGTAAAAATGCAATTTCACCAATCCGATCTGAAAATAGGGTAACTCAGGGCCCAAACATAGGTCAAAACAACCTAATAAGAAGAAAAGTGGGATGAGATGACTCAATAAGGGCTACAGCAACCCCAAAGAATTAAATGACAACCTGTAACCCTAAAAATAAACCCACTTCAATTCACGTGGTTCGAGGTAAGGTAAAAATCAACTAAACCCTCTAAAATTCATATAAAAATAATCTATAGGGTTTAGGACTTTCAATTTGGCCTTAAGAATCCATTTTGACCTACATTGAGAACCATGCCCAATTAACAACTTAATTTGGGTTTTTGCGTAAATTGATCGATCAAACAAGGTTTAAGCTAGAAATAAAATTCACCATCAGAATCCTTAGGTCCTAATTAGTCATGCATAAAAACTTGGGCCTAAGAAGAAACCTTCTTGACCAACTTTACACTTTGGTCCTCATATATTTACTTTTTGGCCCTCAACTTTTGAACCCTAGCATTTTGGCCCCTAACTCTCCTTCGTTCTTTGCATTTAGGTCCCTCCTGCAAAACCTACGCAGCACCATGCTCCGGCGACCTTGCGCGGAGCATGGCGCCGCACAGGGTGAGGGAGGGGCCCTGGCAAGTCAATGGGGGGTACCCTACGTCGTCAGCCACCGCAGGGACACCCCCCTGGGTACTGCGACCGCCCATACCGCCCGTGCGAACGCACGGACGGTATGGGTCTCCTTCCTCCGGCGTCCTCCGGCGAGGGAGACACGTCGTCTCCCTCCGCCCTCCTCTCTGATTCCGCCCCTATAAATACCCTCGTCGCTCCTCCGTTCTTTGGAGCTCGGATCTGACGGAGACACCCCCCTAAATTCCTCCCTTCCCACTCCGACAGACGCCCCCTTGCTCCGACGGCCATCTCCTCCTCCTCCTCCTCGCCCTGCCGCACTACCAGCAGCAGGGTTACCTTCCCTCGATCCTTCCGCGTCACGCCGCACCCAGCTGGCGCCTCTCCGGTCCCTTCCTCGCCGCCGACCCTTCCTCTGGGCAATTTCTTCTCCGGCGACAGTCGATACGACTGTCGCCTGCGCCAACCCCTCCTCGTCCAGCTTAGCAGGTAGAACTTCTCCTCTTCCTCCCCTCTTTCTTTTCCATACTGAAACCCTTACTGTCGGCCCCGATTTCCCACCGATCACCCTCACCTTCTCCACCTCTGGCCAAACTCCGGCGAACCGCTCCCATCGCTCCAACACCCCACACGGCTTGCCGACCTATGCATAACCTCCACCTCGTCACCCTGATCCTCTTCCACCCCTCCTCTTCCCACCAAACGCCCTCTGCAGATCCACCAAACACACCCACTTCTCCGCCCGCAGTTTGACCTAGGGCGATCCGTTGGCTCCACCACGCCCACTGCAAACCATCCGACCACCTTCGTCGTGCCACGACGAAGGTCCCCCGCCTGTCTGATTAGGCCGAGAGGCTGTTCTTCTGTGACCAGGTGACTCGCCCGCCGTCGCCATTACTGAGCAGGCAGAGCTCCGTCGCCTGCAGGTGCAGGCACGCCCTCGCCCAGGTTCGACTCCCAGGTTGCGCGAGGCGTCTCCGCGAAACGTCCCAGGCTCGCAGTTGGGGCGAAGGCCGCGCGTGAAGCCATGATCACCCACTGCTCCCTCCGTGACGGGCGCTCAATTGGGGTGGGACATTTAGTCCCACCTCGAAACTTCTCAGAGGTGCGCGGACGCATAAAGGCAAAACATGCCTTATGCTGTCTGCCTCCTGACCACGGGTGAGGTCCCTCTCACCCGACCCGGCCTCGTCCGTGACCACGCTCCGCAGACCTGGCCCGACCCGATTAAACCGACCTGCACTCCTCGCCCACCACCGCACGCCGGTGGGCCCGGACCCAGGCGCGACTCGTACCCGATTACCCGATTGCTCTGGGAGAGCTGTCCTAAGAGTGAACTTTGAGAGAAAGAGACGCGCAGGGGAGAGGGGTAGAGTAGGTTTTGCCCTGACACTGAACTCTTGACCGTGCAGGCACAGGTGAAGAAGAAGGAAGCTCAGGGAGACACTGTAGCAACAAGAGGTTTAGGTCGTCTGATTTTCAAATCAGACGACGTCCTCAAGACAGGTGAAGGCAATGAAGAAGGAAGGCGAGGCAGAGGAAAGAGAGGAACACAGAGCAGCCAAGTGAAGACTCTGCAGACATCAGAAGACAAAGAAGAAGAAGAAAAGAAGAGAGAAGGAGCAGCCAAGTGACGAAACAGAAAGCAGAAGAAGAAGAGCACGGGAGGCAGATCTGAAGCAAGAAAAGAAGAAGAAGAAGAACAGGAAGAACAAAAGCCAAAGACAGAGAAAGAAAGAAGAGAAGAAGAAGAAGCCAAACTTTCATCTCTCTCTCTCTCTTTATTTTTGTAATAAAACATGTATATCTCTAGAATAAGACTTGCTCCCTGAGTTCGACCTCGGGAGAACTGTATTTTCCGAGTAACAAATATTAGCAAATGATGGCAATAACTATCTGTACTACAACGACTTAAGAAAAGCTAGTTGCTGCCACCGTTTTGCCAGTTGGCGCCGTTGCCGGGGAGCAACGGCTATTCTAGAGGTAAACATTCTTTTTTTTTTTTAGTTCTAATAATCTCCTCTCTTTTGTGCAGCTACAGGAAATCAAGAAGATAAGCAACCGCATGACAACCACTCCGAGGACAGGTAATTTTCTATCCTCTCAACCCCTAAATTCTAAAGAGGAAGAAAAGAAAAGAACAAGCAATATAGGGCTAACCTGTCTTCTATACTTAGTAAACCATAAAAAGTTGCATGTTTTCAACCCATTATTCCTGCACACTATTAAGGGTATTTAAGGGCTAACACATTCTTGCTTGAGCCCTAATTACCCAACAAAGAACTAACTGGACCAAATAGAGCCAACATAAGATTCAACATTAGGGTTTTAGAGACACACTACTTAAATCAAGAATGGAGAAAATCCAAAAGAAGTGTGCCTAAACCATTGATTGAACATACTTATTCAGAGAAACCCTAAACAATTGGCTCTCTAAACACTCGAACCCAAAAAGAAAGGACCCAAAAGCTCTCAAAGGAACAAGAGGTAAAGTTGACCCCTTGGGTCAACCAAACCTTAAAATTAGGTCACTTTCTCACTCAAAAATACCTAAAAGTTCAAGTGTAACTTTAAGCACCCTGATCTTAAACTAAAATTGGTAGACTTAAGAGGTCAAGATCCCCATCCTGGTCTACCTGGAATCTCAGTGACAAGAGAGGTCGGGTGGGGGAAACCCTGTAACCCGTGGGGACGCTCTACCGTGTAAGGGTCTTCGCGGGACTCACCCTCTCTGGCTGCCCAGGTAATTCTCAGGTGGACGATCTTTTTGATCAAGGGGTCCATCTGCCCCGAACCTCTATAGTCACCCAACATTTTTGGGTGTCTTGATTGGGTCCAGCACCTGCTTATCTCATCCAGTCCTTCAGTATTTTGTAGGAGGTCCTTGAAACCCCCTATAGAAATTCACTCTCTCCGAGGCTAAGCCTCGGCTCCCTTGTTTTTGCAGAAATCATTCACATAGCCCCTCTTTCCTCTGATTCTGAACAAAATCCCCTTCTTCCATCTTGATTCAAACTTCGATTCTATATCTTGATCCCACCACCTGATTCAAAGATGCAACCTAATTACCTAGCAAGACTACCATTCAAAAAACCCGAATATCTGAGATCCATGAAAGATAAGATGATTGAGGATGCCCTTGAATTCTATGAAATCAAATGTAAACCCTCAACACCAATAGAAAACATTCAGGTTGATGTCCCAACAACCACAGCTTTCATCATAAACTGTGCCCAAATTCTATTGACAGAAGTTACAAAAGGATCAACCCGAGATATGCTCATGCCAGGATACATTGAGATAGAAAAATTACACCAATCTGAATACCTTCAATGCTTGACAAATCCTGTACTTTGGGAACAACACCAAGATGCCCTTATAAAACGGGTGGAAATGATGAGATCACTAGAACAAACTATCAACCAGAAATACCCGTATATACCAGAAATAGAGGATGAACCATCTTGGAATAGTATTAAGGAACAATCCAGTTTCCCAGATCTCGGGACTAAGGCACAAAGTGGTTGTGGAATCCCAACCCAGATAGAAGACAATGTTAAATTAGGTTGGGATACTGCAGGAGAACACAATGATGAGCCAAACTTAGACCATGAATTGCCAAGCCTAGAATTCCAAAACTCCTGCAATAATGAGATCAGAACTGAACCTTTTGAGGGTATAAATTCTGCCCCTTATTTTGATAAGGTGGCCCTCGAAGGTTATTCGGACTTAGGTTCTAATAATTCTACCCACATCCTAAGCCTAGAACCTAGATCTGAAACTTATTGGGAAGATTATGAGGCCCCTTATGAGAAAGATCAAATTTTTACAGAATATGATTTTGGGCCTCTATTTGATGAATGTCCCTCTCCAACATCCTCAGGAAATCTGATCGATTTTTCAGAAAACATGCCAATTTATGATACAGAAACTGAGGAGTTGGATGAGCAAGGTTTTAATTGGGTCTATCCTACCAGCTTCGAGCTTGAGCCTAGACAGAATACCTTTTCGAGCCCAGAATTGACATATAAGCTAGACCCCAGTCAGGCTGCTGATTCCACATCTGATGATTTTTGCTGTGGTGGAATTCATGATCATGAATCTCATTTTCGCCAACTCTCCGACAATTTCAGATCTGACTATAATTGCGGAGAGACTTTCCTTCCTGAACACGCCAGGCCCATCTACGACCTCAGTTCACATGACTCTGACTCCGACTCTAAGGTCCTGACTCCCGAGATCATTGATAACACAGAATCATTCCTTTTCGATCCTCAGGAACCAAAAATAGAAAATGCCAAGAGTGATTGCAACCCAGAATTCAAATCTTTTCTCAATTCAGATTTCTTTCATCCTACAGACACTCTTCAGGCATTTGATAGTTACCCGGAGGACTCTTTACAGAAAATCACCTGTCATTCCTTTCTAAAAGAGCCCTCATACACAGTTTCCACCTTGTCTGCACACACAGAACTAATCAAAACCTCTTCCCAACCCCGACCCGCAACCGGACTCAATTTCTATTCAGATTCACCTCTCACCGAGCCGATTGCATTTCCACATCGGGTTTGGAACACTGATCAGACTACATATCATGCTCCATCATTCTCTGATCACCCCTGTAGGGTTTCCGCGTCAGTCATTGATTATTCTACGGGTCCATACTCTGACCAGGCTGATTCGACTCAGCCAAACCCTGCGTTTTCACTTCCACATCCATCTGAGCTTCATAGTATATGGTGGGTTCCACACCTTTTTATCCACATCTATCAACCCACCAGATTGATTGGGTTTGGGCTGCATCATCAGCCTGTTGATCTGAAAAAGTACCTGGTTGGACCAACCATGCTCTTAATCAAGGTGCTTGTATTACAAAACTCTGCTGATTTCACCATCCCCTCTCCATCGCATTTCTCGCTTGGCTGAAGGCATCAAATTTAGCGCTCAACGGGAGGCAGCCCATCATTCTCTTTAAAAACCTGAAACCTTTTCTAAAACCTTTGTGCACTTGAAATTCACACTTTAGGACAGCCGACTCCACCTCAGGAGCTTGCATCTAAGATTAAAAATCGTCCGCAACATTCATCCCGACCCATTCACTCATTAAAACATCTATCCTAATGTATGAACTAAGTTGAATAAAAATCCCCTAAGTTACAATGAGGACATTGCAAATCTTAGGCATGGGGGGGTATGAAAGTGCAAAACATGTAAGAAAAGGTTTCAAACAAAAAATTCACATATGCCAAAAACACCATAAAAATTAAAAATTTTTCAAAATAAAAAGAATAAGAGGAGAAAGGAAATTTTGTGGAGAAGGAAAAGAAACAAAATGAAAAGGAGCACAAAAAGATGAAAGAAAAGAGTAATAGTCATTAGTAAGAAGCTAAGGAATTAACCTTAGTCTAGACCATTTTTCAAGAAAAGAAATGAAAAGTGCTTGGTAAGATTAGTAAGAATGCAAACCTTAGGCATTCTTGATAGACTCTTAGTACCCATTAAGATCTAGACAATCCTCAAGAGGTTGAGGAAAATGAAAAGCTTAAGTACTAGGTCCAAGGCTTAGGGAGTTGATGAGAGCCTCATCATGAGCCATAACTAGCTCATTTTGACCCAATAAAGAAGATAAAAGCTCCTACATAACCTAGAAGAAGGCCTAACTAAAGGAACAAGTGCCCTGAGAAGAAAACATGAAATAAAGGTTAAAACTGTAATTTTACCATTGTAGTACATAAACGGGATTTCTCATAGGTAAAACATAGGTCAAATGGTCTAAATAAGATAAAAAGTGGGTTGAGTCAATCAGAAATGGGTTCATGTGCAATCTAGGAACTAAATGACACTTGGTAACCCTAAAACAGACCCGCTTAAATTAACAAAGTTTCGATCAGAACAAAAAGCAAGTAAACCCTCTAAAAATCATGGAAAAACATACTCTAGGGTTTAGAACACTTAATTTGGCCTTTGGAACCTAGTTTGACCTAGATTAGGGTCATAGCTCTTCAATTAACCTAATTTGGGTTTTTACGCAAAATATCCAGTCAAACGAGGTCAAACCTGAAATCCAACTTCTCCATTGGATTCCTTAGGTCCAAATTAGGTTTGTACCAAAATTTGGACCTAAGGAGGAGTCATCTTGACCTACTTTGCAATTTAGTACACCCAAATCATAAATTGGTCCCTATCTTTTGAATACCTTTGCAGAGAGCCCCCTAGGTTCTTCGCCTCCTTTGCAAACCGGTCCAGCCGCCATTGCTAGGGCAGAACCGAGCTCCGGCGAGGTTCGGAGAGGAATTGCTCTCTAATCCCTCAAAGATTCCCTCCCAGAAATGGAAGGAGGATTCTCTGAGGAATTCCCTTCCTTATAAAGTCAATTACAATCGCTGGTGTCAACCCAATCTCTCGTGCGAATGCACGAGAGATTTGGGTATCCTAACTCCTTTCCATCTCCGGCGACCAACCTCAGGCAATTACGTGCCCTTCACGCCCTGCACACCCAGTCCAGCGCCTATATAAGAACCCACAACTCCGGCCGAAGAGGCTAAGCTTGATTTTGATGGAGATCCCTTCCAAATTCCTCCCTCTCCCATCTCCGGCCAAACGACCCACAAGCTCCGGCGACCTCCTCCCTTCCTTCTCGTCGCTCTGCTGCCATACCAGCAGCAGAGTCCTCTCCGCCGCTTCCTCCCGCGTCGCGCTGTACCCCGCGCACGCGCTTCTGACCTCATCTTCGTCGCCGCTTCCTCCCTCAGGGTCTTTCTTCCCCGACGACGGCGGTTACAAGCCGTCCTCTCCGCCGCCTTCCTTCCTTCCAGACAACCATAGATACGTTCTCCATCCTCTCCTCTCTCTTTTCCCCCAACTGTTTTACTTGATTACCCCTCGACAGTACCTAACCGCCTCCATCTTCCTCGCCTCCGACCTCACTCCGGCGAGCCGCCCACACCACTCCGCCACTCCACACGGCTCGCCAACCACCTCGTGAGCTTCGCCTCACCACCAGGAACCCATTCCACCCCATCACTGCCACTCCAGACTTCTACAAGCACCCCCCGACCAACCCACCATCTCCGGCCACAGGTTGACCTAGACGCGCACGCCTAGGTCGACCGGCAACCTGCAGCATCACCCACCACCTTCGCCGTGCTACGGCGAAGGTTTCCAGCTATTCTGATCGGGCCAATAGGTCGTTCTGTGGAATCTCAGGTGAATGCCCCGGTCGCCATTAACAGCCGAAGCAGCAGGAAGCTTGGAGCAGCAGTAGGCGTCAGGCTTCCCAGGCGGCAGGTGCAGCAGACTCTCGCAAGTGTTGCGAGGTGACTGAGTTCAGCGAGGAGCACCAGCAGGGCCTTCAGCGTGGGCAATTGCACACGAGAGTCTGCGAGCGCGCGTGAGGGAAGGACGAAACCTTTAGTCCCACATCGTGGGATTACAAACCTCAGGTACACTATAAGTTGTTTTTGTGATATACTCTTATTGCCTCAGTAAGCACAGGGGTGAGGTCCCTCACTGACCCCACCCGCCTCGTCCGTGGCCTGACCACGCGGACTTGGCGAATCCGACCCGACCTAGACCTACGCACTCCTCGCGCATCACACCACCTTCAGGTGCGCCTGGTCCCGGGTACGATCCGACCCGATTAATGCCTGTGGCTCTGGGAGAGCATCTCAGAGTGAATTGCTTGAGAGAGAGAGACACGCGGGTAGAGGGAGAAGGGTTAGGTTTTGCTCCTGTGCAGGCAGGCTGATCGCAGAAGGACTTGGTCGCTGCAGAAGAAGGAAAGCAAGCCAAAGAAGAAGACAGAAGAAGAAAGAAGCCTTCGCAGGAGAAGAAGGAAAGCAGAAAGATTAGAAGTCTTCGCAGAGAAGAAGAAGGACAAGGAAGATTGCAAAGAGATCAGAAAGGCAAAGCAGAAGAAGGAAAGATACAGAAGTAGAAAGGAGAAGAAGGAAGAAAGAAAGAAAGATCACATTTAAGACGTCTGATTTATGAATCAGACATCTAATTCTACTTTTTTTTTAAAAACTCTTTGAATCAATTATATTTGCATTTAACAGTTGTATTCTTGGGTTTTACAAAGTACTGAGATTGCTCCCTGTGTTCGACCTCGGATACTCCGGTTTTCGAGTAATAAAAATCTTTATTTGTTTTGAATGCTTTAGCGGCTATACTACAACACGATATTATCTTTTAACAAACCGCACAAAAGTGCGACAAACAGGAGTATTTGACCTCGCTAACTAACTTCTGGTTTACGGGACTCAGTAACCTAAGCACCCTAACCCCACACACTGCCTGGTTCAGTAAGCATAAAAAAATCAAAATCACGCAGAAGCGTCGAAAAAATTCTGAAAAGTACACCTAGAGTAGGAGCGGCCGATCAACACAAGTTGATTTGGATGAGTTCCCAGCGCAAAGAGGCGGGAAATCCCCTCAAAGATGCGTAACAAAATATCATCTCCTCGGTGCTTGTCTCTTAGGATATTCACATATCCTACTGGGGGCATGTAAGCACCCTGCTGGTTCAGATTCCATGGATGGCATTATCACAAAGTGTCAACTGCCAGGGTCTGGACGCGGCCACGGAACACCATGGATGGGATTATCTCGAAATCTCAATAGCCAGGGTTCTAGGGGTTGCCATGGGCGGTGCTATCTCGAAGCATCGATCGCCAGGAACCCTTGAGGATTGATGATGGGGACAAGGAATCTGATACAGACCGTGTTGAAAAGCCAATCCTAAGCTAGAATTAAAAAGAAAAAGAGAGAGAAAACTCTCCAAAAATAGAAAAAATTTCTACCTCTCTCTCTTACAAAACGCACTGCGAACTGAACCGGGGCTAAAATCGTTTCAAGCACGGGGTGCTTTAACTACAAAGTCCAATAAACCTTAGGTTAGTTCTTGTGGGTCTTAAAAACCTTTGCTAAGGACTGAGGCTGAGGCTAGACAGATTTGGATCTTGATTGGTACTAGAGTACCTTTTAAGCCTATGGTCAGCATTCTAACCTAATCTAAGTTTAAATGAAAAAGCACTTATCTGAAGCTATTAAAGAACTTCATGGTCTAGACCAAGGGTTGAAACCTTAAGTTTTTGCTAAGGGACTAGCAAAAGCTAGGCATGGGGGTATGATGAGAACCTCATCATGAGTCATAACTAGCTCATTTTGACCTAATACAAAGAATAAAAGCTCCTACATAACCTTAGAAAGGCTTGGCTCAGAGAGATTCTGAGTTTGCAAAGAAAACATAAACTGAGGGGTAAAAATGCAATTTCACCAATCCGATCTGAAAATAGGGTAACTCAGGGCCCAAACATAGGTCAAAATAACCTAATAAGAAGAAAAGTGGGATGAGATGACTCAATAAGGGCTACAGCAACCCCAAAGAATTAAATGACAGCCTGTAACCCTAAAAATAAACCCACTTTAATTCACGTGGTTCGAGGTAAGGTAAAAATAAACTAAACCCTCTAAAATTCATATAAAAATAATCTATAGGGTTTAGGACTTTCAATTTGGCCTTAGGAACCCATTTTGACCTACATTGAGAACCATGCCCAATTAACAACTTAATTTGGGTTTTTGCATAAATTGATCGATCAAACAAGGTTTAAGCTAGAAATAAAATTCACCATCAGAATCCTTAGGTCCTAATTAGTCATGCATAAAAACTTGGGCCTAAGAAGAAACCTTCTTGACCAACTTTACACTTTGGTCCTCATATATTTACTTTTTGGCCCTCAACTTTTGAACCCTAGCATTTTGGCCCCTAACTCTCCTTCATTCTTTGCGTTTAGGTCCCTCCTGCAAAACCTGCGCAGCACCATGCTCCGGCAACCTTGCGCGGAGCATGGCGCCGCGCAGGGTGAGGGAGGGGTCCTAGCAAGTCAATGGGGGGTACCCTGCATCGTCAGCCACCGCAGGGACACCCCCTGGGTACTGCGACCGCCCATACCGCCCGTGCGAACGCACGGACGGTATGGGTCTCCTTCCTCCGGCGTCCTCCGGCGAGGGAGACACGTCGTCTCCCTCCGCCTTCCTCTCTGATTCCGCCCCTATAAATACCCCCGTCGCTCCGCCGTTCTTCGGAGCTCGGATCTGACGGAGACACCCCCCTAAATTCCTCCCTTCCCACTCCGACAGACGCCCCCTTGCTCCGGCGGCCATCTCCTCCTCCTCCTCGCCCTGCCGCACTACCAGCAGCAGGGTTACCTTCCCTCGATCCTTCCGCGTCACGCCGCACCCAGCTGGTGCCTCTCCGGTCCCTTCCTCGCCGCCACCCCTTCCTCTGGGCAATTTCTTCTTCGGCGACAGTCGATACGACTGTCGCCTGCGCCAACCCCTCCTCGTCCAGCTTAGCGGGTAAAACTTCTCCTCTTCCTCCCCTCTTTCTTTTCCATACTGAAACCCTTACTGTCGGCCCCGATTTCCCACCGATCACCCTCACCTTCTCCACCTCCGGCCAAACTCTGCAGAACCGCTCCCATCGCTCCAGCACCCCACACGGCTCGCCGACCTGTGCATAACCTCCACCTCGTCACCTGATCCTCTTCCACCCCTCCTCTTCCCACCAAACGCCCTCTGCAGATCCACCAAACACACCCACTTCTCCGCCCGCAGTTTGACCTAGGGCGATCCGTTGGCTCCACCACGCCCACTGCAAACCATCCGACCACCTTCGCCGTGCCACGGCGAAGGTCCCCCGCCTGTCTGATTAGGCCGAGAGGCCGTTCTTCTGTGACCAGGTGACTCGCCCGCCGTCGCCATTACTGAGCAGGCAGAGCTCCTTCGCCTGCAGGTGCAGGCACGCCCTCGCCCAGGTTCGACTCCCAGGTTGCGCGGGGCGTCTCCGCGAAACGTCCCAGGCTCGCAGTTGGGGCGAAGGCTGTGCGTGAAGCCACGATCGCCCACTGCTCCCTCCGCGATGGGCGCTCAATTGGGGTGGGACATTTAGTCCCACCTCGGAACTTCTCAGAGGCGCGCGGACGCATAAAGGCAAAAAGTGCCTTATGCTGTCTGCCTCCTAACCACGGGGTGAGGTCCCTCTCACCCAACCCGGCCTCGTCCGTGACCACGCTCCGCGGACCTGGCCCGACCCGATTAAACCGACCTGTACTCCTCGCCCACCACCGCACGCCGGTGGGCCTGGACCCGGGCGCGACTCGTACCCGATTACTCGGTTGCTCTGGGAGAGCTATCCTAAGAGCGAACTTTGAGAGAAAGAGACGCGCGGGGGAGAGGGGTAGAGTAGGTTTTGCCCTGACTCTGAACTCTTGAGCGTGCAGGCACAGGTGAAGAAGAAGGAAGCTCAGGGAGACACTGTAGCAACAAGAGGTTTAAGTCGTCTGATTTTCAAATCAGACGACGTCCTGAAGACAGGTGAAGGCAAAGAAGAAGGAAGGCGAGGCAGAGGAAAGGTTGGAACATAGAGCAGCCAAGTGAAGACTCTGCAGACATCAGAACAAGAAAAGAAGAGAGAAGGAGCAGCCAAGTGAAGGAACAGAAAGCAAAAGAAGAAGAGCACGGGAGGCAGATCTGAAGCAAGAAAAGAAGAACAAGAAGAACAAGAAGAACAAAAGCCAAAGACATAGAAAGAAAGAAGAGAAGAAGAAGAAGCCAAACTTTCATCTCTCTCTCTCTCTTTATTTTTGTAATAAAACATGTATATCTCTAGAATACGACTTGCTCCCTGAGTTCGACCTCGGGAGAACTGTATTTTCCAAGTAACAAATATTAGCAAATGATGGCAATAACTATCTGTACTACAACGACTTAAGAAAAGCTAGTTGCTGCCACCGTTTCGCCAGTGTCCTCATGTTGACCCATGATATTCCCTCCGCAGGTTGCATTGATGAAGAGACGGATGTCTTCACGGAGTCCCTGGTAAAAAGATTAGACTTGTTCCCATTTAGGAACTCCGTGATGGGGGCACTTTCTCATGAGATCCTGAAAGTGATCCCATGCCTCATGGAGAGGTTCCCCTGTTTGCTGAGTGAAGTGAGTAATCTGATGGCGCAAGGCATTGGTCCGACCAATGGGAAAGAACTTCTTCAAAAATTCAGACTGAAGTTCTTCCCTAGTGTTGATCGGCCGGGTCTGAGTTTGATACCAATGAACGGCCTTGTCCATAAGAGAGAAGGAGAACATCTTCATGAGGAGAATGTCCCGATTTTGTGCATCTGACCCAAAAGTTTGGGCCAGATGCTTCAGCTGTTTGATGTGCTGGAAGGGATCTTCGGAATTAAGCCCATGGAATTTAGGTATAGCATGAATCATATTGGGCTTTAATTCGGAATCAGGTCCTCCAGTCGGGATTCTGACTCGAGGCTCAATGGCCACCCGGCAGGATTATAATGGTCCCGCATCATAGGACACTGCTGTGGGTGCACAAAGTTTTGGAAGAGGTCATTGAGTCGCTGGAGCTGGTGCTTCAGATTGTTTTCTTCCTCAACTGGCTGAGCCATGATGGGGGAAGAAGAAGAGCTTGGTTCTGGATCAGATGAGAGAATACTATGGTGGGATTGCTGCACAAACACGGGCGTCGAGGCATGGCCTTGACGAGAGTGAATTTCTAAAGGAGGTCTTAAGGGTGGTCTTAAGGACCTCCTACCATACATGCACCGAAGGATGTGATGATGAGATTAGAAGGTGCTGGATCCAATCGAGACACCCAAAAATTGTTGGGTGACTATAGAGGTGCGGGGCAGATGAACCCCTTGATTAGAAAGATCGTCCACCTGAGAATTACCTGGGCAGCCAGAGAGGGTGAGTCCCGCGAAGACCCCTACACGGTAGAGCGTTCCCACGAGTTACAGGGTTTCCCCCACCAGACCTCTCTTGTCAATGAGAATCCAGGTAAACCAGAATGGGGATCTTGACCTCTTAAGTCTACCAATTTTAAGTTAAAATCAAGGTGCTTAGGTTTTCACTTGAACTTTAGCCTTTTGAGTGCAAAGAGTGACCTAAGTTGAAGGTTGGTTGACCCTAAGGGGTCAACTTCACCTATTGATTTCTTTGAGAACTTATTAGGTCTTGTCTTTTAAGGTTCAAGTGTCTTTAGAGAGCCAATTGTTTAGGGTTTTTCTGAATAGGTATATTTTCAACCAATGGCTTAGGCACACTTCTTTTGGGACTTTCTCAATTCTTGATTAAGGGGTGTGTCTCTGAAACCCTAATGTTAAATCCTATGTTGGCTCTACTTGGTCCAGTTAACTCCTTATTTGGTAATTAGGGCTCAGGCAAGAAGGTGTTAGCCCTTAATTACCTTAATATTGTGTGCAGGAATGGTGGGTTGAAATTTGAAAACATGCAGCTTTGATGGTTTACTAGGTATGGAAGACAGGTTGTACCTATATTGCTTATTCTTTCTTTTTCTACCTCTTTAGAATTGAGGGTTAAAGTGAGAGGATAGAAAAAATTACCTGTCCTCAGAGTGGTTGTTGTGCGGCTGCTTCTTGATTTTACTGTACCTGCACACAATAAGAGAAGAGATTAATAGAAACTTACAAATAGAGATTTTATAGCTTCTAGAATAGCCGTTGCTCCCCGGCAACGGCGCCAAAATATGGTGATGTTGCCAACCGCGGTGCTGCTTTTGTGTGTTTTTTTGCTTATTACAGTAATGTCATTATAGTATAAAATAAGACAGCTATGGTTGTCATTACCATAGAAATTTACTCGGAATTAGTTTCCCGAGGTCGAACACAGGGAGCTACTGGAATTCTAGAAGTACAAAGTTTCTTTATTACAAAAATAAGAGAGAGAGAGAGATAGATTTCTGTTTTTGGTTTCTTCTTCTTCTCTTCTTCTCTTTGTGCTTGTCTTCTTCCCTCTTCTTTCTTCTGCTGCTCTTCCTGTCTTCTTCTTTTCTTCTTTCTCTTTTCTTCAGCTGCAGTATCTCTCTCTCTACGGGTCTTCTCCTTCCTTGGCTCTGTTTGCCTTCAATTCCTCTTCTTCTTCTGCTTGTCTTCTATTTCTTTTCTTCTTCAGTTCTTCTTCTTTTTCTCGTCTGTCTTCTGCTCTTCAGCTGCAAAGTCTTCTCTTTCTTCCTTCTTCTCTTTTCTTTCTCTTTTCTTCAGCTGCAAAGCCTTCTTCTTTCCTTCTTCTTCTTCTTCTTCTCTGCTTTATCTCCTCTAAAGGTTCATCCGTCGTCTGATACAGCCGTCAGACGACTTAAACTGCGGTCTGCTACAGTGATTCTCCTCTTTTCCTTCCTTCGCTGCTTCTTCTTCTTTGGCGAGCCTTCTTCTTCTGCTTCTTCTCTTCTCCTTCCTGCAGCTAAGTGCTGAGCCCTTCTCCTTCAGCGCTCCTATCCTGCACACAAGGGGGACGCAAAACCTATCCCCTCCCTCTACCCACACGTATCTCTCTCTCTACAAACCGCTCACAGGAAGCTCTCCCAGAGCCGCGGGTTAAAGGGTCGGGTTGCGAACCGGGACCAGGTGCACCAGCGTGATTTGGTGCGCGAGGTGTGCGTGGGTAGTGTCGGGTCGGATCCGCCTAGTCCGCGTGGTGAAACCGCGGATGGGGCGTGTGATGGGGCGCGGGACCTCACCCCAGGTGTATCGGAGGCGATAAGGTAAAAACACAAAATCAATTTAAATGGGCGTGGCGCTTCGAGAACTTACGATGTGGGACTAAACTTCTGCTTCTTCTCGCACGCACCCACAGGAAGACCACGACCTCACTTCAACAGCTGCATCCTTGTTTCCCCTCGCGTGCCAGCTGCCTGCCTTCACCTGAGTCTCCCCAATTCGTATCAGCTGGAGACCTGACTCTCTGAAGCCTGGAGCTCGCTTGGAAGCTTCTTGAGTCGTCGCCAATGGCGGTCGGGGCAGCAGATCTGTCCAGCACAAAAAGGGCCTCTCGGCCTAATCAGACCACAGGGGAACCTTCGTCGTGGCACGGCGAAGGTGGTGCGAGGTGCAGCAGGCCGCGGGACGGCCTAGGCGTGCGTGCCTAGGTCGTCCTATGGCCGGAAAAGTGGGTTTGATCGGGGGTGAGTTGTGGAGGTGTAGAGTGGCAGTGGAGGGGCGGAGGGTGTTTAGTATGATGAGGCGAAGCTTTTGGGATAGTTGGCGAGTCGTATGGGGTTGTGGGATGACGGGGACGACTTGCCGGAGAGTGGCCGGAGGCGGGGAAGGTGAGGGTGATCAGGCGTGGTCGTGGGGCAATCAAGCAAAATAGATTGGGGAAAAGAAAGAGGGGAAGAAGGGGAGTAACTGTAACCTACCTACAGGGACGAAGGGGGCCAGAGCGGCAGGCAGTCGTATCGACTGTTGTCGGAGAAGAAGCACCCAGAGGGAGAGAGCGGCGGCGAGGAAGTGGGCAGGGAGGCGCGTGCTTGGTACGACGCGACGCGAGAAGATTAGACGAAGCTAGCTCTGCTGCTGGTATTGCAGAAGAGTGACGAGAAGGAGGAGGAGGGGCCGCCAGAGCTGGTGGGTTTCCTATCGGAGTGGGGAGAGAGGAAGGGTTGAGGGTTTCTCCACCAAGACCAGACTGCGAGAATCGGCTGGCGATGCTGGTTCTTATAAAGGCGGTGGCGGAGAGGCGGATGCAGGCTGGCGACGTGCACCCCTCGCCGGAGTATGGTCGGAGACGAGACCCATACCTTCCGTGCATTCGCATGGAAGGTGTGGGGGTCATCAGGCAGCATGGCTGAGTCCATGTGACAGCAGACGTCGCAGGGAACTCCGCGTTCACTTTGCAGGACGTCCCCCTCACCCTACGCGGTGCCATGCTCCGCGCAAAGTCACCGGAGCATGGTGCTGTGTAGAGACTTGCAGGAGGGACTAAAATGTAAAGAACAACGAGGAAATTGGGGCCAAAATGAAAGGGTTTCAAAAGTTAAGGGTCAAAAAGTAAATGATGAGGACCAAATTGCAAAGTCGGTCAAGGAGGTCTCTTCTTAGGCTCAAGTTTTTATGCATGACTATATTGAACCTAAGAATTTTAATGGTGAATTTTTTTTATAGGTCAGATCATGTTTGACCGACCAATTTACATAAAAACCCAAATTAAATCATTAATTGGGCATGGTTCTCAATGTAGGTCAAAATGGATTTCTAAGGCCAAATTGAAAGTTCTAAACCCTAGAGATTATTTTTCTATGAATTTTAGAGGGTTTAGTTGATTTTTACCCTACCTTGAACCTCGTGAATTGAAGTGTGTTTGTTTTAGGGTTACAGAATGTCATTTAATTTCTTGGAGTTACCGTAGCCCTTGTTAGATCAGATCATCCCACTTTCCTTCTTATTAGGTTTGTTTGACCTGTGTTTGGACCCTTAATTACCCTTTTTGCAAATTGAATTGGTGAAATTACATTTTTACCTCTTATGACTTGTTCTCTTCTTGAACTCAGAATTCTCTGAGTTAAGCTTTTCTTTAAACTATGTAGGTGCTTTTTCTTGTATATCTAGGTTAGATTGTGCTAGTTAGGGTTCATGATGAGGTTCTCATCAACAGGTTTCTTAACAATGCTGGTTAAGTTGTAATTGCATATTTTGACTCTAAGATGCCAAGGCCTCCATAATTGCTTTATACCGATTGTCCATTTGAATTAAGGCCTTGATCAAATTGTCCACAGGGTCGAGTTGCTGTGGAGGGTTTTGTATGGTTTCCTAATTAGGTTGTGTGTATGGGAACCTAACCAACTGCTGCTATTGTGTTTGTTGAAATAGCTATCTCTGAAATGCAAGTGCTTGAGACCCATAGAATCTGGGTTATTACTGTGGTTGTATAGTAAAGGTAGGTCTAGGGTTTTTTCCAGCCGAAGAAAAGTTTGGATGCTGGGCCCATTCGAGGTTATGTGTTTTAGAATACAGGTTGTTGTGCCTGTATCCCTACTACACTACATTCACATCTTCAAAGGCTAAAGATGCAATTGATGCAATTTCATCAAAGGAATATGCATTGAAATTGCAAGTATGTGCATATCCTTATTCATTTGAGACTAGTTCCAGGTTGTTCACAGGCCCTTGGAAGGAGTGAGCTCATGAAGAAGCAACAGAAGATGGTTTAGAGGGATCTTGAGCCAAGACCATTAGTCTAGAGGTGGGGCTCGAGAGGAAAAAGAACCTGCAACCTTTGATGCAGTGGGGTGATTCTTAATCAATTCATCCAGCTTTATCTAGTAAGTCCACCTTATCCAATTTTGATGCAATGAGGTTCATATCAGCTCACACAGATTCCAATTGAACCTCATGGGTGGTTGCTTTGGAATGGCTAGATTTGTTGAATTGACTCATGGAGGTGGCATTCATAGAATTTTCTACCAAAGACTTAAATAATTTGAATGCACTATCCTTGTCCTTGTCGAGGAGGTTACCACCACTTGAGGCATTAGCCAAATACCTATGGGTATCGTCCAACCCATGGTAAAATATTTGAGTGAGGTGCTATTGGGCCACCTCATGGAGGGGGCACTTCCAGAGAAGGTCTGGGAACCTCTCCCATGCATCATGTAACCCTTCTTTCGATGTCTGCGAAAAGGTTGTGTTGGCGTGCCTCAAGGCATTTGTTCGCCCAATAGGGAAGAATTTTTCAAGGAATTCTTTGCGAAGCTCCTCCCATGTGTTTATAGGTCTCCCTATCATCTTAAACCAATATGATGCTTTATCCCTTAAAGACAAGGGAAAAAGCTTCATCATCACCAATCCGAAATCTACATTCCTGGGGTGAATTATTTCATCAATTCATCTTAGGTCCTCTAAGTGCTGAAAAGGGTCTTCGTTTGAGTTCCCATAAAAAAAGTTTGGATTAGACTTGTGACGTTGGGTTTCAACTCAAACACATCTCCCTCTTTGGGAACTCTAAAAATGGCCTCACTTGGAGTGCAGCTGGGTCATAAAAATCCCATAATTGCCTTAGTGGCTCAACTTGGGGCAGATTCTACATATTGTGTAGAGTTTTCATTATCGCCTCCATCTTCTATTGATGGTGTTGATCAAACTCAGCCAACCGTGCTCTAAGAAGAGAGATAGGGTCATTCTCGAGACAAGGGTTTTCTTTAGCCATGGTTACCGAAGAAGATGAAGAAGAAATATTAATGGTTGGGGGAGTAGAAGTTAGCCTCCTACGATGATGATGTAGGGGACCAGAAAGCTGTCTTAAAGATCTACCTTGCATGCAAGGGCAAGGCAAGGCAAAGAGTGTTGAAGTGTAACACTAATTAAATCAAGCCTTTAATTTGGATTTGAGATTCAATGCTACCAAACCTAAGAATCAACACTCAACTTGCGTTCCACAAATCAAGCGAGCCAGATTGATTACGGGGGGATAAGAGAGAAGGTTCTTCCCTGCACCAATAGGGTTTCTTGGTACTCTCTTACCGCAGCCGTTTGGCATGACCCCTCAGTCTAGACACCCACTATAATTTAAGGAATTCAAGGCAAGAGATTGAATCCTTAAGAATGATGATTAGAACCCAATCCATGAATTTTAGAATTGAGCTATGATTAGTCATTGTTTTACTTGGGTTGAACTTGTTAATTGATTTGGGAGGAGCTTGGAGTGATGCAAACACGGGTGCGTTGTATTTTCTATGAAACAAGTCTCTCCTAATGTCTGTGTGACCTTAGTGGATGTTTCTAATTGGGAAACATGGTGAATCAATTTAATCTATATAAGCAAGGTGGGTAATGCAACTCAAGGAGGCTTCACAAACCTTGTTTATCAAGAATTGTTCATCTAATGCCAAAGCAATAGTGTAGGGTTTCTAAATGAAATAAATCCCAAGCTCCAACCCCTATGGTTATGCTGCTACTACTGCTAAATTGAGAAGCTCTTGAATCTTTTAAGGTGAAAACAATAACGAATGAATCTCGAATGATGCTTACTACTCCCTTTCTCAATTAGTATCACCAAAATAATTTTTGTTTAATTTTTGAAAGTGTTTCCATATTTTAAATGGAATTTATCATTCAAGAAGGTCAAGATCAGCAAAACAGATCCTTTCAGACAAATGCAACAAGACAAAACAATTATACTCCTACAAAAATTTTGTAAAAATTTATGAAACTAGAAGATTTGAAGAGCTTTCAGATGCCACCAATTTCGATGAAATCAGATTTGTGTGTTGTCCATAGTAAATTGACAAAGACAGAATTGGTCTACCTTCATTTTAGAACTAAAATAGCTATACTGTAGAAATTTTTAAAAGTTCCACAAAGTGAATTTTGAACTAAAATAAGTGGCAAATAAAATAATATTTGTATGTTCAGTTCCAAGCATGAATTCAGAACTTTTTGTGGCTTAGAGAGATTGTGGCAAATTTTTAAAGTTAGGTCTTTAGTTTTGTTCGAGACCAAAGAGAAGGAATTGATGTGTGGTGATTGATGTAGATCAAATAAAGGTAAACCACAGCTATTTTAGAACAAACAATTTTTTATTTTATATTTTTCAAATTTTTATGTTTTCCAAATATTTAATTATTTTTAGATTTTTAGTTTGAAAACTAAAGAACAAGAGAGAGAATACCAACCTTGAGTCTTCACCACAGGTTGGTGCATGTGTAGGCCCTTCAGTTGGGGAAAACCTCCACACATGAAACAATAGAGGCAACTTGATTAGACCCTATGTAAGCATAAAGAAAAATGACTGAGATAAAGAAAAGGCTCGTTGCCTCCTTGATCAGTCAAAAATTCATGCGAAGGAGAATTAGGGTTTCGAGAAAGAGAAACCCGCGTCGAAGTACTCTCAAAATCTCACTATCCGATAAAATTTATAACTAAGATGGTGAGTCCTAGGTCGAACACGGGGAGGCAAACGTTTGATTAAAAACTGCGTTAAATTTATTTATTTTTGGTATTTTTATCCTTTTGTAATTTTTATGGGTTTTTATATAAGCAGAATAATAGGTAGAAAATTTTCTAAGTTAACCAACACTAATCTAAGTGGTAGAGTAATTAAAGAAAGAGAGAGAGAGAGGGAGCAATAAATATATATATAACCAACATAATGTTTGTGACAAAATAAAAATAAATCTATATTATGAAAGTAATAAAAAGAGATAGAGAGAAAATCCCCCTCGACAGTTGCTTAGGGGATGAGTAATGCTCGGACGAATGTGATGCAGAGATGGAAGAAAGTGGGCAAAGGTCGATGAAGGAGATGGGAGGTAGGGCGACAACGGAATGATCTGCTTCCTTAAATGGGGATGAGAGGGCAGCCGATGAGAGCTCCATGCACGAGGGTAAGGGGAGGGACAAAAATTATTTTTATTTCTCTAGTGGAGCTTCCCACAATCTTGGGACACTATAACTGCGATCAAAAGATGCTCTTGAGCTCTAGAGGGGGGTAGGAGAGCATAGGAAGGGATGATAAGCAAAAGGGGGGGTGGAGGCCTTTTTATAGAGAAGGAAATGGGGTTTGGCTAACCATGTGCCACGCATGGCATCAATTTCCCAAGCACAACATGGCCAACGCGTGCATTGCCGTCGTGTATGCACACACATTGCGCATAGCACGTGGCGCAGCGCAGGTGAGGTAAGGGTTGCTGTGGGTCGTTCATCATAGAACGAAGGGCTAAGAGCACCTTATACATGCTCACAAATCGCACCCAATATGCATATGATCACGTGTATTAGGCACTCTTCAACCGTCACATTATATGGCACGCTCATCGTCATCTGATCGTGATTATGCAGTCGGAATCGCGTGAGGAGTGCGCTCATGAGTTTGTGAGGCATGGGAAACTATCGACGTGGCTCAATCCATGCCTTCATCTCACATTGTGTAGTCGAATTAATTCATGCTGGTGCTTGTGAATTGTGGCTTGAACCCACATCTTGGGTTTGACAATGCCTCGCGCTTGCCACTGGGCTGAGGCAGCCAAGGATGAATGCAGACCATTGGATCACAATCCAATAGTCGAGATTGCTTAATGGAGCTCTCTCTTGTGACGTGGTGGAGAGGATGGTGTGGCGTGTTTTTGGCTATCGGATGGCCATTGGATGGTGATCCAATAGCCTAGATCACATGGTGGAGTGCCTTTAGAAGTTGGGCAAAGGTCCTTAGGTAGCTATAGGTTGTTCTAATGGTGCCACATGGCACCATCTAAACCTTCCATCTTCTTTTTCTCGTAGGGGATGCTATGGATGTCTAATTGGGTCAATTTTCACAGCGTTGGATTGCGATCGTCTCCCTAAGTCCATCCGTACGGTCAGATATGTCGTTTGAAGCTCGTATATGTGTTGCTTAGTCCCCTAGTCATTAGAAAAGGGATATTAATGTACAATTTACACAAAATAATCTAAATGCAGGATGATGGATGCTATGCATTATTTACAATGCTAGATGCACTTAAATCGCTACGAAACCTATAAAATAGGCATTTTATCAAGAAATAATGTATAGTCATCACTCCTCGGCAACGACGCCAAAAAATCACTATAAAAAATAGCCTTTAACGGCTATTAGATAGTGGTATATAATGCATTTACCACTAATTTCTTTTATTTAGCTACAAAGTTTTGTATATGCCAATATAATATTTTTGTGGATGACAATTAGTGTTTGTGGCAAATATATATGACGCTATATGTATGATTTAGAGGCAAAATAAAATTATGCCACTATTTTTCTTTTTGTCAAACAAAAATTAGTATTAGTCGCAAAAATATTTGCCTCTACATGTACGATGCATATTATTATGATAATCTTTCAAAAGTAACTTAGTGGCAATAAAAATGTATGCCACTAAAAATCTCTTAATAATCGACAATTACTATTAACGGCAAGTATATGTGCCACTATAAGTGTATGACATATTTTCATTATTACTTTCAAACATAATTTAAAGGTACAAAAAAGTGGTCTTTAGTGGCAAATAAATTAGTGGCTAAAAGACATTTGTCTTTATTATCTTTGATTAATGGCAAATTTTTTATGTGATGCTTTGAATCTTTTGTCACCTAACAAATAATTTTAGTGGAAAATGCATATGCATTATATATGTATGTATGTATGTCTAATATACTAATATTTTAATCTTTAAGTAATTTAGTGGCAAAAGAAATATATGTTGCTAAAAAGACTTGCCAATTACAATTAGTACTAGAAACAAATTTTGTGCTTCTATGCATAATATATTTTACTATCATAATTTCTCAAAAAATCTTAGTGGCAAACAATTGCCTCTATAGATATCTTGAATATTGATAATTAATGTTTGTGGGAAATAAACTCAAAAATATATTTCTTTATCATATCTTTAATCTATACATGATAAATTACAAATATTTTTTTTTAAAAGGATAAATTACAAATTACAAATTATTATTTGGCACTTCCTTATAATCACAAAAAAATAATTATTTTTTCTCATATATTATACTTTAATATCGTAGGATAATGATATCAAGATAATTGGATTTAGAGATTCTAACAAATATTTATTTAGAAAGTAAATATGTGTATATACTATATTATCAAAGGTATTTACTTTACAAAATTTGAACAAAAAGACAAGAAAAGTATTAAATGTGTCGATCATCCTAATGGGATTTGATTTGAGGAGAAAAATAAATAAAAAATTACATGGGAGGCATATCAGAAATGCTGCTTCTCCAAATTTTTACTTAAACTATCTTGAGCGTCTCTCGTTAGAAGGAGAAAAACATCGCACAAGACCCCCATTTGCGAATAGGGAAAACAAAATTGAACCTCACCTCCAACCTCCCTTTGCATTTCCTATTCACCATTATCTTTCGTTCTGATCTCTCTCGATATTCCAACGTTGACGCTAATTGCCTCCTCTACTCCACCATCTCTCCTAGGTATGGTATTAATCTCTTTGTCTCACTCAATCTTTCTCTATCTTTCTTGCTTTCTACCCCTCTTGATCTCGCCGATCACACCCAATCTTATCATCTTCGCCTTGATGTCATCTCCCTTTATCATCATGATTGCCACCGTTGTCAATCTCCCTCTGGTAGAGGTACCCACTCTATTCATGCCCCACCTTTTGTGTTCTTGTTGTGTGCGTTGGGCTCATATGGTAGTGGCGGCGAGGGCAGTGCCTTCGCAATGGAGGTGTGGTCAAGCTGCTGGTGGTAGTGGTCTCGTGGTGGTGGTGGTGGTGATGATGATTGTTGTTGTGTTGCGCCTGCAAGGTGTTTGATGAAATACCACTGACTGGAAAGGCTCATCCTTGTAGGGGTTTGGTGATCGCATTTGAGTGGAGCTTCCTTGTGGCTAGAAGATCTTTATTCTTTGAGGGTTGGGGGGGAGGGGGGGGGATGCAAGTTGTCAGGAGTTTGGGGTTGCTTTGGCATGGTGGTTGTTGTGGTGTCGGAGTAAAGTTTTCTTCCATACTTGATCAGCAAGATTTCGTACGCAAAAAGTTTGAGTTAGAAACCCATCGTTGTAGTTGCATAAAAATTTGCCATCAAATAAAATTTATAACCGAAACTCTGGTGAGTCCCGGGTCGAACACGGGGAGGCTAACGTTTGATTTAAAATCCACGTTTATTTTTATAAAGTAGAGTAGCTAGTTGAAATTAATCTACACTAGCTATTCTACTTAAGGAATAAATAATAGAAAAGAGATAGAATAATACAAAAAAAATGAAAAATAAAGATAGGATAAACAAGTCCTGCATTTAAATAATCCAAAGTATATTACTATTTAAAGAAAACAAAACTACACTAGAAAGTAGTAAAAAGATAGGGGTGAGAAAATCCTCCTCGACGGCTGCTTGGAGGACGAGCCGCGTTGACGGAGCACCCGCAAGATGGTGGTGAGATGTTGGATGAAGAAGAATGGAGTTGGTGGAGGGAGGACAAAGCAAGGCAGTGTCATAGCGGGATCTAATTCCCGAATGGGAGGTGAGAAGACAACCATGGGTGCTCCACAAACGGAGGTGAGAGGATGGGAGAAATTATTTTTATAAACACTAGTGGAGCATCCCGGCTATGGGACTAGCTCTTTAGAGCTTTGGAGAGGAGAGGAAGAGAAAAGAATGGATGAAGAAAATGGAGGGAATGTGGGCTCTTCTTATAGGCTTTTGGAGGGGGTTAAAATGGTTATTTTATATCATTGGGATCATGTGTTCATGGCATGAGACAAGGGCCGTGCCTCACGCTCCCACCTCCAGCCATGCAATGCTGCTCGTGATCTGCATTTCATACGTCTCCAACGCTAGCACCACAAAGATATTTCATGGCCGTTAAATGCCCATTAGAAGGCCCAAATTTCACGTGCATGCGCCCTTCAATTGCACTACATGCTGCATGGATTTGCTAGCACCACTTGAATTTTCACGCAAAGAATAACGTACCTTCATGCAATGCCACTCGTGATCTCCCGCTGAAGACGTCCTAGAATGCATGAGGACGTCTTATGCTACCATGCATGATGGGGTGTTAGAGTGGTGTCCATACAGCCATGCCTCATTTTCCATGCAAAAAGGAGATTTGGAGGGTGAATTGGAGTGTCCTCAAGACTCGAACCCATGACCTCCATTAAGGATAAAGCTCTTGACCAATGTGCTACAACCCCTGAATTGTCAAGTGGACGAATTCATGGTCCAACACTCAAGGCCATTGGATGAATTGGATATTCACCCGACAGTGGAGAGGGAAGGCCATCCATTGGTGAGGGGAGGTTGTGGTTGGTCCTTGGGTGTCCCGAATAATGCCATGTGGCGTGATCTAGGTTGTCCATCTACTTTTGCTCATAGGTGGTGCCACAGATATCAGTTTGGATCGATTTTTGCGTCATTGGGATGCGATCGTCGATCTGAACCCATCCGTATAGTTGAATTTGTCGTTTGAAGTTTGGATTTTCACCACCTTACCCCTTGGACTTTGATCTTCCTCGGACTGCATATGATGCTATAGAGCTCTGATCGAGGTGATCTAGGAGGCATTGGGCTCCAATCATTGCCCTAATCAAATCTGTATAGTTGGATCCTTAATCCGAGACTCAGATAAATATCACCCTATCCCCTGACCATAAAAAGAGTGAATTAATATACAATTTGTACAAATTAATCTAAATGCATGATGATGCATGTTATGTATTATTTATAATGCATGATGCTTCTATGACACTAGGAACATGCATAAATAGACATTTTAGGCCAATTAGATGTGTGCACATCAGTACTCAAATTAAGATCTATAATATGTTGGAGTATAATTAGGTGGAGGGAGGATGTGCATAAGGTGTATATTATATGGATTGATACATTGAGGAGTTTCATGTTACAGAGATTAGGAGATAACCACCAACTTTAGTTGTTAAAATTAGCTATTAAAAAAATTAGCAAAAAATTCACCAAGTTTGTCCATCAATTTTCTTTCCTTGACAGTCATTATAAAATATCAGTTTGATCCACTAACCTACTAAAATTGGCAAATCAAACTTTAATCCCCATGTTAGATGTGCCAGGTTTGGTAATTTTAGAAGGAAAGAGGATCAAGTTAGTTGGTTATCCACCAATTTTGCTATTTCAATATATGATTAGCTGGCTTGAAGCTCCATTTTCATTAAGATGTTGTCAGATCCAATTCATCCATTGAGGGGTTGTACCCTTTAAGTTTTTTACAAGGAATGAGTGTGAAAACCATTATTGCAAATGTGAATGAAATTGTTAAATGTGAAATTTCATAATGAAGTGGTGCAGGATTACCAAGGGAAAATGTAATTTTTGGGATTTGATCACAGGAAATAAAGGAAGCTTAAGTTGTTCTTAGGTTTTATTTTCTTGACTTACAGTTTTGTGGAAATTAAGATGGAAAATGCTCTGAAGTTCCTGGCATACTTTTGGCCTTCATATAAAGCGTAGAGGTAATATACGCTTTATATTAATATTCTTCCATGCAAAGGCCTTGGCACTATCTTGGAGAAGGTAGATGGAATTTTTTCCCTTTATGCTAGAGTAAAATATAGCTAACAAGAAATTATCAATAGATGATATTTCTAGCACCTATGAAATAAGAATCGAATAATAGCTTTGTAACAGTAACTTAACATCTCTTGTCAATTGTATGGTCACTTTAAAATTTGAGTGTTATAGGATTCCTAAAATGTTACTTGAACAAGTAATTGTTTTTGTGTAGTCACATCAGAAATTGACATCTTGAGACAACCACATGCTACAATAACAAGTAAAAGTTCCATGATAAATCCAAAATTTCTATCAGAACTTGAAAAGTAATTTCTTCTTATTTTCTACGTTAGGTGTTAGCATTGCCTGTCTCTCCTTCACTTTAACCTTCCATTATGCCCAGAACCTCATCTCCTCAATCAAATTCTTCACACCACTTATAACCAAAAATGCCAAGCAAAAAATAAAAGGTTGAAGATTGGAATTAGTATTACACCCATAACTTGCCCCTTCTCTACACTTTGTCAGAATGCATGTGCTTGTTAAAACATGCCAACCTCTCTGAATGGACAAGCCTATTGCTTTCCTTAACTTCTATAATGTTTTCCTAAGCATTTAGATAAGGATATACGATTACATGATAGAAGATAGATAGTTGGAGATGTGTAAGATATGTGTTAGCTCATCTTCGATCACCATTATTCCTTTATGATTCTTATCATCCATTTATCTATTAATCGTAGGGCACTTTTCACAAATCGTTTTCCTTTTTTCTCATCAAAGTTGTATCATGTATGTGAACACTTCTATTCATACATCTCTATAGGATTAAATATGCAAAATCTATTCCAACATGAGATAGCATCAAACACATTGGTCAATTTATGTTCTTACAATTATCTACAATTAACGTGATTTCCTAAATTAAATCTAGAAGGAAATCTACTTCTAAATAATTTTTGGCACTTGAAATGTATTCGCATTTGGATACTGATAAGTCCAATTTATTGGACACTTAATTGCCTAAGTGCATTTGAAACATGTCTCATTATATTGTAATTATTTAGAACTAAGTGTTAGTTTATTTTAATTATAGACATTTTGGTACAACTTGATGCATACATCTTTTTATGATATGAACAGGTGCACGCTTGCAAATTCTCCAAATCCATCGTTGATGGGAACACCATCATGAGCCATAACTAGCTCATTTTGATCTAATTAAGTCAGTAAATGCTCCTACATAACTGTCAGAGAGTCATAAGTCACTGCATAATCATTCTGAGGGAAAAATAAGAAACTAGGGTTCAAATTGCAATTTTACCATCATAGCATGAATACAGTACAACCATAGTTTTCCTAGGGGTTAATTAAGGGTCAAATGATCCTAAAAGGCTAACAAGTGGGTTGAACAATTAGAAAAGGGTTTGCACGTGTTCTGAGAATTAAATGACTTTTGAAATCCTAAAACAGACCCACTTAATTAACTAAGGTTCTGGTCAAGATAAAATTCACCTAAACCTTCTAAAGCATAGAAAAATATTCTCTAGGGTTTGGAACCTTCAATTTGACCATCAGAACCCGTTTTGACCCAGAACAGAGTCTCAGACAAACATTTGCCCTAATTTGGGTTTTTGCATAAATTACCTAGTCAAATGTGGTTCAAACTAAAATCCAACTTCACCATTAAATTCCTTAGGCCCAAATTAATTTTGTACCAAAATTTGGACCCAAGATGAGTTTGTCTTGACCTAGTTTGCAACTTGGTCCTATCTGATTACATTTATGCCCTAAACTTTCAAAATCTTTTCAAACAGACCCCTAAATTTATCTTCGTTCTCACAAAAAGGTCCCTGCCACCATTAAACTTATTCCTACTTGCTTCGGTAACCTTGATTTGGAAAGAACCCCTTGATTTCTTGACAAATCCCTTTCAAATTTGAAAGGGAAGTTCGTGAAGAAATTCCCTTTCTTTTGAGTCAAATCCCACGCCCCAAAACCTTCCCAATCTCTAATGCGAAAGCATGAGAAATTTGGGTATCAAGGAATTTCCCAACTCCGGCAAGCTTTCCAAGCTTGGAAGCTTGCTTCCCAAGCTCAAAACTTCTTCCTAAGGTCTAAAAAAGAACCTCCTGATCAGACTATTCTCCCTATGCTCAAAATCAGCCAAGATCCCCCCAATTCCTCTCTCTCTCTCTCTCTTTCTCTTTCTCGACCGAAAGCTCCTTGACATCTGGCGAGCTCCTCCGTCCTTCTTCGTCCTCTGTTCGCAATACCAGAGTGGAGTTATCTTCCTTGTTTCTTCCCGCGTCGAGCCATACCAGTTGGCGCCCTAATCTCCTTCCTCGCCATTTCTCTCTCTCTGGAGCTATTCTCTTCTACGGTGCCGGCAACACCACAACTGGCACCTTCTCCTTCCCCCTTCATTCGTTACTACATTCAACTGCTCCCTAAACTCTTCCTCATCACACCAACACTTTCGACACGCCATTTCAACCTCGACCATGCCTCCGCGACTCCATCATCTTCCATCGTTCCGGCGTCACCTCCGGCGAGGTACATCTCTCTCCACACAACACCAAACCCCTCGCCGACTACCTCAAAACCTCCGCCACACCTCTCCACTCATTTCCCCTCTCTCATCTTGATCCATCATCCACCCGAACACCGCCCCGAACAGACCCATCATCTCCGACCTAACCCGTGATCGTTTGGCTACCATCCACACCCATCTGCCACGCCAACCTCCTCAACGAACTCGTCGTGCTACGATGATACTCTCTGAACCTTCTGACAGGGCCGAGAGGCCGTTTGCTTGATTTCAGATGTCAAGCCCCTAGCCGCCATTGACGAAGAGCTTTAAAGAAACGTTGAGCTTGCTTCAAGTCTCTTCTGCCCCAGGTGGAAGTCCTAGGTCGTGCGGACTTGCTTTAGGTACTGCCACAGGTGATCAATTAGACGTTGGGACCTTAGTAGCTATGCCAATTAGAGGAATCTCCTTGCTGCAGACACACGCGAAGAAGGGACGTGGTTTAGTCCCACATCATCAGTTGAAGAGCGCCCCGCGGCGCATAAATTTTAAAAGTGCTATAGCCTTTCCGCCTTAGAACACGGGGTAAGGTCCCTTTCACCAACGCACCTATGCCTCGTCCGTGACCTCTGCCCGCAGACCTGGCCTGACCTATTAACTCGCCTAAGCCTCACTTCTTGCATACCACCCACTACCAGTGGGCCTAAACCCGAGTACGCTAGGTCCGATAACCCGATTACCCCTGTGGCTTTGGGAGAGCGGATCCTAATGAGAGAAAGAGAGAAGGAGAGCCTACGTGGGTAGGGGGAGGGTTTTGCTCTTGGTGAGAACCGGCTAACACTTAGTCGAATTTAGAAGGTTTTCCCCTATTGTGTGAAGAAAGCTAGAGAAAGAAGAAGGGCTGAAGGAAGAAGAGTTGTAGAGATAGAGAAGGAAATTAAGGGAAGAACACAAAGAAGAGGAAGAAAGGTAGAGAAGAAAAAGAGAAAAGAAGAAGAAGAATAGAGAAAGGCCTAAGCAGTTTAAGCCATCTGATTAGTAAATCAGACGATTGGTTTGATTGCATTTCATACATATATACATTGAGTTCATTAGCTATCATTGTAAGGAGTACTTGGTGATCTAAATCACCATTTTACGCCATTATTTTTGCAGTCTGACACTTGATCCTAGTGCTACTTTATTCTGAAACAGTTTTTGTTTACAATTTCATAGCTTTCTTGTCTTAAATTGCAATTTTGAGAAATAAATTCCATATTGCTCCGTGTGTTCGACCTCGGAACTTTTTCGAGTAATAAATTTATTTGTTTGAGTGCTATTTTGGCTATACTGCAATGCGACAATTTTAAAACATCGATTTAGCATGCGAACAATGGCCTACATGTGGCTTCCTCGCAACCGGCCAAGCCTCCTCGCACGTGCATGTGGTGACAGCATGAGTGCCACCACCCTTCAACAACATTTTCTACCATAACCTATCCCATACCCTTCAACCACCCACATAAATCTCATTTCCACCATACAACAAATTCCATCTCACCACATTACACGTAACTCAAATATATACCCTCACCCACCGAAATCCCAAACAACCCAAATCTCACCAACAACATCCCCTATATCCCATCCAACAACCCCACGTAATCCCCCTAATGCCACCTATCCATTCCCCTCTCTATAAAACCATGCACGGTCGCTCTACCCGAGCCCACCCCCCCTCAGGGATCTTCCTCATCCACAGATCGCCAACACCGTGGTCGGAGTGCACATCATGGAAATTGTGTGCATCATGAACATGGCCTGCACCGTGCTCTCCATCTCACCATCTTCCCCACCGTGACCCAAGAGCGTAACCTTCACTGCAACCATCTCTTCACCCTCCTTGGCAAGTGTGGTGACAGTCACTCACCATCACAAACACCATGCCCTCCTACCCATCACCTCAAGCCACCTCAAACACCACCACACGCACTGACAAAATCACCACCACTCTCCCTCTCTGCCTACACAAGCCACCCTCTCCTTCAACCTTTTTCTTTCTTCTCCTATTGCACCATCACAAACAACCCATCACACCAACACCATCATAGCCACCAACACCATCAGCCACCACTATGCCTTCATCTTCTCCAGCCCCCCCCCCCCGCCCCCCTACCATAGCCACCCAACCATGACCACCAACACCACTTGTAACCACCCACAAAGAACCTAGCATCCCCTTAGCACTCGTTGCCCATAGGAGCACTTTTCGGCCGCCATCCTCAATGCCAACCTTACCCACAGTGCCTCTATGCTTCGACGTTAGACACCCCCAACTAACGGCCCCATTCTCATGCCCACAGAACCCATCACTGCCTGCCACCCTCCACTTCGACTGGCCACCTCTGGCCTCTGATCTCAACACCAACTCAGCCATAGCAACGCCCTTGCTCTGACACATCTCCATCGGCAGCCTCGTCGCCATTGATGCCCTCTCCCTTGTGCGATGGCAAGGAACTCCTCTTCCCTTGTTTTCCAACAATAGCACCGCTACTAGTTGGAATGTTGCGATTGAAGGTAGCATTGAAAATCTTGGTTAAGTTTAATAAATTTATATTGTGAAATTTTCTCTTGCGGGCCCCATATCTTTAGTATATTCTCATCCAAGGGCAACACTATGTGAGAGTATTAGCTTTTGGCTAATGTGCTTGGTTGAGAACATGGTGTGGTTATTCTCTTAAGAATATTAATATTTGCATGTGAATCCCTAAAGTTTGGAAATTATGTGTTATCTTTAAGTTTGCATTGGATCTGATATGTCACTTCATATATATACAGATATATGTAGATTTGATTTGCGACTAGTGTTATTTGGTGATAATTTGGGGAAATATTTATTGAATATTGTCGTTATGCCCAGTTGAGTTTGGAGTACTCTCGCATATATTGGCATAGTAAAAGACATATTTGGATTCTATGTACTTGGTTCTTATATACTTGTTACTCTACCTTGGTTTTCTTTTGACCATTTGTGATTGATGGTGAAAAGTATTGGTTAGAGTAAATATTTGCGAGTTTATTGGGCTCAGTTCCTTTCTACATATACGACCTAACCAATCTGTGGTTAGCTTTCATTTAAGTTTTGATAGTCGATTTTCCACCTCGTGACAATTACAATAATACGACATTTCATGTTAAAAATTTCATTGCAAGCAAAGATCGGCTTGTCAGATATAGACCATAATTTGTGGCTTTGGTTGTAGACCATCAACTACATGGATTTGTGAGTCGTTGGGCATGGATAATTTGGAGTTGTATTCCTTTAAGACATAGAGCTATTTTAATTGCATTAGTAAGTGGTTTTTGAAATTAAAATGCTCCTAAGTGTTAAGTGGAAGCATTGATATGTGCCATAGGGATATCAAGCCACAAAATCTTATGGTTTGTCCATCTCTTAGTATGGTATTCATGTTGGCATATTTTCTTACTTTAATGGAAAAAAATCTTCTTATTAGGTAATGAACTTTTGGAAATGAGATTCTTTTTCCACTTCCATGCCAATAATAGGCAGGAAATTTTTTTCATTATGGTCTTTTACATGTTCTTCTTTGTAGTGTGACTGTGAAGTTGGTTGTTATTCTTTCTTTGGGGGAGCGGGTGGGACATGTTTTGTGTGGCTTTCAAACCACACCATCTTGTGCCTATTGTATTTACCTTTGTTTTTAATGGATTTGGATGACTACTAAATGTTGGTAGTCTTCCTATTTTCTCTCAAAAAAATGTCAACAGATTATAATTTTCCCAAGGTATGGGTTTGAGTTTTTATATAATATAAACAACTAACACCTTTGGTTGTAGGAGTGGGTGGTTTGTTTGGTTGTGATTGTTAATGTACTAGTGTTGCGCTTTGTCAAATGAGTGTTTGTTTGGCATGAAACTAGTTTTGGTTGTTGAGCTTGTTGAACACATTCTTGTGGGAAAATATCACTACAAGAAAACATATCTTTTGTGACAGTAAGTATTACTGTCTCAAGATTAATATCTTTATGTGATAGTTTATTAAAAATTAAAAAAAAAATTAGAGATGGTAATCTCCCATTGCAAAATCCTAAATCTACAATTTATTTTTACTCCCACTCTTTCTCAACTCTCCCCTCAAAAATTTTCCCACACTCCCCACCCGCAGCTCCCATGAAAAGGTCACAATGCCTCACGAGAAACTAAAACCCTTCCCTTCCCCTCAAAACCCTATTTCACCTCTCTCTCCTTAGTCACACGCGCCTTGCTCCTGTCTATCCTCGCCGACCATCTCCTCCCTCATCCTCATCACCAATCGTGTGTCAACCGCTCCTCTCTGCCAACTCACCATATCTTGGCTCCACTGCACCCTCACCTACCACTCGCACTCCTCTCCTCTCCACTTCCCCCTCTCCTTCTCCTCCTCCTCCACCCCTTCCCATGCCATCGCAGAGGACACCCACCACCTCATGATCCTTTCAGATGCAACAAGTGAGAATCCATGGGTGGTGGTGCTCGGGATAGGGTGGGCGGCATGCTGCTTCATGAAGGTCATGGACACCTCCTTCTACGACATCGTCTGTGTCTTCCCACGAAACCACATGGTCTTCACACCCCTTTGATAGGATCTATAAATTGATGGCTAAGCACACAAACACTCAAGAAAAATATTAGTAATAACAAGAAAGATTTGTACAAATTACAATCACAGAAATTGGCATAAGATATATAGTGGTTCCCCACTCACTTGGGTACTCCACTACCTAAGCCTTCCAGCTTAGGATTTTTAACCCAATTCCCTCAACCCTGAGAGAGTCAATTTACTAGACGATGTAATTAACAGGTTACCTCAATCCAAGTACAAGAACGGGTTATCACAACCCAATGAGCAACAAACTCAATTACAAATAGAGCACTGGTGTAAGACAAAAGAAATCCTACAACAAAATACCTAATCCTCTTAGCAAGTATATAAAAGAAATTACCAATTTGAGAGCCTAGTGAAGCCATGAATTACCTTGTGAATGTGTGAAAGAAACACATCAACAAGTTTGCAAAAGCGTAAACAGATTTGAGAGCTGCAAACTATATCTTCTCTTCAAAACATGGTGGAAATATGAAAATTAAGCTCTAGAATTTTCTCTACCATTTCATATGTGCAAACTAAGAATCCTAAGGTCTTCCTCAGAAAAAAAAGAATCCTAAGGTCTTTTTATAAAGTTAGAACCTAGGTTACTCATCTACTAGATGTTGGGGTTTAAATCTCAATGCTCATATAGTCAACATTAATTTTCTAGCCATTCAATTTTGAGCCAATGGCTAACTGGTACCGATACTAAAGTATGGGTACTGATACTAGTTGCCTACTATTTCCTCTGCAACTAGCACACAAGAGTCCTAGTACCGGTACTCATCTTGGGTACCGGTACTTGTGACTCCTAGGTTTGAGACTCACTAGGCACAATAACCTATCTGTATCGGTACTCATCATGGGTACCGGTACTTGTAAGGCTCAAGCCATAATTGAGTCTTCAAACTATGACCATCAGATACCAGTACTTATGATTACTATCGATACTTGTTGTTCACAGTTTGAGACATATGCTCAACCCTATGCCTTGCATATATCAGTACTGATGAATAGTATCGGTACTTGCTATCAAGTACCTTATTATAAGTGATTTAATCAACTACGTTCTTTGAAAATTATCGTAGCACAAATCCTAGTTTATCTTTAATTAATTTTACAATCTAAGTTGTATTCCTTGGTTAGGAGGCATACATTCTATGAAATAAAAACCTAATCTAAAAAATCTAAAAGCTGAAGATGGTCTTCTCCTCCTTGACTCCTTATCATCTTGCCTCCTTGTCATCATTCCTGTTTGCCTTAATCTTCACCTAAATCTGAAAAGCACTCAATTGCAAATATTAATCCATAATAATTTTGTTAACACCAAAACAAGATGTGGAACAAGGTTCCAACACCCTCCTCGCCTCCACCTGCGTGGGGACCCTTGAGTTCTAATCTGTTGCCGAGCCCATCAGCCAGATCGAGCTGGCGATCTCTACCATGCAGAGCTCCTACTTCTTCCTCGCTAGCTGCACCGAGGTGGACCCTATCGCTCACACAGTCGGTGTTGTTCGATCGCCCATGTGGATTACCACATCTCTCTCTCTCTCCCTCTCTCTCATTTCCCTGATCGGTCGATCATGTTGGATGATTGGACGATTGCAGGTGACGTGCGAGACATCTTCGGATGACGCAGAGGAGGGGCTGGAGCCATGGAGATTTGGCATGGCGTACGACAAGCTGGTGATAGCAACGGGGGGGAGGCATTAACGTTTGGGATCCCGGGGGTGAAGGAGAATGCAATCTTCCTAAGGGAGGTGCACCATGCACAAGAGATAAGGAGGAGGCTTCTCTTGAACCTTATGCCATCCGACATCCCAGGTGCATTTGGAAGGTATAAGTAAGTTTCTAGTTACTGTAGGTAGATGCAGCTAGATTAGAGTGATGTAAGTAGGAAAGTAGGTGATTTTATTTCTTCCCCTTTTTTTCTTCCTCATTAAATGACACAAAATCCCATATGGCCAAACTGAAAAGAAATTTAGCATTCCCGACACACCAAATCTTCCAGTGTATGTAGGAATGGAAACTCGAACTTGTGTCTTTTCTGCCAAAATCAGGAGAGGAGTCCTCGTTGTTTGACCATGTCTTGATGGGTAGCAAGTGCCCTCTTGTGTTCTACTAGTTTTAGAATAGCTGCTAAGGAGAGGAATCCAATCTAGTGTCGACTTATTGGGGGTTGTACCTCTGGTGAAGAAAAATTCATAAGAGGTTGTGTTAATTGATGCAGAGAGGATTGTTAGGCTGATTCTGCATTTGATAGATCTAGGCAGAGATGAGGGCGGGAATGGGTATTATTAGATGTAGTTTGTCCACTCCATAGCTACTTGAAGGTCAACCATGGGAAGGGGGAAGATGTTTGGCTTTCTTTACTATGATTTAGAAATGGACTTGCAAGAAGTTGTGCATAGACTACTTGTGGTCTAGGAAGGGCTAGAGTATGGTAAATCATGTCAGTGTCCATTAGAGGAAAAAAAGGTCCTTCCTTTTCTTTCAAAGTAGAAAGGAGGATCACTTAAGGTTGGTGATCATCCTCCTTTATTTAAGCTTTAAAAGAAGCACATTAATGTTGAAAAGACTACTGTTGATATTAGAGTGAGGAACACAAATCCCCAAAAGGATTAATGAGACAAATCACATTCTCTACATAAGGTTTCTCTTCTTTAAGGCTGACAACATTCTTTCGAAGCCAAATCACTTGTATTGCCATTGAAGGGTTTGTATGGTCATTCTTTGATTTGTAACATTAGGGTCCTTTGTCACTTCTTCCACTCGTGAATCTCCTTAAAATACTTCTTTGATGTGCCACCAATCTGATCCATACCCACCCTTTGTTACACAGGAATAATCTTTTTGTTACACGAGAATCATCTTTCATAGCCAAATATGCCCTGAAAATTATGTAAATTAGATTGTTTATTAATCTTCCTAGTTATTTGCAAATTTATGAAATGTGCTAGATTTTACATATTATTGCTTGTATGCATGAACTTGAATTACTATATCTTACATTTTTTCTGAAAGGTGATAACCTTCTTAGTTTATTATGTAGATTCCAAATTCTTTGAAGTATTGATCAAGTTCAACCATTTTCCCTAGGATTCCTATTGTTGACCCTGAAAAAATTCTTAGTTCTAAATTTATGACTTTGGAATAACATGTATAGTGCTATAACTCATCCTTATTGAGGGCTTCCATGATAGACAGAGAGCACAGAGTTTAACTTATTTGTTGATTTCAAAGATTATCTTTAAAATAACTTATCTTTCTAGCTTTCACACTTTGAAGAGAAAGATATAATGTTGGATGATGATTTTCCCTAGAGGATATGATATCTCACATGATATAACCAAGTGAAGGTTAGCAAAAGAGTAATAATAGTTGAAGGCGGTTCTTATACTAGAATAATTCAGTTTCAGTACTCATATCTCAAATTATCTTTCAAATCCTGTTACCTTGCCTTTGAGTTCTTGTTTAGACTCTTACCTAATTTTTTTATCATATTAACATCTCAATATTCTTTCTCAATATTACTTTATTTAAGATAAGTAGATACACAAGCTATTACAGTAGCCCAATATAGTATTGCAATTTATCATTGTCTTGTGTTCTCTCTCTAATTCTTTTTATTTATATTACACCAATGCAGGAATATCTGATGAAAAAAATCATAGATTGCTACATTATGTTGTTATAGTACTTCTTTCTGTCTTCTTAACAAAGATCAGTATTGCATCTAGATTTTTTGATCTTTCAATCCTCAAAAACATTCTTTTTAATATAATTTTTTTATTCAAAAGGGAACAAAAGCAAGTTTGTATGGCGTACATGGTAAAAAGAAGAATGTGCTTGTGTTGTTATTTGTCTTAAGTTGCATTTGGTAGCCAGATAAGTTGGTGGGTGTGATGAGTGGAGTTAAAAGTATGGGTTTGTTGGTTAGAAAGCTGGTGAGGTGGATGTGATATATATTGTAGTGGAAGTGGTTATAAGACTTTTTATATTCAAATTTGGAAAAAGTTGTGGTTGAGAATATTGTATTGTATTGTATATCACACTTTATGACACCACAAAATTCATTGACATTTGTTAACGATAACCTCCTTCAATGGGATAACCTGGGAGGTTATTTGTAGCTAAACAAGGCCTTAACAATATATCCTTAGAGTTGCTTATGGGAAATGAATTTGTTAGTTTCTCATGTAAATCCACTTGAACAATCTAATTTTTAAAGTTATGCCCAATATTAGGCTTTTTTTGGTGTGTGTAACTGTTATCAAGATTTCATCAAGTGTTAGGGAATGTGTTGCAGTATAGTCGATAATTAGCTCTTAAATAAATAAAATTATAAACTCAAAATCAAGAAATGAAGTCTGAGGTCGAACACAGGGAGCAAATATGGAATTTACGTGCTAATCTTCAATTGTAAATAAATGAGCACAATAAATGAAGCCAAATACAAGATATTCAATGAATAACAATATACTCAAATGACATTCAATAATAATCAAAAGTATTTCAAGAGATCACAATGACAAAAAGAAATCTAAGATAAAATAATGGTGATTTAGATCACCAATTATTAGCCTTAATTAAGCATATGTATCATACCACAATTATATCAAATAAATGAATAGTAGCTTGAATGCTACAGTGATTAAACGATAGTTTCCCAGATAAGATGACTTAAATGTTCACTAGACACAAGGCTTCCTAAAGCCTTTCTTCTTTTCAGCTTTTCTCTCTCTTCTGTTTTCCTTCCTTCTCTTCTCTTCTTCTGCTTCAGACCTTCTCTTCTCGAGCCTTCTCCTACTTCTTTTACTTCAGACCTTCTCCTTTCTTCACAAGCACAAGGGCATAATTCCCTTAGCGACTAAGTGTCGAGCCTTCTCTCTGAAGAGCAAAACCCCCCTCCCCTACTCACAAATTTCTCTTCCTCTTATCTCTCAGATAACTAGGTAGCCAATCAAGTTAAGCAGTATCGAGTCCAGGGCTACCAGCATGTATGGTAGCCGAGGAGTGAGGGCTTACGCGGGTAGGGGTGAGCAAGTAAGGGGAGCCAGCCCCCGTGTTCTTGGGTGATAAGCCTAAAGCACAAAAACAACTTAAACGCATGTGGGCACACTTCTCCCACCGATGTGGGACTATCCCACACACCTTCTTTGCGTGAGCAGAAATTGTGAAGATGCCTCAAATTAAGGTAGCAAGAGTGGTCGTAGGTTCCAATTGAGGACTTGGGAAGGGTCCTGAGGATCAGCTGCAACACCTGGGACCAAGACCTGGTGCAGATATGGCCGAAGAACTCGAGGGCGGCGGCGGAGCAAGGTGAAACCTAAAAACATCAATACGGGTTCAAAAGCCCTCGTTAAATGGTTCAATAGTGTTGTTAGAGGATGTGGAGTGTGTTGGCAATGGTCTTGTGGAGTTTGGTGGAGTGTAGAGGTCAGGCGACCTTAGGGAATGTGGTTGCAGGTGGTGGTGTTTGGTGGAGGTCATGAATGGGCAAAATGTGAAATTCGTTGAGGGATTTTGTGCGGGGATGAGCGGCGGAGGTTGTGAGGGTGTTGGCAAGGTGTGTGGTGCAGTGGAGCGACGAGATAACCTCACCAAAGGTGCAGCTGGAGATGGAGACAAAGGTGGCATGCAGTGGCAGCGTGAGTCGAATTTGGGTTTTAAATAGAGTAAAGTGGGAGATAAACCTAACTAACCTAATTCTAATGGACAAAAGGGGAGAGAGATCCTTGCCAGTGGTATGCCAGATTTGGAGGAGATGAAGTCTCTGGTGGGCGAACGACGAGGAAAGGAGGGAGATGGTGTCTGCTGGTACCACAAGACTTGGACGATTGTGGGGAAGGAGAATCCACCAGCTATTGTCTGTGATGGTGGATGAGGAAGGTGGTCGAAGGCGCTCACCGAAGTTGGTGGAGAAGGAAGTCAAGGAGAAGGGAAGAGAGGGTATCCGACCTCTAAACCAAGCTAAGTTGAGAAGGTTGTGCACGCCGACTCTTTGTAGAGCTTCAGGGAGAGTTATGGATAAGGAAAGTAGGATTTCCATGGCTTGGGATTGAAGAAATAGAACCGGTGATTCTCGTACGTTTGCACGAGCAATCTATGGGGACTTGGAACTCCAAATTGATCCCAGATGATTCATCTATGTGTGAACATCAAACCCACCAATTTTGGTGGGATTTGATTGCCATTTGAGTAGGATTTAGGTCAGTCAATGGTTGCGTGGAGGTCGGGTTTGACCTCAATGGTGGAAGGGTCTATTTTGAAGGAGATGACAAAGTTGGGTGCCTCTTTGCAAGGATTTCAAAAAGCTAAGGGTACATATATGAGAAAAAGAATCAGACTGGATTGAATTGCAAACTGGGTCAAGATGATCTTCGTTTGGGTCAAAATTTTGGTACAAACCTAATTTGGACCCAAGGAATATGATTTTTTGTCAAATTTTGGTTTTGACCAAGTTTGACTGGGTAATTTATGTAGAAACCCAAATTAGGGCAACTGTCTATCTGAGACTCTATTTTAGGTCAAAATGGGTTCTAATGGTCAAATTAAAGATACTAACCTTATAGAATATTTTTCTATGACTTTTAGAAGGTTCAGGTGAATTTTATCCTAACCATAGCCTCAGTTAATTAAGCGAGTCTGAAATTAGGGTTTCAGATGCATGGACCCTCTTGTTAGTCATTAATGACCATTTGAACTTCATTTATCCCTAGGAAAAACCCGTGGTTACTCTGCATTTAAGATATGTTGTTAAAACTACTGATTTACCCTTGATTTATTGCATTTCTCTCAGAAAGGATATGCAATGAATTACGACTCTCTGGCAATTATGTAAGAGCAGTTATCCTTTAATTCTGACTAATTAAAGCTAGTTATGGCTAATGATGATGTTATCATCATATCCCCATGCCTAACTTTTGCTAGTCCCTTAGCAAAATCTTATGAAAAGAACTAGAGTTCTAGACCATGCATTGATGTTCAGATGCCTGATTCTTATTAATTTTTAGAAATTAATTCAGAATGCTAATAGTAGGCCTAGATGTACTCAAGTATCAATCATGAAGCAGACCTGACTAGCTTCAGTCTTGGTTTGCCTCGAAGGTTTATAAGGCTCACAAAAACTACCCAAAGGTTCGTTGAACCCAGCAGTTAAAGCACCCGTGTTTAGAATGTAGCATGTCTAGGTTAGTTTGCCAGTGCATTTTTTTGTAAGAGAGAGGGATAGAAGTAGACTTTTCGTTTAGAGAGTTTTCTCTCTCTTTTCTCTTTAGATCTCCCTAGATCTAGCCTTGAATTGGCCCTAAACATGGTCTGTATCAGATTTCTTGTCCTCACCATCAATCCTTGAAGGGTCCTTGGCTTTTGATGCTTCGAGATAGCATCGCCATGGCAACCCCTAGAACCCTGGCTTTCGACACTTCGAGATAGTGCCGTCCATGGTATTCTGTAGCTAAATTCAGGCCCTAGCAATCGACATTTCGGGATAATCCCACCCATGTCACCTAAATCAGCACAAGGTCCTTACATGCCCCTGGTAGAATATTTAGATATCCTAGGAGACATGCACCGAGGAGACAATATGTTATTACACATCTTCGAGGGGAATTTCCCACCTCTCTACACCGGGAACTCATCCAATCAACTTGTGTTGTCGAGCTACTCCTAAGCTAAATCTTTGAGATGATTTTTCATAACAGAACACTTTTGGCGGATTTTTCTTTATTAAGTGCACTGAACCAGACTAAGTGTGTGATTTTTGGGTGCTTAGGTTACCAAGTCCCGCAAATCAAAGGATAGGCAACAAGGCCAAATAATCCCTAAGTCTTAGACCTAATACATCAGCTTCACACTTTCCTCAACCTCTTGAGGATTAATCCGGATCTTAACGAATACGTGAATGTTTAAGCCCTAAAACAAGCCCAAGAGGCCTAAGATCAACACTCATACTAATCTCTGTCTCTTCATTTTTTTAGGACTTAATTTTTCTTTTCTTTTTTATTAGGTCTAGAACTTAAGTAATTTTCATGATCAAGTGCTAATGACTATCATTTTTTTGTTCTTGAATGTTGCTCCTTTTTGACATTTTGAACTCTCTCCTCTTTTCCTCCTCAAGAATGATATGCAATGATCTTCAAAATTTCCTCCCCTTTCCATTTTTATTCCTTTTTTAATTTTTTTGGTCTTTTGAATATGTATTTTTTTGTGAGAACCCTTCAGAGAATTGAATTTTTGTGTTTGCACTTTAACACCCCCCCATGCCTAAGTTTTGCAATGTCCTCATTGTAAACCGGAGGTATGAAATCAGCTTGGTTCATGGGTTAGAAAGGTTCAAAGGGTAGGTAGATGGGTCGAGATGATTGTTGCGGACGATTTCAAGCTTTTGATACAAGTACCAAAGGTGGAGTCGGTTGTTCTAAAACTGAACTCAGAAGTACAATAGCAGTGTAGCTCAAAAGGATGATCAAAAGGGTCTCAAGTTTTTGAAATGATGGGTTGCCTCCCGTTAAGCTAAATTCAATGCCTTCAGATGAGTAGAAGGTGATCAATGAGAAGGAGTGGTCAAATCAGCTGAGTTTTATAAAACAAGCACCTTTATTAATAGCCTGGTTGGTCCAACCAGGTGCTTGTTCAGATCTACAGGCTGATGATGCACCCCAAGCCCAATCAATCCGGTGGGTTGATGGATGTGCATCAGTAGATGTGGAGCTCACCAGGCACTTTGAAACTCAAACGGATATGGAAGTGAAAATTCAAGGTTTGGCTGAGTCGAATCAGCCTGGTCAGAGTAGGGATCCTCAAATGAAAATTGCTCTGTGGAGGATGTAAGAACCCTATTTGTCAAATCAAAAGAGGATAAGGCATGATTGCCAATTTGATAGATATCCGAATCCCAATCAAAAGATGGAGAAGAATCATGTGCAACCAGATCATAGAGAGGAGAATCAGGGTAGAAATTGATTCCTATGGTGGGTTGGGGTTGAGAATGGGTTTTGGAAGGCTCTGTATGAGGATCAGAAGGTGTGGAAGATAAGGCTTCTATGAGAACCGTGTATGTTGAGGGCACCTCTAGAAAGGATTCAAAGGTAGGTTCATCTAGAGGGTCCTCATTAAAATCAAAGGTAAATGCCTAGAGAGTGCTTATAGGATCATGGAAATTTGAGTAAAGAAAAGATTTGAAATCTGGATTGCAGACACTCTTGGCACATAGTGTTTCTGGTTCCTAAAGATAAAAAAGGAATGATTCCATCTCAGTGGAACCTGATTTTGAATCAATGATCTTAGGATCAGGGACCTTAGAGTCAGAGTCAAAGAACGGATTATGGATGCTGAGGTCGTAAATTGGTTCGTAGTCATAAGAAACAAAGGCTCTCTAAAATCAAAGTAGGATTCGAAATTGTCGAAGAATTTACGAGAATGAGTTTCTGAATCTGGTTCTAGAATGAGAGTTCCACCATAGAGAGAATCAACATGCGAAGAATCAGCAACTTGACTTGGATCTAGCCTAATTTCAGATTCCGAGCTTAAAAAGGTGTCTTTATTAGGCATGGGCTTGGGTTCTTGGCTTCTAGGGTAGACCCAATCAATTCCCAACTCTTCCAACTCTTGGTTTCAGTATGATAAATTGGTGTGCTTTCGAGAAATCAATTTGTATTTCTGAGGAGGTTGGAGAGGTGTAATCATCAAATATAGGCCTGCAATCATAATCTAGATTCAAAATCTGATTTTCATCACATTGGGCCTCATAATTATCCTAAATAGGCTCAAATCCAGATTCTAAGTTAATGATGTAAACACATTTACACTACTTAAGATGTCTATTTATACATGTTCTTAAGCATAGGATTGCATTTCATGATATAAATATTGCATAACATGCATCATCTTGCATTTAGAGTAGTTTGAATAAAATGGAGGTTAATTGTCTCCTTTTATGTCCTTGGACAAGGCAAACATTTTATCGGGGCCTCAGATCAAAGATCCAACCATATGGATGTGATCAGGGCGACGATTGGAGTTCAACGACTCCAAGATCGCCTTAATCAGACATTCGTAGCATCAGATAGTGATCGGGGAATCCTAGAAGATCAAGGGCCAGGATGGTGTAAATCCACTCTTCAAATGACAAATCCGACCGCACAGATGAATTCGAATCGACGATTGCAGCCCAACGATGCAAAAATCAAGTCAATCCAACATCTGTGGCACCATCTACAACTTCCAGAAGATGGACGGCCAAGATAGCACCACGTGGCGCCATCCCGACAGCCCAAATGGCCGCATGAATCCCTGAAGGCCCCGCACCCGCTCGCTCTCCACCGTTGGATCTCAATCCAACGGTTGTGGTTAGCCGTGCCTAAAAGCGTCTGATCGACCATCTGCGCCTCGTAACGCAGCGGTCGAGTGTGCTTACATGAGCTGCAGGCGCGAGTTCGAGCCGCATCGAAGGGGAGGAAGGCGCGGGCGTGCAGGCGATGGCAGGCATTGGATCGCGATCGGACGGCCGTCAGCGCTCAATCGAGATCATGCGTTATTGCACGCGCGGCGTCACGTGCGATCGTACGCGCCAGGCGGGCGTAGCAGCGAGAGAAGATGCGTCTTAAGCCGTCCGATCTCACGATCGAACGGCTGATATTTAGCGGACGTGCGCAGGCGTTGCGCGCGCAAGCAAGCGAGCAGGCGCGCGCGAGCCGCCCACGACGCCCACAAAGGAGGCTTTAGTGACGGATTTATCCGTCACTAAAGACCCCTCATTTATTATTTTGAAGATGTAATGACCATTTTGCCCCCACTCCTTGCAACTATAAAAGGAGACCCCCTCCATACGAAATTCTCATCCCTTCCTTCTCTTCTCTACCTCTCCAAAGCTCAAAAGAAGCTTGTCCCACACCCAGGATGCTTCTCGCGAGATAAAATCCAAATTTTCGTCCCCCTTCGGAAGTGGATCCTGCGACGACGACGGCGTGCTGCTCCGTTTCCGTTCTTCTACTTCGTTCTCCTTCGTCCTGCTTCGTTCTCCTTCGTCCAGGCCTCATCCCGTCCGGCTCGTCCTCCAAGCGACCGTCGAGGAGGATTTCTCTCTCCCTATTCTTTTTACTACTTTCTAGTATAGATTTACTGCTTTCTAGTGTAGTTCTGCTCCTCCTCTAAGCGACCGTCGAGGAGGACATTTCTCCATCCATTCCTTTAGTGCTTTCTAGAGTAAATTTATCGCTTTCTAGTGCAATTGTTTTATGTTTTCTAGTTGTAATGAACAATCTCAATGATAAATTATTTGTTTATTCTACATCTCATTTTGATTTCTATGTGTAATATTCTCTCTCTCTTACCCTCTCTCTCTCTTCTATTTATTGTAAATAATTAGACAGTTTTAAATTGAATTACTTCATGACAAATAAAAAGAAACGCGTAGTTTTTAAATCAAACGTCCGCCTCCCTATGTTCGACCCGGAATTTTCATTTCGGTATAAATTTTATTTGTTGAATACGGATTCTTCGCTTTCAAACTACAACGACAGGTTTTCCAAAACCGAACACGTTAGCGTAGCGATTCGTGCGTTCAACATTTTGGCGCCGTTACCAGGGAGGCGACGATCTTTGATTTCTCTTCACGTTTTGTAACTTATAAATCATTTACCTCACTTTTCTCCTTTCTTATTGTAATTGTAGGTACTCTTTTGAGACAAGCAAAAGAGGTAGATTGGAGTAAAGTGCTGTAGAAGGTTTTGTAAGTTATCCCCCATTCCTTCCCCCTCCATAGATTTCATTCGCCACATTAAATCCAAATTCCAATTAACCTAGGTGTTTGTATAAATCCTAGGAATAGTTTGGTTGTTTGGATTCTCACTCACATTCACTCCACCTTCATTTATATAAAAATAAAATAAAAAGATAATTTTGTGGGGTAATTTTTAACAAACACACAACATTCACCCACATTCAAAGGCACTTAACCGAATTGATTTGTTTCTACTCAACCGGGTTCTGATCTGTGGAACCGGTACACATAAAGCAACACATAAAAGAGTAGAAATCATTCTAGGTTAACCATCTTTGTGTGCCTAACTTAGTGGTGCATTTGTGGCCAGTTGTTTGAGTTGTTTGGGCCGCACCACTTCAATTAAAATCAACTCATCAAGTAGCTTCCACTTAGGTTCAACTCTTAGGGATTTACCAGGCACTCCACATTTGTTTTAAGCTTTAAAGGAAAACATCTTCACCTGTGCTTGTAAAACCTGGTGTGCCAATGAAACTTGTTTGAAAATACCTAAAGTGGAATCTTAAAAGCTACTAAGCAAGATTTGAACCTTAAAATTCACCACATCAAAAATAATCTTGCTTGAAAACCACTGGTTGTGCATGCACACACAAATCAATCAATCATTAAGGGCACAACCCATTTAAAGGGCCCATCACATTCCAAAGCACATTCAAACCTAGCCCTAAATAAAACAGAGTAGACGTTGGCCTTAAGGATTGAACTCGCTCTTCAAAACTCAGAACGAGATTATTTTCGATTAGTCTGTTTCTACTGTTCAATCTGATGTCTAGCTAGGGGAGCAGAGTCAAACGGTCACGGCTGGGGGTACACTAAGAATCGGAGGCGCAAGCCGAAGGAAGAACCTTCTCCCCAGTCCCTCCTAACTAGTTGGATTGAACAAACGGAAGTAGATCAAATCGTTCCTTTATCTCAAGACGGGTTTTGAGAGTCTGTAGGTCTTTAGGCTAACCCATTTAAGGATAGGTTTGATTGTTTGTATTGCAGGGCGCCTTTCTTTCTCCCGTGTCTCATGAATCCTTCCACATATTTCACGCATTCCCGCACTTTCCCTCCAGTTGTGAATTGTCCTCAACATGACGATTATCCCAACTCGTATTGTAATCAACCATCAGTCAGTTGGGATAATTCGGATTGGGGATACAATTCCGAACCCCCGTGTTTAGGGTCTAACTCTGAACACTTTGATTCTGATTTCTATCCTTCTCAGAGCTACATCGAATATAGATCATCTTCCTTTCATGCACAACCTAATACGATCTACAATCAAGAAGGATACACCGATCCTTACCCATCCTCTGATTTCACTGCCTTTAGGTGATCACCATCTTTTGAACAATCTAAAATGACCTATTTTCAGGAAGGGTATAACGAATCTCAATTCGTTAATTCCCCTGCGTTGAGCCCAAACCCGCCCAACCCTGAACCAAATCATTTGGTTCAGGTTAACCAGGTTCAAGATAAGGTTCTGGATAACTTGAGGAATATCATAAAATCTTTAGAAGTTCAGCTAATACCTTGCATTGAGAGATTGGAGCCCCTGATTGAAATGATTGATGATTTGAATAAGTCTTTGTTGGATTGGCTCCAGGACGTTAAGGATAAGAACCCGGGTGAGTTTCTACTTGGGAAATTAGCGAAATTGAGGATGAGATTCGTGGTTACTTTGATTCAATCTTGGGATGATTCCCAGGATGAACCCTCTTCAGGAAAGCCAATGACAGAACCTGCTCAGGCGCCTGTTGAGGGGGACACGTGTTATGACCAGATTGAATTAAAGCGACCAGTTAAGGAAGATCTGATTTCTTCACCTAAGATCCCTGAGCCGGGTTACAAGGAAACGTATGTCTCTTAGGAAGTGACAACTGATTTTGGGACATACATTGATACGGATCCTGATTTCTTTGATGGTGAAGATTCAAGTTGCGAAGTCTCACACGAGTTTTCAGGACACGATTTCTGTGAGACGATTGGGCCTAAGGAATCTGATAGATCATCTGATAGCCCAATAACTGAGGAAACTGATCTTATTAGGGCATACATTACGGATCCAGAATCGCATTTTCTGGAGGAATCAATTCAATGCCCCGATTATCAGTTACACCCCATCGAGCTTATTGATAATTCTGTTTCTGAGATAATTAGACCCAAGTCAATTCTGATTCTGCCACATCATTTAGACTTGGAGATTCCAGACGGGGTGATTAATATACAAGAGGTCCTGGAATTTGATATTCGGAATGAGGAGGATAGGAGTTGGGAAATTCTGATTTGGGAAGTTAATTTTGGAGGAAATGGAAGATTGAGTCGAAGGGTTCCTTTTAAGCTGAAATCATCAAATCAGAACCCTTACGACATTTGTTTCAAGGATGTCAAACTCAAGCATACATTCAACGATTACCCTTTTGAGCTTCAATTCTCTGTAACCTGACTTTTTATTCTTGGGTTGCATCCTCATAAATCGTAGGCCCGACCCCGCTTGCATTCTGATTTCAGGTTTTGGATAATTTTTATCCAGAACCTAAGATATTCTCAATTATGGGGGATGGGTCTGCACCACAATCTGGTCCACATCTATGGACCTCTGCTGACAGGTCAGACGATTCTTCTGTTTATTCTAATTCTGACCTGCACTTGTGAATTCTTCATTTCTTTGCTTTGTATAGTGTGCCTAGCTGAAGGCACTAAACTCAGCACATATACAGTTTTTCTTAGTTTTCATCTCGGAGCGGACCTGACATTCACGCAATTCAAGTGCTTTCTACGCTTTTCCACTCTGTTTTATGTCTTTTTAATACAATGAGGACATTGCATTAGATAGGCATGGGGGGGTGGATATTTATCTCTGAATTCATTCGTCAGCTCCGTAGATTTATTTTATTTTCTTTTATATAAAAAAAAATTTGGAATTAGGAAAGAGAATTTGGGTTTAAGAAAATTTTCAATCATAGGAAATACTACATTATGATTTGAACATAAAGACCCTTCAGGTCTTTGGACTTAATTAGCCCGTATATCCACTAAAATGTGGATTCATTTTTCGAGTTCTCGCCAACCTAAATTTTATTTCAATTAGAGTAAATAAATTTTGGGTGATAAGTACACGACTTATCAACCCGCCCTCTGATTTGAGGGAATTTTGAGTTTCTAGCATCTGCACACTATCTTTGCACTGACTCGTTGTTCAATGATTTTAACGGAAATTGGGTAGCTAATGAACCTTCTAGGGTGATATGGCTAGCAAGTTATCGTGGGTAATAGCCCATAGGTAGGTTGTCCAGAGCCCAGTCACTGGACCTTTCTCTTTTTGCTGTCTTTAGGTAAATCTTAGATCAGGGAAGCCACCTACTTAAAAAAAAAAAAATCAAAAGGAGAAAAGAAAAAAAAAATAATAAGCCACACTTCGCCGCAAGAGTATGGCTGGCAAGTTGTCGGTGGTAACAGCTCATCGACCAGTTGTCCAGAAACCAGCTCAGTAAATGCACTAAAAATTCCCAAAACACTTAGGAAGAAGTGGAGAAGTACAATAAACCGGGGAGATATACACTGGATTCACCCTTGTGTTGACCACGTAAAAAAATAGAAGTAGGGAGAAAGCTACCAGTTGTAAAGATACACCTTTAGGCAGAATTCAATTTGAGGTCACCTAAAGGCGTAGAAATCTGAAGCCCATTTTAATTACCATTCAACGAGTCTATCACAATCAAAATAAGATACTTAAAACTTAGGGTTCTCATCAAATCTTAGGTGAGTTGAATGGCCGTAGAAAGCCACTCTTAAACCCTAAAATTTGAAAATCCAAAAAAAATTAGAAAAGAGTAAAAAGAGAAAAAGAAATTTTTCTTTGAATAAGGCGAGGCTTGAGGTGGTCTGCATTTTGGCTGATACTCGAGCACTGTTGTGCCTTTGAAAGTTCAGTTCCTAAGTAGACAATTTCTTAATGATTGAAAATAACTCAGGTCCAAATAATCCAACCTAATTCTTTTATAAATAGCATATAGTTTTTGCTAGGGACTAGCAAAAGATAGGCATGGGGGTATGATGTAAACACATTTACACTACTTAAGATGTCTATTTATGCATGTTCTTAAGCATAGGATTGCATTTCATGATATAAATATTGCATAACATGCATCATCTTGCATTTAGAGTAGTTAGAATAAAATGGAGGTTAATTGTCTCCTTTTATGTGCTTGGACAGGGAAAACATTTTATCGGAGCCTCGAATCAAAGATCGAACTGTATGGATGTGATCAGGGCGACGATTGGAGTTCAACGACTCCAAGATCGCCCTAATCAGACATCCATAGCATCAGATAGTGATCGGGGAACCTTGGAAGATCAAGGGCCAGGATGGAGTAAATCCACTCTCTAAATGACAAATCTGACCGCACAGATGAATTTGAATCGACGATTGCAGCCCAACGACGCAAAAATCAAGTCAATCCGACATCTGTGGCACCATCTACAACTTCTAGAAGATGGACGGCCAAGATGGCGCCATGTGGTGCCATCGTGACCACCCAAACGGCCGCATGAATCCCTGAAGGCCCCGTACCTGCTCGCTCTCCGCCGTTGGATCTCGATCCAACAGTGTGGTCAGCCATGCCTAAAAGCGTCCGCTCGACCATCCGCTCCTCGTAGCGAAACGGTCGAGCGTGCTTACGCGAGCTGCGGGCGCGGGTTCGAGCTGCAGCGAAGGGGAGGAAGGCGCAGGCGTGCAAGCAATGGCCGGCGTTGGATCGCGATCAGACGGCCGTCAGCGCTCAATCGAGATCACGCGCTATTGCACGCGCGGCGTCACGCGCGATTGTACGCGCCAGGCGGGCGTAGCAACGGGCAGAGATGCATCTTAAGCCGTCCAATCTCGTAATCGAATGGCTGATATTCAGCGGACGTGCGCAGGCGTTGCGCGTGCGAGCAAGCACGAGCAAGCCGCCCATGACGGCCACGAAGGAGGCTTTAGTGACGGATTTATCCATCACTAAAGACCCCTCATTTATTATTTTGAAGATGTAATGACCATTCTGCCCCCACTCCTTGCAACTATAAAAGGAGACCCCCTCCATACGAAATTCCCATCCCTTCTTTCTCTTCTCTACCTCTCCAAAGCTCAAAAGAAGCTTGTCCCACACCCGGGATGCTTCTCGCAAGATAAAATCCAAATTTTCGTCCCCCTTCGGAAGTGGATCCCGCGACGACGACGGCGTGCTGCTCCGTTCCTGTTCTTCTGCTTCGTCCTGCTTCGTTCTCCTTTGTTCAGGCGTCGTCCTGTCCGGCTCGTCCTCCAAGCGACCGTCGAGGAGGATTTCTCTCTCCCTATTCTTTTTACTGCTTTCTAGTATAGATTTATTGCTTTCTAGTGTAGTTCTGCTCATCCTCCAAGCGACCGTCGAGGAGCACATTTCTCCATCCATTCTTTTAATGCTTTCTAGAGTAAATTTATCGCTTTCTAGTGTAATTTTTTATGTTTTCTAGTTGTAATGAATAATCTCAATGATAAATTCTTTGTTTATTCTACATCTCATTTTAATTTCTATGTGTAATATTCTCTCTCTCTCTTACCCTCTCTCTCTCTCTTCTATTTATTGTAAATAATTAGATAGTTTTAAATTGAATTACTTCGTGACAAATAAAAAGAAACGCATAGTTTTTAAATCAAACGTCCGCCTCCCTGTGTTCGACCCGGAATTTTCATTTCGGTATAAATTTTATTTGTTGAACACGAATTCTTCGCTTTCAAACTACAACGACAGGTTTTCCAAAACCGAACACGTTAGCATAGCGATTCGTGCATTCAACAGTAGACCCAATCAATTCCCAACTCTTCCAACTCCTTGGTTTCAGTATGATAAATTGGTGTGCTTTCGAGAAATCAATCTGTATTTCTGAGGAGGTTGAAGAGGTGTAATCATCAAATATAGGCCTGCAATCATAATCTAGATTTAAAATCTGATTTTCATCACATTGGGCCTCATAATTATCCTAAATAGGCTCAAATCTAGATTCTAGGTTAATGGTAAGGGTTGAATCACTAGAAATTAGGTCGGGCTCTATTAGGATGTCAGAGTCACTCTCGATAATTACCTTAACAGGATAAGGCTTAGGATTTACACTCTCGAGAGGTTTTATTTTAATCTCATCATTACAGGTGTCTAGGAAATCTAGGCTCGGTGAGCCAACTTCATGGTTTTCTAGGGCTAGTTCGGAATTATGAACACTTGCAATTGGATCCTTCCAACCCTCATCAAGATCAGGTATGTTAATTGTTATGAAGTTTGAATCTGAATTCCTTTGGGTTAGGGGTCCACAACAATTCTGAGTGTCTAACCCAAGCTTTGGAGAAACTTTAGAATCACTCCAAGATGTCTCATAAATGGTTTCTTGTAAAAGATTTAGAATATCTATACGTTGCTCAATGATATCTTGGTGTATCTCCCAGAGTGATGGATTTGCAAAGCAATGTAAACCCTCCGTTTTATGCAATTCGCAAACTTCATTGAATTCTGGTATGAGGGTCTCACGGGTTGAACCATTTCTTAGTTGAGTAAGCAGTAGACTAACACGGTTCAAAATGAATTTTGTTGTTTTTGGGACATTAACCTAAATGATGCTGGCTGGATAATCTTCAAAATATTTAGGAGAAGCCTCAATCACTTTGTCTTTTATGATCATTTTGGGGTTCAAGTTTCCTAATTGGTCTTTCCTAAGTTTCCAGGTTGTATTTTCAAATCAAGTGGTGGATCAAGATGTAGAATCAAGCTCATGTTCAGATTTAAGTAGTCAGATTAGATCAGAAATCCCGTATAAGATCTAATGAGGTCTCCTAGGTTAAAAACCTAATGACCTTCTTGTGTATGTGCTCTATAGAAGGGATGAGGGACTAGATATGAATTAGACCCAATCAAGGCACCCAAAGATTTGGATGACTAAGGCATGTTTCGAGGTGAATGATACCTCTAAATCAAAAATCCGCACACCCGAGAATTACCTGGGCAGCTAGGAAGGGAGAGTCCCGCAAAGACCCCTACATGATAGAGCATCCCCACAGGTTACAAGGTTTCCCCCACCTGACCTTCCTTGCCACTGCGGTTCCAAGTAAACCGGAATGTATGAATTAAGACCTTAAGTCTATCAATTTTAGCCTAATTTGTGCCTTGGATTTCACTTAATTTAGAAATTGATTTGATTTGTGACTTAATTTGGAGGTTGATTGGCCTACAGAGTAGACCAACTTCACCTAACCTACCCTAAAAGATGTAGAATGGGCTCTGGAGCAAGACCCAAAGACCACCCTGAATTGACTCTTAGGTAATTAGGTCCACAACTTTTAAGGTTCAAGTGAAAGTAGAGCCTGATTTTAGGGTTCTTCTTGATTAGCTCTTTTCAATCAAGGGCTTGGGTGGCACATAAATGTGGGAGGGTATGTTTCCTTTTATGCAGGCAAAATGTGAGCTAACACTTCAAAACCCTAGAATAGAAACCCTAGTTGGCTTTATTGCAAGTCCAATTAAATCTCAAGATGTACACCTTGGACTTCAAACAAGAAGGTGAGTAGTCCAAGATGCTTAGAAATTATGCACAATCCCTAGTAGGTACAAGAAATCAGGGTAGGGGTCTCTAAACATAATTGTCTCAACTTCAATCAGATATTGATTTTGAATCGCAAATCAGGAAACTTGCCTTTTGAATGATAATTACTATGAAAATAATGCAGGTGGTTCCTAATTGATTTGTTTCCTTTTTTATCTTCCCAAGATTTAAGAGATTGATTAAGGAAGAAAAGAGATTACCTGCCCCAGGAGTGGCTGATTTGCATGGAAGATTGCTTCGTGATGTACCTCACAAAAATCACAAGAAAACAAATAGCTCAAGTTAGTGCTTAAATAGAATCAAGTAAAACAAATATAGTAGTGAATTGCGCGTTGCTCCTCGGTAATGGTGCCAAAATGTTATCAAGCATTCGTCGAGTGTTAGGGAATGTGTTATAGTATGGTCGACAATTATCTCTCAAACAAGTAAAATTTATAAACTCAGAATCAAGAAATGAAGTCCGAGGTCAAACATGGGGAGCAAATATGGAATTTACGCACTAATCTTCAATTATATATAAATGAGCACAATAAATGAAGCCACATACAAGATATTCAATGAATAACAATCTACTCAAATGATATTCAATAATAATCAAAAGTATTTCAAAGATCACAATGGCAAAAAGAAATCTAAAATAAAATAATGATGGTTTAGATCACCAATTATTAGCCTTAATTAAGCATATGTATCAGATCTCAATTATATCAAGTAAATGAATAGTAGCTTGAATGCTATAGTGATCAGACGATAATTTCCCAAATCAGACTTAAATGTTCACCAAACACAAGGCTTCTTAAAGCCTTTCTTCTTTTCAGCTTCTCTCTCTCTTCTGTTTTCCTTCCTTCTCTTCTCTTCTTCTTCTGCTTCAGACCTTCTCTTCTCGAGCCTTCTCCTACTTCTTTTACTTTAGACCTTCTCCTTTCTTCACAAGCATAAGGGCACAATTCCCTCAGCGACTAAGTGTCGAGCCTTCTCTCTGAAGAGCAAAACCCCCTCCCTCACTCACAAATTCCTCCTCATCTTCTCTCTCAGATAATTATGTAGCCAATCAGGTTAAGCAGTACCAGGTCCAAGGCAATCGACGTGTATGATATCCGAGGAGTAAGGGCTTAGACGAGTGCAGGTGAGTGGGTAAGGGGACCTGACTCCCGTGTTCTTGGGCAATAAGCCTAAAGCACAAAAACAACTTAAGCGCATGCAAGTGCTCTTCTCCCACCGATGTTGGATATCCCACATGCCTTCTTTGTGTGAGTAGTAGCTGTAAAGATGCCTCCAATTAAGGCAGCAGAAGTGGTCCCAAGTTCCAATTGAGGACCTGGGAAGGGTTTTGAGGATCAACCACGGCACCTGGGACCAAGACCTGGAGCAGATATGGCTGGAGAACTCGAGGGCTGCAGCGGAGCACGGCGAAACCTAAAAACATCAATACAGGCTCAAAATCCCTCGTTAAATGGTTTAATAGTGTCGTCGGAGGAAGTGGCTTGTGTTGGTGGTAGTCTTGTGGAGTTTGGTGGAGTGTAGAGGTCAAGCCACCTCAGGGAAGGTGGTTGTAGGTGGTGGTGTTCTGTGGAGGTCATGAGTGGGTGAAATGAGAAATTGGTTGAGGGGTTTTGTGCGGGGATGAGCGGCAGAGGTTGTGAGGGTGTTGGCGAGGTGTGTGGTGCGGTGGAGTGATGGGAAGACCTCGCCGGAGGTGCGGCCGGGGATGGAGACGAAGGTGGCATGCGGTGGTGGCGTGGGTCGAATTTGGGTTTTAAATAAAGGGAAAGAGAGTAAAGGGGGAGAAAAACCTACCTAACCTAATTCTAATAGATGAAAGGAGAGAAAGATCCTTGCCAATGGTACACCAGACTTGGAGGAGATGAAGTCTTCGGTGGGCGAACGGTGAGGAAAGGAGGGAGATGGTGTCTACTAGTACCACAAGACGCAAACGATCGTGGGGAAGGAGAATCCACCAGCTATTGTCTGTGATGGTGGATAGGGAAGGTGGTCGAGGGTGCTTGCTGGAGTTGGTGGAGAAGGAAGTCAAGGAGAAGGGAAGAGAGGGTATTCAACCTCCAAACCAAGCTAAGTTGAGAAGGTTGTGCATGCCGACTCTTTATAGAGCTTCAGGGAGAGCTCTGGATCAAGAAAGAAGGATTTTCATGGCTTGGGATTGAAGAAATAGAACCCATGATTCTCGTACATTCGCAGGAGCAATATATGGGGCTTGGAACTCCAAATTGATCCCAGATGAGTCATCTATGTGTGAACATCAAACCCACCAATTTTGGTGGGATTTGATTGCCATTTGAGTAGGATTTAGGTCGATCAATGCTTGCATAGAGGTCAAGTTTGACCTCAATTTCAGCAGGGGGCTATTTGTGAAGGAGATGACAAAGTTAGGAGCCTCTTTGCAAGGATTTCAAAAAGCTAGGGGTACATGTGTAAGAAAAAGAATCAGACTGGATTGAATTGCAAACTGGGTCATGATGATCTCTATTTGGGCCCAAATTTTAGTACAAACCTAATTTCAACTCAAGAAATCGGATGGTGAAGTCAGATTTTGGTTCTGACCAAGTTTGATTAGGTAATTTACATAGAAACCCAAATTAGGGCAACTATCTATCTAAGACTCTATTTTAGGTCAAAATGGGTTCCAATGGTCAAATTAAAGATACCAAACCTTATAGAATATTTTCTATGAATTTTATAAGGTTTAGGTAAATTTTATCCTGCCCAGAATCTTAGTTAATTAAGCAAGTCTGAAATTAGGATTTCGAATGTCCATTAATTCTTAAAATGCGTGAAAATCTATTTCTATCTGCGTGGACCCTCTTGTTAGTCATTAATGACCATTTGACCTTCATTTAACCCTTGGAAAAACTCATGGTTACTCTACATTTAGGATATGATGTTAAAACTACAGATTTACCCCTGATTTAATGCATCTCTCAGAAAGGATATGCAATGAATTATGACTCTCTAGCTGTTATGTAGGAGCAGTTATCTTTTGATTCTGACTAATTAAAGCTAGTTATGGCTGATGATGATGTTATCATCAGTAATCCTTCCATGTAGATGCGTCCTCAACTTGTATAAATGCATATGCAGCAAGGTGTTGATGCAATGATCAAATAGAATTATTCATGTAGCATCTCAACTATCAAAGAAAAAAACAATGTGGTTATCAAGTTTAGATAATTCTTTTTTGAAAGAAAGCTCAATAGATAATAAGAGAATTAATTCTAAAGTAGCTTACTACTTGTTCTCTATGTTTTGGTGATTTCATGAAAGGCAATCAACTAACTAAACATGATTTAGATGCTACATTTTTTTAAACCTTTTTTTCCTGTATATTGTAAAATCCATAGGTTCCTTTAACTCAGGTAGTCTATGCATAGGTGACAAGACTATTGATGCTGATAGGTTATTGGATTCTAAAGGTCATGTCTCACAATATTGTTTAGAGCCAAGTATATGTCTTGGCCACAGTATCAACTTTTTATCTTGTGTAGTTTCAAGTGATACACTAGTAAAAACAAGGTTGGATAGTCCAAATTCTATGATGCTATGCACAGGTGAGATGATTCCTCTTTGCCCCTCCCTTATAGCTAGTGATTCACATTCAGGGTTGCAAAGTAATTTTGTTGTTATCTTGTTGCAAGAAAACAAGTTGCCCCTTTGCATGATGCTTGAGGAGAAGATTGTGTGTAAATCCTATAGGTAAGATAATGCACCTTGTTCTTATTGGGTCTTCAATTGCATGCATTATTCCATCCATTTTCATTTTTTTCAATAAAGTTAAATGTGGGTAAATCTTCCACCCAAAACTGCTCAAAATTCTAGCCCTCATTATATCTCAAAGTCATAGTCTACAAGCCTTTACAAGTCAGTCTCTATAAATGAGATGTTTTCTTATGGAATATGAGAACTGAAATTCCAAATTCTTTGATTTTGACAAAGTCCATCAAATAATATTAATATGAAATTTGACTTTGCTTTCAGATTAGAAATTAGAACTCTAGTATAATTATATATTTCAAGCCATTCATCTTCTTCCTTGACGTTTAATGGTATACAATCACAAAAAACCCCATTACATACAATTGAATAGACTAAGATTACCATCTAATAGTTTGGTTTTTTTTCTACTATCAAACCTAATTTGGATGCATTATGGAATGATATTAAATCTAAATGGGGATTGCATGGTGCTTTCTCTTTAGGTAAATTTGATTCAAGGCATGTTTTGATTAGTAAAATGACCCTTTCCAAGGATCGTTCAGAGTTTTTCGGAAATTTAGGGGCGTAAACATAATTTTTGACCCCTTGAGTTTGGATGTGTGGGCCTTGCGGGAACAAAAGAGAATAGCGAGGAAGTTTCCACAATTTTCCCCCTCTCTCTCTTCCCACTCACACACACACACGCACACTTCCCTCTCTCTCACCAAAACCCTAACCCACTCCCTCTACTTAAACCCCACGCCACCCCTCTCCACCATCACACCCTCACCACCACCTCCACCTCCTTCCCTTGTCTGTCGGTGAGCACCAACAGCCTTCCATCTCCACTTGTAGCTGCATGTGGAGGAGAGGAGCTTGCAAGAGGAGAAGGAGAGAGGGAGAGAGTGTGAGCGAGGAAGAGGGAGGGCATGGAAGGGAGAAGAGAGAGCTCAGGGGAGCCCAAGCGTACGCAGTCGGAGGAGCTCAAGTAGGAGAGTTCGCACGCGGGGGAGTTGCTGTTGCAGCTGCGAGAAGGTCAAAGGTGCGAGGACCTCCGAGGAGTCCATGGGTGCGAGAGGGAGGAGGTGCGGCTGGAGTGAAGCCGTGGGAGCTTGAGAAGGAGCTTGTGGGAGAGAGAGGAGGATGCTGGAGGAGGGTCCTCGACCTCCTGCAGCTGCTGGAGTCACTGCTACAAGCACTGCGAGCGGAGCTCACAAGAAGCAGGATCATGCGAGGAAGTTTCTGCGTACTGGAATTCTCTAGTATTAGACATCTGGAGTATCTGCCAGATGTCTGGAGCAGCAGCGAATGTCCAGAGCTGAAGTTGGACGGCTGAAAATTCGTGGAGTGCCGACGTATGAGGCCTGTACGCTCATGCATGTGCGTACGTGGAGTACGTAACGTTGCGCTGTCGTTGTTTTAAACTTGCGAATGCATGCGTAGGTACAAATCTTGGAAAGGCATGAAAGCATGCTCTTCAAGGTGCTTTAGGACGTCTGGACATCTCCTAGGATGTCTAATAGTCATATCGGATGGCCAAACGAATCGATAGACGTCTGGAAAGACCCAGGATGACTAAAAAGGGGTTCCAAACATCCGCCAGCATCGTAGGAACACAAGTTGAGTTACTGATGTTGTTTAAGATGTTTGGGCCTAGTCCCAGACATCTGATTTCAGTCTGTACGCACGTTTTTGGCCCATTTAGGGCCCAAACAGAGTCGGATTTACGCAAACGAGGTACCATTATTTTCTGCTCGAGTTTCTCTACGTGTTAGCGTCAATTATATACTGCTTTGAACTAATCTAATGTGACTTAGACATTGGTATAGGTCTCCAGCCTATAGCATGTTCAGGGCCCGCGAAGACGACAGGATCTACGTTTCAGGCCCCCATTCCACCCGTGAATTCTGATAGAGTGGTTTACTTTAATATTAAGATTTAAATAAATGAAGTGCATGTTTAGAATGACTTGATTGAACCCTAGGATGTGAAATGAACGCTAAGGCAGAAGCGAATGAACATTGCTTGAGCTACACTGTTTACTTTGAGATGCATGTTAAACCCTAATTGCTAGCAAGTGTATAGATACTTGATGTGATGCTTTCTTAGTTATTAAAGCATGAGCTACCTGTTATATAAATGAAAATCGGGATGTGAACAATGAGATCTGAATGTTAAGAAATGGAATGAAAGGAATACAAGCATGAACCCTAAGGGAAACTAGGAGAAGAACTCCTATATACGAAAAGAATCTTGTAGGTAGATGGAAAGTGAGCTGGCCCTTGTGTACACAGTACCAAGGAAAGCAATAGTCCCTTTAGTGTAGAGGGGAGCTAGCCACCCCTTTGGGTTGAAACCCGAGGTTAGGATTAGTCACTCTACACCAACTCCTGTTTGGCCCTCATGTACGTGGTACCAAGGTGAGTTATTTAGTGTAGGGAGGGAGCTAGTCGCCCCATGGGGCCTGGGGTTAGGACTAGCCACCCTACACCGACTCTTGTTAGGCCCACTAGGCAAACCAGGATAGTCGGATGAGGGTACGCGGACTATGGAGGGGCGAGACCCCTATTTTGAGAGGGCAAGGCCCTATGTTGTTCCGTGCTATACCTTTAGGCATACTTGCTAGTGGAAATGACTGACCGCGTGCCTGTACAAGGTAGCTACCTGTGCACTTATCACGCGTGCCATAGTCACTACTACGTTGCGACCGTGACCTCAGGGTGGTTGACCAAGTGTAAGACTACCACGGGAGACTCTCCAAGCTAGGAGAGAACCACATGTACATCCTACATTGTGGGAAAGACTACAATCAAGATCGTTCCCTTGAGGGACAGACAAGATCAAGAAATGATCGAATTCTTAAGAGAATAAACAAATCAGAACTACTTAGTTGAGCTAAATGGAATTGAATAATAAATTAGTTGCTTATCTTATATTAATTGCATATAAATGGTTTAACCACTACTCTACTCAGCATTAGCAGACCATGGATTTTATAACCTTGTATAGGTCAGGGAGTTGAGCAGCCAGCACCACCGGCTGCAGAGGGAGCTAGGCCCAGTCAAGCCCAGCCTTAGATGTTATTTCCTTTTGTTCTATTGTTGTAGTGAGTACCCGATATATGTATGACTATTTCAGTTACATTTCCACTTTACTTTCTGCTATTGTAGTTGTGATGGCATGTAATATTATGAGACTTTTCGTTCCGTTTCCTTTACTATCTCTATATTATTTTCTGCCTAGTTACATTGCATGTGTGATTGTGGAATATTCTTTGCTTTTGGGTTATTTCTCGTTGAATAACTAGGTCTTGGGATTAGTCAAGGTGAGCCGGTCTCGAGTCCGGTAGGGCTCTAGATCAGGTCGTAACAATTAGGGTGGAGAAGGAACATAATCTTATTTGAGTTTTTTCAAAAGATCGCAGTGTCATAAATCACAATAGAATTTCAATTATGAGGTGGTCATCCTTCTAGACTTAATAAAAGATCTTCTATATGCCTTATTTGGGTTGGATTATCATATTGAATCCACATCTTTTTAAAAGGGATGTCATGATGTAATTGCTAGTGCCATTGGTAATTTTATAGGTCTTGATTATGATATTACGGAATTAATAAGTAATGGTTATCCAAGAATGCTTGTAGAGATTGATATACCTAGGCTCCTTCTTGATCTTATTGGGATCAAAAATGGTGAAGAACAAATTTTTAAACAAAGGGCCATCTATGAAAAGCTTACTGAATTTTGCTCAAAATGTCTTATGATTGATCATTCATTTGAGCATTATAGAAAGAAGGGGAAAGATAGGGGAAATTTAGACCAAGTGAAGGATGTAAATGAGAGAGCAGCAGTGGGAAGTGAATAATTTGAATTTTGGGTAGTAACATTTATACATGGTAGAAGAAAGGGAATGGAAAAGAAAATGGCCAATAGCTTAATAGATGTTTGCTGCTAGTTGTCCCAATTAGAGTTTTTTGCAATTTGATTGTGTAGAAAAGAGTAATGGAGGGTAGAAAAATGGTGTCGATGTGATTGATTTGGGGTTGCATTGTTCACAAATGGAAAAGTTGAGAGCTTTTTCCCTCAAATGGAAAAGTTACGCAAATCCCTCAAAAGTTGCTCTTCTTTTTATTCCCCTCATCCCTACAAGTAGGATCAACATCAAAATTAAAAATTTGAGAGCTCCCAGGAGCTAGAAATTCTTTGATAAAATGGAAAAAAAAGCACAAAATAATAAAAATTCTCCTTTTTTTAAGAAAAAATTATCCCTTCATATCTTTTCCATCAAAGATTAAAAGGTAAATAAGAAGTTTATCTTTTGGACATTTATCCATAACTAATCTTCATGATTGATCCAAAATATAAACCTCAATCCTTTTCCACATATTAGATCAAATGTAACCTCAAATCTGGAAACATCAAAGAAGCAACAACTTGACTAAAGAATAAATTCTTTTAAGAAAGAAACAAGGCATCACTACAAAAAAAATGACCTTTAGTGGCGAATTAGATAATGGAATATAATGCATTTGCTACTAATTCCTTAGATTTAGTAGCAAATTTTTTGTATTTGCCACTATAACATTTTGTCAAGCGACAAATATTTGCCACTATAGACTTTGATTTAGTGGTAATTGTTATTTATACCACTATAATATTTTTGTCAAATGACATTTAGCATTAATAGCAAATATATTTGCCATTATAGTCTTTTATTTAGTGTAATTATTACTTATGCCACTATAATATTTTTGTAAAATGACACTTAGCATTAGTAGCAAATAGATTTACCGGTATAGTCTTTGATTTAGTAGCAATTTTTACTTATGCCACTATAATATTTTTTTCAAACGATAAATTGATGTAAATGAAATGAGGTCACTATTTCATCTTCAACATTTTTTTAATAACATAAATAGGGAAAAGGTAAATTGAAACTCACTACAAGAAAATATATCTTTTAGGATAGATATTTGTCATGATAAATATTACCATCTCAAAAATGATAGTTTCACAACAAGAAAAGTATACTTTTGCGACAGCTGATTGCAATGGTAAATTTTTCCATCACAAAAGAATTCATTTTTTGTGATAGTAATACATACCTTACACAAAACTAAGTCATAATATTTTTGGAGACTTAAAAGCACTATCATGCAAATAAAGAAAGAGATCATGCAAGCATCCTCCTGCCAATGCACCAAAATACCCCCTTTCCCTTTTCTCTTTTCCCTTTGCCTTAAATCCATGAAAACCCTCTTGCTTTCGTAGTCACCCCACCCTCTGTCGTCCTTACCTTATTCCAGCCGAACCGTCTCTTGCATCGACACCTTCTCCGACTAACGAACATGACCGCCCCTCTACCCACCCACTTGACCCCCCCTCTTTCCCTCTCTCGTCATGCCCTTACGCATTCCTAGACCGTTTACGATTTCGATAAGTAAAAGCCTCGCTTCCCCCACTAAGCCACCATGCACAACTTTCCTTCTCCCCCAAATTCATGAATCCAATTTTCAAAAAACAAAACACGAGCCCATTTCTCCCCTCACCCCCAAATCCCACAACTCCCCTTACCCCCAATCACAAAAACACAAAACCTCACCCCAACCACGCCACTACCCTACTTTCTGTCAACCTCACCTACCACATCATCGATCGCTATTGGCCATCTACCATATCAGTGACCGCTTCTCGTTGCCGAACTGGAGAGTGACCTCATCCTCTCCCACCAACATCCTTACCCCCACTTCCTCTCTGCCGACTTGCCTGCGGCCCCCTCCTCGCCCACCTGCAACATCCTAATCTCACCGACCTCGACCGCTATCCTCTGGTCATGAGACCTCTTCTCTAGAAACTACAATGCTGCCCCTTCTTCGGCGATGCCCGCCTTCATCTCCTCCTTCGACCATCCCTTTCCTCACCTCCTCCCCCATATCAGCCCCAGCCTCCACATCCACACCGATGGGTAACCTCTTCTGTTCCTTTCATATGCAATGGTCAAGAACTAGATTATTAGGATGCCCTTGTTTTGTCATTTGTGACATCCTCTGGGCCTTCAATTTGAAATATGGATGGATACCACAGGCATTACTTCTCACGTTTGCAATGTCTCCCACCATATTTGCGATATTTGACATCCACCATGCTTGCAATGTTTTTTTTTCTACTTTGATAAATTATAGACAGTGTATATGATGTATCCTGATGGGAACACCATCATGAGCCATAACTAGATCATTTTGACCCAATTAAGTCAGTAAATGCTCCTACATAACTACTAGGGAGCCATAAGTCACTACATAATCATTCTGAGGGAAAAATAAGAAACTAGGGTTAAAACTGTAATTTTACCAGCATATCATGAATGCAGTACAACCATAATTTTTTTCAGGGGTTGAATGAAGGTCAACTGGTCCTAAAAAGCTAACAAGTGGGTTAAAACAATCAAAAAAGGGTTTGCATGTGTTCTGAGAATTAAATGACTTTTTGAAACCCTAAAAATAGACTCGCTTAATTAACTAAGGTTCTGATTAGGATAAAATTCACCTAAATCCTCTAAAATTCATAGAAAAATATTCTCTAGGGTTTGGAACCTTCAATTTGACCATCAAAACTCGTTTTGACCCAGACCAGAGTCATAGACAAACATTTACCCTAATTTAGTTTTTTGCATAAATTACCCAGTCAAACGTGATAAAAACCAAAATCCAACTTCACCATTAGATCCCTTATGTCCAAATTAGGTTTGTACCAAAATTTGGACCCAAGATGAGTTTGTCTTGACCTAGTTTGCAACTTAGTTTTATCTGATTACATTTCTACCCTTAACTTTCAAAATCTTCTTAAATAGACCCCTAACTTTGTCGTTGTTCTCACAAAAAGGTCCCTGCTGCCATTAAACTTATTCCTACTTGCTCCAACGACCTTAATTTGGAAAGAACTCCTTGATTTCTTGACGAATCCCTTTCAAATTTGTAAGGGAAGTTCGTCAAGAAATCCCTTTCCTTTTGAACCCAATCCCACGTCCTAAAACATACCCAATCTCTCATGCGAACGCATGAGAGATTTGGGTCTCAAGGGATTTCCCAATCCAGTAAGCCTTCCAAGCTTGGGAAGCTTGCTTCCCAAGCTCTAATGACCCTTTGATGACCTATAAAAGAAATCCCAGATCAGGCCAAACTCCCCAAACTTGAATTCGACCAGAGTAACCCCCAATTCTTCTCTCCTCCTTCGACCAAAATGCTCTTCAATCTTCGGCGACCCTCCTTGCCTCTCCTCATTGTCTGACCGCAATACCAGTGGCAGATCCTCCTTCCTTGCCTTCTTCCGCATCGAGCAGCACCAGCCAGTGTCCCTATCTCCTTTGTCCTCACCATCCAAAGCATATCAAAGCAAGCTTTGTCTCCGGTGTCGACCATACCACAACCGGCACTAGCTTCGCTCCCCATTGTTTGCTACCTCTCTAAAGCGACTCCTCAGCCTCCCCACATCACAACAGCAACTCCACACTTCATTTCAACCTTGCCAATGCCCTTCGCGACTCCATCTTTCAACTCGCTAGTAGACCTCCGGTGAGCCCTAGCGGCTTCCATAGTTCACCCCCGCCATCTCTTCCACGCTCCACACCTCCGCCTCAACCTCAGGAGTAAAAGCCCTAGCTTCATTAAGTTAATTACTCCTCCAAAATCTGCACCCAACTCGCGCACCTCCGGCCACCCTTCTCGAGGTCATCAGACCTCCTCACACATGATCATAGTGCACCACCACCACCGTTGCACTCCACGACATCTGGCGAAACTTCCTAAATTGTTTTGACTAGGCCAAGAGGCCATATTTTGATTTCAAGTATCAGGTCTTCATCTACCATTGCCACAGAGCTTCAAAGGAAGCTTGAAGCGCTCTTCAAGTCTCGCAGTTCCAGATTTCGATCCCAGGTGCTGCGAAACCTTCTCAGCAACACATGAAGCAGGTCAATTGGGAGCATTAGCTACTTCCCCGACCTCAAGCGAAGCTACTGACTACAACTGCCATCACACAAGCAAAGCAGGGACATTTAGTCCCATATTGAAAATAGCAGAAGTGGCGTTATCACATAAATTAAATTTGTGATAGAGGCTTATCACCTTCAAACATGGGGTGAGGTGTCACCTGCGCCTCATCTGTGACACCTCACCCGCGAACCTGGTGCGCCCGACCCGCCTAAGCCTACACTCCTCGGCTGCGACCACGCTCGTAGCCCTGGACCCAGGTACGTGCCTACCCGATTACCTGACTATACCCTGAAAGGCTCTGGGAGGGCGGAGCCTAAGAAGAGAGAAAGAGAGAGATTGCATGGCTAGGGGGACGATTTTACTCTTGGCGAGAATTGGCTGACACTTATCCCAATTCAAGAAGACTTCCCCCTTTGTGTGAAGTAGTTGAACAGAGAAAGGAAGAAGGAAAGAAGAAGGGCCATAGCTGAAGAAGAAGAGAGACAGAAGGAGAAAAGTAGAAGAAGAAGAAGAAGAGAAGGAGCCGCACAAGAAGAAAAGTAGAAGAAGAAGAAGAAGAGAAGGGGCCGCACAAGAAGAAGAGGAGAAGAAAAACAAATAGAGAAAGAGCCAGAAGGAGAAGAAAGGCTGCACAGGAAGAGAGAGAGACCCTTGAGTCTCTAGCACCGTAGCACAGGGCTATTTAAGACGTCTGCTACTTTAATTGCATATACTTGAAGCTTGATTTAAGTGTTATTTGTGAGGAGTAATTGGTGATTTAAATCACCATTTTACTCCATTCTTTTTGCATATTGATCCTGCCATTATTTTTATTGCAATCTTTATTCTTGATTTAAATTATGATCTTGAGCTTTGAGTTCCATATTTCTCCCTATGTCCGACCTCAGAACTTTTTCATGTAATAAAATTTATTTGTTTGAGCATTATTTTGGCTATACTACAACGCAACAATCTTAAAACACCGATTTAGCGTGCGAACATTCTAGCGCCGTTGCCGGGGGGCAACGGGCAATTTAGACCTCTTGATTGCAATTCCTGATTTGGATTCTAACTTGCTATATCTCTTTTGCTGTGGTTGTTTCAGGGAGGGATACATTCAGAGAAGATCAGCCGCACATTAAACACACCAAGGGCAAGTAAGTTCTAATTACTCTCTCTCTTAAGCCCTTAATTCTGAAAAGGCTAAAAGAAAAAAAAATCAATTAGGGCTACTTGCATTCTTTCCTTAGATAATTCATCAAGTTGCTTGATTTGATACATTTTATTTGGACAACAAATCTTTATTTGTGCACCCACTTAAAGCTTAAGGTATCTAGGCTATCACATTCTTGCTTGAGCCTTAGGTACCACATTTTGACAAATTAAATTGGACCAAATTAGAGCCAATTAAGGATTCCAGTTTAGGATTTTTGGAGACATACTTGCTTAATCAAGAAATCATCTCTCCAAAAAAATGTTTGCCGAAGCCTTGATTGAACTGATTTATTCAAGTAAAACCCTAAAATTCAAGCTCTTAAAATCATTGGAACACTAAAAGAGGGACTTAAGATTCTCAAGAGGACAATACAGGTGAAGTTGACCCACCTTGTTGGGTCAACCAATCTTCAAATTAGGTCACTTTTGCACTCAACACATCTTAAAGTTCAAGTGAAATTCTAAAGCACCCTTGCTCTTAATTAAAACTGGTAGACTTAAGAGGTCAAGACCCCATTCTGGTCTACCTGGAACATCAGTGACAAGAGAGGTCAGGTTGGGGAAACCCTGTAACCCATGGGGGCGCTGTACCGTGTAGGGGTCTTTGCAGGACTCTCCCACTCTGGCTGCCCAGGTAATTCTCAGGTGGACGGCTTTCTGACTAAGGGGTAACATCTGCCCCGAACCTCTATAGTCATCCAACATTTTTGGGTGTCTTGATTGGGTCCATCACATTCTACCTCTCATCTATTCCATTGGTGCATGTTCTGGAGGAGGTCTTTAAGACCATCCTTGAGGCCTCCTTTAGCTACTCATTCACAACGAGGCCAAGCCTCAACCTCCTTGTTTGTGCAACAACCCAATCCTATTGATCTCTTCCGATTCATCTGAACCTGATTCTCCTTCATCCACCATCATGACACAACCCACAGAAGAAATAATCTTGAAAATCAACTTCAACGCCTCAATGATCTATTCCAAGCCTTTGTAAACCCACCGCAGTGTCCAATGACGCGAGATCACTACAATCCCACTACGGTAGAAATCGAACCTCGAGTACAAATCCCCACTAGAGGTCCTGACACTGAACTCAAGCCCAACATGATTCATGCCATTCCCAAATTCCATGGGCGTAATTTCGAAGATCCTGTCCATCATATCAAACAACTCAAGCATCTGGCCCAGACCTTTGGGTCAGAAGCTCAAAATTAGGATATTTTACTCATGAAAATGTTCTCCTTTTCTCTCATGGATAAAGCTACTCATTGGTACCAAACCCAAAAGTGTCCAATCAACACATAGGCGTTACTTCAATCCAAGTTTTTGAGAAAGTTCTTCCCTATTGGTCGGACAAATGCTTTACGGCACCAGATCACACATTTCACACAACAAGTAGGAGAATCACTTCACGAAGCATGGGATCATTTTATAGATCTCAAGCGAAAGTGCCCCCACCACAGAGTTCCTAAATTGGAACAAGTCCAGTCTTTTTACCAGAGACTCCATGAGGATATTGGATTATTCGTCAATGCAACTTGCGAAGGAAACATCATGTGTCAACAAGAAGACACCATGTGGGAGATTCTTGAGAATATGTGCAAAAACTCCATCAATAATGAATCCATGGACATGTTCGACCGGACGAATGGCCGTGCATTGAGGAATCCAAAGGGAGCACATGAGATGCAGGGCCTGTCCTCTTCCATCGACTTGGAACTGATGGCTAATCATCTAGACAAGGTCTCTATTATTGAGAAGAAGGTGGATGAGCTAACTCGACATTTGTAGCAAGCCACCTCTACACAAAACTCATTCATGCAACCACCCTCTGGCAGGGAGGCCGTGCACAACATCTCTCACCGACCTTCTCAGGGGATGGATCCATATCCACCCTCGTCTGATTCTGGTTTCGGAGGAAACTCTGGATCCACCTACTCTAGTTGGGGGAACTCTGAACCCTCATATTCTGATTTTCCCGAGGTTCCTCAGACCTGCGAGGACCTCAACACCATTTAGAATGATCCATTCTCAAACACCTACAATCCTAAATGGCGTAATCATCCTAATTTCACGTGGTCAGACAATAATCAAAATCAAAGACCTTTATCTACCCAGACCACAAGCTCCTCATCCATATTAGCTGCCTCAGCCTCGGCCTAACCCAACTTATCAATCTGGGCCGACTGAGATAGATCAAATGACTCTTATCCTTCAGACTCTAGCTGACATTCAGAAGATGAATGCGGCTATGCAAAAACAGCACAAAGACAAGATCACAAAGGTTTGCAATCAACTTGCCCAAATGGCAAATCCTCGCCAACCTGGTACACTTCCTTCACAACCTCTGCCTAATCTGAATAATGTGTCGAACCAGAGACGTGTTATGACCCCAAATCTAGGATAAGCTCACTTTATTTATCAGGCCCCTTCTACCCCATCACCCGACGGGATGGAGGCTTCGACATCATATACGAGTTACCAGCAGCAAGCACCTCTTCTACCCACTCCAAATCAGAACTAGGCAGGATTGAATTCTGTTACTACCTACACTAGAAAAACAACACAGGACCCACCTTATTGAAGCCACTCCCAACTTGGTAATACAAACCCTAACCCTAGGATAGTCATCCAGGACATCTCTATCCCAGATCAAGAACCTGGACCCATTATAGAGGAACCATCTAAGGTTCCATTTCCTGAGGCCTTGACCAAGGGAAAAAGGATAACCAAAATCGTGGCACCTGAGGAGGTCCTAGTTAAGCTCTTTGAGTAGCTCCATATAAACATCCCCTTGATGGATGCAATACGCCACATACCGACTTACGCACAATTTCTGAAAGACGTATGTACACTTAAGCGTAAGCCACAAACCAACGACAAGAAGCCGATCGTACTGTCAGAGCAAGCCAGCTCAGTCATTTTGAGCAAACTCCTGCTTAAGGCAAAAGACCCAGGCACCCATTTGATCTCCTGTGAAATCGGTCATATACGATTTGACCGAGCCCTATTAGACTTAGGAGCCTCCATAAATTTGATACCCACATCCCTACTAGACTATTTCGAGGAATCTGAACTTAAACCGACTGAAATGACTTTACAACTAGCCTATCGATCAATTAAGTCACCAAAAGGAATTCTCTAGGATGTCATAGTTAGGGTGCATGATTTCTATTTTCCAGTGGATTTTATTGTCTTAGACATGGATGCTCTTGAGAATGTGAAGAATATACCGATCATACTAGGGAGACCCTTTCTGACCACTGCTAGGGCCAACATCAATTGTGAGGAGGGCTAAATTGAATTAAAATTTGGGACCAAGACACTAAAGATCGACATCTTTAAGTCCCAACAATGAATTAATTGCAGAGTCATAGAACAAATTTGAGATATTGAAGCTATGGTTGGCGACTTTATTGAGGAAAAACCAACCATTTCTAATCAACCACAAGAGGATCAAAACCCCCAATTAGAGAAGCCCGAACTCAACCTAGACACACCCATAGCTCTTTCCTTTACTCACGACACCCATCCTGAACCACCCGCTGCTGCTGACAACCCGATTTTGGAATTAAAGCCTCTTCCTGATCATCTCAAGTACGTATTTTTGGGTTCCAATCAGACGTTTCCTATGATTATCAACTCCCGACTCACACCTGATCAGGAAACACGCTTGATTTCTATTCTCCAGTAACATCGAAGAGCCATTGGATGGACCCTCGATGATCTCACTGGTATCAACCCCTCATACTGCACACATCACATCTACACTTAAGAGGGCTCACAACCATCCCGTGAAATGCAGAGATGCCTGAATCCAAATCTGTAGGATGTCGTGAAAAAGGAGCTCATCAAGTGGTTAGATGAGGGATCATCTACCCGATCTCCGACAGTCGGTGGGTGAGCCCAATCCAAGTTGTGCCTAAAATGGTAGGTCTCACCATCATCACGACTAAAATCAGAGAAACCATACTGACCTGTATAGCAAACTCGTGGAGAGTCTACATTGACTACAGAAGACTCAATTCCTCCACGAAGAAGGATCATTTCCAACTACCATTCATTGATCAGATTCTCAAGAAACTAGTGGGAAATCGATTCTAATGTTTTTTGGACGGGTACTCCGGTTACAATCAGATCGCAATCCATCCTGAGACCAAGAAAAAACCACCTTCACCTGCCCCTTCAGAACTTACACATTCCGAAGGATGCCGTTCGGTCTCTGCAATGCAGCCGCTATCTTTTAGCGGTGCATGCTTGCCATATTGTCAGATATGGTAGGTGAATACCTTGAAGTCTTCATGGATGACTTCTCGGTATTTGGTGAATCATTTGATGATTGCCTCCTACACTTGGCCCAGATCCTCAGACGATGCGTCGAAGTGAACTTGGTTCTTTCCTGGGAAAAGAGCCACTTCATGGTACCTGAGGGAATTGTCCTGGGACATCTTATCTCTGAAATGGGCATCCAGGTTGATCAAGCCAAGGTGAATTTCATTTCCAAACTCCCTATTCCTAGCTCGGTCAAAGACATCTGATCCTTCCTAGGGCATGTCGATTTTTATCGTCGATTCATTCCCAATTTCTCGAAAATCGCATGCCCCCTGACTAATCTTCTATCTAAGGATGTCCCCTTTGAAATCTCCAAGGAGTGCACTCAAGCATTTGAGATCCTGCATGATCGAGTTACCCAAGAACCTATCCTGCCGTCCCTTGATTGGTCTCAACCCTTTGAGATCATGTGCGGTGCATCTGATTATGCTGTAGGAGCGGTACTTGGGCAGAAAATAGACGGGAAACTCGTGGTCATTTACTACGCTAGCAAGATACTTGACGAGGCTCAGCATAACTACACAGTTACTAAGAAAGAGCTGCTAGCTGTAGTATTTGCCCTGGAAAAGTTCAGATTGTATCTTTTGGGTTCCCATGTTATCATTTACTCATATCACATTGTTGTGAGGCATCTCCTTGCAAAACCTTGACTAATTCATTGGATCTTGCTGTTGTAAGAGTTTGACCTTGAGATTTGCGACAAGGCAGGAAAATAGAATGTGGTAGCTGATCACTTATCTCGCCCTCCTTCCGACATTATTGACCCTTCTAGACCCATTACTGAACATTTTCTCGACAAGCACGTCCTGACTATCAGTGCAGGACTTCCATGGTTTGTTGATCTAGTAAACTACTTGGCATCACATTAGATCCTGTCTGATTGGCCAAAAGCCAAGAAAAATAAATTACTTTTTGATGCCAAGTACTACTTTTGGGAAGACCCATATCTCTTCCACATTGGTGCTGATTAGATCATTCGACGATGTGTTCCGAAAGTAAAAATATAGGACATTTTGTCCTTCTGCCATAACCAGGCCTGCGTTGGACACTTCTCTAGTCATAAAACCGCAGCAAAAGTCCTCCAGTGTGGCTTCTATTGGCCCACAATTTTCAAAGATGCACACAATCACTGTAAGGCATGCACTCATTGCCAAACCTTAAGCAACATGAGTCGCTGCAATATGATGCCCTTACAGCCGATTCTCGTATGCAAAATCTTCAATATCTGGGGTATTGATTTTATGGGACCCTTCCCTGTTTCGAACGGCTTTGAATACAGTCTTCTCGCTGTTGACTATGTCTCCAAATGGATCGAAGCCATTCTGACCCGAACCAACGATCATAAGGTGGTTATCAAATTCATTCATCAAAACATCTTTTCCTGGTTCGAGATTCCACGTGCCATAATCTCCGATGGAGGGATCCATTTCATGAATGCTCAGTTCAGATACTGATAACCAAGTATGGGGTATCACATAGGATCTCAACTCCTTATCACCCCCAAACTAACAGTCTAGCTGAGTTACCAAACCAGAAGATAAAGAAAATCCTCCAGGTCACTGTTCCCTGGACAGGAAAGATTGGTCATCCTGACTTCTGGAAGCTTTGTGGGCTTATAGGATCGCCCACAAAACCCAATTAGTCATGTCTCCCTTCAGATTAGTGTATGGGAAGGTGTGTCACCTCCCCGTCGAATTGGAGCACAAAGCCTATTGGGCAGTACGGAACTGTAATCTCGATTTTTCTAAGGCAAGAACCCACAGAAAGCTTCAAATGAGCGAGATCGATGAACTATGCCATGACGTGTATGAGAACTCGTGAATTTACAAAGAATGGGTTAAGGCCTTTCATGACAAGCACATATCCAGAAAGAACTTTTTCCCTGGTCAGAAAGTCCTACTCTTTGACACCAAACTCAAATTGTTCCCAGGAAAACTCAGATCAAAATGGATTGGACCATACCTTGTCCAACGAATCTTTGGAAATGGACCTGTCAAAATTAGTCAACTCAGCCACGATTCAGAACTTTTTGTTGTGAACGGTCAACGACTCAAACCATTCATTGAACTCACCGATACAAACTTGGCTGAGGTATCTTTTACCCTCCATTCTCCCTGAGCTCATTGAGCTCGGCTGATGGCATTAAACTCAGTGCTTAATGGGAGGCAACCCATCATCTTGAAAAACCTGAAACCCTTCCTGACACATCTTATGCTGAACTCATATTGCACTTTAGGGTTCATCCATTAGAACAACCGACTCCACCTCTGGTACCCTTACCCGAGCTTGAAATCGTCCACAACAGTCATCCCGACCCACCCACCCAACACCTGTTCTAATCAATGATCTAAACTAAACTCGAACCCACCTAATTTACAATGAGGGCATTGCAAATCATAGGCATGGGGGGGGTGGTATTAAAGTGCAAAATGCTATGAAAATCACTTCACAAGAAAGAGTTTTATCAAAGAAATCACATATTCTAGAAAACCAAAAAAATTAAAAATTAAAAAAGAACAAAAATAGGAGAGGGGAAGAAATTTTGAATGGATTGCATATCATTTTTGAGGAGAAAAAGGGGTGGAGATAAAAATGTCAAAAAGGAGCACAATTTGAAAAAAAAAAAAGAGATAGTCATTAGTAAAAGATTAAGGAATTGACTTAGTTTTAGACCAAATCAAAAGAAAGAAAATGAAAGACAAAACATGTAAAAGAAACAAAAAGAGATTAGTAGGAACGTTGATCTTAGGCCTCTTGGGCTACAATCCTAGGCTTAAAAATTTAAGTATCCGCTAAGATTTGGATAGTCCTCAAGAGGTTGGGGAAAATGTGAAGCTTAAGTATTAGGTCTAAGGCTTAGGGATTATTTGGCCTCGTTAACTGACCTCTGGTTTGCGGGACTCAGTAACCTAAGCACCCCAATCCACACATAGTCTGGTTCAGTGCACCTAAGTATCAAAATCACGCAAATGCATTAAATATGTTATGAAAAAAAAGGTTACCTACATTAGGAGTGGTTGATCAGCACAAGTTGATTTGGATGAGTTCCCGACATGGAAAGGCAGGACATTCCCCTCGAAGATGCACAATAACATATCGTCTCCTCGGTGCTTGTCTCCTAGGATATCTAAATATCCTACCAGGGGCATGTAAGCACCTTGTGCTGGTTTAGATGCCATGGGCAACATTATCTCAAAATGTCGATTGCCAAGGTCTGGAGTTAGCTACAAAATGCCATGGGTGGGATTATCTCGAAAGCCAACATTCTGGGGGTTGCCATGAGCGGTGCTATCTCGAAGAATTGATTGCCAGGGACCCTACGAGGATTAATGGTGGGAATTAGGACTCCGATACAGACCGTGTTGCAAAGCTAATCTGAATCTAGAAATAAAAAGAAAAGAGAGAGAAAACTCTCCAAAAATAAAGAAAATTCCTTTATCTCTTTGACAAAAATGCACTACAAACTGTACCTGGGCTAAAACATGTTACAAGCATGGGTGCTTTAACCCAGAGTTCAACGAACCTTAGGTTAGTTCCTGTGGGCCTTAGAAACCTTCGCGGCAGACTGAGGCTAGAGCTAGTCAGGTCCGGATCTTGGTTGGTACTTGAGTACCTCTAGGCCTACTATCGACATTCTAACATAATCTACAAAAGAAAGCACACATCAAAGTTTTAAGCATCAAAAGTTATATGGTCTAAAATCAAAGTTAATACCTTGAAATTTTTTTAAGGGACTAGCAAAAGCTAGGCATGGGGGTATGATGGGAACACCATCATGAGCCACAACTAGCTCATTTTGACCAAATTAAGTCAGTAAATGCTCCTACATAACTGCCAGAGAGTCATAAGTCACTACATAATCATTCTGAGGGAAAAATAAGAAACTATGGCTAAAATTATAATTTTACCAGCATATCATGAATGCAGTACAACCACGATTTTTTTCATGGGTTGAATGAAGGTCAACTAGTCCTAACAAGCTAACAAGTGGGTTAAAACAATCAGAAAATGATTTGCATGTGTTCTGAGAATTAAATGACTTTTTAAAACCCTAAAAATAAATCCGCTTAATTAACTGAGGTTCTGATCAGGATAAAATTCACCTAAACCCTCTAAACTTCATAGAAAAATATTCTCTAGGGTTTGGAACCTTCAATTTGACCATCAGAACCCATTTTGACCCAGACTAGAGTCATAGATTGACATTTGCCCTAATTTGGGTTTTTGCATAAATTTCCTAGTCAAACATGGTCAAAACCAAAATCCAACTTCACCATTGGATTCCTTAGGTCCAAATTATCTTTGTACCAAAATTTGGACCCAAGATGAGTTTGTCTTGACCTAGTTTGCAACTTGGTCCTATCTGATTACATTTCTGCCTTAACCTTCAAAATCTTTTCAAATAAACCCCTAACTTTGTAATCATTCTTATAAAAAGGTCCCTGCCGCCATTAAACCTATTCCTACTTGCTCTGGCAACCTTAATTTGGAAAGAACTCCCTGATTTCTTGATGAATCCCTTTCAAATATGAAAGGGAAGTTCGTCAAGAAATCTCCTTCCTTTTGAACCCAATCACACGCCCTAAAACTTACCCAATCTCTCATGCGAATGCATGAGAGATTTGGGTCTCAAGGGATTTCCCAATCTGGCAAGCCTTCCAAGCTTAGGAAGCTTGCTTCCCAAGCTCTAATGGCCCTCTGATGACCTATAAAAGAAAGCCCAGATCAGGTCGAACTCCCCAAGCTTGAATTCGACCAGAGCAACCCCCAATTCTTCTCTCCTCCTCCGGCCAAAATGCTCTTCAAGCTCTGGCAACCCTCCTTGCCTCTCCTCATCGACTGATCACAATACCAATAGTAAATCCTCCTTCCTTGCCTTCTTCCGCATCGAGCAACACCAGCCGGTGTCCCTATCTCCTTCTTCCTCATTGTCCAAACCTTATCAGAGCAAGCTCGTCTCCAGCGTCGGCCATACTGCAACCGGCACCAGATCCACTCCCTGTCATCTGCTACCTCCCTCAAAAGACTCCTCAGCCTCCCCTCATCACAACAGCAACTCCACACTTCATTTCAACCCCGCCAACGCCCTCCGCGAATCCATCTTCCAACTTGCTGGCAAACCTCTGACGAGCCCTAGCGGCTTCCACAGTTCACCTCCGTCGCCACTTCCACACTCCACACCTCTGCCTTAACCTCAGGAGAAAAAGCCCTAACTTCATTAGGTCAATTGCTCCTCCAAAATCTGCACCCAACTTATGCACCTCTAGCCACCCTTTTCGTGGTTGTTAGACCTCCTCTCACATGATCACAACGCACCGCCATCACCGTTGCAATCCACGACATCCGGCGATACTTCTTGAATTGTTTTGACGAGGCTAAGAGGCCATATTTTGATTTCAGGTATTAGGTCTTCATCCGCCATTGCCGCAGAGCTTCGAAGGAAACTTGAAGCATTCTTCAGGTCTCGCAGCTCTAGATTTCGGTCCCAGGTGATGCGGAACCTTCTCAGCAACACACGAAGCAGGTCAATTGGGAGCATTAACTGCTTCCCTAACCTCAATCGAAGCTACTGACTGCATCTGCCATCACACGAGCAAAGCAGGAACGTTTAGTACCATATCGAAAATAGCAGAAGCGGCACTATCACATAAATTGAATTTGTGACAGAGGCTTATCGCCTGTAAACACGGGGTGAGGTCCCTCTCACCCACGCACACCAGTGCCTCATTCGCGACACCTCACCCGCGGACCTAGTGCGCCTGACCCACCTAAGTCTACACTCGGTTGCGACAACACCTGTAGCCCTGGACCCGGGTATGCGCCTACCAGATTACCCGACTATACCCTGAAAGGCCCTGGGAGGCCGAAGCCTAAGAAGAGAGAAAGAGAGAGAGAGAGAGAGATTGCACAGGTAGGGGGAGGGTTTTTCTCTTGGTGAGAACTAGTTGACACTTAGCCAAATTCAAGAAGCCTTCCCCCTCTATGTGAAATAGCTGAACAGAGAAAGGAAGAAGGAAAGAAGGGCCGTAGCTAAAGAAGAAGAGAGATAGAAAGAGAAAAGCAGAAGAAGAGGAGTCACACAAGAAGAAAGTAGAAGAAGAAGAAGAAGAGAAGGAGCCACACAAGAAGAAGAGGAGAAGAAGAAGAAACAGAGAAAGAACCAGAAGGAGAAGAAAAGCTGCATAGGAAGAGAGAGAGAGACCCATGAGTCTCTAGCATCATAGCATAGGGCTATTTAAGTGTTATTTGTGAGGAGTAATTGCTAATTTAATTCACCATTTTACTCCATTCTTTTTGCATATTGATCCTACCATTATTTTTATTGCAATCTTTATTCTTGATTTAAATTGTGATCTTGAGCTTTGAATTCCATATTGCTCCCTGTGTTCGACCTCGGAACTTTTTCGAGTAATAAAATTTATTTGTTTGAGTGCTATTTTTGCTATACTACAACGCGACAATCTTAAAACATCGATTTAGCACGCGAGCATATCCGCTTTCACGACAACTTAAGTTCACAGATGATGCATGTTTATTGATTTTGGCAGCCAAGTCACCATGCAAATGTAATTCATCTGATTGATCATATGTGCAAGTAACTTTTTTACATTGTTCAGGAACTACTCTTTGTTTGTTTTATTTTTTTGTTTCATGCAGGGGGCTTTTCAGAAGTTTGTTGGGTTGGAAATTGCCATCTTTTGCTCAAGTCATACTGTAAATTACCAAATCATATACTTTTTTTATCAAATATTGCAATTTAGTATTTAGGTTTAGGTATTTAGTTTATCAGTTGTAGCCATCACATTGCTTTCGATTATTATTGCTTCATGATGCAGGAGATCATGCCTTATCTAATGTTTGCCATGTAAATGGGGTGTGCACTATTAAAAAGAAGTCCTGGGAAGTAGTATTAATGAATCTTTATCATTGGAGTTTATTGCATTATCAAAAGCATGGATGTTGTGGCGTTGATTGGAATCTTTAATGGTGCATTTTATTATGTTTACTTACTCTTGTTGAAGGTTCTTGCTAGGCATTCTTGTTATAGAATTGTGTCACGGAATGGATGCAAAAGCAACATCAAATGATGGTTTTAGTTTTTACAAGAGAGTATATGGAATCATAGTTGAGATTATACCATCCAAAGTGCATAAATGTTAGGACTATGGCATATTCAATCTTATATATTTCTAATTTGTTTCCTCTACCACACTAAACTTGCATTACATACATTCAGCCTTTGACTTTGCTCTTAGTTGTAGCACTCTAGTTTCCTATTAATTCAGTTCTTTGTCTAAGAAGACAATGTTATTTGCAAGAAGGATGTGCCATGGTAGTCTATATAATTAGTTCTTTGTCAAATGTGACGAATTATCAGTGGAGGGATCACTTATCATTAATAGGTCTATTTTATGGCTAGAGCAATGATAGCTTCCATATCCCTTCATGCTTTTTGCCATTTTTGTCTGTCATATTGAAAAAGGAATCTAGATTTTGAACTCAGCCTCATGTACTTCTTTGTAATCATACATTGTCAAGACAAACCAGAGGCTATTAAAACCATAAACAAAGTAACCTCTTCTATTCTCAATAATTTGTTAACAAACTGATTTCTCAAGTTAAATTCTTTATGCAAATGTGGCTTCTTAGTTATTTTTGGTAAGTAGGTTGTTCTTGTTCCTATTTCATGTTTAACTTCCTTTTGAAAAAAAGATTAACTTATGTGTATGGGGTTAGAAACCAACAAAGCTATTGTTATTAACTTATATGAGTGTCTCTATGCTATCCCAAATCATGTAAATCCAACTGATGTACTTGATTATTGTTTTTACTTTATTTCCATAGCTATTTTCCTCCTAGACTTGTTTATACATTCTGTATGTATTTGTATTCTTTCACCTTAAATGTGTGTTTCATCTATAGTCCTTTTTCCTTGGGAACTCCCAACTAACATGATTTTATTACCCTGCAGACCCTAAGAAAGCATTATGTGTGGTTACGGGATTGCTAGCCAAGTATTCTATTTCACTATAGGATGTAACTTTTCACCATCTTCTTTTTCTATACTTCATTTAAGATTACTTCTTAAATTCTACACCTAATTCTAAAAAATCAGTTGAATCAGCATTATGGACTTGCTCTTTGGATGAGAGCTATTAGATAAGCAACTTAAGAGTTGGTCAAACTTTACCCTTTTCAAGTTGCAAACATTGCCATGCTATTTTATGCCACAAACTTGCCTATCATCAATGACTGTATTTTGCTTTTAGAGTTGTGAGAGGTTACTTCGATGGAGGTCTCCTCTATGGTTTATAGTCAACTATATAGGATTAAAGGACCATAAAAGAGCTTAAATCCAAGGCAAACTGAAACCTTGACTAACAAGTTAATTGAAGTTATCTCTTTTTTTTCCAAACAACATTTAAATTGTTCATAAAAATTGGTTTTTAGTAAGTATTGTCATTTTACTCAAAGTTTTGTTTATTTCTTTAGTATTTCTTAATCCATTTAATATATTGTTAACAGAAGCTCATTCTTCTTGATCTCTATTCATTTATCATCACAGTGGTAATGGGGGTATTACATTAGCATTCTTTGTAGAGGTAATGTTCTTCATAGTTTCCATCATTATTTTGTGGTTCATATCATTCTGTGATTTTTTTTGTCAATAGTAATAGGTCCAGCATAATAAGTACCACCAATCGTGGTACAATAAAACAATATGTAGTAGAAATATGCAAATACATAATAATGAAAAATAGAGTAATATTAACAACGTAGCAACCAAGTTTGATAAAAGATGTATCCTATGTATGGAAATATATAATGAAAAATGCAAATCCTATCTAAGAATGCAAGTTCAGATTTCATATTAACAACCATCACTTTAACTGGACTGATCTAATAATGCAATTTCATATTTCAGAATAGCAAGTGTTAGAGGGCTTATGTAATTGTGCAGGTTTAGATCTCAAAATAACAACCATCAATTTAATAGGGATCAATCTAATAATGCATGTATATATAGATTTCAAAAGAGAATGTTTTAAATTGGTTGAATGGCTAATCTAATCATGGTAGTTTAGATTTCATAATATATATTGTAGTTTTAGTGAAGTGATTTGTGGTAATATATATTGTACATGCTTACTGCCTTATTAATAAGAAATGCCTTGCCCATAGAAAGTGATTTATATTGCAATAATTTCATCTTATATCAGGATTCAAAATCACTGAAGACATTGTAAGCTTACTACTACCCAAATCTATATTTCTTGTTTTTAGTGTACTATTCCCTTACGACCTTACGCCTTTCTTCATGTTGAAAAGCAAGTATTTATAGGTGATGTTCCTGATATCTCAGTAACTAATTAAATTGTCATCATATTGTTAGATGATAACACTCCCTTGGTAATGCCTGTCAGACTGTGGTGATGTGCAAAAAGGAAGTACTGAGATATTTTTTCATGATGTCAAGTTCGAGAAAGGGGGTAATGGAGAGGAGGCTCCACCTATCTTTTTAGGTATTTTTTGAAGCAACCTATTTTCTTGCTTGTACTTGGGACAAAAGCATGGAATATGGAAAAATGTGCAACTTATGTGACATTTATTGTCCTCTACCTCTTTATTTGAAGCTTCTAGTTTTTTGCTTTGCTAATTGACATGCATTGAGTGAGATCATTGGATAATTGAGGTAGAGCTGACTTCTGCATAATGGTTATCCATGCAACAATGTATGATATGATATATGAAACAACCTTGTGAGACACCTAATTTATAGTTTTGAATCCTTACTCGACATCATTATCTAGGGTATGTAGTTACTACCATTTCTAGCTAGATCTTTTTGATGAAACATGTTACTTTGGATGATCTCTTTGATCAAGCAAGTTACTTTCAATTATTTCTACAATCTATTTTTTCCTTTTTCTTGTCAAGAATTATGGCTATACTAGGTATGTCAATTACCATTTTCGTGAGACAAGGTTTAAAATTTCCTCCTTTTTGTGTAAAGGATGCTAGAGCAACTAACCAACCGAATATGCTATTTTGGTTGTTAAAAGTTTTGAGTGCAAAGATTTCTTGATACATTGCAAGAAGATGGTATTACAAAATGTTATTTCTCCACCAAATACAATGTCTTACTATCTTCTATTTGACTACAAAATGTTAATGGTGTTAATTGCAGTCACATGAAGGTTGCCATGATTGTTATTTGTGGCAATAACAAAATCTAATGTATCACCATCACTTGTTTTGGAGCTCTTACAAAGGATTGATCTCTGATGGAGAATTTTTTGTGATGAGCTATAGGATGGTCCAAGAGTTCAAGCCTCCATTCCATATAAATGCATTAATTGTAGAAGTAGGATCTTATAGGACTAAATTCGCATTGAAAATACATATTGATTTCCCTTCAAGTATCACTACAAATTATATTATAGTACAAATGCCACTACCAGCTTAATTACTCCACTAGAGTTAGCTTTGAACTAGAGCCTGGGACTGTAGGGCAGACAATTGATTTCAAAGAAGGAAACAAAAAATTGGAATGGAGCTTGAAAAAGATAGTAGGTGGCTCTAAGCATACACTTCATGCAAAGCTAACATTTTCGTAGAGATCTCATACGAACCTCTTCAAGGGGCTAGTAGTTTCATCTCTAGATGATATGCTTGACATGAAATGGACTGCACTTGATGAAGAGGTAAATGATTTTCTTTTTTTTTTCTAGTTGTTTTGTACATGTCTTTTAGAATTTAATGAATGTCATTTTTTTTTTCCCATAGGGGTAATATCATTTATTTTCCAAATCAAAAAAGTTTTTTTGGATATTGTTCTTTGTTCTAAATCCTCATGATGTCTATAATTATTTTTATAGGTTGAAATCCTTCTTCAAGCCTACTCCAAGCCTATCAACATCTATTAAAAGAAAGGTACATGATATAGTATTGTATTGAACATGATGTTGATGCCAGAGTAGTCATCATTTTCTTATTATGCATTATTTTTGGGTTAAAAAGCTAATTTCATTATTAAACAACTCTATGCAATATAGGTGCTTTGACTACGATGATTTTGATATCATGGAAGGAAATTTTCATGTTTGCATTGACGTGTCTAAAACTTTGTCATAGATTTTTGTTGAGACTGGTGGTTTTCTGAGGCAAAACAAGCAATGGCTCTTCAAGGTACTGAGATATTGCTTTATCCCATTGAAATTTAATTAGAACCACAGGATGAAGGGCTTGATTCTCAGGGACATTAGAAGTGAGAGATGCAAGGGCATGTTGGTTCCAATCTAGTATATCCCTTCCTTTCAATGAAGTCATCCATGTATTTGATTGTTTCGTATCTCATCATGGCCATCTCTTCTTTTCATAAATGTAAGATCCTCTTGTGGCAATTAGCTTCTAGATTAAGCAAGACTAAGCTAATCTTCTAAAGCTGGAACTGGTAGGCTTGCAAATGCCAAATCATATGGCCATATTCAATCAAACGATGATTGCAAGCTACAAAACAGAAATGGGAAAGAGGCTAACAAGAGGGATGAGCTGCTTATGAAAGATATTTAGCTATTGGAAAATTGGAATTAGATCTACAGAAGATATAATATGTCATGTGCAAACTCATTGTATTTTTAATTTTTTTGTATTTTTTCTCTTGTATCACCCTTAAGAGGGGAATATGTACTTTAATGTTTTGGGAAGTCAATAAAAAGGAATTTGTGCTTAGGCCCTTATGTTTTGTGCTTGTTTAAAAAATTTATTTCTTAGTAAAGAATAAAATTAAATCGTATAGGCATTATTAAAGTGAATCAACAGTGGCAATTAAATTGCAAAAGAAAGTGCCATTAAAGTAAATAATTAGTGACAATTTAGTGGCATAAGAAAGCGTCATTAAAGCAAATCAATGGTAGCGATTTAGAGATAAATAATTGCTACTGAATAATATCAATAGAGGCAATGAAATGGCAAAATAACGTGTCACTAAAATAAATCAATAGTGATAATTTAGTGACAAAAAAATGGCTATTAAATGAAGTATATAGCAGCACTAATAGCGTCAATTAAATTTCCACTAATAGAAATCAATAGTGGTGAAATAGTGACAAATTAATTGTCACTAAAAAAGGTCATTAGCGACAACATTTGAGGCAATTAAAGTGCCGCTAATACCATTGATTTAGCGACGATTATATAATTGCCGCTAACCTTTTAGTGACGCCAACGAAGGTGGCAATTAAGCGGCAATTATTTTAAGTGTCGCTAATTGCATATTGTGGCAAATCTAATGCCTATAGTGGTAAATATTAAATGTCGCTAAAGGTAATTTTTTTGTACTGTATAGAGGCTTTATGTATACATCAAAATGATATGTTCATTTCCTAGTTAATACTCCAAATTGATAGAAACTTCTCGATTGCAAACTTTGAAACATCCCTTTAGATATTAAGGCTTCCTCATAATGATACAAATAATCTCCTACTCTACTTTACTACAAAGTAAAATCAGTGGTGGCCATTTTTATTTTCTAATAAAATTAATTTCAATAGTACAAACTCATATTTTATATGTTTGCATATTATTGTATGATTGCAGTATGTCATTTTAGTTGAGGATGCAGAAAATCTCTCATAATAGGGTTGTATTGCTCACTACAAAAAAAAATTGGCTTTAGCGACATTCAATATTTGCCACTATAGGCCTTCTATTTGTCACTATATGTAATTAGTGACACTTCAAATAATTGCCACTTAATTGCCGCCTTCGTTGGCGTCACTAAAAGGTTAGCAGCAATTGTATAATCGTCATTAAATCAATGGTATTAACGTCACTTTAATTGCTGCAAATAATGTCGCTAATGATCTTCTTTAATGGCAATTTATTTGCCACTATTTCACCACTATCAATTTATATTAGTGGAAATTTAATTGACGCTATTAGTGCCGCTATATACTTCATTTAATAGCTTTCTTTTATGTCACTAAATTGCCACTATTGATTTACTTTAGTGACACTTTATTTTACCATTTAATTGTCTCTATTGATATTATTTAGCAGTAATTATTTGTCTCTAAATTGCCACTACTGATTTGCTTTAATAGCGCTTTCTTATGTTACTAGATCGTCACTAACTATTTACTTTAATGGTATTTTCTTTTGCCACTTAATTGTCACTATTAATTCACTTTAATGATGCTTATATGACTTAATTTTATTCTTTACTAAGAAATAAATTTTTTTAACAAGCACAAAACATAAGGACATGAGCACAAAGTCTTTTTTATTGACTTCCCAATCACCAGAGTACATATTCCCCTCTTAAGGGTAATACAAGAAAATGAAAAGAAAAATACAAAAAAAATTAAAAATACAATGAGAATCAATTCCAACAAATCTAGCTGAAATATGAAGCACTTCATCAACCCAACTAAAATCATCTACAAAATCGTATTTATCTAATGGACATCTTCAACAACTCCAAACATTATAGCCTTCAACTTTAGCACAAAGAATTTTCAAGCATAAGATAAACTATCTTCTTGTTAGCAGCAGTAGCAATGAGATTGACAACAGTAGTAGTACCATCTTTTAAGGTTGCAAAGGATAACTGTTAAAAGAACAAACAAAAATAATCAATAATAGAAGATCACCTAGTCTACGCATGCTATGACAAGAAGTGCCTAGATATCCAAAGCAAATGTAAAAGCTTACCTTAAGAACATCAATAAGAGATGGATCAACAATAGCTTTTTGGGAGATATCAGAAGAATACAATAACAAATAATAATATTTATCACAGGATCAACTAAAGAGATACTGCTAAATGAAGCCCTTTATAAATTAACAATAAATATGGAAATTCATTTCAACACATGAGTTAATGTCACCTCTTCCTGAAGTTAAATACAAGCTACAAGGGAACACCAAATAACAAAAGTCCTATGTAGGACAATGGTAGTTGCGAACTTCAAGATGCAGTGATACAATTCCATAATGATTGAAATTTACCAAATTTTAATAGTATACTTTCTTTATGAGATACTAATGATAATAGGGAGCAACTAATCCACACCAAATATGGTGCTCTATCCATTTCTAGAAGGATACACACATAAATTTCATATCCATATAGAAATATGATCATTCTTTCAAACCCATGCATGTTCACTTCTATCATCCAATTCATATTATAAATATACTCAGATTGATGAAAATTTTGTTTAGCGCTATATTCCTCTACCCTTTTCTAAAATGACAGAAACAATTACATCTCCATGCTACAAGATGGACTCCCAAAATACAAGTTAGCAGGAAATGGAAGTAACAAAGTTCTCAACTTAGGACGTGACGTCCCTAAACACCACCCCATTCCTACCCAATCACACCCCCCCACAGCACTGCCAACACCCTTGCTTTTTCCTTCTTCGTTCTGAATTTTCTTCCACCTCCTCGAACGTTTCCCCTCTGGAAGGAGGACCAAAACTCATCCACAGTGCTCAAATCTATCCAAGACTTGTAAAGTGGTATCAAATCCTATTTAATCTCATTCTTATGTTGTTGTGTGTAATGGTAAGTAATGGGAGGATAATCTATGCTAACTATTTATATGATTCAGTTCTAATAATGGTAGTTTCAAGTCATCTAACTTACAATAAAGACATTAAGAATACAAAAATACCGATATCAAAAGAAGCAACAAGAAAGACTCAAATGAAAATGCTGCAACAAAACTCAAGAACATAACAAAAATGCCAATAAGGAGATTTCAACAACTTGTCATTGAAAGATAGCCCTAATTTGTTTAGGCTCATCCACAATAAAATATATCTTATGGTAGGAAACTATCTCAAGGAAGTCAACCATAGTAAGAACTTTATGCCATCCTATCTCATGGTGGTACCTTGGATTTTCTAAAGATTAGTAAGAGGGGTGAGAGACATCTACTGTCAATTTTTCTTTGAGAGCCATGAATAAATTTTTATTTAAATGGTAAAGGATTATCACTCGATAATGCCCATCAGAAATCTAGTTCTCCTCTACCTATCAGAAATTTGTTAACCTCGATGGTGCCATTCTCCTCTAGTTCACTAAAACATGTGTGCATATTCATAGGAGGAAACCACATGTTGATGATCACTTTATAAATTGTATATCTTCTTTAGCGAATTATTTGGCAAACAATTTGTAATTTTGGCCATGTTTTATGGCCCCTAATTAATCTATTTTCTTGGTGGTTATCAAGTAGATAACCATCCTTCCTTCCACCTTTGAAAAACAAATCTTGATAGAACCTATATGTTGTGAGAATGAGGTCAAGTTGATGCTCTTTTGGCCCACTTTGCTAATTTTGATTCAAGTTCAGAACATGATTCAAAGGACTCAATCACTTTGGATGTTGATTATCAATTTCTATTTGACTTAACTTTTCAAGTACAATACAATCTCATGAATTCAAAATTCCGTTAACAAATAAAAAGGTGGATATTTTCTAATCACAAGTATAGATGACAAACAATCTTGTATATTTTAGTTAGTTGGATTCAACAAATGAAAAAATGTGTGCTTACATTTGCCCAACATAAAAATTATACAAAAATTGTTGTCCTCAAAAAGCAAAGAAATAAAATTTTGGCAATATAATTAAAAGAACCTTTCTCAAGAAAAATATAATTGGAAGAAGAACAATTGTTGAATGGAGATAGGGAATACTCATTTCCATGTGGTTGTTTATATTTTGTTTTCCATATGCATTCAAATGTAAACACAGAAGTGTTGTAGCCTGTTGAATGATAGTATTAGTGGTTTTACAGGTATTTGCAAACAAGAAAGGGTACCTTTCTAATGGGATGAGGATGTAGTGGCCGCAGGCGAGTGGTCGGAGAAGAGTGGATGAGGATGCGATGGGTGGCAAGGACAGAGAGGGAGAAAGAGGGTTGTGGTCAAGGAGGACTTAACCTTGCTTTATACAACTAGTCAGTCAAATGTGAATAACAAATGCTAGTAGAATTCATTAACAAGGGAAGATGCAGATGTCCTCATTTTCCAAGTTCAACAAACTCTACATTGTACAAAGATCAAGAGAAAAAAGGAACTCATTGAATAAGTAGCAAATATAGCACATCGAGGACCTAACCCTACTTTATATCCAAAGAAGCAATACTAAGTAAATTTGAGTTCTCTAATGCCTCCTACTTTATATCCTTATTGTCCTTCACGCCTGATGGGAATACCATCATGACCCATAACTAGCTCATTTTGATCCAATTAAGTCAGTAAATGCTCCTACATAACTGCCAGAGAGCCATCTTTCATTGCAAAGTCATTTCGAGGGAAAGACAAGAAAATAGGGTTAAAACTGCAGTTTTACCATCATATCATGAATGCAATATAATCACGAGTTTTCCCAGGGGGTAATTAAGGGTCAAATGATCCTAAAAGTCTAACAAGTGGGTTAGAACAGACAGAAAAGGATTTGCACGTGTTTTGAGAATTAAATGACTTTTTTTTGAAATAGAAAGGAAAGCTATTAAATCGCCAATAGCAATCCAGGAGAGCTTTTATTTATATAAAGGAAAAGGTTACAAAATCGAACCCCACATATGTATGAGAGTCCAGCACATATTTATAATATTATCCATACTCACTGGTCTCTCCTGAAATAATTTCTCATTTCTAGCTCTCCAAATCGACCATAACACTGCCACCATGGACACACGAGGCTTATTTGTAACTAGAAAGGAGTTCCATAGATTCTCCCACGTAGGGATTGAACCCCTGCAAACCTTTCTCCAAACACAATCTGTAACCATGCAAGAAGAGAAGATGTGGCGGTTGCAGTCATTATGTAACCCACATAGCTAGCAGAACTGAGCAGGGGTGCCCATCCTCCTATGCCGCATGTCACCCGTAATCAGGCCATCCCTTCTACATAACCACAAAAGAATTTTCACCTTTAATGGGACTTTCAACTTCCATAAGTTCCTCCCAATCTCATCCACCTCTGCCAATCTGGACGATCTAATGAACCTTTTGTATGCAGCCGCTGGGGAGAAAATCCCTTCCCATCATAAGTATCACACTCCTCAGGCTTGGGTTTGAAAGCATTCAGTTCCTGTAAGAGGCATTGATTCTCCATCCATGTCCTGGTTTCATAACCATTCCCCTCGTCCATATTTATCTTCCACTTTTCTGATTCTATATCCCAATAATCATGCACCACCGCATTTTTATTTGAAGCAGCCGACTATGCAAGAGGATATCTATCCTTTAACACCCCATTTGGTGCCCATTTTTCACTCCAAAATTTGAATCTTCTTCCATCCCCCAAGACTGATTGGAACAAATTCCAATTATTAGCCATAGCACGCACCATAGAGGCCCAAAAAGGAGAAGGCTTGGTAGGATTCATATGACTTTTCTCATCATTTGCCACTCCATAGCTATCATGCACAATCTCTATCTAAGGCTTTTGTTCCCCTTGCAACAACCTAACCGCCCATTTTAAGAGCAAGGCATCATTAAATTCTTTGAGAGATCTTATTCCCATGCCACCATACTTCTTTGCATAGCACATTGTATCCCATTTAATAGGATGTAAAAATTTACCTTGGTTAGAGGCTCCTTTCCAAAAAAATCTCTTACGCATAACATCAAGTTTCTTCCAGATTGACTTTGGAGCTCTGAGGATGGAGGAGAAGACTGGAATAGATGTAATCACATAATTCAATAGTATAAGCCTCCCCCCTTTTGATAAGTATCTACTACTCCAGCCTTCTAACTTCATAGCCACCTTCTCAAAGAGAAAGTTTCAATCAATCTTCTTCATCTTTGTACACTTCAGCAGTAGGCCCAAGTATCTGATTGGCAGTGAGACCACAGGCGTGCCTAAGATAGAAGAGATATCTGTGACGAACGTGACACCAGACGGGTTTTTAAGACGTTTGGGAAGTGGCCCAGACGTCTAGTAATAAATTTTTTCAGCGTACGGGGTTGCGTCTGCGCGTGCAGACTGCACCCGCCGCTTTCGTTCTTCTTTCCTCTCTCTTCCTGCAGACACGCTGCCCTTTTCTCTCTCTCCCCGCGCGGCCTTATAAAACACCCTCGACCTCTCCCTCACCCTCATCTCCTCCGCCTTTTCCTTCTCCTTCTCCCTGCCAGTGCAAGAGCGCGAGCAAGCGAGTAAGCGGCAGCAGCAGCGGCCGCGGCGAGCGTGCGGGAAGGAGGGCTGCGAGCGGAAGGAAGACGCTCTACCGCGAGGGTTCGAGCTTGCCAGGGCAGCTAGAGCCGACCGGTGGGGGAGCGGCGGGTGTGGGGTGTCACGGAGGGAGCTGCTGCAGCTCAGGTAGCAAGCGGATGGGGCACGGCGCGGCCGTGCATCGCAGGCGGAGAGCGAATCGGGTTCTGGTTCTGGAAAATTTTCCAAAATCAAACGTCTGGACTTACGTCCAGATGACGTTCAAGACGTCTGGAGGGCCATCAAGACATCTGACAGGTAAGATATTTCATCTTCTCCTTTTTTCACGTGTATGGCCATGCAGCCGTCCGCCGTGACTTCATCTGTGCTTCGTCGTGCTGAGAACAGGTGTGTGTGTGTGCGCAGGTTTTGCTCGGGAGGGCGCGAGGGCTCGCCATCCCACGCGGATCAGACATCTGGCCGCAGTGCCAGACGACGGGGAGGACTTCCAGACGTCCGGGGTGACAATCGGACGTTTGGGAACCATGGTCAGATGTTCCAGCGGGCTTCTGGACGTTTGAAGGACTGCGCAGAACTAAGGTACGATCGATCAACCTTTTAAGACGTCTGGAACCTCTTCCAGACATCTGATTTTGGACAGTTTCATCGTTTTTGACTCGTTTAGGGCCCGTTCGGAGTCTGTTTTCCGCATTTCAAGTTGCGTTCTTTCCAGAATAAATTCCTCTACCCGTTTATAGTAATTGTATACCATTCTGAGAAACTCCTTGTGATTGATCCTTGTGTTAGGACCCCGTTCCGTTGCAGTCTTGGGGGTTGCGGAGGTGCGCAAGATTGCTGACCACACCCCCAGTACTCCCGGTTTCGCTGGTAGAGTGGCTTTTAATTTATTTAACATAATTTGTTACGATCGTGGAACAATTAATAGAGTCTAGGGAATTGCATGAATCCTAGGACTGGAAAACTATATTGAATGACAGATCCTAGGGTATGGCATGAATCCTAGGATTGGAAAACTAGATTGAATTATAGATCCTAAGGTATTGCAAGAATCCTAGGACTGAAAAACTAGATTGAATGATAGATCCTAGGGTACAGCATGAATCCTAGGACTAGAAAACTAGTGGAATATATAAATATTACAGTCTTGGAAAAGTGGAAAGGAAATAATAGCTACCTGTAAATTGATTTAACAGCTGCCTATTATGAATGAATAAATATGATTGAGAATATGGATTGTATGAATGTAAAACTGGAACGGTGAAACCTAGAATGGCCAAACAAAAAGAACACGAACCCTACGGGGAACTAGGAGTAGAACTCCTGGAAAAGAGAATAGAAGGGAACTGAGAAAGTGAAACGTGGAAGTGTGTTGTCTCTCGGGTACGTGGTACCAAAGAGAGCACACATTACCTCTTAGTGTAGAGGGAAGCTTGCCGCCCTCAAGTTGAGACCGGGGTGGGTTTGGCCACTGTACACCGACTTGCTGGCCCTCGCGTACGCAGTACCGAGGAGAGCTACTAGTGTAGGGAGAACACTAGCTACCCCACAGGCCTCGGGGTTCTGCTAGCCTCCTACACCGACTTGTTAGGCCCACTGGGCAAACCAAGGTAGTTAGGCAAGGGTGCGCGGACTGTGGAGGGGTTGGACCCCTGTTACTGAGAGGGCTCTGCCCTATACTGGTTCTGTGCTGTGTTTTGAGCGCACCCGTTAACGGGAACGACTGACCGCGTGCCAGTGCGTGGTAGCTACCCGTGAGCTTATTGCGTGTGTCGTAGTCACCGTTACGTCTGTCAGCGACCTTGGGGTGGTTGACTGAGGGTAGGACCACCACGGGGGACTCTCCCGGCCAGGAGAGCACCACGTGTTACTTCTACTTTTTGGAAAAGACTGCAATCAAGATCGTTCCCACAAGGAACATTCGAGATCAAGTGAAGGATCTGAGAAATAAATCAATCATGAAATAATAGAAAGACGTAAATAAAGAAAGTAAAAATATAACAGCTACTTACACTCTACTGCTTCTTTAGCTTTTAGTTGCCACTCTACTCAGCGTTTCGCTAACATGTACCCTCGTTACTTTTCAGGACCAGGTGTTGAGCAGCCAGGGTCAGCGGCTGCAGAGGACGCTGAGCCTAGTAGGGTCCAGTAGGGTTACTTGTTGTGCTTTCTGTACTTTTCTTCCACTACAGTGAGTAGTTTCTTTGTTACTCTCTGTACTTTATCGAAACTTTATGTGATGTACATGTTTATTTCCTTTCTATTGTGGTGGTGTATACTATAGTATTTCCTTTTCTTACTGCTGCATTTTGTTACTGCTAGTTATATTCATGCTGAATGTGGTTTATTTTACTGCTCTTTTGGTTACTTTCTCGTTGGACGACTAGGTCTTGGTATTAGTCGAGTCTGTCCGATTCTCGTGTCTCGTAGGGATTCGGGAATCAGGTCGTTACAAGATGGTATCAGAGCAAGGTCATCCCGAGGAGTGAACCAACTGACTGGAAAATAACAAATTCACATGTCTGTGACTAGAGTAGACACCACAACATTTCTTTTGGCATGAGCTCTTAGACTTTTTCGTTAGCTATCGTTCCATATTGACGTGTTTCCGTCCTGTTTCGCGTCTCCTTACAGGAGATGCCTCGTCGCAGGACTAGCGAGGCAGGCCACGGGCGTGGCCGAGGATGAGGTCGGCGAGGTGGGCGTGCTGCTGTCGACGCCTCAGTGGACCAGCCACTGCTCCTGAGCATTCAGGCCCAGGACCTCACCCAGCTAATACGGGATATTGTGTGAGAGGAGCTCCACCCATCGCCCCGAGCACCTCTCCCTGGGGATGCGGAGGGGGAGTCCTCTGTGGGACCACACGACAGACGCGGCGCTGGACACGGGGGAGGGGATGGGCCGCCACCGCCCCCACCTTCCTCCGACACTTCTGTGCACGAGGCACCTTTACCTGGAGGTGCACCAGCATCTCCACTGCAGCGCCACTTCGAGCTCTTCGAGTAGTTCCGAAAGCTGAAGCCCCCCTCCTTCAAGGGGGATGAGGACCCGACCGAGGCAGAGGACTGGCTCGAGCAGCTTGAGAAGATTTTCGACACCCTTCGGCCCCCAGTGGAGTGTCGTGTGGCCTTTGCCACGTACCAGCTGGAGAGTGCGGCACACAGGTGGTGGAGGGCGGTTAGGGGACAGGAGAGGGATGAGCCGACCTGGGACCGATTCGTCACCCTCTTCTGCGAGTAGTACTTTCCCCAGACGTGGCAGGACTAGAGGAGGCAGGAGTTCCACACTCTCCGCCAAGGGACAATGACCATGAGCACGTACTGCATGCGTTTTCTGGAGCTGTCCCACTTTGCAGCGACAGCGGTAGCCACTGAGGAGGAGCACCTTTGGAGGTTCATCGAGGGGCTCCGGCCTGCGATTCGGGGGTATGTCAAACCCCTGAAGCTGCCTACGTTTTCGAGGGTGGTGGAGGCAGCTATGACCTACGAGGAGACCAACCCGTCCGCGCAAGACACTGACGGCGGGCGGAAGAGAGCCTTCCAGCTAGACTTTTCACAGGGCCGGCGAGAGAGGAGACACGTGGCGTCCACAGGAGAGCTGTCACATTTTGCAGGGCCATCAGTGGCCTTTGGAGGCCCTCGACAGGGGCCAGTCGCCAGCATCGGACCCCCACCCAGCCGACAGCAGGGACCCACTGAGGGCGGGAGTCGGGTTCCCCTCTGCTACCAGTGTGGCCAGCCGGGCCACATCAGGAGGGACTGCCCATCTAGGGCAGGGGGTCAGCAAATACTTCCCGTGCCAAGCACTGGAGGGCACGTAGGAGGCCGCGGTTCCCAGGCACGAGGACGAGGACAGCAGTCACGAGGAGGGTACCGGCCAGCACCTACCTGTCCGACATAGAGTGTGGCTACTTCGTCCGCACCTAGAGCTGAGGGGTGTATCAACGCCCTGACACACAGGGATGCCAGAGCTTCGGGATCGGTGGTGGTAGGTATGGTTTCAGTTTCTGACAGACTCGTTTACACACTTTTCGATTCCGGCGCTACGCACTCGTTTGTCGCAGCCAGTTTCGCAGTTAGTTTGGGCCAGGATTATATGCTGTTAGAGAATCCGTTCGTAATCAGAGGTCCGAGTGGTCAGTTGTTTGTAGCTGAGGAGTTGTACACGGGTTGCGAGGTCAGTATCAGGGGACATAGTCTGCCAACTGACCTGATTATGATACGGATGGAGGATTTTGGCGTAATTCTGGGGATGGACTGGCTGTCCGCTTACCACGCTTTGGTGGATTGTTTTGAGAGGAAGATCGTCTTCTCCATACCGGAGTTGCCTTCTTTCGAGTTTCACGGTCAGCCAGTGGATGGAGGCTTCAGGTGCATTTTGGCACTTCGGGCGACGAGACTTTTGAGCCAGGGGTGTGAGGGCTTCCTAGCTTGTGTGGTGGCAGAGCCCAGCCCCGTGGCAGACTTCCAGAGCATCCCGGTGGTCGGAGAGTACCCTGACGTGTTCCCAGACGAGTTACCAGGACTACCGCCCGAGCGTGAGATCGAGTTTGAGATCTTACTAGTATTAGGGACCAGCCCCATCGCCACTGCACCATACAGGATGGCACCGCTTGAGCTGCGAGAGCTCAAGTCTCAGTTGCAGGATCTTTTAGAGAAGGGCTTTGTGAGGCCCAGTGCGTCTCCTTGGGGAGCCCGGTACTGTTTGTAAAGAAGAAGGATAGTACCCTACGCCTTTGTGTGGACTACCGATAGCTGAATAGGGTCACCATCAAGAACAGATATCCACTGCCGAGGATCGACGACTTGTTTGACCAGTTGCGAGGTGCCACGGTATTCTCCAAGATCGACCTGAGGTCTGGATACCACCAGTTGAGGATCAAGGAGGCAAACGTCTCCAAGACAGCTTTCCACACCCGGTACGGACACTACAAGTTTTTGGTCATGCCGTTTGGGCTGACCAATGCCCCCGCTGCTTTCATGGACCTGATGAATCGGGTGTTTAGACCGTACTTGGACCAGTTCGTGGTGGTGTTCATTGATGATGTACTCATCTACTCTTGAGATCAGACACAGCACGGACAGCACTTGCGGATGGTTCTGGACACACTGAGACGGCGTAGACTGTACGCCAAATACAGCAAGTGCGAATTCTGGTTGAGGGAGGTGACCTTCTTAGGTCATGTGATCTCTGGAGACGGCTTGGCGGTGGACCCAGCCAAGGTCGAGGCAGTGCTCAGCTGGGAGAGACCACGTACAGTCACTGAGATTCACAGTTTCCTAAGACTGGCAGGCTACTACAGACGGTTCATCAGAGGTTTTTCACAGATTGCGCGTCCTATGACACAATTGACCCAGAAGGACGTGCCCTTCACTTGGACGGACGCCTGTGAGGCATGTTTTTAGGAGCTGAAGGAGAGGTTGACTTCGGCTCCCGTGCTTACCATCCCTGACAGTAGTGGCGAGTTCGTTGTGTACACGGACTCCTCCTTGTAGGGGTTAGGGGGTGTGCTCATGCAGAGGGGTCATGTTGTCGCTTACGCTTCACGGCAACTAAAGCCCCATGAGCATACCTACCCTACCCACGACTTGGAGCTGGCAACTGTTGTCTTCGCGCTAAAGACTTGGAGGCACTACTTGTACGGTGAGACCTTCGAGATTTTCACAGATCACAAGAGCCTCAGATACCTTTTTGATCAGAAGGAGCTCAACATGAGACAGAGACGTTGGTTGGAGCTCCTGAATGACTATAACTGCAGCATTTCCTACCACCCGGGGAAGGCCAACGTGGTGGCTGACGCCTTTAGTCGGAAGGTGCCCTCACACTTGGCCAGTTTTCAGTTACAGAGTTGGAGCCTTTTGGAGGAGATGGGCAGTTGGCTACCCCTAGAGTTACGGGGGCACTGTGGGGTAGTGACTGTGACACGACAGACTAGGCCGGAGTTGATAGACCGCATCATCACAGGACAGATGGCTGATCCGTACTTACAGTCCCTGCGCGACAGAGTACTGCCAGGAGACCCAGGGGACTTCTCTTTCACAGACCAGGTGCTGCGCCTGAGGGGACGTTTGTGCATTCCCAGAGACGAGGAGCTGTTGAGAGAGCTCCTGACTGAGGCACATGATTCCAGATTCACCATACATCCCGGAAACACGAAGATGTACCATGACCTGAGACGCGAGTTTTGGTGGAGGGGGATGAAGCGGGATGTGGGTGAATTCGTGCAGTAGTGTTTAGTGTGCCAGCAGGTGAAAGCCGAGCATCAGAGGCCTGCAGGGCCACTACAGCCGCTTCCAGTGCCAGAGTAGAAGTGGGAGAGCATCACCATGGACTTGGTGGTGGGCTTACCTGTTACCTAGCGAGGACACGACGCAGTCTGGGTAATTGTGGATAGACTGACAAAGACGGCACGATTCTTGTCGATCCGAGTCACTTTGGGACCAGCACAGTTGGCAGAGAGGTATATCCGCGACGTGGTACGTCTACACGGAGTTCCGCGGGAGATCGTATCCGACCGGGATAGCCGCTTTACATCCCAGTTTTGGGCTGAGGTTCAGCAGGCCCTGGGGACGCGATTAAGATTCAGTACAGCTTACCACCCCCAAACGGACGGACAGTCTGAGCGCACGATACAAACACTTGAGGACCTTTTGCGTGCCGGTGTACTGGACTGGAGGGGCTCTTGGGAGGAGCACTTGCCCCTGGCGGAGTTTGCATACAACAACAGTTATCACTCGAGCATCGGCATGGCTCCCGACGAGGCTCTGTACGGACGGAGGTGTACGGCACCCTTGAGTTGGGTCGAGGTGGGGACCAAGTGGGAGGTTGGCCCCAGGCTGATCCGGCAGAGTCAGGAGGTAGTTAAGCAGATCCACAGGCGACTCCGCACTGTCAGGAGCATGCAGAAGAGCTACGCGATCGAAGACACAGAGAGGTGCAGTTTGAGGTTGGGGACCACGTCTTCCTTCGTGTTTCGCCCATGAAGGGCCTGCAGCGGTTTGGGGTGAGAGGGAAGCTCGCGTCGAGGTTTGTAGGGCCCTTTGAGGTCCTGGAGTGGGTTGGACCCGTTGCTTACAGGCTTGCCCTCCCTCCTCAGCTTTCTGGTGTACACGATGTGTTCCACATGTCCAACCTCAGGAGGTACGTCACCGATCCTAGTCACGTCCTGAGTCACGAGAGCGTCGAGGTGGGCGACGACCTGACCTACCCCGAGCGGCCAGTACAGATTCTTGACAGAGCCGTCCACAGTTTGAGACGAAAGCAAGTACCCCTGGTGAAGGTTTTGTGGAGGAGCAAGCGGTACGAGGAGGCTACCTGGGAGCCTGAGGCGACAATGCGGGAGCGGTACCCGGAGCTTTTCGCGGGTACGTCTTTTCGGACCGACTTCGTTCCTCTTTGAGTTTGTTATGTTTATATATGTTGTTCTTTCCCGCACCCTAGTTAGCACAAGTTTTGGGGACGAAAGTTCCTTTGAGTTTGTTATATTGTGACAAAAGTGACATCAAACGGGTTTTTAAGACGTCTGGGAAGTGGCCCAGACGTCTGTCCAGATGTTTGGAACACTTTCCAGACATCTGGTAATAAATTTTTTCGGCGTACGGGGTTGCATCTGCGCGCCTGTGCGCATAGACTGCACCCGCCGCTTTCATTCTTCTTTCCCTCTCTCTTCCTGCAGACGCGCCGCCCTTTTCTCTCTCTCCTCGAGCGGCCTTATAAAACACCCTCGACCTCTCCCTCACCCTTATCTCCTCCGCCTTTTCCTTCTCCTTCTCCCTACCAGTGCGAGAGCGCGAGCAAGCGAGTGAGCGGCAGCAGCAGCGGCCGCGGCGAGCGTGCAGGAAGGAGGGCTGCGAGCAGAAGGAAGAAGCTCGACCGCGAGGGTTCAAGCTTGCCGGGGCAGCTGGAGCCGACCGGTGGGGGAGCGGCGGGTGTGGCGTGTCGCGGAGGGAGCTGCTGCAGCTCGGGCAGCAAGCGGATTGGGCGCGGCGCGGCCGTGCATCACGGGCGGAGAGCGAATCGGGTTCTGGTTCTGGAAAATTTTCCAGAATCAGACGTCTGGACTTACGTCCAGATGACGTTCAAGACGTCTAGAGGGCCATGAAGACGTCTGACAGGTATGATATTTCATCTTCTCCTTTTTTCGCGTGTATGGCCATGCAGCCGTCCGCCGTGACTTCGTCTGCGCTTCGTCGTGCTGAGAACAAGTGTGTGTGTGTGTGCAGGTTCTGCTCGGGAGGGCACGAGGGCTCGCCATCCCACGCGGATCAGACGTCTGACCGCAGTGCCAGACGACAGGGAGGACTTCCAGACGTCCGGGGTGACAATCGGACGTCTGGGAACCACGGTCAGATGTTCCAGCGGGCTTCTGGAAGTTTGAAGGACTGTGTAGAACTGACGTACGATCGATCAACCTTTTAAGACGTCTGGAACCTCTTCCAGACGTCAAATTTTGGACAGTTTCGTCGTTTTTGACCCGTTTAGGGCCTGTTTGGAGTCCGTTTTCTGCGTTTCGAGTTGTGTTCTTTCCAGAATAAATTCCTCTACCCGTTTACAGTAATTGTATATCATTCTGAGAAACTCCTTGTGATTGATCCTTGTGTTAGGACCCCGTTCCGTTGCAGTCTTGGGGGTTGCAGAGGCGCGCGGGATTACTGACCACGCCCCCAGTACTCCCGGTTTCGCTGGTAGAGTGGCTTTTAATTTATTTAACATAATTTGTTACGATCGTGGAACAATTAATAGAGTCTAGGGCATTGCATGAATCCTAGGACTGGAAAACTAGATTGAATGATAGATCCTAGGGTACGGCATGAATCCTAGGACTGGAAAACTAGATTGAATGATAGATCCTAAGGTATTGCATGAATCCTAGGACTGGAAAACTAGATTGAATGATAGATCCTAGGGTACGGCATGAATCCTAGGACTGGAAAACTAGTTGAATATATAAATATTGCAATCTTGGAAAAGTGGAAAGGAAATAATAGCTGCCTGTAAATTGATTTAACAGCTGCCTGTTATGAATGAATAAATATGATTGAGAATATGGATTGTATGAATGTAAAACTGGAATGGTGAAACCTAGAATGGCCAAACAAAAGGAACACAAACCCTACGGGGAACAAGGAGTAGAACTCCTGGAAAAGAGAATAGAAGGGAACTGAGAAAGTGAAACGTGGAAGTGTGTTGTCTCTCGGGTACGTGGTACCAAAGAGAGCACACATTACCTCTTAGTGTAGAGGGGAGCTTGCCGCCCTCAGGTTGAGACCGGGGTGGGTTTGGCCACTGTACACTGACTTGCTGGCCCTCGCGTACGCAGTACCGAGGAGAGCTACTAGTGTAGGGAGAACACTAGCTACCCCACAGGCCTCGGGGTTCTGCTAGCCTCCTACACCGACTTGTTAGGCCCACTGGGCAAACCAGGGTAGTCAGGCGAGGGTGTGCGGACTGTGTAGGGGTTGGACCCCTGTTACTAAGAGGGCTCTACCCTATACTGGTTCCGTGCTATGTTTTGAGTGCACCCGTTAACGGGAATGACTAACTACGTGCCAGTGCGGGGTAGCTACCCGTGCGCTTACCGCGCGTGTCGTAGTCACCGTTACGTCTGTCAGTGACCTTGGGGTGGTTGACTGAGGGTAGGACCACCACGGGGGACTCTCCCGGCCAGGAGAGCACCACGTGTTACTTCTACTTTTCGGAAAAGACTGCAATCAGGATCGTTCCCACGAGGAACATTCGAGATCAAGTGAAGGATCTGAGAAATAAATCAATCGTGAAATAATAGAAAGACGTAAATAAAGAAAGTAAAAATATAACAGCTACTTACACTCTACTACTTCTTTAGCTTTTAGTTGCCACTCTACTCAGCATTTCGCTGACGTGTACCCTCGTTACTTTTCAGGACCAGGTGTTGAGCAGCCAGGGTCAGCGGCTGCAGAGGACGCTCGGCCTAGTAGGGTCCAGTAGGGTTACTTGTTGTGCTTTCTGTACTTTTCTTCCACTACAGTGAGTAGTTTCTTTGTTACTCTCTGTACTTTATCGAAACTTTATGTGATGTACATGTTTATTTCCTTTCTATTGTGGTGGTGTATACTATAGTATTTCCTTTTCTTACTGCTGTATTTTGTTACTGCTAGTTATATTCATGCTGAATGTGGTTTATTTTACTGCTCTTTTGGTTACTTTCTCGTTGGACGACTAGGTCTTGGGATTAGTCGAGTCGGTCCGATTCTCGTGTCTCGTAGGGATTCAGGAATCGGGTCATTACAATATCACTCTAATCATTACCATTCATGCCAAAACAAACCAAAGTAGATTTGCTTCCATTTAGCTTTAGACCTGAAATTTCTCCAAAGATGTTAACCATATAAGAGAGCGCTTGTGCTTCCCTTTTCCCACCTTCTATAAAAAAGACTGTCATCTGCGTATTGAAGAATGGGGGCCAAAGCCCTTCTATTTGTCATCGAGTAGCCCCTAATCAATCCATCTTCTACCAACTTGCATGCATATCTGGCTAAAGTATCCACAGCAAAATTAAAAATCAACGGAGCCAAGGGATAGCCTTGCCGCGCCCCACACTGAGGTTGAATCTAGGCTTTACAAGGTTTCCCATTTATCAAGGGAGAGTAGGAGGTAGTCATGATACACCATTTCATCCACTGGATCCAGAGGGTGGGGAACTTTTTTCTTTTAAGGATTTCCCATAAGTATGACCACGAAATTGAATCATATGCTTTAGAGAAATCTACCTTCCATAGGAAGGCCTTAGACTTCCTTCTGTGCCAACCCATCACCATCTCTTGAGCCATAATAAATGATTCCTGTAAAGACCTCCCAAGTAAAAAGGCAGACTGAACAGGCATAATCAGGCCTTGCAAAACACCACGGATTCTATTGGTGAGGATTTTGCTAATGATTAAGTATATGGAATTCGACAACACAATAGGCCTGTAGTCAGAGAAACATTCCGCTCCTGACTTCTTTGGTAACAAGAAGAGGTATGATTTGTTTAGCCTTTCGAATATAGAATTTCCCTTTTCAAACTCATGTATAACCCCCATCACTTCCTCTTTAAGAACACTCCACATCTCTTTGTAATAAAAAACTTGAACCGCATGTGGCCCTGGAGCTCCCTCATTATTTAAATGTTTGATGTCATCCATAGCTTCCTGTTCAGTAATAGGCGCAACCAGCATTGTAGCTTGCTCATCATTGACACATGCGAATGCAGTCGCAGCCATCTTCCACATACCTCTTGGCGCAGCCTTTGATTTTTCCTTGAAGTAGTGTACAGCTTCCTTCCTAATTTCACGAGTGGAGGAGATGCTTCTCTCACCAATTTTGACAGTAGCGATGAGGTTGAATCTCCTTCGACCACTGGCTACAAGATGAAAAAAAGTCATATTTGCATCCCCTTCCTTGAGCCACAATTGTCTAGACCTCTCACGCCAATCCATCTCTTTCTTTAAATCCTCCTCAACGATAATCTACTGCCAATATTTCCTATCTTCCTAATCTTGAGCGTTCAAACCCACTATGCTTTCCGTCATATCAAGTTGATGTACCTCAACCAATGCCTCAATTCTCTTCTACTCTCTAATAGCTGTTACTGTCTGCCGATACTCCCCTAGCAGTATGCGCATGTCTGCCAACTTCAGAGCCAATCTTTGGGTATCAGAGACTGCAACCTTCTTATTTTTCCACCAGCTAGTCAGCATATCTTTAAACCCCTCTTCTCTAAACCAGGATTTTTTGAACTTGAAGTATGAACCAACATTCACATTCACCCCACTATCCCACCGAATTGGCGTAGGTCTGAAAAAGGCCTCTCGAGGCTCATGGCTGAAGACAATTGAAATTGCTCCAAGAGACTAGAATTGCTAAAGAATCTATCCAATTTGGACATGAGTCCACTGCCATTTCTCCAAGTAAACTCAATACCATTGATCAGATATTCACTGATGCCTAGATTCTACACAACCAATTGGAAACCTGCCTCTACACCATTTATGTTACCCCCAGGATGGTCCCAACTTGATAAGGTACAATTGAAATCTCCACCCACGAGCCAAGGTAGCTCTTGGACCTTCTGACGTGCTGCTAATAAGTCCTCCCATAACTCCAACCGGCTAACTGTTGTACAGGGACCATACATGCACGATACAAACCAAGCCAACTCCCCCTGGTGACTCTGGAATCTACATGTAAGAATATGCCTGGCCCGATGAACTTCAATCACTTTAAAGTTGGACTTTCTCCACCAAATAGCCATCCCACCAGATCTGCCATCTGCAGCCATCCCCACACAATCTACTCTCCCAGATTGCCTCAGGGTGTCCCAGATAGGATTATTGTCTTCCTCTAGATGTGTCTCTTGAATAAGAGCACAATCAATATCCTACTCCATAAGATATCTGATTAGAGAAGCTCTTCTCACCTTATTGCATAACCCACGCACATTCCACGTTAAAATTCTCATCCCTTAAAAAGGATGATCCCCTTGTGCCTGGTTGTCCACATATTCAACCATGATGGACTTTGCAATGGTTTCTTCCACAATGGGGCTTATATTTTCCTTTCTCCACCTCCTAAGCATGTAAGGGGATCACCCATTCCCTTTATTTTGACCAGATCCTTTCCCAAATTTCAGATCTTCAGGAGCAGGGAGTGACAATTGATTCACATTCCTGAGTATACTTCTCCCACTACTGTCTTTTATTCTTTCCTCTGTACAGTTAGTGATAATAGTAAGGTCATCATGCCTTTCTTTATCACCCCTCATGACTGTGTCACTCACCACCACCATCATACTCCCCTCTGAATCCTCCTCATGGCATTCCTTTCTCTTCTTTGGCCCTAGAGAATCCCCTGATGGCTTACGACCCTCCAGTTCCACCTGTTGCAACTCCACTTGATTTTCTTCAAACGTCATAACATGTCCCGGTTCTGAGCTTATGACTTCCTGCCCAATCATTGACACATGAACAAGCCAAGAACTTCCTCCACATCTGAGAATAATTCTATCAGGCAGTGACCCACTTCTGAAGATTTCGGCCCCAATTTTCAGTTCCCATGCATCTCCTTCCTCAATTGCAACTACTATGTCATCAAGGATAGACACAAACCCAGCAATCATCTTAGTGACCACCCCTTTCAATCTCAGGTGCAGAGGCAGACCCTTGATGGCTAATGTCACACGTCGAGTACCCATCCTTTGGGGTGGACGATCAGGGAGTGCCCCATCAAAGGTAGAGACCAGCCTCCATAACACATTATTGTTTTCAAAAATACTCGACCGAAATCTTAGCCTCTCCACATCTACCATCCCCATACCAAAAATAAGAAAATGGGTCTGGGATAAAACATCAACCTTCTAGCCTGACGAGACAAGTGACAGGGAACTCACCAGTTGATGGAGCTTTTCAGCAGATGGGCTTCCAGTCATAACCTCGCCAATCAATGTGCCTCTCAACATCATCTCCGCAAATAGTATCTCCTCGAAGAAGGGGATTTCCACATCGATCATGTGAACGGCCTGTGCCGGTAGTGGGGGTAGCCGTGGCTCAGGTACCTCTAGTTTCGGGTGCTGAGGGTTCTTCCTCATATACTGAAGCCGCATCCTGCTACACAAATCGCGCTTGTGCCCTTCACCTCCACACGCAAGGCACATAAGGGGGTTCCTACATATTGCCGCCATATGCCCTCTTCTTCTGCATCTACAGCATAGGACCTCTCCGTTTATCCTCTTCCATCTCACCCTCGACCCAAATCTGACAATCCCGCCAACATGAGACGGCCATCTCCTCTCCATTCTCCTCCAATTCTTTGATCTCCATGTCTTCTAGTCACCCTCATCCCCAACCCTAGTTGCGCCCTCGACATCGCCACCCACCGCCCTTCGCCCCTCTCTCCATCCTCCTTCCAGAAGTCCAAAATTAAATGACTTTTGAAACCCCAAAAATAGACCCGCTAAATTAACTGAGGTTTTAGTCAGGATAAAATTCACCTAAACCCTCTAAAATTCATAGAAAAATATTCTCTGGGGTTTGGAACCTTCAATTTGACCATCAGAATCCATCTTAACCTAAAATAGATTCTCAGATAGACATTTACACTAATTTGGGTTTTTGCATAAATTACCTAGTCAAAACGTAAATCTAACTTCACCATTGGATTCCTTGGGTCCAAATTAGGTTTGTACCAAAATTTGGGCCGAATCTGAGATCACCTTGACCAAGTTTGCATTTTGGTCCAATCAGACTCTTTCTATCTCATTCAGACCCTTAACTTTTGAATTCTCTTACAAATAGCCCCCCAACTTCTTTGTCTTCTTCAAAAGTAGGTCCCCATGACATTTTTGGAAGGTGAAACCTTCATCGTCAAGTTTCAAGTGAGGATTTCTCGCTTGATTCTTAATCAATCCCTCCCAAAATTGATACGGGGATTTCTTGGAAAGTTACCTTCCATTTGAGCCATTCCTTAGGCCCTAAGTCTTCCCCAAAAGAGCATGTGAACCTTTCAAAGGTTCGGGTATCCTACTTCACAAGCACCTTCCAAGCTTGAAAGCTTCTTTCCAAGCTTGGAAGGGCTTCCTATGGCCAATAAAAGAGACACCATCGCACGACCGTGCATTTTCAGCAAGTCTTGGCACGTCTAATGGCTTAAAAGACCCTCTCCGACCACCAAAGACCCCTGCTCTGGCGACACCCCTGGATCTCCCTCCTCCGGCCGTCCAACCATCAAATTGGACGGCCTAAACTCCTCTCTTCGCCATGACCCTCCCCAGCCAAAGGGAGGGGGTTCCTCCATCTACATCGCTGTCGCCGCTCCGTCGCATCTTCCTCCTTCTTCAGCTCCGGTCAACCAACACCGAAGCCCTCCGCCTCCCTATCCTCTCACTAAGCCCTTCTTTAGCTCCCTCTCTCTTTCTATTTTCATTTTTCCACCCTCACAGACACACACAACCACCAACCGCTGCTGTTCACCCTCATCTTCTCCATCTTCGGCCGCTCCTCTGGCGAGGCGTATCCACCACTACACTCCTCCATCCGCCTCGCCAACCACCTCACAACCTTCGCCTCAACTCCACCAACCAAACCCCTCTCCTTATTTGCCATTCCATCCACCCAAACACCTCCCCGAACAACCCATCATCCTCCAGCCAGTTCTGTCTCCACCAGCCACCCACACTCACTCTCACTCTAGGCTCACCCACCATCACATTCGCCGTGATCCGGCGAAGGTCCTGAAGTGTTTTAACTTGGCCGCAAGGTTGTATTCTTCCTTTCAAGTGTTCGCCGTGTCTCCGCCGCCCTCCACCCATCGCTACCATGTTCTTCGGGTTCACAGCCACGTGAACTCTAGGCCACACCCTCCAGGTGTTGTGGCTTTGCTCAAGACACACGCCCAAGTCTCTAATTGGGTGAGACACCATCAGTAGCTACTGCAATCAGATGAAGAAGCCACCTGCAGGCACATGCAAAGAAGGAAGGACAGATAGTCCTACATCGTGGGTTTTGGAGCAGAAGAGGCTGCATAAATTTTTTTTCTACTATAGGCTTATCGCCATAGACACAAGGGGTGAGGTCCCTCACACCCCTCACGTGCCTTGTCCGCAACCTCTCCTCCGCCGATTTGGTACACTCGACCCACCTAAGGCCACACCTCGGCTACCACCCACGTCGGTAGCCCTAGTCCCGAGTACGCTCTTGCCCGAATTCGACTACCTGATACTGTGTGTGGCCTTGGGAAGGTGAGAAAGAGAAGAGCCTAGAAAGAAAGGAAAGAGAGTGCCGGGTTGGGAGGGTTTTGCTACAGAGAATAACGGCTGACACTTAGCCATTTGGAGAAGGATCCCCCTCTGTGTGTGAAAAAAAGAAGAGAAAGAAAAGAAAAGAGAAGTCAAGGCAGAAGAAGAAGAGTCACATAGAGCTAAGGAGAAGAGACAGAAGCCAAAGAAGAAGATGGGGAGCTGCAAAGGAAGAAAGGCAGAAGAACAGAAAGGTAGAGAGGTATAAGAAGAAAGAAGGAAGAAAGAAGGAAAGAGGAGGACCCGCACAAACCGAGATGCAGAGAAAGAAGAGAAGAGGAAGAGTTTAAGAAGAAGATTTCTTTAAGATTGTTAATTGATATTGTGTCTGATTTGAGCTTCTTAATTGATATTGTGCATCTCTTAACTATCATTGTGCGGAGTAATTGGTGATTCAAATCACCATTTTACTCTATTCTTTCTACAGTATTGACATTAGCTTTCATTGATATATCATTATTGCTTGAAGTTCCATTATAAAATGCTCATACTGTGTTTAAATTGTAATTTTGAGATTGAATTCCATATTGCTCCCTATGTTCGACCTTGGACTTCAAATTCGAGTAATAAATATTATTTGTTTTCAAAGCGATTTTGACTATACTACAACGCAATTTTTAAAACCTCGATTTCGCTCATGAACAACACCCGAGGACCTAACCCTCTAAACCAAAAGGAAGAAAAGAAAGAAACAACAAATCAAAATTAAGTATATATTCTACCTAGACATGGTTGTAATTGATTGGGGGCTTAGATGGACCTAACGCAGGTGTTGATGTCAATGGCGATCAGGTGGATTAGGGGAACAATCGACAATCCAACGAACGAGGCAAACGGTGGAATCAGAGGAGGCGACAATCAAGCGTCCTCCTTGAGCGTTCGTCGATTACATAGTTAAGGCAAGATCGATGATCAAGCAGAGGAGTGGAGAAAAGGAGAGGATCAGAGGCATCAGGCAGAGGGCGGAGGAGTAGAATGAAGAAAGGAGGAGGCAATCAAGTGATAGGGCAGAGGAGAAAGCGGCAAAGGATGTGATTGGGCACACTGCATGAGAAAGGAGGATGCATGATCAAAGAGATGAGAGGGGAAAAGAAGAAAGGGAAAGAGAATTTGGCGATTTTGTTGGGGGAAGGGGGGCTTGCGAGTATGGGTTTTTTTGGTTGTGCACGTGATTTATTTTGAGGATGGGGTGTGAGGCGCGTGGGAATCTTTTTAGGGGGAATGGATGGATCTTGTATTAGTTAAGAGGATTCTACTTATTCGTCTCTAATGAGTAATTAACTTGTGTTGTGAGAGGGGAAAGATGATGAGGGGTTGTGCTGTGTGAGAAAGGTGAGCAACGAAAGAGGGTTTTGAGGGATGTATTTTCTGTGAAAATTGGATGGGGGAAAGGGCATGGAAAGGGGGTTGTGCAATGTGGGAGTTTTCATCGAAAGTATTTGTGGGAAAGGTTTATAAAGAGTAGGATTATGATTTTGCAGCAGTATATCAGTGTCTCCATTTTTTTTATTTTGTAGTAAATCGTCACAAAAGGATATCAATTTTGAGATGGTAACATTTATTGTTACACATATTTGTTCCAAAAGACATTTTCTTGTAGTGTTAGGCGCAAGGGGATTGGGATTTGGAAGGGTTCATGTGAGAAAATTGGCTTATTAGAGGTAGGGAATCATCATATGTAAAAATATTATCTATGATTATTTTGTCATTCGTAATTATTTTTTATTATCTTAAAAAATTATATGATTTCAAAAATCACATTATTACTGCCATAAAAATAAATACTTTTGTAAAAATATTTTTTAAATTATATCTTGGTGCATTAATTAATAAAAGTTTTCAACATTATTATCACATTGCTTTAATTTTTGTCTGCATGTTTCTCAACACTAAATGAAATTAGAAGTTTTTTCTATATTTAAAGAGATAAGTTTGAATTTAGATTTTTCCTCTTTATATTGTTTAAAAAAAATGTTGAAGATGAAATTGTGGCCTCCTTTCACCTACATCAATTTGTTGTTCAACAAAAATATTATAGTAGGGTAAGTAAAAATTATTACTAAATCAAAGGCTATAGTGGCAAATATATTTACACTAATGCTAATTGTTATTTGACAAAAATATTATAGTGGCATAAGCAACACTTGCCACTAAATCAAAGAAAATAGTCGTTAATATATTTGGCACTAATACTAATTATCATTTGACAAAATGTTATAGTGGCATATACAAAAAATTTACTGCTAAATCAAAGTAATTAGTGGCAAATGCATTATATGCCACTGTTTAATTAGCCGCTAAAAGCATTTTTTTTTAGTGGCTTATTAGTGTTTGCCATTATGAATTTTTGAAACTAGTGATTCATTTAATCGATTTCTTTTTCAGGGCACCATAGGTTTATTTTAATGGTATAATGGAGATATTTCCATATAGTTGTTGCAGGAAGTAGAGCTAGTAGGGTATGTCGATGTTCACGAGAATGAGTTTGTGGATGAAGGCTAGGATTATTTTTTAGATTAGTGGTAATTATTACGAATGACTTATGTATATTTTTTCTTGTAAGAACTTGAATATAAATCTTTTTCCTGTAAGAACTTGAATATTTTTAGTTAGAAAATGAAGTATATCTTTTTTGACTTAAGTGTGTCAATGATGTCATGATGGATGTTATTAGTATTACAAGTATATCAATGATGATGAGCATTTGGAATAACTATTACTATTGTTGTAATGGAATATTATTATCATTAAAGATCTTAAAGCAAATTTTGGAATACTTGAGATCATTTATTCTATCACTAATTGTATTTAGCAATAGTATATTACTGTAGCAAAACTCCTTTAGGTAAAGAAACATTTGTAACGGTAGTGGATGTTTTTGCAACAATATTATTATGTTGCAATTGATATATTTTCTTTTGTGATTGCTGTTAAACATCACGTAAGGTCTTTCATGATGGTTGTTAAATGCCACGTAAGGTCTTTATGATGGTTTTTAACTGTCACTTAAAATCTTTTGTGATGGTTGTCAAACGTCCCATAAAGTCTTTCATGATGGTTCTTAACCGTCACAAATGATATATCATTTGTGACAATAATCTTTTTGGGATGCCCCTTTTTTTTACGATTCATGTTAACGTCCTAAAAATATTTTTGTGACGGTAGTGAATGTTTTTCTGCCAGTAATATTTTGTTGCAATTGACATATTTTCCTATATCATCCTATGATAGATTTTTGGAATTATTAAAAAAAACCTCATTTAGTTTTTCTTCCTTTTCATTAAAATTATTGTCCACAATTTTTTAATGTCTCTTAGGTCCCTTGTTTTTCTTTAATGATATTGTGAGATTGATATATCCTATATAGAGAGAGTATTCTAACTCATGAAAAAAATATAGGGGTCAATATTTATTTTTGGTATTCTTACATGGCATTTGAATTTTTCTTTAGGAAATAATTTGTATGTTTTGGTGTGATAAGCCAATCTTTCTTCTATTTACGGTTGAACCAAAGTGTTAGTGGAATTCCATTAAAAGGCTACCCTCTAACTGTAAGTATCATTTTTGCTTTGCATAATTTAGCACAAAACTATGCTTCTTTTATAAGTGCTCTAAGAAGGGATATAAGAAAAATTTACAACATTTATAGTTCAGATCTCACATCATTGAAATGAGGCAATTTATGTTTTTATGTAGATAATTTATTTATGGAATACAAAGATTTATGTTGTATATGACATTAAGAAATTGTTATGAAGCTTTTGCTTTGTATTGCTTTGGATGTTTCTAGGTCTCTAGCCTTGGTAATCTTCTCACACTCCTACTTGAGCATGAAATATAATGTGAAGTTGTGAATGTTTGTGTATGTATTTTATTTTTTTGAATTACTTTATGCTTCTTCATCTATAGATTGGATGGTGTTTCTGACCTTGAATTTTAATGTTACAAGAAGTTCTTGTTCCAATTGAAGTATTTGTCCCATTATTTAAGTGCTAGTGCTTTTAATTACTAGCTTTCTGAAAGGACCTTTTTTAAGAAAGAAATCTTTATCCCTAAATCTCATGTGAAGTGATTTTCACCCACAAAGCTTGTCCTTAAGAAGGAACAAGATTTTTGGTAGTTTTCTTGTTTCTTTCTTTGTTTTCCTTTGTGTGTGTGTGTGTGTTTATGTAGTTAAATAGTTATTACATCTTTAAATTGTTTATCTTGATTTTGATAGTTTTCCGTATTATCTCTTTTATTCATGTTTTGGTTTCTTTTGCATGATTACTTCATAGTTGCAGCTATACTACAAATTGTGAAGTTGTAAATTTGGGTTGTGAAAGAAGAGTCTTAGATATCCTTGAGAGTGGAGCAAGGAGGTCTTTGACAAGCGTGGAAATCGTGAGTTTTCGGAAAACAACGTCATAGTATAGTCACGAAATCCCCTTTACAAAAACATTTATAATATCGAAACTCGATAGATTTTATTCCTTTGAAAACTTGAGTCCCGGTCGTTCGTCTCTGGAAGGTGTGAAAACAAGTCAAGATTTGGATCAACTTAATTTAACCTAAATCTAATCTAACCTAATATTTTTGTCTTTTTGTGTTTCTGATCTTTATTTTGAAACACGAAATGAAAGCATGCATCAAAGTTGTAAGCCGTGAAGATAATAGCATGCGTATAAAACCATTAGACAAGAGTATCATGCATCAAAAATTAAGTCACTATAAAATCCGGATACATGGAAATAAAGCTAAACTAAAGAAAGGGATCAACCAAGAGAGGCTAAGCAGAAGCCTTCTTGGCCGTCCACTAAAGAGAGGAGGATGGGTGTGTGCACCCAAGTGGAGAGAGGAGGGTGTTGCACCCTTTCTCTACCAATGGCTATCCTTGAGTAGACCTTGAGGGGGAGTCTTCTCTATGGCTATCTAAGAGGGAAAGAAAATGAGGGCATGGATCCTCTATGGTGGAAGAAGAGGGCACGCCCACAAGAAGAAAGGAGAAGGTGTTGCATCCTTATGCTCTTCTTCTTCTTGCCACCCTTGAAGAAGCTTGGAGGAGAGCTTCTTCCTAGCAGTCCCTGGAGGGAGCCTTGGAGGAGGAGGACGGCCTTAAGAGGGAGAGGAGGAGGTGTGGTCGCAAGTTGAGAGAGTGGAGAGAATGAATGGAGATGGTTCAATTTTGTGGCTCTCTTTGCCCTTACGAAAGGCTCCATTTGGTTGCCACTTTTGGTGGCTCCAAAATTAGCTAATGCCACATTTTTAGGATCTAGGTTTGACACAAGTTTTAGGGTTTCCAAGAGAGTGTGCTTGGGTTTGGTAGGGGTAAAATAGGAAGGTGTGTGTGGGTGTGTGTTTTTCGTAGGGCTAGGTTGTGGGTTTTGGTAGGATTAGGTGCTAAATAGGTTTGGTCAATCTAGATTAAGTGGGTGTGGACCTAATTAGGCTTAGGAAAGTCTAATTGGATAGGAGTGATCCTAATTAGGTCTAGGTCAAATCTAATTGGATGTGTGCATGTGATTAGGCTAGGGTAACCCTAATAGGTATGAGTCAATTAGATCCTGGGTGGATCTAATTAGGCCCAGGTGCACTCAATCAACTGTAGATGCACCCAATTAGGTATGGGATGGTTCAATTGGGTTAGGGATAGGATAAGTAGGGCTATGGATAGTGGACTAGGATTAGGAGGTCTCTAATTAGGCTTCCTAGGGTGTTTGGTGGAGTTCCTAGGTCAAAATAGACAAGCTAGGGCTTCCAACACCAAAATCAGGAACTAGAGAGCAGTATCAGACGTCTAGGATAGTGGTCATACATCTTATACTACAAAATTAGACATCTGGACATTAAATTGGATGTCCAATTCTATGTCAGTATGAGTTTTGGCTTCCTGGATTGTTATTCTACAGAAATTAGATGTCCAGCCAAATGTCTGGACGTCCTAAAAGGTGTTGAAGAGTGGGTTTTAGGTTTTCTAGGGTGGGTTTTGGTTCTTAAGTGTTTGGGAGAGGGATAGGGTGGATAAGAACATGAATAATTGTAACGACCCGGTTCCCGAGTCCCTACGAGACACGAGAACCGGACCGACTCGACTAATCCCAAGACCCAGTCGTCCAACGAGGAAGTAACCAAAAGACAGTAAAATAAACCACATTCAGCATGAATATAACTAACAGTAAAAAAAGTACAGCAGTAAGGAAAGAAACTACTACAGTAGGCACCACCACAACAGTAAAACAACATTTATCATATAACAAAAACTGCAGGTAAAGAAGGTACAGCGGAAACAAAAACTACTCACTAGAACAGAAACAAAAAGGGGTACAAAGCTGTGGTAACTCTACTGGACCCTACTCGGCCCAGCGTCCTCTGCAGCCGCCGACTCTGGCTGCTCAACACCTGGTCCTGAAAAAGGTAACGAGTGTAACACGTCAGCAAAACGCTGAGTAGAGTGGCAAACTAACTAAAGGCAACAGTAGAGTGTGCAGGAGCTGTTATGTTCTATTACTTCCTTTATTTACATCTTTCAATTTTTCTTACTATTTCATTTATTTCTCAGATCCTTTACTTGATCTCGAATGTCCTCGTGGGACGAACTTGATTGCAGTCTTTTCCAAAAGTAGAAGTAGCACGTGGTGCTCTCCTGGCCGGGAGAGTCCCCCGTGGTGATCCTACCCTCAGTCAACCACCCCAAGGTCACTGACAGACGTAACGGTGACTACGGCACGCGCGATAAACGCACAGGTAGCTAGCCCGCACTGGCACGCGGTCAGTCGTTTCCGTTAACGGGTGCGCCCAAAGCACAGCACGGAACCAGGGCAGAGCCCTCTCAGTAACAGGGGTCCAACCCCTCCACAGTAACCAAACCGGGGCCTTGCCCCTCCACAGTCCGCGCACCCTCGCCTGACTACCCTGGTTTGCCCTAGTGGGCCTAACAAGTCGGTGAAGGAGGCTAGCAGAACCCCGGGCCCCGTGGGGTAGCTAGTACTCTCCTAACACTACTAGCTCTCCTCGGTACTACGTACACGAGGGCCAGCAAGTCGGTACAGAGCGGCCAATCCTAACCTCGGGTCCCTGGGGCGGCTGGCCCCACTCTGCACTAAACAGGTACAGGTACTTCCCTTGGTACTGCGTACCCAAGAGACAGTACAAACTACATCTCAGTTCCATTCCTTTTTCTTTCCAGGAGTTCCACTCCTAACTCCCCGTAGGGTTCCAGCTCTTTATTTCAGAACATCATATGTTTCACTTTCCAGATTCACGTGCTCAAATTCCATGATCTCAAACATGTTTCTTTATTCATAACAGGCAGCTGTTAATTAAATTTACAGGCAGCTTTATATATTCCTTTCCATTTTTCCAAGACTGCAGTAATATACATTCCACTAGTTTTTCCATCCTAGGATTCATGCCATATCCTAGGATCTATCATACAATCTAGTTTTTCGGCCCTAGGATTCATGCAACACCTAGGAGCTATCATTCCATATATTTCTCATTCCTAGGATTCATGCAAGCCCTAGGTTCTAGTTATGGTTCCATACTTTAACAGATTTTATTAATACTTAAAACCACTCTACCAGGTACAACGGGAGTAATGGGGGCGTGACCGGGAATCCCGCGCGCCTCCGCGACTCTCAAGACTGCAACCGAACGAGGTCCTATCACAAGGATCAAACACAAGGAGAGTCTCAAAACAGGGTATAGCTACTGTAGGCGGGTAGAGGAATTTATTTCTGGAACGAACGCAACTCGAATCGCGGAAAACGGAGCCCAAACGGGCCCTAAACGGGTCGAGAAAGACGATACTGTGCAAAATCAGACGTCTGGAACTCCCTCCAGACGTCTTAAACGGTGGATCAGAGAATTACCTGCTCAGCGTGGTTTCCCAGACGTCCAGAAGTCTGCAGGGACGTCTTTCCTAGATCCCAGACGTCCGATGGTCACTTCGGACGTCTGGAGGTCACTCCCGCCGTCTGGTACAACTTCCAGACATCTGATTCACAAAGGATGACGAATCAGAAAACCTGCGCACAGCCAACCCCCCTCCCTCAGTACGGTCAGTCGACAAAAAGGAAGAAGAAAGCGGAACTCACCTTTCAGACGTCTGTATGATCTCGCAGACGTCGACCTTGCCGTCTGGATATCAATCAGAGCCCTGCTCGGCCTCCGCTCGCGACGCCGCCCGCGTCGCACCTCGCGCGTACGCTGCTCCGCCCGCAGCAGGTCCCTCTCCGCGACGCTCTGCGCCCCCTGCGCCCTCCGCCGGCTGGCCAAGCCGCTCCTGGCGAGCTCGCCCTCACGGCAGAGCCCCGCCCTCGCACGCCGCAGCTCCTCCGCGCTCACTGCGGCTGCCGCTGCCGCTGCGCCCTCGCGTCCGCTCGCTCTCGCGCACAGGCAAGAGAAGAAGGAGGAAGATGGTGGAGACGGGAGGGGAGGCGCGCCCCCCTTTTAACGCCGCGCGGAGAGGAGAGAGAAGGCGGTCGCAGCCGCCTGCAGCCGCAGAGAAAGAGGGCAGAATCGCAGGTCTGCGCGCACAGGCGCGCAGACGAATATCCCGTGCGAGCATAACTGTTCGCCAGACGTTTGTAAACTATCCCGGACGTCTGGTCAGACGTCTGGATGTGATCCCAGACGTCTTGACAGACGTCTGGGCCACCTCCCAGACGTCTTAAAAGGCGTCTGGGGCACGCGCTCGTTACAATAATGCTATCAATATCAATGTTTGGGTTTTGAGGCTAAGGTGTCCTAATGGAGGTGGTTTTGGGTTTGGGAAGGCTGTCTTAGGGTTTCTAAGGGTAGGGATAAGGCTATCCTCCTCACTCCTCTTATCTGGATCAGTCTTCTTCCTTTATTGCTTTATTCCACTATCTCCATCCTGGATCACTTTATTTCCTGCAAATAGTAATAAAAATCATTAAATAGTAGGATATCTCATCTTATTCTAAATAGATTGATGCAATGCATGATATGCAAGATATGAGTGCAATATCCACAAATTAAGCTAGGTTCAAACATTATTTATGTTGATTAGGACCCATGATTGTTGTGCAATCACTCTTTCTCAAAGCCTCTTGTACAGGATAACAAAATGCTCAAGGTAGAAAGTTCTTTCCACAACTTTTTCTGTCATCCAGGTATTGCAATTAAACTAACATGGAAAGAAGGGCATTTCTCACGATTCTTTCCAGGGAATGATCTGAATGTGATGAAAGTTGCACCTGAGAGTGCCATTAGATTTTACACATGAGATGTTGAGAAATATCATTGTTAGTTGGAGAGGGGCAGACGAGTGATATTGGTTCATCTGGTTGCCTCATTGTTGGCTGCCTTGCATGTGCAGTTGCACTGACCTATATTTTTTCCATGGATCTGATAAAGACATGGTTGCAAACTCATATCTGTAAGGGGAGAAAGGTTCCAAAACTTTCTACTTTGTCTTAAGACACATGGATCCACAAAGAGCCTCAAGCATTTTGCAGAGGAGTTGTTCCCTCCCTTCTTGGCATCATTTCTTATGCTGGCGTAGATCTTGTAGCCTATGAAATTTTGAAGGACTTCTCGAGAAAACATATCTTGAAAGATAGTGAGCTAGGTCCTCTTGTGCAGTTGGCTTGTGGAACTATTTTTGGAGCGCTTGGAGCAACTTGTGTATATTTGTTGCAAGTGGTTAGAACAAGAATGCAAGCACAGAATACCATAACTAGTGAAGCATACAAGGGAATGTTCAATGTATTTCAAGGACATTTAAAAATGAAAGGGTTTCTAGATTCTACAAAGGACTTTTTCCAAATCTTCTCAAAGTCATCCTTTCTACAAGCATCACTTATCAAGACTACAAGGCCATGAGAAAACTCTTGACCTTGATTGACCAACTTCCACATTTGCCCAATATTTTATTACAAATCGATTTTGATATGTTTCAGAAAGAATATGTGGGTAATAAAAAGTAGCCATCCAAAATCTTCTTACAAAGAGGTGATTGCACAACAATCATAGTGTTGGTGCTAGAGCACTACGATCATTTGTTTTGATGATAACAAAACAAGTGTTATTTAACATTTGCACTTGGAGTCTTAGATTTCAGGTCAATTGCAAATGTAGACGTGATTAGACGGAATTCGAGCTCGCATCTAGGACGGATTGGAGGAGCTTGATGGAGAACAGAGGGGATTCGCGAGGAGCGATAGATTGAAGATGGAAGGACAAGAAGAATAGGATAGAATTCCATTTTATTCCTTTCATGTACTTTTGTCTTTATTTTCTTGCTCTTTATTTCCTTATAAAATTATGTTAAAGAGCCTCAAAGTACCCTAACAGTAGTCCTAGGAACACCGGCACAACCCTAGGATACTTAGGTTTTCTGTAGAGAACTTAGAAAACCAATGTAGGGTTCAAACAGAGTTTCCAGACGTCTAATTCCCAAATCAGATGTCTGATAAAGTGTTTTAAGACGTCTGACTGTTGATTCAGACGTCTGATAACATTTAGGCTGGATTTGGTAGTTCTGTCTGATGAAATCAGACGTCTAGACCTTATTCCAGACGTCTTAGGAGACGTCTGATGACTTTGCCAGACATCCAATTAGTGGACCGTTGGCTCTCTCAGCATACACTCAAGGATATGACCGTTAGAGCCTTATCAGACGTCCTTAAGCCCTTCCAGACGTCTGATAATTGACCGTTTTGCCTCGACTGACCCGAAAATCTCTTCTCAGAGATTTTCTAGCCGTTGCAAATCCATTCCCACGAAAAAGTAGGTTTCCAGACGTCCAGACATAGTGCCAGACGTCCTGTATGTCGTCTGATGGACTTGCACAAGAACCCTGTTTAGATCTGATTCAAGTCAGGAAGGAACCTGCACGAAATCAGACGTTTGACCTTGAAATCAAACGTCTTAAAGTGGTCTTCAAGACGTCTGATGCCAGAATTAGACGTCTGATTGCCCTGTTAGTGCAATGATTGTTCCTGATTTCGGGTTGATTCACTTGGGCTTTGCACCCAACGGCTATGGAACCTTTCCTAAGCCTTCCAAAGCCTTCCTAAGGCCTCTATAAATAGAGGGGAACCTTTGCAACACAAAGACACACCTAGCTACACACTTTCACACTCTTTTGTGTCCAAAAAGACTCTCTTGCTCTCCAAGCTCTAATTCTTCATCTTGAGAGCATCAAGCTTTGCGCACCCGCTCTCCTGCCATAGTTCACGAGAGCGACGTAGCGCCGTCGTGTTGTTCACGCATCCGCGTCTCCGACGCACTCCTTTCAAAGGGGAGTTTCCTAATTCCTATAGAAGCTAGGTTTAAAATTACTTTGTTGGCTCTATAGGATTATTGTTCTTTTATCTTTGTTATTTGGTTGGGTATTCGCTTTGCGAATTCCCGTCTCCTTCGAGGGACAAAATCCTTCTCGTGAAGAGAAGGGGTTGAGGAACGCTACCCTCGCACTTGTAGCGTGGTTGTATTTGAGGTTGAATCACCCTCGTTTAAAGTGATTCGTTTAGTGGATTTTGATCAACTTGGTTGATCGGAAAATCCTAACTCAAGAGGGTTAGGTGGTGGTTTTCACCCGGTTTGGGTTTCCACCTAAAAATACTTGTGTACTTGTGTGATTGTCTATTTTGTGAGATTGTTTATATTTATTTCCGCAATTATTATGTCACCTCCTCCTAGTAGGGAAATTACACATAGGTCTTAGCCAACCTCAATAATGTTAGAAACCTAGCTTAGTCTATAAATATTGCATTCATTTCATGCATAATTTGGACTTGCATCATGTTTACTTGCATATGAATAAATGTGCATTTTATGGACCTATTTATGATATAATGTCTTATCTTGTGATTGCAGGTCCATACGAGAATAATGAATCAAGATGAAGACAAGAAATAAGACAGAGGATGAGAAGAAAAGATCCAAGAAGCCAAAGAATAGAAGAATAAATAAAAGGATAAAAGAGGAAGAGGAACCCATCCACACCAAATAAACCTATTCCTAGACCTACCTAATTAAGCTTGTTAATCAGCTTTCGTTAAGTTTAAAATACGTGTCGTAGTACAGTCAACCAAAGCGAATCAATATTTAAATTTATAAGCTTAAGAAACATAAATGAGTCCAAGGTCGTTCGTAGGAAGCGATTATAGCAAATCAATTCACTAATCACAATAATCAGAAATAGCAATTGCAAGTGAATCAGATAATTAAAAATGGTATGCAATATGTGTTAGAAATATGTCTTAGAACATCAAGTATCAGAGAGCAAAAAGAATGGGTAAAAATGGTGGTTTGAACCACCAAATTTAACCCTAAATTAAGCTCTAATCAATATCTCAAAGAATTGAACAGTAACTCTCAACCACTAATGGAAATTTCCATGTTAGCAGATGTGCCCACAGTATCAGAACCAAAGTGGGTAACCAAGTCAGATGTCACGTCTAAGGCCCAGATGCCTTAACTCAAAGAACCTCAGAAGAACCAAGGCAAGCACCGCACAAGGAGAAGCCTCAGAATGACTAACTGTTGAGGAGAGGGTACGCTTCCCAAGGAAATGATCGAAGAAGGAGGGCAAGACAAATGGTAGGCTACCACGTTATATTTTCCCACTTTGTCGAGAATTTTGAGATCGAATTCTTGCAATAGCAAGATCCAGCAAATTAATTTAGGTTTCACGTCCTTCTTCGTAAGCGCCTCACTATAATGTGATCTAAGTAAATGATGATCTAGGATCCCAATAGGTATGATCTAAATTTCCCCAGACCAAATACTACACCCAGCAGCTCTTTCTCTGTAATCGTGTAATTACGTTGAGCCTCGTCCAATGTCTTGCTGGCGTAATATATAACCATCGGTTTCCCATCGATTTTCTAACCTAGCACCGCTCCTACTGCATAGTTAGATGCATCGCACATGATCTCAAAGGGTTAAGACCAGTCAAGAGATTACAGGATTGGTGCTTGGGTGACTCGATCACGCAGGATTCCAAACGCATGAATGCACTCACTCGTCATCTCAAAAGGTGTGTCTTTTGAGAGAAGATTCATCAAGGGGCATGCGATTTTGAAAAAATCAGATATGAAACGACGATAAAATCTGACGTGCCCCAAGAATGATTTGATGTCTTTAACCGAGGTAGGCACAGGTAATTTGGAGATTAGATTTACCTTAGCTCGGTCGACTTGGATACCTCTCTTAGAGATAAGGTGTCCAAGCATGATGCCTTCAGGAACCATGAAGTGACTCTTCTCCCAGGAGAGACCAGGTTCACTTCGATGCATCTTCGAAGGATCTAGACCAAATGCAGGAGGCAATTGTCAAAAGATTCACCAAATACTGAGAAGTCATCCATGAAGACCTCAAGGTATTTACCTACCATATCGGAGAATATAGCTAGCATGCACCACTGAAAGGTGGTGGGTGCATTGCAAAGCCCAAATGGCATCCTACGGAACGTGTACATACCGTAGGGTTAGGTAAAGGTAGTCTTTTCTTGATCTTCAAGATGGATTGCCACTTGATTATATCCGGAGTACCCATCCAGGAAATAGAAAAATCAATTTTTTGCCAATTTCTCGAGAATCTGATCAATGAACAGGAGCAGGAAATGATCTTTCTTCGTGTAGGCATTCAATCTCCAATAGTCTATGCTGACTCTCCACAAATTCACAATACGAGTCTAGATGGTCTCTCCATATTCGATCGTAATCACAGTGAGCCCTGCCTTCTTGGGCACAACTTGAATGAGGCTCACCCAGTGGCTGTCGGAGATCAGGTATATGATTCCAGCATCTAACCACTTGATATCTCCTTTTTCATGACCTCCTGAAGATTCAGATTCAATCGTCTCTGCATTTCTCAAGATGGTCGTGAGCCCTCTTCAGTGTAGATATGATATGTGCAATAAGAGAGGCTTATCCCAATGAGGTCATCTAGAGTCCATCCAATGGCTCTTTGATGCTGCTAGAGAATAGAAATCAGTTTTGTTTCTTGATCAGGTGTGAGTTGGGAATTGATAATCACAGGAAAGATTTGATTGTAACCCAAGAAGATGTACTTCAAATGATTCGAGAGGGGCTTCAATTCTAGTATCGGATTATCAGCAACAAGTGAGGGTTCGGGATGGACCTTAGAAGATAGGGTGGAAGCCATGGGTAAGTCTGGATCAGCTCTGGGCTCCTCTATCTGTGCGTTAAGATCTTATGGATGAGGATTGGGGATAATTGGGTTTTCCTCTATAATCGGTTCGACAACCAAAGAACTAATGTCGCATACTTCTTCTATCGTCCCATAGTTTATTCCTTTCTAGACCTTAAAGATATCAATCTGTAATGTCTTATTCCTGAATTTTAACTCTATCTGGCCCTCTTCACAATTGATATTTGTCCTAACTGTGGCTAGGAACAGTCTCCTTAAAATGATTGGTGTGTCTCTCAGATTTTCAGGAGTATCTATATCTAATACAATGAAGTCCACTGAAAAGTAGAAATCTTGAATCCTAACTAGAACATCCCCGAAAACTCCTCTAGGTGACTTAATTAATTTGTCTGCTAGCTGCAAGGTTACCTCAGTCGGTTTGAGCTCAGTTCCTTGAAATGATCTAGTAAGGATGTAGGGATGAGGTTTATGGGGGCTCCTAAATCCGATAAGGCTCAATCAAACTCTAGATTGCCGATCTTACATGAGATCAAACAGGTGTCAGGATCTTTCACTTTTTGTGGGACTTTGCTCAGGATGATTGAGCTAGCTTGCTCAGATAATACGATTAGACTCCCATCTTTGTTTCGCGGCTTATGCTTCGGTGTACGTAAGTCTTTCAGAAATCGCGCGTAAGTCAATACGTGGTAGATTGCATCCATCAAGGGGATGTTTATCTGGACTTGCTCAAAGAGCTTGAACAAGTCTTCCTCAAGTGTCACGGGTTTGGGTTGGCTCTTTCCTTTGGTCAAGGCCTCAGGAAATGGAACCTTTGTGTTTGAGCGAAATCGTCGTTGCTTAGGAAATGCGTTGTACTATAGGACAAAATTGCTCAAATCATTTAAATTTATAAACTTAGATTCAAGAAATAGAGCCCGAGATTGTTTGTAGGGAGCAAAGATGCAATTTAATTCACCAATCACAGGAAATATAAGCAATTGAAAATAATAATATTCAAAATGATATTTCAATAAGATCAGAATAATAGTGCAAAAAGATCATGTTAAAATGGTGATTTGAATCACCAAATCAACCCCTCAAAGTTATGCTCACAAATTTTCAAATAAATACACAGTAATGACAATCAAATTACCACGTCAATTAAGTATCCACAATAACCAGCAGAGGGTCTCAGACGATGGGCAAGGCTTGTAGATGCCTTAAGAGGCACAAGGTCCTCTCTTCTTCACAAACACAGCAGCAATAGCAACCAAGGCTCAAGGGCCTCTTCAGAAGTTCTCTAAGTGTCACAAGAGAGGGCAGGCTCCAAGGTCTCAGCAGAGCAAAACCCACCCCCCTCTCTCTCACAAATTTCCCCTCTCAACTTCTCTTAGACCCGGGTGTAATCGGGTTCAATTCGGGTATTCGGATCAAAGCAAGGGACCAGACGTGCCGGTGAGGTGTGCACATGCGTGCATGGAGGGACCTGACCCCTCGTGTACTGGGCAAGCAGTGTATAACACAAATTGCTTTTATCTGCTGCATGATGCTTCAAAATCCCCGATGTGGGACTTTCCCATGCTTCTTCACGTAGTAGCTGTAGGAGGAAATGCCTCCATTCGAAGGTGAAGGCGCAGCTGTGGTCTTCAATTAAGGTCTTGGAGGAGAACCTGGGAGTTGTCCACAGTGCCTGGGGATGTTAGCAATGAAGAACATGGATGGAGGATGGCAGATGGGGCTGGAGAAGACAAAGGCTGTGGCGGTGCTCTGACGTATAACTGAAAAGAAGAATACAACCTCTCGGCCATGTCAGAAATGCTTAGGAGGTTCGCCTGAGTGTGGCAAAAGTGATGGTGGTCGTGGCGTTGCGTGCAGATGTGTGTGGAGGTCTGGCAAGCTTGAGAAGGTGGTGTGGTGAGGTCGGTGTCGAGTGGAGTGTGTGCGTGGCCAATCCCCTCAATTACTTGAGGGGTTTTGGTCATGAGGACACAACGAAGGTTTTGGGATTGGTGGGGAGTGATTTGGTGTAGTGTGGCAATTACGCAAGGTCACCAGAGGTATGTTGAAGACGTGGAAGACGACAGTGGGTGCAGGCGAAACGGCAGTCAAAAGTGTGGTTTAAGTTAGTAGAAATGAAGTAGAGTAGGAGAGGAGTTTAGAGGACTTAGGGAGAGGGAGATCGATCGAGGGCGATCGGCTGTGATGGGCCCAGAGTAGGAGATGAAGGAGTGCTCCAGGAGGAAGAGCGGCGATGGCTGAAGGGGGAAGGGGCTTCTCGTGGGTATGGCGAGACACAGATGAAGTTGAGGAAGGTAGACGTCTTGCCTATAGTATGTGGCAGCAGGAGTGGAGGCCGGAGGGAGAAGGTCGCCGAAGCGGTTCATGGAGCAGGCCGGAGGTAGAGAAGAGGGAGGATTTTTGGGCCTAAAACTTGCTCAGGAGCTAGGCAATGCAATGGAGGTCCTTTTAAAAGCTTCAGGAAGGCTTCTAAGCTTGGAAACAAGCTTGAGGTGTGATAACTATACATTTAATGATGATAATTCCATCAACTGGGGTTAGTTTTGAGGATATATGCGCACTAATGATATGTCATGATGGGCATAGGAGCACTACATGCATTGCGATTTAAGATTACTTATAAATCAATGTATAATGGCCATATGTACAAGTGCATGATGAAACAGGCTTCAGATGAGCAATCAGACCGCACAGATGGATTCAGATCGACGAATCGAGTCCAACGAACTCGAAATCACTCAAATCTGACATCCAGAGCTCCCTCAACTAGCCCAAGGAGTTTTGGTTGTTGATCTAAGGATCAATGGCCCACAGGTGGCCACATGGCAGCATCCAACGTGCCCTCACCCGCAGTGCACCCTTGGCTTCATCGCACTCAGCAACTTTAAGCCGACTGATTCATCGATCGGACGGCTGAGAATCCATGACCCTTGCTCTCACAAACTCCTCACCCACGAGCCCTCGCGACCTCAGCTTCAGATCCTAAATCATTGGATTTCCATCCAACGATCGACGTCTCCCCGCGCTTAACCTCACTTTTGTGCAAAGCAACGCATGCAGCACATTGGTCCACACATCACCTGCGAGCAAGGAACGCAGGTTTGAGCCGCGGTGGGATCCAATTGGAAGCAGGAGCACGCAGACGAAATTCGGCCGCTGATGCAGAAGCCGATGGTAGGGATCATGCCATGCAACGCAGTGGATGCACAAGATGCTCATGCATGCGATAACGCTCGAGGCATGCACTGCACAAGTGCGATCCTCAGCGTGCGCTCACGCGAAGTCTCAACCGTCAGATCTTTGATTGGACGGTGCACAGCGAACTCACGCGGATCACGAGCATGGCGCAAGAAGAAGAAGAACGTGCGGGCACTTGGATCGGCAGGCGGAGGCCTTCAGCGACGTTTTTGGAAGGGGTTTAGCAATGTCCTAGACATTGCTAAACCCCCTTACCTCAATTAGAAGCCCTTTTCTCCTATTTAAACCCCCTTCAACCACCCCATTAGAGGCATTGAATACACACACACCTTTCACCATACTCCTAGCTCCTTCCTAGCTTCACCAAGCATACTGCACACTCGCTGGAGTTGTCATGCCGCTGATGGAGCCCTCCTCCACCGCAATGGCCGCCTTGCCTTCTCCTCTCTCTCACTTTACCTTAGTTTCATATTACTTTTGTTGAAGCTTTTAGTTATTGTTGTACTTGAAAACAAACTCAAGTTACATACTAAATGCTAATGTTGATGTTGTTTCTTACATAGCTCTCACTTTGTGCAAATGAATGTCATGATTTGAAGAAAATTTCTAACCCTACTCTCTCTCTCCCTTTCTCGTTTTCTCGCAAGCAAACCAAACTTCATGTGACAACTAAAAGCAACAAAGTAGTCCGACTTTGCACCTCCTTGTGTTCGACACTTAGACTCACCAAATCCACATTCTAGATTAAAACTGACATCGTGAACGCATGCTATAACGACACAATTAAACAACTGCATCCCGTGCACGTCAGTTTTTGGCACCGTTGCTAGGGAGGCAATGGATTTCTTTTATTGCTTTCATCCCACATTAATATTCACATCGTCTAACTCATTTTCTCCCTCTACTTGATTGATTGCAAGAACTCGATGTGTGGGCGACGAAGGAGCACGATTCGCGATGGTAGAGATGGAGTAAAGTGCAGCAAAGACCAGTTGTATCACTCCACCCTTTGGTTGTTTGCATGCTTAAAAACATACAAAAAAAATATAAATAAAAATTTGGCATGGTGAATGACTACTTGACCCACATTCCAAACTCATCACCCAACAAAAAAAAATATATACCCTAACATTCTTAAGAAGATAATCTTTTTGAGTATTCTTCTTCTTTCTCTTGAGTGGTGTTTGCGAAGCCGCCGTGATTTGACTTGGGCCGCACCACTCACCATAACTAAAATCAACTCACCTGATAGAACTGCATGAACACTAGGGTGAACTCATTAGGGTTGCTTTTCTATGGCCACATCACTCTAAAGGAAATCAACTTTCGCCCGTTGTGTGCAAAAACATTGTGTGCCCACTTGAACCTTGTCTAAAAACACTAAGGCACTCCAACCCTAAAAGTCACTAAAGTAAGGACAAATATTAAAAGACACCACATCTTAAAATCCCTTCTTGAGAACCATGTCTTGTTAAGTGCACACACGCTCGAATCGATTAACTAAGAGGCACAACCCCAATCAACGCCTCATCACATATCTTGAGCACAAGCACTAGCCTAGCCCCTCGTTAAAATGGAGTAGACGTGCCCTAGACAAGACTGGTTTAAGTCTTGCAGGTGTGATTTGGTTTGCTGGGCATTCAGCCTTCATTCCCTTTGTAGAATATGGTGTCTAGGCTGTGGGAAAGTGTCAAATGACCGCGGTTGTGGGGTCTACGGAACCGGCTGCAAAAGCCAAAGGAAGAACCTTCCCTTCAACCCCCTCGTAATCAACCTGGCTAGATTAACATTGGGAAGGGCGGTTAAGTGATTACAGGCTTGATCATTTCCTCTGAGGCTTCTAGGTCACCTATGGTATACGCTGTAAGGACTAGACTTGTCTACTTGTTTGTGTACACACTTCTCGCATCTGTTTCTCTTCGCATCCCTCTCCGTTCTTCCATAGTGTATGCACGGGAGACGATCACTGCATCCCGAGTTGTTTGTTTTAGATAGGGAAATCAAGAGGAGACTTGATTTTACACAAGAAATGGCTGAACCAAGAATTGATGAGGTTGAGGACCAACCCCCACCCAATGCTATGGTCATCATTCAGGCCCAGATCTCTGCCAACAACAACTACAACAACAACAGATCCAAACCATCATGCAAGCCATACACAGATTGTAAAACCCTTAAGGACAACCCCCATTGAACCCACCTAACCCACCATAACCTCCAGAGGGCCAACCTGGGCCCCTCCATGACTTTTACGATCCATCTACTATTAGGATTGAACCCCATCTTAGGGTCCCCGAAGGGGGAGATGATTTTGAGTTGAAACCTAATGTCATGAGCCTGATTCAGAGCCATTTTCATGGGAGCTCAAATGAGGACCCCTTCCAACACCTAGAGGACCTTGACCGGATTGCCAGAACTATGAAACCCAGGAACATCAGCTTAGACATTGTTTTGATTAAGATGTTCCCTTTCTCCCTAAAAGACAAGGCATCTCACTGGCTTAGAACCTTAGGGAGACCCATCTTCACCTGGGAGGAATTGAGACATGCATTTTTGAAGAAATTTTTCCCCATAGGTAAAACCAATGCCCTCAGAAGAGCCATTACCACATTTACACTCCATGGTGGGAAACAATTCCATGAGGCGTGGGAGCGATTTAATGAATTATTGAGGAAATGCCCACACCATGAGGTTCCAAGGTGGCAATTGGCCCAGATCTTCTACCATGGTTTGGACAGCAACTTTAGGAACTTTGTTGATGCCTCATGTGGAGGCAACTTTTTGAACAAAGATGAGGAGAGTGCATTCGAACTCTTTGAGTCCATGAGTGAGAATTCGCTCAGCAATGCCTCCATGACCCAGTTTAATTAATCCAATCAACCTTGTGGTGGGATCTATGAGGTGTAAGAAAATTTTGGAATGGTTGACATGGATATTATAGCCAAAAAGTTGGATCAAGTTGAATTGGTAGACAAAAAGATCCATGAGCTGCTAAACCAGACCAGGAACCCGCTACAGACCCTCCCCCTAGCAAAGGGAGCTCACAATGTAGACTTAGTATAGCCAATGAGCCAAATGCACCTGGAACAACCCCTGACCATGTTCCAAGGAGGGACCTTTGCTCCCTCAACCCCTGATTACTCACTTCCCACCCCCTCGGCACCTTCTATCTTTGAAGATGTCCAAGATATCCAAGGTTATTTCAAACCTGATCCCTTCTCCAACACCTACAATGTCGGATGGTGTAATCACCTGAATTTTGCCTGGACAAACCAAAAATTGAACCAATTCAAGAATCAACCCAGGCCTAATCCCCCCTCCTATCAGTAAGGCCCACTGGTTAGACCACCCTATAATCAGAATAGGGCAGCCCCTCCCCCTCAAAACCAACTGGACACATTGATAAAAATGATGGCTGTCATGAATCAAAAACACTAGGAAGAAATGGCCTTAGTGAAGGGATAGTTGAGCCAGCTATTGGATTGCAAACAACAGGGATCCCTTCCTTCTCAACCACAACTAAACCCGTGAAATGTGATTAACAAAGGCCCCAATTCGCAAGGGTTCTAAGGCAATCCCGGACATGCCCACATGGTCCAACAAGCCCCATAAATACCCCCTGGTTTTAGTGCTCCTTCTTCCTCTTCTTCTCAAGGATCTACCCATGGTCCCAACGCCTCTACCAATGCGGTTACATTGAGAAGTGGCACTAAAACCCAGGACCCCAAATGGTCAACCCCTCCCGTGACCTCACTTCCTGAGATACCCGAGTATGAGGGTGAGCAGGAGGAACCCAAGGACATGGAGACTGACCCGACTCAAACCCAAACACCATACCCTGAGGCCTTGGAAAAAGGGAAGAAAAAGAAAGCTGTAGTTGAGAGTGAGGAGCTGTTGGAGATTTTCAAACAAGTCCAGATTAATATTTCGCTCCTCGAAGCAATTAAACATATCCTAGCTTATGCTATGTTCTTGAAGGATGTCTGTACGCCAAAGCGTAAGCCAAAAACCCAAGCACCTAGGAAGGTAGTGCTCTTAGAACAAGCGAGTTCAGTGATATTGAGCAACCTGCCTCCCAAACGAACTAATCCAGGAGCGCCCCTAATTTCTTGTAATATCGAGGACATGACATTTGATAGAGCACTCTTGGACTTAGGTGCTTCGATCAACCTCATCCCGACAACCCTATATCACCAGTTTGGATTTGGAGAATTGAAACCCTCACCTGTGACCATCCAATTGCTTAATAGATCTGTGAAAACCCCAAAGGGAGTAGTCGAGGACGTAATTGTTCGGGTTAAGGACTTCTACTTTCCCGTCGACTTTTTGGTTCTCAATGATTAGCCCATATTTGTGGGCTATTTAAGTATTTAAGTGCCTAGATATTAAGTTAATTCTAACATTTATTTAGCATGCATTAGGATGTAAATAGATTAATTAATATTTCTGATTTAATTACATAATTCATGCATTGCATTCATATTTAAATGCATTTAGAATTAACTTAGAATTACATTCATTTAATTAGTTAACCAATTAGGTGCATTGCATGCATTATTTTAAGTTAACATAAAAGTTGAGGGTTTATATATAAATAACCATAATATTTTATTATTATTTTATTCTTCTTCTTTCAGCAACGGCTGCATGTCCTCCAACTGCCGCAGTCAAGGCCCCATTCATGGAGGAGCGGGTGTGTTAGATCTAGCCGGGGCAGCTGACTACAAGAGAGAGGAGGAGACAGCCGAGCTAGAGGAGACACTGCCTGCCCATCACCGTGCACTCGCTCCTCACTGTGGTCTCCAAGGCCAAGCTCCACCACACCATGGGCAGGCGAGGTGACGGCTCGCTGCACCAATCCAGTGGGCTTGGCCATCATCGTGTTTCTTCTTCATCAACCTCGCGTGTTCCTTAGCACCTCCGTGCCTACATACCCTGCCCGCACCTTCATCTCCAATCCACCGTGCGCCTTCACCAGCCAGGAGCACTTCTAGCCCGCGCGCACCTTCGCATGCGGCGGGCACGACCAGCAGCACACGACCATCACCTCACCGACCTGCAGAAACCACACGTGCAATAAGTGCTCCGCCGGCTCCCCGTGTAGCTGCACGCACTTACCCGCCAGTGTGCAACACCGTCCACAGCTCCACCGCGTGCACTCATCTCCTGCAGCACTGCCATCCCCGCGAACGCCCTTGCTGCGTGCACCATCGTCCACGCTCCAGCCCCTAGTGCATGCCCACCAGCACCCCTCGACATGCCTCACCTCCTGCAGCAACGCCACTCCAACCCACACTCGTCCCTGCCACACACCTGCAGCAGCAAACGCCCTCCAGCCGCGTGCATAGAGTGCGCTGCACTTCTGCCGCACTCCCTGTAGCATGCCGTCGACTCTTGCAGCGTGCGGCCAGCAGTATGCAGCAGTAGCAGCTACGGCCGAGCTCAACCGCGCTCGCGCACGCTCGCAAGGCCTACGCGTTCACCGCGTGAAGCACTTCAGTAGCCACCGGAACCCACCACCACTGTACCTCCATCCGGCCACCTCGAGGCACCTCGCACTTTGCCGCGACCGCCATCACGGAGCCCTCAGTCTAGAGATCCTCCTCCAAGCTTCACACCTCCAGCCATTCCCTCCTCACGCACGAACAAGGGGAAGAAGTTCCCTTGTTTTGCTATAGTAAAGCCTCTATTAATATTTACATTCTATGCCATTGTCAACTTTTATTATTATTTTATTAAGCTGCATTGCAAAATATATCCTTTAGTTGTGCAAAATTGCCATTTCAGCATGTTCTCTTGATGTTTTCTTAATCTAAAGGCAGATTTAGCTCGATTTTCGTTGAAACTAACTGTGAACATATGTTTTTAACTAGTGCAAGTTTAAATATGTCATTGCCTCCCTATGGACACGACCCGCTCTTCTGTGAGTGGTTATTTTAATTGTTGATTAGTCGATTTTTCCACCACATAAAACTACAAATGACACGTCATTTTATGTGACAAATGACTTTAAAAGCGAAGAATCGACTCGTCACTCGACATGGAAGTCACTGAACAACTACAAAACACACCCATCATCCTGGGCTGACCCTTTTTAGCTACGGCTAAGGCGAACATTGATTGCGACACGGGATGTATGGAAATCACCTTTTGAGACAAGAAGATGCAATTGGATATCTTCAGGGCGGCCAAGTCTTTTGATTGTGACTGGATCGAGGAACACGATCCCGTGGAACCTTTGGTTGAAGAATGCCTCACTCTCAGCTCCTCAGCAGATCATCTGACTCAATCGGCCAATGACTATCCTGACCCATCCCAACCTGTGGAGATTGACATTTGCAGAGTTGATTACCTTCCACAACCACCATTTGAGGAGATTGATGTTGATCAACTCCATCCTTTCCCTTACCCATCGAATGTTGTCCCACCTAGACCCGAGCTGAAGCCTTTGCCCGATAATCTCAAGTATGTCTTCCTTGGACCTGACCTGACCTTCCCTGTGATTATCAATGCCCATTTAACTAGGGAACAAGAGCTTAGGTTGACTGCAACCCTCTCTGAACATCGGGTAGCCATTGGATGGATAATTTCTGACTTGAGAGGAATTAGCCCCACCTATTGTACTCATAAGATCTATTTGGAAGATGAGGCTTGACCTTCTCGCCAGATGCAGAGATGATTGAACCCAAATATGTGAGAGCTTGTTAAAAAGGAGATAATCAAGTGGCTTGACGCTGATATCATTTACCCAATTTTTTATAGCCCCTTGGTGAGCCCTACTCAAGTGGTACCCAAAAAAGTCAGGCTCACCGTTGTCACCAATGATCAGGGTGAATCCATCCCCACCTGCACCACTACTGCATGGCGGGTGTGCATCGACTATAGGAAGCTTAATGAGGCCACCAAGAAAGATCATTTCCCTCTGCCATTCATTGACTAGATTCTCGAGCGATTGCCAGGGCAGAAATATTTTTGCTTTCTGGATGGATATTCATGATACAACCAAGTTGCTATTGCACCAAAAGATCAAGAGAAGACCACATTCTCTTGTCTGTATGGCAAGTTTGCATTCTGTCGTATGCCATTTGGATTATGCAACACACCCGCTACCTTTTAGCGTTGCATGCTACCCATTTTTTCAGAGATGGTGGGTGAATTCCTGGACGTCTTTATGGATGATTTTTCCGTGTTCGGGAATTCATTCGACCATTGTCTTAGCAACTTGGAAAAGATCATAAAGCGATGTATTGAGGTCAACCTGGTTCTAAGCTGGAAAAAGAGACATTTCATGGTTTAGGAAGGGATTGTCCTCGGTCACATCATCTCGCATAGGGGCATTGAAGTAGATCGAGCTAAGGTTGATCTAATTTCCAAACTTCCACCTCCTAGTTTAGTCCGGCAAATCCTGTCTTTCCTAGGACATGTTGGCTTCTATAGAAGGTTCATTAAAGATTTCTCCAAACTCTCAAAACCCTTGACTGACCTTCTAGCCAACGACGCCCTTTTTCACATGACACCTAATTGCATCAAGGCTTATAACACTCTCAGGGAAAGTCTCCACTACACCTGTATTACAACCCCCGGACTAGTCCCAGGACTTTGCGATTATGTGCAATGCATCAGATTTTGCCATCAGCGCTGTCCTAGGACAAAGAAGAGAAAAGAAACCCATGGTGATCTACTATGTGAGCAAGACATTAGATGAGGCTCAAAGGAATTATACTGTCACAGAAAAAGAACTGCTCGCCGTAGTCTTTGGATTAGAAAAGTTTCTATCATATCTTCTAGGATCCCGTGTGACAATTTACACTAACCACTCAGCTATCCAGCATTTGTTAACAAAGAAGGATGCTAAACCCAGGCTCATCAGATGGATCCTACTCTTGCAGGAATTTGACCTGGAAATATGCAACAAAGCTGGGTCCAAGAACATCGTAGCCGATCACTTGTCCAGACTCCACCCAGACCACATCGGACCATCATTACCCTTGACTGGCACCTTTCCTGATGAACAACTTCTAGCTATGCAAGGACGAAAGCTACCTTAGTATGTAGACTTCGTCAACTATTTAGTGGTAGGACAGACTCCGCATGACTAGTCTAGATAGCAACGGGATAAGTTCTTGGCTGAAGCCAAGCATAATTTTTGGGATGATCCCATGTTGTTTAGACTCTATGTCGACCAGATCATTAGGAGGTGTATTCCTGAGGAAGAAGTCCAAAGTGTGTTATCCTTTTGTCATGACCAAGCCTGTGGTGACCACTTTTTGGGGAAGAAAATGGCTGCAAAGGTTTTGCAGTCTGGATTACTGGCCCTCCCTATTCAAGGATGCACACAGGTTCGCTAAGACTTGCTCTCGCTGCCAAACATTAGGGACTATGACTAGAAAGGACATGATGACCCTCCAGCCCATTCTGATTGTTGAAATCTTCGATGTTTAGGGCACCGATTTTATGGGTCCCTTCTCACCATTCAACGGCTTTGAGTACATACTTGTCTTAGTTGATTATGTCTCAAAATGGATCAAAGCCATCACTACCCAAAGATGGGATCATAAGGCTATCATGGACTTTGTTATGCAAAACATCTTCTCTCGATTTGGGATATCGAAGGCCATGATCAGTGATGGTGGGAGTCACTTTATTCATGCCCAATTCCGTGCCTTTCTTAGAAAACATGGGGTTACTCACTGCATTGCCACCTCGTATCACCCACAAACGAATGGGCAAACTAAGGTCTCCAATAGGCAGATCAAGAATATTTTGCAAAAGATTGTGTGACCTGACCGGAAGGATTGGTCCACACGACTGGATGATGCCCTGTGGGCATACAGGACTGCTTTTAAGACCCCGATAGGCATGTCACCTTATCTCCTAGTCTTTCGCAAAGCTTGCCACCTTCCGGTCGAGTTGGAACACTGGGCTTAGTGGGCTGTTAAGCAGTGCAACATGGATTCTCAATTAGCTGGAGCTCAGCAGACACTCCAACTTTCCGAGCTCGAGGAAATCCATCGAGACACGTATGAAAATAGAAGAATTTACAAAGAAAACATGAAAGATGTCCACGACCGACACATCCATAGGAAAACCTTCGAGCCCAACCAGCAAGTCTGGCTTTTTGATGCCCGACTTAAACTTTTCCCCAATAAGTTGAAATCAAAGTGGATAGGACCATATCAGGTGATCAAACCTTATCCCAATGGGGCAGTTGAAATTGTAGATCCTAACACTAGGCAAACCTTCACAGTAAATGGTCAGAGATTAAAATATTTTCTTACCCAGGTTCCCCCAAAGGAAGTTGTCACCTGCATTAAGGGTTGACACAGAGCCTAGCCCAGCTGGAGGCAATAAACTCAGCACTTCCTGGGAGGCAACCCAAATGATTCAGATTGATCAGGAACATGGCAACACTCAGGTGATTTCTTTCTGTACCCCCCTTTGCATCAATTTATTTGCCAATAAGGACATTGTCCAACTTAAGCATGGGAGGTGGTAATTCGCATTCTCTGAGTTTACATTATCAGCTTGAATTATATAATAAATAAATTTAAAAAAAATTAGGAAGGAGAACTTAGGCATTTGTGGGAAATAATACGAGAAGAACCTGGACACTTAGACTTTTCAGGCGATCAGGCCTAATCAGGCCAAGTGTCCACTAAAATACGGATTTAGCCTCAAATCCTCGCAACCTTAATTTATTGTAATTCGCCAATAAAGTAGGGTGATAAGTATACGACTTATCAACCCGCCCTCTGACTAGGAGGGACTTTTAGTCTAAGCATATGCACACATTTTCGCACTGACTCACTCCTCAGAGATTCTAACAGAAATTGGGTAGCTAATGGACCTTCTAGGGTGGTATGGCTGGCAAGTTGTCGTGGGTAACAGCCCATTGGCCAGTTGTCCAGAACCCAACCACAGGGCCTCTAGGTAAATCTAAGATCAGGGAAGCCACCTACTAAACAACAAAAGAAAAAGAAAAGAAAAAAAAGAAAAAGGGAGAAATAGAAAAATTAGAAAAAGAAGAAAAAGAAAAAAATAAATAAGCCACACTTCACCGCACGAGTATGGCTAGCAAGTGATCATGGGTAACAGCCCATTGGCCAGTTGTCCAGAACCCAGCTCACTAAATGCACAAAAAGTCCGAAACACCTAAGGAAGAAGCAGGGAAGTAGAGCAATCCGGGGAGATATACACTGGAAATACCCTTGTGTTGACCCCAAATAAAATAAAAGTAGGGAGAAAGCTACCGATCGAACAGATACACCTTCAGGCAAGCACTTCCTTTTTCGGTCACCTAGGGGTGTAGAAACCCGAAGTCTGTTCTAATTACCATTGAGTGAGTCTATCACAATATTCACACCAAGATGCTTAGCACTTAGAGCCTTTTTCGAGTTATGAGTGATTTGGGTAGCCGCAAAAAGTTACTGACACACTCTCAACTTCAAAAATTCAATAAAAAATGAGAAAAGATGAAAAAATATATATATGTATATATGCTTTAAAGCGATGATTTACGCAGTTTGTACTTTGGCAGACACACGGGTGCTGTTTAGTCTCTGTAGATCAGACTCTTAGTATATTTCCTCCCGTTAACAAGCAACAGATGTCTAAGTAATCAATTTCCAATCCCGAATAGAAATAATGGCTAGGATAAACCTTGCTAGGGACTAGCAAAGGATGAGCATGGGGGTATGATAACTCTACATTCAATGATGATAATTCCATCAACTGGGGTTAGTTTTCAGGATATATGTGCACTAATAATATGTCATGATGGGCATAGGAGCACTGCATGCATTGTGATTTAAGATTGCTTATAAATCAATGTTTAATGGACATATGTACAAGTGAATGATGAAATAGGCCTCAAATAAGGAATCAAACTGCACGAATGGATTCAGATCAATGAATCGAGTCCAATGGACTTGAAATCACTTAAATTCGACATCTGGAGCACCCTCAACTAGCCCAAGGAGTTCTAGCCGTTGATCTGAGGATCAACGACCCATAGGCGGCCACGTGGTAGCATCCAACACGCCCTCATCCTTAGCGTGCCCCTGGCTTCATTGCGGTCAGCAACTTTAAGCCATCCGATCCGCCGATTGGATGGTTGAAAATCCACGACCCTCGCCCGCACGAACTCCTCACCCACGTGCCCTCGCAACCTCAGAGTCAAATCCTGACCGTTGGATTTCCATCCAACGATCGACGTCTCCCCGCACCTGACCTCGCTTTCGCGTAAAGCAACGCACACAACGTGTTGGTTCGCGCCTCATCCGTGAGCGAGGAACACAAGTTCGAGCCACAGTAGGATCCAATTGGCAACAGGAGCACATGCAGACGAAATTCGGCCACTGATGCAAAAGCCGACAGTAGGGATCGGGCCACGCAGCGCAGTTGTTAACACTGCTAGATCGTGTTTTAACAAATATTGCGTTGTAATATAGACAAACTTTCCGCGAGAACAAATAAAGATTTATAACTCGAAAATCAAAGTATCCAAGGTCGAACACAGGGAGCAATCTAAGTATTCCAAAACTTGAGAGCACAACTTTTTAAATGAGAAGAAATGACTAGTTCAATGAGAGTGATATAGAAAGAAATTGCTCAAGAAAAAAAATGGACGTCTGATACAATATCAGACATCTTAAAGTATTTATCAGTCTCTTCTTTATGTGATTTGCTCTTTCAGTTCCTCTTCCTTTCTTCCTTTGCTACTTCTATTCCTCTTTTTTTTTCTTCTCTTCTTGATTTACAACCAAGGTCTGGCTTTCCTCTTCTTAAGTGATCTTCTCTTTCTTCTTCATTTTCTTTTCCTTTGCTTTCTTGATTCTTTGTCTGCCCCTTGTCTCTTTCTTCTTCCTTCTTCAGTTCTGTTCTCTTTGGCCTCGCTTCTTCTTCTCTGCCTTGCCTGTTCTTTTTCCTCTGCAGAGCCACCTTCCTTCTTCTCCTTCGCTTGCAATGGCTAAGTCTCTGCTTCCTGCACACAAGCACACACAGCAAAACCTACTCCCCTACCCTTCCCACGCGTCTCTCTCACTCTGTATATCACTCTTCAGCATGCTCTCTCAGAGCCAGGTAAACGGGTCGGGTCGCGCGCCCGGGTCCAGGCGCACTGGCGTGGGTGTGGTGCACGAGGAGTGCTCAAGATGGCATTGGGTCGGGTCACGCCAGATCCGTGTGATGAGCTCACCGACGAGGCATAGTGATTAGGTGAGGGACCTCACCCCAAGTGTAACCGGAGGCAACGAGGCAATAACACAAAAACAATATAAAGGACTCACGCACTTTGTGACTTAGCAAGGTGGGACTAATGCCCACCGCTCTTTCTTGCGCGCCCGCAGCAGACCGTGCTTCCAATTGCCACAACTACAGGCTTTGCGGCGTCACTTGTTGGGTCGACTGTCTTCGTAAGACCTTCCCAAGTTTGCTGCACCTGGAACCCTGAAGTCTCGCAACCTGGAGAAAGCAAGCAGCTTCCTTGAATCACCACTAATGGCGACCGGAGCTCAAAACTTGCCTGACACAACAAGGGCCTTGCAGCTCAATCAGATCACAGGGGGACCTTCGCCATGTCACAACGAAGGTGAGGTGCTAGGTGGTAGGCCACGGGGCGGCCTAGGCGTGCGTGCCTAGGTGGCTCTATGGTCGGACGGATGGGTGTGAACGGGGGGCTGTTGTGGTGGTGTAAAGGGACTGTGGATGAGTGGAGGGTACTCAATGAGGTGAGGCGGAGGTTATGTGATGGTTTTCAAAAGATAGGGACCAAAATGTGATTGGGTGTACTAAATTGCAAAGTAGGTCTAGATGACCTCCCATTAGGTCCAAATTTTGGTACAAACCTAATTTGGACCTAAGGAATCCAACGGTGAAGTTGGATTTTAGGTTTAACCACGTTTGACTAGATATTTTGCGTAAAAACCCAAATTAGGTCAATTAATGAGTTAGGACCCCAATCTAGGTCAAACTAGGTTCCAAAGGCCAAATTGAATGTTCTAAACGCTAGGAAATATTTTTTCATAAATTTTAGAGGGTTTACTTGATTTTTATCCTGACCGAAACCTTGTTGAATTAAGCAGGTCTATTTTAGGGTTACCAGATGTAATTTAATTCCTGGATTGCACATGAACCCATTTCTGATTGAATCAACCCACTTTTTATCTTATTTAGACCATTTGACATATGTTTTGTCTCTGAGAAATCCCGTTTATGTACTGCAATGGTAAAATTACAGTTTTAACCTTTATTTCATATTTTCTTCTCAGAACACTTATTCCTCCATTTAAGCCCTCTTATAAGTCATGTAGGAGCTTTTATTCTCTTTATTAGGTCAAAATAAGTTAGTTATGGCTCATGATGAGTCTCTCATCATACCCCCATGCCTAGCTTTTGCAAGTCCCTTAGCAAAATTTCAAGGTTTTAACTTATGTTCTAGACCCTAAGTGTCTGTCATCAATTATGATAAGTGCTTCTCTTTTTATTTTGTGATTAGGTCAGAATGTCGACAATAGGCTTAGAGGTACTCAAGTATCAACCAAAATCCGGACCTGACCCGCTTTAGCCTCAGTCCTACGCAAAGGTTTTTAAGGCCCACAGAAACTAACCTAGGGTTTGTTGGACTCCGCGGTTAAAGCACCCGTGCTTGAGACATTTTTAGCCTAGGTTCAGTTTGCAGTGCGTTTTTGTAAGAGAGAGACAGGAGATTTATTTGTTTGGTGAGTTTTCTCTCTCTTTTCTTTTTATTTCTGACTTCGGATTAGCTTCTCAACATGGTCTGTATCGAATTCCTCATCCCCATCATCAATCCTCAAGAGTCCCTGGCTATCAAGATTTCGAGATAATCCCGCCCATGGCAACCCCTAGAACCATGGCTTTCGAGATTTCAAGATAATCCCACCCATGGCATTCCGTGGCCGAATTCAGACCCTAACGATCGACATTTCGTGATAATGCCGCCCATGATATCTGAACCAGCAGAGTGCTTACATGCCCCCGGTAGGATATTTAAATATCCTAAGAGACAAGCATCGAGGAGATGATATGTTGTTACGCATCTTCGAGGGGAATTTCCCGCCTCTCCGCACCGGGAACTCATCCAAATCAACTTGTGTTGATCGGCCGCTCCTAATCTAGGTGACTTTTTCAGAGCATTAAACGTTTTTGCGTGATTTGGATATTTATGCGCACTAAACCAGACTGTGTGTGAATTTGGGGTGCTTAGGTTACCGAATCCCGCAAACCGAAGGTCAATTGACAAGGCTGAATACTTCCTAAGCCTCAGACCTAATACTTAAGCTTCGCATTTTCCCCAACCTCTTCAGGATTATCCAAATTTTAGCGGATATGTGAATTTTTAAGCTAAAGAATTTAGCCCAACAGGCCTAAGACCAGCGTTCCCGCTAATCTCTTATTATGTCACCTTAGCACTTTTTTTCTTCTTTTTCTCTTTTCTTGATCTGGTCTAGAACTTCAGTTAATCCCTTAATCTTTTACTAATGACTATTTCTTTTTCTTTTTCATTTTGTGCTCCTTTTTTGGCATTTTACTCTTTTCCTCCTCTCATTTTGTATGGCCCTGAATTGTTTCTCCCCTCCTTCAAGTTTTTTTTTTTTGAATTGAAACCCTTTCTTGATATGAATTTTCCTGACATTTTGCACTTTCATACCCCTCCCATGCCTAAGATTTGCAATGTCCCCATTGTAAATTAGGTGGGTTCGATTTCAGCTTAGTTCATGCATTAGGACAGGTGTATGGTGAGTGAACAGGTCGAAGTGACTTGTTGGGAACAATTTCTAATCTCGGGTAGGGGTACCTGAGGTGAAGTCGATTGTTCTAATGGATGAACCCTAAAGTGCAATATGAATTCCGCGTAGAAATGTCAGAAAAGATTTTGGGTTTTTCAAAGAATGACGGGTTGCCTCCTGTTAAGTGCTGAGTTTTACACCATCGACTGGGTGCAATGAGCTCAAGGGGAATGGAGGGTAAAGGATGACTTAGCCAAATTTGTATTGGTCATGTCAATGAACGGTTTGAGTCTCTGACTGTTCACAACAAAGGGTTCAAAATCGTGGCCGAATGGGCTGATTTCAATAGCTCAATTTCCAAAGATTTGTCGGACTAGGTAGGGTCCGACCCACTTAAATCGTAGCTTTCTTGGGAATAATTTGAGTCGGGCATCAAAGAGTAAAACCCTTTGACTAAGATGAAAGATCTTTCTAGAAATGTGTTTGTCGTGAAAAGCTTTAACCCGTTCTTTGTAAATTCGCGAGCTCTCATACGCGTCGTGGCGTAATTCATCGATCTCACTTATTTGAAGCCTTCTGTGGGTTCTAGCCTTAGAAAGATCTAAATTACAATTCCGTACTACTGAAACGTCGGTAACGTTATAACGTTGTAGTAAAGCCGGTTGTTACCAATGTTTCATATAAAAATTTTTTACTCGGAAAAATAAAAGAGTTCCCGAGGTCGAACTCAGGGAGCAAGTTGTATTCTAGAGATATACAAGTTCTATTACAAAAATAAAGAGAGAGAGAGAGAGAGATGAAAATTTGGCTTCTTCTTCTTCTCTTCTTTCTTCCTCTTTGTCTTATCTCCTCTTTGGCTTTTGTTCTTCCTGTTCTTCTTCTTCTTCTTCTGCTTTCTTCCGATCTTCCCTTCGTGCTCTTCTTCTTCTGTCTTCTGTTCTTTTTTCTTTCTTTCTTTTTCTTCAGATCTTCTTCTTCTTTTCTTGCTTCTTGCTTCTCTTCATTTCTTCTTCTTCTTTGTCTTCACCTGCCTTGACCTCTCTTCTTCTTCTTTCGCGTTGGCCGTTGCTCTTCCTTCTTCTTCAGCCTGTCTTCTTTCCTGCTCTGGCTGCTGACCTTCCGTCGTCTGCCCCGGTGCTGAGACGACTTAACGATGCCTTCGCTACAGTGCAGCAGCTCCTTCTTCTTCAGCGGGTTTGCTTCTTCTTCTTTGGCCTGCACACTTCAGAGTTTTTTTTCGTCAAGAGGCAAAAACCTACTCTACCCCCCTCCCCCGCGTATCTCTCTCTCTGAAATCACTCTTCGGAAGCTCTCCCAGAGCGCTACCGGGTAATCGGGTTCGGGTCAGGCCCGGGTCCAGGCCCACCGGCGTGCGTGGTGGGCGAGGAGTGCAGGTCAGTCTAATCGGGTCGGGCCAGGTCCGCGGAGCGTGGTCACGGACGAGGCCGGGTCGGGTCGGGTGAGAGGGACCTCACCCCGTGGTAACTGAGGCAAACAGATGGTGGCACTTTTGCAATTTATGTGGGTGTGTGGCTTCAGAAATTCCCGAGGTGGGACTATCCGCGCACCCCTTTTCTCTCACGCCTGCAGTAGGGATGGTGCTTCCAATTGCAACAGCTGTTGAGGCTCGCAACTCCAATTGAGGGCCAGGGTGTGTGCGCAAGACTCTTTCGCGCAGCCTAGGTCTTCAACCTGGGATATCTAGGCTTGGAGCAACCTCAAGCAAGCTTCGAGCTTCCTCGCCAATGGCGGTCAAGGCCTGGAACCTGAAATCAATAGAACGGCCTCTCGGCCAAATCAGACAGGCGGGGGACCTTCGCCGTGGCACGACGAAGGTGGTCAGGGGGTCTGCAGGGGGCGAGATGGAGCTAACAGGTCGTCCTAGGTCAAACTGTGAGCGAAGAAGTGGGTGTGTTCGGTGGATCTGCAGAGGGTGTTTGGTGGGAAGTGGAGGGGCGGAAGAGGATCAGGGTGAGGAGGCGGAGGTTCTGCGGTGGTCGGCGAGCCGTGTGGGTCGCTGAGGTGATGGGCGCGGCTCGCCGGAGGGTGGTCGGAGGCGGAGAGGATGAGGGTGAACAGGAGCGGTCGAGGGTTTAATTGACTAAATTGAAAGCGGGGAAAGAAAGAGGAGAAGAAGGGGAGTAGGTCTAACTTACTTGCAGGGACGAAGGGGGAGGAACAGGGCGACAGTCGTATCGACTGTCGCCGGAGAAGACGATGCTCAGGGAGAGGGGCGGCGGCGAGCAGAGGGCTGGAGAGGCGCCAGCTGGGTGCGGCGTGGCGCGGGAAGAGCAGGGGAGGAAGTCTCTGCTGCTGGTAGTGCGGCAGAGCGAAGAGGTGGAGGGGGAGGAAGCCGCCGGAGCTGGTGAGCGTCTGCCGGAGAAAGAAGAGAAGAAAGCTGGGGGTTTTCTCCGTCAGATCCAGGCTGCCTTCGTCGGTGGAGCGGCGGGGGGTATTTATAGGGATGAAGCAGGGAGGAAGGCGGAGGGAGACGACGTGTCTCCCTCGCCGGAGAATGGTCGGAACATGAACCCATACCGTCCGTGCGTTCGCACGGCCGGTATGGTGGCCTACAATGTCCAGGGGGGTGCTCCTGCGACGGCTGACGACGCAGGGCACCCCCGGTACACTTGCCAGGTCCCCCACCTCACCCTGCCCGGCGCCATGCTCCGCGCAAGGTCGCCGGAGCATGGTGCTGGCAGGGTTTTGCAGGAGGGACCTGATTGCAAAGAACGAAGGAGAGTTAGGGGCCAAAATGCGAGGGTTCAAAAGTTGAGGGCCAAAGAGTAAATATATGAGGACCAAAGTGTGAAGTCGGTCAAGGAGGTTTCTTCTTAGGCTCAAGTTTTTATACATGACTAATTAGGACCTAAGGAATCTGATGGTGAATTTTATTTTCATATTAAACCTTGTTTGACCGGTCAATTTGCGCAAAAACCCAAATTAAGTTATTAATTGGGCATGGTTCTCAATGTAGGTCAAAATGGGTTCTAAAGGCCAAATTGAAGGTTCTAAACCCTAGAGATTATTTTTCTATGAATTTTAGAGGGTTTATTCTATTTTTACTTTGCCTTGAACCTTGTGAATTGAAGTGGGTTGTTTTAGGGTTACAGATTATCATTTGGTTCCTTGGAAGTGCTGTAGCCCTTGCTAGATCATCTCATCCGACTTTTATTCTTATTAAGCTGTTTTGACCTATGTTTGGGCCCTGAATTACCCTGTATGCAGATTATACTGGTAAAATTGCACTTTTACCCCTTATGACTTGTTTTCTTCTCAAACTCAGAATTCTCTGAGTTAAGCTTTTCCTTGAGATATGTAGGAGCTTTTATCCTTTGTATTGGGTCAAAATGAGCTAGTTATGGCTCATGATGAGGTTCTCATCATACCCCCATGCCTAGCTTTTGCTAGTCCCTTAGCAAAAACTTAAGGTTTCAACCCTTGTTCTAGACCATGAAGTTTTCAATAGTTTTAGATAAGTGCCTTCATAGATTAGGTTAGAATGCTGATCATAGGCCTAAAAGGTACTCCAGTACCAGTCAAGATCCAAATCTGTCTAGCCTTAGCCTCAGTCTTTTAGCAAAGGTTTTTAAGGCCCACAAGAACTAACCTAAGGTTTATTGGACTTCGTGGTTAAAGCACCCGTGCTTGAAATGATTTTAGCCTTGGCTCAGTTCGCAGTGCGTTTTGTAAGAGAGAGATAGAAAGTTTTTCTGTTTGGAGAGTTTTCTCTCTCTTTTTCTTTTTAGTTCTAGCCTAGGGTTGGCTTTTCAACACGGTCTGTATCAGATTCCTTGTTCCCATCATCAATCCTCAAGGGTTCCTGGCGATCGATGCTTCGAGATAGCACCGCCCATGGCAACCCCCGGAACCCTGGCTATTGAGATTTCGAGATAATCCCATCCATGGTATTCCGTGGCCGAATCCAGACCCTGGCAATTGACATTTCGAGATAATGCCATCCATGGAATCTGAACCAGCAGAGTGCTTATATGCCCCCCGTAGGATATGTAAATATCCTAAGAGACAAGCACCGAGGAGATGATATTTTGTTACGCATCTTCGAGGGGATTTCCCGCCTCTCCGCGCTGGGAACTCGTCCAAATCAACTTGTGTTGATCGGCCGCTCCTATTCTAGATGTTCTTTTCAGATTTTTGTGACGCTTCTGCGTGATTCTGATTTTTACGCTTACTGAACCAGGCTGTGTGTGAGATTAGGGTGCTTAGGTTACTGAGTCCCGTAAACCAAAAATTAGTTAACGAGGCCGAATACTCCCTAAGCCTTAGACCTAATACTTCAGCTTTTCATTTTCCTCAACCTCTTGAGGAGTGTCCAGATCTTAATGGGTACTAAGAGTCTATTCAAGAATGCCTAAGGTTTGCATTCTTACTAATCTCATTGTGCACTTTTCAGTTATTTTCTCGAATGAGGTCTAGAACTTAGGTTAATTCCTTAGTTCCTTACTAATGACTATCACTTTTTCTCATAATTTTGTGCTCCTTTTTCATTTTGTTTCTTTTCTCCTTCACAAAATTTTCCTTCTCCTCTTTTCCTCTTATTCTTTTTCGAAAAAAATTTTTTAATTTTTATGGTATTTTTGGCATATGTGAATTTTTTTGTTTGAAACATTTTCTTACAAGTTTTTGCACTTTCCTACCCCCCCATGCCTAAGATTTGCAATGTCCTCATTGTAACCTAGGGGGTCTTAGTTCATTCCTTAAGACAGAAATTTGGGTGAGTGGATGGGTCGGGTTGAATTTTTGCGGACGATTTCAAATTTCAGATGCGAACATCTGAGTTGGGGTCGGCTGTCTATAAGGGTGAACTTCGAGTGCTGAAAGGTGTCAGAACAAGTTTCAGGTTTTCAAAGAGAATGACGGGCTGCCTCCCGTTAAGCGCTGAGTTTTACGCCATCGGCTGGGCGCAATAAGCTCAAGGGGAACGGAGGATATAAGATGCCTCAGCCAAATCAGTAGAAGTTACATCAATGAACGGCTTGAGTCTTTGACCATTCACGATGAAAGGTTCAGAATCGTGGCTGAGTGGACTGATTTCGATTGCTCCATTTCCAAAAACCTGTCGGACCAAATATGGTCCGACCCACTTAGATCTCAGTTTTCCTGGGAAGAGTTTGAGTCGGGCATCAAAGAGTAGGACCTTTTGACCAGGATGAAAGATCTTTCTCGAGATGTGTTTGTCGTGGAAGGCTTTAACCCGCTCCTTGTAGATTTGCGAGTTCTCGTACGCGTCTGTGCGTAATTCATCGATCTCACTGATTTGGAGTTTTCTGTGGGTCCCAGCCTTGGAAAGATCTAGATTACAGTTCCGTACTGCCCAATAGGCTTTATGCTCCAGTTCGACGGGAAGGTGGCATGCCTTTCCGTACACCAATCTAAAGGGAGACATGCCCAATTGGGTCTTGTGGGCGGTCCTATAGGCCCACAATGCTTCCGGAAGTCGGGACGACCAGTCCTTCCTGTCAGGTCGAACAGTGACCTGCAGGATTTTCTTGATCTCCCGATTCGACAGCTCAGCTAGACCATTAGTTTGGGGGTGGTAAGGAGTAGAGATTCGGTGAGACACCCCGTATTTGGTCATCAGTGACCTAAACTGAGCATTTGTGAAATGGGTCCCCCCATCAGAGATTATTGCACGAGGAATCCCGAACCTTGAGAAAATGTGTTGATGAATGAATTTGAGAACGATTTTGTGATCACAGGTTCGGGTCGGTATGGCTTCGATCCATTTGGACACGTAGTCCACAGCCAACAGAATGTATTCGAAACCATCCGAAATAGGAAAGGGGCCCATAAAATCAATCCCCCAAACATCAAAGATTTCGCATACTAGAATCGGTTGCATAGGCATCATGTCACGACGACTCATGTTGCCCAAAGTCTGGCAACGACTGCATGCCTTGCAATGACTGTGTGCGTCTTTGAACAGTGTGGGCCAGTAAAAGCCGCACTGGAGGACTTTTGATGCGGTTTTATGCCCGGCAAAATGGCCACCGCATGCCTGGTCATGGCAGAAAGAGAGGATATTGTTGACTTCCCCTTCCGGGACACATCTCCGGATGATCTGATCGGCACCTATGCGGAAGAGGTACGGGTCTTCCCAAATGTAATACTTGGCATCGGAGCGTAATTTGTCTTTCTTGGCCTTCGGCCAATCGGACGGGGTCTGATGAGATGCCAAGTAATTTACAATATTAGCAAACCATGGAAGGCTAGTACCAATAGTCAGCAGGTGCTCATCGGGAAAATGCTCAGTGATGGGTCCGGAAGGGTCTATCATTTCAGAAGGAAGACGGGACAAGTGATCAGCTACCACGTTTTGTTTTCCCGCTTTATCGTGAATCTCGAGGTCAAATTCTTGCAACAGCAAGATCCATCGGATCAATCGAGGTTTCGCGTCCTTCTTTGCAAGGAGATGCCTAACAGCCGTGTGATCCGAGTATATGATGACATGGGAACCCAGAAGGTATGATCTGAACTTCTCAAGGGCAAATACTACAGCTAGCAGCTCTTTCTCAGTAACTGTATAGTTACGTTGAGCCTCATCGAGTGTTTTGCTGGCGTAGTAAATGACCACAGGTTTCTTGTCATTTTTCTGCCCCAAAACCGCTCCTACAGCGAAGTCGGATGCATCACACGTGATCTCAAATGGTTGAGACCAATCAGGGGATTGTAGGATCGGGGCTTGGGTGACTCGGTCACGCAGGATTTCAAATGCTTGAGTGCATTCCTTGGAGATTTCGAAGGGAACATCCTTGGAGAGAAGAGTGGTCAGGGGGCGTGCGATTTTTGAAAAATCAGGGATAAATCGTCGATAAAAACCGACATGCCCTAAAAAGGATCGGATGTCCCTGATCGAGCTAGGCATAGGAAGGTGAGAAATCAGATTAACCTTAGCTCGATCCACTTGGATACCTTTCTCCGAAATTGAGTGTCCCAGGACAATTCCCTCAGGCACCATGAAATGGCTCTTTTCCCAGGAAAGAACCAAATTCACGTCGATGCACCGCCTGAGTATCTGGACCAAGTGTTGGAGGCAATCGTCGAATGATGCTCCGAAAACTGAAAAGTCATCCATGAAGACTTCCAGATAATCACCTACCATATCTGAGAATATGGCAAGCATGCATCGCTGAAAAGTAGCGGGTGCATTGCAAAGACCGAAAGGCATCCTTCGGAAAGCGTACGTTCCGAAGGGGCAGGTGAACGTGGTCTTTTCTTGGTCCTCAGGATGGATTGCCACCTGGTTATAACCGGAGTACCCGTCAAGGAAGCAGAAGAACCTATTTCCCGCTAATTTTTCGAGAATTTGATCAATGAAGGGTAGTGGGAAATGATCCTTCTTCGTGGAGGAATTGAGTCGACGGTAATCTATACAGACTCTCCACGAGTTGGCTAATCGGGTAGGAATGATTTCTCCGGTCTCAGTCGTTATAGTGGTGAGTCCTGCCTTCTTAGGCACGACCTGAATTGGGCTCACCCAACGACTATCGGAGATCGGGTAGATGATCCCGGCATCTAACCACTTGATGATCTCCTTTTTCACGACCTCCTGCAGATTGGGGTTTAAGCGTCTCTGCATTTCACGAGAAGGTCGTGTGCCCTCTTCTGAATAGATATGATGAGTACAATAAGAGGGACTTATTCCAGTCAAATCATCGAGGGTCCATCCGATGGCTCTGCGATGTTGCTGGAGGACAACAATCAGACGGGATTCCTGTTCAGGACTAAGGTTGGAATTGATGATCACAGGAAGGGTCTGATTAGAACCCAAAAAGATGTATTTCAAATGAGCAGGAAGGGGTTTCAGTTCGAGGATGGGGTTTTCAGCAGCAGCGGGTGGTTCAGTATAGATGTGAGGTTCAAGGGTGGGAGTTACTGGGTTGTTCACATCTGGATTTGACTCCTCTATTTGCGGGTCAAGATCCTTCTGTGGTTGATGAGGAATACTCAAGTCATTCTGGAGGTGTGATTCATCAACCAAAGTCTTGATGTCACAAATTTGCTCGATGACGCCGCAATTAATTCCTTGTTGGGCCTTAAATATATCAATTTTCAGTGTTTGATCTCCAAACTTAAGCTCTATTTGGCCCTCCTCACAGCTGATGTTGGCTCTAGCAGTAGCCAAGAAAGGTCTCCCTAGAATGATTGGTGTATCCCTAGGGTTCTCAGGTGCATCCATGTCTAAGACTATAAAGTCCACTGGAAAATAGAAATCCCGCACTCTCACGATAACATCCTCGAGAATCCCTTTTGGTGACTTTATAGATCGATCTGCTAATTGTAATGTCACCTCGGTTGGTTTCAGCTCAGATTCTTCCAGATGGTCAAGTAAGGATGTGGGTATCAGATTTATAGATGCACCTAAGTCTAACAATGCTCTATCAAGTTGGGTACTACCTATCTTACAGGAGATCAGGGGAGTTCCAGGATCTTTTGCCTTGGGTGGGAGTCTACTAAGGATTACAGAGCTGGCTTGCTCTGACAGAACAATTGGGCTCCCCCCCTTGGTTCGCGGCTTACGCTGGGGTGTACATATATTCTTTAGAAATCGTGCGTAAGCTGGTACGTGGCGGATTGCATCCATCAAGGGGATGTTTATGTGGACCTGCTCAAAGAGCTTGACCAGGTCCTCCTCAGGGGCCACGGGTTTGGTGGTCTTCTTTCCCTTGGTCAGGGCCTCGGGAAACGGGATCTTGGTTGGTTCCTCTAGGATAGGTCCAGGTTGTGGGTCTGGAACAGCGGTACCTTGGATAACTATCCTAGGGTCATGATTATCAGGCTGGGAGTGGTTTGGATAATGCGGGTCCTGAGTTGTCTTACCACTACGTGTTGTTACAGAATTTAATCCGGCCTGATTTTGGCTTGGGTTTGGTAGGAGGGGTGGCTGCTGCTGAAATCCCGTACGAGAAGTAGAGGCTTCCATCTCGTCTGGAGATGGAGCAGTGGGGGCCTGATAAATCCATTGAGCGTGGCCTAAATTTGGATTCATAACGCGCTTCTGGGTTGGCACGTTATTTGGGTTAGGAAGGGGTTGGGAAGGGAGTGTGCCTGGCTGGCGAGAATTTGCCAACTGGGCCAGCTGAGTTTTAACTTCAGTAAGCTCGTCCTTGTGCTGTTTTTGAATGGCCGCATTCGATTTCTGAATGTCAGCCAGAGTCTGAAGGATTAAGGACATTTGATCTTGATTTGGCCCTGATGGATAAGTAGGGTTGGGCCGAGGCTGAGGCGGCTGGTAGTGATGAGAGGGCTGTGGGCGGGACTGAAAAGGTGGTCTTTGGGTTTGGGAATTTCCCGCCCACTGAAAATTGGGATGGTTTCGCCATCCAGGGTTGTAAGTGTTGGAGAATGGGTCGTTCTGGATGGCGTTGAGGTCCTCGCAGGTCTGAGGAACCTCCTGAGAATCAGGGAAAGGAGGAATGGAGTTCCCCCGGCTGGTGAAGAAAGGATCGGATGATCTTCCAGTCCAAGAATCAGATGGGGATGGATATGGATCCATCCCAAGGGAGGATCGGTGGAGGATATTTTGCACAGTCTCCTGTGTGGAAGGAGGTTGTGCAAAGGAGTTACGCGCAGAGGTGGCTCGCTGCAAGTGCTGAGTCAGCTCATCCACCTTCTTTTCAATGATTGAGACCTTGTCCAATCGACTGGCCATTAATTCCAGGTCGACTGATGTGGACAGGCCCTGCGTCTCATGTGCTCCCTTAAGATTCGTCGCTGCGCGGGTATTCGTCCTGTCGAATAATCCCATGGAGTCATTGTTGATGGAGTTCTCGCACATGTTTTCGAGAATCTCCCATACGGTGTCTTCATGTTGACCCATGATGTTTCCTCCGCAAGTTGCATTGACGAAAAGGCGGATGTCCTCACGGAGTCCCTGGTAAAAAGATTGGACTTGTTCCCATTTAGGAACTCCGTGATGGGGGCACTTCCTCATGAGATCCTGAAAACGATCCCATGCCTCATGGAGAGGTTCTCCTGATTGTTGAGTGAAGTGTGTAATCTGATGGCGCAAGGCGTTGGTTCGACCAACGGGAAAGAACTTTTTCAAAAACTCGGATTGAAGTTCTTCCCAAGTGTTGATCGGCCGGGTCTGAGTTTGATACCAATGGGCGGCCTTGTCCATAAGAGAAAAGGAGAACATCTTCATGAGAAGAATATCCCGATTTTGCGCATCTGATCCAAAAGTGTGGGCCAGATGCTTAAGCTGTTTGATGTGCTGGAAGGGATCTTCAGAATTAAGCCCATGGAATTTAGGTATAGCGTGAATCATGTTGGGCTTTAGTTCGGAATCAGGTCCTCCAATCGGGATTCTGACTCGAGGCTCAATGGCCACCGCAGCAGGATTGTAGTGGTCCCGCATCATAGGACGCTGCGGTGGGTGCACGAAGTTTTGGAAGAGGTCATTGAGTCGCTGGAGCTGGTGTTCCAGATTATTTTCTTCCTCAACTGGCTGAGCCATGATGGGGGAAGAAGAAGAACTTGGTTCTGAATCAGAAGAGAGAATAATGTGAGGGTGTTGCTGCACAAACACGGGCGTCGAGGCTTGGCCTTGACGAGAGTGAATTTCTAAAGGAGGTCTTAAGGGTGGTCTTAGAGACCTCCTTCCGTACATGCACAGTTGGGAGAGGTAAGTTTAGAAGGTGCTGGACCCAATCAAGACACCCAAAAATGTGTTGGGTGACTATAGAGGTGCGGGGCAGATGGACCCCTTGATCAGAAAGATCGTCCACCTGAGAATTACCTGGGCAGCCAGAGAGGGAGAGTCCCGCGAAGACCCCTACACGGTAGAGCGTCCCCACGGGTTACAGGGTTTCCCCCACCCGACCTCTCTTGTCACTGCGGTTCCAGGTAGACCAGAATGGGGATCTTGACCTCTTAAGTCTACCAATTTTAAGATAAGGGTGCTTAAGGTTTCACTTGAACTTTAGTCTTTTTAAGTGCAAAGAGTGACCTAATTTAAGGTTGGTTAACCCAAGGGGTCAACTTTACCTATTGTTTTCTTTAAGAGCTTTTAGGTCCTGTCTTTTAGGGTTCAAGTGTTTAGAGAGAGCCAATTGTTTAGGATTTTTCTTGTTAATTATTTTCAATCAATGGCTTGGGCACACCTCTTTAGGATTTCCTCAATTCTTGATTAAGGGGTGTGTCTCTACTGAAATCCTAATGTTTGACCTTATGTTGGCTCTACTTGGTCCATTTAACTCTTTGTTGGGCAATTAGGGCTCAAGCAAGAATGTGTTAGCCCTTAAATACCCTTAATAGTGTGCAGGAGTGATGAGTTGAAAACATGCAACTTTTTATGGTTACTAAGTATGGAAGACAGGTTAGCCCTATATTGCTTGTTCTTTTCTTTTCTTCCTCTTTAGAGTGTAGGGGTTAATAGTGAGAGAAAAGATTTACCTGTCTTTGGAGTGGTTGTGTGGTTGCTTGTCTTCTTGAGTTCCTGTAGCTGCACAAAAGAGAGGAGATTATCAGAAATTAAAAGATACAGGAATGTTTACCTCTAGAATAGCCGTTGCTCCCCGGCAGCGGCGCCAAAATGAAACGTCGGTAACGTTATAACGTTGTAGTAAAGCCGGTTGTTACCAATGTTTCATATAAAAATTTTTTACTCGGAAAAATAAAAGAGTTCCCGAGGTCGAACTCAGGGAGCAAGTTGTATTCTAGAGATATACAAGTTCTATTACAAAAATAAAGAGAGAGAGAGAGAGAGAGATGAAAATTTGGCTTCTTCTTCTTCTCTTCTTTCTTCCTCTTTGTCTTATCTCCTCTTTGGCTTTTGTTCTTCCTGTTCTTCTTCTTCTTCTTCTGCTTTCTTCCGATCTTCCCTTCGTGCTCTTCTTCTTCTGTCTTCTGTTCTTTTTTCTTTCTTTCTTTTTCTTCAGATCTTCTTCTTCTTTTCTTGCTTCTTGCTTCTCTTCATTTCTTCTTCTTCTTTGTCTTCACCTGCCTTGACCTCTCTTCTTCTTCTTTCGCGTTGGCCGTTGCTCTTCCTTCTTCTTCAGCCTGTCTTCTTTCCTGCTCTGGCTGCTGACCTTCCGTCGTCTGCCCCGGTGCTGAGACGACTTAACGATGCCTTCGCTACAGTGCAGCAGCTCCTTCTTCTTCAGCGGGTTTGCTTCTTCTTCTTTGGCCTGCACACTTCAGAGTTTTTTTTCGTCAAGAGGCAAAAACCTACTCTACCCCCCTCCCCCGCGTATCTCTCTCTCTGAAATCACTCTTCGGAAGCTCTCCCAGAGCGCTACCGGGTAATCGGGTTCGGGTCAGGCCCGGGTCCAGGCCCACCGGCGTGCGTGGTGGGCGAGGAGTGCAGGTCAGTCTAATCGGGTCGGGCCAGGTCCGCGGAGCGTGGTCACGGACGAGGCCGGGTCGGGTCGGGTGAGAGGGACCTCACCCCGTGGTAACTGAGGCAAACAGATGGTGGCACTTTTGCAATTTATGTGGGTGTGTGGCTTCAGAAATTCCCGAGGTGGGACTATCCGCGCACCCCTTTTCTCTCACGCCTGCAGTAGGGATGGTGCTTCCAATTGCAACAGCTGTTGAGGCTCGCAACTCCAATTGAGGGCCAGGGTGTGTGCGCAAGACTCTTTCGCGCAGCCTAGGTCTTCAACCTGGGATATCTAGGCTTGGAGCAACCTCAAGCAAGCTTCGAGCTTCCTCGCCAATGGCGGTCAAGGCCTGGAACCTGAAATCAATAGAACGGCCTCTCGGCCAAATCAGACAGGCGGGGGACCTTCGCCGTGGCACGGCGAAGGTGGTCAGGGGGTCTGCAGGGGGCGAGATGGAGCTAACAGGTCGTCCTAGGTCAAACTGTGAGCGAAGAAGTGGGTGTGTTCGGTGGATCTGCAGAGGGTGTTTGGTGGGAAGTGGAGGGGCGGAAGAGGATCAGGGTGAGGAGGCGGAGGTTCTGCGGTGGTCGGCGAGCCGTGTGGGTCGCTGAGGTGATGGGCGCGGCTCGCCGGAGGGTGGTCGGAGGCGGAGAGGATGAGGGTGAACAGGAGCGGTCGAGGGTTTAATTGACTAAATTGAAAGCGGGGAAAGAAAGAGGAGAAGAAGGGGAGTAGGTCTAACTTACTTGCAGGGACGAAGGGGGAGGAACAGGGCGACAGTCGTATCGACTGTCGCCGGAGAAGACGATGCTCAGGGAGAGGGGCGGCGGCGAGCAGAGGGCTGGAGAGGCGCCAGCTGGGTGCGGCGTGGCGCGGGAAGAGCAGGGGAGGAAGTCTCTGCTGCTGGTAGTGCGGCAAAGCGAAGAGGTGGAGGGGGAGGAAGCCGCCGAAGCTGGTGAGCGTCTGCCGGAGAAAGAAGAGAAGAAAGCTGGGGGTTTTCTCCGTCAGATCCAGGCTGCCTTCGTCGGTGGAGCGGCGGGGGGTATTTATAGGGATGAAGCAGGGAGGAAGGCGGAGGGAGACGACGTGTCTCCCTCGCCGGAGAATGGTCGGAACATGAACCCATACCGTCCGTGCGTTCGCACGGCCGGTATGGTGGCCTACAATGTCCAGGGGGGTGCTCCTGCGACGGCTGACGACGCAGGGCACCCCCGGTACACTTGCCAGGTCCCCCACCTCACCCTGCCCGGCGCCATGCTCCGCGCAAGGTCGCCGGAGCATGGTGCTGGCAGGGTTTTGCAGGAGGGACCTGATTGCAAAGAACGAAGGAGAGTTAGGGGCCAAAATGCGAGGGTTCAAAAGTTGAGGGCCAAAGAGTAAATATATGAGGACCAAAGTGTGAAGTCGGTCAAGGAGGTTTCTTCTTAGGCTCAAGTTTTTATACATGACTAATTAGGACCTAAGGAATCTGATGGTGAATTTTATTTTCATATTAAACCTTGTTTGACCGGTCAATTTGCGCAAAAACCCAAATTAAGTTATTAATTGGGCATGGTTCTCAATGTAGGTCAAAATGGGTTCTAAAGGCCAAATTGAAGGTTCTAAACCCTAGAGATTATTTTTCTATGAATTTTAGAGGGTTTATTCTATTTTTACTTTGCCTCGAACCTTGTGAATTGAAGTGGGTTGTTTTAGGGTTACAGATTATCATTTGGTTCCTTGGAAGTGCTGTAGCCCTTGCTAGATCATCTCATCCGACTTTTATTCTTATTAAGCTGTTTTGACCTATGTTTGGGCCCTGAATTACCCTGTATGCAGATTATACTGGTAAAATTGCACTTTTACCCCTTATGACTTGTTTTCTTCTCAAACTCAGAATTCTCTGAGTTAAGCTTTTCCTTGAGATATGTAGGAGCTTTTATCCTTTGTATTGGGTCAAAATGAGCTAGTTATGGCTCATGATGAGGTTCTCATCAACTACCCAATAGGCTTTATGCTCCAATTCGATGGGGAGGTGACATGCCTTCCCGTACACTAGTCTGAAGGGAGACATTCCTACTTGGGTCTTGTGGGTGGTCCTATAGGCCCACAATGCTTCCGGAAGCCGAGAAGACCAATCTTTTTGTCAGGTTGAACAGTAACCTGAAGGATTTTCTTGATCTCTCAGTTTGATAGCTCAATTAGACCATTAGTTTGGGGGTGGTAAGGAGTATAGATTCGGTGTGGCACCCTATATTTGGTCATAAGTGACCTGAACTGAGCGTTTGTGAAATTGGTCCCTCCGTCGGAAATTATTGCTCATGGAATCCCGAACCTTGAGAAGATGTTTTGATGAATGAATTTGATAACAACTTTATGATTGTTGGTTCGGGTCAGAATGGCTTCTATCCACTTGGACACGTAGTCAACTACGAGTAAGATTTATTCAAAGCCATCCGAAATCGGGAAGGGTCCCATAAAATCAATCCCCCAGATATCAAAAATTTCGCATACTAAGATCGGTTGTAGATGCATCATGTCTCGATGGCTCATGTTGCCCAAAGTCTGGCAACGGGTACATCCCTTATAGTTATCGTATGCATCATTGAAAACTGTGGGCCAGTAAAAGCCACACTGGAGGACTTTTGATGCGGTTTTATGTCCTGAGAAATGTCCACCGCATGCCTGGTCATGGAAAAATGAGAGTATGTCTTTGATTTCTACTTTCGCGACACATCGTCGAATTATCTTATCAGCACCAATGCGGAATAAATACTGGTCTTCCCATAGGTAATACTTAGCATCAGAACGCAATTTGTCCTACTTGGCCTTTGGCCAATCGAATGGAATCGGATGTGATGCCAGGTAATTCACTATATCTGCGAACCATGGAAGGCCTGTACTAATAGTCAAGAGGTGCTCATCAGGAAAGTGTTCTATGATGGGTCCGGAAGGGTCAATTATTTCAGAAGGAAGATGGGACAAGTAATCAGCTACCACATTTTGCTTTCCCACTTTGTCACGAATCTCAAGGTCAAATTCTTGCAACAGCAAGATCCATCGAATTAATCGAGGTTTCGCGTCCTTCTTTGCAAGGAGATGCCTCACAGCTGTGTGATCCGAGTATATGATAACACGAGAACCCAGAAGGTATGATTTGAATTTTTCTAGGGCAAATACTACAGCTAGCAGCTCTTTCTCAGTAACCGTATAGTTACGCTGAGCCTCGTCCAGTGTTTTGCTAGCGTAGTAAATGACCACAGGTTTGCCGTCAATTTTCTGCCCCAAAACTGCTCCTACAACGAAGTCAGATGCATCGCACATGATCTCAAAGGGTTGAGACCAAGCAGGGGACTGTAGGATCGGGGCTTGGGTGACTCGGTCACATAGGATCTCAAATGCTTAAGTGCATTCCTTGGAAATTTCGAAAGGCACATCCTTGGAGAGAAGAGTAGTCAGGGGGAGCGTGATTTTTGAAAAATAAGGGATAAATCGTCGGTAAAAATCGGCGTGCCTCAAAAAAGATCGGATGTCCTTAATCGAGCTAGGCATAGGGAGCTTGGAAATCAGGTTAACCTTAGCTCGATCGACTTGGATGCCTTTCTCCGAGATTAGATGTCCCATGACAATTCCCTCAGGCACCATGAAATGGCTCTTTTCCCAGGAAAGAACCAAATTCACATCGATGCACCGCCTGAGTATTTTGACCAAGTGTTGGAGGCAATCGTCAAATGATGCTCCAAAAACTACAAAGTCATCCATGAAGACTTCCAGATAGTCACCTACCATATCTGAGAATATGGCAAGCATGCACCGCTGAAAGGTTGCGGGTGCATTGCAGAGACTGAAAGGCATCCTTCGAAACGCGTATGTCCCGAAGGGGCAGGTGAATGTGGTCTTTTCTTGGTCTTCTAGATGGATTGCCACCTGGTTGTAACCGGAGTACCCGTCAAGAAAGCAGAAGAACCTATTTCCTGCTAGTTTCTCGAGGATCTGATCAATAAACGGTAGTGAAAAATGGTTCTTCTTCGTGGAGGAATTGAGTCTTCTGTAATCAATGCAGACTCTCCACGAGTTAGCTATTCGGGTAGGAATGACTTCTCCGGTTTCAGTCGTGATGATGGTAAGTTCGGCCTTTTTAGGCACCACCTGTATTGGACTCACCCAACGACTGTCGGAGATTGGGTAGATGATCCCTACATCTAAACACTTTATGATCTCCTTTTTCACGACCTCCTGCAGGTTAGGGTTTAAGCGTCTCTTCATTTCTCTTGAAGTTCGTGCACCTTCTTCTGTGTGGATTCGATGTGTGCAGTATGAAGGGCTTATGCCAGTCAAGTCATCGAGAGTCCATCCAATGGCTCTACGATGTTGCTGGAGTACAGTAATCAAACGGAGTTCCTGGTCAGGTGTGAGTCGAGAGTTGATAATCACAGGAAACGTCTGATTGGAACCCAAAAAGACATACTTCAAATGCTTAGGAAGGGGCTTGAGTTCCATGACAGGATTGTCAGCAGCAGCGGGTGGTTCAAGGTTTGTATCAAGAATAAGGGTCAGAGTCATAGGTGTGTCTAAATCATGTTCGTACTCCTCTGTTGGCGAGTTGTGATCTTTTACTGGTTGATCAGGGATAATCAGGTTGTCCTCTGTATGTGATTCATCAACCACGACTCTAATATCACATATTTGCTCTATAACCCCGCAATTAATCCCTTGTTGGGCCTTAAAAATGTCAATCTTCAGAGTTTGATTCCCAAATTTTAATTCTATCTGGCCCTCTTCACAGTTTATGTTGGCCCTAGAAGTGGCCAAAAAAGGGTCTCCCTAATATGATTGGTGTGTCCCTTGGGTTCTCAGGTGCATCCATGTCCAGCACTATGAAGTCCACCGGGAAGTAGAAATCCCATACCCTAACAATGACATCCTCGAGTATTCCTTTAGGTGACTTGATGGATCGATCGGCTAACTGCAACGTCACCTCAGATGGTTTAAGTTCGGACTCTTCAAGGTGGTCAAGGAGGGATGTAGGTATTAGATTTATGGAGGCACATAGATCTAGTAAGGCTCTGTCAAATTGGGTTTCACCAATTTTACAAGAAATCAGGGGAGTTCATGGGTCTTTAGCCTTGGGTGGGAGTTTACTCAAGATGACAAAGTTGGCTTGCTCTGACAGTACGATCGGATTCCCATCCTTGGTTCACGGCTTACGTTTAGGTGTACATACGTCTTTCAAGAATCTTGCATAAGTCGGTACGTAATGAATTGCATCCATCAAGGGGATGTTTATCTGGACCAGTTCAAAGAGCTTGACCAGATCCTCCTCGGGGGCCATAGGGTTTGGTTATCTTTTTCCTTTGGTCAAGGCCTCAGGAAATGGAATCCTAGTTGGTTCCTCTAGAATAGGTCCAGGTTCTTGGTCTGGGACAGTGGTATCCTGGATAACTATCCTAGGGTCTTGGCTACTACCAGGCTTGGAGTGGTTCGGATAATGTGGGTCTTGGGTTGTTTTACCACTACGTGTTGTTACAGAGTTTAATCCAGCTTGGTTTTGGTTTAGGTTTGGTAAGAGGGGTGGCTGCTGCTGAAATCCCGCATAAGATGTCAAAGCTTCCATCCCATCTGGTGATGGAGTAGCAGGGACCTGATAAATCAAATGTGCGTGGCCTAAATTTGGATTCATAACGCGCCTCTAGGTCGGCACGTTATTTGGGTTTGGCAGAAGTTGCGAAGGAAGGGTGCCAGGTTGGCGGGAATTTGCCATCTGGGCTAGTTGGTTGCAAACCTTTGTGATCTCGTCCTTGTGCTGTTTTTGCATTGCCGCATTCGTCTTTTGAATGTTAGGCAATGCTTAAAGGATAAGAGTCATTTGATCCTGGTTTGGCCCGGATTAGTAAGTGGGATTGGGCCGAGGCTGAGGCGGCTGATATGGACGAGGGGCTTGTGGACGGGGCTGATATGGTGGTTTTTGAGTCTAAGAATTTCTCGTCCACTGAAAGTTAGGATGATTTCGCCATCCAGGGTTGTAGGTATTGGAGAATGGGTCATTCTGGATGGCGTTGAGGTCCTCACAGTTCTGAGGAACCTCAAAAAAGTCAGAATACGAGGGTTTAGAGTTCCCCCAACTCGAGTAGAATGGATTGGAGGTCACTCCGGTCCGAGAGGCAAACGGGGGTGGATATGGGTCCATCCCCTTAGCAGATTGGTGGTAGATGTTTTGCATAGTTTCCCTCGCCAGAGGTGGTCATGCAAAAGAGTTCTGTGCAGAGGTGGCTTGCTGCAAATGCTGAGTTAGCTCGTCCACCTTCTTTTCTATGATAGAAACCTTATCCAACCGACTGGCCATTAGTTCCAAGTCGACGGAAGTGGACAGGTCCTGCATCTCATGTGCCCCTCTCAGATTCGTCGATGCGCGGGCATTCATTATGTCGAATAAGCCCATGGAGTTATTATTTATGGAGTTCTTGCACATGTTTTCGAGAATCTCCCACACCGTGTCCTCATGTTGACCCATGATGTTTCCTCTGCACATTGCATTGACAAATAATTGAATGTCTTCACGGAGTCCCTGGTAAAAAGACTGCACTTGTTCCCATTTAGGAACTCCGTGATGGGGGCACTTTCGCATGAGATCTAAGAATCGGTCCCATGCTTCGTGAAGAGGTTCTCCCGGTTGTTGAGTGAAATGAGTGATCTGGTGGCGCAAGACATTTGTCCGGCCAACGGGGAAGAACTTTTTCAAGAATTCGGACTGAAGTTCCTCCCATGTGTTGATCGCACGGGTCTGAGTTTGATACCAATGGGCGGCATTGTCCAGGAGGGAGAAAGAAAACATTTTCATGAGTAGGATATCCCGATTTTATGGATCTGACCCGAAGGTCTAGGCCAGATGCTTGAGTTGTTTAATGTGTTGGAATGGATCCTCGGAGTTAAGCCCATGAAACTTTGGTATGGCATGAATCATATTGGGCTTCAGTTCAGAATCAGGACCTCCAATTGGGATTCAGACTCGAGGTTCCATCGCCACCACAGTGGGATTATAGTGATCTCACATCATTGGTCGCTACGGTGGGTTTACAAAATTTTGAAAGAGATCATTCAAGCGTTGAAGTTGGTGCTCAAGGTTGTTCTCCTCTTCAATGGGTTGTGCCATGATGGGAGAAGAAGGAGAACTTGGTTCTAAATTAGATGAAAGATTTATGTGGTGGGGTTGCTGCACAAACAAGGGCGTCGAGGCTTGGCCTCGACGAGAATGAATTTCTAAAGGAGGTCTTAAGGATGGTCTTAAGGACCTCCTACCGAACATGCACCGAAGGATGTGATGAGATTAGAAGGTGCTGGACCCAATCGAGACACCCAAAAATTGTTGGGTGACTATAGAGGTTCGGGGCGGATGATACCCCTTAGTCAGAAAGGTCGTCCACTTGAGAAGTACCTGGGCAGCCAGAGAGGGAGAGCCCCGCAAAGACCCCCGCATGGTAGAGCATCCCCACGAGTTATAGGGTTTCCCCCACCTGACCTCTCTTGTCACTACGGTTCCAGGTAGACCAGAATGGGGACCTTGACCTCTTAAGTCTACCTTTTTTACTTTAAGATCAAGGTGCTTAAGGTTCCACTTGAACTTTTAGGTCTTTTGAGTGAAAAAGTGACCTAATTTTAAGGTTGGTTGACCGAAGGGATCAACTTCACCTCTTGTTCCTTTGAGAGCTTTTGGGTCCTTTCTTTTAGGGTTCAAATAGATTTAAAAGCCTGATTTGCTTAGGGTTTCTCTTGTATAGATCTTTTCAAACAAGGTTTAGGCACACCTCTTTTTGGAAAAACTTTTTTCTTTGTTTAAGAGAAGATGTGTCTCTAAAAATCCTAGCTTTGCAATCCTTAAGTTGGCTCTAGTTGGTCCAATTTAGTTGCCTCAAAATTTGGTATCTAGGGCTCAATCAAGAAAGTTTTAGCCCTAGTTACCTTAGTTGGATGAGCAGTTAAAAATGTGTTGAAATGAAAATCAGGAAACTTTGATGAATTACTAAGTATGAAAAAGGTAGCCCTAAGTTGATTCTTCTTTTGTTCCTTTTCAGACTTTGAGGGGGTTAAGAGAGAGGGCTAATGAAAATTACCTATTCCTTGGTGTGTCTGTTGTGCAGCTGCTCTTCTTTTCTTTGCTTTTCCTGAGACATGCACAATAAAAGAGAGGAATTAGGTCAATATTGGATCAGAAGTTGTGATCAAAAGCTTTAGAAGTGCCCGTTGCTCCCCGGCAACGGCGCCAAAATGTTAATGCGGCTAGATTGTGTTTTAACAAATATTGCATTGTAATATAGACGAACTTTCCGCGAGAACAAATAAAGATTTATAACTCAAAAATCAAAGTATCCGAGGTCGAACACAGGGAGCAATCTAAGTATTCCAAAACTTGAGAACACAACTTTTTAAATGAGAAGAAATGACTAGTTCAATGAGAGTGATATAGAAAGAAATTGTTCAAGAAAAAAAATGGACGTCTGATACAATATCAGACATCTTAAAGTATTTCTCAGTCTCTTCTTTATGTGATTTGCTCTTCCAGTTCCTCTTCCTTTCTTCCTTTGCTGCTTCTGTTCCTCTTTTTTTTTCTTCTCTTCTTGCTTTGCGACCAAGGTCTGGCTTTCCTCTTCTTAAGTGGTCTTCTCTTTCTTCTTCCTTTTCTTTTCCTTTGCTTTCTTGATTCTTTGTCTGCCCCTTGTCTCTTTCTTCTTCCTTCTTCAGTTCTGTTCTCTTTGGCCTCACTTCTTCTTCTCTGCCTTGCCTGTTCTTTTTCCTCTGCAGAGCCACCTTCCTTCTTCTCCTTCGCTTGCAGCGGCTAAGTCCCTGCTTCCTGCACACAAGCACACACAGCAAAACCTACTCCCCTACCCTTCCCGTGCGTCTCTCTCTGTATATCACTCTTCAGCACACTCTCCCAGAGCCGGGTAAACGGGTCGGGTTGCGCGCCCGGGTCCAAGCGCACTGGCGTAGGTGTGGTGCACGAGGAGTGCTCAGGATGGTGTCGGGTCGGGTCACGCCAGATCCGTGTGATGAGCTCACGGATGAGGCACAGTGATTAGGTGAGGGACCTCACCCCAAGTGTAACCGGAGGCAACGAGGCAATAACACAAAGACAATATAAAGGACTCACGTGCTTTGTGACTTACCGAGGTAGGACTAATGCCCACCGCTCCTTCTCGCATGCCCGCAGCAGGCCGTGCTTCCAATTGCCACAACTGCAGGCTTTGCGGCGTCACTTGCTGGGTCGACTGTCTTCGCAAGACCTTCCCAAGTTTGCACCACCTAGAACCCTGAAGTCTCGCAACCTGGAGCAAGCAAGCAGCTTCCTCGAATCACCGTTAATGGCGGCCGGAGCTCAAAACCTGCCTGACACAACAAGGGCCTTGCGGCTCAATCAGATCATAGGGGGACCTTCGTCGTGTCACGGCGAAGGTGAGGCACTAGGTGGCAGGCCGCGGGGTGGCCTAGGCGTGCGTGCCTAGGTCGCTCTGTGGCCGGACGAATGGGTGTGATCGAGGGGCTGTTGTGGTGGTGTAGAGGGACTGTGGATGAGTGGAGGGTACTCAGTGAGGTGAGGCGGAGGTTATGCGATGGTCAGCGAGACATGTGAGGCGGAGGGTGGCCGGAGATGAGGAAGGTGGCGGTGGATAGGGACGGTCGAGAGGCGGTTGTGTGAAATAAAGTGAGGGAAATGAAAGAGTGGAAGATGGGGAGCTTATCTGGATTGTTCGAAGTGAAAGGGGGCAGCGGCGTCAGACGGCTCGTTTGTGCCATCGTTGGAGAAGACAACCTGAGGGAGACAACGACGACAAGGAGGATGTCAGGGAGGCGTGCGCTTGGTGCGGCGCGACACAGGAGGATGAGGCAGAGTGGACTCTGCTGCTGGTATGGCAGCAGAGCGACGAGAGAGAGGAGAGGTAATCGCTGGAGCTTGCGGGTTTCTTGGCTGGAGAGAGGAGAGATGAAGTTTGGAGGGTTCTACGGCCAAAACAAGTCTGAGAGATTCGCAAAGGGTTGGAGGTCCTTTTATAGGTGTTGGCTGAGCTTCTGGCGCATGGAGGTTAAGCCTTTAGCCACCGTTGTCTCACCGAAGAAGGAAGGTGGTTGGGATCCCAAATCTTTCATGCGTTCGCATGAGAGATTGGACAGGAATCAGGGATTGTGATCGGACTCAGATGGAAAGGGATTCCTCAGAGAATCTCTCTTCCAATTCTGGGAGATCTCTGAGGGATCAGAGAGTATCCCCCCTGCCTTCCTCGCCGGAGAAGGATTCCTCCCCATTAATGGTGGAGGGACCTGATTGTAATATTGGCAAGAAAGCAAGGGGTGTTTATGTGATGGTTTTCAAAAGATAGGGACCAAAATGTGATTGGGTGTACTAAATTGCAAAGTAGGTCAAGATGACCTCCCCTTAGGTCCAAATTTTGGTACAAACCTAATTTGAACCTAAGGAATCCAACGGTGAAGTTGGATTTTAGGTTTGATCATGTTTGACTAGATATTTTGCGTAAAAACCCAAATTAGGTCAGTTAATGAGTTAAGACCCCAATCTAGGTCAAACTAGGTTCTAAAGGCCAAATTGAATGTTCTAAACCCTAGGGGATATTTTTTCATAAATTTTAGAGGGTTTACTTGATTTTTATCCTGACCAAAACCTTGTTTAATTAAGCAGGCCTATTTTAGGGTTACTAGATGTAATTTAATTCCTGGATTGCACATGAACCCATTTCTGATTGAATCAACCCACTTTTTATCTTATTTAGACCATTTGACCTATGTTTTGTCTCTGAGAAATCCCGTTTATGTACTGCAATGGTAAAATTGCAGTTTTAACCTTTATTTCATGTTTTCTTCTCAGAACACTTATTCCCCCAATTAAGCTCTTTTCTAAGTCATGTAGGAGCTTTTATTCTCTTTATTAGGTCAAAATGAGCTAGTTATGGCTCATGATGAGGCTCTCATTAGCAGTGGATGTGCACGGATGTTCACACACGCAATAACGCTCAAGGCGCACACTGCACAAGCGCGATCCTCAACGTGCGCTCACGTGAAGTCTCAACTATCCAATCTTCGATCAGACAGCGCATAGCGAATGCACGCGGATCGTGGGTGCGGCACAAGAAGAAGAATGTGCGCACGCTTGGACTGGTGGGCGGAGGCCTTCAGCGACATTTTTGGAAGGCATTTAGCGATGTTTTGGACGTTGCTAAACCCCCTTACATCAATTAGAAGCCCTTTTCTCCTATTTAAACCCCCTTCAACCACCCCATTGGACGCATTGAATACACACACACCTTCCACCATACTTTTAGCTCCTTCCTAGCTTCACCAAGCATACTTCACACTCACCAGAGTTGTCAAGCCACCGACGGAGCCCTCCTCCACTACCGTGGCCGCCTTGCCTTCTCCTCTCTCTTTCTTTTTACTTTAGTTTCATATTACTTTTATTTAAGCTTTTAGTTATTGTTGTACTTGCAAACAAACTCAAGTTACATGCTAAATACTAATGTTGATGTTGTTTCTTACATAGCTCTCACTTCGTGCAAATGAATGTCGTGATTTGAAGAAAATTTCTAACCCTACTCTCTCTCTCTTTCTCGTTTTCTAGCAAGCAAACCAAACTTCATGTAACAACTAAAAGCAACAAAGTAGTCTGACTTTACCCCTCCTTGTGTTCGACACTTAGACTCACCAAATCCACATTCTAGATTAAAACCGACGTTGCGAACGCATGCTATAACGACACAATTAAACAACCATGTCCCACGCACATCAAGGGGCTCAATTTTCCAGGGAAGGAGATCCCTAAAATTAAGGTGTTCACATGAGCTCCTCGATAAGAATTGGAGTCCAAGACAAGGTTTAGGTGATTGGGGATTCTTTTAAGATCATTCCTTCCAATTTTGGATGGAATTGATCGAGAAATCAGGGAGAAATCCTAGATTGAAGGTTAGTGCTGATGGGTTCACACTATTAATGGTGGTAAGGACCCTTTTGAAGAAAATGATAAGAAGTTAGGGGGCTAAATGAAAATATTTCGAAAGCTAGGTGCTTAAGTGTGAAAAAATAGAGTTTAAATGGACTAAAATGCAAATTAGGTCAAGATGGACTCTGATTTAGCCTAAATTTTGGTAAAAACCTAATTTTGACTCAAGGAATTTGATGGTGAAGTCAAAGTTCAGTTTTGACCAAGTTTGACTGGATAATTTGTGCAAAAATCCAAATTAGGGTAAAATTCTATCTATGACTCTATTTAAGGTCAAAATAGGTTCCATAGGTCAAATCAAGGTTACCAAACCTTAAGAAATATTTTTATATGAATTTTAGGAGATTTAGATTAATTTTATGTTGACCAGAACCTCTGTAATTCGAGCGGGTTTGAAGTTAGGGTTTTGGGTGCTGTATTAGTTCTTTTTCTTTGAAACAGAAAGGAGAGCTATCGTCCTGTAATAGCAGTCCAGAGTAGTATATTATGTGCAAAGCAAGGGAGATTACAAAAAGGATCCCCAAGAATGTATGAGAGACCAACACTCTCTTACAATATTCTCACAACCTACCGGCCTCTCCTGAAAAAGTCTCTCATTCCTTGCCTTCCATACACACCAAAAAGTAGCAGCCATGTGGACATGTGGTTTCCCTCTCACCTCAAAACCATACCAAATAGATTCCCACTCTGGTAATGGCTCCTGACAAATTTTTCTCAAGATGACATCAGTGACAAGGCAAGAAGAGAAAAGGTGATTTACATTATCAGTGCTCATCTCACATAAAAAACACACATGATGATCAGTACCCAATCTTCTGTGGCGTAGATCACTTGTGATTAACCCATCTCTCCTGCACAGCCAAAGGAAAATTTGTACCTTGAGAGGAATTTTTAGCAACCATATCTTCTTGTCAATGGAATCATGTCTCCATCCCTCTTCAAAATTTAAAATTCTGTTATATCCAGATTGGACACTATAGATCCCCTCCCACAGATATCTGTCCTCCAATCCAAGCTTAGGTCTGAAACTTTCAAGGTCTGATAAAAGCCTTCTCTTTTCTTCCCATAACTAGGTAGCTCTTCTGCTGCTGCTGGACTCCACATCATCTAGATTCCAACTGCTGCTGCTGCAGGACCAGATCTTGCTGATCGTAGCATCCTTGTCAGCTGCTGCAGCAAAAGCTCTCGGATAGAGCTCCTTCAAGACCCCCATTTCAGACCATTCCTCCTTCCAGAATATGAAAGACCTGCCATCTCCAAGTGATGGTTGCAGTAGATGGAAATGATCAGCCAAAGCCTTAGTTACAGATTTCCAGAAAGGTGATGGACAGTTAGGTTGAAGTCTGGATAACCTGCTGTTGGAAGCTCCATATCTATCTCTGATCAGAGCAGACCACGATTTCATATCACCTTGCAGCAGCTTAACAACCCATTTGAGCAGCAAGGCATCATTAAAATGCTACAAGGACTTGATCCCAAGACCACCCATCTCCTTAGGATAGCAGATTTGATCCCATTTGAGAGGCTGAAGGAAGTTGCTCTTATGTCTAGCTCCCTTCCAAAAGAATCTCTTCCTCATCACATCCAATCTTTTCCAAATGGATCTTGGTGCTTTGAAAATGGAGAAGTAGAAGACAGGGATGGAGGTGATCACCGAATTGAGCAAGATAAGCCTTCCACCTTTGGATAAGAACCTGCTATGCCAACCATCAAGCTTCATAGAGATCTTGTCAAAAAGGCAATTTCAATCACCTCTCTTCAACCTGGAAAACCTCAAAGGCAGCCCAAGATATCTGATAGGAAGACTGATGCGGGGAGTCATCAGGATGGCTGCTAAGGCTTCTTGCTCCTCCTCAGATAAACCAAAGTAGACCAAACCAGACTTGTCCCTATTTAACCTCAATCCAGAAAGCTCACGAATGATATCAACCAAATGATGCAGAGCCAACGCTCCATCCATGGATCCTTCAACAAAAAAGATAGTATCATCTGCATACTAAAGAATGGGAGGCAGATTGTTCCTACAAGATAGTGAATATCCTTTGACAAGACCCACTTCAGAAAGCTTACAAGCAAACAAAGCTAAACTGTCAACTGCCAAATTAAAGATCAAAGGGGCCAGGGGACATCCTTGCCTAATGCCACATTGAGGCTGGATCCATGCACCTCCGGGTTTCCCATTTATTAGAGGGGTAAAGGAGGCAGTGGTAATACATCTCTTAACCCAAGCTATCCAAGTAGAGGGAAAGCCCCTTCTTTTAAGCACATCCCATAGATAAGGCCAACTGATTAAATCATAAGTCTTACGAAAGTCAACCTTCCACAGGAAGGCCTTGCATCTTCTCTTATGCCAGCCACAAACCATCTCTTGGGCCAAGATAAAAGATTCTTGTAGGGATCTACCCGGGAGGAAAGCAGACTGAGCAAGATGGATCAAATCTTGCAATACAGGCCTCAACCTATTTGCCAGGACCTTGCAAATCACCAAATACAGGGAGTTAGAAAGGGCAATGGGTCTAAATTCCTAGAAGGATTCAGTACCTGGGGTTTTTGGCAAAACAAACAGATAAGATCTATTAATTCTTTCAAAGCCAAAATTGCCACTTTGGAATTCTCTAATTACTTCCATAACCTTTGAGCCCACAATGTCCCACAGTTCTTTGTAGAAGAACACCTGGATTCCATCAGGACCAGGCGATCCTTTGCAGTTGAGGTCTTTAATAGCCTTCAAAACTTCAGCTTCAGATATAGGTTTAATCAAGCTTGACCCCTGAGACTCATTAATCATGGGTAGATCGTTTGCTGTCATTCTCCAGTTGCCCCTACCTGCAGCTCTTGAAGATTCCTTGAAGTATTTGATGGCCTCAGCTCTGATATCAGATAAGGAGGTAATTCTCTACCCCTCTATAACCATTGACGAGATCAAATTTGTTCTCCTCCTAGAGCTAGCAGCCAAATGAAAGAATTTGGTGGTTGCATCCCCCTCACTTAGCCATAGCTGCCTAGATCGCTCCCTCCAATCCATCTCCAATTTCAGGTCCTCTTCAATTACCACCCCCTGCCATCTTCTTCTATCAGCAAGATCCAGTTCAGATAGATGATCCACAGCTTCCTTAGTATCCAGTTCTTGAATTTTCAACAAGGCCTCCAGACGCTTCTAATGTCTGAGAACTGAGACAATATCTCCATACTCCTTCAGCATGCCTTTCAAAGCCATAAGCTTAGAAGCCAGTCTGGAGGTGGCCGTGCCTTCACCCTGCTGTGACCTCCACCAGCTAGCAAGCATGTCTCTGAACCCTGTTTCCCTTATCCAAGATCTACTAAATTTAAAGTAGGATCCAGCCACCACCTGCTCACCATTGTCCCACACCAAGGGGGTATGGTCAGAAAATGGACGTTCAAGACCACATACAAATGACATCTGGAAGAGATCCAACAACTCAGCATTCCCAAAAAATTTGTCAATCTTGGACATGAGCCCATTGCCATTCCTCCAAGTGAATTCAGCCCCTGATGAGGGAAATTCGCACATCCGCAAGGCCTGGACCACCAACTGAAATCCTGTGAAGGAACTGTCGACCACCCCATTAGGTCCATCACTCCCCACTAAAGTACAATTAAAGTCACTTCCAACAAGCCAAGCCTCCCCACCTACAAATTCTGCAGCCAGATTCCAGTCCTCCCACAGTTCCTGCCTCCTGTTAGGATCTTTTGGCCCATACACACCTGTCACATAGAAGACACTGTCCCGCTGGCCTCTTGTGAATCTACAGGTCAGAAGGTGCCTAGCCATAGAAACCTCCTGGAAGCACAACATCTGCTTCTTCCACCAAATGGCAATTCCCCCAGATCTGCCATTGGAATTGACCACCAAAAGGTCATTTGCAGATCCTGCCCTCATCTCTTCCCATGCCCTATTAGACGCACAATCAATGTGTATCTCCTGAAGGATGGCACAGTCGATTTCCCATTCACGCAGATATCTTAGTAGAGACCCCCTCCTGCTTCTATCACGCAGCCCACGCACATTCCAGCTCAGGACCTTCATTTGGGAATCAGGTCTGTCCCCTTCCTAGCTGCAGAAATCCTGCTAACCTTCATCACAGCTACAACGACTGATTCACCAACCTTTTTTGTGGGAGTGTGCCTTCTAAGCCTCAGCTTATAGGGAGGTTTCCCACTCCTTGCAGTAGAAGGAGTCTTTGACTTTGAGTGCACGACTTCAGCCACAGGAGAACAGATCTGCAAGTTCAAGGAACTCACAGACGGGTCCACCATATCAGAAACAGCAGGCTCATTAATCACATTCATAGTCATCCCTTCATCAGGCTCACCCAGATGGGTTTTCAGATCCTCAACCACAACTTCATTAGACATAATTTTTTCCTTCCCATTAGCATCCACCATTGCAGTTGCCTCTTGGTTCAGGGGCACATCAGCTACATTATCCTGAGCTTCAGACCTCATCTCCACAATTCCCAGGCTCCCCACCTCATCTACCAATTCCCTCTCTTTCGAGCATTCTGCCACCACCTCTTGACAGTCACCGTGTGGTTGCAAGGAAGGTGTTTTGGACTTCAGCACCTCAACACAGGAGGGGAGGTCTTGGATCAGAGATACCTCAGCCACACCTGCCAGAGCTTCAGTCCTCGTCTCCACAACCCCCAGGTTCCCTACCCCATCCACCAATTCCCTATCTTTGGAGCATTCTGCCACCATATCTTGATTAACACAATTTGGTTGCAGGGGAGGAATTTTAGTTTTCAGCACCACAGCATAAGAGGGGGGGTGATGTCTAGGCACGACCTCTCGATCTGCCACAATAAAATTCAAAAGGAGCATCCAAGAACTGCCCCCACATCCGAGGATCAGTTTATTAGGAATGGCACCAGCCCTGAAGACCTTCACCCTCACATTCAGAACACTGGCATCTCCTTCAGTCAGACCAACAACAGCATCCACGGCCACAGATGCAAACCTAGCTATCATGTTTTCCACCACCTTCCTAGATCTCAGATGCAGAGGCAGACCTCTGATCTCAAGAACACCAGACCTAGAGGCTATTCTTTGAGGGGGACGTTCAGGCAGAGATCCATCAAAAGGGGATACCAACCGCCAGATTACTGATAGGCCACCCAAAATGCTAGTCTGAAAACAATATCTTTTAACATCTCCCGCACCCACATAAAATAGCACAAATCGCGTTGAAGAAATAATCACAATCTTCCAAGCATCAGTTGATAGAGGAAGAGATCTCACCAGTTGCCGAATTCTGTCCATCGATATGGTGCCCATCATGACTTCTCCAATCAAAGCACTACGTAGAGCCAGTTCCTCTACCTTGACATCCTCAGTCAAGGGAACCTCCACATCCATAGCGCATCCCCCGAGCGTTGAGGGGGGAGGGGCATCTGCAACTCAACCCTAGGCCACGAAGGTGTATTGCAATCCCTGCCCCCAGAACCATCACAGGTCGCCAGGCAAGCGTCCCGTTTGTGACCAGACCTTCCACACGCCAGACACAGCAATGGACGTCGGTAGGTCGCCGCCAGGTGCCCCCAAAGCCGACATCTATAGCAAGTCACCTCCCTTCGACTTCTGCCCCAACCATCTCGAAAGTCCCTCCTACCCAGGTTCCTAACTCCATCAGGGACATGAACGCCACGCGCCTTCCTATGCCAAGATCGTGGACACCATACCACCCATCCGTTAGAATCACCAGCACCGGCGCCGGGCACGCTCAGGCGGCCGGCCATCCACGCTATATTAGTTCTCAAAATGCGTGAAACCCTATTTTAGTCTGCTTGGACCCTCTTATTAACTTTAATGCTCATTTAACCTTTATTTCACTCCTAGAAAACCCATTGGTTATTCTGTGTTCATGATATGCTGTTAAAATTACAGAATTAACCCAAGTTTCCTATTCTCTTCTCAAAATAGCCTGAAGTGGAGTTATAACCCTCAGATGGTTATGTAGGAGCATTTATCTTTTAAACCTAAGTAAAAGTGGCTAGTCAGGGCCTATGATGGTGTTCCCATCATACCCCCATGCCTAGCTTTTGTTAGTCCCTTAGAAACATCCTATGGATCAAACCAGGTCTCTAAGTTGGATGTAATCGTCAGGATGCCTTACTAAGTTGCATCTCTAGAAATCAAATCAGAATGCCAATAATAGGCCTAGAGGTACTCAAGTACTAGCCAAGATCCAGACCTGACCAACTTCAGCCTAAGTCTGCTGCGAAGTTTTCTAAGGCTCGCAAAAACTACCTAGAGGTTTGTTGACCCCAGCGATTAAAGCACCCATGCATAGACATAACATGTCTAGGTTCAGTTTGCTAATGCATCTTTGTAAGAGAGAGATAGAGAAGGATTTTTCATTTGAAGAGTTTCTCTCTTTTCTTTTTATTTTTCCCTAAATCCAGCCTCGAATTAGCCCTAAACACGGTCTATATCGGATTCCTTGTCCCCACCATCAATCCTTGAAGGGTCCCTGGATTTCAATGCTTCAGGATAACACCGCCCATGGCAACCCTCAAAACCTTGGCTTTTGATACTTCGGGATAGTGCCACCCATGGTGTTCTGTAGCTAAATTCAAGACCTGGCAATCGACATTTTGGGATAATCCCACCCATGGCACCTGAACCAACACAAGTTGCTTACATGCCCCCGGTAAGATATTTAGATATCCTAGGAGACAAGCACCAAGGAGACGATATGTTATTACGCATCATCGAGGGAAATTTCCCACCTTTCCACGTCGGGAACTCATCCAATCAACTTGTGTTGTCGAGCTGCTCTTAATCTAGATCTTTGAGATGGCTTTTCAGAACATACCACTTTTGGCATGATTTTCCTTTATTAAGTGCACTGAACCAAACTTAGTGTGTGATTTTTTGGTACTTAGGTTACCAAGTCCCGCAAGCCAAAGGGCAGGCAACAAGGCCGAATAATCTCTAAGCCTTAAACCAACTATATCAACTTTGCACTTTCCCCAACCTTTTGAGGATTAATCCAGATCTTAACAAATACATGAGTGTTTAAACCTTGAAACAGATCCAAGAGGCCTAAAGTCGGTACTCGTCACTAATCTCCTAAGTTTTAACCTTCTAGGTCTTAATTCATCATCTGATCCAACCTAGAAGTTAGGTAAGTTCCATACTCAATTTTTAAGGGACTATCTCAATCAAATTTGTTTTTTTCTCTTTTTGTTTGCTCCTTTTTTCTCTTTCTTTTCTTTTCTTTTCTTTTCTTCTTCTCCTCTTTTCATTCAGTTCAAAGTGACCTCTCCTTTCCTCTTTTCTCCTCTCTCTTTCTTTTTTTTTTTGAATGAAACCCTTCCCTGCATTGATTTTCACAGCGTTTTGCACTTTAATGCCCCCCATGACTAAGATTTGCAATGTTCTCATTGTAAATTAGGTGGTTTCGAGTTCAATTCATATCGTACATTAGAACAAGAGGGTGGTGAATAAGTCGGAATGATTGTTGTGGATGATTGCTATCTCTGATACAAGTATCAAAGGTGGAGTCAACTATTCTAATAGACGAACCCTAAAGTGCAATATGAATTCAGCAAAGAGATATGTCAGAAAAGGTTTCAAGCTTTTCAAAGATGATGGGTTGCCTCTTGTTAAGCACTAAGTTTAACACCATCAGCTGGGTGCAATGAGCTCAAGGAGAATGGAGATCAAAATATACTGCAGCCAAATTCGAGTCGGTGAGTTCGAAGAACGGTTTGAGTCTTTGACCGTTCACGACAAAAGGTTTTGATTCATGGCTGAGTTCACTGATTTCAACCACTTCATTTCCAAATACTTGTCTCACAAGGAATGGTCCAATCCATTTTGATCTGAGTTTTCCAGGGAAGAGCTTGAATTTGGAATCGAAGAGTAACACTTTCTAACCAGGATGGAAGGATTTTCGTGAAATGTGCTTGTCATGGAAGGCTTTCACCCACTCTTTGTAGATTCACGAGTTCTCGTACGCGTCATTGCGTAGTTCCTCGATCTCGCTCAATTGCAACCGACGGTGGATTCCAGCCTTCAAAAGATCTAGATTGCACTTCCGTACTACCCAGTAAGCTTTGTGCTCCATTTCTATAGGGAGGTGACATGCCTTCCCATACAAGATTCTGAAGGGAGGCATACGTAACTGGGTCTTATGGGCGGTCCTATAGGTCCATAAGGCTTTCGGAAGGTGGGTAGACCAATCCTTCCTGTCAGGCCGAACAATGACTCGAAGGATCTTCATGATCTCCCCATTTAACAGTTCATCCAATCCATTCGTCTGGGGGTGATAAGGAGTTGAGATACAATGTGACACCCCGTACTTTTTCATTAAGGACTGGAAGTGTACATTCATGAAGTGGGTCCCTCCATCATAGATGATAACTCGTGGAATACCGAACCAAGAAAAAATGTGTTGATGAATGAATTTAATCACAACTTTATGATCAGTTCAGGTTGGGATGGCTTCGATCCATTTGGACACATAGTCCATGGCTTGGAGAATGTATTCAAAACCATTGGATTTTGGAAAGGGGCCCAAAAAGTCAATCCCCCAGATGTTGAAGATTTTGCACACGAGAATTGACTGTAAAGGCATCATGTCACATTGGCTCATGTTGCCTAAGGTTTGGCAATGAGTGCATGCCTTACAGTAGTCGTGCGCATCTTTGAAAATCGTAGGCCAATAGAATCCACACTAGAGGACTTTTGCTGCAGTCTTGTGTCCAAAAAAGTGACCACCGCAGACCTGGTCATGGTAAAAGGACAAGATTCCATTGAACTCAAATTCTGAAACACATCTTCTGATGATTTATCAGCACTGATGTGGAATAGATACGGATCTTCCCAAATAAAGTATTTGGCATCTGAAAGTAATTTGTCTTTCTTGGCTTTTGGTCGATCAGATGGAATCTGATGCAATGACAAATAGTTCACCATTCAGCATACCACGGAAGTTCCGTTATGATTGTCAAGAGGTGCTCATCTAGAAAGTGCTTTGTGATAGGTCCATAAGGGTCAACGAGTAAAGAAGGAAGATGGGATAAGTGGTCAGCTACCACATTCTGCTTTCCCACCTTGTCACGAATTTCAAAATCGAATTCTTGCAATAGCGAGATCCAATGGATTAATCTAGGCTTCGCATCCTTCTTCATGAGTAAGTGCCTCACAATAATGTGATCTGAGTAAATGATGATGTGGGATCCCAAGAGGTATGACTTGAATTTCTCCAGACCAAATACTATGACCAACAGTTCTTTCTTTGTAATAGTATAATTACGCTGAGCCTCGTCCAATGTCTTGCTGACGTAATATATGACCACTAGTTTCCCATCAATTTTTTGACCCAGCATCGCTCCTATTGCGTAGCCAGATGCATCATACATGAACTCAAAGGGTTGAGACTAGTCAAGAGATTGCAGGATCGGTGCTTGGGTGACTCAATCACACAGGATCTCAAATGCATGAATGCACTCACTCGAGACCTCAAAAGGTGTGTCCTTTAAGAGGAGATTCGTCAAGGCGCATGTGATCTTAGAGAAATTAGCTATGCATCAACAATAAAATCCAACGTGCCCCAGGAATGATCTGATGTCTTTGACCAAGTTAGGCACAGGTAGCTTGGAAATCAAATTCACCTTAGCCCAGTCAACCTGGATACCCCTCTCAGAGACGAGATGTCCAAGAATGATGCCTTCAGGAACCATGAAGTGGCTCTTTTCCCAGGAGAGAACCGGGTTCACTTCAATGCATCTTTTAAGGATCTAGACCAAATGTAGGAGGCATTCATCAAAAGATTCACCGAATACCGGGAAGTTATCCATGAAGACCTCAAGGTAATTATCTACCATATCTGAGAATATGGCTAGCATGCGTTGTTGAAAGGTGGCAGGTGCAATTCATAGCCTGAATGGCATCCTACAAACATGTATGTATAGTAGGGGCAGGTAAAGTTGGTCTTTTCCTGATCCTTTGAGTGAATTGCCACCTGATTATATCCGGAGTAACCATCCAAGAAACAGAAAAATCAATTTCCAGCCAGTTTCTTAAGAATCTAGTCAATGAATGCAAGTGAGAAATGATCTTTCTTCGTGAAGGCATTCATTTTCCGATAGTCTATGCAGACTCGCCACGAATTTGCAATGCGAGTTGGGATGGTTTCTCCAGATTCAGTCGTAATAATGGTGAGCCCTGCCTTCTTAGGCACAACCTGGATTGGGCTCACCCAATGGCTATCAGAGATCGGGTAGATAATATCAGCATCTAACCACTTGATGATCTCTTTCTTCACAACCTCCTGTAGATTCGGATTAAGTCTTCTCTGCATCTCTCAGGATGGTCGTGAGCCCTCTTCAGTGTAGATACAATGTGTTCAATAACAGGGACTGATACCAATCAAATCATCGAGACTCATTCCGATGTTTCTCTGATGCTGCTGGAGAACAGAAATTAGCTTTGTTTCCTAATCAGATGTGAGTTGGGAATTGATAATCATAGGAAACATTTGATTGGAACCCAAGAATACATACTTAAAATGATCTGGGAGGGGTTTCAACTCCATAACTAGGTTATCAGTAGTAGGTGGGGGTTTGGGATGGGCCTCAGAAGACAAAGTGGGAGCTAAGGGTGAATCTAGATCAACTCTGGGCTCCTCTATCTGTGGGTCAGAGTTTTCTTAGGGTTAAGGATCAGGAATAATCGGGTCTTCCTATGCAAGTGCGTCCTCAACCATAGAACTAATGTCACATACTTCCTCAATTACCCCATAATTTATTCCTTTTTAGGCCTTAAAGATATCAATCTTTAGTGTTTGGTTCCTGAATTTCAACTTGATCTGGCCTTCTTCGCATTTGATATTTGCCCTAGCTGTGACTAGGAATGGTCTCCCTAAGATGATCGATGTGTTCCTTAGATTTTCAGGAGTCTCCATTCTAACAAATGAAGTCCACTAGAAAATAGAAATCACGGATCCATATAAGAACATCCTCGAGAATTCCTCTAGGTGTCTTGATTGATTGGTCTGCTAACTGTAAGGTCACCTTAGTCGATTTGAGCTTAGTTTCCTTGAAATGGTCTAGCAGGTATGTAGGTATCAAGTTTATGGAGGCTCTTAAATCCAATAATGCTCGATCAAATTCTAAATCACCGATTTTGCAGGAGATCAAAGGGGTGCCAAGATCTTTTGCTTTTTGTGGGAGTTTATTAAAGATGATCGAGCTGACTTGCTCATATAATACGATCGGACTCCTTGTCTTTGCTTCGTGGTTTACGCTTAGGTATACACAAATCCTTCAAAAATCTTGCATATATCGGTACGTGGTAGATTGCATCCATCAAGGGGATGTTTATTTGGACTTGCTCAAAGAGCTTGACCAGATCTTTCTCAAGTGCCACGAGTTTGGGTTTCCTCTTTCCTTTGGTCAAAGCCTCAGGAAATGGAACCTCTGTAGGTTCCTCTAGGATTGGTTCAGGTTCTGGATCTGGGATAGGGGTGTCCTGGGTAACCAACCTAGGGTTAGGCTTTAAACTACCAGGCTGGGAGTGGCTTGGATAAGGTGGATCCTGTGTCGTCTTGCCACTATGAGTGGTAACAGAATTAAGTCTTGACTGGCTCTGGTATGGAGTTGGTAGAAGCGGTGATTGCTGCTGGTATCCTGAGTAAGATGTCGAAGCTTCCATCCTGTCGGGTGATGAAGAAGAAGGGGCTTGGTAAACATAGTGAGCTTGGCCTTGATTTAGGTTCATAACATGCCTCTGATTCGACATGTTATTAGGATTTGGAAAAGGCTGAGATGGAAGTGCACCAAGCTAGCGAGAATTCGCCATTTATGTGAGCTCTTTTTGAACCTTTGTGATCTCGTCTTGATGCTATTTCTGCAAAGCCGCATTGGATTTTTGAATGTCAACCAGGGTTTGTAGGATAAGAGTCATTTGATCTTCCCTTGATGGCTTGGATTGATAATTTGGATTGGGCCTAGGATGAGCAGGTTGGTATGGGTGTGGAGCTTGTGGTTGGGACTGGAATTGAGATCTCGGGTTTTGATTATTCCCTGACCATGCAAAGTTGGGATGATTACGCCATCCAGAGTTATAAGTGTTAGAGAATGGATCATTTTGGATGGCGTGAAGACCCTTGCAGGTCTGAGGAACTCCAGAGAAGTCATAATATGAGGGTTCAGAGTTCCCTAACTAGAGTAAGTAGTTCCAGAGTTTCCTCCAAAATCGAGATCAAACGAGGGTGGATATGAGTCCATCCCCTGATGAGAGTCATGATAAATGTTATGCACAGCCTCCCTATCGAAGGGTGATTGTGCATAAGTGCTTTGCTGTGCTGAGGTGGTTCTCTGTAGATGTTGAGTCAATTCATCCACCTTCTTCTCAATAATAGAGACCTTGTCTAGGCAACTGGCCATCAGTTCCAGATCGATGGATGCAGATAGGCTTTGAGTGTCATGTGGCCCCCGCATGTTTGTCAAAGCACAGGTAGTTGTCCAGTCGAACATACCCATAGATTCATTGTTTATGGAGTTCTTGCACATATTCTCGAGAATCTCCCAAACGATATCTCCATGCTGACCCATGATGCTTCCACCACAGGTTGCATTGACAAAGAGCTTGATCTCATCACGGAGCCCATGGTAGAAAGACTGGATCTGTTCCTACTTAGGAACTCCGCGATGGGGGCATCTCTACATGAGATCCAGAAAGTGTTTGTTGCTCTGAAATGGGTTTTAAAATCGTTGCGTTGTAGTATAGATCAAATCAGTGCGAAAAACAAATAATATTTATACTCGAAAGAATTCCGAGGTTGAACTCAGGGAGCAAGTGGCAATTTAATACTCAAGATCGCAATTCAAATGCAATATAAGAATTTCAAACAATAAAGATATATAAATGAAATCTAATGTCAATAATGCAAAAAGAAGAGAGGGCAAAATGGTGATTTGAATCACCAAATTACCCTACAATGTTAAGCTTTGCAAGCTACTTAAAGTAATAGATCATATAAGACAAGCACATCTCAATTTAATCAACAGAACCAAGGTATCAGCAAATATCAGACCACAGAATAGGCACTCAGATGCCTTAACAGAGGCAAAGGCCTCTTCCTCTTTTCTCTTCAAACCTTAAGGAGAGGCTTCTCTCTTCTTTTCCTCTTCTCTTTCTCTCTTCCTCTTCCTTCTCTTCTTCCCTTAGCTTTAGAGAAGGTGCAGCACAGAACCCAGCATGCCAGCAGAGGCAAAGGCCTCTCTCAGATCTCACGAGTGTTGAGAGGAGGGCGGCATAGGAAAACCCCCCCTCTCCTCTCTTTTTCTCTTCTTCCTCTCTCAGAGCCGGCAAACCAGACTAGACCCGGGTATCCAGGTAAACGGACCAAGCCCAAACCTGCGAGGCGTGAGCGTGCGTGGGCACATGCGAGGGGACCTCACCCCTTGCTACTGAGGTGATAAGGCTATAGGACAAAATCAATTTAAGTAGCTTCTACTGCTCCTCAGCTTCTGAGGTGGGACTAAAGTCCCACCCTTTCTTCACGTACGCTGCGCTAATTGTTCTTCACCAATTGGAGCACTGCTGCAACTTGGGGTCTTTAATCCAAGACCTGGAGTAGATCTTAGGATGTAGTCGCGTCAAGTGAGAGTAGCATCAGGTCAACTCGACGTCAGAGGAGCTTGGTCGTGGTCGGGGATGGAGGTTGCAGTGGCGGTGGACCGGTGAAGACCTGAAACACGAAAACGGGCTCGAAGGCCCCAGTTAAATGGCTCCTTAGCTTCATCATAGCACCGCGAAGGTGATGGTGACGGTCTTGTGGAGGATGGCGATGTGTAGGCGTCGGTCGGAGTCAGGGAAGGAAGTTGGTGATGGGTTTGTTCGGTGGCATGATTGGGTGGATGAGAGAGTGAATGGAGTGAGGGCTTTTAAAGAGTGGAGCACAGCGGAGCTAATGGAGGTGATAGCAGAGAGTTTCGAGTAGTGTGGCAGCGTGTAGGCATCGCCGGAGCTTCGCCGGAGCGGAAGAAGGTGACGGCGTTGAAGGAGAATTGGTGGTCGTGCGTGTGTTGCGAGAGTGGGAAAATAATGTAAAGAGGAAAAGGGAGAGATAGAGGGACTTAGGGACAAGGTAGAGAGGCGGAGGGCTCTGATGTTGGTCGACCGGAGATAGAGAAGGAGGTAGAGGCGGCAAGGCAGCGACGACAAGTCAGACAGAGAAACGCCCTCCCTTTGGCTGGGGAGGGTCGCGAAGAAGAGAGGAAGCTATTCGATCGTCCAATTTGATGGTTGGATGGATGGAGGAGGAGGGTCGAAGAGGTCACCAGAGTAGGGGTCTACAGTGGTCGGAATTAGGTTTCTAGGGCCTTTTGACATGCCATGACTTGCTAAAAAGAAGCGAAATGCAATGAGGGTTCTTTTATAGGCCATAGAAAGCCCTTTCAAGCTTGGAAAGAAGCTCCCAAGCTTGAAAGGTCACACACATGTTGGATACCCAAACCTTTGCAAGGTTCACATGACCTTTTGGGAAGGACATAGAGCCCAAGGAATGGCTCAAATGGGAGGCAACTTCCCAAGGAATTCCCATATCAATTTTGGGAGAGATTGATTGAGAATCGAGCGAGAAATCCTTGCTCGAAACTCGACGGAAGGTTTAACATTCCAAAAATGGTGTGAGGATCTATTTGTGAAAATGATGATGAAGTTAGGGCCCTTTTTGAAAGGATTTTGAAAGTTAAGGGCATATGTGTGATATAAAAAAATGAGACAAGATTAAATTGCAAACAGGTCAAGACAATCTCATATTAGGCCCAAATTTTGATATAAACCTAATTTTAACCTAAGGAATCCAATGGTGAAGTTGGATTTTAGTTTTGACTTATTTTGTCTAGGTAATTTATGCAAAAACCCAAATTAGGGTAAATGTCAGTCTGAGACTCTATTTTGGGTCAAGATGGGTTCTGATGATCAAATTGAAGGTACCTAGAGAATATTTTTCTATGAATTTTAAAGGGTTTAGGTGAATTTTATCTTGACCAGAACCTCAGCTATTTAAGCGGGCCTATTTTTAGGGTTTCATAAGTCACTTAATTATCAAAACATGCGAAAATCCTTTTCTGTCTATATTAACCCACTTGTTGGATATTTAAGACCATTTGACCCTTAATTAACCCCTGAGAAAACCCACAGTTATTCTGCATTCAAGATATGATGGTAAAATTATAGTTTTAATCCTATTTTCTTGTCTTTCTCTCATAATGATTATGTAATGAATTACAGTTTTCTGGCGGTTATGGAGGAGCATTTATTCCTTGATAATGACTAAATTAAGCTAGTTATGACTGATGATGGTGTTCCCATCATACCCCATGCCTACCTATTGCTAGTCCCTTAGCAAAATCTCATGGAATTAACTTTAATTCTAGACCATATGCCTTTTTATGCTCAGATTTCTGTTGTGTACTTTCTCTTGTAGATTAGATTAGAATGCCAATAGTAGGCCTAGAGGTACTCAAGTACCAACCAAGATCCAGACCTGACCAGCTCTAGCCTCAGTCTACCACGAAGGTTTCTAAGGCCCACAGGAACTAACCTAAGGTTCGTTGAACTCTACAGTTAAAGCACCCGTGCTTGGAACATGTTTTAGCCCAGGTTCAGTTTGCAGTGTATTTTTGTAAGAGAGACAGAAGATTTTTTTTCTCTTTCTTTTCTTTCTTTATTTCTAGCTTCGGATTGGCTTTATAACACGGTCTGTATTGGATTCCTAGCTCCCACCATCAATCCTCGCAAGGTCCCTAGCAATCGATGCTTCGAGATAGCACCGCCCATGGCAATCCCTAGAATCCTAACTTTCGAGATTTCGGGATAATCCTGCCCATGGTATTTTGTAGCTAAATCTAGACCCTAGCAATCGATATTTCGTGATAATGCCGCCCATGGCATCTGAACCAGCACAAGGTGCTTACATGCCCCTATAGGATATTTAGATATCCTAGGAAACAAGTACCAAGGAGATGGTATGTTATTACGCATCTCGGAGGAGAATTTCCCACCTCTCCACGTCGGGAACTCTTCTAAATCAACTTGTGTCGATCAGCCGCTCCTAATCTAGGTAGCTTTTTCAGAATAAATTTAATGCATTTTGTGTGATTTTGATAATTAAGCACACTAAACCAGAATGTGTGTGGATTGAGGTGCTTAGGTTATTGAGTCCCGCAAACCAGAGGTCAATTAACGAGGTCGAATAATCCATAAGTCTTAGACCTAATACTTAAGCTTTACATTTTCCCCAACCTCTTGAGGACTATCTAGATTTTAACGGATACTTGAATTTTTAAGCCTAAAATCACAGCCCAAGAGGCCTAAGATCAGCGTTCATACTAATCTCTTTTGTCTCTTAGCACTTTTGTTTCTTTTATTTCTTTCTTTTGATTTGGTCTAGAACTAAGTAGATTCCTCAATCTTTTACTAATGACTCTCTTTTTTTATTTCAAATTATGCTCCTCTTTTGACATTTATATCACCTCCCCTTTTTCTCCTCAAGAACAATATTCAAATTGATCTTTCAAAATTTCCTCCTCCATTTTTTGTTCTTTTTCAATTTTTTCACTTTTTTGGTTTTTTTGGAATATGTAATTTTTTTGATGAAACCCTTTCTTATGGAGTGATTCTCACAGCGTTTTGCACTTTAATACCCCCTAGGCCTATAATTTGTAATGTCCTCATTGTAAATTAGGTGGGTTCAAATGCAGCTTAGAACGTACATTAGAACAGGTTTTGGGTGGGTAGATGGGTCGAGGTGACTGTTGCAGACGATTTCAAGCTCGGGTGCGGGTACCAGAGGTGGAGTCGGCTGTTCTAATGGACGAACCCTAAAGTGTATTATGAGTTCAGCATAAGATGTGTCAAGAAGGGTTTCAGGTTTTTCAACATGATGATGGGTTGCCTCCCATTAAGTGCTGAGTTTAATGCCATTGGCCGAGCACAATGAGCTCAAGGACAATGGAGGGCAAAAGATATCTCAGCCAAGTTTGAGTCAGTGAGTTCGATGAATGATTTGAGTCTCTGACCGTTCACGACAAAAGGTGCAGAATTAGGGCTGAGTTCACTAATTTCAATGGTTCCATTTCCACAGATTCGTCTTACCTAGAATGGTCCAATCCATTTTGATCTGAGTTTTCTTGGAAATAGTTGAGCTTAGCATCAAAGAGTAGAACTTTTTGGCCAGGGTGGAAAGATTTTCGTACAATGTGCCTGTCATGGAAGGCCTTAACCCGCTCTTTATAGATATGCGAGTTCCCATCGATCTCGCTCAATTGCAACCAACGATGTATTCCAGCCTTCATTAGATCTAGATTGCACTTCCGAACTGCCCAATAAGCCTTGTGCTCCATCTTGATGGGAAGGTGGTATGCCTTTCTGTACACTAATCTGAAGGGAGACATGCCTAATTGGGTCTTGTGGGCGGTCCTATAGGCCCATAATGCTTCTGGAAGGTGAGTAGACCAATCCTTCCTATCAGGTCGAACAGTGACCTGAAGGATCTTCTTGATCACTAGATTTGACAGTTCTGACAATCCATTAGTCTAGGTGGTAAGGAGTCGAGATACGATGTGACACTCTGTACTTTTTCATCAGGGACTGGAAGTGCACATTGTTAAAATGAGACCCGCCATCGCTGATGATGGCCTTAGGAACCCCAAATCTGGTAGAGATGTTCTCCTGGATAAATCGAAGGACAACTTTATGATCACTAGTTCTTGTGGGGACGGCCTCAATCCATTTAGAGACATAATCAATAGCCAGTAGAATGTACTCGAAGTCGTTAGATCCGGGAAAGGGTCCCATGAAATCGATTCCCCATATGTCAAAGATTTCGCACATAATAATCGGGTTTAAGGGCATCATATCCCACGGTCCCATGTTGCCGAGGGTCTGACGACGAGCGCATGCCCTACAATAGGTCTGTGTGTCTTTGAACAAAGTGGGCCAAAAGAACCCACATTAGAGAATTTTCGCTGCAGTTTTACACCCAGAGAAATGGCCACTGTAGGCCTGGTTGTGACAGAATGAGATAACATCATTGACCCCGTCGTCAGGAATGCATCTCTGGATCACCTGATCATTGCCAATGTGGAAAAGGTATGGTTCCTCCAAAATGTAGTACTTGGCTTCGGCAATCAATTTATCCCTCCTAAAAGTTGCCCAATCTAGCGGAACTTTCCCCATAACCAAGTAATTTACAATATCAGCAAACTATAGGAGACTGTGAATGGCTAGTAGGTGCTCGTCCGGAAAATGCTCGGTGATCGGACCAGACGGGTCGATGACGGAAGAAGGAAGATGAGACAAATGGTCAGCTACCACGTTCTGTTTTCTCGCTTTATCATGAATCTCAAGATCGAATTCTTGCAATAGCAAGATCCAGCAGATTAGTCGAAGTTTCGCATCCTTCTTCTCAAGGAGGTGCCTCATAGTAGTGTGATCTGAGTATATGATAACATGGGAACCAAAAATATAAGATCTGAATTTTTCCAAGCCAAATACGATGACTAGCAGCTCTTTCTCAGTAACTGTGTAGTTACGCTAAGTCTCGTCAAGTGTCTTGCTAGCATAGTAGATGACCACGGGTTTCCCGTCTATTTTCTACCCAAGTATCGCACCCACAGCGAAATCAGATGCATCGTACATGATTTCAAAGGGTTAAGGCCAATCAGGGGACTGTTGGATAAGTGCTTGGGTAACTCGATCATATAGGATCTTAAATGCCTGAGTGCACTCCTCGAAAATTTCAAAGGGGACATCCTCAGATAGAAGATTAGTCAGGGGGTGTGCGATTTTCAAAAAATCGGGAATGAATCGACGGTAAAAATCGATGTGCCCCAGAAAGGATTGGATGTCTTTGATCGAGCTAGGCATAGGGAGTTTGGAAATTAGATTCACCTTAGCTCGATCAACTTGGATGCCTTTTTTAGAGACAAGATGTCCCAGGACAATTCCCTCAAGTACCATGAAGTGGCTCTTTTCCCAAGAAAGAACCAAATTCACATCAATGCACCGCCTGAGGATTTGGATCAAGTGCAGGAGGCAATCATCAAAAGATTCTCCAAATATCGAGAAGTCATCCATGAAGACCTCAAGGTATTCACCTACCATATCTGAGAATATGGCAAGCATGCACTGTTGAAAAGTAGCGAGTGCATTGCAAAGATCGAACGGCATCCTTCGGAATGCGTATGTTTCGAAAGGGTAGGTGAAGGTGGTCTTCTCTTGGTCCTTAGGATGGATTGCGACCTGATTATAATTGGAGTACCTGTCCAAGAAGCAGAAGAATCAATTTCCCGTTAATTTCTCGAGTATTTGATCAATTAACGGTAGTGGGAAATGATCCTTCTTCATGGAGGAATTGAGTCTTCTGTAATCAATGCAGACTCTCCATGAGTTTGCTATATGGGTCGGTATGATTTCTCCGGTTTCAGTCATGATGATGGTGAGCCCTGCCTTCTTAGGTACAACTTGAATTAGACTCACCCAACGACTGTTGAAGATCGAGTAGATGATCCCTGCATCTAACCATTTGATGATCTCCTTTTTCACGACATCCTGCAATTTGGATTTAGGCATCTCTGCATTTGACGGGATGGTCGTGAGCCTTCTTCAGTATAGATGTGATGTGTGCAGTATGAAGGGCTGATACCAGTTAGATCATCGAGAGTCCATCCAATGGCTCTTCGATGCTGCTGGAGAACAGAAATCAGGCATGTTTCCTGATCAGGTGTGAGTCGGGAGTTGATAATCACAGGAAACGTCTGATTGGAACCCAAAAAGACGTATTTCAGATGATCGGGAAGAGGCTTTAATTCCATAACTGGGTTGTCAGCAGCAGTAGGTGGTTCAGGGTGGGTGTCACGAGCAAAGGAAGGAATTATGGGAGTATCTAGGTTAGGTTCAGACTCCTCTAATTACAGGTTTTGATCTTCTTGTGGTTGATCAGAAATAGTCGGGTTTTCCTCGATACATATGTTGCCAACCATAGCCTCGATATCGCAAATTTATTCTATACTCCGTAATTAATTCCTTGTTGGGACTTAAAGATGTTGATCTTCAGTGTCTTGCTCCCAAATTTTAATTCAAGTTGGCCCTCTTTGCAATTAATATTGGCCCTAGCAGTGGCCAGAAAGGGTCTCCCTAATATGATCAGTGTATTCTTCAAATTCTCAGGAGCATCCATGTCTAAGATAATGAAATCCACTAGAAAATAGAAATCATGTACCCTAACTATGACATCCTCGAGAATTCCTTTTGGTGACTTAATCGATCGATCAGCTAGTTGCAAGGTCATTTCTGTCGGTTTAAGCTCAGATTCCTCAAAGTAGTCTAGTAGGGATGTAGGTATCAAATTTATGGAAGCTTCTAGGTCTAGTAAGGCTCAGTTGAACTGTATATCACCAATAGCACAGGAGATCAGAGGGTTGCCTAGATCTTTTGCCTTAGGCGGGAGTTTGCTCAAAATGATGGAGTTGGCTTGCTCCGATAGTACGATCGAGTTCTCGCCTTTGGTTTGCGGCTTACGCTTAGGTGTACACGTCTTTCAAAAATCATGCATAAGCCGATACGTGGCGTATCGTATCCATCAGGGGGATGTTTATTTGGATCTGCTCAAAGAGCTTAACTAGGTTTTCCTCAGGTGCCATGGGTTTGGCTGTCCTCTTTCCCTTTGTCAAGGCCTCGGGAAATGGAACCTTTGTGGGTTCCTCTAGAATGGGTTCTTGATCTGGGATAGAGGTATCCTGGATGACTATCCTAGGGTTTAGGGTTGCATTAGCAGGCTAAAAGTGGCTTGGATAAGGTGGGTCTTGTGTTGCTTTGCCACTACGGGTAATAACAGAATTTAGACCTGCCTAGTTCTGGGTTGGTGTGGGCAAAAGAGGTGATTGCTGCTGATGACCTGTGTATGATGTCGAAGCCTCCATCTCGTTGGGTGATGGAGCAGAAGGGGCTTGATAGACAAAGTGAGCTTGGCCCTGAGTCGGGTTCATAACGTGCCTCTAGTTCGACACGTTATTCAGGTTTGGAAGAGGTTGAGAAGGAAGTGCACCAGGTGGCAAACACTTGCCAGCTGGGCCAATTGATTTCATAACTTAGAGATCTCTTCTTTGTGTTGTTTCTGCATATCAACCAAGGTCTGGAGAATCAAAGATGTATGATCGTCTTTAGGTGGTTCAGATTGAAAGTTTTGAGTGGGCCTTGGTTGGGTGGGCTGGTAAGGTCGCGGAGCCTGTGGTTGGGGTTGGAATTGAGGTCTTAGATTCATGTTATTTCCCGACCACGAAAAGTTAGGATGATTATGCCATCCATAGTTGTAAGTGTTGGAGAAACGATTATTCTGGACGGCGTGAAGATCCTCGCAGGTCTGAGGAGCTCTGAGATAATTAGGGTACGGGGGAGTTCCCCCAACTAAGGTGGGTTGACCCAGAGTTGCCTCCGAAGCCATAATCAGACGTCGGTATGGTTTCTCTGGTTTCAGTCATGATGACGGTGAGCCCTGCCTTCTTAGGCACAACTTGAATTGGACTCACCCAATGACTATCGAAGATCGGGTAGATGATCCTTGCATCTGACCACTTGATGATCTCCTTTTTCATGACATATTGCAGATTTGGATTTAGGCATCTCTGCATTTCACGGGATGGTTGTGAGACTTCTTCAATATAGATGTGATGTGTACAGTATGAAGGGCTGATACTATTCAGATCATCGAGAGTCCATCCAATGGCTCTTCGGTGCTGTTGGAGAATAGAAATTAGGCGTGTTTCCTGATCAGGTGTGAGTCGAGAGTTGATAATCATAGAAATGTCTGATTGGAACCCAAAAAGACGTATTTTAGATGATCGAGAAGAGGCTTTAATTCCATAACTGGGTTGTCAGCAGTAGCAGGTGGTTCAGGGTGGGTGTCAGGAGCAAAGGAAGGAGTTATGGGAGTATCTAGGTTAGGTTCAGACTCCTCTAATTGCAGGTTTTGATCTTCTTGTGGTTGATCCGAAATAGTCAGGTTTTCCTCGATACATATGTCATCAACCACAGCCTCGATATCGCAAATTTATTCTATAACTCCGCAATTAATTTCTTGTTGGGCCTTAAAGATGTCAATCTTCAGTGTCTTGCTCCCAAATTTTAATTCAATTTAGCCCTCTTCGCAATTAATATTAGCCCTAGCAGTGGCCAGAAAGGGTCTCCCTAATATGATCGGTGTATTCTTTAAATTTTCAGGAGCATTCATGTCTAAGACAATGAAATCCACTGGAAAATAAAAATCATGTACCCTAACTATGATATCCTTGAGAATTCCTTTTGGTGACTTAATCAATCGATTAGCTAATTGCAAGGTCATTTCTATCAGTTTAAGCTCAGATTCCTCAAAGTAGTCTAGTAGGGATGTAGGTATCAAATTTATGGAAGCTCCTAGGTCTAGTAAGGCTCGGTCGAGCCGTATATCACTGATAGCATAGGAGAGTAGAGGTTGGTTGACCCACAAAGTGGACCAACTTCACCCAACCTACCCTAAAATTGAGGATGAATTGGGTTAAGAACCCAAATCACCCTAAAAAGGTTTGCAAACAGGTTATTTGAGGTCGTTTGCAGGGAGTAATTATAGTGAATCAATTCACTAATCACAATAATAAAAAATAGCAACTGAAAGTGAATCAGATAAAAAAATTGATATGCAATATATGTCAGAAATATGTCTCGGAACATCAAGTATCAAAGTAAAAAAGGAATGGGATAAAAATGGTAGTTTGAACCATCAAATTTAACCCTACAATTAAGCTATAATTAATATCTCAAATAATTGAATAATAACTCTCAACTACTAATGGCAATTTCCATGTCAGCAAATGTGTTCACAGTATCAGAACCAAAGTGGGCAACCAAGTCAGACGTCGCATTTAAGGCCTAGATGCCTTAACTCAAAGAGCCTCAAAGAACCAAGGTGAGCATCGCACAAGGAGAAGCCCCAAAATGGCTAAGTGCTAAGGAGAAGGCATGCTTCCCAAGGCAAGTGTGCATGCACCCCGAGGTAAAACCTCCCTACTCTCTCCTCCCTCCTCAGATTTCCTTCTCTCAGATTCGGCTATATGAGTATATAGTGACGGTTAATTTGATCTGAGTAAAAGGACCAGGGACTAGACCTGTCGGCGTGGTGCAGTGGGTGAGGAGTGAGAGGCACGTGAGATGAGGGGACCTCACTCCCGTGTCGAGGCGAACAGCTATGGAACCAATTTCCTTTTATGTGGCTATCTAGATCTCACGCATATGAGGTAGGACTAAAACCCACACTCTATCGTGCACAACTGCCATGGGTTGAAGCTTCGAATTGGGGTTGCTGTGCTGCTGTCTTCTGGCATTGGGGAAGATGGAAGGGGGAGTGACGTGTTGAGTGATTGAACCTAAAGTCTAGGGAGGTAGAATTAAAGTAGAGAGGAAGAGGTTTTGGGGGATTAGGAGAAGCGAGGGAGGTGGCAAAGTCCGGTGTTGATTTGCTAGAGTTGGAGAAGATGAGATTGACGGCGAGGTGTTGGCAAGGACGAAGAGGAAGGAAGCGCTCTCTCTTTGGCTGGAGAGACGCGTGACAAATAGAGGACGGAGGGCCACCTAATTTGGTGGTTGCTTGGCTGGATGAGGGAGTTGGAGAAGGTTCACTGGAGCAGAAGTTGCGGAGGCCGGAGAAGGTGGAGGAAGAGGAAATCCGATCGAAACTTGGTTGAGGAGGACGGTGAGGTCTCGAGGACTCTTTATAGAGCTCAGGATCGAGCTCTAAAGCAAGGAAAGAAGCTTGAAATGTTCGTGATTTCAGGAAAAGAAATCCCTTGGAATCTCGAGCTTGCTTGAGCTCTAGGGACCAACCCAGGGTTCTTGAAGTGGCTCAATTGATTGGGAATCGTCTGAGAATCAATCTCTCCAAGTTTGGAGAGATTTGATCCTGATTGGAGGGAGGATCCTCCCTCGAATCTCGATTGTGGAGCTCTATTCACACCAATGCTGATAGGGACCCATTTTTAGAAAATGACAAGAAAGTTGGGGACCCAATCGTAATAAAATTGAAACCTAGGGGCTAAATGTAAGCAATAGAGTTTTTAAGGGTTAAATTGCAGAATAGGTCAAGATAGACTCTAATTGGGCCAAAATTTTGGTGCTAACCTAATTTGGATCCAAGAAATCTAATAGTGAACTTGGATTTGAGTTTTGATCATGTCTGACTAGGTAATTTGCACAGAAACCTAAATTAGGGCAAATTCCTGTTTGAAACTCTCTCCAGGTTAAAATGGACTCAGATGGTCAAATCAAATATACCAAACCTTTTAAAATATTTTTATATAAATTTTAGGAAGTTTAGATTAATTTTATTTTGACCAAAACTTCTTCAATTTAAGTGGGCTTAATAATTAGGATTTTGGTGCTATTTTTGCCATCGAAATGCATGAAACCCCGTTTTTGTCAGTATTGATTCATTTTTTAGACTTTTGTGCTCGTTTGACCTTCACTTAAGCCCTAAATGTCCCCATGGTTAATCTGTGTTTGTGATGTTCTGTTAAAATTACAAAATTAACCCTGATTCACTGTATTCTTCTTAAATCAGAATGATGTGGAATTGTGACCCTCAGATGATTAGATAAAAGCTTTTAACATTCAAACCTAACTAAATATGACTAGTTAGAACCCATAATGGTGTTACCATCAGAGCCCTAAGTCAATATTCCATTCCTAATCCCAATTTCCCTTTTACGAACCCCTAGATACTGATTAGACATTGCCTATGTCTAACTAGACACACTACAAAAAAAAAAAAAAAAACCAATTTATTCATTTCCCACACTGTACTCCCGGATCCGCTCCAACAAATCCGCCGTTTTATCCCCCTCAACGAAAATATCCCATCCGATTTCCCCATCCCCAAGAGCGGCGAGATCCCCCCCACCCCCCAACCCCCGGGAGGCCGATGCCCAATACCCTTCTCCCCTCTCCTCTCTCTCTTCTCCAGCGAGACACCCGCTCCAAGGTCGACGAGACAGTCCTCCACACGTGCCAGGAGGGCGACCTCCCCGTCCATGGCCACTGCTCCTCCCTTTGCAGCCATGCGCACAGCCCTGCTGGCCATGTGCACCTGCAGCCTTTCTCTCCTTTGTGACACGCAGACCGTACCAACAGCTATACAAGGCGCGCACCTGCAGCCTTCCTCTCCTCTGTGACACGCAGACCGCACCAACGGCTATACAAGGCGCGCGCGCAGTCCCTTCTCTCCACCGTGGACAGCGACGGCCAGCACCCTCTTCTCCTTCCCTTCTTCAAGAGGGACGGTCACTCCTCTTCCTCAACAGTGGACGGCCACACTCCATCATCCTATCTAAGAACTTCTTCTCCTTCTCCTTTCATTTAGTTCTATTACTTGTTAGCAGTAGTTATTGCATTTTTTTTTTATGTGGCATGATAGACTTTAGTTTTGTTACATGCTAATATTGATTAGTGCATGTTCTTTTTACTTGGTATGTTAGGTTTCATTTTTGATGATGGTTGGTCTGAATAAAATGCAAGTGCATGTTGATGCCCATTCTATTGCATAGTGCTTGCTATTATGATGTGGACGTGATGTGTCAATGCAACTCTAGGACCCCTTAGGAAGTTTGCCAAACAAGATTTTTAGATCTGAAATCGTCCCTAAATCAGTCCATTAAACCCCTTAGATAACTGCCTTAGTGGTTGCCTATATACCCAAATAACCCCCCTTAAACCCACCTACATAGAAAACCTATAGCTACCTAATCCTAAGCCAAATCCTTACACCCAATAGGAACCTTACCGCTGCCATATTTCAGACCTTAAACAGTACTAAGATCCATCCCAAAAGCCTCCATTAATATGTCCTCATAAGCCTATACCAACCCCAACTAGAGCCTTAATATCTACCTAAACATATGCCCTTGCCAACCCTTGAAACTCATCACTAAGAACCCTTTGCATGAACCCATTTAGGAGCCAATTAGATCCAATTTCCAGATCTGAAAGTGAACATACTTTGAACCCTTGAACCATCATAGAGCCATCCTACTTAGATCCCTTGGGTCCTACAACCACATAACCTTTAAGCTCCACCTTAGCCTTCCTAATCCTATCTAAAACCAACCCAAATTCAGACCTAGAACCTATCCCAGTCTTAGCCTATCTAGTCCCCTTGGGAACCTATATCCTACACCCATAGGCCCTCCTTATGTGCATTGACCATTCATTCTTGTCACCTTAGTCTACCCTCCTTAGGTGGTTAATAATTGTCTATTCCTTGATAAATCTAAAACAACTCCTTTTTGAATCTGATTAGTCAAGTTCTAAACCCTTCATTTATAGTCCTAATTAAAAGACCTTAAATCAGGGTATCTGGCCCTGTTACCAGTCCCTTGTAGCTGGTAAGAGGTTCCTAGGACCCCTCTTGTGTCTTCCTTAGGAAGACCTTCTACCGTCTTCTCTTTCTCTCTCTTCATAACCATGAACCCATATCATTCTTCTTACCCTCTAGGTTCTTCCTCTTCCAACTCAGCCATGATTTCGACTCCTCCTGGTTGGGAGACTCATCCTCCGCAGCTAGGATATGATTATTCTCATACTCCTTATCCCCCAATTTACTTAGAACCTGAACCTCATGAATCCGATCCTTATCTAGATCAGAATCGATTGAAGACCATAGTTGCTAAATTTTGGGAGTTTATCAAGGAGTATAATAGGAATTATATGAATCAATGTGCCAAGCTCCTAGAACAAATTAGACAATGCCAGACACAATCTCAATATATCACTATTCCTAGGTACAAGAGGCCTGGAACACCCGGCTTAGTGGATCTGGTGACCCATATTTTGGATCCACTAGCTACTCTAGTGACTCTTGCTACCCTGGGGAGGCATCCCAGGTTCAGCCAACTTAGAAGGCACCTTTGGACCTACTTCATGATTTTGGTAGATCATTTGGGGAATGCATCACTTCTTATACTCTTGCACTTGATGAGATTTCACTTAAAGACTAGGTTAATGGACCAAACAAAGGGTACTCAATCAACTTTTTATACAGTTAGCCCTACTCATGGTAATACTCACTCTGATTCATATCCAAACTCATATAACCCTGAATGGAGAAATCATCCTGATCTTGCATGGCCACCCCAAAATAAAAATCAAGCCCAAGATCAATCTAGATTTGCCTAGTACTCCACTTAATCCACTTTAGGGCAACCTTCTAGTACCACCCAACCTACTATTACTCTAGAAACTATCATGAATCTATTATTGGATTGGGACAAGAAAAATGATGAAATGTTGACTAAGTTGACTAAGGAAATTCAAGCCCAAGGGTACCAAATCAAGAGATTACAAGGATATCCTTATCATTTTATACAAATTCCTCACTCTTACTCTCCTCCCAGTTTTCAATCCCTCCAATCTATCGTATGTGCCACTGTGCAGGTGCTAATTCTTTGACCCATAAAAGTACTAAAAGAAAAGTAAGAAGCCTAGCCAAACGATTTGACCTGGGCCCATCTAAAAATGTTAAGGTCAAACTTGCATCAAACTGTCACTCAGACTCTAGAGACAAAAAGAAGACAAAGGTTCCTAAATATGATTTGACTTATTTACCCTTTCCAAAGACCTTAAAGAGAGAGTCAAAGTAGAAGAAAAAGACTTGCATGCCTAAAGAGGTGGTTTTATCTTCTCATATGAGTGTAACTGTTTCTGTCACTTTACCACCTAAACAAACTAACCCTAGAAAACCTCTTATATCTTATGCCATCAAGGGATTCACTTTTAATAAAGCCCTTGTGGATCTAGGGTCATCAATTAGCTTGATTCCTATCACCCTTTTTGATCACATTAGACTTGGAGACCTACACCACGCACCTGCCACCATGAAATTGGCAGATGGCTCCATTAACACACCTAGGGGGATAGTTCATGATGTTGTCATTAGGGTGCAAGGTCTTAGCTTTCTGGTCGATTTTATTGTATTGGACATGGAAGTACCGGAGAAGTTTTGTAATTCACCCATCATCCTGGGTCGCCCTTTCTTGGTTACAGCCAAGGCCCATATAGATTGCCTCTCAAGATGCATGGAGATGGTTAGCGGTGAAGAGAAGATTCAAATAGATATTTATGCAACCGTTAAGAAAACAAAGTCAAGATATTTTGAGGATATTTCAGAAAGTGATTTGGAGGATGATTCGGAAGAAACAATGATGATTGACATTTGGGTAGGACCACTTGACTAATATCAAGAATCCACTATATCACAAAAGCCAACCTCAATACAGGATACAACCTTTGATAGCATGATTGACTATCTGGATCGGCCCAGCCCAATTCAAACCCCTGCCCCATGTAATGAATCCCATATTACACAATTGATCCAAATGATTCAGAAAATGAAAGAAGCTAGTGCTAGAGAATATGACGATATGAGAAAAGAAATCCTAGGCAAGCAACAAAAATTAGAAACGTTTGAATTCAGTTCAGGTGTGCCACAACAGATTTTGGATTCTGAGGTTGTCATAGGGGGTTTCTTAGATCAGGCACCCAAGGTGGATAATATGGATGTATCAAAGCATGATTCTGAACTGAAAAACAATTCTATGAATGAGACATTTGATGGGGACATGCGAATTGGTGGAATCAAATGAATTGAAAACCCCATCTTAGAAGAAAACAAAGAAAGGGTTGACTTACCAAAGACTGAATTGGAATCAAAATCTGACGATCTTGACTCTTGGGAGATACCTTATTAATGGAGTTAAATTTACTCTGTTAGACAACCTTATTGAAGTGGAGGAAGAGAATCTAATTGAAGATCTAAATCTTGATCTCAACCCTGAATATCAATCATTTTATTTTGAGGAACCAAGCATCAATGGGTTTGAATATAATTTTGTTGTATTTGAGGATACATATGTAGACTTAGATGAACTGACTCAGATGATTAAATATAATGAACAACAAAATCAAAGAGACCTTGATGACTCTACAATCAATTACTTAGCTCAATCATTCACTTATGAATCTAATGATCAATCTCATTTAAGCAAACATGAGGAGCTATTCCCTTGTGAGAAAGATATTCAAGAAATTGAAAGATTATTTGGGATTACATATGAAGAGTTATCTAAGGAAGCTAAAAATTTTGTTGAATCATTTGAATTTAAGGACAATTGGGAATTGGAATTTAATGAGTTTACAGAAGAGAATGAAGAAAATGATGAAATTCAAGAAGAAACATTTGTGAGAGAGATAGAGATTGATTATTGGACCTTAACTTTTAGATCTGATCATACCACTTGGGTCATGCTCATCATTAATCACCATTATCATGACCTATATGATTTTCCCCCTATTCTTCACTTCGCTGACACCCCATTCACCCATATTTTTCGTTACCTTTTTGGGATGCCTCCATTTTTATTTCTTCCCTGCACCCTTATTTATTTCTCTCCCTTCTGTAGCATCTGGCTACTGATTGTACCGCAAAAATACACCTGCAATTGTGCCGTCTTATGCTATTTCCTAGCATTACCAGTTCATATTAGGTATCCATAGTCGCATTTGTAAAAATACACGCATGCATGCATTTAATTGAGAGGGGAGGAGAGTGAATAAAATGGTCTCGCAATTCACATTTTCTTCAAGTGCTGCTTTGCAAAAGTTCCATCTTTATTTTTATTCCTATTTGATTTTGAATTCTTCCCCGCGGCTGCAAAGCATGGCAGCTTCCTCCTCGCGCCATTCCTTGCTCAGCATACCCTGCCAAGCCATGTAAGCCACTCCCTGTAGCCGCATGCACAGCCAGGGCATGGCTGTGCATGCTTTCTTCTTCTTTAAAATGAGCTCGGCTTCTTCTTGCAAAGGAGAGCTTGGTCCACGCCAAAAACCCAACACACAGCAGCTCCACTTCTTCTCCAGGCCGTCTCCTCCCTCTCCCTCCATACGCAGGCCCTCCTCCTCTGAGGAGCCACTCTACGGGCAGGAGTACATCACTGTGGTGCACACCCACCACTGTGAGACCACCATCGCCCAGCTCATCAAAGAGCCGGTGGGCGTGGTGGTCTTCTCTTCCCTGTTTCAACTTTCCAAGCCATTTTCACCATTACCACAAAGCTTCAAGCTTTGAAGCTCAACCGGCCACCACACGCCCCTGCAGCAGTCGGCTAAGCTCCACAGCAGCAACATCGCACGCAGGCCACCGCGCGCGCCTGCAGACTGCCTTTGCCTTTCGCTTCTTCGCGTACACCCGCCTCTCCATGTGCCCTGTTCGAGTTTCGCCCACAAGCCCAGCCGGCGCAACCATTCCACGCACGCGCCAACTCGCGCGCACTAGCCGCAAGCCTCCTGCACTCACAGCACCGGACGCACCCGGTCACGCGGCTCGCCCGGGCACTGTAGCCACTGTTCACACGTTTCAACGGAACACTGTGGCTACAGTGGGGTGACCGGTAAGTTTCTCACTTATCCGGTCACCCGGCGCGCCGCTATCGCTGTTTGCCCGCACCTGCGTCCAGCCCCTCGCTCGCTCCAGCGCTCTCCTGCGTGCCTACGTTCGCCTGCCTCTCCCAGCACCTGCCTTCGCCTGCTCCCTTCACTGCGTACGCCTGCGTTTGCCCGCTCCAGCCCCTTCGCGCAGTGCGGTGCGCTGCGATTCCTCTCCCCGCGCCCACTCCCTCCAGCGCGCACCTCTTTGCGTGCCTGTGCGCCTGCGCGCGCGCGTGCGCTTTTAGACGTCGCCCCGCTGCTGCAGACGACTTAAAAAGTGCCTCTTCACACAGTTGTCTCTCTCTCTCTCTCTCTCTCTCTCTCACAGCACTCCCTCACTCTCTCTCTCTGCAGACACGTACACACACACACACCTATACTCAACTTTATACATATATATATATAGACGTACATATATATACTTACATATATATATATATTATTACCTATATAACTAAGTATAAGTATAGATACATATATATATATATATATATATGTAAGTACATATATACCTATATATTTATAACCATATATACATATAGATATATTTAAATATATACGTATATATATATATTTTCACATTACTTACCATACGTTGTATCGCGGGAATATCTGCACTAGTTGCTGATATTCTCCGATACACGCGTATAGAAAGCGTGTTCACACTCATCTTCCACCCATCCACCTTACACTCCACGCGGCATTTCGTCCTGTTGGTTACGTCTTTCTAGACGACGACTGACTCGACACCGTACTATACTCCATCTCCGCCTCCACCCCCACCCCTCTATACATATATATATACATATATATATTATATTTATTTTATTTCTGCTTCTCTTTCTTGCCAATAAAAAGATAAAAAAAATATAAAAGAGAAGATAATCCTTGACTTGCAGGTACTTCGTCTTGCGACTAGCAAGACCCGTTTTGGAACCCTGATTTGGCTCAAAGCCAAGAACCTAATTTTGATGGTGTACCTCAAGGACAAGAATTATCAGAAAAAAATCTAAATAGAAAAACACCAAAAACACAATAAACGAATGGAAGAGATTCGTTGTAAGAAAGGCGTAGAAACTTGACTTCTAACCCCACTTCCCTGAGTTCGACCCTGGGCTTAAAAGTGACCAAGATAAAATCAAATAAGTAAGGTAAAAAAAATATTTTGTAAAGAGATGGTTAGGCTCGATTTAGGTTAACCACTATACACATTTCAATGATAAATCACTATATTAACACAACCTAACTGGGTTCGACCACTGTCCCTTTCATGGCACCGTTGCCGGGGAAGTGCGCCTTAAAGTAAGTTTCTATTCCATTTCTTTCATTTTTCTCTTCTCTCTTCACGGGTGTTTTTGTTTATTGTTGTGCAGGTAAACCTGTTGCAAGGAGAAGGCAGGCAGACGAAGTCAGAGACGTGAGCAGATCCAAGGCGAGAACGAGAGCGTGAAGTCGTCGACACCGCACTAGAGCTCCGCAACGTTGCTGAACAAGTAGGTCTTTCTTTCTTAGTAGCTTAGGTTAACTTGTCACCTTAATTAAAAAAAAGAGAAAAAAAAGAAAACAAAAAACTAGAAAAACTTCTTGGGATCTCTTAGGGCAAGTGGATTAAAATTCACTTGTTTGATTGATTGCCTTTACTCCCACCACTCCGGGATTTCCCGCTAAACTTCGCATAGCGAAGAGCCAAGAATCTTGATTCTTGAATCTTTCGCTGTGTGAAGTATTCTTTGAGACAAATAAAAAGATTGATTGCCACCTCTTTTTGCCTCATTTACCTGCAAATTCGGGATCACATTTTTTGGTGGGGAGACTTGGAATTGAGTTGATTCCAACCCCACCACGACCTTTCACGTGTCTAAGATTCGATCCTGAATACTTCAACCCCAACAATTTGATTTTCTATATCTTCTGGTTGAAGCCTTGTGTGTGGAAATCTTTTTGGTGATTGGGAGCACTTGAATTGAAGTACTTTGGCTCCCTTTCACATAAATTTAAAACTGATTCGTGCATCCACACATAAATTTTCATTTAGGGAAGCCCATTGCATTGTATGCATTAACCAATTGACATTGAAGAAGGGTTTGTTGGGCTTAGAAGAAAACTTGTATTCTCTCAAAACCCGGAGATTGGTTGAATTGGTATTCAGCGAAATCCTAAAATCCATACTACTTAAGGCTGAACTCTAAAACCATTCACCAATTAAAAACTTCAATTCGGGGAGATTTCCCCGTTGCATGCTTGGATTACAGACTTTGTAAAATCAATCACTTGGGCATTACCTGTAAATAACGCCCTTCACATTCTAGAAGCACTTGATCCTAAGCCTCTAACTAAAACTGGTAGCAACTTGACCCTTATTAAGGATTGGAGGTCTAATTACCTGCGTGTAGCGCCTATATGCTGGTGAGGGTTCCCGCGTGCTATCGGGTGTCTAAGGCTGGGGCAAACGGTCTTTCAATCTGGCCTGGTGGTTCCGCGGTGCTCGCATTCGGTTCTGTAGTTCGTGATAGTAGGTAACTTAAATCTTTAGGTCTAAGGGCACACTGTAGAGGTTAGAAATTTGATTGTATTGATTTGTCATCAAGTGTACCTTTACGGCATCATTTCTCTCATCTCTTTTCCCTTCTTATCTCCCCAATTCTTCCTGCGGTAGTGCATGTTTGGGAGGAGGTCACAAAACCCTGAACTGTGTGAATTGTCTGATAAATTTAGAAAAGAAGGTGAATTGTCCTCCACAAACATAGCTGCACGCCCACCCCCAAATCCCGAGGGAGGAAACCGCCCTCAGAACCCACCAGGTGGTGGAGCCTTAGATCCCATAACCTGCCTCCAAGCCTAAATGGAAATGTATAATGAACAAATTGAAGCCATTCGGAAAACATTGGAAGAAATGCAGAACCCTCTCGAACGGGAGGAGCCTAGGTCTTTTAGCTCTTATCAGAATCCCGCTGCTACAAAGACCATAGGACAAATTTGGATCCTCATGGGCGGGGACGACTTTGAACTGAAACCTAACATAATTGGCCTGATAAATTTTTACTTCCATGGTCTTGCAAGTGAAGATCCTTTTCTCCACTTGGAAGACCTAACCCGATTAGCTAAAACAGTTGAATCAAGAAATATCGGGTTACCTATAGTCCTCATGAAAATGTTCTCGTTTTCATTGTGGGATAAAGCGTCGCAGTGGCTACGCACCCTTGGGAGAACCATCCACTTTTGGGAAGAGATGCGAATAGCGTTTCTCAAGAAGTTCTTCCCAATCGGGCGAACCAATGCGTTTCGCCGTGCTATTACTTCATTTACGCAACAAACCGGCGAACAGTTTCATGAGGCATGGGAGAGATATAATGACCTACTCAGGAAATGTCCACACCACGGTCTGCCTAAGTGGCATATAGCCCAGATTTTCTACTATGGGCTAAATGAGACTTTGAAGCAGATTGCCGATGCTTCTTGCGGAGGGAATTTTATGAATAAAGACGAGAATGGAGCATTCGAATTATTTGAAAATATGAGTGAAAACTCAATGAACAATGCCTCCATTGTCGCCTTTAATCGTACCAGCCTGCCCCGAAATGTCCACGAAGTTGACACGGGACCCTCCCATTCATCCATTGATCTTAGCCTTATCGCACAGAAATTGGATGAAGTCTCCGTCATGCACAAGAAGCTGGGCGAGCTTCTGGCCAACCCCGCCCATTCTATGACAAACACCCCCACCTCACCACTTCGTCACAATTCCAATTCTTCCAACACCAGGCTTATCCCGAGAAACCCCGTAAGACCTTCCTTACCAAGTGTCGCTCCGAGTGACTCGGTAAGTCATGTGGAACTGGCTTCTGCGAGCCAGTATTTTGACATGGAGAACCAAGCCTCCGTGTGCTCGGAAGCGTATTTACATGCGGACGCGTCTTCTGGCATAGAAGATGCTTGCGCCCTGGGGAACAACCCGTTCTCTGCCACTTATAACCCAGGGTGGCGAAATCATCCAAAGTTCGCATGGTCCAATAACCTGCAGCGTCAAAACCCCGCGGGTGGACCAATGCGACCGTCCGCACCCGTCATCCCAAGGGCCCAGTCTAATCCTATGGCGAATCCGCCATCAGGCTCTTGCGTACCGCAAACCGAACACGCATCAAGTCCTCTTGACAAATTGATGCGAATGATGACAGAAATGTCAAAGCGCCATGAAGAGAACATGACCTCTCTTCAGCATCAATTGGCGCAGCAGAATGCTGAGATCAGTCAACTATGCATGGCGACTCGATCTCAAGGCACTCTTCCTGCCCAACCTATTCCAAACCCGCGAAATTTCGTACCCCGTGGTCCTCAACCACAGGAACGACCTTCTCAGGGGTAGGTTCATCAGATTCTGCAAGCTCCGAGCATTCCACCGGGATTTCAGGCTAATCCTGCTGCAGCACCTCACTCTTATGTCCCTATTGCGAACCCTCCTTCGCCGTATGATCCCACTGGACCTGCATCGTCCAATGCTATCACTACGAGGAGTGGTAAGCAGATTGTTGATCCGCTTCGACCTGATTCTGGCCCGTCTTCTTCATCGCCCTCTCATTCGGGATGCGCACCGCATTCGCGAGAGGACGATACACCCAAATTGGTGCCAGAATCAGTCCCATTCCCTGAGGCTCTACTGAGGGAGCCAAAAGGTAAAAAGAAAGATACGCAGGCTTTTGATAACCTGCGTAATTTGTTCAGGGATGTAGAAATCAAGGTACCCCTGCTTGAAGCTATCGATCACATACCTAGTGTCGCCCGATTTTTCAAAGACTACACAACACCCAGGAGACAATCAAAGAAAACTAAGAATCCGGAAAGAAAGATATGTAGGCCTTTGATAACCTGCGTAATTTGTTCAGGGATGTAGAAATCAAGGTACCCCTACTCGAGGCTATCGATCACATACCTACTGTCGCCCGATTTTTTAAAGACTACACAACACCCTAGAGACAGTCAAAGAAAACTAAGAATCCGGTGGTTCTCTCGCCTCATGCGAGTTGTGCTATACTGTCAAATCTACCACCAAAGCAGAAAGATCCGGGCACATCGCTTATTTCCTGTAGCATCCAAGGCTGTAATTTTAACCATGTCCTGCTTGATCTAGGATCTTCCATAAATCTTATTCCAACCATCATGCTCGAAAAATTTTCCTTGGGAAATCTGAAACCCACCCCTGTCACGTTACAGTTGGCAGATCGTTTTGTCAAAATTTTGAAGGGTGTGGTGGAAGATGTGGTGGTTAGGGTCAACAGTCTCTGTTTTCTTGTTGACTTTCTTGTTTTAGATATGGAAGTTCCTAGCTCACTTTTTGATTGTCCGATCATCCTTGGTCGACCTTTCTTGGTCACAGCCTGCGTCCATATCGACTGCGAGTCGGGCTGTATTGAAATTGCCGTTGGATCTGAAAAGATCAAGCTTAACATCTTCAAGGCAGCCAAGAACTTTGATTGCGATTGTATCGAGGATGACACGTCTGATGAGGACATGGCTGTCAGCGCGTGTATCGGACTAATTGAGACCTATTCAGATTGTTGCGGATTACCTGTAAACACTGACGACTGCCTGATCAACACATATTGTGACGTTCCCCCATCCCTCCCTTGTCCCGTACCTTCTCTTGACCAGACTTCTGACGAGGTTTTCTCCGCTTCCCATACCTCGTGGTCTGAGTCATATCCGGGCTACTCACCGTCGGTCCATACTCTTGAAGATCGTATTGCCCTTTCTTTCCTGCCAAATTAGGTGGATTTGTAAATCCACACTGGGACCTTGAGCCCAAATGCTACTCACTGGGGCTATTCTTTTTTGGATCCATCTATCCAAGAAGCCCCTCTTCTTGGCCAATCTGAGGGCCAATTTCTTCCTCCGAATTGGTGCTCCGATCTGCCTGGGACACTCTCGTCCCAAGAAATGCCAGACCTCTCACCATCCACCATCACTTTTCACTTCACTGTCACGCTCACTTCACCACCCACCATCCACCCACCCTACCACCCTATTGTATATCCTGCACCTCAGCTCTCGTTACCCGATCTTTCATCCTTTCTCTACCTTTCCCTGCATGCATATGAGGACAGCATCGTTTGGCATGGGGGGGTAGATAGGCATCCATAGGATCTGGGTATTTTATGGTATCATGCAGTTTCCACCTATTTATAAATATGTAAAAAAAAAATGGTGTTTAGTAATGATCTGAAAGCTGAAATAAAAATACAATAAGTGTTTATGGATATTCAACCTCTGTTTTGAAGACTTTCCAGGCCACAGAAGCTTGATTCGCTCAGGCTCGACTTAATTCACTTGAGCATTGACAAGATAGATCGAAATCTCTCCTAACTTAGGACGTATTCTTGTACCTGAGACATCAGTACAGGATCCGTTGGTTTGCTTCTACTCGAGAGCCTAAGTAATCTTGGTTCACACTACAAATATCAAGAAAGACCAAGTGAACATAAGATCCAACCCTAGTGTTGATTAGGGAAGGTGTTCTTACCTGTTCGCGCAGGTAGACTTTTTATCCCAAGCTTTAGTCTTGTGTTTAGGAAAGACTCTTTCCACCAAGGAACTCTCCCACCAAAAAGAAAAGTGTGCTCCAAATAATGTTGTAAGAGATATACTGACACGTGTTTCAAAAAAAAAAAAAGATGCAAATAAGTCAGTATATCTCGCAAATGTCTGTAAAGTCTACCTTAAAAAAGTTCTTCAGGGCAAGTCGCAAATACCCTGTTTTCTTTGAACCACAAATGTCAGAAAATGGGAGTTGAGTTTTTTGTCATCATTTTAAGGGTCAATCCGAAGACACGAGGTGAAACTGGGACCAACCTGTATTTAAAAATTCGTGAAACCCTGGACTTGAGTCTTAATGTTAATCTGGTCAGTTTTGATCCTTCACTATGCACAAGCCATAATCTCTTGAACTCTCGAGTACGGCAAAAACTTCCTGGGTCGTGAAAATCGTACTTAAGGTTTAAATATCAAGAGTTCAGGTTAGTTGAGAGATGATCTAGGTCACATGAGACTTAAAGTACTGGTAGTCTTCTCTACAACTGGTTCTCACAATATCTAACAATAAACACACCTATGTTGCCTCAGAAGAAAATCTTTAGCTTAAGATCATTTCTAAATACAATACAAAAATGTTTTGCTAGGGACTAGCAAAAGAAAGGCATAGGGGTATGATTGCACCGCAAAAATACACCTGCAATTGTGCCGTCTTGTGCTATTTCCTAGCATTACCAGTGCATATTAGGTATCCATAGTCGCATTTGTAAAAATACACGCATGCATGCATTTAATTGAGAGGGGAGGAGAGTGAATAAAATGGCATCGCAATTCACATTTTCTTCAAGTGCTGCTTCGCAAAATTTCCATCTTTATTTTTATTCCTATTTGATTTTGAATTCTTCCTCGCGGCTGCAAAGCATGGTAGCTTCCTCCTCGCGCCATTCCCTGCTCAGCATACCCTGCCAAGCCATGTAAGCCACTCCCTGCAGCCGCATGCACAGCCAGGGCATGGCTGTGCATGCTTTTTTCTTCTTTAAAATGAGCTTGGCTTCTTCTTGCAAAGGAGAGCCTGGTCCACCAAAAACACAGCAGCTTCTCTTCTCCAAGCCGTCTCCTCCCTCTCCCTCCATACGCAGGCCCTCCTCCTCTGAGGAGCCACTCTGCGGGCAGGAGTACATCACTGTGGTGCACACCCACCACCGTGAGACCACCACCACCCAGCTCATCAAAGAGCCGGTGGGCGTGGTGGTCTTCTCTTCCCTGTTTCAACTTTCCAAGTCATTTCCGCCATTACCACAAAGCTTCAAGCTTTGAAGCTCAACAAGCCACCGCACGCCCCTGCAGCAACCGACTAAGCTCCACAGCAGTAGCAGCAAGGCGGCAGCAGCGCACGTAAGCCATCGCGTGCGCTTGCAGGCTACCTTCGCCTTCCGCTTCTTCGCGTACACCAGCCTCTTCGCGTGCCCTGTCGCGAGTTTCGCCTGCAAGCCCAGCCGGCGCAACCATTCCACGCGCGCGCCAGCTGCAAGCCTCCCGCACTCACAGCACTGGGCGCACTCGGTCGCGCGGCTCGCCTGGGCATTGTAGCCATTGTTCACGCTTTTCAGCAGAACACTGTGGCTACAGTGGGGTGACCGGTAAGTTTCTCACTTATCTGGTCACCCAGCGCGACACTACTGGCCACAGCCTGCGCACGCATCCCGCCCTGCGTCCCGCTCCAACGCCCGCCACTGCGTCTGCCAGTGCCCGCACCCACCCACGTATCCGCCCGCCTCAGCATCTTCGTCCACGTCTCCCTTCGCCCGCTCCAGCCTCTTCGCGCAGCGCGGTGCGCTGCAGCCTCTCTCCCCACGCTCACTCCCTTCCAACGCGCGCCTCCTTGCGCGCATATGCGCCTGTGCGCGCGCGTGAAGCCTCAGACGACGCCCCAATGCTGCAGACGGCTTAAACGCCTCCTTTACTCCAGCAGGAAGCTCTCCCTCTCTCTCTCTCTCTCTCACTCTCTCTCCCGACACTTACACACTCACACTCATACACACACACCTATACTCTACTTTATACATATATATATATATATACACGTACATATATATATTTATATATATATATACTTATATACATATATATATATACATATATTAGTACTTATATAACTATGTATTAGTCTATATACATACATATATATATATATATATATTAGTACCTATATAACTAAGTATAGATACATATACATACATATATATATATATATAGATAGATACATATACATACATATATATATATACATACATACATATATATGTATATATATTTTGACATTATTTACTATACGTTGTATCGCGAGAATATCTGCACCAGTTGCTGATATTCTCCGATACACGCGTACAGAAAACGTGTTCACACTCATCTTCCACCCATCTATCTTACACTCCACGCGGCACTTCGTCCTGTTGGTTGCGTCTTTCTAGACGACGACCGACTCGACACTGTGCTATACTCCATCTCCGCTTCCACCCCCACCCCTTTATACATATATATATACTATATTTACTTTATTTCTGCTTCTCTTTCCTGCCAATAAAATGATAAAAAAAATTTATAAAAGAGAAAAGATAATCTTTGACTTGCAGGTACCTCGTCTTGCGAATAGTAAGACCCGTTTTGGAACCCTGATTTGGCTCAAAACCAAAAACCTAATTTTGAGGGTGTACCTCAAGGACAAGAATTATCAGAAAAAAAATCTGAATAGAAAAACACCAAAAACACAATAAACGAACGAAAGAGATTCGTTGTAGGAAAGACGTAGAAACTTCACTTCTAACCTCACTTCCCTGAGTTCGACCCTCGGCTTAAAAGTGACTAAGATAAAATCAAATAGGCCAGATAAAAAAAAATATTTTGTAAAGTGATGGTTAGGTTCGATTTAGGTTAACCACTATACACACTTCAACGATGAAATCACCATATTAACACAACCTAACTGGGTTTGACCACCATCCCTTTCAGCTACAGATAATTCCAAGTTCCATCTACATATTTTTTTGACTTTTTACGCTTGGAATTCATGGACAGTTGGTCTGCATTTTTGGCCCACTGTTGACAAATGACATTAAACTTATAATTCTAATTACAATTCTTAATGCCATATTGACATATCCTTTTTCAGTTTATGCCTAGCTAGAAGTTTTAAACTCAGCATTTATATATTTATGCATTTATACATAGCTCTTATTTTCTTTTTATATATAGCACATTTGCATAGGTATTGAAATTTGTTGAATGTTAATATTCAGGAGCTTATCCTGGTGGTTTCTACCTTTTCTCCCTTTCTGCACTTTAAATTATTATATGTTTCATGTTTATTTTTATGCATGATGACATGCATGAATTTAGGCATGGGTAAGTAGTACACTTACATTGAAAATTTTTTGCCGACACCTAGAAAAAAAAATAGATTTTTATCAAGGAGATTTTATTGAAGGTTTTCTTCTTAAATTATTTCTTAGTTTAGAATTCAGTACAATTATTTCACTTGCATGTACTTTGTAATGGATCCATTATGAAAATCAATAGACATTTTTAGTATCAAGGAGAAGCATTGTTTCTTTTCCTGAACCATTGGATAGTTAGTTGGGGAGTTAGGCAAACTATCTTTCATTAAATACACCAAACATTTATGAGGTAAGAGTAGAGTATCTATTGGTGCTTTAAGTCTAGTGTGAGGACTCTTAAGTTCTAGATAATTGGATAATGATACATCAGAATATGCATAGTTTTTGCTCTTAGTTCCTACGTGCGGACACTGTGTGAACCCCTGAGAGCCACCAAATAAGGAAGTTACGTAAAGATTAAGTTCTAATAAAACTATGACTAAGGTGGATGGTCTTGACTATCTTTTATGGAATCCTCGGCTGAAGGAGGGTATTAGTGTCAAAGGTCAGAAGTACACTTGTCATTTCCATTTCTTCCCGAGAATAGATACTTTCACCAAATAAGCTACACAATATTCTCTTGAACGTCATCATTCCCCAATAATGCCTCATAAATAAAAGTATGCGTGTGTTGTGTTGTGTTGATAGTTATGCAAAGAAAAAGAAAATAATATATAGAAAAACAACAAAATAGAAAAAATAGAGAAAAAAATAGAAAAAGAGAAATTTTGAAAAAAAATGTTTGAGTTCATAATTGTGTTTATGTGTTATAAGTCAATTTCATTGAGGCAACAATACCCACTGTTATTACAATCTACCAAATATGATTCGTACCTACTTTTTCAATATTTCTGGCTGCATGAATACTGATTGAAGAATTTTGACTTAGTTATAGGATTATTAGAACTTTAATTAAATTGTTAATGTCATGTGAGGCCATTAAATATTGAGTGCATTTATAAAATTTGCTGAAATTGTGAGCTGAAAAAGGAAAGAAAAAAAGAAACAAATAATAAAAAGAGAGAGTGAACACAAAGGAATGCTAAGAGAGCACAATCTTTTTTAGCCTCTCAGTTGACTTGTTTGATAGTCTAAAGATCTAGAGTCTGTAGTACTAGGCTAAATGTAATACCAGATGAGTGTGAGCCACCAAATATAAAATCATTTGACTCAAACATCTTCTACCTAAACCAGAAAGCTAGGGTTAAATCACAGATTACTTGTTATGTTATCCCTAAGGGAAGAAGTTTACCTATCGTGATATAATTTTTACCAAAGGTTAAGTACGAACTTTAAATGTAAGTTGACTTTTCATTTGGATCTATTGCTTATGCTATTATTACGACATTTTCACATTTATCAGAATCTCTAAATTTTTGAAAGAAGACATTAAGAAATCTTTTGTCAAACTCTTAATAAAAAGAAACAAGTAAAACTTTGGGGGTTGAGTGCAAATAACATGAATCATACACCTTGCATTCATTTTTCATTCTTGCATTTGCTAGGGACTAATAAAATCTAGGCACGGGGGTATGATTGCACAACAATCATAGGTCTTAATCAACCTTAATAATGTCAGAAACCTTAGTATGTAAATATTGCATTCATTTCATGAATAATTTACGTTTGCATCATGTTTACTTGCATATGTATACATAGTATGTTTTATGGACGTATTTATGATATAATGTTTTATCTTGTGATTGCAGGTCCATACGGGAATAATGAATCAAGAATAAGACAAGAAATAAGATAGAGGATGAAAAGAAAAGATCCAAGAAGCCAAAGAATAGAAGGAATACAAGGAGAAAAAAGGGAGAGGAATAAACCCATGAACTCATCCACACCAAATAAACCGATTCCTAAGCCTACTTAATTAAGCCCCAAGCCAATATTCCTTTCCTAGTCCTAATTTTCCTTTTATGGACCTACCTAGATCCTAATTAGACCCCACCTATTCTTAACTAGACACACTACCACCTAATTTAGGCTAACCAAGAACCCATGTACACACACCACCCAACCTACCAAACATAACCCAAACACACCCAAGCACACGCACAAAAAAGACACCCTTCCCCCACCATACTCCTTACATGGGATCCCCTCCAATGAATTCCCTATTTTATCCCCCTCAACAAAAATATCCCATCTGATTTCCCAAAATAAATAACCCATCCTCAAGGGCAAGATTCCCCCCCCCCCCCCACCCCCTCCAGAGGCCAATGGAAAAATTTTCCTAAGCACGATAATTAGGGAATAATATTCCTTAATTACCGTACAGGGGAAGAATATTCGGAAGTAACCGTAGCAAACTCGCCTTTTGTAGTGGTGAGTTTGTGAAAGTACGATTTTATACAAAACTTATCTCTTGAAGAGGCGAGTTTCCCCCTTCCACTCCTGCCTGCTCATCCCCTTCCTCGTGTTGGCTTGAAGAGGCGAGTCTAGGTTTACACGTAACTCACCTCTTGAAGAGGCGAGTTTGCCTCTTATACATCCTTGCCCTCGCCCATCCCCTTCTGCTCCCCTATCATTTGCGGTGCTTGCTGCTACAAGTGCTCTCCGGCGACCTTCCCCAGCTGCTGCTGCCGTCCTCTGCCATTGCTGCTGCAGCCAACCTCCTCGCCTGCTGCTGCCTCTCCTCTGGCCATTACGCCTTCGCCTAGCCGCTGCGACCTCCTCTACCCCTACTGGTATTGCTGCACGTCCGCCACTATTGTTGCTGTGGTGCCCTTACTGGTGCTGCCGATCTCCTCCCTCACTATTGCTGTTGGTCGTCCACCACTGTTTGTGTCCCATCTTTTAACTCTATATATTAATTAATGGTTGTTAATTTTAATTATATTATTTACAATAAAGTATCTTGTTAGGGAAATTTTGGTAGGCTTATTGGATATAATTTTGTATGTATTAGAAAATTTGTAAAGTGGAGGTACTCTTTGAATATTTATTAGGGTATGGAAAATTTAAGGTTGAAATTAACATTAGATGGAAGTGTTGATTGTAGATGTTAGGAAATACGTCTTTAATAACATGTAGCCTCATTGATCAGGCCTTTAGGGACCTATTTGATTAGCACCTTTATTGTAGGGAGGTAACTTCAAATCAAGGGCCTTGCCACCTTGGCATGTTTAAAACTTGGGTAAGGTTTGCTCCTTTGCTTGGTAGAGGTATATTGTAGTTCAATGTAGCATAGGCTTATTAGATACCAACAATGAAAGAGGAGAATAATGAATGCCTCAACAGGAAACCATGGAAAGTGTAGTCTTGGCAAATAACCCTTACAATTGTCTATCACATTGAAATATATAAGTAAACATTGCATCAAAAAATATTAAGATATAATAAGAAAAATCTCGAAGGGTAATGCTATAAAAGAAAGAGCTTAGGAGGACTAGATATTTAGTTTTACATTATCTTTTATATAGGTCTATGCTTTTATCTTAAATATCAATCACTATCTTAATTTTGAAATAAGATGTGTGATACATACGTGACTCTTTTGTCCTACTTTGTTGTCATTTAATCCGTTTGATATTATGATTTATTCAGATTATTTGGGATGGCTGAATTTTTGTTAGGTTTGGTCTATTATGGTAGTTCTATTGTCTGAAATGTAAATGTAGTGCAATATGATAGTGATTCACATAAGAGGGTAAGGATATATACAAATTGGAGATTTGAAGATTTATTAGATAAGATTTGCTCGACTTTAGGTATTGATCGAGGGAATAATCGAGTGAAGATTAGTTATTGCTTTCCCCGTTACGGAGGGACTGATTTTTATTTGACCATTGTGGGCGATGATTTCCAATGTATGATTGATTAGGCAACTGAGGCTTGGAGAGGTAAGATATTTACTAAACTTTATACTGATGTCGAAGATGAGAGTGTTTGTACACCTCAACTATTAAATGTGGAACGATTACCTCAACGACCTCCACAAGAACTGCTTGACGTTCAAATTGAAAGTCATATGAGTAATGTACTCCTTGACAGGCAAAATGAAGTAAAATATACAGTTGCCTAAAATGAACGTAGGGTGAGGCATATTTTTCAAGTTGATGACCTTTGTGCCTCACCACATGAGAATGATAGAGATAAATAAGATGAGTTGAATGAGTGAGAGAATGTTTAGGAAAATGCACCATCTCATGTCCTAACTCGTAACAGGAGGGTGCGTCAGTTTGGTTCTGGTAGCAAGCATGACAGTAATCAGTTGCCTGAGGATTGAGATGTATTATTTTATGGTGATTTGTCACATCCTCTTGAAAGAGATGACTCTAATGAATGCTCCCGTACTAGAATGAGTCGTCCAAACACACAACTGGTTAAGGGGATGGCATTTACAACTAAGCAGAATTTGGTGTTTACAATTAAGAAATTTCACATTGAGAATCATGTGAATTTTGAAGTTCGAGAGTCAGAAATGTCTGGTCATTGATATGTGCATGTAAATTTGAAGGTTGCACATGAAGATTGCATAGTCATTTCAGAACTTTTGATCAATAATGGGTACTGAACACTTTGCATGGTCAACACACTTGTAGCCATATCCAAAACAATGAAGATCACCCTCAACTCGATTACAATTTCATGGGGCAGTACCTAATGGGTTATGTCAAATGGTCACCTTTGGTTAAGGTAAATTTTTTACTTGAGGTAATTGATGAAAAATTCAAGTATATAAGCACAAGGAGAAGGGTTTGGGATGCAAAGTGAAATGCCGTTAAATTGGTGTATGGTAAGTGGGACAAGTCATATGAAGACTAGCTATATCTTCTACATGACATTAGAGATTCAAATATCGAGACATTCATAGATTTAGAATCAGTTGATATCAATGACACAAACGGTGTGGTCTTGATGAAAGCTTTTTGAGCATTCAGATCGTGCATTGAAGCGTTTAACCATTATCGACCAGTTATTTCCATTGATGACACACATTTGTACGTAAATACATGCATAAACTGTTGACCGCATGTTGTGTGGATGCTAATCAATATATTGTGCCTCTTGCTTTAGCTATTGTCTATGAGGAGTCTACAGACACATGGTCTTGATTTTTTAAAAGAGTAATATATTGTCTAATCCGTGTTCGGGAAGATCAAATTTGTATTATTTATGATTACCATGGGGGGATACTTGCTGCAGCTACTAGTGATGATGTTGGGTTACATCATGTACATTGGAGGTTTTGTGCACATCACATTGCAATCAATTTTAATTTGTTAGTAAAGAATGTGCATCTAAAGAAGTTAGTAATGAGGGTTGCATTACAATCTTCACCAGTTGAATGGGAATTTTGCATGAATACATTGAGAAACATGAGCGAAGACGCTTCCAAATGGTTTGATGAACGTGGAATTGATAAGTAACAATGGATGATGGCTTATGATGGTGGATACAGATTTGGGAATATGATAAATTTGAGCGAGAGTTATAATGCGGTTTTCAAAGAAGCTAGGGCATTGCCTATATGTGCCTTAGTTAAAAAAATATTATACAATTGTATTGTGTACTTTGATAAACATTGTGAAAAAGTATATGTAGCAATGGGCAGTATTGAGAGATATACCACATATGCAGATGATATGATAGAAAATTGGATGAATATACGGAGAAGTCATAACGTCACTCATTTTTATGGGATTCTGGATCCATATTATGAAGTTTTGACTGGTAGGCATGAGACACCATATGGTTTGAAAGGTGGGAACTTTCATAAAGTCGACACAAGGAATGCGACTTGTACTTGTAACAAGTGGCAAATATATAGAATCCCATGATCACACGTATATGCAGTGTTGACATTTAGACGAGTTGATATCCGTACAGCTGTCGCCTATTGGTACACTTGGGAGCAACAAATGTTAATAAATCAATACTTGATCCTAAAGCTTGACAGCCGTACGTATTTCAGAAACACATCCCTTGGTGAAAAGAAATAAGATAAAGGAAGATTGAAATCGTCTCGTATTCACGACGAAATGGATATTCAAGAAAGCCGATAAAGTAATAATTGTGTGCATAAAAGGTCATACCAGAAGGCATTGCCCCCATTTACAACACGGAACCTTGTCGTCCACACAACAAATCCCACAACCAAACACTTTCGACGTAGTAGAAATATTAATAAATACAGTATTTGTAGAAATACTGGTCATAATAGGAAGAATTGTCCAAATAAAGGTAAATACAATGTTTTTAATAAATATCTTTTTGTTAATAATGTCTCACATTATATTAATTATAAAGTCTTATTAATATTATTTTTCTGAAATTGTAGATGGAGGCATGATCAGTTGAGCCATCTGTTTTATACGGATAGGACGTGCACCGATCCACGACTATGGGACGGTGATGTAAGTATTAAATAGTATTTTATACATTTCATTACTAACTCGCATTTACTTTCATTATAAATGTCTTTCATTAACGAGTGCCGCATTTAACTTACATAGGTTTACTCAGCATTAAGATATCGATGTGATGCTCTCATGCGATCTATTCCATACACCCACGAGTTGCCCAGCTTGTACAGGATGCGGGGTTTGGAGGGATCTTAGACTTTTGCTTCATATAATTGGCATGACATCTTATCAGAGTTCTGGTGGATCGCTGGAGGCCAGAGACACATTTCATATGGTTAGGGGTGAGATGACTGTTACTTTGGTGGACATAGCTATCATCACTGGTTTACATGTGGATGGCTCCATAGTCACAGGCGTGATCTCTGTGCTTAGTTGGAGAGGATTATGCGATTAGTTACTTGGAGTGGTATCGGGCAAGAACCAAATCTCCTGTTCTACTGTACAGATGACTTGGTTGCAGGGGATCTTCGTAGACATGCTAGATGCTGTGGATGATGAGACTTGTCGTTGATACGCACGAGCTTACATTTTAAAGTGTATGGGCGACATTCTTTCCCAGACAAGTCCGGGAACTACATCTCGTTGATGCATTTGTCTTCATTAGAGGACTTGCAGGTAAGCAAAAGTTAAAGTTATCATTACATGATTTATGGCTTAACTTTCAATGAGTATTTACATCTTTTACTTGTGCTTATTGAATGTATATCATAGGCTGCATGATAGTATAGCTGGGGAGTTGCTTATTTGGCGTATCTCTATCGCCAACTATGCTTAGTTGCCCATATGGGGACTAACGAGATTGATGGAGCATTTATCGTGCTGCAAGTTTGGGCATGCGAGAGGTTTCCCCACATAGCACCTATCGTGCATTGTCATCCCGAGTGGCAAGGACGGCCATTGGTGCTCGTTAGGTGGCTGCTTTCGATGTTCGGAAGCAGTCAACCAATGTTACGATTCCGTGTAGGAATGCATTTGACCTCCAAAGTGCAGAGTAGGTATATAATTTAACATTTTGAACATATTTATTACGTTAGCAGACATGTTTTATTTATAATACTTGTGTGATTACACAGGTTCTATGACAGCCTTACACGCAGGAAATACAGGAAAACCTGCTTGAATATTACCTAGATGGGAGGAAGATCTGGTCTGCACGAGTCCCCTTGATATGCTTCCATATAGTGGAGCATCATTTCCCAAATTGCATTCTCAGGCAATTTGTAGGTCTTCAGGGTGTTCCTTTGGAATGTGATTCAGAAAACAACCTCCATGATATAGATTTGAGGGGGAAATTTGAGATTGATTGGTGTCAACACCATGCGTTGTACATTTAGGATTGGGAGGCGAGGCCAGAACATATCGTTCCATTGACACCGATGGATAGGCCTACCGCTACACCAGAATACGAGGCTTGGTATAACAAGATTACCAGGAGATTTATCGGTCGACTTGGTGCCCTATTGGATTATAATGTAAATTCTTGTACAATTCTTCTTCATAATTACATAACAGCTATACAATAATATTTGTTAATTATATATCTGGCCATTATTGTTTCCTTTTGTAGTTCCATATATCAGTTCGAATTTGCGTGATGACGCGTGATCACCTCGACTTTACGACCATCAATAATCTAGCTTGCCAAGCAATAGAGATAAACAGTAATGTACTAGCTCATCATTTCAAACCCCTTAGCCTCAAGCACCAAACGGTGTGAATGATGAACTTGTAGGAGGGCGTGGGAGGGGACGAGGGTGAGGGCTAATTCAAGGACGTGGCAGAGGAAGGGGGCATGGGAGAGGACATGGGAGTGTATAGGGAAATGATCATGATCCTACACCGGAGGCCCCACACCCACCATCAGAGGCGCCACACCCTCTACTGGAGGTCGCACACCCACCACCAGAGGCACCAGACACTCCATCGGAGGCCCCACACCCACTACTAGAGGCATCAGACCACCTACCGAAGGGCTCACACCCACCATCAGAAGCGCTAGACCATCCACCGGAGGTGGAACATCCCCATGATTGACAGTCCATTTCTGAAGCATAAATGGTTAATTAATATAATATTCTATTCCTCATGAATTTGGGAATTCTCATCAATTATTTCCATGCACAACCTATGCAAGAACCCTCCCAATCCTCTCAGGCTTACTCAGAGGTGAAACCCCACCAGGAGCCACAGGTCACATTTCAAGTAATATAAATCTACAAGATTTTCATAATTCCATTCTTATCAAATTTTTGACTCACTTGAAAATTTTGTATGCAGCAACTTATGTAAAAAGAACCCTCCTAGGCCTCTCAGGCTCAATCGGAGGTGGAACCCCATCAAGATATACAGGCCCCATTTTAGGTAATATAAGTTTACAAGATTATCATATTCCATTCTTATTATATTTTTGACATAGTTCAAATTTTTTCATGCAGCAACCTATGCAACAAGAACCCTCGCAGGCCTTACCGGAGCAATCGGAGGTGGAGCCCTACCAGGATCTACATGGTTAATCTGAGGTAATATGTAAAGATTATTTCAACATTTTCGATCTCACCAATACATTAACACTTGAATAATTTTCCTTGCAGCAAACTCAAACTGATGATCCATTTACGATTCCAGCCATTGAGTTATCTATTGTTTTCTAGATAATACCAGGAGCTTCGCTTAAGAGAAAGGCAGTAGCTACAGACTTTGAGGAAGGGACCTCAGTAGTTATTATTCGTGCCTCACAATCACCTCGAACAACTCCGGATTTCAACGCTACTAGCACACAAATTCATGAAATAGATCAACAGACAGTTAGAACAATTTCAAGATGATTGTCAAAACCCTCCAAAGACACACTTGATGGAGGAGATGAAAGTAAATGTTCATATTGTATCATTTTTCTTTTTTAAATGTGACTTGTAAATATTACACTTATGTTGCATACTTACAATATCTCACCAATTTTAGGAAATACTTTCATGTAAGTATTATCATGCAAAAAATTTGAACAAAACATCAATGAAAGTTGGTTGTCATACTTTGCTTGGTTTTCATTTAAATGTTTGGTTGATGTGTGTGATTGCTTGATTTTCATTTAAATGCTTAGTTGGTGTGTGATTGCTTGATTTTCATTTAAATGCTTGGTTGGTCTGTGTGATTGCTTCGTGTGACTACTTGCCATCGCAGCAGCAATAGTTGCATTAGTTGCCGCAGTAGTTGCATTGCCCTCAGCTTAATTTTGAGAGTTCTCTCTAAATTTGCATTAGCTATAACAGCAGTAGCAACATATTCGTAGTATTAAAAAAAACAAGAAACTCGCCTCTTCAAGAGGCGAGTTATGTGTTAGCTTAAAACACCTAAACTCGCATTTTCAAGATGCAAGTTTCATATTACACTCCGCCCAAAAAATCAGACATCTACTGATATTGCTCGACGTCAATTTCCTATTATAAGACATCTGGACAAAAAATTGGACGTCTACAAATATTCAATTTTCATCCTGTTCTTCCCTGATTTCATTGGATCTAATAGGACTCTAGTGTATAAGTGTCAGACGACGGTTTAGACGTCTTAAAGAGGCAAAAGATGTCTGGAAAGAACTATGGGAAACTTGCTACTATAAAAGGCGAGTTTCTCAACACCACCTACTCTCGCGAAGGGTGAGGGAGGAGAAAGCCCCAAACTCGCCTCTTGAAGAGGCAAGTTATGTTTAAAGTGACAACCCCTTAAACTCGCCATTACAAGAGGTGAGTTACACACGTGTAACTTCGAATTTTTTTCCCCTGTACAGTAATTAAGGAATATTATTCCCTAATGATCGTACGAAGGAAAATTTTTTAATGCCAATGCCCAATACCCTTCTCCACTATCCTCTCTTCCTCTTCTCCAATGAGACACCCACTCCAAGGTCGACGAGACGGTCCACTCTCACCAGGAGGGCGACCTCCCCATCCACGGCCATCGCTCCTCCCTCTGTAGCCACGCGCACAACCCTGCTGGCCACGTGCACCTGCAGCCTTCCTCACCTTTGTGACATGTAGATCGCATCGACCATAGAAGGCACGCACTTGCAGCCTTCCGCTCCTCTGTGACACGCAGACCGCACCAACGGCCATAATGGCACATGCGCAGTCCCTTCTCTCCATCGTGGACAACGACGACCAGCACCCTCTTCTCTTCTTCAATAGGGACGATCACTCCTCTTCCTTAACAGGGACGACCACCCTCCATCATCCTATCTAAGAACTCCGCTCATTTAGTTCTATTACATGTTAATAGTAGTTATTGCATTTTTTTTTGTGGCATGATAGACTTTAGTTTTGTTAAATGCTAATATTGATTAGTGCATGTTCTTTTTATTTGGTACGTTAGGTTTCATTTTTTATGATGGTTGGTTTGAATAAAATGCAAGTGGATGTTGATGCCTATTCTATTTCATAGTGTTTGCTATTATGATGTGTCAATGCAACTCTAGGACCCCTTAGGATACTGATGTAAACATGCTTATATCACATAAACTGTCTATTTACACGTGTTCTTAGGTATAGAGTTGCATTACATACTATAAATATTGCATAGCATGCATCATCTTGCATTTAGGTTAGTTTGTATAAAATGTAGGTTAATTGTCTCCTTTTATGGCTAGGGATAGGGCAACTTGTTAATCAAGGCCTTGGATCAAAGATCCAACCATACAGATCTGATTAAGGCAACGATTGGAGTTCAATGACTCTAAGATTGTCCTGATCGGACATCCGTGGCACCGGATAGAGATTGAGGAACCCTAAAGATCAAGGGCCAAGATGGTACCAAGTCGCACTTCAGACGACAAATCCGACTGCATGAATAGGTTCAGATAGACGATCGCAGCCTAACGGCGCGAAAATCAGCCCAATCCGACATCCGTAGCATCATCTGCAACACATAGAAGATGGACGGCCAAGATGGTGCCACATGGCACCATCTCAGCCTCCCAACTGGCCCTAAGGACCCGCCTCCACTTCTCTTGACTTGCTCGACGAATCTCCACCGTTGGATGCCCATCCAACGGTCGCAGATCGCACACGCACAATTCATCTGCTCGCCTCAAGAGGAAGCTCAGCGCAGTGGTCGAGCGCCCCTTCGCGAGTGAAGGGCGTGCGTTCGAGCCGTGCCAAGCACCTCAAACCAGACGGGCGTGGGCGCGGGTGCAAATTCGACTGTTAGATGGAGATCGGGTGATCGAAGGGAGGAGGCGTGGCATGCAGGGAATCGTTGATCACGTACGTGCGTGATGACGTGCGTCTGCACGTCTCATCGCACGCGGGCGCACGGTGGAGGCACTGAAGAGGAGCGGGCGCATGCTTTTTAAGCCATCCGTTCTCTTGATCAGATGGCTGGGAACCTTTGATCCTGCGTAGGCGCTGAGGCAGCAGAGGCGAGGGGCGCGCGTCGGTCACGTTCAGGGCTTTAGTGACAGATAAATCCATCACTAAAGGTCCTGAATTAATGTTTTTGAAATTAAAATGTCCAAAATGCCCCCACTCCTTGCAACTATAAAAGATCCCTACCTTACGAATTTCTCATCCCTTCCTCTCTTCTCTCATCCCTTCTAAAGCTCTAAGAGCTTGTCCCACACTCGGGATACTCCTCTAGAGTAGAAATCTTAATTTTTCCACCTTCATCCCCCTTCGTGGACCATCTTGCAGTTGTCCTCTCTGCATTCGGGAGGCGAATCCCGCGACGATGATGACGTACTGCTTCATTCCCATTCCTCCCGCTTCGTCCTTCCCGCTCCGTTCCCCATCTTTCAGGCATCGTCCCGTACGACTCGTCCTCCAAGCGATCGTTGAGGAGGATACTTCTCTCTCCATTCTTTTTACTACTTTCTAGAGTAAAGTTACCACTTTCTAATATAGATTTTCCACTTTCTAGTCATAATGAGTAGTGTAATAAACAATTCATGATAATGAAATCTATGTTTATTCTACATTCCTTTTGCTTTTATTTGTAATATTCTCTCTTCTATTTATTATTTATTAAATAGATAGCTAGTTTTCGACCAACTATTCTGTTTCGTGACAAACAAAATAAAACACGTATTTTTAATCAAACGTCCGCCTCCCTATGTTCGACCTGGAACTTCTTTATGACTTTTCGGTATAAATTTTATCTGTTGAACGGATTTCTTCGTGACTCAAACTATGACGGGTTTTCGAATCTAATTGCGAATGCATAGTTTTCCGACATCAATATTTTGGCGCCGTTGCCGGGGAGGCAACGCTCTTTGATTTTTTGCATTTTCTGACTTACGAATAGTTTACCTCACTTCTCTCCTTTCTTATTGTCATTGCAGGTACTTTTTTGAGATGAGCAAAAGCGGTAGATTGGAGCAAAGTACTGTTAAAGGTTCTGTAAGTTTACCCCCACCTCGTACTCATTAGTTTTCATTCCACAATGTAATAATACAAACATAAATCAACCTAGGTGTTCTTATAAACCCTAAGGTTAGTTTTGATTGTTTGTTTGACATCTACACCGGCCTTACCCTCCGCATTTAAAAAGAAAAATTAAAAAAAAATTTCACAGAGGTACACAACCTCATTTGATTTTCAAATTCAACCGGTAAACCGATCTTTGGAGCCGGTACACACACCCAAACACATAATCGAGTAGAAATCAGATTAGGTAATCACTTGTGTGCCTAATTAAGTGGTGCAACAGGCCGATTGTTTGAGTTGATTGCGCCGCAGCACTTCAATTAAAATCAATTCATTAAGTAGCTGCTACATAGGTTCAACTCTTAGGGATTTACCAGGAACTCCACATTCTTTTAACTTCAAAGGAAAACATCTTCACCTGTGCTTTCAAAACCTGGTGTGCCAACAAAGCTTGATTGAAAATACCTAAAATTGAATCCTAAAAGCTACTAAGCAAGATTTGAACCCTAAAATTCATCGCATCAAAAATAATATTGCTTGAAAATCACTAGTGTGCACGCACACACCTTAATCAATCACTAAGGGCACAATCCAGATAAAGGGCCCATCACATTCTAAAGCACATTCAAGCCTAACCCTAATTAAAACAGAGTAGACGTTGGCCTTAAGGATTTGATTCGCTCTTCGGAGCCTAGAACGAGATTATTTTTGATTAGTCTGTTTCTACTATTCAATTTGGTATCTAGCTAGTGGAGTAGAATCAAACGATCATGGCTGGGGGGTACACTAGGAATTGGAGGCGCAAGCCGAAGGAAGAATCTTCTCCCCAGTCCCTCCCTCTAACTGGTTGGATTGAACAGAAAGAAGTAGATCAAATCATTTCTTTATCTCAAGATGGGTTCTAGGAGTCTGTAGGTCTTTAGGCTAGTCCACTTAAGGACATATTTGATTGTTTGTATTGCAGGGTACCTTTCTTCCTCCTGTCTATCATGAATCCTTCCATATTTTATACACATTCCTACTCTTTCCCTCCTGTTATAACTTATCCTTAGCATGATGATTATCCTAACTCGTACTGTAATCAACCATCTGTTAGTTGGGATAACTTCGATTGGGAATACACTTCTGGACTTCCGTGTTCAGGATCTGACCCTGGGCACCATCATCAAGATTTTTATCCTTCTCAGAGCCACATTGATTATAGATCATCCCTTCATGGACAACCTAATATGATCTACAATCAAGAAGGATACCTTGATCCTTACCCATCCCCTGAATACATTGCCTTTAGGTCATCACCACTTCATGAACAACCTGACATGACTTATTATCAGGGAGGGTATCACGAATCTTAATTCGTTAACTCCTCTACACTGATCCCAAACTCGCCCAACCCTGAACCAAACTATTTGGTTTAGGTTAGCCAGGTCTAAGATAAGGTTTTGGCTAACTTGAAGAATAGTATTCAATCTTTAGAAGCTTAGCCAATACCTTGCATTAAAGAATTGTAGCCCCTGATTGAAATGATTGATGATCTGAATAAGTATTTGTTGGATTAGCTCCAGGATGTTAATGATAAGGACCCACGTGAGTTTTTACTTGGGAAGTTATCGAAACTGAGAATGAGATTTATGGTTGCTCTAGTTCAATCTTGAGATGATTCCCAGGATAAACCCCCTTCAGGAAAGTCAATGTCAGAACCCGCTCAGGCACCTGTTTGGGGGGACATGTGTTACGAGGCTGATCAGATTGACATAGAGCAACCAATTAAGGATGATCTGATTTCTTCACCTGAGATCCCTGAGCTGAGGTACGAGGAAATGCATGTCTCCACGGACCAGAAAGTGATGGATGATTTTGGGACGTACATTAATACGGATTTATATTTCTGAGTCTGAGGGTGAAGAATCAATTTGCGAAGTCTCACGTGAGTTTACAGAACACGATTTCTGTGAGACAATTGGGCTGGAGGAATCTGATAGATCATATGATGGCCCAATAATTGAGAAAACTGATCTTATTGGGGCTCACATGATGGATTCAGAATCGCATTTTTTAAAGTATTCAATTCAATGTCCCGATTGCCAGTTACACTCCATTAAGCTTACTGACGATTCTGTTTTTGAGATAACTAGACCAAAGTCAATTCTGATTCAGTCACATCTTTTAGACTTGGAAATTTCAGATAGGGTGATTAATATGCAAGAGGTCCTGAAATTTGACATTCTGAATGAGGATAGGAGCTGGGAAATTTTGATTTGGGAAGTAAGCTTTGAAGGAAGTAGAAGATCAAGTCTAAGGGTTCTAATTAATCTGAAACCATCAAACCAGGACCCTTACGACATTTGTTCTGAGGATGTTCAACCCAATCACACATTCATTGATTATCCTTTTTAGTTTGATTTCTCTATAACTTGACTTTTTGGTTTTGGGTTGCATCCTCATAAATCGCAGGCCCGATCCCGCTTGCATACTGATTTTAGGTTCTGGATAATTTTTATCAAGAACCTTAGATATACTCGACAATGGGATATGGATCTGCATCACAATCTAGTCCACATTTGTGGACATCTGCTAGCAGGTCCTAAGGTGAATCTTTTTATTTTGATTCTGATCTACACCTGTGAATTTGTTATTTCTTCTTTGTATAGTGTGCCTAGCTGAAGGCACTAAATTCAGCATGTATACAGTCTCTATTCATCTCGGAGCGGACACGTTATTCACGTAATTTAGGTGCTTTCTACTCCACTCTATTCCGTGTCTTTTTAATATAATGACATTACATTAGATAGGCATGGGGGGGGGTGGATATTCATCTTTGAATTATTTTGTTAGCTCCGTAGATTCATTTTGTTTTCTTTTTATTTACATAAAAAAAATTGAATTAGGAAGGAATACTTGGACATTAGAACCTTTCAATCTTAGGAAATATTACAGTAGAATCTGAACACTAAGACCCTTCAGGTCTTTGGACTTAATCAGCCTGGGTATCCACTAAAATGTGGATTTGTTTATCGAGTCCTCGCCATCCTAAATTCTATTTTAATTGATTAAATAAGTTGGGGTTATAAGTACATGACTTATCAACCCGCCCTTTGATTTGAGAGAATTTTAAGTCTAAGTATCTACACTATTCGTCACTAACTCATTGTTCGGTAGTTTGAATGGAAATTAGGTTGCTAATGAACCTTTTAAGGTGGTATGGCTAACAAGTTATCGTGGGTAATAGCTCATAGATAGGTTGTCCAAAGTCCAGTCACAGGACCACTCTCTTCTTGTTGCCTCTACGTAAATCTTAGATCGAGAAAGCCACCTATTTAAAGAAAAAGAAAAAGAAAAAAAAGGATAAAAGAAAGAAAAAGAAACAAAAGAAATAAGCCACACTTCATTGCACGAGTATGGCTGGCAAGTTGTCGGTGGTAACAGCTCATCGACTGGTTGTCCAGATCCCACCTCAAGAAATGCACATAAAAATTCCTAAAACACTTAGGAAGAAGCGGAGAAGTAGAATAAGCCAAGGAGATATACACTGGATTCACCATTGTGTTGATCCCATAAAAATAAAAGTAAGGAGAAAGCTATCAGTCGTATAGATACACCTTCAGGCAGATCTTTTTTTAAGGTCACCTAAGGGCGTAGTAACCCGAAGTCCGTTCTGATTGCCGATCAATGAGTCTATCACATTCACAAAAAGATACTTAGAACTTAGGGTCTCATCAAATCTTGTGTAGGTTGAGTGGCCGTAGAATGCCACTCTGCAACCTTAAACTCAAAAATCCAAAAAAATTAGAAGAGAAGAAAAAGAGAAAGAGATCTTTCTTTGAATAAGGTGAGGGCTTGCGGCAGTCTGCATTTTGGCAGATACCCGGACGCTATTGCGTCTTTGAAAGTTCAGGTCCTAAGTAATAATTTTTTAATGTTGAAAATGAGTTGTGCCCAAGTAATTTAACCTAATTATCTTATAAATAGCATATAGTTTTGCTAGGGACTAGCAAAAGATAGACATGGGGGTGTGATATAAATATGCTTATATCACATAAACTATCTATTTACGCGTGTTCTTAGGCATAGAATTGTATTACATATTATAAATATTACATAACATGCATCATCTTGCTTATAGGTTAGTCTGTATAAAATGTAGGTTAATTGTCTCATTTTTTGGTCAGGGACAGGGCAACTTATTAATCGGGTCTCGAATCAAAGATCCAGCCATAGGGATCTTCTGATTAGGGCAACGATTGGAGTTCAACGATTCCAAGATCGTCCTGATCGGACATCCATAGCACTAAATAGAGATCGAGGAACCCTAAAGATCAAGGGTCAAGATGGTACCAATCTGTACTTTAGACCACAAATCTGACCGCACAGATGGGTTTGGATCGATGATCGTAGCCTAACAGTGAAAAAATCGGTCCAATCCGACATCCGTAGCACCATCTGCAACACATAGAAGATGGATGGCCAAGATGGCACCACTTGGCGCCATCCCAGCCACCCAACCGACCCCAAGGACCCGCCTCCACTTCTCTTCACCCGCTCGACGAATCTCCACCGTTGGATGCCCATCCAACGATCACAGATCGTGCACGCACAATTCATTTGTTCACCTCAAGAGGAAGCTTAGCACAGCGGTCAAGCACCCCTTTGCGAGCGAAGGGCGCACATTCAAGCCGCGCTAAGCACCTCAAATCAGACAGGCGCGGGTGTAGGCGCAAATTGGGCCGTTAGATGGAGATCGGGCGGCCAAGGGGAGGAGGCGTGGCGCGTGGGGAATCGTTGATCGCGTATGTGCGCGATGATGCGCGTTTGCATGCCTCATCGCACGTGGGCACGCGGTAGAGGCGCTGAAGAGGAGCAGGCGCATGCCTTTTAAGCTGTCCGATCTCTTGATCGGATGGCTGGGAACCTTTGATCGTGCGCGGGCGTTGAGGCAGCGAAGGCGAAGGGGCACGCATGGCGCACGCACGTCGGCCACGTTCAGGCCTTTAGTGATGGATAAATCCGTCACTAAAGGTCCTGAATTAATGTTTTTGAAATTAAAATTTTCAAAATGCCCCCACTCCTTGCAACTATAAAAGGAGACCCCTACCATACGAATTTCTCATCCCTTCCTCTCTTCTCTCACCCCTTCCAAAGCTCTAAGAGCTTGTCCCACACCCGAGATGCTCCTCTAGAATAGAAATCTTAAATTTTCCACCTTCGCTTCCTTCATGGAGCATCCTGCAGTTATCCGCTCTCTGCATTCGAGAAGCGGATCCCATGACAACGACGACATACTGCTTCGTTCCTGTTCCTCTCACTTCGTCCTCCTTCCAGCTCTGTTCCCCGTCTTCCAGGCGTCGTCCCGTCCGGCTCGTCCTCCAAGCGATCATCGAGGAGGATACTTCTCTCTCCATTCTTTTTACTGCTTTTTAGAGTAGAGTTACTGCTTTCTAGTCGTAATGAGTAGTGTAATGAACAAGTTCTGATAATGAAATCTATGTTTATTCTACATCCCTTTTGCTTTTATTTGTAATATTCTCTCTTTCTCTTCTATTTATTATTTGTTAAATAGATAGTTAGTTTTCGGCTAGCTATTCTGTTTTGTGACAAATAAAATAAAATGCATATGTTTAATCAAACATTCGCCTTCCTATGTTCGACTCGGAACTTCTTTATGACTTTTCGGTATAAATTTTATCTGTTGAACAGATTTCTTCGCAACTCGAACTACGACGGATTTCGAATCCAATTGCGAATGTGTAGTTTTCTGATATCAATACACCTACCAAACCAGATTTTCAGATCTGAAATCGTCCCTTAATCAGTCCATTAAACCCCTTAGATAACCCCGTTGGTGGTTGCCTATATACCCAAATAACCCCCTTTAAACCCACCTACATAGAAAACCTATAACTACCTATTCCTAAGCCAAATCCTTACACTCAATAGGAACCTTAGCGCTGCCATATTTCAGACCTTAAACAGTCCTAAGATCCATCCCAAAAGCCTCCACTAATATCCCCTCGTAAGCCTATACCAACCCCAACTAGAGCCTTAATATCTACCTAAACATATGCCCTTACCAACCCTTGAAACCCATCATTAGGAACTCTTTTTATGAACCCATTTAGGAGCCAATTAGATCCAATTTCCAGATCTGAAAGTGAACATACTTTGGACCCTTAAACCATCATAGAGCCATCCTACTTAGATCCCTTAGGTCCTACAACCACATATCCTTTAAACTACACCTTATCCTTCCTAATCCTATCTAAAACCAACCCAAATTCAGACCTAGAACCTATCCCAATCTTAGCCTACCTAGTCCCCTTGGGAACCTATATCCTACACCCATAGGCCCTCCTTAGGTGCATTGACCATTCTTTCTTGTCACCTTAGTCTTACCTCTCCCATGCTATCATTCATCTTAGTTAGTTAAGCATTTAGGATCATTGCATCTAGCATAGAATGATTAAGGACTTATCATTTTATAAATTTTATTTGATTTGGTGTATTTTCACATTATGTTATGACGAAAATAATTGAATATGTGATTTTACGTCAAACAAGATGTAGACACAACTTTTTTGGCAAAAGATCAATTTTAGTTCATATTAGTTTTGACATCTTTTCATAATATGTCTCATTTCTTTTTCATGCACCATATTTACTTTTGGATTCCATTGAGCCACTATTTTTGGATAGTCAAGGCACATGATCCTTTATGTGTCAATGTTGGTGTTACCTCTCAATTGGACAAGATATGAACTTATGCTACTCATGGTTCTATCTTTTTTATTTATCTTGTTTTCAAATTTTACCTTTTCCCAAAAAAGACCGGATGGTTATCCACAATCTAGTGTCATCCTTTGATTTTATTTATAAATCATTCCAAAATATCCGCAAAGGCGGATGCAAATAGAGCCCTTCATGTTTGTTCGTAAATTGAAACCTTAGAGAAAATCATTTAAAGGCACAAAACCAATTGAACTTGGAATTACCCGCACGAATGTCCACCCAATTAACTCTCCCTAAAAAATTCAAAACACTCAAAAGCAATGCACTCTTTTCCTTTTTGCATAGTTGCCCGATACGAAGTAATGCCTTGGGGAATTAAGTCCGGTGCATAAAATGGTTGAGAGCACGTTAATTGATAGCTTGGAACCTCTTAAAGAAGTTGCCCCCTCCATTGAATTACTCTAGCACGCAATAGTTTTTGGAAGATCCAACTTGGTGATAGCCATAGGAGAGGACAACAAACCAAACAGTACTTGCCCTACGATTTAACCAGTCAGATCATTCTTAATCCAACCTCTCCTCTCTTGTAAGCCTTTGACATCGCTACATCAACTTTTATACATGATGCTTTTTTGTGGTCGATTAAAAGGAGCTTATCATGTTAGCCTCATCTTCTTGAACCGTAGTGTAAAAAATGAATCATTCTATTCATCCCTCATTTGGGTGTTAGTAGAATAAAGATATAAATATATTAAAAATAAAAAAAAAGAAAAAAATAAGCATTCAAATCGTCTATCGCTTAACATGGACGAAGATATGAAAGGATAATTTCTGGAGCAAGTGCGACACTTTGGAGGGATTGTTGGAGGAATGAGATATTTTCAGCATTTAAATCATGGTACCTTAATGCCTGCAGATCACATTTGTTTGTTAGAAAGTGCAGGACTCAATCGAAACAAAGGTCAACATTTTAAAAATCTTTATAACATTACTCAATTTTTCTGACATCGTATTTAACGTCAAGAGAGCTATACTTGCTCTCTTGAATTAGATACACTTTGCCTATACCAAGACTGAGTACTGATTAGTAGTCTTGGAAATTCCAAAATGAACTAAATCCAAAATTTGTTGCTTCATACAATGAATTAATTTGCCTATTCCGGTTAAAAATGCTAAGGTCATCAGTCACATCAGTTCACCTGTCGGTTTCATGCCAACCATAGCCACATTTCTTCAATTTCAGAATTAAGTATGCCACTTTTTGAAGGAATATCCCGTGATCATATAAAAATTGCTCTCAACAGCCATTTATCTACATGTAAAGTTAATGAAGAATAGTACTGGAATCATCTGTTAACAAAATATAATATTCTTAAATCATGAAAACAAGGAATATTACTATCAAACAGGAAAACATATTCATAGGAAGCACAATATAATACTCTAATTCTACAAGCATATGAGCACTCTTGCTTGTCATTGAATTTTTATCTATGAAGACTAACATAAGAATTAGAAACTTATTGTCACCATTACTTGTCATCAATCCAGTATAAACTTTCTAGTGAGACATGATTTCTAAAGAATAAGCAATAGGATATGCTATTCTAGATTCTCTCAAAAAAAAAAAGAAATGCTATTCTAGAGCAAGTGCACATGAAATTGATTATCATCAACGCATCCAAAGTCTACAATTTGAAGCACTTTTGGCAGAAACTTGAGTGAGCGATGGGGAAGCCACTGGTTTTTGAGTCCCCATTTGGTACTACATACAGAAGAAAAACATTGGCTATGCTCAAGTAAGGCTGAGTTATGAAACTGTCATTCAGGGTCACCATTGGTGACTAATCACATCTGCTTTCTCTGATATTGGGTTTGTATCATATCCTGGTTCATAAATTCAAGTTTGAGTATTTTAAGAGGGTTACTGCAGTCAGTTACTCATGTGTTGTATTTGGATGGATTACAATACTTGCTATGAAATAGCCTTCCTTGAAGTTGAATCTCTTTGGGTTTCTTTCTCTGCCAATAAGCTTTTCACCATTTGAATCACTGATCTTTACCTCTGTAATCATACTGCAAGCAAGTTTTATTGGTCATCTATCATCAGGAATAGTTGTTACTTATTCAATTGCTTGGGGTCTGATACATGCAATGAACAATTACTAGGCCATCACGATGCTTGGATAGGTCATCCTTATTTTTGTGTTAAGCTTGAAGCGAAGCGGAACATTTGACTTCACCTTCATTGAAATTGAGCCTGTCTCAGATGCATCACTTCCAACTGTTGGTTTTGTTGCTGTTGAAAATTCTAGGACCTTGCAGATGAATGCATTGCAAGAAGAGGGTTGGAACTGTAATCAGATCCTTCATGCCACTCAAAATGATGCTTAATTTTTCATTTATTTTCTAGTTTGTAAATTTTAGGATCTTGCAGATGAATGCATTGTAAGAAGAGGGTTGGAATTGTAATCAGATCCTTCATGCCTCTCAAAATGATGCTTAATTTTTCATTTATTTTCTAGTTTGTATTTTCCTATGCTTTTACTATCCATGACCAGAGTATACTTCTATGTTTTCTCTATGGTCATCTTGGTTCATGCCAAAAAAAAAAAAGAAAGGAATCTCATATTGTCCCCAGCAAGATTTAGTCTTAAGTAGATACAAAAAAATAGACTTATATATCAATGTATGTGATAATTGGGATTAACTAACAGTACAGACTTATATAGACCAATGTATGTGCAGATAGGCGAATCAACTAATGTTATTTATAGGTCATAATTTGGTGTGTTGGTCTTTTGAGATGACTTGTATCAATGGCACTTGCCTACAACCAGTTCACCAAGTCTGGTTACACTCAATTGCCAGCAAACGCAGTTATGATCACTAGTACCTTAATCGTTATCCTATTCACCAATGTGGTTTTTGGTTTGCTAACTAAGCCTTTATTGAGGCTTTTATTGCTGGGGACCTTGGCATGCCAATAGTATTTCATCAGTTGCTAGAAGCCTGAGGCCATTACTATCACCACTAGTTGAGAATGGATCTGATTTTGAAGCACAGAACTAGAATATTGCCTAGCCGAGTAGTCTCCAGTTACTCCTTACCATGCCTACTTACAGAGTCCATTACTTGGGGAAATTTGATGATGCTTACATGCGCCCAGTATTTGGTGGTAGAGCCTTTGTAGTCTTTGTTCCAGGTTCACCAATTGAATGGAGCGCACATGCAACTCCTGAGCCAAATCATAGCAAGATCCAAACTGATCCTCAATATGTAAAAATTTCTGAACGTGGATCTTGAGGTAGGAGTCGACCGAGCTTAGCAACTATTATATGCGTCAGTCATTTGATTATAGTTGAATGCAAGCTTTATTCGATAATTGATTCAAGCTGCCTCTCTTCCCCTACAACTTGGTTATTTCCTATTATGGGGAAGTAATAGGAAATGGGGAGATAATGGCTAGAGTTATTACATAACTTGTAACTGCTCGATATACCGTGCGGACCGAGTCCAAGTAGGTTCGACGCAGGTCCAAGCAAATTTGGGTGCTATGATCATGAGCCGATTGAGTTTATTTCATAAGGGCAATTTCTTCTCTCATCAGTTGCCCCTACTCTTGTAGTGTGGCTGTGTCGACTGTGAGAGTAGACTTCTTTCTCCTTGCTCTTGCGCGGAGGTTATCCTTACCCCTAGTAGCTATCGCTCAGTAGTGCAGGGGATAGGTGCTTCATTACACTCGCTCGCCTCTTGGGAGGAGTTACTTGCCCTAAGCAACTATTGCGCGACCCAAATACTCATGATTTCTCTCAAGCACCCTTTCCTAAAGCCTTGAACAAACCTTGGAAAAAGAAAACCAATCCATCTGAGGAGTTTCTCAATATTTTTAAACAAGTTTAGGTTAACATACCACTCCTTGAAGCAATTGAGAATATCCCAGCTTGTGCGAAATTTTTGAGAGAAATGCGCACACCTAAATGCCAGGCCAAATCATCTAAAAGGATAGTGTTATCTGAACAAACTAATGCAGTTATCCTTAGAAACCTACCCTGAAAACAAAAAGATCCAGGAGATCCTCTGATCTCTTGTGTTATTGGAGATATTACCTTTGATAGGGCCCTGTTAGATTTAGGTGCCTTCATTAATTTGATCCCCATAATGTTATACGAAAAATTTAACTTTGGAGAGTTAAAACCTACTAATGTCACACTATAGCTGGCTGATCGATCTATGACCACACCACGGGAAATTATTGAGGATATAATTGTTAAGATTCATGATTTTTATTTTCCTGTAGATTTTTTGGTCTTTGACATGGAGGTACCTGAGAATTTGAAGAACACCTCAATAATCTTGGGAGGACCATTTTTAGCTACTGCCAAGGCTAATATTGACTGTGAATCTGGTAGTATGGAAATCAAATTCGGGGACAAGAAGACAAAGATTAACATTTTTATGGCCATCAAACAATTTGAGGATTATCGAATGATAGAAGATTCTGAGGATGTTGATCATACTGTTGAATATTGTATGAAGTTAGGAGTGTCCCAATCCGATCCTATAGGTCTTGATCCCCAAACCAATCAAGAGGTTAGTCACCCAATCACTGATTTGATTCCAAGACCTCTTGAGGATAACTGTGATCCACCTTTGGACCCTTCATCCCAAGGACCCAAACCTGACCTAAAACCTCTTCCTGATTATCTAAAATATGTTTTCTTCGGATTTGATTAGACTTACCCAGTGATTATTAGCTCTTATCTAACCCGAACTCATGAAAACCAATTAATTCAAGTTTTTGGAAGAAACAGTACAATAATTGGTTGGACATTGGATGATCTAAAGGGAATCAGTCATACTTCATCCATAGAATCTATGTTGAGGATGGATCTAAACCCTCTCGGGAAATGTAGAGACAATTGAATCCTAACATGTAGAAGGTCGTGAAAAAAGAGATGATTAAGTGGTTAGATGCAGGAATAATTTACCCAATCTCTGACAGCTTATGAATTAGTCCTGTACAAGTGGTTCCTAGGAAAGCTAGGCTAACTGTGATTACTAGCGATAATGGGGAGATGTTGGGATGCAGAAAACTACACGATCGAAGTTGGATTTGAAAAACTCGTCGTTGTAGTTCGATTTCTGAAGAAATCAGTCAACAGATAAATTTATACCAAAATTCTAAGAATTTCGAGTCGAACATAGGGAAGCTATGTCGATCTTAAATCGGCAATTATATTTTTTTTTTGTTTTTGTTTGAAAATAAGATAAATTCAATGGAATTAATATAAACTATGAGAGAGAGAGAAAGAAAGAGAGAGAGAACAATCACTTGATATAATAAAAATGGTTTTACAACTACAAAATAGGAAATGATTACAACTAGAAAGTGGGAAATTTTATTCTAGAAAGCAATTAAAAAGAAGGGAGAGAGATGTTATCCTTCTTGACGAATGCTTGAAGGAAAACATTGAATGAGGATTGCTAGTTGAACAATCACTCGGGTGCTACAGATTGCAAGTCGAACGCGTGCCCCATGCTCGCACAATGCCGCTCGACCGCTGCACTAGCAACCCTTCTTTGTCATGCTTACGCTTTAAGCACGCATGCTCACAGCCATTGGATCAAAGATCCAACGACCCATATCTCACCTCACCGCACCTTCAGAGGATGGGGAGCGGTGCTGCAGCTAATTTGGGCAGCTGTGATGGTGCCACGTGGCACTATCATGGTCGTTCATCTTCTTGACATGTAGAAGGTGACATGTAGAAGCCGATTTTCACGCTGTTAGGCTGCGATCATCAATCCAAACCCATCCGTGTGGTCGGATTTGTCATTTGAAGTGCGGTTTGGCACCATCTTAGCCCTTGATGTCTAGGCTTCCTCAGACTATATTTGGTGCTACGAATGTCCGATAAGGGCGATCTTGGAGTCGTTGAACTCTCGTCGTCGCCTTGATCAGATCCGTACGGTTGGATCTTCGGTCCGAAGCCCCGATTAAAAATTACCCTGTCCTTGATCATAAAAGGAGACTATTACTATATAATTTATACAATTTGATCTAAATGCATGATTATGCATGTTATGCAATATTTACAATGCATGATGCTAATATGACATTAAGAACATGCATTAATAGACATTTTTGGCTATTTAGATGTATGCACATCACACCCCTATGCCTATCTTTTGCTAGTCCCTAACAAAAACTACATACTATTTATAAAAGAATTAGGGTTGGATTACTCGGGAAAAAGTCATTTTCAACATTTAAGAAATTTTTACTTAGGGCCTGAACTTTCAAAGATACAACAGTGCCCGGGTATTTGCCAAAATGCAGACCACCTCAAGCTATCGCCTTATTCAAAGAAGGATCTCTTTTTCTCCATTTTCTCTTTTCTAATTTTTTTTTGGATTTTTGAGTTTAGGGTTATAGAGCGACTTTCTACGGTCACTCAACCCACCCAAGACTTGACGAGAACCCTAAGTTCTAAGTATCTTTTTGTGAATGTGAAAGACTCATTGATCGGTAATCAGAATAGACTTCGGATTTTTACTACCCTAGGTGACCTTAAAAGGAATTCTACCTAAAGGTATTTCTATACGACCGGTAGCTTTCTTCCTACTTTTTTTTTTATGGGGTCAACATAAGGGTGAATCCAGTGTATATCTTTCCGACTTCTACTTCTCCGCTTCTTCCTAAGTGCTTTAGGAATTTTTACATGCATTTCTTGAGCTGGGATTTAGATAGCCTACTTATGAGCTATTACCTACGATAACTTTCTAGCCATACTCGTGTGGTGAAGTGTGGTTTATTATTATTATTTTTTCTTTTCTCCTTTTCTCTTTCTTTTTCTTTTTTTCTTTTTGGACTTTCTTTTTCTTCTTTTTTTTCAAGTAGGTGGCTTCCCTAGTTTAAGATTTACCTAAAGGCAGCAGTAAAAGAATGGTCTAGTGGCTAGGTTTTGGACAACCTACCTATGGGCAGTTACCCACAATAACTTGCCAACCATATCACTCTAGAAGGTTCATTAGCTACCCAATTTCCATTAAAATCATCGAACAACAAGTCAGTGTGGATAGTGTTTAGATGCTTAGACTTAAAGTTCCCTTAAATCATAAGGTGAGTTGATAAGTCGTGTACTTATCACCCAAACTTATTTAATAAAATTAAAATAGAATTCAGGATGGCAAGGACTCGATAAACAAATCCACATTTTGGTGGATACTCGGGCTGATTAAGCCTAAAGACCTGAAGGTCTTAATGTTCATATCCTACTGTAATATTTCCTAAGATTGAAAAGTCATAATGCCCAAGTATTCTTTCCTAATCCATTATTTTATTTTATTTATTTTATTTTTTTTAATATATATACATAAAAGAAAACATGTAGAATTTACAAGAATTCCATAGAGCTGACAAAATGATTCAAAAATGAATCCACCCCCCCATGCCTAGCTAATGCAATGTCCGCATTGAGAATAAAAGAATGAAAGGAAGGGTAGAATGTAGAAGATATCACCTGAATGTGATGCTCAGGTCAGCTCTGAGTGAGACTGTACAATTGCTGAGTTTAATTCCATCAGCTAGGCAAAGTCCAGCCAAAGAAATCACAATATGATGAGAGAAACCGTGTCTGAGACGGGTTTTGGAACAATACGATCAATGAAAGGCTTCAGACGTTGACTTTGAATGAATTGCCAGTCTTTGGGTCAGAAATCTGAACGGCCTCGTTTAGAAAAATCTGATCGATGATGAACGTGCCATTCCATTTTGACCTAAGTTTGCTAGGAAAGAGCTTAAGTCGAGAATCAAAGAGCCAGACCTTCTGGTTCGGCTCAAAGCTCTTGCGAGATATCAATTGGTCATGAAGAGCTTTGGTCCGAGCCTTGTAGATCTTGGCATTCTCGTACGCGTCATTTCTAAACTCCTCCAACTCAGATAGTTGGAGTTTCCTGGTCTTTCCAGCTAAACTCAAATCCAGATTACACTGTTTGATTGCCCAGAATGCCCTATGTTCAATTTCTACGAGTAAATGGCACACCTTTCCATACACCAAATGAAATGGTGACATGCCGATAGGCATTTTGTATGCCGTACGGTAGGCCCAAAGAGCGTCCTCAAGCTTTTGAGTCCAGTCTTTACGATCAGTCCTAACCATCTTCTGAAGAATATTCTTCATCTCCCGATTGGAGATCTCGACTTGTCCATTCGTCTGGGGATGGTAAGGTGTGGAGATTCTGTGATTTACCCCATATTTTGCCAGTAACTTATGAAACTGGGCATTAGTGAAGTGAGAACCACCATCGCTGATGATAGCCCTTGACATCCCGAATCGACTGAAGATGTTCTTGATGAAATCGATGACCACCTTGTGGTCATTGGTTCGGGTAGGGATGGCCTCAATCCACTTGGACATGTAATCAATAGTGACGAGAATGTACTGATTCCAAATGAAGGGAGGAAGGGTCCCATGAAATCGATGCTGCAAACGTCGAAGATTTCGACGAGAAGAATTGGGTTTAGGGGAATCATGTCTCTCTTGGTTATGCTCCCAAATGGCTGGCATCGGGAACACGACCTCGAGAATTCCTGGGCATCCTTGAATAAAGACGACGAAAAGAATCCCGATTGCAAAATTTTTGCAGCCGTCTTTTTCTTGGAGAAATGTCAACCACACGCAGATGCATGGCAGAAGTCGAGTATACTTTTGAATTCAATCTTCGAAATACATCAGTGAATAATCTGATCAGAGCTGATGCGATACAGTTCAGGGTCCTCCCAGAAGTAATATTTGACCTCAGATTTGAGTTTATCTTATTGTTGCTTGGTCTAATCCTAAGGGATTTGACCATCAGCCAAATAGTTTACGATGTCTGCAAACCAAGGAGTTTGAACACCTGATATTGCAAGGATAGTCTCGTTTGGAAAAGTATCAACAATTGGAATATCTGGACAAGAAGAATCACTCAGAAGTCTCGAAAGATGATCCGCCACCACATTCTGTGCTCCGAATTTATCCTTTATTTCAAGATCAAATTCTTGAAGCAAAAGAATTCATCGAATAAGCTGGGGTTTGGCATCCTTTTTGGACAAGAGATGTCTCAAGGCTGAGTGGTCAGTATATATGATGATGTGAGACCCTAACAGATAAGCCTTGAATTTCTCTAAAGCAAATAGTATAGTTAGTAATTCCTTCTCAGTAACAGTGTAATTCCTCTGGGTCTCGTCCAGAGTTTCACTAGAGTAGTAGATGACAAAGGGCTTCCTATCAATCTTTTGACCCAAAACAGCCCTGACCGCGTAATCAGAAGCATCGGTTATGATCTCGAATGGGGCTGTTCAAACCGGTGGTTGCAACATCAGAGCACAAGTGACTGTTGTTTTAAGAAAATCAAATGCCTTACAGCATGATTCGTTGAAATCAAACGGCGTATCTTCGGTGAGAAGATTTCTCAGAAGGTGAGCAATCTTAGAAAAGTCCTTAATGAACCTCCTGTAGAATCCTACATGACCAAGAAATGATCAAATTTGTTTGACAGATGTGGAAGGAGGAAGTTTAGAGATCGCATCAACCTTAGCTTTGTCAACTTCGATTCCCCATTTGGAGATTACATGACCCATGATGATGCCTTCTTGTGTCATGAAATGACTCTTTTCCCAGCTAAGGACCAGTCTTGTTGTGATGCATCTTTTAAGAATCATTTCAAAATTAGTCAGGCAAGAATCAAATGATTCTTTGAAAATAGAGAAATCGTCCATGAAGACTTCCATAAACTCTCCCACTATGTCAGAGAATATGGCTAGCATACACCTTTGAAAAGTCACGGGTGCATTGCATAAGCCGAAAGGCATCCTATAGAAAGCAAAGGTTCCGTAGGGATAGGTGAAAGTCATTTTTTCTTGATCCTCAGGATGGATAGGGACTTGATTGTATCCCGAGTATCCGTCTAGGAAACAGAAGTATTTCTACCCAGCTAGTCTTTCAAGGATTTGATTGATAAAGGGCAAAGGGAAATGATCCTTTTTCATGGTGTGTTTAGCTTCCTGTAATCAATACAAACCCTCCAAGAGGAAGCTGAATGAGTTGTGATAGATTCTCCTTTCTCGTTAGTCACAATCGTAATCCCAACCTTCTTGGAAACAATTTGCACGGGACTTACCTAAGGACTATTAGAGATCAGATAAATGATTCCTGTATCGAGCCACTTGATAATTTCCTTCTTGACCACTTCTCGCATATTAAGGTTTAATCTCCTTTGCATTTGGCGATTAGGGTGGGATCCATCTTCCATAAATATTCTATGATTGCAGTAAGATGGCTCAATCCTCCTAAGGTCATGAATGGTCCAACCAATTGCCTCTTTGTGTTCCTTTAGGATCTTGATCAATTTAATCTCCTGTTCCTTAGTTAATCTGGCACTGATAATTACAGGGAGCATCTTTTGAGGTCCCAAAAACTGATATTTTAAATTCTCAGGCAATGGTTTCAGTTAGAGCTGGGCGGGTTTTGAATTGAGGGTAAAGATCATGCTAAATAAGATTCATCAAGAGGAAGAGGTTGAAAGTGAATAAAATCAATAACCTCTTCAGAATGTGGCGGGTTTGCCACAGTGGTTGCAGGTCAGATCCATCACAACAGGAGGAACTTTCGATTGCAGAAACTATCATACATGTTTCAATGTTCAAATTATCTTCCTCAAGTTCCTCTATAAATCCACAATCCTCGAATTTATTAATCGCCTTAAAAATATCCAATTTCAATTTTTGATCCGTAAAGGTGATTTCCATGCTATCGCTCTCACAATTGATATTGACCTTAGTGATAGCCAGGAATGGACACCCCAGAATGATGGGCATGTTCCTAAGATTTTCAGGTACATCCATGTCAAGGACAAGGAAATCTATAGGAAAATAGAAATCCTTAACCTTGACTATAACATCTTCAATAAAACCTCACGGATTTGTGATCGAACGATCTGCTAACTGCAGCGTTACTGAAGTCGGCCAAAGTTCACCTAATCCAAACTTCTCGTAAAGAGAAGTCAGAATTAGGTTAATAGATGCACTTAGATCCAGAAGTGCTTTATCAAAAGTGTAATCTCCGATGACACAAGAAATCAAAGGAGCACCTGGATCTCTCTTTTTCTGAGGAAGGTGATGCAGAATAACAGAACTAGCCTGCTCGGAGAGTACCACTTTCCTCGAAACAGATTCCCTCGACTTACGCTTTTGTGTGCATAAATCCTTCAAAAATTTAGCGTAAGTCGGTATGTGTTCGATAGTGTCGATGAGCGGGATATTGATCTCGACATTCTTGAATATATCCAAGAGCTCCTCATTACTATCTGTAGACTTCATAGGTTTAATCAAGGCCTCAGGAAAAGAAACATGAGTCAGATCTTCGGAATCAGGTTCCTGAGCCTTGATTTCTTCTTCAGAGTTCTCCTTTCTCCCCCCAGGCTCTCCAGGATTTGGTAGATCAGAATAGTGTGGTTGTGGATCTTAAGTTTGTTTTCCACTCCTCAAGGTAACAGAATTAGCAGATGTATACAGGTTTGGGTCTTGGGGAGGGTTAGGAAAGATTGGAGGGGCTCCATTAGCTAGATACCTTTGATTTGAAGAAGAAGCTGAAGAAGAAGGACCCTGCTTAACCACCTGAGCATGTGCGTGCAGGTCCCTCTGATTCCCGTACCCTTGGGCCTGATTGCCTGGATTCTAGATATTACATGGATTGGGTATGGGTTGAGATGGCAGAGATCCGGGTTGACGAGAATAGCAATTAACCCGATTTGCAAGTTGTCCAGTGAGGTTTTCATTTGTTGCATGAGCTGGAGCATAGATCCTTGTATTTCTACTATCTGTCGGTTCAAATCAGCCTGCCCTACGGGTTGATAGGCATTCCAAGCTAGCTGATTGACCTGATTTGGGGGCAGTTGAGTGTAAACATGATCCTAACCCATTGGTCTTTGTGGAGCTTAGTTGTTGGGTCGGAATTAGGTCTGCTGCCTTGGGTTTTTCCAGGAGAAGTTAGGGTGGTTCCTCCAACCCGAATTATAAGCATTGGAGTAAGGGTTGGACCTAACGTTCTCCTGTACATCATAGACATCCTTATAGGGTGAGGATAGAGAGAAAGAAAGGGAGGGATCAGAAAAATTGGGATTAAAGGCCCCAGTTTGGAACCCGTGGGGTTCCGAATAATGCTAGCTCACTGGTTGAGCCGCATCAAATTGATTCACGAACCCCCATCCAGAAGGAGCTCACGATGAATGGAATCCCGAATTCTGGGATTGAGTGGATCGAGAATTGTTCATTGATTTTCCAGCCATCTACTCCTCCATCCTTTTAGTAACCAAGTCCACCTTATCTAGTTTATTACAAATCAATTCCATATCGAATGAATGAGAGTCGTGGACTTCATTAACATTCGATTTGGGTTGTTGGGACCAGTTAAAAGTATCCATGGAGGCATGATTTATTGAATTCTCACTCATCCCCTCAAACAAATCGTGTGTGCTATTTGCGTCTTTGTTGAGGAAATTTCCTCCGCAAGAAGTTTCTACATGATTTCTGAGTTGCTTAGTCAACCTGTCGCAGAAGATCTGCACGAGCTGCCATTTTGGCACCTCATGGTGTTGACACCTCCGCAATAAGTCCTGGAACCACTCCTAGGCAACATGAATCTGCTCCCCCGACCGCTGAGTGAAGGTAGTAATCACTTGTCTCAAAGCATTGGTACGCCCGACAGGGAAGAATCTCTTTAGGAAAGCCGATTTCAAATCATTCCATGTTGCAATCGGCCTTCCTATGGTCTTGTACTAATGAGCAGCTTTATCCCTAAGAGAGTAAGGAAAGAGTCTCATGATCATCTACTCTTCATTCACGTTCGCGCCTTGGTGGTCTGGACCAAAGTGGTCAAGTCCTCCAAGTGCTGAAACGGGTCTTCAGAGCCAAGCCCATGGAAATGTTTGATCAGGCTTAACACCTGGGGCTTGATTCTACGTCTCTAGCAGAAATCTGGATGCTGGGACATTCCCTGTAATTTGAAGGATCATAAAAATCCTTCAAGGGCTAAGCACCTTACATTCTTTGGAACCATTCTTACATTCTCTGCATTTGTTCTAGTTGCCTTTGAAATACCTCCTATGAATTCTAAGGCAGAGGTGGTTGTTGATCGGCCATGGGATCAATTTGGCCAAAATCCTATCTAGGCCTCCTAAAATACTCTAGTGGTCCTTCCAATCGGGGATTCAATGACCTCCTTCCCAGCATAAACTAGGAAGAGGTTGGAAGGACTGGGGATAAGAACCTTGCAGCACAACAAAACAAACTTGTCTTTAAGTGGGGTAGCCTAAGGATCTACAGGCTCTCAGAATCTACCTTAAGATTATAAATGATTTACTCTACTTGTGTCCAATCAATCCAACCAGTTAGAAGGAGGGACTGGGGAGAAAGTTTTTCTTTCGGCTTGTGACTCCGGTTCTTAGTGTAACCCCCAGCCGCGGTTGTTTGACGCTACTCCTCTAGCTAGACATCAGATTGATTGGTACAAGCAGGTTAATCATAAACAATCTCAGACTGGGCCCTGAAGAGCAAATTAGTCATTAAGGCCAATGTCTACTTGATTTTATTTAGGCCTGGGATTGTAGTTCTTATGGAATGTGGTGGGCCTTTAAGATGGGTTGTGCCCTTAATGATCAATTGAGTATGTGTGAGGGCGTACACAACTGGGGTTTCCAAGCAAGATTATTTTTGATGAGTGGATCTTAAGGTTCAAATCTTGCTTAAGTAGCTTTTAAGGTTTGGAATTAGGTTAATTCAATCAAGTTTTCAGGCAAACCAGATTTTCAAGCACGGGTGAAGATCTCTTTCTTTTTGAAATCAAAAAGTAAAGTGGAGTGCCTGGTATTGACCTAAATTGGAAACCCTAAGGGGAAGCTCCTTGGTGAGTTGATTTTAGGTTAAGTGGTGCGACCCAAATAGCTCAAACAATTGGTCAAGATTGCACCACTGAGTTAGGCACGCAAAATGATTAACCTAGATTAATTTCTACTCTTTTATATGTTGATTTGCGTGTACCAGTTCCACAGATCAGAATCCGATTGAGTAGATAAAAATCAATTAGGTTATGTCCCTTGAATGTGGTGTATGTAGTGTGTATGTTGATTTACCCCACAAAAATATCTTTTTGTTGATTTTTTTTATATGCAGGTGAGATGAATGTGAGTGGAAATGCAAGCAACCAAACTAACCCTAAGATTTATGCAAACACCTAGGTTAATTGGAGTTTGAATTAATGTTGTGAAATGGTATCTATGGAGGGGGAAGAATGGGGAGTACTTACAGTTGTCTTCAACTGCACTTTACTCCAATCTACCACTTGAAGAATCCCTGTTAAGGTACCCGCAAAACAATAGATGAGAAATAAAGCAAGTTAGAAAATAATAAAGTGCACGAAAATGCGGAAAGAAAATTGAAAATCATTGCCTCCCCGGCAATGGTGCTAAAATGTTGGGATGCGGAAAACTACACGATCAAAGTTGGATTTGAAAAATCCGTCATTGTAGTTCGATTTGCGAAGAAATATATCAACAGATAAATTTATACCAAAATTCTAAAAATTCAGAGTCAAGCACTGGGAGGCTATGTCGATCTTAAATCCATGATTATATTTTTTTTGTGTTTTTGTTTGAAAACGAGATAAATTCAATGGAATTGATATAAACAATAAGAGAGAGAGAGAGAATAATCACTTGATATAATAAAAATATTTTTACAACTAGAAAGCAGGAAATGATTACAACTAGAAAGCGGGAAATTCTATTCTAGAAAGAGATTAAAAAGAAGGGAGAGAATGTTATCCTCCTCAATGAATGCTTGGAAGATGAGCCGGACTGAGTGATGCCTGGAAGACGGAGGATGGAGTAGGAAGGAGGATGAAGTAGGAAGAGGCGGGAATGAGGCAGCACATCGACGTCATCGCGGGATCCACTTCTGGAATGAGGGCGAGAAAATTGGATTTGGCTCTAGAATAGCATCCCGGGTATGGGACAAGCTTTTCTTGAGCTTTGGAGAGGGAGAGAGGTGAAGGAAGGGATGAGAATTTCGTAGGGTAGGGGTCACCTTTTATAATTGCAAGGATAGGGGGTAATTTAGTTATTACATGGTTAAAACATTAAATGAGGGGGTCTTTAGTGACGAATTTAAGCGTCATTAAAGACCCCATGTCGCTGCAGCCTGATAAACGCCTGTTTATCATCATTCTTATGCATTTAAACAAACCTAGCTCTTAGGATTTCACTCCACAAATCGATTTTTTGGGCTGCATTTAGGCATAAATTAGGTTAGGCATGCATTACATTTTTTATTGTCTTTTTAATATGTTTTTGTGAGTGTTAGGGATGTACAGATATATAGGTCCCTAAAACCCTAGCACTTAAGAAGGCAAATGGTGAAGGAGAAGCCCAGACTAGCTGGAACTCAGCTTGATCCAGCTCACCACAGCTGGAACCTAGCTCACTTGAACTAGGGTTAGCTCATCCCAGTTCCATTCAGCTAATCTTAGCTAAATGGCAGCTCAAGAGAGTTCATCTTAGCTCACCCTAACTCAAGTCAGCTCAGATCTAGCTCAACTTAGCTGAGTCTAGCTCATCTCAGCTCCTACTAGTCCACAGGGAGCTCGAGCTAGCTCATCTGAGTTGACAGGAGTTCACACCAACTCAGATCCAGCTACATCCAGCTCCACTCAACTCCAGCCAGCTGAAGAAGAACTCATCCCAACTCAGGCAGCTCAAGTCCAGCTCCCGGGGACTCAGCTTAGCTCAACTCAGTTGAGCTAAGCTACCTTAGCTATCTCAACCAGCTTGATCCTCCCCGGGAGCACCAGACCTAGCTCACCTCAGCTCATCATGGTAGAAGTTAGCTCACTTTAGCTTGGCTTAGCAACTAGCAAAGAACTAGCAAGCTAAGCCAGCTAGAATAGCCCCATGCCAGCCTCTTCAGTAGCAGCCAGCTCCAATTTCAGCTCCAGACTTCTCATCCTCAGCTCCTCCCTCCAAACCCTAGCTCCAACACCTTCTCCTCTACTCCTCCTTTAGCTAAGCTAGCTTAGCTTAGCTCAGCTAGCAACCAGCTCCTTGGCCATCCACCACCTTCAATTTAACCCTAGCTAGCTCCACCAACTAAAGCCCTACCTAAGCTAGCTACCCTACTCATTTTGGCGCCACTTCTTCACCACCTTTCACCCCTCAACTAACCACCAAAAGACACCAAAAGTTGGTGCCAAAACTACCCCTAACCACCTCTCTTTTTGCGCCAACTTTCAGCCCTTAATCCACCCTACACCTACCCACATAACCCATCCTAGCCATCCACCTACCCCTCCTTCTAGAATCCTTCTTGGCGCCAACTTAGACCCCCTTCTAGAAGCCATTTTGGCGCCAATATCAAGGGATGTCAACACCCATAACCACCCCCTAGGTGTCCCTTAAGGTGGCGCCAATTGACCTTGGCCATTGGATCCTTAACCACCTCCATCTCTTCATCTTAGCCCTCCATTCCAAGAGTCACCATAGCCCCCTTCCTATTCTATAAAAACCCACCACCTACCACCATTTTGGGGCATCCTCCATTAGTGTAATTTGCTACCTATACCACCTATACCTACGGCCAAGAAGAAGGAGTAGAGAAGGAGATTAAAGGGGCACATCACCAGCCCTTTTGGTGCCTTCTTCTCCCCACTCTCTTCAACTTGGGCCATGCCAAGGAGGAGGACTCTTCCACTTCAAGGAGGATGGCCAGGCAGGGGAGGACCTAGGGTGGACGTCCACCCTTGGAGAGAAGCTTAGGGCACGCCCCCTTAGGGCTTGCCTTGGAGGACATCACCTTGGCGGAGCACAGCAAGGAAGGAGTTGGAGGATTCTTTTCAAGCTTGGGAGCTACCAAACTTGGAGCAAAAAGCCCTCTTCTTCACCATCTATCTAGAGGATTTGTGTTTGCTTTTCTTTATTTTAATTTTTCTAGTAGTAGAAGCATTCCTCTACTAGGCCTTTTTGTAAAACACTTTTCATTAATCTATTTGCCTTCTTTGCAATTTCTTATTTGCATTTCTACTTGCTTTGTTTTTAGCAGTCCTCACTCCCTCTCCCTAATTATTCTAGGCCTCCACTTGCCTAGAGTGAGCTTAGGGAGAGGTTCTACTTGCCACTTTAGAAGTAGTTTATTAAATTTGAAGTGTAAATCACCTTCCCACCACCATTTCGCATGTTGTCTTAATTTAAAAAAAAAAATGATATATTGAAAAATACCAAAAAGAAAGTTGAGATTTGTATTCCAAGCAAGAGAATCACTTTTGCAAACATTTGGCCTCCTTGGACAACCCTAGATACTCTCCTATCTAGGAATATAAATTTAAGAGTTGATCGATTTTACGCGTTATAATGACGTATTTAACAAACCGCGTAAAATCGCTATCACAGCCTTGCACACGAGCCTGCCTCCTCACTTGCTGCGCGCTTAACGCTCTTCCACATCCTCAAAATCTCAACCATTCGATCTTAAGATTGGACGGCTTAAAGTCGTCCTCACTCGCACCTTCATCGGTGCTTAATCGCACACCTGTGCATGCGATCGAGCGTGCATGCTGTGCATTTAATTGCGCGTGCGCTCGATTGGATGATCTGGGCCGCCCGCAGCCGATCGTGCGGTCGAGATTAACCTCTCGCACTGTAGATTGCTAGTCGAACACGCGCCCTACGCTCGCGCAACGCCGCTCAACCGCTGTGCTAGCGGCTCTTCTTTGTCGTGCTTACTTTTTAAGCGCGCGTGCTCACGGCCGCTAGATCAAGATCCAACAGCCCAGATCTCACCTCGCTGTGCCTTCAGAGGATGGGGAGCGGTGCTGCAGTCGATTTGGGTGGCTGTGATGGTGGCACATGGCGCCATCATGGTCGTCCATCTTCTATGACATGTAGAAGGAGCCACGAATGTTGGATTAAGCTGATTTTTGCATCGTTAGGCTGCGATCATTGATTCGAACCCATCTGTGTGGTCGGATTTGTCGTTTGAAGTGTACTTTGGCACCATCTTGGCCCTTGATCTCTAAGCTTCTTCGAACTATATCTAGTGCTACGGATGTCTAATCAGGGCGATCTTGGAGTCGTTGAACTCTCGTCGTCGCCCTGATCAGCTCCATATGTTTGGATCTTCTGTCCGAAGCCCTGATTAAAAATCACCTTGTCCCTAACCATAAAAGGAGACAATTACTATACAATTTATACAATTTGACCTAAATGCATGAATATGCACGTTAAGCAATATTTACAATGCATGATGCTAATATGATACTAAGAACATGTATTAATAGACATTTTTGGCTATTTAGATGTATGCACATCAGGAGATGATTCCAACCCACACAGCTTCCTCTTGAAGAGTCTATATCGATTATAGGAAGCTGAATAGTGCAACTAAGAAAGTCCACTTTCCACTTCTCCTCATTGATCAAATTCTTGAAAGGCTAGCCGGCCAAAAGTTCTTCTGTTTCTTGGATGGTTACTCTGGCTAAAATCAAGTAGCTATCCACCCTGATGATCAAGAGAAAATCACCTTCACATGTCCCTATGAAACATTTGCCTTTCGTAGGATGCCTTTTGGATTATGCAATGCACCAGCGACTTTTCAAAGGTGCATACTTGCAATCTTTTCATGCATGGTAGGTGATTTTATGGAAATCTTTATGGAAGATTTTTTTGCATTCGGGAACTCTTTTGAATCATGTTTGATCAATTTAGAGAAAACTTTACAAAAGTGCATAGAGGTGAGTCTTATTCTATCTTGGGAAAAAAGCCACTTCATGATTAGGGAAGGGGTAGTCCTTGACCATGTTGTGTCTGAAAGAGGAATTGAAGTGGATAAAGCCAAGGTGAACACTATCACTAAACTCCCACCACCTTCGATGGTTAAACAAGTAAGATCATTTCTTAGACATGTGGGATTTTACCATCAATTTATTAAGGATTTTTGTAAGGTGGTGAGGCCCTTAAGTAATCTACTAGTGAAAGATCAAACCTTTGATTTTGATTCAAGCTGCATAAGGGCTTTCGATCTACTGAAGGAGGCCATTACACAATCATCCATCCTACAACCTCTTAATTGGGATATCCGTTCGAAATCATGACCGATGCTTCTGATTTTGCTATTGGTGAGGTCTTAGGACAAAAGATTGACAAGAAACCTTCCGTGATTTACTACGCTAGTAAAACTCTTGATGAGGCTTAAAGGAATTACATTACTACAGAAAAAGAGTTGCTAGTAGTAGTTTTTTCTCTAAAGAAGTTTAGACCATACCTACTTGGATCTCATGTCACAATTTTCTCAGATCACACTACATTAAGGCATTTAATGTCCAAGAAGTATGCAAAACCCAGATTAATTAGATTGATCCTTCTACTACAAGAATTTGATTTAGAAATTAAATAAAAATCTGGTGCCCAAAATGTAGTAGCAGATCATCTCTCTAGAATCCTTGTAGAATCTACAACTCCTCAATTTTCTGATTTATTCCCTGATGAGACTCTTTTGACTATTTGCAAACTACCTTGGTTTTGCAGACTTCGTTAACTATTTGGCAATCAAAAGATTACCCATGGATTGGCCTAAGCATAGGTGAAATAAGTTGATTTCTGATGCCAAATACTACTTTTGGGAAGACCCAGAACTATTCAAAATATGCGTGGATTAGGTTAATTGTTATTGTATTCCAGATGAGATCACAAGTGCGCTAGAATTTTGCCATACTTTTGCTCGTGGAGGTCACTTTCAGGGAAAAAGACGGCAACCAAGGTACTGCAAAGTGGATTGTATTGGCCGTCTTTATTTTGCGACTCTTATAATTTCTGTAGGTCATGTATTAATTGCCAAACTCTAGGAAACATGACCAGGAAGTATATGATGCCCCTAAATCCACTCCTCAAAGTCAAGATCTTTGATGTTTGGGGCATTGATTTTATGGGACCTTTTACCAATTTGTTTAGGTACCAGTACATTCTGGTTGTAGTCGACTATGTATCCAAATAGATCGAGGCCATCACGACCTAAACCAATGACCATAAAGTGGTCATGAACTTTGTTAAGAAAAATATCCTTAGTTGGTTTGGTATACCAAAGGCTCTGATTAGTGATGGCGGGTCCCATTTCACTTACAATCATTTCAGGATCTTATTGACTAAGTATGGAGTAACTCACAGAATCTCTACTCCATACCATCCGTAGACCAACTAACAAGATAAAATTTCCAATCAGGAAATTAAGAAAATCCTTCAAAAGACTGATCACCCAGATCGGAAGGATTAGTTTACTAAATTAGATGACACTCTCTGGTCCTACTGGATTGCATATAAAACTCCAATTGGAATGTCTTCATTCCATTTGGTCTATGAAAAATCTTGCCATCTACCTGTTGAACTTGAACGTAAAGCCTATTGGGCAATCATAACTTTTAACCTAAATCTTGATCAATCTGGACCACAAAGAAAACTCTAATTGACTGAATTGGATGAAATCTGGAATGATGGTTATGATAGCGCAAAAAATTATAAGAATAGGACAAAAGCTTTACATGATAAGTATATCTCTCGAAAAAGCTATCCCTAATAAAAAAGTTTGGTTATTTGATGCGCGCTTGAAGCTCTTTCTGGGAAAATTAAGATCAAACTGGATAGGTCCTTTTATCCTAAGAAAAGTTTTCCCTCATGGAGTGGTTCTCATTCTGGATCCCAAGACTAGCCATGAAACAAAGGTAAATGGTCAAAGGCTGAAGCATTACATCACCCAAAACTTTGATCCCATGCCTAATAGTCACATCAACCTTTTGGAATCATTTTAGAGCTGAACTGAGTTTGGCAAATGATGTTAAACTAGCTGGGAGCCAACCCAGTATCTATATAGGTATTTTTGACTGATCAAGATGACCTGGATTAACAAGCTCAATTAGGTAATATCCCCTTCTCCTACTTATTACATTTTGATTTTTCTGCATACATTTCAATGAGGACATTGTAATGAATAGGTATGGGAGGGTGGACATTGCATGTCTTATTTTTATGTCAAAAAAAAATTGGCATTCATGCATAAAGAATTTTTATTAAAAAGGTTTTATTATGGATTTATTCTCAAGTTGATTCCTGAATTTAGAATCCAGAGCAATTTCACACTTGCACATAGAATTTGCAATAGAACCTCTGTGAAAATTGATAAATGTCTTTAGTTTGTCGAGAAGAAGCAATGCTTCTTCTCCTGATTCCTTGGACAGTAATTAGGGAGTCGGTGAACCATCTTCTAGTAGATCCACCAAACAAGTGCGAGGTGAGAGTAAAGAGTCTACTAGTGCTCTAAGGTTAGTGTAAGGAATCTTAGTTTTTGGGTGATTGGATAATGATACTCAGAGTTAGGCATAGTTTTCGCTCCCGGTTCTTGCGTACAAATTCTTAATGTGTGAATTTATGTAGAGCCACCAAATAATGCAACTACGTAGAGAACGAGTTCTAATAAAATTAGGACTAAGGTGGATGATTATGACCGTCCTTTATGGAATCCTCAGCTAAAAGAAGGTATTAATATCAAGGTCAAAAATACGTTGTCCCATCCATTCCCTTCCTGGTGCTGCAAGTAGGCACTCCAACCAAATAAGCCACCCGATATCCTCTTGAATACCCCAAATCCTGAATAATGCCTAATGAATAAAAAAGTGTTTGCGTGCTACAGTATGTTACATTGGTAGAAATAAATAAATATGTATATATAAAAAGAGAGAAAAAAAAAGAAGAGAAGAGCAAAAGAAAAAAAAATATATAAAGTGTGTTAATTGCATTTACTTCATGTCAAGCACATTGAGGCAACAATACCCATTCCCTTTACAATCCATCAAATACAGCCTTGACCTACTTTTTGTATTTCTGACTGCCTGAATACTAGCCGAGGATTATTGACTTAGTCATAGGGTTATCAGAACTTAATCAAAGTTTTAATGCCATGAGAGGCAACCAAATATATTGACAAATCTGGTGAGATTGTGAGCTCTAAAAGAAAAAGAAAAAAAAAGAGAAGAAAAAGTGACAAAAAAAAGAGAAAAAGAAAGAGAGAGAATGAGTGCAAAGGAACTAAAGAGAGCATAGTTTCTCCGTCTCTCTTTGAGTTGAATTATTGAATAAGTCTGGAAATCTAGGTTCTGAAATATTAGTCTATGTGTAGCACTAGAAGATTGTGAGCCACCAAATACAAACCTACTTAACTCAGACATCTACCTAAGCCAAAAGTTGGGGCTGAAAGTACAGATTATTTTACAAGCCCGAGGGAAGAAGTTTGCCTATCCCAATAGGATTTTACTAAGGGTCAAGTATGAGCTTTAGATGTAGATTGACTTTTCACTTGGATCTGTTGCATAGGTTACAACACTGCACTTTCATGACTGTCTAGATTTTCAAAAGTTTTGGATGAAAACAAATGAAATAAATCTCTAGTCAAACTCTTGATAGAAAATAGTCATTTAGGACCACATTGCATTTAGTCTTGCATTTGCTAGGGACTAGCAAGATTCAGGCAGGGAGGTGTAATTGCACAGCAATCATAAGACCTAATCTACCTGAATTAAGTTAGATTTTAGCTTAACTTAGGAACAACACATACATAACTATCATAATTTGCATCAAAGTTGATTTTCTAGCTTTTTAGATACTAATGTTATTTTATTCTCTAAAAGAGAGAAAATATTAATTGTTGATGATTCGAGGTTGCAGATAATAGATCATACAGTACAGATCTGACCAGGATGACGATGGGAGTCCAATGCTTCTGAGATCGTCTTGATCAGACTCTCGTGGCATCCTATGGAGTCTGTAGAAGAGCAAAGGCAAAGAGGCAAGGCGGTGAAAACTCGAACCTCAGATGCCAAATTCGACCATGCGAGTGGATCGGGATCAATGATCATAGTCCAATGGCGCAAAAATCAACCTGATCGGAGCCCTACAGCACCATCTACAAAGCAAAGAAGATGGACCACAATGGTGCCATGTGGTGTCATCACAGCTGCCCAAGATCATCGCCCCCAACCACTGAAGGAGTCACTCGCACCTTGTGGGCCGTTGTATCATCATCCAACAGCCACAAGAGTGCCATGTTGCCCTTCCCACCGTGACAAATCAAAGAAGAGATCGTTTCAGTAGTTGGATTTCCATCGAACGACTGAGGATAGCTGAGCGGCAAAGGAGAACTACGACCATCCACATGCATTGCGTAGTGGAGAGTGCACTTGCGCAAGAGAGGGGCAAGCGTTCGAATCACGCTTAAGCTCGAAATCAAGGAGGTGGTGGTGCTTGCACGAAATCAGACCATTGGATCGAGTCGAACAGCACGGATGCAATCGCATGGCATGCAGAGGCACATTGGATAAGGTGGTCGGATGATGCGTGAGGCAACGTGCGGTTATGGTGCACCAATATACATGCAATCATAGAGGCGGCATCACACGATTTGTAAGCTGTCTGATCATTAGATCAGACAATTGAAATTCAAGCGCGTGCGTGCAATAAAGGCGAAGGTGATAAATGCCAGTTTATCATCATTCTTATGCATTAAAACAAACCTAGTTCTTAGGATTTTACTCCGTAAATGGGTTTTTGGGCTGCATTTAGGCATTAACTAGGTTAGGCATGCATTGCATTTTCTTTTGTTGTTTTAATGTGTTTTTGTGAGTGTTAGGGATGAATAGATATACAGATCCCTAAAACCCTACCACTCAAGAAGGCAATTGGTGAAGGAGTTCAGACCAGGTGGAACTCAGCTTGATCCAGCTCACCACAGTTGGAACCTAGCTCACTTGAACTAGGGTTAGCTCATCCCAGCTCCATTCGGCTAATCTCAGCTGAATGGCAGCTCAAGAGAGTTCATCTTAGCTCACCCTAGCTCAAGTCAGCTTAGATCTAGCTCAACTTAGCTGAGTCTAGCTCATCTCTGCTCCCACTAATCCATAGGGAGCTCTAGCTAGCTCAGCTGAGTTGACAGGAGTTCACCTCAACTCAGATCTAGCTACATCAAGCTCCACTCAATTCTAGTCAGCTGAAGAAGAACTCATCCCAGCTCAGGAAGCTCAAGTCCAGCTCCCAGGGACTCAGCTTAGCTCAACTGAGTTGAGCTAAGCTACCTTAGCTGCCTCAACCAGCTTGATCCTCCTCGGGAGCACTAGACCTAGTTCACCTCAGCTCATTATGGTAGAAGCCAGCTCACTTTAGCTTGGCTTAGCAGCTAGCAAAGAACTAGCAAGCTAGGCCAGCTAAAGTACCTCCATGCCAGCCTCTTCAGCAGCAACCAGCTCCAGTTTCAGCTCCAAACTTCTCCTCCTCAGCTCCTCCCTCCATATCCTAGCTCCAACACCTCCTCCTCTACTCCTCCATTAGCTAATCTAGCTTAGCTTAGCTTAGCTATGCTCCAACTTCCTTGGCTTGTACCACCCCAAAAACCCACCTAACAACTCCACCCAACTAGCTCCACCTTAGCTCCATAAAAGCTAACCTACTTGGCGCCAACCTAGCCTACTCACCACCTCCAAAAGACACCTAAAAGTGGAACCAAAACCACCCTAACTACCCCCTTGTTGGCGCCACTTTTCCCTCCAAAAATCCCCTTCATCTCCACCCTCCACATACCCCCTCCGTCTAGAACCTTTCTTGGCGCCACCTAAGACCCCCTTCTAGAAGATATTTTGGCACCAACTTCAAGGGGTGTCACCACCCATAACCACCCCCTAGGAGTCCCTTGGGTTGGCCCCAAATGCCCTTGGCCATAGGATCACCAACCACCTCCATCCTTCCATCTTAGCCCTCCATTTCAAGGGGCACCTTAACCCCCCATCCTACCCTATAAAAAGACCACTACCCACCACCATTCAAACCATCCTTGGCTAGCAATTTCACTCTCATATTCTACCTAGAAGCCTACGCCCAAGAGAGAAGAAGAAGAAGAAGAAGAAGAAGAAGAAGGGGATATTCTATCCCCTTGATGCCTTCCCCTCTTCCCTTCTCTCTTGTGCCCACGCCAGCCAAAGGAGAAGCCAGGCAAGGAAGATCTTTGGAGGAGATCTTGAAGGTGGTCCACGCCACCTTCGAGGAGCTTTTGAGGGTGGTGCACACCCACCCCTTGGAGGAGAGCATTGAAGGTGGTAGCTTCCACCTTGGAGGAGCTCTCAAGGAAGGAGAAGAAGGAGGCCCTCTTTTCAAGCCAAGGAGCAGCTAGGCTTGGAGCAAGAAGACTCCCTTCTTCACCAATTTTTGCAAGAGGATTTGTGTTTCTTTTATTTCTTTTAAATTTTTTTTATTTTTAGTAGAAGCATTCCTCTACTTGTCTTGGAAAAAGAACACAAATTTGAGTCAATTAAATTGCCTTCTTTTTAATTTTCTGTTGCAATTGTTACTGTAGTTCTAGCATTTATTCTACTTCCACTCCCTAATTACTCTAGGCCTCCACTTGCCTAGAGTGAGCTTAGGTAGTGGACTTTTTAATCTCTTAAGTTTCAGCTTAGCATTTTAGGCATTAGGACTCTTTTGTCACAATTCGTACTTGCCCGTATTATTTCAAAACACAAAAAAATTATATATATTTAAAATACCAAAAAGAAAGTTGAGATGTGTTTTTAGCAAGAGAATTGAATTGCAATTTTTGCCTCCTTGGACGACCCTAGATACTCCCCTATCTAGGATATAAATTTAAAAGCGTATGTGAATTAGTGTGTTACAACGATGTTAAAAAACACGCTTTTACAAATCACGCGTATTTTGTATCAGAAGGGGGTGCGGATGCACGCCCGAGCACAATTGTGCAATCGGGATCCGAAGGTGCTAAGCGTGCCACACGTCAGCACAAGGTGAAATCCACGGGTATCAGGAAGGATTAAGGCATTTTGAAGGCACGATATGATCCATTGATCTCCCGATCGACAGATCTGATCACACCTAAGTTGTTGCCCGATTTTTGGGCCCTAAATACCTACTTTGCCCCCTCATTGAAGCTATAAAAAGAGTCCCAGGCCCCCAGTTGAATGGCAACTCCCACCGAACACGTCTCCAGCTTCTCTCTCTCTACAACTTCTCTCTGGTCTTCTTCCTGGTGCTCTAGATCTAAAGTGTTGTTGCACTGCACACAAGTATTCCACAAGCGACACTGTCCTTCATATACTTTTCTCTCTCTATTCTTTAGCATATTTGTTTAGATTCCTAGTTTAGAACTATTTGCAAATAATAATAGAAATCTGATTCTCTATTTATATGTTGCATTATGATAGATTAATTAGTATGAAAAGTTTTGAAAATCATGTTTTTGCCTCCTTACGAACAACTCGGTACTTACCAAAATATTTATAAATTTATTTGTTTCGACATGATTTGCAACTACAATGATACAAAAATCTTTTAACACGTTTCATGACGAACAGGTGATGGTGTAGCCCGTACCCTTTTTGATGCACTCAAAGAAGGGAAGGCATTTGTTAGAAGATCGAGACAAGAATCAGTCTAAAGAGGCGATTTTGCCGATTAGTGACTGCATCCCTTTCAAGGTACTTGGCGGTTCTAAGGTCATGATCTCCTGCATCTTGTTGGGGTTGGCTTCGATTACTCTACTGGAAACTAAAAACCCTAAGAATTTTTCGGTTGAGACCCCAAATATACACTTCTTGGGATTTAGGCAGAGGCGGGTGTTCCTTAAAACTTGAAACACCTTGGCCAAAAATTCCAAGTGTTAAGGGAAATTTGATCCCTTCACAAGGATATCATCTATGTACACTTCAAATAATTTTCCTAGTAAATGAGAAGAAAACATATTTACAAGGTGCTGGTAGGTCGCTCTAGCATTTTTCAACTCAAAAGGCATGATTCTATACTGAAACAAACCCCTATCTATTATAAACGAGGTATAAGATCTGTCTGCCAGAGAAAGGTTGATCTGGTTGTACCCATTGTAGGCGTCTAGGAAGGACATGTGGGATTGACCACTGCAGGAGTCTACCAAAGCGTCCACCCTTGGTAAGGGGAATTCATCTCCAAGCAGGCTTCATTGAGGTTGGTGAAGTCCATGCACATTCTCCATTTTCCATTGGCTTTCTTCACCATAACCACATTCGAGAGCCATGCTGGGTACAAGGATTCTTCGATGAAGCCAGCTTGAAGAACCTTTTGGACTTCAGCCTCGGCCGCCTGCCATTGCTCAGCTGACTTGTGCCTACGCGCTTGATTGCCCGGGCACCCACCTGAATATTGAGGTGATGCTAAATCAGGGATGGGTCTACTCTTAGTAGGTCGTTGGTGGACCAAGCAAATTTATCCACGTTAGTCCTCAGCAGGAGTAGCTCTTGAACTTCAGAGGCATAAGGCCCAGCTCGACTTTGACAAGCTTGGAAGCATCGTTAGGTACAAGTGAATAGCCTTGGTTGAAGAGCTTGACTGGAGTTCCATAGTCACTGGTGGACCAGTCGAATTTGCTTCCTCCTAGATTGCTTGGACTTGGTTTCTCTTCTTCCCCCATTTTTACGGTTTGGGCGGTCTTGGCTCCATGGATCATTCCAACTTGATCCTTATGAGTTCTCACCTAGTCGTTTGATCCCCATGTACTATTCCCACTCCTTGAGGAGTTTGGAAAAGCATGAATTAGAAATATGAAGAAGGGATCGAGCAAAAGGCATGAGTCATTAGGAGGCCTTTGATGCCGTCAAACGCCACCATTAACCCAGCTACTATGAACATGGTTGTTTTGTTGAGATGCCTGTCCCCATCACAAATGGATAAAGGAAGGCTAATCTCCCCTTTTAGCATCACCTTGTGGTTGTCGAACCTTACAACTGGATGAGTTGACAGGGAAAGATTCTCTTCCTTGAAGCCCAACTTGAGCAATGTCTTCAAGAAGAGAACATCTACGATGCTGCCCTCATTGATGAGAACCTCATTATGAACTCTAAACTAGCACCATCTAACCTAGATTTGCGAGAAAAAGCTCCTACATAACTTATAGAAAGGCTTGACTCAGAGAATTCTGAGTTTGTGAAGAAAATAGGAACTAAGGGGTAAAAATGCAATTTCACCAACACAATCAGTAAACAGGGTGACTCAGGGTCCAAACATAGGTCAAACTAACCTAATAATAAGGAAAGTGGGATGATTTGATCTAACAAGGGCTACAGCAACTCCAAGGAATTAAATGACATCCTGTAACCCTAAAACAAATCCACTTCAATTCACGAGGTTAGAGGCAAAGTAAAAATCGACTAAACCCTCTAAAATTCATAGAAAAATAATCTCTAGGGTTTAGAACCTTTAATTTTGCCTTGGGAACCCACTTTGACCTACATTGAGAACCATGCCCAATTAATGATTTAATTTGGGTTTTTACATAAATTGATCGGTAAAACAAGGTCTGATCTAGAAATAAATTTCACCATTAGAATCCTTAGGTCCCATTTAGTCATGCATAAAAACTTGAGTCTAAGAAGAGACCTTCTTGACCGACTTTGTATTTTGGTCCTCATCTTTTACTTTTTGACCCTCAACTTTTGAAACCCTCACATTTTGGCCCCTAAGTCTTCGTCGTTCTTTGCACTTAGGTCCTCCCTGCAAAACTCTGAGCAGTGCCATGCTCCGGCGACTTTGCGCGGAGCATGGCGCCGCGTAGGGTGAGGGAGGCCCTCTGCCCTTTCAACCGGGTGTTCCTTACAACGTCTGCTATCGTAGGGACACCTCCATAATCTCTGCAGTAGCCCACACCTTCCGTGCGAACGTGCGGAAGGCATGGGTCCCTACTCCAGCCATCCTCCGGCGAGGGAGGCACGTCGCCTCCCTCCACCCACCTCTCCGCCTTCGCCTCTATAAAAATCGCCTCCGCCTGCAAAAGAGGGGAGCTCGGTCCTGACGGAGAAAGACCCCCATTTTCCCTCTCTTCGCACTCCGGCAGAAGCCCACAAGCTCCGATGGTCCTTCCTCCCCCTCCTCGTCGCTCTGTTGCAATACCAGCAGCAGAGCCACCTTCGCCCGCTCTTCCCGCGTCGCGCCATACCCAGCGCGTGCCCTCCCGCTCTCTCCTCGCCGCCACCCTCTCCCTCTGGGCATTTTCTTCTCCGGCGACAGTCGATACGACTGTCGCCCCGCTCCGGCCCCTTTCGTCCCTATAACTAGGTCATAACTACTCCCCACCTCCCCCTCTTTCTTTTCCTCACTGTTTTTCATTCGATTAAACCCTCGACCACTCCTGTCAGCCGTCACCCTCTTCGTCTCCGGCCACCCTCCGACGAGACGCCCCCATCGCTTCGTAGCCCCACACGACTCGCCGACCCTCACAGAACCTCCGCCTCATCACGCTGAAAAACCTCCGCCCACCCATTTCCGCTCCACACCCCTACCACACTCCCCGATCAGACCCATTTTTCCGGTTGCTGTCCGACCTAGCCCCACTGCCAGACGTCGCCCCACGACCTGCTGCACCCTGCACCACGGCGAAGGTCCCCCACTAGTTTGATTGGGCCGAAGGGCCATGCTTCTGTCTGACAGGGTCGCCACCCCAGCCGCCATTAACGACGACTGAAGCAGCTTCGGGGCGAGCTCCAGGCCCTACAGCCCCAGGTTCCCAGGTGTTGCAGGTTGGGGCGAAGTCTGCGAAGACTTCCGCCTCATCAGTTGGCGTCGACAGCGTCTGCAGCTGAGCAGAGGGCGAGGTGGAATCGTCCTGCGGGCGCACGCGAAGATAGCAGAGAGGATAGTCCCACATCGTGGGATTTCAAAACGCCGCCCGTGCATAAATTGGAAAAGTGACATAGCCTCTTCGTCTCCTGACCACGGGGTGAGGTCCCTCTTACCCGCTTCACCCGGCCTCGTCCGCGACCACCCCCCGAGGACCTGGCTCGACCCGTATACCCGACCTGCACTCCTCGCCCACCACCGCACGCCGGTGGGCCTGGTCCCGGGCGCGAATCCGTACCGGAATACCTGACTCTGGGAGAGCGATCCTTTGAGTGAAAGCTGAGAAAGAGAGAGAAGCAGGGGAGGGTAGGGGTAGGTTTTTGCCCTGTCCAAGCTATGTGAGTGTGCAGGAGAGAAGAAGAAGAAGAAAGATGGCTGCAAGAAGAAGAAGAAAGAAGACCGCAGAAGAAGAAGAACGACTGGAAGAAGAAGAAGCACTGTAGCAGACACTACTTAAGCCGTCTGATTGAGAAATCAGACGACGGATGAAGCTCTGCAGACAAAGTAAAGAAGAAGAAGAGAAGAGAAGGTGCCGCAGCTGAAGGCAAAGAAAAGAAGGAAGAAAAGAGAAGAAGAATCGAGAAGAAGAGAAGATAAAGGAAGAAGATAAAGAGCTGAAGAAGATCAAAGAGAGAAGAAGGAAAGAAAAAGAAAGAAGGTAAAGAAGAAGAAGAACTAAGGACGATCAAGCAAAGAGAAGAGAAGAGAAAGAAGAAGAAGACAAAGATAAGAGAGAAAGAAGAGAAGAAGAAAAAGCCAAGAGACCAATCTACCTCTCTCTCTCTCTCTTATTTTTGTAATGGAAACATTGTACTTCTAGAATTATAGTTTGCTCCCTGAGTTCGACCTCGGGAAACCTTTTATTGCCGAGTAAAATTGTAATAGTGGCAATGACTATCTGTACTACAACGCCATTTCTATAACAGACAACAAAACCTAGTCATACCGCCACTATTTTTAGCGTCGTTTCCGGGGAGCAATGGCTATTCTAGAAGTTATATTTGTAAGTTTCTAATAATCTCTCTCTCTCTTTTGTGCAGGTACAGAAAGAAAAAGACGCAGCCGCACCACAGCCACTCCAAGGACAGGTAACTTCCTATTAAACCCTAAAATTTTAAAGAGGAAAAAGAAAGAAAAAAATAGGTATAACCTGTCTTTTATACATAGTAATAGCTGCATATTCTCAAAAACTATTATTCCTGCACACAATATTAAAGGTAATTAAGGGCTAACACTTTCTTGCCTGAGCCCTAATTACCCAGCAAAGAATTAACTGGACCAAGTAGAGCCAACATAAGGTCAAACATTAGGATTTCAGAGACACACCCCTTAATCAAGAATTGAGGAAATCCAAAAGAGGTGTGCCCAAGCCATTGATTGAAAATACCTAATAAGAAAAACCCTAAACAATTGGCTCTCTAAACACTTGAACCCTAAAAAGAAACAAGGCCTAAATTCTCAAAGGAATCACTAGGTAAAGTTGACCCCTAGGGTCAACCAACCTTCAAATTAGGCCACCTTGTTCACAAAAATACCTAAGAGTTCAAGTGAAACCTTAAGCACCTTGATCTTAAAGTAAAAGAGGTAGACTTAAGAGGTCAAGATCCCCATTCTGGTCTACTTGGAACCGCAGTGACAAGAGAGGTCGGGTGGGGGAAACCCTATAACCCGTGGGGACGCTCTACCGTGTAGGGGTCTTCGCGGGATTCACCCTCTTTGGCTGCCCAGGTAATTCTCAGGTGGACGATCTTTCTGATCAAGGGGTCCATCTGCCCCGCACCTCTGTAGTCACCCAACACATTTTTGGGTGTCTTGATTGGGTCTAGCACTTTCTAAACTCTTCTATTCCAACAGTGCATGAACGGTAGGAGATCCTTAAGACCACCCTTAAGATCTCCTTTAGGAATTCACTCTCGTCAAGGCCAAGCCTCGACGCCCGTGTTTGCATAGCAACCCTACCCCATCATTCTCTCATCTGATTCTGACCAAGCTCTTCTTCTTCCCCCATCATGGCTCAGCCAGTTGAGGAAGAAAACAATCTGGAGCACCAGCTCCAGCGACTCAATGACCTCTTCCAAAACTTTGTGCACCCACCGCAGCGTCCTATGATCCGGGACCATTATAATCCTGCTGTGGTGGCCATCGAGCCTCGAGTCAGAATCCCGACTGGAGGACCTGATTCCGAATTGAAGCCCAACATGATTCATGCTATACCTAAATTCCATGGGCTTAATTCCGAAGATCCCTTCCAGCACATCAAACAGCTAAGGCATCTAGCCCAAACTTTTGGGTCAGATGCATAAAATCGAGATATTCTTCTCATGAAGATGTTCTCCTTTTCTCTTATGGACAAGGCCGCTCATTGGTATCAAACTCAGACCCGGCCGATCAACACTTCGGAAGAACTTCAGTCCGAGTTTTTGAAAAAGTTCTTTCCCGTTGGTCGGACAAACGCCTTGCGCCATCAGATTACTCACTTCACTCAACAAACAGGGGAACCTCTCCATGAGGCATGGGATCGTTTTCAGGATCTCATGAGAAAGTGCCCCCATCAAGGAGTTCCTAAATGGGAACAGGTCCAATCTTTTTACCAAGGACTCCGTGAGGACATCCGTCTTTTCGTCAATGCAACCTGCGGAGGAAATATCATGGGTCAACATGAGGACACCATGTGGGAGATTCTCGAAAACATGTGCGAGAACTCCATCAACAATGACTCCATGGGATTATTCGACAGGACGAATACCCGCGCATCGACGAATCTTAGGGGAGCACATGAGATGCAGGGCCTGTCCGCATCAGTCGACCTGGAATTAATGGCTAGTCGATTGGACAAGGTCTCGATCATTGAAAAGAAGGTGGATGAGCTGACTCAGCAACTGCAGCGAGTCACCTCTACGCATAACCCCTTTGCACAATCTCCTTCCACAAGGGAAACTGTGCAAAACATTCTCCATCGATCTTCTCCTAGGATGGATCCATATCCACCATCTGATTCTCTGACCAGAGGTCCATCTGATCCTTTCTACACCAGCCCGGGGAAATCCATCCCCCCTTTCTTTGACTCTCTGGAGGTTCCTCAGACCTGCGAGGACCTCAACGCCATCCAGAATGACCCATTCTACAACACTTATAACCCTGGATGGCGAAACCATCCTAACTTTCAGTGGGCGGGAAATTCCCAAATCCAAAGACCACCCTTTCAGCCTCGCCCACAACCCCCTCGTCCTTACCAGCCGCCTCAGCCTCGGCCCAACCCTACTTATCCATCAGGGCCAAATCAGGATCAAATGTCCCTTATGCTTCAGACTTTGGCTGACATTCAAAGAACGAATGCGGCTATTCAAAAACAACACAAGGACGAGCTTACAGAGGTCCGAAATCAATTGGCCCAGTTAGCAAACTCTCGCCAACCAGGCACTCTTCCTTCCCAACCTCTTCCTAACCCGAATAACATGCCAACCCAGCGGAGCGTTATGAACCCAAACCCGGGCCAAGCCCATATGATTTATCAGGCCCCCTCTGTTCCTTCACCCGACGGGCTGGAGGCCTCCACTTCTTTTGCAGGCTACCAGCAGCAACCCATCTTACCCAATCCCAACCAAAACCAGGCAGGACTTAATTCCGTAACAACCCGTAGTGGTAAGGAAACCCAAGATCCACCTCATCCAAACCACTCCAAGCTTGGTAGTGATCCCAAGCCTAGGACGGTAATCCAAGACGTTCCTACCCCTGTCCCAGACCCAAGACCTGGACCTATCCTAGAAGAACCAACCAAGGTTCCGTTTCCCGAGGCCTTGACCAAGGGAAAGAAGACTACCAAGCCCGTGGCACTTGAGGAGGACCTGGTCAAGCTCTTTGAGCTGGTCCACATAAACATCCCCTTGATGGATGCAATCCGCCACGTACCGGCTTACGCACGATTCTTAAAGAATGTGTGTACACCCCAGCGTAAGCCGCGAACCAAGAGTGGGAGTCCAATTGTTCTATCAGAGCAAGCCAGCTCTGTAATCCTAAGCAGACTCCCACCCAAGGCTATAGATCCTGATACTCCCCTGATTTCCTGCAAGATAGGTGATACCCAATTTGATAGAGCCTTGCTAGACTTGGGTGCTTCCATAAATCTGATACCCACATCCTTACTTGACCATCTAGAAGAATCTGAGCTAAAACCAACCGAGGTGACATTACAATTAGCAGATCGATCTATAAAGTCACCAAAAGGGATTCTCGAGGATGTTATTGTAAGAGTGCGGGATTTCTACTTTCCTGTAGACTTCATAGTCTTAGACATGGAGGCACCTGAAAACCCTAGGGATACACCAATCATTTTAGGGAGACCTTTCTTGGCTACTGCTAGAGCCAACATTAGCTGTGAGGAGCGCCAAATAGAGCTCAAATTTGGGAATCAAACCTTGAAAATTGATATATTTAAGGCCCAACAAGGAATCAATTGCGGTGTCATCGAACAAATTTGTGACATTAGGGCTTTGGTTGATGAAACACACTTCCAGAATGACCTGATTATACCTCATCAACCGCAGAAAGATCTTGACCCGCAAACAGAGGAGTCGAATCCAGATTTGAACAACCCAGTAACTCCTACCCTTGAACCTCACGTCTATACTGAACCACCCGCCGCTGCTGATAACCCCATCCTCGAGCTAAAGCCTCTTCTTGCTCACTTGAAATACATCTTTTTGGGTTCTAATCAGACCCTTCCTGTGATCATCAATTCCAACCTCAATCCTGAACAGGAATCCCGTCTGATTATTGTCCTTCAGCAACATCGCAGAGCCATCGGGTGGACTCTCGATGATTTGACTGGAATAAATCCCTCTTATTGTACTCATCATATCTATTCAGAAGAGGGCGCACGACCTTCTCGTGAAATGCAGAGACGCTTGAACCCTAATCTGCAGGAGGTCGTGAAAAAGGAGATCATCAAGTGGTTAGATGCTGGAATCATCTACCCGATCTCCGATAGTTGTTGGGTGAGCCCAATTCAGGTTGTGCCTAAGAAGGCAGGACTCACCACTATAACGACTAAGACTGGAGAAATCATTCCTACCCGATTAGCCAACGCGTGGAGAGTCTGTATAGATTACCGCCGACTCAATTCCTCCACGAAGAAGGATCATTTCCCACTACCTTTCATTAATCAAATTCTCGAGAAACTAGCAGGAAATAGGTTCTTCTACTTTCTTGACGGGTACTCCGGTTACAACCAGGTGACAATCCATCCTGAGGACCAAGAAAAGACCACGTTCACCTGCCCCTTCAGAACATACGCGTTTCGAAGGATGCCTTTCGGTCTTTGCAATGCACCCGCTACTTTTCAGCGGTGCATGCTTGCCATATTCTCAGATATGGTAGGTGATTATCTGGAAGTCTTCATGGATGACTTTTCAGTTTTTGGAGTATCATTTGACGATTGCCTCCAACACTTGGTCCAGATACTCAGGCGATGCATCGATGTGAATTTGGTTCTTTCCTGGGAAAAGAGCCATTTCATGGTGCCTGAGGGAATTGTCCTGGGACACTTAATTTCAGAAAAAGGCATCCAAGTGGATCGAGCTAAGGTTGATCTGATCTCTCGCCTTCCTATGCCTAGCTCGATCAAGGACATTCGTTCTTTTCTGGGGCACGTTGGTTTTTACCGTCGTTTCATTCTGGATTTCTCGAAAATCGCGCGCCCCTTGACTTCTCTTCTCTCTAAGGATGTACCCTTTGAAATCTTCAAGAATGCACACTAGCCTTTGAAAACCTTCGTAACCGAGTCACCCAGGCACCTATCCTACAATCCCCTGACTGGTCTCAACCCTTTGAGATCATGTGCGATGCGTCTGATTTCGCTGTAGGAGCGGTCCTGGGACAGAAAGCTGACGGGAAACCAGTGGTCATCTACTACGCTAGCAAGACACTTGACGAGGCTCAGCGTAACTATACGGTTACGGAGAAAGAGCTGCTAGCTGTAGTATTTACCCTCGAAAAGTTCCGATCGTATCTCCTGGGTTCCCATGTCATCATCTACTCGGATCACACGGCTGTAAGGCATCTCCTTGCCAAGAAGGACGCGAAGCCCCGACTAATTCGTTGGATCTTACTGTTGCAAGAATTCGACCTTGAGATTCGTGACAAGGAAGGAAGGCAGAATGTGGTAGCCGACCATCTGTCCCGTCTTCCTTCTGAGATTATCAACCCTTCCGGACCCATCACAGAACATTTTCCTGATGAGCACCTACTGACTATCGGTACTAGACTTCCACGGTTTGCTGATATAGTAAACTACTTGGCATCTCATCAAATCCCGTCTAATTGGCCAAAGGCCAAGAAAGACAAATTGCGCTCTGATGCCAAGTATTACATCTGGGAAGTCTCGTACCTTTTCCGCATAGGTGCTGATCAAGTCATCCGGAGATGTGTCCCGGAGGAGGAAATCAGCAATATCCTCTCATTCTGCCATGACCAAGCATGCGGTGGCCATTTCTCTGGGCATAAAACCGCATCAAAATTCCTCTAGTGTGGCTTTTACTGGCCCACGCTGTTCAAAGACGCATGCAGTCACTGCAAGGCATGCAGTCGTTGCCAGACTTTGGGCAACATGGGCCGTCGCGACATGATGCCTTTGCAACCGATTCTCGTATGCAAAATCTTTGATGTTTGGGGGATTGATTTGATGGGCCTCTTTCCTGCTTCAGATGATTTTGAATACATTGTGCTTGCTGTGGACTACGTGTCCAAATGGATCGAAGCCATACCGACCCGAACTTGTGATCACAAAATCGTTCTCAAATTCATTCATCAAAACATTTTCTCAAGGTTCGGGATTCCTCGTGCTATAATCTCTGACGGGGGGACCCATTTCACAAACGCTCAGTTTAGGTCACTGATGACCAAATTTGGGGTATCTCACCGAATCTCTACTCCTTACCACCCCCAAACTAATGGTCTAGCTGAGCTATCAAATCGGAAGATCAAGAAAATCCTGCAGGTCACTGTTCGGCCTGACAGGAAGGACTGGTCGTCCCGACTTTCGGAAGCATTGTGGGCCTATAGAACCGCCCACAAAACCCAATTAGGCATGTCTCCCTTTAGACTGGTGTATGGAAAGGCGTGTCACCTTCCCGTAGAACTAGAGCATAAAGCCTATTGGGCAGTACGGAACTGTAATCTAGATCTTTCGAAGGCTAGAACCCACAGAAAACTTCAAATCATCGAGATCGATGAATTACGCCTAGACGCGTATGAGAACTCGCGAATCTACAAGGAGCGGGTTAAAGCCTTCCATGACAAGCATATCTCGAGAAAGATCTTTCATCCTGGTCAAAAGGTCCTACTCTTTGATGCCCGACTCAAACTTTTCCCGGGAAAGTTGCGATCCAAGTGGGTCGGACCATATTTAGTCCGACAGGTTTTTGGAAATGGAGCCATCGAAATCAGTCCGCTCAGCCATGATTCCGAACCTTTCATCGTGAACGGTCAGAGACTCAAGCCGTTCATTGATGTGACTTCTACTGATTCGGCTGAATCATCTTATATCCTCCATTCCCTTTGAGCTAATTGCGCCCAGCCGATGGCGTAAAACTCAGCGCTTAACGGGAGGCAGCCCGTCATTTTTCTAAAAATCTAAAACCTTTTTCACACCTTTGTGCGCTTAAGGTTCGCCCCTATAGACAGCCGACTCCACCTCAGATGCTTGCATCTGGGATTAGAAATCATCCGCAACATCCATCCCTACCCATTCACTCATTAAAACATCTGTCTTAAGGAATGAACTAAGTAAATAAAAATCCCCTAAGTCACAATGAGGACATTGCAAACCTTAGGCATGGGAGGGTATAAAAGTGCAAAACTTGTAAGAAAAGGTTTTAAACAAAAAAATTCACATATGCCAAAAACACCATAAAAAAATTAAAAAAATAAAAAAAATTTTCAAAAAAAGGATAAAAAGAATAAGAGGAGAAAGGAAATTTTGTGGGAGAAGGAAGAGAAGCAAAATGAAAAAGGAGCACAAAAGTGAAAGAAAAAAGTGATAGTCCTTAGTAAGAAACTAAGGAATTGACCTAAGTTCTAGACCTTATTCAAGAAAAGAAATGAAAAGTGCATGGCGAGATTAGTAAGAACGCAAACTTTAGGCATTCTTGGATAGACTCTTAGTACCCATTAAGATCTAGACATTCCTCAAGAGGTTGAGGAAAATGAAAAGCTTAAGTATTAGGTCCAAGGCTTAGGGAGTATTTAACCTCATTAACTAACTTCTGGTTTACGGGACTCAGTAACCTAAGCACCCCAACCTCACACACAGCCTGGTTCAGTAAGCATAAAAATCAAAAATCACACAGAAGCCTCAAAAAAAAAAATTCTGAAAAGCACACCTAGAGTAGGAGCTGCCGATCAACACAAGTTGATTTGGACGAGTTCCCAGTGTAGAGAGGTGGGAAATCCCCTCGAAGATGCGTAACAAAATATCATCTCCTCGGTGCTTGTCTCTTCGGATATTTACATATCCTACTGGGGGCATGTAAGCACTCTGCTGGTTCAGATTCCATGGATGGCATTATCACGAAGTGTCAATCGCCAGGGTCTGGATTCAGCCACGAAACACCATGGATGGGATTATCTCGAAATCTCAATAGCCAGGGTTTCGGGGGTTTCCATGGGCGGTGCTATCTCGAAGCATCGATTGCCAGGAACCCTTGAGGATTGATGATGGGAGCAAGGAATCTGATACAGACCGTGTTGGAAAGCCAATCCTAAGCTAGAACTAAAAAGAAAAAGAGAGAGAAAACTCTCCAAACAGAAAAACTTTCTATCTCTCTCTCTTACAAAACGCACTGCGAACTGAACTAGGGCTACAATCATTTCAAGCACGGGTGCTTTAACCATAGAGTCCAATAGACCTTAGGTTAGTTCTTGTGGGCCTTAAAAACCTTTGCCAAAGATTGAGGCTGAGGTTAGACAGATCTGGATCTTGATTGGTAGTAGAGTACCTTTTAGGACTATGGTTAGCATTCCAACCTAATCTAAGTTCAAATGAAAAAGCACTTATCTGAAGTTATTAAAAACATTATGGTCTAAAACAAAGGTTAAAACCTTAAGTTTTTGCTAAGGGACTAGCAAAAGCTAGGCATGGGGGTATGATGAGAACCTCATCATGAACCCTAAACTAGCACCATCTAACCTAGATTTGCGAGAAAAAGCTCCTACATAACTTATAGAAAGGCTTGACTCAGAGAATTCTGAGTTTGTGAAGAAAATAGGAACTAAAGGGTAAAAATGTAATTTCACCAACACAGTCAGTAAACAGGGTGACTCAGGGTCCAAACATAGGTCAAACTAACCTAATAAGAAGGAACGTGGGATGATTTGATCCAACAAGGGCTACAACAACTCCAAGGAATTAAATGGCATCCTGTAACCCTAAAACAAACCCACTTCAATTCACGAGGTTAGAGGCAAAGTAAAAATCGACTAAACCCTCTAAAATTCATAGAAAAATAATATCTAGGGTTTATAACCTTTAATTTGGCCTTGGGAACCCACTTTGACCTACATTGAGAACCATGCCCAATTAATGATTTAATTTGGATTTTTATGTAAATTAACCAGTAAAACAAGGTCTGATCTAGAAATAAATTTCACCATTAGAATCCTTAGGTCTCATTTAGTCATGCATAAAAACTTGAGCCTAAGAAGAGACCTTCTTGACCGACTTTGCATTTTGGTCCTCATCTATTACTTTTTGACCCTCAACTTTTGAAACCTTCGCATTTTGGCCCCTAAGTCTTCGTCGTTCTTTGCACTTAGGTCCTCCCTGCAAAACTCTGAGCAGCGCCATGCTCCGGCGACTTTGCGCGAAGCATGGCACCGCGCAGGGTGAGGGAGGCCCTCTGCCCTTTCAACCGGGTGTTCCCTGCGACATCTGCTGTCGCAGGGACACCTCCATGATCTTTGTAGCAGCCCACACCTTCCATGCGAACGCGCGGAAGGTATGGGTCCCTACTCCGGCCATCCTTCGGCGAGGGAGGCACTTCGCCTCCCTCCGCCCACCTCTCCGCCTTCGCCTCTATAAAAATCGCCTCCGCCTGCAGAAGAGGGGAGCTCGGTCATGACGGAGAAAGACCCCCATTTTCCCTCTCTTCCCACTTCGGCAGAAGCCCACCAGCTCCGGCAGTCCTTCCTCCTCCTCCTCGTCGCTCTACTGCAATACCAGCAGCAGAGCCACCTTCGCCCTCTCTTCCCGCGTCGTGCCGTACCCAGCGCGCACCCTCCCGCTCTTTCCTCGCCGCCGCCCTCTCCCTCTGGGCATTTTCTTCTCCGGCGACAGTCGATACGACTGCCGCCCTGCTCCGGTCCCTTTCATCCCTATAACTAGGTCAGAACTACTCCCCACCTCCCCCTCTTTCTTTTCCTCACTGTTTTTCATTCGATTAAACCCTCGCCCACTCCTGTCCGCCGTCACCCTCTTCGTCTCCGGCCACCCTCCGGCGAGACACCCCCATCGCTCCGCAGCCCCACACGACTCGCTGACCCTCACAGAACCTCCGCCTCATCATGCTGAACAACCTCCGCCCACCCATTGCTGCTCCACACCCCCACCACACTCCCCCGATCAGACCCATTTTTCCGGTCGCTGTCCGACCTAGCCCCGCCGCCAGACGCTGCCCCACGACCTGCTGCACCCCGCACCACCTTCGCCGTTCCACAGCGAAGGTCCCCCGCTAGTTTGATTGGGCTGAAGGGCCATGCTTCTGTTTGACAGGGTCGCCACCCCAGCAGCCATTAACGACGACTGAAGCTGCTACGGGGCGAGCTCTAGGCCCTGCAGCCCCAGGTTCCCAGGTGCTGCAGGTTGGGGCGAAGTCTGCGAAGACTTCCGCCTCATCAGTTGGCGTCGACTGCGTCTGCAGCTGAGCAGAAAGCGAGGTGGAATCGTCCTGCGGGCGCACGCGAAGATAGCACAGAGGATAGTCCCACATCGTGGGATTTCGAAATGCCGCCTGTGCATAAATTGGAAAAGTGACATAGCCTCTTCGCCTCCTGACCACGGGGTGAGGTCCCTCTCACCCGCTTCACTCGCCCTCGTCCGCGACCACCCCTCGTGGACCTGGCCCGACCCGTATACCTGACCTGCACTCCTCGCCCACCACCGCACGCCGGTGGGCCTGGTCCCGGGTGCGAATCCGTACCCGAATACCCAGCTCTCGGAGAGCAATCCTTTGAGCGAAAGCTGAGAAAGAGAGAGACGCGGGGGAGGGTAGGGGTAGGTTTTTGCTCTGACCAAGCTATGTGAGTGTGCAGGCAGAGAAGAAGAAGAAGAAAGATGACTGCAAGAAGAAGAAGAAAGAAGAAAGAAGACCGCAGAAGAGGAAGAAGAAGAAGAACGACTGCAAGAAGAAGAAGCACTGTAGCAGACACTACTTAAGTCGTCTGATTGAGAAATCAGACAACTGATGAAGCTCTGTAGACAAAGTAAAGAAGAAGAAGAGAAGAGAAGGTGCCGCAACTGAAGGCAAAGAAAAGAAGGAAGAAAAGAGAAGAAGAATCAAGAAGAACAGAAGATAAAGGAAGAAGATAAAGAGCTGAAGAAGATCAAAGAGAGAAGAAGGAAAGAAAAAAAAAGAAGGTAAAGAAGAAGAAGAACTAAGGACGATCAAGCAAAGAGAGGAGAAGAGAAAGAAGAAGAAGACAAAGACAAGAGAGAAAGAAGAGAAGAAGAAAAAGCCAAGAGACCAATCTACCTCTCTCTCTCTCTCTTATTTTTGTAATGGAAACATTGTACTTCTAGAATTATAGTTTTCTCCCTAAGTTCGACCTCGGGAAACCTTTTATTGCCGAGTAAAATTGTAATAGTGGCAATGACTATCTGTACTACAACGCCATTTCTATAACAAACAACAAAACCTAGTCATACCGCCACTACTCATCCACAAAGAACTTGGGTTGTAACTATCCCACTAGTAGGAGCGTCACCAACAACGAGTCAGTGTGCTCTGTCGGATTTGGCAGAGAGGTGAATAGGTTGGAGGTTGCCTGCTTGATGGTACCTTTCTCACCCCACTAAAGAGTGGGGAACGTACTATAGGCCGCCGACCTGGAGAGAGTGGGTTGCTGACTTGGGGAAGCATTGACCTTGAAAATGACTTCGACCTCCTCACCTGCAGGCGGTAGGTGATGAGTATTCTAGGGTAATGTGGCCAAACCTGTCAGAACCTGGCATTGGTACTCTGCTGGACGAAGGCGAGACTACTTGCTCAATCTGGCTGGCTGCTGCCCTGTCAGGCTCATGGTCCTCAACAAGAGCCTTGTTGACTCCACGAAGTTGCTGGAGCTTCTCCTTGTGGTAGTCTTCTGGACCCTCCATGGGTCTCTTTCCCTTGTTAGGGCCCTCATTTCACCTAACAAAGTGAGCCAAATTTCCATGCCAGATCTAGGACTTGATCTAGTCATGTAGATCCCGACATTCTTCGGTGGAGTGCCCTCAGGCCTTGTAGTATTTGTAATAAGGTCTGGACTCAGCTTCTTTTTGAGTGGCTTGGGTAGGGGTAACAAGTCCTTGTCTGTAGACCATACCTCCACCAACATATCTACCTGGTTCATGGCCAAGGGAGTGTACTCTTCAAAGTAATCTCACCTAGGTTGGTTGGGTCCATTGTTTTGACCCTTGGAGGACTAGTCGCTTCTTTGGTCCAGGAAATTAGTTTCCATTTGTTGAAGCGATTGCCTCCGTGGATGGATACGGGAGTCGACTCCCCTGAGGTCCGCCTCTCCTCGATGGGATCGAGGTCATCTCCATATCCTTTTGCCAGCCAGCTGTGGGAGCAGAAAGAATTATCTTGTTCCGCAAACCTCATAGCTCTATCCCACAACTCTGCCATATCTCTAGGCGGGAAGTCATCAATGTCATACCAAAACCTCTGGGTTGGGAGACTTGACTTGAAGTATTGGATGACAATGATATCATGAGGCCTCTTGCACTTAAAGTACTAGGCCTTGAATCAATCCAGGTAAGATCGGAAAGATTCACTGTTTCACTGTTGGATATCCGACAACCTTTCAGGGTTGTCTCAAACCCTTTGCTGTCCTGCAAAGTACTAGTAGAATTTATCCGCTAGTTCTTGGAAGCAGGTTATCTGTTCGGCTAGTAGTTCATTGAACCATTTATGGACCATACTGAACAGATATGATGGGAATACCCGGCAGAGTACTCTGTCAGGGCAATCATGCACCAACATCATTTGGCAGTAACTTCCAAAGGAGCTATTGGGGTCCACCGTCCCGTCATATTGGGCCATGATGGGCTACTTAAATTTTTCCGACAGGGGGACCGTCATCACCTCCTTAGTGAAAGGATAAGTGGTATCATAAGCTTGTGGGTGTATACCTCACATTGCTCAGGTGACCTGGTGGACGATTTCAGGAATCGAACCTCTGCCGCTGGTCGCCAAGGGTTGAGCTCTTGACTGCTCCCTTGATAAAGGCGAGCGGGGAGCTCTAAGATGACTGGGAGGAACTTCCCCCTTTTGGCTACTAAGTTTTCATTTTAGTTTCTTGAGCTATTCACGTAGGAAGGCATTCTCCTCTTCCAACGTACGACGCCACTTTAGTTGCTCATCTTTTGGGATCTAATTGTGGGGCTTGTCTAGCTGAATTTTGCCAAACTCCTTGATCTGCCAGATCTCTTGGAGTTTTTCAGTGACTAAATGCTTTCAGCCCTCAGAGCCACAAACCAGGCCTCGTACTACTCCTCCCTCACTTGCATCTCGAGGAGGGGGTCTCGCCCAGGGACCTCTAGCAGCATTTTGGGTTGATCGGCTTCTCCTTACTTGGCCTGGCAGGCTGGGGATGTCTCTTGGACACCGAGACACTTGACTCCGCCTATGCCAGTGCCTTTTCTGGATTAATGTGAGAGGAGTTGCGAGTTGTAGGGGCCATCAAAGTGATTCAAATTACAACAACGTTATTGAATGATAATCGTTTCCCACAGATGGCGCCAATTGATTGGATCTCCTAAGTAATTGGAGGATCCGACTCAAAAACTTACGAGCAAGAAATCACAAGAAAGATAGGAGAATTGGTGACCTAGTTTCACGACAAGGGGTGTATGTTTAAGGGGAGGGCAGTGCTCCTAAATATCCACTAGAAGTAGCGGTAGTATAATCTCTCTTAGTTTCTCTCTCTCAAATTGCATGAAGAGAACCTCGAGGGCCTCCCTTCACTATTTATAGTACAAAAAGTATCTAAGCGACGTAAAATCATTTTCAATGGCCATGCGAATTCTCTTGCATGTTCGTTGTTTGGCTATTGATAGCATTGGTAACACCAACGTTACTATCGTCGTGGGCATATTGGGTGCTACCACCGCCTCTCTGACTTTAGTCAAGCTGGGTCCTCTAGTGGGTCAGGCTTGTCTAGATCTGCCTAGATAAAGGTGGAATTGAATCCGCCTGAGTGTAGGCTGGTCAGGCAGAGTAGGATCCACCTATTTACTCAGTATCCAGGTAGTCAGATCCTTTTTTGGGCTTCGTGTGGAGTTCAGTTCGAGGGTGCTTTTTACCCCTCATCATGGTCCAAGTGAGATAAACAACACTACCACTAGAAGTGAAATGAAACAATGATTTTGAAAATGATCTTTTAAAGATTTTTTAAAATCGTTTGATTTTTTTTTGAGATTTTGTTCTACAACAATGTCAAAATTCAGAATTGATACTTTTAGAATTTTGATTCTATAGAATCCTCAATCAACCTCAATTTTTTTGAAACTTCTATATGTTGTTGAAAATTTCTCAAGGATTCTAGAATTATAAATTTTGTCCAAATTTAATGAGTAGAGAAATTTATAAAATTCGAGAACCATAAGGAAACGACAAGGAATTAGGGTTTTACCCCTTTTCAATGTATGAATTTTTAAAAATTGGTTACTTATCAAATTTTCACAAAATGTGGAGCTTAAGTTCTTGACTAAAAGGGGCTTCTATTGGTGGAGTTTGAAAATTTTTGGAAGCCTCCTTGTTCCCAAACTTGATTTTTCAAAATAAAAAAAGAATTTTGAAATTTCAAAATTGAGGCACCAATGGAAATAAGGTGGTGGGAAAATAATTCAAACAAGAAAGCAAGTTGATTTTAGGATTCCACCACCCTTCGATTTTCTTATTTTTGTATGTTTTGATATTTTTAAGATTTTTTTGGTATTTTCTTAGAGTTTTAAAGGGAGTTTTGGCAATGTACTTACCTTAATTCCGCAGGTAGAAAAGATATCTTGAAGCTTTCACTCCAAATCAATCTAACTCCCACTTCCACTTGATTCGCACTTGTGCAAAATACAAAAATGGAAATAGTAAAGATTCAATTAAACAAGAGATTAAAAATAATAATTAAGCCATGCCTCCCCAGCAACGATGCCAAAAAGTGATGTGAAAAATGCCTAATTAGTAAAAAAGGATTTTGAATATCGTTGTAACATGCAAATTAGATCAACTTTTAAATTTATAAACCTAGATAGGGCGACTATCTACAATCGTTCAAGGAGGCAATTTTAGTTATCTTAATGATCAAACCCTCTCTTACTCTCTCAAATCTTCTTTTTTTATTTTTTAGGGTTTTGTGAATTTTTAGGGTTTTCTAGAAATCGAGGCAATTGAAATGAGTTTACACCTAAATATTGCAATGAAATGAAAGAGATAAAAACCCAACCTTCTCAAACTCACCCTAGGAAAGTGTCAGCTTAGGATAATTGGGAAGGGTGTTTGTGCAACTACCAATTCAAAGACACATAAAATTGAAGCATAAATTGAAAGGCAAAATTTTCTCTTTTATAATGTAGTAGTATCAATACAAAATACTTTGAGAGCTCACTTGTGTTGTGAAGTTTCGCATAAGTAATCTCCAAGTAGATGAAAGATTATCAACTAAAAATAAAAATAAAATGCAAAGTAGAAATCTCTCCAAATGCTTGAAGTTCTCCTCACTCGAAGTGTAGCTGCTCCCGACTTGAAGAAGACTCCTTGCTTCCTTGAGATTCTCTCTCTCCTACCTTCCTAGGGTGGACATCAACCCTCTCTTCTCCTAGCCATCCTCCACAAAGGTGGACCTCCTTGGCGTGGCTCCCAAGAAGAAAGGGAGGCAATTGGATATTAGAGGAGGGTGGTAATGATCCCTCAAATCCATCGATCTCACTCTATACATTCATATACTCATAAACTGGTAAACAACATTCTAGCCTAAGGCTAGAAGGTACAAGAAGCTCCTATCCTAGAAGTTGTTCATCAAATTGTAAGCCCTCCTTGGGACTTCCTCCAATTGTTCCAATAGTTCATTGGTTTTTAGGTACCTCAACTATGTGATCTTGAGTAGCTTGCAAAGGTTCTAGATCAACTTGAGGTGATGCACAACTGCAAATCATTAAACATGATGTTACAACCCTGAAAAAAAAGATGATATTACACTATGCCTACATAAAGATTAAAAAATGGATGCTTTAACTTGGAACTAAAGAAAAGATGCACCAACTAGGAATTGAACCTAGGCCTGTACCGTGGAAAGGTACTATTCTACCACTAAATCATTGGTGCTACTCATGTTACATGAATCTAAATTAATACAAACTAAGAGTGTCATAAAATGAATAATCTCGAAGTTCTTCTTAACAATTTCAAAAATAATAATGATTTAAAGTTTCAATATTTCAATGACATTTGGACAAGAAATTGGGATTGAGAGGAATGGACAGAAATATAAAAAACAAGTAGTTGTGGTTGGATAGAAAAGTATTAAAATTAACAATGGACAACAACAATATCATCCATCCCAACATAGCCAATCGATTTTGGTGTACTTTACTATAATATCTGACCAGTGGCCATACAAATCAACCAACAAATTTCATCCATCCCACTTTCCATATTTGCAAATGAGTTGCACCACTTTATTCATTATTAGACACCAAAGCATGCACTCTTTTCAACACTTCCACGTGGCTTCATAGGAATAAAGGTGCTAAACTAGCTAACAGTCAAAACTTGTAACATAAGAGGCTATAAAACCATGCTTATGGCTAGTAATAGGTACCAAATACAAGTAGTCAGAAGCACCAAAGTCAATGGCATGTTATCCCAGCTACGTAGTTTCCACTTGCATTTGCCTAACTTGGATAATCAGACACTAAGCATTTAACATAAAGTTGCACATCGACAAGTTTAGAATTTGATGAAAGAAATATATAATATGCATCACTTGTTTCATATTTCTGTGTTCTACCTTGTATGAATGATGCATTGAGGAAAATAAAGAAACAAAAGGATATTTCTCACATGCAACATTAATGGTAAAGAATGAAAGCCACTAAAAAATGTTCTAGGTGTAGGGTTATAATGAAGTACTCACCTCCAATCCATCAATCTCCTCCAATGATGGTTTTCTTTTTCTTGCATCATTCTCGATTACAATATCACCAGCAAGTTGACTTCTAAGCATGGTTGGAAGAGGTCCAAATCTTTTCATTCCAAGGATCATTTGGACAGCCTTTACCATTTTGGCCATGGTATTTCTTTGCAATTTTAAGTAGAGAAGAATAAAAAAAGTTAAATATCTAGATTTAGCTAGAAAGACACCACAAATATTTTGCATGGGACAACATCAAAATTCAGGTTACATGTTCCTTAAGGCTAACAAATAAAGTACCTTTATAACATAGATTGGTATCTTGTGGAATTTAGCAGTAGTTCGGATCCAAGGACACTACTTCAATTCAGAGTTTAATGCCAGAATGGCATTGGTAGTTCCAATATCCTTGGTTACATCAATCTCAATTTCGAGGCCCATTACTTCATCTACTTGTAAGAGATCAACTTCCAAGTCTACAACATGGGAAAAGCCAAAGGTCTGATCAACTAGAAAGTACTACGTTTTCCACATCACTTAACTTAGCTATATGCAAGAGATTTTAGATAAGCAACCTCTTTCAAAAAGGTTGACTGTTTGCCTCTAAAGAAGTTTGAATGAATGACCATGAATGTGTGCAATGAGAATGCATACGTATGCATACTTACAAGGAAACAACAAAACAAAAGTAACAATTATAGTTTTGTATCTTTTTTAATTTTACAATTGTCTATAATACAAATCTCCAACAACTTTCTATCTCCAAATGCTCCACTAATTCGGCCCATTTGTAATTCTTAATTATGTTACCATCTAAAGTTGCCTATCAACTTTCATAAGTTCATATCATCCCTTTCTAGGAAAAAAAGAAGTTTTGATGTTATCACATCCAAAAAGAAGTCCTTATGTCATACAAAGGTTCCCACAATGTGATACCGAATTGATGCATATCATTTTACCATACATGATTTCATCTCGCTAGCAAAGCTAAAGAGAAGACATCATGACCCAAGGAACAACTCCCAATCCTAAGCAATAGGACCAAACAAATACCTACTCCAGCATACATAAATATCTCAAAACATCTACTCTGCAAGGATCATGTTTTGTATCTATATTTGTTATAGGAAATCCATAACTTACCAGAATGCCGACAAGAGTGACCATTTGAACCCAGTTTATGAATAAACCTTGTTCTTGTTTAGTGCCAGGAAGTTATTTTGTTAAAGTATTCTAGCACCAGCATTGATTTTGAGAAGCAATTATAGCATGCATTTTGAGGTTACCTTTAAGAAAAATGAAACTCCAGCTAAAAATGTCCCCAAAAATGCTCCAAATGCAAAAATCAAAGTTATAGAGAAAATATTAGTTTGACATCACAATTTGCAGTGAATAAAAAATACAAAGGTTGAAATGCTCCATCTATGGTCATTCTTTTTGTACCATAATAAGGGGCCATCTTTCGCTCTTATCCATCAGAGTAGCACAAATTACTATCATAGGGACCGGAAACAAAAGATAGCTTGTTCATATTTTCAATGGAGGTGTCTAAAATTGAAATACATAGGTACAAGCTATACTTGGATGTAATCTAGAAAGAAAGTTCCCATGAACAACACATGCTAAATATCCAAGGGGATTTACATGGGATGGAAATTAAAATTAAATATTTTTATGAGTTTCTGATAAATCTACTTCTGATCTCACTGTAACTACCTATGTTTTGATGCACCAAAATTATGCTATGTGTAAGAGTAATCTTTTAGGACACTCTCATGGATTCTTTGACTAAAGCAAGAAGATTACCGATATCTTCTTAGCATCTTTTTATTTTATTGAGTCTAGATTATCTTGTAAGGAACCTCAAATAAGCTTCAAACGATTTTTCGCAGTTAAAGTAAAAATTAAGTTCTTAGGTTAATTGATCGACCAAATAATAATATTGATCGACCAAATGGATTGATCGACCAATCAACTTAGTTAATCGATAAAAATAGCCCATTTTAGGAAGTTGATAAATGCACCTTTGATCAATCATTTAGGTTAATTAATCGACTAATCAGTGATCAATCAAATAACTAGTGTGGCCAACCAAAACTCATTTTGATCGACCAAACTACCTTAATTGATTGACCAATTTGACTTCCTTTTCTGGTTGATTTTCTAGTATAAATAGAGGTCGTAGGTAGCCTTTTTCATACACACTTTTAAAGAGAGATCCATATAAAAAAAAGAGCTCTCGTGCTTTCTCTAAAAGTGCTTCTGTGCTCCTACTTTTACGCTTTCCAAAGCACGTCAATTCGAACCTCTGCAAAAATCCAGTTTGGATTTCCTTGACGTTCCATAGGATTATATTATTTTTATTCTACTTGTTGCTTTGATTACGGATCCCAAGTTGTTGGGAAGATCCGTTGTTGTTGTGCTTCTCTTCAGGTTATAAAGAAAAGGAATTGTTGCAAGAGGTTGTGCTACCCTTGTTCAAGTGTTATGATAGTAGATTGACCAGCTTCGTCTAGTCGAAAAAATCCTAAGTTGAGAGGCTTAGGTGGTGGTTTTCACCCGAGAAGGGTTTCCACATAAATCCAAGTGTTATCTGTGCTTGAGTTTTTTGTGGATTGATCTATCTCTATTTCATTTAAAATTTCAAGTAATACTATTCACCCCTCTCCTCTAGTATACTTTAAGATCTGCAGGCACCCTCACTTGGTATCAGAGCCTCGTCATCGAAATCATATGTTGACATGCATGCAGAGGGATAGTCAGCAGTTTAACCTTCATTATTTGATGGAACAAACTGCGGATACTGAAAGATTAGGATGTAGATCTTCCTAGAATCAATGGACTTCGAAGTGCAGGATGCCATTGCCTCCAAGTACACACACCCAGAAATTAAGGAGGGAGTGGCGGTAACTCTAAATCAAAAGAAAATGGTGACACATAATGCGAAGGCCATGAATGCAATCTTCTGTGGACTTTCCAAAGCAGAATTCAATCGTGTATCAACCTGCAAGACAGCCTATGAAATTTGGACCATCCTCGAAGTCACCCACAAGGGGACATCCAATGTAAAAGAAACCAGAGTTAATTTACTAACACAAAATTATGAGAATTTCAAGATAAAGAAAGGATAATCAATTAAAGCGATGTTTACGAGATTCATGGACATCCTAAACTCCCTACGGAACCTAGACCAAGAGATCAAGAATGAAGCTTTGGTGAGGAAAATCCTTCGATCTCTCACCAGCGATTGGGAGACAAAGACCATTGCCATCCAAGAATCAAAGGATTTGTCTACTTTAAAACTAGACAATCTTGTTGGTAGCTTGGTGGCATACGAAGTTCAACTTCAACAGATGAAGGAACATGAAAATGGAGTTAAGAAGATTGTTGCACTTGAAGCCAACGACCAATTAGAAGAAATGTCAAGTGAAGATGAAGAAGATATAGCTCTTCTCTCGAGAAAATTCAGGAAATTTCTCAAGAACAAAAGGAATTAGAGAAAGAAGAAGGAAGAATCGAAGAAAGACACCATCATTGGCTACAACTGCAAAAGGAAGGGACATATCAGAAAAGATTGTTCACTACTTAGGAAGGAATCAGAGAAGAAGAAATTCCCAAGGAGGGATGGGAAGAAGAAGGCTCTTCAAGTAACCTAGGATGAGTCTGACTCAAGCTCAGAGGAAGAAGAGACCTCCAGTGAAGAAGCTCTTCTAGGACTCATGGCCCTAGAAGATGAGGTAACATCTTTTTCACCTGATGAATTGTTACAAGCTTTCTTTGAAATGCATGACATAGCTAAATCACTCAAGATAGAAAGTAAAACCCTAATAAAAGCCTTAGAAGAAGAAAAAACACAGAAAGATACACTTGCATAACAAAATAAAGAGCTATTTGTTGAAATCACATCACTAAGATCACAAATAGATAACTTAAAAATAGATATAGGCAAACTGAAAGAAAACTCTACTAATCTTCTAAATGATCTAGCTAGGTTCATTTAAGGTAGTCAAAACCTGCATAAACTCCTAGGAACACAAATCCAAAGCAACACAAAATTTGTGTCAGGATACATATCTAAAAATGATAATGAAGCATCTAGTTTCAGTAAAAGGAAAGAGAAAGGTAGCTTGCCCAAATAGGTAGCACCAACTAACCACCGTGGACCAAAGCAAAAATGGATACCAAAAGCACTCTTGAAATCCTATTTTGTAGGTCAAGTAGATTATAAGAGGTGGGCATATTTTGAATCAAATGGAAACTTGAAGCCAATTTATAGATCCAATGATCCAAGACCTCACAAATGCAAACAAATGACATGACCGAGAAGAAAGAAGATGGATCATGGATAGTCGGTATTCCAAGCACATGGTAGGAGAGGAAGGCCTGTTCCTGCAACTCAACCATCAGAAAAGTGGTACAGTTACATTTGGGAACAACCACAAGGGTCGTATTATTGGTACTGGCCAAATTGGTAACTCTTCTGCTTCTTTCAATAATGTACATCTAGTTAAAAGGATTAAAACATAACCTACTTAGTGTAAGTCAAATTTGTGATAAAGGATATAAAATTACTTTCACCTCAAATGGTTTTAAAATAAGAGATAAAGAAACCAAACAAATTCTTATTAAAGGAAACATAAATAAAGATATTTACATTGTCAACTTCGACAAATGCGACAATCTTGAATGTCTTGTCGCATCTGACGAAGAGGCAATACTTTATCACAAATGGCTAGGTCATGTTCACATGAAGAATATAATAGACTTGTGAAACATGAGCTTGTCAAAGGCCTGCTAAAGATCAATTTCAAGAAGAACAAAGTTTGTGATTCTTGTCAAATTGGTAAACAAATTAAAAATTCCTTTAAACCTAAAAGGATGGTTAGCACCTCTCGACCTCTAGAATTACTTCACTTAAACTTATTTAGACCAACCAAATCTGAAAGCTTAAGTGGGTGCAAATTTTGTTTAATCATAATCGATGATTTTTCGAGATTTACCTGGGTATCCTTTTTGAGAAGTAAGGATCAGACTATTGATGTTTTTAGTAAACTAGTAAGAAGACTACAAAATGAGAAAGGATCTGAAGTCATTAGGATTAGAAGTGATCACGACAGGGAATTTGAGAATTAGTCTTTTTTTCATTTCTGTATCAATATGGGATAAAACATGAGTTTGTTTCTCCTAGAGCTGCACATCAAAATGGAGTCATTGAAAGGAAAAGTAGGACCTTGCATGAGTGTGCCTGCATGATGCTGTGCAGGTCAAAGCTGCCTCGATATTTTTGGGCTAAGGCTGTAAACACTGCTTGCTATATCCAAAATAGATCCCTGATTAGATCAATCCTAAGCAAAACACCCTTTAAACTCTGTCATGGAAGAACACCTAAAATTTCCTATTTCAAGATATTTGGTTGTAAATGCTTTGTACTGAACAACAAGGATAATCTTGACAAGTTTGATGCTAAGAGCTCAGAAGGAATCTTCTTAGGATATTCAACTAGAAGTAAAGCCTATAGAGTATTCAACAAGAAGAATTTTGTTGTTGAAGAAACTATACATGTATCATTCGATGAGACTCTAGCCCAACCACAATCTTCTTTAAATGATGATGATGACCAAATAAGAGATCCTTCAAACATCCAGAAGAAAATATTTCCAATGAATTACCAAAAGATATATCTTATATGAAGGAATATCCAAAATAATTGGTAATAGGAGAACTATCCAAAGGAGTTCAGACCAGATCTTCTATCAACACTTTAGCTTTTACAACTTTTGTTTCTCAGTTAGAACCTAAAAATGTTAAGGATGCCTTTTCTGATAATTGTTGGATCATTGTAATGGAAGATGAATTGAATCAATTTGAAAGAAATCAAGTATGAGAACTTATTCTAAAACCTGACTCTCAGACCATCATAGGAACCAAATGGGTCATTAGGAATAAACTAAATGAATTAGGAGAGGTAGTTAGGAACAAAGCTAGACTTGTGGCTCAAGGGTATAATCAAGAAGAAGGAATAGATTTTGATGAAACATATGCACCTATTTCTCGCCTAGAATCCATTAGAATGTTGTTAGCCTTTGTCGACGACATGGAGCTTACACTCTTTTAGATGGATGTTAAAAGCACTTTTCTAAATGGGTTTATCAAGGAGGAAGTCTATGTTAAATAACCTCCAGGTGTTGAAGACACAAACCATCCAGAATACATATATAAACTAAACAAAGCATTGTATGGTCTAAAACAAGCTTCACGAACTTGGTATGACAAATTAAAAACTTACCTAATTGAAAATAATTTTAAAATTGTCAAAGAAGATTCAACTCTATTTACAAAAGAAAAGAAAATGATCTCTTAATAATACAAATCTATGTAGACGTTATCATTTTTGATGCTACTAATGATCCTCTATGCCAAGAGTTTGCCAAGGTAATGCAGGATCAGTTTGCCAAGGTAATGCCGTGCGTCCTCCTCCATCGTCGGCCACGCCCATGTTGCCGACGTCCACACCGGCTCCCTCTTAATCGACCATTTTGATCGATCATGGTAACGTCTAAAACTTAATTTAAATCTATTTCATGTGGATTTTTCTTAAGTATAGATGTACTATGACTTGATCTTATGGTAATCTTGTGTGGATCTTGTGTTTGCATGCCATTTTGATAGTATTTGTGAGCTTATCACCTATGGAACTCTCATTTTTTTTTGGTCTATTCACATTTGGTTGACCAAATTCCTCGGTTGATCAACCAAAATCTGGCTTTTCAGAAGTCTGTCCGATCTATTTTTTATCGACCAATCTTTCTTGTTTGATCGACCAATGCCAGATTTTAGTACTGCAATGGCTTTGAAACATGCATGTGCTTCCTTGTCAGGTTCTCGTGATGACACTTCTGATAGATTTTTCATTATCGAGGCTGCCCGTGAGCATTTCTCTATTATTGCCAAGCTTTCCCCCCACATTGGTAGACTAGTCAACTTTCCCGACTTTGAGTCTATCTTTCCCGGGATTCACAAGAAGTTTGCTTACCACCAGATTCTTCACCTTTTTGAGTGGAATTTTTATGCGGGTTCCAAGAATAGCCACATACCCGGTGTCGACCCCATGGCTTGTCACCTATTTTATGCCAATCTCAAGAATATAGGTAAGGGGTTCAACATTGAGCTTACAATAAATGTCTATGACATTGAGGTTTTGATCAATGCAGATGTTATTTCTGAGATTCTTGGCTGTCCTTTTGTTGGACCTACTTTTCTTGAGCTCCACCAGTAGACACAGACTGATTCTATTTAGGAGACCTTGCTCACTCCCACTCATTATGACTTGGGCCATCTTGCCAAGTCACCTTATTTTTGTAGTCTTCCACATTTCCAGAATCGAGTATTTTGTGGAACTTTATGTCTAAACCTACCTCCTTTGAGAACTGCCCTAGTATTATGCTCATCACTCTCTACGCCTTTCTTAAGAATAAGTAGTTCAACTGGAACCACTTGATTTTTTATTTGATGAGCAAGCAACTGATGTAAACACATTTACATTACTTAAGATGTCTATTTATGCATGTTCTTAAGCATAGGATTGCATTTCATGATATAAATAGTGCATAACATGCATCATCTTGCATTTAGAGTAGTTTGAATAAAATGGAGGTTAATTGTCTTCTTTTATGTGCTTGGATAGGGCAAACATTTTATCGGGGCCTCGGATTGAAGATCCAACCATATGGATGCGATCAGGACGACGATTGGAGTTCAAAAACTCCAAGATCACCCTAATCAAGCATCCGTAGCATCAGATAGTGATCGGGGAACCCTAGAAGATCAAGGGCCAAATGGTGTAAATCCGCACTTCAAACGACAAATCCGATCGCATGGATGGATTCGGATCGACGATCGCAGCCCAACGACGCAAAAAATCAAGTCAATCCAACATCCGTGGCACCATCTACAACATCCAGAAGATGGACGGCCAAGATGGCGCCACGTGGCGCCATCCCGGCCGCCCAAACGGCTGCATACATTTTCTGAAGACCCCACACCCGCTCCCTCTCTGTCGTTGGATCTTGATCCAACGGCTGTGGTCAGCCGCGCCTAAAAGCGCCCGCTCGACCATCCGCGCTTCGTAGCGCAGCGGTTGAGCACGCTTACGCGAGCTGCGGGCGCGGGTTCGAACCACAGCGAAGGGGAGGAAGGCACGGGCGAGCGAGACCGAGCAGGCGTTGGATCTTGATCGGACGGCCGTCTGCGCTCAATTGAGATCACGCGCTATTGCACGCGCGGCGTCACGCGGCATCGCACGCGCCGGGCGGGCATGCAGCAGTGGGCTATCATGCATTCTAAGCCGTCCGATCTCGTGATCAAACGACTGAGAATTAAAGAACGTGGGCGGGCGTTGAGGAAGCGCGGGCAGCTGAGGAGGCACGCGTGGGCACGGGTGCTACGCCCACGTTGGGGCTTTAGTGACGGATTTATCCGTCACTAAAGACACCTCATTTATTATTTTAAAGATGTAATGACCATTTTGCCCCCACTCCTTGCAACTATAAAAGGAGACCCCCTCCATACGAAATTCTCATCCCTTCCTTCTCTTCTCTACCTCTCCAAAGCTCAAGAGAAGCTTGTCCCACACCCGCGATGCTTCTCGCGAGATAAAGTCCAAATTTTCGTCCCCCTTCGGAAGTGGATCCCGCGACGACGATGGCGTGCTGCTCCGTTCCCGTTCTTCTGCTCCATCCTCCTTCGTCCTGCTTCATCCTCCTTCGTCCAGGCGTCGTCCCGTCCGGTTCGTCCTCCAAGCGACCGTCGAGGAGGATAACTTCTCTCTCCCATTCTTATTTGTAGCTTTTCTAGTGTAGAATTTTCGTACTTTATAGTGTAGCTGATTTCCCACTTTCTAGTGTAACTTTTATTGATTGTATAAACAGTTTGAAATATTGAATGCATCTTCTCTTTCTCTCTCTTTATCTCTCTCTCTTTCTTTTAGTCTGATAGCTCCATTGTAATTATATCACCTCACTTTTCAAAAATTCTAAAAAAATATAATTACGAATATAGATCAACGTAGCCTCCCTATGTTCGACCTGGAATTCTTTTCGGTATAAATTTTATTTGTTGAACACGAATTTTTTGCTTTCAAGCTACAACGACAGGTTTTCCAAAACCAAACATGTTAGCGTAGCGATTCGATAAGTTCAACATTTTGGCACCGTTGCCGGGGAGGCGACGATCTTTGATTTCTCTTTGCATTTTGTAACTTACAAATCATTTACCTCATTTTTTCTCCTTTCTTATTGTAATTGCAGGTACTCTTTTGAGACGAGCAAAAGCCGTAGATTGGAGTAAAGTGCTGTGGAAGGTTTTGTAAGTTATCCCCCATTCTTTCCCCCTCCATAGATTTCATTCGCCACATTAAATCCAAATTCCAATTAGCCTAGGTGTTTGCATAAATCCTAGGAATAGTTTGGTTGTTTGGATTCTCACTCACATTCATTCCACCTTCATTTATATAAAAAAAATAAAAAGATAATTTTGTGGGGCAATTTTCAACAAACACACAACATACATCCACATTCAAAGGCACTTAACCGAATTGATTTGTTTCTACTCAACCGGGTTCTGATATGTTGAACCGGTACACATAAAGCAACACATAAAAGAGTAGAAATCATTCTAGGTTAACCATCTTTGTGTGCCTAACTTAGTGGTGCATTTGTGGCCAGATGTTTGAATTGTTTGGGCCGCACTACTTCAATTAAAATGAACTCATCAAGTAGCTGCCAATTAGGTTCAAATCTTAGGGATTTACCAGGCACTTCACATTCTTTTTAAGCTTTAAAGGAAAACATCTTCACCTGTGCTTGTAAAACCTGGTGTGCCAATGAAACTTGTTTGAAAATACCTAAAGTTGAATCCTAAAAGCTACTAAGTAAGATTTGAACCTTAAAATTCACCGCATCAAAAAATAATCTTACTTGAAAACCATTGGTTGTGCACGCACACACAAATCAATCAATCATTAAGGGTACAACCCATTTAAAGGGCCCATCACATTCCAAAGGACATTCAAACCTAGCCCTAAATAAAATAGAGTAGACGTTGGCCTTAAGGATTGGACTCGCTCTTCAGAATCCAGAACGAGATTATTTTCGATTAGTTTGTTTCTACTGTTCAATCTGATGTCTAGCTAGGGGAGCAGAGTCAAACGACCGCGGCTGGGGGGTACACTAGGAACCGGAGGCGAAAGCCAAAGGAAGAAACTTCTCCCCAGTCTCTCCTTCTAACTGGTTGGATTAAACAGACGCAAGTAGAGTAAATCATTTACAGTCTTAAGGCAGGTTTTGGGAGTCAGTAGATCCTTAGGCTACCCCACTTAAGGACAGCCTTGTTTTGTTGTGCTGCAGGGTCCCTATCCCCAGTCCTTCCGACCTTCTCCTGGTTTATGCTGGGAAGACGATCATTGAATCACCGATTGGAAGGACCATTAGAACATTCTAGGAGGCGCAAGTTAGATTTTGGTCAATTTGATCCCATGGCCGAACAGCAGCCTCCTCTGCTTGGAAATCCACAGGAAGAATTTCGAAGGCAGCTGGAACAAATGCAGAGAATGCAGGAATGGTTCCAGAGAATGCAGGGCGCTCAGCCCTTGAAGGATTTTTATGATCCTTCAAATTACGGGGAACGTCCCGGCGTCCAGATTCCAGCCGGTGACGTAGAAATCAAGCCCCAGGTGTTAAGCCTGATTAAACATTATCATGGGCTTGGCTCCGAAGATCCGTTTCAGCACTTGGAGGACTTGACCACTTTGTTCCAGACCACTAAGGCTCGAAACGTAAACGAGGAGCAAATGATCATGAGGCTCTTCCCCCACTCTCTTAGGGATAAGGCCATGCATTGGTATAGGACAATAGGAAGAATAATTACAACTTGGAATGAGTTGAAATCGGCCTTTCTGAAGAAATTCTTCCCAGTCGATCGTACCAATGCTTTGAGACAGACAATCACTACCTTTACCCAGCGACCGGGGGAGCAGTTTCATGTGACCTGGGAGTGATTCCAGGAGTTATTGCGGAGGTGTCTACACCACGAGGTGCCAAAATGGCAACTCATGCAGATTTTCTATCATGGGTTGACTGAGCAACTCAGAAATCATGTGGATGCTTCTTGCGGAGGCAATTTCCTCAATAAAGATGTAGATAGTGCACATGATTTATTTGAGGAAATGAGTGAGAATTAAATTAATCATGCCTCCATGGATACTTTTAACCGGATCCAGCAACCCAGATCAAAAGTCAATGAAGACCATGACTCTCATTCATTTGATATGGAATTGATTTGTAATAAACTTGATAAGGTGGACTTGGTTGCTAAAAGAATGGAAGAGTGGATGGCTGGCAATTCTATGAACAACTCTCGATCCACTCAATCCCAAAACTCGGGATTCCATTCCTCACGAGCTCCTTCTGGATGGGAGTTCTTGAATCAACTCGATGCGAATCAACCTATGAGTCAACATTTTTCGGAACCCCACGGGTTCCCAACTGGGGCCTTTGATCCCAGTTTTTCTGATCCTTCCCTTTCTTTCTCTCCATCCTCACCCTATGAGGATGTCTGCATTGTACAAGAGAATGTTAAATCCAACCCCTACTCAAATGCCTATAATCCAGGTTGGAGAAACCACCTTAACTTCTCTTGGAAAAATCCAGGGCAACAGACCCAATTCCGACCCGGCAATTATGCTCCGCAATGACCAATGGGTCGAGGTCAAGTATATACTCAGTTGCCTCCGAATCAGGTCAATCAGCCAGCTTGGAATGCCCGTCAACCCACAGGGCAGGCTAATTTGAACCGTCAAATGGTAGAGATGTAAGGATCTATGCTCCAGCTCATGTAGCAAATGAAAAACTCGCTGGACAACTTGCAATCCGGGCTCATTGCTAACTCTCGTCAACCCGGATCTCTATCATCCCAACCCGTACCTAACCCGCGAAACATTATGAATTCGGGCAATCAATCCCAAGGGTATGGAAATCAGAGGGATCCGCATGCACATGCTCAGGTGGTTGACAAGGGTTCCTCATCTTCTTCTTCTACAAATCAACAATTCATGGTCAATCAAGTCCCTCCAATCTTTCCTAACCCTCCCCAAGACCCAAATTCTTACGCTTCTGTAAATTCTGTAACTTTAAGGAGTGGTAAGAAGACTCAGGATCCACAACCACACTATTCTGATCTTTTGAATCCTGAAGAATCTGAGGAGAGAGAGGAGAATTCTAGAGGAGAAATCAAGGCTCAGGAACCTGATTCCAAAGATCTGACTCATGTTCCTTTTCCTGAAGCCTTAAGTAAAGCAAAGAAGAAGAAGTCTGTTGATAGCAATGAGGAGCTTCTGAGTTTATTTAAGAATGTTGAGATCAATATTCCGCTCCTTGATGCTATCAAGCACATACCGGCTTACGCAAGATTTTTAAAGGAATTATGTACACAAAAGCATAAGTCGAGAGAATCTGTTCCGAGGAAGGTGGTACTCTCCGAGTAGGCTAATTCTGTTATCCTGCACTACCTCCCTCAGAAAAAGAGAGATCTTGGTGCTCCTTTGATTTCTTGCGTTATCGGAGATTACACATTTGATAGAGCACTTTTGGATCTCGGTGCATCCATCAACCTAATTCTGACTTCTCTTTATGAGAAGTTTGGGTTAGATGAACTTCGGCCAACTTCAGTAATGCTACAGTTAGCAGACCGTTCGGTCACAAACCCGCGAGGCGTTATTGATGATGTTATAGTTAAGGTCAAGGATTTCTATTTTCCTATAGATTTCCTTGTCCTTGACATTGATGTACCGGATAATTTGAGGAACACGCCCATCATTCTAGGGCATCCGTTCCTGGCTACCGCAAAGGCCAACTTAATTGTGAAAGCGGTAGCATGGAAATCGCCTTTGGGGACCAACGAATGAAATTGGATATTTTTAAGGCAATCAACAAATTTGAGGATTGTGGATTTATTGAGGAACTTGATGAGGATAATGTTAATATTGAAACTTGTTTGATAGTTTCTTCAATTGAAAGTTCCTCTTTGGTTGATGAATTTGACCCGCAACCCTCTAACCTGACATCTTCGGAAGAGGTTACTGATTTTGTTCACTCACAACCTCTTCCTCTTGTTGAATCTTCAGCATCTACCCTACCATCAATCATCACCCCACCCTAGCTTGAATTGAAACCATTGCTCGAGAATTTAAAATATCAATTTTTAGGACCTCAGAATACGCTCCCTGTGATTATTAGTGCTAAATTGACAAAGGAGCAAGAGATTAAATTGATTAAGGTCCTAAAGGAACATAAGGAGGCAATTGGTTGGACCATTCATGACCTCAGGGGGATCGAGCCATCTTACTGTAATCATAGAATATTTTTGGAAGATGAATCCCTCCCTTCTCGTCAGATGCAGAGGAGATTGAATCCAAATATGCAAGAAGTGGTCAAAATGGAAATCATCAAGTGGCTCGATGCAGGAATTATTTATCCAATCTCTGACAGTCCCTGGGTAAGTCCCGTTTAGATTGTTCCAAAGAAAGCCAGGCTTACTGTTCTGACTAATGAGAGAGGAGAATCTGTCACAACTCGTTCAGCTTCCTCTTGGAGAGTTTGTATTGATTACAGGAAGCTGAACACGGCCACTAAAAAGGATCATTTTCCCTTGCCCTTCATTGATCAAATCTTGGAAAAATTAGTCGGGCAGAAGTACTTCTGTTTTCTTGATGGCTACTCGGGATACAACCAAGTTCCTATCCATCCTGAGGATCAGGAAAAAACTACTTTCACCTGTCCCTACGGAACATTTGCTTTTCTTAGGATGCCTTTCAGGTTATGCAATGCACCTGCGACTTTTCAAAGGTGTATGCTAGCCATATTTTCCGACATAGTGGGAGAGTTTATGGAAGTCTTCATGGATGATTTCTCTGTTTTTGGAGAATCATTTGACTCTTGTTTGGCTAATTTGGAAATGATTCTTAAGCGATGTATCAAGACACGACTGGTCCTTAGCTGGGCAAAGAGTCATTTCATGACCCAACAGGGCATCGTTTTGGGTCATGTAATCTCTGAACGGGGAATTGAAGTAGACAAAGCTAAGGTTGATGCTATCGCTAAACTTCCTCCTCCCACATCTGTTAAACAGATCGGATCATTTCTTGGCCATGTGGGATTTTATCGAAGATTCATAAAGGATTTCTCGAAGGTTGCTCATCCTTTGAGCAATCTTCTTGCCAAAGAAACGCCGTTTGTTTTTGATGAAGCATGCCGAAAGGCATTTGATTTCCTGAAAATGGCAGTCACCTGTGCTCCAATTTTGCAACCACCAATTTGGACAACCCCTTTTGAGATCATAACCGATGCTTCTGATTACGCGGTCGGGCCTGTCCTGGGTCAGAAAATTGATCGAAAGCCCTCTATCATTTACTACGCTAGTAAAACTCTGGATGAAGCCCAGAGGAATTACACTGTTACTGAAAAGGAACTACTAGCTGTAGTATTTGCTTTGGAAAAATTCAGGGCTTATCTCTTAGGGTCTCATGTTATCGTTTATACCGACCACTCGGCCTTGAGACATCTCTTGGCTAAAAAGGATGTTAAACCCCGACTTATTCGTTGGATTCTTCTTCTTCAAGAATTTGATCTTGAAATCAAGGATAAAATCGGGGTACAAAATGTGGTGGCGGATCATTTGTCGAGACTCCTAGGTGATTCTTCTTGTTCGAACATTCCGATTGCTGACACTTTTTCGGACAAAACCATTCTTACAGTTTTAGGTGTCCACACCCCATGGTTTGTTGACATTGTTAACTATTTGGCCGTTGGTCAAATCCCCCAGGATTGGACCAAGCAACAACAGGATAGACTCAAATCTGAGGCCAAATACTACTTCTGGGAGGACCTTGAACTGTACCGCATCGACTCTGATCAGATTATTCGCCGATGCATACCGGAGAATGAATTCAACAGTATACTCGAGTTCTGCCATGCATCTGGGTGTGGTGGACATTTCTCCGGGAAAAAGACGGCTACAAAAATCTTGCAATCTGGCTTCTATTGGCCGTCTTTATTCAAGGATGCCCAAGATTTCTCAAGGTCATGTTCTCGATGTCAGGCACTTGGGAGCATAACTAAGAGAGACATGATGCCCCTAAACCCAATTCTTCCTGTCGAAATTTTTGATGTTTGGGGCATCGATTTCATGGGACCCTTTATCCCTTCATTTGGACATCAGTACATTCTTGTTGCTATTGATTATGTGTCCAAATGGACTGAGGCGATTCCCACCCGAACCAATGACCACAAGGTGGTCATCAATTTTGTCAAGAAAAATATCTTCAGTAGGTTCGGGATTCCGAGGGCTATCATCAGTGATGGTGGCACTCATTTTACTAATGCCCAATTCCAGAATTTATTAGCCAAATACAGGGTTAATCACCGAATTTCCACACCTTACCGTCCCCAGACGAATGGACAAGCCGAGATCTCCAATCGAGAGATCAAGAACATTGTGCAAAAAATGGTTAGACCTGATCGCAAGGATTGGACTCAAAAGCTTGAGGACGCTCTTTGGGCCCACCGTACGGCGTATAAAACGCCCATCGGCATGTCTCCATTCCGTTTGGTGTATGGAAAGGCGTGCCATCTACCCGTAGAGATTGAACACAAGGCATTCTGGGCAATCAAACAATGTAATTTAGATCTGAATCAAGCTGGGAAGACCAGGAAACTCCAACTATCTGAGTTGGAGGAGCTTAGAAATGATGCTTATGAGAATGCCAAGATCTACAAGGCTCAGACCAAAGCTCTACATGATCAATTGATTTCCCGCAAGAGCTTTGAGCCAAACCAGAAGGTCTGGTTATTCGATTCTAAACTTAAGCTCTTTCCTGGCAAACCTAGATCTAAATGGAATGGCCCATTCATAATTGATCAGATTTTTCCAAATGGTGCCGTTCAGATTTCTGACCCAAAGACGGGTAACACATTTAAAGTCAATGGTCAACGTCTGAGCCTGTTGTTGACCTAATCTTCCAAAACCCGTCTCAGACTCTGTTGCTCTAGCCATTCTTTGACTTCTTTGGCTAGACTTCGCTTAGCTGACGGCATTAAACTCAGCAGTTGTACATATGACATAAGGCTGATACGAGCTTCATATCCAGGTGACATCTTTCATATTCTACCCTTTCTTTCATGTCTCTTTTTCAATGAGGACATTGCATCAGCTAGGCATGGGGGGGTGGATTCATTTTTGAATTATTTGGTCAGCTTTGTGAAATCCATATAAATTATTTTTCTCTTCTTATTTATATAAAAAAAAATCAAAATTAGAAGGATTAGTTAGACATTAGGACTTTTCAATCCTAAGAAATTTTACATTAGGATCTGAACACATAGACCCTTCAGGTCTTTGGACTTAATTAGCCTGTGTATCCACTAAAATGTGGATTTGTCTTTGAGTCATCGTCATCATAATTCTATTGTAATTGGAATAAATAAGTTGGGTGATATGTACACAACTTATCAACCCACCCTTTGATTTGAGGGAATTTCTGAGTTTTAAGCATCTACACACTTTCTTTGCACTGACTCGCTGTTCGGCGATTCTAACAGAAATTGGGTAACTAATGAAACTTCTAGGGTGATATGGCTGGCAAGTTATTGTGGGTAACAACCCATAGGTAGGTTGTCCAGAGCCTAGTCACTGGACCTTTCTCTTTTTCCTACCCTTAGGTAAATCTTAGACCAGGGAAGCCACCTACTTAAAAGAAAAAAAAGAAAAGAAAAAGAAAAAAAAATCAAAAAGAAAAGGAGAAAAGAAAAAAAAGAAATAAGCCACACTTCGCCGCACGAGTATGGCTGGCAAGTTGTCAGTGGTAACAGCTCATCGACTGGTTGTCCAGAACCTAGCTTAGTAAATGCACTAAAAATTCCCCAAACACTTAGGAAGAAGCGGAGAAGTAGAATAAACCAAGGAGATATACACTGGATTCACCCTTGTGTTGACCCCGTAAAAAAATAAAAGTAGGGAAAAAGCTACCGGTTGTAAAGATACACCTTTAGGCAGAATTCTTTTTAGGTCACCTAGAGGCGTAGAAATCCGAAGTCCGTTTTAATTGTTGGTTAACGAGTTTATCACAATCACAATAAGATGCTTAAAACTTAGGGTTCTCATCAAATCTTGGGTGAGTTGAATGGCCGTAGAAAGCCACTCTTAAATCCTAAAATTTGAAAAAAAAATTAAAAAAAAGAGAGAGAAAAAAATTTCTTTAAATAAGGCGAGAGCTTGAGGCGGTCTGCATTTTGGCTGATACTCAGGCGCTTTTGTGTCTTTGAAAGTTCAGTTCCTAAGTAGACAATTTCTTAATGATTGAAAATAACTCAGGTCCAAATAATCCAACCTAATTCTTTTATAAATAGCATATAGTTTTTGCTAGGGACTAGCAAAAGATAGGCATGGGGGTATGATGTAAACACATTTACACTACTTAAGATGTCTATTTATGCATGTTCTTAAGCATAGGATTGCATTTCATGATATAAATATTGCATAACATGCATCATCTTGCATCTAGAGTAGTTTGAATAAAATGGAGGCTAATTGTCTCCATTTATGTGCTTGGACAAGGCAAACATTTTATCGGGGCCTTGGATCGAAGATCCAACCATATGAATGCGATCAGGGTGATGATTGGAGTTCAAAAACTCAAAGATCGCCCTAATCAGGCATCCGTAGCATCAGATAGTGACTGGGGAACCCTAGAAGATCAAGGGCCAGATGGTGTAAATCTGCACTTCAAACGAAAAATCCGACCGCACGGATGGATTCGGATCGACGATCGCAGCCCAACGACGCAAAAAATCAAGTCAATCCGACATCCGTGGCACCATCTACAACATCCAAAAGATGGACGGCCAAGATGGCACCACGTGGTGCCATCCCGGCCTCCCAAACGGCCGCATACATTTTCTAAAGACCCCACACCCGCTCCCTCTCCGCCGTTGGATCTTGATCCAATGGTTGTGGTCAGCCGCGCCTAAAAGCACCCGCTCGACCATCCGCGCTTCGTAGCACAGCGGTCGAGCTCGCTTACGTGAGCTGCGGGCGCGGGTTCGAACCGCAGCGAAGGGGAGGAAGGTGCGGGCGAGCGAGCGCGGGAGGGCATTGGATCTTGATCGGACGGTCGTCTACGCTAAATTGAGATCACGCGCTATTGCACGCTCGGCGTCACGCGGCATCACACGCGCCGGGCGGGTGCGTAGCAACGGGCTATCACGCTTTCTAAGCCATCCAATCTCGTGATATGATGGCTGAGAATTAAAGAACGTGAGCGGGCGTTGAGGAAGTGCGGGCAGCTGAGGTGGCGCGCGTGGGCGCGGGTGCTACGCCCACGTTGGGGCTTTAGTGACGGATTTATCCGTCACTAAAGACCCCTCATTTATTATTTTAAAGATGTAATGACCATTTTGCCCCCACTCCTTGCAACTATAAAAAGAGACCCCCTCCATACGAAATTCTCATCCCTTCTCTTCTCTACCTCTCCAAAGCTCAAGAGAAGCTTGTCCCACACCCGGGATGCTTCTCGCGAGATAAAGTCCAAATTTTCGTCCCCCTTCGGAAGTGGATCCCGCGACGATGACGGCGTGCTGCTCCGTTCCCGTTCTTCTGCTCGGTCCTTCGTCCTGCTTCATCCTCCTTCGTCCAGGCGTTGTCCCGTCTGGCTTGTCCTCCAAGCGACTGTCGAGGAGGATAACTTCTCTCTCCCATTCTTATTTACAGCTTTTCTAGTGTAGAATTTTCCTGCTTTATAGTGTAGCTGATTTCCCGCTTTCTAGTGTAACTTTTATTGATTGCATAAACAGTTTGAAATATTGAATGCATCTTCTCTCTCTCTCTTTCTTTTAGTCTGATAGCTACATTGTAATTATATCCCCTCGCTTTTCAAAAATTCTAAAAAAATATAATTGCGAATATAAATCAATGTAGCCTCCCTGTGTTCGACCTGGAATTCTTTTCGGTATAAATTTTATTTGTTGAACACGAATTCTTCGCTTTCAAGCTACAACGACAGGTTTTCCAAAACCAAACACGTTAGCGTAGCAATTCGTACGTTCAAACGCCCGCCCGCGCTCGCTCGCCCGTGCCTTCCTCCCCTTCGCTGCGGTTCGAACCCGCGCTCGCAGCTCGCGTAAGCACGCTTGACCACTGCACTACGAAGCGCAGATGGTCGAGCGGGCATTTTTAGGTGCGGCTGACCACAGCCGTTGGATCGAGATCCAACGGCGGAGAGGGAGCGGGTGCGGGGTCTTCAGAAAATGTATGCGGCCATTTGGGTGGCCGGGATGGCGCCACGTGGCGCCATCTTGGCCGTCCATCTTCTGGATGTTGTAGATGGTGCCACGGATGTCGGATTGACTTGATTTTTTGCGTCATTGTGCTGCGATTGTCGATCAGAATGCACCCGTGCGGTCGGATTTGTCGTTTGAAGTGTGGATTTACACCATCTGGCCCTTGATCTTCTAGGACTCCCTGGTCACTATTTGATGCTACAGATGCCTGATTAGGGCGATCTATGAGTTTTTAAACTCCAATCGTTGCCCTGATCGCATCCATACGGTTGGATTTTTGATTCGAGACCTGATAAAATGTTTGCCTTGTCCAAGCACATAAAAGGAGACAATTAACCTCCATTTTATTCAAACTACTCTAAATGCAAGATGATGCATGTTATGCAATATTTATATCATGAAATGCAATCCTATGCTTAAGAACATGCATAAATAGATATCTTAAGTAGTGTAAATGTGTTTACATCAGCAACCCACCAACTCCTAGTTTAGGACACTCCTCTCCCTCATCTTCCTACATTTCAATGTCCCAATGGATATTAACCACAAACAATTCATTACGAGAGTCTCCATTTTTGATATGCTTATTTATACCAAGATGGAGCTAGCTCAAGGAGCCAGTGGTGAGGATACAAACCAGTAGCAACCTCAGGAGCCAGATAGACCCTCTTCTGCAGTACCTCCTCCTTTCCCGCCGTATGAGCATTTCACAATGACCTGTCCTCCTCTAATGCGACCTGCTCTGCCCTTCTACGACTAGGAGTGGGGCCTTCTCGACAGACTACTCTCAGGCAGGGACAACGTCAGTATTCAAGAGGTTGCTGACGAAATTTCATTAGTGATGCACCGACAGCATGAGACATACTTGGTAATTGTGAGACATGGGCATCAGGTATCCGACTACCTGAATTTTCAGGGCCAGTCTTTCCATAGACTTGGGGAGTCTATTCACGAGATTCGATAGTAGCTTTACAGGCCTCCTTGTCCTCGTCGGTCTACTACAGTACCTCCATCGTCAGCAGTACCTCCTCTTCATCGTTATACAGCAGCCACAGATCAATAGGCTACACCTCCTCATCGGACAGCTAGGTAGTTGATGCCCACTTCATTAGCACAGACATGCCTCTATCTTTGTCGCCTGACGTCATCAGAGAGATCTAACTCGATGGACCTCGAGTTAGATATAGATCTTCAGAGTACCATGGATGCTTTTAGGGCTTCCCTAGAGTAGTTTTGATTACTATTATCTATTCTCCTGTTGCTACTATTTATTCTAGCATTATGGCATGTAGTACTTTATTTTGGACTCAGTTATCTAGCTACTTTATTTTGGACTCATTTAGATTGCTCTCTAGTTATTTACATGATTATATCTCTCCAACAGCTGAATGTTTCTCTTGTTAAATTGCATGATAAATATTACTACTTCAATTACATGTTTAAGGGGGAGATAAATAAAATTAATAGCTACATGTTTACTTTTTGCTTAAACAAAAATGGGGAGATATTATGCATAACTCTTTATATTTCTATCTCTCTACATAATTATAATTTTATTGTTATAAAAAAGGGAGAGATTGTAAGTACCTCTATTTTGATGCACCAAAATTATGTTATCTGCTAAACTAATCTTTCAAGACACTCTCATGGATTCTTGGACTAAAGTTGGAAGATTGTTGATTTCTTCTCAGTGTCTTATTTTATTGAGTCCAGATTTTCTTGTAAGGAACCTCAAATAATCTTCAAACAATTTTTCGCACTTAATGTAAAAATCAAGTTCTTAAGTTAATTGATTGACAAAATAATAATATTGATTGACCAAATGGATTGATCGACCATTTATGTTAATTAATCGACAATCATTAATCGATCAAATAACTAGTTTGACCAACCAAAACTCATTTGATCGACCAAACTACCTTAATTGATCGACCAATTTGACTTTCTTTTCTAGTCGATTTTCTAGAATAAGTAGAGGTCATAGGTAGCCTTTTTCATACACACTTTCAAAGAGAAATTCATCTACAAAAAAGAGCTCTTGTGCTTTCTTTCAAAGTGCTTTTATGGTCCTGCTTTTACGCTTTCCAAAGCATGTTGATTCGAACCTCTACAAAAATCCAATTTGACTTTCCTTGAGGTTCCATAGGATTATACTATTTTTATTCTACTTGTTGCTTTGATTATGGATCCAAAGTTGTTGGGAAGATCCATTGTTGTTGTGCTTCTCTTCAAGTTATAAAGAGAAGGGATTGTTGTAAGAGGTTGTGCCACCCTCATTCAAGTGGTATAATAGTGGATTGACTAGCTTCACCTAATCGGAAAAATCCTAAGCTGAGAGGCTTAGGTAGTGGCTTTCACCCGAGAAGGGTTTCCACTATAAATCTAGGTGTTATCTATGCTTGATTCTTATGTGGATTGATCTGTCTCTATTTCATTGAAATTTTCAAGCGATACTATTCACTCCTCCCCTCTAGTATACTTTAAGATCTGTAGGCACCCTCACTCACTAGATGCACCCACCCAATTTCCACGATCTGAAACAACAATCTAATTAGTAGATTGCTATTCTCTTCTTATTTATTTATTTGTAATTGAAAACATATGAACTGATGGATCTAATCTAGTGCTTACCATGTGAAATCCTATCCACGACTAAGATCATTGCCATGTAAAATCCTCCAACCACAAGCCACTGTGCATAATATCATGAATCACATAAAAAGAATGAAAAAAAAGCTAATCGATTGCAAAATCAATGCAAATATCAGTAAAGATTGAGTGGCTAATCTTTAGCACAATTTGACCACCCAAACCCTAATTTAAGAGAGATCCATCTTTAGGATCTCATCTTTATGTTACATAGTTCTATAAAGTAGACTAAAGAGCTAGATTCTATATAAGAATCTCAAGTACATTTTTAAAATAAGATTGTTCAACAGGAACACTAAAAAAACTACAAACCATGAACTTTCTCCCATATTTGGAAGGCATAAAAATGGTGCATGACATCAAGAAAATTGCCTATCTAATAGTGACCTTAGAAATTGACTTAACTAATTATAGTTTGATTGGGTTGAGCAATGCATATTACTGTTCTACAGCCCATTAGTATCGACTTTCCTAGAAATAAGATCTTAAATAGAATAGGATTCACATAATGCCAAATAAGAAGAGCTTAGAAGTAAACCTTGGAGGATAAAGAGAGCACAAATAACCAAGTTGTTGGAATATAATAGTTTAACATCACTAGTACTCCTATATTGTATGACTACAAGTAGCTAATGATATTACTATGATTGTTGGTGGCTAAATATAGAAAATTAATGAGTTGCGGTACCTTTTTAGCTTTCAAACCTATTTTTTTCCTATTTCTAGTTGCAACTTATATACTTTAAATCCTACAAGCGTGCACATTCTTGTGAATGAGAAAATAAGGACTTCAGCCTATCTAATTAAGGCAATGCACATGGCCATTTATCTCCAAAAAAATACAAAAATGAGATCTGATCATTCATAGCACGCAACTAATAAATAAACCTAGCTTTTAGAATTCAGATTCTTAGGTAAAGTTATACCCCAGTTTATTTTTCTAGGTAAAGCTACACATCAAAGCTAGAGATCCATTTACGAAGAATTCCATTCTTAGTCCTAAATGGAACACGCAAGATGCTTGCATGCTCTGTCCCAAGGATTTTCTCAAGTAGTCAACTGCTGGTACTCACCACTACATTTGGCAACAAGTAGTCCCCTACATCATTGAACTTAAGAAACTTCCTGGCAAAAACTACCAGATCTAATGATAAGAATTTGAGTAGTAATGTCGAGCCCTTGCCACTTTATCCTTTAAAACAAAGATTGAAGGACTGTAGATTTTATAATAGTATGTATTTGCTCATCGGTCTTCAATCCTTCAATCCATGATCTTAATCTACAAAGTACAAGAAAATTTACTCAATCAAGGGGCATTGTTGTATTGCATCATATATAGAGGATTATGATCAACAGGAATATCAATGTACAAATATGGATACTCATCATCACAAAAATATCCTTCAAAATAAGTCCCAATTAAAGCATAACTTTCAAATACAAAAAATACTCCAAAGCAACTAGAGGAAACCATGACTCATATATCTATTTATTGCCCAAAGTCATCACGAGCACATTGGATTACTTTAAAGCTAGGCATTTTGATTTCTTTTTTTTTTATTATTATAGTTATAATTTGTTGAGTGCACCCCTTCATCCTTTCCAACCAACCATTTATAATCCTACTCCTTGCACTATAGATGAAAACCTCCAACTTTGACCTTCAATTAGCTTCATGAAAAGCCACCTCCTTTCATTCCCTTCCCTTCTCTCTCAACCACCCACTGTGCATTCCATCGAACACCTTTCCTGCACCACCACCCTTACCCCTACCCCCATTGCGGCATCCCATCAAACACCTTTCCTACATCACTACCCTAACCCCCTTGCCCCAACTACAACTAATAACCCTAGTCGTAACCTTTATTCCATAAACCTTGATTCTCCTTGAATCAAGCCATTACTCCTCAGCAATACACACATCCAGAGGAGAAAGCATACATAATAGACTCTATGTATTGAAACCCACATTCAAATCACATCTTTTGATGAAGAAGAAAATAGAAATAAACCATTAGCAAAGTTATGATAACAGAGCATCACAATGACATGATTGCACACACAATAATCACATGTAACATTTGGGGTCACACTAGGTCTGGGGGTTGCAGCCACGCAAGATAATAGAAACAATCCCATAATAATTCTACTTTGAGGATGTTCCTTGAGTAGGAACAAGCACCCAGCTAGGTGTTGAAACTGAATCATGAACGTAGTAATTTGGCAGGTTTGAATTTATTCACCAAGCTGAATTTATGTCTAATTGTTATGGAGCTACTAAGTCCACTTGTTGTTTATCTAGCACTGAACTCATTTCAAAGAGTCCCAATGGTTTTGAAGCATTCCAGTAGGGAACGTGATGAAGTTAGACTATGACAAGAATAAGAAAGAACTAGGTACCATTCTTGGCTAAATAATGCAGAACAATCAGTAGCCAGATAGACTTCTGTAAGAAAGATAATTTCAAAAAAGAACATAGTTATGCCAACTTTTGGCTTTGAACTTGGAATGGATCAAGAAGTAAATCTGGAAAATATTTTTGTGGTGTTGATACTTTGGAAAGCAAAGCAACTAATTCTACTTTCTAATTTACACAAACAAGTCTGTAGATCAAGTACTGAGAGGCTTGGCATTTTAAATGACAGCAGTCTACAATTCGTTAAAACTCCATAGATATCCATAGTCAATGCATATTTTGACATTCACACTTCACTCTCATGCATCCCACCAATCACCTTATACGAAAATTCACAAAATCATGTATTCAGAAAGATAATCGACCTGGTTGACAAATTGAGTCCCTTGATAAACTCAATAATATTAGAGTATTTCATTTGATAGTGCTTTAACTAAGGAATTCTATTTTGGTAAATGGATCTTGGAAAATTCATTCCTAAATGTAGGCTCTACATTTGTATTTCATCTATCCTTTAAATAGAATGGTGGATGTTTAGGACATGATATCATTTATGTCCATCAAATAGAATGATGAATGTTTGGGACATGACTTGATGCCATTTTATGTCCATTTTCTATCATCTATTAAGTCTACAAAATGCTTTGTGAAGTACATACTCTCAACCTTTTTTTGTGCTTAACATCTATATACATTTTAGGTAGCATCTTTACACTAAAGCAGAGAAGTTATTACTTATTGTAGGACCACCTACACATAGGAGATTTTATGTCCATCCAAACAATGGGAAGAGGTTCTATTATCACTAACAAAATAAGGGGAAGAGGTTTCATAGTCATTTCAGTTTTCATGAATAGTTGTTTCTTTCTTTTGTAACAGATATTCAATGTTTCAAGTTAAAATAATTCCATGGTATGGACCCATGCACCAAAAGCCCCTTAGAGATAATAAATAGGTGCTTTGTTGTAGTTGTTATCACTGCCATTGAAAAGGGAGGGGGGATTGGTTTCTTTCGATTCCTCGGGGGGGGAGGGGGGGTGATTTTGCAACAATCATAGGACCTAATCAACCTAAATTAAGTCAGGTCCTAGCTTAACTTAGGAATAATACCTACATGAGTTACATATTTGCATCTTAGTTGATTTATTTAGCTGTGAAGAGAATAATGTTATTTTAACATACTGATTGATAGGTAATAATATTTGTAGATGAATCAAGGCTACAAATGATAAATCTAACCGAATGGATGGACTCAGAGTGACAATCGCAGTCCAACAATGTGAGAATCACTTTGATCGGAGCTCTGTAGCACCATCTACGAAGGTCTAAAGATGGACGGTTAGGATGGCACCACGTGGCACCATCCCAATGGTCTACCACCACCCCCTTATCCTCTGAAGTAAGATCCATGCCCTCTGTGAGCCATTTGATCGTCATCCAATGGCCACAAAGGTGCCATGTCGCCGACCTCTATGCACTTCATCCAGCAGCCCTCATCTCAGTTGTTGGATCTTCATCCAATGACTGAGATGTGTGCGCATAGCGCATTGGAAAAACACTCTATGAAGAGTAGCGAATGCCCGTTTGAGTCGTGTAGAGTGGGGGTGCAATGTGTTTAGCACTCAACATGCAAAATTTACATGTTGGATCCAAATCAAGCGGTGCTGAACACACCACGTGGTGCAGCGGATTAGCAGCTTGTTGCAAGCGCGTGATGACGCATAGATGTACATGGATCGTGAGTTCTCAACGCATGTTAGCACACAATTTGGTGCAATCTCGACTGTTGATTCGTAATCAGATTGCCCTCAGAAGATCATCATGTGGGTCTCATGTGATCAGCGCTTGTTAAGCACGCGACATGGACTCCATCAGAGTCATTGATCCATGATTAGTCCTCCACAATCAAGGGTGTGCATTGAGCACACGATTGAGGTGGATAAGTGGCCGATCTTGACACGATTAGAGTCGTTGATCTGTAGGTGGACGACCTTCATGCACTACAGCTAGGTGGTGCGGCTAGGAGCTCCAAAGTACCCATTCGACCCCTCATTTTGCCTATATAAAGGGCCAAAGACCCCCATATCCATCATCACTCACCACCGAGGATTCTCCACCATTTCCACTTAAAGCTCCTCTACCTCCAAGCTCATATCCGCCCCCTTAATTGCCAAAGGGGCAGGTCCTTCGGCTTTTTGACGCCCCTCCAAGGACGTTGAAGCACTCATCGGTAGAGCACCATCAGTGCCCTCCTCTCACTCTACCTTTTTCCTCTCTTTTTCTCTACTTCTCTGCTTTTATATTACCATAGTTGTAAGCATGTCTCTAGAAACATTTATATATATTTGATATTTTGTGTAGATCATTCCTTCTTTATTCAAAAATTACAAAAAAAATAATATCATGATAGTACTAGCATGCATAAATGAGTTATCACTTGACGTAAACACCGTTGGTAGTCTTCGCATATTAGACTATGCATACGGATACACACACATTTACATTTGTCATTTTCCTTACGCATGCTAACGTTGTTCGTATTAGCAATACTACCGACGAGATGTATTTACGTAACTTGGAAACTGATGATAACATCATCATGAGCCATAAATAGCTTTAATTAATTAGAATCAAGTGACAAATGCTCCTACATAATCACCTGAGAGTCATAATTTCCTGCACATCCATTTTGAGAGGAATACATTAAATCAGGGTTAACTCTACAGTTTTAACATTACATTATGAAAGCGGAGTAACCACAGGGTTTTCTAAGGGTTAATCTAAGGTCAAATGAGCATTAAATTCTAATAAGAGGGTCCATGCAGACAGAAACAAGGTTTTGCACATTTCAATAACCAATACAGCACCTAAAACCCTAATTTCAGACCTGCTTAAATTACAGAGGTTTTGGTTAGGATAAAATTCTTCTAAATCTCTTGAAATTCATAGAAAAATATTCCTTGAGATTTAGTAACCTTGGTTTGACCTTTCGAACCTATTTTGACCTTAAACAAAGTCAGACAAAATTCTGCCCTAATTTAGGTTTCTACGTAAATTACCCACTCAAACTTGGTCAAAACTGAAATCTAACTTCACCACTAGATTTCTTGGGTCCACATTAGGTTTGTACCAAAATTTGGGCCCAATCAGAGTCCATCTTGACTGAGTTTGCATTCTAATCCCTTAAACCTCTATTCTTCACATACAAACCCCTAGCTTTTGAATTTCTTTTCAAATAAACCCCTAGGTTGTTGTCTTCATGGAAAGGCCCCTATCGCCATTGGAGGTCAATTGACCTCCACGCTGGCTTTGACCGCACCTAAACCTACTCAAATCTTCATTAAATCAAACCAAATTTGGTGGGATTGATGTTCACACTATGAAGAAGAGATTGGGACTGATCTTGGATCTTGATTTGCCCCAAGAAGGCCATGCGAACGCATAGATTCCTTGGGTTCTACTTGTTTCCTAATGAAGCCAATTAGGCTTGTTTCCTTGTCCATAGCTTGCCCCAAGTTCTATAAAAGCTTCTCCATCACATTTCCTAGCTCTTTAGCTTGGTTTGGCCGCATTTCCTCACTAAAACCTCTCCCATAGACCTCCTCCGACCAGCTCCAGTGACCCCTCTCCCTCTGATTTCCTTGCTCATTGATACATACCATAGGCAACGGGAACGTCTTTAGCTCCTTCCTCCTCTCCTCGCCAGCCACAGTAGGGGTGCCCAGACCCTCTTCGTCGTCACCGCTCCATCACCGAAGGCTTCACCCTCTCCGATGTCGGCCAATCAAAGTCGGTGCCTGATTGCACTGCAAAAATACGCCTGCAGTTGTGCTGTCTTGTGCTATTTCCTAGCATTATCAATGCATATTAGGTTTCCATAGTTGCATTTGTAAAAATACATGCATGCATGCATTTAATTAAGAGGGGAGGAGAGTGAATAAAATGGCCTCGCAATTCACGTTTTCCTCAAGTGCTGCTTCGCAATATTTCCATCTCCATTTTTTATTTCTTTTTGATTTTGACTTCCTTCCCATGGCTGCATTGCATGGAACAACTTCTTCTCTTCACGCCATGTCCTGCTTCACCTCTCCCTACAGCCGCAGGCACCTCTCCCTGCCATGAGCCGTGCATGAGCCATGCACAGCCAGGGCATGGCTGTGCATGGCTTTCTTCTTCTATAAATACAAGGCATCTTCTTCTTCAAACAGCCTAGTCCAGCCAAAAAGAACCCACATAGCAGCTCAGCTCCACTTCCTTCCAGGCCACTGTCCCCTCCCCTCTCCCTCCACACGCAGGCCCTCCTCCTCCGAGGAGACACCTGACGGATAGGAGCCCTCACTGTGGTGCACACCCACCACAGTGAGACCACCACCGCCCAGCTCTTCAAAGAGCCGGTGGGCGTGGTGGCTCTTTCCTCGTTTTTACATTTCCAGCACCTTCAGCCATTGGAGTGGGAGCTTCAAGTTTGAAGCTCAAAGCTCCAGCAGCAGTGGCAAGACGACAGCAGCAGCACGCAGCGCAAGCCACCAGCCCATTCTGCGCGTGCCTGCAGGCCGCCCACACCCTCCGCGTGCGCCTGCAGGCACCATCGCCTCCCGCTTCTCCACCCTGTTGCGCTCTCTCTTCCGCCCACAGTAGGCCACCACGCGTCACTGCAGCAGTCGGCCAAGCACCCCAGTGCACCCCAACAATGCCTGCATCGCCCTCGCCCTCCCCCGCGCACGCCAACTCCCTCTCCATGTGCTCTATCGCGAGCTTCTCCGCTCCTGCAACTGGCCAGCGTAGATCTTCTTCCTCGCGCGCCAGCCCGCGCGTGCCAGCCACAAGTCGGTCGCACTCACAGCACCTGCGACTCTCGGTTGCGCGGCGTGGCCTTACACTGTAGCCACTGTTCACGTCAGTCTGCGCGACACTGTGGCTACAGTGGGGTGACTGGTGAGCTTCTCACTTAACCTGTCACCCGGCGCGACGCTACCGCCATTCGCCTGCGCACGCGTCTCGCCCCGCGTCGCCCGCACCCGCCCGCGTGCGTCTGCCAGCGCCCGCACCTGCCCGCGTGCGTCTGCCAGTGCCCGCACCTGCCTGCGTTGCCCACGCTCCTCACCCACGGGCGCCTACAAGCGGAAGCACCTGCTCTTCACGCAGCGCGGTGCGTTGCGGCCTCCTCTACGTGCGCCCACTCCCTCCAGTGCGCTCCTCTCTCCGCATACGCGCCTGCGCAAGCGCGCGTGGATCAGACGACGGCCCTGAAGCTCAGACGCCTTAACCGCTCCGGCCCTCACCTCCAGCAGTGCTCTCTTTCTCTCCCTCTCTCTCACAACTCTCTCACTCTCTCTTTACCGATGCTCACACACACATACACTCACACTTCCACACACACACACACACCTATACACTATTATATACATATATATATATGTATACATATATATATTGATATATATATATATAAATATATTTATATACCTATATATATACATACATATATATATATATATATATACTTATATATATATATATATACACACATATATATACATATATTTATATACATATATATATATATATAAATATACATATATCTATATATATACTATTACCTATATAACTAAGTATAGATACATATATATATATATATCTAGCTACATATATCTATATATACATATATTACTATATACTTTTACATACATATATATATATACATATACATTTATATATATACATATATAACTACATATATATATACCTATATATTTATAACCATATATATATATATACATATAGATATATTTACATATATACATATATATATATATTCACATTACTTACCATACGTGGTATTGCGGGAATATTTGCACCAGTTGCTGATATTCTCCGATACACGCATACAAAAAGTGTGGTCACATACATCTTCCACCATCCATCTTACACTCCACGCGGCACCTCGTCCTGTTCGTTGCGTCTTTCTAGATGACAACCAACTCGACATCGTGCTACACTCCATATCCGCCTCCACCCCCACCCCTTTATACATATATAATATATACCTATATATATATATACTATATTTACTTCATTTCTGTTTCTCTTTCCTGCTAGTAAAAAGATAAAAAAAATATATAAAAGAGAAAAGATAATCTTCGACTTGCAGGTACTCCATCTTGCGAATAGCAAGACCTGTTTTGGAACCCTGTTTTGGCTCAAAGCCAAGAATTCAATTTTGAGGGTATGCCTCAAGGACAAAGATTACCAAAAAAAATCTAAATAGAAAAAAATAAAAACACAATAAACGAACGGAAGAGATTTCCTATAGGAAAGGCGTCGAAACTTGACTTGTACCCCACTTCCCTGAGTTCGACCCTGGGCCTAAAAGTGACCAAGATAAAATCAAGTAGGCTAGGTTAAAAAAATTTGTAAAGAGATGGTTAGGTCCAATTTAGGTTATCCACTATACACACTTCAATGATAAAATCACCATATTAACAACCTATTTGGGTCAAACACAACACCTTTTCTGGCGCCCTTGCCGGGGAAGTGCGCTTGCAAGTAAGTTTCTATTCCATTCCTTTCATTTTTTTCTCTTCTCTCTTCACGGGTGTTTTTGTTTATTGCTGTGCAGGTGAACCTGTTGCAAGGAGAAGGCAGGCAGACGAAGTTGGAAACGTGAGCAAATCCAAGGCAGGAACGAGAGCGTGAAGTCGCCGACACCGCATTGGAGCTTTGCACACGTTGCCAAACAACTAGGTCTTCTCTTCTTAGCAACCTAGGTTAGCTTCTAACCTTAATAAAAAAAAAAACTAAAAATTAAAAAATAAGAAAAACTTCTTGGGTTCTCTTGGGGCAAGTGGATTAAAATTCACTTGTTTGATTTATTGTCTTCACTTCCACTGCCTCGGGATTTCCCGCCTTACTTCGCATAGCGAAAATCCAAGAATCTTGATTCTTTAATTTCTCGCCGTGGGAAGTATTCCTTGAGGCAAACATTAAAAGATTGATTGCACCTCACTTATCTACAATTCGGGATCATTTTTTTGGTGGGGAGACTTGGAATTGAGTTAATTCCAACCCCACCACGACTTTTCAACTTGCCTAAGATTCGATCCCGAATACCTCAACCCCTAACAATTTGATTTTCTTTATCTTCTGGTTGAGTCTTGTGTGTGGAAATCATTCTGGTGATTGGGAGCACTTGAATTGAAGTGTTTTGGCTCCCTTTCACATAAATCTAAAACTGATTCGTGCATCCACATATAGAAATCTCCAATTAGGGAAGCCCATTTCATTTTAGCATGCATTAATCAATTGATATAGAAGAAGGGTTTGTTGGGCTTTGAAGAAAACCTATATTCTCTCAAAAACCCAGAGATTGGTTGAATTGGTAATTCAAAGAAATCCTAAAATTCATACTACTTAAAGCTGAAACTCTAAACGCCATTCACCAATTCAAACTTCAATTCGGGGAGATTTCCCCGTTGCATGCTTGTTTTACACACTTGAAAAATCAATCACTTGGGCATTACCCGTAAACAACGCCCTTCACATTCCAAAAGCACTTGACCCTAAGCCTCTAACTAAAACTGGTAGTAACTTGACCCTTCCTAAGGATTGGAGGTCTAACTACCTGCGTGTAGCGGCTACGTGCTGGTGAGAGTTCCCGCGTGCTATCAGGTGTCTAAGACTAGGGCAAACGGCCTTTCAATCTGGCCTGGTGGTTCCGCGATGCTCGCATTCAGTTCCGTAGTCCGTGATAGTAGGTAACTTAGACCTTTAGGTCTAAGGGCACATTGTAGAGGTTAGGAATTTGATTGAATTGATTTGTAATCAAGTGTACCTTTGCGGCATCATTTCTCTCATCCCTTTTTCCTTCTCATCTCCCCAAGTCTTCTTGCGGTAGTGCATGTTTGGGAGGAGGTCACAAAACCCTGAACTGTTTGAATTGCCTGATAAATTTAGAAAAGAAGATGAATCGTCCTCCTCCACAAACATGACTGCACGCCCACCCCCAAATCCCGAGGGAGGAAACCGCCTTTAGAACCCACCAGGTGGTGGAGCCTTAGACTCCATAACCCACCTCCAAGCCCAAATGGAGATGTATAATGAGAAAATTGAAGCCATTCGGGAAACATTGGAGGAGATGCAGAACCCTCCCAAACGGGAGGAGCCTAGGTCTCTTAGCTCTTATCAGAATCCCGCTGCTGCAGAGACCATAGGACAAATTCAGGCCCCCATGGGTGGGACGACTTTGAACTGAAACCTAACGTAATTGGCCTAATAAATTTTCACTTCCATAGTCTTGCAAGTGAAGATCCCTTTCTCCACTTGGAAGACCTAACCCGACTGGCTGAAACAGTTAAACCAAGAAATGTCGGGTTACCTATAGTCCTCATGAAGATGTTCCCATTTTCATTGCGGGATAAAGCATCGCAGTGGCTATGCACCCTTGGGAGAACCATCCACTCTTGGGAAGAATGCGAACAGCGTTTCTCAAGAAGTTCTTCCCAATCGGACGAACCAATGCACTTCGCCGTGCTATCACTTCATTTACGCAACAAAATGGCGAACAATTTCATGAGGCATGGGAGAGGTATAATGACCTCCTCAGGAAGTGTCCGCACCACGGTCTGCCTAAGTGGCATATAGCCCATATTTTCTACTATGGGCTAAATGAGACTTTAAAGTAGATTGCAGACGCTTCCTGTGGAGGGAATGTTATGAATAAAGACAAGAATGGAGCATTCAAATTGTTTGAAAATATGAGTGAAAACTCAATAAACAATGCCTCCATTGTCGCCTTTAATCGTACCCGCCAACCCTGAAATGTTCACGAAGTTGACACGGAACCCTCCCATTCATCCACAGATCTAAGCCTTATTGCACAAAAACTGGATGAAGTCTCCATTGTGCACAAGAAGCTGGACGAGCTTCTGGCCAACCCTGCTCGTTCTATGGCAAACACCCCTACTTCACCACTTCGTCACAATCCAAATTCTTTCAACACCAGGCTTATCCCGAGAAACCTCGTAAGACCTTCCTTACCGAGTGTCGTGCCGAGCGACTCGGTAAGTCATGTGGATCTGGCTTCTGCGAGCCAGTATTTTGACACGGAGGACCAAGCCTCCGTGTGCTCGGACACATATTTACATGCGGACACATCTTCTGGCATAGAAGACGCTTGCGTCCTGGGGAACAACCCCTTCTCTGCCACTTATAACCCAGGGTGGCGTAATCATCCGAACTTCGCATGGTCCAACAACCCGTAGTGCCAAAACCCCGCGGGTGGACCAATGCGACCATCCGCACCCGTCATCCCAAGGGCCCAGTCTAATCCTATGGCGAATTCGCCATCGGGCCCTTGCGTACCGCAAGTAGAACACACATCAAGTCCTCTTGATAAATTGATGCAAATGATGACGGATATGTCAAAGCGCCATGAAGAGAACATGACCTCTCTTCAGCACCAATTGGCCCAGCAGAATGCTGAGATCAATTAACTAAGCATGGCGACTCGATCTTAGGGCACTCTTCCCGCCCAACTTGTTCCAAACCTGCGAAACTTCATACCCCATGGTCCGCAACCACAGGTACAACCTTCTCAGGGACAGGTTCATCAAATTCTGCAAGCTCCGAGCATTCCATCAGGATTTTAGGCCAATCCCGCTGCAACCCTGCACTCTTATGTCCCTATTACAAACCCTCCTCCGCCTTATGATCCCACTAGACCTGCATCGTCCAATGCTATCACTACAAGGAGTGGTAAGCAGATCATTGATCCTCCTCGACCTGATCCTGGCCCGTCTTCTTCATCGCTCTCTCATTCAGGATGCGCACCACATTCGCGAGAGGATGATACACCCAAATTGGTGCCAGAATCAGTTCCATTCCCTGAGGCTCTACTGAGGGAGCCAAAAGGCAAAAAGAAAGATACGCAGGCCTTCGATAACCTGCGTAATTTGTTCAGGGATGTAGAAATCAAGGTACCCCTGCTTGAGGCTATCGACCACATACCTACTGTCGCCCGATTTTTCAAAGACTGCACAACACCCAGACGATAGTCAAAGAGAACTAAAAATCCGGTGGTTCTATCACCTCATGCGAGTTGTGCTATACTGTCAAACCTACCACCGAAGTAGAAAGACCCAAGCACACGGCTTATTTCCTGTAGTATCCAAGGCTGCAGTTTTAACTGTGCCCTGCTTGATCTAGGATCTTCCATAAATCTTATTCCGACGATCATGCTCAAAATATTTTCCTTGGGAAATCTGAAACCCACCCCTGTCACGTTACAGTTGGCAGATCGTTCTATCAAAATCCCGAAGGGTGTGGTGGAAGACATGGTGGTTAGGGTCAACAGTCTCTGTTTTCCTGTTGACTTTCTTGTTTTAGATATGGAAGTTCCTAGCTCACTTTCTGATTGTCCGATCATCCTTGGTCGACCTTTCTTGGCCACAGCCCGTGCCCATATCGATTGTGAGTCGGGGTGTATTGAGATTGCCGTTGGATCTGAAAAAATCAAGCTTAACATCTTCAAGGCAGCCAAGAACTTTGATTGCGATTGTATCAAGGATGACACGTCTGATGAGGACATGGCCGTCAGCGCGTGTATCGGACTAATTGGGACCTATTCGGACTGCTGCGGATTACCTATAAACACTGATGACTGCCTGACTAACACATATTGTGACGTTCCCCCATCCCTCCATTGTCTCGTACCTTCTCCTGACCAGACTTCTGACGAGGTTTTCTCCGCTTCCCATACCTCGTGGTCTGAGTCATATCCGGGCTACTCACCGTCGGTCCACACTCCTGAAGACCGGATTGCCCTTGCTTTCCTGCCAAATCAGGCAAAGTTGCATCTCCACACTGGGACCTTGAGCCCATATACTTCTCACTGGGGATATACCTTTTTGGATCCATCTATCCAAGAAGCCCCTCTTCTTGGCCAATCTGAGGGCCAATTCCTTCCTCCTAACTTGTTCTCCAACCCGCCTGGGACACTCTCGTCTCAAGAAATGCCAGACCTTTCACCATCCACTCCCAAGCTGAAAGAGCTGCCTAATACACTTAAGTATGTTTCCCTGGGACCAAATGAAACACTCCCTGTAATCATCAGTTCAAAATTGACCAGGGAGCAAGAGTGCAAACTAACTGAGGTCCTCATAGAACACAAGGAAGCTATTGGATGGTCCTTATCAGACTTATCTGGCATTAGCCCCTCCTATTGCACTCACCGTATATATACGGAGGAGGAGGCTCGACCTTCCCGCGAGATGCAGCGACGTCTCAACCCTAACATGTGAGAGGTCGTTAAGAAAGAAATTATTAAGTGGCTGGATGCAGGTATAATCTACCCGATCAGCGATAGCCCCTGGGTGAGTCCGATTAACGTTGTGCCCAAGAAGGCAGGACTCACCATCCGTGTCAATGACAGGGGCGAATCCATCCCTACACGCACTCCTACATCTTGGAGAGTGTGTGTGGATTATAGGAAACTCAATGCTGCAACCAAGAAAGATCATTTTCCGCTAACATTCATTGACCAAATCCTGGAGCGGTTAGCGGGAAATAAATTTTTCTATTTCCTGGATGGATTCTTAGGATATAACCAGGTGGCAATTGACCCCCGAGACCAAGAGAAAACCACTTTTACTTGCCCTTTTGGCACCTTCTCATTTAGAAGGATGCCGTTCGAACTTTGCAACGTGCTAGCAACTTTCTAGAGATGTATGCTGGCGATATTCCATGACATGGTGGGTGACTTTCTCGAGGTCTTCATGGATGACTTTTCAGTCTTTGGACCATCTTTCGATGAATGTCTTGCCAACCTGACTCGTATCCTTAGGAGATGTATTGATGTAAACCTCGTGGCTTCCTGGGAAAAAAGTCATTTTATGGTGCACGAGGGAATTGTTCTTGGACATATCATCTCCGATAGGGGTATCGAGGTTGACAGAGCTAAGCTCGATGCCATTGCTGATTTACCTGTGCCTGGCTCTGTCAAACAAATCCACTCCTTCCTGGGACACGTCGGTTTCTATAGGAGATTCATCAAAGACTTCTCCAAGATTTCTCGACCTTTAACTCATCTCCTATCGACCGACGTACCCTTCGATATGGACCCCAACTACATACAAGCATTCACGCAGTTACGTAATGCTGTCACCAAGGTCCCAGTTCTCTAGCTGCCTGATTGGTCCCTCGACTTTGAACTCATGTGTGACGCTTCCGACCTTGCAATCGGAGCCATCCTGGGACAAAGATGCGATAGACACCCCTTCGTGGTGTACTACGCCAGTAAGACGTTGGACGAGGCCCAACGTAATTATACTACCACTGAAAAAGAACTACTAGCAGTCGTCTTTGGCTAGAGAAATTCCACTCTTACCTTCTGGGCTCTCACGTTATTGTTTTCACTGATTACGCGGCCATTCTCCATCTCATGCACAAGAAGTATTCCAAGCCTAGACTGATTCGTTGGATCCTTCTGCTTCAGGAATTTAACATTGAGATTCGCAATAAGGCTGGAGCACAGAATGTTGTGGCTGATCACCTTTCCAGATTGGACCCTGACCATATTGGACTTACTCTGCTGATCAATGAAATTTTTCCTGATGAGCACCTATTGGCAATAGATGTGGTAAGTGGACTGTGGTATGCCAACATTGCCAATTACCTTGCTTCTAGATCCCTTCCATGTGGCTGGCCTAAAAACCAGCGCGAGCATCTCATGGCAGAAGCAAAGTATTATTTCTGGGATAATCCACTTCTTTTTCGGATAGGTGCTGATCAAATCATCCGTCACTGTATTCCTAACAGCGAGTTCCCTAGTGTGCTATCCTTCTGCCACGATTAGGCCTGCGGAGGCCATTTCTCTGGGAGGAAAACTGCAGCCAAGGTGTTGCAGTGCAGTTTCTTTTGGCCCTCCCTTCACCAGGATGCACATAATTATGCCAAGCATTGCACTAGGTGCCAGTCATTAGGGTCAATGTCACGTCGTGACATGATGCCCTTACAACCCATCTTAGCTGCAGAAATCTTCGACATCTGGGGAATTGACTTCATGGGTCCCTTTCCTCCGTCTAACGGCTTCGAATTCATCCTCGTAGCCGTTGACTATGTTTCGAAATGGATCGAGGCTATTCCCGCACACCATGCTGACCATGTTATTTCCACCTGATTTATCAAAGACCACATCTTTGCGTGCTTTGGGATCCCTCGAGCCATTATCTCGGATGGAGGAAGCCACTTCACCCATGCTTCTTTTCGGGCACTTCTGAGGAAATACGGAGTCCACCATCTTATCGCATCCCCATATCATCCTCAGACGAACGGCCAGACAGAGGTGTCGAACCGGCAAATCAAGCAAATTCTCCAGAAAATGGTTCGGCTTGACCGTAAGGATTGGTCCGACAAGTTGATTGACACACTTTGGGCGTATCAGACCGCCTTCAAGGCTCCCCTTGGTATGTCTGCGTATAGAATCGTTTACGGGAAGCCTTGTCATTTGCCCGTGGAGTTGGAGCACCGCGCTTATTGGGCGATTCGCCAATGTAACCTCGACCTAGACCTGTGTGGTCGAGAAAGGAAACTCCAACTCCAGGAGCTGGAAGAGCTCTGTTGTGAAGCCTATGATTCTGCTTTAACTTTTAGACAACGCACTAAGCCTTTTCACGACAGCCGTATTCGGCGGAAATAATTTGAGCCATCTCAGCGGTTTGGCTCTATAATGCCCGACTCAAATTTTTTCCTGGGAAATTGAAGTCCAAATGGGCTGGTCCTTTCCTGGTCTCAAGACCATTCCCCAATGGGGCTGTCGAGATCGAAGATCCCAAATCTGGGCATAAATTTACGGTTAATGGGCAGCGTTTGAAACCCTATCTGACTCATAAACCTACCCCCGTTGGAGAAACTGTTGCCCTGCCTGAGGGTAACTAATTCTTTGCCTCATTCTGAGTCCAGCTGGGGACGTTAAATTCAGCGCTCATTGGGACGTGATGAGAGCCTCATCATGAGCCATAACTAGCTCATTTTGACCCAATAAAGAAGATAAAAGCTCCTACATAACCTAGAAGAAGGCCTAACTGAAGGAACAAGTGCTCTGAGAAGAAAACATGAAATAAAGGTTAAAACTGCAATTTTACTATTGCAGTACATAAACGGGATTTCTCAGAAGCAAAACATAGGTTAAATGGTCCAAATAAGATAAAAAGTGGGTTGAGTTAATCAGAAATGGGTTTATGTGCAATCTAAGAACTAAATGACACTTGGTAACCCTAAAACAGACCCGCTTAAATTAACAAGGTTCTGGTTAGAATAAAAATCAATTAAACACTCTAAAAATCATAGAAAAACATCCTCTAGGGTTTAGAACACTTAATTTGGCCTTTGGAACCTAGTCTAACCTAGATCAGGGTCATAGCTCCTCAATTAACCTAATTTGGGTTTTTACGCAAAATGTCCAGTCAAACGAGGTCAAACCTAAAATCCAACTTCACCATTGGATTCCTTAGGTCCAAATTAGGTTTGTACCAAAATTTGGACCTAAGGAGAGGTCATCTTGACCTACTTTGCAATTTAGTACACCCAAATCATAAATTGGTCCCTATCTTTTGAATACCTTTGCAGAGAGCACCCTAGGTTCTTCGCCTCCTTTGCAAACCGGTCCTGCCGCCATTGCCAGGGCAGAACCGAGCTCCGGCAAGGTTCGGAGAGGGATTGCTCTCTAATCCCTCAGAGATTCCCTCCCAGAAATGGAAGGAGGATTCTCTGAGGAATTCCCTTCCTTATAAACCCAATCCCTCGTGCGAACGCACGAGAGATTTGGGTATCCACCTTCCTTCCAACTCTGGCTCACCGGCAGACCTAATTGCGCGCTCTCCACGCGCTGATAGGAGCGGCCAGCACCTATAAAACACCCCCCAGACCCTGCCGCAGAAGGCGAGCTTGATTTGGCCGAGTGTCCACCCCCAATTCGTCTCCTCCTGCCTGGCCAAAAGTCCCAGCAAGCTCCGGCGAGCCCCCCTCCCCTCCCTCTTCGCTCTGCCACAAAACCAGTGGCAGAGTTAGCTTCCTGACTTCCCTCCGCGTCGTGCAGTACCCGCGCACGCCGCCTCAGCCCCGTCGTCGCCACCGTTCTCCCCCACTGGGCATCATCTTCTCCGACGACAGCAGGTACTGCTGTCCGCCTTCCGTCCTTACAATTAGGTTAGAACTCCTCTCTATCCTCTCCTATCTCTTTTCCCCCTGTTATCTCAACTGATTACCCCTCGACCAACGCTGACCACCCTCATCTTCCACATCACCGACCGACCTCCGGCGAGCCGCTTCCACCATTCCAGCCCCCCACATGGCTCGCCAACCACCTCGAGAGCTCCGCCTCACCACCAGGAACTCGCTCCACCCTACAACTGCCACTCCAGACCTCCATAATCACCCCCCGAACAACCCACCATCTCCGACCACAGGTTGACCTAGGCATGCACGCCTAGGCCGACCTGCGGCCTGCAGCATCGTCCACCGCCTTCGTCGTGCCACGGCGAAGGTCTCTAGCTGATCTGATTGGGCCGAGAGGCTTGTTTTGTGCAGGACAGTGTTTGAGCTCCTACCGCCATGGACGACCTCTGATGAAGCTCCAACGAAGCTCCAGGCACCCGGTCTCCCAGGCTACAGGTGCTGCATACTCGCGCGAGTGTCGCGAGGTGAGTGAGGCCAGCAAGGAGCGCCAGCAGAGCCAGCAGCTGTGGCATTTGCACGCAGGTCTGCGGACGCACGCAAAGGCAGGGCGGAACCTTTAGTCCCACATCGTGGAATCGCGAGGTGCGGGCATACCATAAATTGAATTCGTGCTTCTTTCTCACTGCCTCCGTAAGCACAGGGGTGAGGTCCCTCATTGACCCCACACCCGCCTCGTCCGCGGCTTGACCACGCGGACCTGGCGGATCCGACCCGACCTAGACCTATGCACTCCTCGCGCATCATCACCTGCAGGTGCGCCTGGTCCCGGGTACGATCCGACCCGATTATGGCTGTGGCTCTGGGAGAGCGTCCCTGAGTGAATTGCTTGAGAGAGAGAGACGCGTGGGTAGTGGGAGAAAGGATAGGTTTTGTTCTGTGTAGGCACAGGCTGAACGTTGAGGAAGAAGGACTCGGTCGCGAGAAGGAAAAGAAGAAGGAAGAAGGAAAGGCAGGAAGAACAGAGAGACCAAAGAAGAAAGAAAGAAGCCTTCGTAGGAGAAGAAGAAGGAGCAAGACAGAGAAGAAACAAGGCAGAGAAGAAGAAGAAAGAAGGAAGCCTTCGCAGGAGAAGAAGAAGGAGCAAGACAGGCAAGCAAACACAGCAGCAGAACAAGAAGAAATAGAGAGACTGCTGAGGAAGAAGAATAATCAAGAAGAAAAGGGAACATACTTTTAAGACGTCTAATCACAAGATCAGACGTCCAATTTCATTTCTTTTTGTCCTAACTACTTTTAATCGCATACATTCATAGTTGAATTGATATTTTGAGTAAATTAGAGTGTTCAATTACATTTTGACTAGTAGTAAATTTCATTTGCTCCCTGTGATCGACCTCGGATACTCCGATTTTCGAGTAATAAAATTCTTTATATATGTTTAAACGTTTTGTCGGTTGTGCTACAACGTGATATACTTTAAACCCGCACAAAACGTCGACAACATTTTGGCACCGTTGCCGGGGAGCAATGCGCAATTTACCACTAGTCTCTAAATTCTTTTTATCATATTGAACATTAACTTGCCCTACTTTGCTTTGATGTGATCTTGCAGGTATTTCATGAGAAAATCTCTCCCGCAAGTCAACCACTCCAGGGCAGGTAATTTCTTTTCTTCCTTAATCATCCCTTAATCTTTGAAAGACAAAAGGAAGAAAATCAATTTAGGAATCAATTGCCTTCTTTATATAGTAATCACCATCTCTAAGGCAAAACATTTCCTGATTTTGCGAAAATTTCTGCAAATATTCTTGAAGTTGGAGTGATTTTTTTTCCCATCCCACAAATTCTTGTGCCTAATTGAAATAACTCTTAGTCTCGGCGGACTACACACTTCTTGTTTATAAGTCCAAAGAGAACTTTTGAAAAAGAAAAAGAGGATTGGAAATAGAACCAAATTAGGGTCTTGAAGCACTGGTCACACATGCCTGTGTAAAAGGAAATAAACCCTCCCGCACCAGTGTGCTACCCAAGCCCTTGATTGAAGAAAGCTAAATAAGACAAACCCTAAAATTGAGCTCTAAAATCACTTGAATCTTAAAACTTTTTTTGACCTAATAACCTGGGAGTCAAATCAGGGTGATCTCTAGGCTCCGAGCTTAGAATCATTCTGCCATCTATAGGACAGGTCAGGTGAAGTTGACCCCTTGGGTCAACCAACCTCTAAATTTGGTCACAATACCAAAAACATCTAAAGTTCAAGTGAGAACCCTAAAAGCACCTTTGAAAAAAAAGTGATAGACTTAAGAGGTCAAGGTCCCCATTCTGGTCTACCTGGAATCTCAGTGACAAGAGAGGTTGGGTGGGGGAAACCCTGTAACCCGTAGGGACGCTCTACCGTGTAGGGGTCTTTGCGGGACTCTCCCTCTCTGGCTACCCAGGTAATTCTCAGGTGGACGATCTTCAGATCCAGGGGTTCATCCGCCCCAAACCTCCATAGTCATCCAAACATCTTTTGGGTGTCTTGATTGGGTCAAGAACATCTCCAGTCCCTCATCTTTTCTCTTTAGAGGACACATATACGTTTTCAGTGGGACTCGTTATTCAGATCTGATCGCTTCATAACACATCTTGAGTCAAACTCTGATCTTGATTCCACCACCTGATCCAAATATGCAGCCGAACCACCTAGGACTACCATTCAAGAAACCTGAATACCAGAGATCCATGAGAGATAAAATGATTGAGGATGCCATGAGATTTTATGAAAATGAAGAAACCTCGACAACAGTAGGAAACATTCAGGTTGATGTCCCAACAACCACAACCTTTGTCATAACTTGTGCCCAAGTACTATTAGCAGAAGCCAACAAAGGATCAACCCGTGACTTGCTCATTACTACATACATTGAGATAGAAAAATTGCACAATAGTGAATACCTTCAATGTATGACAAATCCTCGACTTTGGAAGCAACACCAAGATAGTCTTGAAAAATGGGAAGAGATAATGAGATTAATAAAACAAGTGATTGATCAGAAATACCCGTACATACCACCAACAGAGGATGAGCTATCTTGGAACAACATCGAGGATAAATCTGACCTCGGGTTTGAGGCACAAAATGGTTGTGGATTCCCAACCCAGATGGAGTATAATGCACCTGATATTGAAGAAGGTTGGGAAGCTCCAAATGCAGGAAAAGTCCATGATGAGCCCATTTTAGAATCCCAAGACTCCTGCAAGTATGAGAGTAGAACTGAACCTCTCGAGGGTGTAAATTCCGTCCCTTATTTTGATAAGGTGGCCCTCGAAGGTTATTCAGACCTAAATTCTAGTAATTCAACCCACATCCTAAGCCTAGAACCTAGATCTGAAACATATTTTGAAGATTTCAAGGCCCCAGATGAAGAAAATCAATCTCTTAATGAAGAATATGATTTTGGGCCTCGATTTGATGAATATCCCTCGTCAACCTCCTCAGAGGAACAAATCGATTTTGCGGAAGTCATGCCAATCTACGACACAGAAATCGAGGAGTTGGACGAGCAGGGTTTCAATTGGGTCTGCCCTACTAGCTTAGAATCTGAGCCTCTACCAGATAAGGATACCCTTTTAAGCTCAGAATTAACATTTAGGCTAGATCCCAGTCAGGCTGCTGAATACACAACATATGATTTACTCTATGGTGGAACTCATGATCTAGAATCTCATTCAAACTTTGATTTTCGCAAACTCTCCGACGATCTCGAATCTGACCATAACATCGGAGAAAATCTGCCTCCTGATTATAACATGTCAATCTTCTTTGAAGCCACCTGCTCCACATATACAGAACCAATCAAAACCCGTTCCCCACCCCGACCCATAACCGGACTCAATTTCTATTCCGATTCACCTCTCACTGAGCTGTTTGCAGATGATTCAACTCCATATCTAGACCAGGTATCGGGTACTGATCAGACCACAAATCAGGAGCCTCCATCCTTTGATCACCTCTGTAGGGATTCCACACCTTACATGGATAATTTTTCGGAACCCTACTTTGACCAGGCTGATTCGACTCAGCTTGAACCCGAGTTTTCACTTCCATATCCATCAGAACGTCACTGCATATGGTGGGTTCTGCATCTGCTGATCTACATCTATCAACCCACCAGACTTATTGGGTTTGGGTTGCATCATCAGCCCGCTGATCTCAACAAGCACCTGGTTGGACCAACCAGGCTCTTAATCAAGGTGCTTGTTTTCCAAAACTCCATTGATTTGACCACTCCCTCTCCACCCCATTTTCTGCTCGGCTGAAGGCATTAATTTAGCGTTTAACGGGAGGCAACCTGTCATCCCAAACACAGAGACCCGTTTGATTATCCATCTGGACTCCACGTCTATTGCACCTTGAGACCAACCTTAGACAGAGGATCCCACCTCTGGTACACATATCAGAGCTTGAAATCATCCGCATCAGTTATTTACGACCCATTCACCCACCCGATATATCCTGTTCTAAGCCCCTGACCTCAACACTAATTCCCACCCTCTGTTTGCAATGAGGACATTGCAAAACTTAGGCATAGGGGGGTGACAAAGTGCATACATACAGAACCAAGAAACAATCAGGAGTCTCACACACAAAAAAATTTGCATATGTCAAAAATGCAAAAAAAAAAAAATAAAAAAAGAAAAAAATTAAGAAAAAGAACAAAAAAATGGGGGGAGGGAGGAAATTTTGTGAGCCACTTAAGCATAAGGAGGAGAAAAAGAAGAAAAATGACAAAAAGGAGCACAAAATGAAAATGAAAAGAAATAGTCATTAGTAAAAGATTAAGGGGTTAACTGAAGTTCTAGACCGAATCAAGAAAAAGAAAAGAAAAGTGCTACGGAGATATAACAAGAGATTAGCGGGAACGCTGGTCTTAGGCCTTTTGGGCTAGTACCGTTAGCTTAAAAATTCGCGTATCCGTTAAAATCTGGATAATCCTCAAGAGGTTGAGGAAAATGCGAAGCTTGAGTATTAGGTCTAAGGCTTAGGAAGTATTCGGCCTCATTAACTGACCTCCGATTTGCGGGATTCGGTAACCTAAGCACCCAAATTCACACACAGTCTGGTTCAGTGCGCATAAACATCCAAATCACGCGAAAAGCATTTAATGTTCTGAAAAAGTCACCTAGATTAGCAGCGGTCAATCAACACAAATTGATTTGGACGAGTTCCCAGCGCGGAGAGGCGGGAAATTCCCCTCGAAGATGCGTAACAACATATCGTCTCCTCGGTGCTTGTCTCTTAGGATATTTAAATATCCTACTAGGGGCATGTAAGCACTCTGCTGGTTCAGATACCATGGGCGGCATTATCATGAAATGTCGATCGCCAGGGTCTGGATTCGGCCACGGAACGCCATGGGCCGGATTATCTCGAAATCTTGAAAGCCAGGGTTCCGGGGGTTGCCATGGGCGGGATTATCTCGAAATCTCGAAAGCCAGGGACCCTTGAGGATTGATGATGGGGACGAGGAATCCGATACAGACCGTGTTGAGAAGCTAATCCGAAGCTAGAAATAAAAAGAAAAGAGAGAGAAAATCTCTCCAAACAAATAAATCTTCTATCTCTCTCTTACAAAAAAAACGCACTGCAAACTGAATTTAGGCTAAAAATGTCTCAAGCATGGGTGCTTTAACCACGGAGTCCAACAAACCCTAGGATAGTTTCTGTGGGCCGTAGAAACCTTTACGGAGGACTGAGGCTAAAGCGGAACAGGTCCGGATTTTGGTTGGTACTTGAGTACCTCTAGGCCTATTATCAGCATTCCTACCTAAATCACAAAATAAAAGAAGCACTTATCATAATTGTTGACAGACACTCAGGGTCTAGAATGGAAGTTAAAACTTTGAAATTTTGCTAAGGGACTAGCAAAAGCTAGGCATGGGGGTATGATGAGAGCCTCATCATGAGCCATAACTAGCTCATTTTGACCCAATAAAGAAGATAAAAGCTCCTACATAACCTAGAAGAAGGCCTAACTGAAGGAACAAGTGCTCTGAGAAGAAAACATGAAATAAAGGTTAAAACTGCAATTTTACCATTGCAGTACATAAATGGGATTTCTCAGAAGCAAAACATAGGTCAAATGGTCCAAATAAGATAAAAAGTGGGTTGAGTTAATCAGAAATGGGTTTATGTGCAATCTAAGAACTAAATGACACTTGGTAACCCTAAAACAGACCCGCTTAAATTAACAAGGTTCCGGTCAGAATAAAAATCAAGTAAACCCTCTAAAAATCATAGAAAAACATCCTCTAGGGTTTAGAACACTTAATTTGGCCTTTGGAACCTAGTCTGACCTAGATCAGGGTCCTAGCTCCTCAATTAACCTAATTTGGGTTTTTACGCAAAATGTCCAGTAAAACGAGGTCAAACCTAAAATCCAACTTCACCATTGGATTCCTTAGGTCCAAATTAGGTTTGTACCAAAATTTGGACCTAAGGAGAGGTCATCTTGACCTACTTTGCAATTTAGTACACCCAAATCATAAATTGGTCCCTATCTTTTGAATACCTTTGCAGAGAGCCCCCTAGGTTCTTCACCTCCTTTGCAAACCGGTCCTGCCGCCATTGCTAGGGCAGAACTGAGCTCCGGCGAGGTTCGGAGAGGGATTTCTCTCTAATCCCTCAGAGATTCCCTCCCAGAAATGGAAGGAGGATTCTCTGAGGAATTCCCTTCCTTATAAAGCCAATTACAATCGCTGGTGTGAACCCAATCTCCGACGACAGCAGGTACTGCTGTCCGCCTTCCGTCCCCTTTCGTCCTTACAATTAGGTTAGAACTCCTCTCTATCCTCTCCTATCTCTTTTCCCCCTGTTATCTCATCTGATTACCCCTCGACCGACGCTGACCACCCTCATCTTCCACATCCCCGACCGACCTCCGGCGAGCTGCTTCCACCATTCCAGCCCCCCACACGGCTCTCCAACCACATCGAGAGCTCCGCCTCACCACCAGGAACTCGCTCCACCCTACAACTGCCACTCCAGACCTCCATAATCACCCCCCGAACAACCCACCATCTCCGGCCACAGGTTGACCTAGGCACGCACGCCTAGGCCGACCTGCGGCCTGCAGCATCGTCCACCGCCTTCGCCGTGCCACGGCGAAGGTCTCTAGCTGATTTGATTGGGCCGAGAGGCTTGTTTTGTGCATGACAGTGTTTGAGCTCCTGCCGCCATGGACGACCTCTGATGAAGCTCCAACGAAGCGCCAGGCACCCGGTCTCCCAGGCTACAGGTGCTGCATACTCGCGCGAGTGTCGCGAGGTGAGTGAGGCCAGCAAGGAGCGCCAGCAAAGCCAGCAGCTGTGGCATTTGCACGCAGGTCTGCGGGCGCACGCAAAGGCAGGGCGGAACCTTTAGTCCCACATCGTGGAATCGCGAGGTGCGGGCATACCATAAATTGAATTCGTGCTTCTTTCTCACTGCCTCCCTAAGCACAGGGGTGAGGTCTCTCACTGACCCCACACCCGCCTCGTCCGCGGCTTGACCATGCGGACCTGGCGGATCCGACCCGACCTAGACCTACGCACTCGTTGCGCATCATCACCTGCAGGTGCGCCTGGTCCCGGGTACGATCCGACCCGATTATGGCTGTGGCTCTGGGAGAGCGTCCCTGAGTGAATTGCTTGAGAGAGAGAGACGCGTGGGTAGTGGGAGAAAGGATAGGTTTTGTTCTGTGTAGGCACAGGCTGAACGTTGAGGAAGAAGGACTCGGTCGCGAGAAGGAAAAGAAGAAGGAAGAAGGAAAGGCAGGAAGAACAGAGAGACCAAAGAAGAAAGAAAGAAGCCTTCGCAGGAGAAGAAGAAGGAGCAAGACAGAGAAGAAACAAGGTAGAGAAGAAGAAGAAAGAAAGAAGCCTTCGCAGGAGAAGAAGAAGGAGCAAGACAGGCAAGCAAACACAGCAGCAGAACAAGAAGAAACAGAGAGACTGCTGAGGAAGAAGAATAATCAAGAAGAAAAGGGAACATACTTTTAAGACGTCTGATCACAAGATCAGACGTCCAATTTCATTTCTTTTTGTCCTAACTACTTTTAATCGCATACATTCATAGTTGAATTGATATTTTGAGTAAATTAGAGTGTTCAATTACATTTTGACTACTAGTAAATTCCATTTGCTCCCTGTGATCGACCTCGGATACTCCGATTTTCGAGTAATAAAATTCTTTATATATGTTTAAACGTTTTGTCGGTTGTGCTACAACGTGATATACTTTAAACCCGCACAAAACGTCGACAACAGGAGGCACCCCAACAACACTCACCATCCACCATCACTTTTCACTTCACTGTCACGATCACTTCACTTTTCACTTCACCACCTACCATCCACCCACCCTTCTACCCTGCTGTATACCCTGCACTTCAGCTCTCGTTACCCGATCTTTCGTCCTTTCTCTACCCTTCCCTGCATGCATATGAGGACATAGCATCATTTGGCATTTGGGGGTGGATAGGCATCCTTAGGATCTGGGTATTTTAGGGTATCATGCAGTTTCTATATATAAAAAAAAATGAAAATGGTGTTTAGTAATGATCTAAAGGCTAAAACAAAAATATAATAAGTGTTTATGGATATTCAACCTTTATTTTGAAGACTTTCCAGGCCACAGAAGCTTGATTCGCTAAGGCTCGGGCTTAATTCACTTGAGCATTGACAAAATAGATCAGAATCTCTCCTAAGGACATTCTTGTACCTGAGACACCAGTACAGGATCCGTTGGTTTGCTTTTACTTGAGAGCTTAAGTAAACTTGGTTCACACTACACATATCAGGAAAGACCAGGTGAACATAAGATCCAACCCAAGTGCTCATTAGGGAAGGTGGAGTCCTTACCTATGCACGCAGGTAGACTTTTTATCCCAGGCTTTAGTCTTGTGTTTAGGAGTGACTCTTTCCACCAAGAAAGAACTCTCCCACCAAAAAGAAAAGTGTACTCCTCCAAATAATGTTGTAAGAGATATACTGACATGTATTTCAAAAAAAAAAGAGAGTTGCAAATAAGTCAGTATATCTCGCAAATGTCTGCAAATGTCTACCATAAAAAGTTCTTCAGGGAAAGTTGCAAATACCCTGTTTTCCTGTGAGCCACAAATGTCAGAAAATGGGAGTTGAGTTTTCCGTCATCTTCTTAAGGGCCAATTCGAAAACACGAGCTGAAACTGGGACCAACCTGTAATTAAAAATTCGTGAAACCCTGGGCTTGAGTCTTAATGTTCATCTGGTCAGTCTTGATCCTTCACTATGCACAAGCCATAATCTCTTGAGCTCTTGAGTACGGCAAAAACCTCCTGGATCCTGGAAATCGTACTTAAGGTTTAAATATCAAGAGTCTAGGTTAGTCGAGAGATGATCTATGTCATGTGAGACTTAAAGTACTGGCAGTCTTCTCTACAATTGGTTCTCACAATATCCAACAATAAACACACCTATGTTGCCTCGGAAGAAAATCTTCAGCTTAAGATCATTTCTAAATATTACAAAAAATGTTTTGCTAGGGACTAGCAAAAGATAGGCAAGGGGGTATGATTGCACTGGAAAAATACACCTGCAATTGTGCTGTCTTGTGCTATTTCCTAGCATTACCAATGCATATTAGGTTTCCATAGTCGCATTTGTAAAAATACATGCATGCATGCATTTAATTAAGAGGGGAGGAGAGTGAATAAAATGGCCTCGCAATTCACGTTTTCCTCAAGTGCTGCTTCGTAATATTTCCATCTCCATTTTTTATTTCTTTTTTATTTTGACTTCCTTCCCGCGGCTGCATTGCATGGAACAACTTCTTCTCTTCACGCCATGTCCTGCTTCACCTCTCCCAGCAGCTGCAGGCACCTCTCCCTACCATGAGCCGTGCATGAGCCATGCACAGCCAGGGCATGGCTGTGCATGGCTTTCTTCTTCTATAAATACAAGGTGTCTTCTTCTACTTCAAACAGCCTGGTCCAGCCAAAAAGAACCCACATACCAGCTCAGCTCCACTTCCTTCCAGGCCACCGTCCCCTCCCCTCTCCCTCCACACGCCGACCCTCCTCCTCTGAGGAGACACCCGGTGGACAGGAGCCCTCACTGTGGTGCACGCCCACCACAGTGAGACCACCACCGCCCAACTCTTCAAAGAGCTGGTGGGCGTGGTGGCGCTTTCCTCGTTTTTACGTTTCCAGCACCTTCAGCCATTGGAGCGGGAGCTTCAAGCTTGAAGCTCAAAGCTCCAGCAGCAGTGGGAAGATGACAGCAGCAGCACGCAGCGCAAGCCACCAGCCCATTCCACGCGTGCCTACAGGTCGCCCTCGCCCCCCGCGTGCGCCTGCAGGCACCATTGCCTCCTGCTTCTCCACCCTGTCGCGCTCTCTCTTCCACCTGCAGCAGGCCACCGCGCGCCACTGCAGCGGCCGGCCAAGCACCCCAACGCACCCCAGTAGCGCTCGCGTTGCCCTCGCCCTCCCCCGCGCACACCAACTCCCTCTCCGTGCACTCTGTCGGGAGCTTCTCCATGCCTGCAACTGGCCGGCGTAGATCTTCTTCCTCGCACGCCAGCCACGAGCCAGTCGCACTCACAACACCTGCAGCTCTCGGTTGCGCGGCGCGGCCTTACACTGTAGCCATTGTTCACGCCAGTCTGCTCGACACTGTGGCTATAGTGGGGTGATCGGTGAGCTTCTCACTTAACCGGTCACCCGGTGCACCGCTACCGCCATTTGCCCACGCGTGCGTCTCGCCCCGTGTTGCCCGCACCCGGCCGTGTGCGTCTGCTAGCGCCCGCACCCGCCCACGTGTGTCTGCCAGCAACTGCACCCACCTGCATTGCCCACTCTCCTCGCCCACGCACGCCTGCAAGTGCAAGCGCCTGCTCTTCATGCAGCGCGGTGCGCTGCGGCCTCCTCTACGTGCACCCACTCCCTCCAACGCACTCTCTGCGCATACGCGCCTATGCAAGCGCGCGTGGATCAGACGACGGCCCTGAAGCTCAGATGCCTTAACCGCTCCAGCCCTCACCTCCAGCAGCGCTCTCTTTCTCTCCCTCTCTCTCACAACACTCTCTCACTCTCTCTTTACCGATGCTCACACACACATACACTCACACTTCCACACACACACACACACAGCTATACACTATTATATACATATATATATACGTATACATATATATGTTGATATATATATACATATATATATATATATAAATATACATATATCTATATACATACTATTTCCTATATAACTAAGTATAGATACATACATATATATATATATATATATATATATATATATATATATATATATACATATATACACTTGTACTTATATATACTTACATATACACACTCCTACTTATATATACATACATATATACATATATTACTATATACTTATACATACATATATATATACCTCTATATAGTTAGATATACATACACATACATATAAATATATACATATACATTTATATATATACATATATAACTACAAATATATATACCTATATATTTATAACCATATATATATATATACATATAGATATATTTACAAATATACATATATATATATTTTCACATTACTTACCATACGTGGTATCACGGGAATATTTGCACCAGTTGCTGATATTCCCCGATACACGCATACAAAAAGTGTGGTCACATACATCTTCCACCATCCATCTTACACTCCACGCGGCACCTCGTCCTGTTGGTTGCATCTTTCTAGGCGACGACCGACTCGACAACGTGCTACACTCCATATCCGCCTCCACCCCCACCCCTTTATACATATATAATATATACCTATATATATATACTATATTTACTTCATTTCTGTTTCACTTTCCTGCTAGTAAAAAGATAACAAAAATATATAAAAGAGAAAAGATAATCTTCGACTTGCAGGTACTCCGTCCTGAGAATAGCAAGACCCATTTTGGAACCCCGTTTTGGCTCAAAGCCAAGAACTCAATTTTGAGGGTGTGCCTCAAGGACAAAGATTACCAAAAAAAGTCTAAATAAAAAAAAGCAAAAACATGATAAACGAATGGAAGAGATTCGCTGTAGGAAAGGCGTAGAAACTTGACTTGTACCCTACTTCCTTGAGTTCGACTCTGGGCCTAAAAGTGACCAAGATAAAATCAAGTAGGCCAGGTGAAAAAAATTTGTAAAGAGATGGTTAGGTCCGATTTAGGTTAACCACTATACACACTTCAACGATAAAATCACCATATTAACAACCTATTCTGGTCCAACACCAGTGCCTCCCTCAAAGGTATCTCTTTCTCTCCTTATTTCGACTGGCCGATCATTCATTCTCCCTTCGTCTTCCTTCACTCCGGTTGAGCTTCAGCGAGGCTGCCCGCACTCCATAAACCACCAAACACCCCGCTACCACCTCCATAAGCTTTGCTATCCCTGGCCCACCAAAACCCCTCAAGAAATTGAGGGGATTGCTTCTCAAACACTCCACCGAACATGCCCTTCGCCACATACCTTCTTTGAGGTTGCCAGGATTCCACATGCGCTTCCACGTTATGAGGACACCACCATCACCTTCGCTGTCCTCAGGCGAACCTCCTGAATAGTTTTGATGTGGCCGTAGGGCCTTATTCCTTATTTTCAGGTATCGACCGGAGCTCACTGTCGCCGCCATCTTCCCCGACCACGTCTTCCGTGCTTCGAGCATCTCCAACCTCTCTACCACATTCAGATGCTGCGACCTCATTCTAGGATCCTTCCCAGGTCCTCAATCAAAGACGTCAGTGCCAGCAGTTGCTCTAATTGATGAAGCATCATCTGCAGCTGTGCGCAAGCAAAGGGAGTAGGAAGGATAGTCCCACATCATGTGGGACAAAATCTTGACAGTGCATAAAAGGCAAAAGTGAATCCATCTTATCAACCAAGAACACCAGGGTTAGGTCCCTGCTCAATCGCTCATGCATACCTTGCCTATGGCCACTGCCACGTGGGTCTGGTCCCCTACCCGGATCTGATAACCTACCTACATTAACCCAATTACACTCGGGTTTAAGAGAGAAGAGAAAGGAGAGATCTGTGAGAGGAGGGGGGAGGGTTTTGCTGCGGAACCCTTTGCTTGCCCCTATGCTAAAGAGAAAGAGGCTCTCACACTTAGCCTCTGAAGAAGAAAAGGCCTTATTCTTGTGTTGCAAAGGGAAGGCTTTGAGAAAAAGAAGAAGAAGAAGGGCTCTTAAGAGAGCCTTACGCCTGTGTGTGCCTTCTGTGAGGCACTGTTCTGTTGATCTGTTAAGTCATCTGATATAACTTGGGCAACATCTAATTGAGGTTTATGCTGGCACTGTTGGCTTATTTAAGTACTAAAGTTAGAGTTGATTATTTGATTGAAGGTACTGTTTGGTTATTTGAATAATTTGAGTATGAGATATATGCTTAATTAAGATGAATAATTGGTGATTCAAATCACCATTATTTTATCTATCTATTCTTTTTATCCCATAATCTTTTGGATTACATTGAATATTAATCTGACAAGTTATATTCATTGCATATCTGTTATTGTGTTTAATTTATTGTGCTTATCTATTCTAAATGAGGATTAATGTGCAAATTCCACATTTGCTCACTGCGAACGACCTCAGACTCTCTTTAGATCCTAAGTTTATAAATTTAAATGTTTTATTTTATGATTTTGTCGATTATACTACAGTGCATATATTTCTTGACACTCGACGAAACCATAACAACAGAAATTAGGCTGCGTTTTTAAGAGCAAATGAAATCAGAGTTAATCCACCAATTTTGCCTCCCTAAGATTCATCGGGACTTACTATGAGTTTCATTAAATTGTTGTTTAGGTTTGTTACACGACTATACTACAACAAGACCTAATCTATTTCGCATAACACAACCAAACAGGGGGGGTCACACTAGTGTTAGTGATCTAACTTTGCAAAAATAGAACTCTCTTCTTATTGGCTTACCCTGGTGCTCAACTTAGATCAAGCAAAATTTATTCTCACAGAATGTGACTATAGATTTCATGCCATGTTGTAGCTTCTAAGACATGAACATCAGAAGAGATGATCAACTCACCATCCCATCTAATTTCTAATAGGAAGGTCATGATATCTTATCTTTATGTTAATAGGCAGATCTATTCAAGCTAATCAAAGTCATCAAACATTTTTATTTTGTAGCATAAAGGTCATTGTAGATGATGAGCCTCGGAAGGCCACCAAGAGATTTGTTAGCATACGAGGCGCTACTTAGTCATAAATCATCCATCAGGTAGGAGGGTAAAGCAGCAATCCACAAGCATACACATAAGAGAATGAGGGTTTGGTGACCTAGTTCCACCACAAGGGGTGTACAGCTATAGGGAGGATAGAGCTCCCAACTATGCACTATAATTTTGAAGACGCATGGTATTTTTTTTTTCTTGAGAAGGTGAGGAGTCCTATCGTTAATGATAGCAGACCAGGAGCATTTTATTCATAAATCAAAAAATGGTCTTTACAAAAGTCTCTCCATGCTCCCACAATATCCCAACATTCCCTAACAATATTCCCCACATTTATTGGTGTCCCTCTAAATAATTTTTTATTGTGAGCACACCAAACACACCACATAACTCCGGCCATCTAGATGTGCGTCTTACCTGATGTTATGAAATTTGTCCATAATTCATCCCATGCGAGCATGACCTCTCCACAAATAGTTCTCCAAATTCAGTCCGTCACCAAGCACGTAGACAAAATATGCACACTACTATCTATGGGGAAATCACACAAAGAGTAATTCTGAGCTAGAACACCCATCCTTATGTGTCTAATATCTCCAGTAATGAGACCATCTCTTCTTCTCAGCCAAAGAAATATCTTTAATTTTATAGGAATTTTTAAATGCCATATGCCAACACAATCACTGTCAATTTGTGATGGATTGTCACCCCTTTGCCTGATTAGCCATTTGTATGCTTTTGCAGGGAAGAACTACTCAGGACTCCAAGCAAACCTATTAGATCCGCCCATTGGTCTAAAGGCTTCTAAATCCCTCATCAGCTGGTCTTTTTCTTCACGTGAGCATTCTCCCTCTCTAGCCGCACGATTTGCCACCACCCATCAGTTGTGCGTGGGGTCCCAGCTCTCTTTAACAGAGGTAGATTTGTCCACTACTATGCTGAATGCACGTGGAAATCGATCCTTCAACCTTCCTAAGCTAGACCACTGATCGTTCCAAAAGGAGCACTGCTGGCCACCCCCAACCACCGGCACAAAACTTGTCCAATTGTCTTGCATGGCTGACCAGACAGATTTCCAAAATGGGGATGGGCGATGAGGAATGGATGTGCACCTTGTCATGTGTGAGCCGCCATATGCATCTTTAATGACCGTTGACCAGATCCTCCCATCATCCTCGAAGAGTTTTATTACCCATTTCAACAAAAGAGAATCGTTGAACTCCTTCAAATAGTGAATGCCCAGACCACCCTGTCGTCGAGGAGTGCACAATTTTCACCATTTAAGGGGATGCAAGAATCTACCTTCAAATTTGACCCCTTTCCAGAAGAAGCGTTTCCGTAGCATATCAAGGCTCTTCCAGATCGACTTTGGTGCCCTAAAAATGGAGAAAAAGAAGATAGGGATAAAGGTAATGACCGAGTTCAAGAGGATAAGCCTTCCTCCTTTCGACAAGTAACGGCTGCTCCAACTCTCCAGCTTAGCCACCACCTTCTCAAATAGGGAGTTCCGAACACTCTTTTTCAATTTGGTGTCTCGTAGGGGCAGCCCCAAGTATTTCACCGGTAGAGATACAATGGGCGTATGGAGGCTAGTTGATAATTCTTCGCTTTCTTTACCTGTTAGTCCAAAACAGACTACAGAGGACTTCACTTCGTTTAGCTTTAGCCCAGAAACTTCTCCAAACATGGAGACCTTCGTGTAGAGGATCTCAACTTCATTTCTCCCTCCTTCCCTGAAAAAAATAGTGTCATCTACGTATTGTAAAATCAGTGCTAGTGCTCTAGAGTTGGACAAGGAGTACCCTCTCACAGATATCGCACTTGAGAGTTTGTAAGTAAAGCAGGCCAGGGTGTCCACAACTAGATTAAAAATAAGTGGAGCTAGGAGGCATCCCTTCCTAACCCCACATTGGGGTGGGATCCAAGCCCCATACGGCTTCCCATTGATTACAGGAGAGAAGGATGAGGTTGCGATACATCTCTTCATCCATTGAATCCACTTTGCTAGGAATCTCCTCCTCCTTAGGATCTCCCAAAGATAAGGCCACAAAATCGAATTGAAAGCTCTACTGAAATCCACCTTCTACATGAATGCTTTGCATCTTCGTCTACACCATCCGGCAACCATCTCTTGTGCCACAATAAAAGACTCCTGTAGTGATCTATTGAGGCTGATTGCATGGGATTTATTAGATGTGGTAGAGCTCCCCTCAATCTATTTGCCAGGACTTTGCAAGCAATAGGTCTAAACTCTTGTAGACTCTCTGCTCCATGTTTCTTTGGCAGTAGGAAAAGATATGATTTGTTAATTCTTTCAAAACTTGAGTTGCCCTCTTGAAACTCCTTAATGGCCTCCATCACATCTCTCTTCACCACCGACTAAAACTCCTTATAGAAAAAAACTTGAAATCCATCCAAACCTGGGGAACTTCAGTGTTCAACCCGGCCATCGCCTCCTCTACCTCTTGGACCGAAATAGGCGTGATCAGATGTTCAGCTTCAGGTTCATCTAACCAGGGAAAATCAGATGTGGTTAACCTTCAATTTCCCCTTCTTGCAACTTTGGTGGCTTCTTTGAAAAATATGACCATTTCCCTTCTAATGTCTCCAGAAGAGGTCAGCACTTGATCACCCGACCTTAAGGAAGAAATGAAGTTCACCCTCCTTTTAGAGCTAGATGCCATGTGAAAAAATTTAGCATTTGCATCACCTTCTTTCGACCATAGTTGTTTGGATTTTGCCCTCCAGTCAACTTCTCTCTTTAAGTCCTTCTCCAGAGCTATCTCCTACCAAGTTCTGCATTGCCTTTACTCTTCCTCTGTCATCTGTCCTCTATTCTCCTTGTCGTCAAGTAGCTGCACATTCTTTAAGGCCTTAATTCTCTTATTGTCCCTCACAACCTTTATGATGTTTCTATATTCCTTCAGCATGAATTTTGGCTCTCTGAGCTTAGCAGCAAGTCTGAAAGTAGTTGTTCCATCAACCCATTTGGATGTCCACCATTTGCTGATCATCTCCTTGCACCCCTCTTCCCAAAGCCACGATCTTTTGAATTTGAAATAGGTACCCATTGAGAAGCCCTCCCCACTTTCCCATAGCAATGGGGTATGGTTCGAGAACGGCCAGTCAAGCCCCCTTACCAAGGATAGCTAAAAGCTCTCCAACAACTCCACATTACCAAGAAACCGATCCAGCTTTGACTTCTGCCCACTTCCATTCCTCCAGGTATATTCAGCCCCCGAAGATGGATAAACAGTTAGGCCCAATGCTGAAGTAGTCAGTTGAAAGCCTAAGGAGCCACCATCCACTCCCCCACTTCCTCTATCACCTGAAGATGAATAAATAGTTAGTTGCATGGTATTACATGATTTCTCTCCCTCTCCCGAGGAGGAGGCCCCCTCTTTTGAGGGCCTCCCTCTCTATTTATAATCTAGGGGGGAGGACTGTCACTTGATGGCCTTAGTACTCCTAGTTTCCAGGCTACATGGTAGCTATCAGGGTATAGATGGACAGACCCATTTTATCATATCTTCTACCCATGCTGCACTAAATCTTTTGGCAAGCTGGGCAGGTTCTGGTTGGGATCTGTTGGCTTGAGGTATCGTAGGGTGAGTCAGTTCCTCTTGTACACCCTATAGTCAGGTAGTCGGATCCTCTATCAGGTCATGTACAGAGTTTTGGATTTGAGGGCAATTTTTGCCCCTCATCGTATGCCCCTACTCTCTAGTTAGTGTGTACAGCTGAGTAGTGAGAATGGCCAAAACTCCACTGTAGATGTTGCCTCTAGATGTTCTTCCTACTGTACTGCAGTGGGAGGAACATCTATGTTTGAGGAGTTGAGTGGCCTTTGTTTGCTTCCAGTTGTTTGGAAGTGGTCCCTTGTTAGGATGTATGAGCTTGAGCAAGCACAGGCTTTAGGGGGCGACATGTACTAAGACTGAATGTGGGGCGTATAAGCCGAAGTTCGAGCCGACCATATGAGGCAGCATCAACGTAGGGCGTACGAGCCCGAGTTGGTGCCAGCCTTAGGAGGCGGCATAACTTTACAAGGGGCGTGTGAGCCTGAGTTAGTGCCGACCTTAGGAGGCGACATAACTTTAGCGTGGGGTGTGTGAGCCCAAGTTAGTATCAGCCTTAGGAGGTAGCATCACTTTGGCGAGGGGAGTGTTAATCCGAGTTAGTGTCGGCTTTAGGAGGTGGCATAAATTTAGAGTGGGGCATGTGAGCCCGAGTTAGTGCTAGCCTTAGGAGGCGACATCACTTTGGTGAGGGGCATGTGAGCCCAAGCCGATGCTGGCCTGGGAAGGCAATAGGGGTTGGGCATGAGGCCTATTATTCTGAACCCATGCCGACCTTAGGAGGCAACAGAAGTTAGGCATGGGGCATATTAGCCTGAGCCGATGCCAGCCTTAGGAGGCAATTAAAGTTAGGCGTGGGGCATTTTAGCTTGAGCCGATGCCAGCTTTAGGAGGTGGTAGAAGTTATGCATGGGGCATATTAGGCTGAGCCGATGCCAGTTTTAGGAGGCGGCAGAAGTTGGGTGTGGGGCGTATTAGCCTAAGCCCATGCCGACCTTGGGAGGTAGTAGTTTGCATAATTGAGACGTTGAGGCTGGTGTTAACTGTTGTTGTCGTGAGAGGGCATGGCTTGAAGTGTTGGGCCTTTTTGAAAAGGCATGAAAGGCTTTTCTAATATCTGTCATTTAATAACGCTTAGGGGTCCTTGACCGATGATTTTATTAGCGTGTTTACGCAGTTGCGGAATCCGTGCCGAATTTTGGAGGATTTAATTCCTTGGGAATTGGCAATCTGCAGGGGGTAGAAAGACATTACCGCCCTTAGGAGCCCATGAGGTGGGACTATAAATAGGGGCCCGATGTGGGCCTTGCTTCACCGCCTTTCATTGTCTTTGGATGCTCTTGAGGGGCTTAAGAGCTATGGGGAGAAATGTTTGTGACTCGTTTGTTCCTTGGGTAGAGCTCTGTCACCGAACTTCTGCATGTTCGATGGTGTGGCCGAATAGTGGTTATGTGCAGCTCTTAGAATGGGGGTGAGCCTCTCTTCATGTCCTCGCTCAACACGTGGGTTGAGCTAAGGGATACCATCTTTTGATGTGGTTGTTGTGGCTTATCCTCCCTTCTACGTGCTCATTTGCCTTATTTCCTGGTGCAGGCTCCTGGGGGTTTTCTTTGCTGGGCGAATTCGGACGTCGCAGTGGGCCCTCCTAGTTTGGGGCCAATTTCGAGTGGGGAAAGTTTGTTTGGCGAGTCACAAAGAAGCGGGCCTCTTGCTCGCAGGGAGCTTAATAGGAAGTGGGCAAGGAGCTGAGAAGGGGTAGAGCAGGCTCCCTTAAGGCATTCGCGGGGTGAATCTAGCAAGGCGTCCACTAAGAGGGGATCAATCGCGTCCATCTTTATGGACCCAGGCGGGGGTAAGATGGGGCATGTTCCACTGGGGGTGCTGTCTCCTTTGGTCTTGTGTGGAGAACCCACCAGACGTTGGGTTGCGGAGCTGCCGCCAAGAGGCCGGGGGAAGCATGCTCCTTTAAGGAGGCTTGATGCCTCTTTAGTGTCGCTCTATACCCTCTATGACTCCGTGAAGGAGGAGCAGGGGCTACTGCTGCTGGGAGCTCCTCTCACGGGAGTGCATTTGCTCGGGCAGAAGTTGGGGCAGGGCTCATAGAGCAGACGTCTGCATAAGCAGTTGAGCTTAACTGGCTATTCCCGCATGAATGGCCTACTAGAGGCCTCACGGCTTTGACCACGTGGGGTGCCTCAATGATATATGGGAGGGTAGCCCACACGGCTGCGTCATTGCGCCTACCTTGCACCGACGTTCTGGCCCACCAAGACTTGCCGCTCTGTCTACGGAGTTCCACGGTCAGTCCTCCTTCCTCTGTGGATGGGACTGAGGGGGAGTTCACCTCGCTTGATCGAGGGTCTGCCTTAGGCAAACAGTGCTGGCTGGGAAAAGATGAACTTTTGCCAAGGGGCTAGGTCATGCTACAAAACCTGCCAGTCTTGATGTCACACTGTCACTCATGCTATTGAAGGTGAGTGGGATTGAAGACTTGGGGCGAGATCGCTGAGTTGTGATGACTGGTGCCAACTTTTCCCTTGTACTAGTTTATTGCTTGCCAAGTGTAGTTTAGCTGGAGACAATAATCTGGGGAATGTAATAGTCGATGTTTTTTGTAGAGGAAGAAAATTTTTCATTCCTTGCATGGACTGCTCGTATGCCAAGTGTAAGAATGTATCTTTTGCCTGGGATTTCGTTGCTTGCACGGGTTATGTGAATCATTTTTCATGAGGCTTGGCTTGATCCCTTTTGCTTGCTAGAACGACTTGGCATAGAGGCTTGTCCTATTATTCCCTCCTGACTAATTATTGGCAGGGCCTATTGTCATGCTCGTAGAGAGAGCCATCCGCGATAGTAGCTGCTTGCATCGTGAAGGGGAAAGTGGGTTACCCTTGGGGGTCTTCTTGCGACCTGTATGGGCCGATTGGTTGCTAGGCGCCTAGTTCACCCGCCTATATCGGCTGTGGGTGGAATCAGTGCCTTGACCATGCCCCATGTGCTTAATGGGGCAGACATACGTATTCCCCTCAGTAGGTGGGAGCAGCACGTTCTCTTTAGGTGAGAGGTTGCCTTGAGGCTACTTGGTATGTAGCACTTATCTCCGTAGAATAGTTGGGCTAAGGGTCTTCACTATGAATGCCCTGCCTTTGATCATTTCCCCTTGCGAGGTGGCAGTAGAAGGGGGCAAAGAGTCCCGGCTTGCCTTGTTGATTTTTGAAGTAGGATGCTTCGGTCCATTACGTGTTCCTCCAAGGGTCGGCTGCTTGCGAGGGCCCTCCTTAGAGGGTGGCCGAGAGGGGGGCCGACCTCGGGGGGTGGCCTCAGGATGTAAGAGCCCAAGCTCGTGTCATTATGTAGTGTTGTGTCACCCGGGAGACAGGATGCTAGGGTCCCACTCCCTTGCCATTTGTCAATATGGCAGTTGTTGGTCGAGGTAGCTTAAAGCCTTGCCATTCATTTTGGTGGGCAGATGCCTCTGAGGGTGGGGTGGCCAAGGCTTTTGCCAATGGGCGATGTGTCGAACCTCGGGGCCCATGGGCCCGAGTCCTTACCAACCCGAGGGGCTGGCCTCGCAGCTGCTGGAACGTGGGGTGTGGGAGCCCTGGTTCTACCGTTCTCTTGAGACGACTTTCCTTGGGGGGTGGTAGAAGGAGGGGGGAGGAGAGTCCTTGCTTACCTTAGCAGCTTTAGAGCAGGATGCCCCCATCCTTCATGTACTCCTTGGAATCAGTTGTTGCTTGACGAAGTTTGCTTAGGGCGAAGTTAAGAGGGTGCACCAGCTCCGTCTATGTCTCTTGTGTCCTTCTCTCTAGTTGGCGGAGGGCCAAGGAGCTACGGCTGCTTAGGCGATGTTGTCCCTCTATCCTTTTATTGAGGACTAGGGAGAGTCAGGGCTCATCTTTTTAAGACATTCCCTCTTATTTGGGAGATGTGTAGACAGGCCTCTTGGGAGACCCTTGGTTGGGATAGGTTTGTCTTTGGTGATGCTCGCTGCATGTCTCTCGTGGGGATTGGGTAGAAGTGTCCGATGTGGGAGCGCCTGGGTGCCTAACCCTGACAATGGAGCCTGAGGCAGGATTTGCTGGAGGGGCATGTAGGGGTGAGCTATTTTAGGGCCACCCCTTCCCTCGAGGGTCGTGCTCACCACAGGCATCTTAGGGAGCTGACTTTGAGTGTTCTTCGAGCCTCGACCTTGGACTCTTATTGTGGCTAGATAATTGTTGCCTGAGGGGGTAGATCCCTCGCCTGACGAAAATCTTGTGAGGGTTAATTTGGACCCAGTTGTTGAGTCGTTGTTCATCACCTAGACCACTACGTAGAGGCGGGGACCCAGAAGTTGGTCGTCAAGGGGCCCACCATATCCGCGAAAGGGGGTGAGCGGCTGATTGCACAGTAATCATGGCTCCTAATTAACCTAAATAATGTTTGAACCTAGCTTAATTTGTGGATATTGCACTCATATCTTGCATATCATGCATTGCATTAGTCTATTTAGAATAAGATTAGATATCCTGCTATTTAATGGTTTTTATTACTATTTGCAGGTAATAAAGTGATCCATGTAGGAGATAGTGGAATAAAGCAATAAAGGAGGAAGACTGATCCAGATAAGAGGAGTGAGGAGGAGCTACCCTTAGAAACCCTAGGACAGCCTTCCCAAACCCAAAATGACCTCCATTAGGGCACCTTAGCCTCAAAACCCAAACATGGATAGCACTATCCATGTTCTTATCCATCCTATCCCTCTCCCAAACACTTAGGAACCAAAACCCACTCTCCAGCACATTTTAGGACATCCAAACATCTGGCTGGACGTCTGATTTCTGTAGAATAACAATCCAGGAAGCCAAAACTCATACTAACACAGAATTAGACGTCTAATTTAACGTCCAGACATCCAATTTTGTAGTATAAGATGTCTGACCACTATCCTGGACGTTTGATACTGCTCTCTGGTTCCTGATTTTGGTGTTGGAAGCCCTAGCTTGCCTATTTTAACCTAGGAACCCCACCGGACACCCTAGGAAACCTAATTAGAGACCTCCTAAGCCTAGTTCACTATCCATAGCTTTACTTATCATATCCCTAACCCAATTGAACCATCCCATACCTAATTGGGTGCATCTACAGTTGATTGGGTGCAGCTGAGCCCAATTGGATCCATCCAGGATCTAATTGACTCATACCTATTAGAGTTGCCCTAGCCTAATCACATGCACACATCCAATTAGACTTTACCTAGACCTAATTAGGTTCACTCCTATCCAATTAGACTTTCCTAAGCCTAATTAGGTCCACACCCACTTAATCTAGATTGACCCAACCTATTTAGCACCTAATCCTACCAAAACCCACAACCTAGTCCTACGAAAAATACACACACACACACACCTTCCCATTCAACCCCTACCAAAACCATGCACACTCTCTTGGAAACCCTAAAAACTAGTGTCCAACCTAGATCCTAAAAATGTGGCATTAGCTAATTTTGGAGCCACCAAAAGTGGCAACCAAATGGAGCCTTCCATAAGGGAAAAGGGAGAGCCACGAAATTGCACCATCTCCATTCACAATCTCCACCACTCTCTTTCTGTCAACTTGCGACCACACCTCCTCCTCTCCTTCTGAAGACCGTCCTCCTCCTTCAAGGCTCCCTCCATGGACAGGTAGGAAGAAGCTCTCCTCCAAGCTTCTTTAAGGGTGGCAAGAAGAAGAGCATAAGGATGAAACACCTCCTCCTTTCTCCTTGTGGGCATGCCCTCTTCTTCCACCATTGAGGATCCACGCCCCCATTTTCTTTTCTTCTTAGATGGCCATAGAGAAGACCCCCCTCAAGTTCTTCTCAAGGACAGCCATTGGTAGAGAAAGGGTGCAACACCCATCCTCCTCTCTTTAGTGGACAGCCAAGAAGGCTTCTCCTTAGCCTCTCTTGGTTGATCCCTTTCTTTAGTTTAGCTTTATTTCCATGTATCCAGGTTTTATAGTGACTTAATTTTTGATGCATGATACTCTTGTCTAATGGTTTTATATGCATGCTATTATCTTCACGACTTACAACTTTGATGCATGCTTTCATTTCGTGTTTCAAAATAAAGATCAAAAACACAAAAAGACAAAAAAATTAGGTTAGATTCAATCGATCCAAATCTCGACTTGTTTTCATGCCTCCCAGAGATGAACGACTGGGACTCAAGTTCTAAAAAGAAAAGAAATCTATGCAGGTTTCGTTATTATAAATATTTTTGTCAAGGTGATTTCGTGACTATACTACGATTTCTGATGATTTCAAAATATGTGATTTCCATTCTTGTCAGTGGCCCAATCATTTTCTAGACATGGCTATTCTGCCAGTGGGCCTGCTTTTGTGAGGAGTGACTCTGTGGTCATGAAAGTAGGGTGTGATACCGCTGGGAATTTACCCACCCGGCTATGCCCCTTGGTAGGGTAAGCATAGGGGGACTTCTGTGTGGGTCGACCCTTGAAGGTGACCATCGACTAGAGCCTTCCATAGAGGGTGCCCATGAAGTGGGGCCAACCTTAGAAGGTGGTGACGAGAGCCAAGAGCAGACACTCGGACTCTTGCTGGTGAAGGTTCAGAAGCGTGTCGGGTGGGGCTTAAAGTGCAGGGGTCCAAGACCACGTTATGGGCGCTGCGTGACTCAGGGCCCTAAGATCCTAACTGGACTTTTAGTGGCCAGTATGGTGTTCGCTGGGCGAGATGGCCTGAACCCTCACCATTTGCTCTAGTGGGCAGATGCCTCTACTGGTGGAGCGGTCAGGGTTCTGCCTACGGGTGGTGTGTGGAACTTCAAGGCGTATGGGTCTGAGTTCTTACAGGCCTGAGGAGTCGATGTCTTAGTCATCGAAATGTAGTGTATGGAAGACCTAGTTCCACCATTTTTCATAGACAACACTTTGGTAACCAATAAATGGGGCACAAGCACCTATGCCAGCCATCGAGGGTGGCTCGACTGGCCATAAGGGGCAGCGATCTCCAAGGTCGGAGGGTGGGTTCGTCTGACCCCGACCAACCTGGGGAGATGACCCACTAGTTTGGATAGGTGATGGTATAAGAGAGCATTTGGTGGGTTCGCCCAAATTCACACCGACCTTGTAAGGTGGAAAGATAAGGGACATCAAAAGCGTCCGCCCGGGTTTGTGCCGACCTGAAGAGGTGGCAACACATGAACACCGGACATGTTCATCCTAGTTCTGGTCAACCTTAAAAGGTGGCTTGCCAGCTCGAAGAGGCGGCAATAGATAGATGCTGGATGTGTCCGTTCGAGTGGTGGCTGTCCTCAAGAGGTGGGCTTGCCGCCCTAAAGAGGTGACAATATGTGGAACGTCGGATGCATCATCTGAGTTCTCGCCAACCTTAAGAGGTGGGTTGGCCAGCCTAAAGAGGCGATAATATGAGGAATGTCAGACACATCTGTTCAAGTTCTTGCTGACCTTAAGAGGTGGCTTGCTGTCCTGAAGAGATAGCAATACGGGGAATGTCAGATGCGTCCATCCAAGTTCTCACAAACTTTAAGAGGTGGCTTGCCAGCCTGAAGAGGTGGCAATATGGGGAATGTCGGATGCGTCCGTTTGAGTTCTCATAGAACTTAAGGGGTAGGCTAGCCAGCTTGAAGAGGCGGCAGTGGATGGAATGTCGGACGCATCCGTCAGTGTTCCCACCAACCTTGAGAGGTGGCTTGCAGGCCTGAAGAGGCGACAGTAAATGGAACGTCGGATGCATCCATCCGAGTTCTTGTTGACCCTAAGGGGTGGCTTGCTGTCCTAGAGAGGCGACAATATGGGGAACGTCGGATGCATCTGTCCGAGTTCTTGCCGACCTTAAGAGGTGCCATGCTAGCCTAAAGAGGCAGCAATATGGGAACATCGGATGCGTCCATCCGAGTTCTCGTCGACCTTAAGAGGTGGCTTGCTAAACTAAAGAGGCAGTAATATGGGGAATGTCGGATGCGTCCGTCCGAGTTCTCGCCGACCTTTAGAGGTGGGGTGGCTGACCTGATGAGGTGACAGTGGATGGAACGTCATACACGTCCATCTGAGTTCTCTCCAACCTTGAGAGGTGGCTTACCAACCTGAAGAGGCGGTAGTAGATGGAACGTCAGACGCGTCTGTCCGAGTTCTTACCGACCTTAAGAGGTGGCTTGCCGGCTTGAAGAGGTGGCAATTTAGGGAACATTAGACACATTCATCTGAGTTCTCACTGACCTTAAGAGGTGGCTTCCTAGCTAGAAGAGGTGGCAATATACGGAACTTCAGACGCACTCGTCCGAGTACTCACCGACCTTAAGAGGTGGGCTAGCCGGCCAAAATAGGCAGCAGTGGATGGAACGTCAGATGCGTCCATCTGAATTCTCGCCAACCTTAAGAGGTGGCTTGTTGGCCTGAAGAGGCAGCAGTAGATGGAATGTCAAACACGTCCGTCCGAGTTCTTGTCGACCTTAAGGGGTGGCTTGCCTAGTCAAAATTGTCCCGACCATCCTTCAGAGGCGAGCCGCTAGGCGAAAGCAAGGGGCAGTCGCCACCCTTTGTGGGTGATGGGAACACCATCATGAGCATAACTAGCTCAATTTGGTCTAAAAAGGTTGACAAATGCTCCCACATATCCATCAAAAGGTCCTAAGGGTTGACTATCCTGTTTTGAAAAGAAGAGAAGAATACAAGGTTATTTCTGGAAAATTAACAGCATTCCATAAACACAAAATAACCACGGGGTATTTCAGGGGTTTATTAAAGGTCATTTGGTTATTAATGTCTAATAAGTGGGTCCATGCAGAATGAAACGGATTTTCACGTATTTCAGGAATTAATGGACATCTGAAATCCTAAAAACAGACCCACTTAATTAACTGAGGTTCTGGTTAAGATAAAATTCACCTAAACCCTCTAAAATTTATGAGAAAATATTCTATAGGGTTTGGTATCTTTGATTTAACCATCAGGACCCAATTTGACCTAAAACATTGTTTCAGACAGACAATTGCCCTAATTTGGACTTTTGCATAAATTACCCATCTAAACATTGTCAAAACTAAAATCCAACCTCACCATTAAATTCATTGTGTCCAAATTAGGTTTGTACCAAAATTTGGGCCCAATCTAAGATCATTTCGACCTAGTTTGCGTTTTGGTCTAAGTTTGACTCTTATTCTCTCAAATAGCCCCTTAGTTTTGAAATCTTTGCAAAATGCCCCCTAACTTCTTCATCATCTTTGCGAAGAAGTCCTTCCCACCATTTGAGGTCAACCGACCTCCATGCAAGCTTTGACCGAACAAAATCGTACTCAAACTTCAATCAAATCCTACAAAATTTGATGGGATTGATGTTCACACCTAGGGAAACCTATTGGGATCAATTTCGATTCCTAACTCCCTCTGATTCGAGCATGTGAACCCATGAAATTAGTGGGGTTGTTTTTGAATCCCAAGCAAGCTATGGATCTTGGTTTCTGTTCTCCGAGATCTCCTAAGCCCTATAAAAGACCTCCCATGACACTCTTCACCTCCTTAGCGAGAAATAGAGTGAAAAAACACCTCTTCTTCCTCAGCCTCTAACTCGCTCCTCCTCGCTCCGGCGACTCTCTACCTTTGGGCTCTTCACCGGCTGCCACATACCATAGGCAGTCAATTCGACCTCCACCAGTCATTCCGCACATCGCAATACCGACGAGGTGCCCTCTACCCCTCCGTCGTCATCGATATCTCTCACAGGAGCACCCTTCGTCTCTGGCATCGACCATACCATAACCGACGCCTCCTCCATTCCCCTTCATTTGCTACTTAGCCTCGACAACTCTTTATCATCTGCTCATCACAACCATATCACCACCACTTCGAATTGACTCCTTACGCGCCCTCCATGCCTCTGTCTTCCACCTCATCGACATCCCTCTGGTGAGACATTCCTGCTACCACAGACCACCAAACACCACGACACCGCGTCCACGAGCATCGCCTCACCTCACTGAGTAAAAGCCCCAAAGAAATTTGGGGTTTAGCTCTCTCTATCACCTCACCTGACACCTCTCACCTCGCACCACCATCTTGACGTTGTTAGACCTCCACGATGCTTCTCGCTCCATGCCATGACCACCACCACACTTGCCATGCTCCGGCAAACCTTCTGAGCTGTTTTGATGTGACCGAAAGGCTTTATTTTCTATTTCAGGTTCCAGGTCAGAGCTCTGTTGTTGCGCCATCTTTTCCAACACTATTCGTCAAGTTCTAGCCACATTCTTCGAGGCTGTCACCTCCAGGTCATGCGGAAGGCTTCCAGGAAGGCCTCCAGGTCTTCAATTGAGGGCTCCATTTGTTGTAGATCACCCAATTGAATGAAAGCATCTCACTGTAGCTCATGCAAAGAAGCCTTGGGACATAGTCCCACATTGTGTACTGGCGAACTCGCAACGGTGCATAAGAGGAATTTATGTTTCCATCCCTTCGCCCAAGTCATGGGGGTTGGGTCCCTAGCACAAACCCGCTTACCCGAGCTCCCACTGCTCGCCTGTGATCACGCTTGCAGGCCTGCACCCGATCCTGGTCCGATTACCCGATTAGTTAAGTTTGAGAGAAAGAAGAGAAAAGAGAGAGAGGAGGGGTGGTTTGCCTCGCTCTCTAACTCTCTAACACTTGAGGAGAAGAAGCCTTTGCCTCTGTGCATGACTTGAGGAAGAGCTGAAGAGAAGAGAGAAGGAAGAGGAAGAGCTGAAGAAGTAGAAGAAAGGCCCTTTATAGAGCACTGAAGCAAGGTGTTGTTTAAGTCGTCAATCCTGAGCATCCGACGTTTGATTCCACCAAATTGTGCTTCTGAGGCTATATTGCTTACTTATCTTGCGTACGATTACTTGATTGATACTGTGCATTTATTTGGTATAATTGAAAAGGGTAATTGGTGATTTAAATCACCATTTTACCCCATCATTTATTGGACATTGCTATTGATTCTCATATATATATCATTCTTGCATGGATTTTTCATTATAAATTGCTCCTCTGTGGTTATATTACGATCTTGAGATTAATTGCAATACTTGCCCCCAGTGAACGACCTCGGACTTTCAAATTCGAGTATAAATTATATTTATTTTCGAGCGATTTCAATCTATACTACAACACATCTTTTATAACATCGATTTCACGCGTTAAACATTTTGGCACTGTTGCCGATGAGCAACGCGCAATTTGATCTCTCTAATTACAATTTTTGATCTAGTACTAACTTGATCTATCTCTTTTGCTGTGATGTGCATAGGGGATTTATTTGAGGAGATCAGCCACACATCAAACACTTCGGGGGCAAGTAATCTCATCTTCTTTTTCCATTAAAGCCCTTGATTCTGAGAAAAGCTAGAAAAGGAAGAAATCAATTAGGATCAACTTGCATTTTCTACTTAGAATTAATCATCAAGTTGCCTGATTTGATTAGAAATATCCCGAACCTGATTTCTACACCTATTACAGATTTAAGACACCTAGGACTACTCACCTTCTTGATTGAATCCTAGGTGCCAAATTTGAACAAAAACTGATTGGACCAATTAGAGCGAAAATTAGGGTTTCCACTTTAGGGTTGAGGATCACACTTGCTTAAAAAAGAATTTACTTCCCCAAAGTATGTGTTTCCTAAGCCTTGGTTGAATTTACCTAATCAAGCAAATCCTAAAAACAATCTCTAAACATCCACTTGAATCATAAAATTGGGACCTAATAATCTCAGGACAAATCAGGTGAAGTTGACCAACCATGTGGGGTCAATCAATCTTCAAATTGGGTCACCACTCACAAATTCATTCTAAAGTACAAGTGGAATCCTAACCAGCTCATCTAAACTTAAAATTGGTAGACTTAAGAGGTCAATTTATCCATTCTGGTCTACCTGGATCCGCGGTGACAAGGTCAGGTGAGGGAAACCCTATAACTCGTGGGGACGCTCTATATTATAGGGGTCATTGCGGGACTCTCCCTTCCTAGCTGCCCAGGTAATTCTCAGGTGGACAACTTCGTGATCTACAGGTATCATTCGCCTCGAACCTCTACAGTCATCGTAAAATTTTTGGATGTCTTGATTGGGTCCATCACACCTTCTATCCCTCGTCTATTCCATCGGTGTATGCATGGGAGGAGGTCCTTAAGACCACCCTTGAGTCCACTAGTTTTTCACTCTCGTCGAGGACAAGCCTTGACTTCTTTGTTTGTGTAATTACCCGATCACATCAACATCTCTTCCAACTCCACTTTTGAACTTGAATCTCCAGCCACAACCATGGATCATCCAAAACAACCTAACTTTGAACCTCAACAATTCTTTGATTTCAGAGATCAAATCAATGCCTACCTCAACCCACCACCGCGTCCTCAAATGTGAGATCACTAAAATCCTACTGCGGTGGAGTTTGAACCTCGAATTAATAGTGGGAGACCCAAGGTGGAGCATAAGTGTAGTTTGCTTCACATGACCCCGAAATTTCATGGCTTGAACTTTGAGGATCCTTTCCAATACATCAAGAATCTGAAGCATCTAGCCCACACATTCAGGGTAGACATGCAAAATCAAGATGGTCTACTCTTGAAAATCTTCTCCTTCTCTCTAGCTGACAAAGCCGCCAATTGGTTTCAGACATATTCTCACCAAATCAACACATGGGAAGAACTTCAAATTGCTTTCTTACAAAAATTCTATCCCATTATTGAACTAATGCAATACGGCACCAAATCGCACACTTCTCGCAAGGAGCGGGAGAATCTCTATACGAGGATGGGATTGTTTTCTGAATCTCATGTGCAAATGCCTCCATCATGGAGTCCCAAAATGGGAACAAGTCCAATCCTTTTACCATGGGGTCCGTGACGACATCAAGCTTTTTGTCAATGCAACCTATGGTGGTAGCATCATGGGTCAGCATGAAGATGAGATTTGGGGAATTCTTGAAAATATGTGTGAGAACTCCTTAAACAATGAGTCACTGGGTGCATACGACCAGACGACCACCTGCACATTGACAAACAATCAGAAGGTACACGAGACTCGAGGCCTTTCCGCATCCATTGACTTGGAGTTGGTAGCTAGGAAATTAGATAAGGTCTCTATCATTGAGAAAAAGGTGGATGACATCACTCGACATCTAACATGACCACCACTGCACTGCAAAGCACATACGTGCACCTGCCCTCAGGTAGGGAGGTTGCACACAACATCTACCACTCTCAGGGGATGGATGCCTATCCACCCCTGTCTGATTTTGATCTTAGAGGAAATTCAGGGCCAACCTACCACAGTTGGGGGAACTCTGAACCCTCGTATCCTGATTTTTCTGGAGTTCCTCAGACCTGCGAGGATCTCCACGCCATCCAGAACAATCCTTTCTCTAATACCTACAACCCTAGGTGGCATAATCATCCCAACTTTGCGTGGTCGGGAAATAACCCGAATCCAAGACCTCAATTCCAACCCCGACCAAAAAACTCGTGACCGTATTAGCCCGCTCAACCAAGGCCCAATCAAAATTTCCCATCTGGCCCACCTAAGGAGGACCAGACATCCCTGATTCTTCAGACCTTGGTAGACATGCAGAAACAACACAAAGAAGAAATCACTGAGCTCCGCAATCAGTTGGCCTAGCTGGCAAATCCTCGCCAACCTAGTGTGCTTCCTTCTTAGCCTGTTCCTAACCCGAATAATGTGCCAAACCAGAGGTGCGTTATGAACCCAAATCAGAGCCAAGCACATTATGTTTATCAAGCCCCTTCTACTCCATCGCCTAATGGGATGGAAGCTTCAACTTCATATTCAGGGTTTTAGCAGCAGACACCTATTTTGCCTAACCCAAACCAGAATCAAGCAGGATTAAACTCCGTCATCACCCGTAGTGGCCAAGCAACGTAAGACCCACCATTTCCTAGCCACGACAAGCCTGATACTACAAACCCTAACCCTAGGTTGGTCATCCAGGACACCTTTATCCCTAATAAAGAGCTTAGGCCAATTCTAGAGGAACCGATTGAGGTTCCATTTCCTGAGGCCTTGACCAAGGGAAAGAGGAAACCCAAAACCGTGGCACCTGAGGAGGACCTAGTCAAGCTCTTTGAGTAGGTCCAAATAAACATCCCCTTGATGGATGCAACATGCCACATACCGGCCTACACAAGATTCCTGAAAGATGTATGTACACCTAAGCGTAAGCCGCGAACCAAAGGCAGGAATCCGATCGTATTGTTGGAGCAAGCCATCTCCATTTTGAGCAAACTCCCACCTAGGGTAAAAGACCCAGGTACCCCTCTGATCTCCTATGCAATTGGTGATATATAGTTTGATAGAGCTTTATTAGACCTAGGAGCTTCCATAAACTTGATATCCACATCCCTACTAGACCACTTTGAAGAATTTGAGCTCAAACTGATAGAGATGACTTTGCAATTAGCAGATCGATCCATCAAGTCACCTAAAGGAATTCTCGAGGATGTTATAGTTTGGATCCATGATTTTTATTTTCTCGTGGACTTCATTGTGCTAGACATGGATGCTCCTGAGAAATTGAATGATACACCAATCATATGAGGGAGACCATTTTTGGCCACGGCTAGGGCCAACATCAGTTGTGAAGAGGGTCAGATTGAGTTAAAATTTGGGGACAAAACTTTGAAAATTGATATTTTTAAGGCCTGAAAAGGAATAAACTGTGGGGTTATCAAGCAGATCTGTGATATCAAGTCTGTGGTTGAAGATCCATTTGTTGAGGAAAACCCTCTTATCCAGGATATTCAACCACAAGCGGATCAAGCCCTGCAAATAGAGGAGCCTAGACCAGACCTAGACACACCTACAACTCCTGGCTTTGCTTCTGAAACCCACCCTGAACTGCCTGCTGCTGCTGACAATCCGGTCATGGAATTGAAGCCCCTCCCTGATCATCTAAAATACATCCTTTTGGGTTCTAATCACATGTTTCTTGTAATCATCAATTCCCGACTAACTTCTGATCAGGAAACATGATTGATTTATGTCCTCCAATAGCATCAAAGAGCCATTGGTTGTACTCTTGATGAGTTGACTGGTATTAGCCATTCGTATTGCACGCACCGCACCTACACTGAAGAGGGCTCACAACCATCCCATGAAATGCAGAGACATCTGAATCCAAACCTGCAGGATGCCGTGAAAAAGGATATCATTAAGTGGCTAGATGCTGGGATCATCTACTCGATCTCCGACAGTCGTTGGGTGAGTTTGATCAGGCTGTGCCTAAGAAGGCAGGGCTCACCATGATTACAACTGAAACTGGAGAGACCATTTTGACCCGTATTGCAAACTTGTGGAGAGTTTGCATTGATTACCAAGGACTGAATGCCTCGACAAAAAAGGATCATTTCCCATTGCCATTATTGATTAGATACTCGAGAAATTGGCAGGAAATTGATTCTTCTGCTTCTTGGACGGGTACTCCAGTTATAATCAGGTGACAATCCATCTTGAGAACCAAGAGAAGACTACCTTCACCTGCCCCTATGGGACGTATGCATTTCGCAAGCTGCCTTTCGGGCTCTGCAATGCACTTGCCACCTTTCAGTGGTGCATGCCTGCCATATTGTCTGATATGGTAGGTGATTACCTTGAAGTCTTCATGAACGACTTCTCGGTATTTAGGGAATCTTTCAATGATTGCCTCCTACACTTGGTCCAAATCCTTAGGCGATGCATTAATGTGAATTTGGTTCTTTCCTAGGAAAAGAGCCATTTCATGGTTCTTGAGGGAATTGTCTTGGGACATCTTATCTCCGAGAATGGCATCCAGGTTGATCGGGCTAAGGTTAATTTGATTTCCAAACTACCTATGCCTAGCTTGGTCAAGAACATTAGATCTTTTTTAGGGCACATCGATTTTTACCATTGATTCATTCCTCATTTCTCAAAAATTGTGTGCCCCTTGACTAATCTTCTAGCGAAAGATGTCCCCTTCAAAATTACTAAGGAGTGCACTCGTGCATTTGAAAGTCTATGTGACCGAGTCACCCAAGCACCTATCCTGCAATCCCTTGATTGGTCTCAACCCTTTGAGATCATGTGCAATGCATCTGACTATGCAGTAGGTGCCGTTCTTGGACAAAAAATTGATGGGAAACCCATGGTCATCTACTACACTAGCAAGACACTTGACGAGACTCAGTGTAACTATACAGTTACTGAGAAAGACTTGCTAGCTGTAGTATTTGGCTTGGAAAAATTTTGATCATATCTCTTGGGTTCTTGAGTTATCATATACTCGAATCACACTGCAGTGAGTCACCTTCTCGTGAAGAAGGACGTGAAACCTCAACTAATCTGCTGGATCTTGCTGTTGCAAGAATTCGACCTCGAGATTCGCGACAGGGCGGGAAAATAAAATGTGGTAGCTGATCACTTGTCCCACCTTCCTTCTGCTATCATCAACCCTTCCAACCCAATCACAGAGCTTTTTCCTGATGAGCACCTCTAGACTATTGGTGTGGAACTTCCCTGGTATGCTGATTTGGTTACTTACTTGGCATCTCATCAGATCCCGTCTGATTGGTCGAAGGCTAAGAAAGACAAATTGCTTTCTAATGCTAAGTATTACATATGGGAAGACCCGTACCTCTTCCGCATTGGTGCTGATCAGATCATCATATGAAGCATCCTGGAAGCGAAAATTCATGACATCTTATCCTTCTACCATGACCAAGCCTGTGGCGGACACTTCTCTGAACATAAAACCACAGCTAAAGTCCTCCAGTGCAGCTTTTATTGGCCCATGATCTTCAAGGACGCACACTGATAAGTCCACTTTAGTAGATCATTATTAGGCCTAAGTACTCTTTAATTATCTAGTCATAGTTTCTAATTAGTTAGGAGTTATACAGTAATTCATCTTAGTCTACATATAATCTTGTGCTTCAATTTTATGTTTAAAAATGTATGATATGTTCACATATTCTATATGGTTGGATGTAGGCTAGGTATAAGAATCAAATTTCATTCTGCTTATATAAGACGCCTGGAGCTAAGGATGGACATCTGGGAATTGTCAGGATAAATTCCTTAACTTTACATTTTTTAAGACGTCTGATGATGAAGTCAAACGTCTGATAAAGTTTGGCCAATGCTTTTCCGCCATCCTAACCACTCGCAATCATCGCGAGTGGTTAGAGAAGTTTTGTAGCAGGGAAACAGATGACAGTTTGTTTCTAAAAGGGCTCCATCTTCCAGGGCCAGGGACCTCCTCCCTCTCGACCACCGTGGATCAAGCGCACACCATGAACTTCAGCATGCACCGTGGCTAGAACGTACTCCTCCACCCTTTGCCTACTGTAGTGTGTGCGGTGACAGAGCGCACACCTGCATCACTAACGCCATCAACACCACACGCCCCTCACTGCAGCAACCCATCCACAGTGCCAACACCATTCGCCTCTTCTTCATCTTCTTCCTCTTCTCCCACAGCAGAGCGCAACCATCGACCACCTCCGCGTGCACTGCGACAGCCTTGCGCACGCCCACGCGTGCACTAGCCACCGCACCCTTGTGCGTGCCTTCACGCGCGTGGATGCCTACGTGCCATAACCGGCTCCTTCTCCTTCTTCTTCTTCTTCGTCAATAGAGAAGAAGAGGAACCCATAACCGACCGGTCGACACCACGTGCATCCAACTCATCCGGCCACCGCACTCCATGCCATTGACGTCGTTGACCTCGCCTCGACACCTCGAGCTTGCCTACATCCGCAGCTGACTCTCTCGTGGTCAACGCATGTCGTTGGAAGCCACCACCACCGGTGGGTTCTTCTCCACCAGCCGGCCATCTTCGGCCATCGTCGGCCGAACCACCGCAACCATCGCAGAGCCTACCCTCTAGCCGTCCTCCCCTAGGCATCTCTCCTCCAGTCAATCCTCCATCTCCTCGCATGAGCCAAGGGAGCAAATCCCCTGTTTTGATACCTATTTCTATTCACATCTCCATGCCATTGCCAACATTTGATTTTTCATTTTTTTATTAATTTATTATGGAGAAATTGCTACTTGACACTTATTTTATGCGTATTTGTTCAACTTTTTTGATTTATCTCTATGCACACCACATTTCGATTAAGATTTGCGCTTAGTCTGCATGCAATTAAAAATTACATACTCTACCACTACACATGCATCATCCATGTATTTTGGGAGCTTGATTTCTGACATGAAATTTACATAAATAGCCCTTGACTTCTCCATAAATCAAAATTTACATTCAGAGCAGCATATCCATTGAATTGATTTAGAGAATATTTCTGCGAACATGATGGCTACATACCAATGAATTTATTGCAGTCGTTCCTCCCTGCGGATATGACCTAATCCACCGTGGTTAGTTTTCTAGATATATATTTTTGTTCGGAGTTTTCCACCATGATTTACACATTACAACGCATATTATTCTGATACATTATTTCTGCAAGCGAAAAAACTCCCGACCAAATGACGCCATTGTCGAGAAGGCAATCGACGTAATAAATTCACCTGACTTTATTTCTAATTATTCTGAGTTGCGCATTTATCTGATCATTCTTTATCTTTTTTGTGTGAGGAATCTAATGAGGAGACAGTCGTAGCTGAGAGACGACGTCTACCTTGAGCGACATCTATACACGGAGATAATTGTAGGAGCCTGTGGGCCTTGATCCCATACGCGTGGAGACACACGAAGGACCATCTAGAAGGATTCTTCCTCTTAGACTTCTGATTTAGAATTTTAGAATAGACTCTTTAAGATTAGCGTAGTTATTTATTTTCTCGCCCTTGTACTCTGGGGCCAGCTTGTGGGGGAGTGTCCCCGATTCTTTAGATTCTAGGATCATTCTGTGGTAGTTAGATCCTTTGATTGCACATTTATTTTTACAAAAAAAAAAAAAATCCGAACTGCCTGCTAGAAGCTACATATCCATAAGATGACCATCTTGGATTGCTTGAGCAGCATCTAGATTTTCTTTCTGCATTTCGTGCATTTTTGCATAGAAGAGTGCTGGGGCAAGGTACGAATTTTTTATCTTACTACATCAGTTATCTGCACACGCATTACATCTAAACATAATTTAAGAAGACCACTTAAATTGATTTGAAAAGATTAATCAAGTGGTCATATTGCTTATAGAAGATAAAATAAAATATATAGGAAGTGTTTGAATAACTTGATTGCGATTTTCAAAAGAAAAATCACTTTTCGTAGTGAATGCACACTTCCTGCACTGAGCATGTACTATAGGCACTACATTAGGACTTGGACCCTTAAGGCTATAGGAATCGATCTCTTTATCAGTGCAAACCCTCCTATCTCGCTTTGAAATGGTGGTATTAACTTTTGCTCGAGTGACTTGATACTCTAAGGAGGGGGACACCCCTTAAAGGAATTCAAGGGTAGTTAAGAGACACCGCTAATGCAATGTCTTAAAGGAAGGGTTCGCCCTACTTGCATCCCTTGGTTCCATCCTTGGAGTACCTTTTTACTTGAGCATCTGAGAATATCATCGCAGCAAAGTGTACGTCTTTAAGGCACTCGAAGGTCAATTTAGGGTGTGTAATTGCTTGAAAACTTGATTGATCACCCAAAAAGGACTAAAAGTAACACCAACCTTCTTAACAGTCATTGACCAAAAATTTCAAGTGCCTTACTTCTCTTATACCACTTACATGGGAACGGAGAAAAATTGCCTTGACTATATTTGGCCAAGCTAAAGAGTTGGAAGAGGACTTAAAGAACTTTAAATCAACAAAAGACCTCTTGCCTTGTGTTTTCTTGGTATATGCTTGGTAGGTGCTCTCTTAGAAATAGTCTTCTCTTCAACCCTAAGCTTGAGAGAATTATAAGGAAAGCTAACCAAGATAGAAGAAAAATGGTTGAAGAAAGACCTAAAGAAGAGATTAGGGTTGGTGAAAATTAGAGAACCTTGAGAGACTATTTCCTCCCTACAACCCACCAAGCCCTAGCTATCCAAAGATCTGGAGTGGATAACCCATATGAAATCAAGAGTAGCACCATATCTTTGCTCTCATCCTTTTATGGTACTGCTAGGGAGGACCCCTACAGGCATCTTGAGGAATTCACCGAGGTCTGTTCCATGGTGAAGCTCCAGGGCTTTACTGATGCAGCCCTGATGAGGACTCTATTTCCATTCTCCCTTAAAGATAAGGCCAAGCACCGGTATCATACCCTCGATGCAAGGGTAAATGATTGGGCCACCCTTAAGGGAGAATTCTTGAAAAAGTATTTTCCTATGAGTAAGACCAACCACTATAGAAGAGAGATTATGTGTTTTACTCAATAAGGAGGGGAGCAATTTCATGAGACTTGGGAGCACTTTAATGACATTCTTAGGTTATGCCCCCACCATCAGGTGCCAAGATGGCAGTTGGTTGAAGGGTTCGATAATGGAATATCTGAAAGGCACAAGCAAACCATTGATGCAGCTTGTGCAGGAACCTTCATGACCAAAACTAAGGATGAAGCTTGGGCATTATTTGAAACATTAAGTGACAATTCCATACATATGTCCTCTGCTTATTAAGAAACAAAACCATCAATTTTGTAGAGGAAGATAGAGGCCCATGAAGCCAGGGCTACTCAGGATTTGGCTTAACAGATTCAATTGTTGAACAAAAACTTTGATAGACTTTTAACAAACCCCGGCATGAACCCAAAAGCAACCTCTATCTTTCAGGCTTTAAGCGAATGCTCCATTTGCCAAAGCACAACGCACGCCACTGCGGAGTGCCACCAGGAAAATCAATTCCCTGAGTTGATTCAGGCCAACCTAAACGTGGCCCAAGGTTTTCGCCCACCTCCTCGTAATAACCCATATTTTAATACCTATAATCCGGGGTGGCGGAACCATCCAAACTTCTCATGGAAGCAAGGTGATGCTTCTAACTCAGGGAATACAAGACCCCTACCTCCCCAACCCATATACTAGCCATCCTATGAAAACCCTCCTCAGCATAAGCCTTCTGAGATGAAGGAACTTAAAGCCATGATGAAAGCGATGCAAGAGCATCAGAATATGATCATCCAATCTCGGAATAAGATGATTACTAATATGCAATCCCAAATTGGTCATCTTACTGAGGCAGCTAGGTTGTGAGATCCGAGGAAGTTGCCTAACTCTTCTGAGGAGAACCAAAAGGGCAAGGGGGTCATATTCAGGGAGCATGCCCAAGCTATGACCGTGCTGAGAAGTGGAAAGAAAATCGACAAGCCTGATAGCATTCTTACAGTCACCTCTCAGGATTCCCCTCCTACACCAGACTCGACTTCCATCTCCACCGAGGAAGAGCCACACTGCTCTCCCTCGCTTGAAATCACCCACCCCGAGGATGTCATCAGTCCACCACCCCTCTCCCGCCATGACGACTCCTCTACCTAGAAGTCGAGGGTGCCCTATCCAAAGTGCCTACCTACTCTTAGGGAATCTTCTGTTGGCTAGCCTTGAGCCAAGGATATGATGGAGGAGATTATGGACACTTTTAGGCAAGTCCATATCACCTTGCCTCTATTGGAAGCTATCAAACAGATCCTGTCCTATGACAAGTTTCTAAAGGACCTGTGCACCTAGAAGTGCCGATCTAGGAGATAGGTCCAAGCCAAGATCATCCTGCCTGACCATGTTAGCTCGGTTCTCCAACATGGAACACCCCCCAAAATGAAAGACCCAGGGACCCCATATATTTCAGTGGTTATAGGTAACCAACACATTGACGAGGCTCTGCTCGATCTGGGTGCAGGGGTGAACATTTTACCGAGCTCTGTTTATGACCTTTTGGGAGGAGGTGAGTTAAAGCCTAGTCTAGTCATCCTCCAGGTCGCAAACAGATCGCTTAAGACACCACAAGGTTTACTAGAAGATGTCCTGGTCAGAGTGGACTTCTTCCCTGTTGACTTTCTTGTGCTAGATACTGACCCATCTTGTAAGCCCAACAAGCCATCCATTATTTTGGGATGCCCCTTCTTGGCTACAGCCAACGCCTCTATCAATTATAGATCAGGGGCACTTAAAATGGGCTTTGGGAACAAGAAGATTCGGTTGAATGTTTATGATACTTACAAGCAATCTAGATTTGAAGATTATTCTCAAATTGAGGTTGGTGATGAAATAATTGAGGAGACTACTTCAGCACTCCTATGTAGAGATCCCCTTCAAAAGGTCATATCTAAAGACCATCCATCGATTATTAAAGAAACTGAAGGGGAAATACCTGAATTAGAAGAGTTGTTGGGGATACACACAGAGTCTCTGTCCCCACCCTGGACTGTGAAGGTAGATCCACTACCTAAGGCGGGGACATCTCAACTTAAACCCTCAATCCAAAAGGCTCCTGAGTTGGAGCTGAAACCCCTCCCGAGCACATTGAAGTATGCTTTCTTTGGCCCTAATGACATGCTCCCCGTTATTATCTCGTATGCATTATCTGAATCGCAGAGGGAGCTCTGCTTGAGTGTTTACAAAGGCATAAGGAAGCAATTGCTTGGTCAATTGCTAATATTAAGGGTGTTGATCCCTCCCTTTGCATGCATCATATATACACGGATGAGTCCGTGAAACCCTTCCGAGACATGTAGAGAAGGCTCAACCCCAATATGCGGGAGGTTGTTAGAAAGGAGATTCTGAAATGGCTGGATGCAGTAATTATTTATCCAATTTCAGATAGTAAATGGGTCAGTCCTATTAATGTGGTACCCAAAAAGGCAGGAATCACTGTGGAAAAGAACAACCAAGGATAGTTGGTAACCACTAGACCCTCAACTGGTTGGAGGGTCTGCATGGATTACTGCCATTTAAACATGGCTACACAGAAAGACCATTTCCCTTTACTGTTTATCGATTAGATTTTGGAATGACTGGCAGGGAACAAGAACTTTTGTTTCCTTGATGGGTACTCTGGGTATAATCAGATAGCCGTCTTTCCTGACGATCAAGAGCGTACCACCTTCACGAGTTCGTATGGCACATTTGCGTTCTGCCGAATGGCATTCGGGTTATGTAATGCTCCTGCCACTTTCCAACGATGTATGATGGCTATCTTTCTTGATATGATCGACAAGTTTGTTGAGATTTCCATGGATGACTTCTCCATTTATGACTCATCATTTGACCTATGCCTTTCACACCTTGATAAAGTCTTAACCCGTTATGAAGAGGCAAAGCTGGTGCTTAGCTGGGAGAAAAGCCACTTTATGGTCCAGCAAGGCATTGTGTTAGGGCATGTAGTTTTCAAGAGAGGATTAGAGGTGGATACCACAAAAGTTGATTCCATCTCTAAGGTTCCATTGCCCACCAATGTTCGTCAGGTTAGATCTTTCCTTGGCCATGCTGGATTCTATAGGTGCTTCATTAGAGATTTCAGTAAAATCTCTAAGCCACTCTGCGACTTGTTAGTGAAGGATGTCTCCTTTGATTTTGATGATAGATGTGGCAAGGCTTTCCAAGTCTTGAAGAAAGCCCTTATTACCACGTCGATTCTCCAAGCACTAGATTCAACCTTCCCATTTAAGCTAATCTGCAATGCTTCTGATTTCACAGTGGGAGCGATCTTAGGTTAAAGGGTTGATGGCAAATCTCATGTGTTGCATTATGCCAGCAAGACCCTTATAGATCCTCAGCAAAACTACACGGTCACTAAAAAGGAGCTTCTTGCTATAGTGTTTGCTTTGGAAAAGTTTCGATCTTATCTTTTGGAATCCAAGGTTGTGGTGTTCACTGATCATTCTACTTTAAAGCATCTTCTTGCTAAAAAGGACACCAAACCTCACCTAATTCGTTGGATTCTACTACTCTAGGAGTTTGACCTGAAAATTAAAGATAAGAAAGGAGTTGAGAATGTGGTAGCAGATCATTTGTCTAGGATCCCTATTGAGGCATCAACCCTTGCTGGCGGTATCCAAGAGACTTTCCCTGATGAGTCTCTGATGGCAGTGGAGGCCAAAACTCCTTGGTTTGCTGACATAGTAAACTATCTGGTCAGGGCATCACCCCCAGTACTTGGGACAAGCAGAAGAGAGACATGCTTCTTGCTAACGCTAAATTTTATCACTGGGAGGAATCTGAGCTATTTAGAATAGGCCCTGACTAGCTTTTCTGTCGTTGCGTCCTTGACGAACAAAGGAGTGTTCTGAGTTTCTGCCATGACCTCCACTGTGGAGGGCATTTTAGTGGAAAAAAGACTACCTAAAAGGTTCTTCAGTCTGGCTTTTGGTGGCTCACATTATTCTGAGATGCACATACATATGTGGGTGCATGTCTATGTTTCCAGCAGATGGGAACCATCAGAAAAAGGGATGAGATGCCCCAGCAACCTATTCTCCCCATTGAGATCTTTGACATTTGAGGCATTGACTTCATGGGTCCCTTTCCTGTGTCCTTCGGATATGAATACATCCTTGTGGCTGTGGACTATGTATCGAAATGGATAGAAGCCATACCCACGCAAACCAATGACCATTTCGTGGTCTTGGATTTTGTTAGGGCTAATACCATTTATCGGTATAAGTGCCCAAGGATGATCATAAGTGATGGAGGACCTCACTTCAAGAACATACACTTCACAAGACTGCTCGAAAATTTGGGAGTCAACCACATGATAGCCACACCTTACCATCCCCAAATGAGTGGACAAGTTGAAGTGTCTAATAGGGAGATCAAGCGAATTTTAGAAAAAACTGTTAGGCCCGACCATAAGAATTGGTCTAAAAAACTAAATGATGCTCTTTGGGCCTACAGAACCACGTATAAGACTCCCTTTGACATGTCTCCTTTCCGTCTTGTCTAGGGAAAGGCGTTCCATCTTTCGATTGAAACCCAACACAAAGCCTATTAGGCTATTAAAAATTTTAACTTGAATTTGGATAAAGCAGGAAAGGCACGTATGTTGGAGTTAAGTGAGCTTGATGAGCTTCGTAATGAAGCCTATGAAACTTCTCAAGCTTACAAGCAATATACAAAGGTCTTCCATGATAAGCACATCATTAGAAAGAACCTTGAGCTCAACCAGTGGGTCTGACTTTTCAATTCTAGACTTAAATTATTTCCAGGAAAGCTAAAGTCCCATTGGGATGGGCCGTACGTTGTTATCAATACCTTTCCTCATGGAGCTATTGAGATTCAGAACCCTACTTCTGGTGTGAGCTTTAAGGTACACAGCCAACAACTTAAACCTTATGTTACTCTTTCAGGTGGCCAAGTTTTGGACACACTTCGGCTTAAGGAGACTTAGCTCCTCCCACTCTCCTCCTCAAGAGATATTCTTCTATGTCTTTATTTTTTTCAATGAGGACATTGTCAGTCTTAGGCATGGGGGGGTATAACCTGAGGATGTTTATAGCATTTATAAATATTTGCATGCATTTAGGATAGTCCATTTGCCAAAAAAAAAAAATCTCTTTTGTTTCTTGAGCTGAATTGGTTAGTCTCGAGCAAAAGTTCTTATTAAGGAGGTTTTATTAAAAATTTTCTTCTTAGATTATTTCTAAGTTTAGAATCTAATACATTTACTTCACTTGCACGTAGACTGGGTAATGGATCTTTGAAGAAAATCAATAAGCATTTTTAGTCTGCTAAACCCTTGGACAGTTAATAAGGAGTCAGGCATACTATCTTCTATTAGATCCACCTAATATTTGTGAGAAGTAGAGAGACTACTGATGCACTAAGTCTAGTGTAAGGACTCTTAAGTTTTGGATAATTAGATGAGGATACCTCAGAGTTAGGCATAGTTTTCTCTCTCTATTCTTGAATGTAAACATTGTGTGAATTCCTGAGAGTCACCTAATAAGGCAGATACATAGAGATTGAGTCCGAATAAAACTATAACTATGGTGGATGGTTACGACCATCCTTCATAGAGTCCTCGGCTGAAGGAGGGTAATAGTGTCAAAGGTCAGAAATATGCTTGTCCTATCCATTCCTTTCCTGATATCGAGAGTAGGCACTTCCACCAAATAAGCCACACAATATCCTCTTGACCATCATCATCCCTAATAATGCCTCATGAATAAAAGTCTACGTCGTGTTATGATTTATATATAAAAAAAAAGAAAAAAAAAGAGAGAAATATTTATATTTAGAAAAAAATGTAAAAGAAAAAGAGAAAAAGAAAAAGAAAAGAGTCTGAGTTTGGAGTTTCGTCTTCTTGTCATTTTTTTCGTTTTTTGTCAATATTCTTGAGGCAACAACAAAAACATCCATTGAGATCCACCAAATATGACCCATACCTACTTTTCAGTATTTCTAATCGCCCGAATACTGACTGAGGTCCTCTAACTTAGTTGTAGGCTTATTAGGACTTTAATTGAAGTGTCAATGACATGTGAGGCCACCAAATAGTGAGTACATTTACACAATCTGGTGATTTGTGATCTCAGAATGAAAAGAAGGAAAAGAGTGAGCACAGTTGTTTAGCCTCTCTCTGAGTTGACCTGTTTGATAGTCTGGAGAGTTAGAGTCTACAGTACAAGACTGCATGTAGCACCAGATGAGTGTGTGCCACCAAATACGAATCCATTCAACTCAGTATCTACTACCTAAGCCAAAAAGTCGGGGTCAAATTACAGATTGTTTTCTACTTTATCCCCGAGGGAAGTAGTTGCCTATCCTGATAGAAATATTTACCAAGGGATAAGTATGGACTGCAAATGAAAGTTGGTTATTTTTACTTGGATTCGTTACCTAGGTTACTATCACATCACAATTGTCTGGATCTCTAAATTTTTGGAATAAGGAAAGAAGAAATCTTCTGATTACTTCTATTGTTTTTCATTTTTGCTCTGGACTAGCAAAACTTAGGCATGGGGGCATTTGATAAGTCCACTTTAGTGGATCATTATTGAGCCTAAGTACTCTTTAATTATCTAGTCATAGTTTCTAATTGGTTAGGAGTTATATGGTAATTCATCTTAGTCTTTATATAATCTTGTGCGTCAATTTTATGTTTAAAAACATATGATATGTTCACATATTCTATATGGTTGGATGCAGGCTAGGTATAAGAATCAAATTTCATTTTGCCTATATAAGACATCTGGAGCTAAGGATTGATGTCTGGGAATTGCCGAGACAAATTCCTTAACTTTACATTTTCTAAGACATCTGATGATGAAGTTAGACGTTTGATAAAGTTCGGCCAATGCTTATCTGCCGTTCTAACCACTCGCAATCTTCGCGAGTGATTAGAGAAGTTTCACTGCAAGGAAACAGACGAGAGTTTTTTTTTTAAAAAGGCACCATCTTCCAGGGTTGGGACCCCCTTCCTCTCGACCACCGTGGATCAAGCGCACACCATGAACTCCAGCGTGCACCGTGGCTAGAACATACTCCTTCGCCCTTTCTTGCTGTGGTGTGCGCGGTGACAGAGTGCACACCTGCACCACCAATGCCATCAACACCACACCCCCTCACCACGCAACCCATCCATAGTGCCAACACCATCCGCCTCTTATTCATCTTCTTCCTCTTCTCCCACAACAGAGCGTGACCATCGACAACCTCCACGTGCACCGCAGCAGCCTTGCGCACGCCCACGCGCGTACCAGCCACCACGCCCATGTGCGTGCCTTCACTCGCGTGGATGCCTGCGTGCCACAACAAGCTCCTTCTCCTTCTTCTTCTTCATCAACAGAGAAGAAGAGGAACCCATCACCGGCCGGTCGACGCCACGCATAGCCAACTCATCCGGCCACCACACTCCACGTTGTCAATGCTGTTGACCTCACCTCGACACTTCGAGCTCGCCTACATCCGCAGCTAACTCTCCTGCAGTCCACGCATGTTGTTGGAAGCCACCACCGTCGGTGGGTTCTTCTCCATCACCGGCCAACTCTGGCCATCATCAGCCGAACCACCGCCACCATCGCAGAGCCTACCCTTCGGCCATCCTCCCCTAGGCGTCACTCCTCCAGTCGGTCCTCCATCTCCTCGCGTGAGCCAAGGGTGCAAATCCCCTATTTTGATACCTATTTCTATTTACATCTCCTCGCCATTGCCAACATTTGATTTTCCATTTTTTTATTAATTTATTATGGAGAAATTGCTGCCTGACACTTATTTTTGTGCGTATTTCTTCAACTTTTGTGATTCATCTCTATGCACACCACATTTCAATTCAGATTTGCTCTCATTCTGCATGCAATTAAAAATTATATACTCTGCCACTACACATGCATCATCGACGTATTTGGGAGCTCAATTTCTGATGTGAACTTTACACAAACAGCCCTTGACTTCTCCATAAATCAAAATTTACATTCAGAGCAATATATGAATTGATTTAGCAAATATTTCTGCAAACATGATGGCTACATACCAGTGAATTTATTACAGTCGTTCCTCCCTGTGGATACGACCTAATCCGCCATGGTTAGTTTTCTTGATATATATTTTTGTTTGGAGTTTTCCACCACGATTTACACATTACAACGACATATTATTCTAATACATTATTTCTGCAAGCGAAAAAATTGTCGACCACACACGATTACTGTAAGGCATGCACTCATTGCCAGACCTTAGGCAACATGAGCTACCATGATATGATGCATTTATAGTTGATTCTCATGTGCTAAATCTTCGATATATGGGGGATTGATTTTATGGGCCCCTTTCCCAAATCAGACGGCTTTGAATATATTCTCTTCACTGTGGACTACGTGTCCAAATGGATTGAAGCTATCCCGACCCGAACCAACGATTGTAAGGTGGTAATCAAGTTCATTCGTCATCACATCTTCTCACGGTTCAGTGTCCCACATGCTATTATCTTTGATGGAGGACCCATTTCACGAATACACAGTTCAGATCCCTGATGACAAAATACAGGGTGTCGCATCGAATCTAGACTCCTTATCACCCCCAAACCAACAGATTGGCTAAATTGTCTAATCGAGAGATCAAGAAAATCCTTCAGGTCACTGTTTGGCCAGATAGGAAAGATTGGTCGGCCAGCCTTCCGGAAGCTTTGTGGGCCTATAAAATCACTCACAAAACTCAATTAGGTATGTCTCCGTTTAGACTCATGTACGGGAAGGCACGTCACCTACCCATCGAAATGGAGCACAAAGCCTATTGGGCAGTACAGAAGTGCAATCTAGATCTTTATAAGGTTGGAACCCACCGGCAATTACAAATGAGCGAGATCGAGGAACAATGTAATGACACGTACAAGAACTCGCAAATTTACAAAAAAATGGTTTAAAGCCTTTCATGACAAACACATATCAAAAAAAACTTTCCATCCAGGTCAGAAGGTCCTACTCTTTGATGCCAAACTCAAACTATTTCCAGGAAAACTCAGATCAAAATGGATTGGACCATTCCTTGTCCGACGTGTTTTTGGAAATGGGGCTATAGAAATCAGTGAACTTAGCCATGATTCTAAACCATTTATCGTGAAGGGTCAAAGGCTCAAATAGTTCATTGAACTCACTGACACAAACATGGTTGAGTTGTCTTTTGATCTTCATTCTCCCTGAGCTTATTATGCCCAATTGATGGTGTTAAACTTAGTGCTTAACGGGAGGCAACCAGTCATTTTTTTGAAAAACCTGAAATCCTTTTGACATAACTCTTTGCTGAACTCATATTGCACTTTAGGGTTCATCAATTAGAATAGCTGACTCCACCTCTGGTACACGTACCAAAGCTTGAAATCGTCTGCAACAATCACCCCGACCCGTCTACCCTCCCTTTGACACTGTTCTAATGTACAAACTACGCTGAACTCGAACCCACCTAATTTACAATGAGGACATTGCAAATCATAAGCATGGGGGGGATTAAAGTGCAAAACATAGTGAGAATCAAATTACAAAAAGGGTTTCATCAAAAAAAAATTGGAGGTTAAGGAAAAAGAAGATTCATTTGATAGAAAAATGAAAAGGAGGAAGGGAAACTTGAAAAGAAAAGAAAGGAGCAAAAAGAAAAAAATTGAGCCCCTTCAAAATAACATGGAACTCACCTAACTTATACGTTGGATCGAATGATGAAATATGACCTAGAAGGCTAAAACTTAAGGGATTAGTAGCGAATACCGACCTTAGGCCTCTTGGATCTGTTATGAGATTTAAACACTCACATATTTTTGAAGATCTGGATTAACCCTCAGGAGGTTGAGGAAAATGCAAAGCTTATGTATTAGGTCTAAGGCTTAGGGATTATTCAACCCCATTAACTGACCTCTTGTTTGCGAGACTCGGTAACTTAAGTACCATAATTCACACACAGTCTAGTTCAGTGCGCTTAAATATGAAATCATGCTAAAAAGCATTTATGCTATTCTAAAAATGGTCCTAAGATCTAGATTAGGAGCAGCTCGAAAACACAAGTTGATTTTGACGAGTCCCAGCGCAGGGAGGCGGGAAATTTCCTTCAAAGATGTGCAATAACATTACGTCTCCTCAATGCTTGTCTCCTAGGATATCTAAATATCCTACTGGGGACACATAAGCACCTTGTGCTGGTTCAGATGCCATGGGTGGCATTATCACGAAATGTCGATTTTCAGGATCTGGATTTAGCTACAGAATGCCATGGGCGGCACTATCCCGAAGTGTCAAAAGCCATGGTTCTGGGGGTTGCCATGGGCGATGCTATCTCGAAGCATCGATTGCTAGGGACCCTGTAAGGATTGATGGTGCGAGCAAGGAATCCAATACAGAATGTGTTTAGGGCCAATCCGAGGTTGGATCTAGGGAAACATATAATGAAAAGAAAAAGAGAGAGAAAGCTCTCCGCAAATGAAAATCTTCTTCTATCCCTCTCTCTCTTACAAAAATGCACTAGCAAACTAAACTTGGGCTAACCATGTTACAAGCATGGGTGCTTTAACCGCTGGGTCTAGCAAACCTTAGGATAGTTCTTGCAGGCCTTAGAAACCTTCACAGTAGACTGAAACGAAAGCTAGTCAGGTCCTGACCTGGGCTGGTACTTGAGTGCCTCTAGGCCTATTATTGGTATTAAGATTTAATTCCTAGAGTTGCGGCTTAGTAGGGCATCCTGACAGTTACATCCGACCTAGATAACTAGTTTGATCCATAGGGTTTTGCTAAGGGACTAGTAAAAGCTAAGCATGGGGGTATGATGGGAACACCATCATGAGATATAACTAGCTCAATTTGGTCTAAAAAGGCTAACAAATGCTCCTACATATCCATTAGAAGGTCCTAAGGGCAGACTATCCTGTTTTGAAAAGAAGAGAAGTATACAAGGTTATTTCTGCAAAATTAAAAACATTTCATAAACATAGAATAACTACATGGTATTTCAGATGTTTATTAAAGGTCATTTGGTCATTAATGTCTAATAAGTCGGTCCATGCAGAATGAAACGGGTTTTCATGCATTTTAGGAATTAATGGACATATGAAATCCTAAAAATAGACCTGCTTAATTAACTGAGGTTTTGGTGAGAATAAAATTCACCTAAACCCTCTAAAATTCATAGAAAAATATTCTATAAGGTTTGGTATCTTTGATTTGACCATCAGAACCCAATTTGACCTAAACTAGAGTCTCAGATAGATAATTGCCATAATTTGGGTTTTTGCATAAATTACCCAGGAAAGCTTAGTTAAAACTAAAATCCAACCTCACTATTAAATTCCTTGGGTCTAAATTAGGTTTGTATCAAAATTTTGGCCCAATCTAAGATCATTTCGACCTAGTTTGCATTTTGGTCCAAGTTTGACTCTTATTCTCTCAAATAGACCCTCATCTTATGAAATCTTTGCAAAATGCCCCTTAACTTCTTCATCTTTTTTGCGAAGAAATCCTTGCCGCCACTAGGGGTCAAATGACCTCCAGGCGAGCTTTGACTGAACAAAATCCTACTCAAACTTTAATCAAATCCCACTAAATTTGGTGGGATTGATGTTCATACCTAGGGAAACCTATTAGGATCAATTTTGACTCCTAACTCCCTCTACTTCATGCATGTGAACCCACGAAATCAGTGGGGTTCTTCTTGAATCCCAAGCAAGCTGTGGAGCTTGTTCCCGGTTCTCCAAGTTCTCCTAAGCCCTATAAAAGACCTCCCATGACATTCCTCACCTCCTTAACGAGAAATAGAGCCAAAAAACACATCTTCCTCAACCTCCTGCTTGCTCCACCTTGCTCCGACGACTCTCTACCTTCAGCCTCTTCGCCGGTTGCCACATACCATAGGCGGTCGGTTCCACCTCCCCCAGTCTTTCCGCACCTCGCAATACCGGCGAGGTGCCCTCTACCCCTCCATCATCGCCGATATCTCTCACCAGAGCACCCTTCATCTCTGGCGTTGGCCATACCGCAACCGACGCCTCCTCCATTCCCCTTCATCTGCTACTTAGCCTCGACAACTCTCTATCATCTGCTCATGACAACTGTATCACTGCCACTTCAAATTGACTTCACATGCGCCCTCCACTCCTCTGTCTTCCACCTCGCTGGCGTACCACCAGCAAGACATTCCCGCTACCACAGACCACCAAACACCATGCCACCGTGTCCGCGAGCATTGCCTCGCCTCATAGAGTAAATGCCCCAAAGAAATTTGGGGTTTATCTCTCCCTATCACCTCACTCGACACCTCTCACCTCGCACCACCATCTCGAGGTCGTCAGACCTCCACGACGCTTCTCGCTCCACACCACGACCACCACCGCACTCATCGTGCTCTAGCAAACCTTTTGAGTTGTTTTGATGCGGTCGAAAGGCTTTATTTTCTATTTTAGGTTCCAAGTCGGAACTCCATCGTCGCGCCATCTTTTCCGACACTGTTGATCAAGTTCTAGCCATATTCTTCGAGGCTGCCACCTCCAGGTCATGTGGAAGGCTTCGAGGAAGGCCTCCAGGTCTTCAATTGAGAGCTCCATCAACTGTAGATCACCCAATTGAATGAAAGCATCTCACTACTGCTCAAGCAAAGAAGCCTTGGGACATAGTCCCACATCGTGTACTGCCAAACTCGTAAAGACGCATAAGAGGAATTTCTATTTCCATCCCTTTGCCCAAGTCACGAGGGTTGGGTCCCAAGCACTCACCCGCTTACCTGAGCGCCCATTACTCACTTGTGATCATGCCCGCAGGCCTGCACCCAGTCTTCGTCCTATTACCCGATTAGCCTTATTTGAGAGAAAGAAGAGAAAAGAAAGAGAGGGGGGTTTGCCTCACTCTCTAACACTTGAGGAGAAGAGGCCTTTGCCTATGTGCGTGACTTGAGGAAGAGATGAAGAGAAGAAGAGAGAAGGAAGAGGAAGAGCTGAAGAAGAAGAAGAAAGGCTCTTTATAAAGCACTGAAGCAGGGTGCTGTTTAAGTCGTTTGTCCTGAGCATCCGACATCTGATTCCACCAAATTGTGCTTCTGAGGCTATATTGCTTACTTATCTTGCGTGTGATTACTTGATTGATACTGTGCATTTATTTGGTATAATTGTAAGGGGTAATTGGTGATTTAAATCACCATTTTATCCCATCATTTTTTGCACATTGCTACTGATTCTCATATATATATCATTCTTGCATGTATTTTTCATTATAAATTGCTCATCTTTATGGTTATATTGTGATCTTGAGATTAATTGTAATACTTGCTCCCAGTGAACGACCTCGGACTTTCAAATTTGAGTATAAATTATATTTGTTTTCGAGAGATTTTGATTTATACTTCAGCACATCTTTTATAACATCGATTTCACGCATTAAATAGTGGGTGATGGCCATTTGTCGTGAGGGGCAGGGCCCTACCCTTACTAAGGCAGGTTAGGCCTCTTACTACTGTTGAGGTAGGATATGGGCCTCAAGTGCTAATTTTGGTGGTGACAAGATCGCTCTTGTGTGGCAAGGACTACGCACGTGAGGGACTTTTCGCGCTGGCCACCCTTGTGAGGAGGTTTTGCCATAGTCAAGACTTAAGGGGGACCCTGTGGTCCCTGATGGCCAAAAGAGGTCGCTTTTGGGTTCTTTGGACCCTCGTGGGGGGGTCGTAGCTCTCAGACTTCTAGGGAGATTGACATCCCCCTCCCGGCCCTCAATGAGCTTAGAGGCATTCACGAGGGAAGAGCAAAAAGCGAGGAATGCCACGACTTAAAAGTCTGGTTGCAATCCCGAAGTTGCCTAGCAGATCAGTCGGGTTAGCCCCTTCCTGGATTGCACTAACATGGCTCCCCTTTCCCATCTTCGCGTAAGCTTCTCAGGTTGCTTTGCCTCGACTCTGGGGGGAATATGTCGGGTCATGGCCTCTCCATGCCCGGTGCTCCTCCTCTAAGGGAGTCAGGTAAGTAACGGGAGGTTCTAGTGGCTGGCACGTACCTGTGATTAGTCGGTCGGGCTGCCCAATTCTACCACTAACCTAGCTGCCTTCGGCATGGTAGTCGGGTTGAGGTGTCTGTTTCCGTCCGAATTGGTTGGAGGAGGGTTGTCCCCCTCCCCTCTCCCTTCTCCTTGATTCCCAAAGGTCAGTGACTAAATTGGCTATTGGAAGGAGAGGGAGGCATTTTTCTTTTATCGGAGTGGTGGATGCACTACAAGTGCACCGGCTTGCAAAGGGTAGCATGGAAGGGTGCCCGGCCCGAGAATCTTGGAGCGTTGTGGTTGTTACTGCTAGAAGTTGTTTAAGTGGGCTGTGGGCCCATTTTAGTCGTCGTCGCTTGCAGGGGTTGCCTCAATCTACGTGCTAATGTGCCTGGGTTGCTGGAGGTGGAGGCCTCGGACAATCGTAGGCACCGCAGGGGTGACTTCCTCTTGGCCCGTGGCCAGGGGAGCATGGTTGTCGAAGGGATTGGAGCTACCCCGAAGGGGGGGAACTCTTGCCTCAACGAACCTAGATGCTTCGTCAAATCCAACAAGGAGACTTAGTCGTATCCTCTTTGCCTGGGTGGATAAAAGTAGGTTGAGAGGTTCCTAGAGAGAGCTGACTAAAAGGGAGGGGCTCAAATGTCTGGGGTGACGTCGGCCCAAGGTTACGTTAACCTCTGTGCTGATGTGCTCAGGCATTAGGTGGAGAGGACCTTGGGTGGCACGAGCATCAACGCCAGAACTTAACGGCATTGTTTGTTTGGAGGGGGAGCTGGGGCGATGCTGCCCGTCTGCTGAGTGGGGTGCTAACCTACCTAGCTCTCAGTTTTTCCTGGAAGACCGTATTGACCACCCATGGTCATCGGGGCCCCTTCTTGGGGTGGTCCCTTAGGCACTTTGCAGGCCTCCCATCCTTTCGCTTGATGGAGCATTGGGATAATGAGTCCTAGCTCACAAGCCTACCCCCTCTTAGCACACCTGCCTTGTCCACGGCCAGGGGGTGCATCCTTCGGAGGGATCCTCCTCCTAGGGGTACGCCTCGATGACCTTCGATGGATCGAGTCCCTTCAAGCACGTCCAATCAGTGCATGGCTAAGGGAGTGCATTCCTTGAGGAACTCCTTTACGTAGCATGGCCAGCGACTACGGCCCTCCAGGGGAGGGGGTTCTTCACTTGAGGAAGGAACCTTATTCGCAGGCAGGCTCGAGGGGGTGCCTGTCTGGGAGTACTCTCACTCTCGACAGGGCTATCATTGCTGTTGCACTTCTCGGTCGATCCATAGGAGTTAACTCACTCTGTGGTCTCTCATTGGGTATTCTGGCACACAGTCGAGGGCATTGCACCCATGCTTGTGAACCAAGTGGCCCAACTTGGGGTGCCGAGGGTTCGTCGCCTCGTGGGGCCTCAATCGTCAGAGTGCTGAGCCTCAAGCTAACCCAAGCAAGATCGGGTAGGCTCGATCTTCTACCGCTTGACTCTCGATAGCCTCTTGGGGTTGTCCCTAGTCCATAAGCACTTGATGGAGCGCTCCCAGGACCTGCTCTTCACACCCTCGAAGGAGCTACCTGGTTGGCTGGGCTATGGCTCTCACGTGGGCTCTCACCAGGCGAGCGTCGCTAGAGGAGCTCGGTGGGAACACCTCCTAGGACAGCCAAGCATCGGCTTATCCCTAGGGTGGCTCCTAAGGGAGTGGTGCACAAGCTAGGGTCCACCATCCTTTCACATTGGGCCTCGTATGGCTCTCCAAGAACCTTCAATGGTGGACCTCTATTTCTTCTTTCTTGAGTGGGTAGGTGGTATGCGTAGGGGCATATATCTGGGATCGCAAGATTCAGCTCTTGGTTCCCCTTCACTGGGCTACACCTCGAGGAAGGGGGGTCTAGCTTGGGGGACCTCAGGCGATGAGCCGAGGTTACTAAGGCGTGAAGACGCCATGTCCCGACCGGGCTCCTCCGAGGGGGGGTCACAAGTGGGACCGCAAGTGGTTACAACCACCGCCATAGTTATCGCTCAAGGGGGTTGAGGTGGGGCACTTGAGGGCCCTTGCTCCCAACGAGCGTATGCTCTGAAGATCGATGGCTCTTTCGTTGACGATTCCCACAAATGACACCATTTGATGAGCCTTGGAAGGCCACCAAAAGATTTGTTAGCGTATGAGGCACTACTTAGCCATAAATCATCCATCGCGTAGGAGGGTAAAGTAGCAATCCACAAGCATACATAGCGAAGAATGAGGGTTTGGTGACCCAATTCCACCACAAGGGGTGTATGTCTGGGGGAGGACAGGGCTCCCAACTATGCACTATAATTTTGAAGATGCATGGTGTTACATGATTTCACTCCCTCTCCCAGAGTGGAGGCCCCCTCTTCTGAGGGCCTCCCTCTCTATTTATAATCTAGGGGGGAGAACCCTCACCCATAGTTGCCAGGCTACTTGGTAATTGTCAGGGTGTAGGTAGGCAGGCCCATCTTATTGTATCTTCTGCCCATGCTGCACTGAATCTTTTGGCAAGCTGGGAGGGTTTTGGTTGGGATCCGATTGGTCTGAGGCAGGGTGGGCTGAGACGGTTCCACCTGTACACCTTGTAGTCAGGCAATCAAATCCTCTACTGGGTCATGTGTGAAGTTTTGGATCTGAGGGCAATTTTTGCCCAACATTAGTAGACAAACATGTCATGTAATGCCAACAAATTGCTTGCTTGCCTTAAGCTAAGTCGCCTATATGAATTTTCATAGTGATCCACTTATACATGTTTTTTTCCGAAGAGGACCTTATACACATATTTTAAAAATAAATCACTAGCACATCCAAGGTAAAGAAAATGCTTAATAAACACAAGAATTTAGAGACCAATATGCAATGACACAAAGCAGTACAACCATTTTTCTCCAGCAATCGTAGCTATCAATCTTCTTTGCATTATTTAACATGTTCAAACAGAGTAGTAAAATAAGAAAGAAAATAAGAAACAACTTCTACTTTGGCCACAAAAGCCACTGGATTTCACATATGGCCTTGTGATGTCAAATGTTCTTTCAATCTAGAGCCTCAAAACTAAAAGTTCCATTGTTTTGAGTCTATAGCCAATGCAATCAGAATTAAAATCCACCCTGAACTTGTAGCAATAAACTGCACATGGACATAGCACATTGAAAAAGCTGAAAGCCCATACTTGTGTCTTATATTACTAATTTCTCTCTAATATTAAGCATTATTATTGAATGGGAATGAACTTATTGAGCATAATTATGACAACTTAACTAATATTTCAGTTGATAAGATATCATTTTATTGATTGCAAGCTCAGTATTTTCAAGCAAATAGAGAGGGATATTAGTAGTTCATATTCCAGATGCAAATTATATATTTTCATTTAATAGAAAATTTCCTTTTCATTAAGAAACCTTTGGCAAGAATGAAATTATGAAGTACCTTCAACTTAAAAATGTTGCCAACATTCTCAACCTTCTAAAACTTACAACTAAGACCTTTTTCCAAAACCTATAAGATCTTTAGCTACTGATGTTATTCATAATCTACTCATGTAACTAACTTATGTCCATCATCAAGCAAATAGAAAGGCGAGAAATCTACCTTAAGGAAAAATAGAACTTCATTTCAAGTGGAAGCTATTGCAAATATAGTTTTTACACCACCATGACATGTTGCAACAATGTTCTCCGTAGGTATAACCTAAAAATAATGACAAGAGAGATTAAAAGAATTAAATTTTTTTAGGAAAGCCATGATTAACAACTCCAAAAACTAAATCAACGACACAACCTACGTCAGCAAAGTGACAACTACATGAGCTACTTCTTTGAATGGACTACGTGTGAATTGAAGCAAAGACAAAATACCAACATTTTATTCTCTATTCACGCAAAAGCAACAAAATGATATTATAAGCAATGAGAAACTGTATATATCTGTCTGATCTATCACTAAAGCATTTAGTTAATCTCTCCCATTAAAAGAAGTTAATTGAATATTTTCACAAAGAAGTAGCTTCCTAATAACATATAAGGTAAGCTAAGGTAAAAATGTAAGACATAAGATATGCTAAGAATTTTATATGAAACTTATAAGAATGCATGTGTAAGCACCTCTTTTTTGATGCACCAAAATTATGTTTATTGCTACACTAATATTTCAGGACCATCTCATATTAATGCTTCTCTTTTGGATCAAGTTCAGATGGTTTCTAATTTGTGTCCTTTTCCTTTTTGTTTGAGTCTAGGATGTCACTGTAAGGAACCTCAAAAATTAAAACAATCAAACAATTTTTCGTGCTTCTTTGAAAACCAACTTTTAAGGTTATTGATCAACCAATATTCCCTCTTGATCGACAAAAATCGATTGATCGACCAACCAACTTTGTTAATCAATCAAACCTATTCTTTTTAGGAAGTTGATTAAAATCGTATTGATCGACTAACCAAGCTAATTAATCAACCAACTAGTGATTGATCAAATAACTTTATTGATCAACCAAATAGCTTTTTGATCAACCAATATACCTTAATTGATCGACCAATCTCACTTCCTTTTTAGGCCAACTTTTTAGTATAAATAGAGGTCATACGCGGCTCTTTCAAAACATAACTTTCAATAGAAATACTCTAAAAAATTAGAGCTTCTCGTGCTTCTTTCAAGTGTTCTACGCTTCGCTATTCACGTGTTTCAAAAGCATGTCATTTTGAACCTCTGCTGAAATCCTAGTTTGATCTTTTATTAAGGTTCCATAGATATACTTATTGTTATTCAACTTTGTTGTTTTTTATTAACAGATTCCAAGGTGTTGGAAAGATTCGTGTTGTTGTTATTGTTCTTCTCTTCAAGATAAAAACGGAAGTGGTTGCAAAGAGGTTGTGCCACCCTCATTCAAGTGGTACTATAGTGGATTGACTAGTCTTGACTAGTCGAAAAAATCCTAAGCTGAGAGGCTTAGGTAGTGGTTTTCACCCGATTTGAGTTTCCACTCTAAATCCAAGTGTAAATTTTGCTTGACTTTGTTGTGAATTTATTTCTATCTTTTAATGTTTCAAAAAGCGATACTATTCATCCCTCTCCTCTAGTATTCGTTCAATCCACAAGCAAACTCTCAGCATGTATCCAACAAATGGAAATTCAATTTGGTGGCATTTATGGAAAAAAATCTCTTATAGTTCTAGAAAGCAAGAATAACATACTTTTGCAATGAAAAAAGAAATAGAAAAGGAAAATCTAAAATATTACTCTAAAACTAATTTGTACATCTCCAAACATACAAATCTAGTACTTACCGACAGATCAATGGCAACCAACAGTTCAATCTACTTCATGCAAAATCCTCATCATGAGAGAACCACCTCCAATTACATGCCATTGCATATAAGACCATAAATCACATTAAGAAATAAGTTCAACACATAATTCTAAACCTAAATCAATCATATAAAATAAACAGTTAATTGTGTAACCCTAACCTAAATCAAGCTTGTGAGCGACCATGAAAGATCTATTGTGATCAAGAGTTGGAGTGAGTGATATTGAGCACAAATCTAAGCTCAGATTTGATCTACATATTTTATTGGAGGAAAGGCTTGAGGTAGAGAGATTAATGGAGGGAAATCAAGGGAGATAGATTTGACTGAGTATGTGATGTCAAGAATGAGTAGATCAAGAAAGAGATATCGAGGGATAAATAAAGTGAGAGAGATCTAAGATCAAGCAACTAATCGAATGATCAATATACCTCAATTGCGATATATAACAATGAATGACCAGAGAGCAACGACGATAGAGAAAGGGAGAGAGGCAATGAGAGGTCGAGCTTGATCAATGATTAGGGCATTCGAGAGTCAATGGTGAGACATTGACTCTATAGATCTAGGTTCGATTGAGTTGATCATCATGGGCTCCAATCAAGGTGTCAATGGGCTTCGAATGAGGTAACCGTCAATGTGATTTGAGTAAGGCGAGTGGGCTAGAGCGGCAGTGTAAGAGGAGTGGGTGGGGAGATGGGGAGAAGGAAGAGACATTTAAGGTTCGTATTGGTTGCAGTGAGCGATGAGCAGCAACGTCTGAGGGTGTGGGGGGAAGGGTGGTGTTGTTGGGGTGGTAGTGCTAGGGGAATTAGAATCGTGGAGGTTGGTTCTTTCTCCTTTCTATTTTTGAGGTTGTGGGGGTGCAAAAAATAAGAAACAATTATTTAGGTAAAAAAGTTACATTACCGACATTTTGAAAAGACCTACAATGATATTTATGGATTGTCATTACAAACTATTCGTCATTGTAGGTAACTTATTTTATAGTGTAGGTAGAATTAGGGTGGAAAAAAATGAAGCCAAGGATGAATTTTTTGATGGTGGTTACATAGGGTATAAATAGGAATGGCAGGGAAGTGGTGGCTATAGTGAAGGAAGGATTAAAAGTGGCACCACCATGAAGGGTTGCCACCATTTTGGAGCCAACCCTAAGGTTCTAAAAGGTTGGCTTTTTGGTGCCTAAATGAAGGGTTAAGATGTGATGGATGTGGAATGGATGGTGGGATGAAGTTGACGTTGGGTGGTTGTTGTAGGGATGAAATTGGCGCCAACTTTAAAGGGCACTTGAAGGTGGTTATGGGTGAAAGGGTGCATGAAGGTGGTGCCACCCTTGAAAGGGTGCCTTAGGTGGTGGTGGTTATGTGGCCTTTTGGTGCCAAAAAGGGATGATAAGGATGTGGTTATATGTTGGATTTTTGGAGGAGGGTGGATGCTGTTGAACGTATACGAACACTACGCTAACGTGTTTGGTTTTGGAAAACCTGTCGTAGTTCGAGAGCGAAGAATTCGTGTTCAACAAATAAAATTTATACCGAAATGAATTCCGGGTCGAACACAGGGAGGCTACGTTGATCTATATTCACAATTATATTTTTTTTAACATTTTTGATAAGCAAGGCGATATAATTACAATGGAGCTATCAGACTAAAAGAGAGAGAGAGAGAGAGAAAGAGAGAGAGAGAGAGAACATGCATTCAATGTTTCAACTATTTATACAATCAAACTAAATAAAAGTTACACTAGAAAGCGGGAAATCAATTACACTATAAAGTAGGAAAATTCTACAGTAGAAAAGCTGTAAATAAGAATGGGAGAGAGAAGTTTCCTCCTCGACGATTGCTTGGAGGACGAGCCGGACGGGACGACACCTGGACGAAGGAGAACGAAGCAGGATGAAGCAGAAGAACTGGAACGGAGCAGCACGCCATCCTCGTCGCGGGATCCACTTCCGAAGGGGAACGAAAATTTAGACTTTATCTCGCGAAGAGCATCCTGGGTGTGGGACAAGCTTCTCTTGAGCTTTGGAGGGGTAGAGAGGAGAAGGAAGGGATGAGAATTTCGTATGGAGGGGGTCTCCTTTTATAGTTGCAAGGAGTGGGGGAAAAATGGACATTATAACTTCAAAATAATAAATGAGGGGTCTTTAGTGACGGATAAATCAGTCACTAAAGCCCCGACGTGGGCGTAGCTTCCTCGCCCACGCACGCCGCTTCAGCTGCCCGCACGTGCAACGGCTTCGCACGCACTATGATTCTCAGCCATCCGATTGCTAGATCGGACAGCTTAAGACGCATCTCCGCCCGCTGCGCTGCGCCCGCCTGGCGCATGCGATCGCGCGTGACGCCGTGCGTTCAATCGTGCGTGAACGCTATTAGGCGCGCGCGGCCGTCCCATCGCGATACAACGCCCGCCCGCACCCAATCGCCCACGCCTCCAACCCTCTGCTGCGGCTCGAACCCGCGCCCGCCGGTCGCGTAAGTGCGCTCGACCACTACGCTACGGGGCACGGATGGTCGAGCGGACGCTTTTAAGCGCGGCCGACCACAGCCGTTGGATCAAGATCCAATGGTGGAGAGCGAGCGGGTGCGGGGCCTTCATAGAATGCTTACGGTCGTTTGGGCAGCCGAGATGGCGCCACGTGGCACCATCTTGGCCGTCCATCTTCTGGAAGTTGTAGATGGTGCCACGGATGTCGGATTGACTTGATTTTTGTGTCGTTGGGCTGCGATCGTCGATCCGAATTCATCCGTGTGGTCGGATTTGTCATCTGAAGTGCATATCTTCACCATCCTGGCCCTTGATCTTCTAGGGTTCCCCGATCACTATCTGATGCTACGGATGCCTGATTAGGGCGATCTTAGAGTCGTTGAACTCCAATCGTCGCCCTGATCACATCCATACGGTTAGATCTTTGATCCGAGGCCCCGATAAAATGTTTGCCCTGTCCAAGCACATAAAAGGAGATAATTAACCTCCATTTTATTCAAACTACTCTAAATGCAAGGTGATGCATGTTATGCAATATTTATATCATGAAATGCAATCCTATGCTTAAGAACATGCATAAATAGACATTTTAAGTAGTGTAAATGTGTTTACATCAGATGCCAACTATGGTGGGGGTAGAGTGGAGTAGGAGCTTAGGTAATGAATCTAGCTTAGCTAGCTTGAGCTAACTAGTAGCTAATGGGAGCTAGGTGGAGTTCTCTTGAGCTGTCATTGAGCTAAGTAGAGTTGAAGTAGAGCAACTAGTTTACTCATCAGCTAGCTTAGCCAATTAGCTCAAGGCTAGTAACCAAGCTTGCTTAAGTTGAGTTGAGGGGAGCTGAATGAGCTAAAGAGGAGCTAGGATGAGCTAACATGCAGCTGACTGCAGCTTCTATCATCTTTTTCTTCTTGAAGTTTCTGCCTTTTAATGTGTCAGGGTCTAGATGATCTCCAAGGGTTCCTCATTCCCTAACAAGCAATTAATACACATAAGTTACATAAAATAATACAAAACCTAATAATGCATGCATTAACCCTAAATATTCATGAATGACTAATGCAAGCCTAATACTGTAGTGCGGGTGCAAAATACCTAGGGACTAGGTGTAAAGTGTGCCTAAAAATGATGATAAACCAGAGTTTATCATTATGGTGATGTTTTTGCAGCTGACTAGAGCTTCTATCCCTAAATATGCATGAATGACTAATGCAAGCCGAATGCTTTAGTGTGGGTGCAAAATACCTAGGAACTAGGTGTAAACTATGCCTAAGAATGATGATAAACCAGAGTTTATCATTAAGGTGATGTTGGGTTGGCGTGCATAGTTGGTAGGAGGGAGTAAAATTGGCACCAAGTTTGAAGGGTTGTATGGTGACTTTGAGTAGTGGTTATTAGGAGAATTGGCACCAAGGTGAAGGGTTGTGAGGTGGTGATTTTGGCACCACAAATTGGTGGAGTAAAGGTGGCATAGAGTGATGGTTAAGGTAGTAGGTTGGTGCCACCTTAGGAAGGTGCTTAGGCTTGGTGGTTGGTGACTTAATTTTGGTGCCAAAATGGGAAGGATGCATGGAGAATGGTGGTGGTTACAAGGGTTGGTGGTTACATGATTTTTGGCACCATTTTGAAGGGGTGTAAATAGGGTGATTTAGGCACCACCCTTGAAAGGGTGTGAAGGGATGGTGGTTATGGGATTTTGGAACCAAATAAAGGGTTGTGAACAAGGTGATGTTGGCGCAAACTCAAGCGAAGGTTGAGTGGTGGACTGAGGAACTAGGTAGTAGTAGTAGGAGGTGGACTTAAGTAGCTAGGTGGAGCTTAGGTAGAGCTTGGTGGAGTTGAGTTGAGATGAGATGGAGCTAGCAAGAGCTAGGGCAAGCTGAGATTGGAGCTCAGAGAGCTCCTGTAAGTTGAGGTCTTCTCCTTCATTAGGGTTTTACCTTTCTTCTTGGTCAACCAGGGTTTAGATGATGACTCTGAATCCCGCACACCCTAACAAAGCCAGAAATACAAAGTTAGATAAAATAACACAAATTCCTATCTATTCATGCAATGATCATAATAATGCAAGTATGCCTAATGCATACCTAAAACTGTAGTGCAAGTGCAAAATACCTGAGAACTACCTATGAAATGTGCATAAGATTGATGATAAACAGGATGTTATCACTCCTTCATTCTCACCTGTCTTAGCCCAGCTAGGTTAACGTTGTAAACAAAAGTGAATTCATTCACGAGCTTGGTTTTATTTACTTAGCTTTAGATCCCTTGGGGCTAAACCTTTTAAGGCTAGATCTGTCTACTTTACTATACTTCTTTATCTCTTCTTTAGTGCATGCAATGTAGAAGATCACAACACAATCCTCTGAAAAGCCCTTTGGATAAAACTACTATGAAGTACTTTCTTATAGACCCTATTAAGATTGAGATGGACCTAGAACAATTCCAAGAACAATTGAACCAAATGTAACGTCAATCGCAAGAGATTCTAAATTGTGACCGGGGTCATGAACAACTTAGACCACTTAGAGACTTCCATAACCTGGTAAATTACATGCCTCAACCCAATATGCACAACCCTGAAGTAGGCTTTGATTATGAGATCAAGTCGACCATGATTAGTTTGTTGCCCCATTTCTAGGGAAATAACTTCAAGGACTCCTTTCAACACTTAGAGGACCTTTTAGCAATTAGGCAAACTATCAAGATTAGAAACCTAAATGATGACACATCAAGGATGAAACTTTTCGCCTTTTCTCTTCATGCCAATCATTAGTATAAAACCATAGGGAGATTCGTTATGATTTGGGATCAACTGAAGATTGAATTCTTGAAGAAAATTTTCCCTATAAGAAAACTAATGCTTTAAGGAGAGCCATAACTACCTTCCAACAACAACTAAGGGAACAATTACATGAGGCCTGTGAAAGATTCATGGACTTGACTAGGAAGTGCCCACATCATGAAGTACTTTAGTAGCATCTAATTAAAATTTTTTACAATGGATTAAATTGCCAACTAAAGAATATTATGGATGCATCTTGTGGAGGAAATTTTCTAAGAAAAGATGAAGACATTGCCTTTGAACTCTTTGAATCACACCTCTATGTTCAATTTTAATAAACAAAATCTAAGAAAAGTAGAGACATATGAAATCAGAGATACAGTCAAATGGGTTGATTGGTTTGATTACTTACAAGCTTGATAAGGTGGAGCTCACATCCAAGAAACTTAATTAATTGATTAAACAATAGAAGACTTCGCAATTCCTATATCTAATATCTACATTACTGAGTACATCCCTCCTCCATGACTTATCCTTATCTTGAGGAATATGTGAACTACCTAATCATGTCCAACCTATGAACATGTATATCCTAGAACCATATCATGTCTCCTCATACTATGAAGATAACTAGGCCGTCCAGGGATACCGAAACTTTTCATGGTCAAACTAGGGCTAGGGGCAAGAAATAAGCCTGACCCAAAACCAAACTAGACCTCAATCTCCAAACCAGAATTCCTATAACCAAGGTCACTTTTTGGTAGGAAAACTTATAATCAAGCCAACCTTGCACCCTCCCAAACTAACCAAATGGATACCTTGATTAAACTAGTAAGTGAGAAATAGTTGAGGATGAATGAAATGACCAATTAAATAGCTCAACAGCAACAAATGTAATAATAAGAGAAAAATTCTCTTAGGGGGAAATCAACCAATTATTAAAACACGGACAATATGGAACCCTACCAACTCAAGTTATCCATAGCCCTAGAAATTTCCCTTTTAGCATAAATCAAGCATTGTTAGTCTTCCATCAGAACCCAAACCCTCAATAGGTTCCATTTATCATACTGCATCCACCACCTCAGGTCATAAACTAAAACCCAAGTGCAAATGTGAGTGCAATCAGCCTACGAAGTGGTACAACTATCCAGAGTCCTATTTGGCTGATGTTATGACCCAATTCCTGAATCCCTACGAGACACGAGAATCGAACCGACTCGATTGATCCCATGACCTAGTCGTCCAATGAGAAAGTAACCAAAAAGCAATAAAATAACCCACATTCACCATGCAAGTAACTAATAGTAACAAAAGTACAGCAGTAAAGAAAAAACTACTACAGTACACACCACCACAATAGTAGAGAAGTAAAAACAGGTATAGAAATATGAAGTTTACAATAAAATAGTACAAAGGTGTAACAGAATACTCACTACTACAGAAAAACGGGTATAGCAAAAGTACAACTACTGGGCTCTACTAGGCCCAGCACCCTCCGCAACCATAGACTCTGGCTGCTCAACACCTGGTCTTGAAAAAGGTGACAAGTATGACACGTCAGCGAAACGTTGAGTAGAGTGACAACCAGCTAGCTAAGAAAAGCAGTAAAGGTAGATAGGTAGCTGTTGTTTTCAATTTCTTTCTTTATATAACTAATCATTCTTTCTTTCATCACTTGGTTCATTTATTAGGTCCTTTTTCTTGATCTCGAATGTTCCTCATGGGAATGATCTTGATTGCAGTCTTTTCTGAAAAGTAGAAGTAGCACGTGGTGCTCTCCTGGCCGGGAGAGTCCCCTGTGGTGGTCCTACCCTCAGTCAACCACCCCAAGGTTGCTGACAGACGTAACGGTGACTACGGCACGTGCGATAAATGCACGGATAGCTACCCCGCACTGGCACACGGTCAGTCGTTTCCGTTAACGGGTGTGCCCCAAGCACAGCACGGAACCAGTATAGGGCAGAGCCCTCTCAGTAACAAGGATCAAGCCCCTCCATAGTAACCAAACAGGGGTCTTGCCCCTCCACAGTCCGCGCACCCTCACCTGACTACCTTGGTTTGCCCAGTGGGCCTAACAAGTCAGTGTAGGATGGCTAGCTGAACCCCTTGCCCCGTGGGGTGGCTAGCTCTCTCCCTACACTATTAGCTCTCCTCGGTACTGTGTACGCAAGGGCCACAGAGTCGGTACAAAGTGGCCAGTCCTAACCGCGGGTCCCAACCCTAGGGAGCTAGCTCCGCTTTGCACTAAACAGGGGGACAGTTGCTCTGCTTGGTACTTCGTACTCAAGGGTCAGCTCACTTCCCCATTCACTTTCCCAATCCATTCTATTTATTTTCCAGGAGCTCTACTCCTAATTTGCCGTAAGGTTCATGCTCATGTTTCTCAGGCCAAGCCATACTAGGTTTCATCATTTCAGTTTTATTCGCATATAACACGTGTTTCCAACATTTAATCTTTCTTTTCCAATTTATATACAAGCAGCTCGAACTTAGTTTCCAAACAACAGGAATTACATGTAGCAGTTACTAGCAACAGTACTCTACATTTCACAGGCAGCTATTATCCAATTACAGGCAATTATCATTATTCTATCTACTTATCAAAGACTGTAATTCAGGCATTCAAGACATTCATTTCAGTGTTTCTGTTCCTAGGATTCATGCCACTCCCTAGGATCTATCATTCAATCTAGTTTTCAGGTCCTAGGATTCATGCCATACCCTAGGATCTATCATTTATTTCAGAGATGCATTAATGTTGTAATTAACTAAGGGAGGCCACTCTACCCGCAAAATCGGGAGTAATGGGGGCGTGATCGGCAGGTCCACGTGCCTCCGCAAGCCCCAAAGCCGCAACAAAATGAGATCCTAACACAAGGATCAATTACAAGGAACCACTCAGAACATGATAAAAGTATTTCAAACAAGTAGAGGAACTTATTTTGAGAAGAACGGAATCTTAAATGCGGAAATCGGACCCCAAACGGACCCTAAATGGGTTAAAAATGACAACTTTGACTCAAATTAGACGTCTGGAACATCTTCCAGACGTCTAAAAAAGGGGTCCAGGTCATACCTCACTCTGCGCTGCTCCTCAGACGTCCAGAGGTCCTGCTGAACCATCTGGACCCAGTTCCAGACGTCCGACCACCTCTCCGGACATCTGGAGACGCTCTCCGCCATCTGGTGACTCGCCCAGATGTCTGAACCGCGTGGGAGGGCATGTCCCATGCCTTTTCAAAGCTAAACCTGCACGCGCACGTAAAAATCCTGCAACAAGGCACACGACAGAGCTTTAGCAGAACGACCTGCATGGCCGTATCCTCAAAAGCAAGCAAAGGAGGAAAAAAAACGTACCTTTCAATTGTCTGGAGCTCCCACCAGACGTCGTCCACGTCGTCTGGATGTAGCTCCAGACGTCTGATTCTGGGAAAAAAGATCCCAGAATCAGAACCTCCCTCGTCTTCTTCCTGCTACACGTGGCTGCGTCGTGCTCGTCCGCCCGCTGCCCGAGCTGCAGTAGCACCGGGGAAACCTCCCCAGCACAACGCTCCTTCGCGTGCACACCGGCCGACCTCAAACTGCTCCGACGAGCTCTCTCTCTCTCATGGCTCACGCGCTCTCTCCTCTTCCCTCTCGCTGCACCTCTCCTCTTCGCCACTGCACCCGGCAGCAGCGGCGGCTCGCTCTCACTCTTGCGCTCACGCTGGAGGAAGGAGAACACGGGTGGGGTGGTGAACAAGGGAGAGGGGAGAGGAGTATTTGTAGGCGTTGGGGGAAGTTTTCTGTAGGTCGACGAAGGGAGAGAAAAAGAAGAGGGTGGCGGGTTTCAGTCTGCAGGTGGCACGCATGCAGACTCACGATTGTACGCATACAAAAATTAATTTCCAGACGTCTGGGAAGGCGTCCAGATGTCTGATCAGACATCTAGAACAACTTCCAGATGTCTTAAAGTGTTTTGATGCCTCGGGTCTTAACAACATAACAAACTCAAAGGAAGTTTCATCCCCGAAACTTGCACTAACTAGGGTGCGGAGAAAGAACAATATACACATAACAAACTCAAAGAGGACCGATGCCGGTTCGAAAAGACGTACCCTCAAAGAGCTCCGGGTACCGCTCCCGCATCGTCGCCTCAGGCTCCCAGGTAGCCTCCTCGTACCATTGGCTCCTCCACAAGACCTTCACCAGGGGTATTTGCTTCCATCTCAGACTCCGAACGGCTCTGTCGAGAATCTGTACTGGCCGCTCGGGGTAGGTCAGGTCGTCAACCACATTGACGCTCTCGTGGCTCAGAATGTGGCTAGGATCGGCGACGTATCTCCTGAGGTTGGACACGTGGAACACGTCGTGCACACCAGAAAGCTGGGGAGGAAGGGCAAGCCTGTAAGCAACGGGTCCAACGTGCTCCAGGACCTCAAAGGGTCTCACGAACCTCGACGCGAGCTTCCCTCTCACCCCAAACCACTGCAGGCCCTTCTTGGGAGAAATGCGAAGGAAGACGTGGTCCCCAACCTCAAACTGCACCTCTCTGCGTTTCCAATCTGCGTAGCTCTTCTGTATGCTCCTGACAGTGTGGAGTCGCCTGTGAATCTGCTCGATCACTTCCTAACTTTGCCGGATTAGCTGGGGGCCAACCTCCCACTTGGTCCCCACCTCAACCCAACTCAAGGGTGCCATACACCTCCGTCCATACAGAGCCTCGTAGTGTGCCATGCCCATGCTCAAGTGATAACTGTTATTATATGCAAACTCTGCCAGGGGAAGTGCTCCTCACAAGAGCCCCTCCAGTATAGTACACAAGCACGCAAAAGGTCCTCAAGTGTCTATATCGTGCACTCAGACTGTCCATCCGTCTGGGGGTGGTATGACGTACTGAACCTCAATCGTGTCCCCAAGGCCTGCTGAAACTCAGCCCAAAACTGGGATGTAAAACGAGTATCCCAGTCGAATACGATCTCCCACAGAACTCCGTGTAGACATACCACATCGCGGATATACCTCTCTGCCAACTATATCGATCCCAAGGTGACTCAAATCAGCACGAAACGTGTCGCCTTCATCAATCTATCCACGATCACCCAGACTACATCGTGTCCTCGCTGGGTAACGGGCAAGCCCACCACCAAGTCCATGGTGATGCTCTCCCACTTCCACTCTGGAACTGGAAGTGGCTGCAACGGCCCTGCAGACCTCTGATGCTCGGCCTTCACCTGCTGGCACACTAAACACTACTGTACGAATTCACCTACATCCCACTTCATTCCCCTCCACCAAAAGTCACGTCTCAAATCATGGTACATCTTTGTGTTTCCGGGATGTATGGTGAACCTGGAACTGTATGCCTCAGTCAGGAGCTCTCTCAATAGCTCCTCGTCCCTAGGAACACACAAACATCCCCTCATGCGCAGTACCTGGTCTGTAAAAGAGAAGTCCCCAGGGTCTCCTGACAGCACTCTGTCATGCAATGACTGCAAGTACGGGTCGGCCATCTATCCTGTGATGATGCGATCTATCAGCTCTGGCCTCGTCTATCATGTCACAGTCACTGCCCCACAGTGCCCCGTAACTCTAGGGGTCGCCAACTGCCCATCTCCTTCATGAGGCTCCAACTCTGCGCCTGTAAACTGGCCAAGTGGGTAGGCGCCTTCCGGCTCAAGGCGTCAGCCACCACGTTGGCCTTCCCCAGGTGGTAGGAGATGCTACAGTCATAGTCCTTCAGGAGCTCCAACCAACGTCTCTGTCTCATGTTGAGCTCCTTTCGATCAAATAAGTATCTGAGGCTCTTATGATCTATGAAAATCTCAAAGGTATCACCGTACAAGTAGTGCCTCCAAGTCTTCAGCACAAAGATGACAACTGCCAGCTCCAGGTCATGGGTGGGCTAGCTATGCTCATGGGGCTTCAGTTGCCGTGAAGCGTAAGCGACAATGTGACCCTTCTGCATGAGCACACCCCCTAACCCCTGCAAAGAGGCGTCCGTGTACACAACGAACCCACCACTATTGTCTAGAATGGTAAGCACGGGAGCCAAAGTCAGCCTCTCCTTCAGCTCCTGGAAACACGCCTCATAAGTTTCTGTCCAAGTAAAGGGCAAGTCCTTCCAGGTCAGCTGTGTCAGAGGACGTGCAATCTGCAAGAAGCCCCTGATAAACCACCTGTAGTAACCTGCCAGTCCCGAGAAACTGCGGATCTCAATAACAGTACGCGGTCTCTCCCACCTGAGCATTGCCTCAACCTTGGCTGGGTCCACCGCCAAGCCATCCCCGGAGATCACATGTCCCAAGAAGGTCACCTCCCTCAACCAGAACTCGCACTTGCTGTATTTGCCATATAGGCTACGTCATCTCAGTGTGTCCAAAACCATCCGCAAGTGCTGTCCGTGCTGCATCTGATCTCGAGAATAGATGAGCACATCATTAATAAATACCACCATGAACTGGTCTAAGTACGGTCTGAACACCCAGTTCATCAAGTCCATGAAGGCAACGGGGGCATTAGTCAGCCCAAATGGCATGATCAAAAACTCGTAGTGTCTGTACTAGGTGCGGAAAGCTATCTTGGCGATGTCTGCCTCCTTGATCCTCAACTGGTGGTATCCAAACCTCAAGTCTATCTTGGAGAATACCGTGGCACCTCACAACTGGTCAAACAAGTCATCAATCCTCAGCAGTGGATACCTGTTCTTGATGGTAACCCTATTCAGCTGTCTGTAGTCCACACAAAGGCGTAGGGTACCATCCTTCTTCTTTACGAACAATACCGGGGCTCCCCACGGAGACGCACTGGGCCTCACAAAGCCCTTCTCTAGAAGGTCCTGCAACTGAGACTTGAGCTCTCGCAGCTCAAGTGGTGCCATCCTATATGGTGCTGTAGAAATGGGGCTGGTCCTCAGTACCAGTGAGATCTCAAACTCGATCTCACGCTCGGGAAGTAGTCCTGGCAACTCATCTAGGAACACGCCGGGGTACTCTCTGACCACCAGGGTACTCTGAAAGTCTGCCACAGGGCTGGGCTCCGCCACCACACAAGCTAGGAAGCCCACACACCCCTGACCCAAAAGTCTCGCTGCCCGAAGTGCAGAAATGCATCTGAAGCCTCCGTCCACTGGCTGCTCGTGGAACTCGAAAGAAGGCAACCTGGTATGGAGAAGACGATCTTCCTCTCAAAGCAGTTCACCAAGGTGTGGTAAGCGGACAGCCAGTCTATTCCCAGAATCATGCCAAAGTCCTCCATCTGTATCACGATCAGGTCAGCGGGAAGGTTGTGTCCCCCAACACTGACCTCACAACCTGTGCACACCTCATCAGCTACAAACAGCTGACCACTCAGACCTCTGATCATGAACGGATCCTCTGACAACACACAGTCCTACCCCAGACTAACTACAAAACTGGCAGCGACAAACGAATGCGTAGCACCGGAATCGAAAAGCATGTAAATGAGTCTGCCGGAAACTGAGACCATACCTGCCACCACTGATCCTGAAGCTCTGGCATCCCTGTGTGTTAGGGCGTTGATACGCCCCTCAGCACTAGGTGCGGACAAAATAGCCACACTTTGCTTTGGATGGGTAGTCGTTGGCCGGTACCCTCCTCGCGACTGCTGTCCTCCTCCTCGCACCTGGAAACTGCGGCCTCCTACTCGCCCTCCAGTGCTCGACGCGGGGAGCATCTGCTAACCTCCAGCCTTAGACGGGTAGTCCCTCTTGATGTGGCCCGACTGGCCACACTGGTAGCAAAGGGGGACTCGACTCCCGCCCTCAGTGGGTGTAACGAACGCGTGCCCCGGACGTATTTTAAGACGTCTGGGAGGTGGCCCAGACGTCTTGGATCACATCCAGACGTCTTGCCAGACGTCTGGGATGGTTTACTGACGTCCGAAAAACCGTTATCGTCCACACCCACGAGTCGTCTGCGTGCCTGCGCGCGCAGACCGCATATTCGTTATTCTCTCTTTTTCCCTCTCTCTCTCTGCGGCTGCAGGCGGCCTGCCACCTCCTCTCTCCTCCTCGCGCGGCCTTAAAAGGGCCACGCCTCCCCTCCCGTCTCCACCGTCTCCTCCTTCTTCTCCTTCCTGTGCGCGAGAGCGAGCGGACGCGAGGGCGGCAGCAGCGGCCGCAGTGAGCGCGGAGGTGCGGCGTGCGAGGGCGGAGCTCTGCTGTGAGGGCGAGCTCGCCGGAGCGGCTTGGCCGGCCGGCGGAGGGCGCAGGGGGTGCGGAGCAACGCGGAGAGGGACCTGCTGCGAGCTGAGCAGCAGACGCGCGAGGTGCGACGCGGGCGGCGTCGCGAGCGGAGGCCGAGCAGTGCCCTGATTCTGGAAAAATTTCCAGAATCAGACGTCTGGGTTGATAGCAAGACGGCAAGGTCGACGTCTGGAAGCTCATACAGACGTCTGAAAGGTGAGTTTTCCGCCTTCTTCTTCCTTCCTGTCGACTGACCGTACTGAGGGAGGGGTTGGCTGTGCGCAGGTTCGCTGATTCGCCATCCTTTGCAAATCAGACGTCTGGAAGTTGTACCAGACGGCGGGTGTGACCTCCAGACGTCCGGGGTGACCATCGGACGTCTGGGAGCTAGGCCAGACGTCCCCGCAGACTTCTGGATGTCTGGGAAACCACGCTGAACAGGTAATTCTCTGATCCACTGTTTAAGACGTCTGGAAGGAGTTCCAGACGTCTGATTTTGCACAGTATCATCTTTTTCGACCCGTTTAGGGCCCGTTCGGGCTCCGTTTTCCGCGATTCGAGTTGCGTTCTTTTCAGAATTAATTCCTCTACCCGTCTACAGTAGCTATACACTGTTTTGAGACACTCCTTGTGTTTGATCCTTGTGATAGGACCTCGTTCGGTTGCAGTCTTGAGAGTCGCGGAGGCACGCGGGATTCCCGATCACGCCCCCATTACTCCCGTTGTACCTGGTAGAGTGGCTTAAGTTTAAAATCTGTTAAAGTATGGAACCATAACTAGAATCTAGGACATTGCATGAATCCTAGGAATGAGAAATGTATGGAATGATAGCTCCTAGGTGATGCATGAATCCTAGGGCTGGAAAACTAGTTGTATGCTAGATCCTAGGATGTGGCATGAATATTAGGATGGAAAAACTAGTGGAATGTATAATACTGCAGTCTTGGAAAAAAAAAAAATGGGAAGGAATATAAAGCTGCCTGTAAATTGAATTCACAGCTGCCTGTTATGAATAAAGAAACATGATTGGGATCATGGTTTGTAAGAACGTGAAACTGGAAAGTAAGACATAAGATGTTCTGGAACCGTACGAGGAAGTAGGAGTAGAACTCCTGGAAAGAGAATGGAATAGAATTGGGGAAGTGAGTTGGCCCTTGAGTACGGAGTACCAAGGAGAGCGACTGTCCCCCTATTTAGTGCAGAGCTGAGCTAGCCGCCCCAGGGACCCGGGGGTTAGGACTGGCCACTCTGTACCGACTTGTTGGCCCTCGTGTATGTAGTACCGAGGAGAGCTAGTAGTGTTAGGAGAGTACTAGCTACCCCACGGGCCCCGGGGTTCTACTAGCCTCCTTCACCGACTTGTTAGGCCCACTAGGGCAAACCAGGGTAGTCAGGCGAGGGTGCGCGGACTGTGGAGGGGCAAGGCCCCGGTTTGGTTACTGTGGAGGGGTTGGACCCCTATTACTGAGAGGGCTCTGCCCTAGTTCCGTGCTGTGCTTTGGGCGCACCCGTTAACGGAAACGACTGACCGCGTGCCAGTGCGGGCTAGCTACCTGTGCGTTTATCGCGCGTGCCGTAGTCACCGTTACGTCGGTCAATGACCTTGGGGTGGTTAACTGAGGGTAGGATCACCACGGGGGACTCTCCCGGCCAGGAGAGCACCACGTGCTACTTCTACTTTTGGAAAAGACTGCAATCAAGATCGTTCCCACGAGGACATTCGAGATCAAGTAAAGGATCTGAGAAACAAATGAAATAGTGAGAAAAATTGAAAGATGTGAATAAAGGAAGTAATAAAACATAACAGCTACTGTACACTCTACTGTTGCCTTTAGTTAGTTGCCACTCTACTCAGCATTTTGCTGACGTGTTACACTCGTTACCTTTTTCAGGACCAGATGTTGAGCAGCCAGGGTCGGCGGCTGCAGAGGACGCTGGGCCGAGTAGGGTCCAGTAGAGTTACCACAGTCTTTTGTACCTCTTTTGTTTCTGTTCTAGTGAGTAGTTTTTGTTTCCGCTGTACCTTCTTTACCTGCAGTTCTTGTTATATGATAAATGTTGTTTTACTGTGGTGGTGGTACCTATTGTAGTAGTTTCTTTCCTTACTGCTGTACTTTCTTACTGTTAGTTATATTCATGCTGAATGTGGTTTATTTTACCTGTCTTTTGGTTACTTCCTCGTTGGACGACTAGGTCTTGGGATTAGTCGAGTCGGTCCGGTTCTCGTGTCTCGTAGGGACTCGGGAACCGGGTCGTTACAGTGGGTCCCTGCTGACGGCTGAGCGGGGGTCTGGTGCTAGTAGCTGGCCCCTGTCGGGGGCCCCCAAAGGCCACTGACGGCCCCGCAAAGCGTGACGGCTCTCCTGCGGGCGCCACGTGCCTCCTCTCTCATTGGCTTTGTGAGAAGTTTGGCTGGTAGGGTCGCTTTCGCCCGCTGTCAGTGTCTCGTGCGGACGGGTTGGTTTCTTCATACGTCATAGCTGCCTCCACCACCTTCGAGAATGCAGGTAGCTTCAGGGGTTTGACATACCCCCGAATAGAAGGCCAAAGCCCCTCAGTGAACCTCCAAAGGTGCTCCTCCTCCGTAGCCACGGCTATCGCTGCAAAACGAGATAGCTCCAGGAAACGCCTGCGGTACGCGCTCACGGTCATCGTTCCCTGGCGGAGAGTGTGGAACTCCCGCCTCCTCTGGTCCTGCCATGTCTGGGGGAAGTACTACTCGTAGAAAAGGGTGACGAACTGGTCCCAAGTCGGCTCGTCCCTCTCCTGACCTCTGACCGCCCTCCACCACCTGTGTGCCGTGCTCTCCAGCTGGTATGTGGCAAAGGCCATGCGGCACTCCACAGGTGGGCGAAGGGTGTCAAATACCTTCTCGATCTGCTTGAGCCAGTCCTCCGCCTCGGTCGGGTCCTCATCCCCCTTGAAAGAGGGGGGCTTCAGCTTCCGGAACTATCCGAAAAGCTCGTAGTGGCGCTGAAGGGGAGACACAGGTACACCTCCCGGTAAAGAGGCCTCATCCTCAGAAGTGCCGGAGGAAGGTGGGGGCGGTGGAGGCCCACCCCGTCCCCCACATCCAGCACCGTGTCCATCTCGCTATCCCACAGAGGACTCCCCCTCCGCAGCCCCAGGGAGAGGCGCTCGTGGTGGCGGGTGGAGCTCCTTTCGCACGATGTCCCGTATCAGCTGGGCGAGGTCCTGGGCCTGAATGCCCGAGAGTAGTGGCTGGTCCACTGAGGCGTCAGGCTCAACGCACCCACCCCTCCGACCTCATCCTCGGTCGCATCTGCGACCTGCCTCACTACCTCCTCGTCGAGGCATCTCCTGCAAGGAGACGCGAACACGGAACAGAAAAGACGTCAATACTAATTGATATTCAAGGAAGGAACCTTAAAACAGATGTCAAAAGGTACGTTGTGGTGGCTACTCTAGTACAAGCACGTGAATTGGTTATGTTCCAACCAGTTAGTTCACTTCTCGGTACGACCTTGCTCTGATACCATCTTGTTACGACCCGATTCCCGAATCCCTACAAGACACAAGATTCAGATCGACTCGACTGATCCCAAGACCCAGTCGTCCAATGAGAAAGTAACCAAAAACCAGTAAAATAACCCACATTCACCATGCAAGTAACTAACAGCAACAAAAGTACAGCAGTAAAGAAAAGAACTACTACAGTACACACCACCACAACAGTAGAGAATTAAAAATAGGTACAGAAATATGAAGTTTACAATAAAAGAGTACAAAGGTGTAACAGAATACTCACTACTACCGAAAAATGGGTACAACAAAAGTACAACTACTGGCTCTACTAGGCCCAGCACCCTTCGCAGCCGTAGGCTCTGGCTGCTCAACACCTAGTCTTGAAAAAGGTGACAAGTATGACACGTCAGCGAAACACTGAGTAGAGTGGCAACCAGCTAGCTAAGAAAAGCAGTAAAGGTGGACAAGTAGCTATTGTTTTCAATTTCTTTCTTTATATAACTAATCATTCTTTCTTTCATCACTTGGTTCATTTATTAGGTCCTTTTTCTTGATCTCGAATGTTCCTTGTGGGAACGATCTTGATTGCAGTCTTTTCCGAAAAGTAGAAGTAGCACGTGGTGCTCTCCTGGCTGGGAGAGTCCCCCGTGGTGGTCCTACCCTCAGTCAACCACCCCAAGGTCGCTGACAGACGTAACGGTGACTACGGCATGCACGATAAAAGCATGACTAGCTACCCCGCACTGGCACGTGGTCTGTCATTTTCGTTAATGGGTGCACCCCAAGCACAGCACAGAACCAGTATAATGCAGAGAACTCACAGTAACAGGGGTCCAACCCCTCCACAGTAACCAAATAGGGGTCATGCCCCTTTACAGTCTGCGCACCCTCGCCTGACTACCTTGGTTTGCCCAGTGGGCCTAACAAGTCGGTGTAGGACGGATAGCTGAACCCTGGGCCCCGTGGGGTGGCTAGCTCTCTCCCTACACTAGTAGCTCTCCCCGGTACTGTGTATATGAGGGCCACAGAGTCAGTACAAAGTAGCAAGTCCTAACCGCGGGTCCCAACCTTAAGCCGGCTAGCTCCGCTCTACACTAAACAGGGGGATAGTCGCTCTCCTTGGTACTCCGTACTCAAGGGCCAGCTCACTTCCCCATTCACTTTCCCAGTTCCATTCTATTTATTTTCCAGGAGCTCTACCCCTAATTCCCCATAAGGTTCATGCTCATGTTTCTCAGGCCAAGCCATACTAGGTTTCATCATTTCAGTTTTATTCGCATATAGCACGTGTTTCCAACATTTAATCTTTCTTTTCCAATTTATATACAAGCAGCTCGAACTTAGTTTCAAAACAACAGGAATTACATGTAGCAGTTACTAGCAATAGTACTCTACATTTCACAGGCAGCTGTTATCCAATTACAGGAAATTATCATAATTCTATCTACTTATCCAAGACTGCAATTCAGGCATTCAAGACATTCGTTTCAGTGTTTCTGTTCCTAGGATTCATGCCACTCCCTAGGATCTATCATTCAATCTAGTTTTCAGGTCCTAGGATTCATGCCATACCTTAGGAACTATCATTCAATCTAGTTTTTCTAGTCCTAGGATTCATGCCATATCCTAGGATCTATCATTTACTTTAGAGATGCATTAATGTTGTAATTAACTAAGGGAAGCCACTCTACCTGCAAAATCGGGAGTAATGGAGGGGTGATCGGCAGGTCCATGTGCCTCCGCAACCCCCAAAGCCGCAACAGAATGAGGTCCTAACACAAGGATCAATTACAAGGAAACACTCAAAACAGGATAAAAGTTTTTCAAATAAGTAGAGGAACTTATTCTGAGAAGAACAGAATCTTAAACACGAAAATCGGACCCCGAACGGATCCTAAACGGGTCAAAAATGACAACTCTAACTCAAATCAGACGTCTGGAACATCTTCCAGACGTCTTAAAAAGGGGTCCAGGTCATACCTCACTCTGCGCTGCTCCTTAGACGTCCAAAGGTCCTGCTAAACCGTCTGGACCCAGTTCCAGATGTCTGGAGACGCTCTCCATAGTCTGGTGACTCGTCCAGACGTCTGAACCGCGTGGGAGGGCGTGTCCCGCACCTTCTTGAAGCTAAACCTGCACGCGCACGCAAAAATCCCTCAGCAAGGCATGCGATAGAGCTTCAGTGGAACGGCCTGCATGGCGGTATCCGTAAAAGCAAGCAAAGGAGGAAAAAAAAACGTACCTTTTAGTCATCTGGAGCTCCCTCCAGATGTCATCCATGTCATCTGGATGTAGCTCCAGACGTCTGATTCTGGGAAAAAAGATCCCAGAATCAGAACCTCCTTCGTCTTCTTCCTACTGCGTGCAGCCGTGCCATGCTCATTCGTCCGTTGCCTAAGCTACAGCAGCACCGGGGAAACCTCCCTAGCACAACGCTCCTCCACGCGCACACCGACCGGCCTCGAACTGCTCTGACGAGCTCTCTCTCTCTCTCTCACGGCTTGCATGCTCTCTCCTCTTCCCTCTCGCTGCACCTCTCCTCTCCGCCACTGCACCCGGCAGCAGCGGCAGCTCGCTCTCACTCTCACGCACGTTGGAGGAAGGAGAACACGGGTGGGGTGGTGAACGAGGGAGAGGGGAGAGGAGTATTTGTAGGCATTAGGGGAAGTTTTCTGCAGGTTGGCAAGGGGAGAGAAAAAGAAGAGGGCGGCGGGTTTCAGTCTGCGCACGGCACGCGTGCAGACTCGCAATCGTATGCACGCAAAAATTAATTTCCAGACGTCTGGGAAGGCGTCAAGACGTCTGGACCAACTCCCAGACGTCTTAAAGTGTTTTGATGCCTCGGGTCTTAACAGTTGATAAACTTAACTCTTGAAGAATCTAATAGGCCTGAACAAGTAGAGGGGAAAGTTAAAGAAATTGAAGAAACTAAGGAACAAGAGCTTGAATTGCAATCCCCATCCACTTTTCGTTTTGTGGGGCACTAAAGAGACCCACTACGAAAATGAACATGACCAGCAATGAGGAGTTATTGGATCTATTTAAATAAGTTCAAATCAACATCCTACTCGACGCAACACCTATGCTAAGTTTCTAAAAGATGTTTGCAATCAGAAGTGTAAGGCTAGAACCAAGTCACCTACATGTTAGTTTTCTGATCTTGAAGAACCTACCTCCTAAGAATAGAGATCTAGGAGCCCTTTGATCTCATGTGTCATAGGTGATATTAGCTTTGATAAGAATCTGCTTGACTTAGGTTCTTCCATCAATTTAATTCAAACATGCTTTACAAGAGATTTGGACTTGGCGATCTTAAACCAACCTCTATGACACTTCAACTAGATGACTATAACTTTGAAGATGTTATAGTCAAAGTCAAAGATTTCTATTTCCCTATGGACTCTCTAGTCTTTGATATGGAAGTATCTGAATGACTGAACAACACTCCTATTATTCTAGGTTGTTCTTTTCTAGCCATTTCTAAGGCCCATATAGATTGTTGAACCAGAGATATGGAGATTGCCTTTAGAGATCAACGAATGCAATTGAATATCTTTAGGGCTTCAAAGAAGTTTGATGAGGAAGATTGTAGTATGATTGAGGATCTTAAGCATATTGATGAGTTGGTTGAGGAAAACATGTCCATAAGCCTAATATAAGACCCCTTAGTGACTTGTTTGACTCTACCACCAAAAGACTTAGAAGAGAGTCCATAGCTTTAGGAGGCTAATAGTTCATTAAATGTGACATCTACCATAAAACCTCTGTGGAGTTATTAACTGGAGGGACTTCCTAAACCATCTTTTGCACCCCTTCCACCTTCCATTCAAGTCCCACACTAGCTAGAACTTAAACCATTACTTGACAATCTTAAGTATATGTTCTTATTACCTGACCAAACCCTTCCTATAATCATTAGTGCTAAATTAACGAAGGAGAAACAATGCAAATTGATTAAGATCTTAAGAGAAACTAAGTTAGTAACTGAATTGACCATAGTTGACCACAGGGGAATTAGTCCCTCCTACACCCATCACATTTATCCAGAAAAGGGAGCCATACCTTCTCGTGAATTACATAATCGACTAAACTTAAATATATGAGAAGTTGTTAAAAAGAAAATCATTAAGTGGCTTGATCTAGGAATAATCTACCCTATATTTGATAGTCCTTGGGTTCCCCTATCTAAGTAGTTGTTAGGAAAGTTGGTTGATCGTCATAACTAATGAACATGGAGAGTCTATACCAACTAGAACAACCTTTGTTTGGAGAGTTTGTATTGATTATAGGAAGTGGCATTCAGCTACTAAGAAAGACAACTTCCCCGTGTCCATCGATCAAATCTTATAGAGGTTAGCTAGCCAAAAGTTCAGTTTCTTTATTGGCTATTTAGGTTAAGAGTAGAAGATCAAGAGATAACCACATTCACCTGTCCCTATAGTACCTTCGCCTATCGTAGAATGCCATTTTGTCTCTACAATGCACCCACCACTTTTAGAGGTGCATGATGGAAATACTTTCGGGCATGGTGGGTGACTTCATGGAAGTATTTGTGAATGATTTCTTGGTTTTGGTGAATCATTTGACTCCTATTTAGCCAACCTTGAGAAAGTCATGGAGAAAAGCATTAAGGTTAACCTAGTTCTTAGTTGAGAAAAGAGCCACTTCATGGTCTAAAAAGGGGATAGCATTAGGGCATTTGGTCTTTGATAGGGGAATAGAAGTAGATAGAGCCAAGGTAGAACTAATTTTGAAGCTCCCACCTCCATCTAATAGACAAGTTGGATCTTTTCTCAGACATTAGGGTTTCTATAGAAGATTCATTAAGGACTTTCCTAAAGTCTCAAGGCCTTTGAGTAACTTGTTATTTAATGATCACACGTTCCAATTTAATTATTCTTTTCTTAAGGCCTTTAATTCTCTCCAAGTCTTTGTAACCTAAGCCCTAATCCTAAAATCACCTGATTGGGCCTTACCTCTTGAAATAATGTATGATGTCTTTGATTATGTCTTATGTGCTATCTTGGGTCAAAGAATAAATAAGAAACTGGTTGTGATTACTACAGTACCATGACCTTGGATGATGCTAAGAAGAGCTACTCCACTACTGAAAAGGCGTCACTAGTTGTAGTCTTTCCTTTAGAGAAATTTAGATCATATCTCTTAAGATCCCATGTCATAATTTACATAGATCACTAAGCTCTGAGACACCTCTTGGCTAAGAAGGATGCTAAATCGAGATTAATTAGGTGGATCCTCTTACTTTGAGAGTTTGACCTAGAAATCAAAGATAAAGCTTAGGCTTAAAATGTCGTAGCTGGTTACTTGTCTCATATCACAGTGAAAAACTCTCACCCTACTATTCCGATTAATGATTCTTTCTTGAATGAGAGTATCTTAGTAGTTTCAAGAGTTAAAATTCTTTGGTTTGCTGACATAGTGAACTACTTAGCCATACGACAAATCCCTAATGATTGGTCTAAGCAATGGAAAGATAAATTTTTCTCCGAGGTTAATTACTATTTCAAGAGGGACCCTAAACTATTTAGATTGTACTCTAGTTAGAATATTCATAAATGTGTTCCTAAGAATGAAATTCATAACATTTTGTCCTTTTGCTAAAACTCATCCTAAGAAAGACATTTGTCAAGAAAGAAAATGACCACCAAAGTGTTGTAAAGTGGATTTTATTGGCCAACCATCGATAAGGATGGTCACAACCCTTTAATTCTTGCACCCAATGCCAATCTATAGGAAACATGACTAAGAGAGGTATGATGCCTTTAATCCCCATCCTAATTGTCAAGATCTTTGATGTTTAGGATGTCAACTTTATGGGACTGTTCACCCCTTCCTTTGGATACCGGTACATGTTGCTATTGATTATGTGTCCAAATGGATTGAAGTTATCTCCACTAGGAATAATGTCCACAAAGTGGTTCTTAACTTTGTCAAGAAGAATATATTTAGTTAGTTTAAGATTCTTAAAGCTATAATTTGTGATGGAGGTACCCATTTCGTGAATACACTTTAGAAATCTCTTGGCAAAAGATAGGGTCATGCATAGAATTTCCACAATGTACTGCCCACAGATGGATCTCCAAGCTTAGGTTTCAAATAGGGAGGTTAAGAACATATTGCAAAAAATGGTTAGGCTTGATAGAAATGCTTGGTCAAATAAACTAGCACTACAACAAAATAGACTTCTAGCAACCACATTGTGAGGATAGATTTTAATTTAGGGACTAAAAGAAAGGTGGGTGGCAGATTAATGGTCCCCAAAAAAACACTAATCTAAGGGGACAGATAGTTGTCTCCAAAACTTTGTCACACACACACACACACACACACACATACATATATATATATATATATTAACCCAACTCTAGATTTGGGTGAAGGTGGGCTCATTCCCACCCGGTGGAAGCCGCTCCCTCTTTTGATCTATCCCTCTTTCCTAATCAAAAGAGAACTGCTCCCTCTTTACTGATCTATCCCTCTTCTCGCACCTCAACCTTAAACCTCTTATGTCGATCTTCATTGCATTCGCTCCCTCTTCAATGGCGGTTGATCGGTTGGGTGTGTGGCACGGTCGAGAAGTAGCCACGAACGATAAGGAATCACTGCTCCCTATTCATCTGTGCTTGGAGATCCCTTGCCTACCACAACAAGGAGGAGAAGCATGACGAGGGTGGCAAATCTTCAATTTGCAACAAGGAGAGGACAATGCTCATGGCAAGGAATCCTTGCTCCCTTATCTTGAAGCCCTCTTTCTGTGTAGCATGGCTGGGGATGAGGTTGAGGAAGAGGGTAAGGGCATTTGGAGTGAATATTAGCCTCAAATTTTTTTGTTGTTGGAGATTGCTTATAGATATAGTTTACTTGATGGCAACATCCAAAAATCTGGAGCATTTAGGTCTATTTCCTCTATGTCGAATCATGTCTAAAACATTCAAATTGTCTTGAGCATAATGACCATCGCAGTAGATCATTGCCCCTTCTTAAGGTTTCCTTGACAGAAGATACAAAGCATAGGACTCCCTGATTTGTCCTTCATTGTGGGTAAATGGGAAACCCAACTCTATGAACCCAAGGGAAGTTTACATGCAGAACTGATAGGGGTATAGAGACTGGAGATTTTTGAAGTTCTGTAGATAATCATCTTGGATAAGAATTGAACTTAAATAGGCCAAAACTTGTTAAAGAAAATAACAAAGATATAAGGCATTCCATAAGAGACTACAGTACCTTTCACCATGTATAGTCTCATTTCGGCAAGATCTATATGATACCATTTTTTTTAAAAGGCAAATGATGCCATTTTAAAGGTCTTTTTTTTGAAAAGCCATTTCAAAGGATATACATACCACCTATTGTTCAAACTTAATTTAAGGTACCTTTTATAGTGGGGATTTTACGTAGGAAAAGACTATCCATTTTTTTTCTTGTAAAGGGGGAACAACCTATCCTTTTATTCTTCTTGTAAAGGGGGAAGAGACTATTCTTTAAATTTGGAATCAAAAGTAATGGTTTCAAATGCCATAGAATACTTTTACTCATAGTGTATGTTTGTACTTGATAGAAGAAATTGAAATTTGCTCATTGCAAACGTCATGAAAGTAAGAGAGTTAATGGAATGTGAACAAATATCATGTATGCATTTATTATTATGATATCATTATTCTTATGATATCTAACTATCTGTATGCATGTATGCATGTCTCTGTATTTAAAGTCAGATTCCAAGACTACAACCTTTACTGTCAAATAAAGAAAGTATTTACCATAGATATTAATTCATAAAGATGAATGAATCATTTACGTAGATGCCAACAAAATTAAATACTTTTGCTACTCAATTTCTAGATGAATGAGATTTAATAAAATATTTTTAAATGCATTTAGGAAGATGGATTATTTGAATGACAGAAACTGGATGTACTCCATCATCAATAGATTCCATAGTGAAAGATTTCAATCTGGGGTTAGAAAGTTTATTAAATTCGCAAGGAATAATTTGAAAGATTGTCCAAAGGGGATAATTTCTCCTTGCAAGAAGTGCGACAATAGATATAATCAAAATATGGATGACGTGTTTGAGCATGTGATTCTTAGCTATTTCACTCCTAATTATTTTACTTGGATACAACATGGAGAGATGAGACATAAATAATATTCAAGCGATCCTTCTGTTGAAAACACAAATGATAACATTCATGTTTTGCTACAAGATGCTTTTGGGATGCATGCAAGTGAAAGCAACATCAACGATATAGAAGATGTGGAAGAACCTATTAATAGGGATGCAGAAAGATTTTTTGAAGCAAATGAACCTCTTTACATTGGATGTGAGAAATATAGTAAACTTTCATTTATCATTAAATTGTTGCACATGAAAGTTTTATATGGTTGGAGTAATAAGTCTTTGAGACATTATCTTTATTGAAAGATTTCCTTCCTACTGGGTGTGAAAGTTTGCCATCTTCTTATTACGAAGCAAAATACGTAGTTAGGGAGCTTGGCCTTCATTGCAATAAAATTTATGCATGTCATAATGACTCATGCTATTTTGGAAGGAGTCTAATGACAAAGAGATATGCGATCATTATCAAGCTCCTAGATACAAAGATGAGGCTACATCTAGGGGAAAAAGGAAAAAGGTTCCTGCAAAAGTGTTGAGACATTTTCCCTTAATTCCAAGACTTCAAATGATGTTCATGAATGAGAAGCTTGCTAAAGAAATGACATGGCACAAGGATGAGAGAGTAGATGACGGTTTGTTATGGCATCTAGCAAATTCAGAAGCATGGAAAGTAATGGATCACAAATTTCCAAGTTTTGCAACTGATTCTCGAAATATTAGACTTGGCCTTGCCAGTGATGGTTTTAATCCATTTGGCCTATCATTGTCATACCTTATAATCTCCCTCCTTAGTTGTGTATGAAGTAACAAAATCTCATTATGACATTACTTATTCCTGGAAAAAGATCTCCTAGAAATGACATAGATATATATTTGCAACCTTGTATTGATGAAATGAAACAATTATGTAATGGAGTGAGAACATATGATTCATATTCCAAAAGTAACTTTGTGATGCATGCTATGCTGTTGTGGACGATAAATGATTTTCTAGCATATGGTGATTTATCTAGGTGGAGTACTAAAGGAAAACCGGCATGTCCTATTTGTCACAAGAATACATATTCTAGGAGTCTAAGATCTGGAAAAAAGGAGGCTTATTGTTTTCATCGCTGCTTCCTTAATGAAGCTCATGAATTTCGTCGTGATACAAGAAATTTTGATGGCAGTAGAGAAGAAAGAACTGCACCAAATAAGGTAACTGGATCAAAAGTGTTAGAACAATTGAAGGGCTATAAGAATTATTTTGGTAAACAGTTCAGATACAAAAGAAAGCATACTCAAGATTATATGGGGGTTGTTAATGTTAATCAAAAAGAGCAATTTCCATACTCATGGAAAAAGATAAGTATCTTCTTTCAATTGCCATATTGGAAGGATGTTGAAATTAGACATAATTTGGATGTGATGCATATTGAAAAAATGTTTGTGAAAATATATTGAGTACAATACTTCACATAAAAGGAAAGAGCAAAGATAACATTCAAGCATGTTTGGATCTAAAAGAAATGACTATTCGAAGATAGCTTTGGCCGAAAGAAAAGGAAAGTGATATATTATCATTTTCATCTACTTGTTATCAACTGTCAACATCTAAGAAGGATGCTTTCTTAAAGTACTAAAATTGATAAAAGTTCCAAATGGGTATTCTTCAAATATTTCTAGAAATATCAATGTTTAACAAGATGAAATCGGTGTTTAAAAGATGTTGCGTTGCAGTATAAATGAAATCGCCTTGAAAACAAATAAGAATTTATTACTCGAAAACCTAAGTATCTGAGGTCAAACACAGGGAGCAAATTAGTATTTAAAAACTAAGATCACGATCTCAATTTAATCAAATGTGATGTTCAACAATCAATAGAATGAGATTCAATGTATATGAAAGCTAAAGAGAAGAATAGGGATGTAAAAAGAAATAGAATGTTCTCTCTTCTTTCTTCTCTACTCCGTAATGGCTTCTTCTTTCTTCTTCTCTTTTCTTCCTTCTCTGATTTCTTCTTTCTTTCTTTGTGACTTCTTTTCTCTTCTGTCTTCTTCTTTTGCGGCTCCTTCCTTCTCTTCTTCTTTCTTCTTTTTCTTCTCTTGGTTTCTTTCTCTTTCTCTGCCTTTGATTCTCTTTACAGCTCCTTCCTTAGCTTCTGATTTTCTCCCTTCTCTTTTCTTCTTCAACGGTGCCTTCTTTTTCCTTCTTCTTTAGCTTCTGCCTTCAAGTCCTTCTTCCTCAGCCTCTGCCTTCACAAGTCCTTTGCTTTTCCTGCCCTTAAGCTTTGGCTCTTCCTTCCATAGCTTTTCCCCAGCAGCTTCCTTCCTTCTTTCCTTCTTCCTTCCCTACACACACGAGAGTGCAAAACCTACCCCTACCCTCCCCCGCGTACTCTCTCTCTATTTCTCTCTTCACTCTCCCAGAGCCAGCCAATCGGGTATACGGGTCGAGTTACGCGCACCCGAGTCTAGGCGCACCGGCGTGGGTGGTGCACGAGAAATGCAAGGTAAACGAGTCGGCCAGGTTTGCGTAGGCGTGGGTCGCGGATGAGGCGGGTGACGTGGGCGAGGGGACCTCACCCCGTGAATTGAGGCAATAAGGTGAGAACACAAAAATAGCTTATATGACTTACCTGCGCCCAACGTTTCCGAGGTGGGACTAAAGTCCCACCTGCTTCCTCGTGCACAATCAGGGAGGATGCCCATCCAATAGCTGCAACTACGGTCACTGAGGCCTCTGATTGCTAGGTGCGAAAGGGTCGTGGAAGGATTCCGCGCACCTGGGGCCTGTTTATCTGGAGTAGCACGACCTGGAGCGAGCAAGCTTGCTCCTTCACGCTTGCTCCAATGGCAGAAGAGGGTCAAACCTAAAACTCAGCAATACAACGAAGGTGATGCAATGGGTGGCGTGGAGCAGAATGGCCTAGGCGTGTGTGCCTAGGTCGGACTATGACCGTGGAAGTGTGTGTGTTCGGTGGGCACTTGGGGAGGTGTTGGCGGTTGATGGAGGTGTGGATGATGATCAATGAGTGATGGCGGAGGTTTTGAGGTAGGTAGCGAAGCGTGTCGATGGGTGGAGCAATGGTTACACCTCGTCGGTGGTCTGCCGGAGATGAGGATGACGGAGGTGGTTGGTGGCTGTCAAGGAGGGTTTTTATGAAATTAAGAGGGGGAAAATGATAGGTAGGGAGAGAGGAACTTACTGAGGGTAGTTGGATGAAGGGGGAAAGGCAGAGGATGAGCGACACGTGTGTGCCATTGTCAGAGAAGAATGCCCTGAGGTGAGGAAGACGGTGACAATGAAGGGGTTGGAGAAGCGCGTGTAGGTATGGCGTGACGTAGAGTAGCAAGGCGAAGAAGACTCAGCCACTGGTATGGTGGCAGAGCAACGAGAAGAGTGAGGAGAGATTGCCGAAGCTTGCGAGCAGTTGGCTGGAGATGAGGGAGGATGAATTTAGGGGGTATCAGTGTCCAAATCAAGCTTGAGAGAAGCGGCAAGGACAGGGGGTTCTTTTATAGCTACTGGGAGAGGTCCTTGTGCTTGGAAGGCAAGCTTCCAAGCGCAAGAATCTCGCTAGAGAAGGAAGGTGCGAATGATACCCATTTCTCTCGAGTGTTCACACGAGAGATTGGGTGTGAATCAGATCTTGGGATTGTGTTCAGACGATAGGGAATTCCTCAGAGGATCTCCCTTCCAAATCTGGGAGGAGATCTCTGAGGAATCGGGGAGAAATCCTCCTCAAATCCTTGCCGGAGTAGGACTCCTCCACTGTAATGGCGTAGGTACCTAAATGCAAAGAGTGGAGAGGAAGATACGGGGCTCTGCACAAAGATTTTCAAAAGCTAGGGGTCAAAATGTAATTGGGTGGACTATTTTGCAAAGTAGGTCAAGGTAACCTCCCCTTAGGTCTAAATTTTGGAACAAACATAATTTAGACCTAAGGAATCCAATGGTGAAGTTGGATTTTAGGTTTGACCACATTTGACTGGATATTTTACATAAAAACCCAATTTAGGTCAAATAATTAGCTTTGACCCCAATTTAGGTCAAAATAGGTTTCAAAGGCCGAATTGAAGGTTTTAAACCCTAGAGGATATTTTTCCATGAATTTTAGAGGGTTTAGTTGATTTTTATCCTAACCAGAACCTTGTAAAATAGAGTGGATTTATTTTAGGGTTACGGAATGTCATTTAATTCTTAGATTGCACATGAACCCATTTCTAACTGAACCAACCCACTTTTCCTCTTATTGAGTCCAATTGACCTATGTTTAGCCTCTAAGAAATCCCGTTGTTGCATTGCAATGGTAAAATTGCAGTTTTACCCTTTGTTTCTTATTTTCTTCTCAAAATAGTTATCCCTTGAATTAGGCCCTTCTCTAGGTTATGTAGGAGCGTTTGTTCTCTTTTCTAGGTCAAAATGAGCTAGTTAAAGCTCATGATGGTGTTCCCATCAATCAACTTGGACAAGAAGAAGATGATAGGGTTGAAAAGTCATGACTATCACATCCTTATGCAACAATTGCTTCCATTTGCAATTAGGGGCTTACTACCAAGCAACATATGTCGGCCAATCATGAATCTTTGCTGTCAAAGTTATCGATAAAGAAGAATTTTTCAAAATGGAAAGTGTTATTCCAGTGTATTTATGTGAATTGGAAAGGATATTCCCACCATCATTATTCACAATCATGATGCATCTACCTATTCATTTAGCATATGAGGCAAGTGTTGCAAAAACTATACATTATCGGTGGGTGTACCCTATAGAAAGATACTTCTAACTCTTAAAAGATATGTAAAGAACATGAGTCATCCTAAAGGTTGTATAGCAGAAGGATACTTGGTAGAAGAATGTTTGACATTTTGTTGACGTTAGTTGAAAGGTGAATATAAGTTAAATCGTGAAGTAAGAAATCCTGATGGAGTTGTAATACGTGGAGGATGGCTTCCTAGGATGACATTGGGACAAGCACATCGCAATATTCTCTTTAACACTAATTCAATGGAAGTGTATCGAAGGAACTTCAACTCTAAACATGTTTGATTATAAAGATATCTATAAAGTTATTTCTTTAATGATATCTGTAAATTTTATTTGTAGAAAACATGTGCGATTTCTTAAAGAGAATTTTCCACAACTTACACCTCGCACTCTTGCTAGGAGGCTTCATCTTGAATTTCCTAAATGGGTGATCGAACATGTACGTTTGCAATTTATATCTTGTAATAAGGACTTGAAAATGTTTCCACTCAAACACTCTAACATCTAAATTTCTTATAAATAGGTCATGACTTTGCGTGAAAAGAATGTGAAAGTGTTAGAAGAAGTAAGATGGCTAGCACAAGATCCTTTATCAGAGGCTTCTTCGTATGATGGGTATATTGTTAACAATTGCCGATTCACTGTAGGTGTATGGAGGTTATACGCCAAACTCAAAATAGTGGAGTGTATTTGCAAGCAGACACAGTCAGTTCCCTAAATGACCTCGCGCATGCAATTGACGGGAGGAAGTAGCGTAGTCAGAAGCACATGCCACTTACTTGACGGCCCAATTGGGCGGGGTGACTAGGAGCAGCGAAATAGTTGGGCATAGTGGTGTTAACAATCCCATTTAGGTGGATTTTGATGGGCTAACGTGCAAAAAGAAAAAAAGGGAAAAGAAGCCCAGGTGGGCCTTGGGCATGTGGAAAGGAAAGAAAGTAAAGGAAAGGCAGGGCAAATTTGATTTTAAGACAAAAGTTATAGAGATTTTCCTATTCTTAATGGGATTTTGAGAGTATTTGCCTACAAAAAGTTTTCATTTTAATAGTGCATGAAAATTGCACTAATCCTAATGATTTTAGGAACCAAGGGGGCCCTTTTCTCTAAATAAATACTGTTGAGATCTCTATTTTGATGAAACAAAATTACACTTTATTGTAAACTAATCTTTCAAAATTATGCATGTGCAAATCAAACACTTTATCCACCACATTGATCAAGGTAAAGAATTCTGTAAAGTGTCTATTGTAATTCTTGTTTATGTATTTTGAGTCTAGAAATTATGTAAGGAACCACAAGAATTTCTTTACTCCTTTCTAAGTCATTAGGATAACATCTTTTTCTTTTACTAGTATTATTTTCAATTGATCGACCAAAATAATAAGCTTCATTGATCAAAATAATTGATCAACCAAATGGACCTAATTTTCAAATTTCCTTTTGATGAAAATGGATGGACCAATCAAATAATTAATTGATCAACTGGTGATCAAAAGATATTTACTTGCATTCTTGAATTGGTTGATTTTCACTTATAAATAGGGTCAGTTGGCAGCCACTTAAAAACACAATTTTCAAAGCAACTCCATGATAAAAGGTCCTCCAACTCTCTTTCATTTAAAAAAGCTTTAGTGTTTTTTCACTCATTTCCAACATTCTTCAAAAGCACATCACTCTGTGCATCTAGAAAAGCATGGTTTCCATATTTTTATTTTCCGAGTTTCCATAGGAATATAATTGTATTCTTTTATTTTTACTTTGATTGGGACCCAACTTGTTGGGATTCCCAAGGTGTTTTTACTTTTCTTAGTAGATATAAGAAAAGTGGTTTGTAAGAGGTTGTGGCACCCCTGTTCAAGTAGTGCAGATAGTAGATTGGCTAGCTAGTACCTAGTCAATAAATTCCTAAGTTGGGAGGTTTAGGTAGTGATTTTCACCTGCAAGGGCTTTTACTATAAATCAGTGTGTAATTGTATCATGCTTCTGGATTGAATTTTTAATTTGATGTTATTTTATCAAACACTATTCACGCCCTCTAATGTAGATGTTTAGATCCTTTAGAAAATTTTAATTGGTATCAAGTGAGGTTTAGGCAAAGGATGGAGTTATATTCATCTGTTGCAATAGCTAAAGTCTATGTTGAGGGCCAACCCATGGTAAGGCCACATCTTTTTAATGGAACCAATTACGATTATTGGAAAACTTGCAAGCAAGTCTTCGTTGATTCTATGGACTACGAGGTTTAGGATGTTATCATCTCAAAGCACTTGAGACTAGAAACTTGGAGTTGAAGCTACAAGGAAATAGAACAATAAGGTGACTTACAACACAAAAGCCATGAATGGCATCTTTTGTGGACTCTCAAAGGAGTTCAATCGAGTCTCCACATGCAAGAGCACCTACGAGGTCTAGAACACCCATGAAGTAACTCATGAAGGAACCTCAGAGGTAAAAGAAATTTGTATTAATTTACTAACTCAAAAATATGAGTTGTTCAAGATGGAGAAACGATAAAGGAGATGTACACGATGTTTACAGGCATTGTAAACTCATTAAAGAATTTGGATCAAGAAATGAGGAATAAGGCTTTGGTTCAAAAAATTCTCCTATCAATAACTAGTGATTAGGAAACTATGACAACTACGATCTATGATTCAAAGGATCTCACCACTACAACAAAAATGATTTTTACCGACAAAAGAGATATGTCGGGAAAGCATTAATATTTGTCGCTATAGACATTTTCTGACAGTTTTTGGAATCATCACTTGTTCGTCGGTATAACTATTGTCGCTAAAGATTTACCAACAATTTTAGACCATCGGTATTTTTTGAATATTTGGCGACAATTAGTTTTGTTGATATTTTCATCGGTAAATGTTACTTTTAATGGCTACCTTTTTGCCATTGTTAAAAAAAATAGTGACAAAAATAATTGTCATAACAAATTTACGATATAAGATACTCTAGAGGCAATCACTTTTCGCCACTAATTAACCTCACAATTATTTTAGTTCTTGTTAGAACAAAGTTTGATGTCTCTAGTGACGATCATTAAAAGTAATAAAATCTGTCGCTAATTTTAGCTGATAAACATTTTATTCATTATCATAAATTTACCATTAATAGCATCGTTGTTTTAAATAGTTGGTTAATTTTCACTACTATTGAATCTATATATTAAGGTCCATTATTACACTTTAATTTACATCAACTTGGATTATGAAGTATATATTAATATTTAGATGACACCTAAATTGGAATGGACAAATATTTAAACAATGAAATAATCCAAAAATTAATTGTAATAAAAAATAAATATTTTCATCTTAAAATTGAATAATGAAAAAGTGGTAGGAAGTATAAACCATTTGCATATTTTCACAATTTAATGATAGTAAGAATGATCAAACATCTAAAATGATACATCAATCATAAGAATATTCGTTCATTAACCAAAAGCCTTTCTTTTGAAAGAAGAAAATTTATAAATAAGTCAAAGTTATAGAATAACATAACAAAAAAAGTTACATGTCCAACACAAAGCAAAATAAATCTAAAAAAAATTATTTTAACTAAGCTAAAAGCACACAAAAATATTTCTGCCAATGAATCGAGTGCATCTTCTATTAGCAACTTGAAGAAATCCTGAAAAAATAAAAATTGTGTAAGAAAATAATTATGAGATAAATTATATAAAGAAAAAGTTACATTTTTATATACCATGGTTCAAAATAATTTTATCACAATACCTAACACGAAACAACAAACATCTCAGGCCAAGCAATGATAGATCCAATATTTATGTGACCTAAAACTTCATATTTTTCATATGGCCTTATCAACATCTCCTTCTCATCGATATAGCAACTTCAACATAGACCGATGCGCAAGTGAAACCAATGGTATATAACAACTTTGATTCACATTAGGGAACCACTAGTTTGATTCATAAATGATGTTGCATGCCAAGACTAAATGTAATATCCAAAATTCTTCACAAGACTAATTTGCTTACAGGATTACTAAATGATTGGAGAATAAATAACACATAGATGAAGCGCATAAGACTAAAACCAAAAACGAAGATTTCCTTGGGGAGAATGTAGTGGTGGATGTCTTGTTTTCAAGCAACTCTTGGTATGATTGGAGCTATAATTGACAATCCAAGTTTCATAATCTAAATCTAAATAATTAAAGGGCTAAATCCTATCAAAAATTTGATAACATTTCCTCTATTCTATTGCATTTTTTCAAAAAACCTATAAATTAAGAAGTGACCTATGCAAGAAGTGACCTAACAAGAAGTGGGGTACACCCCACAATCACATTTGCAAACCACTAGGAGCATAAAGAAAAAAGCATTTTCAACTACATTCACACCCCACCACATACTATTTGTTACAAAATAAAGTCTCTTCCAAACAAAATATTACATTACATTTTTATGGTGTTATACAAAAATTGAGGACCTAAACCAAGGAGTTGCAATGTGAAAAAAAAAAAAACGCAACATGTCCAAGTTGAAGTCTTGCTCTAAACTATGCTAACTTGCTTTTCTATAGAATTTTCACAAAAAGAAAAGCAAACTAAATTGACATGTCCCCAACCTTGGGCACATGTTTGGGTCATGGAATTAAAGGGGGTGTTGGGTCGAAGGTTGGCGATCGTGTCACGGGGGGGATCGAGGGGGATTGCCTTCTCCTCCTACACATCCCCTCCTTTTCTCCTCCTCAGCATGCCACAACCACCGACTTCCGTCTCCTCCTCTGCCCCATCACCCTTCTCCTCCACCCTACCACAGTGCTCCCTTCATCCCCTCCACCTTCATTGGGTTCTCCACCTTTGTTGGCTAATAACGACAACAAATTGTGAAAGAGGCCATTATTCATGATATTACTCTCTCTACGGCAAGCTTAGGATAGCTTACAATTTACCTAAGTATTCCATAATAAGGATCTTCACACTTGATATTGCTTTACGTGATAGGTTTAATTGTGTTGTTTGGAAAATTCCTTGAATTAAAGATTTAATTAATAGATTTTGATTGAAAATGTGAAAACTTAGCCAATATCTCTGATTGATTGATGGAAATGTAGTGTTTACTCTTTTAGTGCATTTTCTCTTAACCCAATTCATGAGTACAAAGCAAATATTGAACTAAGGAGTTGGATCTTAATGTCAGATGTTAATCCAACGTATGGACTTATAAATTCATCATGTAATTATATAATCAATCAACATGTGAAGGAATGTCATATAACGCCCATCACTAAAGTGATCAAATCAGATTGTTTTTTGTTGAGGGCATGGGCATAAACTGCAAGAGGATGGTGTGGTATTTAATTTACATGTGCAGAAACCTATTTGTGAATATATATCTCCTCGATGGGTGGAGATGTAATTCACCTATACAGTAATTAGGAGGACTAATTACTGATTAAGTCTTCTTTGGGGTTGTGGTCCCCAAAAGACCCACCTACTAAATCTAGGTCTAGCATACCCATTGTGCACCTAGAGAGAAAGAACATATATCAGAGAGAAATAGAATGGCAGGAAGGAAGGGCTCTTCCTCAAAGTGGTTCTCAATCAAGCTATTGGCGGTGGGATCTTTTGGAAGCATCCTTGCAGCCCCATTTCTTCTCCATAGCCAAGATGAATATAGGTAACCTAATTCTCTAGATGTACAACATAGGTAAACTACATGTATGTTTCAAACCAAGTGATAAAGATTATTTGATTGTTTATTGGTAAATCAGTTTTAGTTGTAGATCTATGCATAGTCTTGTGTTTAAATGGCTTATAATTGTCTGTATTAGATCTCATGTAAACTTAAATTTGTTGAATGTTTCGTATTCTCAGAAAAAACTCATAATACAATCTGTAACCGTCATAAGTACCGGTACTGTTGGAATATTGTAATGTGATCTGTAAGTTGCTAGTATTGGTACTGTTCATGAGTACCGGTACATGCAAGTTACAAACAAGGCTCCAAATCAACTTAAGTCCTAAACTGGGACTTACAAGTACCGGTACCCACCATGAGTACCAGTACACATGAGTCCCAAGTCAGGTTCTAGGCTTCAAGTCATCAGGACCTGTAGCTTACAAGTACCGATATTGGTCACCAGTACCGATAGACGTTAGCTACAAGTAAAGTTGCCAGTACTCAACAAGTATCGGTACTCCTTACGAGTATTGATACTCATTGAGATCAATTGGTTCCTAGAGAAGTACCAGTACTCTACAAGTACTGGTACTCAACATGAGTACCGGTACATAGTGAGTACTGGACGATCACTCATCTGGACTTAGGTTCTAAACAGTAACTCATAGGTACCGGTACCCATTGAATATAGAACCCATAACTGTAAGTCATGGATACCGGTACTGGTCTACCAGTATCGGTACCTAGACTGCATGAGGTCCATTTGAGACAATATGCTCTATAGGTCCATCCTAAGTCAGAGGTGGGTTAATTTCAGTTAAGCCCTTAAGGGTTTAAGGTATTCACCAACAAGTGGTATCAGAGCCAACCCACTCTCTGCTTAGTGAAATTAAGTTCAGTCTAATTAATAAGGTACACTATTTTAGGGTAACCCAGTTGAAGCAGCACCTCGCCAAAGTGAGCTCTCCTATGAATACTGGGTTTATGCATAAACAGTAAAAGGATGAATGGGTGTTAGTAGGTGGGTGTGCCCTGGCCCAAAGGAAAGTGCATACTCGATCTGCTTTTACTTGTTTGCGTGGGGGTAATGATGTTTGGTTATTAGGATTTCTGGGTAGTCATTGAATCGACCCAAAGAAAGGTTCATGACTGACTTGGATTTGAACCAACAATCATTTCATACCACACCATGTCTTTAATTACAAGTCAACATCTCATCCAAAGATGAGACCCTTGATGGAGTTAACTAAGACATGTGATGGGATTAACAAATTAATTAGACACATTATGTTTTAAAGGAGCTAATTATGTGTTTATCTACATTTAGTTTTCAAAAATGTCTTCTGCCAACATAACTTCCACTTTAAACTCCATTCCTATGTTGAGTAGATCCAACTTTAAGTCCTGGAAGGAAAACCTACTGATAGTCTTAGGTGTAATGGACCTTGATCTAGTGATTAGGGAATATTCTCCTATCCTTACAAACACTAGTACTAGATCCTAGAATTCACTTTATAGTTCTATTTGATTTATTGTGCATTTCTTTCTAGCATTTAATAAAAATAATTTTATTCTTATCAGATGATTGCTTATGTTTATGTTAATTTCTTTGCAATTATGAGTATTATTTTAGATACACACACTAAAGAAGATATATGCACGCGAGGCGAAACATTAGGTATTCTAACCCCTAGAGTAAAAGTCCTTCGAGTCAAATTGTGTCCAAATTACTCACCTATCGAGACTTATGATCATGTTATATGGACAATGCAAGAAGTGTATGTATACCTCACTTACATGCATGATGTGTTGTGTTTGTAACATCCCATAAGACTCGATCAACTTTAGTTCTGTGAAGTACCGAACTAAAGAAGGTCCCTAAAGATTTGATGATAACTTAGTTTTGCTCGTTACATGTTGTTGGTGCTAAAGCACCACGATCGTTTATTTTGATGATAACAAAACACGTGTCTTTTAACATTTGCTTTTGAGTCCTAGTTTTCAGGTCAAATTGCAAATGGAGACAGGTGTTTAGACGGAGTTTGAGCTTGCATCCATGGCAGATTGGAGGAGCTTGACAGAGGCGGAGGAGCTTTATGAGGAGCGAAAGCTTGAAGAAGGAAGAAGATGAAGAATAGGATAGATTTCCTTTCTATTGTACTTTATATTTTGTTTCTTTTGTTGCTCTTTATTTTATTTCTCTAAATATATGTTAAAAAGCCTCAAAGAACCCTTAAAGTAGTCCTAGGAACACCTGCACTACCCTAGGATACTTAGGTTTTCTGTAAAGAGCTTAGAAAACCAAAATAGGATTCTGACAACCTAATCAAACGTCTAATCTGGAAATCAGACGTTTGATAGTGACTTTTAAGACATTTGACTGTTGACTTAGATGTCCAATAACTTAGGCTGGACTTTGTAACTTCTATCTGATGAAATCAAACGTCCAGATCTTAGTCCAGACGTCTTAGAAGATGTCTGATGGTTGTGCCAGATGTCCAATTAGTGGATCGTTGGCTGCCTGTGTATGCGTTGAGGGATATGACCGTTAGGCTTATATCAGACGTCCATAGAGGACCCTAGATGTCTGATATGTGACCATTTTGCCTCGACTAACCAAAAATCTCCTTTGTGAGATTTTCTAGCCGTTACCCTTCTTGGGAATCCATTCCCACAGAACAAATATGCTTCTAGATGTCCAAACATAGTGCCAGATGTCCTGTATGTCGTCTGATGGACATACACTAGAACCCTGTTTAGGTCCAAATCAAGGTAGGAAGGAAACTCGCCTAGAATCAGACGTCTGACCTAGTTCCCAGACGTCTTAAATGGGTTTTCCAGACGTCTGATACCCCGACCAAACGTCTGATGACCCTGTCAAAATCATGATTGATTATGATTACGGCCTATTTTGCCTTGGGTTCAACCCCAACGGCTATGGAAGCTTTCTAAGGGCTTCCAAAGCCTTCCTAGGCCATCTATAAATAGAGGAGAACCCTTGCCTTGCAAAAACACACCTTGAATAGCATTTCCACATCTTTTGTGTTCAAGTGAGGAAGAAGATCATTCTTAAGTGTTGTTGCTTTCCTAGTTCATCGAGCCCACACTTGAGAGCACCACATCCTCCAAGCACCCGCTCTCCCACCAAAGATTTTGAGAGTGTCGTTGTGCCGTTGCGTAGTTCACGCACCCGTGTCATTACGCTGACGCACTCCCACCAAAAGGAGTTTCATTACCTACAGTAGCTAGATTTAATCATCCACTTTGTGGCACTATGGTTGTGTTGTATTCTTTCTTTGTTATTTGTGTTGGGTATTCGCATTGCGAATTTCATCTCCTTCGTGAGACAAAATCCTTCTCATGAAGAGAAGGGATTGAGGAACGCTACCCTCATACTCGTAGCGTGGTTATAATTGAGGTTGAACTACCCTCATTAAAGTAGTTCGTTAGTGGATTTGATCGACTTTGTCAATCGGGAAATCCTAACTCGAGAGGGTTAGGTGGTGGTTTTCACTTGGTTTGGGTTTCCACCTAAAAATAATTGTGTCATTTGTGTGATTGCTTTTTTGTGAGATTATTATTCAATTTATCCTGCATTTTTTACATCACGCACATCTCACCCCATCCACGTAGGAATCTACACATGTAACTTTGTGCGGTAAAATTTTGGTTGCTTATTCCTGCTCTTTTCTAGTATACCAACTAATCTTATCTAATTTTCTGTGGTGCCCTTAATTGGGTGTTAAAGGAAATCTAGCTAAGGCTAGTATTGGGGGGTATACTGGAGAAGTACGGGGAGATACTGCCGAAATTTCACCGCACTAAGGTTACATGTAACGAGCAAAACTAACTTGTCATCAAATCTTTGAGGATGAACTATGAAGTGAAAATCTTAATCAACATACACATCATTCGGTCATTTCCCTTCCTAATAAGTGATTTATTTACATTAAATTTTAGGTTATAATGGATAAATCTTTAATTAGATTGCAGGGTTCATATTACACCAGATATAAGAATGGAGTAATTTCATTCCTGGATTAGGCCTTTCATGATGATAGGAAGATATTTTGGTGAGGAAGTCAACTTGATAATATCTTCTACCCATGCAGAAGATGTTTAAATAGTTCCTTGCATTATCATAATACTGAGCTCAAGCATTGCATTTGTAATAGGTGGTGGCAGCATTACACTACTTGGGTAGCTCATGGAGAGGAGTTGACTGAGAAAGTCCTAAACAACGAGAACACTGTTGACCAAGAGATCGACTAGGACATGGCTAATAGCGGAGGTGAAGAAATAGAAGAAATGTTGAACAAGATGAGAGCAGGAGAGGATATAAATACAGACGAAGAAGATCCATTCAGTTTTGATCCGTTCTATGATGCTGTTAAGGCGGCTGATGATCCTATTGCTCCCGGTGTTACGAAAATGTCAAAGTTGTCATTTTTGTTAAAGATGTTTCAACTGAAGATTATGAATAGAGCTAGTGCTAAATTCATGTCAGAAATACTTTAGTTTATTGTTGAGCTGTTGAATAATGCTAATGATTTTCTGGCTTCATGGTATGAGGTAAGGAAACTGATTCGTAAGCTTGGTTTGGATTGTCAGAAAATCGATGCATGTCTGAATGACTACATTCTTTTCAAAAATGAATTCGCAAATTTGAGTAATTGTCTCGAATGTGGACATGAGAGATATAAGGAAAGTAGAAATGAAAGTAAGAGGAAACAACCTCAGAAAGTTCTTCATTACTTTCCATTGACACCTAGGCTTCAATGCCTTTTTATATCAACTAAAACTGTACAATGGACAACATGGCACCAGGATTGTAAATCTCAAGATGGAAGAATATGTCATCCTACTGATTCAGAGGAGTGGAAGAGATTTAATGAAAGAAGTAATTTATTCACTTTAGAAGCAAGGAACATGCGGTTGGATTTTTTAAGCGATGGATTCAATCTATTTAAGAGTATGTACCCGTCGTACTCTATATGGCCAGTGGTAATGGTCACTTATAACTTACCTCCTTAGTTTTGTATGAGATCATCATTCATGATGCTGACCCTATTAATCCCCGATCCAAAACAACCAAGAAATGCAATAGATGTTATCTCCAGCCATTAATCGATGAACTAAAACAGTTGTGGTACACCGATGTGAAGACGTATGATGCAGAAAAGAAAAAATTTTATAATATGCATGCAACATTGTTGTGGACCATAAACAACTTCCCGGCATATGCAAATTTGTCAGGTTGGAGTATTAAAGGAAAGCTTGATTGCCCAGTCTGTATGGAAGACACTTATCACCTACGATTACCAAAAAGTAAGAAATTCTATTACTTAGGACGTCGCAGATTTCTACCTATTGAACATAGATGGAGAACGTCACAGTTCATGAGTAAATTTGACGGCAGGACGTGTCGATATTCAAGGAAAAATCCAAAGAACAAACTTAGTACAGATTCTATCAAGTTGCCAGATCAGGTTATAATGGAGAGATTACAAGAAATGGGTGAGATACGGTTGGGTCGACTATTTAAACAAGACCAGACGACCTCGAGAAATTCTGGATTTTGAAAGAGAAGCATTTTCTTTATGGAGTTACCATACTGGAAAGATCTTACAATACTTTATAAGTTAGATGTTATGCACATCGAAAAAAATGTGATGGATAACATCTTAGATGTATTAAATCTAACAGATGATTCAAAAGATACAGTGAAAACAAAGAAAGACATGGAGAGTTTACCAATACGTCTAGAGTTGCAAATTCATGAGGATGATGGCTACTTCCCACCTATTATTTACAGCTTGAATCAAGACCAGAAGAGTAGACTATTCTCCTTCTTAAAGGAAATTCAGGTGCTAGATGGGTTTTCATCGTAGCTTTCTCATTGTGTGAATGAAGCGCAAAAAAATATATCTAGCTTGAAGAGTCATGACTCCCACGTTATTATGCAAGTATTATTTCCACTAGCGATACAGGGGATACTACCAGAGGCAATTGTTGATTCATTCATAGAGATGAGCAGGTTTTTCAAAGTTGTTTGTTCGAAGACGTTACAAAATGATACGTTGGATCACTAGGATAAACAAATAGTCATTACTCTCTGTAAGATGGAATAGATTCTTCCCCCAGCCTTCTTTGATGTAATGGTTCATCTCAACTTGCATCTTGTAAATGAAGCGAGAATCGGTGGACCTATACAATTCAGATGGATGTATCCTGTGAAGCGATTTTTGAAAAATCTTAAAGATTATATTTTGAACAAGGCAAAGCCAGAATGATCCATTGTAGAAGGGTATCTCATGGAGGAATGCATAAATTTTACTTCCATGTACATGAATGAAACAGACAACTACTTTAATAAACTTCAAAGGAACTATGAGGGGGAATACAATGACAGTGATGAAAAATGTTTGTCAATTTTTTATATCAGAGGAAGGTTGATTCTTCATACAGAGTACAAGACAATTTCACAAAAATGATAGACGTTGTGCATATTTATATATTTTAAAATGAATTTCTGAAATTGATCCATTTTACGAGGAATTCGAACGATTACCTCTTTCAAGGACAACAAAATTTGGCTTCTTAAATTGGTTTAACGACCATGTTAATCAATTGAAAGAGGATAAGGACCCATTACCTGATTTTGAGTTAATTGCCGATTCACGATTACATTATGCACATTACCACTTTGAGTATATAATAAATGGGTTCAGATTCAGAATAAAAGAAATTGATGATAGAAAGGTTACACAACAAGCCAAAGTTGTTGATTCAAATCTTTCCACCGGTCCAGATAGAAATTATGGTGAAATCAGAGAAATTATGGAGATCAGCTTCAAATTTGATCACAGAGTTGTCCTATTTAAATGTCATTGGTTTGATGTTTTTAAATAGAGCACCAGTTTCAAAATTAACAAGAAATACAATTTCTTGAGTTTAAATCGTAATCGTCAAATCCTTTAGTCTAATGAACCATTCACATTAACATGTCAAGCAGCATAATTTTTCTATGTCCCCGATAATTGCCAAAGGGGATGGGTTATACCCATAAGAACAGTACCATGCGACCATTTTTACGCATAATCTGAAGCATGCCAAGAATTAACAAAAGGTCATTTATTTGCAACTGATGTTGACATCTAAGGTTAGTAACAATTTCTTTGCTTTGTTTCATTTCTGTTTAAATAAAATTCATATTAAAATTTATAGGGGCATATATGTCATTACAAAGGGGGTTTGGAGTAAAATTGAAATTCATGTCTGTTGGTTTATATATTAATGATTTTTAATTATATTAATTATTACATTTTTTATGTGTTACAAATGAAGTTGTTTAAGAAAAAATCCAGAAAAAAGGGTCCTTCTGAGACACAGCCCTCCATGCAACCCGATTCGTCTTCTTAGGCTCATCCACCCCCCCACAACAGGCTCAGCCACCCCTTCGACAGCAGGTTCAGCCACCCCCTAGTCACGTTTCGTACGACCCGAGGAGATGGCACGTTTACTACATCCGGGGGGGAAGGGAAAGAGGAAGGAGATTGCTCAGACCTTGCCAGACCGAGTAAAGGATGATCCAGATTATGGAGGATCAGATGAAGAGGGGGAGGAGGCAGGCGAGGAGGGAGATGAGGAGGGCGAAGAAGCAAAGGATGAGATGGTGGGGAGTATGTCCCTAGTTCATGTCGACCCCTCAACGGCAGGCTCAAGTTTTGGTAAGAAATCATATACCTTTAAGAAGTAAATTGCTTATATGTTTAAAGCTTATTATAACTTCAAAAATATATAATTAATATGATTAATGTTTACGTAGGTAGACTAGCAAGAGGATAGAAAAGACAAAAAATCTAGACCTTCAACATATCCCCTAGGGCATGAGAATAACAATTAGGCTTAGAACCACAAGGGAGGAGAGAATTATCTAGGCTTTATCAGTCGAGTAGGTACAATTTTTAAATTCATTGTGCCTATTTGCTACTTCGACTAAAGGAAAGTGCCTGTAGAGCTGAAGAGGTAGTTCCTCCGTCAGTTGGAGGTAATTTTATTTATAAAAGTTATTTCTTTTATAACTTTATCTTAAAATTATTATAAAATAAGATTGACATATATTTTTTAAAATTAATGTAGGCAAATTACGATTGGGGTGACGACCCCAATGCCTCCCAATATATCCTTAAGCATGCTGCCAAAATCCACAGGGATTGGAGGATGGAGACCAAGAGAAATGTAAGAATTTTTAATCATTTACATTTTTATTATATACATAATTTCTTATGTTATTTCTAACAATTTATATTTGGTATTTAATTTTTCTCGAACAAGAGTTCACCCAAGGAGGCAATGGGTGATGCTCCTCCTGAGGTCATGCTTGACGATTGGAAGAAGGCATGCGAGCATTGGCTAAATCTAAAGACGGAGGTTAGTAAATGATTACAAATTATTCTATTAATTTCATATATCTTTCATTCATAAAAAATATTATTATGTATATGTACAGGAGCAAGCAAGAAAAAATAAGGCCAATAGGGCTAAAGCTTCACAACAAACCCATTGTTTAGGTCGAAGGAGCATCGAAACGGTCAGGAGCCATTACGTAAGTGTTGGAACTACTTTCAGCTGAATATTACTTAATTTTTATGTTATCTTAATATAATTATATTATTTTTATATTTTTAGTTCACTACTTATGATGGGATGGAAATGAGTAGGATGGATATATACGAGGTCACCCACAGTAAGGTTGCAGTTGAGGGTGCTCGTAAGTGGATTCACGAGTCATACCAGGAGAAACACATAAGTTTCTTAAACTCAAAAATATTTACAACTTTCTATATATATATTATAATAATATTTTTAAATACATATAGGAGCAAATGGTACAGTTAATACATCCCCCCACTGACGAGACGTCCGACAGCATCCACCAGCCTTTGCATCCAGAGGATGCATTTAGGAGAGTGATGCCACCGGACCACGGTGGTTTTGTTCATAGTGTGGGGAGGGCACATACGTTACCTACCTGGTATGTGAGGAAAGGTGCCATCTCATCTAGTGTCGTCGATTAGTTGCATCAAAAATTTGACACACTACAAAGACGAGAGGAAGAGAGGGAGAATAGAGAGACATATATGAAGAGTCAGATGGATGCCATGCAATCACAGATGAATAAGACGGATAGTAAGATTAAGAAGTTTCTAACCCTTCTTTTGAAGAAGGGTCAGTCAGAGCATCCGTCTTCATTAGATCCCAGCATCCACAAACGAGATAACGACGACAACATGGGTGGAGCTAGTGGCTTCGAGGCGGCTACATAGTGATATTTATACATTTTCTTTTCTTATGTTTTTCATGTAAATATTTTCTTTTCATTTTATGTAAATTTTTTATTTTCAAACTTTTTATATACTAGACTTTTTACATTATGCAATATAAACTTCTCTTCAGTAGCAAGTCTTTTAAGTATATTTAGTATGTAGTTCCATCATTTTGTAATTTCTTTAAAAAAAAATCATACATTTGCCGTCGGTTAGTTAATTAATCGACGGCCTATAAATGACGAGAAAAATATTTTTCCCATCGCTTTTCAGAATAACCGATGACGAAAATATCTTCTAGACTAATCGCCTCACATATTTTTCATCGCTTATAAGTAAACTAACGGCAAAGATATTTTTGTTGTCACATATATTGCGTCGGTTATAATGATACATGACGGAAAAAATATTTTTGCCATCACTTATATAACCGACGGTAAATGTATATAACCGATGGGGAAACTTCAGAAAAGGGTGGTGAAGGTGGGAAAAAAGGATGAATTAATGCCGTCACTTGACAAATAAGTGATGGCATAAACACGTACCGTCGATTTTGAAACAATGGCGAAACATCTAAACCGACCTTGGGTGAACACTTTTTTTACCATCGGTTCTTCGGCAATTGTATTTTCCATCGATTTTTAACCAACAACAAAATTGACAATCCATCTTATGGTCAGATGCTATTTTGACATCGAATGTGCTCTTAAACTGACAAGAAAATGAAACAGCGACGATCATAATGGCGTTGCTTAATAGGTTTTTGCCGTCAGTTTCTAACCGATGGTAAAAGTGGAATATGTTGTAGTGTATGGACTTATAGATGCGTCATGTAATTATATAATCAATCAACGTGTAAAGGACTATCATATAATACCCATCACTAAAGTGATCAAATCAGATTTTTTTATTGATATCATGGTCATAAAATGCAAGAGGATGGTGTGGTATTTAATTTACATGTGCAGAAACCTATTTGTGGATATATATCTCCTCGATGGGTGAAGATGTAATTCACCCATACAGTAATTAGGAGGACCAATTACTGATTAAGTCTTCTTTGGGGTTGTGGTCCCCAAAAGACCCACCTACTAAATCGAGGTCTAGCATACCCATCTTGCACCTAGAGAGAAAGAAGAGATATCAGAGAGAAAGGGAACGACAGGAAGGAAGGGCTCTTCCTCAAAGTGGTTCTCGATCAAGCTATTGGAGGTGGGATCTTTTGGAAGCATCCTTGCAGGCCTATTTCTTCTCCACAACCAAGATAAATATAGTTAACCTAATTCTCTAGATGTACAACACAGGTAAACTACATGTATGTTTCAAACCAAGTGATAGAGATTATTTGATTGTTTATTGGTAAATCAGTTTTAGTTGTAGATCTATGCATAGTCATTTTTTTAAATGAGTTATAATTGCCTGTATTAGATCTCATGTAAACCTAAATTTGTTGAATGTTTCGTACTCTCAGAAAAACTCGTAATACAATCTGTAACCGTCGTAAGTACCGGTACTCAAGATGAGTACCGGTACTCTTCATGAGTACTGATACATGCAAGTTACAGAAGAGGCCCCAAGTTGACTTAAGTCCTAAACTGGGACTTCCAAGTACTGGTACTCACCATGAGTACCGGTACACATGAGTCACAGATCAAGTTATGAGCTTCAAGTCATCAGGACCTGTAGCTTACAAGTACTAGTACTGATCACCAATACCGATAGATGTTAGCTACAGGTAAAGTTGCCAGTACTCAGCAAGTACTGGTACTCCTAATGAGTACCGATACTCGTTTAGATAAATTGGTTCCTGGAGAAGTACCAATACTCTTCAAGTACTGGTACTCAACATGAGTACCGATACATAGTGAGTACTAGACCAGTACTCATCTGGACTTAGGTTCTAAACAGTAACTCATAGGTACCGATACTTGGCATCTATATCGATACCCATTGAATATAGAACCCATAACTGTAAGTCATGGATACCAGTATTGGTCTACCAGTACCGGTACCCAGACTGCATGAGGTCCAGTTGAGACAATATGTTATACAGGTCCATCCTAAGTCAGAGGTGGGTTAATTTCAGTTAAGCCCTTAAGGGTTTAAGGTATTCCCCAACACTTAATTCTTAGACTCAAGAGTTATCACTGAGAGAAATTGTGAAAACCAATATATTGCATAGAAGTTCTCTGGAATGATTTTTTTCTCAAGAATGGTGTCAATTCTATTTAGTTGCTCACATTCCTATGAGAGACTTGAAGATAGGTTCGAGTATTACTTAGAATCTAGGCTTACTCTCTAAAAGGATACTATTTTGACAATTATTAAGAATTTATCATGAACATTTTCCTCTATCAAAAGTAAAGAAACTTTATCCTTTTCTTTTGAGAAAAAAAATTCTATCATGGATTATTTTAAGATAATTTCTTTGAAGATCCTTTCCGAGTACTAAATTAATGACAAGATAAATCCCTATATTCTTACTTAGAAGGAAAAAATTAATTGTGTTTAGTATTGTGAGGCTATTATTCTTGGCAGTCCATGAAGTTGGGTTTACACTTTGCTACAAAGGTTGATAGTCGCCATTATATATTACAAAATAGGAATAAGCCTTCCACTACAAATTTTTGAATCAATTTGGGTTTGGGAATGGAGCAAAATGATGGTTATCTATCTTTTTCTTTTGTTTCAAGAGTTTAGAGACACAAGAATCCTAATGATTTAGTATGACTTCAAAGTTACCCAATGCACATGATTCTCAGTCACAGTAGGCTAAGGTATAATTTGTTGGGTGTGTTCACACCTCACTTATAATCTATTTATATATATACTTTTTTGAGAAACAACTATTTTATATGTCATTCTAATTTATTTAAAGTGGTTATCATAGAATGTTAGGTCAAATTTTCTTCCAGTATTCTTTGCTACAATTGTTTAATAACCATTTTCAGATAAACTTCATTAGAAGATCACTAGGAACAATACCAGATAAGTTGTCACTTTATTGTTCTAATGCATCAATTTGAAGAATCCGATTACATGCAATTGGGATGTCACAAAGGCTGTGAAGAAGATAAGTTATCTTGTTGGCACTATTTAAAACTTTATTTTATTTTTCTTTGAAGGTTGGTCTTTTCTTTTATGATATTTTCTGGGTGTTCTTTACTCCAATTATAGTCAGTGTTGCAAAATCTTTCAATGCTCCCATCAAGGTTAGTTTCATGCATTCCCTAGTTTTAGTATAGATATTCTACCATAATATCCAGAAGAGAGCACATATGTTCTTTATGGCTTCACAAAAATGCATGCTTCATGATGAGTTGCACTAGTGAGTGTTTCATCATTTACCGTTACTATATGTTTATGAGTGCATTTCTTGGTTGCTGTTATACATTTTGTGTTTTCATTTGTCACAAAGATTGTGCTAGATACTGTACCATAATACCAGTATCTACAAAATAATTTCTAAAAGTTTATTTTTGAAAAGTACAACAACTATAAGATATATGATGTGTTAGTTGGGAACATGTTAGTTATAAATGACCAGAGTAAAGGTGTGGAGAACAATGAGAGTAGTCGTCCTCCTCAAGTTAATAGGAAGAATGCTTATTTGTTTTCAAACATAATGGATAGGTTTGGAAAGAATGGAATTATTGATGAGTCAAAGCTGAATTATCAAGGCACGGAAGACAACTTTGGTAAGGAGAACAGGGTATTTATTCGTGTTGACTCTACTACAAGAAATGATGATTTCTGCAAATTCAAGCTCCATGCAATAAAGGGAGATGGAAATTGTGTGCAAGTTGTGGAGGTTCAACCAAATTGAATCACAATGTGTGAAGTGGTCCTGAAAAATCTTCCTTGCATTCATCATCTACTAACTCTAGTTTAGATACTTCTTTTGGTTCTCAACAAGGAAGTAATGTGACTCATTTTGAATTCTGATTACTTGATTAATCTACCATGACAGAGAATATCTTTTTAGTGATGAACCAAAATTTGGCATTTGATAAAAGTAGACGAGCATCTAAAGATGCTAGGTAGAGAAAAGATGCAAAACCCAAGATTACCTTTTGCAACACAGAAGAAAACAAGCAATAGTTTTTCTACTTCTAAGAGCAATGGCTCTAATGTGAGGAAATCAGATATAGATTCTACAGGAAGTTTATTCACCCATGGATTTTTCTCCTTTCCAAGAGACCCATCATGTAGCTCAATCTCTTAAAAAGGAACCTCGCAATGGAGGAAAGTCTATATTTAACAAACCACTTCATACATTGCATGATGTAGTTTTAGGCATGGAATTTGGCCTATATGGATATGCATGGCTTGACAGAAACTACTACTGGCTTTTCTTGTTTCTACGGAAAGCCACTTTTTAGTTTTTCTCACTTCAAGTCAAACTTTACCTTTGGAACTTCATCTTCTACTCGAGGTCCACTTTCAAACTCCAAATGCTTTTAGAGAAAGAAAAGACAAAAGAAAGCTGACAAGGAGTTATACAACTTTGAAGTAAATCAAAGGTTCAATTTGGCTTCTATTTCTATGGATCTCTTTTTGCTGACAAGTAGTGCAAGGAAGGTGGGTCAGCCACAAGGTGAAGGAGTGGAACATGTTCCAATGGACTTGGCAAGCAAGTTGGAGCAACAACTTTTTTTTTTGGACATCAAAGAGGTTCAAACTTAGGACCTCAACTCACAAGAGCAACATTCCACCATTGTTCTATGCCCTGTTGGGTAGTTGGAGCAACAACTTAATTAAGCAAAAGAAGCCCCAAAGTTGAAAGGTGTAAATCTAGCATAACAAAAGGCCTGTGAAAAATGGTGGTTAAGGAGAAATAAAGTATATGCCTATGGAATGTTTTCAAAGTTGAAAAGTATTACACTCGAGGATGGGATTGTGTTTCTCTAAACAAAAGTTCTAGAAGCTGCAATCAGGCTTTAATGTTGTGCTATAGAAACCATGCAACAATACGGAATGTAATTCCCTGCAAGAGGGGGTAAGATTTACGGAAAGATAGATAATGCAGAAAAAAATAATTACAATCTCACGAAAGATCATTCGCACAACTACACAAGGATTTTTAGGTGGAAACCCAAATCTAGGTAAAAATCACCACCTAAGTCTCTCGACTTAGGATTTCCCGATCGATCAAATCAATCAAATCCACTAACCAAGTCACTTAAATGAGGGTGACTTAACCTCTTACAACAACGCTACTTAGACGAGGGTAGTGTACCTCAAACCCCTCTTCTTCACGAGGAGTATTTTGTCCCATGAAGGAGACGGGAATTCGCAAAGCGAATACCCAACCAACAACAAATGAAAATGACAACACTTATAGAGCCACAAAGTAAAAATGATGTTATGCTACTATAAGTAAGAATCTCCCCTTAGTCGGAATGCGTAGGCATGATCTTGGCAGAGTATTGGTGCTCTCGGATTGGAAGCTTTGAGAGCAAAAGCACTTCTCTTCGATCTCTCTTCTCTTGGACACAAAAGGAGTGGAAAATAGTATTAGTTGGTGTGTCTTAGCTTAGGAAGGGTGCTCCTCTATTTATAGAGGTCCTAAGAAGGGTTTAGAAGCCTCTTCTAGCCATTGGGAATAAATCCAAGGCAAATCTGGCCAGAATCAATGTTATTTATGATTCTGACAAGGTTATCAGACACCTAGATCTATTATCAGATGTCTGGGTCATCGTCTGATTTTATGGTTGGACGTTTGATCTAGAAGGGTGGATCAACTGGACGGTGTTAGATTAGAATAGATGTCTAAAGATGTCTTTTAAGACGTCTAGACATAAGGTCAGATGTCTAATTCTAGACGAGTTTCCTTCCTGATTTTGTCTAAACCTAAACAGGGTTCTAGGTCTTGTTAGTCAAACGACAGGTCGGTCGTCTGGCACAAAGTCTAGACGTCTAGAAACACAATCTTCTACGAGAATGGATTTCTTGAAGCTAAACAACTATAATCATCTGACAAAAGGTGATTTGGGGCTAACGTCTACTTATCGGACGTCTAGGGATCACTACGGACGTCTGAAAGTGAAAATAGATCAGATTAAAGGTTTATCTTCTAAGATTAGTCTGATAAAGCCAACGATCCTCTAGTTGGACGTCTGGAAAGGTCATCAGACGTCTGGACTAAGGGTTGGTCATCTGGAATCAACAGACAGAAGGCACTAAGTTCAACCCAAGTGTTTGGATGTCTGATCAACCAGTTAGATGTCTTAAAGTCAAGGATCAGACGTCTGATTTCTAGATTGGATGTCTGATCAGGTTGTCTGATGCCTAGTTTGGCTTTTTAAGTTCTCTACGAAAAAGCCTAAGTATCCTAGGGTAGAGTAGGTGTTCCTAGGACTATAGTTTTGTTACTTTGAGTCTCTTTAACATATATCTAGACACAATAAAGAGCAAAGAACAAAGATACAAAGACTAAGTACATAAAACAAGATAAAAAGAAATCTATCCAATTCTTCTTGTCTTCTACCTTTCATTCCAAGGGAAGCTCCTCCTCCAACAAGCTCCTCCAATCCACCATGAACACGAGCTCTTCACACTTGTAACCATTTGCAATTGACCTGAAATCTTAGACTCAAAAGCAAATGTGAAATATCAAGTGTCTTATTATCATCAAAATTAACAATCGTGGTGCCCTTGCACCAACAATGAATTGGGAAGATACGAGAAGCCCTTGATGATTGTATGATGGATATCTCTAAAGACAATAATTTTTTTAAGGCTCAACTTAGAGTAGCAAATTGTCAACTTGTACTTGGAGAAATTGAGGATGCCATGAAAATTTATAGAAGTTTCCTTCAATCAGATGGAAGTGTAATAATTGATGCAAAAGTTCTTAATGAAGCTTCTATTGGTTTATAAAAATCTCAGCAAGTATAAGATTACATTTGTTGTTCTTCTAAACTTCTACAAACAAGGGTCGTTAATGATGTGAAAAATGCCCCGAAAATAATCTCAAAGGCATTGTTAATAAGCCCATGTTCAAATAGGTAGATCAAAATGAATGCAGAGGTTTATGCTATGTTGTCTAATCCAACCATTCAAAAAGAGTACGATGCAAAAGAAGAGATGAGGGCTTCCTTTAAGGAGAACAACAGCTCGCGTAGGACAAATGGTAGCCACTGTGAGAAAGGTAAGCACAAGCATCATTCAAAGAAAGATTAGAAATCATATGGAAGCTCAGATGAAAGGTAGTACCATTCTTATCTCTTTAGATAGTATTCTTAAAGAAGGGCATGGCCTATTTCTTTTTCTTTGTAGCTTCCTAGTGCTAGTCAATTTCACAACATAAGATGAGCTACATCTCATGATGGTTTGGAGAGGTGACAGAAGAGATGAAGTATCCATCAGCCATTTACAATGCTTGCATGTTCGATGATGACAACTGCAATGGTGATTTGGAAGATTTTGGATATTCTAGGTGTTCATTACTATATATTCTAGGATTTGTTTCCTTCATGCAGATGAGAATTCCACCCACCTTCAAGAACTTCTATGGACAGAATTTGTATTCCTATTCTATTACATGATGGATGTTGGGGGATAGAAGATACCTTTCACCAATCATTTTTGCTAAATTGAAAATGCATTAATTGGCAAAAAAAATTCTACTGTAGCGATTTTGCTGGAAATGTGGGTGGTTGTAACTTAAATTTGTGATCTTGTTGACAGTTCCATCAAAGAGAAAGTGAAAGTCTACTAATTCATTATTCAAAAAAAAAAACAAGTGTCTTGGTATCTAACAAACATATTTTTTTTTCTTACAAAATCATTTTTAGCATCCATAAAACCAAATCGTCTTTGGGATTTTAAGCATCAAAGTTTGACAACTACCACCACCAAAATAGCCAAAAACATCCCTCCAAAATCCATAACTTTCCAATCCTTTCTTTCCCAACTTCAAATAGCCCCAACGCAACTCCACAACACACGACCAAGTTAACCACATCAGATGATGAAACCACAACAAACAGAGAATGAATTAAAGAATGAAACATGATTAGAAACACTATCCTACATGAATCACAAAAAATTATCGTATAACATAAGACAACAGATTCAAACTTGCAAGGCATAGGGGTAAAACATGGGTAGGCTAACCTGCCTTACAGTGAGTGACTCGAATAAGTTCCTGAGGAGCGCAGCAATGAGTAGGCTTGTGAGATTGACGAGGTAACGATGGGCTGAGGTTGGCAACAAACGAGCTTGTGAGGATGAATGGGCTTGAGAGGTCAGCGATGAGGGCAAGGAGATGAACGGGGTGAGATTGAGAATGAGGGTAATCGATGATGAGGATGGGCATGTGGATGGGCACTCGAGAGGTTTAAGGGTAGGAAACAGCGCGAGGGTTGCAAGGTCATGGGGAAAGGGGTGTCGGATGTGCTGGGGGTGGTGAGGTCGATGGTGTAGGGGAGATTGTGGGGGAGAGAGCTGGAGGATGGTGGGTCGTGAGGGGATTTGGAGGGGGTGGAGATTGTAAGGGAAGGGATCGATGGTGGCGAGGGGATTTGAAGGGGGTTCACATGGGAGCAATAGGATTTCAAGAAGGTGGGCGTGGGTTTCATGGAGGCAGGGCAATGAAGGTGTGAGTTTTCATAATGGAGTCGCAGGATGCATTTGGAGGAGGGGGGTTAAAGGATTATCAAATGTTTTAAAATAATTGGTGTTCAAATGTTTGCTTCAAAATTTTTTTATTTGTAATTATTTTTTACTATTAAAAAAAATATTATGACATGATTTTGAAAATCACATATTATGTCACAAAAATGGAATATTTTTGTGAAGGCACATTTTAAATTATGTTTTGATGCATTAATTAACAGTAACTTTCCTGACTAACATATACTATGAAGACTATCAATACATCTCTTACTAAATTGTAATAATACTAAAGTTTATATTCACCAATGTAATGACAAATAAATGAATATGTCCTCAACTCAAAATACGAGAAATAAAATTTGACACTAAAAGCATTTGTTAATCAACATATTTATATAATGGCAAATCGTATAGTTATGTCGCTAATGCATGACTTTAGAGACATAAATTTGTCGCTAAAAAAATCTGCTAGCTAACATTTCTTGTTAGGGATGAATTATTTGGACATGTCACTAAAGGGTACTATTAGCAACACATACTTTATACGTTGCAAAGTGAAATGTTGCTAAATCTATATTTTGTTGTAGTGCACACAACTCCAACTCGACGATTTGATTGGTAACCTTATGGCTTACGAGGTTCAATTGGAGCACATGAAGGAACACGAGAATGAAGGGAAGAAGAAGGATGTAGCTTTAAAGGGAAACACCGATTCTAAGGAGTTCGATGATGAAGGTAACGATGATATTGCTCTACTTTCACATAAATTTAGAAAATTCCTTAAAAACAAGAATGGAAGAAAGGAGAAACCTAGAGAAGAGCCCATAATATGCTACAACTGCTACAAGGAGGGACATATCAAGAAGGATTGTCTCTTGGTTTAGAAGGAAGCTGAAACGAAATAGTTTAAGAAGCCATCAAGAAGAGAAGGAAAGAAGAAGGCACTACAAGTCACATGGGATGATTTGGATTAGAGTTCCAAAGAAGAAGTAGAGGACACTTCAAGTGAAGAGGCACTTCTAAGGCTCATGGATCTAGAAGATGAGGTATCTTCTTTATCCTTTGATGAACTTCTAGAAGCCTTCTTTGAGTTGCATGATATAGCTAAGGGATTAAAAATTGAGAATAAGAAGACCAAAAAAGGCTTAGAAGTTTCGATCACTCAGATGCATAAACTAGAAAAACAGAATGAAGACTTTCTTGGTGAGATTCATTCCCTTAAAACTCACATTCATTTCTTGGAAATTGATATTGTCAAGCTAAAAGAAAATTTTGTTTCTTTTGTAAATGACCTTGCAAAATTCACTAAGGCGAAAGCAAACCTAGAAAAACTACTAGGTACTCATACTCAAAGTTCCACTAAGTTTGGGTTAGGGTACCTTCCTAAAAACGATCATGAAGCATCTAGTTCTAGGTCACAAAGTAACACACATAAATTTACTAGCCAAAAGGTAGAGGAAGTGTATATGCCTGATGACACACATTATTAGGCACAACACAGTGACAAGATTGGACCCAAGAAGAATATGTGGGTACCAAAAAAGACATTTAAATCTTGTTTTGTAGGGTACCTTATGGAAGACAAAATAGAGTATAAAGACTAGTTGAATAGAGTTACAATGGTCACCTTGAATCTATTAGGACCTTGTCAACTCATAATGGATGGGTGCAAAGTGCACGACCCTCTCTACCTAAAACTATTAAAAAATGTCACATGACAGGCACTCGACGAAAAGCGATGGATCATGGACAACGGTTTCTCCAAGCACATGATGGGAGAAGGACTCTTTCATAGCCTCGATCGCAAGGAAAGTGGTACAGTCACCTTTGGCAACAACCATAATGGTCATATTATTGGTACTAGTCAAATTAATAACTCTTAAACTTTCTTTGATAACATTCATTTAGTTAAAGGACGTAAACATAATTTGCTAAGGCCTTGTTTGTTGGCAGGTTAAGTGGAGTTGCATTGGTTAAATACTTAATGTGTCACTTAACTCGACCCATACTTGCACCAGGTTAAGTCCCACTTAACCTGGGGTAAAGTTTTTTCTCTCTCTATGGAATAACTTGAACTCGTTAAAACATCCAAACAGGTTAACTCATTTATTCCATTCCTTCCCTATTCCTCTTCTTATTCCACAAACTTATTCCTCTTACCAAATGGAGCCAGGTGTTAGCCAAATTTTTGATAAAGGATACCAAGTTAATTTTACCTCTGACGATTTCAAAATTAAGGATAAGAAAACAAAAGAAACCCTATTAAAAGGATTTAGGTTCAAGGATATCTATATTGTTGACTTTGAAAAATGCAACACCTATGATTGCTTGGTTGCATCGGATGATAAGTCAACACTATGGAATAGAAGACTAGGAGATATTCACATGAAAAATATAAACAAGCTTGTCAAACATAACTTAGTAAAGAGTTTACCTAAAATGAGTTTTAAAAGGATAAATATTTGCAAATTTTGCAAGTTGGGAAATCCGCATAAAGCTTCATTTAAGGATAAAAATGTAGTCAATACTTCAAGACCTCTTGAGTTACTTCATCTAGATCTCTTCGGACCAACCAAGTCTGAAAGCATAAGTGGGTGTCGTTACTGTCTTGTCATTTTTTATGACTTTTCTTAAAAGGGGTGGGTGTCCTTTGAGGAATTTAGCAAACTTGCAAAGAGGATTCAAGCTTAAAAGGGACATGTGATCTCCAACATAAGAAGTGATCATGGAGAAGAATTTGAAAATCAATTCTTTACTGATTACTGTACCAAGTTTGGTGTCAAGCAAGACTTTGGCTTCCTTAGAGTTGCTCCTTGGAATGGTGTAGTAGAAAGAAAGAATTGAAGGATGGGCACCCTACACGAATCTTACTTGGCCACAAATACAAAATCAAGTGTGTTATTGATTGTAACAAAAAAATATGGTACAATAAAATCAATTCCACAATATACATAGATTCATAATGAAAACCCTTATAGGTAAAAAACCACTACTTAAGCCTCCTAGCTTAGGATTTTATTGACTAGGCAAAGCTAGTCAATCCACTAATGTACCACTTGAATGAGGGTGACACACCCTCTTACAACTACTTCTCTTTTACCTACTAAGAGAAGTCACAACAACCTCTCGAATTCAAACTCTATGACTCCCAACAAATAAAATGAACACATAAATTAATCCTATGGAACCTCAAAAATAAAGTTTCAAACCATGTTCTCTCGAGGCATAGAAAATGTCGTGCGTTGAATGATGAACAATGGAGAGAGCACAAAGCATGCAATCTTTAAAAGGAGAGAGAGAGAGTGAAAGCTCTTCTTTTCTACTAGTGATTGCTTTTTGTTTGTTTTTCTTTGTGTTTTGAAAGGGATGGCTTTGAGGCCTTTTTATAGGTGAAACAAAGTCAATTTAGGAAGTTCAGAAAATATCTTTAGAATCAAATTGATTGATCAAATTTTATTTTGATCGATCAATTTTTCTTTGAATCAATCAACTTTCATTTTGATCAATCAATTGCTCCATAAATTTTCATACAATATTTTAAATTGAATATTTAGTGACTATTGTAACGAAAATCTACCATAAGGTTTCTTACAAAGTTTTTTTTTTTTGAAACAAAAAGGAAAGCTATCGTCTTACGATAGCAATTCGGAGAGGTATATTATATAAACAAGTAAGAGGAATTACAAAATAGATCCCCACATATGTATGAGGGACTAGCACTCTCTTACAATTTTTTCACAACACACCGGTCTCTCCTGAAAAAGCCTCGCATTTCTCGCCTTCCACACACACCAGAAAGTGATAACCATATTCACATGTGGCTTCTCTTCTAAACCAAACCCATGCCAGATGGAATCCCATGTTGGTAGTGGCTCCTGGAAAGTCCTCCAAATAGCATCAGTGACCAGGCAAAATGAGAAGATGTGGTTCACATTGTCAGTGTGCATACCACATAAGTAACATTCATGATGAGCAGCTCCCATCCTCCTGTGTCGCAGATCACCTGTAATCAAACCATCTCTCCTACATAGCTAAAGAAATATTTGTACCTTAAGGGGGATTTTCAAGAGCCAAATTTTTTTGTCAATGAAATCGCATCTCCACCCACTTCCATTTTCCACAATTCTATTGTAACCACACTGCACAGTGTAGAGCCCCTCCAAGCTGTATTTATCCTCCACTCCGAGCCTTGGCCTAAAGCTTTCAAGATCTGAGAGCAGATTCCTCCTTTCATCCCACAGCTAGGTGCCCCTTCTGGTGGATTCTTCTTCATTCAAATTCCAGCTGCAGCTATTGCTAGACCAGAATCCGCTAACAGTTCCCTCCTTATCAGATGCTGCAGCAAAGGTCCTTAGATAGACCTCCTTCAGAACACCCAACAGGGACCAACCTTCCTTCCAGAAGCTGAAAGTCCTGCCATCCAAAAGAGCCGGCTACAGCAGATGCAGGTTATCAGCCAAAGCTCTGATCACTAAATTCCAGAAGGGAGAGGGTCTGCTGGGCTGCAGCCTAGAGAGCATACTATTTGAAGCTCCATAACTATCCCCGATCAAGGCAGTCCAAGGTTTCAACTCTCCTTGCAAGAGCTTAATTGCCCACTTAAGCAATAAAGCATCATTGAACTGTTTCAGAGATTTAATCCCAAGTCCTCCCCTATCCTTAGGTTGGCAAATCTGCTCCCACTTTAGTGGCTGCAAAAATCTGCCCTCATGCTTGGCTCCCCTCCAAAAGAACCTCTTTCTCAATACATCCAACCGTTTCCATATGGACTTAGGGGCTTTAAAGATGGAAAAGTAGAAAGCAGGGATAGAGATGATCACCGAGTTGAACAAAATGAGTCTTCCACCCTTTGAAAGAAAGCTGCTATGCCATCCATCCAGCTTCACTGAAATTTTATCAAAGAGACAAATCCAATCTTTTTTCTTCATTCTAGAACATCTCAGTGGCAGTCATAAATATTTGATAGGAAGGCTGATGCGGGGGGTCCCCAAAGCAGCAGCAATATCACCTTACTCAGCCTCAGGTAAGCCAAAACAAACCAAACTTGACTTTTCTCTGTTCAGCCTAAGGCCTGAAAGCTCTCCAAAGATATTGACCATATGACACAAAGCTAGTGCTTCATCCATAGATCCTTCCACAAAAAAAATCGTATCATCCGCATACTGAAGTATAGGAGCCAAAGTACTCCTACAAGATAAGGAATATCCTCTAATAAGATCTACTTCAGCAAGTTTACAAGAATACTAGGCCAAGTTGTCAACTACCAAGTTGAAAACCAAAGGTGCCAGAGGACATCCTTGTCTGATCCCACATTGGGGCTGAATCCAAGCACCACAGGGTTTCCCATTTATCAAAGGAGTGAAAGAGGCAGTTGTGATACATCTTTTCACCCATTGAATCCAAATAGGGGGAAAACCTCTTCTTTTAAGTACTTCCCAAAGATAGGGCCAACTGATGGAGTCATAAGCTTTACGAAAGTCAACCTTCCATAAAAAAAGCCTTACACTTCCTCTTGTGCCAACCACAAACCATCTCCTGGGTCATGATAAAAGACTCATGTAGAGATCTGTTAGGAAGGAAGGCTGATTGAATAGGGTGGATCATCTCTTGCAAAATAGGCCTCAATCTATTGGCCAAGACCTTACAAAGTTTCTTACAAAGTTTCTACACTTCAAATAAAAAGAATGGAAAAATTGCAACAATTGGACATAAATTTCTTTGTGATGAATCTTGCAAGTTGCAAACAAATTTGTCAAACATCTTTGATTTTGCAATAAATCCTAAAATGTTAGTCCATCAATATAGTGTAATTTTGTTTAATCAAAACAATGGTCTCAATATTCTCTCCCTTTTTTATGATAACAAAATTATAATTATGCATTCAAGTAAAAAATAACTAATAGAGATTTTCATAGCTCACCTTGTCAACATGCATAAAGTTCTCCCCTTTTGATATCAGCAAAAAAATAGATAATTCAACATGACATAAAGTTATATGACATAAAAGCGTTAATGTCTTCAGCAAGATAGTGTAGATTATATGGAAATCATTTAATAAGCTCTCCCTATCAATTGTAATTTAGCATAATTTTATCACCTTTTCTCCTACTTTTCGTTATAATAAAAAATAAATAAATCCATTATGGTAGCTCCCGCTATTTAACTATTTTAATGCTAAGTTAGTTTTATGTAAATAACTTATTTATAACTAAGCAGGTAATAAAGATATAGTTTGGGAAATTAGACCTACTAAGATATATAAGAAGTTATACCTAATAACTGTAGTTGGGTGGAGGGGTATCCACCAATAATCTAGCATCCATTGACCTTGTTGGTACCACCATCTTTCATAGCCAAATCGATGGTTATTGGTTCATTGAAAGTTGCATCTCCGATAGTTGTTTCCATATTGATCTTTTCCATAACTTGTAACACAATTTTTTGCAAATTTTTCCAGTATCCATATTCTTTTTGGTTCATGGTTGTCAATTTCTTTCGAGTTAAAGGGTCCATTGGACTCTCTTCTCTTGTCTTTTTGATGTAAAAATCCGTGCCTAATCTTCTTTTGACTCTTCTCTTTAATGTCCTTATATTTTTCTACATATGTTCTAATAGAATATTTAAGGTCATTAAGTGTGTCTTTGAAGTGAATATAATGTTCCTTTAGATCTTCTACCCTTTCGTGGAACTCTATGTTCACAACTCTTATTACATTTAATTTCATTTTGTTATTTTTTAAATCTAGAGATAAACTAAGTTTTTTATTTTTCAAACTTAAGCCCTTATCAAAAGCTTTCTTATTTTCTTTCTTTAATCTTTTAGCCAATTTGTATAAATCATAATATATATCTAAAAACTTTGAAAATGAAAATTCAGAATGTACCTCCTTGTTCCTTGTGCTTGTGTTGCTTTGAGCCATGATGCAAAGACGAGTTTCTTCTTCAATGAGCATCTCCTCTTTGATTTTTGATCTTTAGTTTGAGTTGGAGTCATCCCATGTTGCTTGATTGCGCAATAATCATGGGTTCTAAAATGACTAAATTAGGCTAAATTCCTAGCTTACATTGTGAATAGATCATGCACACCATGCATAACATGCAATTAACATGCATTTGCATCTATGTACATTCTTATCTACATTTCCTCCCTAACCAGGGCCAATAGTAATATTTCACAATTTATGTGCCTATGACTATACTAGGATCAAAGGAGCTATGCTATGAAGGAAATGTAGGAAAGTACGTGAAGGCCAAATCAACAAGTGCCTACAACAATAAAAGAGAGGGAGACAAAGCCAAGCAGGTCAGGACAGGCCCATGCAAAACCATGCAAGCCATGCACGTCCACACATAGCCCAATTCACCACCCATGCACACTACAATCCTTATGCACGTGCACCCACTCAACACACATGTGCTCAATAACACAATTCACTCATGCACAAGCACATGCACATACTAGCACACAATTGAATTTTTCCCACACCATCTCTCCAATTAGGCCAAAAATTTATAATCACAACTTCTTTTAGGCCTAGTATTTTTCTATTTAATTTATTGTTCTATGCTAGGCCCAACAACATGCCACCCTCCAAGCCCACTCCACTCCAGTCAACTCACTAATGACCTAACCTAATCCACCATTATTCCCACTCCACCTTAGCCCCTCACCAAAACCCACCTAAGCTCTCACTAAGCCCCTCCACCACCTAGCCTTATCCCTCAAGGCATTAACCACTTTTAACCACACCCTCCTTAAGTTATACCCCCATAGAACTCCACTAGAATATTCCAAAACCCTTAGGATGTGCCCCTTATCCTAGTCCGTAACCTACACCTGACTACCACCAAACCTTGGAGCACTCTCTGTAAAAAGAGAGCTCCCTATATGTGCCCCCCTCCCTTCATTCCCTCCTCTCCCATCTCCACTCTCCATCACTCAACTGCCCCTCCCTCTACCTAGGGCTAACGGCTACACTTGTAGCCCACATTGGTACCTTGGTCACCTCAAGGTGAAGGTGGAGTAAGCTACGGCCAACGATCTCCACCATCAACTCAATGGCTACCTAGTAGCCCCCATTGAGTTAGGCACCTTCTTCTCTCAACCTCCATTCTCTTTTTTTTTTTTGTAGTAGTAGATTTCCTTTCAATGTTGTTTCTTTAGTTTATTTCAATTCTAGAAAGTTGTCAAACACTTTCCTTCTCTTTTACTTCAAGTATTTTCATTTCAAGTGCTCTTCTTTATTGTAACTTCATTCCTTTCTTCACTTTTGTTATTATTGTGAATATACACACTCAGCTCCACATCACACGCACACCCTCACACTACAACAAAACACACTTGTAGTGATGGCCTTTGGGGACTAAATTGAAGGCTATGGGGACAGATTTTAGGGCAGGTGACAGAAAATCCATCCCCCAAATGAGGGTCACTAAAAGTTTTTGGGATAAATTTTCCATCCTTAGAAGTATTGTAACAGAAAATTTGTCACAGTAGGTTAGACACAAATGAAAGTGATGACTTGGCATTTAATTTGTTTAGGGAGAGATTATTCTGTTTGTATAAGTTTTAGGAACAAAAATATGTGCCCATCATAATCTTTTAAGGATTATATAATTGTGAATGTTAATTATTAAGATAAAACATCAAAACATTCTTACTTATAATAATACATATAACATGCATGGATAGCTTGACAAAAGTGAACTTTGACAAAGGACATCATTTTTATTGAAATGAAAATACAAAGTATTTGTTACAATGTTGTGAAAAAATTACAAAAAAGAATAATAAAGGTCAAGAAGAAATTATTTGAATCTAATACCACGAAGAAGGTCAAGAAGAAAGTCATTACTTTGACAAAGGATCTTTGTCTACTCAGATATCTGCATTAAACAAATTAGCACCACTCTCTAAATCTTCGGCACTAGTTGATGAAGGAAAATGATTTTGTTCTCAGTTGTATCCATCTATGAGAGGACTTCCAAAGTATTTTCTTTTGCATGTAGACCCATCTTCTATGTTATCTCCTCGCTTGGAAAAATGCTTGCATTGAAGCACCTCATCAACAGCCACCTTAATTGTTGGATTGTCAAAATCATCCCAGCACCCCATTTGTAAATTTGAATCTAATCCCATTTCCTTAGGCATTGGCAAAATATCCTTTGGATCCCTCAGCATGGAATAGTCAGATACCTGATTAGAACCATCAAATTCTTGAGGCCCCTTCCCCAAACATTTTGCATACCTAAGGTATCTTTCTCCAAGGATGTAATAGAGTTTCATGATGGCATTTCTAATACTTGTTATTCCCTTTAACTATGCCATCCTTCTCCTACAAGTGTCAGGACTAGCCAGAAGATTCGAGAGAGAGGCCCATGGAACACGATGAAGTTCTGCTTTACAGATAGCACGATGATGGAGGCGAGTTTCGCGAATTAAAATTAAGGGTTTGGAAGACCCGTCATCATAGCTTGCAAAACACATCTATCAGATAAAATTTATAACCGAAACTCGAAAAGTGAGTCCCAGGTCGAACACGAGGAGGCGAATGTTTGGTTTTGAAAATCCACATTTCACTTTTTATTTATTTATCATTTTTGTCTTTTCTTATTTTTTTAGTATTTTTTAGAAAGCAAGAGATCAGATCGGTATTTGCTTATCTAGCTAATCTACTTGCGAAAATGTAAGAGAGAGAGAGAGAGAAACAATCATGGATTTCTAATCAAATGTCACTTACAACTACGAAAGTGGGAAAGATTACACTACGAAAGCGTAAAAGATAGAAAGAGGTGAGAGAATCCCCCTCGATGGTTGCTTAGAGGATGACTTGCTCTGACGTTGCCTAGAGGAAAGTGGTGAGGAGCAGGACGAAGGAGGACGGAGCCGGAGGATGGGGCAGGACAGCGTCACTGCGAGGATCTTCTTCTCGAAGGGCGGTGAAAGGATGGCCACAGGATGCTCCACGAATGGGGATGAGGGATAGAAAACTATTTGGTTTTCTACTCTAGAGGAGCATCCCAGGCTTGGGACAAGCTCTCTCTAAAGCCTTGGAGGTGGTGAGAGGAAGAAGGGAAGAGATGATGAAAAATGGGAGGGGTAGGGGTCCTTTTATAGTAGAGGAAAGAATCAAATTCGTATACAGGACATTTAGTGACACATAAACATCGCTAAAGATGCACCGCAAACGTCGCTGAAGATCCGTGGCAAATGTCACTAAAGACAACCCACGTGCCCACGCTGGCGCACGCCCACATGCGCTGCCGCTGCGAGCGCGCGCACCCTTGCACGGCTATTCGTGTGCGATGGCACGTGCGTGCACATGGGCGGCCTGGGTTGCGCTATGTGGTCCGATTTGGACCGTCCATCTTTTCATTGTAAGGGTTGCTACAGAGGCTGGATTAAGTCGATTTTCGTGCCGTTGTGCTGTGATCGTCGACCCAAATCCATCCATATGGTCGGATTTGTCATTTGAAGCTCTGAATTGTGTCACCTAGTCCATTGGCCGTTGATCTTCCTCGGACTACATATGGTGCTATGGGACTCCAATCAAGGCGATTTCAGAAGTGCTAGACTCCGATCATCATCTTGATCAAATCCGTACAGTTCGATCATCCATCCAAGGCCTTGAAATAAATCTTCTTCTCTCCTGACCATAAAAAGGACCTAATTAACCTAAAATATATACAACTACTTTAAATGTAAAATGATGTATGCTATGCAATATTTATAACATGAAATGCAAATCTAAGACTAGGAACATGCATGATTAGGCATTTTAACCTAATTAGATGTGTCTATATCATACCCCACACCTATCTTTTGCTAGTCCCTAGCAAAATTAAACTACATGCTATGTATAAAAACAAAATTAGGATTAGATCGCTTAGGCCTAAGTCGTTTATTAGCAATAGAAAATTTCAACTAAGGTCCTAAACAACAAAAACTCAATTGTACCTAGGTGTCTACCAGAATGCAGACCGCCAAAGTCCTCGCCTTATTTGAAAAGGGAAGATACGCTTTTTTTTGTTTATCTTCATTTCTTTACTTTTTAGACTTTTGGAGTTTGAGAGTTCCGGGATAACTTTTTACGGCTACTCGACCCGCCCAAGACTCGAAAAGGACTCTAAGTGCTATGCATCTAGTGAAAAGAGTGAAAGACTCACTAGGTGACCATTAAAACAGACTTCGGGTTTCTACGACCCTAGGTGACCTTGCCTAGAGGTTTATCTTTTCTAACGGTAGCTTCTTGATACTTTTATTTATGGGGTCAACACAAGGGAAAATCCAGTGTATATCTTCCCGATTTATTCTACTTCCTTGCTTCTTCCCTAAGTGTTTTGGGAATTATTGTGTATTTTTGTAAGCTGGGCTCTGGACAACCGGCCAATGGGCTATTACCCACAACAACTTGCCAGCCATACTCGTGCGGTGAAGTGTGGTCTTTTTTTTCTCTCTTTTTTTCTTTTAAAGTAGGTGTCTTCCCTGATCTAAGATTTACTTAAAGGCAGTACGATGAAAATGGTCTTGTGGTTGGGCTCTGGACAACCAGTCGATGAGCTGTTACCACCGACAACTTGCCAGCCATACCACCCTAGATAGTTCATTGCTACCCAATTTTCGAAGAAATCATCAAAACGTGAGTCAGTGCAAAAAGTGTGTAGATGCTTAGGCTTAAAGTCCTCTCAAATCAAAGGGTGAGTTGATAAGTCGTATACTTATCACCCCAATTTATTTACCAAATTAAAATAAGATTGACTTGGCGAGGACTCAAGACTAAGTCCACATTCGAGTGGACACCCGGGCTAATTAAGCCCGAAGACCTGAAAAGTTTAAGTATTCAGGTCCTATCGTATCATTTCCTAAAGTTAATAGCTTCCAAATGCTTAAGTTCTCTTTTCCTAATTTCTTTCTTTTTTATCTTTTTCAAATTTTCAAAATTTTTTTATTTTATAAGAAACTAAAAGAAATTCTACGGAGTTAACAAAATGATTTCAGGAATTGATTAATATCCACCTCCCATGCCTAAATGATGCAATGTCCTCATTGTAAAAATAGAGACATGAAAAGGGTAGAGTAAATAGAATATCACATTAACATCATGTGAAATCCAGTTAGCTCTGCAAAGAACGTGAAATATAAACATGTGCTAAATTTAATGCCTTCAGCTAGGCATAATATGCATACAAGGAAGAAATTGAGAATTCACAAGTGCGGGTCAGAATCAAAATCAAAAGGTTGATCCTAAAACCCGTCAGCAAAAGATGTCCACAGACGTGGACCAAATTATGATGGAGACCCATGTCCCAAGTTCGAGTGGTTCTCAAGTTCTGGATGAAAACCATCCAGAACGAAAGGTTGTTAAGCTTGCAGGGTTGGGCCTGTGATTTTGTGGTGTGCAACCCAAGACCAAAGTGTCGAACAATAGGTAAAGACGGTTCAATAGGTTCCGATGTCCTCTTAACATTCAGCTTAGAAAAATAATCAGTTATTTCGAGCTTAGGTTGCACGTGAACGATATCATAAGGGTCTTGGTAGAAAGTAGGTGGTTTCAGGTCAATAGGTACCTTTAGATCCAAAATCAAAGTTCCCTCAGAATTAGCTTCCCAAATTTTTAATTCCAACTTCCTATCCTCCGAAATCAATGTTTCCGGGACCTTCAAATCATTGTACACCCCATCTAAAGTACCCAAGTCCAACAATTGTGGTTGAATCAAAATTGACTTGGGCATAATGATCTCAAAAGTCAGCTCTTTGGGGTGCGGATGAGGAATGGGGTCACTGATTAAATCATCCAGATTCGAATCATCCAAGTTAGCCCCAACTGAATCAAAATCTTCAATGAATGGGCTATCAAATGGTTCGTCATGCTTCTCGAGCCCATTTGTCTCACTAAAATCATCTTCCTTAAGCTCAAGTGAGACTTCACTAAGAGATTCCTCACCCTCAGAATCAAAGAATCCATGATCCTCATTTATTATATATGTCTCAAAATCATATGTCATTTCATGGTCCGTGGAGACACATTTTTCGTCATTCCCTGGCTCTAGGATCTCGGGTGAGAAACTCGATTCATCCTCAAAGGGTTGCTCTAGACCAACCTAGTCATCTCCAATCTCAGAATATGTATCCCCCCCCCAACAGGCGCCTGAGCGGGTTCAGACATTGGCTCTCCTGAAGGAGGTTCATCTTAAGAATCATCCCAAGATTTGACTAGGGCAACTACAAATTTCATCCTCAACCTTGAAAATTTTCCAAGAAGAAACTCACCCAGGTCCCTATCCCTAACACTTTGGAGCAAATCTAATAGAGAACTATTAAGTTCATCAATCATTTTGATCATAGGCTCCAATGCTTCAGTCCATGGTGTTGGCTGAGCTTCTAAAGATTGTATAGTGTTCCTCAAATTAGCCAACACCCTATCCTGGATCTGGTTCACCTGGATCGACTGGTTCAGTTCAGGTTTGGGTGGGTTCAGGTTAAATCTAGGAGAGTCAAGATGTTGAGGTTCTCGGGTCCCTCCCTGATAGTAAGTCGTTTCAGGTTGTTCAAAGAATGGTGATGACCTATTTTCAATGGAATACTGGGGAGGGTAGGTGTTATAATCAGCATATCCTTCCTAATTGTAGATCGGGTTGGTTTTGTCATCAAAGGATGGAGATCCATAATCATTGTAGGTTTGGGAAGGATAGTAATCATAGTCTTGTTGTCCAGGGTTAGACCCTGGACACTGAGGTCCATATTCATATGTCCAATCAAAGTCATCCCGACTAGTGGATGGGTAATTACAAGTCAAGTTGGAATAGTAATCATCTTGGGGATAAGTGGTGATAGGAGGATAGGATGGGTAATGCGTGTATGGAAGGATACATGGTAGAATAGGAGGGAAAACAGAAGAGAGAATGGTGCCCTGTAGTACAATCAAGCAAACCTGTCCTTATGTGGGTAGCCTAAAGACCTACAGACTCCTAGGACCCGTCTTGAATTATAAACGATTTGGTCTACTTTTATCCGATCAATCCAACCAGTTAGAAGTAGGGATTGGGGAGAAGGTTCTTCCTTTGGTTTGCGCCTTCGGTTCCTATTGTACCCCCCAGTTGCGGTCATTTGACGCTACTCCCCTAGCTAGACATCAGATGGACCAGCAAAAGCAGATTAATTGAAAAAAATCTCAGTCTGAGCCCCGAAGAGTGAATCAATCCTTAAGGCCAATATCTACTCAATTTTAATTAGGCTTGGGATGATTGTGCTCTTGGAATGTGATGGGCCCTTTAGATGGGTTGTGCCCTTAATGACTAATTCAAATGTGTGTGCATGCACAACCAGAGTTTACAAACAAGGTTATTTGATGATGTGCCTTTTAGGGTTCAACCTTGTTTAGTAGCTTTTAGGATTTAATCTTTAGGTATATTCAATCAAGGTTCAGTAGAACACTCCAAGTTTTGAAAGCACTGGTGATGATATATTCCTTTAGAAATCATAAAAAATGTGGAGTGCCTGGTTCAGCCCTAAAAATCGACCCTAAGAGGCAAGCTACTTGATGGATTAGTTTTAAATTGAGTGGTGCAGCCCAAACAGCTCAATCAATTGGCCCGTTGTACCACTTAGTTAAGGCACACAAGAATGTTTAACTTATTCAGATTTCTACTCATTTATGTGTATTGAGTTGAAGTGTACCGGGTCCACATGTCAGATCCCGGTTAAGTGGTAGAATCAAAGTGATTGTACGCCTTAGGATAAAAAGTTGTGGGTGTTAAGTGTGTAGCTTTCAGTTAAATCCCACAAGAGAAGAATATTTTTTAGTTTTTATATATGCGGGTGAATGAGGTGAGTGGAGTGACAATCATACAACCAAAATCTACCCTAGGGCTTATGCAAGCAGCTAAGTTGATTTGGGTTTGAGTTATTAGTGTGGTGAAATGAACTAGTGGGTGGGGGTGGTGGGGATAAGCTTACAAAACCTTCATCCGCACTTTTCTCCAATCTAACCGCCTTGGCCTGCCTCGAAAGAGTACCTGCAATCACAGTAAGATCAAAGAAAAGTGAGATAAAAGTTAGGTAAGGCAAAAAAAACACGGAAAAAATCAAAGAGCGTTGCCTCCCTGGCAACGGTGCCAAAATGATGGAGGTGTGTTTCACGAATTAAAATTAGGGTTTTGGAGGACCCATCGTCGTAGCTCGCAAAATGCGTCTATTAGATAAAATTTATAACCGAAACTCGAAAAGTGAGTCCCAGGTCGAACACAGGGAGGTGAACGTTTGGTTTTGAAAATCCGTGTTTCGCTTTTTATTTATTTTTGTCTTTTTTGTCCTTTCTATTTTTTTTGGTATTTTTTAGAAAGTAAGAGATCAGATTGACAATTGCTTATCTAACTAATCTACTTGCGAAAATATAAGAGAGAGAGAAACAATCATGGATTTCTAATCAAATATTTTTTTACAACTACAAAAGTGAGAAAGATTACATTACGAAAGTCAAAAAGATAGAAAGAGGTGAGAGAATCCCCCTCTATAGTTGCTAGGAGGACGACTCGCTCTGACATCGCTTAAAGGAGGGTGGTGAGGAGCGGGATGAAGGAGGACAGAGCTGGAGGACGGAGGATGGGACAGGATGGAGTCAGGGCAAGGATCTTCTTCCCGAACGGCAATGAGAAGACGACCACGAGATGCTCCACAAATGGGGATGAGAGGAGGGAAAACTATTTAGAGGAGCATCCCGGGCTTGGGATAAGCTCTCTCTAGAGCCTTGGAGGTGGTGAAAGGAAGAAAGGAAGAGATGATGAAAAATGGGAAGGGTAGAGGTCCTTTTATAGTGGAGGAAAGAATCAAATTTGTATACAGGACATTTAGTGACGGTCATAAATGTCGCTAAAGATCCACCGCAAACATCGCTGAAGACAGCCCATGCACCCACGCTGCCGCTATGCTGGAGCGCGCGCCTGCATGCGCTGCCACTACGCGCGTGCGCGCCCACGCTGCTGTTTGCATGCGGTGGCGCATACGTGCGCATGGGCGGCCTAGATTGCGCCACTCGATCATCCATCTTCTTTTTGTTGTAGGGGCTACTACAGAGGTCGCATTGAGTAGATTTTTGCACCATTGGGCTGCGATCGTCGACCCAAATCCATCCGCATGGTCGGATTTGTTGTTTAAAGCTCTAAATTATGTCACCTAGTCCCTTGGCTGTTGATCTTCCTCGGATTGCATATGGTACTACGAGACTCTGATCAAGGTGATTTCAAAGGCATTAGACTCCGATCGTTGTCCTGGTCAGATCCATATGGTCCGATCGTCCATCCGAGGCCCTAAAATAAATATTCTTCTCTCCTGACCATAAAAAGGACCTAATTAACCTAAAATATATATAACTACTATAAATACAGAATGATACATGCTATGTAATATTTATAACATGAAATGCAAATGTAAGCCTAGGAACATGCATGATTAGGCATTATAACCTAAATAGATGTGTCTATATCACACGATATCTGGCATATTATCTTTGGCTATTATATTTTGATGATCTTTTCCTCTTCTATGAAGTTTTTCTATCAATGTTTTTCTCTAATTCTTCCTGTTGTCTTGACTTAGGATAACAATAAATTTTGCCAAGTTGGGAATGATTCCTATCGTATGCAACACAAAGGACCTGTGAACAGCATGTCAATCAAATACAAGAGTAAGATGTCAAGAAACACCTTAAATAGTGTTTTGGAGCAGGAAGCAACATCTCAAATAGATACACGTTCAGCAACCAGAAAATTGCCACTTTAAAATAGAATGTCTACATTCTTTTTTTTGTCCAAAGATGTCTTGAAAAGGAAAGACCAAACAGACATAAGGAAAGGCCACTTCATAGAAAACCAAAACGTAGAAGAGTTCCATACAATGAGAAATTTCATAAGTTCCTTAAAGGAATTTGCATGATTATTTCCCATTATAAATAAGTCAAATATTTCTAATCACATCAATTGAAGGGTAAAATATAATACACTCTCAGGTATAGCATGGATTTATTAATCGTGCACCACCTTTCCTCAACCCCAGCCCCTAAAATATAGTAAGGAGAAAACACCTAACAAAAAACTATTGTACTTTGCGTACTTTTGACTCTCTTGCTTACATAACAAAGATACCCTTCAACTACTACTTTCCCTCTCCCTTATGAATAATGCATATTTGCTAGAAAACCTTACCAAAATAGTTACTGATTTCTCAAAGTGCTGATGTATGAATACCACTACAAATTAATGCCGACATTTACCATAACCTCAACTTCTGCAAACCTTTCCTGTGGCAATAATAGGAGTTTTTTAGACTTCTTGATCTTCCACTATTCAACTAGCATTGGTGATTAACTATAATTGGCGAATGCAAATTAAAGCGATAAGACAAACAAACAAATTCCACAATTTGAAAATAAGTCTTGTTTCTTGATGCAAGAGGTCCCATACCAAATAATCACATTTACCGAACAAAACAAAGATAAATTGATTATCATGGGAGACAACAGTCTACTTGAGCCATAGGAAATTACTTAACAAGCCATTAACAGCTAAAAAAATTTGAATAAAAGAACAAACAATGCAGAAAACAAAAGAGAAGTAATTTTAATGGATTCTCATCGATACAAGAGCCATTCCATCTCATATTATCACATTTGATGTCATCATCTTCCTCACGCCCTATGGGGGCTTCAATGACATTAAGAGCATTCCTTTGTAACTTCACTTCAATTCCATTAGTCAAAACCTAAAATTAAGCAAAACCTCAATCAACACAACACTTTGAAACTTAAAGCACATAGGGACAACCAACCAAACAGGCCACTGTATCTAAAGCAGAAAATAATATGACCAAACCACAACTTAACTTGCATCTTAATCAAATAATCTAAAGCACATATCCTTATTTGACTCTTTGTTCTCTTCAACCTTCTCCTTTGGCTCTTCTACAGTAGCAGTAACAACACCACCAACTGCTACAACAACAGCAACACTACCACCTGCAGCAATACAAAATACATTGAGGGAAGTATATTTGAGGTGATTTTGACATCAGTAGCAAAGGCTAATTAACACCCTTTTCATCTGGGAGATTCAACATCAATCTCCTGACATTTGCAACCTTCATTAGAAACTTTCTTGAGTGAAAGAAATATGACTTTGTTTACTCTTTCGGAGAAGAAGAAATAAGAAAGGAAAAAGAAAGAAACAACTACTGTGGTATGGATTTACATCAATTTCTTCTATGTTTTCAGTCTGGACCCTTCATTTCAGTCTGGACTCTTCAGTTTGAAGCTGCTTCTATGTTGTTGCTACTGCTGCTGCTACATTGCTGCAGCTACTGATGCCGCCGCTGCTGCTATTTTGCCGCCGCTGCTACTGCAATGTTGCTGTTGCTGCTGCTGCCTAGCCAATAGTTGCTATGAGGTAGTGATAGCAAGGGGAAATGCTAGGTAGCATCTACACAACTTTCCAACATATTTAGCATACATTCCATATAGTTCCCAGGCTGTGTACATGCATCAACCAATCACACACGACAGAAATGTTTGGCACCTATAAAGGGGTGCCACCTTTCCAAGAGAAGACTTCAAATACCTAAACACACACCACGGTTGCCACCCAACATGCATTAGTAGGCTTATCTATAGATTGACTGTGCTTGGTAATCCACAGGGAAGTGTTAGGTTGTCTTATCATTAAATAGAAGAAACTTCCTAATCAAATGTCTATGGTAGCAAGGATCCACAGATTCTGAATTTTCTTCGTAAAGGCGTATCTTTGGGCCCATAGGTGTCTGCATAAGCTTGGTTCCATGAGGCAAAACAATGCCGTGGGCCACCTATCCCAAGAAAAAGCAAAAAAGCACCAAAGTCCTTGATAAAAAAAATTTTTTCTAGGCAATTCAACTCATATCTCCAATGGGTGAGATATCATCCACATCAACCAGCATCACAAGACACCCCTTGCTATCCTTTGAACAAATAGGAAATGATCTAAAGATGACTCATGAAAACCAAGCGCCTCAGCATCTTTAATGTAGCTGCTGCTGCTATTTGGTTGTTGTTGCTGCTGCTAAGTTGCTATTGCTGCTACTGCTAAGTTGCTGCTACTACTGCTATTGCTAAGTTGTTGCTGTTGGTGCTGCTAAGTTGTTGCTACTACTGTTATGTTGGTTGGCACAAAATGCTACTACACCTACAATTCAGGCCCACAACCATTCACAAATTGCCATTCAAGGATTGCAATGACAGATTCACATTGTGAATGATTAATCAACCTAGCTTGAGCAACTTTACCAAACACTCTATACGTACTTTTTAAACCAAAGTAAAGCAATAGCTTGCTTAGTCCATACCTTTCCCTCCAAGTACATTCCAATTTCATCGAGCACTTGGTTCACAGGCTCTTCTGCTTCCTTCTCCTTATCATCCCCTTCCAGAGCATCATCAAGCGCATCACCATTGACTTCAGATGTCCATGGACTTCAAATAAGGTAAAAAAAGAAAAAAGAAACAAGCCCCTTTATAGAAAAAATTTCAGATATAGCTTAACATAAAAAGCACAAACTCAAGAAATCCATAGACCACAAATAGCATCTACAACGGCCCCTTAGAAAAATAAAGGGCCATAAAAATATTCCATGAAGCACCACATGCTAGAAATCATCAGCAAGAACTTGTTACTGGCTCAGAGCATTAATGTGATACGTGTATGATTGGAAGTGAAGCATGAAAATGGATCAAGATGAAAGAAAAAAGGGCCATAAGAAGATTCTGACCAGAGAGAAACCTTCATTGAGGAGAAATGTTCCTTAGCATGTTTTGCTAGAGATTGGGCAAGGTTCCTTAGCTTGTCATTCTCAAATAGAAATATAAAATAATCCATGAAAATAATTAACTAAGCTTTCTTCTCTTCTGGTTGGAGGCTTACCTTTGCTTGGCATGAGCAGGTGACAGTCCTAAATCATGTGTTGGCCTAACATAAACCAACTGCCTTCCAAAAAAAAGATTCCTTCAACTATTCCGGTCATCACAATCCAGTCTCTGAAAAGGGATAGATGGGAATTAAAACTTCTAAAAGATACAGAAAGATCATAGCTATAACACCAGTATCAAAATAATATATCAACCATTAGATGGCATAATATATCAACAATATCAAAATAAGATACCTCTACCATATTAACAAAATTTTATACAAAATTTTCAACAATAAATAACTATATGATTGTACACAAGTTTATTTTCTTAAGTTGCTTGGTCCCCAAACTGTTAATTCTAGCTTTGGTCCCAAAACTTTCAAAATGAACTAAACTCCCATTGTTGGTATACTGTAACAGCATTTTTGGTATTTGATGATTAAATGCTCTCTTTTACTACTATAGAGAAATATTTCTCTCAATAACCAAAAGAAATAAAATAAAATATGGCAGCAACATCAAGATCAAAGAACAAGAAAATGGCTAAAATGTGCATAACTTCACCTGACTGTCCCTGTCCTTGGAATAACTTCAATAAATGAACACTTAGAATTGGTCTTCGTAAAGGTTTTCTAGGTGTATTAGAAGACGAGCCATTAGCAAGCATTTAAGCAAAACCTATATGATATCTTGCCTTTAAGAATTTTTTAATGGACTTCTCGAAATAAAAGATTTTGGCCAATCCCATCCTGCAAATGACTACCATATGAGGAGCAGTTCTGATGGGATGTGGGAAGAGTGCCAATGGCTAACTAGCTGAGTGTGGATGTTGGTCGGATGAAGAGGCAAAAGGGAGAGTTATAAGAAGGAAGGTAAGAATTCCTTCATTTCATAATAGGGTGAGCACCATGAAAACTTGGTGCTTCCATTGCAAGATATGTTGCATGGGATAGCAAGAATTCCACTGTCTACTAGGAATGTGGAATAGGTCATCAAAAATCATCTTAGACAAAGGGCATCGATCACATTCTACTTGGTCAACAAAGTTTGAGAGACTTTCTTCTATCTTAAATGGGTGCATGAAGTTTTGTAGTTTGATGGCACCCTGAATAATCCACTCATTTACTAAGTAGTCTCTTCCAAAATGAGTAACAAAAAGAAGAAACACTGGTTTGCAAGTTGCACAGCAGCTTGTAACTTCATTCTATATATCCTCTGCCTCTGAGGGTGTCAAATCCCTTACATCTTCAAGCTGATCTAAAGTAGTAGCACCTCTAGCCCTCTCTTTTCTCCTAGATGTCCTTATATGTAATCAACCATAGCCTTAGTTTCTAGAGCCATGTCCTTCAGGCGGATGCTAGCTGCAGCTCCTCCCATAGCTTTGCCCTGGATGCATCTTCACAAGGTCCATAAACCATTGTGAGCGCTATTTGCAAACCATCAGAAATCCTTGTAAAGCAGCCAATTAGGACCCATCTGCCACAATTGAGTGAATTCAAGCAAAAATTACTATCATTCTAGACAATAAGCATTCCACTAAATCTACCTATAGAATCAACCTAAAGAAAACCACGAAAAAAGCTACCCCCAAGTAGAGAGGATATAATCTCAATCTACAACCTTCTCCTTAATTTAAAAAAAAAACTATTCAAAATCTGAAAGGAAGGGAAAACTGTTAGAAGGAATGAGGTGCAGCCATGGGTGCTTGCCGAGGGGTGGCGGAGGTGTGAGGATTGATTGGAAAGCCATTTCAACATCTAAATTGCATTGTAATCGAGAGATAAGCAAAGGAATCAAAAGAGATAGAAAAGGATTGTTCATTACCAATCTTGAGCATGAGAGGGTGACGGTGATGAGGATGAGGATTTCAACATCGACACCGTCGACGAGGGAGGTGTACTGCCCTTGTGGAAGGAGGCGATGACTCCTCCAGCCAACACCAACACCTGGGCGAGGAGGGGGAGGGGGAGCCATGGAGGGCGATGAGGAGGCAGTGGGGGGAGAGGCCTATTTGCGTGGGTGATGGGAGGGGGTGTTGAAAGGGTTTGAGGAAGGGTTGGGTGGGATTTCGATGGGAAACGAAAATCCTCGGTGGGAAAGGATTTGGGTGGGCAGGTGACCAAATTTTAGTGACTAATTTTTGGTATTGAAAGTAGTGACCAATCTTTTGGGACGATTTTTTGTCACTCGCCTCTCTTTGGTCACCAAAAATAATTGTCCTTGCAACATGGTTGCTAAAAGTGTATTTTGTTGTAGTGTCACCACCTTCCATTTCACACATGCACACCATCACTACCACCTCTAATTCACATGCCAATATCACAACCACCACTGATCGCGTCGGATTCGCACGCGCAAAGGATTGGATTTGGAAAACTCATCGTCGTAGTTCGATTCATGAGAAAATTCATCGATCAGATAAAATTTATAATCAAAACTTGAAAAGTGAGTCCCGGGTCGAACACGAGGAGGCGAACGTTTGGTTTGAAAAAATCCGCATTTCTCTTTTATTTCCTTTTGCTGTTTTTATCTTTTCTAATTTTTTTGGTATTTTTAATAGGGCAAGAGATCAAGTCAATGAAATATAGCTAATCTCTAACAAAATAAAAAGAGAGATAGAGAGAGAGAAACAATCATGGATTTCTAATCAAATGTTTTTTTACAACTACAAAAGCGAGAAAGATTACACTATGAAAGCAATAAAGATAGAAAGAGGTGAGAGAATCCCCCTCGACGGTTGCTTGACAGATGACTCGCTCTGATGTCACCTGGAGGAAGGTGGTGAGGAGCGGGACGAAGGAGGACGTAGCTGGAGGATGAAGGGCGGGGTAGGACAGCGTCGTAGTAAGGATCTTCTCGAAGGGCAGTGAGAGGACAGTCATAGGATGCTCCATGAATAGGGATGAGGGGAGGGAAAAATATTTGGTTTTCCTACTCTAGAAAAGCATCCCGGGCTTGGGACAAGCTCTCTCTAGAGCCTTGGAGGTGGTGAAAGGAAGAAAGGAAGAGATGAAGAAGGAGAGGTGTAAGTGTCCTTTTATAGTGAAGGGAAGAGGGCAATTCGTGTAGAAGGCATTTAGTGACATCAAAGGCGTCGCTATATATCCGCACCAGCCAATCCCTCAAACATCGCTAAAGCTTGCTGGTGCTCTTCAATTCCTTTGCTGGCGTACGCATAGCGCAGGCCATTAGTGACACCTACAAGCGTCACTAAAGGCCCACACAACTATCACTATAGCCTCCAGCTCACACTCGCTTGCAACTGTGCTTGCATGCCCACCTTCTTGCCGTTAGATGCTCGATCGACGGTCGTGATCGAGCGAAGATCGTGTGCTCAGATGGCGTTGGATGGCTCGAGCATATCTGCGATCATCCGTGCGTCCACGTGGAGCCTCTTGTGCCGTTCGATGATCATGTGGCCCAATTTAGCACTCGCACTCGCGTTGTTGATTGCGTGCGCTCGCAGGGATTCGACCATGCGGCTGCAACTTGAGAGCGCCCCTCGCGACCAATGTGCTACGGGCACTTTTGTGTCTCAAAGACGAGTTAAGTGTTGCAGGCATGGAGGCATCCCAGCCGTTGGATCTTGATCCAACGGCTATGACTCGAAGGCACGGAAGATGAAGGGCGTGGTCGGTTACTGTTGGTCGGTGTTGGGCAGCCTAGATGGTACCATGTGGCGCCATCTGGGCCATCCATCTGCTGTCTATTGTAGAGGGTGTCACGGTGGTCAGATCGAGATGATTCCTACGTTGCCGGACTGCGATCGTCGCTCCGGATCCATCCGTATGGTCGGATTTTTCATCTAAAGCCCATAAGGATGTCGCATTGCCCTCCTTGCCGTTGATCTTCCTCGGACTTCATATGATGCTAGAGACTCCGATCTAGACGATTTCAAAGGCGTTAGACTCCGATCATTGTCCTGATCAGATCCATACGGTCCGATCATCCATTTGAGGCCTTGAAATAAATCATCTTCTCTCCTGACCATAAAAAGGACCTAATTAAAGTAAAATATATACAATTACTCTAAATGCTGAATGATGCATGTTATGTAATATTTATAACATGAAATGCAAATCTAAGCTCAGGAACATGCATGATTAGGCATTTTAACCTAAATAGATGTGTCTATATCAACCACCATCTTCACTCACTCACTACAACCACCTATAACCCATGGCCACTCTCACCTCCACTCGCACACACTCACTTCACACCCACTTCACACCCTAACTAAAAGCAATCCACTCACCACTCTAATAATCACCTTAGCCACCACCGTTACTTAGCCGTGCAACCCCATTAGTAGCCAACTTAGCTCACCTACTCTACTCACTTACACATACACATACACACTCTACACTACACGCCTACACTCACAAACACCCATTCACTATCACTTATCACCCATAGTAGACCTAGACACCACTTAAGGAAACACACCATACTATCACAACCCAACCAACACCACACGCACACTACATGCCTCAACATATTGACCTAACCCACCCTACTTCACCTCCAAGACCTTATCCTATTAACCTAGCATGGCCATTCCCGACCCATTTTATATACCCCACCAAGTAGACACATTTGAGAACCACACAATACACTACACCGTCACTTTCCCTATCCAAAGCCCAAACCAAACCATTGATGTGTATGTGAAATTAACCTCTACAGTAATTATCACTTTCACAACACTCACACCACTTATATGGCTTACTTCACCAACACTAGCATCTAGTCACTCCCTTAATACACTACACTGTTAGTACTTAGGTACTAATCTTATTTATTTTGATGATTTATGTGAAATCATATTTTATTATAAAGTTGTTTGCAGATCTAGATATTCATAGTTGAAGGCTTCTATGATGTTGATAGGAAGTTTCCATGTTGATGAAGTTGCTTGAAGAAAAGAAAAGATCTAAGAAGATCAAATTTGATGATTCAATGTCTCTCTATCAAGAAGATCATATGGATGCTATATTTTAAGTTCTTTAGATTTTTGTTAAGAGCCAATGCATACATACACATGCACATTTAATTCTAAGTACCTAAATGCAATTCTTCTAAAGTCTTTTATGAGTATAAAAATAAAATAAAACTTCTAGAAGGTTGGTTATAATTGTTATAAAATAACTATTATTAAAAATGTGTAAAATATTTTTTAAATATATCATAAATAATAATAAATCTTCTAGAATGGTGGTTGCATTTTGTTGAAGGTTGGGTACAAGATTCAAACAATGCACCCCTTCATAATGGTGGTTACAAAGTCATTTGCACTCTTTCATAAAAGGAAAACTTCTAAAATAACTACCTTATAAGTTTCTACCGATTGCAGAACTAATTGATTAACTAATCGATTAATTTTGTAGAACATGTTTTCTGCAAATTTTCAAAAGATAGAACAGAGTTTATTAATCAATTAACTAATCAATTAATTATGTTTCCAGGCAGTTATGCTTAAATTTTGGCACATGGTTAGTTATCATTAATTATTAGCATAACTTCCAATTAGTTACAAAACTTTCCTAACTTCCCATATCTCATTCTATAAATACTCTACATGGGTTTCTTCATTTCCACACACATAATACAACACTCTCCTATATTCTACTTGCAATTGCACTCTTGAGAAGTTGTTTTCTATAAGTATTCTTCACACCAATGTTGCGTTCCAAAAGACTCCAAGATTCTACTTTTTGTGCCAACTTGTTATACTTACTAGGGAAGTACAAGGGACAGTTTTGTCTATTTGATCTTGCTTCACATATACACATTATTTCTTTGCAGAAGCATTTTGATCAAAATAGTTTCTCACTGTTAGAATCAAATACTTATAACCTTGAAGTTATTTTTCAAGAAACTGAGTTAGATGTTCTCTAAATTCACATCCTAAGTGCTAAATTTGTTTACAATTAAAAGGAAGTTTCAAGAGGATATTTCTCAAAGTTTGATTTCTCATTCATATCTTTTATATCAAATTTCATTTCCCTTGCGGCAAAGTTTTACTTATCTTCAAAGGAAATTCAAAAGAACATTTCTGAGTCCTATTACATTTGATTAAGCACTTGGATATTGGCTCAATAGGACTCGTATCAATTTTTGTTATCTCCTTATTGTAATTTGGGTGTCAAGATTGTTGGCTTCCCGTTCTTCTAATAAGTGAATAACAAAAGGCCTTCTTGTGGGTTGTACAAGGAGTTTATGTGATTGAGGCATACTACCCATGTGGCACAGCCCTATGCAATGGATGAGCACGGCGTGCGCATGCGGGTGATCACGCGCAATCGCACACAGTATTCGATGCAAGCTTGAGGCGTGTGATCCCTGTGCCATCTCAGCCATCCACTTCTAATCCAATGGCTGCCAATCATCCTCACCAAAGCCAGTAGTGCACTCACGCCACACACACGTGTGCGAGCACCAGTAGGCCCTTTAGCAACGCTTGCAGTGAATCTTCAGCAACTACTTGAATGTCGTTATAGCCCATGGATGGATTTTTGCCTCTTCTCCTCCACTATAAAAGGACCTACACCCCTTCATCCAACACCATCTCTTCCTTTCTCTCCCTCTCCACCTCTAAGGCTCTAGAAAGAGCTTGTCCCAAGCCTGGGATGCTCCTCTATAGTAGAAAGCAAATATTTTTTTCCACTTCTCACCCTCCTTCGTGGAGCATCCTGTGGCTATCCTCTCACCACCTTCCTGAGGAAGATCCTAACCATGACACCATCTTTCCCTATCCTCCTCCCTCCAATGTGATTCTTCTTCATCCAGCCTCTCGCCACCTTCGGCCGAGGCGTCGTCAAAGCGAGTCATCCTCCAAGCAACCGTCAAGGGGGATTCTTCTCAACCATTCTATCTTTTATTTGCTTTCTAATATAGTTTTCCACTTTTCTATCTGTAGCGAATGCTGTTTAGATATATTGATGTTCTCTCTCTCTCTAATTAGTTGTAGAGTAGATTAGTTAGATAAATATTCGTCGACTGATCTCTTGTCGTATAAAATACCAAAAAAATGACAAAAGATAAAAACAACAAATAAAATCAAAGCGTAAATTTCAAAACCAAGCGTTCCCCTCCCTGTGTTTAGCCTAGGACTCCCTTTGAGTTTAGATTATAAACTTTATTTGGTAGTGATATTTTGCAACTACGATGATGGGTTCTCCAAAATCTTGATTTCACTCGTGAAATTTATGCTCATCATTTTGGCGCCGTTGCCGAAGAGCCAAAAGACTTTGATTCAATTTTCTGTGTTTTTTCGCATTACTTAATATTTTTCTAAACTATCTTTCTTCGATTCACTATCTTGCAGGAATCCAATCGAGTAGCCAAAGGCAGTAGATTGGAGTAAAGTGCAGGTAGAGATATTTGTAAGTTTTCCCTCACCTCCCTACCCACTAGTTCATTTCGCCACCTTAATAATCAAGACCTTATCTACTTAGGTGTTTTCACGAACCCTAGGATAGGAATTGCTTCCCTTGTTTGTCACCTTCACCCATTTCATCCTCACATAAAAAGAAAATTAAAAAATATATATATCTGATCTGATTGTGGGACGAAAGTAACACACACACTATACACACGCACACTTGAGGCACATAACCTCTTTTGATTTTATCTACTCAACCGAGATTCCGAGCTGTGGAATCAGTACACGCACAACTCAACAGATAAAAGAATAGAAATTAGATTAGGTTAATCACTTCTGTGTGCCTTAATTGGTGGTGCATCTGGGTCACTTGTTTTAGCTATTTGGGCTGCACCACCTAATCAACTCAAAACTTATTCATCTTATAGCTACCCCAGAGGATTCAAATATCTAGGTCAAAATGAGGCACTCCACATTCTTTTTGAGTTTTAAAGGAATACATCATCACTTGTGATTTCAAAACTTGGAGTGTTCTACTGGACCTGATTGAACGAACCTAAAGTTGAACCTTAAAAGCTACTAAACAAGGTTAAACCCTAAAAGACACATCATCAAAACCTTGTTTGAAAACCATTGGCTGTTCACGCACACACATTGTAATTGATTATTAAGGTTACAACCCATCTAAAGGGCCCATCACATTCCAAGAGCACAATCATCCCAAGCCTAATTAAAACTAAGTAGACGTTGGCCTTAAGGAATAACTCATCTTTGGGACTCCAACTGAGATTTTTTTCAATTAATCGACTTCTATCGGCTCATCTGATGTCTAACTAGGGGAGTAGTGTCAAACAACCACGGTTGGGGGGTATCAAAGGAACAGGAGGCGCAAGCCAAAGGGAAAACCTTCGCCCAATCCCTCCTTCTAACAGGTTGGATTGATCAGATAGAAGTAGACCAAATCGTTTCTTTCATCTCAAGACAGGTTCTGAGAGTCTGTAGGTCATTAGGCTACCCACCTAAGGATAGGTTTAGTTGATTGTACTGCAAGGCACCTTTCTCTCTTTTGTTTTCCCTACCACTTTACTATGTATCCTTCCACATCCTACACACATTTCCAACCCTACCCTCCTACTCCCAGTTATCCCCAAGATGATTACTATCCTGACCTGACTTATGACTACCCATCTCCTAGTCAGGATAACTTTGATTGGGGATATGATTCCGAACCTCAATGTCCAGGGGACCTAAGCCTAGACATCATGATTATGATTATTATCCTTCCAAGAGCTACACTGATTATAGATCACCGCCCTTTTATGAATAAACCAACCCGATCTACAATCAGGAAGAATATGATGATTATAACACCTACCCTCCCCAGGATTATACTAAATATAGGTCACCACCCCTCTTTGAACAACCTGAAATAACCTATTATCAGGGAGGGACCCAAGAACCTCAATTTCTTGACTCCCCTAGATTTAACCCAAACCTACCCAACCCTGAAGGTCCAAGAAAGGGTGTTGGCCAATTTGAGGAATGCCATGCAATCTTTGGAAACTTAGCCAACACCATGCACTGCTTATGATCAAAATGATTGACGATCTTAATAGTTATTTATTAGATTGGCTCCAAGATATTGTAGATAAGGGCCCAGGTGAGTTTTTACTTGGGAAATTATCAAGATTGAGGATGAAATTCGTGGTTTCCTTAGTCCAATCTCGGGATGATTCCCAGGATGAACTCCCTTCAGGAGAGTCAATGTCAGAACCTGCTCAGGCACTTGTAGGGGGGATAATTTTTATGAGATCGAGGATGATTGGGTTGGTCTAGAGCAACCCATTGAAGATGAACCAATTTTCTAACCCAATCCAGGGAGCAAGGAAAAATGTCTCCATGGACAAGGGAATGATAGATGATTTTGAAACATAAATGAGGATAAAGAATTTTTTAATTCTGAGGGTAAGGAATCACTTAGTGAAGTCTCACTTGAAGTTAAAGAAAATGATTTTAGTGAGACAAACAGGCTCGAGGAGCATGATGAATCATTTAATAGCTCGATAATCGAAGATTGTGATCCTATTGAGGCTAACTTGGAGGATCTAAATCTTGATTTACTAGAAGATTCAATCAGTAGCCCCATTCCTCTACCACAACTCGAAGAATATAATGATGTTTTTATTCTTTAGATTACTAAACCCAAGTCAATTATGATTCATCCACACTTGTTAAACTTGGATGGGGTGTATAACCTGGAGGTCCCGAAAACATTAATTTTAGAGGAGAGGAGTTTCAAAGTTAAATTATGGGAAGTGAACTCCAGGGAAGATAGGAGCATGGATCTAAGGGTTCCTATTTGCCTCAAATCACCTACCTTCTACCAGGACCCTTATGATATTTTCAACGCTGATAATGTGCAACCCAAGCTCAGATTAATTGACTATCTTTTTTAGCCGAACCTTAAGTGAACATCTGAACCTATTAAACTAGATCTACCCATTGTCCGACACTTTAGACTTAGGTTGCACATCATAAAACCACAGGCTCGGCCCTGCAAGCACAACAATCTTCGATTCTGGGTGATTTTCATCCAGAACCTTAGAACTACCCAATCCTGGGGCTTGGATCTGCATCACAATCTAGTCCACATCTGTGGACATCTTCTACTAGTGGGTTTGAGGATCAATCTTTTAATTCCGATCCTGGCCCATACTTCTCAGTTCCTAATTTCTTCCTTGTTTATATATCATGCCTAGCTAAAGATAACAAACTTAGCACATGTGTATACTCCATTTTCTCTACGGAGTCGACCAGATTTTCATGAAATGCAGGTGATATTCTGCTTATTCCACCCTTTTCATGTCTTTATTTTTACAATGAGGACATTGCATCATTTAGGCATGGGGGTGGATACTTAATCTTGAGATTATTTTGTTAGCTCCATGGAATTTCTTTTATTTTCTTTTAAAAAAATCAAAAAGACAAAAAATTAGAAATAGGAGAAGAGAACTTAGGCATTAGGAGTTAACTTTAAGAAACGATACTTTAGGACCTGAACACTTAGAATCTTCAAGTCTTCAGGCTTAATCAGCCTGGGTGTCTACTAAAATGTGGACCTGTGTCTCCAGTCCTCACCACATTAATTTGACTTTAATTTGGCTAATAAATTGGGGTGATAAGTATACGACTTATCAACCCGCCCTCTGATTTGAGGGGACTTTGAGTCTAAAGCATCTACACACTATTTACACTTCCTCACTTTTCAACAATTTTTATAGAAATTACATAACTAATGAACTTTCTAGGATAGTATGGCTAGTAAGTTGTCGTGCGTAACAGCCCATTAGCTGGTTGTCTAGAACCCAACTACATGCCCATACTCTTTCTACTGCCTTTAGGTAAATTTTAGATTAGGGAAGCCACCTACTTACAAAAAGAAAAATATACATATACTCAAAAAGAAAAAAAAATAAAAATAGAAAAAGGAGAAAAGTGAATAAGCCACATTTCACCGCATGAGTATGGCTGAAAGTTGTCATGGGTAACAGCCCATTGGCCGCTCGTTCAGAGCCCAGCTCATAAAAAAATGCATAAATAATTCCCAAAACACCTATGGAAGAAGCTCGAAAGTAGAATAAATCGAGGAGATACACTAGATTCGCCCTTGTGTTGACCCCATAAAAAAATGAAAACAAGTAAGAAGAAAGCTATCGATCGAAAAGATAAACCTTGAGGCTAAATATTTTAGGTCACCTAGGGTCGTAGAATCTTGAAGTCCATTTTAACAGCTACTTAGTGAGTTTATCACTTTTTCACATTAAAATGTTAGAACTTGAAGTACTTTTCGAGTCTTGGGGGGGTTAGGTACCCATAGAAAGCTATCTCGAAACTCGAAATTCAAAAATCCAAAATAATTAGAAAAGAAGAAAAAATAGAAAAAAAATGTATCTTCCCTTTTCAAAATAAGGTGAGGACTCGGTGGTCTGCATGTTGGCAAGCACCTGGGCACTATTGAGTCATCGTAGTTTAGGATCTTAGTTGAAATTTTCTATTGTTAATAAACAACTTAGGCCTAAGTAATTGAATCCTAATTCTATTCTTATACATATAGCATTTAGTTTGATTTTTTTAGGGACTAGCAAAAGATAGGCATGGGTATGTTGTATACACATCCATTTTGATTAAAATGCCTATTTCTACATGTTCATAAGCTTATAGATGCATATCATATTATACATATCGCATAGCATGCATCATTCTACATTTTGAATAATTTGTATAAATTTTAGGTTAATTCGCTTCCTTTTGTGGCCAGGAGAGAAGGAGATTTATTTCGGGGCCTTGGATTGACGATCCAACCATATGGATCTGATCAGAATGACAATCAGAGTCTAATGCCTCTAAAATCGCCTTGATTGGGGTTTCGTAGCACCTTATGTAGTCTGAGGAAGATCAACAGCCAAGGGGCTAGGTGACGCAATTTGGAGCTTCAAACGACAAATCTAATTGCACGGGTGGATTAGAATCGACAATCGCAGCCCAACAACGTAAAAATCGACCCAATCCGATGTCCGTGGTGCCACCTACAAAGCAAAGAAGATGGACAGCCATGATAGCACCACGTGGTGCCATCATAGCCACCCAACACTAATGGCTGCCCCTATTCTCTCAAGCATCCTTTAATCCAGACCGTTGGATCTTCATCCAATGGTTGCAGGCACCTCCGCCATGAATCAGACTTCTCGACAATCCTCACCGATGGTGTATTGGGTAGCGCCCCACCCACAACGTAAGGACCCATGATCAAAGCCCCATGTGCGGATTAATTCACTGCAGAGAGCGCACGAGTGAAATTCACTCGTTGGATCTGATCGGACGATGTCGAAGCTCCCATGTGGCGCAGCCTTGTGAGCTGCATGAGCGCGGCGCACACATGCAGGTGATCATTTACAATCGTACGCGGTATTTGATGTGTGCTTGAGGTGCACGATCCTCGTGCTATCTCAACCGTCTGCTTCTGATCCAACAGTTGCCAATCGTCCTCATCAAAGGCAAAAGTGCATGCATCCGCATGTGCATGTACGAGCACCATCAGGCCCTTTAGCAATGCTTGCGAAGGATCTTCAGCGACGACTTGAATGTCGCTATAGCCCATGGACGAGTTTTTGTCTCTTCTCCTCCACTATAAAAGGACCTCCACCCCTCCATCCATTATCATATCTTCCTTTCTCTCCCTTACCACCTCCAAGGCTCTAGAGAAAGCCTGTCTCAAGCCTGAGATGCTCCTTTAGGGTAGAAAACATATATTTTTTCCTACTGCTCACCTCCCTTCGTGGAGCATTCCAAGGCCATCCTCTCACCACCTTCCAGAAGAAGATCCTCACCGCAACATCGTCTCACCCCATCCTCCGATGCCATTCTTCCTCCCAACCTCTCGCTACCTTCGTCTGGGGTGTCGTCAACGAGAGTCATCCTCTAAGCGACCATCGAGGGAGATTCTTCTCAACCCATTCTATCTTTTATTTGCTTTCTAGTGTAGTTTTCCTCTTTTCTATCTGTAGCAAACTCTGTTTAGATATTATATATATATTAATGTTCTCTCTCTCTCTAATTAGTTGTAGAGTATATTAGTTAGATAAATATTTCGTCGTTCTGAACGGTGTGACAAAAGATAAAAACAGATGAGTGTACCAATCCGAGACTAATAAAATACCAAAAAAATGACAAAAGATAAAAATAACAAAAACAAATAAAATCACAGTGTGGATTTCAAAACCAAATGTTCGCCTCCCTGTATTCAACCCGGGACTCCCTTTGAGTTTCAATTATAAATTTTATCTGGTAGCGATATTTTGCAACTACGACGACGGGTTCTCCAAACTGATGATTTCCCTCGCAAAATTTACACTTATCATTTTGCATGGATACTTAATCCTGAGATTATTTTGTTAGCTCCATGGAATTTCATTTATTTTCTTTAGAAAAAAAAATCAAAAAGACAAAAAAATATTTAGAATTAGGAGATAAGAACTTAGGCATTAGGAGTTGTAAACTTTAGGAAATGATACTTTAGGACCAAAATACTTAGACTCTTCAGATCTTCGAGCTTAATCAACCCGGGTGTCCACTAAAATGTGGACCTGTGTCTCAAGTCCTCACTACATTAATTTTACTTTAATTTTGCTAATAAATTAGGATGATAAGTATGAGACTTATCAACCCGCCCTCTTATTTGAGAGGACTTTGAGTCTAAATCATCTACAAACTATTTGCATCAACTCACTTTTCAATAGTTTTTATGAAAATTACATAGCTAATGAACTTTCTAGGATAGTATGGCTGGCAAGTTGTCATAGGTAACTACCCATTGGTTGGTTATCCAGAACCCAGCTACATGACTATACTCTTTCTATTACTTTTATGTAAATTTTAGATCAGTGAAGCCGCCTACTCAGAAAAAGAAAAATATATATATACTCAAAAAGAAAAAAAATAAAAATAGAAAAAGAAGAAAAATAAATAAGCCACACTTCGCTACATAAGTATAGATGGCAAGTTGTCAAAGATAGCAACCCATTAGCCACTTATCTAGAGCCCAGCTCACAAAAAAATGCACAAATAATTTCCAAAACACCTAAGGAAGAAGCAGAGAAGTAGAATAAATCGAGGTGATATGCACTAGATTCGCCCTTGTGTTAACCCCATAAATAATGAAAATAAGTAGGGAGAAAACTACCGATCGGAAAGATAAACCTTGAGGTAGAACTTTTTAAGTCACATAGTGTCGTAGAAACCTGAAGTTCATTTTAACGTCCTCCTAGTGAGTCTATCACTTTTTCACATTAAGATGCTTAGAACTTGAAGTTCTTGTCGAGTCTTGGGTGGGTTGGATAATCGTAGAAAGCTACCACAAAACTCTAAACTTAAAAACCTAAAGAAATTAGAAACGAAGAAAAAAATAGAAAAAAAAAATGTATCTTCCCTTTTCAAAATAAGGCGAGGACTCGGGCGATCTACATTGTGACAAGCACCTGGGCATTGTTGAGTCTTTGTAGTTTAGGTCCTTAGTTACAATTTTCTTTTATTAATAAACAACTTAGGTCTAAGTAATTGAATCCTAATTCTATTCTTATACATAGCATTTAGTTTGATTTTGCTAGGGACTAGCAAAAGATAGGCATAGGGGGTATGATGCATACACATCCCTTTAGGTTAAATGCCTATTTATGCATGTTCCTAAACTTATAGATGCATTCCATATTATAAATATTACAAGCATGCATCATTTTGCATTTTGAATAGTTTATATAAATTTTATGTTAATTTGCATCCTTTTGTGGCCAGGAGAGAAGGAGATTTATTTCGGGGCCTTAGATTGATGATCCAACTTATAGATCAGATCAGGATGAGGATCGGATTCGAATGCCTTTGAAATCGCCTTGATCAAAGTTCCGTAGCACCTTATGCAATACGAAGAAGTTCAACGACCAAGGGGCTAGGTGACGCATTTTGGAGCTTCAAATGACAAATCCAACTGCATGGATGGATCCGGATCAATGATCACAGGCTAACAACGTGAAAATCGACCCAATCCGATGTTTGTGGTGCCACCTACAAAGCAAGATGATGGATGGCGATGATGGCACCACGTGGTGCCATCATAGCTGCCCAACACTATTGGTGGCCCCTCTTCTCTCGAGCATCCTTTAATTCGAATCGTTGGATCTTCATCCAAAGGTTGCAAACGCTCGCGCCATGGATCAGACTTCTCAACAATATGTGCCGGTGGTGCATTAGGTAGTGCCCCCGCCCACGACATAAGGACTCACCATCGAAGCCCCACATGCGAATTAATTCGCTGCAGACTGCGCACTGGTGAAATTCACCCATTGGATCTGATCAAACGGTGTCGAAGCTTCCCATGGCGCAGCCCTGTGCGCCTTATGAGTGTGATGCGCACACGCGGGTGATCACACGCAATCGCATGCATATCTGATGAGTGCTTGAGGCGCACGATCCCTATGCCATCTCAGTCGTCCTCTTCCGATCCGACGGCTGCCAATCGTCCTTGCCAAAGCCAGCAGTGCATGCGTGCTGCATGCGCGTGTTCAAGCACCAGCAGGCCCTTTAGCAACACTTGCGACGGATCTTCGGCAACAACTTGAATGTCGCTATAGCCATGGATGGATTTTTGCCTCTTATCCTCCACTATAAAAGGACCTACACCCCTTCATCCATCATCATTTCTTCCTTTCTCTCCCTCACCACCTCCAAGGCTCTAGAGAGAGCTTGTCCCAAGCCCAGGATGCTCCAACGGGTTCTCCAAAACCTTAATCTTTCTTGCGAAAAATACGCTCATCACTTTCCTATTGATTCCTATGGGAGGGGGTGAGATTTACGGAATATAAAATAAAGTGAGGAATTAAAATAAATCAATCTCACACAAAAGACAATCACACAAGATACACAAAGATTTTTAGGCGAAAATCCAAATCAAGTGAAAACCACCACCTAACCCTCTCGAGTTAGGATTTCCCGATCGACTAAGTCGATCAAATCCATTATCCCAGTCACTTTAAACGAGGGTGACTGAACCTCTTACAACCACACTATAGATATGAGGATAGCATAATCTTAAATCCCTTCTCTTCACAAGAAGGTTTCTATCTCACGAAGGAGACGGGAATTCGCAAAGCGAATACCCAACCAATTAACAAAGTAAAATACAAATCGACATATAGAGCCCTAAATATGTAAACCTAGCTACTATAGGTAAGGAAACTTCCCTTTGCTGGAAGTGCGTTGACTTGACGATGTAGGTGCGTGAACCACGCGTAGGCACTACGTTGCTCTTGTAATCGCAGAGTGAGAGCGAGTGCACAGCTAGATGAAGCTCTCAGGTGTGGAACTAAAGCTTGGAGAGCTAGACGTTCTTCTCAAGATCAAAGTAACACAAAAGATGTGGAAATGATATTGCTAAGTGTGTCTTGGTGTATTTTCACAAGGCAAGGGACCTCTCCTATTTATAGATGGTTTAGAAAGGCCTAGGAAGGCTGTGGAAGCCTTAGGTAGCCGTTGGGGATCAACCCATGGCAAAACAAGCTGCAATCAGAATCATTAATGATTCTAACAGGGTCATCAGGCATCTAGGAAAAAGATCAGATGTCTGAAAGACACTCTTAAGACATCTAGAAACTAAATCAAGCGTCTAATCCTAGACAGGTTTCCTTACTGACTTGAGTCAGACCTAAACAGAATTCTAGTGTAATTTAGTCAGACGACATATCAAACGTCTAGCACAAGGTCTGGATGTCTGGAAACTTAACTAACTGCGGGAATGGATTTCTCAAGGCACAAATGGCTATTAGTCTCCATATAAGTGATTTTGGCTCAATCAAGGCTAACGGTCACTTTATCAAACGTCTAAGGTCCTCTACGGACGTCTAATAGAAGCCTAAAGGTCATTTCTCAACTACCATATTTGGAAAGCCAATGTTCCACTAATTAGACATCTGGCCAAGTCATCAAACGTCTGGACTAAAGGTCAGTCATCTGAAATCAACAAACAGAATGCTCTAAGACCAGCCCTAAAAGTTTGGACATCTGATTCAGCGTTCAAATGTCTTAAAGATCACTATCAGACAGTAACTTGAACATCATTTACTACACCCCGACACTTGGGAAAGCCACAAAAACATGCAAGTTGTTCATTTTTTGACAAGAATCTGTAATTATATGCCAGTTCCTCCCATCGTTCAATGTCTCTTTTTGCACATATGATGATGTGCTCTTTACCCTGGATAGTAATCATTCTTGAATAACAGTTTGGTTCACAGGAATGATTGGTCAAGTGGGCAATGCTTCCCGCCCTTGTAGCATCAACAACACGCTCATTATCTATATGAAACATATAGGTTCCATCACCCACGAAGGAATTGTAGATACAATGCTCCCTTATGTCCGCTACACGAGGCCTAACAACATCACCGGTATACTCTACAATCATTTCACCAGTTTTACGAGGAACTTTGGAAAATACACCAAACCCATGAACTTTAGATTTTCCAAAAGCCAGGCGTTTTTGGTAGGTTGCCTTCATGTGCAAATACTTCTCAGTGAGGGATGAACAGATCAAAGAAGGCTTTGGAGATATCCCATACTTCGCCACACCAAGAAACGATATGATCTGCAGTGAATCAGTGCCTGCAGATCCACAGCGAGATCCACTTTGTCAGCAACCACTAACCAAGTATGGTGCATTGTCCAAAAACAGCTGTTTCTTAGATGCAGCAAAAATAGCATGTGGTTCTCCGTGTCCTCTTCTCCCAAATGAATTGTACAGCTCACAGCGGGCACAACCAGATGGATTAAATTGAGGAACATAGGCGGAAAGGATCCTTTCAGGTTCTAAGGGTTCCTGTTGAACAGGTGAAAGTTCTTTACATGATGGCAAGTGCTTCTTGCAGTAGGAAAGTAGGTGAATATTAAGTGTGCTTTGATCGTCACCATATGTAGGATAGGGTTGACCCTCATCTTCTGGCTCAAGACAGAGACCAGCAGCACGAGCACAGAGAGGATGGTAAGCAACATAACAGTTGCTACTAGAGCACTGGATGCAGGCCCCATATGGGACACCACAGATGTTGCATGAGAGCTTCCACCAATCCTTACTTATCCTACAAACACCATCTATGGGCTCCATCTTCTTTATATCAAAAAAACAAGTCTCAGGAATCCATACAGCACAAGTCAAATGGGCCCAACGACCATCTGTAGTAGGTTTCATGGCGCCACCTATCAAAGGGCAAAGGCAGCATTGTGGTGGAGATGCAGGGGCTCCAGGGCAACACGAGTTGCACAGCCAAAGAACCTCATCTGAAGACTTAAATTCTCCATAACATTTCTCATGTACAGTCATGTGGCCTTTGTCACACTGAAGAAATAAGTTGTCTTCATACTCCTCATCCATATCGCAAACATCACACCTATCAATATTCTTCCAGTCATAATGTACAGGCCTGTACCCAGGAGGCACATCCCAAACTTTACCGAAGTACTTTGCACAATAGGTAGAATTTGGCAAGGCCTTAATAAGCTGAGCAACTCTTGGATTTGAAAAACCAACAATGTAAGAGCCAGACTTTTGAAGCTTCGATTCCTCTATAACAGTAGACTGATTGACAGAAGCCTCTCTTATTCTATTGTAAATTTTCTTCCAGCATATTTTTGCAGCAGCCCCATCAATCTGCTCTCCATCATCCACTATTACTCAAAATAATGGTCTAGCTTTTGATCTCGGATTCCTTAAAACTTCCATTCTGTAAACAGCAGTTACATTTGGATTTGATATAGATATAAACTTTCTCGAAGCTGCATATCCTTCAGGCCAAATAGACTGTCTGCCACGAAAGAACTCTGAATCACATACAATTTTTCCTAGAGAGATCACAGAAAGACTTCCAATTTCTAATGGAAAAGCATTAATAGCCTCAGCGGGTGTCATTATGTCCTTGTGATCATACTCATCACAAGAATCGGTACTTCCTCCATCCTCGGATTCTGTACTTCTGCTATCTCTTACAGAACTGCTCTTTTGCATCTGTATCATATCACGTGGTAGTTGTTGATTGCAGACATACATTTTTTGCTTCCTGCAAACTTCTTTCAAATTGTTTCTGCTTGCATTTCAGGTCAAAGGATGAACGCAGACCACTAAGAAATGATTTAACCTGCTTCTTATTGACCTTAGCAAAATCATGCGTACCAAAAAACTGAACAGAAATTGCTTTATCCCCCTTAATAGGCTTCAGGACACTGAGTTTATCGATACAGGCTTCATTAACAACAACAGCAGGCCACATCGGGTATCCTGCAAGTTTTGCCCATACAACATCCCCTGGTTGAAGACTTCCACAGTCATCATAACTCACTGCTAATGCAAGCATCTCATCATGGCTGGACGCTCCAGCTAATGTGTCTGCTGATCTGCATGTCAGGTTCAACACTCGCATTTCCTCAGATGATATGTGAAATTTGATCCTCTCCCGGGAAAGATTCAGGTTCTCCACATCACCATCGTTGTAAATGACCTCATGCTGTCTAGTCACTGAGATGCACTTACTGATTGAACCAGAATACCAATCATCATCCAATGGACAAAAAACCTTGCACGATAACCCAACGAAAGCAGACGGATCCGCTACCTCGATCGTCAACTCAATCCATCTCTTCCTCTGCTCATCCACAACCTTCCCGTTCCTCGCCCTCGTCTCCGAGTAGCGAACTGCGACCTGCCTGGGCCTCTCCATCAGCCTCACCGGCCCCCCACCACCTCCAAGGCCCGAGATTTTCCCCACCACCGCAACCCTCGGCGACAGCCTCCTCTTCCTCGACTCCCACGCATCCTCCTCGTCGCTCTCCACCTTCACCGCCAACAATTTCACCTTCATCTCCATCTCCTCGCGCTTCCGCCTCCTCTGGTATACCGCCACCGACCTCCCGCAGCAAGCAGCAACCCCGAAGCGAAAGATCCAATCTGTGGCGACGTCAAGGGGATCCTCCGGCACGAATCGGCCGGCCTTCACCTTCCTCGACATGACACTGGAGGATCCGGAGGCATTGATCGGAGGGGGGTGGGAGGAGTAAGGGTACCTCACGGTGACCGCCTTCCGATCCTCCGGGAGCTTCATGCGGGTCGGTTTCCAGGGTTTCGTAAAAAAGCCTACAATAAGTTATTTAAAGTTTTCGAAGTAAATGTTATATTCTTTTAACACAAAAGAAAACATTGGTTGTGTTATATTAATTATAAGATGGTATTTAATTGGTAGAATGATAATAATTGATGGGATTATTAGTAAATGGTATGTTGATTTTGTGAGAGAGGAGAGAAAGTTAATAGATTGTAATTATTATATAATATTTTTAAGTTATATGTCAAAAAATAATATATTCATGGATCTCGTAACTCATGACTTGGAATCCATACCCACCTCCCTCTAACCTCCTCCAATCCCTTATTTCGATTACTATACAACCTTAGATACATTTAATTTTAAAGGAAGAAGAATGAATATTTATTGATTATTTTATTAGAAGTAAAGCTTATCATGTGCTTAATAAAAATATATTAACCGTGGAAAAAATTTTTCATGTAAAATTTAATGAAAATTCTTCCATAATCAAGAAAATCTAAATGATGATAACTAAGATGTAAATTATTTTCTCGATGTATCTAATGTCAAAGAAAATAATATACATAATCTTCGAAAAGATTGAAAATTTAATAAAAATCATCCAAAAGATCTTGTAATCGGAGAAATCAAAGATATGATGAAGCCTTGAGGATAATTAAATAACTTTGCTTTTAATGCATTTGTATCTCAAATTGAACCTAAAGATATTGAAAAAGCTTTTAAAGATGAGTCTTGGATATTTATTATTGAAGAAAAATTAAATTAATTTGAAAGAAATCAAGTATGGTTCTTAGTACCCAACTTAAGAACTCTTCATTAATTAGAACTAAATGGGTATTTAGAAATAAGGCAAATGAAAATGAAGAAATAATTAGAAATAAAGCAAGGCTTGTAGTACAAAGATATAATCAAGAGGAATATATTAATTATGATGAAACATTTGCACCTATTTTAATACTTGAATCAATTTGTATGCTTTGGCCTTTTGCATCATATTTTGATATTAAATTTTATCAAATGGATGTTAAATCAACTTTTTTAAATAGATTCATAAAGATGTTTATGCATAAAGATCATCCTAAATATGTATTTAAACTTTAAAAGGCTTTATATGGTATAAAATAAGCTACAAGAGCTTGGTATGAATGATTAAGAGATTATTTAATTAAATCAAACATTGAAATAGGAAAAGTTGACACTGTACTCTTTATTAAAAAGGAAAATTATGAAACATTAATTGTTCAAATATATGTAGATATAATTTTTGGTGTTACTAATGATATGTTATATCAAGACTTTGCTAAGATTATGTAGGATGAATTTGAAATAAGTCTAATTGGAGAGCTGAAGTTCTTTCTTGGACTTCAAATTCATCAACTCCAAGATGGCATTTTTATAAATCAATCAAAGTAAGTCTTTGATATATCAAAGAAATTTGGAATGGAGAATTCCAAAGGTAAAAGCACTCCAATGGCTACACACATAAGTCTTGATATGGATGAAAGTGGTAAGGATGTTGATCAAACTCTATATCAAGCTATAACTGGAACTTTACTTCACAGCAAGTCGTCATGATATAATGTTTTCAACATGTTTATGTACAAGATATCAAACAAAACCTAAAGTATCTCATTTGAATGCATTAAAAAGAAAGTTTTTATATTTAAAAGATACAAGTAACTTTGGTTTATTTTATCCAAAAACACCTTCACTTGATATTATGCGTTTAGTGATGCAAACTATGCAGGAATCAAAACTGATTGTAAAAGTATAAGTAGAACATGTCATTTCTTAGGTAAATCTCTTGTCTCTTGATTTTCAAAGAAACAAAATTATGTTGCCTTATTTACTTTAGAAGCTGAATACATCTCAACAGCTGTAGTATATTCACAAATTTTATGGATGAAACAAATACTAAATGATTTGAGATTAAACTTTTCAGATATTAAAATATTTTGTGATAACACAAATATAATTAATCTCTCAAAGAACCACTTCATCTTGCAAGAATTAAATGTATTGATGTTACCATTTCTTAACAGACAATGTATTAAAAGGTAACATTAATTTAGAATTTGTCTCAACAAATGATCAATCAACTGATATTTTAACTAAACCATTATGTCACGACCCGATCCGAGATCCCTACAGGACCTGAGACCGGCTCGCTTCGACTAATCCCAAGACCCAGTCGTCCAACAAGAAATAACCAAATAACATGCATCAATCTACAACCACAAAAGTAATGTAACTAAGCAGAAAGAAATTGATAACAATAGGGGGAAAGGAATAGTAAAACTATAATGTCATCAAAAACATAATATAGCCATCACAACAAAAATGAGTACATATAACAGAAATAAGGCTATAGAAACTCACTACACCGAACAGTAGAAACTACAGCTGAGCTCGACTAGGCCCAACATCCTGCTTAAATCCCTGACCTATACAAAATTGTATAACTGGAGTCAGCTAACGCTGAGTAAAGTGGTGGCTAAATAAAAAAAAATGCATTTAACAGGTAATGTAACATATTACTTTCCGATCCAATTTATCCCATAACGGTTTTTTGTGTAGAGATCTCTAATCAAGGCTCATCTCATTTCTTAATCTTCTTGTTCCCTAAAGGAACGATTTTTCTTGCAGCTTCCCGTGATATAGGATGCACACGTGGCACTCTCCTGACCGGGAGAGTCCCTCCGTGGTAGTCCTACACCGGTCTAGCACCCCAAGGTCACGGTTGCGACGTAGCGGTGACTATGGCACAAGTGATAAGCGCGTAGGTAACTACCCCGCACTGGCACGTAGTCAATCGTTTCCGCTAGCAGGTACACCTCAACGTACAGTGTGGAACAGTATAAGGCCTTGTCCTCTCAGAACAGAACAGAACAGGGGTCTCACCTCTTCTCAGTTCGCATACCCTCGTCCGACTATCTCGGCTTGCCCAACGGGTTAACAAGAGTAGGTGTAGGGTGGCCATACCTAGCCCTGGCCCCCCTGGGACAGCTAGCTCCCCCCTACATTAAGTAGCTCACCTCGGTACTACATACACGAGGGCCAGCAAGAGTCGACGTAGAGTGTCAATCCCACCCCGGGTCTCAACCCAAGGGCGGGAAGCTCCCCTATATACTATAAGGGATAGTTACTCTCTTCGATACCATGTACACGAAGGTCAGCTTACTTCCCTTAATAGCTGCCTGTGGGTGGCAAATTCCAGAACCATCCGGTTCTCCGTACTATGGTATTCTTGTCTACATTCCCCCTAGGGTTTGTACATGAGTTTTTTTCCAAATCCGGGTTGGAATATACGGAACAAACAGTTCAATTTCCATGTTTATCACAGTATGTGGTCCATTCCAAATAATGCAAGCAGCTTTTGATTACTCAATCATTCACATGTATCTTTCTTTAGCCTTAGTGTTCATGCCACAACCTAGGGTTCAAAAATATACTCTAGAGCATGCGTTTATTCCTTCCTAGGGTTCATCTCAAGTCCTAGGATTAACTACTTGCATGTATTAATTTAGAGATTTATGGTTATAACCACTCTACCAGGGTAACCCGGTGGAATGGGGGCTCATACAATAGCTCCTGACGTCTCCGTAGGTCTCGCACACCTAACGGACTGAAGACCTAAAACATGGATCGATAGGCTAAAAAGGATGATACAGATAAGGTATCATTACATAGAGAAACTCATATGGAAAATAGAGATGTTTTGTTTGCGGAAAATCGACAACATTAGGGCCTTGTGCGGGCCCAAAAACACATGGTCAGATAGAAATCAGACATCTGGGAAAGGTCCCTGACGTCTTAAAACAGTTCTCAGGGATACCTCTCTCGGTATGTCTCTATTAGACATCTGGAACTTAGTGTCGACGTCCGCGGGTTCCTTCAGACATCTGGAGATGCTTCCAGACGTCGATACTATCTTGGTCCTCGCTCCGCTACGCTTCCCAATCTCTGACACATGCGCGTGCATTGTCAGAATGTGTAGAGAAAAAAATACAGAATATAAAATTTAGATCAAACATCTCATACTACCTTTGGACGTCCAGCCCGACATCTGGAGGTCACTCCGGATGTCTGATTCCGCGGAAAAATGATTTCATCGGAACTACCCTGGGCTTTGCTTGCCGTTGATCAAAGCAGCACAGCGCCCTCCGCTCTCTGCTTAAACTCGCTCTAGCCCTCGCTCTACTCTCCGCTCTCTGCTCAGACTCGCTCTTGCCCTCGCTTTGCTCTCCGCTCTCTCGTCCGGCTGCAGGGTGTGTGATGAAGAGGAGGAGGAGGGTTTATAGAGGGAGAGGGGGTGAGGGGAAGGGTATGGGCGAGGTGTGGCTTAAAGTGGCGTCGCAAGGAAAGGTGCGGTGAAGTGCAGGGTGAGGGAGAAGGCATGGCATGCGTACGATACGCGCCGAAGAAAAAGTATTTTCAGACATCCGGGGATCTCTCCAGACGTCTGGATAGATGTCTGGTGGGCATTTCAGACATCTTAAACGACCAAAAGGTGATGGGTCATTTCACATTACCCCTAGAAAGATTCTCAACAATAAGAGGAAAATTATAAATCACTACAACAAAAATGGTCAAAGGTGATGAATATTTTATAAAGATAGCAATGAATAAATCGTCGTTATATGACCTACCAATGAATAATTTATTCGTTGCCATATTCGTTGTTATTAAAGCCATTGTTAAATCTACAACGAATAATATATTCATTGAAAAATTCAAACAACAAATAAAATCATCATTAAAATCGTCACATACTTTAAATTTAGCAATGGATGTTTTCGTTATTTTTACTTTCTTTTAAGAATGATTTTTTTTTCACCCAATGAAGAATATACTACCAATTAATTCATTGCAATGTAAGAAGGATACAAAAAATTATTAATTTTTCTTTAAAATACTCATAATTTATCATACATATAATTTATTATGATTACTTATAAAATGGAAAATTATTTTACAATATCTACCAAAATATTTCTTGCAAATTGAATTTTTCCAATGAGAACTTCATAAAAAAAACACCTAAAAGATTGTGGAGAGGTTTCATTGCAGCACACATTTGAACGGACCAAAAAATTTACTTTATCAATTTAAAAAAAAATATTGAGAAGTATAGTTTCAAAATGAACTCTAAGAGTTCCTTTCAACTAATATAGTTAGAATTTTACAAAAACTAATTGTTCCTACACTCTTTACTTATTATGTATATAAATAAGTCAAACAAAATGCTACCTATCTTTATAAACCTTTTGAGAATTTATGTACCAAAAAAAAAAAGGCTAAACTCCTACAAAAAGAGATGCACAAAAAGTGGTGTTTAAAATATGAAGGTAACTGCAGTACATAACCAAGCAAAACACAAGCTATATCACAATTGCACTTGGCACTCAGATGTTGGACCACAACCTATCCATGAATGATCCTTGCAACCTGTCCACGCTTAATACATGCAACATCTTGCTGCTGGTCTGACGATTGCATGTGTGGAAGCTTTAACAAAAAAGAAACAAGGAAATGCCATCAACAAGGATGATAGGAAACTTAAGACTTTTAAGGTCCCATTACATGATCTGGAAAAAAAAATTCAAGCCAAGAAAATAATCACCATCAATTTCACAGGTTGGTTGTAACTAGTTGGCTACTTCCCTGATAGTAGCTTCACCATGAAAAAAGTACTAGATAGGAGTAGATTACATGTATACCAAATTTACATGTGTTAAGAGGGATAACAAGGTATCAAAGCACTTCACCATTCTATTTGAGCAAGGTAGGGCATGTTAACAAAATTAGCATTTTAAGCATCTTGGTAGTAAGATCAGCAGCAGAAAAATGTATGCAACACAATATTAACATAATTTGAATAATTTGTATAAGGGTTAGAGGAATCTACAATAAATAAGAGCTCGATTGCCAAATAAGGCTATATTCTAGCATGATGTTTTGGGGTGTGAGTGTAATCAATCTTTTTTTTTCCGGAAAGGGGCAATCAATAAAATCTTCTAACAGAAATAGATTCCATAATCTCACTTGAAACAGATTGAGACACGATTTTTATGGGAAGATGTAATGGTAGTTACTTACAAGTCAACCATGATCAAGGCAATACTTCATTTGTAAGCATATATAGCTCAAAAACAATGACATTTAGTATCATAGAAAAATGTCACGGATACCTAAAGTTAGACCAGCAATTAAGGATGTTCTAGAATCTACAATTGCCACACAACCATTAGAATAGAAACCTAGAAAGCATAATGCCAACATTAGCTAGGAGAGAGAAAAATGTATTAGTATATATCTTTTTTTAGATTCCATAATTAAAGTAGAAATAGAGCAATAGATTACTGCTGCCTTGATCATCAATCAAAACCTCTCCCATATTAATCAAAACCAATGACACCAAACAACTTGATTTTCAGCCAATTTAGTTTTTTTTCTTTACTTGCATTAGATCTAGCAACTTTCTTTGAGGTAAAAAGCTCTCAAGTTCATGAAGTGCCATAAAAGTTACAATAATGGCAGTTATATGGGACTCGATTCTATTGGCACATGGCCAGCTGGACAAGAAACCATCAAATTATGTCTCTCACACCACCTTTTGGATTCAAATTTATGACCTCCCTACTGAGTACACAAATAGAATGGCCTTGCAAGGATTGGGAACCACATGGGGTTGATTAAAGATAAAGATTTGGATGCAAGCAGGGGAGGCATGTTGTTGAACGGTATTTTTCGCGAATCGCTACGCTTACGAGATTGGTTTCGGAAAACCTGTCGTTGTAGTTCAAAAAGCGAAGAATTCGTGTTCAACAAATAAAAATTTATACCGAAAAGAATTCCGGGTCGAACACAGGGAGGCTACGTTGATCTATATTTGCAATTATACTTTTTTTAGGATTTTTGTTAAGCAAGGCGATATAATTACAATGGAGCTATCAGACTAAAAGAGAGAGAGAGAGAGAAAGAGAGAGAGAGAGAAAGAGAACATTCATTCAATATTTCAACTGTTTATAAAAGTTACACTAGAAAGCGGAAAATCGATTACACTATAAAGCAGGAAAATTCTACACTAGAAAAGCTGTAAATAAGAATGGGAGAGAGAAGTTATCCTCCTCGACGATTGCTTGGAGGACGAGCCGGACGGGACGACGCCTAGACGAAGGAGAACGAAGCAGGACGAAGCAGAAGAACGGGGACGGAGCAGCACGCCGTCGTCGTCGCGGGATCCACTTCTGAAGGGGAACGAAAATTGGACTTTATCTTGCAAGAAGCATCCTGGGTGTGGGACAAGCTTCTTTTGAGCTTTGGAGGGGTAGAGAGGAGAAAGAAGGGATGAGAATTTCGTATGGAGGGGGTCTCCTTTTATAGTTGCAAGGAGTGGGGGCAAAATGGACATTACAACTTCAAAACAATAAATAAGGGGTCTTTAGTGATGGATAAATCCGTCACTAAAGCCCCGACGTGGTCGTCGCCTCCGCGCCCACGCGCGCTTCCTCGGCTGCCCGCTCCTCAATGCCCTCGCACGTCCAGCACTTTTCAGCCGTCCGATCTCCATCCAACGCTCCAATTGCTCGCGCCCGCAGCTCCTCGCCACGGCTCGAACCCGCGCCCCGAGCTCGCGATAGCGCGCTCGACCGCTGTGCTATGGGGCGCGGATGGTCGAGCAGGCGTTTTTAAATGCGAGCGCCCACAGCCATTGGATTAAGATCCAACGGCGGAGAGCGATAGGGCGCGGGGCCTTCAAAAGACGCAGGCAGCCGTTTGGGCGGCTGAGATGGCACCACGTGGCGCTATCTTGGTCGTCCATCTTCTGGAAGTTGTAGATGGTGCCACGGATGTCGGATTGACTTGATTTTTGTGTTGTTGGGCTGCGATCGTCGATCCAAATTCATCCGTGCGGTCGGATTTATCATCTGAAGTGCAGATTTACACCATCCTGGCCCTTGATCTTCTAGGGTTCCCAGGCCACTATCTAATGCTACGGATGCCTGATTAGGGCGATCTTGGAGTCGTTGAACTCCAATCGTCGCCCTGATCACATCCATACGGTTGGATCTTTGATCTGAGGCCCTGATAAAATATTTTCCCTGTCCAAGCACATAAAAGGAGACAATTAACCTCCATTTTATTCAAATTATTCTAAATGCAAGATGATGCATGTAATGCAATATTTATATCATGAAATGCAATCCTATGCTTAAGAACATGCATAAATAGACATCTTAAGTAGTGTAAATGTGTTTACATCATACCCTCATGCCTATCTTTTGCTAATCCCTAGCAAAAACTATATGCTATTTATAAAAGAATTAGGTTAGATTATTTGGACTTGAGTTATTTTTCAATCATTAAGAAATTGTCTACTTAGGAACTGAACTTTCAAAGACACAACAGTGCCCGGGTATCAGCCAAAATGCAGACCGCTTCAAGCCCTCGCCTTATTAAAAGAAAGATTTCTTTTTCTCTTTTTCTCTTTTCTAATTTTTTTTTATTTTCAAATTTTCGGGTTTAAGAGTGGCTTTCTACGGCCATTCAACTCACCCAAAATTTGATGAGAACCCTAAGCTTTAAGCATCTTATTGTGATTGTGATAGACTTGTTGACCGGCAATTAGAACAGACTCTGGATTTCTACGCCTCTAGGTGACCTCGAAAAGAATTCTACCTAAAGGTGTATCTTTACAACAGGTAGCTTTCTCCCTACTTTTATTTTTTAACGGGGTCAACACAAGGGTGAATCAAGTGTATATCTCCCCAGTTTATTCTACTTCTCCGCTTCTTCCTAAGTATTTTGGGAATTTTTTTAGTGCATTTTCTGAGCTGGGTTCTGGACCGACAACTTGCCAGCCATACTCATGCGGTGAAGTGTGGCTTATTTCTTTTTGTTCTTTTCACCTTTTCTTTTTGATGATTTTTTTTTTCTCTTTTTTTTTTTTAAGTAGGTGGCTTCCCTGGTCTAAGATTTACCTAAAGGCAGCAAAAAGAGAAAGGTCCAATGACTGGGCTCTGGACAACCTACCTATGGGCTATTACCCACGATAACTTGCCAGCCATATCACCCTAGCAGGTTCATTAGCTACCCATTTTCCGTTAAAATCGCCGAACAACGAGTCAGTGCAAAGAAAGTGTGTAGATGCTTAAGACTCAAAATTCCCTCAAATCAGAGGGTGGGTTGATAAGTTGTGTACTTATCACCTAAACTTATTTACTCCAATTAAAATAAAATTCAAGTTGGCGAGAACTCGAAAAACAAATCCACATTTTAGTGGATACACGGGCTGATTAAGTTCAACGACCTGAAGGGTCTTTGTGTTCAGATCTTAATGTAGTTTTTCCTAAGATTGAAAATTTTCTTAAACCCAAATTCTCTTTCCTAATTTTGATTTTTTTTTTAATCAAAATAAAACAAATCTATGGAGTTGACGAATGAATTCAGAGAGAAATATCCACCCCCCCATGCCTATCTAATGCAATGTCCTCATTGTATTAAAAAGACATAAAACAGAGTGGAAAAGCGAAGAAAGCACCTGAATTGCGTGAATGTCAGGTCCGCTCCGAGATGAAAAATTAAAAAGAACTGTATAAGTGCTGAGTTTAGTGCCTTCAACTAGGCACACTATACAAAGAAAAGAAATGAAGAATTCACATGTGCAGGTCAAAATTAGAATGAACAGAAGAATCCTCTGACCTGTCAGCAGAGGTCCACAGATGTGGACTAGATTGTGGTGCAGACCCACACCCCATAATCGAGAATATCTTAGGTTCTGGATAAAAATTACCCAAAACCTAAAATCAGAATGTAAGCGGGATCGGGCCTGCGATTTCTGAGGATGCAACCCAAGACCAAAAAGTCGGGTTACAGAGAATTGAAGCTCAAAAGGATATTCGTTGAATGTGTGCTTGGGTTGGACATCCTCGAAACAAATGTCATAAGGGTTCTGATTTGATGGTTTCAACTTAAAAGGAACCCTTCGACTCAATCTTCCATTTCCTCCAGAATTAACTTCCCAAATCAAAACTTCCCAGCTCCTATCCTCCTCATTTAGCATATCAAATTCCAGGACCTCTTGTATATTCATCACCCCATCTGAAATCTCCAAGTCTAAATGATGTGGCAGAATCAAAATTGACTTGGGTCTAATTATCTCAGAATTAAAATAATCAATAAGCTCAATAGGGTGTAACTGATAATCAAGGCATTGAATTGATTCCTCTAGAAAATGTGATTCTGGATCCGTAATGTGTGCCCTAATAAGATCAGTGTTCTCAGTTATTGGGCTATCAATTGATCTATCAGATTCCTTAAGCCCAATCGTCTCACAGAAATCATGTTCAGAAAACTCGCGTAAGACTTCGCAACTTGAATCTTCACCATCAGGATCCGTATCAATGTATGTCTTAAAATCATTTGTCACTTTGTGTTCCAAGGAGACATACGTTTCCTCGTAACCCGGATTAGGGATCTTAGGCGAAGAAATTAGATCATCCTTAATTGGTTGTTTTAATTCAATTTGGTCAGCCTCGTAACACGTGTCCCCCCAACAGGTGCCTGAGCGGGTTCTGTCATTGGCTTTCCTGAAGAGAGTTCATCCTGGGAATTATTCCAAGATTGAATCAAAGCAACCACGAATCTCATCCTCAATTTCGCTAATTTCCCAAGTAGAAACTCACCCGGGTTCTTATCCTTAACATCCTGGAGCCAATCCAACAAAGACTTGTTTAAATCATCAATCATTTAAATCAGGGGCTCCAATCTCTCAATGCAAGGTATTGGCTGAACTTCTAAAGATTGAATGATATTCCTCAAGTTAGCCAAAACCTTATCTTGAACCTGATTAACCTGAACCAAATGAGTTGGTTCAGGGTTGGGCGGGTTTGACATCAATGCAGAGGAATTAACGAATTGAGATTCATTATACCCTTCCTGATAATAGGTCATTTTAGATTGTTGAAAAGATGGTGATGACCTAAAGGCAGTGAAATCAGAGGATGGGTAAGGATCGGTGTATCCTTCTTGATTGTAGATCGTATTAGGTTGTGCATGAAAGGAAGACGATCTATAATCGATGTAGCTCTGAGAAGGATAGAAATCAGAATCAAAGTGTTCATGGTTAGACTCTAAACACGGGGGTCCGGAATTGTATCCCCAATCCGAATTATCCCAACTAACTGATGGTTGATTACAATACGAGTTGGGATAATCGTCATGTTGAGGATAATTCACAACAGGAGGGAAAGAGCGGGAATGCGTGAAATCGTCCCGGGTGTCGGACAAGCTTCTTTTGAGCTTTGGAGGGGTAGAGAGGAGAAAGAAGGGATGAGAATTTCGTATGGAGGGGGTCTCCTTTTATAGTTGCAAGGAGTGGGGGCAAAATGGACATTACAACTTCAAAACAATAAATAAGGGGTCTTTAGTGACGGATAAATCCGTCACTAAAGCCCCGACTGGCCATCGCCTCCGCGCCCACGCGTGCCTCCTCGGCTGCCCGCTCCTCAACACCCGCGCACGTCTAGCGCTTTTCAGCCGTTCGATCTCCATCCGACTCTCCAATTGCTCGCGCCTGCAGCTCCTCGCCACGGCTCAAACCCGCGCCCTGAGCTCGCGATAGCGCGCTCGACCGCTGTGCTGTGGGGCGTGGATGGTCGAGCAGGTGTTTTTAAATGCGAGCGCCCACAGCCGTTGGATTAAGATCCAACGGCGGAGAGCTATTGGGCGCGGGGCTTTCACAAGACGCAGGCGGCCGTTTGGGCGGCTGAGATGGCGCCACGTGGCGCTATCTTGGCCGTCCATCTTCTGGAAGTTGTAGATGGTGCCACGGATGTCGGATTGACTTGATTTTTGTGTCGTTGGGCTACGATCGTTGATCCGAATTCATCCGTGCGGTCAGATTTATCATCTGAAGTGTGGATTTACACCATCCTGGCCCTTGATCTTCTAGGATTCTTGGGTCACTATCTGATGCTATGGATGCCTGATTAGGGTGATCTTGGAGTCGTTGAACTCCAATCGTCGCCCTGATCACATCCATACGGTTGGATCTTTGATCTGAGGCCCTGATAAAATATTTGCCCTGTCCAAGCACATAAAAGGAGACAATTAACTTCTATTTTATTCAAACTATTCTAAATGCAAGATGATGCATGTAATGCAATATTTATATCATGAAATGCAATCCTATGCTTAAGAACATGCATAAATAGACATCTTAAGTATTGTAAATGTGTTTACATCACATGTTTCTTAGAATCTAATGAGAAATTGACATCAAGAATGCATTACTGAAAGAGGTGACCATTGGTGGCATCAACATTGGTTACTTTAGTTGTCCTAACCAATATGAAAAACTATTGATGTATTGCTCCTATTATAGTTGAATAGCCCATGACAAGGGGTACTATCCGGAGTTATTGGTAATCTTCTCTAGATTAAACAATTCCAAAGCAAAGAACTAACACAGAAATCATTTGGCATTAAGGGCACCGAGGAGGAGGGGCAGAGCACTAATGAGGTGTGGTGATTAGAGCCATGATGATGTGTGATCAAATGGAGATCCCTTTGTGCTGGTAGTCACTGGTGATGACAATTAAGAGAATCTTGAAGAGGATCCTCTTGTTCTATTGGTAGCTAGTTTAAGCTTGCTTCGGAGGTCTTGTACACCTTCATTACTGGGTGCTCTGACCACTACCCTTCAAGAGGTTTTGTTGATTTAATTAAAAAGTCCGGAGGTTGAAAATCCAAGGGGGAGACCTTGAAGAAAATTCACTCAATGCATTGAAGGAAGTAAATTATTGGAGCAAGAACACTATAGGTTGTTGGATAAAAAAGGATGAAGGAAATTGAGTAGGAGTTAAGCAATATTAAGTTAAATAGTACTATAATGGAGAACTATAGGTTGAGTACAAGAAGGTTTTGCTGCTAGTAGAAAAATTTTGGTATTAAAGGTTAGGTGCTGTAAATGGATAACAGAGGGGGATAGGAGCACCAAATTTTCTCATCTTTGTGCTTTGAATCGAAAGAGGAAGGATGAAATAATGCAGCTACTCTTACAGGATGGAAAGACAGTTAATATACAAAATGACCTGTATGATGGTCTTGTTCGTTTTTTCAAATCCCTCTTTGCTTCTGAAAGACTAGAGCGAGAAATCTCATTGTTCTTTGACAGTAGGTCCCAATTAAGAAGAATCTGATTGGGCTGAATCACTCCCACAAGAAGAGATCGAAAACATTCTTTTAAAGTGCCATCTTGCAAGAGACATTGTCTGGATGGGCTTCTGGCTCTTTTCTTTCCAAGGGGTTGGGAGGATGATGAGGTGTGACTCATCATAGTTAAAATGTCTAAGTTAAGCTAGAAGCTAAGTTAAACATTATTAAATTAACACAAGAAATGGGATTAAGTGTGGGAATTAAGGAAAACAACTTAAAACATAAAAATGTGTTAAAAATGCATAACTAGGTCACATTTGAGAGATTTTCTATTAAAAATTTGAATGGATGATCTGAATGCCAATTGAACACCAAAAAGAGCTTATTATCTTTGAGATTGAAAACTCTCATCCTTTCACCATACACCAAGTGTTAAACCTTTCATTGAGCTTCATAGACTTGCAAGTCTCTACCATTTCACTCCTACATTTTGAACCTTTTGATTCTGGGTTTATGCCTAGCTGAAGGCATAATAAAACTTAGCACTTCTTGGGACTTAACCCATGCTCGTATATAGTTGTTTTCTACTTCTTTGTTTTCCTTTCTTCCATAAGTGTTTATCCTTGCATTCTTAGTCTGCATGCATAGCCACATATGTCCTGCATTTCACTTCTTAGCCCAACTGATCACTCTCATTTTTATCAGATTAGAAATCATTTGCAAAGAGGTTTTTATCTCCTTTAAATGACCTTCTTCCGTCACCCTAGCCTAAGATAGTGAAAGCATAGCATACATTTACATCCACCCTAATTATACAATGAGGACATTGCATTACTTAAGCATGGGGGGTGTAAATGGTCAAATCATTTACTTGAAATGCAATTATAGACACATCCTTTAGTGTATATAGATAGTCGTATTGAATAATCCAAAAAATTTAAAATTTTTTAAAATGTTTTGAAAAAAATTACAAAACATAAACATATAAAAATTTGAAAAAACAAAAATCCCAAAAAGATTAGGGACCTTCACATTCAATTTTTGAGGGAGAAGCTCCACAAATCTGAAAAGGGAGAAACAGAAATAGAACAAGAATGTTTATAAGTGTTTAATTTTGATCTTAAAGCTGAATCAAAAATAAAATAAGCATTTATAGACATTCAATGTTTGCTTCTTGGACTTTCTTGGCCACATAAGTTTGATTCGCTCATGCTTAGGCTTAATATACTTGAGCTTTGACAAGATAGAACCATAATCTTTCCTAACTTAGGATATATTCTTGTACCTAAGTCAACGAATACAGGATTCGTCTGTTTACTTTGTTTAAGAATTGAGTAACTTTGGTTTTCACTACACGGATTTAAGAAGAATCAGGCTCACTTGAGTCTCAGCCCTAGTGCTCATTAGGGAAGGTGGAGTCCTTACCTATGCATACAGGTAGACTCTTTATCTTAGTCTTTAGTCTTGTGTCTAGGGGAAACTCTTTTTCACCAAGTACTCACCGACCAAATAAAGTTGAGGGAGACACATCGACATTTTTGTTAGAAAAATAAGAAAAATCAAGAAAAAAATCATAAAAATGAGAAAAAAAGAAAAAAATATATATAGAAAAAGTCAAAAGGAAAAGAAAAATACATTCTTTGGAATAAGTCGGTATGTTCTCCAATTTCAATTGAATATATTGGTACACATACACCAAATAGGGTTGTTTTAGGGTACATTACAAATACTTTTTGTCTTCTCTACCAAATATTCTTTGAGCCATAAACTTAATAAGAGTTGGGTTTGAGTCTTCACCAATTTTAGAGTTAATATGAAAATATGAGCTGAAGTTGATATCAACCTGGACTTAGAAAAAAGTGAAACCCTAGACTTGAGTCTTAAAGTTCATCTGGTTAGTCTTGATATGCACCGAGCACAACCATAGCTTCTTGACTCTTGAACTTGGTAAACTCTAGATCTTGGAAGATGTATTTAAGGTTTAAATATCAATAGTCCTTGTTAGTCGAGAGATGGTTTATGTCATGTAAGTCTTGATTTCTGGTAGTCTTCGCTACAATTGGTTATCACAATGTCTACAAGATAAACACATTGGAATTATTTTAGAAAATTTTCAGCTTAAAGATCATCTCTAAACACTTAACTTTTGAAATGAATTACAACTCTTCACACTTACCTTGTTGATGCTGAACTATTTTATGCTTTAATGAGTTGTTTGCTATGGGATTAGCAAAACCTAAGAATGGGCGTATGATGAGGTGTGACTCATCATAGCTAAAATACCTAAGTTAAGCTAGCAACTAAGTTAAACACCATCAAATTAACGTAAGAAATGGGTTAAGTGTGGAAATTAAGGAAAATGACCTAAAACATAAAAAATGTGTTAAAAATACATAATTAGGTTACATTTGAGAGATTTTCTATTAAAAATGTGAATGGATGATCTGAATGCTAATTGAACACCAAAAAGAGCTAAAAATTACAAATCAATGGTAGGAATATTTTCTAAAATGTTCAAAATAGCTGCTATAAAAACTTCACTGAGTTTTCACATCATTTGGACCAAGAAACACGCATTATAGTTAGGTCCTTCCTATTACATTAAACATTCACATTTTGTGCATACAAAAGTTGCTGAGTACTTTATTGTAAGCTGCCAAGGACATTGTTTTGAAACCCATCACTTATGGGCTACTTTGAAACATTTCTACTATTTCACACCTTGGGCTTTAAGTGTAAATTACTCAACAAACTTGGAGCTAAGCTCTGTTGCTTCCGTTCTTATGCAAGGAACACAAGCCCTTCTAACCCTCTATTCCCTCTTCCTTCAATCCTATAGTGGATCTTCCTTGAAACTGCTAGCATTGATGCACATAGCCTCACGCCATCCTATAGATCACATCCTATGGCTACCCTTCATCTCAAAACATTCCCGTGCACCTCAACTTTCATCTCAACCCTTCACTCCCAACATCCCTCACTTACTACATCCGATCTTACTGAGCTCCCTTAGCCTATTGAAACACAACCTTAATGGCTTGCGACCCCTATCGACTCCCTCCCCCCTTAGCTGATCCCTTCATCTATCCCTCCAGCTCCACTGGTGACAACATTGGTGACAACATTATGTTTCACCTTCTTCAACCATTGGTGACAACAATGGTCTCCTCTTCCCCTTCTTCGCCAATAGCCGATGGCAAGTGTGTAAGTACCACTGTTTTGATGAAACAAAATTATGTTTTATTGTGAACTAATCTTTCATGATCACGCTAGCACAAATTAAGTCAATTATCCTCTGTGTTGATCAAAGTGAAGATTATCTTTAGTCAATGTAATTCTTTTATATTTCTTGAGTCTAGAATTACTGTAAGAAATCTCAGGATTAAAGACAAGCCTTTCTAAATCATAAAATAAACATCTAGATAGTATTGATCGACCAAAATATTAGAATTGATTGATCAAAATAAGAATATTGATCAACCAATTTAGCCTAACAGTCAAATCCAATTTTCTTGTAATTGATCGACCAATTAAATATTTGATCGATCAGCAATTGATTGACCAAAATGAAAATTGATTGGCCAATTAAGTAAATTGATCGACTAATTTGGTTCGAATGATTTTTCTCAACATTCCAAGAATGCTCCATTTTCACCTATAAATAGGGCTCCACACCCCTCATTTAAAAACACACTTTCAGAGAGAAATCTATCTAGAAAAAGTGCTCTCATGCTCTCTTTCAAAGTGCTTCTGTGTTTCTGTTTTCACACTCTCCAAAGCACGTCGATTCGAACCTCTATAAAAATCCTATTTGACTTTCCTTGAGGTTTCATAAGATTAATTTCTGTATTTCATTTATTTCTTCCATTTTAATTGTTGGGATTCTTTGTGTTGGAGTTCCCAACGTTGTTTGTGTCTTCTCTTTGTTGGTAAAAGAGAAGTGGTTTGTAAGAGGTTGTGCCACCCTCATTCAAGTGGTACGTTAGTAGATTGACTAGCATTGCCTAGTCAGGAAAATCCTAAGTTGGGAGGCTTAAGTAGTGGTTTTCACCCGGAAAGAGTTTCCACTATAAATCTTTGTGTATATTATGGGATTATTTTTGTGTGCTATATTTTTATTACAATCAATATCACACTTGATCTTGTATTTGTGGCCAAGTAAGATCCAGCCGCACCCCCTCATTTGGTATCAGAGTTAAATAGTGAAGGCGACGTCACACCTCACTTTCACATGGCCGCAACAAGTTTTGTAGAGAAACAATCATTCTTCCAACCACTACTATTCAATGGATCAGATTATGATTATTGGAAAAGAAGAATGCAAATTTTTCTTGAAGCAGTGGACTTTGAGATTTGGCATATCATTGAGTCCAAATATATGCCAAAGAAGAAAGAAGAAAAAGAGTTAATGAAGGAAGAGAAGAAAGCGACAAATAATGCTAAAGCCATGAATGCACTATTTTGTGCATTAACAAGAGAGGAATTTGACAAAGTTGCTTCATGCAAAAGTGAATATGAGATATGAAACCAGCTCTCTATCATGCATGAAGAAACCACTAAAGACAAAGTAACAGGGGATGATTACAACTCAAGTTCGGAATCAGATGTCGAGGAAGAAAACTATGAAAATGGAGTTACTCATCTATGTCTCATGGTGCCAATAGAACCAAGCAAAGAAGAGTTGGCTAAAAGATGCATATCATGATTTATACAAATTGGCTAAAAGATTAAAGGAGTATATGGAACTTAAGGATAAGTGCTCAAGTTTAGAAAATGAAAAAGATGCTTTATCTTTAGATTTAAAAAAGGGGAATTAGATGAAATAAGAGTTGTGAATATAGAGTTCCATGAGAAAGTGGAAGATTTCAAGGAACAATATATTCACTTTAAAGACACACTTAATGACCTCAAATATTCTACGAGAACATATGTAGAAAAATGTCAGGACATTAAAAAGAAGAATCAAAAGAAGATTAGGCATGCATTTTTATATCAAAGGGCCAATAGAAGAGAGTCTAATGGATCCTCTAACTTGAAAGGAATTAACAGCCACAGACCCAAAAGAATATGGGTACCGAAAAAATTTGTAGAAAATTGTGTTGCAGGTTATAGAAAAGATTGACATGAAAATTACAATTGGAGAGGCAACCTTCAACAAGCCAACAATCATCAATTTGGCTATGAAAGATGGTGGAACCAACAATGTCAATGGATGCTAGATTTTTGGTGGAGACCCCCTCCATCTGGCTATTGCTATTAGGTATAACTCCTTATATCTTAGTAGTTATGATTCCCAATATTAAATCTTTATTACCTGCTTAGTTATAAATAAGTTTTTAATATAAAATTGACTAAGTGTTTAATTAATTAATTTAGGATAACAACTTGATAAGGGGAGAAGAATAAAGAGAATCAAATCTTGATAAGGGATCATTGTTTGAGGGAGAGAATCAAGATCACTTTCTTAGTAGCATTTAGATAGCATATTTATCTATGTTGGATTGTATAACTCTTACTCAACACTTCATTTTATTTTGATATTGTCAATGTGTTAGACTATCATGAATTTCATCAACTTCTTATCATGAATTTGATAATTTTCATATGATAAATTTGTCATCACGCTTAATAGAATATTACTTGAAAAAGGGGGAGAAAAATGTAAATTTCATTCTTAGAATTTTACTTGTTTAAGTATGATTAATAATAAGTCACTTGAGATATATCTTTTTGTTGATAACAAAAGGGGGGAGTAAAATATCCATGTTGATAGGAGTAATCCTAAAATAATCATTTATTATTCTCACATGCATAATTGTAATTTTCTTATCATAAAAAAGGAGGAGAATGTAAGTACCTCTATTTTGATGAAACAAAATTATGTTTTATTGTGAATTAATCTTTTAGGATCACTCTCTCATAAATCAAGTCAATTATCCTCTATGTGGATCAAAATGAATATTATCTTTAGTCAATGTAATTCTTTTATATTTCTTGAGTCTAGAATTACTGTAAGGAACCTCAGGATTAAAGACAAATGATGACGGCAGGTTTCGCGAATTAAAATTAGGGTTTGGCGAACCCATCGTCGTAGCTGGCAAAATGTATCTATCAGATAAAATTTATAATTGAAACTCGAAAAGTGAGTCCCAGGTCAAACACGGGGAGGCGAACATTTGGTTTTGAAAATCGCGCTTCATTTTTATTTATTTTTGCTATTTTTTATCTTTTATAATTTTTTTGGATTTTTTTAGAAAGCAAGAGATCAGATCAACAATTGCTTATCTAGCAAATCTACTTGTGAAAATATAAGAGAGAGAGAGAAACAATCATGGATTTCTAATCAAATATTTTTTTACAACTACAAAAGCAAGAAAGATTACACTAAGAAAGCAAAAAAGATAGAAAGAGGTGAGAGAATCCCCCTCGACGGTCACTTGGAAGATGACTCGCTTTGACGTCACCTGGAGTTAGTGTTGAGGAGTGGGACGAACGGGGATGAAGCTGGAGGACGAAGGATGGGGTAGGATGGCATCACGGCGAGGATCTTCATCCTGAAGGGCGGTGAGAGGATGACCACGGGATGCTCCATGAATGGGGATGAGAGGTGGGAAAATTATTTTCTTTTCTACTCTAGAGGAGCATCCCGGGCTTGGGACAAGCTCTCTCTAAATCCTTGGAGGTGGCGAAAGGAAGAAAGGAAGAGATGCTTTGGAATAGAGGGGGGTAGGTCCTTTTATAGTGGAGGAGGAGAGACAAAATCGTCCATGGGTAATTAGTGACGGTTGTAATCATCACTGAAGATCCATGCCCTTCAATTCCTTTGTTGGTGCCTGCATAGTGCAGGCCATTAGTGACAGCTACAAGTGTCACTAAAGGCCCTCCAAACTGTCGTTGAAGATCCGTGCCCTTCAATTCCTTTGCTAGCGCCATGCTCAATTGGCCAATTGGGGGGGCTGCGGGGATTCGAACCCACACCCCTCCATTGAGAGCTCACGCCTCCACCATTGCACTAAATTGTCCGAATGGTCACGCGGATGTCTTAAGGCGCACGGTGGAGGAGAGCTCTCAACCGTTGGATCAAGATCCAACGGCTGAGAATTGATAATGAACATGATGAAGGGGGTGCCTTCCAGTTGTTGTTGGCTGGTGTTGGGCGGTTTGGATGGCACCACATGGCGCCATCTGGGCCATCCATCTTCCGTCTGCTGCAAAGGGTGCCATGGTGCTTAGATTGAGATGATTCCCGCATTGCCGGATTGCGATCGTCGCTCCGGATCCATATGTAAGGTCGAATTTTTCATTTGAAGCCCGTATGGATGTCACATCGCCCCCTGGCCATTAATCTTCCTCGAACTTCATATGATGCTATGGGACTCTGATCTAGACGATTTTAGAGGCATTAGACTCCGATCGTCATCCTGATCAGATTCGTACGGTCTGATCATCCATGCAAGGCCCTAAAATAAATCTTCTTCTCTCCTGACCATAAAAAGGACCTAATTAACCTAATTAATCTAAATGCAGAATGATGCATGCTATGCAATATTTATAATATGAAATGCAAATCTAAGCCTAGGAACATGCATGAATAGGCATTTTAACCTAATTAAATATGTCTACATCAACAAACCTTTCTAAATCGTAAAATAAACATCTAGATAGTATTGATCGACCAAAATATTAGATTGATCGATCAAAGTAAGAATATTGATCGACCAATTTAGCCTAACGGTCAAATATGATTTTCCCATAATTGATCGACCAATAAAATATTTGATTGATAAGCAATTAATCGACCAATCAAGTTAATTGATCAACCAAAATGAAAATTGATAAGCTAATTAAGTAAATTGATAGACCAATTTGGTTTGAATGATTTTTCTTAACATTCCAAGAATGCTTCATTTTCATCTATAAATAGGGCTCCATACCCCTCATTGAAAAACACACTTTCAAAGAGAAATCTATCTAGAAAAAAGCTCATGCTTTCTCTCGAAGTGCTTCGGCACTTCTACTTTCACGCTCACTAAAGCACGTCGATCCAAACCTCTTCAAAAATCCAGTTTGACTTTCCTTGAGGTTCCATAGGATTAATTTTTGTATTTCATTTATTTCTTCCATTTCAGTTGTTGGAATTCTTTGTGTTGGAATTCCCAATGTTGTTTGTGACTTCGCTTTGTTGGTAAAAGAGAAGTGGTTTGTAAGAGGTTGTGTCATCCTCGTTCAAGTGGTATGTTAGTGGATTGACTAGTGTTGCCTAGTCGGGAAAATCCTAAGCTAGGAGGCTTAGGTACTGGTTTTTACCTCGGAAGAGTTTCCACTATAAATCTTTATGTATATTGTGTGATTGTTTTTGTGTGCTATATTTTTATTACAATCGATATTACACTTGATCTTGTATTTGTGACCAAGTAAGATCCGCAGGCACCCTCTCAGGGTGGATCCTAGGGAATCACCTTTGTTTGCTGGAGGTTCCTTCCATTTCATTATCTTGGACATCCCCTTCCTCTATTAAATAGTAATTTATCACTTTCTTAGCTAGATTTACAGCTTGCTTGTTTAGATTTAATTGCTTTCATTGCTTAATTAGATAGTTTAGATTAGGATTTGTTTACATGCGAAATAGATGTTTTAAAATACTTCGTCATAGTATAGGTCGAAATCACACGAAAACAAATATAATTTATACTCAAATTTGAAGTTCAAGGTCGAACACAGGGAGCAAGTATTGCAATTAATCTCAAGATAACAATTTAAGCACAAGATAAGCAATTTGTAACAAAATTCCAAGCAATAATGATATATAAATGAATGCCAATGTTAATAGTGCAAAAAGAATAGGATAAAATGGTGATTTGAATCACCAATTTACCCTAATTGCAATAATAGCAATATCTCAACAGTATCAAGCACTTTAAATCCACGCAAGCTCAAGTGCACAGTGCACTGTGTCAAACAGATCAGATGATGGAGCTTTGAATTAGATGGCTTAAACTCCTCTTTGATACAGTGCAAAGGCACTGTTCTCTTTTTCTCCTTTGGCTTTTTCTTCTTCTCTTCTCCCTCTTCTTCTTTTTCTCTTCTCACGCCCAAGGGAAGGCACAACATAGAGGCATAGTTGCCTTATAGAGACTAAGTGTTAAGAGAGGTTCATTGAGGCAAAACCCCCCCTCTCTTTTCCCTTTCTTTCCTTTTCGTCTTTCCCTCATAGACCCGGGGTTAACCAGGTAGTTGGGTAGGAATAGTAACCAGATCTAGGTGCAGGCCTACAGGCATGATCGCAGGCAAGCTGTGGGGCTAGGTGGGTTAAGCGGGTGAGGGTGCATAAGGGACCTGACCCCTCGTGTACTAGGCAAGGAGTCGGATGCAGAAAAACAACTTATGCACTGCGGCACGTCTGAGATCCCACAATGTGGGACTATCTTGGCTACTGTTCTTCCGTGCAAGCAGCAACTGAGGCTGGTCCAATAGAGGGTGAGGGAGCAGTCAATGCTCCAAATTGATGGCCTGAGCATCTTCTTAGAAGGGTTCCACACTACCTGGAGGAAGTACTTGGGCCTGCTGCAGCAAGAACACGCTTCGAGATCGCTCGAAGCAGCTTCATCAATGGTGGCGACGACCTATGTACCTAAAAGCATGAAAATGGCCTAATGGCCTCATCAGAATATCTCAGTAGATGCGCACAAGTGTGGTGAAGGTGGTGGTAGTGGTGGCGTGCTGTGCGAGTGGTTGGAAGTGGTTGGCGAAGGTAGAGAGTGGTGGCGGAAGTTGGGTTGTTCGGTAAGGCGAATAAGAGATCAAAGCCCCAAATTTCTTTGGGGCTTCTAATCAGTGGAGCGAGGCGACACTCACTGACTTGGTGGCGGGCGGAGAGATGTTCTGTAGTGGCTGGAATGTCTCGCTGGAGGTACGTCGGCGAGGTGGAAGACAGAGGCGTGGAGGGCACGTGAGGGGTCGATTTGAAGCGACGGTGATACGGTGGTGATGAGTAGATGATAGGGAGTCGTCGAGACTAAGTAGCAGATGAAGGGGGATGAAGGAGGTGTCGGGTCTGGTATGGTCGGTGTTGGAGAAGGAAGGTGCTCCAGAGGTGGATAATGACGATTACAGAGCGATAGAGAGCACCTAGCCAATATTGCGAGGTGTGGAAAGACGAGGGGAAGGAGAACTGACCGCCTATTGTACATGACGACCGACGAAGAGGTAGGAGGTGGATAGTCTCTAGAGCAAGGTGGAGCGGGCCAGAGTTTGGAGGAAGAAGAGGGGTTTTTGGCTCTATTTCTCGCTAAGGAGGCGAGGAATGTCATGAGAGGTCTTTTATAGGGCTTAGGAGAGCTTGGAGAACAAGAAATAAGCTTGCTTGGGATTCAAGAAGAACCCTACTAATTTTGTGGGTTCGTACGCATGAATCAAAGGGAGTTAGGAGTCAAAATTCATCCCAATAGGTTTCTTTAGGTGTGAATATCAATCACACCAAATTTGGTGGGATTTGATTGAAGTTTGAGTAGGATTTCGACTGGTCAAAGCTCGCTTGGAGGTCGATCGACCTCCAATGGTGGAAATGACTAAATTATAAAGAAGAGGAAGAAGTTGGGTGGCTTTTTGCAAAGCTTTCAAAAGCTGAGGGGCTATTTGAAAGAATAAGAGTCAGACTGGGACCAAAATGCAAACTAGGTCAAAATGATCTTAGATTGGGCCAAAATTTTGGTACAAACCTAATTTTGACCCGAGGAATCTAATGGTGAAGACGGATTTTGGTTTTGACCATGGTTGTCTTGAAAAAGTATGCAGAAGCCCAAATTAGGGCAACTTTCTGTCTAACTCTGTTTCAGGCCAAAATGGATTTTGATGGTCAAATCAAAGATACAAAACCCTATGGAATATTTTTCTATGAATTTTAGAGGATTTAGGTGAATTTCATCCTGACCATAACCTCAGTTAATTAAGTGGGTCTATTTTTAGGGTTTTTAATGTACATTAATTCTTGAAATGCGTGAAAACCTGTTTTGTTCTACATGGACCCACTTATTAGACATTAATGACTATATGACATTTAATAAACCCCTGAAATACCCCATGGTTATTCTGTATTTATGAAGTGCTGTTAGTTTTGCAGAAATAACCTTGTATTCTTCTCTTCTTTTCAAAATAGGATAATATGCCCTTAGGACCTTCTGATGGATATGTAGGAGCATTTGTCAACCTTTTTAGACCAAATTGAGCTAGTTATGGCTCATGATAGTTTTTCCATCATACCCCATGCCTAGCTTTTGCTAGTCCCTTAAAAAAATTCTATGGATTAAACCAGTTATCTAGGTTGGATGTAATCGTCAGGATGCCCTACTAAGCCGCATCTCTAGAAATCAGGTCCTAATACCAACAATTGGCCTAGAGGTACCCAAGTACCAACCCAGATCCAGACCTGACTAGCTTTCGCCTCAGTCTGCCACGAAGGTTTCTAAGGCCCACAACAACTATCCTAAGGTTCGTTGGACCCAGCGGTTAAAGCATGAGTGATTGTAACATGGTTAGCCCAGGTTCAATTTGCCAGTGCATTTTTTGTAAGAGAGAGGGATAGAAGAAGATTTTCATTTTTGGAGAGATTTGTCTCTCTTTTTCTTTTCATTATATTTTTCCTTAGATCCAACCTTGGATTGGCCCTAAACACGTTCAGTATCGGATTCCTTGTCCCCACCATCAATCCTCGTAGGATCCCTGGCAATCGATGCTTCGAGATAGCACCACCCATGGCAAACCCTAGCTTTCGACACTTCGGAATAGTGATGCCCATGGTGTTCTATAGCTAAATTTAGACCCTACCAATCGACATTTCGTGATAATGCCGCCCATGGCATCAGAACCAGCACAAGGTATTACGTGCCCCCGGTAGGATATTTAGATGTCTTAGGAGACAAGCACCGAGGAGACGATATGTTATCAAGCATCTTCGAGGAAAATTTTTTGCCTCTTTGTGTCGGGAACTTGTCTAAAGCAACTTGAGTTTTCGAGCCACTGCTAATCTTGATCTTAGGACCATTTTCACAACAGCATAAATGCTTTTTAGCATGATTTCATATTTAAGCACACTGAACCAGACTATGTGTGATTTAGGGTGCTTAAGTTACCGAGTCCTGTAAACCAGAGTCAGTTAACGGGGCCAAATAATCCCTAAGCCTTAAACCTAATACATAAGCTTTGCATTTTCCCTAACCTCTTGAGGATTAATCTAGATCTTGACAAGTACGTGAGTGTTTAAATCTTAGAATAGATCCAAGAGGCCTAAGGTCGGTATTCGCCACTAACCCCTTAAGTTTTAGCCTTCCAGGTCTTAATTTATCATTCGATCCAACCTAGAATTTAGGTAAGTTCCATATTATTTTGAAGGGACTCAATTTTTTTTTTAATCCTTTTGCTCCTTTCTTTTCTTTTCAATCTTCTTCCCTCCTTTTTCTCATTTTTCTCTCAAATGGATCTTCTTTTTCCTCAACCTCCATTTATATATATATATTTGCGAAATCCTTTTGTGATTTGATTTTCACAGTGTTTTGCACTTTAATACCCCTCTATGCCTATGATTTGCAATGTCTGGCAATGGTTATCTCGACGGCAGGCGACTTAGGGGCGATGGCTGGCGGGAGTAGGGAAGGGGAAGGTTGGCATATTTGGAGGCCTAAGGGTTGGAGGAGGAAGGAGCGGGGGGTATCTACTGCTTACGGCAAAAGGGGGATGGAGGAGAGGTGGTCTGATAGAAGGGGAACAAAGCTGCTCGGCAAGGTTATGTGTTTCCGTTGCCGGCGGCGGGGACACATGGCCGCCACCTGCCGATTCCCCGTGGTCTATCTAGGATGCGGGGGTTTCGATCACAAAAGGGATTCATGTAGAAGGTGGGGGGGACTGAGGAGTAATCACCCTTTCCTGTGCTCGGGAAATTTGAATTCTAGGGCTGCGCAGATTCCGCCTCCGCCCCCATCTCTGCGTAAACTGGGGGGGCTTGTGGCTGATGTGGAGGTGCCGATGACAGAGAACATCAAAGCTATGGAGATGGCCTTGCGTGGAGCCCTGGTGGGGGAGGTTATGTCTGAAAGACCATCGGTGGAGAGTGTTCGCACCCTGGTAACCTCCCTATCCCTTTCGACCAACTCATGGCAGATTTCTTTTCTTTCAAATACACGCTTTATTCTCTTTGGGTTGGGTATGGGGGATGTCGAGAAGCTGTGATTTCAAACATCTTGCAACGATGGCTGCACGGTGATCTAAAGATTGGTTTCTCCTTTTAACAGAGCCTTACCGGAGAGACCGCCCCAGAGAGTGGGGAACAGGTCGGGAATTCTCGAGATCGAGGGTCTGCCTCTGCATTTGAGGTCAAAGGAGGTTGTGTTGACGATAATTTCTGGCTTTGCATCAGTGGTAGAGGACGTGGTCGTCGGACTGATGGAGGGGAATGGACGTCTGCTGAGTGTGAAGGTCGATGTCTTCATCACTGGTTCTATACCTGATAGTCTAATTTTGAGGTGCGGTGGAAGCTCTTGGATGCTGAGGCTGAAATTTTTGGTGGGTGATATTGTAGAAGAGCAATTTAAGTCGTCTGGATCTATAGTTGATGAGGAGGTGACTGTTCAGGAGCTGTGCACGGCTCATGGCGATGAACCTCTAGGTGCCAAGGCTGGTAAGGACTACTGTGATGGGGAGATGAGGGGGTTTCAAAATGAAGAAAAGGAGGAACTGGGCGGAGGGGAAACGGCAAAACCGTTGTCCACAATGGCAGGGGATGCATTGTCAGTTGGTGTGGAGAACGAGGAGCAAGGGAATCTGGACACGCAGCCTGGGCCTGTAAAGGATCAATAAGACCTGCAGGAGAAGGAAGATCATAAATGTGAAGGGGGAGCTTGCACAAAGAATGGTAAGGGGAGATCACCATATAGCCTGCGATAGAGAAAATCAAAGGCTATTTTACTGATGGATGAAGATGAGGTTGCGAAGGTCATTCAAGTGTGCAAATGCCATTCCCTCAGGAGAGAGGGATCCAGTGAGGATTGATGAGAATCCTTACTTGGAACGTGTGTGGGTTGCGCGATAAAAGTCGGAGGGCATCCTTGATGAGATATTTGAGAGAATGGGGAATCGATTGTGCGCTTATTCAAGAGACACACATTGAAGGTAATTCTGATAGGCTGTGGTCTGACTTGATAGCTTCAGGGACGAATGATTGTGTGTAGACTGATGCACATGGGAGGTCGGGGGCATTGCTATTTGGTGGAGGAAGAGGTGTGCTCAGTGTTTGGAGGTTGACAAAGCCAGACATATGCAGACATGTAAATTTCAGATTCAACAGGGGTAGGAATATATTTGGATTACTGGAGTATATGGTCCTTGTAATGCATTTGCCAGGCAGGAGCTGTGGGAGGAGTGGTCTGCGGTGGCTGAGTTGGTGTAGGGGGGAATGTGGTTGACGGGTGGCGACTTTAATTGTGTGTTAATAGGGGCTGACAGGCCAAATGGCAGCATGGACAGTTCGGGTATTGGATTTCAGATGATGGTTCAATCTCTGCAGCTGAATGAATATCCTTCCTCGGGTGTGGAATTTACTTGGCGCAATGGAAATGGGCTGGCTTCTAGGCTTGATAGATTCTTTGGGAATGTGGACATCCTTGTTAGATTTCAATTGTCGAATGTGAGTGGGTTGAACCGACCCTTTTCAAATCATACCCTGTTGGTATGGGATAGTGGGGAAGAAAACCAGGTTGGATCCTACTTCAAAATGAAACGTTCTTGGCTGTATGAACTGGGCTTTTACCAAATGATCAGCTCTTGGTGGAGAGCTAAAGAGGTCCAGGGGTTTGCTACTGTCAGGCTGTCAGCCAAGTTGGCTGGTCTGCGCATGGTCTTGAAAGAATATGGATCTACTGTTGGCTTGCTGAGGGGGCAGAGGAGAAGGGAAGCTCTGAGTAAAATTCAGGAGCTAGACTCCAAGGAAGAAGCTGGCTGTTTGTCTGAAGATGAGGTGGCTGAAAGAAAAATGTGGCAGGGTGTGGTTCTTGATGAAGACCTAAAATAAGAAATCGATTGGAGGGAGAGATCCAGGCAGCTATGGCTTAAGGAGGGGGATGTCAATAAAAAGTTTTTTCATCTTGCAGCTAGTTCTCGGAGATGTGCTAATTTTATTTCCTCTATTCTATGTGGTTGACATAGGGTCTCTTCTGATAAGGAGATTAAATCTGAAGCCATCAAATATTTTAGAGAGGCATCTCGGGCACCTAAGAGGGGGATTTGGAGAATGGCAGGAAATGAGGGTCCTAGGGTGACAAGTGAACAAGTTGAGTGCTTGACGGCACCTATTACTGAATAGGAGACCCTACAGGCAATCAGCAAATTAAATGTGGAAGGCTCTCCGGGCCCTGATGGAGTATAGGTTTTCTTTTACAAGGAGATGTGGAGTGTGGTGGGTAAGGAGGTGATGGATGTTATCAAAGAATTTGAGGTGGGAAATGTGGGTTTTGAGAGGATTAACAAGTCCTACCTGTTTCTTTTGCCTAAATCAATGGGAGCAGAGCACTTTTCAGATTTCAGGCCGATTTCCCTCTCAAACTCCATCTACCTTATCATCAGCAAGACCTTGGCTAATAGGCTGAGGGTTGTTCTACAGGACCTGATTCATCCAGTATAGGATGCTTTCTTGCCCAACAGATCTCTTCAAGAATCCTTCATACTGGCTCAGGAAATGGTTAATGGATGGAATCGAAGGAAGTGCAAGGCCTTCATGTGGAAAGTGGATTTCCGAAAAGCCTATGATTCGATCTCTTGGTCGTACCTATGGGAGATATTTAGAAGAAGAGGATTTCCCCCCCTCTGGATCCAATGGATGAAACGTTGTATCACTACGGCTTCTTTTTCTCCTTTGGTCAATGGAAAGCCATGTGGAGCATGGATCCAACCTCAGTGTGGGGTTAGACAAGGATGACCCCTAGCCCCATTGATCTTCAACCTTGCGGTGGATGGGCTTGCAAGGTATGCTTGCAAATTGGCTGAGGTGGGTATTATTAAAGGGTTCTCACTGTCTAATAGGGGAAACCTGGCCCCCATTTTACAGTATGCAGATGACACGGTGTTCTTTGTGGAAGGGTTCAAGTCTGAGGCACATGCTCTGGGGTTATTGGTAAAGATTTTTGGTGACATTTCAGGTTTATGTTTGAACAAGGATAAGTCGATTTTGATTTGCTTTGGCATGAGTGAATAGGAGCAGAGGGAGTTGGAGGGTGTATTGGGGTCACCCCGTGCTAAATTGCCGTTGAGATACCTTGGACTACCTCTGAGGGCCACAAAATTGAAAAAATCAGATTGGAATGTTCTTTTTGAGAGGGTGTCTGGAAAGCTAAAGGGTTGTAGTAAATTCCTGTCCAAAGGTGGAAGATTAATCCTACTCAATTCAGTCATTACAGCCATACCAGTTTTCTATTTCATCATTTTTAAGGCCCCTAAATGTTTTGGAAGAGATTGGATATTATGAGGAAGAGATTCTTCTAGAAGGGTGTAGGTCATGAGGGTGGATTCATGCAGCCCATCAGATGGAATTGTATCTGCAGACCTAAGGAGATTGCGGGGTTGGGAATTAAAGCACTTAAAGAATTCAATGAAGCCTTGTTGGTGAAATGGGCCATCAGGATTCTGGATTGCAAGGAGGGGCTGATGGATGATCTGATCAGGGACAGCTATGGTGGATCTAATAGTAGTTTGCAAAGGCTTTAGCCAAAGAAACTGTCTCCCTTTTGGCGATCAGTGATTTCTACAGTTACCAGATACTGGCACCTGCTGCAACCTAAGCTTGGAGATGGCAGAAGCTTCAGCTTATGGAATGAGCGATGGTCTAACTTGGGCCTGCTGAAAGAGATCTATCCGAGGGTGTATGACGCTGTTGCAGATAAGGATGCCACAGTTAGCAGTTTGTGGTCTCAGGAAGAGGGTTGCTGGCAGCTGGAAGGGATGCAGCAGTGTAAGCCTGGCACTCGTCTGTGGGAGGAGAGGCAGAAAATGATGGTGAGTCTACAGCAGATGCAACTTGTGAGTAATGAGATGGATACTTGCTGCTGGCAGGGCAATTTTTCAGTGAAGCAAGCGTATGAAAAAGTTATTAGAGCCAATAGTGTGGTGGAATGGGACCCTATTGACAGAAAGATTTGGCTTCTGAAAGTTCCTCTAAAGGTTCAGATATTCCTATGGCTCTGCAGACGAGAAGGGTTGATCACTGGTGATCTGAGACACAGAAGGCTGGGGACTGTTCTAAATGCCTGCCCTCTTTGTGGGTTACATTCTGATAGTGCATCACACACTTTCTCCTCCTGTTTGATCACGGATAAGATTTGGAGGTTGGTTTGCTTAGAACCCCTCCTCTCCTGGGATTCAGTATGGCAGAGGTTCATCACTCCTGATCGACCCTTGGGGGCTATGGCAGCTGTTTTGTGGTGTGTGTGGAGGGCGCATAACGATAAGCTTTTTCAGGAGAGATCGGTGAGATGTGAGAATATTGTAAAGGAGTGCTGGTCTCATACATATTTGGGCTTTTTACTTGTAATTGTTTTTTGATATGAAATATACTACCCTCCAGATTGTTATCAGCTCATGATATCAATCCTCAATGTTTCAAAAAAAAATTAGGTGGATTCGAGTTCAGCGTAGTTCGTACATTAGAATAGGGTCAAAGGGTGGGTGAACGGGTCAGGGTGATTGTTGCGAACGATTTCAAGCTTTGATACAAGTACCAAAGGTGGAGTCGGTTGTTCTAATGGATGAACCTTAAAGTGCAATATGAGTTCAGCAAAGAGTTATGTCAAAAGGATTTCAGGTTTTTCAAAAAGATGATGGGTTGCCTCCTGTTAACCACTAAGTTTAATGTCATCAATTGGACACAATAAGCTCAGGGAGAATGGAGATCAAAAGATAACTCAGCCAAGTTTGTGTCAGTGAGTTCAATGAACAGTTTGAGTCTCTGATCGTTCACAATGTATGGTTTAAAATCAAGGCTGAGTTCATTGATTTCTATAGCCCCATTTCCAAAAGCACATTAGATAAGGAATGGTCCAATCCATTTTGATCTGAGTTTGCCTGGGAATAGTTTGAGTTTGGCATCAAAGAGTAGGACCATCTGATAAACGCCAGTTTATCATCATTCTTATGCATTAAAACAAACCTAGCTCTTAGGATTTTACTCCGCAAATGGGTTTTTGGGCTGCATTTAGGCATAAATTAGGATAGGCATGCATTGCAATTTTTATTGTCGTTTTAATGTGTTTTTGTGAGTGTTAGGGATGTATAGATGCACAGATCCCTAAAATCCTAGCACTCAAGAAGGCAAATGGTGAAGGAGAAGCCCAGACTAGCTGGAACTCAGCCTAATCCAGCTCACCTCAGCTTGATCCAGCTCACCGCAGCTGGAACCTAGCTTACTTGAACTAGGGTTAGCTCATCCCAGCTCCATTCAGCTAATCTCAGCTGGATGGCAGCTCAAGAGAGTTCATCTTAGCTCACCCTAGCTCAAGTCAGCTCAAATCCAGCTCAACTTAGCTGAGTCTAGCTCATCTCAGCTCCCACTAGTTCACAGGGAGCTCTAGCTAGCTCAGCTGAGTTGACAGGAGTTCACCCCAGCTCAGATCCAGCTACATTCAGCTCCACTCAACTCCAGCCAGCTGAAGAAGAATTCATCTCAGCTCAGGAAGCTCAAGTCCAGCTCCCGGGGACTCAGCTTAGCTCAACTCAGTTGAGCTAAGCTACCTTAGCTGCCTCAACCAGCTTGATTCTCCCCGGGAGCACCAGACCTAGCTCACCTCAGCTCATTTTGGTAGAAGCTAGCTCACTTTAGCTTGGCTTAGTAACTAGCAAAGAACTAGCAAGCTAAGCCAGCTAGAGTAGCCCCATGCCAGCCTCTTCAGCAGCAGCCAGCTCCAGCTCCAGACTTCTCCTCCTCAGCTCCTCCCTCCAAACCCTAGCTCCAACACCTTCTCCTCTACTCCTCCATTAGCTAAGCTAGCTTAGCTTATCTTAGCTTAGCTCAGCTTAGCCAACAACCAGCTCCTTGGCCATCCATTACCTTAAAAATCAACCCTAGCTAGTTCCACCAACTCAAGCCTACCTAAGCTAGCTACCCTACTTAAGTTGGCGCCACCTCCTAGCCATCCCTTCACCCCATTATCTCCACCAAAAGACACTTCAAGTTGGCGCCAAAAACCACCCCTAACCACCTCTATATTGGCGCCACTTTCAGCCCCTTAATCCACCCTACACCTACCCACATAAGCCATCCTAGCCATCCACATACCCCCCTTCTAGAACCTTAAGGTGGCGCCACCTAATGACCTTCTAGAATGCCCATTTTGGCGCCAACACCAAAGGGTGTCAACACCCATAACTACCCCTTGGTGCCCTTTAAGGTGGCGCCAACTCTCCTTGGCCATGGGATCTCCAACCACCTCCATCAACTCATCTTGGCCATCCATTTCAAAGGTCACCATAGCCCCCCTCCTATTCTATAAAAAGCCACCACCTACCACCATTTTTGGGCATCCTCCCTTAGTGTATTTTCTACCTACATCCACCTATACCTACGCCCAAGGAGAAGGAGTAGAGAAGGAGATTAAAGGGGCACACCACCAGCCCTTTTGGTGCCTTCTTCTCCCCACTCTCTTCAACTTGGGCCACGCCAAGGAGGAGGACTCTCCCACTTCAAGGAGGACGGCCAGGCAAAGTAGAAAAGCTTAGGGTGGACGTCCACCCTTGGAGAGAAACTTAGGGCACGCCCCCTTAGGGCTTGCCTTGGAGGTCATCACCTTGGCGGAGTTCTGCAAGGAAGGAGTTGAAGGATTCTTTTCAAGCTTGGGAGCCACCAACCTTGGAGCAAGAAGCCCTCTTCTTCACCATCTATTTAGAGGATTTGTGTTTTCTTTTACTTCAATTATCTAGTAGTAGAAGCATTCCTCTACTAGGCATTTTTGTTAAACACTTTATCAATTATCTGGTTGCCTTCTTCGCATATCTTGTTTGCATTTCTATTTGCTTATTTTCAGCATTCTTCACTTCCTCTCCCTAATTATTCTAGGTTTCCACTTGCCTAGAGTGAGCTTAGGGAGAGGCTCTACTTGCTACTTTAGAGTTGTTTACTTAATTGGAAGTGTAAACACTTTTCTCGCCATCAGTTCGCATGTTGCCTTAGTTCAAAAATAAAAAAAAATGGTATATTGAAAATTACCAAAAAAGAAAGTTGAGATTTATTCCAAGCAAGAGAATCAATTTTGCAACCATATTGCCTCCTTGGACGACCCTAGATACTTCCCTATCTAGGAATATAAATTTAAGAGTTGATCGATTTTGCGCGTTACAACGACGTATTTAACAAACCGCGTGAAATCGCTATCACCATCTGACTAGGATGGAAAGTTTTTCTTGATATGTGTTTGTCATGAAAGGCTTTAACCCGTTCTTTGTAAATTCACTAGTTCTTGTATGCGTCATTGTGTAGTTCCTCGATCTCGCTCATTTGTAATTATCAATGGGTTCCAGCCTTAAAAAGATCCAGGTTGCACTTCCGTATTGCCCAATAGGCTTTGTGCTCCATTTCGACAAGTAGGTGACATGCCTTCCCATACATGAGTCTGAATGGAGACATACCTAATTGGGTTTTGTGGGTGGTCCTATAGGCCCACAAAGCTTCCAGAAGGTAGGTCGACCAATTTTTCCTATCAGGCCGAACAGTGACCTGAAGGATTTTCTTGATCTCCCGATTAGATAGTTCAGCCAATCCATTGGTTTGGGGGTGATAAGGAGTCAAGATTCGGTGCGACATCCCATATTTTGTCATCAGGGATTTGAATTGTGCATTCGTGAAATGGGTCCCTCCATCAGAGATAATAGCGCGTAGGACACCGAACCGTGAGAAGATGTGCTGATGAATGAACTTGATTACCACCTTATGATCATTGGTTCGGGTCGGGATATCTTTGATCCATTTGGACACATAGTCCACAGCGAGGAGAATGTATTTAAAGCCATCCAATTTGGGGAAGGGGCCTATAAAATCAATCCCCCATATATCGAAGATTTCACACACGAGAATCGGCTGTAAAGGCATCATATCGCGATGGCTCATGTTGCTTATGGTTTGGCAACGAGTGCATGTCTTACAGTAATCATGTGCATCTTTGAAGATCGTAGGCCAATAAAAGCTGCACTGGAGGACTTTAGCTATGGTTTTATGTTCGGAGAAGCGTCCGCTGTATACCTGGTCATGGCAAAAGGACAAGATGTCCTGAATTTCCACTTCCAAGATGCATCGTCTGATGATTTGATCAACACCAATGCAGAAGAGATACGGGTCTTCCCATATGTAGTACTTGGCATCAGAAAACAATTTGTCTTTCTTGGCCTTCGGTCAATCAGACAGGATCTAATGAGATGCCAAGTAATTAACCAAATCAACGTACCAGGGAAGTCCCGCACCAATAGTTAGGAGGTGCTCATCAGGAAAATGCTCCGTGATTGGGCTGGAAGGGTCGATGATTGTAGAAGGAACGTGGGACAAGTGATCAGCTATCACATTCTATTTTCTTGCCTTACCACGAATCTTGAGGTCAAATTCTTGCAACAGCAAGATCCAGCAAATTAGTCGAGGCTTTGCGTCCTTCTTCCCGAGAAGGTGCCTCACTACGGTGTGATCCGAGTATATGTTAAGACCCGTGGCATCAAAAACACTTTAAGACGTCTGGGAGTTGGTCCAGACGTCTGGTCAGACGTCTGGACACCTTCCCATACGTCTGGAAATAAATTTTTGCATGCGTATGATCACGAGTCTGCGCGTGCCGCGCGCAGACTGAAACCCGCGTCCCTCTTTTTTTCTCTCTCCCCTCGTCGACTTGCAGACGCCTTTCCGCATGCCTTCAAATACCCCTCTCCCCTCTCCCTCGTTCACCACCCCACCATCTTCTCCTTCCTCCAGCGTGAGCACAAGAGTGAGAGCGAGGGCAGCAGCTGCTGCCGGATGCAGTGTGGAGAAGAGAGGTGCAGCGAGAAGGAAGAAGAGGGAGAGCACGTGAGAAAGAGAGAGAGCCCGCTGGAGCAGCTCGAGGCTGGCCGACGTGCGCGCGGAGGAGCGTGGTGCTGGGAGGTTCCCCCGGTACTGCTGCAGCTCAGGTAGCAGGCGGACGAGCACGGCGTGGCCGCACGCAGTGGGAAGAAAATGAGGAGGTTCTGATTCTGGGAATTTTTCCCAGAATTAGATGTCTGGACCTACATCCAGACGACGTGGGCAACGTCTGGAGGGAGCTCCAGACGATTGAGAGGTACGAAATTTCTCCTGTACCTCCTTTTGCGGATACAGCCATGTAGGCCATTCCGCTGAGGTTCTGAGACGTGTCGTATTAAGGAGGTTTTCGTAGCGCATGCAGGCTTCGTTTTGGGAAGGTGCAAGGACACGCCCTCCTACGCAGTTCAGATGTCTGGGCATGGCACCAGATAGCGGAGAGCATCTCCAGACGTCCGGAGAGGTGGTCGGACGTCTGGAACTGGGTCCAGACGATTCAGCAGGATCCCTGGACGTCTGAGTAGCGCAGAGTGAGGTATGACCTCGACCACTTTTTAAGACGTCTAGAAGGTGTTCCAGATGTCTGATTTGAGTCAGAGTTGTAATTTTTGACCCGTTTAGGGTCCGTTCGAGGTCAGATTTTCGCGTCTAAGATTCCGTTCTTCTCAGAATTAGTTCCTCTACTTGTTTGAAATACTTTTATCCTCTTCTGAGTGGTTCCTTGTGATTTATCCTTGTGTTAGGACCTCATTCTGTTGCGACTTTAGGGGTTGCGGAGGCACGTGGACCTGCCGATCACGCCCCCATTACTTCCGATTTTGTAGGTAGAGTGGCTTCCCTTAGTTAATTACAAACATTATTGCATATCCGAAATAAATGATAGATCCTAGGGTATGGCATGAATCCTAGGACCTGAAAACTAGATTGAATTATAGATCCTAGGGTATGGCATGAATCCTAGGACCTGAAAACTAGATTGAATGATAGATCCTCGGATTTGGCATGAATCCTAAGAACAGAAACACCGAAACGAATGTCTTGAATGTCTGAATTGCAGTCTTGGATAAGTAAATAGAATAATGATAATTGCCTGTAATTGGATAACAGCTGCCTGTGAAATGTAGAGTATTGTTGCTAGTAACTGTTACATGTAATTTCCATTGGTTGATATTAAATACGAGCTGCTTGTATATAAATTGGAAGGGAAAAGAAGTTGAATGTTGGAAACCCGTACTATATGTGAATAAACCTGAAATGATGAAACCTAGTATGGCTTGGCCTGAGAAACATGAGCTTGAACCCTACGGGGAATTAGGAGTAGAACTCTTGGAAATAAATGGAATGGAACTGGAAAAGTGAATAGAAAAGTTCGTTGTCTCTTGGGTACGTAGTACCAAGGAAAGCACATGTTACCTCTTAGTGTAGAGGGGAGCTAGCCGCCCTAGGGACCTGGGGTTAGGTCTGGCCACTTTGTACCGACTTTTGGCCCTCGCGTACACTGTTTCGGGGAGAGCTCCTAGTGTAGGGAGAGAGCTAGCCACCCCACGGGCCTCGGGGTTCAGCTAGCCATCCTATACCGACTTGTTAGGCCCACTGGGCAAACCAGGGTAGTCAGGCGAGGGTGTGCGGACTGTGGAGGGGCAAGACCCCTGTTTGGTTACTGTGGAGGAGCTGGACCCCTGTTACTAAGAGGGCTTTGCCCTATACTGGTTCCGTGTTGTGATTTGGGCACACCCATTAACGGAAACGACTGACCGTGTGCTAGTGCAGGGTAGCTACCCGTGCGTTTATCGCATGTGTCGTAGTCACCGTTACGTCTGTCAGCGACCTTGGGGTGGTTGACTGAGGGTAGGACCACCACGGGGGACTCTCCTGGCCAGGAGAGCACCACAAGCTACTTCTACCTTTCGGAAAAGATTACAATCAAGATCGTTCCCACGAGGAACATTTGAGATCAAGAGAAAGACCTGAGAAATAAATTAAGAAAGAGTAAATAGAGAAATAAAGAAAGAAATTAAAAACAACAGCTACTTGTCCACCTTTACTATTTTTCTTAGCTAGCTGGTTGCCACTCTACTCAGCGTTTCGCTGATGTGTTATATTTGTCACCTTTTTCAGGACCAGGTGTTGAGCAGCCAGAGCCTACGGCTGCGGAGGGTGCTGGCCCTAGTAGAGCCCAGTAGTTGTACTTTTGTTGTACTCATTTTCTGTAGTAGTGAGTATTTATGTTACACCTTGTATTTTTTTATCGTAAACTTCATATTTCTGTACCTGTTTTTAATTCTCTACTGTTGTGGTGGTATGTACTGTAGTAGTTCTTTTCTTTACTGCTGTACTTTTGATACTGTTAGTTACTTGCATGGTGAATGTGGTTTATTTTATTGCTTTTTGGTTACTTTCTCGTTGGACGATTGGGTCTTGGGATCAGTCGAGTCTGTCCGATTCTCGTGTCCTGTAGGGATTCGGGAACCGGGTCGTAACAGTATATGATAACGTGGGAACCCAAGATATAAGATCAAAATTTTTCCAGGACAAATACCACGGCTGGCAGCTCTTTCTCAGTAACCATATAGTTACGCTGAGCCTCATCAAGTGTCTTGCTAGCGTAGTAGATGACCACAGGTTTCCCATCAATTTTATGCCCAAGCACGGCACCTACTGCATAGTCAGATGCATTGCACATGATCTCAAAGGCTTGAGACCAATCAAAGGATTACAGGATAGGTTCTTGGGTGACTCGGTCACATAGACTTTCAAATGCATGAGTGCATTCCTCGGTGATTTTGAAGGAGACATCTTTTGCCAGAAGATTAGTCAGGGGGCATGCGATTTTTGAGAAATTGGGAATGAATCGACTGTAAAAATCAACGTGCCCTAGAAAAGATCTGATGTCCTTGACTGAGCTAGGCGTAGGTAGTTTGGAAATCAAATTAACCTTAGCCCGATCAACCTGGATGCCATTCTCGGAGAAAAGATGTCCCAGGACAATTCCCTCAGGAACCATGAAATGGCCCTTTTCCCAGGAAAGAACCAAATTCACATCAATGCATCGCCTGAGGATTTGGACCAAGTGCAGGAGGCAATCATCGAAAGATTCCCCAAATATTGAGAAGTCGTCCATGAATACTTCAAGGTAATCACCTACCATATCAGAGAATATGGAAAGCATGCACCACTGAAAGGTGGCAGGTGCATTGCAGAGCTCAAAAGGCATCCTGCAGAATGCATATGTCTCGTAGGAGCAAGTGAAGGTAGTCTTCTCTTGGTCCTCAGGATGGATTGCCACCTGATTATAATCGGAGTACCAGTCCAAGAAGCAGAAGAATTGATTTCCTGCCAATTTCTCGTGTATCTGATTAATAAATGGCAATGGGAAATGATCCTTTTTCGTGGAGGCATTTAGTCTTCAGTAATCGATGCAGACTCTCCACGAGTTTACGATGTGGGTCAGAATGATTTCTTCGATTTTAGTTGTAATCATAGTGAGCCCTGCCTTCTTAGGCACAACCTAGATCAGAATCACCCAACGACTGTTGGAGATTGGGTAGATGATCTCTTTTTTCACGACATTCTGCAGGTTCGGATTCAGATGTCTCTGCATTTCACGGGATGGTCGTGAGCCCTCTTCAGTGCAGATGCGATGCATGTAATACGAAGGGTTGATACTAGTCAAGTCATCGAGAGTCCAACCAATGGCTCTTCGATGCTGCTGGAGGACAGAAATCAATCATGTTTCCTGATCAGAGGTTAGTCGGGAATTGATGATCACATGAAACGTGCAATTAGAGCCTAAAAAGACATATTTTAGATGATCAGGGAGGGGCTTTAATTCCATGACGGGATTGTCAGCAGCAGCAGGCGGTTTAGGGTGGGGGTCAGGAGCAAAGGGAGGAGTTGTAGGTGTGTCTAGGTCTGGTCTAGGCTCCTCTAACTGTGGGGTTTGATCCTCTTGTGGTTGAATATCAGGGATAAGCGGGTTTTCCTCAACAAATGGATCTTCAACCATGGACTCGATATCGTAGATCTGCTCGATAGCCCCTCAATTGATTCCTTTTTGGGCCTTAAAGATGTCGATCTTTAGTGTCTTACTCCCAAATTTTAACTCAATTTGGCCCTCCTCACAATTTATATTGTCCCTAGCTGTGGCCAGAAAAGGCCTCCTGTTGAACATTGGAAGACTACGCTATTGGAGTTGGTTTGAAAACTTGTCGTTGTAGTTCGAGTAGCGAAGAAATCCGTTCAACAAATTGATCTAAATTTATACCGATTCTGAGTGATGGAGATGGGTGCCATGGGTGTTGGATTGGACTGATTTTCATGTCGTTAGGCTGCGATCGTCGATCCGAACCCATCCGTGCGGTCGGATTTGTCATTTGAGGTGCAGATTAACACCATCTTGGCCCTTACTCTTTAAGGTTCCTTAGTCTCTATCTGGTGCTACAAATGTCTGATTAGGGCGATCTTGGAGTCGTTGAACTCCAATCGTCTCCCTGATCAGATCCGTATGGTTGGATCTTCGATCCGAGGCCCTGATAAAAAGTTGCCTTGTCCCCGACCATAAAAAGGAGACAATTACTATACAATTTATACAACTTGATCTAAATGCATGATTTTGCTTGTTATGCACTATTTACAATATATGATGCTAATGTGACACTAACAACATGCATTAATAGACATTTTAGGTTAATCGGATGTATGCACATCACACCCCCATGCCTATCTTTTGCTAGTCCCTAGCAAAAACTACATGCTATTTATAAAAGAATTAGGTTGGATTACTTGGGCATAAGTCATTTTCAACATTAAGAAATTTTTACTCAGGATCTAAACTTTCAAAGACACAACAACGTTCGTGTATCTGCCAAAATGTAGACCGCCTCAAGCCCTCGCCTTATTAAAAGAAAAATCTCTTTTTCAGTTTTTCTTCTTTTCTAATTTTTTTTTAATTTTTGAGTTTAGGGTTAAAGAGTGGCTTTCTACGGTCACTCAACCCACCCAAGATTTGATGAGAACCCTAAGTTCTAAGCATCTTATTGTGAATGTGATAGACTCGTTGACCGGCAATTAGAACGGACTTTAGGTTTCTACTCCTCTAGGTGATCTTAAAAAGAGAGTTCTGTCTAAAGGTGTATCTTTACGACCGGTAGCTTTCTCCGTACTTTTATTTTTATGAGGTCAACACAAGGGTGAGTTTAGTGTATATCTCCCCGGCTTATTCTACTTCTCCGCTTCTTCCTAAGTGTTTTGGGAATTTTTAGTGCATTTCTTGAGCTGAGTTCTGGACAATCGGTCGATGAGCTGTTACCATCGACAACTTGCCAGCCATACTCGTGCGGTGAAGTGTGGCTTATTTCTTTTCTTTTTTTCTTTCTTTTCTCCTTTTTCTTTTTTCTTTTTCTTTTCTTTTTGACTTTCTTTTTGTTTTTAAGTAGGTGGCTTCCCTGGTCTAAGATTTACCTAAAGGCAGCAAGAAGAGAATGGTCTAGTGACTAGGCTCTGGACAACCTACCTATGGGTTGTAACCCATGATAACTTGCCAGCCATATCACCCTAGAAGGTTCGTTAGCTACCCAATTTCTGTTAAAACTTCCAAACAACGAGTCAGTGACAAGATAGTGTGTAGATGCTTAGACTTAAAGTTTTCTCAAATCAGAGGGCAGGTTGATAAGTCATGTACTTATCACCTAAACTTATTTAATCAAATTAAAATAGAATTTAGGATGGCGAGGACTCAAAAAACAAATCCACATTTTAGTGGATACCCGGGCTGATTAAGCCCAAAGACCTGAAGGGTCTTAGTGTTCAGATCCTATTATAATATTTGCTAAGATTGAAAGGTCCTAATGTCCAAGTATTCCTTCCTAATTCAATTTTTTTTTTTATGTATATATAAGAAGAGAAATAGAATTTACAAAAATTTCTCAGAGCTGACAAAATGATTCAAAAATGAATCCACCCCCCGATGTCTAGCTGATGCAATGTCCACATTGAGAATAAAAGACATGAAAGGAAGGGTAGAGTACGGAAGATATCACTTGAATATGAAGCTCGGGTCAGCTCTGAGTCAGACTATACAACTGTTGAGTTTAATGTTGTCAGCTAAGCGAAGTCCAGCCAAAGAAGTCACAACATGGCTAGAGCAACCGTGTCTGAGACGGGTTAAGGAATAGTACGGTCAATAACAGGCTTTAGACATTGACTATTGACTTTGAATGAATTACCCGTCTTCGGGTTAGAAATCTGAATAGCTCCATTTGGAAATATTTGGTCGATAATGAACGAGCTATTTCATTTTGACCTAAGTTTGCCAGGGAAGAACTTAAGTTGAGAATCGAATAACCAGAACTTCTGGTTTGGCTCAAAGCCCTTGCGGGAAATCAATTTGTCATGTAAAGCTTTGGTCCGAGCCTTATAGATCTTGGAATTCTCATATGCATCATTTCTAAGCTCCTCCAACTCAGATAGTTGGAGTTTCCTGGTCTTCCCGGCTAAACTCAGATTTAGATTGCACTGCTTGATTGCCCAGAATGCCCTATGTTCAATTTCTACGGGTAAATGGCACACCTTTCCATACACAAGATGAAACGGAGACATGCCGATGAGCGTTTTATACGTCGTACGGTAGACCCAAAGAGCATCCTCAAGCTTTTGAGTCTAGTCTTTGCGATCAGGCCTAACCATTTTCTATAGAATATTCTTGATCTCCCGATTGGAGATCTCGGCCTATCCATTAATCTGAGGATGGTAAGGTGTGGAGATTCGGAGATTAACCCTGTATTTTGCCAGCAAATTACGAAACTGGGCATTAGTGAAATGAGTGCCACCATCACTGATGATGGCCCTCGGAATCCCGAACCTGCTGAAGATGTTCTTCTTGACAAAATTGATGACCACTTTGTGGTCATTGGTTCGGGTAGGAATTGCCTTGATCCATTTGGACACGTAATCAATAACGACGAGAATGTACTGATGTCCATATGAAGGGAGGAAGGGTCCCATGAAATCGATGCCCCAAACGTCGAAGATTTCAACAGGAAGAATCGGGTTTAGGGGCATCATATCTCTCTTAGTTATTCTCTCAAGTGCCTAGCATCGGGAACACAGCCTCGAGAATTCCTGAGCATCCTTGAATAAAGACGGCCAATAGAATCTAGATTGCAAAATTTTTGCAGCCGTCTTTTTCCTGGAGAAGTGTCCACCACACACAGATGCATGACAAAACTTGAGTATACTTTTAAATTCGTTCTCCGGAACGCATCAGCGAATAGTCTGATCAGAGCTGGTGCGGTACAGTTCAGGGTCCTTCCAGAAATAATATTTGACCTCAGATTTGAGTCTATCCCATTGTTGCTTGGTCCAATCTTGGGGGATTTGACCAACGGCCAAATAATTAATAATGTCAGCAAACCACGGAGTTTGGACACCTGAAACTGTAAGGATGGTTTCATCCAGAAAAGTATCAGCAATCAGAATGTCCAGACGAGAAGAATCACTTAGAATTCTAGACAGATGATCCGCCACCACATTTTATACCCTTGATTTATCCTTGATTTCAAGATCAAATTCTTGAAGCAGAAGAATCTAATGAATGAGTTTTGGCATCCTTTTTGGCCAAGAGATGTCTCAAGGTCGGGTGGTCGATATATATAATGACGTGAGACCCTAAGAGATAAGTCCTGAATTTCCCCAAAGCAAATACTACGGCTAGTAATTCCTTCTCAGTAACAGTGTAATTCCTCTGGGCCTTGTCCAGAGTTTTACTAGCGTAGTAGATAATAGAGGGCTTCCTATCAACTTTCTGACCCAAAACAGCCTCGACCGTGTAATCAGAAGCGTCGGTCATGATCTCAAAAGGGGCTTTCCAAACTGGTGGTTACAACACTGAAGCACAAGTGACCGCCGTTTTGTGAAAATCAAATGCCTTACAACATGATTCGTTGAAATCAAACGGCATTTCTTTGGCGAGAAGATTGCTCAAAGGGCGAGCAACCTTCGAAAAGTCCTTGATGAATCTCTTGTAGAATCCTACATGACCAAGAAATGATCGAATTTGTTTAATAGATGTGGGAGGAGGAAGTTTAGCGATAGCATCAACCTTAGCTTTATCCACTTCGATTCCCCGTTTAGAGATTACATGACCCAAGATGATGCCTTCTTGTGTCATGAAATGACTCTTTTCCTAGCTAAGGACCAGTCTTGTTTTGATGCATCATTTAAGAATCATTTCAAGATTAGCTAGACAAGAGTCAAACGATTCTCCAAAAATAGAGAAATCATCCATGAAGACTTCCATAAACTCTCCCACCATGTCGGAGAATATGGCCAGCCTACACCTTTGAAAAGTCGCAGGTGCATTGCATAAGTCGAATGGCATCCTACGGAAAGTAAAGGTTCTATAGGGATAGGTGAAAGTCATTTTTTCCTGATCCTCAAGATGGATAGGAACTTAGTTGTATCCCGAGTAGCCATCAAGAAAACTGAAGTACTTCTGCCTGGCTAATCTTTCCAAGATTTGTTCAATGAAAGGTAGAGGGAAATGATCCTTTTTCTTGGTTGTGTTTAGCTTCCTGTAATCGATACAAACCCTCCAAGAGGAAGCTGAATGAGTTGTGACAGATTCTCCTTTCTCATTAGTCACAACAGTAATCTCAACTTTCTTGGGAACATTCTGCACGGGACTTACCCAAGGACTATCAGAGATCAGATAAATGATTCTTGTATCAAGCCACTTAATAATCTCCATCTTGACCACTTCTCGCATATTTGGATTTAATCTCCTCTGCATCTGGCAAGAAGGGCGGGATCTATCTTCCAAAAATATTCTGTGATTGCAATAAGATAGCTAGATCCCCCTAAGGTCATGAATGGTCCAACCAATTGCCTCCTTGTGTTCCTTCAGGACCTTAATTAGTTTAATCTCTTGCTCCTTTGTTAATTTAGCACTGATAATCACAGGGAGCGGCTTATGTGGTCCTAAAAACTGATATTTTAGATTCTCAGGCAATGGTTTCAGTTCAAGCTGGGGTGGGTTGATGATTGAAGGTAAGGAAGATGCTGATGAAGACTCATCAAGAGGAAAAGGTTGAGAGTGAACAAAATCAATAACCTCTTCAAAATATGGCGAGTCTACCATAGAGGGTTGCAGGTCCAATTCTTCATCAGAGGAGGAACTTTCAAATGTAGAAACCATCATACAAGTTTCAATATTCACATTATCCTCCTCAAGTTCCTCAATAAATCCACAATCCTCGAATTTATTAATCGCCTTAAAAATGTCCAATTTCATTCTTTGATCCCCAAAGGCGATTTCCATGCTACCGCTTTCATAGTTAATGTTGGCCTTAGCGGTAGCCATAAATGGACGCCCCAGAATGATGGGCATGTTCCTCAGATTTTCAGGTACATCCATGTCAAGGACAAAGAAATCTACAGGAAAATAGAAATCATTAACCTTAACAATAACATCTTCAATAACACCTCGCGGATTTGTGACCAAACGGTCTGCTAATTGCAGCGTTATTGAAGTTGGCCGAAGTTCACTTAATCCGAACTCTCGTAAAGAGAAGTCGGAATTAAGTTGATGGATGCACCCAGATCCAGCAAAGCTCTATCAAAAGTGTAATCTCCGACGACACATGAAATCAAAGGAGCACCTGCATCTCTCTTTTTCTGAGGGAGGTGGTGCAAGATAACATAACTAGCCTGCTCGGAGAGTACCACCTTCCTCGGAATAGATTCTCTTTACTTACGCTTCTGTGTACATAAATCCTTTAAAAATTTTGCTTAAGCTGGTATATGTTTGATAGCATCAAGGAGCGGGATATTGATCTCAACATTCTTGAAAATATTCAAAAGCTCCTCATTATTATTAACAGACTTCTTCCTTGATCTGATCAAGGCCATAGGAAAAGGAACATGAGTCGGATCTTTGGAATCAATTTCCTGAGCCTTGATTTCTTCTCCAGAATTCTCCTTTCTCTCCTCAAGTTCTTTAGGATTTGGTAAATCAGAATAGTGTGGCTGTGGATCTTGAGTTTGTTTACCACTCCTCAAGGTAACAGAATTTGCAGATGCATACGAGTTTGGGTCTTGGGGAGGGTTAGGAAAGATTGGAGGGGCTTCATTAGCCAAGAATCGTTGATTTGCAAAAGAAGAAGAGGAAGGACCCTACTCAACCACCTGAGCATGTGCATGTGGGTCCCTTTGATTTATGTACCCATGGGCTTGATTGCCCGGATTCAGGATATTTCGTGGGTTGGGTACGAGTTGAGATGGTAAAGATTCGGGTTGACGAGAATTAGCTATGAGCCTGGTTTGCAAGTTTTCCAGCGAGGTTTTCATTTGCTGCATGAGCTGGAGCATAGATCCTTGCATCTCTACCATTTGTCGGTTCAAATCAGCCTGCCCTATGGGTTAACGGTCATTCCAAGCTGGCTGATTGATCTGATTTAGGGGCAACTAAGTATAAACATGACCTTGACCCATTGGTCATTGCGGAGCATAGTTGCTGGGTCGGAATTAGGTCTGCTGCCCTGGGTTTTTCCAAGAGAAGTTAGGGTAGTTTCTCCAACTCGGATTATAAGCATTGGAGTAAGGGTTGGATCTAACGTTCTCCTATACAGCACAAACATCCTCATAGGGTGAGGATGGAGAGAAAGAAAGGGAAGGATCAGAGAAACTGGGATCAAAGGCCCCAGTTTGGAACCTGTGGGGTTCCGAATAATGCTGACTCGTAGGTTGAACAGCATCAAGTTGACTCACGAACTCCCGTCTAGAAGGAGCTCGCTATGAATGGAATCCCAAATTCTGGGATTGAGTGGATCAAGAGTTGTTCATTGAGTTTCCAACCATCCACTCCTCCATTCTCTTGGCAACCAAGTCCACCTTATCTAGTTTATTACAAATCAATTCCATATCGAATGAATGAGAATCGTGAACTCCATTAACATTCGATCTGGGCTGCTGGGATCGGTTAAAAGTATCCATGGAGGCATGATTGATCGAATTCTCACTCATCTCCTCAAACAAATTGTGCACTCTATTTGCGTCTTTGTTGAGGAAATTGCCTCCGCAAGAAGCGTCCATGTGATTTTTGAGTTGCTCAGTCAACCCGTGGTAGAAGATCTGCACAAGTTGCTAGTTCGACACCTCATGGTGTGGACACCTCCGCAATAGGTCATGGAATTGCTCCCAGGCAACATGAAACTGCTCCCCCGGCCGCTGGGTAAAGGTAGTAGTTGCCCGTCTCAAAGCATTGGTACGTCCAACAAGGAAGAATTTCTTCAGAAAGGTCGATTTCAACTCATTCCAAGTTGCAATTGGTCTTCCTATAGTCTTGTACCAATGAGCGGCTTTATCCCTAAGAGAGTGGGGGAAGAGCCTCATGATCATTTGCTCCTCATTCACGTTTCATGCCTTGGTGGTCTGGACCAAAGTGGTCAAGTCCTCCAAGTGCTGAAATGGGTCTTCAGAGCCAAGCCCATGGAAATGTTTGATCAGGCTTAGCACCTAGGGCTTGGTTTCCACGTCTCTGGCAGGAATTTGGACGTCGGGACATTCCTCGTAATTTGAAGGATCACAAAAATCCTTCAAGGGCTGAGTGCCCTGCATTCTCTGGAACCATTCTTGCATTCTTTGCATTTGTTCCAGCTGCCTTCGAAATACCTCTTGTGGATCCTGGGGCAGAGCAGGCTGCTGATTGGCCATGAGATCAATTTGGCCAAAATCCAATCTACACCTCCTAGAATACTCTAGTGGCCCTTCCAATCGGGGGTTCAATGACCTTCTTCCCAGCATAAACTAGGAAAAGGTCGGAAGGACTGGGGATAGGAAACCTGCAACACAACAAAACAAGTCTGTCCTTAAGTGGGGTAGCCTAAGGATCTACAGACTCCCAGAACCTACCTTAAGATTATAAATGATTTACTCTACTTGTGTCTACTCAATCCAACAAGTTAGAAGGAGGGACTGGGGAGAAGGTTCTTCCTTCGGCTTGCGCCTCCGGTTCCTAGTGTATCCCCCAACCGCGGTTGTTTGACGCTACTCCCCTAGCTAGACATTAGATTGATCAGTACAAGTAGGTTAACCATAAACAATCTCAGACTAGGCCTCGAAGAGCAAATCAGTCCTTAAGGCCAACGTCTACTCAATTTTATTGAGGCCTGGGATTATTGTGCTTATGGAATGCGGTGGGCCCTTAAAATGGGTTGTACCCTTAATGATCAATTGAGTATGTGTAAGTGCGAGCACAACTAGGGTTTTCAAGCAAGACTATTTGTGATGAGTAGATTTTAATGTTCAAATCTTGCTTAGGTAGCTTTTAGGGTTTAGAATTAGGTTGAATTCAATCAAGTTTGAGGCAAACTAGGTTTTCAAGCACGGGTGAAGATTGCTTTCCTTTTAAAATAAAAAATAAAGTAGAGTGCCTGGTATGAACCTAGATTGAAAACCCTAAGAGGAAGCTACTTGGTGAGTTGGTTTTAGATTGAGTGGTGCTGCCCAAACAACTCAAACAATTGGCCACGATTGCACCACTGAGTTAGGCACACAGAAATGATTAACCTAGAATGATTTCTACTCTTTTATGTGTTGATTTGTGTACCGGTTCCACATATCAGAATCTGGTTGAGTAGAAGAAAATCAATTAGGTTAAGTGCCTTAAATGTGGGTGTATGTTGTGTGTATGTTGAATTACCCCACAAAAATATCTTTTTATTTTTATATATGCGAGGGTGAAATGTGAGTGAAAATCCAAATAACCAAACTAATCCTAGGATTTATGCAAACACCTAGATTAATTGGAACTTGAATTTAATGTGATGAAATGAAATCTATGGAAGGGGAAGAATGGGGAGCACTTACAGTCATCTTCAACTGCACTTTACTCCGATCTACAGCTTGATGATTCCCTGATAGAGGTATCTGCAAAATAATAGATACACGAAAAAGCAAGTTAGAAAATAGTAAAGTGCGTGAAATGCGAAAAGAAGATCAGAAAAATTGTTGCCTCCCCGGCAATGGCACCAAAATGTTGAACGTTGGAAGACTACGCTATCGGAGTTGGTTTGAAAACCTATCATTGTAGTTCGAGTAGCGAAGAAATCCATTCAACAAATAAAATTTATACCAAAAAATCTGTAAAGAAATCTTGGGTCGAACTCAGGGAGGCTACGTCGATCAAAATTTGCAATTATAATTTTGTGTTTTTGTTTAAAGGGCGGAATAATCACAATGAGATGGAATCAATATAGACAATAAGAGAGAGAGAGGAAACATTCACTTGATAATGCAAAATATTTTTACAGCTAAGAAAACGAGAAAAGATTACACTAGAAAGAGAGAAATTATTACAACTAGAAAGCAGGAAAATTCTACTATAGAAAGCAGGAAAAAGAATGGGAGAGAGAAGTTATCCTCCTCGATGATCGCTTGGAGGATGAGCCAGATGAGACAACCCGTGGAAGACGAGGAATGGAGTGGGAAGAAGGAGGTTGAAGTAGGAGGAACGGGAACGAGGCAGCACGTCGTCGTCGTCGCGGGATCCACTTTTGGAACGGGGGCGAAAACTTGATTTTAGCTCTTAAGGAGCATCCTAGGTGTGGGAAAAGCTTCTCTTGAGCTTTGGAGAGGGAAAGAAGAGAAGGAAGGGATCATAAATCCATATGGAGGGGGTCTCCTTTTATAGTTGCAAGGAGTGGGGGCATTTTGGACATTACAACTTGAAAACATTAATTCAGGACCTTTAGTGACGGATTTATCCATCATTAAAGGCCTGAACGTGGCCGACGTGCCCGCCGCTCGCACGCCCCCATGCCTCCGCGCCCTTCAACGCACGTGCACATTCGTGCACTCTCAGCCGTCCGATCAAGAGATCAGATAGCTTAAGTTGCCTACGCCCGCGCCGCGTGCCCATGTGCGATCACGCGTAAGCGCCTCGCGTTTGATCGCGCATGGGCGCTATCGCTTGCTTTTCACCGCTGGATCTTCATCGCACGTCTCTAGTTATGCACTCGCGTAGCACGCTCTATCGCTACACTGAGCGGGCGTTTGTGTCGCACACGTGTTTTGCGCACGGCTGATCTCGGCCGTTGGATCTTCATCCAACGGTTGAGATCAAACGTAGCATGCGCCTTCAGAAGAGGAGGCCGTTGGATGAGTGGTGGCGTGGCACGATCTTGGCTGTTGGATGGGCATCCAATGGCTAAGATTTATCGAGCAGGTGAAGAAGGAGGGCTACGACTGGTGTTGGGTAGCTATGATGGCACCACGTGGCACCATCTAGGCCGTCCATCTTCTGAGTGATGTAGATGGTGCCACGAGTATCGAATTGGACCGATTTTTATGTCGTTAGGCTGCGATCATCGATCCAAACCCATCCGTGTGGTCAGATTTGTCGTCTAAGGTGCAGATTAACACCATCTTGGCCCTTGCTCTTTAAGGTTCCTTGGTCTCTATCTGGTGCTACGGATGTCCGATTAGGGCGATCTTGGAGTCGTTGAACTCCAATCGTCGCCTTGATCAGATTCGTACGGTTGGATCTTCGATCTGAGGCTTTGATAAAAGGTCACCCTATCCCTGACCATAACAAGGAGATAATTACTATACAATTTATACAACTTGATCTAAATGCATGATTATGCATGTTATGCACTATTTACAATGTATGATGCTAATGTGACACTAAGAACATGCATTAATAGACATTTTAGGTTAATCAGAAGTATGCACATCACCTCCCTAATATGATCGGTGTGTTCTTCAACTTCTCAGGGGCATCCATGTTTAGAACAATGAAATCCATGAGAAAATAAAAATCACGGATCCTAACTATGACATCCTCGAGAATTCCTTTAGGTGACTTGATGGATCGATCTGCTAATTGCAAAGTCATCTCTGTCAGTTTGAGCTCAGATTCTTCAAGGTGATTTAGTAGGGATGTGGGTATTAGATTTATGGAAGCTCCTAGGTCCAATAAAGCTTTATCAAACTGTATATCACCGATTGCACAAGAGATCAGAGGGGTACCTAGGTCTTTTGCCTTAGGCGGGAGTTTGCTCAAAATGGAGTTGGCTTGCTCCATCAATACGATCGGATTCCCACCTTTGGTTCGCGGCTTACTCTTAGGTGTACATACATCTTTTAGGAATCTCGTGTATTGTATCTGTCAAGGGGATGTTTATTTGGACCTGCTCAAAGAGATTGACCAAGTCCTCCTCAAGTGCCACGATTTTGGGTTTCCTCTTTCCCTTGGTTAAGGCCTCGGGAAATGGAACCTTAGTCAGTTCCTCTAGAAATGGCTTAGGCTCTTTATCAGGGATATGGGTGTCCTGGATGGCCAATCTAGGGTTAGGATCTGTAGTATCAAGCTTGTCGTGGCTAGGAATTGGTGGGTCTTGTGTTTGCCACTACAAGTGATGACAGAGTTTAATCCTACCTGATTTTGGTTTGGGTTAGGCAAAATAGGTGTCTGTTGCTGAAATCCAGAGTATGAAGTTGAGGCTTCCATCCTGTCAGGCGATGGAGCAGAAGGGGCTTGATAAACAAAGTGTGCTTGGCCCTGATTTTGGTTCATAACATGCCTCTGGTTCAGCATGTTATTTGGGTTCGGAAGAGGCTAAGAAGGGAGTGCACCAGGTTGGCTAGAATTCTCCATCTGTGCAAGCTGATTACTGACCTCTGTGATCTCGTCCTTGTGCTGTTTTTGCATAGCTGCATTCATCTTTTGAATGTCAACTAGGGTTTGAAGGATTAGAGACATTTGATCTTCCCATGTTGGCCCGGATTGATAATTTGGATTGGACCTACGTTGAGGCGGTTGATATGGACAAGAAACTTTTGGTCGGGGCTAATATTGAGGTCTTTGATTTTGATTGTTCCTTGACCACGTGAAGTTAGGATGATTACACCATCCAAGATTATAAGTGTTCGAGAAAGGATCATTCTGGATGGTGTTGAGGTCCTCGCAGGTCTGAGGAACCTTGGAGAAATCAAAATACGAGGGTTCAGAGTTCCTCCAACTAGAGTAGGTAGGCTCGAAGTTTCCTCCGAACCTCGGATCAGACAGGGGTGGATACAGGTCCATCCCCTAAGAAGATTGGTGGTAGATGTTATTCACAGCCTCCCTCCTAGAGGGTGGTTGTGCAAATGAGTTTTGTGCAAAAGTGGCTCACTGTAGATGTCAAGTCATTTCGTCCACCTTCTTCTCGATGATTGAGACCTTGTCCAAGTGACTAACCATCAATTCCAGATCGACGAATGAGGACAGGCCCTGAGCCTCGTGTGCTCCCCACGTATTCATCAATGCACGGGCAGTCGTCTAGTCTAACATGCCCACGGATTAATTATTTTTTTGAAAGAGTGAGGAGTGCCATTGTTAACAATGGCAGACCGGGAACATTTTATTCAGATAAAGAATCAATCAGGAAAAAATTACAAGGGAATTTTCCCACATCTCGCTATAAAATTTACAAGGAGAGTCTCCATGCTCCCATTAACTCCCAACATTCATTGACAATGCTCCTCACATTTATTGTTGTCCCACGAAATAACTTCTTATTACGAGTGCACCAAATGCACCATAAGGCTCTAGCCATCAATGGATGTGGCTTGGAAGAATTTCTGAAACATGTCCATAAGTCTTCCCAAGAGGGTAAGGCTTCATTGAAGATGGTCCTCCATATTGATCTGTTACCAGGCAAGTAGAAAAAATGTGTAAGGCACTGTCGGTGGGGAAGTTGCAAAGAGGGCAATTTTGGGATGGTACACCCAATCTTGTGTGCCTTAGATCACCTGTGATGAGTCCATTTCTTCTGCTCAACCAAAGAAATATTTTTATTTTCAGAGGTATTTTTAGATGCCACACCATTGCGCAATCCTTGTCTATCAGTGATGGGTTGGAAGATTCTCTACCAATCAGCCAATTATAGTCCTTAGAAGGAGTGAACAGTCCATGAGTCCATGCAAATTTGTCAGAGCCTCCCATTGGTTCAAAGGTTTCCAACTCTCTCCTTAGCTGCTCCAATTCCTCTTCCAGTCTACCCTGTTGTCTTGCTGCATGATTCAGCAAGTCCCATCTGTTGTGTAGGGAATCCCAGCAGTCCTTCACCACTACTGATTTATCTGCTGCAACATTGTAAACACGAGGAAATATGGAATCTAGGGGTCCTAGGCTAGACCACTCATCATGCCAAAAGAAGTGTTGGCCATCACCAAGTATTGGCATAAAGTGTTGCCAATTCTCACGCATGGTAGCCCATACTGATTTCCAGAATGGGGATGGTCTGCAAGGGGTAGTAGTGCATCTGGTTACATGAGACCAGCCATATACATCTTTAATGATCATAGACCAAGTCCTATCAACGTCTTCAAGAAGCTTGATAGCCCACTTCAGTAGCAGGGACTCGTTGAATTCCTTCAATGAACAAATGCCAAAACCACCACTTTTTTTGGGAACACACAACTGCTGCCATTTCAGGGGGTGGAGAAATCTGCCCTCAGATTTTGCCCCTTCCCAAAAGAATTGCTTGCGCATCTTGTCAAGTCTTTTCCAAATGGATTTTGGAGCTTTGAAAATTGAGAAGAAGAAGACTGGAATAGAAGTGATGACCAAGTTCAGAAGGATAAGCCGTCCTCCTTTGGACAAGTATCGACTACTCCAACTTTCAAGCTTGGCAGCTACTTTCTCAAACAAGGGATTCCAATCAGACTTTTTAAGTTTGGTGTCACGCAAGGGTAGACTTAGATACCTGATAGGCAGATTCATGATGGGTGTGTGCAGACTAATAGCAAGTGATTGCCACTCTTGATTGTTTAGCCCAAAACAGATGAGTGATGATTTTTGACAGTTTAGTTTCAAACTGAAGATGTCACTGAACATGGAAACCATTGTGTATAGGACCTTTGCTTCATTTGTTCCACCTTCCATGAAAAATACAGTGTCATCTGCATATTGTAAAATGGGTGCCAGATTTCTAGAGTTAGATAGTGAGTAACCTTTCACCAAACCTGCTACTGAGAGTTTGCAAGCAAAGCGAGCCAGAGTATCCGCTGCGAGATTGAAAATAAGTGGGGCCAAGGGGCAGCCCTGTCTAACCCCACGCTGCGGTTGGGTCCACGCTCCACATGGTCTACCATTAATTAGAGGGGAAAAGAATGAGGTAGCTATGCACCTTTTCATCCATTGAATCCATTTTGGAGGGAAGCCTCTTCTTTTCATGATCTCGCATAAATACGGCAAGGATACCGAATCAAAAGCCCTTGAGAAGTCAACCTTCCACAAGAAGGCTTTGCATTTTCACCTACGCCATCCACAGACCATCTCTTGCGCTACTATAAAAGACTCTTGTAGTGAATGGTTGGGGAGGAATGCTGACTGAACCGGATTTATAAGGTGTGCCAGGACACCTCTTAGTCTGATTGCCAAGACTTTACTAATTATCAAATAAATAGAGTTTGTCAACTCTATCGATCTAAACTCTTGCAAACTTTCCACTCGTTTCTTTGGAAGAAGAAAAAGGTAGGATTTGTTTGATCTTTCGAAGCTTGAGTTAATTTCTTGAAACTCTTTTATGACTTCCATCACATCTGATTTCACCACTGACCAAAACTTCTTGTAGAAGAAGACTTGGAATCCATCAGGGCCTGGGGAACCTTCAGAATTTAGGCTAGCAATAGCAGTCACTACCTCCTAGACCATGATGGGCACAATCAAATGCTTAGCTGTAGCTTCCTCAACCCAAGAGAAATCAGAGTTTGTGAGTCTCCAGGTCCCTCTTCCAGTGGCTCTAGAGACTTCTTGAAAGTACCTAACAGCTTCTCTTTTGATGTCCCCTGAGGAAGTCAGAACTTGGTCTCTTGATCGTAGAGAGGAGATATAATTAACTCTTCTTCTAGAACTTGCAGCCATGTGGAAAAAATTTTTATTTGCATCTCCTTCTTTCAGCCATAGTTGCCTGGACTTTTCTCTCCAATCAATTTCCCTTTTTATATCATCTTCTAGGACTGCCTCCTGCCTAATCTTGCACTGCCTGCATTCCTCAGCCGATAATTGCTCCCTATTCTCTTTTGCATCAAGTAGTTGTACATTCTTTAAGGCCTCTATTCTCTTTTGATCTCTCATGATCTCATTGACTTTGCTGAATTCTTTCATGACAAGTTTCAGTTCTTTGAGCTTAGTCGCAAGTTTGAAAGTAGCTGAGCCCATCACCTCCTTAGATGACCACTAGTTAGCAATCATTTCCTTGCATCCCTTTTCTCTGAGCCAGAACTTTCTAAACTTAAAGTAAGAGCCAATTGGAGAGTCTTCCCCATTCTCCCATAATAAGGGAGTATGGTCCGAGAATGGCCGGTCTAGCCCCTTTACTGATGATAGATGAAATCCCTCCAATAGCTCCACATTGCGCAGGGATTCATTATTGATGGAGTTCTTGCACATATTCTCAAGAATCTCCCACATAGTGTCCTCATGCTGACCCATGATGTTTCCTCCATAGGTCACATTAACGAATAGTCTGATATCCTCACGAAGTCCCTGGTAAAAAGACTGGACTTGTTCCCATTTAGGAACTTCGTGATGGGGGCATTTCCGCATGAGATTCAGAAAGCGATCCCATGCCTCATGAAGTAGTTCTCTTACATTTTGCGTGAAATGAATGATCTGGTGCCTCAAAGAATTTGTCCGACCAACGGGAAAGAACTTTTTCAGAAACTTGGATTGCAGTTCAGCCCACGTGTTGATCGGATGAGTTAGGGTTTTGATACTAGTGGGCAGCCTTGTCCATGAGAGAGGAGAACATCTTCATGAGCAAGATATCTCGATTTTGATCTTCTGACCCAAAGGTCTAGGCCAGATGCTTGAGTTGCTTGATTTGCTGGAAGGGATCCTCGGAATTAAGCCCATGAAATTTAGGGATAGCATGAATCATGTTGGGCTTAAGTTCTATATTAGGCCCTCTAGCTGAGATTTGAACTCTAGGTTTGATTGCTACCGTAGCGGGATTGTAATGATCTTGCATCATAGGAAGCTGCAGTGGATTCATAAAAGCCTGGCATAGATTTTTGAGGCACTGAAGCTGATTCTGGAGATTGTTTTCTGCTTCTGCGATGAAGGAGATCTAGGCTTAGATGAATCATAAGAGATATCGATCTGGTCAGGAGCTTGCACAATCAAAGAAGTCGAGGCTCGGCCTTGATGAGAGTGAAAAACTAGTGGAGGCCTCAAGGGTGGTCTTAAGGACCTCCTGTTGATAGTCGTAGAGTGTGTGTTGATAGGAAAAGCATCGTAGTATAGTGTGCAATACGATCAAATAAAAAAAATTATTTTCTAAAGATAACGAGACTTTGAGTCCTAGTCGTTCGTCTCTGGGAGGCATTTGTTTTACTTTTGAATTTGATCTTTTACCGCTCTACTTTGTTTAAAATCGCACGCCGGTTTCCATTCTTCGGATTAAGATTTCACCACTTCCATTATGACCCTGATTACGTGTGCATGTGTTAAATAGATCACAAAGGTGAAAGTGTGAGTTTCTGTGTGCATAATTCTAGTGAGGTGGTGGCTGTTTACAGAAAATGCATCTATAATTAGATTTTCTATATTTTCCGGAAACGACATGCTTGTTGCGAAATATAAGTGAAAAATAGGCAACTTGAATCATGCAGAAAGGATGCCAACCAATAAGCTCATGGTGAGTTCAAAAGATAGAGATATAGATAAAAATGTATCTTTCATTCATTCATTTGGAGAAGAGTTTGCAACATGAAACGTAGAGGAAAGATTGTACAGGAATGCTTAAAAATGTAAATCTAGCTACCAGAAAACGATCGCATACAAGAATCTACGGGGGGATTTTGCATGCATCATTGGAGGAGAATAAGGACTACACTACTAAGCAGTAAATATAAGTAGTAAATGTAAAGAGCTAGCTACTAATCTATCAGAAAGTGAGGGCATTCAGAGGTGGGCTTTGATGGCCTTGGAGTGGTTGAGAGGAGAATGAGGGGCAGCCAATGGAGCTTAGGCCAGCCCTTGGAGAGAGGTTGGAGGAGTGATCCAGCATCTTGGCATGGTGTCCTTCATGGTGGTGCTTAGCTTGTGGAGATGGAGTGGAGATGGTAATGGCTAGCCTAAGTGGAGGTGGATGGAGCCAAGCATGTATGGCCAAAAGTGGATGGGTGGAAATGGCCACCCCTTAGGTCTTTTTATACACCTAAGGGATTCTCTCTAGAGAAGTGTGGAACTCTCTAGAGAGAGTCCAAGAGTGGCTGGCCAAGAGAGAGGTCGGTGGTTTTCTAGATCCACCATTTGTGGATCTAAGAATTGAATGCCTCTTAGTTGCTAAATTTGGCAACCAAGAGTTGGTGCCACTTCAAGAGAGTTCTAGAGAACTCTAGAGAAGTGTGTGTGTGTGAATGGGTGTGTGTGTGTGTGTGTGCAGTCGTGCCCTAGGTGTCTAAGAGGTCTAGGTTAGGTCCTAAGGGGTTTGGGTAGGTGTATACCTTGAATTAGGGTTGCAAACCCTAATTGCTAAGGGGTAATTGCAATTAAACTTAACCTAAGTTTAATTGAATGAGTGTGAACCTAATTGAGAGTGAAATAACTCAATTAGGTTGGGTTTAGGTCAATTGGACTCTCACTAAGTCCAATTGAACTTGTGTGGGTTGAGATAAAAGCTTAATTGGATTTAATGAGTCCAATTGACTTAGGTGATCATAATTGACTTTGATCTAATTCAATTGGGTTTGGTGAGGACCTAATTAGGTCCTTAGGTAGGTCTAGAGGTGATGTACTATGGTTAGGACACCTTAATTTAGGTTCCTATGGGGTTGGGATTAGGTCTAGGGAGCTAGAGATCCAAGATCAAGGCTTGAATCTCAAAACAGGAACTGGAGACCAATTCCGTACGTCCAAAAACATGATCAGATGACTTATACTCAAAAATCAAAAGTCCAGACTTCAGTTCTGGACGTCCAATCTGAGTCAAGGGGAATTCTAGGTTCTGTTTTGGGTATTCTGCAGAAATTGGACGTCTGACAAAGTGTCTGGACGTCCAATAACACTGCAGAAGTGGGTTTAAGGTGTGCGGGAGTTGGCTAAGGGTTCTGGATGTCCTATAACTTATCTGGAAGTCTAGATTAGAGTTGGAACTAGGGTTTTGGGCCTTCCTAGGGTACTGTGACCTAATCTAAGGGTGGCTAAGGCTTGGGGGAAGTCTCTAGGCTATCCTAGGGCTAGGATGGACCTAAGCTCTTCACATTTTACTGCTTTATTCCTACTTAGTAGAATAGCAAACCTTGACTCCCTTACATCATTATTCCTACATCTAATCTAAGCCTTCTGCTCCAGTTCTTCCGCAACACCCATTATTCCTAATCTAGCTTCAGATCCTTCTCCAGATCCAGCTTCTAATCAGCTTATTGCCTGCAATCGACATAATGCACTTAATCAGCACATTATAACATTATTTTATGCATAGCTAAAGTAAAGCAGTAAAGATGCAGATAATGCTTATGCATACATGAATAACCTAAACTTATGCTAAGTCTTAGCCTAATTTAGCTCAATTAAGACCTATGATTGCTGCGCAATCACCTCCTCCCGTACATACAATGATGGAATAGACGATGGACAGAAGGTGTGATGGACCCAATCAAGACACCTAAAGATTTTTTGATGACTATAGAGGTTCGAGGCGGATGATACCTTTGGATAACGAAATCGTCCACCTGAGAATTACCTGGGTAGCTAGGAAGGGAGAGTCCCGCAAAGACCTCTACACCATAGAGTGTCCCCACAGGTTATAGGGTTTCCCTCATCCGACCTTCCTTGTCACCGTGGATCCAGGTAGACCAGGATGGATAACTTGACCCCTTAAGTCTACCAATTTTAAGTTTAGAGAGAGGGTGCTTAGGATATCACTTGAACTTTAGAATGTATTTATGAATGGTGACCTAATTTGAAGATTGGTTGACCCCACAAGGTGGGTCAACTTCACCTGTATTTGTCCTTGATTATTAGGTCCCAATTTTAGGATTCAAGTGATGTTTAACGCTTTGATTTTAGGGTTTGCTTGTTTAGGTACTTTCAATCAATGCTTAGGACACACACTTTTTGGAGAGTAGATTCTTTTTTAAGCAAATGTGTCTCTAAAACCCTGAAATGAAAACCCTAATTTGGCTCTAATTGGTCTAATTAATTTCGTCCAAATTCGATACGTAGGGCACAATCAAGAAGTGAGTAGCCCTAGATACCTTAAGCCCTAAATAGGTGCAAAAATCAAGATCAGGGTTTTTTTAGAAATAAATCAAATCAGGCAACTTGTGATGATTGATTCTAAATATGAAAAAGCAAGTTGATCCTAATTGTTTTTTTTTTCTTTTTTTATCTCTTCTCAGAATCAGGGGCTTTTAAGGAAAAAGGGAATGAAGTTTACTTGCCCTTGGAGTGTTTGATGTGCAGCTGATCTTCCTTGGGTGAATCTCCAGCACAAATCACAGCCAAACAGATAAAGTAAGTTAGAACCAAGTCAAAAATTGTATTCAAGAGATCAAATTGTGCGTTACTCCCCGACAATAGCGCCAAAATGTTTACGTGCGAAATCGATGTTTTAAAATACTTCATCCTAGTATAGGTCAAAATCACACGAAAACAAATATAATTTATACTTGAATTTGAAGTCCGAGGTCGAACACAAGGAGCAAGTATTGCAATTAATCTCAAGATAACAATTTAAGCACAAGATAAGCAATTTGTAACAAAACTCCAAGCAATAATGATATATAAATGAATGCCAATGTTAATAGTGCAAAAAGAATAGGCTAAAATGGTGATTTGAATCACCAATTTACCCTAATTACAATAATAGTAATATCTCAACAGTATCAAGCACTTTAAATCCACGCACGTTTAAGTGTATAGTGCGCTATGTCAGATAGATCAGACGATGGAGCTTCCAATTAGACGGCTTAAACTCTTCTTTTCTATAGTGCAAAGGCATGGTTCTCTTCTTCTCCTTTGGCTTCTTCTTCTCTTCTCCCTCTTCTTATTTTTCTCTTCTAACGCCCAAGGGAAGGCACAGCATAGAGGCACGGTTGCCTCGTAGAGACTAAGTGTTAAGAGAGGTTCATTGAGGCAAAACCCCCCCTCTCTTTTCCCTTTCTTTCCTTCTCTTCTTTCTCTCAAAGACCCAGGGTTAACCTGGTAATCGGGTAGGAACAGTAACCAAATCCAGGTGTAGGCTTGTGGGAGTGAATGCAAGTGAGAAGTGGGGCTAGGCGGGTTAAGCTGGTGAGGGTGCTTAATGGACCCAACCCCTCATGTACTGGGCAAGGAATCGGATGAAGAAAAACAACTTATCCGCCGCGGCACGTCTGAGATCCCACGATGTGGGACTATCTTGGCTGTTGTTCTTTGTGTATGAGCAGCGACTGAGGCTAGTCCAATTGAGGGTGATGGAGCAGTCAACGCTCCGAATTGAAGGCCTAGGCATCTTCTTAGAAGGGTTTTGCACTGCTTGGAGGAAGTGCTTGGGCCTACTACTACAAGAACACTCTTCGAGCTCACTTGAAGCAGCTTCGCTAATGGCGGCGACGACCTGTCTACCTGAAAGCACGAAAATGGCCTAATGGCCTTGTCAGAATAGCTCAGTAGATGCGCACAAGTACGGTGAAGGAGGTGGTAGCGGTGGTGTGCCGTGTGAGTGGTTGGAAGTGGCTAGCGAAGGCGAAGAACGGTGGTGGAAGTTGGGTTGTTCAGCAGGGCGAATAAGAGATCAAAGCCCCAAATTTCTTTGGGGCTTCTGATCAGTGGAGCGAGTCAATACTCACTGTCTTGGTGGCGGGTGGAGAGATGGTCTGTAGCGGTTGGAATGTCTCGCCAGAGTTACGTCGATGAGGTGGAAGATGGAGGCATGGAGGGCACATGAGGGGTCGATTCGAAGCAGCGGTGATACGGTGGTGATGAGCAAATGATAGGGAGTCTTTGAGACTAAGTAGCTGATGAAAGGGGACAGAGAAGGCGCTGGGTTTGGTATGGCTGGCATCGGAGAAGGAAGGTGCTCTGGAGGTGGATAACGACGACGACAGAGGGATAGAGAGCACCTTGTCGGTATTGCAAGGTGCGGAAAGATGATGGGAAGGAGAACCGATCGCCTATCATACGTGGTGGCTGGAGAAGAGGTAGGAGGTGGAGAGTCACCAGAGGGGTTTTTGGCTCTATTTCTTGCTAAGGAGGTGAGGAATGTCATGGGAGGTCTTTTATAGGGCTTAGGAGAGCTTGGAGAACAGGAAACAAGCTCCATAGCTTGCTTGGGATTCAAGAAGAACCCTACTGATTTATGGGTTCGCACGCACGAATCAGAGGAAGTTAGGAGTCGAAATTGACCCCAATAGGCTTCCCTAGGTGTGAACATCAATCCCACCAAATTTGGTGGGATTTGATTGAAGTTTGAGCAAGATTTTGACCAGTCAAAGCTTTCCTGGAGGTCGGTTGACCTCCAATCGAGAAAGGACTAAATTGCGAAGGAGATGAAGAAGTTAGGGGTCTTTTTGCAAGGATTTCAAAAGTTGAGGGGCTATTTGAGAGAAGAGTCAGACTGGGACCAAAATGCAAACTAGGTCAAAATATTCTCAGATTGGGCCCAAATTTTGATAAAAAGTTAATTTGGACCCAAGGAATCTAATGGTGAAGTAGGATTTTGGTTTTGACCACGTTTGAATGGGAAAATTACGTAGAAGCCCAAATTAGGGTAACTTTTTGTCTGACTCTATTTCAAGCCAAAATAGGTTATGATGCTCAAATCAAAGATACAAAATCCTATAGAATATTTTTATATGAGTTTTAGAGGGTTTATGTGGATTTTATCCTGAACAGAACCTCAGTTAATTAAGTGGGTCAATTTTTAGGGTTTTAGATGTCCATTAATTCATGTAATGCGTGAAAACTCGTTTTATTTTGCATGGACCCACTTATTAGACATTAATGACCATATGACCTTTAATAAACCCTTGAAATATCCCATGGTCATTCTGTATTTATGAAGTGCTGTTAATTTTGCAGAAATAACCTTGTATTCTTCTCTTCTTTTCAAAACAGGATAATATGCCCTTAGGACCTTCAGATGGATTTGTAGGAGCATTTATCAACCTTTTTAGACTAAATTGAGTTAGTTATAGCTTATGATGGTGTTCCCATCAAGATCTGTCATTTAATTTCTTTGGATTAGGAGTAGATTAGCTTAATTTTAATTCTCTATGGATTCACCCTCTCTGATCAATTCATAACAGAGAGGTGAAGTCCCACCTTCACTTCGATTCATTTGTCTTCCCCATCATCTCATGGTCATTTCTTATTCATTTCTTCATTGTCTTAATCCACCTGACCACTCCATCCATCAAAGTCAATTTAGATCCGAAGCTTTCTAGCTTTTAGATCTAAATTGCATTTGATTCCACTTGAGGGTCTTCTCATTCACTCCAGAAGATCACAAGGACCCTCCCTTGAGTTTTAATTAAGTTGATTGGACTATTTAATTTAGATTTGGTTTGTAATGGTTGATCAAATGTTTTTGAGGCAATTGCGAGTAATTTGGATTTAATCGATGAAATTGAGTAATATGGGATTGAATTAGATGTATTACGATTGCTTTGATTGCATTTGATTAGATTTTCCTTGCTTGAAGTCTTCATTCCCAATTTCTCACTTCGCTTGGTAGCATTGATCGAGGAGAAATCTGATGCACGGATTTGAGATTAATGCGATGACCTAAATCTTAGAGCTTCGCCCAAGCATCCTAAGCACTAATCTATAGTGTGCAGAATGATTAGGTGATTGCGCAGCAATCATAGGCCCTAATTTGCTTGAATTAAGGTAGAACCTAGCTTAACATGGGCATTCTGCATGCATACACATCATACTTTGCAACCTAAATGATTTATATGTTTTATACATAATAATGTGCTATTTGAGAGGTATTAATAATTGCAGATAATTCAGAGTTGTAGATGATCGATCCAACCTTATGGATCTATTTAGAACGACGATGGGAGTCCAACGCTTCCAAGATCGCATCAATCAGACTTTCATTGCATTGTAGGGAGTCTGCAGAAGAAGCAAGAGACAAGGGGCAAATTGAAGAATATCTGGACCTCAGATGACAAATCCAACCACACGGATAGATTCGGATCGATGTTCGCAATCCAATGGCACAAAAATCAACTCAATCGGAGGCCTACATCATCAGATACAAGGAGAAGAAGATGGATGACCACGATGGTGCCACGTGGCACCATAGCAGCTGCTCCTCATTGTGCCCCAATCTCGAAAGGAAAGATGTGGGTCGTTGGATCGTCATCCAATGGCTGCGATGCATCCACACCACTCGCCTCTAGCAGCTTCATCGAGTGAGGATATCTCGACGATTGGATTTGCATCCAACGGTCGAGGTGTGACTACACACGAGATGGAAACCACAACAACCCATGTGCGTAGCACAGCGGAGAGCGCGCTTAACAACCAAAGTGCGACGCAAGCTTGAATCGAGATGTGGGAGTCGGCCATGCACGAATGAAATTCAACCGCAGGATCTTCATCGGGTAGTGGAGGCACGGACGCGTGGTGGGCGCGGGGGCGTCAGATGAAGACGCACGTGATGACGCATGCCTTAGGAATCGAGAGGGTGCAGTGCACGCTCTATAAGCCATCCGATCAAAAGATCGGACGACTATGATGGCTTAGGAGTTGAGGCATGAATTAAGGCCATGCAGTGGGCATGCAGAGGCAGCAGCGAGTGTGGGTGACTGAAGACCGTCAGATGAAGATCCAAAGGCACACGTTGCACCACATGTCAGCACTAGACTAAAATCGTGAATAGATAAGGATTTGGAAGGCTTAATGAGGACCATTGATCTCTCGACCAATGTATCTGATCAACCTAAGGTCATTGCACGGAATTAAGGGCTCCAATGCCCTAAATACCCTTCACAAAAGCTATAAAAAGAGGCCTAAGGGTCCCCTTTGAAGGCATTCCATGGTTTTCTTCTTCTTCCTCCTACAACTCCTCTACCTTCTTCTTCTTCCTGACTTCTCTGCCTCTGTGTTTGCATCTCCGTCTGAAGTGTTCATTGAGCCACCTTGGCGGATTGTTGCTGCTCTCTTCAACCTCTCCGGAAAGCCACCACAGACCACCCATGGTGCCCTTGTTCTGTTACAACAGTAGTTTGTGTATTTTATGTTTTATTCAATTACATGTATACAATTCACGTTCAATCTCTCCTTGTGATATAAATATTGTTATTGATTGTTCCTTCTAATTAGTCTTTATATTTGAAAGAAATGCATAAAATCAAAAGCGCTTTCTACCTCCCTGTGATTGACAGAGACTCACCAGTTCCGTTAATTTATTTGTCGTGACGTATTTCGCACTATACTACAACATAGTTATCTTTTACGCGATCTATGCCTTGAACAAATTGGAGTCGTTGCCGGAAGGGCACAGTGACTTTTGATTTCATCTCTAACATAGTATTTTTGTGTGCAGGTTGAAACCACATGAAGTGGCAAATGAGGCAAAGCGGGTGCTGCGAAAATCAGGTGCACACATTCTTGTTAGAAACTCTGCCAGAAATTAAGTGCTATGTTTAAAATTCAATAGCTATGTTTCTGATACTCCAAAAATTATGAAATTTGGACTGGAACTATATATTCAAATTATCTTTCCAATGCCACATTTCCCAAAATAAATTCCTTCCATAGAGTTTTTAAAAATTCATGGAGTACATATGGGTCAGATTGCTTGAAAATAGAACTTTTGTTAACTTTAGAAATCAATTTTGACCAACATACAAATTGGATTTACTCACAATTTATGGGGTTTGAAAGAGAATCAAATTATCTTTCATTATCATATTTTTACAAAATTTTTAGAGCATATTTGATATCATTGACAATAAAAAATCAACACAGGGTCTAAATCCTAGATTTGACCCCTAGTTTGTTAAAAATTCATAACTAATTGTTGGAAAAAGTAAAAATTTTGAAAAAATACTCTCTAAAAAGATTATTGAAAAATAAATTTTTTTCACAAGATTCAAATCATTTGGATTCCATCTTACTTGAGAGTATACAGTTGAATTGTGGTCTCCACTTTGAAAAAAATATAGAAGTGCATGAGCCAATAGGACCACATAGACTAACTTGGACTCCGACGAGTCCAAGAGTTAGTCGGAGAGGCGAGTCATCTTGTGGACCACCCATCATTTACTAAATTGAAGAAACATGTTAAAATTCACGAAAATATATCAAATAACCTGCATTTGGCTTGAAACTACTGGGTAGTTCCAACCTCTCCTGCAAAACCTGGTCTCTAAGCCTGCGGGGTAGCATCAAACAACCGTGGCTGCGAGGTAATGGAATTGGAGGCGAAAGCCGAAGGAAGAATCTTTCTCATAGTCCCCTCGTAACTAGGTTGCCTAGGTTAGCCTGAGAGGTGAGAATTCCTTGCAGTTAGTCTCTCACCGAATTTTTTTTAATAACACAAACTTAAATGAAAAATCTGGTCATCAGATCTAAGGGACCACTCTGATTAACAAGGCCTTAACCTTGTCCTGCTTGACTACAACAACTCTTTGAGTTGGTGCATGCAAGGAAGAAGGTCATTAGGACCTAAACTTGTGGGACCTTGGGAGCCAAACCCAAGGTGGCAAAGGCGATTCTCGCCCGACCTCTCTTCTCAACCTTCTTCCACTCGATTAGCTGAGATGGCTAATCCTAGTCTTCGAGTTGGTTAGGACCCTAAGAATCAAGACCCAATGGAATGTTTGGAAGATAGGGTCGAGGAAACAGAATAAAAATACAAGTAGAGCATCGACAGTATTCTCACAACACTTGACAAGATGTAGCATCCACCACGTGGAGAACAACTGCGGGACTTCTACGATCTAGCAACAAAGATTATAGCACCTCAGGTTTGGATTCTCGCAGGCAGAGTCACTTTCGAGTTGAAGCCGAATATTACAAATCTGATTCAGACTCATTTCCATGGAAACTCGAATGAAGACCCTTTCCAGCACATCAAAGATCTGAGTTGAATTGCAGAGTCGGTTCGACCCAGGAATGTAGATATCAGAATTGTTCTTGTGAAGCTTTTTCCTTTTCTCTCAAGGACAAAGCTGCTTATTGGTTCAAGACTTTTGGGAGGCCAATCGGAGCCTGGAACGAATTACGTCGTGAATTCCTCCAAAAGTTCTTCCCAATTGGTCGAACAAATGCTATGAGTCACGTGATCATGACCTTTGCCCAAGGCCTTGGAGAGAAGCTACATGACACCTGGGATAGATTCCATGATCTTCTTAGGAAGTGCCAACACCATGGTGTACCCAAATGACACCTCGCTCAAGTCTTTTACCATGGGCTGGATGACACATATCGGTACCTGGCCGATTCATCTAGCGGTGGGAATTTCCTTGCGAAGGATGAGAACAACGCATTTGAACTGTTCGAGTCCTTAGCAGAGAAGTCGATGAATGCCGCCTCAATGAACTAATTCCAGCGACCTGGACAGCAATGAGTTAGTGTCCACGAAGCTCAAGCCGAGTCTACCCGAGCCAACATGGACATTATCACTAAAAAGCTAGATAAGGTGGATCTGCTCGATAGGAAGCTCGATGAATTAATGCGAGCGAGATCTGGATCTTCTGGCAGCACTGCTCCATCTTACTCCTCTCAAGCATCCCGAGCCCCCTCTACTCGTACATATACACTCACTTGGAATGTTTTCTCTCTAGCTCCGTAGGATCTTGCATACCAGGAACCTATGAGCAATGTGGATCTGGCATTGTACAGTCAGGGTTATGCACCACATGATGATGAAAGTGCATATTCTTTTGATGAAATTACACCTGAGACATCTTTGGCCTACGAAGATGTTAATGCTATTCAGGGTTACGAGCGTAACAATCCGTATTCTGAAATGTATAACCCTGGTTGGAGCCAGCATCCCAATAACTCCTGGTCCGGTAACCCACAGAGACCGAGTTAAGCTCCACACTACTAGACCAGGCAATACGAGAATGCGCAGAACACATACCCAAGGCAGCAGCCATTCCTGTTGTAGCAATAGACATGCTCTATCTATCAGCCGTTGCCCCAAGTTGCCAACTATCCTCCAAAGCAGGCTGACCCTCTGGAGTCTCTGAAGGAGGAATTGCAAGCTTCAATTCAGAAATCTACTCATGACAACTTGCAAATAATGAAGGCAATGGCTGACCAAATTCAGAGCATACAAAACACGCAAAACCAGATGGTGCAAGAGCATAGATCACAAGGAGATTTGCCCTCCCAACCTGTCCCAAACCCGAGATATGTGCAGAATCAGGGTGCTCTGCCTAGATTCCAAGCACCACAGGGGCAGGCACATGCTATTTTGCAAGCACCTCCAGAACCACCTGGTTATGGGCTCGATCAGCCACCTCTGTTGCCAAACCCTATGTATTTAGGCCAACCCGTTCCTCTGCCCCTTCGTGGACAGCATGCCGATGTAAAAGCTGTCACCTTAAGAAGCGGAAAGACTACACAGGACCCGCTACCTAGGCAAGCAGGTAATGATTTTTCCTACACTCTACCGCAAGATGGCTCATAAACCTCTTCCTCTCACAAGCCATCTTCATTAGATAAAGGAAAGAATCCCCTAGACCCTGAGATTCTCATCCCTTTTCCCGCGGCTCTAATGCAAGATTCTGCACAGAAAAAGGATATGCGGAATTTTGAGGACCTGAAATCTATGTTCAAGGAAGTTCACATTCAAGTCCCTCTCCTTGAAGCAATATATCACATCCCTGCTGTTGCTAGGTTCTTCAAGGACTAATGTACTCCGAAGCGACAACAGAGAATCGGACGACAGGAGGTATTATTTGCGGAAGCCAGCACTGTTATCTTAGTCAACTTACTGCCCAGAAAGGACCTGGGCACACCACTAATTTTCAACTTTTTGCAGGATTCCCCTTTTAATAGGGCCCTTCTTGACTTGGGGTCATCCATCAACCTAACTCCCACCGTAATATTTGATTGATTTCAATTTCGGGAGTTAAAGCCCACCTCGGTTACCATACAGTTGGCTGACCGATTGGTGAAAACATCGAGGAGGGTGGTTGAAAATGTGATCATGAAAGTCCAAGGATTCTGCTTTCCAGCGGACCTTTTTATTCTTATATGGTGGTTCCTTCTAATCTCCGTGATGCACCGACTATTCTAGGTCGCCCGTTATTGGCAACCGCCTGAGCAAACATCGACTGTGCATCAGGGTGCATGGAGATTGCCCTAGGGAACGAAAAGCTTAGACTGGACATTTTCAGGGCATCAAAGAACTTTGATTGCGATTTAATTGAGGATGGTGAAGATGAAGATTCAGCTTTCTGTGGGAACATTGGGCTCCTCTGTAGTGACCCAATGGCGCATTCATCTTCACTATCAGGGGTCTTAGATCGCAGTCCACATGGGACTGAGACTAATGACATACAAACTTCATCCCATGGATCTGGCTGGCATGGGTGTTCATCTACTCCTAACACCCCTGATCCTGACTATCATGTCCTATCTAGCACTGATATCTTAAGACAGGATTACATGACCACTGCAAACGGATTCTCCATTAGTCAGGATCAGCAGATTTCCACTTTTGTTTCCTCTCCTCCCATGCATAAACCCTCTCCCCACCCTCCGCTACTAGAGTTACAGCCCTTACCTGATTCTCTCAAGTATGTGTTTCTGGGAGAAAGTGAGACATATCTCGTGATTATCAATTCTCACTTGACTCCAGACTAGGAACACCAGTTGATTTCCATTTTGCAAGAACATAGGGCTGCTATCGGGTGGGGCATTGCTGATCTCCGCAGGATTCACCCCTCATATTTCACTCACCATATCTACACTGATGAAGGGGTGAGACCATCGAGACAACCTCAGAGACGCCTAAATCCAAATATGTTGGAGGTTGTCAAGAAGGAGATCACTAAATGGTTGGATGCGGGCATTATCTATCCAATTTCTGACAGCCAATGGGTGAGTCCCATTCAGATTGTGCCCAAAAAGGTAGGACTCACCATGATAAAAAATGAAATGGGCGAATCCATCCTGACCCACACAATAATTTCTTGGCGGGTCTGCATTTATTACAGGAAGCTAAACTCAGCTACCAAAAAGGATCATTTTCCTTTACCCTTTATTGATCAGATTTGAGAACGGCTGGTCGGGCGTAGTTTCTTCTGCTTTTTGGATGGATACTTCGAGTACAATCAAGTAGCGATCAACCAGGAAGATCAAGACAAGATGACTTTTATGTGTCCCTTCGGAACATTCGCTTTTAAGCGGATGCCCTTCGACCTCTGCAACGCACTAGCTACTTTTCCGCGATGCATGATGGCCATCTTTTCAAACATGATCGGGGACTACGTAGAAGTGTTCATGGATGACTTCTCCATGTTTGGAGATGATTTTTTGTCTTGTCTTGATAACCTCACAAAGATCCTGAGGAGATGTGTAGAAGTTAACTTTGTACTTTCATGGGAAAAAAGCCATTTTATGGTAAGGGATGGCATTGTACTAGGTCATAGGATTTCCTCTAATGGACTCAAGGTCGACTGAGTAAAGTCTAAAATCATTTCGCGATTACCTCCACCTAGCTCGGTCAGGCAAATCAGATCGTTCTTAGGGTATGTCGGATTTTATCGAAGATTCATTTGAGATTTCTTGAAAATTGCTCATCCATTAACGAATCTTCTGGTAACCGACATTCCCTTTGATTTTGACTCCTCGTGTCTCAGCACTTTCGAGACTTTGCGAAGCGCTGTTTCAAGTGCACCTATTCTCCAACCTCCCGATTGGTCTCTCGACTTCGAGATGATGTGTGACACCTCCAACTTCATTGTCAGAGCCATTCTTGGCCAGTGTCAGGAGCTCCATTCATTCGTAATATACTACGCTAGCAAAATGTTGAATGAGGCTCAGTGTAACTTTACAGTCACTGAGAAAGAATTGCTAGCTGTGGTATTTGGGTTGGAGAAATTCAGGTCATACTTACTCAGGTCCAAAGTTATCATCTACACTGGCCATTCCACCCACCAGCATTTGTTGGCAAAGAAGGATGCCAAACCCCGCCTTATCAGATGGATCCTTCTTTTGCAGGAGTTTGATGTCAAAATCCGTGACAAAGTCGGAGCCCATAATGTTGTGGCGGATCACTTGCCTCAGCTAGACACAAACTATATTTCGTGCTCCCCACCTATCTCAGATCGATTTTCGGATGAATCTCTGCTGTCCATCAACTCTGTTGAGTTTGCTTGGTATGTTGATATAGAAAACTATCTCGTTGCAGGCAGGCTATTTGCGAGATTATCCAAGGATAAAAAACTCAAATTTATATCAAAGGCTAAATTCTATTTTTGGGATGACCCACTACTCTTTCACATTAGGGCTGATCAGATCATCTGAAGATGCATCCCTGATTCAGAAATCTCTAGTGTGCTATCTTTCTACCACAGCGATGCTTGTGGGGGTCATTTCTTAGGCCGAAAGACCACTGCAAAGATTTTGCAGTTGGGATTTTTCTGGCCAACCATTTTCAGAGATACACATGAGTTTGCCAAGTGCTGTAAGCGATGCCAGTCGGTCATTTCTATGACTCGGAGAGACATTATGCCTCTTCAATCTATTCTCTTCGTAGAAGTGTTTGACGTCTGGGGCATCAACTTTATCGGCCCCTTCCCGAACTCTCATGGCTTTGAGTACATACTCCTCGTAGTAGACTATGTCTCAAAGTGGGTAGAAGCTATCCTGGCAAGACGAGCTGATCATAAGATTGTTATATCCTTTGTCCGGGAATTCATTTTTACGAGATTCGGAGTTCCCCACACCCTGATAAGTGATGGGGGTAGTCACTTCATCCATGCCCATTTCAGGTCATTATTAAAGAAATACGAGGTGCAGCACCGCATTGCTACCCCGTATCACCCACAGACCAATGGGCAGGCTGAAGTATCAAACCATTAAATCAAGCTTGTCCTTCAAAAGACGGTTAGACCTGATAGGAAGGATTGGTCAGATCGGTTGATTGATGCACTATGGGCATATCGAACCGCGTACGAGGCCCCGCTCGGAATGTTGCCATACCACATGGTGTATGGAAAGGCTTGTCACCTTCCTGTGGAGTTGGAGCACCGTGCCTTTTAGGCAGTGTAGAAGTGTAATTTTAACCTTGAGGCCAGAGGTTATGAAAGGAAGCTCCAACTCAGTGAGTTAGAGGAGATTAGGCGGGAAGCGTACGAGAATGCAAAAATATACAAAGACAAGACAAAGGCTTTCCATGATTGACACATCCAGAGGAAGTTCTCACCTAACGAGTAGGTCTGGTTGTTTGACTCCCAACTCAAATTCTTTGCGAGAAAGCTCAAGTCCAAGTGGACTGGGCCATTTCTGGTGGTCCACCCGTATCCTAACGGGGCAGTCCAAATTAAAGACCTGAAATGTGGGCAAGTTTTTACAGTTAATGGCCAGCACCTCACACCATTTTTTGCCCAAGAACCTCCTCCTGCTAATGAAACGATACATCTTCTCAAGGACATATAACTGACGAGTTGCCCAGCTGGAGGCATTAAACTAAGCACGTATACATATATACATAGCATATTTCATTTTCGCATATTATTTTGCATATTGTGTATGGCATTGCAGTGATGGCATGAGCTGAACAACAACTTAGAAATAATTCCAAGTGATTTCTATCCACATACACTCTGCCTTATTCCAATTTCTTTTATTCATGCATGAGGACATGCAAACATTTAGGCATGGGGGGTAGTCCATAAAAATTGAAATTTTTTTGCCAACAAGTAGGGGATTAGATCATTTTATCAAGAGGTTTTATTAAAGATTTATTCTTTAGTAGATTCCTAAGCTTAGAATCCAGTATAACCTCACACCTGCATGTAAAATTTGCAATGGATCCATTTTGAAAACCGATAGACATCTCTAGTTTGTTGAGAAGAAGCATTGCTTCTTCTCCTTAACCTTTGGACAACAATCAGGGGGTTAGGTGAACCATCTTCTAGTAGATCCACCAAAACATATGTGAGATGAGAGTAGAGAGTCTACTGGTGCTCTAAGGCTAGTGTAAGGAATCTTTAATTCTGGATAATTGAATAATACAAGGAGTTGGGTTTAGTTTTCGCTCTCAGTTCTTGCGTACTAATTCAATGAGAAATTTCGTACGAGAGCTACAAAATAAGGCAAAAACATAGAGAGTGGGTTTTGATAAAACCAGGATTGAGGTGGATGGTCACAACCATCCTCTACGGAATCCTCGGCTGAAGGAGGGTACTGATGTTAAGGTCAGAAATACGTCGTCCTATCCATTCCCTACCTGGTGCCGAGAATAGGCACTTCTATCAAATAAGCCACCCAAGATCCTCTTGGTCATCCTCAAAAATCTCAAATAATGCCTCATGAATAAAAGTACGTATGTCATGTTGCATTGTTGTGTTATGTTGGTAATGACATTGTGCCAATATCTAAAAAAAGAAAAAAAAAGCATACAAAAGAGGTATTTTCTTGAAAAAAAAAGTGTTATGTTAAGAAGTTTGAGTTATGTAAATTAAAGAGTTTTGAGGAAAAAACATCTATCATCCCCATGAACCACCAAATACAGCCTTAACCTATTTTTTCTGTATTTTTGATCCCCTAAATACAGGCTGAGGGGTCTGACTTAGTCATAGGGTTATTAGAACCTAATTAAAGTGTGATGCCATGCAAGACCACCAAATACAGTTGCAAATCTGGTGAGATGTGAGCTCATGAAGAAAAAGAAAAAGAAAAGAGAGAGAGAGAAAGAGAGAAAAGAAAAAGTACAAAAGATTAAAGAGAGCATAGGTTTTCAGCCTTTCTCTAGGTTAATTTATTCAATAATCTAGAAATCTAGATTCTGAAATACTAATCTCTATGTAGCACCAGAAGAGAGTGAGCCACCAAATACAAATCCAGTTAACTCAGATGTCTTCTACCTAAGCTAAAAGCCAGGGCTAAAATCAGAGAATAGTTTATATCACTAAGAGAAGAGGTTTGCCTATCCCAATAGAATTTTTCTAGGGGTCATGTACAAGCTTTAAATGTATATCGATTCTTCACTTGGATTCATTGTAGAAGCTACAACATTACATATTCATGGTTATCGGGATTCTGAATTTTTTGTATGAAATAAAAAGAAAAAATCTTTAGTTAAACTCTTGATAAAATGCATTTAGTCTTGCACTTGCTAGGGACTAGCAAGATTTAGGCATGGGGGTATGATTGCGCAGCAATCATAGGCCCTAATTCACATGAATTAAGGTAGAACCTAGCTTAACATGGGAATTTTGCATGCATACATATCGTACTTTGCATCCTAGATGATTATATGTTTTATACATAATAATGTGCTATTTGAGAGGTATTAATAATTGTAGGTAATTCACGGCTGCAGATGACCGATCCAACCTTATGGATCTATTTAGAATGACGACAGGAGTCCAATGCTTCCAAGATCGCATCAATCAGACTTCCATAGCACAGTAGGGAGTCCGCAGAAGAAGCAAGAGACAAGGGGCAAATTGAAGAATATCAGGACCTCAGATGACAAATCTAACCACACGAATGGATCCGGATAGATGTTCATAGTCCAACGGTGCAAAAATCAACTCAATCGGAGGCCTACATCATTAGATACAAGGAGAAGAAGATGGATGGCCACAATGGCGCCACATGGTGCCATCGCAGCCGCCCCTCACTGCACCCCAATCTCGGAAGGAAAGATGTAGGCTATTGGATCATCATCCAACGACCATGATGCATCCACGCCGCCTGCCTCCAACCGCTTCATCAAGTGAGGAGATCTTGACGGATGCATTTCCATCCAACGGCCGAGGTGCAGCTGCACACGAGATGGAAACTGCAACAACCCGAGTGCATAGCACAGTGAAAGTGCGCTTAACAACCAACGCATGATGCAGGTTCGAGTTGAGATGCGGGAGTTGGCCATGCGCGGATGAAATTCAACCACAAGATCTTCATTAGGCGGTGGAGGCATGGACATGTGGTGGGCACAGGGGCATTAGATGAAGACGCGCATGATGATGCGTACCTTAGGAATCGAGAGGGCACGACGCATGCTCTTTAAGCCATTCGATCGAAAGATCGGATGGCTGAGATGGTTTAGTAGTTGAGGTAAGAATTAAGGCAGTGCAGTGGGCGTGCGGAGGCAGCGGGGAGTGCGGACGACTGAAGACCATCAGATGAAGATCCAAAGATGCACGTTGCACCACGTGTCAGCACCAGATTAAAATCATGAATAGAGAAGGATTTGGAAGGCTTAATCAGGACCATTGATCTCTTGATCAATGGATCTGATCAACCTAAGGTCTTTGCACGGAATTAAGGGCTCCAATGCCCTAAATACCCTTCACAAAAGCTATAAAAAGAGGCCTAAGGGTCCCCTTTGAAGGCATTCCATGGTTTTCTTCCTCTTCCTCCTACAACTCCTCTACATTCTTCTTCCCGTCTTCTCTACTTCCATCTTTGCATCTTCGTCTGAAGCATCGTTGAGCCATCTCTGCGGATCATTGCTGCTCTCTTCAACCTCTTCGGAAGGCCACCACGAACCACCCATTGTGCCCTTGTTCTGTTACAATAGTAGTTGCGTATTTTATGTTTTATTCAATTACATGTATCCAATTCATGTTCAATCTCTCCTTGTGATATAATTATTGTGATTGATTGTTCCTTCTAATTAGTCTTTATATTTAAAAGAAATGCATAAATTCAAAAGCGCTTTTTGCCTCCCTGTGATCGACCAGTACTCACCCGTTCCGTTAATTTATTTGTCGAGGCGTATTTCACACTATACTACAACACAGTTATCTTTTACGCGATCTACGCCCCAAACATTAGGTGATTAAATCATCATGATGATATCATATTAAAAGCCCACCTGGGTGACAACTGTAATCACATTCAAAGTGATTTAATCCACGGATTTGAGTTTGAATGAAGTTTGGAGTGTCTCAACAAAGATCTGGGACTTGATTTTAGTTGATTCTAATGTCTGAATCATTTTCTATCATTTACGTTGTCTATAGCGAAAGGAAGAGATCAAAGTAGGGTTTCTGGAATTCACAGAGGTTTTATATGATATGCAGAGAATTCCAGATTGTTTAATGGACATTTGCAGCAATTGAAATTGGTTTTTACTTGCTTGAGTCCATTTTGGGATTTTCTTGGTTTTAAACCTCAGGTTCCAGGTTGATTTGAATACCTGGTGTTTCAATTTGAGTTCCTATGACTTGAGCAAGAATTTGGGATGGCTTTAAATGTTTATATAACATATTGAAATGATTAATTGAGGTTTCAAGCTTTAATTTGATCTGGGATGAGTCACTATTGGTTCTAGTTGTTTAAACTGAATGAACTGAGTAAGCACCTTGATTATGGATTTTAAATGATTAAATTAATGCATTGGGTTTTAATGTTCAGATTTTGCATTAATCTACCTTCTAGATGCTTGAACAGTGATTGTGATGGATTCACACACGTAAAGGTTCGAGTTTGGAAAACCCATCATCGTAGTTTGATTCGCTAGAAAATCCATCGATTAGATAATATTTATAACCGAAACTCGAAAAGTGAGTCCCGAGTTGAACACGGGGAGGCAAACACTTGGTTTTGAAAAATCCTTGTTTCGCTTTTATTTGTTTTTGTCATTTTTATCTTTTCTAATTTTTTTGGTAGTTTTTTTATCAAGCAAGTGATTAGGTCGATGAAGTTTTATCTAGCTAATCTACTTGCGAAAATATAAGAGAGAGAGAGAAACAATAATGGATTTCTAATTAAATGTTTTTTTACAACTAAGAAAGCGGGAAAGATTACACTACGAAAGCGAAAAAAGATAGAAAGAGGTGAGAGAATCCCTCTTGACGGTTGCTCGGAGGATGACTCACTCTGATGTCACCTGGAGGAAGGTGGTGAGGAGCGGGATGAATGGGGACAGAGCCGGAGGACGGAGGATGGGGCAGGATGGCGTCGCGGCAAGGATCTTCTTCCTGATGGGAGGTGAGAAGACAACCACGGAATGCTCCACGAATGGGGATGAGGGGAGGGAAAACTATTTGGTTTTCTACTCTAGAGGAGCATCCCGAGCTTGGGACAAACTCTCTCTAGAGCCTTGGAGGTGGTGAGAGGAAGAAAGGAAGAGATGAAGAAGGAGAGGTGTAGGGGTCCTTTTATAGTGAAGGGAAGTGGGCAATTTGTGTAGAGGGCATTTAGTGAGATCAAAGGCATCGCTATAGATTCGTGCCAGCCAATCCCCCAAACATCGCTAAAGCTCACTAGCACTCGTGCTCTGTCCCTGCTGGAATCTGCTGGAGGAGGCATGGCCGTTGGATCAAGTTCGGAGGGCTCAGCTGCACCCGTTGATCACTCCCTTTGAAAATGCACACCACTGGCGTTGAAGAGAGGCACGTGCACACCGCTAGATCGGCATGAGACGGCTGACAATGCCAGTGGATGTCTTAAGTCCACATCGCGTGCGATCGTGCGTGTGATTTTGTGTGATCGTACGCATGCGTGAATCTAGCCCACAGGATTGCACCTCGTGGACACCTCAGGGTCGCTCGATGGAGATCTAACGACTGAATTTCAATTGCAGCGACGAGGAGGGATCAGCGGGACTCAAACTCGTGCCCCTTTGATCTACGGAGGTTGCTTAGCCACTACACTAAGCCCTCCTTTGTGTTGCGAGGAGGAGAGCGATGCAAAGGCCTCTCAGCCGTTGGATCAAGATCTAGTGGCTGGGTGTGGAGGTCACGGATGAATAGTGGGCGCCTTTAGTTGCTGCTGGCTGATGTTGGGCAGCCTGGATGGAGCCACATGGTGCCATCTGGGTCGTCCATCTTTTGTCTATTGCAGAGGGTGCCACGGTGCTCAGATCGAGATGATTCCCACATTGTCGGACTGCGATCGTCGCTCTGGATCCATCCGTGCGGTCGGATTTTTCATCCAAAGCCTATATGGATGTCGCATTACCCCTTGACCATTGATCTTCCTCAGACTTCATATGATGCTACGAGACTCCGGTCGTCATCCTAATCAGATTTGTACGGTCTGATCGTCCATCTGAGACCCTGAAATAAATCTTCTTCTCTCCTAACCATTAAAAGGACCTAATTAACCTAAAATATATACAACTCTAAATGTAGGATGATGCATGCTATGCAATATTTATATCATGAAATGCAAATCTAAGCCTAGGAACATGCATGATTAGGCATGTTAACCTAAATAGATGTGTCTGTATCATACCCCCATGCCTATCTTTTGCTAGTCCATAGCAAAATCAAACTACATGCTATGTATAAAAATAGAATTAGGATTCGATTGCTTAGGCCTAAGTTACTTATTAACAATAGAAAATTTCAACTAAGGTTCTAAACTACAAAGACTCAACAGTATCCGGGTGTCTGCTAGAATGCAGACTGCCTAAGTCCTCGCCTTATTTGAAAAGGGAAGATACATTTTTTTTTGCTTTTCTTCTTTTCTATTTTTTTTTTTGAACTTTTGGAGTTTGAGAGTTCTGTGATAACTTTTTATGGTTACCCGACCTGCCTAAGACTCAGAAAGGACTCTAAGTGCTAAGCATCTTGTGAAAGGGTGATAGACTCACTAGGCGGTAGTTAAAATGGACTTTGGATTTTTACGACCTTAGGTGACCTTTCCTAAATGTTTATCTTTTCGAACGGTAGCTTTCTCTCTACTTCTTTTATTTATGGGGTCAACATAAGGGTGAACCCAGTGTATATCTCCCCGATTTATTCTACTTTCCTGCTTCTTCCCTAAGTGTTTTGGGAATTATTGTGCATTTTTGTGAGATGGGCTCTAGACAACCAGCCAATGGGCTGTTACCCACGGCAACTTGTCAGCTATGTGGGGTGAAGTGTGGTTTTATTTGTTTATTTTTTTATTTTCTCCTTTTTCTTTTTTTCTCTATTTTTTTTCTTTTTCTTCTTTATTTTTTTTTTAAGTAGGTGTCTTCCCTGATCTATGATTTACCTAAAGGCAGTACATCGAAAATGGTCTTGTGGCTGGGCTCTGGACAACGGCCAATGGGCTATTACCCACGACAACTTGCCAGGCATACCACCCTAGATAGTTCATTAGCTACCCACTTTCCGAAGAAACCATCGAAAAGCTAGTCAGTGCAAACAGTGTGTAGATGCTTAGGCTTAAAGTCCACTCAAATCAGAGGGCGGGTTGATAAGTCGTATACTTATCACCCCAATTTATCAACCAATTAAGATAGAATTACTTGGCGAGGACTCGAGACTAAGTCCACATTTGAGTGAACACTCGAGCTAGTTAAGCCCGAAGACCTGAAGAGTCTAAGTGTTCAGGTCCTATTGTATCGTTTCTTAAAGTTAATAACTACTAAAAGCCTAAATTCTCTTCTCCTAATTCTTTTTTTTTTTTTCGAATTCTCAAAATTTTTTTTAAAGAAAATAAACGAAATTCTACAGAGCTAACGAAATAATGTTAGGATTAAGTATCCACCCCCCATGGCTAAATGATGCAATGTCCTCATTTTACAAACAAAGACATGAAAAGGGCAGAGTAAACAGAATATCACTTGAATTTCATGAAAATCTAGTCAGCTTCGCAGAGAACGTGGAATATACACTCGTGCTAAATTTAATGCCTTCAGCTAGGCATAACATACATACAAGGAAGAAATGGAGAATTCACAAGTGCGGGTTAGAATCAAAATAAAAATATTGATCCTCAAACCTGCTAACAAAGGATGTCCACAGATGTGGATTAGATTATGGTGTAGACTCATGCCCCAGGGTCGAGTGGTTCTAAGGTTCTGAATGAAAATCACCCAAAATCGAAGATTATTGTATTTATGGGACTGGGCCTGTGGTTTGGTGGTGTGCAACCCAAGACTAAAGTGTCGAACAAAAGGTAGATTTGATTTACAAGGTTCAAATGTCCACTTAAAATTCAGCTCAGAAAGATAGTCAATAATTCCAAGCTTAGGTTGCACGGCAAAGATATCTTAAGGGTCCTGGTAGAAATTAGGTGGTTTCAGGTCAACAGGAACCCTTAGATCCAAAATTGTAGTTACCTCAGAATTAACCTCCCAGATTTTCATTTCCACATTTCTATCCTCCAGCATCAAGTGTTCGGGTTCTGGGACCCCTAGCATATCATTCACCCCATATGATTTACCCAAGTCCAAAAATCGTGGATGAAGCAGAATTGACTTGGGTACAATGATCTCAAAAGTATGATCATTCAACTCTTCAGGGTGTGGTTGAAGGTTAGGGCTACCGATTGGATCAACTATTATATTAGGATCAGTATCCTCCATGTTAGCCCTAATCAGATCACAATCTCCAACAATTGGGCTATCAAATGGTTCATCAGATTCCTCATGCCCGTTTGTCTCACTAAAATCATCTTCCTTACTCGCAAGTGAGACTTCACTAAGAGATTCTTCACACTTAGAGTCAAAGAATTTATGATCCTCATTTATATATGTCTCAAAATTGATTGTCATTTCCTGGTTCAAAGAGGCATATTTTTCCACGCTCCCTGGCTCGGGGATCATGGGTGAATCAATCAGTTCATCCTCAATGGGTTGCTCTAGCCCAATTTGGTCATCCTCGATATCAGAAAATGTATCCCCTTCGACAGGCACTTGAGCGGGTTCAGACATTGGCTCTCCTGAAGGGGTTTCATCTTGAGAATCATCCCAAGATTTGACTAGGGCAACTACAAATTTCATCCTCAACCTCGATAATTTCCCAAGAAGAAACTCACCCAGGTCCATATCCCTAACATTTGGAGCAAATCCAATAGAGAACTATTAAGTTCATCAATCATTTTGATCATAGTCTCCAATGCTTCAGTGCATGGTGTTAGTTGAGCTTCTAAAGATTGTATAGTGTTCCTCAAATTAGCCAACACCCTATCCTGGATCTGGTTCACCTGAACCGACTGGTTCGATTCAGGGTTGGGTGGGTTTAAGTTCATTCTAGGGGAGTCAAGATATTGAGGTTCTCGGGTTCCTCCTTGATAGTAGGTCATCTCAGGTTGTTCAAAGAATGGTGGTGATGATAAGACGATTTTCGCTTTCGAAATATGTATTAAGATGATTTGTCGTTGTAGGATCAAAGTGGTGGAAAATCGCTTAATAAAATAATTAAAATTGCAGAAGAGCAGGTCATGTCCATAGGGAGGCAATGATGCAATAAAATCATGAATATTTTTTCTCATATTCGTTTAATCAAGTGCGAAATCCATAGTCAAATCTGACATGAAATGCGACGAAAAGAAGATGCACAATAACTCAAAAATGTAAGGGTAGATGTGCAGTTTTTCCTCACTGAAATATTCAATAAATATGTGATGAATCTATGTAATTTCCAATTGGCATGCATTAAAGAAAATTTATGCACATCTTAATCCAAAACCAATGTTAAAAGATGTGAATCATAAAAGCCAAGCAATTATGAGAAAAGATGAGCATGAAGTTGCAATTTCACTCAACATTTCAAATATTAAAATAAAAATGAAAGTTTGGCAATGGCATTGAAATGTAAATAATAATTAACCCAAAAATAGAGGATTTGGTTCCTTTGTGCGTACGCGAAGAGGAGGCGATGGCAGCTCGCGGGAAGCTCAGAGAAGGATAAGCACGACGAGAGCTTTCCGATGGTGGTGGTGGCTCTTCGAACGGCTATCGGTGGTCGCCGACCAGAGTGGAAGAGGCTGCCGGTGGTGAGGCTTTCCGACCGACCATCGGGTGGTTGATTGGTGTGGCCGAAAGCGTGGCTGTGCTTGGGGAGTCGGGGCGAGTCCGATGGAGTTCCCGACACGAAGTTTTGAGGTCGGATTTGATGGCTACATTTGTAGTGGCTTTGGGTACCTTCATCGGCAGAGAAAAAGAAGAAGAAGAAGGAGGAGGAGCCGGGCGTGTGCATAGGCGGCAACACCGGCTGGAGTAGAGCACGCTATGCGCACGCTGTTGGTGGGCGAGGCCGGTTGCTACTGCTGGGTGCACGGCTTGGGTTGCGGAGAGTGCGCGACAGTTGCTGCAGGCAGCGTGTGCACACAACAGCAGTGGACGTGGGAGGTGCTGGAGGGCACGCTGTTATGCGTGCTACGTGTGGCAGGGGGCACTGAGGAACAAGCATTGTGCATGAGCGGAGGTGGTGAGGAACGCGCACTGTGCGCAGGTGGCTGGTGAGGGCGCTGGTGCTGCTGGAGATGAAGTGAGGGCATGTGGTGGTGTAGGTGCTGGTGCATGGGCAGATTGGAGATGAAGGCGCACAGGGGTAGGCGCGTGCGCTGGAGGTGGGTGCGCTAGAGGTGGGTTGCGCAGAGGCTGGCGTGAGTTGCTGGCTGAGGTGAGGAGTTGCAGAGACTCTTGGTGGTGTGGGCTGTCACCCCACACGCCCAAGGTGGTGGAGTCGGACTGCCGCGGTGGGAGACCGATGGTATGGAATGGAAGAGGAGTAAGGTCCTCTAAGCACAGTAAGGAAAAAAGGGTGGTGGCCTCCTCCTCAACTGTAGCTCTTCCTTCTCCTTTTGTAACCATGGCCACACAGATTTGAAATTCAAAACACCGTAGAATGAATGCCATAGAATGAATGTGATGCGCAGGAGGAGGAGGCGGAGCCGGAGGAGTTACCTGTGCAAAGGAGAAGAAGAATAAAAGAATAAAATAATTAGGGTTATTTATACATAACTCCTTAACTTCTATGTTAATTAAAATAGTGCACCTAATTAATTAACTAATTAATTGTATGCAACCCTAGGTTAATTCTAAATGCATGAATTATGTACTTAAGCTAAAAATATGAATTAATTTATTTACATCCTAATGTATGCTATCTAAATGTTAAAATTAACTTAATGTCTAGACATTTAGATACTTAAATAGCCCACAAATATGGGCTAATCAGGTGACCTATATTCGGTGGAATACTAGGGAGGGTAGATGTTATAATCATCATATCCTTCCTGATTGTAGATCGAGTTGGTTTGATCTTCAAAGGATCGAATCTATAATCATTGTAGCTCTGGGAAGGATAGTAATCATAGTCTTGTTGTCCAAGGTTAGGCCCTGGACATTGAGGTTCGGATTCATATCCCTGATCAAAGTTATCTCGGGTAGTGGATGGGTAAATACAAGTCAAGTTGGGATAGTAATCATCTTGGGGATAAGTGGTGGTAGGAAAATTGGATGTGAAATGAGTATAGGTTGTGGAAGGATACATGGTAGAATAGGAGGGAAATCAGAAGAGAGAAAGGAGCCCTGCAATACAAGCAATCAATCCTATCCTTAGGTGGGTTAGCCTAATGACCTACAGACTCCCAGGACCTATCTTGAGATTATAAATGATTTGGTCTACTTTTATCCGGTCAATCCAACCAGTTAGGAGGGGTTAAGGAGAAGGTTCTTCCTTTGGCTTGCGCCTTCGATTTCTTAGTGTACCCCCCAGCTACGGTCGTTTGACACTACTCCCCTAGCTAGACATCAAATGGACTAGCAGAAGCAGATTAATAAAAAAAAAATCTCAGTCTGAGCCCCGAAGAGCGAATCAATTCTTAAGGCCAACGTCTACTCAGTTTTAATTAGGCTTGGGATGATTGTGCTCTTGGAATGTGATGGGCCCTTTAGATGGGTTGTTCCCTTAATGATCAGTTGAAATGTGTGTGCGTGCACAACCAGGGTTTAAAAAATAGGTTATTTGATATGTGACTTTTAGGGTTCAACCTTATTTAGTAGTTTTTAGGGTTTAATCTTTTGGTATATTCAATCAAGGTTTAGTAGAACACTCCAAGTTTTGAAAGCACTGGTGATGATATATTCCTTTAGAAATCAGAAAATATGTGGAGTGCTTGGTTTAATCCTAAAAATAAACCCTAAGAGGCAAGCTACTTGATGGATTAGTGTTAAAGTGAGTAGTGCAGCCTAAACAACTTAATCAATTGGCCTGTTGCACCACTTAGTTAAGGCACACAATAATGTTTAACCTATTCATATTTCTACTCACTTATGTGTATTGAGTTAAAGTGTACCGGGTCCACAGGTTAGATCCCGGTTAAGTGGTAGAATCAAAGTGATTGTGCACCTTAAGATAAGAAGTTGTGGGTGTTAAGTGTGTAGCTTTCAGTCAAATCCCACAAGAGAAGAATATTTTTTTTTATATTTTTATATATGCGGGTGGGTGAGGTGAGTGGAGTGATAATCAAACAACCAAAGTCTACCCTAGGGTTTATGCAAGCACCTAAGTTGATTTGGTTTGAGTTATTAGGTTATGGAATGAAAACTAGGGTGGGGGTGATGGAGGTACACTTACAAAACCTTCATTCGCACTTTACTCTGATATAACTGCTCTAGCTCACCTCAGATGAATACCTACAATCACAGTAAGATCAGAGAAAAAGTGAGATAAAAGTTAGGTAAGGCAGAAAAACAAGGAAAAGAAATCAAAGAGCATTGCCTCCTCGGTAACGATGCCAAAATGATTGTAGCGGATTCACACGCGTAAAGGTTCGGGTTTGGAAAACCTGTCTTTGTAGTTTGATTCATGAGAAAATCCATCGATCAGATAATATTTATAATCGAAACTCGAAAAGTGAGGCCTGGGTCGAAAATGGGGAGGCAAACGTTTGGTTTTGAAAAATTCGCATTTTGCTTTTTTTTGTTTTTGTCTTTTTTATCTTTTCTAATTTTTTGGGTAGTTTTTTATCAAGCAAGCAATTAGGTCGATGAAGTTTTATCTAGCTAATCTACTTACGAAAATATAAGAGAGAGAGAAACAATCATGGATTTCTAATCAAATGTTTTTTACAACAAAGAAAGCAGGAAAGATTACACTACGAAAGCGAAAAAAGATAGAAAGAGGTGAGAGAATCCCCCTCGACAGTTGCTCGGAGGATGACTCACTTTGACGTCGCTTGGAGGAAGGTGGTGAGGTGTGGGATGAATGAGGACAGAGCTGGAGGACGGAGGATGGGGCAGGATGGCATCGTAGCGAGGATCTTCTTCCCGAAGGGAGGTAAGAAGATGACCATGGGATGCTCCACAAATGGGGATGAGGGGAGGGAAAACTATTTGGTTTTCTGCTCTAGAGGAGCATCTCGGGCTTGGGACAAACTCTCTTTAAAACCTTGGAGGTGGTGAGAGGAAGAAAGGAAGAGATGAAGAAGAAGGAGAGGTGTAGGGGTCCTTTTATAGTGAAGGGAAGAGGGAAATTCGTGTAGAGGGAATTTAGTGACATCAAAGGTGTCGCTGTAGATCCATGCCAGCCAATACCCCAAACGTTGCTAAAGCTCACTAGAGCTCGTGCTCTATCCCCGCTAGAATCTGCTGGAGGAGGCGTGGCCGTTGGATCAAGATTGGAGGGCTCAGCTGCACCCGTTGATCGCTCCCTTTGAAAACGCACACCATTGGCATTGAAGAGAGGCACGCACACACTGCTGGATCGGCATTAGACGACTGACAACGCCAGCGGGTGTCTTAAGTCCTCGTCGCGTACGATCGTGCGTGTGATTTCACGTGATTGCACGCGTGCACGAATCTAGCCCACGAGATTGCACCACGTGGATGCCTCAGGATCTAACGGATGAATTTCAATTGCAGCGACGAGAAGGGATCAAAGGGACTCGAATCCACGGCCCTTTGATCTGCGGAGGTCGCTTAGCCACTACGCTAAGCTCTCCTTTATGTCGCGAAGAGTAGAGCGGTGTGAAGGCCTCTCAGTCGTTGGATCAAGATCCAACGGCTGGGAGTGGAGGTCGCGAATGAAGAGTGGGTGCCTTTAGTTGTTGCTAGCCAGTGTTGGGCAACTTGGATGGTGCCACGTGGCGCCATCTGGGCAGTCCATCTTCTGTCTGTTGCAGAGGGTGCCACGATGTTCAGATCGAGATGATTCTCGCGTTGCTGGACTGCGATCGTCGCTCTGGATCCATCCGCATGGTCAGATTTTTCATACGAATCCTGTATGGATGTCGCATTGCCCCCTGGCCGTTGATCTTCCTCGAACTTCATATCATGCTACGGAACTCCGATCTAGATGATTTTAGAGGCGTTAGACTCTGATCATTGTCCTAATCAGATCCGTATGGTCTGATCGTCCATCCGAGGCCCTGAAATAAATCTTCTTCTCTCCTAACCGTAAAAATGACCTAATTAACCTAAAATATATACAACTACTTTAAATGCAGGATGATGCATGCTATGCAATATTTATATCATGAAATACAAATCTAAGCCTAGGAACATGCATGATTAGGTATTTTAACCTAAATAGATGTGTCCATATCAAGCAGGTCCTGAAATTGAGGTGATAAATCTTTGATTGGTCTGAAGACTATTGAGCAGTAGCAGCAACTTAGTGAGTTGCTAAAATTGGGCAAGACTGTGAATTAACATTTTAATTAGATTCTAATGAGTGTTTAGAGTTTAAATGCTTTCTAAAAATTGTTTTGATGTTATATCAAGTTTAGAAGCATCCATGTATAATTATTTTTCTTAAATCTGATTAGAATAACTTGTAAAACCTTGTTATAATCCTTTGTCAACAATTTAACAAGCTGAAAGCTATTTGAAATGTGTTCCAAAAATGTGATTAAATGATTATATAATATTCTGGTATTGATTCTGATTTTAATTGATTCTTGGAAGTTTGTAATGCTATATCCATTCTTTCCAACATCATAGAATAATTTTTTATGACTAGATTTCAATTTCTAATCTTTAATTTACCATTTTCCAGCATTTTCCTATAAATATCATGAAAAATTCAAAAAGAGTGAAAATAAATAATTGAAATGTGTCTTGAGTGAGAATTAAGTATTTAGAAGGTGAGTTTGTGTTTAGTTCTAAGTTTTAGTGTGTTTTGTCTATAGAACATAGCCGCAGAAGTCCTATACTTAAGTTTTAAATAAAGAAAACTAAAAACAAAAATCCAAAAGGAACTTGAGTTTCCTCTTTTCTTAACCTTCTCTCCTCTTTCTTTCTCCTTATAAAACCCAAAAACAAAATAAAAATCATAAAAATCATAAAACTCTAAAAATACCCTATGTATATAGTGTAAATACATGTATATATTCATGAGATAATAATATATAGTAAGTTATATGTAAATAAAGTATGTACATAATATATATATTACTTCAAGTTAATGAAGTATATTAATAAATTAAGTTAACCTATGTTAATAATTTGACTAAGTAATTTACTAAGCTATTTTGTACTCTAATAAGCTATTTTAATGTATTCTAATATATTTATTATAAGTATTTATATAGTGTATAACTAATTTATATGTATATAATGTATACGTGTATATTAAACGTGTAAATACCTAAATAAATCTAATAAATTAATTAAAAATCTTTATTAATCATGTAATTATATAAATTAACTAAATTAAGTCTCCATTGAGTAATTTATTCACTAATTTATAATGTATATAAGTAATTATAGTAAATTATATTGTGTAAATGTCATTAACTTTAAATAATTTAAAAATATATTTATATATTTATCTAACCTAAATTAATTATACCAATAGAAAACCCTATATGTTATCTATAAGATTATGTAATTTAATTGTAATTTCGAATAACAATTAAGGACCAATTATATCCCCAAAGTTTACAATGATCCACACAACAACGCAAAATTTCAGCGGTTATTTTTAGTGCCACATCAGGTGCTAAGAAGCACGCGATGCAGTATTTAATGAATCACGCAGTGAGCTGTCTGCCTAAGAATGGGGGTGGGCTCCCTGGCGGTGCATGCGTAGCGCGTCTCATCCGTGTGCTCGTGCGTTGCTCATGTGTGTGTGCGTGCATGTAGGTCCTAGAGTCTAGAGCCAATAAGTTAAGGCCCATTGGGGTAACCCACTAGGGGCGTGGCCCAGTGAAGTGGCCTTTGGGTGCCAGGTGGTGATTTATTATGGCATTGGCCCTCCTTCGTAGGGGTTGCCCAAGTAATGGTACCGATCTGGCCCTTGGACCGTTGATCCTGTGAAAGAGCTGCCCAAGCCAAGTTTTTTGCGCTTAAGTGTACGTATTAAGTATAGGCTTTAGAGACTAAGTTAAGTGTGTTTTGTATGAGTGTGTGTGTGTATTAAGTTAAATATACTTTATGTTAAATGTTATATATATATATATATTTTTTTTTTGTATATGTTACAATTATGTATTATGTATATATTTTTGAAATGCTAATTTAAACCTTATTTTTCATTAATGTATATATATTTTTCTTAAGGCTAAAACTAAGTGTTGTATACTTTGTGAGTTAGTGTGCATTATATTTATATGTATATATGTTGAGTACATATTATATTGAGTGTTATTATATATTAAGTATAAGTTTTATATGTATTATATTATATGTAATTATGTATGCTATGTATGTATATTAGTATTAACATCTAGATTATATGTAACTATGTATCATATGTTTGTTAGTTAAGTAATTAAGTATATATATATATGTAAGTATATATATTATATACATGTATACTATCATATGAGCATATATGTATTGTGTGTGTGTATATATTTTGTTTTTGCCTTATATTGTAGATATGCTTTTAAGGTTCATGTACATATGTTCTTTTTATTCTTCTTAAATAAATTTGTAGTTAGTTAGTTAAGTTTATATAAGTAGATAGTATATAGATATAAAGAGTACTTAGCCTATCGTGTTTATTTTGTCTTTGTATATAGTTTCTATGACAAAATTTTGTAAATAAATTTTTATTCTCTTTTCATTAATTTGTAGTTTAGTTGTAATTAAATGTTGATGCTTGTACATAGAAATTAAGTGTAAATAACATAGTTTAGTTCAGAATTCTTTTTGATGCCTTCACTTTGTAAATATTTTTTGAGGCATGGTTCTAGAGAATTAATTCATTTGTTCTCATTTTGTAAATAACTAATTCAAATTATTGATTCTTTGATTTTATGCTTCTAACTCATTCTTTTGTAAATAAAATTAATATTTTTGGAATAAAAGATAATTTTGGATAATAGAGTGATGTATATCAATAATTACCTCCTAGTGAACGTCTTGGAATAAACCAGTAAAAGTTATATATAAATGAAATGACATCCGTCTGGACTGCAACACTATACTACAACAACAACTAATAAACCCTAAAATTATCCTACGATCCAGATGGTACATCAGAGGACACTAAAGAATATGCCAAGTTTTATACAATATTATTTTTAAAAGGCCATTATGTAGATTTTATAAGAAAAATTTAATTGCACTGATGCTCAAGAAAGATAACCTTTTAGAGTCAAAAAATTTTCAACCCATTAGCCTCAGCAATACTTTATATGAACTAAGCTTATGGTAAGAAGGATTATCCTAGTTTTGAATAGAATGATTTCACCTAATCAGTTGGGATTCCATAGTAGGTGCTCTATATGTCATGAAAACAAAGTCTTTAGATTATGGATTAGGTTCTAAGCTTAAATCTAGACCATCTAATATGTTATAATAACATCTCTTAGAAGAAAAGGGAAAAAAATGTAGAGAGAATTGGCTTTCAGCATACTGGAGAACAACAGCATGGAACTTGCTATCCTACACAATAAGAAAGTGAGTTGTTCAATTCAACTGTTCAAGGGACAGATTTTTCTAGTCTATGAACATTAAATTCAATGCAAAAACTTTTAGAAGATGGAAAGATACTTCTAGTTTACCGCATACAGGGAAGATCCCCATTGTCAAGTCAAGGGTAATTGAAAATGCTAGTTGTTTAGGTTCTGCTCCCCTGAAAGCAACCAACAAGCCATCTTTAGTCATTGGCACCTTAATTGACATGGTAAAAGAAGAGAAGATTGTTGTGTTTATATGCTACTTGTTTAGAAAATAATAATTAAGAAAAAAATTCCTTGCATCAGTTTAGAAATTAATTGAGAATAAAAAGGAATGACAAAGTGTACAAACTCATATCTTTCCTCTAAATAGTGATAAATTTGTTCTTGGTAACTCTGGGATAATGAACTAAGTCATTTGAATAATCAGATGCAAGTTAGGTGGCTCTTTAGTACACCATATGCGTGGCACATAATAATTAAGAACATATACGAGAATAGCACATATATACACAAGCTCATATTGCTAAATACACATAAGAAGATGGGCATCTATAATCATGCATTTACTTGTGCAAATGTGATGGAACCTGCTGTAAATCTGATGCTGGTAGAATACAACACAATAGTATGAACTCAGTTCAAATGCATAAAGGCCAAAGATTGTAAACAAGGGAGTCATTAAGAAGAACCTCAAGATATCAAAGCATTATGACCAATATTGCCACCATTTGGTTTCTACAGTGGAGTGATGACACAATGTTACAAACTGTCAATACTGATATCTTTAAAGTCTAACTTGTAGAGCTGCAGTGCATAGACTCATACAAATCTCTCGCAAAAGCTCTTCTCTAAATTTTGATGCCAAATCATCTTTGGCTAGGAGAAAAAGAAATTCCATTTAAGCATTGGAGCTCAATTATGACTTCTATAATGGCAGTGTAATTTTGCAGATGCATAAGAGTGATCTAGAAGATGGCTATAGGGTTTAGAGGTAGTTTAATAGAACATACATGGAGGTTGCTTATTCCAAAAATAGGCCTTCATTTAGGAATCAAGGAGGTGGGTTTTAAGAGGGAGATTTAAATGGAGAGTGAGAGGTATTGCTGAGGTAGTGTGGTGGCCTTGACAAGAAATCAACTAGTATCAACATAGAACCCTCTCGCACATATCAACAAAAAAGTAGAGGCAAGAAGGAATCTATGAATGGTGACCAAGGAGTAGAGATCAACAGCCACTTCAGCAAGCTTCTGCAAGGACCTTGGGTGACTTGGAAAGCCTAAGAGACCAATATAGGTTCAATTCTTGATGGGATAACATGCAAGTTGCCTTATCGATTCTAGGCTTTGAAGGATGACTAAGCCAACAACTTGGTTACTTGGTCATTTCCATTTTCATTCACAAGTCAAATTCTAAATTCTAAATGTGGAAACCCTTCATTTCATTCATTTATTTCATGATTAACCCTTTACTCTCATTTTTATCCCATTTTCTCTCACATTTTTTACTTCAAACATTTGTTCTCATCTATTCTCCTACAAAGAATGTTGCAAGAGTAGGTGATGATACTGGATCATTTTCACTAGCATCGCCATGCTACAATTATGAACAAATTACATTTGTGAAACTTCAGGTACGAATTTGCATACCTTTTGAAAATCAACTTTTTCTTCATAACATTTAATTAGGGACATTATCCAAGTTAGCTTTCATGTTGAAATAAGAGTCTATTTGTCATAGTAGTAGAAAATATAAGTACCTCATAGCTGTGTAGATCTATCACAAGATGAAGATGTGAAACTAAATTTTCAACTGAACCTTTGGGTAATCCATCTCCTCCAAATATGAAAAACTCTTGCATTAAGTGGAATGATAAGAAACAATTTGGAACTTTTCTGAAGCTAAAGCTTATACCGAAGTAAATAGTTTGCAAAGTGTATTAAGCACTTGATCCCACCTAGATATTCAACTGCATCAACCTTTCCTGATGCCCTACAATGGAGTGACTATATAAATATAGAATCACAACTAAATACCATAGCTGCTCTGGCAAAATGCAAAAACTAAGCACTACTTGACTACTTGAGAAAGCATAATAAAGATTGGTGACACCAACAATGTGTGCATGTGGTTGGGCATGAAGAAAAGCGATCTCAATTCAAAATGTTTGATGCTCACACACTGGCCATTTGCTTAGGCCTATATCAGGCATTTCAAGGAAAGCTAAAGAAATTTAGTGGTTTTCGTAACATAAAAAGAAATCTGCATGGCTTCCTAGAATTTACTTTGAGAATCTCAAGATTCTCTTTCAATAATTTTGCATCATTTGGGAAGAAAATCCTTGAAGGGCAACCATCAAGTAATACCTGCATTAGGCCATCCTAAGTAAACAATGCTCATGAAATAGGATGCTTGATGTTAGGACCATCATTAGTGATAACTAGCCTAATTTAATTTAATTGCTATGATAAATGCTCCTTAATATTCATCAAAAGATCATAATTCTTTCTTGAGTTACGTTTGAGAAGAAGAGAAAATAAGTTAATTCTACTATTTTAACACCTATCACAATTGTACATTAACTAAGGGGTTAATTAGGGCTTAATCTAAGGTCAAATGAACTTAATTTCCCAAGAAGTGGGCTTGCACTGATCAAATCAGGGTTTTCTGCGATTTGAGGATTATTCTAATAATAAAAAATCCTAATTACAGCCTCACTTCAATTAAATGGGTTTTGGTGGAAATAAATGTAATCTAAACCTCCTAAAAATTATTGAAAAATATTCAAAGAGGTTTGGAACCTTTGCTTTAACCAAAGAAACCCATTTTGACCAAAAACAAACACTTAGGTCGGAAATTGCCATATTTTGGGCTTCTGTGTAAATTACCCAATCAAACTTGGTCAAAACTGAAATATAAGAGTACAATTAGATTCCTTAAGTTCAAATTAGATTAATCCCAAAATTTGAGCCCAATTAGAGTCCATCTTGACCTAGTTTACATTTTAGCCCACAGGTTTCTATTCACCATAGAATTACCCCTAGGTTTTGAATATTTATTATAGAAAAGTCCCCATCTTTTGGTCTCTCTTGCAAAAATGCCCTTTTCAATCTTAATTGATGGTAACAGCAGAAGCAACAACCCAAACTGGCGAGTTTGAATTGATGATTTGGAGGATCAAACCTCAATCAAACCTCACCAAAATTGGTGAGATTGATCTCGAGATCAATCTCGATTGTTTGAGCTTCTCCATGAGACTTCATATGGACGAAATTATTGTAGGCAGCCTTGAGAAATTCAATCTCAAAGAGGCAGCTGGAACACTTGCCAAATGAGCCTAACTTGGCTTAATTGAGTTATGATTCACACCTATATAAAAGGGTCGCGCATCTATAGGTTGAATTCGTGCTCGAATTGCCAGAATTCCCCCCTCTCTTCCTCCTCTCTGGACCAATTCTGATGCACCATGAAAGCTCCTTCAACCCCTGTGTTCACCCTCTACCACGTACGATAGGCAGAGGGGTTCACTTCCTTGTCGTCATACGAAGCTTCTCGCAAAGCTTCAACCCCTACCTTGCCTTCTTCCACTCTGATCGACTCCCCTTCATCTCTGGTGAACGTCTGGTGAGCCATTAACTTTCCCCTTTCCCCAAATTAGATTAGGGCTTTGCTTCTCCTCACCTTCAATTAGACTTAGGGGGCTTTAGAGCCCTGTTCTTCAACCCCAACACCTTCCTTGACTCCTATTGTGTCAGAGAATAGTTGCAAAAAGTTTGAGTTTTGAAACCCATTGTAGTGTAATTTACGAGAAAAATCCATCAACAGATAATTTTACCAAAACTCAAAAGGAATTCCGGGTCAAACATAGGGAGGTGGACATTTGATTAAAAATTGCATTTGATTTGTTGTCACGAAGCAGATTAGTTGGTCAAATTAAATCTAAACTAGCTTTCTACTTAAAGAATAATTAATAGAAGAGAGAGAGAATAATATAAATAAAGACAAAATAGAGATAGAATAAACATAGATTTCATAACCACAGAGTAATGTTCATTACAACTAATCACTACACTAGAAAGTTGGAAATCTACTCTAGAAAGCAGTAAAGAGAAGGGAGGTGAGAAATTATCCTCCTCGATGGCTGCTTGGAGGATGAGCCGTGTTGACTAAGCGCCCAGAAGAACATGGTGAGATGTGGGATGAGTGAGAACAAAGACAGACGACAGAGGACGGAGTAGGGCAACGTCGCAGTGGGATCCGCTTCTCGACCGGTGGTGAGAAGACAATCGCAGGATGCTCCATGAAGGAGGTGAGAAGATGGAAAATTATTTTTGTAACTCTAATGGAGCATCTTGGGTTTGGGACTAACTTGTAGAGTCTTTGAGGGGGTGAGAGAAGAGTGGAAGGGCTGAAGAATTCGAGTGGTAGGGATCCCCTTTTATAGTTGTAGGGATTGAGGGCAAATGGGTCAATTCATGCTTAAAAATTTAATGCATAGGTCCTTAGTGACGGATTTATTCCTCACTAAAGACCTGAACGTGGGTGTAGGTCCGCTCACCCACGTGCCTCCTTTCCTTCCTCTGCTGTCAGTGCACACCCTCAATTGAAAAGTCTCAGCCATCCGATCTTGCGATCGATGGCTTAGATCCCTCGAACCTGCGCCTTCATCAATGTATACGCACGATCAGATGATTTCAACCATCCGATTGCGAGATCGGATGGCTTAGATGCGTGCGCCCACTTCTTCTTTAGCTCACGTAGGATCGCGCGTACGCGAACTGTGCACTCTGTGTGCACCATGTGGTTGCTCCATCGGCCATCCATCGTGCATCGGATGATCCAATTTCATTCGCGCCTCCTTCTTGCTCTGATTTTAAGCACGCGGGGGTTCGATCCCTCGCCACTTCTTGTTTGAGCATCAACTCCACTGCACTATGCGCATGGATTGGCGCAAGGACAACTTCCACACCCGTGCTTCATGGCCGTTGGATCAAGATCCAATGGCCCAGATTTGCTGCACACCTAAGGATAGAGAATCGAGTAGAGAGATGCGAGCAAGTTTGGATGGTTGGGATGGTGCCATGTCCAACTTCATATGCTTGTAGGTGGTGCCACGGATGTCGGATTGGACCGATTTTCATACCGTTGGGCTGCATTTGTTGATCCAAATCCACCAGTGCAGTTGGATTTGTCATTTGAGTTGAGGATTTACACCACCTGACCCCTTAACCTCTGATCTTTCTCAGACTGTATTTGATGCTACGAAAGTCCAATCAGGGCGATCTTGGAGTCGTTGAACTCCAATCATCACCCTGATCAAATTCGTATGGTTGTATCTTCAATTCGAGGCCTCAATTAAATATCACCCCGTACCTTGACCACAAAAGGAAAAAATTAACCTAAACTTTATACAATCTAACCTAAATGCAATATGATGCATGTTATGCAATATTTATAATGTATGATGCAACTATACACCTAAGAACATGAATAAATAGATGGTTTATGTGATAAAAAAATATTTACATCACACCCCCATGCCTATCTTTTGCTAATCCCTAGCAAAACTGCATGCTATTTATAAGAGAATTAGAATCAGATTTCTTGGGCAAAAGTTATTTTCAACACTTAGGGATTTCAACTAAAACCTGAACTACAGAGACAACAATGCGCAAGTGTTTGCCAAAAGAAGGAACTTTTTCTTTTTCTTCATTTCTAATTTTTTTTTGATTTTTGAGTTTAGGGTTTTGAAGCAGCTTTCTACGACCACTCAACCCACCCAAGACTCGATGAGAACTCTAGTTCTAAGCATCTTTTTACGTGAAGTGCTAGACTCACTGATCGACAATCAGAATGGACTTCGAGCTTCTACGCCCCTAGGTGATCTTAAAAAGAATTCTGCCTAAAGGTGTATCTATCCGACCAATAGCTTTCTCCCTACTTTTATTTTTATGGGGTCAACACAAGGGCGAACCCAGTGTATATCTCCCAGGTTTATTCTATTTCTCTGCTTCTTCCTAAATGTTTGGAATTAAACGTGCATTTTTGTGAGCTAGGTTCTAGACAATCGACTAATGGGCTGTTACCGACAATAACTTGCCAACCATACTCGAGCGGTGAAGTGTAGCTTATTTCTCTTTTTTTCTTTTCTTCTTTTCTATCTTTCTTTTTCTCTTTTTGGATATTTTTCTTTTCTTTTTTTTTCCTAAGTAGGTGACTTCCATGATCTAAGATTTACCTAAAGGAAGCAGGAAAAGAATGGTCGTGTGGCTGGGCTCTAGACAATCGAACAATGGGCTATTACCCACGATAACTTGCTAGCCATACCACCCTAGAAGGTTCATTAGCTACCTAATTCTCGTAAAAATCACTGAAAAATGAGTTAGTGCAAATAGTGTGTAGATGCTTAGACTTAAAGTCCCCTCAAATTAGAGAGCGGGTTGATTAGTCATGTATGTATCACCCCAACTTATTAACCAATTAAAATTTGAATTTAGAATGGCGAGGACTTGAGAAACAAGTCCACATTTTAGTGGATTCCCAGGCTGATTAAGCTCAAAGACCTGAAGGGTCTAAGTATTCAGGTCATATCGTATCATTCCTATGGTTGACAAATTTCTAAAGCCAAGTTCTCTTTTCCTAATTCAATTTTTTTTTCAAAAATAAAGAGAAAATAAAAAGAATCTATGGAGCTAACAAGATGATTTAGATAATGATATCCACCCCGCCATGCCTATATAATGCAATGTCCTCATTTTATTAGAAAGACATAAAAGAGAGTGAAGTAGAGAAGAAAGCATCTGAATTTCGTGATTAACAGGTTGACACAGAGATGAAAAAGAGACTGTACACATGTTGAATTTAGTGCCTTCAACTAGGCACACTATACAAAGAAGAAGAAATAAAGAATTCATAGGTGCTGGTCAAAATTAGGATAAGAAAATCTAGTTTTGGACCTGTCAAGAAAAGATGTCCACAGATGTGAACCAAATTATGGTGCAAACCCATGCCACATGGTCGAGTATATCTAAGATTTTGAATAAAAATTATCCAAAACCTAAGATCAGCATGCAAGCGGGGTCAGGCCTGCAATTTTTGATGATGCAACCCAGACCAAAAAGTCGGATAACAGAGAAATCAAGCTCAAAAGGATAATCAATGAATTTGTGCTTGGGTTGCGCATCCTTAGAGAAAATTTCATAAGGGTCCTGGTAGAAGGTTGGGGGTTTTAGTCAAATCGGAACCCTTAGACTCAGTCTTATGCCTACTCCAGAATTAGTTTCCCAAAGTTTCATTTCCTAATTCCTCTCCTCATTCAAAATTTCAAATTTTGGGACCTCCTGCATGTTAATCACCCCATCTAAAATTTCCAAGTCTAAGATCTGTGACTGAATCAGAATTGACTTGGGTTGAATGATCTCAAGAATAGAATCCTCATTATGCTCATTGGGGTGTGATTGATGAATGGGGCTTTGAATTGAATCCTTCATGAAATGAGGATCTGAATCCATCATGTGAGCCTCAACTGAATCCTTCATGAAATGATCTTAGGGCCATTAAATGATTCATCGAATTCCTCAGGCTCAGTCATCTCATTGAAATTGTGTGATGTAAACTCAGGTGAGACTTCGCATAATGATTCTTCACCTTCAAAATCAAAGAATTCTAATTCCACATTAATGTATGTCTCAAAATCATCAATCACTTTCTAATCCATGGAGACATACGTTTCCTCGTACCTCGGCTCAGGGATCTTAGGTGAAGAAATCATTTCATCCTTATTTGATTGCTCTAGAACAACCTGGTCAACCCTGGTCTCATAAAACGTGTCCCCATACAGATACCTGAGCAGATTTTGACATCAGCTCTCCTAACAAGGGTTCATCCTGGGAATCCTCCCAAGATTGGACTAGTGCAATCACAAATATCATCCTCAATTTCTATAACTTCCCAAGTAAAAACTCACCCGGGTCCTTACCCTTAACATCCTAGAGCCAATCCAACAAATACTTGTTAAGATTGTCAATCATTTCAATCAGAGTCTCCAATTCCTCAGGGCAAGGTGTTGGTTGAGCTTCTAAAGATTGTATGGTATTCCTTAAGTTAGCCAATACCTTATCTTAGACCTAATTAACCAAATGGTTTGGTTCAGGGTTGGGTGGGTTTGGGTTCAGTGTAGGGGAGTCAACAAATTGAAGTTTTTGATACCTTTCCTGATAATAGGTCATTTCAGGATGTTCACAAAGAGGTGATGACCCATATGGAGTGTAATCTAGGGAAGGGTAAGGATTAGCGTATCCTTCTTGATTGTAGATAGTATTACATTGTGCATATAAGGATAGGGATCTATAATCGATGTAGCTCGAAGAAGGATAAGAATCAAGATCATGGTGTCCAGGGTTAGACCCTGAACATGGAGGTCCAGAACTGTATCCCCAATCAAGATTATCCCAACTAAAAGATGGATGAGAATAAGTCTGGTTGGAATAATAATCATTTTGGGAATAAGTAGTGGTAGGAGGGTAGGAATGGAAGTACGAATAGGATGTGGAAGGATCCATGACAGAATCAGAGGAAGAAAGGTGCCCTGCAATACAAATAATCAAACCTATCCTTAAATAGGCTAGCCTAAAGACCTACAGACTCCCAGAACCCATCTTGAGATGAAGAAATGATTTGATCTACTTCTTTCCAGTCAATCCAACCAGTTAGAGGAAGGGGCTAGGGAGAAGGTTCTTCCCTTGGCTTTTGCCTCAGGTTCCTTTAATACCCCCCAATCGCAATCGTTTGATTATGCTCCCCTAGCTAGACATCAGATTGAACGGTAGAAACAGACTAATCGAAAATAATCTCGATCTGGGCTCCAAAGTGAGTCTAATCCTTATGGCCGACGTCTACTCTATTTTAATTAGCGTTAGGTTTGAATGTGCTTTGAAATGTGATGGGCCCTTTATCTGGGTTGTGCCCTTAATGATTGATTGATATGTGTGTGCGTGCACAACCAGTGGTTTTAAAGCATGATTACTTTTGAATGTAGTGAATTTTAGGGTTTAAATCTTGTTTAGTAGCTTTTAGGATTCAACTTTAGGTATATTCAATTAAGATCAGTTGGCACACCAAGTTTTGAAAGCACATCTATAGATGTTTTACTTTGAAATCAAACTAAAAATGTGGAGTGCTTGGTTTAGTTCTAAAAGTTGAACCTATTTGGCAACTACTTGATGAGTTGTTTTTAGTCGAAGTGGTGTGACCCAAACAACTCAAACAATTGACCTGATGCACTACTTAATTAGGCACACAAGTGATTACCTAATCTGATTTCTACTCAATTATTTGTTGATGAGTGTACCGATCCTAAAGATCAAGTTACCAGTTGAGTATGAAGAATTAGAAGAGGTTGTGTACCTCTGTGAGATTTTTAAAAAAAATTTTCTTTTATATGCGGAGGGTGAGGCCGGTGGAAGTGTCAAACAAACAATCAAAACTAACCTTAGAGTTTATGCAAGCTCCTAGGTTAATCAGGGTTTATGTTACTAGGTGATGGAATGAAATCTAGTGGGTGAGGAGGTGGGGTTACTTATAGACCCTTCAACAGCACGTTACTCCAATCTATTGCTTTTTCCTACCTCGTGAGAGTACCTGCAATCGCAATAAGAAAGGAGAGAAGTGAAGTAAACGATCAGTAAGTCAGAAAACGTGAAAAATCAAAGAGCATTGCCTCCCCAGCAGCGGCACCAAAATGTTGTGTCGGAGAATCGTCGCAAAAGGATTGAGTTTTGAAAACCTATCGTTATAGTGTAATTTGTGAGAGAAATCCGTCAACATAAAATTTTACCGAAACTCAAAAGGAATTCCAAGTTGAGCATAGGGAAGCAGACGTTTGATTAAAAATCACGTTTGATTTGTTGTCACGAAGCATATTAGCTGGTCGAATTAAATCTAAACTAGCTATCTACTTAAAGAATAATTAATAAAAGAGAAAGAGAGAATAATACAAATAAAGACAAAATAGAGATAGAATAAACATGGATTTCATAACCACAGAGTAATGTTCATTACAACTAATCACTACACTAGAAAGTTAGAAATATTACAACTAGAAAGTAGTAAAGAGAAGGGAGGTGAGAAATTATCCTCCTCGATCGCTACTTGGAGGACGAGCCGTGTTGATGAAGCACCCGGAAGAACATGGTGAGATGTGGGACGAGGGAGAACAAAGACAGACGACGGAGGATGAGGCAGGGCGACGTCGCAGTGGAATCTGCTTAACTGCACTCAGGCAAAGCTTCTTCGGTCGACCACCACACACACTGCATTAACAAATCACCACCACCACATGCTTCGCTGCACTCAGGAAAAGCCTCTTAAGCATTTGATTGGGGCTCTATGCTCATATTTCCTCCTACAGGTATCATCATCGTTGATTATCTTCTTCGATGCCATTCACCGTCATCCGGTGCCCAATTGTAGAGCCTCCACCTCCCTTGCACGCAGAATAGCATGAACTCCCCAGGACCCTTGATTTAGAGAAACAACATCAACTGCAACTCTAATTGGAAGGACTTCACCCATGCAAAGCAAAGAAGAAAATGAAGAAGAGTGGGAGGATAGTCCCACATCAGAAAAAGACATTTCAAATTCCCGTATAAGTTGATTCCTGCTCCCTATAGTGAGCTCAAAAATAGGGGGTTGGGTCCCTAGCTCACCCATGCCATACACACGTGCCCTTACCTACCTACGTATGCCCAAGCGGGTTCGGGCCTGGTTTGGATCCGAATAGATAAAGAAAAAAAAAGAGGAAGAAAAGGAGAGGGGCTAGTTTTGCCTCAATATGCATGTATGCTTGAGCTTGCTTCGTGCAGGCTTTGGCCGAGTTTGGTGCTCACTTTAAGCCGTTTGATGCCTAAGTATAGATGTCTGATCGCCATGAAAAATTCCAAGGGTTGAGACTTAAGGCTTAATTGATAAACACATTTTTTGTTTCAACACTTATACATTCTTTTTGAGCTTGATATTATTTAATTAATCTATTTCCTTTTGCATCAAGTTCTTGAGCTTCATTTTTATTACTTGATTAACGATTAATTGCGTATCATTTTGCTCCCTAAGATGACCTTGGACTCACAATTCGAGATTACAAATTTAAATGTCAATTTGCTTTTGTTGATTATACTACGATGCATATTTTAAACTCGACAAAAGCATGTTAACATTTAGGTGCCATTGCTGGGGAGCAAACATGTAGTTCACCACTAGTCATATTCATTCTGATTTGATTTCTAACTTGCACTATTTGTTTGTTTCGAGGTGAATCACCACTCAGGATCATCAAGCTCAAATCAACCACACCAGGGGAAGGTAATCATCTTACTCTCTTCCATAATTCCCTTCTATCTTGGAAAGATAAAAAAGGAAGCAACAAAAATTAGGAGTCAATTTTGCCTTACTTTTCTAGTAATTATTATTCAAGTAAAGAGTTTTTCCTGATTTATCTTGATTTAATTGCGATTAAATTTGACTAATTCTGATTTCATTAGAGATACCCAATCTTGATACCTACACCCATTAGGGACATAAAACACCTTGGGCTATTCACCTTCTTGTTTGAGCCCAAGGTGCCATCTTTGGAATCAATTGGACTTGGAAATAGAACCAATTAGGGTTTCTACATTAGGGTTTTAAGTGCTAGTACACATTTGCCTGTTAAAAAGGAAACAAATCTTCCCGCATTGTGTCCCACCCAAACCCCTATTTGAATTGATCTTAATATCAAACCCTAAAATCAAGGCTCTATATTCACTTGAATCATAAAAGTTGGGATCCAATAACCTACTTGAGAATAAGACAGGGTGATTTGGGTGACTTAACCCAAATTTCATCCTCAATTTTAGGGCAGGTCAGGTGAGGTTGGTTCACTTTATGAATCAACCAACCTCAAATTAGGTCACAATTTGAATCAACTTCTAAAACAAGTGAAAATCCAAGGCACATTCAAGTTTAAAATTGGTAGACTTAGGTCTTAATTCACAAATTCCAGTCTACTTGGAATCGCTGTGACAAGGAAGGTAGGGTGGGCAAAACCCTGTAACCTGTGGGGATGCTCTACCATATAAGGGTCTTTGCAGGGCTCTCTCTTCCTGGTTGCCCAATTAATTCTCGGTGTGTGGATTTTTGATCCAGCGGTCCATTTTCCTTGAACAGCCTTACTCATCCAATCTTTTTGGGTGCCTTGATTGGGTCCAAAACATTTCCAGTCCCTCATCTATTTCTTTAGTGCATGTACGGGAGGAGGTCTTTAAGACCCATCTTGAGACCTCCACTAGTGGTTCATTCTCGTTGGGGTCAAACCCCAACCAACTTGTTAAGGTTCTCTTTTGATCCACTCAATATCTCTTCTGATCCATCTGCATCTGAACCCAGTTCTCCATCTTCTACTTCCATGGAGAACCCATAACAAGAAGGGGGTGAGATTCAAAACCTGCAGAACTAGTTGTTGACTCTTACCGATCTGATTCACGCATTGGCCAACCCTCGAGCACATCCACAAATGTGGAATCATTACAATCCCTCAACTGTGCTAATCGAACCCAGGGTGCAAATTTCGGCTGAGGCACCTGATACTGAGTTGAAACCAAATATTATCAACTTGATCCCCCACTTTCATGATTTGGGCTTTGAAGACCCTTTCCAGGATATCCAGGAGTTGAGACATTTGGCCCAGACTCTCAGGCCAAATGTTCAAAATCGAAACACCCTGCTCATGAAGATGTTCCTCTTTTCTTTGAAGGATAAGGCTATCCTTTGGTATCAATCTCTAACTCGACTAGTCAACACCTGAGAGGGTTTACAAGCTGAATTCCTTCAGAAATTCTTCCCAGTTGGATGCACTGATGCCCTGAGGCACCAAATCACGCATTTCACATAGAATGCAGGGGAACCACTTCATGAGGCATGGGATCGCTTTCTGGATCTCATGTAGAAATGTCCTCATCACAGAGTTCCTAAATAGGAATACGTCCAGTCTTTTTACTAGGGACTCCATGAGGATATCTGATTATTTTTTGATGCAGCCTGTGGAGGCAACTTCATGGGTAAAGATGAAGACACTGTTTGGGAGATTTTTGAGAACATGTGTGAGAACTCCATAAACAATGAGTCTATGGGTATGTTCAACCGGACGACTACCTACGCATTGACAAACACCAGAGGGATGCACGAGACATGAGACCTATCCGCATCCGTCAATGTGGAGTTAATGGCTAGTTGATTGGATAAGGTCCCTATTATCGAGAAGAAGTTGGACAATTTAACTCACCGATTATAGAGGGCCACTTCTCAGCAGAGCATGTATGTGCATCTGCCCACAGGGAGGGAGACCATGCATAACATTCACAGCCACTCATATCAAGGGATGGATGCATATACACCCCCAACTAATCCTGGTTTCGGAGGAAACTCTGAACCATCCTAGTCTAGTTAGGGATCTCTGAACCCCCGTACCCTGATTACTTGGGAGCTCTCAACCCTGCAAGGAGCTCCATGCCATCAAGAATGATCCATTCTCCAACTCTTACAATCCTGGATGGCGTAATCATCCGAATTTCTCTTGGTCAAGAAATAATCAGAACTCTAGACCTCAATTCCAACCCCGACCACAAAATCCGCGACCATATCAGCCTGCTCATCCTACGCCCAACTCAAACTTTCAAATTGGGCCTAGCAAGGAAGACCAGATGAGCCTGATTCTACAAACTTTGGCTGAAATGTAGAAGACCAATGCTACCATGCAGAGGCAGCATAAGGCAGAAATTACAGAGGTTTGAAACTAACTTGCACAGATGGTTGGGACCTACCGACTTGGTGCACTTCCATCTCAACCTCTACCAAACCCAAACAACGTGCTGCACCAGAGGCATGTTCCAAACCCAAATCAGGGCCAAGCACATTATGTTTATTAGGCCCCATCTGCACCTCCACTTGAAGGGTCAGAGGTTTCTACTCTATATACGGGATATCAGTAGGAACCTCCTTTCCTACCAACTCCAAATCCAAACCAGGCAGGCCTAAACTCTGTCATAGTGGCAAAACTACCCAAGACCCGCCTTATCCTAATAAATCAAGTCTGAGTAGTTCAAGACCTAAACCTAGGGTGGATATCAAGGACAAACCCACCCCAGATCCACAACTTGAACCAATCTTGGAGAAACCTATAGATATTCCATTTCCTGAAGCCTTAGCCAAGGAAACAGGAAACCCAAACCCATGGCACCTGAGGAGGACTTGGTCAAGCTCTTCGAGCAAGTCCAAATAAGTATTGCCTTGATGGATGCGATCCACCATGTACCGGCTTACACACGATTTCTAAAAGATTTATGTACATGAAAGTATAAGCTGTGAAGCAAAGATGGGAATCCAGTTATACTGTCAGAGCAAGTAAGCTCTATGATTTCGAGTAAACCCCCATAGAAAGAAAAGGATCCTGGCATGGGGGTATGATGGTAGCACCATTATTAGTGATAACTAGCCTAATTTCACCTAGTTGCAGTGATAAATGCTCCTTAGTATTCATCAGAACATCATAATTCTATCTTGATTTGGGTTTGAGAAGATGAGAAAAGAAGTTAATCTGTTATTTTAACACCTAATCACAATTGCAGATTAACTAAGGGGTTAATCAGGACTTAATCTAAGGTCAAATGAACTTAATTTCCCAAGAAGTGGGCTTGCATTGATTAAATCATGATATTCTATGATTTGAGGGCTATTCTAATAATAAAAACTCTAATTATAGCTTACTTCAATTAAATGGGTTATGGTGGAAATAAATATAATCTAGACCTCCTAAAAATCATTGAAAAATATTCTAAGAGGTTTGGAACCTCTGCTTTGACCAAAGGAACCCATTTTGACAAAAAATAGAGACTTAGGCAGGAAATTACCACATTTTGGGATTTTGTGTAAATTATCCAGTCAAAACTTGGTCAAAACTCAAATCTAAGAGCACCATTAGATTCCTTGGGTCCAAATTAAGTTAACTCGAAAATTGCAGCCCAATTAGAGTCCATCTTAAACTAGTTTGCATTTTAGCTCATAGGTTCCTATTCACCACAAAATTACCCCATGGTTTTGAATATTTATTACTGATAGGTCCATATTTTTTGGGCCCTCTTGCAAAAAGGCCCATGCTGCCATCACCTTCTTCTTCGACCCTATATGGTAATACTAGAAGCAACAACCCAAACTGGCAAGTTTGGATTGATGATTCGGAGGATTAAACCTCAATCAAATTTCTCCAAAATTGGTGAGATTGATCTCGAGATCAATCCCGATCATTTGATCTTCTCCACGAGACTCCATATGGCCGAAATCATCGCCGGCATCCTCAAGAAATTCAAGCTAAAAGAGACAGTTGGAACATGATGGTTCAATTCTCAACACAGTTAATTAAGGTTATTGGGTTTAATTAATCACATAAAGAAAAGACTTAGGTTAACTTGATTTGTTAAATCATTGTCGTTAATTGTAGTATAGGGGCAAGTTAACCTACATTTTAGATTTAAATTCTTTTAACTGGTTGAGTTTAGGTCGTTCACTGGGAGGCATTTAAACTTAATTAATTCACCATTTTTATTCTAAGTTAATAATCAACTAATAACTTTATTAATTAGATTAATAATTATGATATAAATTAAGCTCATGAACAATTGCATACAAAATTGAAACTCTAAAACATGGCAATTATTCCATTAATAGAATGAAAATGTATATGAATGATTTACAACAATGAATAGCAACAGAAGTGTTTATAGCAACTACATCAATGATAACAAATGATTAAAAATATGAGGCATAAAAAGAATGATTATAACAAGACAAACTGCCTCTTTTCAATAAAAGTACACTTAAGTATATCTCAGCTTCGTCTTAGCCTTCTTTCATCATCAGACATCTCTTCGAGGAATCAGATGACTTAAGTTTCATTTTTAGACTCCTCTTTAAGTTCTCAAACGTCTGTTTTAAATCTCTTGCAAGCTCTTAATCACTTAATTCTCTCATGCCTTGCCACTCACCTTAATTCCCTCTCTTAAACTCTCTGAACACCAGCACTTAGTCATATTTCAGGCACTTATCTCTTCTTCTCTTCACTTAACCAAAAATTGGTTTTAATGGGCGAATCGGGTTTGTTCGTGGGATACACAGCACCCCTATGGGTTGGACCAGACCATTACTTGAACCTAATTCTAGTTAATTTAGTATGTATTTTAATATATTCAGGTTCACAGTACTGGGCCATATCCAGCCCACAATCATGCTCACACCCATCCGAGCCCATACTCATACGCACATGCTCTCATGCATGCACACACATGCACGTGCTTAAATATCAGATCAATGCTTAAGAGATGTGCCCTGTGCTGATGACCTGCCAGGCTTTTCATGCTTTTACTTTTATACTCAGGCATGCATCCATCAACTCCTGATGTGGGACAATCCTAGCCGCTTCTCCTTCACTCTGTGTCTTTGGGCATCAGACTTCGAACAAGGACTCCAAGTGACTCAGACCTCCATTTGACTTGAAATAAAGCTCAACTAAGAGCTTTAAGAATCTTCTATCCAATTGTAGCATCAATTTGGAATTTGGATCAAAGGTGTTCCATGAAATCAGAACATGAATATGGCTCACTTGCCATGGAAAATACATGCTATAGAAAAGAATATCAGGTCTTATGACCTACAGATGATAAAATTCCCTCAATTGAAGGTCCAGATAGATTTGGGGCACATTTCACATGAAATGATGAAGGTTTGAAGGATCAGGAAACTTTGGAAAGCTCAGTATCTTGAAAGCTTCGAACTTGAAGCTCAGAACTATGATTTCAGAGTTCAAATAGATCACTAATTGGATTTAAGCCTCATGAATGGATCTAGATTAATATCAGAATTGACTAATCTAAGTAGGATTTAGTTCCAAATCTCAATAAATAGACACTAAACAACTTTGGGTACCAGAAATGACCCAACATGAGCAGAAATTGGAATCTCCCAGATTCTTCAATACACCTTGTCTAAATTAGTTCCAAATGACTCAAAATCACAATAAGAACTTAAACAATCCATTAAATCAAAGCTTCAACCTTTAAAATCTCAGAATTGACTTATGGTTGACCAAAGAAGCTTAAAAGATGACTTTCAATTACATAGCTTCTTTAATCAAATTGAATAACTAAGTAACGTCAATTCATCATAAGAAATATGTTGAGCATCTCAAAACCATGTTTTGACCATTCTATAAGTAATTTGGAACTCATCGCTGGAGTTTATTAGATGGGTTGTTCGCCAGAAGGAATTAGATATACTCGACCAAACGGAAGCTTAAATTAGGTTCTAAAGGATCTATTCTTGCTTTAGGTCCTAATTCCTAGCTTTAAACGTCAACAAATACAATTATCCAACTCTATCGGAGTTGGAGAAGATAAAGACCTACAGAAAGAAATCAAAAGTAAAATATAGATATAATAGGCATACTCTATTCCTTATATCTCAAATAGTTGATCAGTAGCTTCTCAGGGGCCTTTGAAGACTTAGGCTCATGATTGAGATCGCTGAAGCTCGCTGAAGCTCCGGTGATGGCTGAAATATGTAATTGGTGATCAAATCTCCATGAAACAGATTAAGAGTAGTGTTAAAAGATTCCTAATATCACAATGAACCTCAAAAACTCAACAATTAATGCAATTGATTATAGAACATAAGTATTTAACAAGAATTTCAATAACTAAGAATCTTGAGTTCGAATGAACTCAAGAATTTCCCTCTCACTAAATTGAGTGAGGGGAAAGTCTTAGATGAGTGTGGCAATGGTGTACGAATGGTTAACTAGATGGAACAACTCCTTCTAAGTTGCCATTGACAGTGAGCTTAGAAGGTTGATATGAAATTGGCCATTTTACGTATAGGTGATTATAGATATAATTAAGAACAAGAATGGGGCCCTGAAGTGATGAGTAGGTGGTGGAGGGCCCCTGATGGCTGTGTATTAGGTTAAAGAGCTCCACCATAGACTGCAGAGGTACTCCAGTGAAGGTGGAGTGAATTAGGCATTTAAGATGATAAAATTGAGGGAAAAGAAGTGGAAAATGATCATGAAGTGATAGAAAAGGTGAACAAGTGATCCATTAGATGAATGAAGAAGATGATGTGAAATCTAAGCATTACACTACTTTAACTATCTAATTAACTAGTTAAAACTAAACAACTCTAAATTCTAGGCTAATCTATGATTACCTAGATGATGGAGATGAGATGAACTCTATCGATGGATCGTGATGGAGGAAATCAGAGGGTTGGGGAAGGTCTTCCAGTGAGAAAAGAAAGCATTGGGATGGAGAAGATGATGCTCCTGGACCCTATCATGGTTACTGGAGAGGAAGATGAGGTGAGGGAGACAAGCTTTGCTGTTGGAGAAACTCCGATAGGGGGATGAGAGGTCGTTGGAGACGAGGATTGAATAGCCTATCGTCGTGCTCAGTTGGGGAAGAAGGATAGGGAGTTGACGATGCAAATCAGAGGTAGGATGGGGTATGTATAGGCGGTGGCGAAGGTAGAGGTCTAAGTATCTGGACGCAATCACATCCAGGTACATCAGAACCTAGGTGATCTTCTCTGGTGACAGTGATTTTACTGTGCTAGAGTTTGTTAGGTATGTTAGTGGCACAAGAAGGGGGGTTGAATTATGCAATAAAATTCACAAACAATCGCAACAAAATGACGTAGGTATTTAAAGAGGAAACCCTTGCGAGAAAAACATCTACCTAGATCTTTCAATCTAGGATTTTGCCTTTACTCAAGTAGGAATTACTAATAACAAGTAATTTACAATTCCCCTCTTCTTGGAAAACCCCAAGAAGAGTTTTGCCCCTCTACTAAGAGGAAATGGGAAACCCACAGACCAGATACCCAAATAAACTATCAAATACAATAAACGATATTCCTATAAGCCTTGAATGAAATATGTAATAAAAAAGATTAGAAAACTCCCTTTTCAAACCTATGAGCACTAGGAAGAAGATGTGCTCTCACGAACTTAACAAGAAAATAATAGCACAAATGGAGCACAAGAAAGCACAAATGAGAGCACAAGCCTTTTCTAAGTGAGTAGAATGTATAAGTTTTTGTGTATATGTTTAAGGCTTCCTATGGGGGTATATATAGGTGTATAAGGTTTGATTTAGGTCTAGGTAGTCATTGGAATTTGAATTGAAATGGAATAAATTAAGGTAGAACGGCTACATTGCTTTTACTCAAAGTCTGACTGTATCAGACGTCTGAAAAGCCATGATAGACCTCTGAAAAGACTATTTCAGACGTCTGAGAATAAACCAGGACATATGAAAAAGCCTAGAGAAAAAGTAGTCATTACTGGATTTCACAAGATCAAGTACAAGGATGTCTGAACAAAAAGATAGACATCTAAACAGATAGTTTCAAATGTATAAAATAAAACTGGACATCTGAAAAAACTTCAGTGCCAATCACTAAGTTACTAGAATTCAATTGGATCTAGACAGGGATTTAAAGACAAATGGTCAGACATCTTACTGGATGTTTGATCAATGTGGAGACATCGTAAAAAGAATGGTTAGACATCTGAAAAAAATAGGAAGACGTCTGTTGGCCTACAACATTCCAAATTAAAAGAGAAACTGAAATAATCAATTGCGATCAAACTAAATATTGGATCAGAAATGAACGTTGGTCATTCTCAGAAGTCTCAAGATGACAACAGACGTTTGAAAGACAACTAAAATTATGATTATTGTTCTTCTAAAGTTAAAGAGATATAACCAGTTCAAGGAGGTGTCTGAAAGGTACTATTAGACGTTTGAAGTAGAGCACAGATGTCTGAAAAACCTAGGTGATAGTGGTCAAAAATTCTGTATATGAATCTAGGCTTTAAACAAGATCCTAGACGTCTAGTGAAGTAGATCAGACGTCTTATAAAATAGACTTAAACGTCTAAAGAGAAAATGAGATGTTTGAAAAACCAACAGAAGTTAAGTTTCACAGTTTTAAGGGTAAGGATATGGATAGGAAGATTCTAAAGATATCCTAAGGATAATTCAAGGCTTAATTACATTCTAAATAAATAAAATAAACTACAAAAGAAGTTCTTTTGCCCTTCCTTTTCCTCGATCCTTTTCTTTAAATCTTACTTGCAATATGTTAGTCCTTTCCAAGGAAATATCTCATTTGTCATTATTAAAAATATAATTTCAAACATCTTAACAATAATCTCCTTTTTTGTAATGAAAAAATATTTATATGCTCCAAAAAAATATGCTCCCCCTAAATAAAAAACTTATATGCTCCCCCTATCAAAAAAAACTTAGATGCTCTTATCAATCATGTCTCACCCTTTTTGGCATTAACAAAAATAAATAAGATGCTTTAAGACAAGGACATTCTCAAATAGAAATCAAATTGACATGAAAAATACAAAAAGTTAGGACAAACATAATGCATGAGAGTCAATAATGTCACAAAATAACAAAGCATAAAGAAATCATGATGAACATAACAAGTTTTAAAAAACATTGAAAGTAGATTCCTAATTGGAGCAAAGCAGCCATCTAAAGACAAAATCAAGTTTTCATCTTTCCTTTGGAGTATTCGGACTCCAAATTCTTCATGTGGTCTTCAAGACAAGAAAGCTGCAAAGCATATTGATTTGTGAATCTCCTTAGATAATCATGATCTTCATGTTGTCTCTTCAATTGAAGGTCCATTCCATCAAAATGACTTTTTGAAAAGCCTCTTGTTAATCGCGCTAAGTCGGGTTTTAAAAAGTGTTGCGTTGCAGTACAACCGAAATAGCGTTCAAAACAAATATAATTTTATTACTCAAAAATATTTCCGAGGTCGAACACAGGGAGCAAATGGAATTCACACACTACTCTCAACAATAAATGCAATTTGAACACATAATATTACTCAAAAACTAATTAGGAATGTAGAACATGAATATATGAAGAGTAAAAGGGAAATTTAGATAAAATAATGGAGAGCATATGAAAATCAGACGTCTGATTTTGCAATCAGACGTCTTAAATGTCATTTGCTACAGTATTCTTCCTTCTTTCCTTCTTCTGATTTCTCTTTGTCCTTTGGCCTCTTCTCTTCTGCTTCTTCTTTCCTTAGCTTTCTCTGTCTTTCTTCTTCTTCTTCCTTCTTCTCTTTCTCTGCCTTTGGCTTTCTCTATATTCTCCTATCTTCTTCTTCCTTTGCCTTTGCGAGACCTCTCTTCTTCTTTCTCTTCTTTCTTCTACCTTCAATTCTTCTTCTTCTCTCTTCTTCCTTCTGCCTTCAACTCTGGTCTCCTCTTCTTCTTCCTTCAGCCTTGCTGTGCCCTCTAAATCCGACTAAGTGTCGGAGCCAAATTCTCCATGGCAAAACCCCCCCTCCCCCTGCGTAGCTCTCTTCTCTCTTTCTCTCCTTCTATTTCAGCTTTGCTCTCCCAGAGCCTTAATCAGTCAGGTAATCGGACCTATCGCACACTCGGGTCCAGGCTCACCGGCGTGTGTGGTGAGCGAGGAGTGAAGTTGGGTCAGGTAGTCGGGTCGGCCAGGTTTGCGTGGGCAGTGCCAGGGACGAGTCCGATGAAGGGGGGAGGAGGACCTCACCCTCAGTGTTGGAGGCAAACAACCTACTTCACTTTTACAATTTATTTGGGTGCAGGCGCTCTTTCAATTCCGAGATGGGACTAAATGTCCCACCTGTCTTCCGTGCACCACAGCAGGGAGTGGCTCTCTCAATTAGCGAGGCTGCAGAGGCACATGACTCCAACTAAGGGCCTGGATGCGTGCACAGGCAACTTCCGCACGTCCTGGGACTGAATCCTGGGCGTAGCTTCAAGCTCAACAACAATGGCAGACCATGGTCGGATACCTGAAATCAAGAGAACAACCTTTTGTCCATGTCAAATCATTCAGGGAGCATCACCGGAGCACGGCGGATGTGATGGGAGTGGTTTCGTGGAGTGAGGATGTCTGTGAGTGTGTGCCTAGGGCGTACTGTGTGTGTGTGAGTGGGTGTGTCCGGGGAGGTGTTTGGGTGGTCAATGGAGTGATTGGAGTGAGGGGATATGATCAGAGAGGCAAGACAAAGGTCGTAGGGTGGTCGGTGAGGTGGATGGAGGTGCATAGTGATGGGAACACCTCGCCAGAGGAGTCGCCGGAGGTAGAGGAGGTGACGATGGTCAATGGTGTCGGTGGTCAGTTTTGAGAAATAAAGAGAGGGGGAGAAAGTGTGAGGGAGAGGGAACCTAAGAATCTACTCTAAGGGACGAAAGGGGAAAGGAATCCCATGCCGGTATGGTTGTCGGACGTGGGGAAGATGAATACCTCCGTAGGTGAGGCAGCAACGAAGATGGGGTAGGAACGACGTCAGCCAGTATTGCACGATGCGGAGGACAGTGGTGGAGATAAACCCTCCACTGATATTGTGGTTGGATGACGAGAGAGTTAGGAAGAGGCCGCTGGAGCTTGCGGAGTCTTGTGGTAGACGAGGAGAGAGGAATAGAGGAAGAACCAGCCCAATTTCAAGCTGAGGATAATCGGTTGGATCTGGGGCTTCTTAAATAGGTCTTCAGAGAGGGTTTCATGCTTGGAAGCCAAGATTCCAAGCAAGGAATGCTTCATCGGAGATGGAAAATTCAATAGACCCACATCTCTCATGCATTCGCATGAGAGATTGGGAAAAAATTAGGGCTTATCAACGGGTTCATATTAGAGGAAATTTCTCAAAGAATCTCCCTTCCAATTTTGGAGGAGATTCTCCAAGAAATCAAGGAGAAATCTCCTTTCAAAGGTCGTCGGAGTAGGATTCCTCCGCGATAATGGTGGAGGGACCTATTTGTGAAGATGATGAGAAAGCTAGGGGGCTGTTAGCAAGGGTTTTTGAAAGTTAGGGGTAGAAATGTAATCAGACAGAACCTTTTTGCAAATTAGGTCAAGATGAGTTCCCCTTAGGTCCAAATTTTGGTACAAACCTAAGTCGGACCTAAGGAATCCAATGGTAAAGTTGGATTTTTGGTTTGACCACGTTTGACTAGGAAATTTATGCAAAAATCCAAATTAGGGAAAATATCTGTCTAAGACCCCATTTTGGGTCAAGATGGGTTCTAATGGCCAAATTGAAGGTACTAAACCCTAGAGAATATTTTTCTATGATTTTTAAAGAGCTTAAGTGAATTTTATCCTGACAAGAACCTTGTTTAATTAAGTGGGTCTATTTTTAGTGTTTCAAAAGTCATTTAATTCTCAGAACTTACGCAAACCCTTTTCGGTCAAATCCAACCCACTTGTTATCTTATTAAGATCATTTGACCTTTGTTTAGCCCTTGAGAAAACCCTTGGTTGTACTGCACTGGTAAAATTGCAATTTTACCCCTTGTTTCTTATTTTTCTCTCAGAAAGGTTATGCAATGAATTATGACCTTCAGTTGGTTATATAGGAGCATTTATTCTCTTCATTGGGTCAAAATGAGCTAGTTAGGGCTCATGATGGTGTTCCCATCACCTCTTGATTTCCCTACACATTTTCCCAAGAGTATTCCCAAGAGTACTCCCAAGAAGTGGAATAGAAGGAATGAGTAGAAGGATCAGGAAGCATGAGAGGGACTTGTGAGGAAGTAGGAGAAGATTAAGAAGGTGGAGACTGAGGAACTTCTTCCTCTACTTGTTCTTCTTCAATTCCTTTCTTAAGACACATAAGAAGTAAAGTAGTGCGGTCAAACTTCTTAATGGAATTGATGTTTCAAATCAAGGTTGAAATGAAGAAGCATGTTGAAAATAAAGGAGCCTAAAGGAAGGTTCCTATGGTGTGTGTTACATAATGTGTCCATAATTAAATCACACCAATTCCTCTTGGTGTGGTTCAATAAACCACATAGGATATAGGAAATCTCTCTAGAAATGTGATAAAAGGATCCTGATTTCTCATGTAAGTTCCATGAGACAAGGCTAGCTAAAATATGAGGCACAACCTTAAGATGATGAGATTCTAGTTTCATCCCTTCAAAATAAATGTCATCTTTAACTAACAATTTTGTAACCATGGAGAAGGTTACTTCTTTTGCAATGTCCTACCAATGAACTCCTGAGTTGGCGGCGCAAGCAATAGAAGAAATTACTTCATCGGTCACAGTAAAAGATGCATTCAATACACTAGATTATAGGATAGAGGTAGTAGGTGTGGAGTCATTCACTAGATTGGCATAACACAATTTCATAAGCTTGGGAAAGATGCCAGGAATTTTACCTCCAGGAAAAAATTCTTCATCAAAGAAATGTTGGATTCCTTGGGCTTGAAATAGAGCTAGGAGACCATATTCCTTAAAGTCATTCCATATACTTGGTCTTCCACACCTAACCTTAAAATTCTAAAAATTAGTAAGTTTTTGGGAGGCCTTTTTGGTTTGGCAAAGTTGCTCCATTACATTAGGTAATTCTTCTTCTTCAAGAGGTGGGTTACTAGGTCTAGCACCCTTTTGCTTCGTACAAGGCATAATGAGGAAAAGAGAGAAGAACAAGCTTTTAAGAAACAAAAACAGCCTCAATCAGATGTCTGATATGAAAGTCAGATGTCTGAAATCACAAATCAGATGACCGAAAGAGTGAAATTAGATGTCCAAGATTTTGAGAAACAGAAGTGTTAAAATGATAACAGTAGATGTCTGAAGGAGTCATAAGATGTCCGAAAAAGGAATTAGACCAAAAACAAGAAAGAAATAGATGCCCAAACCAAAAAAAAATAGAGAAGAGAGTCAATCATAAGCACAAATATATCTTCATAAAAGTTTTGAAAGATGATGAGAATATACTAGATCTAGGTGAGAAGATAAAGTGATTACCAAAGGAAGAATATATGACTGATGTAGACACATCTATTTAGGTTAAAATGCCTATTCATGCACATTCCTAGGCTTAGATTTGCATTTCATATTATAAATATTGAATAGCATGCATCATTATGCATTTAGAGTAGCTGTGTATATTTTAGGTTAATTGCATCCTCTTTATGGCAAGGAGGGAAGGAGATTTATTTTAGGGCCTCAGATTGATGATCTGATCGTACGAATCTGATTAAGACGACGATCGGAGTCTAATGCCTCTGAAATCATCTAGATCGGAATCCTGTAGCACCATATGAAGTATGAAGAAGATCAATGGCGAGGGAGCAATGTGGCATCCTTATAATCTTTGGATGAAAAATCTGATCATATGGATGGATCCAGAGCAATGATTACAGTCCGGCAATGTGGAAATCATCTCGATCCGAGCACCGTGGCTCTCTCTGCAACAGCAAGAAGATGGACGGCCCAGATGGTGCCATGTGGAGCCATCTCGGCCACCCAACACCAGCCATCAACAACCACAGATGCCCCCTCATCATCAGAGATCTCACACCATAGCCGTTGGATCAAGATCCAAGGGCTGAGGTTCCTCTGCTTCTGCAGCTCCCATGCCCTCCTCGTGACATGAAGGCAAACTTGGTACATTCGTAGTGCACTTGGTTTCTAAGGGAGGGGTGCGGGTTCGAGACCCACTGACCCCCCACCCAAATTAGCAATTGGACGCACGCAAACAAGGGTGCACCGGCCAGCATACACACATAGACACATGCACACAAGCCTGCACACCCGCATCGCAGCGCCAGCGCTGCGTGAGTAGTACGTAGCAGCGCAACGCTAGTGCGCACGGGCACGCAACACGGCACGTGATGGGCACGCAAGCACAACAGCAGTGGGCGTGAGTTGGCGCAGATCTTCAGCGACAGTTGGGCGGATCTTCAACGATGATTGTAGCTGTCACTAATGTGCTATACAAGAATTGTCCTCTCCCCTTCCACTATAAAAGGACCTACATCCCTCCATTCTTCACCATCTCTTCCTTTCTTCTCCTCACCACCTCTAAGGCTCTAGAGAGAGCGTGTCCCAAGCTCAGGATTCTCCTCTATAGTAGAATCAAATATTTTCTCGCCTCTCATCCCCATTTGTGGAGCATCCCACGACCATCCTCTCACCTCCTTCTGGAAGAAGATCCTTACCACAACAACATCCTGCCCGGTCCTCCTTCCTCCACTATCGTTCTCCCTTGTCTCGCTCCTCACCACCTTCTTCAGGGCACCGTCAGAGCGAGCCATCCTCCAAGCGTCCATCGAGGGGGATTCTTCTCACCTACCCCTATCTTTTTGCTTTTGTAATGTAGTTTTCTTGCTTTCATAGTTGTAGTAAACTTTTGATGAGAAATATATGATTGTCTCTCTCTCTATGTGTGTCTTACTTTTGCAAGTAGATTAGATAGAAATTATTTCGACCTGATCTATTTCTTGATAAAAATACCAAAGAAATTATAAAAGATAAAAATAATAAAAACAAATAAAAGCGAAATGCGGATTTCATAAAACCAAATATTCGCCTCCTCATGTTCAACCCGGGACTCACCTCGAGTTTCGGTTATAAATTTTATCTGATTGAGGGATTTTCTTGCGAATTGAACTATGACAATCGATTTTGCAAACTCAAACCTTTTCGCGATGAATCTCTGCCGCATCATTTTGGCACCGTTGCCGAGGAGGCAACATTTTTGGGTTTTCTCGCATTTTTCCACCTAACCTAACTTTTATCTCACTTTTTCTCTGATCTTACTGTGATTGCAAGTACTCTTCTGAGGCGGGTGATGAATACGTCATCATAAGTCATATCTAGCTTTATTTAGTCTTATTCCATCATTAAATGCTTCTACATAACTGCCAGAAGACAGTAATTCATTGCACGTCCTTTCTAAGAGAATAACAAGAAACCAGGGTTAAAATTGTAATTTTACCATCCTATCATGTATGCAGAATAAACACAGGATTTCTCAGGGGTTAATTAAAGGTCAAATGGTCATAAATGTCTAATAAGTGGGTTCATGCAGACAGGAATGGGTTTTCATGCGTTACGAGAATTAAATGACATCTGAGACCCTAAAAATAGACCCACTTGATTAAATTACGTTTTGGTCAGGATAAAATTTATCTAAATCCTCTAAAATTCATAGAAAAATATCCTCTAGGGTTTGGTAACTTTGAATTGACCTTCAGAACCTATTTTGACCTAAAATAGAGTCTTAGACGGATAGTTGCCCTAATTTGGGTAACTGTGCAATTTATCCAGTCAAAACCTAAATCTGACTCCACCATCAGATTCCTTGGGTTCAAATTATGTTTATACCAAAGTTTAGGCCCAATTAGAGATCATCTTGACCTAGTTTATATTTCAGTCCTGTCTGATTCTTTATATTTCACAAGTGCCCCTATGATGAGAGCCTCATCATGAGCCATAACTAGCTTATTTTGACCTAATAAAGAGAACAAAAGCTCCTACATAACGAAGAGAAAGGCCTAATTCAAGGGATCACTAATCTGGGAAGAGAACATGAAACAAAAGGTAAAACTGCAATTTCACCAGTGCAGCTCATCAACGGGATTTTCCGGGGCTAAACATAGGTCAATTAGGCTTAATAAGAGGAAAAGTGGGATGATTCAGTCAAAAAAGGGTTATTGTGAAATTTAAGAATTAAATGACACTTTGTAACCCTAAAACAAACCTACTTAATTTCACAAGGTATCAGTCAGGATAAAAATTAACTAAACCCACTAAAATTCATGAGAAATATCCCCTAGGGTTTATAACCTTCAATTTGGCCTTTGGAACCTGTTTTGACCTAGATTAGGGTCCAAGCTTAATATTTGACCTAATTTGGATTTTTACGCAAAATGGCCAGTCAAACGTGGTGAAACCTAAAATCCAACTTCACCATTGGATTCCTTAGGTCCAAATTAGGTTTTTACCAAAATTTGGACCTAAGGGAAGGACATCTTGACCTACATTGCAAAATAGTCCACCCAATTACATTCTGGCCCCTAACTTTTGAAAACCCTTGCGAAACCCCCCCAACTTTTCTTGCCACTTTCTGCATTTCGGTCCCTCTGCCAGTGCAGCAGAAGACCCATACTCCGGCAAAGTTTCGAGGAGGATTTCTCCTCGCTTCCCCAGGGAGCTGCTCTCAGATTTGAAAGGGGGGTTCCCTAAGAAGTCCCCTACCGCCTGAGCAGCCCTGATTCGCACCATACCTCTGGTGCGAACACTCGAGAGGTATGGGTGTTGTACCTGCGGTGACCTCTGGTGAGAGCCTTGCTCACCCTCCATGCATCTGACCCTCTGCTTGTGCCTATAAAAGAAACCCCAGGACCAGCCGCTTGAGGCAAGCTTGTCTTGGCGAAGAATCTCTCAAAATTTCCTCTCTTCCTTCTCCGACAGGAAACCCGCAAGCTCCGGTGGCCACTCCTCCTCCTTCTCGTCGCTCTGCTGCCATACCAGCAGCAGAGTTTGCTTCGTCTAGTCTTCCTGCATCGCGTCGCACCAAGCGCACGTTTCCCTGCCCACTTCCTCGTCGCCGCTCTCTCCCTCTGGGTGCTTCTTCTCCGGCGACAGTCAATACGACTGCCTGCCTCTCCGGCCCCCTTCGTCCCTGCAAGTAAGTTAGAACTACTCCCCATTTTCCCCTCTTTCTTTTCCCACATTACTTCATTCAAACCGACCCTCGACCACGCCTGACCACCATCACCTTCCTCGCCTCCGGCCAACCTCCGACGAGTTGCCCCCGTTGATCCGCAGCTCCATACAACTCGCCGACCGACCCAGAAGCTTCGCCTCATCCCACAGAATACGCTCCGCCCCTCCACAGTCCCTCCATACTCACATAACTCACCCCCGAACACACCCAACTTTCCAGTCACAGGTCGACCTAGGCACTCACGCCTAGGCCGCCCCGCAGCCTACTGCACATCGCACCACCTTCGCCGTGCCACGGCGAAGGTCTTCCGATAATTTAATTAGGCCGTAAGGCCGTATTCGTGTCTGACAGATTCTGAGGCTCGACCTCCATTAAAGCCACCTTGAAGTAGCTTCTTCCGAGCCCCAGGCTTCAGGGCTCCAAGTTTTCAGCTGCTGCAGATTGGGGAGACTTCTGCGAAGGCAGCCAGCCAGTAACCGAAGAGAACCGAAGCTGCAGCTGAGGAGATTGCTAAGAAGTCTTCCTGCGGGCGTGTGCGAGGAGAGGCGCCAGTTAGTCCCACATCGTGAGTTCAAAAAGCACCGCACTGGTTTAAGTTGATTTTGTGAATTAGCCTTATCGCCTCCGATACACCTGGGGTGAGGTCCCACGCCCCACGCCCGCCTCGTCCGCGGATTCACCACGCGGACCTGGCGGATCCGACCCGGCACACTACCGAGCACACCTCGCGCACCATAACACGCCGGTGCGCCTGGTCCCTGGGTACGCAACCTGACCCGTTAACCTGGCTCTGGGAGAGCTTCCTGTGAGCAGTTTGCAGAGAGAGATACGCGCGGGTAGAAGGAAGGGATTGGTTTTGCTGCCTTGTGTGCAGGCAGACAGAGCGCCGAAGTGAAGAAGCTCAGCACTTGGCCGCAGGAAGGAGAAGAGAAGAAGCTGAAGAAGAAAAGCTGAGCAGAGGAAAAGGCTCGCCAAGGCAGAAGAAGAAGAAGAGAAGTCTTAGCAGAAGTGAAGACTACAGAGAAAGAAAGAGGACGTAGAAGGAGAAGAAGAAGAAGGACTAATAGTAGACAGAATCAAAAGAAGAAGAAAAAGAATAGTAAGGCAGAAGAAGACTTACATTTAAGACGTCTGATGCAAAAATCAGACGTCCAATTCTGTCATTTTTAGCAATTCATTTTTTATAATTCTCTCATTAAACCAATTGTTTTTCATTTAAATGAAGTTGTATTCTCAAGTTTTTAAAAGTACTTAGATTGCTCCCTGTGTTCGACCTCGGATACTCCGGTTTTCGAGTAATAAAAATCTTTATTTGTTTTGAACGCTTTTTCGGCTATATTACAAAGTGACATCCTTTAAAAACCCGATAAAACGTATCGAAGCACCCTAGCTTTGAAATTCATTACAAATAGGCCCTTATCTTTGTATTCACTCTTTGCAAAGAGGTCCTTCCACCATTGTCGTGGAGGAGTCCTACTTTGGCGACCTTCATTTGAAAAGTTCTCTATGATTGCTTGACGAAACTCTCCCAAACTTGAACAGGAGATTTCTTAAGGAATTCTCTTTCCATCGCACCAAGTCTTGGACCCCATAACCTTCCCAATCTCTCATGCAAATGCATGAGAGATTCAGGTATCTCTTGTGCGTCAAGCTTACCAAGCTTGAAAGCTTGGTTTTCAAGCTTCAAACCACCCTTTAAGGCCTATATAAAGACCCATGATGCACGCCAATCTCCCTACTCTCATTTTTGGCTGGAAAACCCCCCTCCTTCCTCCCTTCTCTCCGACTGAAAGGCTCCACGATGTTCGGCGACTCTCTCCAACCACTCTCATCATCTGCTCACAGTACCAACAGTGATTCTACTTCCTCTCCCTCTTCTGTGTCGCGCCATACCAGCGGTCTCCCCAATCCTCATCATCGTCGCCGCTTCTACACCACTGGAGTATCTTCTTCCATGACGCTATCCTACCAACACTGGTGCCAAATCCCCCTTTCATCAGTTAGTTTAAGGTTAGTTAGGTCCCTTTTATTCTCTAGGTCATTTCCCATATCCAAAACCTCAAAATACACGACCACACGCACGCCGTCATCTTTATTTGCTCCGGCCACATCTTCGGTGAGGCATTCCCATCACCTCACAACTCCAACCACCTCGCCACCTACCCCACTACCTCCGCCACTCACGCCCATCAAAACCCCTCTCGTATTTCACTCCACCGCTCACCCAAACGTGCCCCTGAACAAACCCATCATGCACCTCCGTTCCTGACTTCATCTGGCCACCATGCACTTCTATCCACCACAAAACTACCACGACTGCATTCACCATGGTTCGGCGACCATCATAAGTGCTTCTAATGTGATCATAAGGCCGTTTGCGTGAGTTTCAGGTTCCACCGTCATTCCACCGCCATGCCATTACCGCCGACGAGTTCTTCGTGCTCAAGGCCAAGCAATCCTCAGCTGCTACCTTCAGGGGCTACGGAATTGTCCCAGGATCGCACTTGGACCCCCAATTGGGAGCGTTGACCGCTCCCTTCCTTGGGAGAATTGAACGAGGACAGTCATGGCTGTAGCTACACGCAGAAGAAGCTGTGGGACTAATCCCACGTCGTTAGTTCACAAAGCAGCGTGCAGGGATAAATTGAATTTGTGTCTGTGGCTTATTGCCTTAGACACCGGGTGAGGTCCCACTTACCCCTCTCACCCGATTACCTGCCTAAGCCTTCTCTTACACCTCGGCTGTGACACTCACGCATGCAACCCTAGTCCGAAGTGCGCTCATGCTCGATTACCTGAATACCCAGTTATCCTTAAGAAAGAGAAGAGGAGGAAGGAAAAGAGAGAGAGTGCGGGGCCAAGGGGTTTTCCTTCAGAGAATATTGTCTTAGACTTAGCCAATTTCGTTAGTCCCTCCCTTGTCTGCGAAGAGAAGAGGAAGAAAGTAAGAAGAAAAGGAAAGGCAGAAGAAGAGGAAGACAGTAGAAGAAGAGAAAGAGAAGGAAGAGAAGCCAAAGAAGAAGCTAAGGAAAGGAGCCGTGTCGAAGAAAGAATGAAGAATAGCAGAAGAAGAAACACTGTAGAAACGACACTTAAGTTGTCTGATTTACTATTCATTCATTTGGTTCTCTTAAGTAATTGCTATATATGTGTTAGACTAATAATTGATGATCCAAATCACCATTATGTTGTCTAGATTTCTTTTTGTCTCTTCATATACTCATGCTATACATTGAATATTAGCCTTTAAGTAATTAATTGTGCTCATTTATATTATTTATTGAGATTAGCACGTGAATTCCATATTTGCTCCCTGTGTTTGACCTCAGACTTAAAATGAGTAATAAATTGTATTTGTTTGAGCGCATTTGTCCTATACTACAGCGCAATGACTTCTAAAACACTGTTTCAGCGTGTAAACATTTTGACGTCGTTGCCGGGGAGAAACGCACAATTCACCGCTATTTTCTTGCTCTATTTTGATTATATTTTAGCACTAACTTGCCCTATTTGATTTCTTATGATTTTGTGAGGTACATCATGAGGCAATCTTCCGTGCAAAACAACCACACCTGAGGTAGGTAACTTCTATTCTTCCCTGATCAACCTTCTAATCTTGGGAAGATAAAAAAGGGAAACAATCAATTAAGAAAACCTCCCTTATTTTCATAGTGAATTATATTTAAAAAGGCAAGTTTCCTGATTTGAGAAAAATTTTCATATCTGATTGAAGCTTGAAGGCGATTCTGTTTAGAATTCCCTACCCAAATTGCTTATACCTACTAGGGACTATGCTTAAATTCTAAATCACTTTGGGATAACACATCTCTTGCTTGAAGACCAAGGTGAACAAGTTAAGATCAAATTGAAATTGGATTAGAGCCAATTAGGGTTTCTACATTAGGGTTTTGGAGTGCTAGTTCACATTTGTCTGCATAAAAAGAAACAAAACCCCCCGCATTTGTGTGCTACCCAAGCCCTTATTTGAAAAGATCTAATTTAGCAAATCCTAAAAATCAGGCTCTAATATTCACTTGAACTTTAAAACCTTGGACCTAATAACCTGAGAGTCAATCAGGGTGATTTCTAGGTCTTGACCTAGATTTCATTCTACCATCTTTAGGGCAGGTCAGGTGAAGTTGGTCTACATTGTGCGCCAACCAACCTCTTAATTAGGTTACAAGTTAAATAAATTTCTAATCAAGTGAAACTCAAGGCACAAATTAGGACTTAAAATTGGTAGACTTCAGGTCTTAAGTTAATACATTTTGATCTACCTGGAACCGCAGTGACAAGGAAGGTCGGGTGGGGGAAACCCTATAACCAGTGGGGATGCTCTACCGTGTAGGGGTCTTTGCAGGGCTCTCCCTTCCTGGCTACCTAGGTACTTCTCGGGTATGCGAATTTCTGATTTAGAGGTGTCATCCGCCTCAAAACTACCTTAGTCATTGAAAAATCTTTGGGTGCCTTGATTGGGTCAAATTTCACATCTAGTCCCTCATCCCTTCTATTAGAGCACATACACAGGAAGGTCCTTAGGTTTTTAACCTAAGAGACCTCTTTAGATCTTCTTGGGAATTTCTAATCTGATCTAATCAACTTCAAATCTAAACCTGAGTTTGATTCTGCATCTTGATTCCACCACTTGATTCAAAAATGCAACCTGGCCATCTTGGAAAACTGTTTAAGAAACCTGGGTCCCAAATGAGCATGAAAGAAAAAATACTTGAGGATGCTTATAGACTCCATGAGGACTATTATAAAAGGGACATTCAAGAAAATTTTCAAAAAATAACAGACCTACTTGTGAACCATGTAGAGATGATATGGATACAAATGAACCACGATTCAACCCGAGATAATCTGCTAGCATAACATAGCGAATTGGTGAAATTACACAACAACAATTGTCTGCAATGTTGGTCAAACCCTTCATTTCCAAAAGACCTCCAAAAAGTTTTAGAAATACAGGGAGAATTACTAAATAGGTTATATAGAACCATTGATCAAAAATACTCATCAAAAGTTAATAACACATCTTGGAGTGAGTCTAGTGATCAACACAATTTCCTAAATCCCGGGTTCAATGATCATAGTTGTTATGGACCCCCAACCCAAATGAATTCAGATTCAAATTTCATAACAATTGACATTTAGACGGGTTGGGAGGATCCGATTGCAGGTGATCACAATTTCAAGCCAACCCTAGAAAATCAAGAGCCTGGTTCACCAAGATTAGATTCCCTAGACACCTGTAAGAATAAGACTAAGACAGAACCTCTCAAGGGTGTAAATTCTATCCCTTATTCTGATAAGGTGACTCTCAAGAGCAATTCTGACATCCCTGTAGAGCCCAACCTAGATGCTAGTGATCCAACTCACACCCTTAACCTAGAATCTGGATTTAAACCTTATTGGGATGATTATGAGACCCCATATGATGAGAATCAGATTCTGAATCTGAATTACAATTCTGGGCCTGTATTTGATGAGTACACTTCTTCAGACTCCTCAAAGATACAGATTGATTTTTTGGAAGTCACACCGATCTATGATACGGAAACCGAGGAGTTAGAAGAGTTGGGAATCAATTGAGTCTATCTTAGGAGCCAAGAACCCAAACCCATGCAGAATAGGAACACCTTTTTGAACTTGGATTCTAAGAATAGGCTAGATCCAAATCAGGTTGCTGATTCTACACATCTTGATCCTTTTTGTGGTGGAACCTCTGATCCCGAATCAGATTCAGAACACGATCTTCGCAAGTTCTCCGATGATTTCAAATCTTACTCTGATATCGGAGAACTGTTGTTTCCTTATGAATCCAAACCAATTTATGACCTCAGCGACCACGACCTGTCTTTTGATTCTGATGCTGAGGTTAATGATTTAAAAGAAAACACTTCTTCTACTCCATATATGGAACCTTCCAAAACCCACTTTCAACATCGACCCGCAACCGGACTCAATTTCTACTCTGATTCTCCTCTCGATGATCCGATCATACATGATTCTTCATCTTTTAATCGAGTTTTGGACATCGATCAGACTGATAATCACGTCCCATCCTTCTTTGATCACTCTCGTAGGGATCTCATATACTCCACCGATTCATTCTCTTTTGAGGATCCATACTCTGACCAGCTGATTGGACACAGCCAAACCCACGATTTTCATTTCCATATCCTTTTGAATCTCACCGTATCTGGTGGGCACCACATCTACTAAACCACATCTATCAACATGCCAGAATAATTGGGTTTAGGCTGCATCATCAGCCTGTTAATCTGAACAAGGACCTGGTTAGACTAACCAGTCTTTTGCTCAAGGTGCTTGTCCTACAAAATTCTTCTAATGTGACCACTCCCTTTCCATATCATTTTCTGCTTGGCTAAAGGCATTGAATTTAGCGCCTAATAGGAGGCAACCCATCAATCCAAAAACCCAAAATCCTTCTGATTATCCTTTTGTACTTTACGTCTAACGTACTCTAAGTTCAGTTTTAGAACAGTCGACTCCACCTTTGGTATTCGTACCAAAGCTTGAAATCATCCGCAATAGTCATCCTGACCCGTCCACTCACCCATTGAACTTGTTCTAACCCTTAAACCTTAACTGATTTCATACCCTTCGATTTACAATGAAGGCATTGCAAAACTTAGGCATTGGGGGGATATTAAAGTGCAAACACATAGAAAATTCAAAGTCTCTGATGGGTTCTCACAAAAATTACATATTCCAAAAAATAACAAAAAAAATAGAAATTTTTTTGAAAAAGAAAAAAAAAATGGAGAAAGGGGAGAAAATTTTGAGTGGATTAAACACATATCATTCTACAGAAGTAAAATGGAGGTGATTTAAATGTCAAAAAGGACCATAATTTGAAAAATAAAAGAATTAGTCATTAGTAAAAGATTATGGAATCTACTTAAGTTCTAGACCAAATCAAAAGAAAGAAAAAAAATGAAAATAAAAAATACAAAGAGATATGGAGATTAGTATGAGTGCTAATCTTAGGCCTCTTGGGTTTAGGCTTAAAAATTCACGTATTCGTTAAGATCTAGATAATCCTCAAAAGGTTGAGGAAAATGCGAAGCTTAAGTATTAGGTCTAAGGCTTAAGGATTATTCGGCCTCGTTAACTAACCTTTGGTTTGCGGGACTCGATAGCCTAAGCACCCTAATCCACACACAATCTGGTTCAGTGTGCTTAATTATCAAAATCACGCAAAAGCGTTAATATTGTTCTGAAAAAGCTACCTAGATTAGGAGCGACTTATCAATACAAGTTGATTTGGATGAGTTCCCAGCGTGGAAAGGAGGGAAATTCCTCTCAAAGATGCATAATAACATACTGTCTCCTCGGTGCTTGTCTCCTAGGATATTTAAATATCCTACCGGGGGCATGTAAGCACCTTGTGCTGATTCAGATGCCATGGGCGGGATTATCCCAAAATCTTGATTGTGAGGGTCTGGATTTAGCTACGAAATGCCATGGGTGGCACTATCCCAAAGTGTTGAAAGCCAGGGTTCTGGGGGTTGCCATGGGTGGTGCTATCCCGAATCATCGATTGCCAAGGACCCTGCGAGGATTGATGGTGGGGACAAGGAATCCAATACAGACCGTGTTTTTGAGCCAATCCTAAGCTAGAAATAAAGAAAAGAAAAAGATAGAGAAAAACTCTCCAAAAATGTGAAATCTTCTATCTCTCTCTTACAAAATGCACTGCAAATTAAACCTAGACTAACCATGTTTTAAGCATGGATGCTTTAACCATAGAGTTCAACGAACCTTAGGTTAGTTCTTGTGGGCCATAGAAACCTTCGCGGTAGACTAAGGTTAAAGCTGGTCAGGTCTGGATCTTGGTTGGTACTTGAGTACCTCTAGGCCTATTATTAGCATTCTGACCTAATCTTTAGAGAGGAAGCACATATCAGAGATTTGAGCATTAAAAGGCATGGTCTAGAATTTGAGTTAATTTTGTGAGATTTTGCTAAGGGACTAGCAAACGTTAGCCATGAGGGTATGATGATAACATCATCATAAGCCATATCTAGCTTTGTTTAGTCATATTCCATCATTAAATGCTCTAACATAACCGCCAGAAGCTAGTAATTCATTGCACATTATTTCTAAGAGAATAACAAGAAACTAGGGTTAAAACTGTAATTTTACCATCCTATCATAAATGCAGAATAACCGTAGGGTTTCTCAAGGGTTAATTATAGGTCAAATGGTCATAAATGTATAATAAGTAGGTTCATGCAGACAGGAATGAGTTTTCGCACATTACGAGAATTAAATGACATTTGAAATCCTAAAAATAAACCCGCTTGATTAACTGAGGTCCTAGTCTTGATAAAATTCTTCTAAACCCTCTAAAATTCATAGAAAAATATCTCTAGGGTTTGGTACCTTTGAATTGACCTTCAGAACCTATTTTTACTTAAAATAGAGTCTCAGATGGATAGTTGCCCTAATTTGGGTAACTACGCAATTTTCCTAGTAAAACTTGGTCAAAACGAAAATCCAACTCCACCATTAGATTCCTTGGGTCTAAATTAGGTTTGTACCAAAATATGGGTCCAATCAAAGATCATCTTGACCTAGTTTGCATTTCAGTCCTGTCTAATTCTTTCTATTTCACAAGTGCCCTAGCTTTTGAAATTCATTACAAACAGGCCCCTATCCTTGTCATCACTCTTTGCAAAGAGGTCCATCCACCATCGTCGCGGAGGAGTCCTACTCCAACGACCTTCATTTGGAAAGTTCTCCATGATTGCTTAACAAAACTCTCCCAAACTTGAACCAAAGATTCCTTAAGGAATTCTCTTTCCATTGCACCTAGTCTTGGACCCCATAACCTTCCCAATCGCTCACACGAACGTATGAGAGATTCGGGTATCTCTTGTGCGTCAAGCTTACCAAGCTTGAAAGCTTGGTTTCCAAGCTTCAAACCTCCCTCTAAGGCCTACATAAAGAGCCATGATGCACGTCGATCTCCTTACACTAGTTTTTGGCTGGAAAACCCCCTCCTTCCTCCTTTCTCTCCGGTCGAAAGGCTCCACGACGCCCGGTGACTCTCCCCAACCACTCTCGTCATCTGCTTGCAATACCAGCGGCAGATTCTCCTTCTTCTCCCTCTTCCACGTCCCACCATACTAGCAAGCGCCCTAATCCTCGTCGTCGCTGCTTCTACCCCACCGGAGTATCTTCTTCCACGGCGTCAGCTTACCAACGCCGGTGCCAAATCCCCCCTTTCATCCGTTAGTTTAAGGTTGGTTAGGCTCCTTTTAGTCTCTAGGTCATTTCCCATATCCAAAACCTCAAAAATACTCCCTCAACCACACGCACGCTGTCATCTTCCTTTGCTCCGGCCACATCTTCGGCAAGGCATTCTCGTCACCTCACAACCCCAACTGCCTCACCACCTACCCCACTACCTCCGCCACTTCACGCCCATCAAAACCCCTCTCATATTTCAGTCCACCGCTCACCCAAACGTGCCCCCAAACAAACCCATCATGCACCTCCATTCCTGACTCCGTCCGGCCACCATGCACTTCCATCCACCACGAATACCACAACTGCATTCGATGTGGTCCGACGACCACATAAGTGTTTCTAATGTGGCCGTGAGGCCATTTGCACGAGTGTCAGGTTCAACCATTGTTCCATCGCCATGCCATTACCGTCGACAAGTTCTTTGTGCTCAAGGCCAAGCAATCCTCAGTTTCTACCTTCAAAGGCTGCAGAATCGTCCCAAGACTACACTTGGATCACCAATTGGGAGCATTGACCGCTCCCTTGGGAGAATTGACCGAGGATAGTCACGGCTGTAGCTACACGTAGAAGAAGCTGTGGGATTAATCCCACATCGTTAGTTCACAAAGTAGCATGCGAGGATAAATTGAATTTGTGTCTATGGCTTATCGCCTCAGACACGGGGTGAGGTCCCACTTACCCCTCTCACCTAATTACCTTCCTAAGCCTTCTCTCACACCTCGGCTATGACACTCACGCACATAGCCCTGGTTTGAGGTGCGCTCATGCCCGATTACCTAAATACCTGGTTATCCTTGAGAAAGAGAAGAGGAGGAAGGAAAAGAGAGAGAGAGTGTAGGGCCAGGGCATTTTGCTTCAAAGAATATTGTTTGACACTTAGCCAATTTCGTGAGTCCCTCCCTTGTCTGTGAAGAGAAGAGGAAGAAAGAGAAGAAAAGGAAAGGCAGAAGAAGAGGAGAACCGTAGAAGAAGAAGAGAAAAAGAAGGAAGAGAAGCTAAAGAAGAAGCTAAGGAAAGAAGGAGCCATGCTGAAGAAAGAAAGAAGAACAACAGAAGAAGAAACATTGTAGAAACGACATTTAAGTCATCTGATTTACTTTTCATTCATTTGGTTCTCTTCAGTAATTGCTATATATGTGTTAGACTAATAATTGGTGATCCAAATCACCATTATTTTATCTAGATTTCTTTTTGTCTCTTCATATACTCATGCTATACATTGAATATTAGCCTTTGAGTAATTAATTATGCTCATTTATATTAATTGTTGTGATTAGCACATGAATTCCATATTTGCTCCCTGTGTTTGATCTCGGATTGAAAATTTGAGTAATAAATTGTATTTGTTTGAGCGCATTTGTCCTATACTACAATATATTTCCTAAAATAACGATGAATTTCGTGCTAAACAGCGGCCTAGAGCAATTGATCGGAGAAAAGTGTAAATGAAGGTTCCGTAAGTTTATCTCCCCACCCACCCACTAGATTTCCATTCTATCACTTAATAACTCAAACCTAAATCAATTTAGGTGCTTTTATAAACCCTAGGATAGATTTGGCTATTTGATTGTCACTTCACCTCCCTCACCCTTCTGCATAAATTAAAAATACAAAAAAAAAATTCTTCTCTTCTTGTGGGATTAACTTAAAAGTGACACACTTAACACCCACAATGTATAATCCTAAGGCGCACAATCACTTTGATTCTACCACTTAACCCAGGATCTAACCTGTGGACCTGGTACACTTCAACGTAACACACAAATAAGTGAGTAGAAAATTTGAATAGGTTAAACATTTTGTGTGCCTTAATCAAGTGATACAATAGGCCAATTAATTGAGCTGTTTGGGCTGCACCACTTAAGATAAAAGTGATTCATCAAGTAGCTTGCCACTTAGGGTTGATTTTTAAGGTTGAACCAGACACTCCACATTTTTTTCTGATTTCTAAAGGAATATATCATTACCAGTGCTTTCAAAACCTGGAGTGTTCTACTAAACCTTGATTGAATACGCCTAAAGATTAAACCCTAAAAGCTACTAAATAAGGTTAAACCCTAAAAGATACATCATCAAATAACCTTGTTTGTAAACCCTGGTTGTGCATGCACACACATTTTAACTTATCATTAAGGGCACAACCCATCTAAATGGCCCATCACATTCCAAGAACACAATCATCCCAGGCCTAATTAAAACTGAGTAGACGTTGGCCTTAAGGATTGATTCGCTCTTCGGGGCTCAGATTGAGATTTTTTTTTATTAATCTGCTTCTACCGGTCCATTTCATGTCTAGCTAGGGGAGTGGCATCAAACGACCACGATTGGGGGGTATCAAAGGAATTAGAGGCGTAAGCTAAAGGAAGAACCTTCTCCCCAACCCCTCCTTCTAACTGGTTCGATTGACCAGATAGAAGTAGACCAAATCGGTTAGGCTACCCACATAAGGACAGGTTTGGTTGCTTGTATTGCAGGATTCCTTTCTTTCTCTTCTCTGTTTTCCCTCCTACTATACTATGTATCCTTCCACATCTTACACACATTTCCCATCCTACCCTCCTACCACTACTTATCCTCAAGATGAATGCTATCCCGATACGACTTATGACTACCCATCCCCTAGCCAAGACAACTTTGATTGGGGATATGAATCTGGACCTCAATGTCCAGGGCCTAACCTTGGACAATAAGACTATGATTAATGTCCTTCCCTGAGCTATAATGATTGTAGATATCCACCCTTTGATGACCAAACCAACCCGATCTACAATCAGGAAGGATATAATGATTATAACACCTATCCTCCCCAGTATTCCACTGAATAAAGGTCACAACCATTCTTTGAACAACCTGAAATGACCTACTATTAGGGAGGATCCTGAGAACCTCAATATCTTGACTCCCTTAGATTTAACCTGAACCTACCCAACCCTAAATCGAACCATTCGGTTCAGGTGAACCAGGTCTAAGACAGGGTGTTGGCTAACTTGAGGAACATCATACAATCTTTAGAAGCTTAGCCAACACCATGCACTCAAGCATTGGAGCCTATGATCAAAATGATTGATGAGCTTAATAGCTCTTTATTGGATTTGCTCCAAGATGTTAGAGATAGGAGCCCGGGTGAGTTTCTACTTGGGAAATTTTTTAAGATTGAGGATGAAATTTGTGGTTGCCTTAGTCCAATCTTGGGATGATTCTCAAGATGAACCCCCTTCAGGAGTGCCAATGTCAGAACCCACTCAAGCACCTGTCGGGGGGGATACATGTTCTAAGACTGGAGATGACCAGGTTGGTCTAAAGCAACCGATTGAGGATGAATTGGTTGCTTCACCCGAGATCCCCGAGCCAGGGAATGACGAAAAATAGGTCTCCATGGACCATGAAATGATATACAATTTTGAGACATATGTAAAAGACGAACAAAAATTCTTTGACTCTGACGGTGAAGAATCTTTAGGTGAAGTCTCACTTCAGATTAAGGAAGAGGATTTTAGTCAGACGAACGGGCTCGAAGAGCATGAAAAACCTTTTGATAGCCTGATTATTAATGATTATGATCATGTTGGGGCTAACTTGGATGATCCAAATCCTGATGATTCAATCAGTAGCACCATTGCTCAACCACACGCTAAAGAGCTGAATTATGATATTCTTGAGATCATCAGACCCAAGTCAATCCTGATTGAACCACAATTGTTGGACTTGGGATTTTAGATAGGGTGTACAATGATCTAGAGGTCCTGGAACCCGAACACTTGATGTTGGAGGATAGGAATTTGAAAGTGAGGATCTAGGAAGTTAACTTCAGGGAAAATAGGATTTTGGATCTAAGTGTTCCTGTTGACTTGAAACCACCTACTTTTTACCAGGACCCTTATGATATCTTTGACGTGCAACCCAAGCTTGGAATAACTGACTATCCTTCTGAGCTGAATTTTAAGTGGACATCTGAACCTAGTGAATCAAATCTACCTTTTGTCTGACACTTTAGTCTTGGGTTGCACACTACAAAACCATAGGCCCGGCCCTGCAAGCATAATAATCTTAGGTTTTGGGTGATTTTTATCTAGAACCTTAGAATTATTCGACCTTGGGGCATGGGTCTGTGATCGGGCATTTTTCACTTGGCAGAAATAATGTGTCATCATAGTGAAATCGCGTGGTGGAAAAATCCTGAACAAAACTAATTATCAATAAAACTAACCACGGTGGATTAGGTCATATCCATAGGGAGGAATAGTTGCAATAAATTTATTAATATTTCCCTTTATATCTGTCCAATCAAGTATGGAATCCGTGCCTAAATCTATTGCAAAATGAGATGAGAAGAAGGATGCACACACTAACTAGAGAATGTAAAGTTGTGGGAGCAGTTTTTCCTCAATAAAATATTCATTAAAAGATGTGATCATTAGTGGCATCTCATGTAATTTCCAACAATGTTCATACGAGAGAGGAATGATGCAAATCTGAGTCACAATTTGATGCAATCACAAGTGAAAAACATGCATTGAATGATAACGAGAAAGTATAAGTGTGCTGATGTAATTTCACCTCAATATAATAATCCAAAAATCAAAATTCAGAAGTTGACAATGGCATTAAATGTAAATTTTAATTATACGTAAATAGAGGATGTGTTCCTCTTAATGGTGTGCATGCTTGAGGTCACCGCTGGCCGCGAAAACTTTGATGGAGGTCGGCCACGACGAAGGGAACTCGATGGTGGTGGTGGCACGGCGAACGGTAGCTGGAGTTGGCGCCGGTGACAAGAAGGAGCGATGGCGGTGTCGACGGCTCATCGGCGTGCATGGCTGCTATTGGCGTGTCTGAGGGTGTGGTCGAGCTCGTGGGGTCGAGGAGAGCTCGACGAAGGTGATGGCGTGAAGAACTGTGGCATGTACAGGTGGCTGCATGGAGGGAGATTGGCGACGATGTTGCTTTCCTCCATGGTCTGTTGGAGGGGAAGACGAAGGAGAGGAGGTCAGGCGTCTCCTACTGATGTAGGTGGCTGTGTGTGGAGGAGGCAGGCCATGTGCAAGGGTGGTGCACGCAAGCATTAGTGGAGGAGACCAGATGCACTGGTGACGCACAGTGGACACAAGGAGGTGGACGTGCGAGGGCACGTTGTTGGCTATGGGTGCACGCGGTTGTGGGTGTGCATCGTGATGGAGGAGGAGGTCGACGTTGGTGTCTTTTGGATGGAGGAGCAGAGAAGGCAGAACGAAGAAGATGAAGAGGTAGGCGGCCTCAAGGGGAAGGGTGAAGATCCTCTGTGAGAGGGAAGGTGGTCTTCAGATGTTCAGGAAGGTTCCCGGACGTCTTAACTAGAAGGCAGGCATGCAGTTGAAGGTTCTAATGGTGGTTCGCGGAGGTAGAGAGTAGGTGTGGCACACAGTGAAGGTGTCATAGTCGCAGTAAGGATATAGAGAACGATAATGAACATCGGAGATGCAGTTGTGGATGCGGTGGCGGTGTCGTGTTGTCGAGGCAAAGCACGGTTGTGAAGTTGGAGACGCAGTTCCGGACGCAGTTGTGGGTGTCAGTGCTGTCACCACAGACCGTGGTGATGGATTCGTCGGAGGTGAGACGCGGTGGTGGTCCTAGTGTCAACGGTGGAGGAGTTGCCTCCTCCCTTTGGAGAGGGAGAGAGTTCTGGAGAGGGCCATCCTCTCCTGGAGAAAGGAGATCGATTCCTTCTGTCTCTTCTTTCCTGCACATATATAGAAAAAGATACGAATAAGAGAGAGAATAGAGAAGGAAAGAGTCAAAGAGAGGAGAGTCGTTAAAGATAGGAGAGATTTGAGGGCGAGAGATTTGTGAGGGATAGAGAAGGAAGGTTTTTATTTATTTCCTTTTTTCTTTCTTTCCTTTTCTCTTATATGACAAATAAAATCTCTAAAGATGCACTTTAAATAAGTATGATTTCATTTAGATTTCTCTTTCCATAATGACTCAAATTTATTTAATTAAAATGTAAAAATGCATTGAATGATAATTGTACATCTTTATTAATTTTATCTATGCAATGCATGATTCGTATTACATTTTCATTTCAATAATAATGTGCTTAGGCATTAAATTAGTCCACTAAAATGGACCTATCAGTCTACACCATAATTTGGTCCACATCTGTAGACATCTTCTGTTGATGGGTTTAAGGATCAATCTTTTAATTCTGATTCTGACCCATACCTGTGAATTCTTAACTTCTTTGATTGTATTTTATGCCTAGCTAAAGGCATCAAACTTAGCATGTGTGTATACTCTCCTCTCTGCGGAGCTGACCGGATTGTTACGAAACTCAAGTGATATTCTATTATTCCGCCCATTTCATGTCTTTATTTCTACAATGAGGACATTACATCATTTAGGCATGTGGGGGTATACTTAATCCTGAGATTATTTTGTTAGCTTCATAGAATTTATTTTATTTTCTTAAAAATAATTCAAAAAGAAAAAAAAATTAGAATTAAGAGAAGAACTTAGGCATTAGGAGTTGTTAACTTTAAGAAACAATACTTTAGGACCTAAATACTTAGACTCTTTTGGTCTTCAGGCTTAATCAGCTTGGGTGTCCACTCGAATGTGAACTTAGTCTCGAGTCCTTACCAAGTAATTTTATTTTAATTTGGTAAATAAATTGGGGTGATAAGTACATGACCTATCAACTCGCCCTCTGATTTGAGGGGACTTTAAGTCTGAGCATCTAGACACTATTTGATTGACTCACTTTTCGATGGTTTTTATGGAAATTAGGTAGCTAATGAACTTTCTAGGGTATTATGACTAGCAAGTTGTCGTGGGTAACAGCCCATTGGCCAGTTGTCCAGAGCCTAGCTACATGACCATGCTTATTCTACTGCTTTTAGGTAAATCTTAGATCAGGGAAGCCACCTACTTAGAAAAAGAAAAAAAATTAATGCTCAAAAATAAAAAGAAAAAAAAAGAAAATTAGAAAAAGGAGAAAAATAAAAATAGAAAAATAAACCATACTTCACTACATGAGTATGGCTAGCAGGTTACCGTAGGTAACAGCCATTGGCCGGTTGTCCATAGCCCAACTCACAAAAATGTACAAATAATTCCCAAAACACTTAGGAAAGAAGCGAGGAAGTAGAATAAACCGGGGAGATATACACTGGGTTCATCCTTGTGTTGACCCCATAAAAGAAAAAGTAGAGAGAAAGCTACTGATCGGAAAGATAAACTTTTAGGCAGAAACGCTTAAGGTCACCTAGGGTCGTAGAAACCTAAAGTCCATTTTAACGATCGCTTAGTGAGTCTATCACTCTTTCACAAGATGCTTAGTACTTAGAGTTCTTCTTGAGTCTTGGGCAGGTCAGGTAGTCGTAAAAAGTTATCTCAAAACTCTCAAACTCCAATAGTCCAAAAAAAAAAAAAGAAAAAAAAGCAAAAAAATGTATCTTCCCTTTTCAAATAATGCAAGGACTTGGGTGGTCTGCATTCTAACAGACACCCAGGTACTGTTGAATTTTCGTAGTTCTGGCCCTTAGTCGAAATTTCCTTTTGTTAATAAACAACAAATGCCTTAAGTGATCGAGCCCTAATTCTATTTTTATACATAGCATATAGTTTAATTTTCTTAGGGACTAGCAAAAGATAGGCATGGAGGTATGATGTAGACACATCTATTTAGGTTAAAATGCCTAGTCATGCATGTTCCTAGGCTTAAATTTACATTTCATATTATAAATATTAAATAGTATACATCATTCTACATTTAGAGTAGTTGTGTATATTTTAGGTTAATTTCGTCCTCTTTATGGCCAGGAGGGAATGAGATTTATTTCGGGGCCTCGATTGATGATCTAATCATACAGATCTGATTAGGACAACAATTGAAGTCTAATGCCTTTGAAATCGTCTAGATCGAAATCCCATAGCACCATATGAAGTCTGAAGAAGATCAATGGCCAAGGACAATGCGACATCCTTATGGGCTTTGAATGAAAAATCCAACTATATGGATGGATCTGGAGCAACAATCATAGTCTAACAACGTGGAAATCATCTCAATCCGAGCACCGTGGCACCCTCTACAACAGAAAGAACATGGACGGCCTAGATGGCGCAACGTGGTGCCATCTAGGCTACCCAACACTAGCCATTAGCAACCACAGATGCCCCCTCATCATTAGAGATCTCGCACCACAACCATTGGATCAAGATCCAACGGCTGAGGTTCCTCCGTGCCCGTAGCTCCCATGCCCTCCTCACGACATGAAGGCAGACTTGGTACATTGGTAGTACGCTTGGTTTCTAAGGGAGGGGCGCAGGTTCGAGACCCCCCCAAATCAACAACTGGACACACGCAGACAAGGGTGCACCAGCCAGTGTACGCACACAGACGCGCGCGCACCAGCCCAGGCACCTGCATTGTAGCGCCAGCACAACATGAGCAGCGCATAGCAATGCAACGCCAGCGTGCACGTGCGTGACACGATGCTTGATGGGCACGCAAGCACAACAGCAGTAGGCGTGAGTTGGCGCGGATCTTTAGCCACAGTTGGGCGGATCTTCAGTGATGATTGCAGCTGTCACTAATGTCTTATACAGGAATTGTCCTCTCCCCTTCCACTATAAAAGGCCCTACACCCCTCCATTCTTCACCATCTCTTCCTTTCTTCTCCTTACCACCTCCAAGGCTCTAGAAAGAGCTTGTCCCAAGCCTGGGATGCTCCTCTAAAGTAAAATCAAATATTTTCCTGCATCTCATCCTCATTCGTGGAGCATCCCGCAGCCGTCCTCTCACCTCATTCGGGAAGAAGATCCTTGTTGCGATGATGTCCTACCCCATCCTCCTTCCTCCGTCGTTGTTCTCCCTCAACCCTCTCCTTACCACCTTCTTCAGGGCACCATCAGAGCGAGCCCCCTCCAAGCGTCCGTTGAGGGGGATTCTTCTCACCTATCTCTATCTTTTTATTTTTCTAGTGTATTTTTCCTGCTTTCATAGTTGTAGTAAACATTTGATGAGAAATATATGATTGTCTCTCTCTCGCTATTTTATTTTTGCAAGTAGATTAGATAGAAATTATTTCGATCTGATCTCTTACTTGATAAAAATACCAAAAAAATTATAAAAGATAAAAATGACAAAAACAAATAAAAGCGAATTCAAATTTCATAAAACGAAATGTTCGCATCCCAGTGTTTGACCAGGGACTCACCTTGAGTTTCGATTATAAATTTTATCTGATTGACATATTTTGTCATGAATCAAACTACGACGACGGGTTTTGCAAACTCAAACCTTTTCGTGACGAATCTGTGCTGCATCAATGATCTTCCTTAATAAGAAACCTCAGATTTAGAAAGGAGGATGTGGCAACAAACGTTCGGTGTGTGCAGGAGACGTCTGGCAAAGCATAGGAGGCATCCAACAAAGACCAGGAGACGTTTGGTGCTCTCAGGTGCTTTTCAGGTGATAAAAAATGGAGGAATGGAGATGGAGAAGAGAAGTAGATTATGAGAGAGTTCTTTGGAGTGTGATAGAAACTGAAGAGTGAGAAATGGAAATGACCATAAGGGGGTGTTGCACTTTAAGAGGGCATATCATAAAGAGAGAAGATTTCATCATAAAGAGGTCAAATATCCATTGGTTAAAAGAAAGATGTTTCAAAATTTTGAATTATAGAGCATTCAAACATCAAACGTCTTTAGTTAAAGATAGACGTCTGAAAATAGTTTATCAGACGTCTGAAAGATAAACAAGTTGTCTGAAAGACCGTTTGAATTTGAATTCAAAACACTACATTTGAAATTTTAAAAAGATGACCGTTGAATGACCATTGAATGAAGTATACAAAGGTCATTTAGAAACATAGACATTCGAGAAGCAAACTTGACATCTGAAATTCCCAGAAATTCCTTCAAGAAAGAAAAATGCATGCCCAAGAGAATAAGACGTCTAATATGGACATTTAAACATCCAAAAAACTCAATTTTCTAAATCTTTCAACTTGCAAATTCCTAGATGCCTTCTAATATGACTATATCTTTCTAAACTAAGGGGCTTTGTCAAGATATCTATAAGTTGATCTTCACTGTTTACAAATTCTAACTTAATTCCCCCTTTTAATACATTATCTCTAAGAAAATGATATCTCACATCTATATTTTTGGATAAATTTATAGTGCTTGTATTATCACAACATATTCTAGTTTGTTTAAAGTCTAATCCTAAGTCAGATAAAGTTTGTTTCATCCAAAGTACTTGAGAATATGCCAAAGCAGCTGAAATATACTCAACTTCAGTGGTGGATAATGCAACACAATTTATAAGTGCATTACCAAAAAAATGGTAAGTACCACTAGTACTTTTTGTATCAGTCCTACTACCAGCATAATCAGCATCACTATATGCTAGTAAGTCCAGTGTATGAGTTCAAGGATAGTACAAACCAAAATCATTAGTTCCTTTTAAATATTTAAAGATTCTTTTTAATGAAGACATATGAGATTCTCTTGGTAAATTTTGAAAACATGCATAGAGACAAGTAGCAAATATTATATCAGGTCTACTTGCAGTAAGATAGAATAATGATCCTATCATACCTCAATATAACTTTTCATCGACCTTCTTACCATTTTCATCCAAGTTAAGACTTATGTTTATAGCCATTAGTGTGGTTTTGCCTTTCACATTTTCCATTCCATATTTCTTCAATGTGTCATTGGCATACTTTGTTTGACATATGAAGATTCCTTCATCCATTTGAGTGATTTGTAGTCAAAGGAAGATTTTTAATTCTCCCATGAGACTCATCTCAATTTCATCCTGCATAATCTTTGAAAACTCTCTACACAAACTATCATTAGTAGAACCAAAAATAATATCATCCATATAAATTTGAATAACTAGTAAATCGTTAAGTTTATTCTTAATGAAAAGAGTTGGATCTACCTTTCCCATTAAAAAGCCTGATTTAATGAGATAATTTCTTAATCTTTCATACCATGCCCTAGGTGATTGCTTGAGACCATAAAGAGCCTTCTTAAGCTTATACACATGATTAGAAAATTCAGAATTTATAAACCTAGGAGGCTGGGCTACATAAACTTCTTTTATAAATCCATTTAAGAAAGTTTATTTTACATCCATTTGATAAAATTTAAGACCTAAATGCGATGCAAATGCAAGAAGCATTCGAATCGATTCAAGCCTATAGGAGCATAAGTTTCTTCATAATGTATACCCTCTTATTGATTATAACCCTATCCAACAAGTCTGGCCTTATTTCTTACTAGTTGACCATCTTCATTAGTTTTATTTCTAAATCCCATTTAGTCCCTATAATAGAATTCTCACTTGGTTTAGGAACTAATTCCCATACTTGATTTCTTTCAAACTGATTTAGTTCTTCTTGCATAGCAAGTATCCAAGAAGAATCTAAACAAGCTTGACCAACAGTTTTGGGTTCAAGCTGAGATACAAAAGCAGTTAGAACAAAGCTAACTTGTGATCTAGTTTTGACTTTGTCATTAATCTCCCCTATTATTTGTTCTTTTGGATGATCTTTATGAAAGTTTCATTCTTTAGGTAGATTATGTGTATTTTGATCTTTAATATGTGATACATCTATAAAGGGTATGTCCTCATCATCACCATCTACTACTTCAACTTGTTTATTATCTATAGAAGAATTTTCATCAAACTTGATATGAAGAGTTTCTTCTATCGTTAGAGTTCTCTAATTGAATACTTGATAAGCTTTACTTTGGGATGATTATCCTATGAATATACATTCGCCTCCCTTAGCATCAAACTTATCAAGATTTTCTTTAGTGATAAGCATATAGCACTTACTTTCAAATATTTTGAAATAACTAATTTTAGGTATTATATTATAATAAAGCTCATAACTTGTTTTATTAAGTATATGCATACTTAGGACTCTATTTAGTACATAGCAAGCCGTGTAAGTGGGTTCAACCCAAAAATACTTTGGAAGACCAAATTCTATATGAATATGCGGGCACATTCCTGAAGAGTCCGATTTTTCCATTCCACTACACCATTTTGTTGTGGAGCTCTAGGAAATGAAAAGTAATGTTTTATTCCTAGTTCTTCACAAAATTAAGAAAAATCATGATTTTCAAATTCTCCTCTATGATCAGATCGAATTTGAGAAATGATATATCCTTTCTCATTTTGAACAAGTTTTAAAAACTTGCTAAAAATTTCTACGGTTTGGTCTTTAAGTTTAAGAAAATATACCCATGTAAATCTTGAATAATCATCAACAATTACAAGATAATATCTACTACCATTTAAACTACTTTTTTTAGTTGGTCCAAATAAGTCTAAGTGTAAGAGTTCTAAAGGTCTCGATGTAGAGACTATATTTTTGCTTTTGAAAGACTTTTATTTAACTTTCCAAGTGTACATGCATCACAAAAAGTATTTGAATTAAACTTTTTCTTAGGCAATCCTTTAACTAATTCATACTTGACTAACTTATTTAGGTATTTGAAATGCAAATGACCAAATCTTTTATGCCAAGTAAACATTTCATCATTGGAAGCTACTAAACAATCATAAGTTCCATTTTTATTTATTTCAACAATGATATATCCTTATATCTTTTTCCAGTTAAAAGAATTTCATTTGTAATACAATCAAATATCTTAGAAAATTTAGCAATAAACAGAATATCATAACCTTTCTCACAAATCTGACTTACACTTAAAAGGTTGTGTTTTAATCCTTTTACCAATGCAACATGACTAAAAGAAGCATTACCTTTACCAATAATACCTGTACCTATAATACGTCCTTTGTGGTTGTTCCCAAATGTAATGGAACCACCCTCTTTGTATTTTACCTCCGTAAATAGTTCCTTGTTGCCCGTCGTATGCATGGAACATCCGTTGTCCATAATCCAAGTTCCTTTGCCTTTGTCCTACAAAATATGATTAGCTTTGAGTTGATCTTCTTAGCTGCTCTACTATCTTTCTATAGGCATGTAGTCCTTCTTTGGTTCTTTTAAAGATATATCATGATAAATCTACTTCTTCTTGACCTACAAAACAAGATTGAACAAGTTTCTTTAGTACCCATTTTTTCTTCGGTCCATTGTGGTCGGTTTTTATTTTCATAGTTGAATATGAAAACTTCCTTACTTCCTTTTGACTAGATATAAAACTAGTTTGTTTGACTTTTAATGAACTAGCTTCATGAGAATATCCAAGACCAAATTTGCAAGAAGGAGATTTTTGTAATGATAAGAGTTTATCAAACCTAGCAAGATATTCTAATAATCTTTTTGAATTATTTTTAAGATCTTGAATATTAGTTTCAAGAAGTTCTATTTTTTCTTTTAAACTTTTAGTCTCATCACATAGAGAATCTTTTTCTTGAATAATCTTGTCTTTCTCATTTAGAAGATCATGATATTTTTCTTTAAGATCTTTATTTTCTAACTTAGTCTTTTTAAAAGTATAATATAAATCATCAAAGGCTTCTATAAGTTCTTCTAAAGATAAATCATTTATCTCATCTTCTAATGCCATAAGTTCAAGGCATGCAGCTTCTTCCTCGGTTGAATCAGTCTCAGATTAACTTTCACTTGAATATGAATCATCCCATGTAGCTTGCATAGCTTTCCTTTTCTTGTACTTGTTAAATGGCTTCTTTGAATCCTTCTCTTGTTTCTTTTTGATCCTTTCTCCATCCTTCTTAAGAAGTGAACAATCCTATTGAATATGTCCCTTCTTTTTACATTAATAGTAAATAATTGGTTCCACCTTTGAATCCTCTCTTAATCCCTTTTTCCTAAATTTCTTGTTATTTCTTAGAAATTTTCTAAACTTACGAGTAAGCATGGCAAGATCTTCATTTTCTTCGTCACTATCCTCGGATTCTGACAACACTTTAAAAGCTAGTTGCTTTTTCTTCCCTTCCTTCGTCCCTTTCTTCTTTTGATTGAGCTTGGTCTCATATTCCATGAGATTTCCAAGAAGTTGATCCATGTTCAAGTTCTCAACTTCATTCGCTTCTTCTATAGCTATGACTTTAGGCTCAAAAATATTAGTTAAGGAATTTAAAATCATACCTTCAAGCTCACCTCTTATGAAGGTCATTCCTAGAGCCTTAAAGTTGTTGATAATGAAGGTGAAACAAGTGTACATATCCTTCACACTCTCATTCTCTTGCATTTCAAATTTCTCGAATTCTTGAGTTAGTGAAACAACTTTGGAATTTTTTACCTTATTCGTTCCCTCATGAGTAACCTCAAGAGTTTTCCAAATTTCATATGCAAGCATTGAGAAATTCGATTAAACTTGTCGAGGTTGAGTGCACAGTACAAGACGTTCATTGCCTTGGAATTCAGAGAGAGCTTCTTCTTGTTATCTTCTGTAAAAGCACCATTTTTAGGTTTCATCGGCTTTTCAAATGGTGTTTCCACCATCTCCCAAAGAGTGTAGTCTCCAGACTGGAGGAAAACTTCCATCCTTTGCTTCCAGTACAAATAATTCATACCATCGAAGTAAGTAGGTTTTGTCATTAAGGATCCACAGTTACTGTTGTTGCTACCACCCTTGATGCCATTGAATCGTCTTGCTCAGGATTTGACACCTACATACAAGAATAAACCAAGCTTTGATACCAAATGTTAGTGGCACAAGAAGGGGGATTGAATTGTGCAATAAAATTCACAAACAATCGCAACAAAATGACGCAGGTATTTAGAGAGGAAACCCTTATGGGTGAAACTCTACCTAGATCTCTCAATCTAGAATTTTGCCCCTACTCAAGTTGGAATTACTAACAACAAGTAATTTACAATTCCCCTCTTCCTTGAAAACCCTAAGAAGAGTTTTGCCCCTCTACTAAGAGGAAATGGGAAACCAACAGACCGGGTACCCAAATAAACTATCAAATACAATAAAAGATATTCCGATAAGCCTTGAATGAAATATGGAATAAAAAGATTAGAAAACTCCCTTTTCAAACCTATGAGCAGAAGGAAGAAGATTTGCTCTCAAAAACTTAACAAGAAAGCAATAGCACAAATGGATCACAAGAGAGCGCAAATAAGAGCACAAGCCTTTTCTAAGTGAGTAGAATGTATAATTTTTTGTGCATATGTTTGAGGCTTCCTATGGGCGTATATATAGGTGTATAGGGTCTGATTTAGGTCTAGGTAGTCATTGGAATTTGAATTGAAATGGAATAAATTAAGGTAGAATGGCTACATTGCATTTACTCAAAGTCTAATTGTATCAGATGCCTGAAAAACCATGATAGACGTCTGAAAAGCTATTTTAGACGTCTAAGAATAAACCAGGATGTCTAAAAAAGCTCCAGAGGAAAAGTAGTCGCTATTGGATTTCACAAGATCAAGTATAGGGATGTTTGAACAAAACGATAGACATCTGAACAGATAGTTTCAAACGTTTGAAAATAAAACTGAACATCTGAAAAGACTTCTGTGTCAATCACTAAGTTACTGGAATTCAATTGGATCTAGACATCTGAAAAAAATTGCAATCAAACTAAACATTGGATAAGAAATGAACGTTGGTCATTCTCAAACGTCTCAAGAAGACAATAGACGTTTGAAAGACAACTAAATTATGACTGTTGTTCTTCTGAAGTTAAAGAGATATAACAAGTTCAAGGAGGAGTCTGAAAGATACTATTAGATGTTAGAAGTAGAGCACAGATGTCTGAAAAACCTAGGAGATAGTGGTCGAAAATTCTTTATATGAATTTGGGTTCTGGACAAGATCCTAGATGTCTGGTGTAGTAGATCAGACGTCTTATAAAATAGACTCAGACGTTTGAAGAGAAAATGAGACATCTGAAAAACCAACAGAAGTTAAGTTTCACAATTTTAAGGATATGGATATGGATAGGAAGATTCTAAGGATATCCTAAGGATAATTCAAGGCTTAATTACATTCTAAACAAATAAAATAAATTACGAAAGTTCTTTTGCCCTACCTTTTCCTCGATCCTTTTCTTTAAATTCTATCTGCAATATGTTAGTCCTTTCCAAGGAAAAGGCTCATTTTTCATTATCAAAAATATAATTCCAAACATTTTAACAATAAGGTGTAGGAGAATCAGAATCGTTGGATGAAAAGGTTAAGGTGAGATGAATAATGGCGGCAACGACGTAAGTGTTTTGACATGAGATTGGCGGTGATCCAAAGCTGTGAGCATCAGTTGTTCTCGACCGTCCAAAGTGAAGAAGAAGAAGAAGACCGTGTGTGCATGGGGGTATAAATGCAAATAAAGGACTAGATTGAAATAGAAATGACTCAATTGCAATGGAAATTAGGGACTTAAATGTAAATAGTGAGTTTTAAGGCATATTTTAATTTATTTATTATCCAAATTTTTATATATAATCATAAATAATGTAACATATTTATTCCTTGAAATTACATTTTTACCATTTTTAGCTATATTTATTTAATATAATATTAAATAGGTTAATTAAGTACTTAGTTCCTTAATTCAATTAAGTTAAATTAAATACTTAAGGTTAATTAAGTACTTAGTTCCTTAATTCAATTAAGTTAAATTAAATACTTAATATATTGCTAATTATTATTGATTTGAGTCCAAATTATTAATTAAACTTATATTAAGATTAATTGACCCTTAATTATATATTTTTATCTTACTTTGCAAGTCCTTACTATTTAACCCTTATATTATAATTAACCTTGTATTTAGTGTACTATTAGGTAATTAGCTAAGTAAACTACCTAATTATTGTTAATTAGGAGCCATGATGAGTCTCTCATCATACCCTAAAGTCAAGATTTTGCTAGTCCTTAGCAAAATTAACCAAGAATATGTTGATTTAAGCACTAGGGTGATTAAATATTTATAAATAATTCTGAAGTAGAAGAATACTTAGGTCAGAATGTTTTTAATATTTGTATTTTTTATATTTTTTGTTTTAAATAAATAACCATAATATACAAAGCATTAACAGGAATTATCTTACGATCGACTCAAAACCCTTTTAGAAATACGTATTCATAAAAATAGAATTTCGACGAAAATTTCTTTCGAATCATAACATCGAAAACCCGTTTATTCTCTGTATCCACTCTAAATTCTAAAGATCAAAGGAGTCAAGATGAAAAGGTAACAAGACTTAAAGACTGGAAGTTAAATCCTAACTCAAAAATTCAATAGACATAGGTTATTTCTTAAGCTCGTGAAATCTGATTTTTACCTACCTAAGCTTTTGTAAATCAACTAAACACCCTTGATTAACCAACTTCATAGAAGAGTAAAATCCCTAAACCAACTAGTCCATAATATCAAGGATGGACTTCTAGACCTAAGGCCCTATCAATCTGTCTCCTTTAGGCCTCAACCACTAGTTTCCAAAACCCGATTTCTTAGGCTTCATTGCCCACTACAAGGTTTAGTAGCTATGAGTTTAAATCATCCGTGCTCATGAAGTAGACTCATCCTACAGGCATCCAAAGTTGCAAAAATACAGATTTTAAGACATCAATTTCCAATCCAGGTTATTCCAATTCAAGCCTTTGACTTGGCCTTACTTAGAATTGGTTACTTTCTCCTTATATATTTTTATTCGAAGTTGCAAAAATATAGATTTGAAGACATCAATTTCCAATCCAAGTTATTCCAATTCAAACCTTTGGCTTGGCCTTACTTAGATTTGGTTGCTTTCTCCTCATCTATTTTTATCTAGAGGTCAACGCTCAATAGGCATATATTTCCCTGGTGGACCACTGGGTCTCTTATTCTTATATTTTATCTCCATATTTTTCCAATCCATTTTCTATAGGTTAAAACACCCATATGTAGCGAGGTGTTTTTATTGATGGAGGAAGGGTAGCATCCATATGTAGCGAGATGCTTTATTTGGTGGATAAAAACTGCATAAGCATCCATTTGTAGTGAGATGCTTAATTGCAGGGTGTATATAATAATTTTTTAAAATAATTTTTTTTTCCCCTCATTTTTCTTACTAAAAGTAAATACTCCAAGTCTTTTTTCTAGGTGAGTGGCACATCCTTCACCCTTCCAAGAAATGCCCGTAGAAATCCTTGGACTAAAGAGGATTTAGAAATGATCTCTTTACCTCTGTGTTTTCGCAGTCTCAGATACCAGCAAGACAATTCTAATGTGTGTGAAGTTTGGATGGTTAGGTTACTTAGCTTGCAAAATAGAGGGTGGACAACAAAGCCTTTCACTCTCAGTCCCTTAAACCATTACTATCAACCCATAGGATCTGTCAAGACGTAACTTGCCAAGTTTAGTCGAACGTCTTCGATTGATCAAGCTAACTATAGCCCGTTAGACCTTATGACTAAGGATTCTACTAACTCTTCACTTAATCAACTCTAGGTATCTAGTGTCCTTACTCAACTTGGTAGTAAAAACAGATATTAACAAATCAAAAGGATCTAACCTAGTCTTATTGACTAAGAAAGTTACAATTTAGTTCCAAAATTTAAGTCTTGTATAAAGTTTAATGACATCTTAGTTACTTTATTTCAAAATGAAGAGCAGAAAAAACATATTGTAGTAGGGTTTCAGACTCAACTTGAGAGAAATCCCGTTCAAAATTCACAAATGAATACGTGTTTTGAAAAGATATTTAATAGATAGTCCAAAGTAGGGATTCAATGCTCTTATTAGTATACGGCATTTACAATATAAATATATATATACATATTTTTTTATTTCTGACCTTACAAAATTTAAGCTCTTAATTTATTAATTATAAATATTTAAATAAGGTATTTATAATTTTTCTTCTATTCTTCTTATGAATGAATGTAATCCCCCTATTTTTGTTATTTTTTTACCTTTTATATATTTTTATGGTTTATCAATTTTTCAAATTTTTATATATTTTTCAAAAAATTTAAATTTTTAGGTATTTTTCTATTTTTCCTATCGTTTTTCTACCATTACACTTAGAGTTAAAGATTCACTTCACACCCCCAAGCCAAAATTTTACAATGTCATTGTAGTGAAAGGGTGAAAAAGACTACACTTTACTTAGTATAGGGTGACAGGAGTCATATAGAGGAGATCAAAGATCTTTGTGTGAACGATTTCAAGTCTAACCTAAGTCAGAGTGGTTAGTTGGACTAAGTGAAGAGTAGGAAATAAGGAAGTGACAAATTGAGTAGAGACTCAAGTGTAAAGGTAGATAAAAGTGTGGAAAGCAGGAAATAGCTATGTACAAGTGCTAAGTTTTACGCCTTAAGCTAGGTGTAAACCCTAGTAAAAAGTAACTCCTGTAATAGAATAGATAGGTGAAAAACAAGGGAGTCAAGGAAGAATTAGATCAAAAATAGAAAACAAAATAACCACTCAAAATCAAAAGAGTCAAAGAATAGTAATCTAGCCCTAATTTTGCCTTAAAAGATCTCGCAGAACCAAAATCAGAATCATGTGAAAATCTCAGAAAGATATGAGTGGATTTTATAAAAGATAGTTTTGATTTAGATCAAGGTAAAGAAACTAAAGAATTGGGCAAAGGAAGAAGTGAGTTCAAACCCACTTAGAAGATCAACAAGAAATCAATTTTGATTTTGAATGATAGGTGGATTATTTTGGTACAACAATGGTGGTTGCTAATGCAGGTTTGGAAGATCACTTTCGGGAGGTGCAGAGGGTAGGTTCTGATTCGAATCAAAGGCCTAATTAACTTTGTGAACATGGCCCTGATGTTGCCTAGGATGTGGTAGATTCCTAGGATTTGAAATTGGCTGCAATGGAAGAGTACCTGTCTGACAAGACTTAGCCAAAAGTGTGATTTGATTTCGTAAATCAGCCAGTTCAGTTGTACATTGTCTTTGCATCTCAATGAAGGCTTTAGCATTCTGATGCTGGCTCTTAGTCACAGCTCGCAAAATCTAGTCAAGATGCAATTTCAACCCTGAGTAATTCTACGTATTCGCATGAATAGGCCTCATATTCAGTTGCTGAGAAGACAACGAAGGCGGGTTTTGATGGGTCTGATTTTGATAGATAGGTCTTTGATTTTGCTCAGCCCAAGAGAAATTTGGGTGGTTTCTCCATCCAAGGTTATAGGTATTTGAATATGGGTTAGATCTCGAATCATTCTCCTAGATGGCATACAGATTATAAGGATTCAATGTGTTTTCTCCTAAAGAAGGGATTGAGGAGAAGGGTGGGAATGATGGGACAAAAGGTCCCTCCTTGGGTTGGTAAATGAGTAAGGAGAAAACCCATGGAAGAAGGATCTCTTGAATCTAGATTATTCACAAATTCCCTCCTCGCGAGAATTTGCAAAATAGGAAAATGCATGGGATTTTGCATAGCGAGTAAAGGTGTAAGATTTTTCATAGTGTTGCGGACCTCATCGAGATGCTTCGGTATGATGTCAACTTTGTCCATTTTCTTAGTAATGATCTCTAAATCCCTTAAACTAGATTGATTCGAGATCTCATGGATGCCCTTCAGATTCACGCTTCCTCTGCTAAACTGGGCCATGGAGGCAAATTGATGGAGTTCTCCACCATTCGCTCAAAGAGTTCATGAGTAGATTCCTCATCCCGATTCAGAAATTTTCCCCCACAGGAAGCATCCACGAGATTTTTCACATTCTCATGTAATCCACAGTCAAATATGTGCATAAGTTGCCAATGTGGGATGTCATGTTGTGGCCATTTCCTAAGTAGATCATGGAATCGTTCCCATGATTCGTGAATAGGTTCTCCTTGATTCTAGGTAAAAGTCATAATGGATCACCTAAGTGCTTTCGTGCGACCTATAGGAAAGAATTTCTTCAGAAAGCAGATTTGAGTTCAGCCTAAGAGTTGATAGGTCGTGCTATGGTGTGATACCAATAGGCGACTTTGTCTTTAAAGCTAAAGGAGAACATTTTCATAAGTAGGATTTCCTGGCTTTGATTTCGAGGTCCAAGAGTTTGGGATAGATTTTTAAGATCTTCGATGTGTTGGAATAGATCCTCGGTGTTGTGTTCATGAAAGTGTGGGATTAGACTAATAATGTTTGGCTTTAACTCTGGGTCATTTTCCCCAATGGGAATCCTAACATTAGTCTCTACTTGGGCATTGGATGGATTATAGTAATCATGGAGTAGACGCTTAGGTAGAGGACGAGGAAGAGGAGGATCAAGACTTGCCTCAGGTCGTCAAGCCTGAAGGTTCTGAAGAGCAGCCGTCAACAGATTGATTTGGCAGTTCTACTCTAGCATTTGCAGATTCTCTCTCAGGAGCACCTTGTGAATATCAAAAGGCGGCATCTCCCCCTGGCTAGAAGAAGAAACAAGAATCTCAGGATTGTGGTTTGTGGTTGATCCATGGAATCAAATGCAGAAAATGCGGAGAAAGTAGACAAATTGGTTGCTTAAATGCAACTAGTCTAGGTAAACCTGTCAAAGGAGAGACGAGGGACTGTTTCAGCGATCACCTCCCATTCATAAACAGAAGAAATGTGCAAAGGCACACTCACACCACTGCGGTAAAACAATGGCAAGCAAAACTCGAAAATAGCGCGAAAAGTGGGTTTTCTTCTTTTCAAAGGAAAGGAAGACCTAGAATACACGTAAAATATGTGAAGATGCAAACACATAATATATCAATACAAATACGCATCCCACATGTGCCTACGACAATGCATATCCTACAAGCTCTCAGGTCTAAGGTCTAGGATCAAGATTGCTCACTATAGGCTCCCCAAGGCTCTAGTAGTGAGACAGACTTGTTGATCTTTGACCAAAGCCCTAAGAGATGCAAAGAGGAGAGATAGAAAACATAGACTTGTGTAACTCTAGTTATCATGCTATGTAGGCGATAGCATGCAACAGACGATGGTGATAAAAACCTACATGCAATTCTGCAAACAGAATATATGTCACAAGTTTTATGAAGTCCTCTTTTTAGTTAATTTTTTCAAATGATAGAAAGAAGTAAATGTGACCACTTTTTATGTCTTTTCAAACAAATATGTGGATTGCTTATTAGTCCAAAGACAAGGATCTACGTGGGTTTTTGCATGTTTTTCTTGCCAAATGCAAGATCAAATCCCGAGTCAGAATGAGAACTACTAGCAGGTATATGCACTCCTAAGAGTATATGCCTAATGGTATATTATTGCTAGTCAAAAAGATATGTATTTTTGTATTTTTTATATTTTTTATATTTCTAACCTAAATGCAAGAAACAAACCTAACTAAAAACTAAGGAAAGAGAATCTCACAGTGGGTATGTATGGTGAATACGTGGAAAAAATAGAAAATAGAAACTCGCCTTCCTCCTGAGAATACCTGTGAAGATATCCCTGAAAGAAGACAAAAATAAAGAAAAAACTAGTTAGAAATGAACCATGTACAATACAAATAATTAAAATAATAATGGCAAATATAATTACAAGTTACCTCCCTGGAATGGCGCCATTAAAATGATAGTTCAATTCTCAACACAGTTAATTAAGGTTATTAGGCTTAATTAATTGCATAAGGAAAACACTTAGGTTAACATGATTTGTTAAATCGTTGTTGTTAATTGTAGTATAGGATCAAGTTAACCTACATTTTCGATTTAAATTCTTTTAACTAGTTGAGTCCAAGTCGTTCACTAGGAGGCATTTAAATTTGATTAATTCACTATTTTTATTCTAAGTTAATAATCAAATAATAACTTTATTAATTAGATCAATAATTATGAGATATATTAAGCTCATGAGTAATTGCATACAAAATTGAAACTCAAAAACATGGCAATTATTCCATTAATAGAATGAAAATGTAGATGAATGATTTACAACATTGAATAGCAATAGAAGTGTTTACAACAGCTACATCAATGATAACAAATGATTAAAAATATGAGGCATAAAAAGAATGATTATAACAAGACAAATTGCCTCTTTTCAACAAAAGTACACTTAAGTATATCTCAGCTTCATCTCAACCTTCTCTCATCATCAGATGTCTCTTCAAGGAATCAGAAGACTTAAGTTTCATTTTTAGACTTCTCTTTAAATTCACGGATGTCTATTTTAAATCTCTCACAAGCTCTTAATCACTTAATTCTATCATCCCTTACCACTCAACTTAATTCCCTCTCTTAAACTCTCTGGATGCCAACACTTAGTCATATTTCAGGCACTTCTCTCATTTCTTCTTACTTAACCAAAATTTGGTTTTAATGGGTGAATCGGGTTCATTCGTGGGATACACAACACCTCTATGGGTGGGACCAGACCACTACTTGAACCCAATTCTAGTTAATCTAGTATATATTTTAGTGTATTTAGGTGCACAGTATTGGGCCATATCTGGCCCACAATCATGCTCATGCCCACCCAGGCCCATACACATACGTATATGCGCATGCACTAACACATGCACGCACATGCACATGGATAGCATGCACTCAAAGATCATATCAATGCTCAAGAGATGCACCCTGCACCTACAACCAACTAAGCTATTCACGCTTTTGCTTTTGTACTCAGGTGCCCATCCATCAACTCCTGATGCGGGACAATCCTAGCTACTTCTTCACATAGCGCTGTCGGACGTCAGGCTTAGAACAAGGACTCCTGGCGACTTAGAGCTCCATTTGACTTGAAATAAAGCTCAATCGAGAGCTGTAAGAATCTTCTATCCAATTGTAGCATCAATTTGGAATTTGCATCAAAGGTGATCCATGAAATCAGAACATGAATATGGCTCACTCGACATGGAAAATACATGCTATAAAAGATAATGTTAGGTCATATGACCTGCAGATGATAAAATGAGCTCAATTGAGGGTCCAGATAGATTTAGAGGTACATTTTGCATGAAATGATGAAGGTTTAAAGGATTAAAAAACTTTGGAAACCTCAGTATCTTTAAAGCTTCAAACTTGAAGCTCAGAATTATGATTTCAGAGTTCAAATAGCACATCAGTTGGATTTAAGCCTCATGAGTGGATCTAGATTGATTCAAAAGATCAAAATTGACTGATCTGAGTAGGATTTAGTTCCAAATCTCAATAAAAAGACATTAAACAACTTTGGGTATCAAAAATGACCTAACATGAACAAAAATTGGAATCTCCCAGATTCTTCAATACATCTTGTCTAAATTAGTTCCACATGATTCAAAATTACAATAGGAACTTAAACAATCCATTAAATCAAAGCTTCAACCATTAAAATCTCAAAATTGCCTTATGGTTGACTAAAGAAGCTTAAAAGTTGACTTTCAATTACACAGCTTCTTTAATCAAATTGAATACCTAAGTAACTTCAATTCATCGTAAGAAATATGTTGAGCATCTCAAAACCATGTTTTGACTATTCTATAAGTAATTCCGAACTCATCGTCGGAGTTTATTAGATGGGTTGTTCATTAGAAGGAATCAAATAGTCTTAGACCAAATAGAAGCTTAAATTAGGTTCTAAAGGATCTATTCTTGCTTTAGGTCCTAATTCCTAGCTCTAAACCTCAACAAATACAATTATGCAACTCTGTCGGTGTTGGAGAAGATGAAGACCTACAGAAAGCAATCAAAAGTAAAATATAGATATAATAAGAGGACTATATTCCTTAGATCTCAAATAGTTGGTTTGAAGCTTCTTAGGGACCTCTGAAGACTAAGGCTTGTGATTGGGATCGCCAAAGTTCGTCGGAGCTCCGGTGATGGCTGAAATATGTAATCAGAGATCAAATCTCCATGAAACAGATTAAGAATAGTCTTAAAAGCTTCCTGATCTCGTAACGAACCTCAAGAACTCAACAATTTATGCAATTGATTACAGAACATAAGGATTTAACAAGAATTTCAGTAACTGAGAATCTTGAGTTCGAATGAACTCAAGAATTTCCCTCTCACTCAATTGAGTGAGGGGAAAGTCTTAGACGAGTGCAGTGATGGTGTACAAATGATTAATTAGATGGAATAACTCCTTCTGAGCCACCATGGACAGCAAGCTTAGAAGGTTGATATGAAATTGGGTGTTTTACGTATAGGTTATTATAGATATAATTAAGAACAAGAACGGGGCCCTGAAGTGATGAGTAGGTGGTGAAGGGCCCATGATGGTTGTGTATTAGGTTGAAGATCTCCACCATAGATAGCAGAGGTACTCCGGTGAAGGTGGAGTGGATTAGCCTTTTAAGATGATAAAATTGAGGGAAAAGAAGTGGAAAATGATCATGAAGTGATAGGAAAGGTGAACAAGTGATCCATTAGATGAATGAAGGTCCGACGAGCCAGAATTAGCTCATTGGAGACAAAGAAGATGATGTGAAATCTAAGCATTACACTACTTTATCTAATTAACTAGTTAAAGCTAAACTACACTAAATTCTAGGCTAACCTACGATTACTTGGACGAAGAAGACGAGAGGAACTTCTTCGATGGATTGTGATGGAGGAAGAAATCAGAGTGTTGGGGAAGGTCTTCTGGCGAGAAAAGAAAGCATCAAGATGGAGAAGATGATGCTCTTGAACCCTCTCACGGCTGCTGGAGAGGAAGAGGAGGTGAAGGAGACGAGCTCTACCACTGGAGAAGCTCCGATAGGGGGATGAGAGATCGCCAAAGATGAGGATTGAACAACATATCATCGCACTCAATTGGGGAAGAAGGATAGGGAGCCAACGGCATGAATTGGAGGTAGGATGGGGTATTTATAGGTGGTAGTGAAGGTAGAGGTCTAGGTATCGGATGTAATCGCATCTAGGTACGTTAGAACATAGGTGATCTTCTTCGGCGACGATGAGCTTACCATGCTGGAGTTTTTTAGGTATAGGTGGATTAGAATCGTTAGATGAAAAGGTGGAAGTGAGATGAATAATGGCGGCAACGACGGAAGTGTTTAGACGTGAGATTGGTGGTGATCTAAAGCTGTGAACACCGACCGTTCTCGGCCATCCAAAGTGGAGAAGAGGAAGAAGAAGACCGTATGTGCACAGGGGTATAAGTGCAAATAAAGGACTAGATTGAAATAGAAAGGACTCAATTGTAATGAAAATTAGGGACTTAAATGTAAACAGTGAGTTTTAAGGCTAATTTTAATTTATTTATTTTTCAACTTTTTTGATATAATCATAAATAATGTAAATAACATATTTATGCCTTGAGATTATGTTTTTACCCTTTTTAGCTATATTTATTTAATGATAATATTAAATAGGCTAATTAAGTACTTAGGTCCTTAATTCAATTAAGTTAAATTAAATACTTAATTGAAAGCTAATTATTATTGATTTGAGTCCAAATTATTAATTAAACTTATATTAATATTAATTGAGCCATAGTTATATATTTTTAACTTATTTTGCAAGTCCTTACTATTTAACCCCTATTTATAATTAACCCTGTATTTACTGTATTCTTAGGTAATTAGCTAAGTAAACTACCTAATTAATGTTAATTAGGAGCCATGATGAGTCTCTCATCAGAACATTTGCTAAATGAGTCTAACTTGGCTTAATTGAGTTATGATTCACACTTATATAAAGGGTTGCACATCTACAAGTAGAATTTGTGCTCAAATTGTCAAAATTCCCCCTTTTTTCCTCCTCTCCAGCCCAATTCCGATGCACCATTGGAGCTCATCCAACCCCTATATTCACCCTCTACCACGTACAATAGGTAGAGGGGTTCGCTTCCTTGTCGTCATACGAAGCTTCTCACAAAGCTTCAGCCCCTACCTCACCTTCTTTCGCTCTGGCTGACTCCCCTTCTTCTTCATCTCTGGTGAACCTTCGGTGAGCCGTTTCCCTTCCCCTTTCCCCAAAGTAGCTTATGGCTTTGCCTCTCGTCACCTTCAATTAGACTTAGGGGGCTTTAGAGCCCCGTTCTTCAACCCCAGCACCTTCTTCAACCTCCTCCGACCCAATTGTTTTAGGAAAAAGGCTCCTCACACTCAAGCTTAACTTTCGCCCGACTCAATTGAAGCCCACATCACCTCCATCACCACCTCTGACTCTGGTCGCTGGAGCTTCATAGAAGCTTCTCCGGTTGACCACCACACGCACTCCATCAAGAAATCTCCACCACCCACGCTTTGCCGCACTCAGGCGATGCTTCTTATGCATTTGATTGGGGCTATATGCCTATACTTCCTCCTACAGGTATTGTCATCGTCAGTCATCTTCTCGGATGCCGTTCACTGTCGTCCAGAATAGCACGAAGAACTCCCTCGCATGTGGAACAACACAAAGAACTCCCCAAGACCCTTGATTTGGAGAAACAACATCAACTGCAGCTCCAATAGGAAGGACTTCACCCATGCAAAGCAAAGAAGAAAACGATAAAGAAGAGTGGGAGGATAGTCCCACATCAGAAAAAGACATTTCAGCTTTGTGTATAAGTTGATTCCTGCTCCCTACATCATGCTTAGAAAGAGGGGGTCAGGTCCCCAGCTCAGCCACACCATACACAGGTGCCCTCGCCCACCCACGCACGCTTGAGCAGGTCTAGGCCTTATCTAAATCCGAATAGAGAAAGAAAAAAAGAGGAAGAATAGGAGTTGTTGGGCCTAGAGGAAAGGGGTCGATTTTGCCTCGATACATGTGTGCGCTTAAGCTTGCTTTGTGCAGGTTTTGGTTGACTTTGGTGCTCACTTTAAGCCATCTGATGGCTAAGTATAGACATCTGATGGTTGTGAAAAACTCCAAGTGTTGAGACTTAAGGTTTAGTTGATAAACACATTTTTTGTTTCAACACTTATACATTCTCTTTTAGCTTGATATTATTTGGTTAATCTATTTCCTTTTGCATCAAGTTCTTGAGCTTCATTTTTATTACTTGATTAGTGGTTAATTGAGTATCATTTTGCTCCTTGAGATGACCTCAGACTCACAATTCAAGATTACAAATTTAAATGTCGATTCGCTTTTGTTGACTATACTACAACGCATATTTTAAACTCGAAGAAAGCACATTAACACTGCTCGTTTGAAACTTTTATTTGACAAAACATGCTAGGATGTTACGAATGTGATATGGTTCATCATAGCAAAAATGCCGAAGTTAAGCTAGAGATTAGGTTAAACACTATTAAATTAACATAAGAAATGGGTTAAGTGTGAGATTTATGGAAAAAAGACTTAAACACTCAATTTATGCTAAAAATGCATAATTAGGTCAATTTGAAGATATTCTATGCATAAAATACACTTGGATAGTTTGTATGCCAATTGAACACCAATTTGAGCTTGAATAGACAAATCAATGGTTGAATTATGTTCTAATATGTTCAATTATTTTTCCATAAAAGTTACATTAAATTCTGACATCATTAGGACCTTGGATTTAGTGTTTTTCAGTTAGGTCCTTCATGCATATACATATACTTCACATTTTATAAAGCCAAAACTAGCTATGAACATATTTGAAAGGTGTTAAGGATTGTTCTATTTTGAAACCTGCTACTATTGGGTTCCATCGCAATTGTTATATGGTTCACTATAAGGGGCTTCACCTATAATTAACCCAAAATACCTAATGCCTCTTAGCTCTAGAACATGTAGAACACAAGCCATCACAATCGTTCATCCTTCTTTTGCTTGATCCAATGGTTGATTTTGATCAACCTATTGGATCTGATGCCTAAACCTCCACCTTTCCCTCTAGATCAAATCCAACGATCCACTTTTATCATAAACACCTCCCGTGCTCCCTAGACTCCATCATGGCCCTTCATCCTCAATGACCTTGACCCTCAATCACAAGTCACCCCAGCACCCTGAGCCTACATAAGGAGCTTCCCACTCCTCCTGTGACCCTTTTCCACTCCCTCCCCCTTAGTTGGTCCCTTCCTCCATCCTTCTAGTTCCAATTTCCCTTTAATCGCCTGTGGTGACAACACTGGTTTCCTCCCTCAATTCCTCGCCATTGGCTAATGGCTAGTGGATCTAGGACACCACCTTCTTCCATTGGAGGTTTCTCCCCCCTTTCGTCGCCATCATCCAACGGCGGGTGTTTCTTAAACTTCTCCTTCCTATGTTAGATTAGAATTACTGCTTCCTAGTGTAGATTTATAGCTTTCTAGATTAGTTTAATTGCTTTCTAGTGTAGTTTAGATAGTTAGATGTTAAATTGACTTATTGATTGTTCTGATTAGGAGTCGATCAGAGTTAGTGTTAGTTTCTCTCGATTTGTCTCTCTGATCAATTTAGATAAGAGAGACAGCAATTCACCCCTCCATTTTACGTCATTGATCTCTTTCTGCTCTCCATGCTCATTTTCACATGATTTCCTATTTTGGTCTCTTCTCGTCATGCTATCCATGGCCAAGAGAGGGATTAATTAGGGTTTTCTAGAAGTTCTTTGATGTTGAATCTGATTTTAGTTTAGAGCATTTAATGAAGGATTGTGATGCTTAATATTAGTTTTTAATTGATTTATTCATGCTAAGCTTCTTGCTTTTAAGGCTTAGGTTCCAGATGATTTGGAAGATAAGAGGATTCTAATTAAATTTTGATGGCTTAAGCAATTCTTGAAGTGAAGTCTACGATGTAATGAACATACTGAAGTTATTTGGTTATGATTCGAGAGTTTCAAGTTGAACTGGAAAAGTGATAATCATTAGCAGTAGCTGAGCTGCTCTTTTTGACAGAGCTTGGAGAAAGATGCTAATCAAGGATTTCATTTGGTTATTAGATGATTTTGTATTAGTAATAAATTCTCCAGCATTATTCTTAAATAGATTTACATTTCAAATGGTCAAGCAAGATTTGAAACACACGGATCAAAGACTTTGAGTGGTCTGAATTTGAATTTGACAGAAGTGGTAGTAGAGACTCCTGTTCAGGTATGCTGAGAGTGAATTTGATAAATCATGATGTTGTTTAGAGTTCTAACTGAGTCATCCAAGCTAAATAGATGTAGAATAAGATCTATGAAGCATTCATGTACTATTGCTAGGTGTTAATTCAATCTGTAACCATTGTAAAAGCTTCTAGAATTAGTTGTCAACAACAATTGGGTTTAATATCTATCCACATTATACTCTCCTATTAATTACAGTGATTATTGTTGGTGCTAGAGCACCACGATCATTTGTTTTGATGATAACAAAACACGTGTCATTTAACATTTGCACTTTGAGTCCTAGATTTCAGGTCAATCGCAAATGGATACATGATTAGACGGAGTTCGAGCTCGCATCCAGGACGGATTGGAGGAGCTTGATGGAGAGCAGAAGAGATTCGCGAGGAGCGATATATTGAAGAAGGAAGGAGATGAAGAATATGATAGATTTCCTTCTCTTGTACTCATTGTATTTTTTGTTTCTTTTGTTGCTCTTTATTTTCGTTACTTAGATTTCTGTTAAAGAGCCTCAAAGTACCCTAACAGTAGTCCTAGGAACACCCGCACAACCCTAGGATACTTAGGTTTTCTGTAAAGAACTTAGAAAACCAATATAGGGTTTAAATAGAGTTTCCAGACGTCTAATTCCAAAATTAGACGTCTGACTGTTGCTTCAGACGTCTGATAACTATTAGGCTGGACATAGTTAGTTCTGTCTGATGAAATCAGACGTCCAGACCTTAGACCAGACGTCTTAGGAGACGTCTGATGATTTTGCCATACGTCCAATTAGTGGACCGTTGGCTGACTTAGCAAACACTCAAGAATATGACCGTTAGAGCCTTATCAGACGTCCATAGGATTGTCCAGACGTCTGATAATTGACCATTTTGCCTCGGCTGACCCAAAATCTCTTCTCAGAGATTTTCTAGCCGTTGTAACGTTTGGAAAATCCATTCCCACAGTAAAAGTAGGTTTCCAGACGTCCAGACATAGTGCCAGACGTCCTATATGTCGTCTGATGGACTCGCACAAAAACCCTGTTTAGATCTGATCCAAGTCAGGAAGAGACCCGCCCAAAATCAGACGTCTGACCTTGAAATCCGACATCTTAAAGTGAACTTCCAGACGTCTGATGATATAATTAGACGTCTGATAAGCCTGTCAGAGCAATGATTGTTCCTGATTTCGGGCTGATTCTCTTGGGCTTTGTTCCCAACGGCTATAGAACCTTTCCTAAGCCTTCCTAAGGCCTCTATAAATAGAGGGGAACCTTTGCAACACAAATACACTAAGAAACACCTAGAGACACCAAGATACACAAGAAACAATTTGTATTACACTTTCCACTCTCTTGTGTCCTAGCTAGCTCTTGCTCTCCAAGCTCAAGCTCCATTCTCTTGAGAGCATCAAGCTGTTGCGCACCCGCTCTCCCACCGTTGTTCATGAGAGCGAAGTTGCGCCATCGCGTGGCTCACGCACCGCGTCATCAACTTGACGCACTCCTTGCAAAGGGGAGTTTCCTAATTCCTATAGAAGCTAGGTTTATAATTACTTTGTTGGCTCTATAGGATTACTTGTTTATTTTATCTTTGTTATTTGGTTGGGTATTCGCTTTGCGAATTCCCATCTCCTTCGCGAGACAAAATCCTTCTCGTGAAGAGAAGGGGTTGAGGTACGCTACCCTCGTTTAAGTAGCGTGGTTGTATTGAGGTTGAATCACCCTCGTTTAAAGTGATTCGGTTTAGTAGATTTTGATCAACTTGGTTGATCGGAAAATCCTAACTCGAGAGGATTAGGTGGTGGTTTTCACCCAGTTTGGGTTTCCACCTATAAATTCTTGTGTACTTTGTGTGATTGCTTATTTGTAAGATTATATTTCAATTCCGCAATTATTACGTCACCCCCTCCTGGTAGGGCTGGAAATTACAATTATAACATGATTTGATTGAGATTCTGATTGTAAATGATGCTGGGATATTTATAATGTTATATAGCTAATTTCCAGCAATTTGAATAACTCTTATGACTTTGAAATTAATTGTAAATCATTCTATAATCTTTGTCAGCAATAAAAAAAATCTGAAAACTGTCTGAATTATGTTCCAAATATGATTTCGTTGTTTAGATCAAATTTTCATATTTGAATTGGATTTGTACTGATGTCTAGAAGTGTTTTAAGTTTACATATACTTTCCAGCAATTTTTAGCAACCTAGAATGATTTGTATGGCTTGGGAACTCATGTCTTACATTAATTAAAGCCTATTCTAGCCAACTTGTAAATACATGAAAAACATAAAAATAATTGTAAATAAATAAAAGGAAAGTGTTTTGACTAAGATTAGGATTTTTAGTTGTGTGAGTCATTAAATTTAGGTTTTGAGTCTAGTAGTTAGGAGAACATACCAGTAGGAGCTTAGGTCTTCTTTGATTTAGAAATAAAGAAAAACACATAAAAATACCAAAAATAGTGTTTCATCTCCTCTTCTAATGTTTCTCCTCTCTTCCCTTATCTCTATAAAACACAAAAAGAAAATAAAAATATGAAAAACTTCACAAATCCCATAAAAATACCTTTATTTATAGCATTTATACTTGTAAATAGTACTAAGTTAAGTGTATATAATAACTTATATGTACATAAAGCATATAAATAACTTATATATTTATTCTATTTACTTAGGTAGATATTTATATTGAGTTATATATAATATATTAGTATTATATAATTATGTATTTATTTATTTATATTATATGTACATAGTCCATAAGTATTTATAAATAATTGTGTATATTTATAAACACAATTATAACAATATATATAACATAAAGTAATTATATTGTATAGTAATGTATCCCTATATTTATTTATTTATCTATATATTGTACATAATTAAATTCATAATTTAATTAGTTATATTAGTAAGTTAATATAATTTAAGTTAGTAATTTAGTAAATTATTGCAATAAATTATGTTGTATACTTGTATACTGTAAGTTAAAGTATTTTCAATATGCTTATAACTTATTTATTCTATAAAATTGTACTTATAATGTATATATCTATATATATATATGTATAAACATGTATTTAAATGTATATAAATAGAAATAAATCAATAAAGATAAATTAAAAATCTGTAATAATAAGTTAATAATGTAAACTAACTAATGTATAAGTTGTACTAGTAAGCCATTAATTTATACTTTAATTAAGGAATTAATCAATAAATCAATGTACATTTTTCACTAAATTTAACTAATTTTTAAATATATTTATATATTTAATTATTATAAATAAACTATACCAATAAGTAGCCCTATATATCAGCTACATAATCATATCATTTAATTTGAAAATAATTAATTAATTAGTACATAAATTGAGGCCTAAAGTTGGCCATAAATCACGGTCGCACGCTTAATTTGGCACTCGAAAAAGGTGCCACATCGTGGCCTAAGAACTGCTCACAGCAATATAAGTTGATTTGCATGTGTAAGCATGCCATCCAAGTACGAAGGTTGGATCCCTGTTCACCATTTATCCGACCATTGAGCGAGAGAGAGAGAGAGAGAGAGGTAAGGGTTAGGATCCTAGGTTCGACTAGGTTGAGTGGTCTATGCGGGTCGGTATTGGCACAAAACTATGCTAAAATACACTAACTAAACACTAGGGCTCAAGATTAGTAGTGGTTGATCTGGTCCTTGTGAGCTGTTGATCATGCGAAGGGTTGGGCCTGCCAATCCCAATTTTTTGGTTAAGTGTAGGTTAATTTGGATTAAGTTAAGTTTAAGTGTTAGTTGTGTGTGAGTAGTAGACTAAGTGTTGTATTGTATTGAGCTAGCATATGTGAGTGTGTTAAGTGTTGTGTTAGTTAGTTTAGGTGTTGTGTTAGTGAGCATATGTATGGTTGTATTAATTGTGTGTTATATTAGTAGTATAGTAAATTCGTATATATTTATATGTGTGTGTATAGAGTATATATTATGTGTTACATATACATTATGCCTTATTTTGTATATAAATATTTTTAAGGCATTTTAGTGACATTTATATATGTTAGTGTACATAGTTTACATATGTTAGTATAATATGTAGTATATAGTTGTATATATATTCTTTTTGTGACTATATTAAGGCATTACTTAGATATTAGTATACATAATCAACGTAGATTAGTTTAGATTAGTTTTTGAAGCCTTTCTACTTGTATATATTCTTGAGGCATTGTCATTAACATTAATTCATTGTTGTACATAATTGACTTAGATTAATTCATCATTTGATTCTTTCATTTATTTTTCGTTCATTTGTAAATAAACTCAACATTTTTGAAGTAAAAGATGCTTTTTGGATAATAGAGAGTGTGTATATCAATAATTATCTCTCAATGAATGACCTATAATAAAACTAGTAAAAATTATATATAAATAAAATGACATCTATCTGTATTGCGACATTATATTACAATGAGATAATTAACCCTAATTAACTAGCGATCTAGATGATACATCATTTTTTGACACCATTGCTGAGGAGGCAACTCTCTATACGCCAAAACTTATCTTTTATTGTTTCTTTTGTATATATTTTTGATTTCTTTGTATATAACGATTCTTTTATTCAAATTCTTTCTTATATATACATTCTTTGATTCATTATATTCTTTTATTCATTTTCATGTAATTGTTTTACTAATCACTTTTCTTTTGTTTCCAGGGCACCTGAGGAGGAGTTCGAGAAGAATTGCTCTACTTCCTTGTGGTCCTAATTCCTGATGTTTCTTCGACTCTAGAACTTCTTTGATGGAGCTATGTTAGCATTTTTTAGATTAATTTAGCCATTAGGATTTAGGTTTAGATTTCATTTCCATTCTTAGTTGATTTTTATAGGCATAAGTTGTGAATGTCTGTTCTCACACACCAGATGTAATAATTTGGACTGTGAACTTGTGATTTCCTTCTCTATCTCTCATCGATTTGATTTTTCGATTCGACTTCTTTTCAATTTGATTTTTGTTGTTGTATTAGAAAATTCAAAAAAGAAAAGGAAAAAAATCTCATTCTGACTTTTCTAGCAACAGCATATCCACAGGCTTTCCATTAATAGGAATTGCATTCTTCCTACTAGATTTCTATACTTGTCAAACTTGCATATTGTAGAGTGTTGAAGCCAGGTACGATTTTCTATCCTTCCTTAGCTCCTACCATCCTTGCATTCTAACTAAGTAAACAAGACCATCACTTGTCTTCCAAAAGACTAAAAAGCCAGACCGTATACTTGTAATTCACTCATAAGAACTCAAATCTAAATAAAAAAGGAGACTGGATAATCTGATTGGAACCTTGTTTGAGATTTCACCGCTATCTGTTGCTTGCTTATTGTGTACACACTACACGATCACATAAGGTACACAACACATGGATTCTATCTCATCTTCTTGTGCACCTAGAGAGATTTGGATTCATACGCTGGTCTTATTTAGATTTTGGGTGGATTATAGAGGTTTGACTAGGTTTCTTCTAGAAAGCGTACATTTTCATTAATACATCTGTGTGCGCAAATATATTTTACGTACCAGACCTTAGGCAAAAATCCGTGGATTTATCTTGCTTGTTGTTACGACTCGAACCCAGCACTCACGGAACTTGGGAATGGTTCACCTTAACTAATCCCAAGAGCCAGTCGTCCATCGAGAAATAGACCAAAAATATATAAACATTCCACGCATGCAACATAGCTAAGCAATAAAGGAAAGACAGAAAACTGAACAGTAGCCTTAAACTGACACAATGTCACAGGTGAAAAGTAAAGTTCACAACATAGCCATCACAACTGAAATTGAAAGATAGAAAACAGAGCTACTAGTTCTAAAACACGAAACATTCACGACCGTAGTAAGAAAAGTACCACAGTAACAGAAACAGAAAAATTGGAACAGATTATGTTTAGGCTCGAGTAGGCCCAGCACCCTCCATAGCCAGTGGTACTGGCTACTCTCCTCCATGACCTGAACATAAGTGGCAATCATCAGCAAAACGCTGAGTAGAGTGGCAATCTTTAAGAAACATCTAATGCATTTAAAATCAAAAGCAATAAACAGTTCATGCAATTGTAGTTATTCTTACATTTAATCTCTATTTCTATTCCTATGTATTAGATGTTTAGTATTCAGACGTTCTAAAAGGGATCCATATTATCACTTGATTCACATGTTCCCTAAGGGAACGATCTTGTTGTAGTTTCCCCACAATGCAGGATGCACACATGGTACTCTTCTGGCTGGGAGAGTACACTGTGTTAATCCTACACCTGATCTACTACCTCAGGGTTATGGTTGCGACGTAGCGGTAGCTATGGCACGCACAATAAATGCATGGGTAGCTACCGCGAACTGGCACACGGTTAGTCCTTTTCACTAGTGGGTACGCTCTAACGTACAGAACAGAACAGAACAGGGGTGTGCCCCTCACCAGTCTGCGTACCTTCACCCGACTATCCCGATTTGCCCAGTAGGCCCAACAGGAGTTGGTGTAGGGAGGCCATTCCTACCCTGGGTCCCAACCCAAGGGGAGGCTAGCTCTCTGTAACGACCCGATTCCCGAGTCCCTACGAGACACGAGAACCGGACCGACTCGACTAATCCTAAGACCTAGTCGTCCAACGAGGAAGTAACCAAAAGAGTAGTAAAATAAACCACATTCAGCATGAATATAACTAGCAGTAACAAAATACAGCAGTAAGAAAAGGAACTACTAGAGTATGTACCACCACAATAGTAGAACAACAATTATAACATAACATGAAGCTACAAGTAAAGAAGTATAGAGAGTAACAAGAACTACTCACTACAGTGGAAACAAAGGGGTAAAAAAAGAACTGCGGTAACTCTACTGGACCCTACTCGGCCCAGCGTCCTCTGCAGCCGCTGACCCTGGCTGCTCAACACTTGGTCCTGAAAAGTAACGAGTGTAACACGTTAGCGAAACGCTGAGTAGAGTGGCAACTAAAACTAAAGAAGCAGTAGAGTGTACAGTATCTGTTATATTTTGTTACTTTCTTTATTTGCATCTTTCTATTATTTCACGATTTCCTATTTCTCAGATCCTTCACTTGATCTCGAATGTTCCTCGTGGGAACGATCTTGATTGCAGTCTTTTCCGAAAAGTAGAAGTAACACGTGGTGCTCTCCTGGCCGGGAGAGTCCCCCGTGGTGATCCTACTCTCAGTCAACCACCCCAAGGTCATTGACAGACATAACGGTGACTACGGCACGCGCGATAAACACACGGGTAGCTACCCCGCACTGGCACGTGGTCAGTCGTTTCCGTTAACGGGGGCGCCCAAAGCACAGCACGGAACCAGTATAGGGCAGAGCCCTCTCAGTAACAGGGGTCCAACCCCTCCACAGTAACTAAACAGGGGTCTTGCCCCTCCACAGTCCGCGCACTCTCGCCTGACTACCCTGGTTTGCCCAGTGGGCCTAACAAGTCGGTGTAGGTGAGCTAGCAGCACCCCGGGCCCGTGGGGTAGCTAGTACTCGCTCTACACTAGTAGATCTCCTCGGTACTGTGTACACGAGGGTCAAAAGTCGGTACAAAGTGGCCAGACCTAACCCTGGGTCCCTGGGGCGGCTGGCTCCGCTCTGCACTAAACAGGTAACAGGTGCTTCCCCGGGCACTACGTACCCAAGGGACAACACACTTCCACGTCTTTCTTTCTCAGTTCCATTCCATTCTCTTTTCAGGAGTTCTACTCCTAATTCCCCGTAGGGTTCCATCTCTTTTAACTCAGCACATTTAAGTTTCACCGTTCCAGTTTCACGTTCATACAACCCATGTTCTCAATCATGTTTATTTATTCATAACAGGCAGCTGTTAAATCAATTTACAGGCAGCTATTATTTCCTTTTCACTTTTCCAAGACTGCAATATCTATATACATATCACTAGTTTTCCAGTCCTAGGATTCATGCCGTACCCTAGGATCTATCATTCAATCTAGTTTCTCATTCCTAGGATTCATGCAATACCCTAGGTTCTATCATTCAATCTGGTTTCTCATTCCTAGGATTCATGCAATGCCCTAGGTTCTATTAATTATTCCATAATTGTAACAAATTATGCTAATAATTTTAAAAGCCACTCTACCAGCTACAACGGGAGTACTGGGGGCGTGGTTGGAAATCCCGCGCGCCTCCGCAACCCCCGAGACTGCAATGGAACGGGGTCCTAACACAAGGATCAAATGCAAGGAGTTTCTCAGAACGGCATATAATTACTGTAGATGGGTAGAGGATTTTATTCTGAAAAGAACGCAACTCGAAACGTGGAAAACGGACTCCGAACGGGCCCTAAACGGGTCGAAAACGATGAAACAGTCCAAAATCAGACGTCTGGAACCTCTTCCAGATGTCTTAAAAGGTGGTTCAGATGATACCTTCGCTCTGTGTAGTCCCTCAGATGTCCAGAAGCCTTCGGGGGCGTCTGGCTTAATTCCCAGACGTCCGATGGTCAACCCGGACGTCTGGAAGTCCTCTCCGTCGTCTGGCACTGCGGCCAGACGTCCGATTCACATTGGATAGCGAGTCTCACGCCCTCTCGAGCAGAACCTGCATGCACCCATACCCGTTCTCAGTACGACGAGTCGCAGACGAAGGAGCGGCGAACGGCTGCATTGCCGTACGCGCGAAAAAGGGAAGAAGACGAAATATCTTACCTGCCAGACGTCTGGACAATCCTCCAGATGTCTTCACCGTCGTCTGGTCGTAAGCCCAGATGTCTGATTCTGGAAAAATTTCCAGAATCAGAGCTCCTCTCGCTCTCCGCCCGAGACGCACGGCCGCGCTGCGCCCCGTTCGCCTGCTGCTCGAGCTGCAGCAGCCCCTCCGCGACACTCCACGCTCGCTGCTCCCCCACCGGCCGGCTCTAGCTGCCTCGGCAAGCTCGAGCCCTCACGGTCGAGCGTCTCCTCCCTCGCGCAACACCTCCTCCTGCACACTTGCCGCGACCGCTGCTGCCGCCGCTCGCTCGCTCTCGCACCGGCTGGGAGAAGAAGAAGAGGGACACGAAGGGGATGAGGGTGAGGGCGAGGGCCTTTTAAGGCCGCGCGAGGAGAGAGAGAGAGAGAGCACTGCGCCCTGCAGGAGGAGAGAGGGAAAAAGGGGAAAGAGGGTGGCTGTTGCAGGTCTGCGCACGCATGCGCGCAGACGCAACCTCGTACGCCGCAGAAATTTAATCCCAGATGTCTGGAAGGGATTCCAGACGTCTGGGCCACCTCCCAGACGTCTTAAAAAACTGTCTTGAGCCGCATTCGTAACAATATAACAAACTCAAAGGAAGTTTTGTCCCCGAAACTTGCGCTAACTAGGGTGCGGGAAAAACGTCATATAAAAACATAACAAGCTCAAAGAGGACTGAAGCCGGTCCAAAAGAACGTACTCGCGAAGAGCTCCGGGTACCGCTCCCGCATTATCACCTCAGGCTCCCAGGTAGCCTCCTCGTATTGCAGGCTCCTCCACAAAACCTTCACCAGGGGTACTTGCTTTTGTCTCAAACTGCGGACGGCTCTGTCAAGAATCTACACTGGCCGCTCGGGGTAGGTCAGGTCGTCGCCCACCTCGACGTTCTCGTGACTCAGTACATGACTGGGATCGGCTACGTACTTCCTGAGGTTGGACACGTGGAACACGTCGTGCACACCAGAAAGTTGAGGAGGGAGGGCAAGTCTGTAAGCAACGGGTCCAACCCGCTCCAGGACCTCAAAGGGCCCCACGAACCTCGGCGCGAGCTTCCCTCTCACCCCAAACCGCTGCAGGCCCTTCATGGGTGAAACACGAAGAAAGACGTGGTCCCCAACCTCGAACTGCACCTCTCTGCGTCTCCGATCTGCGTAGCTCTTCTGTCTGCTCCTGACAGTGCGGAGTCACCTGTGGATCTGCTCGACTACCTCCTGACTCTGCCGGATCAACTTGGGGCCAACCTCCAACTTGGTCCCCACCTCAACTGTAACGACCCGATTCCCGAGTCCCTACGAGACACGAGAACCAGACCGACTCGACTAATCCCAAGACCTAGTCGTCCAACGAGGAAGTAACCAAAAGAGCAGTAAAATAAACCACATTCAACATGAAATATAACTAGCAGTAACAAAATACAACAATAAGAAAAGGAACTACTATAGCATGTACCACCACAACAGTAGAACAACATTTAACATAACATGAACTACAAGTAAAGAAAAGTACAGAGAGTAACAAGAACTACTCACTACAGTGGAACAAAAAGGGCACAAAAGAATAGTGGTAACTCTACTGGACCCTACTCGGCCCAGCGTCCTCTGCAGCCGCTGACCAAAGCTGCTCAACACCTGGTCCTGAAAAGTAACGAGTGTAACACGTCAGCGAAACGCTGAGTAGAGTGGCAACTAAAACTAAAGAAGCAGTAAAGTGTACAGTAACTGTTTTATTTTCTTTCTTCCTTTATTTACATCGTTCTATTGTTTCACAATTTATCTATTTCTCAGATTCTTCACTTGATCTCGAATGTTCCTCGTGGGAACGATCTTGATTGCAGTCTTTTCCGAACAGTAGAAGTAACACGTGGTGCTCTCCTGGCTGGGAGAGTCCCCCGTGGTGATCCTACTCTCAGTCAACCACCCAAGGTCACTGATAGACGTAACGGTGGCTACGGCACGCGCGGTAAACGCACGGGTAGCTACCCTGCATTGGCACGCGGTCAGTCGTTTCCGTTAACGGGTGCACCCAAAGCACAGCACGGAACCAGTATAGGGCAGAGCCCTCTCAGTAACAGGGGTCCAACCCCTCCACGATAACCAAACAGAGGCCTTGCCCCTCCATAGTCCGCGCACCCTCGCCTGACTACCCTGGTTTGCCCAGTGGGCCTAACAAGTCGGTGTAGGTGAGCTAGCAGAACCCCGGGGCCCGTGGGATAGCTAGTACTCGCTCTACACTAGTAGCTCTCCTCGGTACTGTGTACACGAGGGCCAAAAGTCGGTACAAAGTGGCCAGACCTAACCCCGGGTCCCTGGGGCGGCTGGCTCCGCTCTGCACTACGCTGGTAACAGGTGCTTCCCCTGGCACTATGTACCCAAGAGACAACGCACCTCCACATCTTTCCTTCTCAGTTCCATTTCATTCTCTTTCCAGGAGTTCTACTCCTAACTCCCCGTAGGGTTCCAGCTCTTTTAACTCAGCACATTCAGGTTTCACCCTTTCAGTTTCATGTTCATACAACCCATATTCTCAAACATGTTCATTTATTCATAACAGGCAGCTGTTAAAATCAATTTACATGCAGCTATTATTTCCTTTCCACAGTTTCCAAGACTGCAATATCTATATTCATTTCACTAGTTTTCCAGTCCTAGGATTCATGCCGTACCCTAGGATCTATCATTCAATCTAGTTTTCCAGCCCTAAGATTCATGCAATACCCTAGGATCTATCATTCAATCTGGTTTCTCATTCCTAGGATTCATGCAATGCCCTAGGTTCTATTAATTATTCCATAATTGTAACAAATTATGTTAATAATTTCTAAAGTCACTCTACCAGCTACAACGGAAGTACTGGGGGCGTGGTCGGAAATCCCGCGTGCCTCCGCAACCCCCGAGACTGCAATGGAACGGGGTCCTAACACAAGGATCAAACACAAGGAGTTTCTCAGAACAGTATATAATTACTGGAAATGGGTAGAGGATCTTATTCCGAAAAGAACGCAACTCGAAACGCGGAAAATGGACTCCGAACGGCCCTAAACGAGTCGAAAATGACGAAACAGTCCAAAATCATCCGTCTGGAACCTCTTCCAGACATCTTAAAATGTGGATCAGATGGTACCTTTATTTTGCGTAGTCTCTCAGACGTCCAAAAGCCTGTGGGGGCGTCTGGCCTAGTTCCCAAACGTCTGATGGTCACCCCGGACGTCTGGAAGTCCTTCCCGTCGTCTGGCACTGCGGCCAGACGTCTGATTCGCGTTGGATGCGAATCTCAGAGCCTGCACGTACCCACTTATCGTTCTCAGTACAATGGTCATAGAAAAGGACGAAGGACGAAAAAAACTTGCCAAATGTCTGGACAGTCCTCCAGACGTCTTCACCGTCGTCTGGTTGGAAGCCCAAACGTCTGATTCTGGAAAAACTTCCAGAATCAGAGCTCGACACGCTCTCCGCCAGCGACGCACGGCCGCGCCGCGCCTCGTCCGCCTGCTGCTCGAGCTGCAGCAGCCCTCCCGCGTCACTCCATGCTCGCTGCTCCCCCGCCGGCCAGCTCCAGCTGCCCCAGCAAGCTTGAGCCCTCACGGCCAAGCGTCTCCTCCCTCGTGCGACACCTCCTCCCGCAACTCGCCGTGGCTGCCGCTGCTGCCGCTCGCTCGCGCTCGCACTCTCGCACCGGCTGGAAGAAGAAGAAGAAGGGAGCGGAGGAGATGAGAGTGAGGGAGAGGGCGAGGGCCCTTTTAAAGCCGCGCGGGGAGAGAGAGAGGGGGGGCAGCGCTGCACCTGCAGAGGAGAGAGGGGAAAAGAGGCGTCGCAGGTCTACGCGCGCAGGAGAGCAGACGAAATCGCGCGTGCCACAAAAATCAAATCCCAGACGTCTGGAAGGGGTTCCATACGTCTGGTCAAACGTCTGGGCCACCTCCCAGACGTCTTAAAAGACGTCTTGAAGCCGCGTTCGTAACATCAACCCAACTAAAGGGTGCCGTACACCTCCGTCCGTACAGAGCCTCGTAGGGAGCCATGCCGATGCTCGAGTGATAGCTGTTGTTGTATGCAAACTCCGCCAGGGGTAGGTGCTCCTCCCAAGAGCCCCTCCAGTCCAGTACACAGGCATGCAAAAGGTCCTCAAGTGTCTGTATCGTGCGCTCAGACTGTCCGTCCGTCTGGGGGTGGTAAGCTGTACTAAACCTCAACAGCATCCCCAGGGCCTGCTGAAACTCAGCCCAAAACTGGGACGTAAAGCGGGTATCCAAGTCGGATATGATCTCTCGCGGAACTTCGTGTAGTCTTACCACTTCGCGGATATACCTCTCTGCCAACTGTGCTGGTCTTAAAGTGACTCGGATCGGCAAGAATCGTGCCGTCTTCGTCAGTCTATCCACGATTACCCAGACTGCGTCATGTCCTCGCTGGGTAACAGGTAAGCCTACCACCAAGTCCATGGTGATGCTCTCCCACTTCCACTTTGTCACTGGAAGTGGCTGTAGCGGCCCTGCAGGCCTCTGATGCTCGGCTTTCACCTGCTGGCACACTAAGCACTGCTGTACGAATTCACCCACATCCCGCTTCATCCCCCTCCACCAAAACTTGCGTCTCAAGTCGTGGTACATCTTCGTGTTTCCGGGATGTATGGTGAATCTGGAACCGTGTGCCTCAGTCAGGAGCTCTCTCAACAGCTCCTCGTCCCTGGGAACGCACAACCGTCCCCTCAGGCGCAGCACCTGGTCTGTGAAAGAGAAGTCCCCTGGGTCTCCTGACATCACTCTGTCGCGCAAGGATTGCAAGTACGGATCGGCCATCTATCCTATGATGATGCGGTCTATCAGCCCTGGCCAAGTCTATCGTGTCACAGTCACTGCCCCACAGTGCCCCCGTAACTCTAGGGGTTGCCAACTGCCCACCTCCTCCAAAAGGCTCCAACTCTGTAACTGTAAACTGGCCAAGTGTGCGGGCGCCTTCCGGCTCAAGGCATCAGCCACCACATTGGCCTTGCCCGGGTGATAGGAAATGCTACAGTCGTAGTCCTCCAGGAGCTCCAACCAACATCTCTATCTCATGTTGAGCTCCTTCTGATCAAAAAGGTATCTGAGGCTCTTGTGATCTGTGAAAATCTCAAAGGTCTCACCGTACAAGTAGTGCCTCCAGGTCTTCAGCGCAAAGACGACAGCTGCCAACTCCAGGTCGTGGGTAGGGCAGGTATGCTCGTGGGGCTTCAATTGCCGCGAAGCGTAAGCGACAACGTGACCCCTCTGCATGAGCACACCTCCTAACCCCTACAAGGAGGCGTCCGTGTACACAACGAACCCGCCACTACTGTCAGGGATGGTGAGCACGGGAGTCGAGGTCAACCTCTCCTTCATCTCCTGAAAACACGCCTCACAGGCGTCTGTCCAAGTGAAAGGCACGTCCTTCCGGGTCAACTGTGTCATAGGACGCGCGATCTGTGAAAAACCCCTGATGAATCGTTTGTAGTAGCCTGCCAGTCCCAGGAAACTGCGAATCTCGGTGACTGAATGCGGTCTCTCCCACCTGAGCACTGCCTCGACCTTGGCTAGGTCCACCGCCAAGCCGTCCCCAGAGATCACATGACCTAAGAAGGTCACCTCCCTCAACCAGAACTCGCACTTGCTGTATTTAGCGTACAGCCTACGTCGTCTCAGTGTGTCCAGAACCATCCGCAAGTGTTGTCTGTGCTACATCTGATCTCGGGAATAGATGAGTACATCATCAATGAATTCCACCACGAACTGGTCCAAGTACGGCCTAAACACCCGGTTCATCAGGTCCATGAAAGCAGCGGGGGCATTGGTTAGCCCAAACGGCATGATCAAAAACTCGTAGTGTCCGTACCGGGTGCGGAAAGTTGTCTTGGAGACGTCTGCCTCCTTGATCCTCAACTGGTGGTATCCAGACCTCAAGTCGATCTTGGAGAACACCGTGGCACCCCGCAATTGGTCAAACAAGTCGTCGATCCTCGGTAGCGGATATCTGTTCTTGATGGTGACCCTATTCAGCTGTCGGTAGTCCACACAAAGGCGTAGGGTACCATCCTTCTTCTTCACAAACAGTACCAGGGCTCCCCAGGGAGACGCACTGGGCCTCACGAAACCCTTCTCCAAAAGGTCCTGCAATTGAGACTTGAGCTCTCGTAGCTCAAGCGGTGCCATCCTGTATGGCGCGGTGGAGATGGGGCTGGTCCCTGGTACTAGTGAGATCTCAAACTCGATCTTATGCTAGGGCGACAATCCTGGTAACTCGTCTGGGAACACGTCAGGGTACTTTCTAACTACCGGGATGCTCTGGAAGTCTGCCACAAGGCTGGGCTCTGCCACCACACAAGCTAGGAAGCCCTCACACCCCTGGCTCAAAAGTCTCGCTGCCCGAAGTGTCGAAATGCACCTGAAGTCTCCGTCCACTGGCTGTCCGTGAAACTCGAAAGTAGGCAACTCCGGCATGGAGAAGACAATCTTCCTCTCAAAACAGTCCACCAAGGCGTGGTAAGCGGACAACCAGTCCATCCCCAGAATTACGCCAAAGTCCTCCATCTGTATCATAATCAGGTCAGCTGGCAGGCTATGTCCCCCGACGCTGACCTCGCAATCCGTGTACACCTCCTCAGCTGCAAACAGCTGACCACTCGGACCTCTGATTACGAATGGATTCTCTAACAGCGCATAGTCCTGGCCCAAACTAACTGCGAAACTAGCTGCGACAAACGAGTGCGTAGCGCCGGAATCGAAAAGTGTGTAAACGAGTCTGCCAGAAACTGAAACCATACCTGCCACCACTGATCCCGAAGCTCTGGCATCCCTGTGTGTCAGGGCGTTGATACGCCCCTCAGCTCTAGGTGCGGACGAAGCAGCCACACTCTGCATCGGACAGGTAGGTGCTGGCTGGTACCCTCCTCGTGACTGCTGTCCTCCTCCTCGCGCCTGGGAACTGCGACCTCCTGCGCGCCCTCCAGTGCTCTGCGTGGGAAGTATCTGCTGATCTCCTACCCTAGATGGGCAGTCCCTCCTGATGTGGCCCGGCTGGCCACACTAGTAATAGAGGGGAACCCGACTCCTGCCCTCAGTGGGTCCCTGCTGTCGGCTGGGGTCCGGTGCTGGCGACTGGCCCCTGTTGAGGGCCCCCAAAGGCCACTAATGGCCCTGCAAAACGTGACAGCTCTCCTACGGACGCCACATGTCTCCTCTCTCGCCGGCCCTGTGAAAAGTCTGGCTGAAAGGGCCTCTTCCTCCCGCCGTCAGTGTCTCGCGCGGACGGGTTGGTTTCCTCGTAAGTCATGGCTGCCTCCACCACCCTCGAAAACGTAGGCAGCTTCAGGGGTTTGACATACCCCCGAATCGCAGGACGAAGCCCCTCGGTGAACCTCCAAAGGCGTCCTCCTCAGTGGCTACCGCTGTCGCTGCAAAGCGGGACAGCTCCAGGAAACGCGTGCGGTATGCACTCACGTTCATCGTCCCTTGGCGGAGAGTGTGGAACTCCCGCCTCCTCTGGTCCTGCCACGTCTGGGGAAAGTACTGCTCGCAGAAGAGGGTGACGAACCGGTCCCAGGTCGGCTCGTCCCTCTCCTGTCCCCGGACCGCTCTCCACCACCTGTGTGCCGCACTCTCCAGCTGGTACGTGGCAAAGGCCACGCGACACTCCGCAGGGGGGCGAAGGGTGTCGAAAATCTTCTCCAGCTGCTCGAGCCAATCCTCTGCCTCGGTCGGGTCCTCATCCCCCTTGAAGGAGGGGGGCTTCAGCTTCCGGAACTGCTCGAAGAGCTCGAAGTGGCGCTGCAGTGGAGATGCTGGTGCACCTCCAGGCAAAGGTGCCTTGTGCACAGAAGTGTCAGAGGAAGGTGGGGGTGGCGGCGGCCCATCCCCTCCCTCGTGTCCAGTGCCGCGTCCGTCGTGTGGTCCCACAGAGGACTCCCCCTCCGCAGCCCCAGGGTGAGGTGCTCGGGGTGGTGGGTGGAGCTCCTCTCACACAATGTCCCATATCAGCTGGGCGAGGTCCTGGGCCTGGATGCCCGGGAGTAGCGGCTGGTCCACTGAGGCGTCGGCAACGACACACCCACCTCGCCGACCTCATCCTCGGCCGCGCCCACGGCCCGTCTCGCCAGTCCCGCGACGAGGCATCTCCTTCAAGGAGACGCGAAACAAAATGAAACACATCAATATGGAACGATACCTAACAAAATGTCTAAGTGCTCATGTCAAAAGATATGTTGTGGTGGCTACTCTAGTTATAGACATGTGAATTGGTTATTTTCCAGTCAATTGATTCACTTCTCGGGACGACCTTGCACTGATACCATCTTGTAACGGCCCAATTCCCGAGTCCCTACGAGACACGAGAACCGGACCGACTCGACTAATCCCAAGACCTAGTTGTCCAACGAGGAAGTAACCAAAAGAGCAGTAAAATAAACCACATTCAGCATAAATATAACTAGCAGTAACAAAATACAGCAGTAAGAAAAGGAACTACTACAGTATGTACCACCACAACAGTAGAGCAACAATTATAACATAACATGAAGCTACAAGTAAAGAAGTACAGAGAGTAACAAGAACTACTCACTACAATGGAAAAAAAAGGGGTACAAAAAGAACTGCGGTAACTCTACTGGACCCTACTCGACCTAGCGTCCTCGCAGCCGCTGACCCTGGCTGCTCAACACCTGGTCCTGAAAAGTAACGAGTGTAACACGTCAGCGAAACGCTGAGTAGAGTGGCAACTAAAACTAAAGAAGCAGTAGAGTGTACAGTAGCTGTTATATTTTGTTACTTTCTTTATTTGCGTCTTTCTATTATTTCACGATTTCCTATTTCTCAGATCCTTCACTTGATCTCGAATGTTCCTCGTGGGAACGATCATGATTGCAGTCTTTTCCGAAAAGTAGAAGTAACACGTGGTGTTCTCTTCGCCGGGAGAGTCCCTCGTGGTGATCCTACTCTCATTCAACCACCCCAAGGTCGCTGACAGATGTAACGGTGACTACGGTACGCGCGATAAACACACGGGTAGCTACCCCGCACTGGCACGCGGTCAGTCGTTTCCATTAACGGGTGCACCCAAAGCACAGCACGGAACCAGTATAGGGCAGAGCCCTCTCAGTAACAGGGGTCCAGCCCCTCCATAGTAACTAAACAGGGGTCTTGTCCCTCCACAGCCCGCGCACCCTCGCCTGACTACCCTGGTTTGCCCAGTGGGCCTAACAAGTCGGTGTAGGTGAGCTAGCAGCACCCCGGGGGCCCGTGGGGTAGCTAGTACTCGCTCTACACTAGTAGCTCTCCTCGGTACTGTGTACACGAGGGCCAAAAGTCGGTACAAAGTGGCCAGACCTAACCCTGGGTCCCTGGGGCGGCTGGCTCCGCTCTGCACTAAATAGGTAACAGGTGCTTCCACGGGCACTACGTACCCAAGGGACAACACACTTCCACGTCTTTCTTTCTCAGTTCCATTCCATTCTCTTTCTAGGAGTTCTACTCCTAATTCCCCGTAGGGTTCCATCTCTTTTAACTCAGCACATTTAGGTTTCACTGTTCCAGTTTCACGTTGATACAACCCATGGTCTCAATCATGTTTATTTATTCATAACAGGCAGCTGTTAAATCAATTTACAGGCAGCTATTATTTCCTTTCCACTTTTCCAAGACTGCAATATCTATATACATATCACTAGTTTTCCAGTCCTAGGATTCATGCCGTACCCTAGGATCTATCATTCAATCTAGTTTCTCATTCCTAGGACTCATGCAATACCCTAAGTTCTATCATTCAATCTGGTTTCTCATTCCTAGGATTCATGCAATGCCCTAGGTTCTATTAATTGTTCCATAATTGTAACAAATTATGCTAATAATTTTAAAAGCCACTCTACCAGCTACAACGGGAGTACTGGGGGCGTGGTCGGAAATCCCGCACGCCTCCGCAACCCCCGAGACTGTAATGGAATGGGGTCCTAACACAAGGATCAAATGCAAGGAGTTTCTCAGAACGGTATATAATTACTGTAGACGAGTAGAGGATTTTATTCTGAAAAGAACGCAACTCGAAATGCGGAAAACGGACTCCGAACGGGCCCTAAACGGGTCGAAAACGATGAAACAGTCCAAAATCAGACGTCTGGAACCTCTTCCAGAGTCTTAAAAGGTGGTTCAGATGATACCTTCGCTCTGTGTAGTCCCTCAGACGTCCAGAAGCCTTCGGGGGCGTCTGGCTTAATTCCCAGACGTCCGATGGTCAACCCGGACGTCTGGAAGTCCTCTCCATCGTCTGGCACTGCGGCCAGACGTCTGATTCGCGTTGGATGGCGAGTCTCGCGCCCTCTCGAGCAGAACATGCACGCACCCATACCCATTCTCAGTACGACGGGTCGCAGACGAAGGTGCGGCAGACGGCTGCATGGCCGTACGTGCGATAAAAGGAAGAAGATGAAATATCTTACCTGCCAGACGTTTGGACAATCCTCCAGATGTCTTCACCGTTGTCTGGTCGTAAGGCCAGACGTCTGATTCTGGAAAAAATTCCCGAATCAGAGCTCCTCTCACTCTCCGCCCGCGACGCACGGCTGCGCCGCGCCCCGTCCGCCTGCTGCTCGAGCTGCAGTAGCCCCTCCGCGACACTCCACGCCCGCTGCTCCCCCGCCGACCGGCTCTAGCTGCCCCGGCAAGCTCGAGCCCTCACGGTCGAGCGTCTCCTCCCTCGCGCAACACCTCCTCCAGCACACTTGTCGCGGCCGCTGCTGCCGCCGCTCACTCACTCTCGCACCGGCTGGGAGAAGAAGAGGGACACGAAGGGGATGAGGGTGAGGGAGAGGGCGAGGGCCTTTTAAGGCCCCACGGGGAGAGAGAGAGAGAGAGCACTGCGCCCTGCAGGAGGAGAGAGGGAAAAAGGGGAAAGAGGGTGGCGGTTGCAGGTCACCGTGCGCATGCGTGCAGACGCAACCCCGTACGCCGCAGAAATTTAATCCCAGACATCTAGAAGGGGTTCCAGACATCTGGTCAGACGTCTGGGCCACCTCCCAGACATCTTAAAAAATCATCTTGAGCCGCGTTCGTAACACTCTCTCCCTACACAAAAGTGATAGTAGCTCTCCTCAGTACCCACGTACACAAGGGCCAACTCATTTTTTGTATCCAAGTCCAACCAACAGCCATGCCTTTGTAGGCGAGTTATTCCATCATAAATCAGAGTTTCATGCCACAGTAAATAAGCTATTCTTCTAGTTCCCCATGGGGTTTGTTCATAATTCCTGTTTCACACACCAACGATTTACATGTATCTCCGTTCATATTTAGATCCAAAACATGGAACTAGACAATTAGTTATATAATAGTAGAATCATTTATCTCAATTGCTAGGGTTATCCTCTTTTAACAGCATGTAGTAATCATTCTCTACATGAATGGCAAGTATAAAGCTTAGAAATTAAGAGTCAACACATGCAAGTGGGTGTGGTTCTAAGATATATGGTAATCGATTTCATTGACACTTTCCATTTCAAAATCTTAATATCTCATTGAGTAACTAACTGTAACATGCATTCAAACGGAATTAAACATAAATGGTCAAACGGAGTATTTAACATGTGGTAAGCACTGGTTCGCTCCCACGCGAAGCCATAGTTCACACCGGTGCTCCACATTTGTATTCCCACTCACGTAACATCTGTTCAACAATACATGTAATACATAAATCATTCAATAATATCATTTTAGAATAAGTATTCTCTCAAAGGTTAACCCAATCGCTAAACTAAGACTTTAGAAACACAATCTTCCCTTCACCATTATATGGACACCCATTGGAAAACACTTAAATCAAAAACCCTTTTCACATCTATACCTTTCATTCACAACTCCCATCAACCGAGTTTCAAGTAATGGCCATCCCTTTCCATCCACCCAAACATAAAATAATAATAATATTAATAAGTAAATAAATAATTAAATAAAATAAAAGTAAACAACAAGCAGACAAAAGCAAAAATGCGTTCAACGATCTCACCAACTAAAACCCAACCTTTTCCACACTTTAATCCCCTCAAAAAAAATTCCATACTTCTCGATGGTAGAGATAACCACAGCACCTGTCATATCGTCAAACATGTCAACAAGAATTTATTACCAAATAAAAATCTAACAGCAGGAAAAGCTGGGAGCCTTCCACCTCCTCGTGAATAGTCAACAACCATTTTTTTTTGTTTTTGTTTTCATCCTTTTCCCCATGAAAGAAACACCCACTGCACGAATCGCTGCGTGCTCTCGCGCAACCTAACACCTATCCGGGGTGATTTGTCGGAGAAATAGGGATCGATCGACCGCACTCTCCCCCTGGAAGGCGCGGCGAAGAGAGCAGAAAAAGAATAGGATTAGACGTTTGTGTGTGCGCGGGGGGGGGGGTGGTGGGGGTGGTGGTGGAGGGGGTGTGGCTGTGAAGTGGGTGAGGGGGAAAACGGACTGGTCGTCGGCTTTTTCTCTTTTTTAAAAAAAGGAATCCTTATTTGTTAAAAATTGTGGGTAAAAAAAATTATGTAACGACTCTAATGTGGGTAATAAAGTTATGACCAGGTCCTTGAGTATTCTGTTGAATGCATAGAATTTTATGGAAATCACGTTGGGGTCTCAAAAATTTCCCCAGCAACCTCATAGGGTAATTTGAAAGTCCAAGATGAATCATTTTAACTTAACAAACTTGGAGGAAGTTTCACTCTCGAAACTTAAACTAAACTAGGATGTGAAAAGAAATAAGATATACGCATAACAAACTTAAAGAGGATCAAAGTTGGTCGGAAAATACGTAACCCCGAAGAGTTTTGAATACTGATCCTGCATCGTCACGTCAGGCTCCCACGTCGCCTCCTTGTGCCGCTGGCTTTTCCACAGGGTCTTCACTAGTGCATCTCCCTTCGCCTCAAGTTCTTGATTGCTCTATCTAATATCTGTACTGACCTCTTCGGATACGTCAAGTCATCTCCCACCTCGATACTCTCATGACTCAAAATGTGGTTGGGATCGGTGTTGTATCTCCTAAAGTTAGACACATGGAATACGTCGTGTATGCCTGATAGCTGGGGTGGAAGGGCAAGCCGGTAAGCAACAGGTCCTGCCCATTCCAAGACCTCAAAAGGTCCCACAAATCTCGGCCCCTTTCACCCCAAAATGCTACAAGCCCTTCAGGGGCGAAACACGGAGAAAGACGTGATCTCCAATCTCAAACTGTACCTCCCGTCCTGTCAGCATAACTCTTTTGTCTGCTCTTAACGGTACGAAGTCGTCTGTGAATCTACTCTATCACCTCTTTACTCTAACAAATCAACCTAGGACCAACCTCCCAGTTGGTCCCAACCTCGACCCAACTCAGGGGAGCCGTACATTTCCGCTTATACAGTGCCTCATAATGTTCCATGCCAATACTTGAATGATAGTTGTTTTATGCAAATTATGCCTGGGGCAAATGCTCCTCCCAAGGGCCTCTTCAGTCTAGTACACAAGCACGTAGAAGATCTTCAAGGGTCTAGATGGTGCGCTCTGACTGTCCATCGGTCTGGGGATGATAAGCAGTGCTAAATCTTAAATGAGTTCCCAAAGCTTGCTGGAACTCTGCCCAAAATTGGGAAGTGAAATGAGTATCTTTGTCGGATATGATCTTGCAGGGAACTCCGTGAAGATGCACCACATCCCTGATGTAGCTCTCTACTAACTGTGCTGGTCCAAAGGTGACTTGGATCGGCAAAAACTACGCCGTCTTCGTCAACCTGTCCACTATAACCCAAATGGCATCATGTCCTCGCTGTGTAACTGGTAACCTCACTACCAGATCTGTGGTGACACTCTCCCACTTCCACTCTGGCATAGGAAGTGGCTGTAACAGTTTTGCAGGCCTCTGGTGCTCGGCCTTCACCTGCTGGCATACCAAACACTGCTACACAAACTCCCCAACATCCTGCTTCATTCCCTTCCACTAGAAGTTACATCGCAAATCATGGTACATCTTGGTGTTCCCGAGATGTATGGTAAACCTGAACCCGTGTGCCTTAGCCAAAAGCTCTCTCAACAACTCCTCATCTCTAGGGACGCACAACCGTCCCCTCATACACAAGATCTCATCAGTGAAGGTGAAGTCTCTAGGATCTCTTGTCAGTACTCTGTCTCGAAGTGTCTACAGATACGGATCAACCATCTATCCAACAATAATGCAGTCCATGAGGTCAGGTCGTGCCTGTCTTGTCACTGTCACTACTCCACAGTGTCCACGTGGCTCCTGAGGTTGCCAACTGCCCACCTCCTATATGAACCGCCAACTCTGTGCCTTTAAGCTAGCCAAGTGGGCGGGCACCTTTCGGCTCAAGGCATCAGCCACCACGTTAGCCTTCCCCGGATGATAAGAGATGCTGCAATTGTAGTCCTTCATGAGTTCCAACCAATTCCTCTGTCTCATGTTGAGATCCTTCTGGTTAAATAGGTACTTAAGGCTCTTATGATTCGTAAAGATCTCAATGGTCTCACCATATAGGTAATGCCTCCACTCTTTAAAGCGAAGATGACAGCTGCCACCTCCAAGTCATGAGTAGGGTAATTGTGCTCATGGGGCTTTAGTTGCCACGATGCATAAGCGACAACGTGGCCTCACTGCATGAGCACACCACCCAACCCCTACAATGAAGCATTAGTGTAAGCCATAAACCCTCCATTGCTATCTGGAATGGTGAGTACAGGAGTTGAAGTCAGCTTCCCCTTCAACTCTTGAAAACACACCTCACACTCATCTATTTAAACGAAAGGCACGTCCTTTCTAGTCAACTGTGTCATAGGGTGCGCAATTTAGGAGAAACCCCTGATAAATTGTCGATAGCAGCCTGCTTGTCCCAAAAAACTGCGTATCTTTATCACTGTATGTGGCCTCTCCCACCTGAGCACGGCCTCGACCTTGGCCGGATCCATAGCTAATCCGTCTCTTGAGATCACATGGCCTAAGAAAGTAACCTATCTCAGCTAAAACTAGCACTTGCTATACTTGGCATACAACCTGCGTTGTCTTAGAGTGTCCAGAACAATGCGTAAATGCTGCTTGTGCTGTGACTGATCCCGGGAGAAAACTAGCACATCATCTATAAAAATCACCACAAACTGGTCCAAATAAGGTCTAAAGATGCGGTTCATTAGGTCCATGAAGGAAGCGGGGGCATTGGTCAGCCTAAACGGCATGACCAAAAACTCATAGTGTCCATACTGCATCCGAAAAGTTGTCTTGGAGATGTTTGTCTCCCTGATCCTCAGCTGGTGATAACCCGACCTCAAATATATTTTAGAAAATACTGTGGCATCTCGTAATTGGTTAAAGAGGTCGTCAATGGGGGGCAACAGATACTTGTTCTTGTTAGTGACCCGGTTCAGCTGCGTGTAGTCAACACAAAGCCGAAGGGTGCCATCTTTCTTCTTCACAAACAAAACAGGGGTCCCCCAAGGGGACGCACTAGGCCTCACAAAGCCATTCTCCAACAAGTCCTATAGCTGAGACTTGAGCTCTCACAGCTCAAGTGGTGCCATCCTGTACAATGCAGTAGAGATGGGGCTGGTCACTAGTACTAACGAGATCTCAAACTCGACCTTACGCTCAGGTAGTAGTCATGGTAACTCCTCAGGGAAAACATCGGGGTACTCGCAGACTACCAGAACACTCTGTAGGTCAGCTGCTGGGCTAGGCTCTGTTACAACACAAGCCAAAAAGCCCTTATACCCCTAGCTCAGTAGCTTCACTGCCAGAAGCACGGAAATGCATCTAAAACCTCCATCCACTGGCTGGCCATGGAACTCAAAAGAAGGCAATTCAAGAATGGAAAAGACAATTTTCCTCCCAAAACAGTCCACCATGGCATGATAGGAGGATAGCCAATCCATCCTCAAAATTATGTCGAAATCCTCCATCTGAATCACAATCAGATTAACAGGGAGGTTGTGTCCCCCTAACATGATCTCACAGTCGATAAAGACCTCCTCTACGACAAACAACTGTCCCTGGCCCTCTAATAAAAAACGGATCCTCCAATAATGTACTGTTCAGCCCCAAACTGACAGCAAAACTCGTTGAGACAAAAGAGTGTGTGGCACTAGAATAAAAAAGCACATAAACTAATCTACCTAAAACTATAACCATACCTGCCACAACAGAACCTAAAGCTCTGGCATCTCTGTGAGTCAGGGCGTTGACACGCCCCTCAGCCCTAGGTGCAGAAGAGGTACCCACGCTCTGGGTCGGGCGGGTGGTAGCTGGCTGGTATCCACCTTGCGACTACTGACCTCCTCCACGGCCACCAGATTGGCCTCCTTTTCTCGATGCGAGGAGCATCTAGTATGCTCCTACCCTAGACGGGCAGTCCCTCCTCATATGGCCTGGCTGGCCACACAGGTAGCAGAGAGGGGCACAGCCTCCTCCCTCAGTCTGTCCCTGTTGGTAGCTGGGCGGGGGTCTGGTGCAAGCAGCTGGCCCCTGTTTGGGGCCTCCAAAGGCCACTGGTGGCCCTACAGAGCAGGACGCCTCCCCTGAGGGCACCATGTGCCTCCTCTCCTAGTGGCCCTAAGAGTGCTTCGACTGGTAGGGCCTCTTCCGTCCTCCTCCGTCGGTGTTTCATACTGTCGAGTTGGTCTCCTCATAGGTTAGGAGGAGGTGGCAAAGGAGGTGGCTGCTACTGAACTCCTCCCGCACAATATCTCGGATCAGCTGAGCAAGGTCCTGGGCCTGGTTGCCATAAAGGAGGGGTGGAGTGACCCCTGCCTTAGGTCCAGTACGTCTGCCCCCACCACCATGCCCACAGCCATGCCCGCGGCCAGCCCCATGAGCTAAACGACGAGGCATCTCCTACAAGGAGATGGAAGAAAATGGAGATTTGTCAATGACACAAGGCTAGTATATAGCTCAAAAGCGGAGATCATGATAACACGTTGTGATGGCTATCCTATCTACATTCACATGAGTGGTTACTTCTAGGCCATTCGATTTATTTCTCAGGACGACCTTGCTTTGAGACCATCTTGTTACGACCTGAACATGGCTCCTCACGGAACCTGGGAATGGTTTGCCTTGACTAATCCCAAGACCTAATCGTCCATCAAGAAATAGACCAAACATATATAAGCATTCCACGCATGCAGCATAGCTAAGCAATAAAGGAAAGATAGAAAGCTGAACAGTAGTCTTAAATAGACATGTCATAGGTGAAAAGTAAAGTTCACAACATAGCCATCACGACTGAAATTGAAAGACAGAGAATGGAGCTACTAGTTTTAAAATACGAAACATTCATGACTACAGTAAGAAAAGTACCACAGTAATGGAAACAGAAAAACTAGAACAGACAATGGCTGGGCTCGACTAAGCCCAACATCTTCTGCAGCCGGTGGTACTGGCTGCTCACCTCCCTGACCTAAACATAAGTGGCAATCGTCAGCAAAATGCTAAGTAGAGTGACAACCTTTAAGAAACATCTATGCATTTAAAATTAAAAGCAATAAACAATTCATGCAATTGTAGTTATTCCTACATTTAATCTCTATTTCTATTCCTATGTACTGGATGTTTAGTATTTAGACGTTCCAAAAAGGGTCCATATTATCATTTGATTCACATGTTTCCTAAGGAAACGATCTTGTTGCAGTCTTCCCATGATGTAGGATGCACACTTGGTACTTTTCTGGTCGGGAGAGTACCCCGTGTTAATCCTATACCCGGTCTACCACCTCAGGGTCATGGTTGCGATGTAGCAGTGACTACGGCACGCACGATAAACACAAGAGTAGCTACCCCGCACTGGCACGCAGTCAGTCCTTTCCGCTAGTAGGTACACTCTAACGTACAGGATAGAATAGAACAGGGGTCGCGTCCCTCACCAGTCTGTGTACCCTCGTCCAACTATATTGGTATGCCTAGTGGACCCAATAGGAGTTAGTGTAAGGAGGCCATTCCTACCCTGTGTCCCAACCCAAGGGGAGGCTAGCTCTCTCCCTACACAAAAATGATAGTAGCTCTCCTCAGTACCCAAGTATACGAGGGCCAACTCACTTTCATTACCCAAGTTCAACCAACAGTTATGCCTTTGTAGGTGAGCTATTCCATCATAAATTAGAGTTTCACGCCACAGCAAATAAACTATTCTTTTAGTTCCCCATAAGGTTTGTTCATAATTCCTATTTCACACACCAACGATTTACATGTATCTTTGTTCATATTTAGATCCTAAACATGGAAGTAGACAATTAGTTGTATAACAGGAAAATCATTTATTTCAATCACTAGGTTATCCTCTTTTTACACCGTGTAGTAATGATTCTCCACATGAATGGCAAGTATAAAGCTTAGAAATTAAGAGTCAATGCATGCAAGTGGGTGTGGTTTTAAGATATACGGTAATCGATTTCATTGACACTTTCTATTTCAAAATCTCGATATCTCATTGAGTAACTAAATGTAGCATGCATTCAAATGGAATTAAACATATTGGGATAAGAGAATCACTCTATCTAGTGGTATGGGTGATATGGGGGCTCGAGCGCCTAGTCCCGATGCCTCCGTAGGTCCTGCATGTGCCACGAATTTGAAGCCTACACCAATTCAATGGTCAAATGGAGTATTTAACATGTGGTAGGTGCTGGTTCGCTCGCACGCGAAGCCACAGATCACACCGATGCCCCACATTTATATTCCCGCTCATGTAACATCTCTTCGGCAATACATGTACACCACAAATCATTCAATAATTTTATTTTAGAATAAACATTCTTTGGAGGGTTAACCCAATAACTAAACCAAGACTTAAGAAACACGATCTTCTCTTCACTACTACAAAGACACCTTGTGGACAACACTTAAATCAAAAAACCCTCTTCACATCTATACCTTTTATTGACAACTCCCATCAACCGAATTTCAAGTACTGGCCATCCCTTTCCACCCACCCAATCATAAAATAATAATAATATTAATAAGTAAATAAATAATTAAATAAAATAAAAGTAAACAACAAACGGACGAAAGCACAAATGCGTTCAATGATCTCACCAACTAAAACCCAACCTTTTCCACACTTTAATCCCCTAAAAAAAAAATCCATCTCCATAGAAGAGATAACCAGAGCACCTGACATATCGTCAAACATATCAACCAGAAACAAAAGATGGAACCTTTCAGATTACCAAATAAAAATCTTACAGTAGGAAGAGATGGGACCCTTCCACCTCCTCGTGAACAGTCAACCAGCAGCAGCCGAAAACCCAACCATTTTTTTTTTTGTTTTTGTTTTCATCCTTTTTCCTACTAAAGAAACACCCACTGCACGAATCGCTGCATGCTCTCGTGCAACCTAACACCTAACATTAATAAAATGTGGGAACCTCTTTTATTTTTTTGTTTTTTCCTCCGCTGTTTGTGGACTCCGGAGGGTGATTTGTCGGAGAAGTGGGGATCGATCGACCGCACTCTCCCCCTGGGAGGCACGGCGAAGAGAGCAGAAGAAGAATAGGGTTAGACGTGTGTGTGTGTGTGTGGGGGGGGGGGGGGGGGGTGTGGGTTGTTGAAGTGGGAGAGGGGGAAAACTGACTGGTCGTGGTTTTTTTTTTAAAAGAACGAATCCTTATTTGTTACAAATTGTGGGTAAAAAAAATTATGTAACGCCCCTAACGTGGCCAATAAAGTTATGACTAGGTTCTTCAGTGTTCCGATGAGTGCTAAGAATTTTATGTAAATCACCCTGGGTTCTAAAAATTTCCTCAATGATCCCATAGGTTAATTGGAAAGTCCAAGATAAATCATTTCACTTGTATTGATTGATTGATCTTGATATTGTGAGATTCTTTGAGATTGGGACTTTTGGTTTTTGATTTGTTTGATTGAGATTGAGATTACCATTTATAAATTTGCGATGGTTTTATCATGAGTTTTCAAAAATCAAACTCATAGATGGTAGGAGATCCTAAGACCCACCACTAGTACTTCCTTTGGATACTGAAGCCTAGGTCACTTACATTTCCATTGTCACAGTCTCCTATAGAGAGGGAAACTGTGAACAATCTATCTATGACACTACCTTTTGATTATTCATTTCCCTACTAACTAGAGGAACCTTTGTTCCTCCATATTCTGACCTCCCTGTTCTGATTACAATTCTAATTCTTCTACACCATATTCAGATCATTAACCACCTCTTCTTCCTAATCCTGATTCATCATCCACATCATGACCTGCACTCATTGATTTGGAGAAGTAGAAGTTGCGTGATATATTCTGAATTTCTTACTTGGACCTTGAGCCAAGTCTTTTAATTTGATCTATGTTTCTTACTTGGACCTTGTGCCAAGTATCTCTGATTCTGATTCACATTGATTATGGAGCTTGTCTTTACCGGTGAGATTGACAATTCTCATCCTTTCACTACACATCATGATTTGAATCTTTCATTGAGCTTCATGGACTTGTCAATTCTCTATTCAATTTTGCTCCTACATTTTGTTTACTCCTTTTCCGGGTTTGTGCCTAGATGAAAACGTAAAACTTAGCAATCCATGTGTATATAGCTACTTTACCTTTTTTTATTTTCTTTTCTTCCTTAGGTGTCTATCCTTGCATTCTTAATCTGCATGCCTAGTCACATTTGTCTTGCATTTCCACTCTGATTCTTATCAGACTTGAAATTATCAGCACAGATATTTTATCTCCTCATTCCAACTTCCTTCCATTACCCTAACCTAAGTTAGTGAAAAGTAGAGCATGCATTTGCATTCACCTTAATCATTCAATAAGGACATTGCATCATGTAAACATGGGGGGTGTAAATGGTGAAATCATTTACTAGATTGCAATTATAGACACATCCTTTAGTGTATACAGATAATACTATTGAAAAATATAAAAAAATTGAAAATTTTGAAAACTTTGGAAAAAATTAAAAAATAAAAGCATAAAAAAATGTGAAAAATAAAAATACCAAAAATACAATAAGGGACTTGTTCTGTATTCACTGTTAAGGGAGAGCTCCAGATACTCTGAGAAGGAAGAAATAAAGAACAAAAGTTTTATAAGTGTTTAATTATGATCTTAAAGTTGAACCAAATATAGAATAAGTGTTTATGGACATTCAACCTTTGCTGGTTAGGTTTTCCGGGCCACATAAGCTTGATTCACTCTGGCTTAGGCTTAATACACTCAAGCCTTGACAAGTTAGACCAAGATGTCTCTTAACTTAGAACATATTCTTGTACCTAAGTCACCAAAATAGGATTTGTTGGTTTGCCTCTATTTAAGAGTCTAAGTAATTTTGGTTTACAGTACACAGATTCAGGAAAGACAAGATGAACTCAAGTCTCAACCCTAGTGCTCATTAAGGTGGAGTCCTTACCTATGCATACAAGTAGATTCTTTGTCATAGTCTTTAGTCTTGTGTCTAGGAGAAGCTATTTCCACCAAAGTACTTACCAAAAAAATAAGTGTGCTCCACCAAATAAAGTTGAAGGAGACATGCTGACATTTGCTTTCAGAAAAAGAAAAAATAATAAGAAAAATGAGAAAAGTAGAAAAAAATAGAAAAAGTCAAAAAGAAAAGAAAAATACATTCTTTTCAATAAGTTAGTATGTTCTCCAATTCCAGTTGTAAATATTTATATTTCCACCAAAAAGATTTTTTTCAAGATTCATTACAAATACCCTGAGTTTCCACCAAATATTCTTTGAGCCACAAATGTAATAAGCATTGGGTTTGAGTCTTCAGTTATTTTGAGAGTCAATTCGAAAGTATGAGCTGAAGCTGAGATCAACCTGGATTTAAAAAGAAGTGAAACCTTCGATTTGAGTCTTAAACCTAGTTTACGTGGAGGGTTAACCCCTCAAAAGAGGGATTAATCCACGTTTACTTGATTACTTAACCCCTCATTCGCTAACCTGGGTTTAGCAACTTTAACACGAGTTTTTCTAACACTAGTTTCAACTGGTGTTAGTCAAATCCGTGTTAAAATTTTACACCACTTATGTTTCTGACATCTCTCATGTTTTATATACCTAACACCACTACCAAGTAAACACCATAAGGGTTAACACCACTACTTAACACTAATTCAAGTAAACACAAACTGGTGTTAACACCACACTGCAAGTAAACGTAATTATGGGTTGACACCAGTTTCACATTTCTTAACACTACTTTCCTAACCCCTCAAGTAAACTAGCCCTTAGAGTTCATCAGGTTAGTCTTGATTATATATTGAGCACAACCATAACTTCTTAGTTCTTGAGCTTGGTAAAACCCTCTGAGTCTTGGAAATCGTACTTAAAGTTTAAATATCAAGAGTCCTTGTTAGTTGAGAGATGGTCTAGGTTATGTATGACTTGAGTTTTGGTAGTCTTCCTAAGCAACTGGTTCTTACAATGTCCACTATGCTACAGAAAATTCAGCTTAAAGATCATGTCTAAACACCTAACATTCAAAATGAGTTAAATAGAAATCTCTTCACACTTACCTAGCTGATGATATAATGCTTTGCACTTAATGAGTTGTTTGCTAAGGGACTAGTAAAACCTAAGTATACGGGTATGATGAGTAGTGGCCCATCATAGCTAAAATGCCTAAGTTAATCTAGAAACTAAGTTAAACACTATCAAATTAACACAAGAAATGGCTTAAGTGTGGGATTTATGGAAAAAGACCTAAAACACTCAATTTGTGCTAAAAATACATAACTAGGTTAATTTGGAGATATTCTATACATAAAATACATTTAGATATTTTGGATGACAATTGAACACCAATTTGAGCTTGAATAGACAAATCAATGGTTGAATTATATTCTAATATATTCAATTATTATGCCATAAAAGTTACATTGAATTCTGACATCATTTGGACCTTGGATTTAGTGTTGTTCAATTAGGTCCTTCATGCATATACATGTACTTCACATTTTGTAAAGCCAAAACTAGCTAGGGACTTGTTTGAAAGCTGCTAAGGACCATTCTGTTTTGAAACCAGCCACTAATGGGTTCCATCGCAATTGTTATATCGATTCACTACAAGGGGCTTCGCCAGCAATTAACCTAAAACACCTGATGACTCTAAAGTCTATAACATGTAGAACACAAGCCATCACAACCGTTCATCCTTCTTTGCTTGATCCAATGGCTGATTTTGATCCAACCTGTTGGAGCTGGTGCCTACACCTTCACCTTTCCCTCCAGATGACATCCAACAATCCACTTTTATCCTATACACCTCCTTCGCTCCCTAGACTCCATCTTGGCCCTTCATCCTCAATGGCCCCGACCCTCAATCACAGGTCACCCCAGCTCCTTGAGCCTATATAAAGAGCTTCCCACTCCTTTTGCAACCCTTTACCACTCCTTCCCCCCCCGAGTTGGTCCCTTCCTCCATTCTTTTAGCTCCAATTTCTCCTTCATCGCTTGTGGTGACAACACTGGTTTCCTCCCTCAATTCCTCACCCTTAGCATATGACTGGTGGATCTAGGACACCACCTTCTTCTGCTGGAGGTTTCTTGCCCCTTTCGTTGCCATCAACCAACGATAGGTGGCTTTTGGACTTCTTCTTCCTCTGTTTGATTAGAATTACTGCTTTCTAATGTAGATTTATAGTTTTCTAGATTAGTTTAATTGCTTTCTAGTGTAGTTTAGATAGTTAGATGTTAAATTGACTGATTGATTATTCTGATTAGGAGTACACCAGAGTTAATGTTAGTTTCCCTCGATTTGTCTCTCAGATCAATTTAGATCAGTGAGACTACAATTCACCCATCCATTTTAGCCCATTGATCTCTCTCTATACTCCAAGCAAATTTTCACATGATTTCCTCGAGTTTAATTGCATTTCATTCCATTCATCAAAGCATTCAATAGATCTGAAGCTCATTAGCTTTTAGATCTGTTGGAGCACTTAAAATCGATCTAAGGCATCCTATTCTGCTCAGACAATCACCAATGCCCTCCCCATGGTCTTAATTGATCGCAATTCACTTTATTTGCTTTTATTTGGTTTTCATGACTAATCAAATGATCGGATATTCAATTTGGTTTAATGTCCTTTAATCGAGTGAATTGAGTTGATAATCGTGTAATTGGAGTAATTGCCATGGGTTTAAGCTATTGAAAATTAATTTTTATCATTTGTTAAGCTTATGCCCAATTTTTATCTGTCATTGTTTTTATCCATTGCCCAGGTAGCAATGGCTGAGGAAAATAAGTTGCACTAATATGAAGCTATTACAATGACCTAATCATCCCTTAAGGATCATAATGGATCCCTAAGCACCATTCAATGGTGTGTAGGGATCCTAAATGATCAAATCATTTTTTTTTAACTGAAAGGAAAGCTATCGTATTACCATAGCAATCCGGGAGGACTTTTATTTATTGTATTAAAAAAAATGGGATCATTACAATACAGATCCCCACACATGTTTGAGGGGCCAATGCTCATTTACAATTTGCTCAACACACACTGGTCTCTCCTGAAACAAACACTCATTCCTTGCCCTCCACACACACCACAGAGTCACTGCCTTGTGCATGTGTGGCTTATCTCGTAGTAAGAAAATTTTCCACAATGCGTCCCACATAGGAAGTGGTTCTCGATATACTCTTCTCCAAGCTGCATCTGCCACCAGGCATGATGAGAATATGTGACTCAGGCTGTCGGCGTGTAACCCACACAGGGAGCATACCTGCAGAGCAATACCCATCCTCCTATGCCTCAAGTCCCCTGTAACCAAGCCCTCCCTCCTACACAACCAAAGGAAAATTTGGACTTTGAGTGGAATTTTCAATAGTCATAAATTCTTGCCAACAAGATCAATCTCCTAAGCTCTAGACATGACCATTATTTTCTCATATGCACGGGATGTTGTGTAAATGCCATCCCACATGTAACTATCCTCCAATCCAGCCATTGGTCTAAAAGATTGTAGGTTTGATATTAGTTGCATCTTCTCCTCCCATAATCGGGTGCCTTCCCTGCTCATTTCAGCCCCACTGATCTGCTAGCAATATTCCTGTTTAGACCAGTAGCTGTAGATTAGACCATATTTATTTGTAGCAGTCGCATACACTCTCGGGTAAGCCTCTTTCAGTATACCTAGCGAAGACCACTCCTCCTGCCAGAAACTGAAGGAGCTGCTATACCCTAGAACTGGCTGCAGTACCTGCCAATTATTTTTTAAAGCTTGTATCATAGATAGCCAAAAAGTGATAGGATCTAAAGATAGGATATATATATGTATGGCTATGCGTACAAATACATAAACAAACAAATCAGTAATAACAAGAAAGATTTTCACAAATAATCAAACCACAGAAAATTGGCACAATATGTATAGTGGTTCCCCTCCCTTGGGTACTCCACTACCTAAGCCTCTTAGCTTAGGGTTTTTAACCCGATTCCCTCAACCCCGAGGGAATCAATTTACTAAACTGAGGTAATTAACGGGTTACCTCAACCCAAGTACAATAACGGGTTTGTTACAACCCAACGAGCAACAAGCTCAAATACAAAAGAAGTACAGGTGTAAGACAAAAAGAATCTTACAACTAGAACCTAAGCCTCTAAACAATAATTAAAAGATGACACCAATTTGAGAGTCTAGAATGAACGTGAATGCCTTGACAATGTGTGAAGAAATCACGTCAATGTGATTGCAAGTCCGTAGAGAGATTGAGAATAATAAACTATTCCTTCTTTTGAATATGTGGTGGAAAAATGGAAATATAGCTCTAGGAATTTTCCTTGTATTTCTAATATTTCTTGTGTGAAAATAAAGAGCAATAGGGTCATTTTATAGAGTTTAGGACCTCAGGGATTCGTCTACTAGACGTTGGGATTTAATTCTCAACGTTCACATAGCCTAAATTAATTTTCTAGCCGTTCAAAATTGAGTCAACGACTAACTGGTATCGGTACTAAAGTGTGGGTACCAGTACTCATTGTTTCCAGATTTGGGTTTCAAACTCTTAATACAAATCTGTAACCCACTTGTTCCGTTACTGATCATTAGGATTGGTACTCGTTACCTCCAGTACCGGTACTGATCATGAGTACCAGTACTTGCAGGGTACAGGTTTGTTTCTTAACAAAACCCAAACCTGTAACTCACATGTACCGGTACTTATGGGTTAACAAGTACCTTTTTTTAAGTGATTTAATCAATTACGTTCTTTGAAAATGATCGCAATATTAATCCTAATTTATCTCTAATTATTTTTACGATCTAAGTTATATTCCTTTGTTAAGAGGCATATACAATCTATAAATAAAAAATCTAAATTAGAAACACTAAAGGTCGAAGATGATCTTCTTCTTCTTGATCCATCCTTGTCATCTTGCCTCCTCCTTGTCATCATTTTCTCTTTCTCATCATCATGCTTCCATCATTTCTTGTTTGCCTTGCTCCTTCACCTAAATTTGAAAAACACTTAATGGCAAACATTAATCTATAATAATTTTGTTAACACCAAAACAAGATGTGGAACAAGGTTCCAACAATCTCCTCCTTTTTGGTGTTGACAAAGCTATCTTGCAAATAGATAATTATAAGAATAAAAATAATTTTTAACAATGTTATATGAAGGAACAATTTTTAATTTAATCCTCCCCCTCAATATATGCCCCCCCTAAAAATATTATTATTTGCCTTCTATCTTTCTCCCCCTTTTTGTCAATCACAAAAAAATGAAGAAATATCATACCATAAAATTTACCAATAATAAAATGGAGCTTGTGGATATCAAGCATCTCTCGTCCAACATTCTTGGTCATCATTCAACCTATAGAAAGGAAGAAGTGTTCCGTTATGTGCCTTGAACACCCATTGATTACTTTGATCTACTCCTGCAAAATAAATATCTTTTCTAGGTATCCATTTTCTTGTGGGTCCTTTAGAGTTAGCATCTTTCAAATCCTGAGATTTATAGAACTTTTTAGTGTTAGATCTATAATTCTTGGGATTCTTGACCTTTTGATAAATCCATGCATGTCTAGGTGTATGTGATTTATTTTGTGTGTTCTTCTTATTATTGAACTTGACTTTTAAATTATTACAAAATTTCGTATTCAGCCTAGTTGTTATTTTTTAATTATTCAAAGTGTCCTCAAAGTGTTCATAAATATCTTTTAATTCTACTATTTTTGCATATAATTGATTGTTAGTTTCTTTGGACATATCTAATTCTATTTCTAAACAAGATTTCTCTATTTCTAGAGTTTTATAACTATCATGCAAATTCTTATTTTCCTTTTTAATCATCCTAGCCTTATTATATAAATCTTCATATGCTTGTACTAATTCATTAAAGGTGACTTCAGAATCTACCTCATTTTCCGAGTTGTCGTTGTTTGACATTAAGCAAAGATGTGCAACTTCTATTTCTTCAACCTTACTCGTACCTTCATAGGTGATTTGCAAAGTGTCCCAAATCTCGTAGGTGGACTCGCATGCGGAGATCCAGTTGAACTCTTCCCTTGATAACGCACAATAAACTGCGTTCATCGCCTTCGCGTTTCCTGTAATCTTTTTCTTTTGCTCAGCTATCCATTCAACTCCTTTCAGCGGTTCCAGATCCATGTACCTCTCTTGAATGAGAGTCCACGAATCTTCATCCATGGCTTTGAGGAAGACTTGCATCCTCCTCTTCTAATACCCATAATCCGTTCCATCGAAATAGGGAGGACGGGTCGACGATTGTCCTTCGGTGCACCTTGAGGTTGATGCCATCGCGAGCAAGAGTTTTTACTTCTAACAACCTGGCTCTGATACCACCTAATAGGATCTAAAGATAGGATATATATATGTATGGGTATGCGCACAAATACTTAAACAAACAAATAAGTAATAACAAGAAAGATTTACACAAATAATCAAACCACAAAAAATTGGCACAATATGTATAGTGGTTCCCCTCCCTTGGGTACTCCACTACTTAAGCCTCCCAGCTTAAGGTTTTTAACCCGATTCCCTCAACCCCGAGGGAATCAATTTACTAAACCGAGGTAATTAATGGGTTACCTCAACCCAAGTACAATAGCGGGTTTGTTACAACCCAACAAGCAACAAGTTCAAATACAAAAGTATGGTGTAAGACAAAAAGAATCTTACAACTAGAACCTAGGCCTCTCAACAATAATTAAAAGATGATACCAATTTGAGAGCCTAGAATGAACGTGAATGCCTTGACAATGTGTGAAGAAATCACGTCAATGTGCTTGCAAGTTCGTAGAGAGATTGAGAGCAACAAACTATTCCTTCTCTTGAATATGTGGTGGAAAAATGTGAAATATAGATCTAGGAATTTTCCTTGTATTTCTAATATTTCTTGTGTGCAAATAAAGAGTCCTAGGGTCATTTTATAGAGTTTAGGACCTCAGGGATTCGTCTACCAGACGTTGGGATTTAATTCCCAACGTTCACATAGCCTAAATTAATCTTCTAGCCATTCAGAATTGAGCCAACGGCTAATTGGTACTGGTACTAAAGTGTGGGTATCGATACTCGTTGCTTCCAGATTTGGGTTTCAAACTCTTAACACAAATCTGTAACCCACTTGTACCGGTACTCGTTACCTCCAGTACCGGTACTGATCATGAGTACCGGTACTTGCAGGGTATAGGTTTGTTTCTTGACAAAACCCAAACCTGTAACTCACATGTACCGGTACTAAACTTTAGTATCGGTACTTGTGGGTTAACAAGTACCTTTTTTTAAGTGATTTAATCATTTACGTTCTTTGAAAATGATCGCAATATTAATCCTAATTTATCTCTAATTATTTTTACGATCTAAGTTATATTCCTTTGTTAAGAGGCATATACAATCTATAAATAAAAAATCTAAACTAGAAACACTAAAGGTCGAAGATGATCTTCTTCTTCTCGATCCATCCTTGTCATCTTGCCTCCTCCTTGTCATCATTTTCTCTTTCTCATTATCATGCTTCCATCATTTCTTGTTTGCCTTGCTCCTTCACCTAAATCTGAAAAATACTTAATGGCAAACATTAATCCATAATAATTTTGTTAACACCAAAACAAGATGTGGAACAAGGTTCCAACAAAAAGGAGATGGCTTTGAAGGGCATAGCCTATTCAAAACATTGTGAGAGCTGGCATAGCTACCTTTAATGAGATCAGTCCTAACTTCTCTTTACCATTAAGGAGTTTGATTGCCCACTTGATTAGCAATGCCTCATTGAACTCCTTAAGGGATTTTATTCCCAATCCACCATATTCCTTGGGCAAACATAGCTGTTCCCACTTCAAAGGTTGCATAAATCTTCATGACACACACCCTTCCAGAAAAATCGCTTTCACATCACATCAATGCACTTCCAAATGGACTTAGGAGTTTTGAAAATGGAGAAGTAGAAGACCTAGATGGAAGTACTAACAGAATTCAATAAAATAAGCCTTCCTCCCTTGGAGAGATATCGACTGTTCCAACTTTCTAATTTATTAGAAGTTTTGTCAAACAGTACATTGAAATCACTCTTCTTCAACTTGGAGCATCTCAGAGGTAGCCCTAAGTATTTAATTGGAAGTGCAATCTGTGGTGTTCCCAATATAGAAGATAATGCCGCTTGCTCCTGATCATTAAGTCCAAAACATACCAAGGATGATTTTTCCCCGTTCAATTTCAAGCTCGATATATCCCCAAAAATCTTAACCAAATGCCACAAAGCCTGGGCTTCATGTTTTGTCCCTTCTCCAGAGAAAATAGTATCATCGGCATACTGGAGTACTGGAGCCATGGTTCTCCTATTAGAGATGGAATAGTCTCTAATTATACCAACCTTTGATAACGTGCAAGCGTATCTAGCTAGAGTGTCAACTGCAAGGTTAAACACCAATGGAGCAAGAGGGCATCCTTGTCTAACTCCGCATTGTGGTTGTATCCATGCCCCGCAGGGCTTACCATTAACCAAGGGGTTGAGGAGGTCGTGGTGATGCACAACTTCATCCACCGAATCCATAGAGATGGAAAGCCTCTACTTTTGAATACCTCCCACAAGTAAGGCCATGAAACAGAGTCATAAGCCTTTCAGAAATCCACTTTCCATAGAAAGGCCTTGCATTTTCTCTTGTGCCACCCACTCATCATCTCCTAGGCCATGATGAAAGATTCTTGTAGAGATCTATTAGGAAGAAATGCTGATTGAAGAGGAAGAATTTGGTCTTGTAAGATAGTCCAAAGTCTATTTGCCAAGACTTTGCTCACCACCAAATAGATGGAGTTCGAGAATGTAATAGGTTTAAACTCCAAAAATCTGTCTGCACCTTGTTTCTTCGGTAGAAGGAAAAGATATAATCGGTTTATCTTATCAAACCCATAGTTGCCTCTCTCAAATTCTTTAATAACCTCCATCACCTCCTCACTTAGCAAATTCCACAGTTCTTTGTAGAAAAAAACTTGAACACCATCCAGACCTGGTGATCCTTCATTATTCAATTCACTAATAGCATCCACAACTTCTTTTTCAGAGATGGCTTCAAACAATCTGTCGGCCAGATCTTCTGAAATTTGAGGAAAAACACCTGCTGCCATTATCCACTATCCCTTATTTGCTGCCTGTGAAGACTCCTTGAAATATTTGATGGCTTTAGATCGGATCTCCTGCAAGGAGGAGATTCTCTGATCACCCTTAGCAATAAAAGATATCAAGTTCTATCTTTTGCGTGAGCAGGCTACAAGGTGGAAATACTTTGTGTTGGCATCCCCCTCTTTAAGCCAGAGTTGCATTGAACGATCACACCAATCCATTTCAAGCTTTAGATCCTCCTCCGCTACCACCTCTTGCCAACCTTCCTTATTTCCAGTTCTTAGTCAGACAAAGGAGATATCGACTCCTTTACATCTAATCGTTGAATTTCCAATAACTCTTCATGGCGCCTCTGCTCTCTTAGTGCAGTTATCACTGTCCCATATTCCTTAAGAATGGTGCGCATAGAGGTCAACTTTGATGCCAGTCTGATTGTAGCAGTACCTCCTACCTGTTGGGCCCTCCACCATGCTTCAATCATTTCACAAAAGCCCGATTCTCTCAACCATGGTCTTCTAAACTTGAAGTATGACCCTGTATGTGTATGCTCACCATTATCCCATACCAAGGGTGTATGATTTAAGAAGGGGCGCTCTAAACCAAATACAGATGATAGCTGGAATTTGTCCAAGAGGTCATCATTCCCAAAAAATCTATCTTAGACATCAGACCATTTCCATTTCTCCAGGTGTACACTGCTTTTGAAGAGGACAACCGCGGGATGCTCCACGAAGGAGGGAGAAGGCGGAAAAATTCTAATTTTAACTCTAATGGAGCATCCCGGATTTGGGACAAGCTCTTAGAGCTTTGGAGGGGGTGAGAGAAGAGAGGAAGGGATGAAGAAAGTGTGGGGGTCGTAGGGCTACATATAGGTGTAGATTGGAGGGGGAAAATAGGTCTTTACACTTTAAAACATTAAATCGGGGGTCTTTAGTGATGGATAAATCCATCACTAAAGCCTAGATTGTGGGAGTAGCTACCGTGTATGCCACGCATCTTCTTCTCCTCGTGCCTCAACTCACGTGCACGTTTACGTGTTCTCAACCATCTGATTGCAAGATCGGATGGCTTAAACATGCCGTGTTCGATCTCCTTCAATGCCTGTTAAGAGGCGACGCGACCTCCTTCATCACCGTTGGATCGAAGATCAACGGCTTAGGACTCATGCTTGCCTGCCTTCACAAAAGTGTGTCTGATGGCGTGTTTGCACTCCTCGCATCTGAGCGCGCCATGTCACCTGCATCTGCACCGCCCGCTCACCATCCAACGGCTCAATTGAAATAGACCCACGCGTCTGCTTGATTTGAAGCAGAGCATGGATCAAACTCGTGCCCTTTGCTCGTAAAGAGGTGCTTGCTCGCTGCATTTCCCCCTCTTCTTTGTCGACTTTCTAACCGCGGTGCGTGCACTCGTGGCCGTTGGATCAAGATCCAACAACCCAGATCTGATCTTGCGTTGAGGAGAGAGAAAGAGTGCGGAGGGTCCTCGCATATTAGCTGGATCGATTTGGGTGGTCGAGATGGCACCACGTGGTGCCATCTTGGCCGTGGTGCCATCTCGGTCGTCCATCTTCTATGACTTGTAGAAGGTGTCGCGGATGTCGGATTGAGCTGATTTTCATGCTAGTAGGCTGCGATCATCGATCTGAACCCATCTGTGTGGTCAGATTTTTCGTCTGAAGTATGGATTTACACCATCTTGGCCCTTGATCTCTGACCTTCCTCAGATTATATTTGATGCTATGGAAGTTCGATTGGGGCGATCTTGGAGTCATTGAACTTCGATCGTCCCTCTGATCAAATCCGTACAGTTGGATCTTTAATCCAAGGCCCCGATTCAAAATCGCCCCATTACCTAACCACGAAAAGGGAACATTATCCTAAACTTTACACAACCTAACCTAAATGCAAGATGATACATGTTATGCAATATTTATAATGTATGATGCAACTCTACGCCTAAGAACATGCATAAATGGACAGTTTATGTGATATAAACATGTTTACATCATGCCCCCATGCCTATCTTTTGCTAGTCCCTAGCGAAACTACATGCTATTTATAAAAGGATTAGGTCGGATTTCTTGGGCAAAAGTTATTCTTCAACACTAGGAGATTTTTACTAAGAACCTGAACTACAAAGACACAATAGTGCCCAGGTGTCTGCCAAAATGAAAATCGCCTAAAGCCCTCGCCTTATTCAAAGGAGGTTCTTTTTTTTCTTTTCTTCTTTCTAATTTTTCTGGATTTTTGAGTTTAGGGTTTCAGAGCAGCTTTCTACGGTCACTCAACCCACGCAAGACTCGAAGAGAACCTTAAGTTCAAAGCATCTTTGTGTGAAATGTGATAGACTCATTGATCGGTGATTAAAATAGACTTCGGGTTTCTACGCCCTTAGGTGACCTTGAAAAGAAATTCTGCCTAAAGGTGTATCTATTTTACTGGTAGTTTTCGCCCTACTTGTATTTTTATGGGGTCAACACAAGGGCGAGCTCAGTGTATATCTCCCTGGCTTATTCTACTTCTTTGCTTCTTCCTAAGTGTTTTGGAATTTTATGTTCATTTCTTGAGCTGGGTTCTAGACAACCTACCACTGGGCTGTTACCCACTAACTTGCCAGCCATACTCGTGCGGTGAAGTGTGGCTTATTTCTTTTTCTTTTCTTTTCTCATTTTCTATTTTTTTTCTTTTCTTTTTGGATTTTTTTTTTAAGTAGGTGGCTTTCCTGATCTAAGATTTACCTAAAGGCAGCAGGAAAAGAATGGTCATGTGACTGGGCTCTGAACAACCTACCTATGAGTTGTTGCCCATGATAACTTGCTAGCCATACCACTCTAGAAGATTCATTAGCTACCCAATTTCCATAAAAATCACAGAAAAGCAAGTCAGTGCAAATAGTGTGTAGATGATATACTTAAAATCCCCTCAAATCCGAGGGTGCGTTGATAAGTTGTGTATTTATCACCCCATCTTATTTAGCCAAATTGAAGTAAATTTAGAATGGCGAGGACTCGATAAACAAATCCACATTTTATGGACACCCGGGCTGATTAAGCTCGAAGACCAGAAGGGTTTATGTATTTAAATCATACAGTTCTATTTCCTAAGATTGAAAATTTTTCAAAGCCCAAGTTCTCCTTCCTAATTCAATTTTTTTTTAATAAAGAAAACAAAAGGAATCTATGGAGCTGACGAAATAATTCAAAGACGAATATCCATTGCCCCATGCCTATTTAATGCAATGTCCTCATTGTATTAAAAAGACATGAAACAGAGTGGAGTAGAGTAGAAAGCACCTGAATTGAGTGAATAACGGGTTCACTTTGAGATGGAAAGATATTGTATATGTGTTGAATTTAGTACCTTCAGCTAGGCACACTATACAAAGAAGAAATAAAGAATTCACAGGTGCAGGTCAGAATCAGAATAAAAAGATTCACCTTAGGACCTGCCAGTAGATGTCCACAGATGTATACCAGATTGTGATGCAGACCCATACCCTTTGGTCGAGTATATTTAAGGTTTTGGATAAAAGTTATCCAATCCCTGAGCTCAGTATGCAAGCGGGGTCAAGCCTGTGATTTGCGAGGATGCAACCAAAGATCAAAAAGTCGGGTTACATAGAAATCAAGCTCAAAATGATAATCAATGAATTTGTGCTTGGGTTGGACATCCTCTGAGTCATAAAGGTCCTGGTATAAGTTTGGTGGTCTTAGAAAAATAGGCACCCTTAGACTTGATTTTTTACTTCCTCTGGAATTGGCTTCCCAAATCATCATTTCCCAATTCCTATCCTCCTCATTCAGAGTTTCAAATTCCGGGACCTTCTGTATATTAATCACCCCATCTAAATTTTCCAAGTCTAAAAGATGTGACTGAATCAGAATGGACTTGGGTTTAGTGATTTCAAAATCAAAATCTTCAGTAAGCTCAAAGGGGTGTGATTGAGGATCAGGGCTTTGACTTGAATCCTTCAGAAAGTAAGGATCTAAATCTGCCATGTGAGCCCCAATAAGATCAGTTTTCTTAGTTATCAGGCCATCATATGATTCATCGAATTCCTCAGACCTAGTCGTCTCACAGAAATCACGTGCTATAAACTCAGGTGAGACTTCGCATAATGATTCTTCACCTTTAGAATCAAAGAAATATAAATCTGCATTAATGTGTGTCTCAAAATCATCAATCACTTTCTGATCCATAGAGACATATGTTTCCTCGTACCCCAGCTCAGGGATCTCAGGTGAAGAAATTAAATCATCCTTATTTGATTGCTCTAGAACAACCTGGTCAATCTCGATCTCGTAACACGTGTCCCCCCAATAGGTGCCTGAGTGGGTTCTGACATTGGCTCTCCTGAAAAGGGTTCATCCTAGGAATCATCTCAAGATTGGACTAGAGCAATCACAAATCTCATCCTCAATTTAAATAACTTCCTAAGTAAAAACTCACCTGGGCCCTTATCCTTAACATTCTGGAGCCAATCCAACAGATACTTGTTATGATCATCAATCATTTTAATCAAGGGCTCCAACTCTTTAGTGCAAGGTGTTGGCTAAGCTTCTAAAAATTGTATAGTATTCCTCAAGTTAGCCAACACCTTCTCTTGGACCTGGTTAACCTGAACCAAATGGTTTGGTTTAGGGTTGGGCGGGTTTGGGTTCAGTGTAGGTGAGTCAACGGATTGAGGATCTTGATACCCTCCCTGATAATAGGTCATTTCAGGTTGTTCATAAGGTGGTGATGACCTAAAGGTAGTGTATTCTGGGGAGGGGTAAGGTTTGGTGTATCTTTCTTGATTGTAGATCATATTAGGTTGTCCAAATGAGGGCGGTGATCTATAATTGATGTAGCTTGGAGAAGGATAACAATCAAGATCATGGTGTCCAGGGTTAGACCCTGAACACGGAGGTCTGGAACTGTATCCCCAATCAGGATTATCCTAACTAGAAGATGGATGGGAATAAGTCTGTTTGGAATAATAATCATTTTGGGAATAAGTAGTGGTAGGAGGGTAGGAGTGGAAGTGTGAATAAGATGTGGAAGGATCCATGATAGAACGGGAGGAAGAAAGGTGCCTTGCGATACAAATAAACAAACCTGTCCTTAAGTGGGCTAGCCTAAAGGCCTACAGACTCCCATAACCCGTCTTGTGATTAATAAATGATTTGATCTACTTCTTTCCGGTTAATCTAACCAGTTAGAGGGAGGGACTGGGGAGAAGGTTCTTCCTTTGGCTTACACCTCAGGTTCCTAGTGTACCCCCCAGCCGCGATCATTTGATTCTACTCCCCTAGCTGGACATTAGATTGAATGGTAGAAACAGACTAATCGAAAATAATCTCAGTCTGGGCTTCGAAGAGCAAGTCCAATCCTTAGGGCCAATGTCTACTCTATTTTAATTAAGGTTAGGTTTGAATGTGCTTTGGAATGTGATGGGCCCTTTATCTGGGTTGTGCCTTTAATGATTAATTGATATGTGTGTGAGTGCACAACCAATGGTTTTCAAGCAAGATTATTTTTTTGGATGTGGTGAATTTTAGGTTTAAATCTTGCTTAGTAGCTTTAAGGATTCAACTTTAGATGTATTCAATCAAGTTTAGTTGGCACACCAGGTTTTGAAAGCACAGGCGAAGATATTTTCCTTTAAAGCTTAAAAGAATGTGGAGTGCCTGGTAAATCCCTAAAAGTTGAACCCATTTAGCAGCTACTTGAAGAGTTGATTTTAATTGAAGTGGTGAGGCCCAAACAACTCAAACAATTGGCCAGATGCACCACTTAGTTAGGCACACAAGTGGTTACCTAATCTAATTTCTACCCAATTATTTGTTGATGTGTGTATCGGTTCCAAAGATGGGGTTACAGGTTGAGTTTGAAAATCAGAAGAGGTTGTGTATCTCTGTGAGATTTTTTTTTAATTTTTTCTTTTATATGCGAAGGGTGAGGTGGGTGGAGGTGACAAACAAACAATCAAAACTACCCTTAGAGTTTATGCAAGCTCCTAGGTTAATTAGGGTTTGTGTTATTAGGTTATGGAATGAAATCTAGTGGGTGGGGAGGTGGGGGTAAACTTACAAACCCTTCAACAACACTTTACTCCAATCTACCACTTTTGCTTGCCTCGTGAGAGTTCCTGCAATCATAATAAGAGAGGAGAGAAGTGAGGTAAAAGATAAGTAAGGCGGGAAAATGCGAAAAATCAAAGAGCGTCGCCTCCTTGGCAACGACGCCAAAATGTTGTAGCGGAAAATGTATGCAAAATGGGATTGGATTTTTGAAAAACCCATCATCGTAGTATGATTTGCGAAGAAATCTGTCAACAGATAAATTTACCAAAACTCGAAAAAATTCTGGGTCAAACATAGGGAGGCAGATGTTTGATTAAAAATACACGTTTGTTTTGTTTGTCACGAAATAGATTAACTGGTCGAAAACTAGCTATCTATTTAACAAATAATAAATAGAAGAGAGAGAGAATATTACAAATAACGACAAAAGAGAGGTAGAATAAACATGGATTTCATCATCAAATGCTGTTCATTATGTAGGTTTGGCCCTACGAGGAGGGGTGACGTAATAAATGCGGAAATAAAATATAAAGCAATCTCACAAAAAATCAATCGCACAAGTACACAAAGATTTTTAGGTGGAAACCCAAATCGGGTGAAAACCACCACCTAACCCTCTCGAGTTAGGATTTTCCGATCAACCTAGTTGATCAAATCCACTAACCGAATCACTTTAAAACGAGGATGATTCAACCTCAGTACAACCACGCTACAAGTATGAGGGTAGCGTTCCTCAACCCCTTCTCTCCACGAGAAGGATTTTGTCCCACGAAGGAGACGGGAATTTGCAAAGCGAATACCCAACCAAATAACAAAGATAAAATAAAACAAGTAATCCTATAGAGCCAACAAAGGAATTTAAACCTAGCTTCTATAGGAAATAGGAAACTCCCCTTCGCAAGGAGTGCGTCGACGATGACGCGGGTGCGTGAGCCACGCAACGGCGCAATGTCGCTCTCATGAACAACGGTGGGAGAGCGGGTGCGCGAAGGCTTGATGCTCTCAAGAGAATGGAGCTTGAGCTTGGAGAGCAAGAGCTAGCAAGGACACAAGAGAGTGGAACTATGTTGCTTAAGTGTGTCTTGTGATTCTCTCGGTGTGTCAAAGGCTCCCCTCTATTTATAGAGGCCTTAGGAAGGCTTTGGAAGGCTTAGGAAAGGTTCTATAGCCGTTGGGAACAAAGCCCAAGAGCATCAGGCCGAAATCAGGAACAATCATTATTCTGAGAGGCTTATCAGACGTCTAATTCTGGCATCAGACGTCTGGAACGCCACTTTAAGACATCTGATTCCAAGGTCAGACGTCTGATTTTGGGTGGGTCTCTCCCTGACTTGGACCAGATCTAAACAGGGTTTTTACGCAAGTCCATCAGACGACATACAGGACGTCTGGCACTATGTCTGGACGTCTGGAAACCTACTTTTACTGTGGGAATTGATTTCCAAATGTCGCAACGGCTAGAAAATCTCTGAGAAGAGATTTTGAGTCAGCCGAGGCAAAACGGTCAATTATCAGACGTCTGGAAAGGCCTAAGGACGTCTGATAAGGCTCTAACGGTCATATTCTTGAGTGTATGCTAAGCCAGCCAACAGTCCACTAATTGGACGTCTGGCAAAGTCATCAGACGTCTCCTAAGACGTCTGGTCTAAGGTCTGGACGTCTGATTTCATCAGACAGAACTAGTTATGTCCAGCCTAACAGTTATCAAACGTCTGAAACAACAGTCAGACGTCTTAAACTACATTATCAGACGTCTGATTTGGGAATTAGATGTCTGGAAGTGCTGTTTGAACCCTATATTGGTTTTCTAAGTATTCTACAGAAAACCTAAGTATCCTAGGGTTGTGCCGGTGTTCCTAGGACTACTATTAGGGTACTTTGAGGCTCTTTAACATAATTTTCTAAGGAAAATAAAGAGCAAGAAAAATAAAGATAAAAGTACATGAAAGGATTAAAAAGAATCTATCCTATTCTTCTTGTCTTCTATCTTCAATCTGTCGCTCCACGCGAACCTCCTCTGTTCTTCATTAAGCTCCTCCAATCCATCCTGGATGCGAGCTCGAGTTCCGTCTAAACACGTCCACATTTGCAATTGACCTGAAATCTTGGACTCAAATTGCAAATGTTAAATAACACGTGTTTTGTTATCATCAAAACAAATGATCGTGGTGCTCTAGCACCAACAATCTCCCCCTTTTTGATGATGACGAAATCGTAAATAATAATGCATAAAAAACCTCCCCCTTTTTGACATTATCAAAAAGGTTTGATTGGTTTTAAATTTCCTATAACTCCCCCTTAAGACATGCTCTTCTATGAATTTATTTTAACAAAGGTAATATTCTCCCCCTTTTTGTAACAAGATAGCTATTATTTTTCTCCCCCTTACTAAAGGAAATTTAGCTACCTTACATCTCCCCCTTAAAAATTGACAATTAGCTCATCATTTTTTAACTCCCCCTATCTAAATGCTTATAAAAAGATAGGGTTAAGAATTTTACCTCACCCACCATGGCCAATAAAATGGCCCGAATGGTGGTGGTGGATGCCACATCGGATGGGGCTCCCATCCGTAGCTTGGAGGCCCGGCATCGGCGCCGGTCTCCAATCTGGTGGTCGACGTGCGGCGGGTTCGTCGTTTGTTCGCCGTCTCGTCGGTCGTCTTGTTCTCCTCCTTGGTCTACTCCTTGGTTCTCCCAACTTGAGTTGACCATCCTTGAGCTTGTAGGTCCAGTCCTTTGTGTTGTAATTATCTCTGAACCCTACAAAACAAGATTCTAATTCTTTTTTCGGTATCCAAGTGGGCTTGGATCCGGATCTGTTAGCGGGTCTCCTTGATGGAGATCCTTTCTCAATCTTAGGGCTATATAAATCATCTACTTTGTTGATTAATTTGTTGGAGTTTTCCCTAAGACATGCGATTTCTTTTTCTATAGTATTCATTTTAGTCTTTAAATCAGAAATTTCTATTTTTAGACTATCATTTTCCTCAATCAATTTATTATTTTCATTGATGAGGTCTTGATTTTCTAATAATAGGTTATCAATTCTAGGACTAGCTTCTATGTCCTTAAGTTATTTTTCTAACCTATCATTTTCGTTTTTAAGAAAACTAAGGTTCTTATTAATGCTTTTATTTTCTATCTTAAGTGATTTACTAATCTCAAATAGTTCATTAAAAGCTTCTTGTAAATCGAAATTTACCTCGTTGTCGGAGTCGCTTCCGCTTTCGCTGTCGCTATTGCTTCCTCTGGCCATGAACCAAAGCAAGCGATTTCCTCCTTCTCGTGATCTTCTTCCGAGCTTGTCTCCTCATGAGTGCCTTCCAACCTCCTCCATATCTCGTGGGCGGTGGTGCACTCTTGGATTTTCTCGAACTCCTTCAGACTCAACGCGTAATACAAGGCATTCATTGCCTTTGCGTTGAGTGAAAGCTCTCGAATCTGCAGTTGCGAGTAGCCTCCTTGGGGTCGCTTCGGGATCTCGTATGGGGTTTCGCAACATCCCCATATCTCGAATTCAGTGGCTTGGAGCCACGTCTTCATCCTCAACTTCCAATATCCGAAGTCCCTCCCGTCGAAATAGGGTGGTTGGATGGTGGACTGCCCTTCGGAGATTCTGATTGCGGCTATGCTTCCCTCCATGATCTACTTGCCGGGTGTTACTCCGATCTTGCAAGAACCTGCGCTGATACCAATTGTAGGTTTGGCCCTACGAGGAGGGGTGACGTAATAAATGCGGAAATAAAATATAAAGCAATCTCACAAAAAATCAATCACACAAGTACACAAAGATTTTTAGGTGGAAACCCAAACCGGGTGAAAACCACCACCTAACCCTCTCGAGTTAAGATTTTCCGATCAACCTAGTTGATTAAATCCACTAACTGAATCACTTTAAAACGAGGGTGATTCAACCTCAGTACAACCACGCTACAAGTACGAGGGTAGCGTTCCTCAACCCCTTCTCTCCACGAGAAGGATTTTGTCCCACGAAGGAGACGAGAATTCGCAAAGCGAATACCCAACCAAATAACAAAGATAAAATAAAACAAGTAATCCTATAGAGCCAACAAAGGAATTTAAACCTAGCTTCTATAGGAAATAGGAAACTCCCCTTCGCAAGGAGTGCGTCGACGATGACGCGGGTGCGTGAGCCACGCAACGGCGCAATGTCGCTCTCGTGAACAACGGTGGGAGAGCGGGTGCGCGAAGGCTTGATGCTCTCAAGAGAATGGAGCTTGAGCTTGGAGAGCAAGAGCTAGCAAGGACACAAGAGAGTGGAACTATGTTGCTTAAGTGTGTCTTGTGATTCTCTCGGTGTGTCAAAGGCTCCCCTCTATTTATAGAGGCCTTAGGAAGGCTTTGGAAGGCTTAGGAAAGGTTCTATAGCCGTTGGGAACAAAGCCCAAGAGCATCAGGCCGAAATCAGGAACAATCATTGTTCTGACAGGCTTATCAGACGTCTAATTCTGTCATCAGACGTCTGGAACGCCACTTTAAGACGTCTGATTCCAAGGTCAGACGTCTAATTTTGGGCGGGTCTCTCCCTGACTTGGACCAGATCTAAATAGGGTTTTTGCGCAAGTCCATCAGACGACATACAGGACGTCTGGCACTATGTTTGGACGTCTGGAAACCTACTTTTACTGTGGGAATTGATTTCCAAACGTTGCAACGGCTAGAAAATCTCTGAGAAGAGATTTTGGGTCAGCTGAGGCAAAACAGTCAATTATCAGACGTCTGGAAAGGCCTAAGGACGTCTGATAAGGCTTTAACGGTCATATTCTTGAGTGTATGCTAAGCCAGCCAACGGTCCACTAATTGTACGTCTGGCAAAGTCATCAGACGTCTCCTAAGACGTCTGGTCTAAGGTCTGGACGTCTGATTTCATCAGACAGAACTAGTTATGTCCAGCCTAATAGTTATCAGACGTCTGAAACAATAGTCAGATGTCTTAAAATACATTATCAGACGTCTGATTTGGGAATTAGACGTCTGGAAGTGCTGTTTGAACCCTATATTGGTTTTCTAAGTATTCTACAGAAAACCTAAGCATCCTAGGGTTGTGCCGGTGTTCCTAGGACTACTGTTAGGGTACTTTGAGGCTCTTTAACATAATTTTCTAAGGAAAATAAAGAGCAAGAAAAATAAAGATAAAAGTACATGAAAGGATTAAAAAGAATCTATCCTATTCTTCTTGTCTTCTATCTTCAATCTGTCGCTCCACGCGAACCTCCTCTGTTCTTCATTAAGCTCCTCCAATCCATCCTGGATGCGAGCTCGAGTTCCGTCTAAACACGTCCACATTTGCAATTGACCTGAAATCTAGGACTCAAATTGCAAATGTTAAATAACACATGTTTTGTTATCATCAAAACAAATGATCGTGGTGCTCTAGCACCAACACATTACACTAATCATTACAACTAGAAGGCAGGACATTTATGCTAGAAAGCAGTAAATCTACTCTAGAAAGTGGTAGAGAGAATGGAGAGAGAAGTATCCTCCTCGACGATTACTTGGAGGATGAGCCGGATGGGGCGACGCCTGGAAGATGGAGGTCGAAGGGGGAAGAAGGAGAATGAAGCAGGAAGAATGGGGGGCAATGCAGGACGTCATCGTCACGGGATCCACTTCCCGAATGGAGTGAGAGGACAACCGTAGGGTTCTCCACGAAGGAAGGAGAAGGTGGAAAAATTCTAATTTTAACTCTAATGGAGCATCCTGGGTTTGGGACAAGCTCTTAGAGCTTTGGAGGGGGTGAGAGAGGAGAGGAAGGGATGAAGAAAGTGTAGGGGTCGTAGGGCTATATATAAGTGTAGATTGGAGGGAGCAAATAGGTCTTTACACATTAAAACATTAAATCAAGGGTCTTTAGTGATGGATGAAACCGTCACTAGTGCCCAGATCATGGGCGTAACTGTCGTGCACGCCATGCCTCTTCTTCTCCTCTCGCCTCAACACACGTGCACATATGTTAAGAGGCAATGCGGCCTCCTTCAACACCTGTTAAGAGGAGACACGACCTCCTTCATCGCTGTTGGATCGAAGATCAATGGCTCAGGACGCACGCTCACCTGCCTTCACTGAAGCGCGTCTGATGGCGTGTTCGCACTCCTTGCATCTGAGCATGCCACATCGCTTGCATCCGCATCGCTCGCTCGCCATCCAACGGCTCAATTGAGCCAAACCCACGCATCTGCTTGATTTGAAGCGGAGTGCGGATTGAACTCGCTCCCTTCGCTCGTGAAGAGGCACTCGTCCGCTATGTTGCCCCCTCTTCTTTGTCGACTTTCTAGTCACGGCGCGTGTGCTCGTGGTCGTTGGATAAAGATCCAACGGCCTAGATCTGATCTTGCATTGAGGAGAGAGAGGAGCACAGCGGGTCCTCGCGTATTACCTGGGTCGGTTTGGGTGGCCGAGATGGTGCCACGTGGTGCTATCTTGGCTGTCTATCTTCTGTGACTTATAGAAGGTGCCACGGATGTTGGATTGGGTCGATTTTCGTGTCGTTACGCGGTGATCATCAATTCGAACCCATCCGTGTGGTTGAATTTGTCATCTAAAGTGCTGATTTACACCATCTTGGCCCTTGATCTCTAACCTTCCTCGGATTATATCTGATGCTATGGAAGTTCGATTGGGGTGATCTTGGAGTTGTTGAACTCCGATTGTCGTCCTGATCAGATCTGCATGATTGGATCTTCGATCCGAGGTCCCGATTGAATATCTCCCTCTTACCTGACCACAAAAAGGGAAAATTATCCTAAAATTTACACAACCTAACCTAAATGCAAGATGATGTATGTTATGCAATATTTATAATGTTTGATGCAACTCTACACCTAAGAACATGGATAAATAGATAGTTCATGTGATATAAACATGTTTGCATCACCATCACAATTACAACAGAGGGAAATATAACATGAACAGAAATAGCTATTACATATTAAAGTACTCACTACTACAAAAGGGCTTTGGAACAAAAAAGGAACAACACTACGACTGGGCTCAGCTAGGCCTAGCACCCTCGATAGTCAGTGGCACTGGCTGCTCAACTCCTTGACCTGAACATTGTTATATAATCTGTAGTCAGCTAATGCAGAGTAGAGTGGTGGTTAAGCCATTTATATGTAATTTAACTTAAAGAAATAAGCAAGTAACTAATCATTCATTTCAATTTATCTCAACTAGGTGTTTCTATTTTAGTTATTCTAATAAGGATCAGCAACATTTCTTAATCCGCTTGTTCCCTAAGGGAACGATCTTGATTGCAGTTTATTCTGCGATGTAGGATGTACACGTGGTGCTCTCCTGGCCGGGAGAACTCCCATGGTAGTCCTACACTCGGTCTACCATCCTGAGGTCACGGTCGTGATGTATCGGTGACTATGACACGCGCGATAAGCGCACAGGTAGCTACCCTGCACTAGCACACAGTCAGTCGTTCACGCTAGCGGGTATGCCGAAACATACAACACAGAATAGAACAGGGGTCTCGCCCCTCAATAGTCTGCACACCCTCGTCCGACTATCCCGATTTTCTCAGAGGGCCTAACAAGAGTTGGTGTAGGGTGGCCAATCCTAACCCTGGGACCCATGGGGCGATTGGCTTCACCCTTACACTAAAGTAACAAGAGTTGGTGTAGGGGGCCATTCTTAACCCTGGGTGTCAACCCAAGGGCGGCTAGCTCTCCCCTACAATAAAGTGACGGTAGCTCTCCTCGGTATTACGTACATGAGGGCCTACTCACTTTCCATGCAAAAGGGACAGTTGCTCTCCTCGGTACCGTGTACACGAGGGCCAGCTCACTTCCCTCTTACATACGATATTCATTTCATACACATGAGTTCCTTTCTAGTTCCCCGTTGGGTTCTTACATAGACTTTCTCATTTCCACATCTGATTTATTAAATGCATACAGGAAGCTCAAGATTTCACAATCGATTATTCAGTACACTGCAGATATTTTCATTCATGTCATGGTTCATTAAATGTGGTACATGAAGCTCATGGTTTACTACTTTCAATAAGCATTACAACAATTTAATCATTTAATACATGCGCATTCATCTCTTTCATCCCTAGTGTTCATTTCACAACTTAGGGTTCAAGCGAATATTTCTAAAGTAGCATGCATTCATCTTTTTAAGCCCTAGGGTTCATCTCACAACCTAGGGTTCAATCAAATATTTCTAAAGATGCAATTTAATCATTAATTTTGGAATTAGAGTGAGAATCACTCCACCAAAATACACGGGTGGAATGGGGGCTCGAATCGCAGATCCCATTATTTCCATGAGCCCTGTATGCTCTATTGGCTGGAGACCTATGCAATTGACTAAACACATTAAATGGGTTCAAAATAGTATACGAGTGAGACTAACATGTAGAGAAACTTGAACAAAAACCAACGATATTTTGTTTGCGCAAAATCGACTCCGTTTGGGCCCTGAAAGGGCCAAAAACGCGCATACTGACTAAAATCAGACGTCTGGGACTAGACCCAGATGTCTTAAACGACCTCAGAATCTCACCTTGCTTTCTTGCAGCTTCCTCAGATGTCTAAACCCCTCTGCAACTGTCTAAGGTAGATCCTAGATGTCTGACACTCCCTCCAGTCGTCTAGGAGTGCAGTCAGACGTCTGGCACTCTCTCCAGATGTCCTAAAGCACCTCGAAGGGCATGCCACGCACCTTTCCAACTCCTGCACCCACGTATGCACCCACTGTTTCAAAACATGACACAAAGAAAGTTATGTACATGCAAAGCAGGCTTGTGCATGGTACGTACCTCAGCCCCTTCGTGCTGTCAGACGTTCGACGCCAGCCCCGGACGTCCTAAGGATCCTCCAGACGTCTAGATATGGTCCCAGACGTCTGATACTGCGGAAAATGGTTCCGCAGTACCCTCCTGTGAGCTTTCTCCTCATGCTCCCTCTGCCTGTAGAAGCTGCAACAGCTCTTCCAGTGGCTGCAAGAGGTTGCTGAGCCCCTCTCCATGAGCTCCCTCGGTCGCAACTCTGACTGCACCTCCTCTTTCGATCTCCTCCGAGATCCCTGCTATCCTAACGGACTCCTCTCCCACGCTCTCCTTCTCCTTCACCCACGCTCTTCCTCTCTCCGTCTCCTCTGTTTCGAGCTCCCCTCCTTCCCCACTCGTGGCCGTAAGGGGAACGGGAAGGAGGTGGTCGCTGGTAGGTGGGTCATGGAGCGAAGGTGAAGGTGGTGGAGATGTGGAGGTGGAGGTGGTGGAGATGTGGAGGTGAAATGGAGTGGGTGGAGGGGGTTTTAAAGAGAGGAGGGTTAGGGTTTATGAGGGGAGGTGTGTGTGCGTGGGGTGTGTGTTGTGTGGGAAGAGAGAGAGTGAAAATTGTGGAATCTCCCCCGTAGAACCTTTTCTTCCCATAAGGCCCACACAGTTAAACCCAGGGGGTTTAAAATTGCACTTACACCCCTACCTTTCCATAAAACTATGAACGACCCTTGGGAAGGGTCTTTTCAACATAACAAATTTAAAGGAAGTTTCATCCTCGAAACTTGAGCTAACTAGGGTGCAGAAAGGATCGTAAAAGTGCATAACAAACATAAAGAGGATTAAAGTAGGTCAGAAGTGGCATACTGAAACGTCGGTTCTGTTATAACGTTGTAGTAAAGCCGGTTGTTACCAATGTTTCATATAAAAATTTTTTTACTCGGAAAAATAAAAGAGTTCCCGAGGTCGAACTCAGGGAGCAAGTTGTATTCTAGAGATATACAAGTTCTATTACAAAAATAAAGAGAGAGAGAGAGAGAGAGAGATGAAAATTTGGCTTCTTCTTCTTCTCTTCTTTCTTCCTCTTTGTCTTATCTCCTCTTTGGCTATTGTTCTTCCTGTTCTTCTTCTTCTTCTTCTTCTGCTTTCTTCCGATCTTCCCTTCGTGCTCTTCTTCTTCTGTCTTCTGTTCTTTTTTCTTTCTTTCTTTTTCTTCAGATCTTCTTCTTCTTTTCTTGCTTCTTGCTTCTCTTCATTTCTTCTTCTTCTTTGTCTTCACCTGCCTTGACCTCTCTTCTTCTTCTTTCGCGTTGGCCGTTGCTCTTCCTTCTTCTTCAGCCTGTCTTCTTTCCTGCTCTGGCTGCTGACCTTCCGTCGTCTGCCCCGGTGCTGAGACGACTTAACGATGCCTTCGCTACAGTGCAGCAGCTCCTTCTTCTTCAGCGGGTTTGCTTCTTCTTCTTTGGCCTGCACACTTCAGAGTTTTTTTTCGTCAAGAGGCAAAAACCTACTCTACCCCCCTCCCCCGCGTATCTCTCTCTCTGAAATCACTCTTCGGAAGCTCTCCCAGAGCGCTACCGGGTAATCGGGTTCGGGTCAGGCCCGGGTCCAGGCCCACCGGCGTGCGTGGTGGGCGAGGAGTGCAGGTCAGTCTAATCGGGTCGGGCCAGGTCCGCGGAGCGTGGTCACGGACGAGGCCGGGTCGGGTCGGGTGAGAGGGACCTCACCCCGTGGTAACTGAGGCAAACAGATGGTGGCACTTTTGCAATTTATGTGGGTGTGTGGCTTCAGAAATTCCCGAGGTGGGACTATCCGCGCACCCCTTTTCTCTCACGCCTGCAGTAGGGATGGTGCTTCCAATTGCAACAGCTGTTGAGGCTCGCAACTCCAATTGAGGGCCAGGGTGTGTGCGCAAGACTCTTTCGCGCAGCCTAGGTCTTCAACCTGGGATATCTAGGCTTGGAGCAACCTCAAGCAAGCTTCGAGCTTCCTCGCCAATGGCGGTCAAGGCCTGGAACCTGAAATCAATAGAACGGCCTCTCGGCCAAATCAGACAGGCGGGGGACCTTCGCCGTGGCACGGCGAAGGTGGTCAGGGGGTCTGCAGGGGGCGAGATGGAGCTAACAGGTCGTCCTAGGTCAAACTGTGAGCGAAGAAGTGGGTGTGTTCGGTGGATCTGCAGAGGGTGTTTGGTGGGAAGTGGAGGGGAGGAAGTCTCTGCTGCTGGTAGTGCGGCAGAGCGAAGAGGTGGAGGGGGAGGAAGCCGCCGGAGCTGGTGAGCGTCTGCCGGAGAAAGAAGAGAAGAAAGCTGGGGGTTTTCTCCGTCAGATCCAGGCTGCCTTCGTCGGTGGAGCGGCGGGGGGTATTTATAGGGATGAAGCAGGGAGGAAGGCGGAGGGAGACGACGTGTCTCCCTCGCCGGAGAATGGTCGGAACATGAACCCATACCGTCCGTGCGTTCGCACGGCCGGTATGGTGGCCTACAATGTCCAGGGGGGTGCTCCTGCGACGGCTGACGACGCAGGGCACCCCCGGTACACTTGCCAGGTCCCCCACCTCACCCTGCCCGGCGCCATGCTCCGCGCAAGGTCGCCGGAGCATGGTGCTGGCAGGGTTTTGCAGGAGGGACCTGATTGCAAAGAACGAAGGAGAGTTAGGGGCCAAAATGCGAGGGTTCAAAAGTTGAGGGCCAAAGAGTAAATATATGAGGACCAAAGTGTGAAGTCGGTCAAGGAGGTTTCTTCTTAGGCTCAAGTTTTTATACATGACTAATTAGGACCTAAGGAATCTGATGGTGAATTTTATTTTCATATTAAACCTTGTTTGATCGGTCAATTTGCGCAAAAACCCAAATTAAGTTATTAATTGGGCATGGTTCTCAATGTAGGTCAAAATGGGTTCTAAAGGCCAAATTGAAGGTTCTAAACCCTAGAGATTATTTTTCTATGAATTTTAGAGGGTTTATTCTATTTTTACTTTGCCTCGAACCTTGTGAATTGAAGTGGGTTGTTTTAGGGTTACAGATTATCATTTGGTTCCTTGGAAGTGCTGTAGCCCTTGCTAGATCATCTCATCCCACTCTTATTCTTATTAAGCTGTTTTGACCTATGTTTGGGCCCTGAATTACCCTGTATGCAGATTATACTGGTAAAATTGCACTTTTACCCCTTATGACTTATTTTCTTCTCAAACTCAGAATTCTCTGAGTTAAGCTTTTCCTTGAGATATGTAGGAGCTTTTATCCTTTGTATTGGGTCAAAATGAGCTAGTTATGGCTCATGATGAGGTTCTCATCATACCCCCATGCCTAGCTTTTGCTAGTCCCTTAGCAAAAACTTAAGGTTTCAACCCTTGTTCTAGACCATGAAGTTTTCAATAGTTTTAGATAAGTGCCTTCATAGATTAGGTTAGAATGCTGATCATAGGCCTAAAAGGTACTCCAGTACCAGTCAAGATCCAAATCTGTCTAGCCTTAGCCTCAGTCTTTTAGCAAAGGTTTTTAAGGCCCACAAGAACTAACCTAAGGTTTATTGGACTTCGTGGTTAAAGCACCCGTGCTTGAAATGATTTTAGCCCTGGCTCAGTTCGCAGTGCGTTTTGTAAGAGAGAGATAGAAAGTTTTTCTGTTTGGAGAGTTTTCTCTCTCTTTTTCTTTTTAGTTCTAGCCTAGGATTGGCTTTTCAACACGGTCTGTATCAGATTCCTTGCTCCCATCATCAATCCTCAAGGGTTCCTGGCGATCGATGCTTCGAGATAGCACCGCCCATGGCAACCCCCGGAACCCTGGCTATTGAGATTTCGAGATAATCCCATCCATGGTATTCCGTGGCCGAATCCAGACCCTGGCAATTGACATTTCGAGATAATGCCATCCATGGAATCTGAACCAGCAGAGTGCTTATATGCCCCCCGTAGGATATGTAAATATCCTAAGAGACAAGCACCGAGGAGATGATATTTTGTTACGCATCTTCGAGGGGATTTCCCGCCTCTCCGCGCTGGGAACTCGTCCAAATCAACTTGTGTTGATCGGCCGCTCCTATTCTAGATGTTCTTTTCAGATTTTTGTGACGCTTCTGCGTGATTCTGATTTTACGCTTACTGAACCAGGCTGTGTGTGAGATTAGGGTGCTTAGGTTACTGAGTCCCGTAAACCAAAAATTAGTTAACGAGGCCGAATACTCCCTAAGCCTTAGACCTAATACTTCAGCTTTTCATTTTCCTCAACCTCTTGAGGAGTGTCCAGATCTTAATGGGTACTAAGAGTCTATTCAAGAATGCCTAAGGTTTGCATTCTTACTAATCTCATTGTGCACTTTTCAGTTATTTTCTCGAATGAGGTCTAGAACTTAGGTTAATTCCTTAGTTCCTTACTAATGACTATCACTTTTTCTCATAATTTTGTGCTCCTTTTTCATTTTGTTTCTTTTCTCCTTCACAAAATTTTCCTTCTCCTCTTTTCCTCTTATTCTTTTTCGAAAAATTTTTTTTAATTTTTATGGTATTTTTGGCATATGTGAATTTTTTTGTTTGAAACATTTTCTTACAAGTTTTTGCACTTTCCTACCCCCCCATGCCTAAGATTTGCAATGTCCTCATTGTAACCTAGGGGGTCTTAGTTCATTCCTTAAGACAGAAATTTGGGTGAGTGGATGGGTCGGGTTGAATTTTTGCGGACGATTTCAAATTTCAGATGCGAACATCTGAGTTGGGGTCGGCTGTCTATAAGGGTGAACTTCGAGTGCTGAAAGGTGTCAGAACAAGTTTCAGGTTTTCAAAGAGAATGACGGGCTGCCTCCCGTTAAGCGCTGAGTTTTACGCCATCGGCTGGGCGCAATAAGCTCAAGGGGAACGGAGGATATAAGATGCCTCAGCCAAATCAGTAGAAGTTACATCAATGAACGGCTTGAGTCTTTGACCATTCACGATGAAAGGTTCAGAATCGTGGCTGAGTGGACTGATTTCGATTGCTCCATTTCCAAAAACCTGTCGGACCAAATATGGTCCGACCCACTTAGATCTCAGTTTTCCTGGGAAGAGTTTGAGTCGGGCATCAAAGAGTAGGACCTTTTGACCAGGATGAAAGATCTTTCTCGAGATGTGTTTGTCGTGGAAGGCTTTAACCCGCTCCTTGTAGATTTGCGAGTTCTCGTACGCGTCTGTGCGTAATTCATCGATCTCGCTGATTTGGAGTTTTCTGTGGGTCCCAGCCTTGGAAAGATCTAGATTACAGTTCCGTACTGCCCAATAGGCTTTATGCTCCAGTTCGACGGGAAGGTGGCATGCCTTTCCGTACACCAATCTAAAGGGAGACATGCCCAATTGGGTCTTGTGGGCGGTCCTATAGGCCCACAATGCTTCCGGAAGTCGGGACGACCAGTCCTTCCTATCAGGTCGAACAGTGACCTGCAGGATTTTCTTGATTTCCCGATTCGACAGCTCAGCTAGACCATTAGTTTGGGGGTGGTAAGGAGTAGAGATTCGGTGAGACACCCCGTATTTGGTCATCAGTGACCTAAACTGAGCATTTGTGAAATGGGTCCCCCCATCAGAGATTATTGCACGAGGAATCCCGAACCTTGAGAAAATGTGTTGATGAATGAATTTGAGAACGATTTTGTGATCACAGGTTCGGGTCGGTATGGCTTCGATCCATTTGGACACGTAGTCCACAGCCAACAGAATGTATTCGAAACCATCCGAAATAGGAAAGGGGCCCATAAAATCAATCCCCCAAACATCAAAGATTTCGCATACTAGAATCTGTTGCATAGGCATCATGTCACGACGACTCATGTTGCCCAAAGTCTGGCAACGACTGCATGCCTTGCAATGACTGTGTGCGTCTTTGAACAGTGTGGGCCAGTAAAAGCCGCACTGGAGGACTTTTGATGCGGTTTTATGCCCGGCAAAATGGCCACCGCATGCCTGGTCATGGCAGAAAGAGAGGATATTGTTGACTTCCCCTTCCGGGACACATCTCCGGATGATCTGATCGGCACCTATGCGGAAGAGGTACGGGTCTTCCCAAATGTAATACTTGGCATCGGAGCGTAATTTGTCTTTCTTGGCCTTCGACCAATCGGACGGGGTCTGATGAGATGCCAAGTAATTTACAATATTAGCAAACCATGGAAGGCTAGTACCAATAGTCAGCAGGTGCTCATCGGGAAAATGCTCAGTGATGGGTCCGGAAGGGTCTATCATTTCAGAAGGAAGACGGGACAAGTGATCAGCTACCACGTTTTGTTTTCCCGCTTTATCGCGAATCTCGAGGTCAAATTCTTGCAACAGCAAGATCCATCGGATCAATCGAGGTTTCGCGTCCTTCTTTGCAAGGAGATGCCTAACAGCCGTGTGATCCGAGTATATGATGACATGGGAACCCAGAAGGTATGATCTGAACTTCTCAAGGGCAAATACTACAGCTAGCAGCTCTTTCTCAGTAACTGTATAGTTACGCTGAGCCTCATCGAGTGTTTTGCTGGCGTAGTAAATGACCACAGGTTTCTTGTCATTTTTCTGCCCCAAAACCGCTCCTACAGTGAAGTCGGATGCATCACACATGATCTCAAAGGGTTGAGACCAATCAGGGGATTGTAGGATCGGGGCTTGGGTGACTCGGTCACGCAGGATTTCAAATGCTTGAGTGCATTCCTTGGAGATTTCGAAGGGAACATCCTTGGAGAGAAGAGTGGTCAGGGGGCGTGCAATTTTTGAAAAATCAGGGATAAATCGTCGATAAAAACCGACATGCCCTAAAAAGGATCGGATGTCCCTGATCGAGCTAGGCATAGGAAGGCGAGAAATCAGATTAACCTTAGCTCGATCCACTTGGATACCTTTCTCCGAAATTGAGTGTCCCAGGACAACTCCCTCAGGCACCATGAAATGGCTCTTTTCCCAGGAAAGAACCAAATTCACGTCGATGCACCGCCTGAGTATCTGGACCAAGTGTTGGAGGCAATCGTCGAATGATGCTCCGAAAACTGAAAAGTCATCCATGAAGACTTCCAGATAATCACCTACCATATCTGAGAATATGGCAAGCATGCATCGCTGAAAAGTAGCGGGTGCATTGCAAAGACCGAAAGGCATCCTTCGGAAAGCGTACGTTCCGAAGGGGCAGGTGAACGTGGTCTTTTCTTGGTCCTCAGGATGGATTGCCACCTGGTTATAACCGGAGTACCCGTCAAGGAAGCAGAAGAACCTATTTCCCGCTAATTTTTCGAGAATTTGATCAATGAAGGGTAGTGGGAAATGATCCTTCTTCGTGGAGGAATTGAGTCGACGGTAATCTATACAGACTCTCCACGAGTTGGCTAATCGGGTAGGAATGATTTCTCCGGTCTCAGTCGTTATAGTGGTGAGTCCTGCCTTCTTAGGCACGACCTGAATTGGGCTCACCCAACGACTATCGGAGATCGGGTAGATGATCCCGGCATCTAACCACTTGATGATCTCCTTTTTCACGACCTCCTGCAGATTGGGGTTTAAGCGTCTCTGCATTTCACGAGAAGGTCGTGTGCCCTCTTCTGAATAGATATGATGAGTACAATAAGAGGGACTTATTCCAGTCAAATCATCGAGGGTCCATCCGATGGCTCTGCGATGTTGCTGGAGGACAACAATCAGACAGGATTCCTGTTCAGGACTAAGGTTGGAATTGATGATCACAGGAAGGGTCTGATTAGAACCGAAAAAGATGTATTTCAAATGAGCAGGAAGGGGTTTCAGTTCGAGGATGGGGTTTTCAGCAGCAGCGGGTGGTTCAGTATAGATGTGAGGTTCAAGGGTGGGAGTTACTGGGTTGTTCACATCTGGATTTGACTCCTCTATTTGCGGGTCAAGATCCTTCTGTGGTTGATGAGGAATACTCAAGTCATTCTGGAGGTGTGATTCATCAACCAAAGTCTTGATGTCACAAATTTGCTCGATGACGCCGCAATTAATTCCTTGTTGGGCCTTAAATATATCAATTTTCAGTGTTTGATCTCCAAACTTAAGCTCTATTTGGCCCTCCTCACAGCTGATGTTGGCTCTAGCAGTAGCCAAGAAAGGTCTCCCTAGAATGATTGGTGTATCCCTAGGGTTCTCAGGTGCATCCATGTCTAAGACTATAAAGTCCACTGGAAAATAGAAATCCCGCACTCTCACGATAACATCCTCGAGAATCCCTTTTGGTGACTTTATAGATCGATCTGCTAATTGTAATGTCACCTCGGTTGGTTTCAGCTCAGATTCTTCCAGATGGTCAAGTAAGGATGTGGGTATCAGATTTATAGATGCACCTAAGTCTAACAATGCTCTATCAAGTTGGGTACCACCTATCTTACAGGAGATCAGGGGAGTTCCAGGATCTTTTGCCTTGGGTGGGAGTCTACTAAGGATTACAGAGCTGGCTTGCTCTGACAGAACAATTGGGCTCCCCCCCTTGGTTCGCGGCTTACGCTGGGGTGTACATATATTCTTTAGAAATCGTGCGTAAGCTGGTACGTGGCGGATTGCATCCATCAAGGGGATGTTTATGTGGACCTGCTCAAAGAGCTTGACCAGGTCCTCCTCAGGGGCCACGGGTTTGGTGGTCTTCTTTCCCTTGGTCAGGGCCTCGGGAAACGGGATCTTGGTTGGTTCCTCTAGGATAGGTCCAGGTTGTGGGTCTGGAACAGCGGTACCTTGGATAACTATCCTAGGGTCATGGTTATCAGGCTGGGATTGGTTTGGATAATGCGGGTCCTGAGTTGTCTTACCACTACGTGTTGTTACAGAATTTAATCCAGCCTGATTTTGGTTTGGATTTGGTAGGAGGGGTGGCTGCTGCTGAAATCCCGTACGAGAAGTAGAGGCTTCCATCTCGTCTGGAGATGGAGCAGTGGGGGCCTGATAAATCCATTGAGCGTGGCCTAAATTTGGATTCAGAACGCGCTTCTGGGTTGGCACGTTATTTGGGTTAGGAAGAGGTTGGGAAGGGAGTGTGCCTGGCTGGCGAGAATTTGCCAACTGGGCCAGCTGAGTTTTAACTTCAGTAAGCTCGTCCTTGTGCTGTTTTTGAATGGCCGCATTCGATTTTTGAATGTCAGCCAGAGTCTGAAGGATTAAGGACATTTGATCTTGATTTGGCCCTGATGGATAAGTAGGGTTGGGCCGAGGCTGAGGCGGCTGGTAGTGATGAGAGGGCTGTGGGCGGGACTGAAAAGGTGGTCTTTGGGTTTGGGAATTTCCCGCCCACTGAAAATTGGGATGGTTTCGCCATCCAGGGTTGTAAGTGTTGGAGAATGGGTCGTTCTGGATGGCGTTGAGGTCCTCGCAGGTCTGAGGAACCTCCTGAGAATCAGGGAAAGGAGGAATGGAGTTCCCCCGGCTGGTGAAGAAAGGATCGGATGATCTTCCAGTCCAAGAATCAGATGGGGATGGATATGGATCCATCCCAAGGGAGGATCGGTGGAGGATATTTTGCACAGTCTCCTGTGTGGAAGGAGGTTGTGCAAAGGAGTTACGCGCAGAGGTGGCTCGCTGCAAGTGCTGAGTCAGCTCATCCACCTTCTTTTCAATGATTGAGACCTTGTCCAATCGACTGGCCATTAATTCCAGGTCGACTGATGTGGACAGGCCCTGCGTCTCATGTGCTCCCTTAAGATTCGTCGCTGCGCGGGTATTCGTCCTGTCGAATAATCCCAGGAGTCATTGTTGATGGAGTTCTCGCACATGATTTCGAGAATCTCCCATACGGTGTCTTCATGTTGACCCATGATGTTTCCTCCGCAAGTTGCATTGACGAAAAGGCGGATGTCCTCACGGAGTCCCTGGTAAAAAGATTGGACTTGTTCCCATTTAGGAACTCCGTGATGGGGGCACTTCCTCATGAGATCCTGAAAACGATCCCATGCCTCATGGAGAGGTTCTTCCTGATTGTTGAGTGAAGTGTGTAATCTGATGGCGCAAGGCTTTGGTTCGACCAACGGGAAAGAACTTTTTCAAAACTCGGATTGAAGTTCTCCCCAAGTGTGTGATCGGTCGGGTCTGAGTTTGATACCAATGGGCGGCCTTGTCCATAAGAGAAAAGGAGAACATCTTCATGAGAAGAATATCCCGATTTTGCGCATCTGATCCAAAAGTGTGGGCCAGATGCTTAAGCTGTTTGATGTGCTGGAAGGGATCTTCAGAATAAGCCATGGAATTTAGGTATAGCGTGAATCATGTTGGGCTTTAGTTCGGAATCAGGTCCTCCAATCGGGATTCTGACTCGAGGCTCAATGGCCACCGCAGCAGGATTGTAGTGGTCCGCATCATAGGACGCTGTGGTGGGTGCACGAAGTTTTGGAAGAGGTCATTGAGTCGCTGGAGCTGGTGTTCCAGATTATTTTCTTCCTCAACTGGCTGAGCCATGAGGGGGAAGAAGAAGAACTTAGTTCTGAATCAGAAGAGAGAATAATGTGAGGGTGTTGCTGCACAAATACGGGCGTCGAGGCTTGGCCTTGACGAGAGGCGAATTTCTAATGGAGGTCTTAAGGGTGGTCTTAGAGACCTCCTTCCGTACATGCACAGTGGGAGAGGTAAGTTTAGGAAGGTGCTGGACCCAATCAAAACACCCAAAAATGTGTTGGGTGACTATAGAGGTGCGGGGCAGATGGACCCCTTGATCAGAAAGATCGTCCACCTGAGAATTTACCTGGGCAGCCAGAGAGGGAGAGTCCCGCGAAGACCCCTACACGTAGAGCGTCCCCACGGGTTACAGGGTTTCCCCCACCCGACCTCTCTTGTCACTGCGGTTCCAGTAGACCAGAATGGGGATCTTGACCTCTTAAGTCTACCAATTTTAAGATCTGGGTGCGTAAGGTTTCACTTGAACGAACTTTAGTCTTTTTAAGTGCAAAGAGTGACCTAATTTAAGGTTGGTTAACCCAAGGGGTCAACTTTACCTATTGTTTTCTTTAAGAGCTTTTAGGTCCTGTCTTTTAGGGTTCAAGTGTTTAGAGAGAGCCAATTGTTTAGGATTTTTCTTGTTAATTATTTTCAATCAATGGCTTGGGCACACCTCTTTTGGATTTCCTTAATTCTTGATTAAGGGGTGTGTCCTCTACTGAAATCCTAATGTTTGACCTTATGTTGGCTCTACTTGGTCCATTTAACTCTTTGTTGGGCAATTAGGGCTCAAGCAAGAATGTGTTAGCCCTTAAATACCCTTAATAGTGTGCAGGAGTGATGAGTTGAAAACATGCAACTTTTTATGGTTACTAAGTATGGAAGACAGGTTAGCCCTATATTGCTTGTTCTTTTCTTTTCTTCCTCTTTAGAGTGTAGGGGTTAATAGTGAGAGAAAAGATTTACCTGTCTTTGGAGTGGTTGTGTGGTTGCTTGTCTTCTTGAGTTCCTGTAGCTGCACAAAAGAGAGGAGATTATCAGAAATTAAAAGATACAGGAATGTTTACCTCTAGAATAGCCGTTGCTCCCCGGCAGCGGCGCCAAAATGAAACGTCGGTTCTGTTATAACGTTGTAGTAAAGCGGCGTTGTTACCAATGTTTCATATAAAAATTTTTTTACTCGGAAAAATAAAAGAGTTCCCGAGGTCGAACTCAGGGAGCAAGTTGTATTCTAGAGATATACAAGTTCTATTACAAAAATAAAGAGAGAGAGAGAGAGAGAGAGATGAAAATTTGGCTTCTTCTTCTTCTCTTCTTTCTTCCTCTTTGTCTTATCTCCTCTTTGGCTATTGTTCTTCCTGTTCTTCTTCTTCTTCCTCTGCTTTCTTCCGATCTTCCCTTCGTGCTCTTCTTCTTCTGTCTTCTGTTCTTTTTTCTTTCTTTCTTTTTCTTCAGATCTTCTTCTTCTTTTCTTGCTTCTTGCTTCTCTTCATTTCTTCTTCTTCTTTGTCTTCACCTGCCTTGACCTCTCTTCTTCTTCTTTCGCGTTGGCCGTTGCTCTTCCTTCTTCTTCAGCCTGTCTTCTTTCCTGCTCTGGCTGCTGACCTTCCGTCGTCTGCCCCGGTGCTGAGATGACTTAACGATGCCTTCGCTACAGTGCAGCAGCTCCTTCTTCTTCAGCGGGTTTGCTTCTTCTTCTTTGGCCTGCACACTTCAGAGTTTTTTTTCGTCAAGAGGCAAAAAACCTACTCTACCCCCCCCCTCCCCAGCGCTATCTCTCTCTCTGAAATCACTTAAGCTCTCCCAGAGCGCTACCGGGTAATCGGGTTCGGGTCAGGCCCGGGTCCAGGCCCACCGGCGTGCGTGGTGGGCGAGGAGTGCAGGTCAGTCTAATCGGGTCGGGCCAGGTCCGCGGAGCGTGGTCACGGACGAGGCCGGGTCGGGTCGGGTGAGAGGGACCTCACCCCGTGGTAACTGAGGCAAACAGATGGTGGCACTTTTGCAATTTATGTGGGTGTGTGGCTTCAGAAATTCCCGAGGTGGGACTATCCGCGCACCCCTTTTCTCTCACGCCTGCAGTAGGGATGGTGCTTCCAATTGCAACAGCTGTTGAGGCTCGCAACTCCAATTGAGGGCCAGGGTGTGTGCGCAAGACTCTTTCGCGCAGCCTAGGTCTTCAACCTGGGATATCTAGGCTTGGAGCAACCTCAAGCAAGCTTCGAGCTTCCTCGCCAATGGCGGTCAAGGCCTGGAACCTGAAATCAATAGAACGGCCTCTCGGCCAAATCAGACAGGCGGGGGACCTTCGCCGTGGCACGGCGAAGGTGGTCAGGGGGTCTGCAGGGGGCGAGATGGAGCTAACAGGTCGTCCTAGGTCAAACTGTGAGCGAAGAAGTGGGTGTGTTCGGTGGATCTGCAGAGGGTGTTTGGTGGGAAGTGGAGGGGAGGAAGTCTCTGCTGCTGGTAGTGCGGCAGAGCGAAGAGGTGGAGGGGGAGGAAGCCGCCGGAGCTGGTGAGCGTCTGCCGGAGAAAGAAGAGAAGAAAGCTGGGGGTTTTCTCCGTCAGATCCAGGCTGCCTTCGTCGGTGGAGCGGCGGGGGGTATTTATAGGGATGAAGCAGGGAGGAAGGCGGAGGGAGACGACGTGTCTCCCTCGCCGGAGAATGGTCGGAACATGAACCCATACCGTCCGTGCGTTCGCACGGCCGGTATGGTGGCCTACAATGTCCAGGGGGGTGCTCCTGCGACGGCTGACGACGCAGGGCACCCCCGGTACACTTGCCAGGTCCCCCACCTCACCCTGCCCGGCGCCATGCTCCGCGCAAGGTCGCCGGAGCATGGTGCTGGCAGGGTTTTGCAGGAGGGACCTGATTGCAAAGAACGAAGGAGAGTTAGGGGCCAAAATGCGAGGGTTCAAAAGTTGAGGGCCAAAGAGTAAATATATGAGGACCAAAGTGTGAAGTCGGTCAAGGAGGTTTCTTCTTAGGCTCAAGTTTTTATACATGACTAATTAGGACCTAAGGAATCTGATGGTGAATTTTATTTTCATATTAAACCTTGTTTGACCGGTCAATTTGCGCAAAAACCCAAATTAAGTTATTAATTGGGCATGGTTCTCAATGTAGGTCAAAATGGGTTCTAAAGGCCAAATTGAAGGTTCTAAACCCTAGAGATTATTTTTCTATGAATTTTAGAGGGTTTATTCTATTTTTACTTTGCCTCGAACCTTGTGAATTGAAGTGGGTTGTTTTAGGGTTACAGATTATCATTTGGTTCCTTGGAAGTGCTGTAGCCCTTGCTAGATCATCTCATCCCACTCTTATTCTTATTAAGCTGTTTTGACCTATGTTTGGGCCCTGAATTACCCTGTATGCAGATTATACTGGTAAAATTGCACTTTTACCCCTTATGACTTGTTTTCTTCTCAAACTCAGAATTCTCTGAGTTAAGCTTTTCCTTGAGATATGTAGGAGCTTTTATCCTTTGTATTGGGTCAAAATGAGCTAGTTATGGCTCATGATGAGGTTCTCATCACATACCCTCAAAAAGCTCTGGGTACTGTTCACGCATCGTCGCCTATGGCTCCCAAGTCACTTCCTCATACAACTGGCTTCTCCATAGGACCTTCACCAGTGTCACCTCTTTCCGTCTCAGACTCCAGACGGCTCTGTCTAGTATTTGCACTGGTCTCTCAGGATAGGTCAAGTCATCTCCCACCTCGATGCTCTCGTGGCTTAGAATGTGGTTGGGATCGACGATGTATTTCCTAAGGTTGGACACATGGAACACGTCGTGTACTACCGAAATTGGGGGGGAAGGGCAAGCTGGTAAGCAACGAGTCAAACTTGCTTTATGACCTCAAAGGGCCCCACAAACCTCGACGCAAGCTTCCCTTTCACCCCAAAACGTTGCAAGCCCTTCATGGGCGAAACATAGAGGAAGACATGATCCCCAACCTCAAACTTCACCTCTCTACGCTTCCTATCAGCATAGCTCTTCTGCCTGCTCCTGACAGTACAGAGTCATCTGTGAATCTGCTCTATCACTTCTTGACTTTGATGGATCATCCTGGGACCAACCTCCCACTTGGTCCCCACCTCGACCCAACTCAAGGGTGAAGTACACTTCCTCCTGTACAGGGCCTGGTAAGGTGCCATGCCAATGCTCGAATGGTAGCTGTTATTGTATGCGAACTCTTCCAGGGGCAAATGCTCCTCCTAGGAACCTCTCTAGTCCAGTACACAAGCGCCTGGAGGTCCTCTAGTGTCTTTCTGGTGCACTCCGATTGCCTGTCGGTCTGGGGGTGGTAGGCGGTACTGAACCTCAAACGAGTTCCCAAGGCCTGCTGAAACTCTGCCCAGAACTGGGAAGTGAAGCGAGTATCTCTATTGGATACGATCTCGTGATGGACTCCATGAAGGTGCACCACATCTCTGATGTATCGCTCTGCTAGCTGTGCTGGCCTAAAGGTGACTCGGATTGGCGGGAATCATGTCGTCTTCATCAACCTATCTACTATCACCCAAACTGCGTTGTGTCCTCGCTGTGTAACCGGTAGCCCCACTACCAGATCCATGGTGACACTCCCCCACTTCCACTCTGGCACAGGAAGTGGTTGTAGCGGCCCTGTCGGCCTCTGGTGCTCGGCCTTCACTTGCAGGATTACCAAGCACTGCTGGACGAACTCACCAACATCCCACTTCATTCCCCTCCACTAGAACTCGCGTTGCAGATTGTGGTACATCTTTGTGTTCCCAGGATGTATGGTGAACCTAGACCTATATGCCTTAGTTAGGAGCTATCTCAATAGCTCCTTGTATCTAGGAATGCACAGATGTCCCCTCATACACAGTATCTCGTCAGAGAAAGTAAAATCTCCTAGGTCCCCTGTCAATACCCTGTCTCGCAATGTCTGTAAATATGGATCAGCCATCTGCCTCGTAGTGATATGGTCTATCATCTCTGGTCGTGCTTGACACGACACTATCACTGCCCCGCAGTACCCTCATGACACTTGGGGTTGACAACTGCCCACCTCCTCCATGAGTCTCCAACTCTGTGCCTGTAAGCTGGCCAAGTGGGTGGGCGCCTTTTGGCTCAAGGCCTCGGCCACCACATTGGCTTTCCTTGGGTGGTAGGAGATGCTACAGTCATAGTCCTTCAGGAGCTTTAACCAACATCTCTGTCTCATGTTAAGCTCCTTCTGATCGAATAGGTACCTGAGGCTCTTATGATCTGTGAAGATCTTGAACGTCTCACCGTACAAATAGTGCCTCCATGTCTTCAGGGTGAAGACAACTGCTGCCAGCTCCAAGTCATGGGTGGGGTAGTTATGCTCATGGGGCTTTAGTTTCCACGAAGCGTAAGCGACAACATGTTCCCACTGCATGAGCACACCACCCAACCCCTGTAACGAGGCATCAGTGTAAACCATAGACCTGCCACTGCTATCTGGGATGGTGAGTACAGGGGCTGAAGTCATTCTCTCCTTCAACTCCTGGAAGCATGACTTATATTGGTCTATCTAGGTGAAAGGCACGTCCTTCTAGGTCAGCTGGGTCATAGGATGCACAATCTGAGAGAATCCCCCGATAAATCGTCGGTAGTAGCCTGCCAGTCCTAGAAAGCTACGTATCTCTATCACTGTGCATGGCTTGTCCCACCTGAGTATGGCCTCGACCTTGGCTAGATCCACAGCCAATTCGTCTCCTGAAATCACGCGGCCCAAGAAGGTTACCTGTGTCAACCAGAACTCGCACTTGTTGTACTTGGCATACAGCCTGCATTGTCTCAATATGTCTAGGACCATACGTAGATGCTGTCCATGCTGTGCTTGATCTCGAGAGTAGACTAGTACGTCATCGATGAACACCACCACAAATTGGTCTAGGTATGGCCTAAAAACATGGTTCATCAGATCCATGAAAGTAGCGGGGGCATTGGTCAGCCCAAACAGCATGACCAAGAACTTGTAGTGTTCGTACCGAGTACGAAAGGCTATCTTGGAGAAGTCGGTCTCCTTGATCCTCAACTGATGGTAACTTGACCTCAAGTCTATCTTGGAGAACACCATGGCATCTCTCAACTGGTCGAAGAGGTCATCGATACGAGGCAGTGGATACTTGTTCTTGACGGTGACCCGATTCAGCTGCCTGTAGTTGACACAAAGCCGAAGGGTACCATCCTTTTTCTTCACGAATAACATAGGGGCTCCCCACGTTGATGCACTGGGCCTCACAAAGCCCTTCTCCAGTAGATCCTGTAATTGAGACTTGAGTTCTCGCAGCTCAAGCGGGGCTATCCTGTACGGTGCAGTAGAGATGGGGTTGGTCCCCGGTACTAGTGAGATCTCAAACTCAATCTCATACTCTGGCAGTAGTCTTGGCAACTCCTCTGGGAAGACGTCGGGGTACTCGCAGACCACCAGGATACTCTGTAAGTCAGCCACAGGGCTAGGCTCTACTACAATACAAGCTAAGAAGCACTGACACCCCTTGCTTAGGTGCTTTGTTGCCTGAAGCAGGGAGATGCAGCTGAAACCTCCGTCTACTGGATGGTCATGAAACTTAAAGGGAGGCAACTCTGGTATGGAGAAGATGATCTTCCTCCCAAAATAGTCCACCTGGGCATGATAGGTAGATGGCCAGTCCATCCCTAGGATCATGCCAAAGTCCTCCATCGGGATTACGATCAGGTCGGTGGGAAGACTGTGTCCCCCTATAATGACCTTGCAGTCTATGAAGACCTCCTTTGTGACAAACAACTATCTTCTTGGGCCTTTAATTAGGAACGAAACCTCTAACAGTACATTGCTCATGCCCAAACTAACGGCAAAACTCGTGATGACAAAAGAATGTGTGGCACCAGAATCAAAAAGTACGTAAACAAGTTTGTTGAAAATTGGAACCATACCTGCCATCACGGAGCCTGAAGCTCTGGCGTCTCTGTAAGTCAGGGCGTTGACACGCCCCACAGCCCTGGGTGTAGAAGAAGTGGCCATGCTTTGGGTCAGGTGAGCAGCAGCTGGCCGGTACCCTCCTCGTGACTGCTGTCCTCTACCTCGTCCCTGGTAACCACGACCACTAGATCGGCCTCCAGTGTTCGGTGCTGGGAGCATTTGCTGTGCTCCGGCCCTAGATGGGTAGTTCCTCCTTATGTGGCCCAGTTGGCCACACTGGTAACAGAGGGGCACGACCTCCTCCCTCAGTCGGTCCCTGCTGGTGACTGGGCGGGGGTCCGACACTGTCAGCTTGCCCCTATCTGTGGTCCCCAAAGGTCACTGGTGGCCCCACAGAGCGAGATGACTCCCCTTAGACCGCCGTGTGCCTCCTCTCCCGATAGCCTTGTGACTACTCCGGTTGGTAGAGCCTTTTCCATCCTCCTCCGTCAGTGTCTCTCACGACCGGGTTGGTCTCCTCGTAGGTCATGGCCGCCTCAACCATGTGGGAGAAGGTGGATAACTTCAGGGGCTTCACATACCCCTGAATAGCAGGCCGAAGGCCCTCAGTAAACCTCCACAGGCGCTCCTCCTCAATAGATGCAGCCGTCGGGGTAAAGCGTGACAGCTCTAGGAAACACGTATAGTACGCGTTAACTGTCATCGCCCCTGGTGGAGAGTGTGGAACTCCCACCTCCTCTAGTCCTACCAAGTCTGTGGGAAGTACTGCTCGCAGAAGAGTGCCATGAACTAGTCCCACGACGGCTCTCTCCCCTCCTATCCCTTGACTACCCTCCACCACCAGTGGTTGCACTCTCCAACTAGTACGTGGCAAAGGCCACATGGCACTCTGTAGGAGGGCAGAGTGTGTTAAAAACCTTCTCTATCTACTCCAGCCAGTCTTCTGCCTTAGACAAGCTCTCATCCCTCTTAAAGGAGGGGGATTCAACTTCTGGAACTGGCCAAATAACTCATGGTGGAGCTGCAATGGGGGAACAGGCATGCCTCCAAAAAAGGAGGGCTCATGCTCAGAAGTGTCTGAGGGTGGTGGGGGTGGTGGAGGATCACCCCCTCCCCCTCCAGTTCATTTAACACTGCTGTGGCTCCCCTGTCTCACAGAGGACTCTCCCTCCACTTCCTCAGGGAAGGGTGGCTGAGGAGGCTGTTGAAGTTCCTCCCGCACTATGTCCCGAATTAGCTGGGCGAGATCCTGGGCCTGAATGCTTGGAAGGAGGAGTGGGTCGACTGGTGCCACAGGTCCAGCACGTTCACCCCTATGACCATGCCCACGGCCACGTCTGTGGCCCACCTCAAGAACTCCTCGACAAGGCATCTTCTATAAGGAGATGCTAGAGAAAGAACATGGATTGTCAACGATACTAGGTTACATAAAGAAATGAGACTCGGAAGTGAATATTAAGGCAATACGTTGTGATGGCTACCCTAGTGATGGGAACACCATCATGAGTCCTAAGTAGCTCATTTTGACCCAAATGAGAGAATAAATGCTCCTACATAACCAACTGAAGGTCCTAATTCACTGCATAACCTTTTTTAGAGAAAAATAAGAAACTAAGGGTAAAACTGTAATTTTACCAATGCAGTGCAACAACGGATTTTCTAAAGGGCTAATCAAAGGTCAAATGGTCTTAACAAGATTATAAGTGGGTTGGATCAGATAGAAAAGGGTTTGTGTGTATCCTGTGAATTAAATGGCTTCTTAAAATCCTAAAACAGACCTACTTGATTAACTAAGGTTCTGATCAAGATAAAATTCACCTAAATCCTCTAAAAATTATAGAAAAATATTCTCTAGGGTTTATACCTTCAATTTGGCCATTAGAACTCATCTTGACCTAGAATGGGATCTCAAGCAGATATCTGCCCTAAATTAGGTTTTTACATAAATTTCCCAGTCAAACGTGGTCAAACCCAAAATCCAACTTCACCATTGCATTTCTTAGGTCCAAATTAGGTTTGTACCAAAATTTGGACCCAAGATAAGTTCTCCTTAACCTAGTTTGCAAAAAGGTCCAACTTGATTACATTTCTACCCCTAACTTTCAAAAACCCTTACAAACAGCCCCCTAGCTTCTTCATCATTTTTGCAATTAGGTCCCTTCGCCATTATAGCAGAGAATCCTACTCTGGCAAGCTTTGGAAGGAGAGTTCTCCCTGATTTCTCAGAGAATCTCTTCCAAAATTGGAAGAGAGATTCTTTAAGAACTCTCTCGTCTGAACCCTCATTTGATCCCTTATTCTTTCCTAATCTCTCATGCGAATGCATGAGAGATATGGGTATCCTAACGGCTTCCAACTCCGGTGAGCTTTTCTTGCTTGGGAAGCTTGCTTTCCAAGCCCTAACCGACCTTCAGAGCTCTATTTAAAGGAGCCCAGACCTCTCCGATCTCCTCAAGCTTGAATTTGGGTCGGTTCTACCTATATTCCTCTCTCCCTCGTTGGCCACAATCTCCGCAAACTCTAGTGGTTTCTCCCTCACTCACTCGTCGCCCTACCACAATACTAGTGGTCGGGTTGTTTTCCTTTCCATCCTCCGCATCGCGCAACACCGGCCGACGTCGCCTTTGCCCAGTCTTCCCTGCCGCCTCATCTACGGAGATTCGTCTTCCCCATGGCCGGCAGCCATACCGGCGTGGATCCTCTATCCCTTTCATTCCTTAGAAGTAGGTTTTTAGACTCTCTCTCTCACACTTTCTTTCCCCCTCTTTATTTCCCAAAATGACCCACCAACGCCACTGATCACCATCACCTTCTCCACCTCCAGCGATACCTTCGGCAAGGCACTCTCGTCGCTCCGCACCTCCATACACCTCGCTGACCACCCTACGACCTCCGCCTCGACTCCCTGATTTTATACCCTCACTCCAATCACTCCATCAACCACCCAAACACCCTCGAACACACCGACACCTTTGCACACAGTGTGCCTTAGGCATGCTCGTACACGCACCCCCGAGCGAAGCCGACATCCACATCACATTTACCATGGTCCGATGATGCTCCCTGAGTGATTTGACATGGTCTCAAGGCCGTGCTATTAATTTCAAGTTCTGGATGCCTTTCGCCATTGTTGCTGAGCTTGAAGCAAGCTTCTAGCTGCTCCAGGCTTCGCTCTGCTCCAGGAGATCACCCTAGGCTGTTCAGAATCCTCTCGCGCACGCGTCCAAGCCCTTGCACGAAGACTCCAGTAGCTACATCCCTTCAATTTGGCCAAGCACGCTCTGCGGCAGACGCGTGAAGGGAGATGGGATATTTAGTCCCACCTCGGAAGTGGAAGGTTGCCTACGTACTCATAAAGGGAAAAAAGTGTTAGAGGCTTATCGGCTCCAACACTAAGGGTGAGGTCCTCCTTCCCCTTCTGATGGACTCATCCGTGATATAGCCCGCAGACCTGGCCACAACTCGAGTACCCGACCTATTCACCCCTCGCTCACCACACACGCCAGTGAGCCTGGACCCGGGTCTCCGTTAGGTCCGATTACCCAACCAGTTAAAGGGTCTGGGAGAGTGGCTTTGACATAGAAAAGAGAGAAAGAAAGAAGAGAGCTACGTAAGGGAAGGGGGGTTTGCTCTGAGGAGTTTACCTTCGACACTTAGTTGAATTCAGAGAAAGATCAAGGCTGAAGGAAGAAGGGAAGAAGAAGAAGAGAAGGCCAGCACAACTCAGGGCCATGGCAGAAGGATGCCAAAGAAAGAAGGGAGAAGAAGAAGCAAAGGCAGAAGGCAGATCTAAAGGAAGAGAAGGCCAACGACAAAGAAAGAAGAGAAAGAAGAAGAGGGCTCACAAAGGCAGAGAGAGACAGAGAAGAGAAAGAGAAATCAAAATTCAGATAGAAGCCAAAGAAGAAGGAAGGAGGAAGGAGAAGATAGAGGCAGAGAAAGAGAAAAGCAATCAGACACTTTAAGTTGTCTGATTAAAGAACCAGACGACAGATTTTAGCCTCATTGCATATTTATATATCGAATCATTTGGTGATATTGTAGGAGTATCTGGTGATCTACATCACCATTTTACTCCCATATTTTCGCACTCTGATACTGCTACTATCACAATTTCTTTCAAGTTTAAATTGTGATCTTGATTTCTAAATACCAATTTGCTCCCTGTGTTCGACCACGGAAATCTTTTCGAGAAATAAAATTATATCTGTTTTGAACGCTTTTTCGGCTGTACTACAATGCAAAACTTTTAAATACCGATTCAATGCAACGAACACCTAGCTACATGTACATGGGTGGCTACTTTCAGACAATTTGGTTCATTTCTCGGGATGACCTTGCTATGATACCATCTTCATTACGACCCAATCCTAGATCCCTACAAGACCCGAGATTAACTCGCCTTGACTAATCCCAAGACCTAGTCGTCCAACGAGAAATAACCCAAAAGCAGAAAATATTCCACAACCACACATGCAATGTAACTAAGCAGAAATAAATAAGAGGTAGTAATGGAACTCAGTACAAAAAGTCTTAAATATATTACATGCCACAAGTGGAAGAGTACTATAACAGACATAGCCATCACAATTACAACAGAGGAAAATATAACATGAATAGAAATAACTAATACATATTAAAATAGTCACTACTACAAAAGGGTTCTGGAACAGAAAAGGAACAACGCTATGGCTGGGCTCGGTTAGGCCCAGCACCCTCGGTAGCCGGTGCCACTGGCTACTCAACTCCTTGACCTGAACATGGTTATATAATCCGTAGTCAGCTAATGCTGAGTTGAGTGGTGGTTAAGCCATTTATATGTAATTTAACTTAAAGAAACAAGCAAGTAACTAATCATTCATTTCCATTTATCTCAACTAGGTGTTTCTATTTCGGTTATTCTAATAAGGATCCACAACATTTCTTAATCCTCTTGTTCCTTAACGGAACGATCTTGATTATAGTTTATTCTGCGATGTAGGATGTACATGTGGTACTCTCCTGGTTGGGAGAGCTCCCTTGGTAGTCCTATACCCGGTCTACCACCCTAAGGTCACAGTCGTGACGTAGCGGTGACTACGGCACGTGCGATAGTGATTGCACTGCAAAAGTACACCTGCAATAGTGCCTTCTTGTGCTATTTCCTAGCATTACCTATGCATATTAGGGTTCAATAATCACATTTGTAAAAATACATGCATGCATGCATTTAATTGAGAGGAGAGGAGAATAAATAAATGGCCTCGCAATTTACTTTTTTTCTCAAGTGCATCTCTGCTAATTCACCATATTTTTATTTTTTATTTCACTTGATTTTCCTGCGACTGCATGCATCTTCTTCTCCTCGCGCCATGCTTCCCTGCAGCTGCCCTTCCCTGCGGCTGCCTCTCCCTGCCAAGCCATACCAACCTCTCCCTGCAGCCGCATGCAGCCATTCCCAGCCATGCCTTCTTCCTTTATAAAAGACCACGGCTTCTACCTTCAAAAAGAAGACTGGTCCCAGCCAAGAAAAACCCACCTGCAGCTTCTTCTCCAGGCCACTGTCCTCTCCTCCATTCCCCTCCACATGCCGGCCCTCCTCGGAGATACCCGACGGATAGGAGCCCTCACTGTGGTGCACACCACCACAGTGAGACTACCACCGCCCAGCTCTTCAAAGAGCCGGTGGGCGTGGTGGCTCTTTTCTATTTTTTTTTTCCCGCTCCAGCACCTTCAGCCATGGCCGCAAGCTTCAAGGTCTGAAGCTCGAAGCTCGGCAGCAGCAGCAGCCCCAGCCCCTTCCGCGTGCGCCTACAGGTGCCCTCGCCCTCCGCGCGAGCCTGCAGGCCTCTCCGCCTCCTGCTTCTTCGCTCTGTTGCATGCTCACTTTCGCCAGCAACCGGCCTCTGCACGCATTTGCAGAGACCGGCCAAGCGCTTCCCCGCACCCCTGTCAGCACTTGCAAGCCTCCACACAAGCTGCAGGTGCCCTTGCCTCCCTCTCCGCGTGCTCTGTCGCAAGCTCTCCGCACTTGCAACCGGCCAATGCAGATCCTCTTCCTCGCATGCCAGCCCGCGCGTGCCAACCACGAGCCGGCCACACTCACACCACCTGCAGCTCCCGGTTGCGCGGCGCGGACGACCACTGTAGCCTCTGTTCACGCGAGTCTGCGCGACACTATGGCTACAGTGGGGTGACTGGAAAGCTTCTCACTTTACCGGTCACCCGGCGCACCGCAACTGGCCGCAGCCCGCGCGCGTGTCTTCGCCCGCGTCGCCTACACTTGCCTACACTCGTCTGCCTCGCCCGCCTTCGCCCGCTCCCTTCGCCCGCGCCTGCGAGCACCCGCGCAAGCCTTCGTGCAGCACGGTGCGTTGTGTCTCATCTCCGCGCCCATCGCCCTCCAGCGCACGCTTCTCTGCGTGCACACGCGCCCGCGCGCGAGCTTGAACCACCAGACGACGCCCTTCTCGCCCAGATGCCTTAACAGTGCCCTCGCCTCCAGCAGAGCGGCTGCGCTCTCTCCCGCTCTCTCTCTCTCACTCTCTTCACTGACGCACACACACACCTACACTAACACTTCCACACACCCACACACACCTATACACTATTATATACATATATATATATATATACGTATACATATATATATTGATATATATATACATATATTTATATACATATATATGTATATATATATACTTATATTTATACATATAGTAGTACCTATATACTTATGTATTAGTATACATACATATATATATATCTATATACTTATATCTACATATATAGTAGTATTAGTATACTTATATATATATATACACATATATCTATATACTTATATATATATACTTATATATTTACATATATATATACTTATATATATATACACATATATATACTTACATATATACATATATTTATATACATACATATATATATATACATATATCTATATATATATATTATTACCTATATAACTAAGTATAGATACATACATATATATATATATATATATACACATATACATATATACACACCTACTTATATATTCATCTATATATACATATATATCTACATCTAGCTACATATATCTATTTATACATATACTACTATATACATATACATACATATATATTTACATCTATATAGTTATATATACATACTTATACATACATATATACATATATATATATATATATACACATACATATATACATATATATATATATATATATATATATACACATACATATATACATATATATATATATATATATATACATATATATATATATATATATATACATATATATATATATATATACATATATATATATACATATATATATATATATATATATATATATACATATATATATATACATATATATATATATATATAGATATATTTACATACATATATATATCTATTTTCACATTATTTACCATACGTGGTATCGTGGGAATATCTGCACCAATTGCTGATATTCCCCGATACACGCGTATAAAAAGTGTGGTCGCATACATCTTCCACCATCCATCCCACACTCTATGTGGCACCTAGTCCTGTTGGTTGCGTCTTTCTAGACGACGACTGACTCGACACCGTGCTACACTCCATCTTCGCCTCCACCCCCACCCCTTTATATACGTAATATATACCTATATATATATGTATTTACTTTATTTCTGTTTCGCTTTCCTGTTAGTAAAAAGATAAAAAAAATATATAAAAGTGAAAAGATAATCTTTGACTTGTAGGTACTCCGTCTTGCGAATAGCAAGACCCATTTTGGAATCCTATTTTGGCTCAAAGCCAAGAACACAATTTTGAGGGTGTGCCTCAAGGACAAAGATTACCAAAAAAAATCTAAATAAGAGAAACACCAAAAACACAATAAATGAATAGAAGAGACTCGTTGTAGGAAAGGCGTAGAAACTCGACTTGTAACCCCACTTCCCTGAGTTCGACCCTGGGCCTAAAAGTGACAAGATAAAATCAAGTAGGCCAGGTTAAAAAATTTTGTAAAGAGATGGTTAGGTCCGATTTAGGTTAACCACTATACACATTTCAACAATAAAATCACCATATTAACAACCCATCTGGGCTCGACACCCGATAAGCGCACGGGTAGTTACCCCGCACTGGCACATGGTCAGTTTTTTCGCTAGCGAGTATGCCTAAACGTATGGCACAGAATAGAACAGGGGTCTCACCCCTCAACAGTTTGCGCAGCATTGCCTGACTATCCCGATTTTCCCAGAGGACCTAACAAGAGTCAGTGTAGGGTGGCAAGTCCTAACCCCAGGCCCCATGGGGTGGCTAGCTCCCCCCCTACACTAAAGTAACAAGAGTCTGTGTAGGGGGCCATTCCTAACTCCGAGTCTCAACCCAAGGGTGGCTAGCTCTCCCTTACAATAAAGTGATGGTAGCTCTCCTCGATACCACATACACGAGGGCCAGCTCACTTTCCATGCAAAAGGGATAGTTGCTCTCCTCGGTACCGTATACACGAGGGCCAGCTCACTTCCCTCTTACATATGATATTCGTTCCATACACGCAAGTTCCTTTCTAGTTCCCCAAAGGGTTCATACATAGACTTTCTCATTTCAACATTCGATTTATTAAATGCATACAGGAAGCTTAAGATTTCACAATCGATTATTCAGTACACCACAGATATTTTCAGTCATGTCATGGTTCACTAAATGTCGTACAGCCAGCTCATGGTTTACTACTTTCAATAAGCATCACAATAATTTAATCATTTAATACATGTGCATTCATCCTTTCATCCCTTGTGTTCATTTCACAACCTAGGGTCAAGCGAATATTTCTAAAGTAGCATGCATTCATCTTTTTCAGCCCTAGGGTTCATCTCACAACCTAGGGTTCAATCAAATATTTCTAAAGCATGCAATTTAATCATTTATTTTGGAATTAGAGTGAGAACCACTCTACTGGAATGCACGGGTGGAATGGGGGCTTGAATTGTAGATCTCATCATCTCTGCGGGCCCCGTATACTCTATTGGCTGGAGACCTATACAATTGACCAAACACATCAAATGGGTTCAAAATAGTATACGAGTGACACTAACACGTAGAGAAACTCGAATGGAAACCAACGATACTTCATTTGCGTAAAACCGACTCTGTTTGGGCCCTGAACGGGCCAAAAACGCGCATACTGACTAAAATCAGACGTCTGGGACTAGACCCAAATGTCTTAAATGACCTTAGAATCTCACCTTGCTTTCTTGCGGCTTCCTCAAATGTATGAACCCCTCCGCAACCATCTAAGGGAGATCCCAGATGTCTAACACTCCCTCCGATCGTCTGGGAGTGTAGTCAGACATCTGGCACTGTCTCCAGACGTCCTAAAGTACCTTGAAGGGCATGCCATGCACCTTTTCAACTCCTGTACCTGCGTACACATGCGTCGTTTCAAAGCATGACATATATAAAGTTATGTACATGCAAAGTAGGCTCGTTCATGGTATGTACCTCAGCCCCTTCGTGCTATCAGATGTCCGGCGCTAGCCCCAGACGTCCTAAGGATCCTCTAAACGTCTAGATATGGTCCCAGACGTCTGAAACTGTGGAAAATGGTTCCGCAGTACCTTCCTGCGAGCTTTCTCCTCTCACTCCCCTCCATCCGTAGAGGTCGCAGTAGCTCCTCCAGTGGCTGCAGGAGGTCGTGGAGCCCCCTCTCCACGAGCTCCCTCGGCCGCAACTCCAGCTGCACCTCCTCTCCCGAGCTCCTTTGAGCTCCCCGCTCTCCTAACCGACTCCTCTCCTACTCTCTCCCTCTCCTTCGCCCACGCTCTTCCTCTCTCCGTCTCCTCTGTCTTGAGCTCCCCTCCTTCCCCACTCGTGGCTGCAAGGGGAATGGGAAGGAGGTGGTCACCGGTAGGTGGGTGGTGGAGTGAAGGTGAAGGTGGTGGAGATGTGGAGGTGGAGGTGGTGGAGATGTGGAGGTGAAATGGAGAGGGTGGAGGGGGTTTTAAAGAGAGGAGGGTTAGGGTTTATGAGGGGAGGTGTGTGTGCGTGGGCGTGTGTGTGGGGTGTGTGTTGTGTGGGAAGATAGAGAGAGTGAAAATTATGGAATCTCTCCCGTAGAACCTTTTCTTCCCATAAGGCCCACACACCAAAACCCAGGGGGTTTAAAATTGCACTTACACCCCTACCTTTCTGAAAAACTACGAACGACCCTTGGGAAGGGTCATTTTAACATTGAAAGCACAAAATCTCCCTGTTAGCCCTATTCCAACCCTCCTTCGCATGTCCCATGCCCTCGTCCCTCCCTCTAGTATTAGAAACCCCCCTCCATTCTCTCCTCTAAGCCCTAGATCTCCACGTTGCCCAACCCTCATCGCCATAGTCTCTCCCTCCCATCTTCATCCCTCTTTAGTCCCTTTTTTCCTAAATGATCAAATCATTGTAGCGATTGCATATCAAATGCCCAGGTTGGTGACATTGAGTTTGGATTTCAAGATGATGTTAATCTACCAATGAATAGTGGAATGAGGTCTGATAGAATTGGATGAATGTCTAAGATTGAGTTTCAATTAGTTCTAATGCCTATTTTGGTCTCTTCTCTTCATGTTGTCCATGGCACAAGAGAGGGATTAATTATGGTTTTCTGGAAGCTCTTTGATGTTGAATTTGATTTTATTTTGTTCATATCATTTAATGAAGGATTGTGATGCTTAATATTAGTTTTTAATTGATTTATTTATGCTAAGCTTCTTGGTTTCAAGGCTCAAGTTCTAGATGATCTGGAAGATCTGAGGATTCTAGTTAAATTTTGATGGTTTAAGGAATTCTTGAAGTGAAGTCTAGGATGTAATGAATATACTCAAGTGATTTGGTTAGGATTCAAGAGTTTCAGGTAGATCTGGAAAAGTGATAATCAATAGCAGTATCTAAGTTGCTCTTTTTGACAAAGCTTGGAGAAAGTTGTTAATCATGGATTTCATTAGGTTATTAGATGATTTTGTATCAGTAATAAATTCTCCAGCATTAATCTTAAACATATTTACATTTCAAATGATCAATCAAGATTTGAAACACACATATTAGACTTTGAGTGGTCTAAATTTGAATTTGATAGAATTGGCAGTAAAAACTCCCGTTCAGGTATATTGAGAGTGAATTTTATAAGTCATGATGTTGTTTAGGGTTCTAACTGAGTCATTCAAGCTAAATAGAAGTAGAACAGGATCTATGCAGCATTCGTGTACTGTTGTTGGGTGTTAATTCAATCTGTAACCTTTGTAAATGCTTCTAGAATTTGTTGTTAGCAACAATTGGGTTTAATATCTATCCACATTATATTTTTGTTTTAATTACAGTGATTATAACGTGATTTGATTGAGATTCTAATTGTAAATGATGCTGGGATGTTTATAATGTTATATGATTTATTTCTAGCAAGTTTGAATGACTCTTATGACTTTGAAATTAATTGTAAACCATTCTATAATCTTTGTCAACAATAAAACAAGTCTAAAAACTCTTTGAATTATGTTTCAAATATGATTTCATTGTTTAGATCAAATTCTCATATTTGAATTGGATTTGTATTGATGTTTGGAAGCATTTTAAGTTCACATCATAATTTCCAGCAATTTTCAACATCATAGAATGATTTGTATGGCTTGGGAACTCATGTCTTACATGCGTTAAGGAGTAATCTAGCCAACTTGTAAATATATGAAAAATACAAAAATAATTGTAAATAAATAAAAGAAAAGTGTCTTGAGTGAGATTAGGATTAGTTTTAGGTGTGTGAGTCATTAAATTTGGGTTTTGAGTCCAGTAGTTATGAGAACATACCAGTAGGAGCTTAGATATTCTCTGGTTTAGAAATAAAGAAACACATAAAAATACCAAAAAGAGTGTTTCGTCTCCACTTCTCATGTTTCTCCCCTCTTCCCCTATCTTTATAAAACATAAAAAGAAAATAAAAATGTGAAAAACTTCAAAAATCTCATAAAAGTACCTGATTGCACAGCAATTATAGGACTTAAATGACCTGAATTAAGTTAGAACTTACCATAATTGTAGTGTAATGCATTCATAAATAGCATACATTGCTTCTTTCTTATTTTATTTTGATATGCATAAACTAATATTATAATGTACTGATTAGTGCATTATTTGGATTGTAGGCAATAAGAAGCTCAGGAGATGGCCTAAGCTGGATCTGAAGAAAAGGAAGAAGCTGGAGCTGCAATAGAGCTGGAGTAAAAGCCCTGAAATAAAGATAGAAATAAAATAAGGATGAAGTATACTATTCTACTAAGTGGAATTTTAATGTAGAGTTAAATTATGAAGAACATAGAAACTTTCTTAGCCTTAGGATAGCCCTAGAGACCCTCCTAAACCCTAGCCACCCTTAGATTATATCACCTTAGCCTAGGATACCTCAAAATCCTCATTCTAGCCCATATTTGGATGTCTAGGTAGGTTGCTGGACATCTAGGAGCCTTAGACACCACTCGCAGACCTAGAACCCAGTTCTGCTGGAAAATTGGACGTCCAAATAAAGTGTCAGACATCCAAATTTTGCATAATTCTAAGACATAACCTAAACTCCTCCTTGACTCAACTTTGGACATCCAAACCAGAGTTTTGGACTTCTGAGTTTGAAGTATAAGTCGTCTGATTATTAAATCAGATGTCTGGAACCCTTCTCCAATCCTTGTTTTTGAAATCAAGCTTGGATCTTGATTTCCTAAGCCCCTAAACCCAATTCTAGACCCTATGGAACCTAAATTAAGGTGCCTTAAGCCTAGTACACTACCCCAAGACCATCCTAAGAACCTAAAAAAGTTCTCACTAAGCCCAATTGACTTGGATCTAAGTTAATCACACTCACCTAGTCAATTGGACTCATAGAGTCCAATTGAGCTTAGATCTCAACCAACACAAGTCTAATTGGACTCAATGAGAGTCCAATTGACTCAAGCTTGACCTAATTGGGTATTTTCTCTCCCAATTAGACATACATTCACTCAATTAAACTTGTGATAAGTTTAATTGCACATTCAATTTAGTATTAGGGTTTATAACCCTAATTCTAGGAGCCTACCTATGTCACACCTTGAAAATCGTTTCAATGGATTATCGAGGGTGATGGCGAAAAAATGGCCCAGTAGCAAGACGATTAGGGTTAAAAGCAGTTCATGACAAGTCGAAAGGTGCTTAATTCTATCAAACTACGTAAAATAAATTGAAATAGAGGAAAATAACATTGGTAGAGTAGCTGATGATAATGTCATCAATAGAAATATCTAGCTTTATTTAGTCTTAATCCATTGATAAATGCTCCTACATAATCGCCAAAGAGCTATAATTCATTGCATATCCATTCTGAGAGATAAACATGAAAATAGGGGTAAAACCGTAGTTTTAACAGAATATCCTAAATGCAGAACAATCATAGGATTTCCTAAGGGTTAACTAAAGGTCAAATGTTCATAAATGTCTAATAAGTGGGTTCATGCGGACAGAAACAGGTTGTCATGCGTTTTAAGAATTAAATGACATCTGAAAGCTTAAAAATAGACCTGCTTAAATAACTGAGGTTCTAGTCAGGATAAAATTCATCCAAATCTTCTAAAAATTATAGAAAAATATTCTCTAAGGTTTGGTACCTTTGAATTGACCATCTGAACCTGATTTGACCTAAAACAAAGTCTCAGACAGACAATCGCCCTAATTTAAGTTTTTGCATAAATTACCCAGTCAAACTTGGTCAAAACCTAAATTTGACTTCACCATCAGATTCCTTGGGTTCAAACTAGGTTTATACCAAAATTTGGGTTAAATCAAAGATCATCTTGACCTAGTTTGCATTTTGCTCCAGTCTAAGTCTTTTCTCTCACACACATGCCCCTAGCTTTCGAAATAATTGCAAATGGGTCCCTATCTTTGTTGTCATTCTTTGCACTCAAATCCCTCTGCCATTATCGTAGAGAAATTCCTACTTCGGCAACCTTTGATTAGAGAGTTCTCCCTAATTGATTGACGAATCTCTCCCAAACTAGAAAGGGGAAATCCTGAGGATGTTGCCTTCCATTTGAGCCATGTACAAGGCTCTGAATCCAACTCCAAAGCTCATGCAAACCTTTTGAAGGTTCGGGTATCCTACTTGTGCGTAAGCCCCAAGCTTCCAAGCTTGGAAGGCCTCCTTGAGCCCTATAAATAGAACCCTGATGCACAGCTGAGTTCCTTTGCAAGGTTTGGGGCCAAAAACCTCTTCTAATCCCTACCTTCGAGCCCTCTCCGACCAAGCTCCAATGGATCTCTTTGTTGTCCTTCATCCACATCTCCAACTGTCAAATTGGAGGCATAACTATCCACCCCTCCTTCCTCCAATGGTGGCCAGCCAAAGCCTCATCGTCCTAGACCTCTATCTTCGCCGTTGTCCCCTCCGGAGCATTCATCTTCCATCGTCCCGGCCTGCCAACGCCGATGCCAATCCTTACCCCCTTCGTCCCATTAGACTAGTTAGTTAGGTCCCTTTAGTCCTTAGGTTAGTTTTCCTATCCAAAAACCTAAAAAAAATCCCTTGACCGAACACATGCCACTTTCGTTCTCCGCTTCGGCCACCACTCCGGTGAGGACCTCCACTCGCTACACAACTCCAAACACCTCGCCAACACTCCCTCAAGCTCCGCGTCATCCACCTGCACAAAACCTCCATATTTATTTCACCATCCACCCATCCTACACCTCCACCGAACACTGCACCATCACACTTCCTTCTCCGTCACCGTCCAACCTCCATACTCACTCTCCCTCCATGAAACCACCACCATCACACTCCACATCCTTCGGTGACACTCTTGGACTATTTGATTGCCGCTTTTGAGTTCGTGTTACTCTTTTCAGGTAACCGTTGCCGTCTGCCATCGCCTTCATCGTCCCCAGCTCCGTCCACACTTCTCCGACATCAAGAAGCTCCGCTACTACCCTCAGGTCCTACGGAACTCCCCTAGGCTTTGTTCCAGGGCGTCAGTTGAGACGAACAACCCCTATAGCTATGCCAATTTGTGAAGCATCTTCAGCTGCTGCATGCGGATAGACGGAGGGGACTTTTAGTCCCATATCAGTGGGAGATAAGCCAACGATGCCACATAAAGGTTTTTTGTGCTGAGGGCTCATCACCTCAACACTTAGGGGTGAGGTCCCACACACCCGCACCTGACCCGACTCGCCTAAGCCCATCTCACTCCTTGGCTGCAACCCACGCCCACAGCCTTGGACCCGGGTTACCGCATACCTGATTAGTTGTTAAACCTGGATTGGAGAGAAGGAAGGAAAGAGAAGTGGGGAAGGGGAGGGTTTTGCTCTTGAAGGTACTGAGCGACACTTAGTCACTGAGGAAGGGTGCGTACCCCTTGTGCATGAAGAAAAGAGGCTTGCAGAGGAAAGAAAAAGGAGAAAACCTTTGGCCATGCCTGAGAAGAAGAAGAAAAGGGCTAAGGAAGACAGTAGAAGAAGAAGAAGAAGAAGAAGAAGAAGAAGAAAAAGAACAACAAAGAAGAAGGCTCTCTGAGTATTGTAGCAAACGACAGTTACGTCATCTGATTCTCAAATCTGACGTTTGATCAGTGTTTGTTTATTTAAGATGAATGAGTAACTGCTATACATGTTCTTAGCTAATAATTGGTGATCTAAATCACCATTATTTTGTTGTAGTTATCTTTTTGGTCTTGAAATATATTGAGCTTCATTGAATACTTAATGTGACAAGATTAATATTCATTGAAATATCTTTATAATGCTTCATTTATTGTGCTCATTTAGATTTTAGTTGAGATTAGTGTGTGAATTCCTACTTGCTCCCTGTGTTTGACCCTGAACTTCATTTCTAGATATTTGAGTTTATAAATTGTATTTGTTGAGAGAAGATTGAGGATTTTGCACTACAACGATGATAACTTAATCTTAATCCTAACTAGATCCCTCCAACAATATCCTTGTTGGAGGGAAGGTTTCCAATCTCCCCCACTTGCAAGAAGAACCTGCAACCGTACCATCTTAGTGGTCTGAAGACAAAGCAAAAACCTTGCAAGTAGAACATCATTCACTATAAAGACACACAGAGTTCCCTAATACATACTGTCATACACACACACATCCATATACATATTTATACAAGCCTCATTCTTTCCCCTACCACAAAAGTAACAACATCAACCAGAGGGAAGGACTACAAAAGGGGAGCCATAACAGTCAACAACCACAAAAGAAAAAGATGGCTTGCATAAGAAGGCCCCAAGTGAAAGGAGGAGCCAGTCACTCAAAAGTCCTCCCATGTCCTCCTAGGTCAAAATCCCGCAAAACAGATCGCCTGCTCTAGTTGGAAGGCAGCCCACACAAATTCTGCAGTAGCACTCTGAAGGGACTTAGTAGGTGGGTCCGCCCAACTTTCCGGGTATTGGGCTTCCACTATAGCCCATTCCAAGCGTATGAGTGTCATCACAAATAGCTGATCAGCCGCAGCTAGGCATTAGTGTTGTTCGCGGGTAAGGTGGAATCTACGAGCCCATAACATTAGAACCTGAAATGGGTCACAAGAAAATAGGGATGAGCTATACAACCCAGTAGGGATCAGAGTACATGTGAAATTCAACAAGAAAAGGTGATATAGAGGGTTCTCTTCTTTTTATTTTCTTTATATTCATTCTCCACCACATTTTGTCATAAAATTCTATTTAGATTCATAAGATGGGTTATTTTGGTGCTAACATTTATTCTCTCACTTGCCACATGTGTCAGATTTAGAAGATCATCCCTCTCTATTTAGAGGAGATTTTGACGTATTCTTCCCTTAGATCCTCACCAGGTGGCCTCTCCCTGATCAGGGGAAGGGCTAACAGGACGAGCGATCCATGTGAAAGGCATACCCATTCTCGATGTATCGAGAATGTTGTTGACCTCCATCAGAAGAGTCAGGCCTCTTGGGAGCAACGTAGGCTGGTGCCTCGTGTCGGCGAGGAGCGACCCCCATTCACCATCAGTAAGGCTTAGTAGTAATCTACATGGATCATGTCGCAGGGTTGGTCAGAATTGTTGGGCCACACCATTGCTCCCGCTAGGAGCATAACCACAGGGTGCGCCCTCTTAGTCCGCCGTTGAACGAGATCTCAACCAGACCCATCATGATACCCTTGGACAATCTTTGCACATGCGGGTGCCTGATGAGCCTCTCACTTGAGTACCCTTTTTGCATTGAGTCAGATTCGGGTACGCTCAGGTACCTTCTTTTGATGACGGCCCAGGGCTCACCACCACTCCTGGGAACTTCTCAAGTTCCAAGGTAGATCCCTAGGTAGCTCCTAGCTACCGCAGTATCTTGGGTCTCCTTCCCGAGTAGTGAACCCGGTTCACTAAGTCTAAGGCACAACCTTACGGGCCCACCTAGCAGACCTACTATATTTTTTATTTCATTTGGTCCCGAGTCTAGAATAACATCCTAAGGACCTAGTGGATTTCCTAGGGTCTGGCTGCCGACCTTTGGAATCCAAGTGGGTTTTCCATTTAGATCCTATTAGAGACAACTAGTTCACGTATTGTATATTTACCATACACTTGATTCATTTATCTAGGTTTCATTCGTACCCTCCCTGGGATTGATTTATCACCTCCTTTATCTGGTGGTCTTTCAGGTATTAGAAGATTTACATATTCTTCTTAACCTCATATCGCATGTCAAGGCTTGCATATTTTCCACATTTATCCAAGTGCTGAAGCAGGAGCATGATCATTCAGGCCAGTACTGGTACTAACCCTCAGCATGGGTACTGGGCCGATTTTGCCCCAACTACAGCTAATTGTAGCCCTTCAGACTAGTACCGGTATTGATCATCTGTATCGATATTGATCATCTGTACCGGTACTGGACTAGTTCTATAGTGGTCCCATCTAGGCTAGTACCAGTATTGATCATTAGTATCGGTACTGGGCCGGTTCTGTTCCCCCTGTTGAATTTGTTAGGGGTCTTGGGAACCATCGGTACTGATCATCAGCACCGGTACAGGGTGGTTCCAGGCCCTACTCTAGCATGATTTCAGTCTTACATCACAACCTGAAGTTTCCTTATATAGATTCCATTATCCTAACGATGCTAGGTATAAAAAAAGCATTTAGTGGCTGATGAAACCTCACAAGCAACACGATAAGGTTTCTAATCCTCCCTTTTTCTCCATCCATCAACCCTAGGTGTGTATTCCAATATACCTCTAGCCACCATTAACTCGAAATCCGAAGAGGCACTCAAAGAAAAGGAGTTAACATCCCTACCTTAAGCTTTTGGCTATAGCTCCTGCCTTCGACTCCTTCTTCCCACTTGCTGAAATCACAGTAGCGACCACCACACACCAGGAACAAGTGCAGCAGCTGCTCTTGCACTTCAGCCTCTTCTCCTGTTCCTCCCCCCCTATGTCAGCAGCACCAACAACAAGGCACTGGCAGCAGCTAGAACAGCCACCAAGGGGGATGGTGATGGTCTCTCCTCTCCTCTTGCCTAAGGGTGGAGCCAAGAGTAGTCGTTGGCTTCCCATGGAAGCCAACACCTAAATATCTAAAGGGTTATTTTGCCCATACCCCCTCCCACTTCTTACTTGAGGGGCAAGCAAGTCCCTTAAACCAACTTCTCTTGCAAAAGGGCCCCTCATCACCACAAAAAGTAAAATCTTAGTTGACAAAATGAACGTCATGTTTTTAAGGGTCCTTTAACTCTTCAAACACCTTACTTAACTGGGTTAAAAATTTTACCCAAAATTTTTGGGCCGTTACAGCCTAAGCCTAATCACCTAGACCTATAGGGCTCGACCTAGACCACTCACACAAACCCACACACACACATAGCCGCTCACTCTAGATTTTTCTAGAGCTTTCCCTAAGTGGCACCACTTTGAGTTGCCAAAAATAGCAACTAAAGTGGTCCATTCTTAGATCCACAATTTGTGGATCTAGGAAGACCCACTCAAGACCAAGTGGACGGCCACCTGAGGGTCTCTCTAGAGTCTTCTATAATTCTCTAGAGAGACCACTTGAAGGTCGCCCAAGAGTCTATTTAAGGACCCGCTTGGATGGCCATACACCCCATCTAGCCTTTAGTCTCCATTCCATGTGCACACCTCCATCCACGAGCTCCATCATCTCCACCACTTTCCCCTCACGTCTAAGGTTAGAGCAACTCTCCTCCACCTCTTAAGAGGCCGGCCTACCCACCATTGGCCATCCCTCTCTTCCCTCCTACCACCTCAAGCCACACAGACCATTGGAGACCACCTCCAATGCCCTAATTTCTAGTAGCTAGTTAGATGTTCTTCTTAATTTAATTTTTGCATTATTTTACTGCTTAGTAGTGTAGTGACCCTCTGCCTGAATGATGCATGCGTAATCTTCCGTAGATCCACGCATGCATCCATTTTCTGCTAGCTAGAATTCATGCTTTAATCATTCATATACAAGCTTCCCTCTATCTATGATTGTAATGGTGGCATACTTTGAGTAATGAAATTATCATTTTGTCTATCTCTATCATGAGTTTCCTGATTTAATTTCCTATCATATTGCAACTAAAATGTCTGTCCCCGAAGATACTAATGAATTAGCGATCGATACATTTTCTGCCAGTCGTCATTGCATTATCAAGATCGTGCACACACCAACTCACATTTTCACAGTCGTGATATATTTAATATATGCACACATTTTTTGCGTATATAAAGCAACTAGCACATCTTTAACTCGCACCTTAGAAACCGAGGTACAGTTTTAAGTAGGTAGTGAAGAAATGATTCAAAAATCAATCTCGCTTTTCTAAATGCCTCCCTGAGATCGACTGGGACTCACCGTCTTGTTAACTTAATTTTTTTGGTCATATTTCACAACTATACTACAACGTGTTTTAATCAAATATGTGATTTATGATTCCAACAATACCTTTATATATAGTATTTATACTTGTAAATAATACTAAGTTAAGTATATATAATAACTTATATATTTATTTTATTTACTTAGGTAGATATTTTTATTGAGATATACAGTATATATTACTATTATATAATTATGTATTTATTTATTTATATTATATGTACATAATCCATATGCATTTATAAATACTATGTGTATATTTATAAACACAATTATAACTACATATATAACTTATAGTAATTATATTGTACAATAATATGTCCCTATATTTATTTATTTATCTATATGTTGTACATAATTATATTCAGAAGTTAATTAGTTATATTAGCAATTTAATATAATCTAAATTAGTAATTTAATAAACTATTGCAATAAATTATGTTGTATACTTGTATACTGTAAATCAAAGTATTTTCAATATGTTTATAACTTATTTATTCTGTAAAACAAAGCTTATAATGTATATATCTGTATATATATATGTATAAACGTGTATTTAAATGTTTATAAATAGAAATAAATCAATAAAAATAAATTAAAAATATGTAATAATAAGTTAATAATGTAAACTAATTGATGTATAAGTCAATTGTATCAGTACGCCATTAATTTATACTTTAATTGAGGAATTAATCAATAAATCAACATGCTTTTTTTACTAACTTTAACTAATTTTAAATATATTTATATATTTAATTATTGTAAATAAACTATACCAATAAGTAGTCCTATATATCAGTTACATAATCATGCAATTTAATTTGAAAATAATTAATGAATTAGTACCCAAATTCAGTCCTAAAGTTGGCCATAAATCACGGTCGCATGCTTAATTTGGCACCTGCAAAAGGTGCCACATCGTGGGCTGAGAACTGCTCCCAGTGGTATAAGTTGATTTGCGTGTGTAAGCATGCCATCCAAGTATGGGTGTTGGATCCCCATTCACCATTTGTTCGATCATTGAGCGATAGAAAGAGAGAGGTAAGGGCTGGGAGCTCGGGTTTGGCTGAGCCAAGTGTTCTACGGGGGCCGGTATTGACCCAAAACTATGCTAAAATACACTAGCTAAATAATAGGGCCCAAGATTGGTAGTGGTTGATCTGTCCCCTATGGGCTATTGATCCTACGAAGGGTTGGGCCCGCCAATCCCAAATTTTTGGTTAAGTGTAGGTTAATTTAGATTAAGTTAAGTTTGTGTTAGTTTTGTGTGAGTATTAGACTAAGTGTTGTATTGTGCTAAGTTAGCGTATGTGCATGTGTTAAGAGTTGTGTTAGTTAGTTTAGGTGTGTGTTAGTGAGCATATGTATGTTTGTATTAATTGTGTGTTATATTAGTATATATGCATTCGTATATATATATGTGTATATGCAGTATATATTATGTGTTACATATACTTTTTTTCTTATTTTATATATAAATATTTTAAAGGCATTTTAGTGATGTTTATATATGTTAGTGTATATAGTTGACATATGTTAGTATAGTATGTAGTATATAGTTGTATATATATTCCTTTTGTTCTTATATTAATGCATTACTTAGATATTAGTGTACATAGTTAACCTAAATTAGTTTAAATTAGTTTTCGATGCCTTTCTAGTTATATATATTTTTGAGGCATTGTCATTACATTATTTCATTCGTTGTTATACATAATTGACTTAGATTAATTTATTCCTATATTCTTTCATTTATTATTCATTCATTTATAAATAAATTTAACATTTTTGGAATAAAAGATGATTTTTGGATAATAGAGAGTGATGTATATTAATAACTATCTCCCAGTGAATGACTTGTAATAAAATAATAAAAATTGTATATAAATGAAATGACATTCGTTTGGATTGTGACACTATGCTACAACATGATAATTAACCCTAATTAATTAGTGGTCTAGATTGTACATCAGTTACCAAGGATGCTTGAAGAAGCGTCATCACAACATGTTCTCTTAATGGCCTCAGAATGATGTCACATAGTTCATTAAGTATTTGTACACAACTCCTAGAGGAAACCAATAAATGTAGAAATGATTCTAATGACCGAAACAAATCTAATAAAATCCATTATTCAAGATATTGAGGAAGCATAGTTTCTCAAGCCACTATAAAGTACAAGTTTCTTGCAATCAAAAGGCCTTGGTGGAAATATTACTTGTTCCCATTCTATGAAATAAAGTGACAATCCTAAACCATAAACATATCTAACTCCTATTGTACGATGTTGTTTTTAGCAACTTGTCCTATGATGGAGAATGCAAATATTTCTATGTTAGTATGTAAAATTTCCATGTTAGTATGTACATGACTTTCACCCTGTCATGATTAAATTTTGTTGAAATTTTCTTGATAGTGCAAAAACATACACAATAGACTATAAGTTTATATGCTAACATAACTGACAGACAACTTAACTTTCAACCAACTTTCTTTATTCCTATTAAAAATAAAAAATGTTACATACCATATCAAGAACTTTGATAATCGTCTTCAATTGAGAATGTAGAATGCTATGTCTGTACAGATTATCTATGAATGAATCCCTCATGTCCCAAAAGATAATTTTTGCTCCTAAAAGGAACCCAAAGATTTCTTTTCCTTATAGAAGACAATTTTCATTACTTTTTCTTGGTCAAAATATGTATACCTCCATCCTATCCGATATCAAATAATACTGTCTAAGCATGTTCTAAAGTATCTGCTTGAGATTTTCTTTTCTTTAGAGTTTTTTGTCAACTGAAAGTAGCCTTCAGATAAATGAGCAACAAGATATACTGATCAACCTACATACTATTTCTTTGATATGATCAATACTCAACTTTTTCCACTAAGTTTTAAGCTTCTGTAGTAACCAAGGATAGCCAAAAAAACTTCTTTCCAAATGATGTCATGATAAAAGTCGTTCTTTCTTATGTATAAGATCATTATATATAGTAAACACAAATGATGGAAGATATGTAGTATATCACCTGTTTCTGTGCATTCTTGACATCAGAATTCAAGGTGATGTTATATCCTAAAAATATACATGTTGAAACCTTTTTTTTGAGTTTTAAAAGATTTTTCTTGGGATTGAAACCTCGACTGATTGGAATTTTAAAAGGAAAAATATTTGAGAATCTATTCTTATACATCTTGACGACTGTTATGGGATACTTAAAATAAAAGGGCATGTTTTCAAGTATGAGAATAAAAATTTTGTAGGAAGTCAGTGTCAGATCTCAAGAGTTTCTTTCTAATGGTTTCAGTATTATAGATTTCGACCCCTTCCTTGGAATAGTAATCGATTGAGATTGTTTAGGAAGAATTAGCAAAATATATGATGCTTACTCTGAACCATCAACTATTGCATATCAGAGATTGATTTGGTCTATGATGGGAACACCATCATGAGCATAACTAGCTCAATTTGATCTGATTAAGTCAACAAAAGCTCCTACATATCCAACAAAAGGTCTTAAGGGCACAAAACATTGATTTGTGAAGAAGATAAGAATACAGGGTTATTTTTGCAATTACCATTCTATCACAAAAAGAGAATAACCATGGGTTCTCTTAGGGGTTGAACAAAGGTCAAATGATCTTAAGAGTCTAATAAGTGGGTTAGAATAGATAGAAAAGGATTTTCATGCATTATAGGAATTAATGGACATCTGAAATCTTAAAAACAAACCCACTTAATCTATTAAGGTTCTGGTCAGGATAAAATTCACCTAAACCCTCTAAAAATCATCGAAAAATATTTTCTAGGGTTTAGTACCTTCAATTTGACCATTGGAACCCATCTTGACCTAAAACTGTCTTGGACAGATATTTGCCCTAATTTAGGTAATTATGCAAATTACCTAATCAAACTAGGTCAAAACCAAAATCCAACTTAACCATTGGATTCCTTAGATCCAAATTAGGTTTGTACCAAAATTTGGGCCCAATCTGAGATTATTTCGACCTAGTTTGCACTTTGGTCCAAGTCTGATTTTCTTTATTTCACATGGCCCCTTAGCTTTTGAATTTCTTACAAAAAGGTTCCTATCTTTATCATCATTTTCTTCAAATAGGTCCTTGCCTCCATGAAGTCCTAATCTTACAACTCCGACGAGCTTGATTTGGCATGTTCTCCTTGATTCCTTGACAAATCCCTCTCAGATTTGAAAGGAAGTTTGTCAAGGAATTCCCTTCCTTTTTTGCCAGATCCTAAGCCCTAAAAACTTCCCAATCTCTCATGAAAACACATGAGAGATTCGGGTATATTTCGAGCTTCCATCTTCGGTGAACATTCCTAGCTTGGGAAGCTTGCTTCCCAAGCTTAAAGCATCCTCCAAAAGCCTATAAAAGAATCCCCAGATCAGATCGAGTTCCTCACGCTCGAATTCAGCCAGATTCCCCTTTGATTTCATCTCTCCTCATCCAGCTGAAGCTCCTCGACGTCCAGCGAGCTCCTCTGACTCCTTCCTTTGTCTGACCATAATATCGGTGGCAGATCCTCCTTCCCTGCCTTCCTCAGCATCGCGCCATACCAGCGGGTGCCTCTATCTCCTTCGTCCTCGCCATCCAACCCCCACCGGAGTCACCTTCTTCCCTGATGCCGACCACACTGCAACCAGCGTCACCTCTGCTCCCCTTTGTCCGCCAACTACCTAGATAAGTTCCCTAACTCCTCTACTTCATTCACATACCAACCACACTTTGCTTCGACCACCATATCACTCGCACGCTCCCCGTCTTCCACCTCGCTGGTGTACCTCCGGCAAGTTCGCGCGGCCACTACGCTCCACCAACTTGGCCGCCGTTCATCCCTACACCTCCGCCTTGACCGAGGGAACAAAAGCCCTCTATCTATTTCATCGATTGCTCCTTCAAACACACCCCCGAACACCCCACCTTCGCACGACCATCTCCGTCACCGTCCGGCCACCTCACGCACCCTCACTCCACGCTACACCCACCACAATACTCACCATCCCCCGGTGATACTACTGAGCTATCTGACACGGCCGCGAGGCCCTTTTTCTTGAGTTTCAGGTCTCAAGTGTCGCGCCATTACCACAAAGCTTCGGAGGAGGCTTGAAGTAAACTTCGGCACCTGGAGCTCCAGGTGACACCTCCAGGTGATGCGACTACGTCCCAGGAACCATCCCAGGTTTTCAATTGAGGCCCCCAATAGTTGCAGCTATCCAATTAAGCGGACGCATCTTCGCTATAGCGCACGGACAGAAGCCGCGAAACATAGTCCCACATCGGGCGTGGAGAGGCATGTAGCATCACATAAATTGATTTTTTGCTTCCAGCTTATTGCCTCAACTAACTCACACGGGGTGAGGTCCCTGCCACCCCTTCACACGCACCTCGCCCGTGACCTGTCCCCCATGGGCCTAGCGCTGATCCGATCCGCCTAACCTGCACACACCTCGGCTGCGACCCACGCCCATAGCCCTAGTCTCGGGTACGCTTAGATCCGAATCTAGTTGCTCGAGGCTCTGGGTGAGTGGATCCCAGAGAGAGAAAGAAAGAGAGAATGTAAGGGCAGGAGGGTTTTGCTCTCTTGATAGTCGGCTGACACTTAGCTGCTGGAGGGATTACCTCCCTTTGTGTGTCAGGAAGAAGAGGAGAAGACCTGAAGAGGCAAGGAGGAAGAAGAGAGAAAAGAGAAGCCAAGGTAGAAGAGAGGCATACACAAGCAGAAGGAGAGGAAGAAGAAGCACAGTGCCCTCTTGGCACTATAGCAAGACACTTAAGCTATCTGATACAAGCCTCTGTCGTCTGATGAAGTGCATTGTGCACTAAAGATTTGCATGGTTAAACTGTTCATTTATTTAGATGATTAAGTAATTATTATATGTGTATCTAAGCTAATAATTGGTGATTCAAATCACCATTATTTTGTCTTAGATGACTTTTTTCCTCAATAGATTCTTGATATACTCATGTGCTACATTGATTATTAATTTTTGAGTAATTAATTATGGTTATTTACATTATTTATTGAGATTAGAGATTTAATTCCTAATTGCTCCCTGTGTTCGACCTTGAACTTCCATTCGAGTATAAATTCTATTTATTTTTCACGCTGATTCAATCTATACTGCAACACATTGATTTTAAAATCTGATTTAGAGCGACTAGCATTTTCGCACCATTGCAGGGGAGCGACATGCAATTCACCGCTCTTTTGCTATATTTTTATATTTGAGCACTAACTTGCTATGTTTGCTTTGTTGTGATTTTGCAATGTACTTCACGAGGAGATCTACACAAATCAACCACTCCAGGGTAGGTAACTTCTCTATTCTTCCTTACTCAACCTCCTAATCTCGGGAAGACCAAACAAGAAACAATCAATTAGGAATCACCTGCCTTATTTTTATAGTAAATATCATTAAAAAAAGGCAAGTATCTTGATTTGCAAAAGTTTTTTTTTTTAAATATGATTGAAGAATGAGATGATTTTGTTTAGAATTCCCTATCCCAAAATTTCTTGTGCCCGTTAGGGATCACACTTAATTTTTAATCTTCTTGGACTACCACCTCTTGTTTGAAGTCCAAGGAGAACATTTTAAGATCAAATTGGATGCAGAATAGAGCCAATTAGGGTTTCAATCTAGGGTTTTGGAGTGCTAGTTCACACTTGCCTGCATAAAAGGAAATGAACCCACCGCATTTGTGTGCTACCCAAGCCCTTGGTTGAAAAGACCTAATCAACAAAAGCCCTAAAATCAGGCTCTAAATTTACTTTAACTTTAAAATCTTGGACTTAATAACCTGAGAGTCAATCAAGGTGATTTATGGGTCATGACCTAGATTTCATTCTGCCATCTTTAGGGTAGGTCAGGTGAAGTTGGTTTACATTGTAGGCCAACCAACCTCCAAATTAGGTCACAAGTTGAATTAACTTCTAATCAAGTGAAATCAAGGCACAAATTAGGACATAAAATTGGTAGACTTAAGGATTTAAGTTCATACATTCCGATCTACCTGGAGCCTCAGTGACAAGGAAGGTCGGGTGGGGGAAACCCTATAACCCGTGGGGATGCTCTACTGTGTAGGGGTCTTTGCGGGGCTATCCCTTCCTAGCTGCCCAGGTAATTCTCGGGTGTGCAAATTTCTGATTCAATGGCATCATTTGCCTCGAAGCTACCTTAGTCATCCAAAAATCTTTGGGTGCCTTGATTGGGTCAAATCTCACATCCATTCTCTCATCCCTTCTATTAGAGCACATACATAGGAAGGCTATTAGGTTTTTAACCTAAGAAGCCTCACTAGATCTTCTTGGGAATCTCCTTCAGATTTGATCAATTTCAATCTAACCTGAGTTCTGATTCTACATCTTGATTCCACCATTTTTCAAAAATGCAGCCTGACATGTTAGGAAAACTATTTAGGAAACCTGAGTCCCAAATAAGCATGAAAGAAAAGATACTTGAGAATGCCTATAGAAACCATGAAGAATATTATGCAAGGTACATTCAGGAAAGATTTGCAAAAACAACAGAACTCATCACGAATTGTGTAGGGATAATATGGACACAAATGAAACACTGTTCAACCCAGGATCACCTATTAGCAGAACATAGTGAATTGGTAAAATTACACAACAATGATTGCCTGCAATGGTGGTCAAACCCTTCACTTCCAGAAAAATTCTAGAAATTTTAGAAGAACGAGGAGAATGCTGAATAAGTTGTATAGAATAATTGATCAAAAATACCCATTAGAAACTAATAAAACATCTTGGAGTGAGACTAGTGATCAACACAGTTTCCCAAATCTCGGGTTCAATGATGATAATTGTGGATCCCCAGCCCAAATAAATTTAGACTCAAATTTCATAGTAATTGACATTCCCGATCTTGATGAGGGTTGGGAGGATCCAATTGCAGGAGATCACGATTTCGAGCCAGCCCTAGAGATACAAAACCCTGGTTCACTAAGCATAGATTTCCCAAACTCCTGTGATACCAAGATTGAATCAGAACCTCTCAAGGGTGTAAATTCCGTCCCTTATTCTGATAAGGCGACTCACGAGAGTAATTTTGACACCCCTATAGAGTCCAATCTAGATTCTAGTGATCCAGCCCACAAGACCCAATTAGGCATGTCTCCCTTCAATTGGTGTACGGGAAGGCATGTCACCTCCCCGTCGAGTTGGAGCACAAAGTCTATTGGGCTGTACGAAAGTGTAATCCAGATCTTTCTAAGGTAGGAACCCACAGAAAGCTTTAAATGAGCGAGATAGATGAACTATGCAATGACGCATATGAGAACTTACGAATTTACAAAGAGCTGGTTAAGGCCTTGATATAGACACATCTATTTAGGTTAAAATGCCTATTCATGCATGTTCCTAGGCTTAGATTTGCATTTCATGTTATAAATATTGCATAACATGCATCATTGTGCATTTAGAGTAGTTCTATATATTTTAGGTTAATTAGGTCCTTTCTATGGTCAGGAGAGAAGAAGTCTTATTTCAGGGCCTCTGATTAAGACGATGGAAGATCGGACCGTACAGATCTGATTAAGACGATGATCGGAGTCTAACACCTCTGAAATCATCTAGATCGGAGAACCGTAGCTTCGTACAAAGTTCGAGGAAGATCAACAGCTAGGGGGAAATGCGACATCCATATGAGTTTTGGATGGAAATCCTACTATGCAGATGGATCCAGAGCGACGATCGCAGTCCAGCAGCGTGGGAATCATCTCGATCTGAGCATCGTGGCACCCTCTACAAAAGAAAGAAGAATGGACGGTCCAAATCGTGCCACGTGGCGCCATACAAGCCACCCAACGTCGGCTAGCAGCAGCACACGCACATAGCCACAGCCGCGCGCAGCAGTAGCCTAGTGCATGCGAGCGCGCACGCACACACGGCGTGAGGAGCATGGGCACGTTAAGAGTGCAATGCATAATGCACACGCCAGCGGGGCGGGCGTAGATCTTTAGCGACATGTGCCTTTAGTGACGCTTGCAGCTGTCACTAATGGTCTGCGTGTGCTAGCAAGAGGAATTGAAGGGCGGGTCTTCAGCAACAGCTACAACGACATTTTTGGACGTTAGTAATGACCCAAATGCGAATTTGTTCTTCCTTCTCCACTATAAAAGGACCTACCCACCACCATTCCAAACCATCTCTTCCTTTCTTCCTCTCACCACCTCCAAGGCTCTAAAGAGAGCTTGTCCCAAGCCCGGGATGCTCCTCTAGAGTAGAAAATCAAATAGTTTTCCCTCCCCTCATCCCCATTCGTGGAGCATCCCGTGGCCATCCTCTTATCTCCCTTCGGGAAGAAGATCCTCACTGTGACGCCGTCTTGCCCCATCCTTCGTCCTCCGACTCCGTCCTCCTTCGTCCTGCTCCTCACTACCTTCCTCCAGGCGACGTCAGAGTGAGTCGTCCTCCGAGCAACTGTTGAAGGGGATTTCTCTCACCTCTTTCTATCTTTTTACGCTTTCATAGTTGTAACAAACAGTTCTTGATGAATAGATGATTGTTTCTCTCTCTCTCCCTCTCCCTCTCCCTCTCTCTCTTATATTTTTGCAAGTAGATAAAGTTTTCATCGACCTAGTCTCTTGCTTGTTAAAAATACCAAAAAAAATTAGAAAAGACAAAAAAGAAATAAACAAATAAAAAGTGAAGCGCGGATTTCATAAAACCAAACGTTTGCCTCCCCGTATTCAACCCGGGACTCACGTTTTGAGTTTCGATATAAATTTTATTTGACCATGTGTTTTGCAACTACGATGACGGGTTCCTTGTAACCCTGATTTCAAACTTGCGAAACATGTGCGATCATTTTGGCACCATTGCTAGGGAGGCAATGCTCTTTGTTTTTTTCCATGTTTTTTCCACCTTACCTAACTTTTACCTCACTTTTTCTCTGATCTTACTGTGATTGCAGGTCTCTTCTGAGGCGGGCCAAAGTGGTTAGATCGGAGAAAAGTGTAGATGACGGTTTTGTAAGTGTCCCCCACACCACCCCTACCTTAGTTTTCATTCCAGAACCCAATAACTCAAACCCAAATCAACCTAGGTGCTTTTTATAAACCCTAGGATAGATTTGGTTGTTTGTTTTCCACCTCCACTCACCTCGCCATCCACATAAATAAAAATAAAAAAGTGTCATTTGATTGTGGGATTTTCTGAAAGAGACACACCTTAACACCCATAATTCTCAACTTAAGGCGCACCATTCCACTTTGATTCTACCACTTAACCGGGATCTAACCTGTGGACCCAATACACTTCAGCTCTAAACACATAAGTGAGTAGAAATCTGATTAGGCTGACATTGTGTGCCTTAATCTGTGGTGCGAATAGGCCAATTGATTAATTTGTTTGGACCACACCACTCAAATTAAAAGCGATTCATTAGTAGCTTGCCACTTAGGGTTGATTCTTAGGGCTGAACCAGGCACTCCACATCATTTTTTTTTTTTAAAGGAACATATCATCACCTGTGTTTTCAAAACTTGGAGTGTTCTATGAAACCTTGATTGAACCAACCTAAGAATTACACCCTAAAAGCTACTAAACAAGGTTAAACCCTAAAAGACACATCATCAAATAACCTTGTTTGCAAACCCTGGTTGTGCACACACACACATTTTAACTGATCATTAAGGGCACAACCCATCTAAAGGGCCCATAACATTCCAAGAGCACAATCATTCCAAACCTAATTAAAACTGAGTAGACGTTGGCCTTAAGGATTGATTCGCTCTTCAGGGCTCAGACTGAGATTTTTTTCGATTAATCTGCTTTTGCTAGTCCATCTAATGTCTAGCTAGGGGAGTAGCATCAAACGACTGCGGCTGGGGGGTACACTAGGAACCGGAGGCGTAAGCCAAAGGAAGAACCTTCTCCCCAGTCCCTCCTTTTAACTGGTTGGATTGACCGGATAAAAGTAGACCAAATCGTTTATAATCTCAAGATGGTTCCTAGGAGTCTGTAGGTCTTTAGACTAATCCCTTAAGGACAGGGTTGATTGCTTCTACTGCAGGGCTCCTTTCTCTCTTCTGATTTCCCTTTTACTTCACAATGTATCCTTCCACATCTTTCACACATTTCCAATCCTACCCTCCTACCAACACGTATCCTCAAGATGATTACTATCCCGACTTGACTTATGATTACCCATCATTGGGGATATGAATTCGGACCTCAGTGTCCAGGGCCTAACCCTGGACAACAAGACTATGATTACTATCCTTCTTAGAGCTGCAATAATTATAGATCTCCATCCTTTGATGATCAACCTAACCAGATCTACAACCATGAAGGATATGCTGATTATAACACTTACCCTCCCCAGAATTATGCTGAATATAGGTCGCCACCATCCTTTCAACAACCTGAAATGACCTACTATTAGGGAGGGACCCGAGAACCTCAATATCTTGACTCCCCTAGATTTAACCTGAACCCACCCAACCCTGAACCAAACCAGTCAGTTCAGGTGAACTAGATCTAGGATAGGGTGTTGGCTAATTTGAGGAACACTATACAATCTTTAGAAGCTCCGCCAACACCATGCACTGAAGCATTGGAGCCTATGATCAAAATGATTGATGAACTTAATAGTTCTCTATTGGATTTGCTCCAAAATGTTAGGGATAGGGACCTGGGTGAGTTTCTACTTGGGAAATTATCGAGGTTGAGGATGAAATTTGTGGTTGCCCTAGTCAAATCTTGGGATGATTCTCAAGATGAACCCTCTTCAGGAGAGCCAATGTCAGAACTTGCTCAGGCGCCTGTCGAGGGGGATACATTTTCTGAAACCAGGGATGACCAGGTTGGGCTAGAGCAACCCATTGAGGATGAACCAATTGACTCATCCAAAATCCCCGAGCCAGGGAGTGTGGAAAAATATGTCTCTTTGAACCAGGAAATGACAATCGATTTTGAGACATATATAAATGAGGATCATGAATTCTTTGATTCTGAGGTTGAAGAATCTTTTGGTGAAGTCTAATTTGAACTCAAGGAAGAGGATTCTAGCGAGACAATTGGGCTCAATGAGTATGATGAACTATTTGATAGCCCGATCATTGAAGATTATGATCATGTTGGGGCTAACTTGGACGATTCGAATCCTGATGATTTAATCAATAGCCTCATTCCTCAAACACACACTAAAGAATTGAATGATGATATTTTTGAGATCACCAAACCCAAGTCAATACTGATTCAGCCACAATTGTTGGACTTGGGTACTTTAGATGGGGTGTATAATGATTTGGAGGTCCTGGAAACATTGATTTCAGAGGAAAAGAAGTTGGAAATAAAAATTTGGGAGGCTAATTCTGAGGGAACTTTGATTTTGGATCTAAGGGTACCTATTGACCTAAAATCACCTACTTTCTACCAGGACCCTTACGATATCTTTCACGTGCAACCCAAGCTTGAAATAACTGATTATTTTTCTAAGCTAGATGTTAAGTGGACAACCGCACCTATTGAACCATCTTTACCCGTTGTCCGACACTTTGGTCTTGGGTTGCACACCAATAAACCACAGGCCTGGCCCCGCAAACACAACAACCTTCGATTCTGGGTGATTTTCATCTAGAACTTTAGAACCACTCAACACTGGGGCATGGGTTTGCACCATAACTTGGTCCACATCTGTGGACATATTCTGTTGGTGGGTCCGAGGATCAATATTTTTACTTTGATTTCGACCCGCACTTGTGAATTCTCAAATTCTTCTTTGTATGTATGTTATGCCTAGCTGAAGGCATTAAACTTAGTGCATGTGTATATACTCTTCTCTCTGTGGAGCTGACCGGATTTTCACGACACTCAGGTGATATTCTGTTTACTCCACCTTTTTCATGTCTTTATTTTTACAATGAGGACATTGCATTATTTAGGCATGGGGGCGTGGATAATCAATTCCTGAAATCATTATGTTAACTCCGTAGAATTTCTTTTAGTTTCGTATAAAATCAAAAAGAAAATTGAAAATTTGAAAAAGATATAAAAAGAAAGAAATTAGGAAAAGATAACTTAGGCATTTGGAAGTTATTAACTTTAGGAAATGATACGAGAGGACCTAAACACTTAGACTCTTCAGGTCTTTGGGCTTAATTAGCCTAGGTGCCCACTTGAATGTGAACTTAGTCTCGAGTCCTCTCCAATTAAAATTCATTTTAAGTTGGTAAATAAATTGGGATAATAAGTATGTGACTTATCAACCTGCCCTTTGATTTTGGGGGACTTTAAACCTAAGCATCTACACACTTTTTTTTTGCATGACTCACTTTTCGGCAGTTTCTTCGGAAATTGGGTAGCTAATGAACTATCTAGGGTGATATGGCTGACAATTTATTTGTGGTAATAGCTCATCGATCGGTTGTTCAGAGCTCAGTCGCAAGACCATTTTCATTGTACTGCCTTTAGGTAAATCTTAGATCAGGGAAGCCACCTACTTAAAATAAAGAAAAAATAAACAAACAAAAAGAAAAAGAAGAAAAAAGAAAAAGGAGAAAAAAAAATAAAACCACACTTCACCACATGAATATGGCTGGCAAGTTGCCGTGGGTAACAACCCATTGACCGGTTGTCCAGAACCCAGCTCACAAAAAAATGCACAATAATTCCCAAAACAATTAGGGAAGAAGCGGGGAAGTAGAATAAATCGGGGAGATATACACTAGGTTTGTCCTTGTGTTGACTCCATAAATAAAAGAAGTAGGGAGGAGGCTACTGATCGAAAAGATAAACCTTTAGGCAAGGTCACCTAAGGTCGTAGAAACTCGAAGTTCGATTTAATAGCCATCTAGTGAGTCTTTCACTATTTTCACAAGATGCTTAGCACTTAGAGTCCTTTTCGAGTCTTGGGTGGGTCGGGTAGTCGTAAAAAGTTATTCGGAACTCTCAAACTCCAACAGTACAAAAAAAAATAGAAAAGAAGAAAAATAAAAAAAATGTATCTTCCCTTTTCAAATAAGGCAAGGACTTAGGCAGACTGCAATCTGGCAGACACCTGGGTACTATTGAGTCTTCGTAGTTTAGGACCTTAGTTGAAATTTTCTATTATTGATAAATGACTTACGCCTAAGTGATTTAATTCTAATTTTGATTTTATACAAAGCATGTAGTTTAATTTTGCTAGGGACTAGCAAAAGATAGGCATGGGGGTATGATATAGACACATCTATTTAGGTTAACATGCCTATTCATGCATGTTCCTAGGCTTAGATTTGCATTTCATGTTATAAATATTGCATAACATGCATCATTGTGCATTTAGAGTAGTTGTATGTATTTTAGGTTAATTAGGTCCTTTTCATGGTCAGGAGAGAAGTCTTATTTTAGGGCCTTGATGGATGATCAGACCATACATATTTGATTAAGATGACGATCGGAGTCTAATGCCTTTAAAATCGTCTAGATCGGAGAACCGTATCATCGTATGAAGTTCGAGGAAGATCAACAGTCAGGGGGTAATGCGACATCCATACAAGTTTCAGATGGAAAATTCGACCATACAGATGGATCCGGAGAGACGATCGCAGTCCGGCAATGTGGGAATCATATCGATCTGAGCACCGTGGCACCCTCTACAAAAGAAAGAAGAATGGATGATCTAGATGGTGCCACATGGTGCCATCTAGGCTGCCCAAAGCTGACCAGCAGGTGCGCATGCGCACAGCCGTAGCCGTGCATAGCAGTAGCCTAGGGCATGCCAGTGCATGCATGGCCAGGGAGCATGGGCACGTAAAGCGAGCAGCGCGTGATGTGGGTGCCAGCAGGGCGGGTGTGGAGCTTCAGCGACGCGTGCCTTTAGTGACGCTTGCAGCTGCCATTAATGGTTTGCACATGCCAGCAAGAGGATTTAAAGGCCAGATCTTCAGCGACAGCTGCAGTGACGTTTATGGATGTCAATAATGACCCAGATGCGAATTTGTTCTTCCTCCTCCAATATAAAAGGACCTACCCACCACCATTCCAAACCATCTCTTCCTTTCTTCCTCTCACCACCTCCAAGGATCTAGAGAGAGTTTGTCCCAAGCCCAGGATGCTCCTTTAGAATAGAAAATCAAATAGTTTTCCATCCCCTCATCCCCATTCGTGGAGCATCCTGTGGCCGTCTTTTCACTGCCCTTCGGGAAGAAGGTCCTCACCGCGACGCCGTCTTGCCCCATCCTCCGTCCTCCAGTTCTGTCCTCCTTCGTCTCGCTCCTCACCACCTTCCTTCAGGTGATGTCAAAGCGAGTCATCCTCCGAGCAATTGTCGAGGGGGATTTCTCTCACCTCTTTCTATCTTTTTATGCTTTTGTAGTGTAGTTTTCTTGCTTTTATAGTTGTAACAAACAATTCTTGATGAATAGATGATTGTTTCTCTCTTACTCTCTCCCTCTCCTCTCTCTCTTATATTTTTGCAAGTAGATAAATTTTTCATCGACCTAATCTCTTGCCTGTTAAAAATACCAAAAAAAAATTAGAAAAGAAAAAAATGAAATAAACTAATAAAAAGTGAAGTGCAGATTTCATAAAACCAAATATTCGCCTCCCTGTGTTCAACCTGGGACTCACTTTTTGAGTTTCGGTGCAAATTTTATTTGACCATGCATTTTGCAACTACGACGACGGGTTCCTTGTAACCCTGATTTCAAACTCGTGAAACACGTGTGATCAAGCCTTTCAAGACGAGCACATATCCAAAAAGATGTTTTACCCTGGTCAAAAAGTCTTACTCTTTGATGCCAAGCTAAAACTCTTCCCAGGCAAAATCAAATTGAAATGGATTTGACCATATCTTATCCGACGGATTTTCAGAGCTGGAGCCGTTGAAATTAGTCAACCTAGCCTTGATTTTGAACCTTTTATTATGAATGGCCAACGACTTAACCTGTTCATTGAACTCACCGATACAAACTTGGTTGAGGTATCTTTTGATCTCCATTCTCTCTGAGCATATTACACCTAGCTGATGGCATTAAACTCAGTGCTTAACAGGTGGCAACCAGTCATATTTTTGAAAACTCTGAAACCCTTCTTGACACATCCCGTGCTGAACTCATATTGCACTTTAGGGTTCGTCCATTAGATCAACCGACTCCACCTCTAGTACCCGTACTAGAGCTTGAAATCATCTACAACAGTCATCCCGACTTGTCCACTCACCTAAACCTATTCTAATGTACGATCTAAGATGATTTCGAACCCACCTAATTTACAATGAGGACATTGCAAATCGTAGGCATGGGGGTGTATTAAAGTACAAAACACTGTGAGAATCACTTCACAAGAAAGGGTTTCATCAAAAAAAAGAAAAAGGTCGGTGAAAAAGAAGAGCCATTTTTGAAAAGGAGGAATGAAAATTTGAAAAGAAAAGAATGGATCACAAAGAAAAAGAAAAGAAAATTGAGTCCCTTAGAAACAATTTGGAACCTACCTACCTTCTAGGTTGGATAGAATGATGAACTAAGACCTGAAAGGCTAAAACTTAAGGGATTAGTGGTGAATACTGACCTTAGGCCTCTTGGATCTGTATTGGATTTAAACATCCACGTACTTGTCAAGATCCAGATTAATCCTCAAGAGGTTGGGGAAAATGCAAAGCTTATGTATTAGGTCTAAGGCCTAGGGATTATTCGACCCCGTTTACTAACCTCTAGTTTGTGGGACTCGGTAACTTAAGCACCCTAAATCACACACAGTCTGGTTCAGTGAGCTTTAAAGTTAAAACCATGCCAAAAATGCATTTAATATGTTCTGAAAAAGGTCCTAAGATATAGATTAGGTGCGACTTGAAAACACAAGTTGATTTGGACGAGTTCCTAATGCGGAGAGGCGAGAAATTCCCCTCGAAGATATGTAATAACATACCATCTCCTCGGTGCTTGTCTCCTAGGATATCTAAATATCCTACTGGGGGCATGTAAGCACCTTGTGCTGGTTTAGATGCCATGGGTGGCATTATCACGAAATGTCGATTGCTAGGGTCTGGATTTAGCTACAGAACGCCATTGGCGGGATTATCCTGAAATCTTGAAAGCCAAGGTTCTGGGAATTGCCATGGGCGGTGCTATCTTGAAGCATGGATTGCTAAAGACCCTGCGAGGATTGATGGTGGGAGCAAGGAATCTGATACAGACCGTGTTTAGGGCCAATCCGAGGATGGATCTAAGGAAAAATATAATGAAAAGAAAAGAGAGAGAAAGCTCTCCACAAATCAAATTCTCCTTCTATGTCTTTCTCAAAATGCACTAGCAAACTGAATCGGACTAACCAAGTTTCAAGCACAGGTGCCTTAATCGCTGGGTGCAACAAACCTTAGGATAGTTCTTGAAGGCCTTAGAAACATTTGTGGTAGACTGAGGCGAAAGCTGGTCAGGTCTAGATCTGGGCTAGTACTTGAGTATCTCTAGGCCTATTGTTGGTATTAAGATCTGATTCCTAGAGATGCGGCTTAGTAGGGCATCTTGATGGTTAAAATCTGACCTGGATAACTAGTTTGATTCAGATGGTTTTGCTAAGGGACTAGCAAAAGCTAAGCATGGGAGTATGATGGAAACACCATCATGAGCCGTAACTAGCTCAGTTTGATTTGATTAAGTCAATAAAAGCTCCTACATATCCATCAGAAGGTCTTCAGGGCATAAGACATTGATTTGAGAAGACAAGAATACAACATTATTTTTGCAAATTTACCATTCTATCACAAAAACATAATAACCACATGTTCTCTCAAGGGTTGAACAAGGGTCAAATGGTCTTAAGAGTCTAATAAGCGCGTTAGAACAGACAGAAAAGGGTTTTCATGCGTTACAGGAATTAATGACATCTAAAATCCTAAAAATAGGCCCACTTGATCTATCGAGGTTCTGGTCAGGATAAAATTCACCTAAACCCTCTAAAAATCATCAAAAAATATTCTTTAGGGTTTAGTACCTTCAATTTGACCATTGGAACCCATCTTGACCTAAAATAGAGTCTTAGACAGACATTTGCCCTAATTTGGGTAATTGTGCCAATTATCCAATCAAACTAGGTCAAAACCAAAATCTAACTTCACCATTGGATTTCTTAGGTCCAAATTAGGTTTGTACCAAAATTTGGGCCCAATCTGAGATTGTTTTGACCTAGTTTGCATTTTGGTCCAAGTTTGATTTTCTTTATTTCACATGGCCCCTTAGCTTTTTAATTTCTTACAAAATTGTCCCTATCTTTATCATCATTTTCTTCAAATATGTCCCTGCTGCCATGAAAGCCTAATCCTACAACTCTGACGAGCTTGTTTTGGCATGTTCTCCTTGATTCCTTGACGAATCCCTCTCAGATTTGAAAGGAAGTTCATCAAGGAATTTCCTTCCTTTTGAGCCAGATCCTAAGCCCTAAAACCTTCCCAATCTTTCATGCGAACGCATGAGAGATTCGAGTATATTTTGAGCTTCCATCTCTGGCGAGCATTCCAAGCTTGGGAAGCTTGCTTCCCAAGCTTTAAGCATCCTCCAGAAGCCTATAAAAGAATCCCCAGATCAGACCAAGTTCCTCACGCTTGAACTTGGTTGGATTGCCCTTTGATTTCGTCTCTCCTCATCTAGCCAAAGCTCCTCGACATTCGGTGAGCTCCTCCGACTCCTTCCTTCAGCTGACTGTAATACCGACGGTAGATCCTCCTTCCTTACTTTCCTCCGCGTCATGCCATACCAGTGGGCACCTCTATCTCCTTCGTCCTCGCCGTCCACCGGAGTCACCTTCTTCCCCAACGTCGACCACACCGCAACTGGCATCGCCTCTGCTCCCCTTCATCCACCAACTACCTAGATAAGTTCCTTAACTCTACTTCATTCACACACTAACCACATTTTGACCACCGTCTCACTCACATGCTCCTCGCCTTCCACCTCGAGGCATACCTTTGGCGAGTTCACATGGCCACTACGCTCCACCAAATTGGCTGCCGTTCATCCCTACACCCCTGCCTCGACCCAAGGAGCAAAAGCCCTCTATCTATTTCATTGATTGCTCCTTCAAACACACCCCTGAACACCCCACCTTTGCACAGTCATCTCCATCACTGTCCAGCCTCCTCATGCACCCTCACTCCATGCTACACCCACCACAATACTCGCATCCCCTGGCGATACTACTGAGCTATCTGACGTGGCCGCGAGGCCCTTTTTCTTGAGTTTCAGATCTTAGGTGCCGCGCCATTACCACAGAGCTTCAAAGGAAGCTTGAAGCTATCTTCGGCACCTGTAGCTCTAGAAGACACCTCCAAGTGACGCAGCTACATCCTAGGAACCATCCCAGGTCTTCGATTGAGGCCCCCAACAGCTGTAGCTATCCAATTGAGAGGTCGCATCTTCACTGCAACGCACGAACAGAAGTCGCGGAACATAGTTTCACATTGGGCGGGGAGAGGCACACAGAATCACATAAATTGATTTTCTGCTTCCAGCTTATTGCCTTAACTAACACATAGGGGTGAGGTCCCTGCCACCCCTTCACACGCACCTCTCCCGTGACTCGTCCCCCATGGGCCTGACGCTGATCCGACCCGCCTAACCTGCGCACACCTCGATTGGGATCCATGCCTATAGCTCTGGTCCTGGGTACACTTAGATTCGAATCCGATTGCTCGAGGCTCTGGGAGAGCAGATCCTAGTGAGAGAAAGAAAGAGTGCGGGGGCAAGGGGTTTTGCTCTCTTGAGAGTTGGCTAACATTTAGCCGCTGGAGGGATTACCTCCCTTTATGTGTAAAGAAGAAGAGACGAAGACCTGAAGAGGCAAGGAGGAAGAAGAGAGAAAAGAGAAGCCAACGTAGAAGAGAGGCACACATAAGCAGAAGGAGAGGAAGAAGAAGCACAGTGCCCTCTTGGCACTGTAGCAAGACACTTAAGCCATCTGATACAACCCTCTGTCGTCTGATAAAGTGTACTGTGCACTAAAGATTTGCATGTTAAACTATTCATTTATTTAGATGATTAAGCAATTATTATATGTGTATCTAAGCTAATAATTGGTGATTCAAATCACTATTATTTTGTCTTAGATGAGTTTTTGCCTCAATAGATTCTTGATATACTCATGTGCTACATTGATTATTAATTTTTGAGTAATTAATTATGCTCATTTACATTATTTATTGATATTAGCGATTGATTTCCTAATTGCTCCCTGTGTTCGACTTCGGACTTCCATTCGAGTATAAATTCTGTCTGTTTTTCGTGTTGATTCAATCTATATTGCAACGCATCGATTTTAAAATCTAATTCACAGCGTTTAACAATATATGAAATGCCTCTTGAAGGCATGCATCTTCTCTTTGCTAGATGCATCATGGAAAGATCATTATCAAAGTGTATACTTACAAGGTTGAGTTAACAATAGAGTATTCCTTGCAATTAAAGTAAATGTGGAGGTATCATCATTTGTTATCTTATAGAAAATCAACTGAATTAGATTCCCATCCATTTGATCCACTTTTAAGGCACATGATCAAAAAGCTTTAACCAAGGGAAGTTTAGAAAGATGTGCTCCATAGATTCCTTCCCAATGTCACAATGTCTACATTGGGTTGGGATATTTGTTTCTTTTTTTATTTTCTTTCTTTTTTCTCTCTCTTTTGGATAAAGGGTATCTGGTATTTTCTATTATACATTTTGCTAGTGGAAGATCATCATTAATTAGCCTCCAATAGAAAATTATTAATTTTGGTTAAATGTTTCTATTCCTCTAGATGCTTGCATTGAGTTTGGCCTTCTCCTTATCCACAGAATTTTTACTTGCTAATGTTTTGTATATCGACTTAACAATAAAGAGACCCTTGAGGTGGAGCTTACAAATTAACATGCTTTTTCTTCAAGGATCTACCTGCTACTTTACAATAGTAGCTGCACTTTCTTTCTTCAAGATTCAACTTGATTCTCTTCATTCCAAGTATCATTACTATTTAAGAGCTATTGTAGGAGGGTTAACTACATCGCCTTTGGTGACAATTATTTTGAATATTTGAGCCATTGGTTTATCCAAATAAAATTCTATCACTCTTCAGAACAATCCATAGTGTATTATTGAAAATCAGCTCTCTAACCTTCCAGATGAGTTTCCAAGAACCTGAAGCATTTGGTTGTAGACATGCCCCCAAACACCTTCATTCTTAAAGTGCTTTGATTGCAATATTATCTCCCTTTCTCCTGTAATAAGTCTTAAAATCTATTTCATGAATAAAGCTTCAATTTGCAGTATTATCTCACCTTCACTTGTAATAAGCCTTAAAATCTAATTCTAGTAATAATTTTGTAGTTTTCAATCCTATTTCTCTGATATTGATCAGTCTTAATTGCTGGTAAATGGAGTGCACCTTCCTTTGAGAATTGAATACATCATTTTTTGGCTGTAATGGTTATATCTAACCTTTCTATAGTTAGTCCTTCAATCTTTTTGTTTGACAAGGTATATGCAATAGTAGAGAAACCAAGATCCAATAATCCATATCTAACGTGAAATTCCTTAACATGGCTAATGTCCAAGGTGTGATAGGTGCTCAACCTTCTTTATCACTGGTCTTCAGAATTACTTTAAAGTCACCGACTACAATTAAGTCATCTACCACAGCTGCTATATTTTTCAGTTATTGCCAAAAACTTCTTTTTCTCTATTCTTTAGGAAAACTATAGACATATAGCGAAGGACCACTTATCAACTACTAGTCCATATTAATCTGTGGAAGTAATTTTGGTCAACATACTCAACTGATAATACCTTTAGTGTTCTACGAATGGTATCACCCTCCCTAATCTTCCATGTATGTTTTCATAATTTACATCATATCCATGGAACCTTCTTTTGATTTCAGTTATATACTACTTGGCAATGATTTTCAGAGATGGAACGAATTATTGGCCTTACTGATTTGAGGAGGTTCTTCATCTTATTTGAACTCTATCACATATTTAGAGTTCTAATTAATTTCATTATTAATTAAAAAATATCTTGCATAGTTGTACAATCTCGCATATGTGTGAAAGTACCAAGTACCAAAGTTAGAAGAAGATTTGAAGAAGAATTTTGATATGAAGCTATAGAATACATGTGGAGACATGTAAAAGGTTTGAAAAAGTTAAAATCTTTTATTAGGTATGTAATTATAGATTGGGCAATGGATGTCATACCCAATATCCATGACACCTGACAAATGTAAACAACTCAAAGTTTAGATAAATTGAGATAACCAAATAATGGTGAAAGTTTTTACCAACATTAATTAATGAATTGAATTGAAATTCATCTTAGCTTTTATAGATGGGGAAGGAGGAAAATTTGCGCCTAGCTTGATGGAGTGTCAATATCTATTTGACGTATTAAGACAATAGCTAAGATTGCCCTTATCATTTTCTTCTTTGAACTTATTTTTGGAATAAAGAAGTATATGTAGGATTGCACTTTTTTATTTTTAGTTCAGAATTTCATTTATTTTAAAGATGATGCTATAGAAGCCCTCATCATTTCAAAATAATGGAATTTCATTCTTTCTAAAGATGATGCTAGAGAAGCCCTCACCATTTTAGAATAATAAGCCCAAGTACTCATGGATGATGGAGAGTTGCATTATTTTCTTCAAAAATTGAGTCTCGATAGAATCATTGATGAGATTAATTGAAAGTGCACAAAAGTTCATAGACTTCCAATGTAGATCACTTTATAAAGAGAGGAGACTACTTGAAGGATTTTGTTAAACCTCCATTGGTCGAAATGTGCATATTCATCTGGATTATACAGAAAATTTAGATACCGAGAGAATGAAAAAAATAAAAATGAAAGATGGCAATTTGTATTAAGGATCTTATATTAAAAGTCAATGCTTGATATAATATTGGCTTATATGTAGAGTAAAACATGAAAAAGTACAATTAAGCAAATTTATCCCTCACCACAAAGCATGGGCTACTAAACTAGTATTAGAAAAAGGTAGGTGACTCACTCAGATTAGAAATCTCATTGTACTTCTTATGTGTCCCATTTCCCTTGGATGATATCTTCCAATTTGTTTAGTTCATTGATGGCATACTATTTATGTAAACTGTCAAGTAAACTTCTCCAATGCAAGCTGGCATAAGTATTTCCAAATGAAATTGGAATTACAAGGGGAAAACAAACTCATACGTAAGGTATTTAATCTAACATAGAGTATTTTTGTGGAGAGAACAATTATTTGGCTTGACTTTCTTGCATCCAATAATTTATACTCTAGTGCTTCCTTCTTGATGAATGCCTTGAGACTTACCATTTTGTATTGTGTAATCACAGGTATAGGTGGTATGAGATCCTCTTTGTTCACTACAAGCACCAAGTATAGGATACAATTGAGTAAAAGACATAGTGAAGAAATACATCATGCAACATTTTTTCCTATTGGAGGAAAGAGGATGATGAGTCTTGACATTGAAATCCAAATTTAAATATGCAAAAAGCATAACCATTGCATTTAGACCCTAAGTACAAAACACCAATCATGTTGTTCAAAATAACCCCACCCCCAACATAGAGCAAAGAAATCCAAAATAACAAGACTATTGACAAAACATCTTAAACATATGAAAGAAAAGGTATCATTTACAAGTAGATATAAGAAATTCTACATAAAAAGTGGAACATAAATATAAGCAACATACTATTTGCCAAACCCTCACTAACATTACCACTAACAACTCCCCACCACCTCACCTTTATTTTTATTTTTATTTTTTTTTAAATGGCGAGGAAAGCTATCGTGGTACGATAGCAATCCGAAGGGCATTTTATTTCATACTAAACAAAAAAATAATGGAGAACTACACATTGGATCCCCATCTATATATGAGGGACCAGCACTCATTTACAATTTGCTCGCAACATACTGGTCTCTCCTAAAATAACTTCTCCTAAAATAACTTCTCATTTTTCGCCCTCCAAACACACCACAGGGTTACGCCATACACATACATGGTCTTCCAAGTGTTGCAAACCTTTGCCATAGAGACTCCCATGTAGGTAGAGGTTTTTGGCATATTTTTCTCCATATCATGTCAGTGACCAAACATGAGGAAAATATGTGGGACCACCTCACCTTTATTTTTTGATTCAAGTGCACACTTAATACCACCTAACACAGAGAGTTTAAATAAATAAGCTCAAGATCCTAAAGTTCTCCACTAAACAAGTAAATCACACTCCACAAAACCACTCACCAATTGCATTCCACTCCATCCCTCCATTGCTACCTAAATGGAACATATCAAAGGGAACTAGCATTTAAAAGCATTTCATCAAGCACCTATCCAAATCAAAGGAAATAAACAATTTGAAGCATTTTATTAAACAATTGCAAGGCATTTCGTCAAGCACCTATTCAAAAAGGTGACAAAATAATTTTAAGCATTTCATCGAATAGTTAGGAGTCATTTGATCAAACACCCATCTAAGAATAAATTCCCTCCCTTCTCCATTGATTGATTACTCTCCATTAGAACCAAATCCCCTCATAGGAGGCATTTGCATAAAATCAACATAAATAATATGAGATTAGACAAATCGGATCAAAGATAATCTCATCCTCACATGATCCCTACAAACCTAAACTAGAAACCACATGTCTAACACCAAGAAACCCTGAAAAAATATTAGAAAACACCAAATCCGAAATATAACATGTGCGGATCCTTACCCAATCCCTTAGAAGGATGCTCATCCACACTATGATCTCGGGCACCAATGACCTCCTCGACCTCAGCTCACCTTGCCAACATCGATTCATCAGCTTCTTATGCCACAAGATCCCTTTGAAATCTCATTAGTACCCATTGACATTGACGGAGGGAGGGCAAAGGACGAGAAAGCAGTGGTAGTTAGGGGGAAGGGCTTGGATGGCTCTGCCGAATGGGTGGCAACAGTGGTTATGGTGGAGGTCATGAGAGAGCCACGAACATGTGGGAGCAGTAGGGGTAGAGTAGGTTGTAAGATTTTTACTGTGAAAACTTGTTAATGAGATCTTGTGTTTTATGTTAATAAAATATAAAATTTAATGATGATTATTTGTTGTTGTTAGAAAATAGTGACGACGATTTTAGTCATCGCAAAATGGGGTTAATGACAAATTTGTATAGTTGTTGTTAATTTCATAAGAAATGACAACAAATAATATAAATCATTGTTATATTTAAATTTAGCAACAAATATTACTAATCATTATTATTTTTGCATCATATTATATACTTTTTGTTGTAGTGAATATGCACTTTGAATGATATTAAAATGTATTGATTGATTATTATCGTTTGAATGTATTGAATGATACTTGATTGTATTGATTGATTGTGTTAAAAGATTAATTCTCCACCATTGATTATCGACTCTATCTTGATTATTTCTGGAGACATTTTTAGAAGATCAAAATCAGTTGACTTGATTTAGAAAATCACTTTTCACCAAAGATCTCTTTTGGTAACCAAAATTAATGGATTAATTAATCGATTAATTTTGATTTCAGAAAATCTACAACCGCCCAACAATCTTCTTTTGGATGATTACCACTGTTGATACCCTTGTTTTAATGTAAAAAATTTATATTTTATTGTGAACTAATTATTTCAGGATACTTGAAGTCAAAATCAAGAAATGACTGCACCATAAGAGAAATCAATCTCATGATAAAGTATTTGAAGACTCTTTTTACCTTTATTGAGTCTAGAAATATTGTAAGAAACCTCAAAAATAACAATTGATGTGCTTTTGAACTTTGTTAGAATACCAACTTAGGAGAAACCCTAATTTCTTAGTACTATTGATCTACTAACTTTTCTCCTCGTTTGACCAAACCCTATTTGATCAACCAAACCTTTCTCCTTGATCGATCAATGGCCTCTAACAGTCAAATCTTGAATTTGCACTACAAGTCAATCAATTTACTAATTTAACCGATCAACATGGAATCGATTAAAACTTTATTTTAATTGACCAAAGTTTATTTTGATCGACCAACTCTTATTTTTGATTGACCAAAGTCATATTTACAAACTTGATAAATCAGGTCGAAAAACACCTATAAATAAGACCTACGACCCCCCACTTCAAAACACACCTCAAGAGTTTTCAAAAAGTAATTCTCTTATATTCTCTCTAGTGCTTTCATGCCTCTATGCCTACAATGTCACGACCCGATCCCAAATCCCGACAGGATCTGAGACTGGCTCGCTTTGGTTTATCCCAAGATCTAGTCATCCAATAAGAAATAACCAAGTAACATTCAACAAACCATAATCACACAAGTACAGTAACTAAGCAAAAAGAAATTTTCAACAGGTGGAAAAAGAACAGCGATATTACAGCTATCACATCAAAGAGTACATGTAACAGAATACAAACTATAAAACTCACTAGTAAGCAGTGGAACTAAAACTACGCTCAACCAGACCCAGCGTCCTCAGCAGCCGGTGGCTCGGGCTGCTCAAATCCTTGACCTTTACAGAATATATTTGACTGGAGTCAGCTAAAGCTGAGTAGAGTGGTGGCTAAGAATTAACATGCATAAAGTTTTCCATTTTCTAATTATATTAAACATGTGGGTGCATAAAGATCTCTAATTAGGATTTGTTAATTAAATCATCTGGTTCCCTATAGGAACGATTTTGTTTGCAGCTTCCCGTGATATAGGATGCCCATGTGGCACTCTCCTGGCTAGGGGAGTCCCACCATGGTAGTCCTATACTCGGTCTACTACCCCGAGGTCACGGTCGTGACGTAGCGGTGACTACGGCACACGTGATAAACGCACGGATAGCTACTCCGCACTGGCACACGGTCAGTCGTTTCTGCTAGCGGGTACGCCTCAACGTATAGTGCGAAACAGTGTAGGGCCTTGCCCTCTCAGAATAGAACAGGGGTCTTGCCCCTCCTTAGTCCACGTACCCTCGTCTGACTACCCCGGTTTGCCCAACGGCTGACGAGAGTCGGTGTAGGGTGGCCATACCTAGCTCTGGGCCCCCTGGGGAGGATAGCTCCCCCCTACACTAAGTAGCTCACCTCGGTACCACGTACACGAGGGCCAGTAAGAGTCATCGTAGAGTGGCCAAACCCACCCTGGGTCCCAATCCAAGAGTGGCAAGCTCCCCTCTACACTGCAAGGGATAGTTGCTCTCTTCGGTACTACGTACACAAAGGTCAGCTTACCTCCCTTAACAGCTGTCCATAGGTAGCAAATTCCCAGAACCATCTGGTTCTTCGAGGTATGGTGTTCATGTTTACATTCCCCGTAGGGTTCGTACAGGAATTTCTTTATCACATCCAGGTTGGAATGTTCGGGACAATAGCTCAATTTCCATTTTATTATAATAGGGGTCCATTTTAGCTAAAAACAGGCAGCTCTTGATTACACAATCATTCACATGAAGTTTCTCTTGACCCTAGTGTTCATGCCAAGAGCTAGAGTTCAAGAATCAATTCTCAAATATATGTTTACTCCTTCCTAGGGTTCCTCTCAAGTCCTGGGATTATTCGCATGTATTAAATTTGAGATTTAAGGCTGTAACCACTCTACCTGGGTAACCGGGTAGAATGGGGGCTCGTACAGTGGCTCCTAATGTCTCCACAGGTCCTGTACACCCGACAGTCTGGAGACCTAAACACGAATTGATGGGCCAAAAGGTTCAGAAGGATGTAAACAAGGTATCATTATACAAAGAAACTTGTATGGAAAACAGAGACGGTTCGTTTGCATAAAAGCAATAATAATAGGGCCTTACACGGCCCCAAAACACGCTATCAGACGGAAATCAGACGTCTGGGAAAGGTCCCAGACGTCTTAAAATAGTTCTCAGGGATACCTCTCTTGGTGTTCCTCTATCAGACGTCTGAAACTCAAATCCGACATCCAAGGACTTTGTCAGACGTTTGGGAGTGCTTTCGGACGTTTGAAATTGCCTTGGCTACACTCCCGCCCTTTGACACATACGTACGCTGTCAGGACTTGTCAGAGAGGAAAAGTACGGATCTCTACTAGACGTCTTGCCATACCTTCGGACGTCTGGGTGTCTCTCTGGCCGTCTGATTCCACGGAAAAATGACTTTCGTGGAACCGCTCTGGCTCCCCTTGCCTGCAGGTGCAGCAGCAGAACACCGCTGCAGCCTTCGCCCTTGCGCTTCCTCTCGCTCAGCCCTCCGCTCTTTACTCCGCTCTCACTCGCTCTTGGCTATGGAATGGCAACGAAGGGGAGGGGGAAGAGGTATATAAAGGGAGAGGAGGTGAGGGGAGTGGAGAGGCGAGCATGGGCGAGGGGTGGCATCGCAGTGAGGTGCGGTGAGGCGCAGTGAGGCGTGGTGAGGGAGGAAGCATGGCGCTTGTACGCTACGTGCTAAAAGTATTTCCAGACATCTGGTGGACATCCCAGACGTCCTGACTGACGCCTGATGAACATCCCAGACGTTCGGACAGACATCTGGTGAACATCCCAGATGTCTTAAATGGCCAAGGGGTGGTGGGTCGTTTCATACAACCACTGCGATCTAAAGCATGCATCTCTATAATATTTAAAAGCTTAGTTTGCCTTATTCTCTAATGTTCCATAGGATTTATTATTGTATTTTATTCTTGTTGCTTTGATTTGAGACCCAAGATGTTTTGGGAGTCATGTTTTTCTTCTCCTAGTCAGGTGCATAAGAGAAGTGTTGTAAGAGGCTATGTCACCCTCGTTCAAGTGGTACATTAGTGGAATTGACTAGTATTGACTAGTTAGGGAAATCCTAATCTGAGAGGCTTAGGTAGTGATTTTTACCTGAAAGGATTTCAGCTCTAAAATTTAGGTGTCTTTTCTCTATTTTTGTGATTGGTCATATTTACTGTTAATCTATGATGAATATATTTTTAAATTTTGCATTATTCTCAGTACTACACTATTCACCCCCTCTAGTGTATACATTAGTTCCTACAGGCTATGCATGTACTCACATGTAGTATCAGAGCTTGGTTATTCACAACAAAGATACCAAAGTCCTCTGAAGTATATGTTGAGGGGCAATCTACCATTAGACCACCTCTCTTTGATGGCACCAATTATGGATACTAGAAGACTAGAATGCAGTTGTTTCTTGAATCTATGTATTATGAGGTTGGGATGTGATAGCCTCCAAGTACACATGGCGAGAAAAGAAAGAGGGCATTACTATCACCTTAGATCCAAAGAAGACAGCTACTCACAACGCTAAAGCCTTGAATGCTATCTTCTGTGGCTTATCCAAGGAAGAGTTCAACCGCTTATCAGCTTGTAAAACAACATACGAGATCTGGAATACTCTTGAAGTAACCCATGAGGGGACTTCAAAAGTAAAAGAGAGTCAGATCAACCTTCTTACGTAGAAATATGAGCTCTTTTGCAATAGATTCATTTCAAGTAGAATTATAAAAATTAAAATAAAAGTCTATTACTCTTGTAAATGACCTAGCCAAGTTCACCAAAGGTAGAGAAAACCTGGAAAAACTACTAGGTACACATACCCAAACCACGACTAAATTTGGGTTAGGATACACACCTAGTAATGATCATGAAGCATCTTGTTCACAAACCAACACACAAAGTCATTCTAGCCCTAAGGCCAAGAATATGTTCACGCCTAAATAGGCACCAGCTAACAAATCTAGACCCAAGAGAAAATGGGTACGAAAAAGAAATTTGCAATCATATTTTCTAGGACACCCAAAAGAAGGATTAATAAAGTATTCAGACTGGATCTTTGAAGAAAAAGAGGGACATCTTGTAGTCGTAAGGAGAAACTCTAGACCTTACAAGCATAAGCCACTGACATGTCCAAAGTAAAAGAAGGTGGGTCATGGACAGTAGATGCTCAAAACATATGGCAGGAGAAGAAGACCTGTTCCTCAAGCTCGACTACATTGAAGGTGGTTCAATCACATTTGGCAACAAGCACAAGGGCCATATTGTTGGTACTGGCTAAATTGGTAAGTCATAAACCTCCTTTGATAATGTTCATTTGGTAAAAGGTTCGAAACATAACTTGCTTAGTGTAAGTCAAATTTGTGATAAAGGTTATAAAGTAAATTAACTTCACATCAAAAGGATTTAAGATTAAGGACAAGAAAACTAAAGAAATTTTTCTAATTGGAAATAGATCAAAAGATATCTACACTATTGAGTTTGACAACTGCAACAACCTAAATTGCTTAGTTGCATTGGATGATGAGTCAATATTGTGGCATCGTTGACTGGGACATGCTCACATGTGAAACATAAATAACCTTGTGAGACATGACTTAGTACGAGGATTGCTTAAGGCCCTATGATATCCTTTAAGAAGAAAAATCTTTGCATTTCTTGTGCTTTAGGTAAACATCCTTTAGAACTAAAAAAATGGTCAACACCTCAAAGCCACTTGAGTTGATTCTCTTAGACCTCTTTGCTCCAACAAAGTCGGAAAGACTAAGTGGGTGCAGATATCATCATGCCATTATCGATGACTTTTCTTGATTCACTTGGGTATTATTCTTAAGGTCTAAAGACTCAAATTTTGAGGAATTTAGAAAATCAGCCAAAATAATCTAGACTGAGATAGGTTTTTCAATTATTAGGATAAGGAGTGATCATGGAGGAGAATTTGAGAATCAAAACTTCCAAGATTACTACTCAACCTATGGGACGAAATAAGAATTTTCCTTTCCAAGAGCAGCTGATGGGAACACCATCATAGGCCCTAACTAGCCACTTTTATTTAGGATTGAAAGATAAATGCTCCTACATAACCATTTGAGGGTCATAACTCCACATCATTCTGTTTTGAGTAGAGAAAAGGAAACTAGGGTTAATTCTGTAATTTTAATAGCATATCATGAACACAGAATAACCATGGGGTTTGTCAAGGGTAAACTGAAGGTCCAATGCGCATTAAAGACTAAGAAGTGGGTCCATGCAGATAGAAATGGGGTTTCACACATTTCGAGAACAAAAACAACACCCAAAATCCTAATTTCAGACCTGCTTAAATTGAAGTGGTTCTGGTCAGGAAAAAAATTATCTAAACCTCCTAAAATTCATAGAAAAATATTCTGAAGGGTTTGGTATCTTTTGTTTGACCGTCTAAACCCATTTTGATCTTGAACAGAATCGCAAATGGAATTCTGGCCTAATTTAGGTTTCTACACAATTTACCCAGTTAAACTTGGTCAAAACTCAAATCTGACTTTACCATTAGATTCCTTGGGTCCAAATTAGGTTTGTACCAAAATTTTGGGCCAATCAGAGTCCATCTTGACCTAGTTTGCATTTTAGTCTACTTAAACTCTATTTTTTACACTTAAGCTACTAGCTTTCGAAATCTTTACATTTAGCCCCCTAACTTCTCGTTATTTTCTTCAAAACGGTCTCTACCGCCATTAACATTGTGAACCCAAGCCCACCAACCTTCAATCTAGGATTTCTCCCTGATTTCTCAACCAAATTCTTCCAAAATTAGAAGGGATGATCTTGAGGAAGTCCCCAATCATCTAAATCACATCTTGGACTTTGATTTGGACCATAGAGCTTAGGAGAACTCCACGCTTTCAGGGATCTTCTTCCCAAAAAACATTGAGCTCTTTGAGCTTCTTTCCTTGCTTAGAGCTTGCCTCAAGGCCTTTAAAAGGTTCCCCCTCGTAAGGCCATGCTCCTTAGCGAGTTTTTGGCCCAAAAATCTTCTTCTAACTCCAACTTGCTCCAAGCTCTCTCTGGTATTCTCCTTCCTTTGGCTTCCTCACTTGTTGCCACATGCTATAGGTAGTAGATCCTTCTTCTCCATCTTCCGCACCTCACCATACCTACAAGAGGCTTTCTCCTCCTTCAGACGTCGCTGCCCCACTCTCCGGAGCCTCCTTCATCTCCGGTGCCGGCCAATCATAGCTGGCATCGCCTCCGCCCTCTCATTATCTGTAACTACCCCCCTTCGACTCTTCTCATTCCCTTGACTCTACTTACACCCTTAGACTCTAGGTTCGTACGCACATACAACCGCCCCACCGTCACCTTCCCCAGCTCCGGCTACACTCCGGCGAGCACGCATGCCCTCCATAGACCACCAATCGCTTCACCAGCACTCCCAAAACCTCCACCACTCCATGCTCACCAAAACCCCTCAAGAAATTGAGTTATTCACACCCTCGACACCTCCACCGAACTCGACCTCATTTGCACACCATCCCCAACTTTGTCAGCCCTCCACATGCCCCCTTACCGTACGTAACACAAACCAGCACATTTGCCTCTTCCAGGCGAAGCTTCTGAACTTCTTTGATGAGGCCGAAAGGTTGTATTCTCCATTTTAGGTACTCCGCTAGACGACCACTGCCGCCACCACCTTCTTTGACTCTGGCTGCAGTTCTCTAGCGGTGTTCAGCTCCAATTCCACCTCTAGGTGACGCGGCTCTAGTCCCTGAAATGCTCCAGGCATACTATTAACACAGAGTGTGTAGATTTTGAGTGCAATCAGAAGCAAATGCCCAGCTACTAGCTTGTGCAAAGAACAAGCTTGTGGATACTGCCACATCGTTCGTGGATAACCGTGAAGACGTACATATCTTGATTTCGTGCCTCATCCCCATTGCCTTAGTAAGTGCTGGGTGAGGTCTCTCCTTGCACGTGCGTACACATGCCCTCTCTCGCCATACATGTCGGCAGGTCTGGGCTGATCCGTTTACCTGGATACCCAGGTGTGGTCCGTTCTGAGCTGGGAAGAGAGGAAAGAGAATTTGAGAGGGAGGAAGGGGTTTTTGCTGCCTTGGGATTTTAGCCTTCTCCTCTCTTGACACTTATTGGAACTTTGAAGAGGCCCTTGAACCTTTGTGGTGATCTCTGTTATGCTGTGCCTTACAACCTCTGAAGCTCTTAAGGGAGCCTTGTGCTCTTGAGCCTCTGTTTGGTTACTGCTGTGCTTCTTCTGAGGTCTTGAGAGAGAGAAACTTGAGCTCTTGAGAGGCCCTTAAGCCTTTTCTGATAAGGCATTTGGAAGCTTGCCCTATCATTTGAGATTGATTCTGCTGGTCACTATGGGAATATTTGAGTACTTGACTGACATGGCTTAATGGTTGTGGTTTACTGTTCATGTATTTGAGTATTTGTGAGCTTAAACTTAAGTGTTAATTTGGTGATTCAAATCACCATTTTAACCTGATCTTTTTGCACTATTCTTCTAGTTCTTATTGAAATATCATTTTGAGCATCTTATTGATTTCAATTACATATTCTTTTGATAAATTGTGATTGGTGAATTAAATTACACAATTGCTCCCTCCGAACGATCTCAGACTCCTTTTTGAATATGAGTTTTATAAATTTAAGTGTTTTGTGTCTTCGTTGACTATACTACACGGCATTTCCTATACATCGATGATTTCGCATAAACATTTTGGCGCCTTTGCCGAGGAGCAACGCATAGTTTCGTTTCATTGATTACAATTCTGATATGATTCTAACTTATTTTATTTGATTTGTTGTGGTTGTGCGAGGTACATGGGAGAACATCAGCCGCACGATAGCCACTCCAGGGGCATGTAATCTTGTTTTCTTCTTCTTAAGTCCCTATTTCTGGAAGGAATTAAAAAGAAGAATCAATTAGGATCAACTTGCATTCTTTCTTAGACTTAATCACTTGAGTTGCCTGATTTGATTTATTTAGACATCCCCCTCTAGATTTCTACACCTACTAGGGACTTAAGGTGCCTAGGGCTATTCACCTTCTTGATTGAGCCCTAGGTGCCCAATTTGGAAAGAATTGGACCTGGAAAAGAGCCAAATTAGGGTTTCTACTTTAGGGTTTGAGGAAAACACACTTGCTTGAATTAAAAGAGAATTGATTTCCTGCATTGTGTGTCACCCAAGCCTTGATTGAATTGATCTGATCAAGAAAACCCTAAAAGAAGGTTCTAACATTCACTTGAATCCTCAAAACTTGGGACTTAATAATCTGCTTGCAAACCACTCAAGGTGATTTTGGGTTCATTACCCAACTCATCCTAAACTTTAGGGCAGGTAGGGTGAAGTTGACCCACCTTGTGGGTTAACCAACCTTCAAATTAGGTCACAAATGACAATCAATTCTAAGGTTCAAGTGAAATTCAAAGAACCATAATTCATGACTAAAATTGGTAAACTTAAGGGGTCAAGTTGCTCATTCCAGTCTACTTGGATTCTCAGTGACAACGAAGGTCGGGTGGGGGAAACCCTGTAACCCGTGAGGACACTCTATAGTGTAGGGGTCTTTGAGGGGCTCTCCCTTCCTAGCTGCCCAAGTATTTCTCAGGTGAGTGACTTTCTGATCAAGAGGTATCATCCGCCTCGAACCTCCTTAGTCATCCAAAAAGTTTCGGGTGCCTCGATTGGGTCCATTACACATTTTGTTCTTCTTCTGGCTCATTAATGCATGTTCAGGAGGAGGACCTTAAGACCACCCTTGAGACCTCCATTAGTAGTTCATTCTCGTTGAGGCCAAGCCTCGACTCACTTGCTTATGCTACCATCTGACCAGATTGATATCTCTTCCAACTCTTCTACTTTTGAGCCCAGATCTCCTTCAGCTACATCCATGGAGAATCAAGAAGAACTCAATCTCCAGAATCAGCTACAGTGCCTCAATGATCTATTTTAGGCTTTCATGAACCCACCGCAACATCCTTAAATGTGAGATCACTATAATCCTACTATGGTAGCAATCGAACCTAGGGTACAAATCCTGGTTGGAGGACCTGATGCTGAACTTAAGCCCAATATGCTTCATGCTATCCCCAAATTCCATGGGCTAAACACCAAAGATCCTTTCCAGTACATCCAGTAGTTGAAACATCTAGCTTAGACCTTTGGGCCACCTATTTAGAATCATGGTATCTTACTCATGAAAATATTCTCCTTCTCCCTCATGGATAAGGCTGCCCATTGGTATCAAACTCTAACCCATCCGATCAACACTTGGTTAGAACTCCAATTTGAATTCCTAAGGAAATTTTTCCTGGTTGGTCGGATGAATGCTTTGAGGTGCCAGATCACACACTTTACGTAAAATTCGGGAGAACCACTTCATGAGGCATGGGATCTCTTTCTGGATCTCATGTAGAAATGCCCCCATCATAGAGTTCCTAAATGGGAACAAGTTCAGTCTTTTTACCAGGGACTCCGTGAGGGTATCAGACTCTTTGTCAATGAAACCTGTGGTGGGAACATCATTGATTAGCATGAAGATACCGCTTAGGAGATTCTCGAGAATATGTGTGAGAACTCCATAAACAATGAATCTATGGGTATGTTCGACCGGACGACTACCCGTGCATTGACAAACATGCGGGGGGCACACGAGACTCAAGGCCTATCCACATCCATTGATTTGGAATTGATGGCTAGTCGCCAGGACAAGGTCTCTGTTATCGAGAAGAAGGTGGATTAATTGACTAGACATCTGCAGAGAGCCACGTCATCACAACAGAGCACGTATGCGCAACCGCCCTTCGATAGGGAGGCTATGCATAACATTTATCACCACTCTCATCAGGGGATGGACCCATATCCACCCCCATCTGATCTTGGTTTTGGAGGAAACTCTGGAACTACCTACTCTAGTTGGGGGAACTCTGAACCCTTGTACTCTGACTTCTCTGGAGTTCCTCAGAACTGTGAGGATCCCTAAGCCATCTAGAATGATCCATTCTCAAACACCTATAACCCTGGATGGCGTAATCATGCCAACTTCGCGTGATTAGGGAATAATTAAAATTTGAAATCTCAATTCCAGCTCTGACCACAAGCTCCATGCCCAAATTAGCCTGCTCAGCCTAGGCCTATTAATGAGGCGAAGCCAAGGTTTTAAAGAGATGTCGCGTTGTAGTATAGATGAAATCGCCTCGAAAACAAATAAGAATTTATAACTCGAAAACCTAAGTATTCGAAGTCGAGTACAGGGAGCAAATGGAATTTATTCACTAATCTCAATAATGTAATTGCACACTTAGAGTTAGTCAAAACCTAATTCAGAATATAAATGCAAGAATTTATGAGTCAAAATTGTAGCAAAAATAGAAGAATTGGACGTCTGATTCTATAATCTTACGTCTTAAAAAGATATTTCTCTTTTAGCTCTTATTTCCTTCTCCTTCTTGAGTCTTCTCTTTTTTGCTTTCTTTCTTCTTCTCTTTGCCTTCTACCTTTTGGCCGTCTGCCTCTCTTCTTCCTTGTCTCTTCTTAGCTCCTTTCTTTGGCCTTCTAGCCTTGCCTTTCTTCCTTCTCTTTTGCACAGTGCCTTTTGCCTTCTTCCTCTACGGTCTTCTTCTGCCTTGTTCTTTGACCTTCTTCTTTTACTTCTCTTCTTCTTTGATTCTTCTCTCTGTCTTCTTCCTTTGTTGGCTTGCCTCTTCTTCTATCTTTTCTTTCCTTCTTCTCTTCTGACTTCTCTTATTTACCGCACCCTCTTTGCTTTCTCTTTCTTCTGCTTCTTTCTTTCTTCCTTCCTTCTTCTTCCTTTCTACGGCTAAGTCCTTCCTTCTTCAGCCTTTGCCTTCAGCTGCACCTTCTTCCTTTGTAATATTCTTCCTTCACTTATTTGCTATGCCTCTTCCTTCCTTAGCTCCTTCTTTCCTGCACAGCACAATGAAGCAAAACCTACCCCGACCCTCCCCCGCATCTCTCTCTATCTATTTCACTTTTAGGTACGCTCTCCCAGAGTCAGGTAATCGGGTCAGGTTTCGCGTGCCCGGGTCCAGGCTCACCGGCGTGGTGTAGTGTGCGAGGACTGTGTGGGATAATCGAGTCGGTCAGCCAGATCTGTGGGGCAAAGGTTGCGAGCAAGGCGAGTGAGTGTGAGAGCGAGGGACCTCACCTCGTGTCTTTTGGAGGCGATGAGCCAAGACACAAAAACAACTTATACTACGCACTGTGCTCTTGCATTCACGAGGTGGGACTAAATGTTCCACCCGCTTCTTTACGCACACCCACAGGATGTTGCCTTCAATTGTTGATGATAGGTCGCTCGCTAAGCCAATTGCCTGGCTGTATGAGTTCGTGCACTCATCTCGCTTCGCTTGGGACCCTTATTCCTGGGGCACACAACCTAGAGCGCTGCTGCAAGCTCCTTGCTCTGTGCGTCATTGGAGGAATGGGAGCCTAACCTGAAACACACAAGTATGGCCTTGCGGCCCCATTAAAGCACCTAAGGAGCTTCACCGTGTCAAGGTGAAGGTGAGGCGGTGGTTGGCTGGCCGCGGGGTGGCCTAGGCTTGCGTGCCTAGGTCGCTCTGTGGCCGTGCTTATGGGTTAGGTCGGGAGGCATTCAGGGAGGTGATGGCAGTCGATGGATGGGCGGAAGGTGACTAGTGGATGATGGTGGAGGTGGTGAGATGTTTGGAGAGGCGTGTGGAGGTGCGGAGCGATGGAAGCGCCTCGCCGGTGGGCGACCAGAGATGGAGAAGATGGAGGTGGATAGTTGCTGTGAGGGGTTGAAGCTGGAAATAGAAAGAGGGGAATTGAAGAGGGGCTAGAGAGGAGTAATTCTAACCTAGCTAAGTGGATGAAGGGGGAGGGGAGGGGTGACAACGATGACGAAGGGGCTAGAGGAGCTCGCGCAGGTGTTGCACAATGCGGAGGAAGGTGGTGAAGGTGGCTCTGCCACTAGTATTATGGCAGAGCGACGAGAAAGAGGAGGAGGGCTCGCCAGAGATTGCTGGACTCCTGACCGGAGGAGAAGGAGACGAAATTGGGGTGATTCTCTGGCCGAGTCGAGCTGAATCCCTGCGGCCATAGTTGAGGATCCTTTTATAGGCACTGGTAGGGGCTCTTGTGCTTGGAAGACAAGCTTCCATGTGCGAGAGTCCTCGCCGGAGAAGGAATTAGTTGGATACCCAAATCTCTCGAGCTTTCGCATGAGAGATTGGGTGCAAATCAGATCTTGTGATTGTGCTCAAATGGAAGGGATTCCTCAGAGAATCTCCCTTCCAAATTTGGGAGATCTCTGATGAATCAGGGAGTAATACCCCTCCATTTCTCATCGAAGTAGGATTTCTCCCCATTAATGGTGGAGGGACCTGATTGTGAGAGTGGTGAGGAAGCTAGGGGGGTCTATGCACTGATTTTCAAAAGATAGGGACCAGAATGTAATTGGGTGGACTATTTTGCAAAGTAGGTTAAGATGACCTCCCCTTAGATCCAAATTTTAATACAAACCTATGTTGGACCTAAGGAATCCAATAGTGAAGTTGGATTTTAGGTTTGACCATGTTTGACTAGATATTTTACATAAAAACCCAAATTAGGTCAAATAATGAGCTAAAACCCCAATCTAGGTCAAAATAGGTTTCAAAGGCCAAATTGAAGGTTCTAAACCCTAGGGGATATTTTTCCATGAATTTTAGAGGGTTTAGTTTATTTTTATCCTGACCAAAACCATGTTGAATTAAGCAGGTCTGTTTTAAGGTTACAGAATATCATTTAATTCTTAGACTGCACAATAACCCATTTCTGACTAAACCAACCCACGTTTTATCTTACTCAGACCATTTGACCAATGTTTTGCCTTTGAGAAATCTCGTTTATGCATTGCAATGGTAAAATTGTAGTTTTAACCTTTATTTCATGTTTTCTTCTCAGAACATTAATTCTTTGAATTAGGCCCTTCTCTAAGTTATGTAGGAGCTCTTATTCTCTTTCTTAGGTCAAAATGAGCTTGTTAGGGCTCATGATGAGGCTCTCATCATACTCCCATGACTAGCTTTTGCTAGTCCATTAGCAAAATTTCTAGGTTTAAACTTCTGTTCTAGACTTTGAGTTTTTGACACCAGTTATGGCAAGTTCTTTTCTTCTTCTTTTGATTAGGTTTAGAATGCTGACAATAGGCCTAGAGGTAATCAAGTACCAACAAAAATCTGGATTTGACCAACTTTTGCCTCGGTCCTCCATGAAGGTTTTTAAGGCCCGCAGAAACTATCCTAGGGTTTGTTGGACTCCACGGTTAAAGCACCTATGCTTGAGACATTTTTAGCCTTGGTTCAGTTTGCAGTGCATTTTTGTAAGAGAGAGACAGAGGATTTATTTGTTTGGAGAGTTTTCTCTCTCTTTTCCTTTTATTTCTAGCTTTGGATTGGCTTCTCAACATGATCTTTATCGGATTCCTCGTCCCCATCATCAATCCTCAAAGGTCCCTGGCAATCGATGCTTCGTGATAGCACCGCCCATGGAAACCCCCAGAACCTTGGCTTTCGAGATTTCGAGATAATCTCACCCATGGCATTCCGTGGCTGAATCCAGACCCTGGCAATAGACATTTCGTGATAATGCCGCCCATGATATCTGAACCAGCAGAGTGCTTACATGCCCCCGATAGGATATTTAAATATCCTAAGAGACAAGCACCGAGGAGACGATATGTTGTTACGCATCTTCGAGGGGAATTTCCCACCTCTCCGCGTCGGGAACTTGTCCAAATCAACTTGTGTTGATCGGCCGCTCCTAATCTAAGCAACTTTTTCAGAACATTAAAACACTTTTGCGTGATTTTGATAGTTATGCGCACTGAACCAGATTGTGTGTGGGTTGGGATGCTTAGGTTACCGAATCCTGCAAATTGAAGGTTAGTTAACGAGGCCAAATACTCCCTGAGCCTTAGACCTAATACTTAAGCTTCGCATTTTCCCCAACCTCTTGAGGAATATCTAGATTTTAGCGAGTACTTGAACTTTTAAGCCTATGAGTCTAGCCCAAAAGGCCTATGATCAGCGTTCCTGCTAATCTCCTTTTGTGTCTCATTAGCTCTTTTCTTCATTCTTTATCTTCTTCTTGATGTGGTCTAGAACTTCGGTTAATTCCTTAATCTTTCACTAATGACTACCTTTTTTTCTTTTTCATTTTGTGCTCCTTTTTGTCATTTTGCTCTTTTTCTCCTCCTCATGATTATGTGGCTCACAAAATTTCCTCCCTCCATTTTTTTGTTCTTTTTCATAATTTTCCAATTTTTTTGTCAGAATCCTTATGACTTTTTCTTGGTTCTATATGTATGCACTTTACCACCCCCCCATGCCTAAGTTTTGCAATGTCCTCATTGTAAACGGAGGGTGTTGAAACAGTATTGGGTTCAGGGACTTAGAATAGCCTATATCGGGTGGCTGAATGGGCCGGGAAGGGACTGATGCGGACAATTTCAAGCTCTGGTACGTGTACCAGATGTGGGATCGACTGTCTAAGGCTGAACTCAAGATGCAATAGACGTGGAGTACAGATGGATAATTAGACGGGTCTTTATTTTTTGGAATGACGGGTTGCCTCCTGTTAAGCGCTAAATTCAACGCCTTTAGTCGAGCGGAACATGGGATGGAGAGCGAGTGATTAGATCAACAGAGTTTTGTAAAATAAGCACCTTGATTAAGAGCCTGGTTGGTCCAACCAGGTGCTTGTTAAGATTAGTGGGCTGATGATGCATCCCAAGCCTTATTAATTTGGTGGGTTGATAGATGTAGATTAACAGATGCGGAACCCACCATATGCAATGAAGCTCTGATGGATGTGGAAGTGAAAACTTGGGTTTTGGCTGAGTCGAATCAGCTGGGTCAGAGTAAGGATCCGAAAAATGATCAGTGAATGGTGTGGAATCCCTACAGGGGTGATTAGAGAATGATGGATCATGATTTTCGGTCTGATCGATGTTCGATGCCCGATATAGATGTGGAGTTGAATAATCTGCAAATGGCTCAGTGAGAGGTGAACCAAAATAGAATTTGAGTCCAACTGCAGGTCAGGGTTGAGAACGGATTTTGATTGGTTCTATATGTGTGGAAGAGGTGGCTTCAATGAGAATTGTGTATGAGGGCTCTTCTAGAAAGAAGTGACAGGTGGTATTGTGTAGAGAGTCCTCATTTTCTTTGATATCATGGTCAGATTCAAAATCGTCGAAGATATTGCAAAAATCACATTCTGAATGAGATTCAAGAGCATGAGTTCCACCATAGAATAAATCATATGATGTAGATTCAGCAGCCTGATTGGAGTCTAGCCTATATGTCAATTCTGAGCATAAAAAGGTGTCCTTATTTGGTATAGGCTCAGGTTCCAAGCTGGTAGGACAGACCCAATTGAAACCCTACTTGTCCAACTCGATTTCTGTATCGTAAATTGGCATGACTTCCGAAAAATCAATTTGCTTTTCTAAGGATGTTGGTGAGAGATATTCATCAAATAGAGGCCCAAAATCATATTCTTCATTGAAAAATTGATCTTCCTCATATGGGGCCTTGTAATCTTCCCAATAGGTTTCAAATCTAGATTATGGGCTTAGGATGTGGGTTGAATCACTAGAATCTAGGTCTGAATGACCTTCGAGAGTCACCGTATCAGAATAAGGGTCAGGATTTACACCCTCGAGAGGTTCAGTTCTAATCTCATTATTGCAGAAGTTTTGGAATTCTAAGCTTGGTATTTCATGGTCTAGGGTTGGCTCAACATTGTGTTCTGTAATTTCCCAACCTAATTCAATATCAGGCATGTTGTATTCTATCAGGGTTGGGCATTCACAACCTCCTTGTGCCTCAAGCACGAGATCTGGGAAATCATATTGATCCTCGATATTGTTCCAAGATGGTTCATCCACTAGTTGTGGTATGTACGGGTATTATTGATCGATAATTTATTTCAATAATCTCATCATTTCTTCCCATTTTTCAAGATCATCTTGGTGTTGTTCCCAAAGTATAGGATTTGTTATGCATTTAAGGTATTCAAGATTGTGCAATTTTTCTATCTCAATGTATCCTGTGATGAGCATGTCTCGGGTTGACCCTTTTGCGGCTTCTACCAATAACACTTGGGTACAGGTTATGATGAAGGTTGTGGCTGTTGGGACATCAACCTGTATGTTTTCTACTGGTGTTGAGGTTTTGTCTTCTTTTTCATAGAATTTTAGGGCATCCTCAATCATACTATCTCTCATGGATCTCTGGGATTCAGGTTTCTTGAATGGTAGTCCTAAATGGTTTGGCTGCATATTTGGATCAGGTGGTGGAATCAAGATGTAGAATCGGAGTTTGAATCAAGTTGTAGAATCAAGTTATGAAGTGAATAGATCTGAATAAAGAGTCCCACTGAGAATGTATGTGTGTGCTCTAAGGAGAAAAGATGAGGGACTGGAGATGTTCTTGACCCAATCGAGGCACCCAAAGATGTTTGGATGACTATAGAGGTTCGGGGCGGATGATACCCCTTGATCAGAAAGTCGTCCACCTGAGAATTATCTGGGTAGCCAGAGAGGGAGAGTCCCGCAAAGACCACTACACGGTAGAGCATCCCCACAGGTTACAGGGTTTCCCCCACCCGACCTCTCTTGTCACTGAGATTCCAGGTAGACCAGAATGGGGACCTTGACCTCTTAAGTCTACCACTTTTATTTCAAAGGTGCTTTCGAGTTTTCACTTAAACTTTAGATGTTTTGATGTTGTGACCTAATTTGGAGGTTGGTTGACCCAAAGGGTCAACTTCACCTGACCAGTCCTAAAGATGGCAAAATGATTCTAGGTCAAGACCTAGAAATCACCCTGATTTGACTCCTAGGTTATTAGGTCCAATGATTTTAAGATTCAAGTGATTTTTGAGCTTAATTTTTAGGGTTTGTCTTGTGTAGATCTCTTCAATCAAGGGCTTGGGTAGCACACTGATGCGGGTGGGGTTATTTCCTTTTAAGCAAGCATGTGTGACTAGCACTCCAAAAACCCTATCATAGAAACCCTAATTTGGTTCTATTTCCAATCCTCTTTTCCTTTCAGAAAGTTCTCTTTGGACTCAAAATAAGAAATGTGTTGTTCGCGGAGTTTAAGCATGATTTCTATTAGGCACAGGAATTTTGTGGGATAGGATCTCTAAAAAAAATCACTTCTGCTTCAATACGCTTCTTGAAAAATTTTCGCAAAATCAGGAAACTTTGCCTTAAAGATGGTAATTACTATAGAAAGAAGGCAATTTATTCCTAAATTGGTTTTCTTCTTTTTATTTTCTCAGAATTAGAAGGTGGATTTTAAGGAAGGGGAGAGATTACCTGCCCAGGAGTGGTTGACTTGCACGGGGGATCTTCTCGTGAAATACCATGCAAGATCACAACAGAAAAAAATAGGGAAAATTAGTGTTCAAATATAGTAAAAAAGAATGCAGAGATTAGTGATAAATTGTGCGTTGCTCCCCAGCAATGGTGCCAAAATGTTGACGAGGCGAAGTCAGGGTTTTAAAGAGATGTCGCGTTGTAGTATAGATGAAATCACCTCAGAAACAAATAAGAACTTATAACTCGAAAACCTAAGTATCCGAGGTCAAGCATAGGGAGCAAATGGAATTTATTCACTAATCTCAATAATGTAATTGAACACTTAGAGTTACTCAAAACCTAATTTAGAATATAAATGCAAGAATTTAAGAGTCAAAATTGTAGAAAAAATAGAGGAATTGGACGTCTGATTCTATAATTAGACATCTTAAAAGGATATTTCTCTTTTAGCTCTTATTTCCTTCTCCTTCTTGAGTCTTCTCTTTTCTTCTTTCTTTCTTCTTCTCTTTGCCTCCTGCCTTTTGGCAGTCTGCCTCTCTTCTTCCTTGTCTCGTCATGGCTCCTTTGTTTGGCCTTCTAGCCTTTCCTTTCTTCCTTCTCTTTTGCACAGTGCCTTTCTCCTTCTTCTTCCTCTGCAGTCTTCTTCTTCTGCCTTGTTCTTTGACCTTCTTCTTTTACTTCTCTTCTTCTTTGATTCTTCTCTCTGTCTTCTTCATTCATTGGCTTGCCTCTTCTTCTGTCTTTGCTTTCCTTCTTTTCTGACTTCTCTTATTTGCCGCACCCTCTTTGCTTTCTCTTCCTTCTTCTTCCTTTCTGCGGCTAAGTCCTTCCTTCTTCTTCCTTTCTATGGCTAAGTCCTTCCTTCTTCAGCCTTTGCCTTCAGTCGTACCTTCTTCTTCCTTTGCAGTCTTCCTCCTTCACTTCTTTGTTGCGCCTCTTCCTTCCTTAGATCCTTCTTCTTCCTGCAAAGCAAAAAGAAGAAAAACCTACCCCTACCCTCCCCCGCATCTCTCTCTCTATTTCTCTCTTAGGTACACTCTTCTAGAGCCAGGTAATCGGGTCGGGTTTCGTGCGCCCGGGTCCAGGCGCACCGACGCGGTGTAGTGCGCGAGGAGTGCATGGGATAATCGGGTCAGTCAACCAAATCTGCAGGGCAAAGGTTGCAGATGAGGTGGGTGCGTGTGAGGGCGAGGGACCTCACCCCGTGTCTTTTGGAGGTGATGAGCTAAGAACACAAAAACAACCAATACTACGCACCGTGCTCTCACGTTCACGAGGTGGGACTAAATGTCCCACCCGCTTCTTTGCGTACACCCGCAGGATGTCACCTTCAATTGCTGCTGATAGGTCGCTTGCTAAGCCAATTGCCTGGCTGTATGAGTTCGCGCACTCATCCCGCTTCACCTGGGACCCTTATGCTGGGGCACGTGACCTGGAGCGCTGCTGTAAGCTCCTTGCTCCGTGCATCAATGGCGGAAGGTGGTTGGCTAGCCATTAAAGCACCTAAGGAGCTTCACCGTGTCAAGGTGAAGGTGAGGCGGTGGTTGGCTAGCCGCGGGGTGACCTAAGCGTGCGTGCCTAGGTTGCTCTGTGGCCGTGCTTATGGGTTAGGTCAGGGGGCATTTAGGGAGGTGATGGCGGTCGATGGATGGGCGGAAGGTGATCAGTGGATGATGGCGAAGGTGGTGAGGTGTCTTGCGAGGCGTGTGGAGGTGCGGAGTGGTGGAAGTGCCTCACCGATGGGTGGCCGGAGATGGAGAAGATGGAGGTGGACAGTGGTTGTGAGGGGTCCAAACTGGAAACAGAAAGAGGGGAATTGAAGAGGGTCTAGAGAGGAGTAATTCTAACCTAGCTAATTGGATGAAGGGGGAGAGGAGGTAGCTGGCTGTACCTGCTGCCATCGAAGAAGATGATGTCCAGGGGAGGGGTGACAGCGACAACGAGGGGGTTGGAGGCGCGCGCGTGGGTGTTGCACGATGCGGAGGAAGGTGGTGAAGGCAGCTCTGCCACTAGTATTATGGTAGAGCGACAAGAAAGAGGAGGAGGGCTTGCCGAAGCTCGCTAGACTCCTGACCGGAGGAGGAGACGAAATTGGGGTGATTCTCTGGCTAAGTCGAGCTGAATCCTTGCGGCCGGAGTTGAGGATCCTTTTATAGGCACTAGTAGGGGCTCTTGTGCTTGGAAGACAAGCTTCCATGTGCGAGAGTCCTCGCCGGAGAAGGAATTAGTTAGATACCCAAATCTCTCTAACTTTCGCATGAGAGATTGGGTGCAAATCAGATCTTGTGATTGCGCTCAGATGGAAGGGAATTCCTCAGAGAATCTCCCTTCCAAATCTGGGAGATCTCTGATGAATCAGGGAGTAATCCCCCTCCATTTCTCATCGAAGTAGGATTTCTCCCCATTAATGGTGGAGGGACCTGATTGTGAGAGTGGTGAGGAAGCTAGGGGGGTCTATGCAATGATTTTCAAAAGATAGGGACCAGAATGTAATTGGGTGGACTATTTTGCAAAGTAGGTCAAGATGACCTCCCCTTAGGTCCAAATTTTGGTACAAAACTAATTTGGACCTAAGGAATTCAATGGTGAAGTTGGATTTTAGGTTTAACCATGTTTGACTGGACATTTTACACAAAAACCTAAATTAGGTCACATAATGAGCTAAGACCCCAATCTAGGTCAAAATAGGTTCCGAAGGCCAAATTGAAGGTTCTAAACCCTAGGGGATATTTTTCCATGAATTTTAGAGGGTTTAGTTGATTTTTATCCTGACCATAACCTTGTTGAATTAAGCGGGTCTGTTTTAGGTTTACAGAATGTCATTTAATTCTTAGACTGCACAATAACACGTTTTTGACTGAACCAACCCACTTTTTATCTTACTCAGATCATTTAACCTATGTTTTGCCTCTAAGAAATCCCATTTATGTACTGTAATGGTAAAATTGCAATTTTAACCTTTATTTCATGTTTTCTTCTCAGAACATTAATTCCTTGAATTAGGCCCTTCTCTAGGTTATGTAGGAGCTCTTATTCTCTTTCTTAGGTCAAAATGAGCTAGTTAGGGCTCATGATGAGGCTCTCATCAAGATCCAATTAGAATTATCAATTTGGGCCTTCAAGGGAAGATCAAATGACTCTAATCCTACAAACCCTGGCTGACATTCAAAATACCAATGTGGTTATGTAGAAATAGCACAAAGACGAGATAATAGAGGTTCGAAATCAGCTCGCAAAAATGGTGAGTTCTCGCCAACTTGGTGCACTTCCATCTTAGCCTTTGCCAAATTCAAATAACGTGCCAAATCAAAGGCATGTTATGAACCCGAATCAAGGCCAAGCTCACTGTGTTTATCAGGCCCCTTCTGCTCCATCATCCGACGGGATGGAAGCTTCGACATCATACTCGAGATATCAGCAGCAACCACCTATTTTGCCAACTCTGAACCAAAACCAGGTAGGACTTAATTTTGTTACCACCCATAGTGGTAAGTTGACTCAGGATCCACCTTATCCAAGCCACTCTCAGCCTGGTAGTTCAGAGCCTAACCCTAGGTTGGTTATCCAAGACATCCCTACCCCAGATCCAGAACCTAAACCAATTCTAGAGGAACCTACAGAGGTTCCATTTCCTGAGGCCTTGACCAAGGAAAAGAGGAAACCCAAAAAAGGCATCCCCTTGATGGATGCAATCCGCCACGTACTGGCTTACATGAGATTTCTAAAAGATCTATGTACACTAAAGCATAAGCTGCGAAGGAAAGACAGGAGTCCGATTGTATTTTCTAAGTAAGTCAGCTCGATCATCTTGAGTAAACTCCCACAAAAAGCAAAAGATCCTGGCACCCTTTTGATCTCCTGTAAGATCGGTGATTTAGAATTCAATCGAGCATTGTTGGATTTAGGAGCCTCCATAAATCTGATACCTACATCCCTACTGGACCATTTCAAGGAAACTAAGCTCAAATCGACTGAGGTGACGTTGCAGTTAGCAGACCGATCAATCAAGTCACCTATAGGAATTCTTGAGGAAGTTCTAGTACGAATCAGAGATTTCTATTTCGCAGTGGACTTCATTGTATTAGACATGGATACTCCTGAAAATTTGAGGAACACATTGATCTTCTTAGGGAGATCATTCTTAGCCATAGCTAGGGTGAATATCAACTGCGAAGAGGGCCAGATTGAGTTGAAATTCGGGAACAAGACACTAAAGATTGATATCTTTAAGGCCCAGAAAGGAATAAACTGTGGGGTAATCGAGGAAGTGTGCAACATCAATTTTATGGTTGAGGATCTGCTTGCAGAGGAAGACCTGATTATCTCTGATTCTCAACCCCGAGAAAATTTGACCCACAGATAGAGGAGCCCAGAGCTAATCCAGATTCACCCTTAGCTCCCACTTTATCTTCTGAGGCCCATCCCAAACCCCCATCCATTGTTGATAACCTGGTTATGGAGTTGAAACCTCTTCTAGATCATCTGAAATATGTGTTTTTGGGTTCCAATCAAACGTTTCCTATGATCATCAATTCTCAACTCACATTCGATTAGGAGACAAAGCTAATTTTTTGTTCTTCAGCAACATCGAAGAGCCATCAGATGGACTCTTGATGATCTGACTAGTATTAGTCCCTCGTATTGCACACACCATATCTACCCTGAAGAGGGCTCACAACCATCCCAAGAGATGTGGAGAAGACTCAATCCGAATCTGTAGGATGTTGTGAAGAAAGAGATCATCAAGTGGCTAGATGCTGGTATCATCTACCCGATCTCTAATATCCACTGGGTGAGCCTGATCCAGGTTGTGACTAAGAAGGCAGGACTCACCATTATCACAACAGAATCCGAAGAGACCATCCTGACCCACATTGCAAATTCGTGGAGAGTCTACATAGACTATCAGAAACTGAATGCCTCCACGAAAAAAGAACATTTCCCACTTTCGTTCATTTACCAGATTATGGAGAAACTGGTGGGAAATCAATTTTTCTATTTTTTGGATGGGTACTTCAAATATAATCAGGTGGGAATTCATCTAGAGGATTAGGAAAAGACCACTTTTACTTGCCCCTACGGGACGTACGCATTTCGCAGGATGCCATTCAGGCTATGCAATGCACCTGCCACCTTTCAACGGTGCATGTTAGCCATATTCTCAGATATGGTAGGTAATTACCTTGAGGTCTTCACGGAAGACTTCACGGTATTCGGTGAATCTTTTGATGAATGCCTCTTACATTTGGTCTAGATCCTTAAAAGATGCATCAAAGTGAACTTGGTTCTCTCTTGGGAAAAGAACCACTTCATGGTTCCTCGTACTTGGACACTTCGTCTCTGAGAGAAGTATCCAGGTCGACTGGGCTAAGGTAAATTTGATTTCCAAGCTACCTGTGCCTAACTCGGTCAAAGACATCAGATCATTCCTAGGGCATGTTAGATTTTATCATCGATTCATACCTGATTTCTCTAAGATCGTGAGCCCCTTGATGAATCTGCTTTTGAAGGACACACCATTTAAGATATCTAGTAAGTGCATTCACAAATTTGAGATCCTGCGTGAATGAGTCACCCAAGCACCAATCCTGTAATCTCCTGACTGGTCTCAACCCTTCGAGATCATGTGCGATGCGTCTGACTACACAGGAGTGCTGTTGGGTCAAAAAATTGACGGAAAACTAGTAGTCATATATTACAACAGCAAGACATTGGACGAGGCTTAGAGTAATTACACTATTATGGAGAAAGAGCTTCTGGCTATAGTATTTGGTGTGGAGAAATTCAGGTCATACCTCCTGGGTTCCCACGTCATCATTCACTCGGATCACGCTGCAGTGAGGCACTTACAAAGAAGGATGTGAAGCCTAGATTAATCTGTTGGATCTTGTTGTTGTAAGAATTCGATCTTGAAATTCACGACAAGGTGGGAAAGCAGAATGTGGTAGCTGACCACTTATCCCCTCTTCCTTCTTCAATCATTGACCCTTTCGGACCTATCACAGAGCATTTTTCAGACGAGCACCTCCTGATAGTCAAGACAGAACTTCCTTGGTATGTTGATATGGTGAACTATTTGGCATCGCATCAGATTCCATCTGATTGGCTAAGGGCCAAGAAAGATAAATTACTTTCATATTCTAAATACTTTATTTGGGAAGATCCATATTGATAAACACACATGAATTCATGATAAAATGCTTATTTATGATAGTTCCTAGGCTTAGCATTGCATATCATGTTATAAATATCTCATAACATCCATTGCATGACATTTAAGTTAGTTATATATTATGTACATTAATTCTTCCAATTTATATGGCTAGGAGGTAGTGCAACATCTTTACGGGCTTCGGATGAAGAATCCAACCATACAGATGAATCCGGAGCGACGATCACAGTTCGTCAACGTGAAAATCACCCCGATCAGAGGTCCGTAGCACCCTCTACAAGAAGAAGATGGACGGTCTAGATGGTGCCACGTGGTGCCATCCAGACCCCCCGACATGAACCATGGCCACCTCAGCCTTACGCATGGAGAGATCTCAGTTGTTGGATTTCAATCCAATGGCTAAGGGGTGCTCTACACCGCACGACCACATCACCCTCCACACGACAATCCACAGTCATAGCACGACGGTGAAGCACCCGCTCCTTAAACTAGAGGCGCAGGTTCGATCTGCACAACCTCCCCAATTCGCCAATTGACGCACGGGCGCACGCACGCATAAGGGCGCAGCACACAACCACATGCGCGTGCAAGGGCACAGTGCTAGTGCGTGAGCATGTGCGCACGACAAGGGACGTGTTATGCATAGGTGTGTGCTTGGTTGGCGTAACCTTCAGCGATAGCCTTGTGGGCCTTTAGTGACGCTTGTAGCCATCACTAATTGCCTGTAGGCGTGAGGACAGCTGCGGGCGTGAGTGATAGGGGCACGATCTTCAGCGACAGCTGCAAGGGATCTTTAATGACGCTTGCAGTTGTCACTACAACCCTCTACATGAATTTCTTCTTCCCTCCACTATAGAAACACCCCTACAACCCCCATTCCTCTTCATCTCTACCTACTCTACTTCCACCTACTTCTAAGCTCTAGTAGCCTACCAAGGCTCCATTATAGCTTACTCTCAAGCTCCAAAAGCCTCCTATTAGTGTAGCATTCCTTTATCCCACCAAATATTCATCCCTCATCCCATCACCTTCATAGGTTGCCCTGGAGCCATCCTCCCACCTCCATTCCGATAGTAGATCACCTCCACCTCCTCACCTCATTCTAGAGCCTCGGTGAAGCATTCCTCTACCTGACATCCTCCTGCATCTCATCTCCATCGTCTCGCTCCTCACTCCGTCCAAGCTTTCGCCAGGCACTGCCGTCTCGTCGAACAGTCGATTTAGGAGATTCCTTCTCACCTCTCTCTCTTTTATGCTTTCGTAGATTATTGTAATAGACATTTGTGCAATATATCATATTTGATTCCATCTATATTGTGATCCATTTTGTTTGCATCCTTTATAAAGACAAAAAAATAACAAAACACCAAAAAGAAACAAAACGAAGTGCAATTTTCAAACAAAGTAAACGTCGCCTCCCTGTGTTCGACCTGGGACTCCCTTGGAGCTTCGGTAAAATTGTATTTGATAACGAGTTTTGCGACTACGATGACAGGTTCCTCTAAACCTCGATTTCTACCAAGTGAAACATGTTCATCATTTTAGCACCATTGCCGGGGAGGCAACGGAATTTACTTTCTTATTTTCTGTGCTTCTTTGCATTTACATATTTCTAACCCCACTTATCTTTGATCTATAGTCTTGCAGGTGCCCTAGCATGGAGATCCAAGTGCGGTAGACCAGAGTAAGGTGCGAGTAGAGTACTTTGTAAGTGTCCCCCACATCTCCCCCCACTAGTTTCATTTCGCCACACTCATAACTAAGGCCAAATCTACTTAGGTGCTTGCATAAACCCTAGGATAGATTTGGTTGACTTGTTTGCCACCTCCACTCATCTCACCCCTGCATTTTATAAAAAATAAAAATAAAAAGATACTTTCTGTGGGATGAATCAATATACACACTTTATACACCCACATTTGAGGCACATAACTTGACTTGATTTTCATCTACTTAACCAGGATTCCGACCTGTGGAACCAGTACACCAAGTCAACACATAAAGGAGTAGAAATCATATTAGGTTAATCACCTTTCTGTGTGCCTTAATCGGTGGTGCATTTGGGCCAATTGATTGAATTGTTTGGGCCGCACCACCTAATTTAAAAGAGATTCATTTTGTAGTTTCCCCATAGGATTCAATACTTAGGTCAAGTCAGGCACTCCATATTTTCTTGATTTATAAAGGAAAAACACTTGAACTCATGCTTTCAAAACTTGGTTTGCCTCACAAAACTTTGTTAAATATACCCAATATTTGAATCCTAAATGCTACTAAGCAAGATTCGAATCTTAAGACTCACTTCATTCTTAATAATCTTGCTTGCAAACTTCTTGATTGTGCACATACATACATTCTCAAACAAATCATTAAGGTCACAACCCATCAAGGGCCCATCACATTCCAGAAGCACCAATATCCCAAGCCTAACTAAAATTGATTAGACATTGGCCCTAAGGATTGGTTCGCTTATCGAGATCCAGATTGAGATTATTCATGATTAACCTACTTATACTAGTCAATCGGATGTCTAGCTAGGGGAGTAGCATCAAATGACTGTGGCTGGGGGGTACACTAGGAACCGGAGGTGCAAGCCAAAGGAAGAACCTTCTCCCCAGTCCCTCCTTCTAACTGGTTGGATTGCTTGGATATAAGTAGAGTAAATCGTCCATAATCTTAGGATAGATTTTGAGAGTTTGTAGACCTTTAGGCTATCCAACCTAAGGACAGGCTTGTATTTTTGTGCTGCAGGGCTCCTCTTCCTTCTCCTTTCGACTTCCTTCCAGTGTATGCTTGGAAGGAGGCCATTGAACCCTAGATTTGAAGGACTTTTAGACCATTCCTGGAGGCGGAGGTTGAGCTATAGCCAAGTAGACCCCATGGCTGATCAACAACCACCTCCCCCACCCTCGAACCAACAGGAGTTGATTCAGAGGCAGTTGGAAGAATTGCAGCAAATGCAGCAATGGTTCCAACGAATGAATGGTTAGGGCACTTGGCCCTTGAAAGATTTTTGTGATCCTTCAAATTATGAGGATCGTCTCGGCATTGTGATCCCTACCGATGATTTGAGATCAAGACCCAAGTTTTGAGTCTAATTAAACACTTTCACGGGCTTGGCTCAGAGGACCCATTCCAACATTTGGAGGACCTGATCACTCTGGTTTGGACCACCAAATAACGGAATGTGGATGAAGAATAGATGCTCATGATTCTTTTCCCCCATTCACTCAGGGATAAGGCCGCACATTGGCATTGTACCATTGGAAGATCGATTGCTACCAAGACATCTTTGAAATCGGCCTTCCTGAAGAAATTCTTCCCAATTGGGTGAACCAATGCATTGCGATGGGCAATTACAACTTTTGCCCAGCAGCAAAGGGAACCATTTCATGGGCCCTGGGAGAGATCCAGGATCTATTATGGAAGTGTCCACACCACGAGGTGCCTAAATGGCAACTTATGTAGATTTTTTATCATAGGTTGAATGATCAACTCCGTAATCATGTGGATGCTTCTTGTGGAGGCAATTTCCTCAACAAAGATGCAGATAGCACGTATGATTTGTTTGAGGAAATAAGTGAAAACTCTTTAAACCATGCCTCCATGGAAACCTTCAACCAATCCCAACAAACTAGATCAAATGCCAATGAGGTCCAAGATTCTCATACATTTGATATGGAATTGATCTACAATAAATTAGATAAGATGGATCTAGTTGCTAAACGAATGGAAGAGTGGATGTCCGAAAACTCTAATTTTTCTAGACCCACTCAATCCCAGGGATCAGGATTCCATTTTTCGCAAGCTCCTATGGGACGGGAGTTTGTGAACCAGCTGGAGTCGGCCCGACCTTCGGGCTAACTCTTCTCGGAACCTTATGGGTTCCAAGCTAGGGCCTTTGATTCCAATTTTTTCTGATCCTTCTTCATCCTCATCTTATGAGGATGTTCATGCTATGTAGGAGAATGTTAGGACCAACCCTTACTCGAATTCCTATAATTCTGGTTGGAAAAATCACCCTACTCTTAGAAAGATCAGGGGAAACAGACCCAGTATCGACCCAACAACTATGTATCGCAAAATCCAATGGGTCATGGTCATGCATATACTAAGTTGCCCCCGAATCAAGTTAATCAATCCATGTGGAATGCTCAACAATTCACCAGGCAGGCTGATTTAAACCTGAAGATGGTAGAAATGCAAGGGTTAATGCTCCAATTCATGCAACAAATGAAAACTTCGTTGGACACCTTGCAATCTGGACTTGGTGCAAACAACTGACAGCCCGGATCTCTACCATCACAACCTGTACCAAACCCAAGGAATGTACAAAATCGAGGTGCTGGGCCTCAAGGGTTTGGTAATAATGGGGAGTTGTATATCTATCAGGCTACCCCAGTACCTCCCGGAAGCGAACCAAGTTCCTACCATAATCAACCGGGAGCCTCCTGTTTTGCCGAACCCTCCCCAAGGCACTAACCAACAGCATTTTTCCATGGCAAACACCATCACCTTGAGGAGTGGTAGTAGACACAAGGGACCTACCCAACCCCATGTCAACACCATTAGGCTCTATAGTAAGAATTCCAGGCTCCCAACTAAGAATGTGATCAACAAAACATTAGAGTTTGATTTGGGAGTATGTTGTTGTTGTATGGGCAAACAGAAAAATTCAGAGGAGAAATTGGAGGAAAGGATGTCCTTACTTCAGGCTTTCAAATTGACAATCATTTTACTCCTTGTAGCTATCGGATCAATCCCTGCCTACGCCATAGGTTTACTGAATTCATATAAAACAAAGCATAGAGAGGAATCTGAAAACATTGGGAGAGTAGTCTTGTCTGATAACACAAGCACACTGATCTTAAACAAGCTACCTCCTAAGAAGCAGGACCTAAGAGCCCCGCTGATTTCCTGCACAATAAGAAACATCACTTCTAAATGGGTCCTTCTTGACTTGGGTGCTTCCATTAATGTGATCCGCACCTCACTGCATATGGAATTGGGTCTAGGCTACCTGAAACACATTGACATAACCTTGCAGTTAGCCGATAGTTCCATTACAAAACTAAGGGGTGTTTTGGAGGATGTTTTAGTCAAGGTTAATGATTTGCATTACCTTGCTGATTTCATGGCCCTGGGCATGAAAGCACCAAAACAGCTCAACCACACCTCGATTATTTTGGGAAGACCTTTCTTGGCTATCACCAAGGCAAGGATTGATTATGAATCGGGAAATATAGAAATGGCCTCTGGGAGTAAAACAAATCAATTTGATATTTTTGAGGTCTCAAAGAAGGATAAAATTAAGTGTGGTTTGATGGAGGAGCTTGGCAAAATAGAGGAGGTAATGGCCATACATACCTTAGACAACCTTTTAAGGGCAAACTCAACCCAACTCAAGAAGAAAATCACATGGTTGCCAGTATAGTTGAGGACAAGGAAAACATGCAACCAACTATAGCAACACAGGATGAAGATATTCATCAAATCGAAAGTTTGTTGGATGATTCACATGATCAAGTTACAACCCAACAATGTCCTCATCCTGAATTTTTAGAGTTTGAGGTTCAACTTTTGGGTGGGAATCATGACGATCAGGATGGTTGGATTAAGCACCCTAATTATGAGGAGGAAATTGATCTTTGGGGAGAAACTCTTGAAACGTTAGAGTACCCACAAACCCCCGACACATCATAAAACCCTCATCGTACTTATTCTCCCAACCATTGCACAATTTCTATATCCACCCACACCTCCTCTGTAATGAATCAACAAAACTCCTATTGGAGACCATTTGGGATCTCCCTGCACCACCAGCTTGCCACTTTAATTGATCATCTCTTTGGCAAGACCATTTTTACTCTCTGGGACTCATATCTAGGGGCCCAGAAATTATGTTATTGCACCTCAATGTTAGTTATTTTTGATTGAGGACCTCGCCTAGCTGAAGGCACTAAACTCAGCACGTGTAAAGACTGTTCTGGGTTGACCAGAATCTCATGAAAACCAGGTGCTATTCTTCTAGTTCTACTCTCTTGCATGCTTTCATTCTTAACAATGAGGATATTGCATTAGCTAAGAATGGGGGGGTGGATATTTCTTATGAATCTTTTTGTCAGCCGTAACAATAATTTCCTATTTCTCATCTTAAAAAAAAAAAAAAATAGGAGACGAGAACTTTGGCATTAGGAGTTGCAAACCTTAGTAATTGATACTTTGAGACCTGAATACTTAGACTCTTCAGGTCTTCAGGCTTAATTAGCCCAAGTGTCCACTCGAATGTGGACTAAGTCTTAAGTCCTCACCAAGTAATTCTATTTTAATTTGGTCAATAAATTGGGGTGATAAGTATATGACTTATCAACACGCCCTCTAATTTGAGGGGACTTTAAGCCTAAGCATTTACACACTATTCACACTGACTCACTTTCCAGAGATTTTTATGGAAATTGGGTAGCTAATGAACTATCTAGGGTGGTATGGCTGGTAAGTTATCATGGGTAACAGCCCATTGGAAGGTTGTCCAAAACCCAACTACAAGACCATTTTCTTCGTACTGCCTTTAGGTAAATCTTAGATAAGGGAAACCACCTACTTTAAAAGAAAAAAGAAAAGAAAAAAGAAAAAAATAGAAAAAGGAGAAAATAAAAAAATAAACAAAACCATACTTCACCGCACGAGTATGGCTGGCAAGTTGCTGTAGGTAACAACCCATTGGCTGATTGTCCAGAGCCCAGCTCACAAAAATGCATAATAATTCCCAAAACACTTAGGGAAGAAGTGGAGAAGTAAAATAAAGCTGGGAGATATACACTGGGTTTGCCCTTATGTCGACCCCATAAATAAAAGTAGGGAGAAAGCTACCGTTCGAAAAAATAAACCTCTAAGCAAGGGCACCTAGGGTCGTAAAACCTCGAAGTCCATTTAAACAACAGCCTAGTGTGTCTTTCACTCTTTTCACTAGATGCTTAGCACTTGGAGTCCTTTTCGAGTCTTGGGTATGTCGGGTAGCTGTAAAAAGTTATCCTAGAACTCTCAAACTCCAAAAGTATAGAAAGTTTAGGAAAGAAGAAGAGCAAAAAAAATTATGTATCTTCTCTTTTCAAATAAGGTGAGGGCTTGGGCAGTTTGCATTCTAGTAGACACCTAGACATTATTGAGTTTTTGTAATTAGACCTTGGGGTTGAGATTTTCTAAAGCAATCAACAAATTTTGCCTAAGTAATCAAATTTTGATTCTACTTTTATACATAACATTTAGGTTTGCTAGGCACTAGCAAAAAGTAAGCATGGGGATATGATAAACACGCATGAATTCATGATAAAATGCTTATTTATGATAGTTCCTAGGCTTAGCATTGCATATCATGTTATAAATACCACATAACATCCATTGCATGGCATTTATGATAGTTGTATATTATGTACATTAATTCTTCCATTTTATATGGCCAGGTGGTAGTGCGACATCTCATCTTCGTCATCCCGCTCCTCAACTCATTCGTCCAAGCTTCCGCCAAGCACTGTCGTCTCGCTGAATAGTCGGTTCGAGAGATTCCTTCTCACCTCTCTCTCTTTTATGCTTTCATAGATTATTGTAATAGACATTTGTGCAATATATCATATTTGATTCCATCTATATTGTGATCCATCTTGTTTCATCCTTTATACAAACAAAAAAAAATATAACAAAACACCAAAAAGAAACAAAATGAAGCGTAGTTTTCAAACAAAGCAAATGTCACCTCCCTGTGTTCGACCCGGGACTCCCTTGGAGTTTTGGTAAAATTGTATTAGATAACGAGTTTTGCGACTACGACAACCAGTTCCTCCAAACCCTTATTTCTACCACGTGTAACACGTTCATCTCGTACCTATTCCGCATTGGTGCTGATCAAATCATCAGAAGATGTGTTTCAGAAGCTGAGATCAATGGCATTTTGTCCTTCTGCCATGACCAGGCCTGCGGTGGTCACTTCTCTGGACACAAAACCGCAGCAAAAGTCCTCCAGTGTGGATTCTATTGGTCCACGATTTTCAAAGATGCCCACAACTATTGTAAGGCATGCACTCGTTGTCAGACCTTAGGCAACTTGAGCTGTTGTGACATGATGCCTTTACAGCCAATCTTCGTGTGTGAAATATTCGACATCTGGGGGATTGATTTCATGGGTCCCTTTCCAAAATCCGATGGTTTCGAATACATTCTCCTAGCTATGGACTACGTGTCCAAATGGATCGAAGCCATCTTAACCTGAGCCAATGATCATAAAGTTGTAATAAAATTCATTCATTAACACATCTTTTCTCAGTTCGGTATTCCACGAGCTATCATCTCTGATGGAGGGACCCACTTTGTGAATGTGCACTTCCAGTCCCTGATGAAAAAGTATGGGGTGTCGCATCGTATCTCGACTCCTTACCACCCCCAGACTAATGGATTGGCTGAACTGTCAAATTGGGAGATCAAGAAGATCCTTCAAGTCATTGTTCGGCCTAACAGAAAGGATTGGTCTGCCCGCCTTCTGGAAGCCTTGCGGGCCTGTAGGACCACCCATATGACCCAGTTAGGTATGTCTCCCTTTAGACTTGTGTAGTGGAAGGCATGTCACCTTCCCATAGAAATGGAGCATAAAGCCTACTAGGCAGTACAAAAGTGCATTCTTGATCTTATGAAAGCTGGAATCTACCACCAATTGCAAATGAGCGAGATCAAGGAACTACGCAATGGTGCGTATGTGAACTCGCGAATCTACAAAGAGTGGGTGAAAGCCTTCCATGACAAACACATTTCATAAAAATCTTTTCATCCTGGTCAGAAAGTATTACTCTTCAATGCCAAAGTCAAGCTCTTCCTAGAAAAACTCAGATCAAATGGATTGGATCATTCCTTATGAGACGAGTGTTTGGAAATGGAGCTGTCGAAATCAGTGAACTTAGCCACGAATCAAAACCATTTTTTGTGAACGGTTAGAGACTCAAACCATTCGTTGAACTCACCGACTAGAACCTGGCTGCAGTATCTTTTGATCTCCATTCTCCCTGAGCTTCATTGCACCCAGCTGATGGCGTTAAACTTAGTGCTTAATGGGAGGCAACCTGCCATCTTTGAAAAACCCAAAACCCTTCTGACATATCTCTTTGCTGAAATCATATTGCACTTTAGGGTTCGTCCGATAGAACAGTCGACTCCACCTTTGATACTTGTATCAGAGTTAGAAATCTTCCACAACAGTCATTCTGACCCATTCACTAGCCAACTGTTCTAATGTACGATCTGAACTGAACTCATACCCACCTAATTTACAATGAGGACATTGCAAATCTTAGGCATGGGGGGGTATTAAATTACAACATGCTATGAAAATCAATTCATGGAAGGGTTTCATTCAAGGAAAAAAAGAGAGGAAAGGAGAGGTCAATTTGAACTGAATGAAAAAAAATTGAGGAGAAGAAAAGGAATGAGGTAATCCCTTGAAATTGAGTATGGAACTTACCTAACTTCTAAGTTGGATCGGATGATGAATTAAGACCTGGAATGCTAAAACTTAGGAGATTAGTGATGAATACCGATCTTAGGCCTCTTGGGCTTGTTTCAGGGCTTAAACACTCACATATTTTTTAAGATCCGAATTAGTCCTCAAGAGGTTGAGAAAAGTGTGAGGTTGATGTAGTAGGTCTAAGGCTTAGGGATTATTTGGCCCCGTTGCCTGCCCTTTGGTTTGTAGGACTTGGCAAACTAAGCACCCAAAATCACACACTAAGTCTTGTTCAGTGCACTTAATAAAGAAAATCATGCCAAAAGTGTTCTATTTTGAAAATCATCTCGAAGATCTAGCTTAGGAGCGGCTCGACAACATAAGTTGATTGGATGAGTTCCCAGCGTGAAGAGGTGGGAAATTCCCCTTGAAGATGTATATTAACATATTGCCTCCTTGGTGCTTGTCTCCTAGGATATCTAAATATCCTATCGAGGGCATGTAAGGACCTTGTGCTGGTTCAGGTTCCATGGGCAGGATTATCTCGAAGTGTCGACTACCAGGGCCTAAATTTAGCTACAGAACGCCATGGGCAGCACTATCCTAAAGTGTCGAAAGCCATGGTTCTGGGGGTTTTATGGGCGGTGCTATCCCGAAGCATCGAAAGCTTGGGACCCTTCAAGGATTGATGGTGGGGATAAGGAACCCGATACAGATCATGTTTAGGGACAATTCGAGGCTCAATTTAGGAAAAAATAAAAAGAAAAGAGAGAAAGCTCTCCAAATGAAAAATCCTTCTCTATCTCTCTCTTATCAAAATGCACTGTCAAAGTGAACCTGGACATGTTACGTCTACGCATGGGTGCTTTAACTGCTGGGGTCAGCGAACCTCTGGGAGTTTTGCAAGCCTTAGAAACCTTTACGGCAGACTTAGGCTGAAGGTGGTTAGGTATGGATCTTGGCTGGTACTTGAGTATCTCAAGGCCTATTGTTGGCATTTTGATCTGATTTCTAGAGATGCAGCTTAATAAGGCATCCTGACAGTTACATCCGACCTAGAGACCTGGCTTGATACATAGGATTTTTGCTAAGGTACTAGCAAAATCTAGGCATGGGGGTATGATGGGAACACCATCATAGGCCCTAAGTAGCCACTTTTAGTTACGATTGAAAGATAAATGCTCCTACATAACCACCTAAGGGTTATAACTCCACATCATTCTGTTTTGAGAAGAGAATAGGAAACTAGGGTTAACTCTGTAATTTTAAAAGTATATCATGAACACAGAATAATCACAGAGTTTTTTAGGGGTAATTTGAAGGTTAAATGAGCATTAAAGACTAATAAGTGGGTCCATGTAGACAGAAATAGGGTTTCACGCATTTCAATAACTAAAACGACACCCAAAACCCTAATTTCAGACCTGCTTAAATTGAAGTGGTTCTGGTTAAGACAAAAATCATCTAAACCTTCTAAAATTCATAGAAAAATATTCTAAATGGTTTGGTATCTTTTTTTTGACCATCTGAACCCATTTTGACCTTAAACAGTCACAAATGGAATTCTGGCCTAATTTGGGTTTTTGCCCAAATTGCCTAGTCAAACTTGGTCAAAACTCAAATCCAACTTTACCATTAGATTCCTTGGGTCCAAATTAGATTTGTACCAAAATTTTGGCCCAATCAGAGTCCATCTTGACCTAGTTTGCATTTTAGTCCACTTAAACTTTACTTTTCACACCTAAGCCCCCTAGCTTTCAAAATCTTTACATTTAGCCCAATAACTTTAGTCATTTTCTTCAAAATGGTCCCTACCGCCATTAACAGTGTGAACCCAAGCCCACTGACCTTCAATCTAGGATTTCTCCCTAATTTCTAGACCAAATCCTTCCAAAATTGGAAGGGGTGATCTTGAGGAAGTCTCCAATCATCTAAATCACATCTTGGACTTTAATTTGGATCGTAGAGCTCAGGAGAACTCCATGATTTCTGGGATCTTCTTCCTTGAAAACTTTGAACTCTTTGAGCTTCTTTCATTGCTTAGAGCTTGCCCTAAGGCCTTTAAAAGACTCCCCCTCACAAGGCCGTGCTCCTTAGTGAGTTTTTGGCCCAGAAATCTTCTTCTTCTTCTACCTCCAGCCTACTCCAAGCTCGCTCCGATGATCTTCCACCGGCTTCCTCGCTTGCTGCCACATACTATACATAGTAGGTCCTTCTTCCTCTCCGTTGTCCGCACCTTGCCATACTTGCGAGAGGCTTCCTCCTCCTTCAGACATCGCTGTCCCTCTCTCTAGAGCGTCCATCTCCAGCACTGGTCAATCATAGCTGGCATCGCCTCGGCCCTCTTGTCGTCCGCAACTAATCCCCTTCAACTCCTCTCCTTCCCCTGACTCTACTCACACCCTTAGACTCTAGGTTCGCACTCACATATGACCGCCCCACTGTCACCTTCCCCAGCTCCGGCCACACTCTGGTGAGCACACATGACCTGCACAAACCACCAACCGCTCTACCAACACTCCCAAAACCTACACCACTCCACGCTGAACAAAACCCCTCAAGAAATTAAGGGATTTGTGCCCTCGACACCTCACCGAACTCAACCTCCTTCGTACACCATCCCCCACTTCGTTAGTTGTCCACATGCCCCCTTACTGCACGCAACACCCATCAACACATTCGTCTCTTCTAGGTGAAGCTTTTGAGCTTCTTTGATGAGGTTGAAAGGCCATATTCTCCTTTTTAGGTACTTCGCCAGACAATCGCTGCTACCACCACCTTTTCCGACTCCAGTTACAGTTCTCCAGCTGTGTTCATCTCTAATTCCACCTCCAGGTGATGCAGCTGTTGTCCTTGAAATGCTCTAGGCATCCTATTGCCGCAGAGCATGTAGATTTTGAGTGCAATCAGAAGTAAACGCCTAGTTACTAGCTCACGCAAAGAATCAGCTTGCGGATAGTGCCACATCGTTTGTGGATAGCCGCGAAGACACACATATCTTGATTTCGTGCCTCATCCCTGTTGCCTTAGTAAGCATGAAGTGAGGTCCCTCCTTGCACGTGCGTACACATGCCCTTGCTTACCATACACTCCAGTAGGTCTAGGCTGATCCATTTACCTGGCTACCCAGGTTTGGTCCATTCTGAGTGGGAAGAGAGGAAAGAGAATCTGAGAGGGAGGAGGGGGTTTTTGCTGCCTTGGGATTTGAGCCCTCTCCTCTCTCAACACTTAGTGAAACTCTGAAGAGGCCCTTGAGCCTTTGTGGTGACCTCTGCTGTGCTGTGCCTTACAACCTCTGAAGCTCTTAAGAGAGCCTTGTGCTCTCGAGAAAGGCCCTTGAGCCTCTATTTCATTACTGTTGTTCTTCTTCTGAGGATCTTTAGAGAGATAGACTTGAGCTCTTGCGAGGCCCTTGATCCTCTTTTGATAAGGCATCTAGAAGCTTTCCCTATCATCTAAGATTGATTCTGCTGGTCACTGTGGGAATATTTGAGTACTTGACTGACGTGGCTTAATGGTTGTGGTTTACTATTCATTTATTTGAGTATTTGTGAGCTTAAACTTAAGGGTTAATTTGGTGATTCAAATCACCATTTTAACCCGATCTTTTTACACTATTCTTCTAGTTCTTATTGAAATATCATTTTGAGCATCTTATGGATTTCAATTGCATATTCTTTTGATAAATTATAATTGGTGAATTAAATTGCATAATTGCTCCATACAAACGACCTTAGACTCCTTTTTGAATCTGAGTTTTATAAATTTAACTGTTTTGCATTTTCATTGACTATACTACACGTGCATTTCCTATACATTGACGATTTCACGCAAATAGTAGCTCCTCAAAATGATGTTGTAGAAAGAAATAATAGAACCCTACAAAAGTGTGCCTACACTATGCTGTGCGAGTTAAAGCTACCTCAATATTTCTAGGCTGAGGCAGTAAACATTGCTTGTTACATCCAAAATAGACCTCTATCAGACCAATCATAAAGAAAATTCCCTTTGAACTCTACTTTACTTTGATAGGACACCTAAGATTTCCTATTTTAAGGTATTTTGATGCAAGTGTTTCATCTTGAATACAAAAGAAAATTTGGATAAGTTTGATTCTAAGAGTGATGAAGAAATTTTCCTAGGATACTCTTTGAGAAGTAAAGCTTATAGAGTGTTTGGTAAGAAGAACCTAGTGGTTGAAGAGACTTTGCATGTCTCCTTTGATGAATTGGACCAAAAAGAAAAAGCATCAACCAAAGATGATGATTGATAAACACTAGTTTATCATCAATCTTAAGATAAAATCACACCTACTTCCTAGGGTTTTTGCATTCACATCATGGTATTAGATTGCATTTAAGCATTCACTTGCATTTAGGGTTTAGGCATGCATTATTAGCTTTCCTGTCTTTTTGTATATTGATACATCTTATTTGATTGTCAAAGATGAATACACCATAGAAACTAGGTAAACCCTGACAATGTGAAAGGCAGAAGGACAAAAAGAAGATAGAAGCTCATTCTAGTTGGATCCTAGTTCATTCCAGCTCTTCTCAGCTAGATCCAGGTCATTCTCAGATCCTCTCAGTTCATGGAAAACTCAACTCTAATGAGCTTAGCTACTAGTCCTGAACTAGCTAAGCTAAGCTAGCTGAAGAGTCATCCCCAGCTCATTCTAGCTCATCTCCAGCTCATGAAACGCAACTCAGCTCAACTTAACTCAACTCAGTTGGGCTTGACTACAAGACCTAATCTAGTTAGCTTAGTTAGCTAAGGAATATTTGCTCGCGAGATGCATTAAAAATTAGTTTTACCATTGTAGTGCGAATCACGATGAAATAAATAATATTTATAAAGATTTCAGTGAATACCAAGTCGTTCACAGGGAGGCAAACATGATTTTTATGTGAAAGCTTTTCATAAATTCATTCATAAATATTTATATATGTATAGACAAGCATCAAATATCAGAATTTCATTATCACTTGCAAACAGTCTTTCAACGATGAATAGAAATAACTATGCTAAAAAGAAGGGGAGAGAGAGAGAGAGAGCAGAAGTAGATGTAGGGCGACATTGCTTGTGGGATTCTTGCATGAAGTGCAGCAACACTTCAGATCCAAAGTGCCGGGATGAAGTCCAGAGAAGAGTTGTAGAGAAGGAGAGAGGCTGGAGTTGTATCTGGTGGGAGTTGCCTTCAATTAGGGGGCCTTGGGGCTCTTTTAATATCTTTAATGAGGGGAAAAGCAGGCATTTTATCCCTTCAACTCTTGCAACAACCTTGGTTTGATCAGATTCATTGATCGGGAGATCAACAGCTCTAATCTGGCCTCAAAATAACCCCATATGCACCTTATACACTTGGATTCATTTTGGTGGTGACACGTGGCATGCTCGCAACCCTCACATCGCCATTGTGCAGTACTCACGTAATCTCCGTGCTCTTTGTGCTCAAATCGCGCCTGCCTTGCATCCTTCACGCACACTTGATTTCAAATCACGCACGCTTGATCTCGGCCATTCGATCTTGCGATTAGATGGCGTAACTCGCATGCCACACCGCCTTTGTGAATGCACGTGCAATGACCCATTTTGTTGGAGTGTGCATCCACATGTAGGCATCCAATGGCCCTCGTCGCGCCATGCACCCGCATCCATGTGCATCGCTCATCATCCAACGATCCAATTGAGATCGAGTGCACCACCATCCTAATTTGGTACATGGTGAGGCTCGAGCGTGTGTCTCACGCTTGTGTACGAGTGTGCTAGCCAAAGCACTAAGTTGTGTTTTGTGTTGTGTTTAGGTTTTAGGTAACTCCACTCTCAGCCGTTGGATGGAGATCCAATGGCTGAGCTTGATCTCCCTTTGATGAGGCACGATTGAGTAGTCGACGTGGCACTCTTGTGGCTGTTGGATGATGATCCAATGGCCCACAAGGCATGGGAAGAACACTTCAGTGATTGGGGAGTGGTGAGGGGTGGCTATGATGGCACCACATGGCATCATCGTGGCCATTTATCTTCCTTGATTTCTAGAAGGTGTTGTAGGCCTCTGATTAAGATAATTTTTGCGTCATTGGCCTACGATCGCTGATCCAGATCCATCTGTGCAGTTGGATTTTGCATCTGAGGCTTGGATTTCTGTCATCTTACTCCTTGGCCTTCATTCTTCTATGGATTGTACATGATGGTACAGTTGTCTGATCAAGACAATTCCAGAAGTGTTGGACTCCCGTTCTCATCCTGATCAAATCTGTATGGTCAGATCCATCATTTGTGGCCTCGGATCATTTGCAATCAATTTTATCTCTCTTTTAGAGCATAAAATGGTAATATTATCTCTAAGGCTACTAAACTAACTATTATGCAAATTATGATTCTTATGTATGATTGTTCCTAAGTTATGCTAGAATCTAACTTAATTCAGGTAGATTAGGTCATATGATTGCTGTGCAATCAAGGAAGTCTTCATGAAGCTCAGCTCCAGCTCACCTCAGCTCCAGGTAAGTTGAAGCCAGCTCCATTCAGTTGAACACTACTTAGCTTAGCTGTTAGCAAAGAACTAGCTAGCTAAGCTAGTTGCTAAGTCTTCATGGAAATCAGTTTCAGCTCACCTTAGCTCCATGAAGACACATTCTAGCTCAAGATAGCCCCTCCTACTTATTCCTAGCTCCCACTAGCTACTAGCTTAGCTAGCTAAGCTAGCTAACCTAAGTACTACTCCACCTCCTCTCCAATCCATATGGCCGACCCCGTATACCTAAAGCTCCACCAAATAACCTTCCCTTTGGCACCAAAGTAGCCTTAACCACCACCCCCCTTCACACCCCTTCAACTTGGCACCAACATAGCCACCTCTTCAACCCACAACCACCACAATAACCCCCCTAAAGTTGGCACCAAAAACACCTATAACTACCCACAATCTTAGCCCTAGCTCTACCCTTCCATCACCACCATCCAAACACCACCAAACCCTAATCCTATCCATCCATTTTGGTGCCAACTTCTAGAACCTAAAGTTGGTGCCAACCATACTTAACCCAACCATAAACCACCACCTACACAACCCTAAAATTGGTGCCAACTTATATCCACCCTCCATCCCTTAACCACCATCATCCTAGCCCTCCACATACTCCACGCCACTTAACCCTTGGTTAACCTAAGTTGGTGCCAACCTACCCCCTTTCCATCCTATAAAAACCCCCTACAACCACCACCAAAATCCATCTTTTGGCTTCATTATTTTTCTCTACCTAAATCCACCTACATTCATCCTTAGAGGAGGAAGATAGGAGTTGGATCAAGGGGAAGTTCTACCCCCGCTTGGTGCCCTACTTTTACTTTTATCTTCCAAGGCAAGGATCTAAGGATCACCATAGGAGAACGACTAGGCAAGGAGGGCATAGGTGATGCTAAAAATTGACATGATTTGAAATTAGGGTTTTAAATCGTTGTAACATGTTAATTTGCAATCGCTTTTAAAATTTATAACTTAGATAGTGGTAGTATCTAGGGTCATCCAAGGAGGCAAGATTGTTAATCACATGAGTGGTTCTCTCTCTCGCCTCTCAAATCTACACTTTCTTTTGGTGATTTTGATTTTGTTATTTTTATATTTTCCAAAACAATTGGGCTTGAGATATGCGAAGACGAAGTCATGCTACAACTACACCTATCAATAAACCTAAGTGACAAAAATGGAGTTCTCTCTTCTAAGCTCACCCTAGGAAAGTGCTCCTATGGCAATTAGAAGAGGAGAGTGTGTGCACTACAATAGCATAACATGAAAAGCATAATAAGATAAGGACATGAATTTCGAAGGAAATTATGACTTGTATTACTAGTAAGGTCAATTACAAGTAGCTAAATGCTTCTAAAAGAAAAAGAGAAACTAAACTAGCTAATACGAGATAAAAGAAGATAAAGAAGAAGATGAATCATCTGTAGAAGTTTAGGAGATCCCTTGCTCGAACTACAGTCGCCTCACACTTGAAAATTGATCTCCTTCTCTTCCTTCTTCAAGTGGCTTTCCTTCAAGCTCTCCTCTAAGGTGTGTATCAACCACCTTGTTGGCTCCTTCTTTGCCTGGCCATCCCCTCTTGATGAAGGTGATCTCCTCCTTGGCGTGGCTAAGGGAGAAGAGGGAGAGGAAGAAGGCACAAAGGGGGCAGGTAGGTTGCCCCCTTGATCTTCTTCTCTCCTTCTACCTTCTTGGCGTGTGATGTAGGTGGCTATGGGTGGAAATTAAACTAAGGGAGAGGAGATGGGAATTATGTGGTTGTAGGGTAGGGTATTTATAGGATGGGAAGGGGGGTGGTTATGCATTTTTTAGAGGGAAATGAAAGGGTGCTTGGATATTTTTGGAGGGAAAAATGGGAAGGAAATGAAGAGGTGCCTTGGTTTTCCCTCCAAAAATACCTTCTAGAAGGTATTGATTTTGGAGGGAAAAAATGGAGGGTGGAGATGGGTTTTGATGGAGAAGAGTTGGAGGTAGTTATCTTGAGCTACACTAGAGCTGGTGGCTGCTGAAGAGAGCTGTAAGGAGCTACCATAGCTGGCTTAGCTTGCTAGTTCTTTGCTAGCAACTAAGCCAAGCTAAGATGAGCTGGCTTCTGCTGATGTGAGTTGAGGTGAGCTGGGTCTAATATTCCCGGGGAGGACCTAACTAGTTGGAGTAGCTAAGGTAGCTTAGCTCAACTAAGTTGAGCTAGGTGGAGTCCCCGGGAACTAGACTTGAGCTGGCCTGAGCTGGTTGAGGTCATCTTCAGCTGACCAGGTATAACTAGTTGATAGTAGCAGCTAGTCCTAGTTAGGTTGAACTTCCAATGAACTCTTCTGAGTTGGAAGAGCAAGAATGGAGCTACGATCAACTGTCATTAGCTAGTTTGAGCTGCCATCCAGTGTGGTGAGCTGAATGGAACTACGAAGAACTAGCTGAGCTACCATTTAGTTGAGATGAGCTAAACGAAGCTAAGGGTGAGTTGATCCAGCTAGAAGGAGCTAGGATCCCACTGGGATGAGCTGGATCTAGCTGGGATTCAGCTGAAATGAGTTGGATCTTGCTGGAATCCAGCTGATAAGAGCTTCTTCATCTTCTGCCTTCCTGAGTGCCAAGATGTGTGAGATCTGACATTCGACCTAATCCTGACACTCAGATAAATGCATTAAAAATACATAAAAATGCAATGCATGCCTATCCTAGGTAAATGCCTAAATGCAGCCTGAAAACCCACTTGCGAAGTTAAAACCATAAGAGCTAGGTTAGTTTTGGGGACAGGAATGATGATAAACTGGCATTTATCACACCCCCATTCTTATCTTTTTCTAGTCTCTTAGCAAAACTATTTTCACAAAATGGATTTTCTGGGAAAGACTAATTTTTTTACTTTTGAGAAGAGAAAGACTATAAGACCTTTGTTGATTGAAAAACTTGAAAGGCAGAGGATTTGTTAAAGATAAAATCTTGGGATTCATCTTTGGATCCAAGAGTTAGAAGAATCAGGATCAATGTATCTTTTAAAAACTCACAAATCAACTCATTGTTAATTCAGATGACCCAAAATTTTTGTAGTTAGGATTTCTCTAGCTCTTGAATCAGATTCGCAACTTGCATCAAATTTTACAACCTTGTGTTTGTGCTTGTGAATGCCAACTTTTATGAGGTTGTGTTTTTTGTTTAAAACTTTTTTTTTTTTGAAACTCCCCCATGCTTATTTTTAGCTTAATCCTACAACAGATCTGTTGGGATCATCATTCCCGTCACCAATCATCAAGGGGGCTTTGGCACCAGTACTTCGGGATAGTACCGTCCAAGACACCACCCAGGAGCTCACAACCCCAAAACGCAATGCGGTGTAAAGGAGCACTCCTAGAAAATTCAAGCTCTTGCTTCGACACTATAGGTAGAGCACCGTCCAAGACACTTGAGTTGCAAAATTGCACCTTAATGCTTTGTCTAAAGATATGGAATATAGATATACAACAATGCTGAGGCGGTAACATGTTATCATCACGTCCTCAAAGGAGGCATTTTCCTCCTCTGCAGTGGGAACTCAAACCAATGATTTGCTTCGGATTTTTACTAAGGCAAGATAGGGAGTTTTTCTAATTTCTAAATGTTTTATAAGGTGTTGGCTTGTGTGTGAATTTTGACACAAGAATTTTGTCAGAGTTGCAAGTTTTTGAATCGGAAGCTAAGCCAGATAATTTCTAGGTTACAAAGGAAGATAAAGTCACTTGAATCATCACGAGTTCAGGTGGAATTAAGAGAAAGATACTTGATCTAGTCTAGAAATTAGACCCAGAGATTCTAATAATTAGATCTTAATCTTAATCCCTAGTTTGTTAAAGATTAAATCCCTTGTACCTTAAAACAAAATTTTCAACCTTGGTTCCACTTTTCAAAATTTTCCTCAAAAAAGTTTTATGATTTTTTGTAATGAGATGCATGCAAAAGAAATAAAATACATATTTTTAGGTTTTGAAAATCCTAAATCGATCGTCAAAATTTAAAAACACCCCCATGCTTATGATATGTAATGTCCTCATGCATTAGGAGGGAAAAGAGATCACCTTGGTATAAAGTAGTTAGGTTTAGGATGGTCAAAACTTGGATAAAGAAAGAAAAAAGGAATCCTATCCGGTGCTATCTTTTACGCCATCCAGCCGAATGTGAAATGATGCACGGAAAATAGACAATCATGTAAATAATTGGACACTTGAATGTCCTCAAGAAATGTGTTTTCCTAAAGATCCCTAAAAAGATGATTGGTAAAGAAATAGGGATCAAAATGAAATGGAAAGATGGAAGAATGACTTGGGTCTGGCCATGGTTTGAGTTCATGTGAAATGCCAAACTTGGGTCGGTCGAGTGGTAGGTCCAATGGAAAGGGAGGGAGAAAGTAGTCAATGAGATGTAGAGTAGGTGAAGTTAGTGTGGATGTTTTTGGTGAAAACTCAAGAAGATTGAAAGAGTAAAAGTCAAACCCTAGTTGATCTGAAAAGTCTTGGACCATATAATCATCCTTAGAATAGGAGTCAATAAAATCTAGATCCATGGTGGTCAGAGTTGAGTAGGATTTGATCAACATAGACTTCTCAAATATGGCTTCCATTGTATTATCAATGTCAAAAATTTCATGATCAATAGATCTCCTGGAAGCTTGAAATAAATCCAATGAGAAAGGCTGGTTACTGCAACTTATATTCATTGTCCCAGAATGAGAATTGATATTAGCTGTTGCAGTACTCAGAAAGGGTCGTCCAAGGATGGCATTAATGAGAGCCTCAGGTACCTTTATGTCAAGGACTTGAAAATTAACTGGAAATAGATAATTCTGGACCTTGACAATACTAGCCTCAACAACTCCCCACGATTGAATGGTAGATCGGTCTTCTAATTGAAATTGAACCTTAGTAGGTTTAAAATTACCGAATCAAGATTCCTCGAATAAGCCAGGGGAATGATATTAATAGAGGTAACTAAGTCAAGAGGGGCACGAAAAAAGGTGGTGTCATTTATGACAACAGAGATGAGTGATGCGCCTGGGTCCTTTCTTGTGAAAGGTAGCTTGCTCTGAAAAACTAAGCTTGTTATCTTAAAAGGGACCACCATTCCTAGATTCTGGGCCTGTCGTTTTGGTGTATATCTTTCTTTCAACAATTTAGCATAGGCAGGGGTGGCATCTAGGAGGGGGATATTAGTCTTGACTTGCCCAAATAAGTCTAAAAGATCTTGGTGAGAGGGCTCTGATTTTTTATTAGAAGGATTGGATTGCAGTGCTTGAGAGTGAGAGATAGGATTTGAATCTAGTGTTTTTGGTGTTTCTTTTTCCTCTTCTTAAGTGGGGTTAGGATAGTTGATTTGCATAGGTTGAGAGTGGGTTTCATCAATTTGATTTGAAGGCCCTAAATTAGTGGTCGTTTTCCTACTCAATGTATCTACATATGTAGTTTGGTTGTCACTGGGAGGAAGTGGGGGGCCTGTTGTTGATGGAAACCAAGTTGGTGCTGAGATATCAGGTTAATAGGAGATTGATTAGTGTGGTTCTGATGTTGGAGTCCACCCAGGTGTTGGTTCCTTTGATTGACGAAGTTTGGTGTGGGCTAGAATGGTGAACGTCCTGCAGGTCTTTGAGTCGAAATAACCCCAATTTGATCATTGAGATTATTAATAACACGGGTGATTTCTGTAGTTTTTCTTTACATCTCCTACAAGGTTTTCATCATTTAGGCATTGATGTCTTCTTGAGATGGCCAGATTGATAAGTTTGATTTGAACTATACCCTCCAAATGGGTTTTATTGTTGGTGAGGAACCGGATTGGTCCATGAGTGAGTTAGATAATTCATTCAATTAGAAGAATTTTTCAATTGCTCCTGGAAGATGGAATCATTTTGAGTGGGGTGATGATTTGGATAAGTATAATTCCCCGTTGAACCATAGAAAGCCTCGGAATTATGAATATACTCAGCATGGGTTGTATTTAGGTTATGCAAATTTTCTCTTTGGGGTGTTAGAAGGGGTGAGATGTGGAATTCGTGGAGCTTGGGTAGGTGTGACAGGTCTCGCTTGGTTGGCTAGGTTTGCTACAACCCTATTCAACTGCTGCTGATTAGCTTGTAGCTAAGCCATTATGGAGTAGAAATTAGGTGGGGGGCCTTAATTAAGTAGCTCCTAGGTGGATAGATTGGGGGAAAAATTAGCATGTAGGCTAGAGGACCTATTTTGATTTTCCATTTTTAAAGAAGAGGAAGAATGCAAGAAAAGTCTTTTTTGGGGAGGAAAAATCAAGTGGTACCTCAAAGTGTGGAGTTTTGGATCGTCGTTCGTGCAAAATGGAAGAAATGGTGAGGAGAGGAGGGAGAGATAAGAGAAGTGTGCAATCAAGCAATACAAAATTCTAGATCTAACTTAAATGTGACTCCCTAAAATTAACCTAAGACTTAATCTACCTAGGAAATAAGAAATCAATAGTGGATATTCATTCTTTCAACAAATCTGGCTAGGCTGAATAATGGGAGGTTTGGGCCCAAGCATGTCCCAGGAAAATCACCAGGGGCTTGTGTAAACCCGTGCCTAGTCGTTAGACATGGCCCCTCAGTCTGACACCAGATATAGATGAAGGAATTAATACCAACTAAAGATAACTTAAGACCTAGGTAGCAAGCCTAAGTTTGATGAAACCTTAGGGGTCAAATTGCTACAGATTTTAATTAGGTCTAGGAGGCTAAAGTGAATAAGGAATGTGAAGGGCTTTAGTTGGGGTAATGCCCGATTATTTCTTTTTTATGTGTGTACGAATTGAGCGGGAAGTGATGCCCAAGACAAGTCAATAGGGGGTTTGCAAACAAGGATTTGTTGTTCAAGTGTTTTATGGTTTTAATCAAGAATTTGTGTCTTTTAGGATTCTGACGATAACGTCATCATCAACCATATCTAGCTTTAATTAGTTAGAATCCATTGATAAATGCTCCAACATAACTGCTAGGAGATAAACATGAAACTGAGGTTAAATCTATAGTTTTAACATAATATCTTAAATGCAGAGCAATCGCAGGGTTTCTCAGGGGTTAATTAAAGGTCAAATGTTCATGAATGTCTAATAAGTGGGTTCATGCAAAACAAAATGGGTGTTTCACGAATTTCAAGAATTAATGGAATCTGAAATCCTAAAAATAGACCCACTTAATTAACTGAGGTTTTGGTCAAGATAAAATTCATCTAAACCTTCTAAAAATCATATAAAAATATTCTATAAGGTTTGGTACCTTTGATTTGACCATTGGAACCCAATTTGACCTAAAATAGAGTCTCAAACAGACAGTTGCCCTAATTTGAGTTTCTGTGCAAATTACCCATTTAAACTTGGTCAAAACCAAAATCCTACTTCACCATCAGATTTCTTTGGTCTGAATTAGGTTTGTACCAAAATTTGGGCCCAATCAGAGATCATCCTGACCTAGTTTTCATTTCAGTCCTATTCTGACTCTTTTCCTTACACATATCCCCCTAACTTTTGAAATCATTGCAAGGACCCCCCTAACTTCATCATCTTCTTCACACACAAGTCCCTGCCACCATGTCCATGTGAACCCATCAAGAGCCGAGTTTCAATCAGGGTTTCTCCCTGGTTTCACGGAGAAACTCTTCCAAAATTGGAAGGGAGACTCCTGAGGAGATCCCCTTCCATCTAAGCTCTTCCATGACCTTCCTAATTCGTCCAAGAGTTCATGCGAACTCTTAGAAATCCTAAACCTATTTCCTGATTCGCAATGCTCTCAAGCTTGGTTTCCAAGCTTAAAGCTCTATCCAATGGCCTATAAAAGACCCCCGTGCACAAACTTACATCCTTAGCTTGGTTTGGACCGGTTCTCCACGTTCTTCTCCTCTCTCCATCCAATCCCTCCGCAAGCTCCGGTGAGCTTCATCAACTCCCTTCTTCCCCGGCCATCACAGACAATAGCTGGTCGATTTCTCCTCCTCAAGCTCCTCCACAGGTCGCAATACTAGCGAGGGTCGTCTTCCCCTCTCTTCCTCACCATTCTCCCACATCGGAGGTCCTTCCTTCCAAGGCACCGGCCACACCATACCTGGCATTCTTCCTATCCTTTTAATCCCTTAAAGTAGGTAGTTAGGACTCTTTCTTCCTCTATTATCATTTCCTTTATCCAAAACCCAAAAATACTCCCTTGACACCAACGCACACCACCTTCGTCTCCACCTCTGGCCACCCCTCTGGCGAGGTCCTCCGCACACTACACAACTCCAAACATCTCGCCAACACTTCCTACACCTCCGCCTGATCCACCCGCATAAAACCCCTCTCTTATTTCATCCTCTCATCCACGCAAACACGTCATCGACCAACCCACCTTTGCACGTCCTTCTCCGTCATCGACCAACCACCACGTCGCTCCACTGCCATGAAATCACTGCCATTGTACTCCACACCCTCCGGTGAAGCTATTGAGCAATTTTAATGTGGCCGTGAGGCCATTCTTATCGTTTTAAGTTTTCATCGTCGCTCCGCCACTGCGCCATTCTTCCCAACATTGTTCTTCATGTTCGAAGCCATGTGAACCCCAGGTCTTCTCTCCAGGGGGTGCGGAATCAGCCCAGGACCACTCCCAGGTGGTCAATCGAAGACCACATCCTCTTCAGCTACTGCAATCATAGGGAATTACTTACTATAGGTGCACGTGAGGAGGCTAGTGGGGATAGTCCCACATCGTGAGAATAAGAGTGAGTGATAGCACATAAATTGGATTTCTAATATCAACTTACTGCCTCGAAACACATGGGGAAAGGTCCCTTCACCTTACCCGCTCACTGATCCACCTAAGCCTACCACTCCTCGTCTGCGACACTCACACACACAGCCTTGGACCCTATATTTCTCTGATCGGATTACCCAGTTATGACCTGTACCTGAGGAGAGGAAGGAAAGAGAGAGAGAGTGGGGTAGGGGTGGGTTTTGATCCTCTGTGTTTATTGCTCTGAATCAGGTTTTACAATCAATGCGTTGTAGTATAATTCGAATCAGTGCGGAAAACAAATAACTTTATAATTTGAATATCAGAAATGAAGTTTGAGGTCGAACACAGGGTGCAAGTAGCAAAAATAATTCTCAAGATCACAATATAAGCAATGTATAATAGAACTCCAAAAAAGAATGATATATAAATGAAAGTGAATGTCAGATAATGCAAAAAGAATGAGATAAAATGGTGATTTGAATCACCAATTACCCCTCACAATTATATCAAAAATTTCAATAGTACTAATCAATCTAAATTCCACGTAGGATGAGTGCACAGTGCACTCCCTTCAGAGATCAACCAATGAAACTCTAAGTGCCAAGAAGGCACTCTTCCTCTTCCTTCCCTTTCTTTTCTCTGGCTACACTTCTCTTCCCTTCTTCTTCCTTCTCTTTCTCTTTTCTTCTGCCTCCTTAAGCTTCAGAGAAGGCAGAGCACAGGGCTTAGTAATTCCAGCAGAGGCAAAGGCCTCCCTCGGAGATCACAAGTGTTGAGAAGAGGGCGGCAGAGCAAAACCCCCCCTCGTCTCTCTCCTTAACTTCTTCCTCTCTTAGAACCAAGCAAATCATATCAGACCAAGGTATTCGGGTAAAGGGACTGAGCCCAGACCCGCGAGGTGTGGGCGTGGGCGAGGGTGTGGGTGAGGCGCTTGTGTGCAAGGACCTCACCCCCTGTGCGTGCTGAGTCAACGAGGTAGAAGAAGAAATTCAATTTAAACCGCTCGTGCGATTTGGCACTTTTCGATGTGGGACTAAGTTATCCCCTATTCTTCGCAGCATAGCAGCAGTGGAAAACACCTCCAATTGAAGGCAAAGGCGTGGCTGTGGACTTCAATCCATGACCTGGGAAGGGTCTTGGAGATGCTTTGCATCACCTGGGCGTGGAATTGGGGAAGAACACGGCTGCAAAAGCTAGAGTGACGTCAGAGAAGGAGGCGATGGCGACGGAGCTTTGGTGGCAACCTAAAACCAAGAACATGAGCTAAATGCCCTAATCAGTATGCTCAGAAGGTTTGTCGAACCACAGCGAGTGCAAATATGGCTGTGGTTTGGTGTGTACGCGTGTGTGGAGGGTTGACAATGAGGAGAATGAGGGTGGAAGGTGGGTGTGTTCGAAGGGGAGGTAGAGGGTGTTAAACCCTAAATTTCTTTAGGGCTTTTGGAGGGTGAGTCGTGGCAGAGGTTTTGGAGTTGGTAGCGACGAGGTTTGTGTGGTGGAGTGGCAGTTGGGCATCGCTGGAGCTTCATCGGAGTGGAAGGAGATGAAGAGGGTGTGGGCGGTGTAGTGATTGTGCAGCAATCATAGGTCTTAATTGACCTAAATTAGGCTAGGACTTAGCATAAGTTAGGGTTATTCGTGCATGCATAAGAATTATCTGCATCTTTACTGCTTTACTTTAGCTATGCATAAAATAATGTTATAGTGTGCCAATTAAGTGCATTATGTCGATTGCAGGCAATAAGCTGATCAGAAGCTAGATCTGGAGCAGGATCTGAAGCTGGATCAGGAATAATGGGTGTTGCAGCAGAGCTGGAGCAGAAGACTTAGATTAGATGTAGGAATAATGATGTAAGGGAGTCAAGGTTTGCTATTCTATTAAGTAGGAATAAAGCAGTAAAATGTAAAGAGCTTAGGTCCATCCTAGCCCTAGGATAGCCTAGAGACTTCCCCCAAGCCCTAGCCACCCTTAGATTAGGTCACAGCACCCTAGGAAGGCCTAAAACCCTAGTTCCAACCCTTATCTTGATGTCCAGATAAGTTATAGGACATCCAGAACCCTTAGCCAACTCCCGCACACCTCAAATCCACTTCTGTAGTGTTATTGGACATCCAGACACTTTGTTAGATATCCAATTTTTACAGAATACCCAAAACAGAACCTAGAATTCCCCCTGACTCAGATTGGACGTCCAGAACTGAAGTATGGACTTCTGATTTTTGAGTATAAGTCATCTGATCATGTTTTTGGACGTCTAGAACTGGTCTCTAGTTCCTATTTTGAGATTCAAGCCTTGATCTTGGATCTCTAGCTCCCTAGACCCAATTCCAACCCCATAGGAACCTAACTTAAGGTACCCTAACCCTAGTACATCACCTCTAGACCTCCCTAAGGACCTAATTAGGTCCTCACCAAACCCAATTGACTTAGATCAAAGTCAATTACCATCACCTAAGCCAATTGGACTCATTGATCCCAATTAAGCTCAGATCTCAACCCACGCAAGTCCAATTGGACTTAATGAGAGTCCAATTGACCTCAACCCAACCTAATTGAGTTATTTCACTCTCAATTAGGTTCACAATCATTCAATTAAACTTAGGTTAAGTTTAATTGCAATTTCCCCTTAGCAATTAGGGTTTGCAACCCTAATTCAAGGCATACACCTACCCAAACCCCTTAGGACCTAACCTAGACCTCTTAGACACCTTGGGCATGACCACACACATACACACACACACACCCATTCATGCACACACACTCCTCTAGAGTTCTCTAGAATTCTCTTGGAGTGGTGCCAACTCTTGGTTGCCAAATTTAGAAACCATGAGGCATTCAATTCTTAGATCCACAAATGGTGGATCTAAGAAACCACCTCTCTCTCTCTCTTGGCCGGCCACTCTTGGACTCTCTCTAAAAAGTTCCACACTTCTCTAGAGAGACTCCCTTAGGTCTATAAAAAGACCTACGGGGTGGCCATTTGCACCCATCCACTCTTGGCCATACATGCTTGGCTCCATTCACATTCACCTCCACTTAGGCTAGCCACTTCCATCCACTCCACCTCCACGAGTTGGGCACCACCATGAAGGACACCATCTCCACGCCAGGATGCTGGATCACTCCTCCAACCTCTCTCCAAGTGCCGACCTAAGCTCCATTGGCCGCCCCTCATTCCCTTCTCAACCACTCCAAGGCCATCGGAGCCCACCTCCGAATGCCTTCACTTTGTGATAGATTAGTAGCTAGCTCTTTACATTTACTACTTCTATTTACAACTTAGTTGTGTAGTCCTTATTCTCCCCCAATGATGCATGCAAAATCTCCCCGTAGATTCTTGTATGCTATCATTTTCTAGTAGCTAGATTTACATTTTCAAGCATTTCTGTACAAGCTTTCCTCTACATTTCATGTTGCAAACACTTCTCTGAATGAATGAATAAAATATATATTTATATATATATATATATCTCTATGTTTGAAAACACCATGAGCTTATTGGTTGCCATCTTTTCTACGTGATTCAAGTTGCCTATTTTTCACTTATATAATTCGCAACAAGCATATCTTTTCCGGAAAATATAGAAAATCTAACTATAGATGCATTTTCTGTAAACATCCACCACCTCACTGGAATTGTGTGCACCTAAACTCACACTTTCACCTTTGTGATCTATTTAACACATGCGCACATAATCAGGGTTCATAATAGAAGTGGCGAAATCTTAATCCGAAAATTGGAAACCGGCATGCAATTTTAAAAAAAGTAAAGAGATAAAAGAGTGAATTCAGAATTAAAACAAATGCGTCCCAGAGACGAACGACCGGGACTCGAAGTCTTGTTATCTTTAGAAAATATTTTTGTTTGATCATATTGTGCACTATACTATAACGCTTTTCTTATCAAAAATGCACTTTACGAACTCCAAACAAATGGTGCCGTTGCCAGGGAGACAACGTCATTTTCTTTGATTTCGATCTTTTAAATCATCACTAACAAATTTACCTCTACTTTGTTTCTGGATGTGCAATAAAAATGGAAAAAGAACGGAATCTGCGCACACAACAAGCGCGGAAAAGAAGTCCAGGTGCACATCATCTTCTCTTAGATTAGGTTTTCTTTTGAACCCTAGGATTAGATTTACTTCCAGTAATTTTCTTTGAAAAAAAAAACTTATTCATTTCTTGAAAAATAAAAAATAATCAAAAAATCTAGAGTATGTTTCTTTTTGAACCCTAGGTAGTTTGAAAAAAAAAGCAAAAAAAAAAAAATCGAAATCCCATAAATAAAAAAAAATTTATTTTCGAAAAAAAAACGTGCAAAATTTTTTGAAAAAAAAGTGAAAAAACATTTTTGGTGGAAAGCTTGGATTTCAAACCCAAAACCCTCTTTAAAAGCTTTTCCACCATTCTCTGATTTTCGGCCAGATTTCAAAGTCAGAGTTAAAAATGCGATTGCCAAAAAATTAGTAAGCAAAAAATTCTGAAATTTGGGCCAAACCTTCATTTTCAAACTATCTTTCAAACAACACTATTTTTTTGAAAAAATTCCAAGTATAAAATTTTTGAAAATTTGCAAAGTGCAAAGGGGTTAGACTGACCTAGATTCGAGATTTTTCAAATTTCAAAAAGCAATTCCGACCAATCGACGATTTTGTTTTGACTAAAAATGGTTGGGTTTGAAATCTTATCTCATTGGATTTATTTTTCATATTTTTTTCAAATTTTTGAAGGTCAATTGATACTATTTCAAAGTGAAAAATCGACCAGGGGTCAAAATTTCAAATCTGACCCCTTGACATTCAAAAATCCCTAAAAATTTGGTTGAAATAGTAAAAATTCCAAAAAAATATTATATGAAAATATAATTGAAAAAAAAATCTACTCACCAAATTTTAAGTTAATTGAATTTCAACTGTTGTCAAAGAATGAGTTTTATTTTGTGGTCTACTAAAACAGAACAAAACCCTAGAATTGCATGAACCTTAGGTTAAATCTTTAGGGTTACAACTTTGAGACCACATTTGGGCTAACCCAGACTTAGTCATGTCTAGCACTTAGCCGGTGAGTTGGTCACCTTGTGGGCCACTCACTAAGAGAAAATTCCAACTGAAGAAAACGAGCTAAAATAAATTTTAAAACACAAAATAAAACCCGAATTCATTGTTGTACTATTAGGTGCTTTCAACCTCTTGGTTGTGTTAGCTAAGAGGTGGGAATTGCTTTCAGTCGATTGTACGACGAATTTTCTTCAGGAATTAAAACCTAAAACGAAGAATCCAGTCATCTAAGTCATAAGGACCATATGATTAACAGGGCCTTAGCCTTGTCTATCTTGGCTACACCAACCCAGGGGTTGGGTGGTGTATGCGAGGAAGGAGGTACTTAGACCTCACTTGGTTGAACCTTGGGAGCCACTACCAAGGAGGCGAGTCACCTCACCGAGACCATCTTCTCCCCCCACTTCTACTCCCGTAGCCACCATGGCTAATCCTAGACCTGGACCTGGACCGGGTTAGGATATCGATAATCTGGACCCGATGGCTTGTCTAGAAGCCCGGGTAGTTGAATCTGAGGAGCGGCATCGGCAGAGCATGGATCTCATTTTGATGGCGCTTGACAGGATGCAGCACTTGCCGCGAGAATAACTACGGGATTTCTACGACCCAGTCGCACAAATCGTCGCACCTTGAGTTAGAATTCCCGTAGGCGGAGACGCGTTTGAGCTCAAGCCCAATGTGATTGGGTTGATCAGCACTCACTTCTATGGGAACTCAAGCGAAGATCCGTTCCAGTACCTTGAGGACCTGAGTCGACTCGCTGAAACAATTCGACCCAGGAATATCGATCTTGGGATTGTTCTAATGAAGCTTTTCCCATTTTCTCTAAGGGACAAAGCTTCATACTGGTTCAAGACCATTGGGAAGCCAATTGGAACCTGGCTGGAATTACGACGTGAATTCCGGCAAAAGTTCTTCCCAATCGGTCGAACAAACGCAATGCGGCGTGCAATCACGACTTTCTCCTAAGGAGCTGAGGAGAAGTTACATGAAGCTTGGGACAGATTTCATGACCTTCTCCGGAAATGCCCGCACCATGGTATACCCAGATGGCACCTAGCTCAGATCTTTTACCATGGGCTGGATGACACACATCGGTATCTGGCCGATGCATCTAGAGGCGGGAATTTCCTCGAGAAAGATGAGAACAGCGCATTTGAGCTGTTCAAATCTTTGGCGGCGAACTAGATGAATGCCGCATCCATGAACCAGTTCCAGCTGCTTGGTCAGCAGTGGGTTGGTGTCCATGAGGCTTACATCGAGTCTATTCGAGCCGACATGGATATCATTGTCAAGCAGCTGGATAGAATAAACCTGATTGAGAAGAAGATTGACCAGATTAGTCAGGGTCAATCTGACTTGAACTCTGCCGCCTCAAGACCCTCCTATGCACCCCGAGCTCCTCCTACTCGAGTTAATCTGCTCACTTGGGATGCATCTTCTCCTTATTTACGAGATCCCGCATATCAGAATCCCATAAGCAATCCAGATCTGGCACCTTTCGACCAAGGTTATGCACCACCTGCAAATTATAACACGTATCCCCTTGACGGATATACGTCTCAGACATCTTCGGCCTACGAGGACGTCAATGCTATCCAAGGATATGGGAGTAATAACCCGTATTTAGAGACCTATAACCCTGGTTGGCGCCAACATCCGAACTTCTTTTGGTCTGGTAATTCACAGAGACCACATCATGATCCACACTACCAGACCAGGCAATACAGGAATGCGCAAAACACGTACCCTAGGCAACAGCCATTCCCGCATCAGCAGCAACCCTGCTCTTTATACCAACAGCTGCACCAAGCTGCCAGTCACCCTCCAAAGCGAGCTGACCCTTTGGAGGCACTAAAAGAGGAGCTGCAAGAATCGATGAGGAAATCTACACAAGATAACTTGCAGATTATGAAGGCGATGGCTGACCAGATATAGACTATACAAAACACGTAGAAGCAGCTGTTACAGGAGAATAGAACTCAAGGAGCCTTGCCCTCCCAACTTGTCCTGAACCCCCGATATGTGCAGAACCAAGGTGCCCCGCCTAGGTTTCAGGCACCACAGGGATAGGCACATGCCATATTACAGGCGCCTCCTACACCACCCGGTTACACGCAAGGCCAGCCACCTTTGCAAAACCCTGCATACTATGTCCCTTCCGCTCCCCCACCACCTCATGGACAGCAAGCCGATGCACATACTACCTCTTTGAGGAGCAGAAGGAAGACATTCGACCTACCACATAGGCAGGTAGGTCCTGATTTTTCCCACCCTTCGCCGCAGGTGGGATCGACTCCTTATTCATCTTAGGAGACACTTGTGGTAGATAAGGGTAAGAGGCCACTCGACCCTGAGATTCCCATCCCTTTTCTCGAGGCTCTGACATGAAATGCAGTACGAAAAAAGAACACGTGGAATTTTGAGGATCTAAAATCAATGTTCAAGGAATTACATATTCAGGTCCCCCTCCTCGAGGCAATCGATCACATTCCTACTGTCGCTAGGTTCTTCAAGCACTATTGTACCCTGAAGAGACAGCTGACAATTGGATGATAGGAGGTACTGTCGAAAGAGGCTAGAGCTGTGATTCTAGCTGACTTACCACCAAAAAAGAATGACCCTGGTACCCCACTCATATCCTGCTTCTTGCAGGATTCTCCATTTGATCGGGCCCTTCTAAACCTGGGTTCGTCCATCAACCTAACTCCCACTGCCGTATTTGATCGATTTTGATTTGGGGAGTTGAAGCCCACTTTGGTCACAATTCAGCTGGCTGATATATCAGTCAAAACACTGAGGGGGGTGGTTGAGAATGTGATCATAAAGGTCCATGGGTTCTGCTTTCCTGCAGGCTTTTTCGTTCTTGATATGGAAGTTCCTCCTAATCTCTGAAATGCACCAATTATTTTGGGTCACCCATTTCTGGCAACAGCTCGAGCGAACATTGATTGTGCATCCGGGTGTATGGAGATAGCTTTAGGCAATGAGTGACTTCGACTTGACATATTCAGGGCAGCAAAGAATTTCGACTGTGATCGAATAGAGGAGGATGGTGAAGACGAAGATTCGACATACTGTGGTAACATTGGGCTCCTTTGTGATGACCCAATGTCTCATTTGTCTGTATTATCAGGGTTCTTGGACCTCAATCCACATGGGACTGAGACCACTGCACTACACATATCTCCTCGGGGATCTGACTGTTTAGGGTGTGCTTCTGACCACAGCACCCCTGAATCCAGCTATCCTGATCCACACATTACTAAATCGCCCCTGTTGTTGCAGGAGGACATGGCCACAACTAACGGGTTTCCCATTAACATAGTCACAACCGATTATTTCACAGGAAGCGACTCAGTGGGAATTCACATGCATACGGTTCAGCAGATTACCACCCTCGATTCTGCTCCTCCCACTCCCATTTCTGACTCTGACTCACCCGTGATTGAATTGAAGCCCTTACCTGACTCACTTAAGTATGTGTTCTTGGGTGAAAGTGAGACATTCCCAGTCATTATTAATGCCTACTTAACCCAAGAACAGGAGCATCAATTGATTTCTACGCTGCATGACCATAGGGCTGCTATAGGGTGGAGTATTGCTAATTTTCGTGGTATTCGCCCCTCGTATTGCACTCATCACATCTACACGGATGAGGGGGTGAAACCTTCGGGACAACCTCAAAGACGGCTTAACCCAAATATGCTAGAGGTTGTTAGGAAGGAGATCATCAAATGGCTGGATGCAAGTATTGTATACCCAATCTCAAACAGCTAATGGGTGAGTCCGATCCAGATAGTGCCCAAGAAAGTACGACTCACCGTCGTAAAAAATGATAAGGGCGAATCCATCCCAACCTGCACTGCGACATCTTGGCGGGTCAGCATCGACTATAGGAAACTGAACATGGCTACCCAGAAGGATCACTTTCCTCTACCTTTCATTGATCAGATCTTGGAAAGGTTAGCTGGACGCAGTTTCTTCTGCTTTCTAGATGGATACTTCGAGTATAATCAAGTAGTGATTAGCCTAGAAGATCAAGACAAGACCACATTCACATGCCCCTTTGGAACATTCACTTTCAAGTGGATGCCCTTTGGCCTTTGCAATGCACCAGCGACATTTCAGCATTGTATGATGGCCATCTTCTCTGACATGATTGGGGACTATGTGGAGGTATTCATGGATGACTTCTCCATTTTTGGAGATGATTTCGCATCTTTTCTTGATAACCTCACCAAGATCCTGAAACGGTGTATTGAGGTAAACCTAGTACTATCCTGGGAGAAAAGCCATTTCATGGTGAGGGATGGCATAGTACTAGGACACAAGATCTCTAAAAATGGACTCGAGGTTCATCAAGCTAAATCAGAGATTATTTCCCACTTATCACCACCTGGCTCGGTCAAGCAGATTAGATCATTCTTGGGTCACGTCTGCTTCTATCGAAGATTTATACGCAATTTCTCGAAAATTGCACAGCCTTTGACGAATCTCTTGGTTACCGATGTCCCATTTGAATTCGACACCTCGTGTCTCAATGCCTTTGAGACTTTATGAAGCATTGTCTCTGATTCCCCGATTCTCCAACCACCCGACTGGTCGCTTGATTTCGAGATGATGTGCGATGCTTCTGATTTTGCCGTCGGTGCTGTTTTAGGCCAACGTCGGGAGAAACAACCCTTCATCATATACTATGCTAGCAAGATACTGAATGAGGCTCAACGCATTTACACTGCCACCAAAAAGGAACTACTAGCAGTAGTATTCGGGTTGGAGAAATTCAGATCATACTTATTAGGGTCCAAGGTCATCATTTTCACTGACCACTCCACCCTTAGGCATTTGTTGGCAAAGAAGGATGCCAAACCACAACTCATCAAATGGATCCTTCTATTGCAGGAATTTGATATCGAAATCCATGACAAGGCTGGAAAGCAGAATGTTATGGTGGATCACCTATCCAGACTGGACCCAGATCACATTCCTTATTCCCTGCCTATCCACGAGCAATTTTCGGATGAATCTCTTTTGGTAGTTCATTCTGTTGAGTTCCCCTGGTATGCGGATATCGCAAACTACCTTGCCGCAAGCAAGATTCCCGTGAACTTATCCAAGGACCAGAAACTCAAATTCACTGTAGAAGCCAAATACTACCTCTGGGATGACCCACTGCTCTTTCGCATTGGAGCGGATCAGATTATTCAAAGATGCATCCCAGATTCTGAGATCCCAAGTGTGTTATCCTTTTGCTACAACGATGCTTGTGGTGGTCATTTCTTGGGACAGAAAACCATTGCAAAAGTTTTGCAGTCGAGATTTTTCTAGCCAACCATCTTCAGAGATACACACGAATATGCCCAACACTGCAAACGATGCCAGTCGATTGGTTATATGACCAGGAGAGACATGATGCCACTCCAGCCCATCATGCTTGTAGAAGTGTTCGACATCTAGGGCATCGATTTTATGGGCCCTTTTCCGAACTCGCATGGCTTCGAGTACATATTACTAGCCGTTTACTATGTCTCAAAGTGGGTCGAGGCCATCCCAGCGAGATGGGCTGATCATAAGACTGTCATTTCTTTCGTACGGCAGTACATCTTCGCAAGATTCGGAATACCTCACGCTCTGATTAGCGACAGGGGAAGCCACTTCATTCACACCCACTTCAGGTCATTATTAAAGAAATATGGGGTACATCACCATATAGGCACCCTGTATCACCCGTAGACCAATGGGCAGGCTGAAGTGTCTAACCATCAGATCAAGCTGATTCTCTAGAAAACGGTTAGACCAGATAGGAAGGACTGGTCCTAAAAATTAGTTGACGCACTCTGGGCATATCGGACCACGTACAAGGTCCCACTCGGAATGTCACCATATCGCATGGTATATGGCAAGGCCTGTCAACTTCCTGTAGAGCTGGAACACCGCACCTTTTGGGCGGTGCGAAATTGCAACCTTGACCTCAATGCAGGAGGTCAAGAATGGAAACTCCAGCTCAGTGAATTAGAAGAGATCTGGCGGGAGGCCTATGAGAACACATTGATATACAAGGACAAGACCAAGGCCTTTCATGACCGCCACATCTGGAGGAAAGCATTCACGCCCAACCAACAAGTCTGGTGGTTTGATTCACGATTAAAACTATTCTCATGAATGCACAAGTCCAAGTGGACTGGCCCGTATGTTGTGCTCCAGCCATATTCGAATGGGGCAGCCCAGATCAGAGGCCCAAAATCTGGGCATATATCTTCGGTAAATGGCCAGCGCCTCAAGCCATTCTTGGCCCAAGAACCTCCTCCACCTGACGAGATTGTTCATCTTATTGAGGACATGTGATTGAATTCTCGCCCAGCTGGAGGAGTTAAACTCAGTATGTATAGATAGCATCTATCCCACATTCCACCATCATCTATACATAACCATTTTTATACATAGCATATTTTTCCTATTAGAATATTTTCTTTCTGCATGTTGCATACTGACAGGTTGGTCGGTGCTAAATGTATAATTTCAGGAGCAATTACAGGTGATTTCTACCCATTCTCTCCCTGCTGTATTTATTTTCCTTTATATTCATGCATGAGGACATGGAAGAACTTAGGTATGGGGGGGTAGATACAACAAAACTGAAAATTTTTATGCCAACATTTAGGAAAACCTCAGAGCTGCTTGTAAAATGTACTTTAGGACCCTAAATAGAAGAACAACCGACTCCACCTCCAATGCTCGCATTGGAGCTAGAAATTGTCTGCAACAGCCATTTCCGACTCACCCGCTCACCTCTTGTTCTAAATTTAGGGTCAAGCTGAATGTAACCCGAAAGGGGAAATTTTATGAAGTATGAATAAGAGGTTACTTGTTCATAGCATATATACATATTGCACTCAAGAGAATGCATTAGGGATTTTATCCTCTAGTTGATTCCTGTAATTTGGAATCCAGTACAACTTTTCACACACGTAGAGTTTGTAATGGATTCATGGTGAAGGCTAATAAACATCTTTAGTTTGTCGAGAAGAAGCAGTGCTTCTTTTCCTGAACCTCTGGATAGTATTTTGGAAGTCAGACAGATTTTCCTCCAAAAAACCCACCAAATAGTGAGATGAGAGTAGAGTGTATTGGTGCTCTAAGATTAGTGCAAGGAATTTGGAATCCTAGATAATTAGGTGATGATACTCAAAGGTAAGGCATAGTTTTCGCTCTTGTTCCTGTGTATACATTTTGTGTGAAATTTTGAGAGCCATCAAATAAGGCAAATATGAGGAGAGCGAGTTTTCATAAAACTAGGGCTAAGGTGGATGGTTACGACCATTCTTTATGGAATCCTCAGCTGAAGGAGGGCATTGATGTCAAGGTCAGAAATACACCGTCCTATCCATCTCTCCTGGTGCCATGAGTAGGCACTTCGACCAAATAAGCCACTTAATGTCTCTTGAGTACCACCAATCCCTAATAATGCCTCCTCAATAAAGTTCATGGATGTGTGCTAGTTGTGTTATGTTGAAAAAGAAAAAAAAGAAAAGAGAAAGAGAAAAAAAATGAAAAAGAGTATTAGAAAAAGAAGAAAAAGCAAAGAAAAAAGAGTGAATATTTATTTCAGTTGCATTGAGGCAATACCACCAAATATGGCCTTAACCCACCTTTCTTGTGTTTCTGACCGCCCAAATACTGGCTGAGGAATTTTGACTTAGTGTTAGGGTTATGGAAACTCAATTAAAGTGATAATGCCAAGTGAGACCACCAAATACAGATCATGTGTGTGAATCTGGTGAGATTGTGAGCTCTAAGAAAACGAAAGAAAAAAAAAGAGTAAGAGAGAATGAATACAAAGGAATCAAAAGAGAGCATAGTTTTTCTCGTCTTTCTCTGGGTTGAGTTACTTAGTAATCTGGGAATCTAGATTCTGTAGTACTAGTCTCTATGTAGCACCAAGTGAGAGTAAGCCACAAAATATATAATCTTTTCCCTCAGAGATTCTCTACCTAAGCTTAAAGTCGAGGTGGAATTCGTAGAATACTTTGAATACCCCAAGGGAAGAAGTCTGCCTATCCTGCTAGAATTTTACTAGGGGTCGAGAACAGGATTTATAGGTGTATCAGTTTTGACTCGAATTCGTTGCAAAAGCTACATAGCTATACTTTCATGATTGTCTGGATTTCTAGAGCATAGGATGAAGACAAAAAGGAGAAAAATCACTAGGCATACACTTGATAAATTAATCAATCCCTTAGGAACCCTAATGTAAATAATTTAGTCTTGCATTTGCTAGGGACTAGCAATATTTAGGCATGGGGGTATGATTGCGCAGCAATCATAGGTCGTAATTGACCTAAATTAGGCTAGGACTTAGCATAAGTTAGGATTATTTGTGCATGCATAAGCATTATCTGCATCTTTACTACTTTACTTTAGCTATGCATAAAATAATGTTATAGTGTGCTGATTAAGTGCATTATGTCAATTACAGGCAATAAGCTGATCAGAAGCTGGATCTGGAGCAAGATCTGAAGCTGGATCAGGAATAATGGATGTTGCAGTAGAGCTGAAGCAGAAGACTTAGATTAGATATAGGAATAATGATGTAAGGGAGTCAAAGTTTGCTATTCTATTAAGTAGGAATAAAGCAGTAAAATGTGAAGAGCTTAGGTCCATCCTAGCCTTAAGATAGCCTAGAGACTTCCCCCAAGCCCTAGCCACCCTTATATTAGGTAACAGCACCCTAGGAAGGCCTAAAACCCTAGTTCGAACCCTTATCTGGACGTCCACATAAGTTATAGGATGTCCAGAACCCTTAGCCAACTCCCGCACACCTCAAACCCACTTCTATAGTGTTATTGGACGTCTAGACACTTTGTCAGACGTCCAATTTCTGCAGAATACCCAAAACAGAACCTAGAATTCCCCCTGACTTAGATTGGATGCCCAGAACTAAAGTCTGGACTTCTGATTTTTGAGTATAAGTCACCTGATCGTGTTTTTGGATGCCTGGAATTGGTCTCCAGTTCCTGTTTTGAGATTCAAGCGTTGATCTTGGATCTTTAGCTCCCTAGACCCAATTTCAACCCCATAGGAACCTAACTTAAGGTACCCTAACCCTAGTACATCGCCTCTAGACCTCCCTAAGGACCTAATTAGGTCCTCACCAAACCCAATTGACTTAGATCAAAGTCAATTACCATCACCTAAGCCAATTGGACTCATTGAGTCCAATTGAGCTTAGATCTCAACCCACGCAAGTCCAATTAGACTTAGTGAGAGTCCAATTGACTAAAACCCAACCTAATTGAGTTATTTCACTCTCAGTTAGGTTCACACTCATTCAATTAAACTTAGGTTAAGTTTAATTGCAATTTCCCCTTAGCAATTAGGGTTTGTAACCCTAATTCAAGGCATACACCTACCCAAACCTATTAGGACCTAACCTAGACCTCTTAGACACCTAGGGCACGACCACACACACACACACACACACCCATTCATGCACACAAACTCCTCTAGAGTTCTCTAGAACTCTCTTGGAGTGGCTCCAAATCTTGGTTGCCAAATTTAGCAACCAAGAGGCATTCAATTCTTCGATCCACAAATGGTGGATCTAAGAAACCACCTCTCTCTCTCTTGGCCAGCCACTCTTGGAGTCTCTCTAGAGAGTTCCACACTTCTCTAGAGAGACTCCCTTAGGTCTATAGAAAGACCTAAGGGGTGGCCATTTACACCCATCCACTCTTGGCCATACATGCTTGGCTCCATTCACATCCACCTCCACTTAGGCTAGCCACTTCCATCCAGTCCACCTCCACGAGTTGGGCACCACCATGAAGGACACCATCTCCACGCCAGGATGCTGGATCACTCCAACCTCTCTCCAAGTGCCGGCCTAAGCTCCATTGGCCGCCCCTCATTCTCTTCTCAAAAGGCCATCGGAGCCCACCTCCGAATGCCCTCAGTTTCTGATAGATTAGTAGCTAGCTCTTTACATTTACTACTTCTATTTACTACTTAGTTGTGTAGTCCTTATTCTCCCCCAATGATGCATGCAAAATCCCCCCGTAGATTCTTGTATGCTGTCATTTTCTGGTAGCTAGATTTACATTTTCAAGCATTTCTGTACAAGCTTTCCTCTACATTTCATGTTGCAAACACTTCTCTGAATGAATGAATAAAAGATACATTTATATATATATATATTTCTATGTTTGAAATCACCATGAGCTTATTGGTTGCCATCTTTTCTGCGTGATTCAAGTTGCCTGTTTTTCGCTTATATATTTCGCAAAAAGCATGTCGTTTCCGGAAAATATAGAAAATTTAACTATAGATGCATTTTCTGAAACATCCACCACCTCACTAGAATTGTGCTCACCGAAACTCATACTTTCACCATTGTGATCTATTTAACACATGCGCACGTAATCAGGGTTCATATTAGAAGTGGCGAAATCTTAATCTGAAGACTAGAAACCAGTGTGCGATTTTAAACAAAGTAGAGCGATAAAAGATTGAATTCAGAATTAAAGCAAATGCCTCCCAAAGATGAACGACTGGGACTCTAAGTCTTGTTATGTTTAGAAAATATTTTTGTTTGATCGTATTGCGCACTACACTAAGATGCTTTTCTTATCAAAAATGCGCTCTACGAACTCCAAACATTCAACAAGTGTGAGTGAGTTGTGAGTGCTGGAAAAGTGAATTAGAGTGTGAGTGAGAACTATAGAGGGACTTAGCTTGGTGAGAGAGATAGAGGCAGTCGATTTTGGTTGACTGGCGTCAGAGGAGGAGAGAATGGTGAGACTGCGACAACGAAGTAGGCAGAGATATGCCCTTCCTTTGGCTGGGGAGGGTTGCAACGAAGTGAGGAGTCAAGGGAGCTGACCAATTTGGTCGTTGGATGGCTGGAGGAGGAGGATCGAAGAGGGTCGCCAAAGCAAGGGTTTTGGTGGTTGGAGGAGGAGAATAAGAGGTGGTTGACTCACCAAAACTTGCTGAGGGAATGCGCAAGGCTACTGAGGTCCTTTTATAAGGCTCTAGATGGAGTTCCAAGCATGGAAGACAAGCTTAGAAACTCTGAGATCTTTGTCAGAGATGGATACCTAATCAATCAAAATGTTCACATGAGGATTCTAGAGGGATTTAGGATCCCTGGATGGGCTCATTTGGAAGGTAATTACTTGACGAGTTTCCCTTTCAATTTTGAGAGGGATTCGTTAAGAAATAGTAGAGTTCTTGCCATCTTAAGGTCACTGGAGTTTGTAGGATTAGGATTTCATGGTGGTAGGGACCTTTTTGTGAAGATGATGATAAATTTAGGGACCTAAATGCAAAGGATTCAAAAGTTAGGGGCATATGTGTGAGATAAAAGAGTTAGACAGGACCAAATTGCAAACTTGGTCAAGATGACCTCAAATTGGGCCCAAATTTTGGTACAAACCTAATTTAGACCTAAGGAATTCAATGGTGAAGTCAAATTTTGATTTTGACTTAATTTGACTAGGTAATTTATGAAAAAAACCAAATTAAGGCAAAAATCAGCCTGTAGCTCTATTTTAGGTCAAGACGGGTTCTGATAGTCAAATTGAGCATACCAAACCCTAGAGAATATTTTTCTATGAATTTTAGAGGGTTTATGTGAATTTTATCCTAACCAGAACCTCAGTTAATTAAGCGGGTCAATTTTTGGGGTTTCAGAAGTCATTTAATTCCCAAAATGCGTGAAAACCCATTTCTGTCTGTACTAACCCACTTGTTAGACTCTCAAGACCATTTGACCCTTAATTAACCCCTGAGAAAACCCGTGGTTTTTCTGCATCCAAGATATGATGGTAAAATTACAGTTTTAACCCTGGTTTCTTGTATTTCTCTCTGAAAGGATTTACAATGAATTATGGCCTTATGGTGGTCAAGTAGGAGCATTTAATGACTTAATCAGATCAAATTGAGCTAGTTATGGCTCATGATGGTGTTCCCATCTTACCCCCATGCCTAGCTTTTGCTAGTCTATTAGCAAAATCTCATGGAATTAACGTAGATTCTAGATCATGCCTTTTTATGTTCAAATTTCTGTTGTGTGCTTTCTTTTGTGGATTAGGTCAGAATACCAATAGTAGTCCTAGAGGTACTCAAGTACCAGCCAAGATCCAGACTTGACTAGCTTTAGCCTCAGTTCACCGCAAAGGTTTCTAAAGCCCACAGGAACAAAGCTAAGGTTCATTGAACTTTGTGGTTAAAGCACCCATGCTTAAAACATGTTTAGTCCCGGTTCAGTTTGCAGTGCATTTTTGTAAGAGAGAGACAAAATTTTTTTTTTTAAATTTTTATAGAGTTTTCTCTTTTTTCTTTCTTTATTTCTAGCTTCAAATTGGCTTTACAACATGGTCTATATCAGATTCCTAGCTCCCACCATCAATCCTCGCAGGGTCCCTGGCACTCGATTCTTCGAGATAGCACCACCCATGGAAACCCTAGAACCCTGGCTTTCGAGATTTTAGGATAATCCCACGCATGATGTTCTGTAGCTAAATCCAGACCCTAGCAATCGACATTTCGTGATAATGCTGCCCATGGCATTTGAACCAGTACAAGGGGCTTACATGCCCCCGGTACGATATTTAGATATTATAGGAGACAAGCACCGAGGAGACGGTATGTTATTGTGCATCTTCGAGGGGAATTTCCCACCTCTCCATGCCAGGAACTCTTCCAAATCAACTTGTGTTGATAAGTCGCTCCTAATCTAGGTAGCTCTTTAGAATAGAATTAACGCATTTGCGTGGTTTTGATAATTAAGCGCACTAAAACAGACTGTGTGTGGATTAGGGTGCTTAGGTTGTCGAGTCCCACAAACCAGAGGTCAATTAACGAGGTCAAATAATCCCTAAGCCTTAGACCTAATACTTAAGCTTTACACTTTCCCCAACCTCTTGAGGATTATTTAGATCTTAACGAATACTTGAATTTTTAAACCTAAAACACATCCCAAAAGGCCTAAGATCAGCACTCATACTAATCTCTTTCGTCTCTTAGCACTTTTTATCTTTTATTTCTTTCTTTTTGATTTGGTCTAGAACTAATTAATCTTTTACTAATGACTATCTCTTTCTATTTCAAATTGTTACTCCCTTTTGACATTTATATCAACTCCCCTTTTCCTTCTCAAGAATGATATGCAATTAATTCTCAAAATTTCCTCCCTTCTCCATTTTTCTTTTTTTTTTTTAATTTATATATATATATATTTTTTTGAATATGTAATTTTTTTGATGAAACCCTTTCTTGTGAAGTGATTCTCACAGCGTTTTGTACTTTAATACCCCCTATGCCTACAATTTGCAATGCCCTCATTCTAAATTAGGTGGGTTCGAATTCAACTTAGATTGTACATTAGAATAGGTTTTAGGTGGGTGGACGGGTCGAGGTGACTGTTGCGAATGATTTCAAGCTCTAGTATAAGTACCAGAGGTAGGGTTGGCTATTCTAATAGACAAACCCTAAAGTGCAATATGAGTTCAGCATGGGATGTGTCAAGAAGGGTTTCGGGTTTTTCAAAAAGATGAAGGGTTGCCTCCTGTTAAGCACTAAGTTTAGTGCCATCAACCGGGCGTAATGAGCTCAGGGAGAATGGAGGGCAAAAGATACCTCAACCAAGTTTGAGTCAGTGAGTTCGATGAATGGTTTGAGTCTCTGACCGTTCATGAGAAAAGGTTCAGAATCAAGGTTGAGTTCACTAATTTCAATGGCTCCATTTTTAAAGATTCATCTCACCAAGAATGGTCCAATCCATTTTGATCTGAGTTTTCCTAGGAACAGTTTGAGTTTGGCATCAAAGAGTAGAACTTTTTGACCAGGGTGGAAAGATTTTCACACAATGTGCCTGTCATGGAAGGCTTTGACCCGCTCTTTGTAGATACAAGAGTTCTCATACGCATCATTTCATAGTTCCTCGATCTTGCTCAATTGCAACCGATGGTGTATTCCAGCCTTCATCAGATCCAGATTACACTCTCGTACTGCCCAATAAGCCTTGTGCTCCATCTTGACGGGAAGGTGACATGCCTTTCCATACACTAACCTGAAGGGAGACATGCTTAATTGGGTCTTGTGGGCAGTCCTATAGGACCACAAAGCTTTCGGAAGGTGAGTAGACTAATCCTTCCTATCAGGCCGAATAGCGACTTGAAGGATCTTCTTGATCTCTCAATTCGATAGTTCTGCCAATCCATTAGTCTAAGGGTGGTAGGGAGTCGAGATACGATGCAACACCCCATACTTTTTCATCAGGAACTGGAAGTGCATATTGTTGAAATGAGACCTATCATCACTGATGATGGCCTTAGGAACCCCAAATCTGGTAAAGATGTTCTCCTAGATAAATCAGAGGATAACTTTATGATCACTAGTTCTCGTGGGGATGGCTTCGATCCATTTAGAGACATAATCAACAACGAGTAGAATGTACTCGAAGCTGTTAGATCTAGGAAAGGGTCCCATGAAATCAATTCCCTATATGTCAAAGATTTCATGCATAATAATCAGGTTTAAGGGTATCATATCTCGTGGGCCCATGTTGTTGAGGGTCTGACAATGAGCGCATGCCCTACAATATGTCTGTGTGTCTTTAAACAAAGTGGGCCAGAAGAACCCACATCAGATAATTTTTGCTATGGTTTTACGCCTAGAGAAATGGCCACCGCAGGCCTGGTCATGACAGAATGAGATCACGTCATTGACCTTGTTGTCAGGAATGCATCTCCGGATCACCTGATCATTGCCAATGTGGAAGAGGTATGGTTCCCCCCAAATATAGTACTTGGCCTTGGCAATCAATTTGTCTTGGCTGGAAGTCACCCAATTTGGTAGAACTTTCCTCGTAACCAAGTAGTTTACAATATCAGCAAACCATGGGAGACTGTGAATGGCTAGCAGGTGCTCGTCCAGAAAATGCTCTATGATCGGTATAGATGAGTCGATGACTGAAGAAGGAAGATGGGACAAATGGTCAGCTTCCACATTCTGCTTTCCCACCTTATCACAAATCTCGAGATCAAATTCTTGCAACAATAAGATCTAGCAGATTAGTTGAGGTTTTGCATCCTTCTTTGAGAGGAGGTGCCTCACTGCAATGTGATCCGAGTATATGATAACATGGGAACCCAAAAGATAAGATCTAAATTTTTCCAGGCCAAATACAACGGCTAGCAGCTCTTTCTCAGTAACTATGTAGTTACGCTGAGCCTTATCAAGTGTCTTGCTAGCATAGTAGATGACCACAGGTTTCCCATCTATTTTCTGCCCAAGTACTACACCCATTGCATAATCAGAAGCATCGCACATGATCTCAAAGGGTTGAGACCAATCAGGGGACTGCAAGATAGGTGCTTGGGTAACTCGATCACGTAGGATCTCAAACGCATGAGTTCATTCCTCAGTGATTTCGAAGGGGACATCCTTAGATAGAAGATTAGTCAGGGGTGTGCGATTTTCGAAAAATCAGGAATGAATCAGCGGTAAAAACTGACATTTCCCAGAAAGGATCGGATGTCCTTGACCGAGCTAGGCATAGGGAGTTTGTAAATCAGATTCACCTTGGCTCGATCAACCTGGATGCCTTTTTTAGAGATGAGATGTCCTAGGACAATTCCCTCAGGTACCATGAAGTGGCTCTTTTCCTAAGAGAGAACCAAGTTCATGTCGATGTACTGTATGAGGATTTGGACCAAGTGTAGGAGGCAACCATCAAAAGATTCTCCAAATACTAAGAAGTCATCCATGAAGACTTCAAGGTATTCACCTACTATATCTAAAAATATGGCAACCATGCATAGCTGAAAAGTAGCAGGTGCATTACAGAGACTAAACGGCATCATTTGGAATGCATATGTCCCGAAGGGGGCAGGTGAAGGTAGTCTTCTCTTGGTCCTTAGGATGGATTGCAACCTCGTTATAACTAGAGTACCCATCCAAAAAGCAGAAGAATCGATTTCCTGCTAGTTTCTCGAGGATCTAATCAATGAACGGTAGTGGGAAATTATCCTTCTTTATGGAGGAATTGAGTCTTTTGTAATCAATGCAGACTCTCAACGAGTTTGCTATACGGGTTAGTATGGTTTCTCCGATTTTAGTCGTAATCACGGTGAGTCTTGCCTTCTTAGGCATAACTTGGATTGGACTCACCTATCGACTGTCGGAGATCGGGTAGATGATCCCTGCATCTAACCACTTGATGATCTCCTTTTTCATGACATCCTACAGGTTCGGATTCATGCGTCTCTGCATTTCACGGGATGGTCGTGAGCCCTCTTCAGTATAGATGTGATGTGTGTAGTATGAGGGGCTGATGCCAGTCAAATCATCAAGAGTCCATCCAATGGCTCTTCGATGTTGCTGGAGAATAGAAATCAGGCGTGTTTTCTGATCAGGTGTGAGTCGAGAGTTGATAATCATAGGAAACATCTGATTGGAACCCAAAAAGATGTATTTGAGATGGTCAGGGAGGGGTTTCAATTCCATAATCAGATTATCAGCAGCAGTAGATGGTTCAGAGTGGGTGTCGAGAGAAAATGAAGGAGCTATGGGTGTATCTAGGTTATGTTCAGGCTCCTTAAATTGCGGGTTTTGATCTTCTTATGGTTGATTAGAAATATTCAAGTTTTCCTCGATACATAGGTAGTCAACCACGGCCTCGATATCACAAATTTGTTCTATAACCCCGCAATTAATTCCTTGTTGGGCTTTAAAGATGTCGATCTTCAGTGTCTTGCTCCCAAATTTTAACTCAATTTGGCCCTCCTTGTAATTAATATTGGCCTTAGCTGTGGCCAGAAAGGGTCTCCCTAATATGATCGGTGTATTTTTTAAGTTCTTAGGAGCATCCATGTCTAAGATGATGAAATCCACGAGAAAGTAAAAATCGTGTACCCTAACTATTACATCCTTGAGTACTCCTTTTGGTGACTTAATTGATTGATTGGCTAATTGCAAAGTCATTTCTGTCGGTTTAAGCTCAGATTCCTCAAAGTGGTCTAGTAGGGATGTGGGTATCAAATTTATGGCAGCTTGCAGGTCCAATAAGGCTCGATCAAGTTGTATATCACCGATAGCAAAAGAGATCAGCAGGGTGCCTGGGTCTTTTGCCTTAGGTGGGAGTTTGCTCAAAATGATGGAGCTGGCTTGCTTCGAAACTACGATTGGGTTCCCGCCTTTGGTTCGCGGCTTACGCTTAGGTGTACACACATCTTTCAAGAATCATGCATAAGCCGGTACGTGGCAAATCGCATCCATCAAGGGGATGTTTATATGGACCTGCTCAAAGAGCTTGACCAAGTCCTCGTCAAGTGCCACAGGTTGTGGTTTCCTTTTTCCTTTGGTCAAGACCTCTAGAAATGGAACCTTTACGGGTTCCTCTAGAATGGGTATAGGTTCTTGATCTGGGATTGGGGTATTCTGGATGACTATCCTAGGGTTTGGGTTTGCATTACCAGGCTGGGAGTGGATTTGATAAGGTGGGTCCTGTGTTGCTTTGCCACTACGGGTAGTAACTGAATTTAATCCTGCCTGGTTCTGGGTAGGTGTGGGAAAAAGAGGTGGTTGCTACTGATAACCCGCGTATGATGTCGAAGCCTCCATCCCGTCGGGTGATGGAGTAGAAGGGGCTTGATAGAATTAGTGAGCTTGGCCCTGAGTTGGGTTCATAACATGCCTCTGGTTCGACACGTTATTTGGGTTAGGCAGAGGTTGAGAAGGAAGTGCACCAGGTTGGTGGGAATTTGCCATCTAGGTAAGTTGATTGTGAACCTCTATGATCCCGTCTTTGTGCTATTTTTGCATAGCCGCATTCATTTTCTGAATGTCAGCTAGAGTTTGAAGGATAAGAGTCATTTGTTCTTCATGAGTTGTCCCGGATTGATAAGTTGGGTTGGGCCGAGGCTGAGGCCACTGATATGGATGAGAAACTTGTGGTCAAGGCTGATATTGAGGTCTTTGATTTTGATTGTTCCCTGACCACGTGAAATGAGGATGATTACGCCATCCAAGGTTGTAGGTGTTTGAGAATGGATCATTCTGGATGGTGTTGAGGTCCTCGTAGGTTTGAGGGGCCTCGAAAAAGTTAGAATATGAGGGTTCAGAGTTCCCCCAACTAGAATAGGTGGGTCCAGAGTTTCTTCCGAACCTAGAATCAGACAGGGGTGGATATGGGTCCATCCCCTGAGAAGATCGATGGTAGATGTTATGCACAGCCTCCCTGCCAAAGGGCGGTTGCGCGAATGGGTTTTGCGTAGAGGTGGCTCACTGTAGGTGTCGAGTTAGCTTATCCACCTTCTTCTCAAAAATAAAGACCTTGTCCAGGTGACTAGCCATCAGTTCCAAGCCAACGGAAGAGGACAGGCCCTACGTCTCATGTTCTCCTCTGGGATTCGTCAATGCATGGGCATTCGTCTGGTCGAACATGCCCATGAATTCATTTTTGACAGAGTTCTCGCACATGTTCTCGAGAATCTCCCACATGGTGTCTTCATGTTGACCTATGATGTTTCCTCCACAAGTTGCATTGACGAATAATCGAATATCCTCACGGAGTCCCTGGTAAAAAGACTGGACTTGTTCCCATTTAGGAACTCCGTGGTGTGAGCATTTTCGCATGAGATCCGAAAAACGATCCCATGCCTCGTGAAGCGGTTCTCTTGCTGGCTGCGTAACATGCATGATCTTATGCCGTAGAGCATTTGTCCTACCAATAGGGAAGAACTTTTTCAGAAACTCCGATTGTATTTCCGCCCATGTGTTGATTGGACATGTTAGGGTTTGGTACCAGTGAGCAGCCTTATCCATGAGAGAGGAAAACATTTTCATGAGTAAAATATCCCGATTTTGAGCTTCTAACCTGAAGGTCTGAGCCAGATGCTTGAGTTGGTTGATAGGCTGGAAAGGATCCTCAGAATTATGCCCATGGAATTTGGGAATAGCATGAATCATGTTGGGCTTGAGTTCAGTATCAGGACCTCCAGCTAGGATTTGGACTCGAGGTTCGATCGCCACCGCAGCGAGATTGTAATGATCTCGCATCATAGGATGCTGCGGTGGGTTTACAAAGGCTTGGAATAGATCGTTGAGGTGCTAAAGCTGATTCTCAAGATTGTTTTCTTTTGCTGGTTGCTCCATGATGATGGATGAAGGAGAGCTATGTTCAAATGAATTAGAAGAGATATCAATCAGGTTGGGTTGTTGCACAAATAGGGAGGTCGAGGGTGGTCTTAGAGACCTCCTCCTGAACATGCATCGATGGAAGAGATGAGGGTGTGATGGACCCAATCAAGACACCCAAAAATTTTGCATGACTATAGAGGTTTGGGGCGGGTGATACCCCTAAGTCAGAAAGCCACCCACCTGAGAATTACCTATGTAGCCAAAGAGGGAGAGTCCTGTGAAGACACCTACACGGTAGAGAGCCCCCACGAGTTGTAGGGTTTCCCCCACCCGACCTCTCTTGTCACTGACGATCCAGGTAGACTAGAATGGGGACTTGACCTCTTAAGTCTACCAGTTTTAAGTTAAGAGCAAGGGTACTTATGATTTCACTTGAACTTTAAGATGTTTTTGTGCAATGTGACTTAATTTGAAGATTTGGTTAACCCAATAAGGTGGGTCAACTTCACCTGTTTTGTCCTTTGATAAATTTAGGTCCCTCTTTTAGTATTCAAATGAGATTAAGAGCCTGCTTTTAGGGTTTGCTTGAATATATCAATTCAACCAAGACTTAGGCACACACTGTTTGGAAAGGTTAATTCTTAATTAAGCAAGTGTGTCTCTAAAATCCTAAACTGGAAATCCTAATTGGCTCTTGATTGGTCCAATTTAATTTGTCAAAAATATGGTACCTAGGGCTCAAGCAAGAAGGTGATTTCCCTAGATACCTTAAACCTTAAGTAGGTGCACAAATCAGGGTTGGGCGTTTTCTAGAAATGAACCAAATCAGGCAACTTGTTTGTGATTGAATCTAAAAACAGAATGCAAGTTGGACATAATTGATTTCTTTTTTTAGCTTTTCAAAATCAGGGGCTTAGGAGAGATTGGATTTGTGTTTTACCTGCCCCTAGAGTGGTTAATGTGCGGCTTATCTTCCTTTAATGAATCCCTAAAATAGATCACAGTAAAAAAAGATAGAGCAAGTAAGTGCCAAACTAATATTGCAATTAAGAGATCTAAGTTGCACATTGCTCCTTGGCAATGGAGCCAAAATGTTTTTCGCTTTGAATCGAGTTTTAAAATCAATGCATTGCAGTATTGTTCGAATTAGTGCGAAAAACAAATAAAATTTATAACTCGAATATTAGAAATGAAGTCCGAGGTCGAACATATGGAGCAATTGGCAAAAATAATTCTCAAGATCATAATATAAGCAATGCATAATAGAACTCCAAACAAGAATGGTATTTAAATGAAAGTGAATGTCGGATAATGCAAAAAAGAATGGGGTAAAATGATGATTTGAATCACCAATTACCCCTCACAATTATATCAAATATTTGAATAGTACTAATCAATCTAAATACCACGTAGGATGAGTGCACAGTGCACTCCCTTCAGAGATCAACCAATGAAACTCTAAGTGCCAAGAGGGCACTCTTCCTCTTCCTTCCTTTTCTCTTCTTTGGCTACTCTTTTCTTCTCTTCTTCTTCCTTCTCTTTCTCTCTTCTTCTGCCTCCTTAAGCATCAGAGAAGGCATAGCACAGGGCTCAGCAATGCCAGCAGAGGCAAAGGCCTCCCTCAGAGATCACAAGTGTTGAGAAGAGGGCGGCAAAGCAAAACACCCCCTTCCCTCTCTTTCTCTTCGTCCTCTCTTAGAACCAGGAAAACCAGATCAGACCCAAGTATCTAGGTAAACGGACCGAGCCTAGACCCACGAGGTGTGAGCACGGGTGAGGGCATGCGTGAGGCGCATGCGTGCGGGGACCTCACCCCCTGTGCATGCTGAGGCAACAAGGCAGAAGGAGAAATTCAATTTAAATCTCTCATGGGCTTTGGCGCTTTCCTATGTGGGACTAAGTTGTCCCCTATTCTTCGCAATGTAGTAGTAGTGGATAATGCATCCAATTGAAGGCAAAGGCATGGCTGTGGTCTTCAATCCAGGATTTGGGAATGGTTCTGGAGATGCATTACGTCGCCTAGGAATGAAATTGGGGAAGAACACGACTGCAGGAGCTTGAATGATGTCGGAGAAGGAGGCGGCAGCAATGGAGCTCCGACGGCAACCTAAAACCAAGAGCACGGGCTAAACGCCATAATCAATATGCTCAAAAGGTTTGCTAAACCACGATGAGTGCAACAGTGGCTGTGGTTTGGTGTGTACGCATGTATGGAGGGCTGACAATGAGGAGAATGAGGGCGGAAGGTGGGTGTGTTCGATGAGGAGGTAGAGGGTGTTAAACCCTAAATTTCTTTAGGGCTTTTGGAGGGTGAGTCATGGTGGAGGTTTTGGAGTTGGTAGCGGCGGTTGGGCATCACGGAGCTTCGTCGGAGTGGAAGGAGATGAAGAGGGTACTGGTGGTGCAGCGAGTGTGAGCTGTGAGTGCTAGAAAGGAGAATTAGAGTGAGAGAGAGAATGATAGAGTGATTTAGCTAGGTGAGAGAGAGACAGAGGCAGCCGATTTTTGTCAATTGGCACCGAAGAAGGAGAGAAAGACGAGACGGCGAGGACGAAGTAGGCGGAGATATGCCCTCCCTTTGGCTGTGTAGGGTCACGACGAAGAGAGGAGTCGAGGGAGCCAACCAATTTGGTCGTTGGACAGTCAGAGGTAGAGGATCGAAGAGGGTCGCTGGATAAAGGGTTTTGGTGGTCGCAGGAGAATGAGAGGTGGTTGACTCACCGAAACTTGCTGAGGGGATGCGCAAGGCCACGGGGGTCCTTTTATAGGCTCTAGATGGAGTTCCAAGCTTGGAAAGCAAGCTTAGAAACTCCGAGATCTTTACTGAAGATGGATACCTAATCAATCAAAATGTTCACATGAGGATTCTAGAGGGATTTAGGATCCCTGAATGGGCTCATTTGGAAGGCAATTACTTGACAAGTTTCCCTTTCAATTTTGAGAGGGATTCGCCAAGAAATCACAGAGATCTTGCCATCTTAAGTTTGCTGGAGTTTGTAGGATTAGGATTTAATGGCCGAAAGGGCCATTTTGTGAAGATGATGATAAAGTTAGGGATCGAAATGCAAAGGATTCAAAAGTTAGGGGCATATATGTGACATAAAAGAGTCAGACAGGACCAAGTTACAAACTAGGTTAAGATGATCTTAGATTGAGCCGAAATTTTGGTACAAACCTAATTTGGACCTAAGGAATTCAATGGTGAAGTCAGATTTTGGTTTTGACCTAGTTTGACTTGGTAATTTATGAAAGAAACCAAATTAGGGCAAAAGTCAGCTTATGGTTCTGTTTTAGGTCAAGACGGGTTCTGATGGTCAAATCAAGCATACCAAACCCTAAAGAATATTTTTCTATGAATTTTAGAGGGTTTAGGTGAATTTTATTCTAACCAAAACCTCAGTTAATTAAGCAGATCTATTTTTAGGATTTCAGAAGTCATTTAATTCCTAAAATGCGTAAAAACTCATTTCTGTTTGTACTAACCCACTTGTTAGACTCTTAAGACCATTTGACCCTTAATTAACCCTTTAGAAAACCCATGGTTGTTTTGCATTCAAGATATGATGGTAAAATTATAGTTTTAACCATGATTTCTTATATTTCTCTCTGAAAGGATTTTCAACGAATTATGGCCTTCTAGTGGTCAAGTAGGAGCATTTAATGACTTAATCAGATCAAATTGAGCTAGTTATAGCTCATGATGGTGTTCCCATCACTCTGTGCAGATGTGCGACACATAGTCGCTGAGAAGGAGAAGACCCTGAGAAGGAGGAAGAGCTTTGTAGAAGAAGAAAGAGTAGCAAGGAGAAAGCTTTGAAGAAAGCATTGTAGCAGGTGACATTTAAGCTGTTTGACTTGAGATCTAGCCGTCTGATTACTGTTCATTTATTTCATATATTTGAGTAGGTGATATAATATGAGCTTAGACTAATAATTGGTGTTTCAAATCACCATTATTTTGTCTTAGATATCTTTTTGGTCTCTTAAAGTCTTGAAATACTTATGTTATATATTGAATATCTAATGTGACAGATTAAAATTGATTGAATATCATTATTCTTGACTTATTTCTTGTGCTCATTTATATTTTAATCCAGATTAATGTGTGAATTACAATATTTTTTCCTTGTGTTAGACCTTGGACTTCTTTTAGATATTTGAGTTATAAATTTTATTTGTTAAAGAGATCTACTTAGGAGACTTTACTACAACGAGACACACTTAAAACTCCTATCTAGATCCTATCCAACAGATTCTCTCTTGTTAAAATTTCAAACAAGGTTTTGAAGTTCCATAAATAATAACAACCAAGTTGTAGTTGGTGGAGTTCAATTCCTTTAGAGTTGATGTGACTAAGAGAGCAATTGAAACCCTAAAGTTGAAAAATCCTATGCATGCAACTCCTAAATGAATCTCTTTCTTAAAAATCTTTTGAGGTGGTGGTCCAAACAAGACAAACACTACCACCACCTGATAGAAAATCAAACAAGGAATCCAAAAATAATTTTTTTGAGATTTTAGAAAATTATGTAATATTTTTTTGGAATTTTTCTTCTTACTGGTGTCAAGAGTCAGAAATGATAGATTCAGTGAATTGATTCTACAGAAACCTCAAATGACCTCAGAAATTTTTTGATAATTTTATATGTTGTAGATAATTTCTTAAGGTTTTCAGAAATATAAAGTTTTTCTAAATGTGATGAGTATAAAAATTTATAAAATTCACAAATAGTAAGAAAATAGTAAGAAAACAAGGTCTTACCCATGTTCAATCCGTGAATTTTTTAATTTTTTCTATTCAATGAAATTTCTTGAAAATTGGACTCAAGATTCCTAACTCAAGGGACTTCTCAGGAAGAAATTTGATGATTTTAGGAAACTCCTAAGTGCTTGAGCTTGATTTTTGAAAGTCAAGATAGAAGTTTGGATTTTCAAAAATAGACACCAATAAGGCAAAGGTAGTGGAAAAATGAAGCAAACAAGCAACAAAATAAATTTTAGGATTCCACCACCCTTAATTTTTCTTGATTTTTTTTATAATTTAAAGATTTTTTTAATAGATTTTATTTTTGTTTTTGATAAAAAATTCTTGGGTACTAAATTGAAGTACGAGGGAAGAAAAGAAACTTAAAGCTTTCGCTCCAAGTGCTCTAAATCCCTCTCTCGCACCTGATTCTCACCTAAAATCAAAACAAACAAAAGTTTGTGAAGATCTAATAAAGTAAGAGAGAGGTTAAAGATGTGACTAAGTCGTGCCTCCCTGGCAATGACACCTAAAAGTGATGCGAAAAATTGGCGTGATTTGAAATTAGGGTTTTAAATCGTTGTAAGACGTTAATTCGCAATCGCTTTTAAAATTTATAACCTAGACAGTGGTAGTATCTAGGGTTGTCCATGGAGGCAAGATTGTTAATCACATGAGTGGTTCTCTCTCTCGCCTCTCAAATCCACACTTTCTTTTTGTGATTTTGATTTGTTGTTTTTATATTTTTCAAAACAATCAGGCTTGAGATATGTAAAGAGGAAGTTACGCTACAACTACACCTATCACTAAACCTAAGTGACAAAAGTGGAGTTATCTCTTCTAAGCTCACCCTAGGCAAGTGCACCTAGGGTAATTAGAAGAGGAGAGTGTGTGCACTACAATAGTATAACATGAAAAACACAATAAGATTAGGACATGAATTTGGAAAGCAATTATGACTTGTATTACTAGCAAGGTCAATTACAAGTAGCTAAATTCTTCTAAAAGAAAAAGAGAAACTAAACTAACTAATACAAGATAAAAGAAGATAAAGAAGAAGATGAATCCTCTGTAGAAATTTAGGAGAGCCCTTGCTCCAAGTGCAGTCACCCTGCACTTGAAAAGAGATCTCCTTCTCTTCCTTCTTCAAGTGGCCTTCCTTCAAGCTCTCCTCCAAGGTGGGCATCAACCACCTTGTTGGCTCCTTCTTTGCCTAGTTGTCCCTTCTTGATGAAGGTGATCTCCTCCTTGGCATGGCTAAGGGAGAAGAGGGAGAGGAAGAAGGCACCAAGGGGATGGGTAGGTTGCCCACTTGATCTTCTTCCCTCCTTCTACCTTCTTGGCATGTGATGTAGGTGGCTATGGGTGGAAATTAAACTAAGGGAGAAGAGATGGGAATTATGTGGTGGTAGGGTAGGGTATTTATAGGATGGGAATGGGGGTGGTTATGGTGTTTTTTGGAGGGAAATGAAGGGTTTCTTGGATATTTTTGGAGGGAAAAATGGGAGGGAAATGAAGAGGTGCCTTAGTTTCCCCTCCAAAAATACCTTCTAGAAGGTATTGATTTTGGAAGGAATAAATGGAGGGTGGAGATGGGTTTTGATGAGGAAGAGCTGGAGGTAGTCATCTTGAGCTGCATTGGAGCTGGTGGCTGCTGAAGAGAGCTGCAAGGAGCTACCTTAGCTGGCTTAGCTTGCTAGTTATTTGATATCTGCTAAGCCAAGCTAAGATGAGATGGCTTCTATTGATGTGAGCTGAGATGAGCTGGGTCTGATATTCCCAGGGAGGACCTAACTAGCTGGAGTAGCTATGGTAGCGTAGCTCAACTAAGTTGAGCTAGGTGGAGTCCACGGGAGCTGGACTTGAGCTGGTTAAGGTCATCTTCAGCTAACCAGGTCTAGCTAGTTGATAGTAGTAGCTAGTCCTAGTCAGGTTGAACTTCCAATGAACTCTTCTAAGCTGGAGGAGTTAGAATGGAGCTGGGATCAACTGTCATTATCTATTTTGAGCTGCCATCCAGCTAAGGTGAGCTGAATGGAGCTACGGTGAACTAGCTAGAGCTACCATTCAGCTGAGATGAGATGAATGGAGGTAAGGGTGAGTTGATCCAGCTAGAATGAACTAGGATCCAGCTGGGATGAGCTAGATCTAGTTGGGATTAAGCAGAAATGAGTTGGATCTAGTTGGAATCCAGCTGATAAGAGCTTCTTCTTCATCTTCTACCTTCCTGAGTGCCAAGATGTGTGGGATCTGACATTCCACCTAATTCTGGCACTTAGATAAATGCATTAAAAATACAAAAAAATGCAATGCATGCCTATTCTAGGTAAATGCCTAAATGCAGCCTGAAAACCCACTTGCGAAGTTAAAACCCTAAGAGCTGGGTTACTTTTGGGGCACAAGAATGATGATAAACTGGCGTTTATCAATAGGGTAGTGGACTTCCTCCCTAGGAGGAGATAGAGGGGAGTCTTCTTCAATATTAGGGTAACCATCTTTGGAGCGAAGACAACTACTATCATTTTGAAGCATATGTCAACTTTCTTCTACTTTTTTTAGTTGCTTTCTTTTGTTGTATAAAGCAATCTGATGGCAACACCATCATCCTTTATATCTTGCTTAATTTGACTAAGTTCTAATGTTAAATTCACCTAAATAATATATAAAAGGGTATAATTCAATATGGGTTGAATGAAGAAAAATCATCACAAAATATGTTAATTTTGCTAATTTAATAGGAAAATTTAAAGTGCAGATTAACTAAGGGGTGAACCTATGATTAATTAAAGGTTAAATAAGCTTAAATTTCCAAGAAGTGGGTTAATATTGAGTAATTTAAGATTTCCATTCAAAATGAATGTTAATTCTTAATTAAAATCATAATTTCTGCCTTACTTCAATTGAAAAGGTTCTGATAGAAAAAATGTAATATGAACCTTTCAAAAATCATTTAAAAATGTTTCATAACGTTAGAGTAATCAATTTGAGAAAAGGAACTTATTTTAACCTTAAACAGAGACCTAGGCGGGTATATTTTTGGTCAAAACGTAAATTGGCCATTCAAATATCATCAAAACACAAAATGGAAGTTAGCATTAAATTCCTTGGGTTTAAATTAGGTTACCATAAAAATTTAGGTGCACTTGAACTTCATCTTCACCTACTTTACATTCTAGCCCTCAAATTTCAAAGCTTCTTCTATTTGGTCCATATTTCCTTCTTCTAGGTCGCTCGTTGATGTCATGATGACGTTAGCACCTCCCTTCTCCTCTAGCAACGAGAGAACATTTTGGGAAGCTTCTCGTCCTCAATTTCGAGTGAGGATTGCTCGCAACTCCATCCTTGGAACCCTTCCAACTTAGGCTGAGTCTCTTCTCGGGTCATTCTTGTGTTAGTTGGCACAAGAACCAGGTGTGCTTCACATCTACGGCGACCTCTATCCACGGTCGAAGTGGCCATCGGAGCTTACATTGACACCATCTTTCAAGCTGCAAAGATACCCCATATTAATCGCAACCACCCACACTAAGCTCCTATAAAGATTTACCATCTTCCTCCAGTCCTTGTCAAGTCAAGGCATGTCCCTACCCCTTCCTACTTCTTCGACGTTGCCGGCGATGAGACTTGGAGCTTCCTTTGTTCTCCCTCATCGTTGCCCCTCACCATCAAATGGGGCCACAGTTGCCTTCCCCGTTCCATCATTGAGCTTCTCGTAAACGAAGATGACTCCTCTACCCCCTCGTCGCTCCAACAACCATTGTTGCCCCCATTTCTTCTTCACGTTCGGCCATGTCCAGCGTTAACTCTGGCATCCTTGCAATCACTTGTCCACACAGCTTCGCTCATCGCAGACCACCTCAACACCTCTACCATGCAGCCATGAACAAAAGCCCTTAAGAAATTGAGGGTTTCCACGCCATATGCTCTCCTCTTGACGTTGCCTTCCTCACCTTCCGTGTGCCTCCTTTGGCATTTACACTCCAAATCTCCGCCGTCATCACCTTCAGGAGGATTTGGCAAAGCTTCTTAACCCTTTGGTGGAGAGCTTTGACGCTTCCTTCACTATGTCGACCTCTGTCGTCGCCACCACCCCCGTTGCCGTTGACAGATAAGCTACGGTTGTCCTCAAACTCCCAATCATTGCGAGAAGCTCCGTGGAGTTGGGAGGAGCATCCAACAATCCTTAAAGGGTAGCGCTCTGAACTAATAAGCTTCCTTGATCATCGTCGTAGTCGCCAACCGCCACCACTGTTTCCACCATCTTTGTCATGCTAATCGATGATCGGATGACACTGCCAAGTCGTGGACAATTCGCCAGTCCTCCTCTACCCTTCATCATCGCTATCCCATGATCAAATCTTCGACGATGGTGAAGGTCTGCTGTGTCTCCAGCCAAGACTGTAGGTCAAGAAGAAGGAGGGTAGGGACTTTTCTACAAATAAAAAAATTATAGGGACATAATTGCAACTTACTAACAACTGAGTTGCAGTATTATGAATTTGATTTATGATTTGGTTCTGAATTACCCTTTATTAGATCTAAATGGGATTTTAGTGCATCACCTTGTTCAAACATTATTATTTCGTGCTTGGTCACATTAACACTTGATTATTTTACTAGACCTTAAATAATTGTTTATTCCCTACACTTAAGGTTGGATTTACTCTCCTCATTTGTAGGATCAAGTGTGATTTGAACTTGTTTGATTCTTTTCTGAAAATTAACCCTCAATACAGGTTCATCAAAGCCATTATTAAATATTTTGATAGTGATAAGTTGCGTATTTGACTGCTCCTAGAGACAACCTTGGAATACTTTTAATCCAAGAATTATAAATTTAAATGTGATTTCACTTTAGTCACCTATACTATGACATACTACTATGACATACATTTTTTAAATTTGATCACAGGATGTTAACATTTTGGCACCATTGCCGAGGAGCAACACTTGCTTACCACTATCGTTGTGTATATTTTTATATATATTTTGTGAATATTTATTTTTCTAACACACTTTCTTTTGATTTCGTTGTTCTTCTTCTTGGACCTGATCCACTGAGTCACTGTTTCACCTCAATCGGCCAACCACTTCACCAATGGTTTAACCAATCCAGGGGCAGGTTAACTTTTCTTCTCTTCCTACTCTCCCTTTTCCGTATATATACATAAAAAATAACTAAAAAAAATTTAGGAAGCCAACTTTTCCTTATTGTTCTAGAATTATCATATAAGGCAAGACATTCTTAATTTTCTGAGAATCAATTGTTATTAAAGAGATTGTGATTAGATTAAAACACATGATCCATTGATTCCTATGCCTATTAGGGACTCGTACTAAAATTGGTTAGTACATTTGGACAATCACATTCTTGTTTGTGTCCAAGGTGCATTATCCTAAATTAAATTGGACTCATTTAGAGTCGATTAGGGTTGAAACATTAATTTGGGTTGTTGGAGTGTCAGTACATAATTGTAGAATTAAAAGGAAAATATCATACAACATTATGTGCAACCCAAGCCCTTGTTTGAATTGATTTAAAAATTCAAACCCTAAAATCAGGCTTTAAGATCACTTGAACAATAAAATTGGGACTTAATAGCATGTTTGACAACCGAATAGGGTGGTTCAGGTGGGTTAACTCGAATTTCATCCTCTAACTTATAGGATATGTCTGGTGAAGTTAGTTCACATTGTGAACTAATCAACCTAAAATTAGATCATGCCTGTAATTTATTTCTAAATCAAGTGATAACCAAGGCACATGCACATCTATGCCTAAAATTGGTAGGCTTATGGCTTAACTCACATGCTTTTAGTCTACTTAGAATCGTAGTGATAAGGAAAGTCAGGTGGGGGAATCCCTGTAACCTATGGGGATGCTCTACCATGTAGGGCTCTTTATAAGACTCTTACTTCCTGGCTACTCATGTAATTCTTGGGGCACGTGAGTGTTGGTGTAAGAGCACCATGTACGATTATTGATTTTGATGATAACAAAATGCTTGGTATTTAATGTTTGCATTTGAGTTTAAGTTTTCAGGAATAATGCAAATGGAATCAAGTGTGAAGGATCTCAAGCTCACATCCGTGGCAGATTGGAGGAGCTTGATGGAAGTATAGAAGAGATTGAGCTTCGTGTGGAGCAAAAGCGTGAAGAACAAGAAGAATAGGATAGATGTCCTTTTATCATTATTTTTGTACTCTTTACTTATTTTTTCTTTTATTTTATTAGATTCATGTAAAGAGCCCAAAGTAACATACCTTAGTCCTAGGAAGACTTATACATCACTAGGAGACCTAGGCAAACCTTAGAATAGACTCAGAAAATCAATATAGAAATCAGTCAGCCTAATCAAATATCTAACCTGATCATCTGACATTTGATAATGACTTTTAAGATGTCTGATAGTTTGTATAGACGTCTAATTAAACACTTAGGCTGAGAACACTATCTCTGATCATTACTTTCAAACTTCCAGCCCATAGTCCAGACATCTTACAAGACATCTGAGGACCTTGCCAGATGTCCAATTAGAGGACCATTGGCCTATAAAGAGAATATCTTCGAGGATTGGCTTATGATAGTATTATATTTTCTGACATTCGTAGAGCCTCCCAGATGTCCAATAAAAAGATGTTAGGCTAGATCTGACATAAATCTACTTTTGTCAGACCCTTATAGCTATTTGAGCCTCAGGAAATCAATTCTCGTAGAGAATCCTCTTTCCAGATGACCAGACATTATGTCAGACATACGATCTGTGGTCTAACCAACAAACACTAGAACCCTATTTTGATTTGGTTAAAATAGGAAGAAACACGTCTTAGAATTAGACGTCTGATTAGTTTCCCAGATGTATTAGAATGCCTTCTTAGACATTCATCTTGATCCAACCCAGTCCAGATGATCAACCCTTCTAGACCAGACATTCGACCATTAGATCAGATGATGACCTAGATGTCTGACTATAAAACTAGATGTCTGATAACTCTGTCAAACTATTTAATGACCTTGATTTCAGTGGGATTTTGGAGCACTCTCTTGAGCCTTGTTCCTAGTGGCTACAAGAGACTTCCAAAGCCTTCCAAAGCTTTCTAGGCACCTCTATAAATAGAGAAGCACCCTTCCTTAGCAAAACACACCTTGAGAAATCATTTCCACATCTATTTGTGTCTAAGAGAAGAGAGAAATTACTTAGAGAAGATCTTGCTCTCCATGTTCTACATTGCAAATCCGAGAGCATTGAAGCTCTATCGATTTTACACCAATTCTCTTCCACTTTAGGGATGTCCTTACTTATAGTAGCATATATTTATCTCTACTTTGTGGCTCTATAGTTATTTGTTATTGCTTTTGTTTTTGGTAATGTATTCGCTTTGTGAATTCCCGTCTCCTTTGCGAGACAAAATACTCCTTATGAAGAGGTGATTGAGGTATGCTACCTTCGGTTCCAAGTAGCATGGTTGTAAGAGGTTGAACTACCCTCGTTTAAGTAGTTCATTAGTGGATTTGATCTACTAGGTAGATCGAAAAATCCAAAATTGACAGGTTTGGGTGGTTCTTTTTACCTAGGTTTGGGTTTCCACCTAAAAATCCTTGTGTTCATTTGTAGTATTGCTTTTGTGAGATTATTGTTTATATTTTCGCATTATCACGCACATCTCACCCCCCCTTCGTTAGAACCTATAGTGAGTTCTTAATTTAGAGGTCCATCTGCCTCAAATTTGCTATAGTCATCCAATTATAGTAGGTGCCTTGATTGGGTCCAAAATATATATTGAGTCCCTCTCCTCTATTTTTTATTATATGCATAGGGAGGCGGTCCTTGAGACTCATCTTAAGGCATCTATTAGAGTTTAATCCACATTGGGGTCAAGCTCCGATTGATTTGTGTGATTTCTGATCTAAAAAGCTTCTATTCTATTCATTCTGAACATGAACCGAATTCTCCATATTTTGATCTATCACTTGATTCGATTTGTATCACCTTACTTAGGAATCAACCTGAAAAATTAGGAAAGATGTCCACTAACCCCGAACCTCGTAAGAGCATGAAAGATCGAATGATTGAGGATGCTATCAAACATAGCGAAGAATTTTTCAAAACCTCAACTCCTATTAGCGGATTTCAGGGTAGTGAACCTGAGATTATGAACCACATCCAAATGATTCCAACCCAAATATCATGTGGTTCAACCTGAGAAACCCTCTTAGATCAAATGATTGCTATGAGAAGAATTCATAGAAATAAGGGTTTACAATATTTTTCAAATCCTTAATTGTGGGGAAATTACCAAGATTTCTTTACATAACGTGGGGATCTGTTAGATCAATTGGAAGAGTTGATTAATGAAATATACCCCCACCCCAACCCGGACCTTGATTATGAATCTTGGGGTAATTTTGAGGATAAATCAAAATTTTTCGAACTTGGGTTCCAGAATGGAGGTTCCTTTGCTGAATCCCCAACCTAATTTGAACCAAATGATGATTGCATGTATAATGAATTACCTAATACAGAAAATCAACTCTTGGGTTGGAAGGATTCCATCACAAGTGTTCTTGACGCCAAACCAGTAGCTAAAATTTTTGAAGCTGGTTCAACTCAAAGAGAATTTCAAAACAACTATGATGAATTTGATTCTGAGTTACTTAAGGATATAACTCTCGCACCTTATCTTGCTAGGGTCTTCCTTGAGCATAATTCTAACATCCCAAGTGATCTGAATTTAGATTCTAGTGACCCAATTCCTATACTCTACCTAGAATCTAAATTGGAACCTATTTTGGATGATGACAAGGCTTAATTTAATGACATAATCACAAATTCAAATAATCAAGATTTTTATGAGCCTATTTTTGATGATGAAACCGATCCGGATTCCTTAGAAGAGCATATTGATTTATTTGAATCAAAACCAATTTATGATACAGAATCAGAGGAATCTGAAAGGCCAGGATTAGAGTGGGTCTATCCTAGATATCCTGAACCTAATCCTATGCCTAATAAGAATATCCTTGTTAGCCTTAAACCAGAATCTAGGTTAGACCAATCTCAGGTTGATAACTTTGTATGTTTTGGTTCTTCTTGTAGTGGTGATCTTAATTCTGATTCAGGTTTAGAAAATTCTTTTCACCAGTGTTCACTAGGATTCTCCTATGCTGATGCTGATTTCAAATCTTATTCTGATTTTGGAGAATCCTTCATTTCAGAGGATTACAACCCAATCTATGACCTCGATGTCCATGACCTATTTGATTCTGACTTCGAGGTCATTGATTTGGAGCTAAAAGTAGTTGCACCACTTGATCAGGAGACCACCACTCAGGAATGGTTGCTTATGACTCTGAACAACCGGTCTCCGATACATGACACCAGAATCCATTTTTATCCTGAATCATCTCATTCCAAACTGGTTGGAACTGATTTTCCACCTCAATTTGACAGTGACTGGGACATTGATCAAATCGATAGTCAACTGCTGATCATTTTTTATCCCATAAGTAGGGTTCCTACATTTTTTACTAATCTATTATCATTTGAGGATGCCTACTTTGAATTGGCTGAGCCGATGTAGCCAAATCCTCACTCTTCATTTCCATATCTTTTTGAACCAAACTTCGTCTAGTGAATTCCTCATCTATTGGTCAACATTTCTCAACCAGCTAGAGTCATTGGGTTTGGTTTGCATAATTAGCCAGTTGATCTGAACAAGCACCTGGTTGACCCAACCAAGTTAATCATCAAGGTGCTTGTTCTACAAAACTCTTGCAATCTGATTACTTCATCCATTTGAATCGGCTTGCACCCAGTTGAAGGTGGTAAAATTAACACTTAACGGGAGGCAACTTGTCATTTTTCAAAATCCAAGACCTTTCATATCCTCCTTGAACACCACTCTTATTGCACTTTAAGGTTCATTTTTCAGAATAGCTAACTCCACCTCCAGTTTTCATATTGGAGCTTGAAATCGTTTGCAACAACCATTTCTGACTAGACTACCCACCCTTATAAACCTATTCTAAAATATGAACTGAGCTGAATTTTAACCCATCCTTTTGAAATGAGGGCATTATAAAACTTAGGTATGGGGGTATTAAAGTGTAACCAATTAAAAATTCAAATTCTTTGAAGTGCTCTCACAAAAAAAAAGGGATTTCAAAAAGAAAGAGACTAGGGTTGTACATTATTTCTAAATGGGTACACAGGGGATTTCTTCTTTAACAAACTTAGGGATGAGTTTGAGGATCCTGTGGTTGGACTTTTTAGTTCTAAAAATTTAAATTAGATCAGTTGATCCCTTAAAGAACTCTTTTTTAACCCTTGACAGTTCTGAGTTCTGAATTCTGCTTAGTGACTTGGGTAGTACTTGGCTTGGTTCTCGTCCAAAAGTTTTGAATGACTTTTTGAAATCAAGTGTCAACACATGTACTCACATAAAAAGGCAACAATCCCAAAAAGCCCCAAAAATTACAAAAATAAATAATTCTCCATGTTATAGTACTCTTGTTGAATGACCAAAGCAGTTGATTAGTTTAAGTTCCTATCGTTAAGAAGGAAAAATTTCCTTTGATGACACGATGTAAATATGTTACCGCTTCGGTGCTCGCTCTAAATGTAAATCACATATCTTTATATGGAGCATATAGAGCACATTTTGTAGCTCAGGTGTCTCGGATGGTGCTATCTCAATGTATCTGGCCTGGAGCTTGAGCTCGCTAGGAGGGCCCCTTACAATGCTTTTTGCTTGGTGAGCTCCTCAGGTGTGTCTTGGATGGTGCTTCTCATGAGTGCTAGCACTAGGGCCCCCTATTGAGGACTTAGTGATGGGAATGATGATCCCGACACAACTGTATTAGGACTAATCTGAGTCTAGGTATGGGGTAGAGAAACAAAACAAAAACAAAAAAAAATTCTATTATGTCAGAAAAATAAATAAGTCTTTCAAAGACACATCTACACAAATAAAGTTGGCCAATCATAGAGTAATGACACTTGGATTTTCAAGGTCACGCAAATTGCGGTATGAGTTCTTAATTTAAGGAGGCTCTAATTGTGAAAATGGATTTTGGGACTTGTAAGAATCAGAAAAGGGTAGATTAGTTGAATTCTTGGGTGGATATGCAGATCCTGATTATGCTAACTTTAGTATATAAAAGATTCATTCTGACGTTTTATCTCTAACAAAATCCCGTACCTACATTATTTTGAAGAAACAACCAAAGTCCTTTTCTTTTAATTCACAAAAAAAGAAGTTGATGGAGGGCGGAAAAATCTAGATCAACAAAGTAATTGAGTTGAATGTCAAAAATAAGCTTACACTAAATATCTATGCTAAATTATAAGAATTTGCTAAGGGACTAGCAAATGTTAGGCATGGGGGAATGATGGTAAGACCATCCTCTATATCTGGATCAATTTGGCTAAGTTCTAAGGTTAAATATACTTAATTAATATACAAAAGAGTATAATTCAATCAGGGCTGAATGAAGACGAATTGTTGCAAAATAGGTTAATTTTGTTATTTGAACAGGAAAATTTAAAGTGCAGATTAACTAAGGTGTGAACCTATGATTAATTAAAGGTTAAATAAGCTTAAATTTCCAAGAAGTTATTTGATAATGAGTAATTTAGGATTTCCATTCAATTTGAATGTTAATTCTTAATTAAAAATCCTAATTTCAGTCTCACTTCAATTAAAAGGGTTTTGATGGAAATAAATGTAATCTAAACCATATAAAAATCATTTAAAATTATTTCATAAGGTTTAGAGTAATCAATTTGACAAAAGGAACCTATTTTGGCCTAAAATAGACTTAGGCGGGTATTTGATACATTTCAGGTCAGAACATAAATTGACCATTCAAATATCATCAAAATCAAAAATTTGAGTTGCCATTAAATTCTTTGGGTATAAATTAGGTTAACATAAAAATTTGGGCTCATTTGGACTTCATCTTCACCTACTTTGCATTCTAGCCGTCAAATTTCAAAACTCCTTCAATCTAGTCCAAATTTCCTTCTAGGTCCCTCGCTGACATCATGATGACGTTAGCAGCTCCCTTCTCTTCCAGGAGTGGGAAAACTTGTTGAGAAGCTTCTCAACCTTGATTTCAAGCAAGTATTGCTCACCAATCCATTGTTGGAACCCTTCCAATTTAGGCTGAGTCTCTTCACGAGCCATTCTCGCGTCAATTGGCACAAGAACCGGGCATGCTCGCCATCTGCGATGACTGCTATCCACGACTGAAGTTGTTGCTGGAGCTCACATTGACATCGTCTTTCAAGCCAAGAATATGCCGCATATTGATCGCAACCACCCATGCTAAGCTCCTATAAAGATTCACCATCTTCCTCTAATCCTCCCCGTCAAGTCGAGGCACGTCCCTACCCCCTCCTCCGATGTTGCCGACAACGAGACCTTGGAGCTTCCTCCATTCTCCCTCATCGCCGTGCCTCTCCATTAAACGAGGTCATGGCTGCCTTCCTCATTCCATCGTAGAGCTTCTTATTAAAGAAGATGGCTTCTCTACCCCTTTATCGCTCCAAAAACCATCGTTGCCCCCCCTTTCTTCTTCACGTTCAGCCACATCGAGGTTGGAACTTCTCGTCCTTCTCATCGCCTCTTAGGTAGATCTCCTTCTTCCTCTCTCCCTCTAGAATAGTCTCTCCCCTTTAGAAGTAGGATTCGACCCTAAGCTCCATCATCTCCCTTGCGTCTGGCCACATGTTCGACGTCAACTCCAACATCCTTGTAATCATACGCCCACGCAGCCTCACTCGTTGCAGACCACCTCAACACCTCTGCCATGTAGCCATGATTAAAAGCCATCGTCGCTGCCATCCTCGTTGCTGTTGACATACGAGCTTTGACCGTCCTTTAACTCCCATGCTTTGTGAGAAGCTCCGTGGAGTTGCGAGGAGCATCTAGCAATCCTCAAAGGGTAACCCTATGCACTGAAAAGCTTCCTTGACCGTCATTGGAGTCGCCAACCACCACCACTATTCTTGCCATCTCCATCGTGACAATGGATGATCGGATGACACTGGCAAGTCGCCGATAATCCACTAGTCCTCCTCTGTCCTTCATTGTTTCTATCTCATGGCTGGATCTCCAACGTCGGCGAAGCTCCACCGTGTCTCTAGTAAGGTCGGCAAGTTAGGAGGAAGGAGAGTAGGGACTTTTTTGCAATGAAAAAATTATACGGACCTGATTGCAATGAGTAAAGGACTGAGGTGCAGTATTGTGAATTTGATTTACGCTTTTGCTCTAAATTGGTTTTTATTGCATTTAAATGGGATTTTAGTGCATCGCTTTGCTCGAACATTATTATTTAGTGCTTGATTGCATTAACACTTGATTATTTTATTGAGCATTAAATAATTGTTAATTCTATGCACTTAAGATTGGATTTAATCTCCTCATTCATAGAACCAAGTGTGATTTGAACTTGTTTGATTCTTTTATGAAAATTAACCCTCAATACAAGTTCATCAAAGCAATTTCTAAATATTTTGATAGTGATAAGTTGAGCATTTGACTGCTTCTACAGATAAGCTTGGAATACTTTTAATTTGAGAATTATAAATTTAAAAGTTGATTTTGCTTTAGTCACCTATACTATGATGTACATTTTTTAAATTCGACTAGAGCATGTTAACACATTCCTCTACACTTGAGCATTACTTGTGTGGGATCCTTCACACAGGTGAGCTTCTCAAGTGTGACAATTTGTGCAACTTTATTTTGTTATAAAAAGTTCAATTGCCTTTCACTTTTTCTTTCTAATTGTTTCTTGTTGTAAGTACCTTTGTTTTGATACACTAAAATTATGCTTATTTCTAAACTAACATTTTATGACTATCTTGGATTAAAATGTCCAAGCGTCTTTCATGACAAGAGAAGATAGTTGTTGATGTGCGCCTTTTACATTTATTTGAGTCTAGGACATTGTAAGGAACCTCAAATAAAACTCAAATACAAATTGTTCGTGCATCTTTTCAAAACCAAACTTTTAGGGTTATTGATTGACCAAACTATATAATTGATCGACCAACTTACCTTGATCAACCAACCAAATTAATTGACCGATCAAATCAACCCATTTTAGGAAGTTGAGAAAAATCCTCTTGATCGACCAACCAAGCTAATTGATCAATCAATCAGTGATTGACCAACCTTCTTAATTGATCAACCAAATTGCTTTTTGATCAACCAATTAACCTTAATTGATCAACCAATGTAATTTCCTATTCAGGCAAAACTTTTTGTATAAATAGAGGTCACATGCAGCCCATTCCTTTACAACTTTTAAATAGAAATACCATTCAAAAATAGAGCTTCTCATGCTTATTTCCAAAGGCTTTCGCTCCCTATTCTTCACTACGAAAAATCGGTTTGATCATTTATTGAGGTTCCATAGAATTCATTTCCTTATTATACTATTTTGTTGTTTTGATTTGCGGATTCCAAGTTTGTTTGGAAGATCTATTGTTGTCTTTGCTTCTCTTTAGGATAAAAGGGAAGTGGATTGTAAGAGGTTGTGCCACCCTTGTTCAAGTGGTACGATTTAGTGGATTTGTTAGCGTTGCCTAGTCAGAAAAATCCTAAGCTGGGAGGCTTAGGTAGTGATTTTCACCCAGATCGAGTTTCCACTATAAATCAGGTGTACTCTGTGCATGAATTTCTAGTGTTTTATTTTTTAATTTGTGCATATAATTCGAAGCAATACTATTCACCCCTCCCCTCTAGTATTTAGTTGCCATCCATAGGATATTCCTACAACTCTCAATTGGTATCAGAGCCTAATCATGAAGGAGACGTCACACCTCACCTTCACATGGCTGCAACAAGTTTTATGGAGGGACAATTATTTTTCCACTACCACTATTTGACGGATCAGATTATGATTATTGGAAAAGAAGAATGCAAATTTTTCTTGAAGCAATGGACTTTGAGATTTGGCGTGTCATTGAGTCCAAATATATGCCAAAGAAGAAAGAAGAAAAAGAGCTAACAAAGGAAGAGAAGAAGAAAGAAACAAATAATGCCAAAACCATGAATGCACTATTCTGTGCATTAACAAGAGAGGAATTTGAAAAAGTTGCTTCATGCAAAAGTGAATATGAGATATGGGACCAACTCTCTGTCATGCATGAAGAAAGCATTGACGAAGAAGTAAAATGGGATGATTCCAACCTAAATTCGGAATTAGGTGTTGAGAAACAAAGCCACGAAGATGGAGTTACTCATCTATCACTAGTAGAAATAGTAGTGTTCATGACGGAAATTATCGACCATTAAAGTAACGGTCGGTAATAACATTATTTTCGAACATTTTAATAGAAATGGTCGCCAAAAGCCTAGTCATTAACTTTCCCACCTGCAAAATAGTAGAGAAGGTTGAGACCAATCTCGACTATTATAAACAATCGAAAATAAGACTTCACTCGACCATTTATATATAACCGGTCAAGAATAAAAGGAATTGTCGACCTTTCAATATATAATGGTCGATAAAATTAAAGTAATTTTAAGATGTCTAGTTGACAGCATTTTCAACCATTTATAACGGTCGAGAATAACTATATAGTTGACCATTTCTATATTAATGGTTGACGATAATCTTTTCATAACCTGCCATCACAGGTCAGCAAATTTTCAAAACTCATCATCGACTGTTCGATCATAACGGTTGGCAAAAGAGTTATTGCCAACGGTTTATTAAGAACAATCGAGAAAGTTGACTAAAATCCCTTTGCCTGCATTGCCTCCCTCCCCCTTCCTCCCAAATTTCTTCTTCCTCCTGAACCCTCTTGCACCCGCGCGAGCTCCTCTACCTAGGCTCCTCCCCCGCGGCCCTCGCTGTGGCTCCTCCTCCTCCTCGACTCGTCCTCCGTGATCCCCAGCACCAATAGCACCCTTCCTCCTTCACAACCGACATCGCTGTAGGTAGACCTCCTCCTCCTCTTCTTCCTCCTCCTTCTCCTACCCCTCGTCGCCACCCCCCTCCACCACCAACACTAAGACCACCACCCCCTGCCGCCACCCCCACCACCCGCCACCAACAGCAACAGCACCTCCATCACCCACCATTAACAGCAGCACGGCCACCAACAACACCACTACTCGCCACCAACACCACCACCACCAGTCACCATATATCCCCCTGCCCCTACCCATCCTCCTCCTCCCCCTTCCCCCAACCCTTCACCTTCCCCTCTCTGCCACATCCCCCTCCTCCTCCCCCTTACCATGGCCAACCCCTTGGCCCCTCCTCCTACACCCCTTATTTACAGTTTTGTAAAATTTTATTTGTCTATTTTTATTATTTTTGTTGATAATAAAATAATTTCATAGTTGTATAATTTAATGTAAAATTTGATCTAAATTATTGTATGTTAATTGAATTTGATGTTAAATTTCTCGTGTGTAGTAAATGTGAATGTAATGTGACACGTGGGGTATGCCCACATGTCAATTTGATTTATTTATAGTAGTAAGATGTGGGATGAGTTTAGGGCTTAAGAGTTAGGACATAGGTTTTGGTATTTGATTTAGAGTTAGGGTTTAAGTTTTAGGTTTTAGGTTTTGATTTAGAGTTTGGGTTTAGGTTTTATTGTTAGGTTTGATTTAGGTTTTAGGTTTGATTTGGGTTTAGGGTTTTGCGGTGGGATGCTTTAAATGAGGATGTTGGGTGCATGAGTCGAGATGGGGAAGGAAGGAGAAGGGGGTTGTTATCATCATAAAAATAAGAGCCTCCGTTTGGATGGAAAGATTGGACAGGGAAAGAAGGGGAAGTTAACCATAAATGTCATTAGCCATAAATGTCATTTCGTTAGTCTTTTTCTGTTGGTGAGTGGGTTAACCCTACTTAACTTAGTTGAGAACTGGTTAGGGTGCATATTCTTGTGTCCTCATTTCTGCTCAAACTTTGATTTAGGTTTAGGTTTAGAGGGTTAGGGTTAGGGTTTGGGTTTTGATTTTATGGTTTCAGGTTACAATTTAGTATTTTAAGGTTTAACATCCATGATTGTAAACATGTTTTATTATAACTTTTTACAACTTTGTAGATACACACACTTGCATAAATTTAGATGCATGATAATGACAAATAATAAGAATTCTAACCCCTAGGCAATAGGTTGTGGGAGGGATATAATTGTGTCAAAATACTAGCCCGTCGAGACTTATGATCATATTATACGGATAATACAGAGTGTGTGTATACCTCACATACATGCACGATGCGTTGTCTTTATAACATGTCATAAGTGTCGTCATCCTTTGTTTAGATAAGTTCTGAAAAAAGGGGGTCCTTGAAGATTTGATCACAACTTAGGATTACTTCTTACATGTAGCTAGTGTTTGGAGAAATTTCAGTTACATTTTCTCGCTTTTCTTCGGTATATCAACTAATCTTAGCTCTATTCCCGAAGTTCCTTTTAGTGGGGACTATTGGGGATGTTGTCAAGGTTAGTCTTGGGGGTATACTGGAGAAGTGCTGGGAAATGCTGCCGAAATTTCTTCAAACGCTAGTTGCATGTAAGAAGTAATGTTGTGATCAAATCTTCAAGGATGGGCTAGTGAAAATTTTCTTAAAATACACATTTCTTCTTTATTCGAGTATGGCTTTATGAATGATCTAAAAATACACATTCTTATCTTATTTGAGTTCAACTTATGAGTGATTATCTTCTACATTTAGGATAATTATCATGGATAAGTCATGAATCAGTATGAGGAATTCGAATTACCACAACTACAAGAGTGGAGTGATTTTGTTTCTTGAGTGGGCATTTCATGATGATAGGAAGACATTTAGACGAGGTGAATTCCTTCAGTTGATTTTATACCCATGTAGACAGTGTTTGAATGGGTTTTTCCATGACCAAGATAATTTTGGAGCATGTAATATGTAACGGTTGATGGCAACATTACATAAATTGGACATCTCATGGTGAACAAATGAGAGAAGTTAGGAATGCGACAATTGAAGCCTTTGAAGGAAGTGATGATAATCAAGGAGATGAATTGGATGAAATGTTACATGATATGAGAGTAGTAGACCATGAGGATGCAGATGATGATGAGACATTACCAGATTGTAATGAGTTGTACGATGTAGTCAAGGCAGCGGAGGATCCAATTGCTCCTGGAATAACGTCAATGTCGAAGTTGTCATTCATTCTAAAATTATTTCAGATGAAAGTGATGAATAAAGCCACAACGAAATTAATGTCTGAGGTTCTGGAATTCATTGGAGATCTGTTGAATAATCCTACTGGATATCCTAAGTCATGATATGATGCGAAGAAGCAGATACGTGGGCTTGGACTGAAATGCGAGAAGATTGATGCCTGTCATAATGACTGCATCCTATACAGAAATGAGTACTCAGGGTTGACTAAGTATCTTAAATGTGGTGAGGAAAGATATAAGGTGGGTAAGTCAACAAACACTGGTGGGGAGAAACAACCGGAGAAGATTCTCCATTATTTTCCACTGATCCCTAGGCTACAACGCTTATTCATTTCCAGTAAAACAGCAAAACTGATGTCGTGTCATTAGAATAATAAAGCGAAAGATGGACGCATCCGTCATCCAACAGATTCTGATGAGTGGAACAGATTTAATAAGAATCACGCATTATTCGCAGAGGAGGCATGGAATGTGAGACTAGGTCTTGCAAGCGATGGACTCAATCCATTCAAAAGCATGTATCTATCATATTCCATATGGTCGGTGGTCATGGTAACTTACAACTTACCCCCATGGCTATGCATGCGATCTTTATTCATAATGTTGACACTCCTTATCCCAGGACCCAAGTAACTAGGAAATGTAATAGATGTTTATCTTCAGCCATTGATTGATGAACAAAAAGTGTTGTGGTACAGTGGTGTTCAAACATATGACGTAAACAAGAAAAAATTCTTCCAATTGCATGCAGCATTACTGTGGACAATCAATGACTTTCTAGCATATGCAAATTTGTTATGATGGAGTATGAAGGGGAAGTTTGCCTGTCCAATCTGTATGGATGATACTCATCACCTGAGATTGCCTGAAAGCGGGAAATTTTTTTACTTAGGGCACCGCAGGTTTTTGCCCATTGAACACAGATGGAAAACATCACAATTCAAGGATAGATTTGATGGTAAAGCATGTTGGTATTCGTTGAGGAATCTGAAGAATAAACTCAGTACAAATTCTATTAGGCTGTCGGGGATGAAAATCATGGAGACATTACAACAGCTCAGAGAAATACGTTTGGATCATCTTTTCAAGAATGACTTGGCTTCCTTGTGACAGTTAGGGTTTAGGAAGAAATGCATATTTTTTATGGAGCTTCCATATTGGAAGGATTTGACAGTGCGGCACAATTTAGATGTTATGCATAATGAAAAGAATGTAATGGACAACATTCTTGATGTATTAAACCTAACAGATAGCCCGAAGGATATAGTTAAGACAAGGAATGATATGAAAATTTTGGGTATTCATTCTAAGTTGCACGTTGAAGGAGGGTCTCACTTTCTAGAAGCTATATATAGTCTTACTGGAGTGTAGAGGCAAGGGATTTTCTCGTTCCTTAAAGACATTTGGGTTCTAGATGAGTATTCATCGCAACTTTCACATTGCGTAAATGAAGTGCAAAAGAAGATTAATAGGTTAAAAAGTCATGATTCTATGTGTATATGCAAATCTTATTCCCACTAGCGATACGTGGGGTGATGCCTGATCCGGTAGTCGATTCTTTGACGAAGATGAGTAGATATTTTAAAGTTATCTGTTCAAAGACATTAGATACCGAATTGCTAAACTATTGGGATAAACAAATTCTAATCACACTTTGTAAAATGGAGCACATTTTCCCACCTTCATTTTTCGATGTTATGGTTCATGTCACGCTTCATCTTTCAAATGAAGCGAGAATTTCTGGACTCGTGCAATACAGATGGATGTATCTAATTGAACGATATTTAAAGAAATTGAAAGATTATGTCTTGAATAAGGCTAAACTAGAAGGGTCAATTTTTGAAGGCTATCTTGTAGAAGAATGTATTTACTTCTGTGCCATGTACATGAATGAAATAGGCAATAGATTTAATCGTCTTGAACAAAACTATGAAGGAGAATTTAATGGCAATGATGAAGATTGTCTGTCCATATTTAATGTTGGAGGAAGGTCGATCCTACGAATGGAGGTTAAGCCCATATCGGAAATGGACCAACGTTTGGCACACTTATACATTTTGAAGCAAATTCCAGAAGTGGATGACTTTTACAATGAATTCAAAGAATCATCTGATACATCTACACACGACTTGCAGTTCCTTCATTGGTTCAAGGATCATGTAAATAAACTGAAAGAAATGGGGATCTATGGTGGGTACAGGATTTTGATGTAATTACTGATACACCATTGACATACAAACGTTACCTTTCCGGATACATAATTAATGGTTTCAAATTCGGAGTATGATCCATTGATGATGCGAAGGCCATGAAACAAGCGGAGTTCTTGTCAGTTGTAACCTAAGCACTGGTTGTGATGGTATTACGACCAAATTGAAGAGATTGTGGAAATGAGTTTCAGGTTTGACCGTAAGGTGGTTCTATTCAAGTGTGATTGATTTGATGTTTTTAAAGAAGATATTGGATTCAAAATCGATAAGAAACATGGATTCTTGAGCTTAAGTAAAAATCGTCGCATCCTCCAATCATCAGAACCATTCACACTAGCTTGTCAGGTAGCATAAGTATTCTATGTGCCTGATAATAACAGAAAGGGGTGGATTATACCAGTTAGAGCTCAACCACGTGAACAATATGATGCGAGAAAAGATCTACACCCAGATGTTGAATCTGAAGCATATCAACAAAACCCACAAAGTGAAGAACTTGCCCCTGGTGCAACTGACATTGACATATAAGGTAAATTGTCAAAAGTATTAATTCATAACCATAAATATAAATAAATTATGAAATTCCTAGTTTGTTTTCTTTAAATTGCCTCTAAATTGTTTTATCTTTTATTAAAGGTTACGTTCATTTATATATCAAAATTGAAATTTTTTTTATTACCTTCTTATATAGGTTCTTTGCATTCTTTTACTGTTTGTACACCGACTGTTTCCATTTCGTCACTATGGTGAGTTTCTTACTACTTTTTTCTTAAAATGCTATTATCATGTTAGATGTGGGGTGTGCCCACTTAGGTTTATTTTAAGAGTGGGGTGTGCCTACTTAGGTTTTTTTTCTTTGTGGGGTGTGCCCACGTAGATTTATTTTTTTTGTGGGGTGTGCCCACTTAGATTTATTTCTTGTGTGGAATGACACTTTTTCTTTTGTATCTTGAATGTTTTATGTTGAAGAAAGAGAAGAAAGAGGAGAGGAAATAAGAAGGGGAGGGTAATTAAGGAAGGAAGAGAGAAAGAGAAGGGGAGGTAAGGGAGAAAGAGAAGGGGAGGGCAAGGGAAGGGGAAAGAGGGGAATAAAGAGGAGAGGAAATAAGAAGGGGAGGGTAACTAAGGAAGAAAGGGAGAAAGAAAAGGGGAGAGTAATTAAGGAAGGAAGAGAGAAAGAGAAGGGGAGGTAAGGGAGAAAGGGAGAAAGAGAAGGGGAGGGTAACTAAGGAACAAAGTGAGAAAGAGAAGGAGAAGAGGAAGGGGAGAAAGAGGAAGGGGAGGTTAAGGAGAAAGGGAGAAAGAGAATGAGAAGAAAGAGGAGTGAGAGGGTAAGGGAAGGGGAAATAGAATTGGAGAAAGTGGAAGGGGAGGGAAATGGAGAAAGGGAAGGTTATTTAATTCATACATGCTCATTTCATTTTCAATTATTTGTATAC